>OX244036.2:16661213-19161213 GCA_945859785.2 Tridacna gigas
ACCAAGTCACATAAAAAGTAGGCAAACCAAGTAACATTTAGATTAATAAACTTAGAAACAGGTTCAGACTATGCAACATGATTAAAATGACATTTTGTAGAGTATGTCGATGCCGATAGCCTACTTTCGCTTGGCTCTACGAAGTAAATCACCGTATTGGAACTTGATGGCCTACTTTCATTTTATTCATTGACCTCTAATTCAGATGTTTCACTTGATTTTTGCTTGGAAAAGACAGCATCGATCTTTCTGGTATTCTTCACCTCTAGAAATTTAAGCTTTTTATTGTTATTGCATCAATTATAGGACATTTTGGCCCTTTGTTTAACTTACAAAATTGTAAACACTCCAGAAAGGTATTCTAGGTCATATGCCTGAAGAATGTTCCAGTTGGTTGCTGAATTGATTAAGATATTACTGTCATGAGCTTAGGAATGATGCAATCCAGCATGATTCAGAGTTTTACAGTGTCAAGGAAAATCCAGAAGATGCTGAACATTGACAGCTTTTTGCGATCGTTAAGAAATTGGATGACAAATTCAGAGCAAAAAATTTTGTCTTTATTGGCTTGATAAATCTGATAATTCTTAGATCTTTGATAGATAACTTTAATTACCGTTGCGGAAAAAGCATCTTTAGGGGAAAAATTTGATATGGGGAAGGGGCCGACTTTCAGCCCTACTTTCTTCATTAAAAAAAAAAAAAAAAAAAACGTTAAACACCAAATATTGTATTACATTATTACGTTAGGGCCATCGCCTTTGAATGGGTGAATTTGAAACGCGATACTCGATAGTACGATGACGATAACGCGAAACAACGAAACTACGATGGTGAAAACGCGATAGTACGATGACGATAATGCGATAGTACGATGGTGAAAAGACGACAATACGATAGTACGATGACGATAGTGCGATATAGTATCGTGTTTTCACCATCGTACTGTCGCAATTTCACCATCGTACTATCGTATTTTCTCGTTTTCACCATCGTACTATCGTAATATCGCATTATCACCATCGTACTATCGTATCATCGTCATCGTACTGCCGTGGTCTCACCATCACACTATCGTGGTTTCACCATCGCACTATCGTGTTTTAACCATCGCACTATCGTGGTTTCACCATCGCACTATCGTGTTATCATCATCGTACTATCGTGGTTTCATCATCGTACTATCGCGTTTTCTCCATCGTACTATCGTAGTTTCACCATCGCACCATCGTGGTTTCATCATCGTACTAACGTGATATCGTCATCGTAATATCGCGGTTTCACCATCGTACTATCGTGTTTTCACCATCGTACTATCGTGGTTCAATAATCACAGAATCGCCTATTAATCATCACACTAAATGGGTTCACCATCGTGCTATCGTAGTTTCATCATCGTACTATCGTAGTTTCATCATCGCACTGTCGCATTATCATCATCGTACTATCGCGTTTTCACCATCGTACTATCGTATTATCATCATCGCACTGTCGTCTTTTCACTATCGTACTATCGATGTTTCATCATCGTACTATCGTGGTTTCATCATCGCACTATCGTGTTTTCATCATCGCACTATCGTGGTATCACCATCGTACTATCGTGGTTTCATCATCGTACTATCGTCATCGTACCATCGCGTTATCACCATCGTACTATCGTATTATCGTCATCGTGCTATCGTATTATCGTCATCGTACTATCGTGTTTTCACCATCGTACTATCGCCTTCCGGTGCGCATGCGCATACAGAAATTTACAGAAATAGAGTCAGAATCGGATAGCGAAGGTAGGCATATATACTAAACATTGATTTTGATGCGTAAATTGTAATTTAAACCCTGTAAGTCAGTTGCTCTTTGTTTGATTTACTGAATATTCTTGTGCCATCAATAATCGCTTTGTATAGATGTGTCTGTCAATATTTATCCTAATGACGGCATGTGTTCACACGTAGGCCCTATGTCAGTATCTGATATAATGAGTATGCCTTCTTCAGACTTAGTGTAGGCTATAATTTTAATGTAAACGTGTCACGAAAAATAGCCTACGTAGACCGATGTGGACAACTGCTATGATCTTAGGTTACTTATTGTGCAAAGAGAACAAAAATCTATGTAGACTAGATATTAGCCCCAACATTATTTCTACAGATGTGTTACCTCCCTTACTTGTTACTCCGCCATAATTTAAATGACGATGTTCTGTTTTGATTACTGAAATTATCTAATTATCGTGAGTTAACATATTAAAAGAATGAGTAGAGCTATTCCACTCACCCGAGCTTCGACTTCTGCGTCGGCATCCGCGTCTACTTACAGTTTTGTGGGGCGGGGAAATATCTTCATTATAATGAAGGATTGCTCTGATGCTATTTTTCGATCGGGGTCACCGCTACTCTTCACCTAAACCCTTCATCCATAGCATCTGGATCAAAATTGATGATGACCCCCTCCTTTTTGAATAGCTTTAATAGGCAATATTTCAAGTGACTGCTAAGAATATGGGCACGGATCCTTAGATAATGATTAGTCTTCACGTGAACACCAATGTTGGTATCAAGTTATTTCTTACTTTCTTGCAAATGAATTTTTTTCAAAGTAAACAAGAGTTTACCTACTCCAACTGTAAACAAAATATGGCAATGCCAAGAAATATCACTAAAGGTTTCACTTTAATAAATGTAATTACACATAATTGTCACTTGACCTACTTATTGCCAACAGCAGGTAGATGATCATTTGCTGTTGAAGAAACTTCTACAACCAGTCATGTATATTTTATTTTGTCAGATTCAAGCACTACTGGAGAAATCCTGAGGAGGATTGGTTGCGGGATATATGTACCTGCCTTTGAAGCTCAAAAGGTATGTAAAATTAAAACTTTTCATGCTAATTTCAAATGTGTTTATTCATAACTTTATTATGTATTGCCCTTGTTGGGCAAGAGGCTGTACAATATTTGGTGTTTAACGTTTTTTTTTCTTTAATGAAGAAAGTAGGGCTGAAAGTCGGCCCCTTCCCCATATCAAATTTTTCCCCTAAAGATGCTTTTCCCGCAACGGTAATTAAAGTTATCTATCAAAGATCTAAGAATTATCAGATTTATCAAGCCAATAAAGACAAACTTTTTTGCTCTGAATTTGTCATCCAATTTCTTAACGACCGCAAAAAGCTGTCAATGTTCAGCATCTTCTGGATTTTCCTTGACACTGTAAAACTCTGAATTATGCTGGATTGCATCATTCCTAAGCTCATGACAGTAATATCTTAATCAATTCAGCAACCAACTGGAACATTCTTCAGGCATATGACCTAGAATACCTTTCTGGAGTGTTTACAATTTTGTAAGTTAAACAAAGGGCCAAAATGTCCTATAATTGATGCAATAACAATAAAAAGCTTAAATTTCTAGAGGTGAAGAATACCAGAAAGATCGATGCTGTCTTTTCCAAGCAAAAATCAAGTGAAACATCTGAATTAGAGGTCAGTGAATAAAATGAAAGTAGGCCATCAAGTTCCAATACGGTGATTTACTTCGTAGAGCCAAGCGAAAGTAGGCTATCGGCATCGACATACTCTGCAAAATGTCACTTTAATCATGTTGCATAGTCTGAACCCGTTTCTAAGTTTATTAATCTAAATGTTACTTGGTTTGCCTACTTTTTATGTGACTTGGTTTTAATTATGTTTAAAAATTAGCAGCAGGCTAGCTAAATATCTGACGGTAAATTTTCTCCTATATAGGCTCGCTCGATCCATTTTTCCCAACTTTCCAGCCACAGGTCACTTCCCCTACCTATAAAAAAAACCCCTGTGATTTCCCTTATTCTTTTGCCTTTTCCTTGATATTCTCCAGGCGAGCCTGTTTAGCTCTGTCATTATCATACAGGACTTTAGATCAGGAGGATGCAGGTTTGATCCTTGGCTCGGTCAATACGCTTTACCAGGATTGATGATAGTTGTTGCAACAGGACTCATCCCTTCTTACCGCTGTACATTGTTTTGACGATTGTTAAGTGGGAAAGCAGCAAGTGGATTGGAAAGAATATTGTGCAGAGTACTGGTAAAAAGAAATCCAGAAAAGCATGGATTGATGCACTGGCCACAGTAATATAAGTGAAATAGTGTTGAAAATGGCTTTAAACACTGTATGATCAATCATTGTTATCTCTATACTCCTTCTTTCTCCTTGTCCTTTCTGATAATTTCTGATATAATCCACTTTTAAATATTACTTTTTGTCGAGCCGGCTTGCGGTGAGCGGGACATAGTTGTCATTATGACAGTTCGGTGTATGTGCATCCGTCCGTCTGTCTGAATTTGTCCGGACCATAACTTGTACATGGATTTCAAAATAATTTGACACAATTGTTTTCCATCACGTGTAGATGTGCCATTCGAAACAATCGTTCCGGTAGGCCCAAGGTCAAGGTCACACTTAAAGGTCAAATTTTCGTCCGGACCATAACTCCTACAATTTTGCATGGATTTTAATGAATTTGCACAATTATTCTCCATCACTCGTAGATGTGCCATTTGAAACATTTTTTCATGTAGGCCCAAGGTCAACGGTCAAGGTCAGGTGGGCTCGCCATGTTGTCCCTGGACAACCTCTAGTTTAAAATCAGAAACTTCACAACACATGATCCATTTGATGCATCCAGGAAATGAAACTCATTTTCTATAGGTCGTAATCAGTGCAACCATTCAGCCTTCATAGTTTGATAAAATAAGGATGAAATGTGTTAAAAAGTTGGCTTAAAACGAGTGTACATGTATCTTTATAACTTGATAAATTGCTTATTGTGAGCAATTCCTTCTTTTGTTTGAATGTTTTCAAAACAATGTCTGCTTAAGAGGCATTACCCATTTAACCCTTTCCCAGTTTGCGGAATGTTCCAGTTTGAAAGGATTTTGAAAAAAAGTGGAATTTCAGGAAAGAGATAACAATTGTTGGGTAAACGGTTCAGCTACAACCATTATCTGAACCATTTACAATCTTATGTGCAGATTTCAATATCATATATTGAATGGAACTTTGCTAAGTGCATTTCTGAAACACCTTCATATATACTGATTTCAGATCAGGATAGAGCAAGTCGAAATGATGACTGATGATGATTTCCAAAAAGTTGGTATCAGTACAATTGGAATGCGTTTGAAAGTAAAGCAAGCTTGCCGAAACTTTTTGAAGGGTATGTATAAAATGAATGATTATAGAAATGAGCAGTGCTTTGTGAATAGGGGGCTTAATGCATTTGCGAAAAGTATCGACCTATGTCAGTCTGCACAGTCAGCAAAGGCTGACGTGGGCTAACTTTTTTGGCCATCTTTTAATCATTCTGCATCATGATTGAGTCGGTTATTTGACAAAACAGCTTTTAAGGATCCATAATTAGGTGATGGCTAGCCTGGTTGTTGGTTGGTTGTATTGGGGTTTAACGCCACTTTAACAGCTAAGGTCATATTATGGCGGTCGGTGACGCACATGTGTTTCCTGGCTTTCTCACACCAGTACTAACACAACTTTCTTTCCAAAGCCACCGACTACTTTTCTCACATGTTTCAGCAGAGGTGAGAGGTGAAAATACGCCGGAAAGAAAGTTCGCCTCAACCGGGTATCGAACTCACAACCACCAGGTCATGAGTCCGACACGCTCACCACTGAGCCACCCAGGGGGGGCTGGCTAGCCTGGTATGATGAATCAAGGAAGCCTGGTTATGATGAATTAAGGAGATATGCATTAAGCCCTCTTTTGCCAGAGCATGGATGATATGGTATTAATTTACAAATTGCATTTGTATGCAAGTTTAAAGGAAGGGTAAGCCTAACTTGCACAGATTGTCTTATCATGAAGATTGCCCTCATTTCAAATGTAGAAAATCGGTCATACGATGCTGGAAAAGAAGCCATTTGAAATTTTTGGTAAATTTCTCTTCTTTACAGGATAAAGTCCATGATTTTGTTTTGATTTTTTTCCAACTTGGACATATTGTTTGTATCATGGATATGGAATCGGGTAGAATTTTTTCAATTGGTTCATGTTTGTCTTAGTTTGCTATAATGTTGTCTGCAAAATACTTGCAAAGCAAGATTCAAATTAATTGTGAAGAATACATTTTCCCTGTAATTTAAACTGTCCTGTGCAATAAACATGAATTTCTGTACCAAAGAAAAGTTAGAAGGGATTACATTGTTAAAAAAGGAGGAATCCTATTACTTGCAATTTGATATGTGTACAAGTGTTGGTATTGAACTTTTTAGCTTACCCGACCATGACATTGCCAAGTTTAGGTGAAGTATTGTGATTCACCTGTGGCATGTGTCTGTTGTCTTTCAACATTTTGTCATCCTTAATTGACTTGCTGGCAAACTCTAATGAAATTTCTTAAGAGGCATTCTACAAGTGCCCTCGCCGAGATTTTTTTCTAATCAGTTGAATCCATGCAGAATTCTGGTGGCTACAAAAAAGGAGACTTCTTTGCCAGACACAATAAGACATAGGTCTCCCAAATTTGGTATTTAACTTCATCTAGTGGACCTCCACTAAGAGTCTTCAAATTGTTCCTGTATGATCAAATATGGCCTCCACCTGGTGGTCAATAGATTAACAAATAACTGAGCCTGTGAAAAGTGGCTTAATACATCTGCATAAATTGAAGACCAGAAGAAATATTCAAAGCCATCGCTGACCAGTACAAAGAGATGGTTCTTAATATATCATACAGAGCGGCAGAATGGCTGTTATACATGCAGAAAATCTACCAACAACGAAGGTTTGAACCCATGTTGACATGGATCAATCCACCCAAGTTGACACGGGTCAGAACTTTTAGAGACGCATTAAGCCCTGTTTTACAGAGCATGGTCAAAATGTATCTTTGTAGTGAATGAATCTGAGCATAAAATTACTGTATTTTTAGCGTCACATCACTTCAATTTTTCCCGAAATGTTTGTCATACCACCACAAAATTGTAAAAATAAGAATGAAAATTCCAGAATAGGCTGCTTTACAATTACAGGAAATCCACAATCTGGAGTGGTCCAAAAATATGTGGAGCTCTCACAGACTACAAAGAAAAAAAGAACACGAAATGAAAAGCGAAACCTGAATAGAAATGAAAAATCAACAAGACGTCTATATATAGGATGGAAACACCAAACCAAAGCATCAGGTCCGTTCAAAATCATCACTGCCAGCAAAGGTGGGGGACAAAGGTTGTTGGACGTTTACAAAGGTACATCTTATTCTGAACTGGTTCTGTTGATATGCAATTGCTATTTTCCTAGTGGATATAGCAAATGGCAGGATTTGCATATAACTGATCTAACATACTTCATTAGTAACTACACTGGTGAACCATTGCCATCGATGGATGGGAACTTCACTTTTTCTAAGTACATGTCAATGCAAAGTACTTACCCAGTGCGATTATACCTTCACACTGAAATGGTATGTAAAATTATTTGTTTGTATTGATTTCTAAAGCTGTTTTTACAATTTAAGTCATAATACGGCAGTCAGCAACTGGATAGTAATTTTTTACTGGAATTTTACATAAAGAAATTTGACTAAATGTTTAAAATGATAGTTGGAGTCTTAACTTTGAAAACTTGGAAAATCTTTCATATATCATAAAAAAAAGGCATAGATCATGCACATAACATACCTGTAAGAAATACAAAAAAATTTATACCCCCCACAATGTAGTGGAGTGGGGTATACTGGAATCACCATGGCTATCAGTCCGTCTGTGCATCTGTCCGTCATTGCATATTTCTTTGGCGAAATACTAATACAGTTTTAAGGTACTGAGCTGAAATTTACACACAGTATTTCTATATACATATGAAGTTGTGCATGTTAAATTTTCATGACCTTCCTGTGATGTGTTGCAGAATTATCTCCCCTTGAACTTTAAAATCCTTCGTTTCTGTGCTCTAGCTATAACACTGAAACTTTATACGAGTGTTGCTCATGACCCAAGGAGGTCCTCTATTGGTCCTTCTGTCTGTATGCTTGTACGTTACAGAAATATTTCCCCTTGAACTTTGCAATTTTTTTGTTTCTGTGCTATAACCCAATATCAGTTTGACCCTGAAACTTTATACAAGTGTTGCTTATGACCACGGATGTACTCTTGCTGTCCATCTGTTCATTTGTCTGTTGCAGAATGATCTCTCCTTTGCAATTTTTCGTTTCTGTACTCTCATTCAAAAACTGTGTCCCATGACCCTGAAACTTTTTAAAAATGTTACTCAAAACCCAAGGAGTGGCTTTATTCATCCATCCGTCTGCAAGATGCTCTACCCTTGAACTATGCAATTTTTAAGCCCCTGCTTCGAAAGATCAATGGTATATTGTTTTACCGATGTCCACCTGTCTGTCTGTCTGTCTGTCTGTCCAAAACTTTACCTAAAATCTTAACATTTTCCTGTTACTCCTAGATTTATTCAGTTACAAGGCTCATATTTGGTATGAAGGCACATCTCATCGATACACATCTGCTGGTACCAAGATCAAGGTCATTTGAAAAGGTCAAGGTCAAATATCAAGTCGACTTAGCTAGGTCACATTTCTCAAAAGATGGCCGTTTCGGGGGCATAATAGTGTTTCACAAACACATCTTTTTTGTTTCCATGCTCAAACTGAAAAAAAACCCTTTGACCTAGGACATTGAAACTTTATACATAAGTGTTGCTAATGACCAGTGGTGGTGCTGTATTTGTCCATCTGTCTGTCTGTCCATCCATCTATCCATAGACACAAGTTTTTACAGTGAAATACTTTGACAGTTTTTCTGGAGGTGCCCTATTGTTTTTGGTTCACATCAGTCCACTGACAAAACGCTTAGGTGGGTATTTACATCGCTTTTCGACAGGTCTAGTTGTGATAGTATTAGGCTGATAATATTACATATGATGATAAGTGAACTAGAGAAATATAGATAATAACATTTTATCGTGTTTTTGTATATGGAAATAGTTCTCATTTAGATATTAATATAGCAACATCAACATAGTTACTTACCTAATACACTTTTGGGTGGAAAAAGTATGATAGCTGCACTGTAATGTTTTATAGAAAGCATTTTACAAGGTTAAGGTCAAAGATTAAAATTACAGTACTCTTTTCCTCACAATGGATACTCAAGGTTAGGTCAGCGGTGAACGTAAAAGGTTTAGTTCTTTCAATTTCATGTCTGTATATTATAGATCTGTAGAATTGATCTCATGAAACTTTAGTGATGCGTTTCTATTCTTTGCACTATGCAGAACCTACATGTAAGGAAACAATGCTGGCTGAGGATCACTGTCACTAATATGCCTTATTGTGACAGATGCATGCAAGAAGTTTCCCATAGTTTCTCAGATATTTGGTTCTTAAACATAGGTATGAAGAAGTGGGCAATTATAATAAATAACAATATATATAAATATAAGCCATACTCTATGACAAAAGAGCTTAATGATAGATCTGCAAAAAGTACCAGCCGCTATCAGCCTGGGCTGAAACTATTCGCTTTTTGTGAATTTTCTGCCTGTCAAAGGACTGTTCTACCTTGTTTTTCAGTCAGTTGTTGGACAAAATGGATTTTATGGCTTTATATAATATTGAGGCAATGTTTTGCTTGGTACAATGCGTCATGGAGATGCATTAAGCTACCTTCTCCAGGGTTATTTTCAAATTTGTACTCTAACAAACCAGAATTACATGTATCAGTGAAACATGGAATCCAGATGAAGACATTAGAATGTAAAGATAGGGAATGTTTCTTGAAGTTGCATATGATTGGCATTAGTGATACATGTATTTTCATTTTGTTGGCAGTAAAAGTAAAATTGTTCTGTAAAAAGGTTCTATGAATACATGTCCTGTTTGTGTAATATCAGAAACATTGCAATATCTTTTTTCTGAAGCTGATGGAATGAAATCAGCAGCTTGCTATTTATAAGAAAGGTTCTGAATTTCCAATATGACTTAGTCTGTGGAAATGATGGAAACACTTGTTCTGTAAGTTCTGTCAAAGTATTGAATGCCAGAAATTGCTCTAGCGGGAAAAAAAAAAAAAAAAAAAAAAAAAAAAAAACAGAAAAAAATAGAATGTCACATCTATAATTGTCAAGTGGAACATGATACAGAATTAATTTATCTAGGAACAAAATTTTCGTTTTGCTACTGTGCTCCCAGCAACATACAAATTTCAAGAACCTAAAAAGTTCATATTTCCTATACAATGTTCTGTTGTTTTGGTGTAGCAATTTTTTTGTTAAGCCACTTTGGGTGAGCGAGACATAGTTGTCGCAATATCACTTCAGTGTATATACGTGCTTGCATTTATGAGCGCATTTATTCTTGCGTCTGTCTGTTCGGATTTCCCTGATTATATCTTCTGTATTTATGGATGGATTTCAAAATAATTTGGCACAATTGTTCTCTTCAATGACTAGATGCTCCATGTACAAGTTTCATTCACATAGGGTCAAGGTCAAAGGCGCTCCATAAGTTGTCCTTTGACAAACTCCTAGTTTTCATATTTTGCTGTTGGCAAAATAGAAATTGAATAGTTGTTTTTTTATTTTAATCGGTTTTTGCCATTGATTGTTTCAGCTGAATGGAACATTATTGACAAGTACAGCTAATTATCGGTCAGACAGCAATGAGAGTTTGGCAAGTTTATCGGATATTATAGGCACAGACATGGTGAGGTCACAATCAATTACATAACCACAAATAATTGTCAGAATACTATTTTGCTCAATTGACCATGATAGATGATTTTAGTATGTTCATACTATAGCATCTTCATTTCCATAATGATCTTTTTTCAAACTTAACCACAATATTTATAGCTGTAAAGCATGTGATGTCAGAGTTAGATTGTGGTTGAAATTTTACTATTTGATCAGGCGTTACAGACTTTTGAACTAAGGTAAATGCTGTATTGGACTATATCATACGCCCACCTACAAAGTAGGGGTTGTACATGTACTGGTTTCACAATGTGTGTCTTTCTGCCTGTCAATCCAACTGTCCATCTTTCGGTCCGTCCAGGTATTTCCTTTATGTGCTCTAATCCAGACACTGTTTGACCTGGGAACCAGAAACTTTAGTCTTGCCCTTGGCCCATGGAGGTGCACTAATGTTATGGGGTCACATGGTCAAATATCAAGTTTACTATACTCACCATGTCTGTCTGTCAAGGTATTTCATTTATTTAGGACTGTGAAACTTTACACAAATTTCTCCATGGCCCAAGGAGGCACCCTGTTGTTTTTGGGTCAGATGGGTCAAAGTTCAAAGTATTTTGTTTCAGTGCTTTAACTCCGCGACCATTTGAACAGGAAAACTTTACACAAGTCTTATCCTTGGAGGAGCCGTATTGTTTTTGTGTCATATTGGTCAAAGGTCAAGTTTGTGTGAGAACTTTCTCTAACCTATAACTTTGAAAGCAATTTTTTGGCATGGAGCTGGTTGGGGTTATTTGTCGCCTTAAGTAACAGCTCTAGTTAACACTGCAGCATCTTTACGTTTTTTCACTATTTTCCTCAAAGACATTGACAATTTTTTAAGCCTTACTGTACTCTGACAATTTTTTCAAGCCTTAGTTGCTTTTCAGAGTCTGAAAAAAGCTGAGTTCAACCTTTTAGGTCAGGAGTTGGATCCTGATCAAAATTATTAAAAAAAAATTACTATGTTAACTCTCTATAATCTGTATTCCTTCAGTGATCTTTTTTAAACTTGCTCACTATGTTCATCATAGGGATGGGAACAAGTACGAATACTGGTTTTCCAATATCCATTTTCAGTTTTCAAATATATTCTAACACTTGTACATGGAATTCTAGGGCTCAATATCATTTTAGCGCAAATGAAAAATACGACCTAACAATTGTTTAACCCAAAATCTGCACATCAATTTAGCGTAGTATTGAAAATTGCTCATCTGTTTAAACCAGGCAAATACTTTTATGAAAATGAGATTTTTGGACAGACCAGACCCTGGTGGTGAGATTGACAGAGTTAGTTACTTGAAGGCAGTTAGTTACAAGAATTTCCCCCCCTGAATTGTAACATCTCGATTATTTTACTGTACTTACTGCTTTAATAACTTAGACTGTAACTACTTTTTAAATGAAAGAAATCTGTTTTATTGTAACATTTTAACACATTTTACTTGTAAACGGAACTTTAAAAAAAAAGAAAAAAGTGATTCATCCTGCTTGTCCTTCCTCCTCCTCTTCTTGTATTCTATGGCTTATTTAAACAGAAAAACAGGTTATGCACTAAAATGATATTTGAAATTTTGCGCGAAATCGATAAACAGGGTTTTGGGAAATTCTTTTGAAATCTGCACTAAATCGATAGGTTACATACCGCTAAAATGATGGCCGTTTGCGCTAAAATGCAATAACACCAATTCTAGAGTTATAATGTTTCTTTGTCTAAAATTTGAATATCAGAATATTGGCACTGGTAGATCTACCTTTATCAAATTACACATTTACATCAGACAAGTTCACTATCAAATTTAAGAACCTAGATAGACAACATTAGAGAATGTGAAATAAGTTGCACAGATATAATGTACTTTTCTTCTACTGTGAACTGTTCTTTCTGCTGGTATCATAGTAACAGAGCAAGATCAAAGTATGCTGAGTTCAGCCGTCTCATTTGCCATAAAATTACTATAATATACTTGCAATGATTAACTCATGGGAAGAATTTTAGGTTTTAACTCTAGTGTTTGCAAAATATTTGAATTGATTTATCGTTTATATAAGGTGTTTGATGAATGTAAAACAACAGGGGCAGCAACAGCAGAAGTCAGCCTAATGTATATATAGACAAAGTTGTGTTGGTAAATTCAATGGCATAAAATATGATGGGTTAATATATTAGTCGTAAGTCTACATTTCTTTAGTAGAAGCCATGGCATGTCAGTTGCAGCATCTGCACCATTGTAGTCATGTAAACTGGTAATTATCATTATTATCACTCAGGACCCCACAGAATTGACTGTTCCTCCATCAACAGCTGTGACAACCCAGCTGTCAACAGAAGCTACATCCCAGTGCCCATCAATCCAGTCAGCTAGTTCTTTAGAAAACTACCACTATGTGCCAGCAAACACCCCAACTGTCCAATTGCGACTTCCACGGCGTAGCTTGTCTTTGGTATGTGTCATCATCATTCATGAGATGTTTGTAGAAGTTTTTTTTTTTTTTTCAAAACAAGCAATTAACGAAGTTAATTGGTCAAATGTGAAACATTTGTGTGACTAAACAATTTTACATTTTTCATTGTCGGCAATAAGGTTGTTAATAGCTTTGATAATAATGGAACTTGCTCAGAATGTAATGTAACTGAATCAGAATTCAATGAAAGTTAATCAGAATGTTTGTCTCCAACATTTCTGTGCCAGACTTGAATCTAGCTAGCGGGAGATGGAACTCTACATGTAGGTTCCTTTTTTAAAGCTTTTAAGGCTACAGTTTGATCAAACCTTGGTGAAACTTACGAAAAGATTTTTGTCAATATCCCATGAATTTTATTCAACAGTTTTAACAGCTTAAATCATATCACGCCTGAGCATTGGTATTTTACAGACGTCTTGTTTCATTACTTTGGTATTACATGTAGTTTAAATTTCAATTCATTCAACACCCACTTCATTTACTTTTGGCAATTTTAAGCATTACCTGTGAATTTTCCAAAGCTATTTGATATCAGTTAATGCATACTTAATGGTATAATTTATGTATGAATTATTTCTATTTCAGAGCAGGCAAAGACAACCAACCATTTCAGACAGGACCAACACCAATGTGAATACCTGCAGGTGAGGCTTCTATCTCTGTTAATTAGTAGGCATTCGATCTATGTCATTTTAGTATGTGATACAAAATATTCATGGGATCAGTGCATGAAGTTAAATATTGCATACCAGCAACTTTAAACCCTTTACTGTCATAGTGGTAGAGGTCCTGTGTGGCTTAGTGGTAGAGAGTATGACTTGTAATTCGGTGACCCCAGGTTTTCTGGAAGCAAAGAAGGTCATAGCTTTGTCAGTACTATTGTGAGAAAACTAAGAAACACATAAGGAGTTGCACTGACCATGGTAAAATGACCTCAGCTGTTGAAAACAACCCTATACTCCAATACAAACATCAAAATTAGTCATTGTCTGAAGGCTTCAGTGCTTTAATTCATGCATGTTATATTCTGTGCTATCATGAATTATCCATAGTTTAATGACAGTAACAGTTTTCCCTTTCTTCATTTAAATTAAGGCTTCAGTTCATACCTCGATGAGTTTTTAAGATTAAGATAGAAATTTTATCATGTCGTTGAGGGCAATTTGATAAGGTTTCTTACTAATCTGTGTAACTGTTTAACTCTTTACCACAAAATCCCGACTTTTAACGACTCCGAGAAAGAAGCCTTTTGAAAACATTGTGGGAAAAGGAGAAAATGCTGGTAACCAGCATTTTCTCCTTTTCCCACAGTGTTTTCTACCCTTCCTACCCCAAATTTTAATTTTTCAGTTCCCTTTGTTTTGTTGTCTGCATATGCTTTCAATTTGGACCAGTCTAAAATTTTCTTGTCTGGTAAAGAGTTAAGGTTAAGTGTTGAACTTAACAGGCAATATATGAGGTTAATTCTTTATAAGTGTGCAAGGATTTTTTTTAAAGAAATATATATATATATTCATAACATGTAAAACATTTATATTCTAAATTTGAAGCAGTTTAGAATCTGAGATTTTTCCCTTTCTTTATGGAGTTGGGTTAATTTATTTTTTGTTTTTGGTCAGTCACATCCGGCTTTGTCCCTTGATATTGATTGAATAAGGTAGGTTTACCAAACTGAAATGTTTGTTTTGATAAGTTACTGTTTTTCCAGGGTACAGATTTTGTATTGGAGCACTAACATCTGTGTTAGGGACCCTTAAAATGTTTTTTTTTTTGCTCTTTTGGTCAAGTGCAAGAACAGCCTTTGTAATGACCTGGCTTCTATAGTCTGTCCATTATCTTTTTTCTTACATACACATTAAAGGCTCTCTTGTCTGACTGCACAGATACTCTATCTGATCAAACACTTGAACATGGGAATTTTCGGTATGATTCATATGAAACTTGAACAGATTGTTTGGAAAAGGAGACATATGAAACTGACTTTTTCTGGTTACTGCGCAATGCCATGCAGCAGTTCTGCATTACACTATAGAGTGACTTGTAGAATGACTCGAGCCTTTGATGACCATTCTGTTTACTTTCCTTTTGTTCTTTTCACCAACTAGTTTTGCATGGAATAATATGTACAAATGCTCTTAAGTGTTGTATCAATCATGTTAATTAATATTTATCAAACTAGGGCTTTGCAATTTTCAGTGAAAGTGAACATCAACTGGATGTTGTGGAAATATTGGACAGTGAGGATGAGGAACTGCAAAGGGCTCTGTTGGAAAGCTTTGATCCTCCTGAAGTCAATGAACCTGATATTAAGTAAGTTGATTCTCAGCTAAACTGTTTATTAAAGATTTCTGAAAAACACATAAAAAAGTCATATTGTTATAGCTGCCTTGTGCTGAAGTTATACTTTGACACGGATGTTAAGGCATGCAGATGGCAGTTATGGGAATACTAGTAGAAGTAGACATTATCTTTTGTTCCGTGTGGAACCAATGTATGTGTTGCCATATAGCCTTGTCTCCAGAGATCTTCAAATGACACCTTTGGCTAAATTGACCACTACATTGTAGCAGTCTTATCAAAAGTGGCATCTATTTAATGGAAATGTTACAGGCTCAATAGCAGCCTAAACACAGATGCAGGTGTTAAGACGCATCCAAATTCAGATTGTTACATGTAAAAGTATGGCAATTATTGTGAAGATGACAATCTTCATTTGTATTGTAAAGTCCATGTATTAGTCACTGGCCAAAAAGGAAATTCAAAATCAGATGCAACTAAAAGATAGACTTGGTAAGTTTTATTACTAGTCTTGAAATAAACTTCTTTGCGAGTAGCTAACACTTGGACTGATTGTTCAACAACCAATTGTTGTCTTCCTAATAATGTCCATATATCTAGATAATGTGATTTATAATTGAATGCATTTTACAATGGCTTTGTTTACATTTGGGAGTTATTGTAATTTTAACTTATAAAATGGGTTTGATATAGAAATGTAAAACTGAAATGGTTGCTTAAAATTCTCTTAACTCACAATGTTGTGTATACACAGAAACATGAGAGGAAATACTAGTAATAGAATCCTAGTGACCTGACATATGGCACCATGAAATGACTATGGCAGTGTTAAACAATATGATTGGTCAAAACATTACAATAAAGGGTTAAAATCTTTAAATAATTTACTCATGAATTGTACAAGCATTTGTGAACTGAGTTTGTGCTTTTTGTCTAGTAACTAGTTTGGGTGTAAATGACCTGTGACCTTCTTGTATATTAGCATTTATTATATGTTGGCAAAAATCTGTTTTTATACAGAACCGACTTTGATGCTGAAAGTGGCATAAATGAGATATTAAAGACATATCAGCAAGAGACGGTGAATGAAGATACTGTTATGAAGCTGCTCATTCTCCGAAGCAATGTTCTAGAGACAGCCTTAAAAGGTCTAGACAGAAAAGCTATCAGTCTAAACTCCAAATTGTACATCAAATTTTCTGGAGAGATAGGGGAGGATCAAGGGGGACCAAGACGGGAGTTTTTTAGGTATATTTTAAATTCTTTTCTACTGAAGATGTTACATTGTTTCAATAGCCATGCAAAATCTGACCAATCATTTTGGCCTTTTTTCCTGACTTACACTACCATTTTGACAAAACTGTAAATTTGACTTGGCCATACTGGTTAAACATTTAGAGATAGGCTGTCATAACAGTTGCAGATTTGTTATAACTTTAATATTTTAGCTTCTTGGTGATCTTTACGTGTGATACATTTACCCAAAATAGATTTTGTATTTTTGAAATATCTTTATGTTGTTCAAATAGAATAATTTGTTCCAATCAATCCAACTCCTACTCCTATGGGATTGGGATTCATATTCCATTCTAAGTAGAGTTCTTAAGCATACCTAGAATGCTAAGTATTCCTGCTCCCACTATTTCATTTAAATATTATCATTTAATAATACCTCTCCATAATAGTAAACAGGAGGATAAATAGGAGTCACTGTGTCTGTCTGTTCATCTGTTCATCCATCAGTCAGCCTGTAGCTTTTTTGTTTGCACTGTTTCTCAGTTACGAATGCCAATTATAATGAAACTTACTGGATATTTTAATTAGTAAGCGAAGATGTGCATATTGTATTGTGGTTGTAGTTGAATAAGTTTTTCATGAGTTATGGCTCTTTGATGTATTTTTTTTTTGTTCGTGCTGTTTCTTAGATACTAACATGCAGATTTTAGGGAAACTTCATATAAATATTTATAAGCAATCAAAGATATGCATATAGCATTTTGGTCATGATTGAATTAGTTTTTCAAAAGTTAATGGGTCTTTTATGCATTTATCAATATTCAAGTCATTACAAGTCACTCCAGGTAGATACTCTGTGACAAGGAGCAATATTTTGGCAAAGACTAATCTGGGGTATCCATCATCTTTAATGATAGTTCTAGTTACACTGGCCATCTTGTTATCTATACATTAATCATTCAGGCCTTTATTGTATTGTACCGGGGTGGGAAATTGGATATGTTACTGTGATTTTACTTCTTCAAGTGATTTTTAAATCTAAAGCTACAGAAAGTATTTTATTAAAATCTTACTGGTGTGTCAACCAATCACTTATCAAATTCTGATAGCTTTACACATGTGCTCACAACGATGCTGCAACCTTTTTCTTCAGTATTTAAACCGATTCTCTAGCATTTCTGACCCTCCTGACAAACTATCAGTTCATTATGTTCCTCGCTGTACATCATGATCATACATTTAGCTTGTCTATTTTACATAAATGCTATGATAGATTCTTCGTTAAACCATTGATTTACCCTGAATGAAATCGTAAACAGCTAAAAAATAAATCAATTTATCCAAGCCTAGTAAAATGGCAGACAAAAATCCCTTTATGCCTAATATTGAATGATCAGAGGCATGAAATTTTACTTCAGTTTATCCATCTGTCTATATTCAAAACTTAACTTCTGGAGGTTTAACTTTACAATGCTCATATTTGATATGCATTTAGCTTTCATGAATATATCATGATAGAGGTTTCATGAGTTCATACCCCATCTTGGCCAACATTCTTTCTGCCAAGCCCCATAGCTCAGTCGGTAGCGAACAGGACTTGAGAACAGGAGGTTGCTGGTTTGATCCCGAGCTCTGCCAATATTCTTTCCAAGGATTGAAGATAGTTATTGTGATAGGATTCATTCCACTCTCACCGTTGTCCATTGTTTCGACAATGGTTATTTTGAAACAAACAAGTAGCCTAATAATGGTAAAAAGAATTCCATGAAAGCATGGATAGGTGCATTGGCCACTGCAATGTAACTGAAATATCATTGAAAATGGGCTTAAAAACCATTCAATCAATCAACCAACATACTTTCTGACAGTTACCAAAATTCAATGTGACTCAACTCATATTTCTTTCATCTACAAAACATTTGTGGAAGATTGTTGTACTTTCAGGTTTTTGAGAATTGAAGTAAATGTGTAGGCATAGCTAGAACAATTGCATGTCAAGTAATGAAGCAGTAACTGTTCTGGAGAATAGAAACAGGTTTCTGCAGTGCAGAGTAATATTCTGATTTATGTCTTTGTATCATAGATTGGTGATGAAGGCCCTTCAAGAGTCAAGGTTTTTTGAGGGACCTGAAACTGGAAAAATCTTCACACATACGTTGTCATTGTTGGAAAAAGGACATTACCGCCTTGTAGGGAGACTAGTGGCCATGTCTCTGGCACAAGATGGTCCGGGTCTCCATTTCCTTTCTTCTAATCTGTATGACCTCATGGTTGGAAAAAAAACTCAATTGAAGGAAGTCGAAAGCATACTCCCAGAAAACACAAATCTCATGATACAACAGGTAAGGCTATATGGTAATAAGGTTTAGTTTCGCAACCAACTAATCCATTACCACACAATCCCTACTTTTGACGCCCCTGAGAAAGAAGCCTTTAGAAAACATTGTGGGAAAAGGAGAAAATGCTGGTAACAAGCATTTTCTCCTTTTCCCACAGTGTTTCTACCCTTCACAAAATAAATTTCAAATTTTCAGTCACTTTTATTTTGTCCTCTGCAAATGCTTTCGATTTGGACAAGCCTAAAATGTTGTGGTTTGGTAATGAGTTAAGGCCAATCATTCCATTTGACCATGGAAAGTTGGTCTTATCTAGAGTACTTAAGTATTTTATTGCATCAAGGTTATATTGCACTCAGAAGTTGAAAAGAAAAGACTTTGGGTGTTCTTGTTTATAACAGACAAACAAACTTTTTATGTATTAATGCTCTATTGATTGTAGGCCATAGGAGGCTGTGGATGCTGACTTGTCTGTTGTCTGACTGTCAATGACTTTTTTCTTCTTAACCCTTTCCCAAACGACAAATTTTGGACTCTTCCAAACCAAAAGAGTTTGCAGACGACAATTTTAGATTTGGAGAAAATGGCAGGAAGTTCTCAAAAAGGGTAGAAAACACTGTGGGAAAAGGAGAAATTGCTTGTTACAAGCAATTTCTCCTTTTTCCACAGTGTTTTCAAAAGACTTTTACTGCAGACACGTAAAAACCAGGGCTTGTTTGGGAAAGGGTTAAGAGCCTAGAGCCTTCATTCCTCATCAAATCTTTACCAAACTTACACATTGTATTGATGTCTGGTTCCTTTTGAAAGTGAGCAAATTTGCATCATT
The DNA here is from genome assembly GCA_945859785.2 of Tridacna gigas. Lineage (NCBI taxonomy): Eukaryota > Metazoa > Mollusca > Bivalvia > Cardiida > Cardiidae > Tridacna > Tridacna gigas. Next base: position 16,681,115 of record OX244036.2, read on the forward strand.
AGGTTAACAGTTACATGCCCTTGAATTTTAACTATAAAACTATTTCTTACGATATTAACTATTTACCAAATTTTTTACTTGTCCAAATTCAAAGCACCTTCAGATGACAACATAAATGTGATAAAAAAATTACAAATTCTTTATGGAAGGTTAGAAAACATTTTGAGAAAATGAGAAAGAATTGGTTACCAGCAATTTCTCCATTCTCCACAATGTTTTCAAAAAGGCTTCTTTTCCAGGGTCCGATTTTGTGGTAAAGGATTAAGAACTTACAGCCTTTATGTTTTTACCAAAGTTTAACACTCACACAATTGGCAGATAGTCATGAAAGCTTGCTTCCCTTTGGAAAATGTACAAAACTGAATGGCTGGATCTAGAGATGACCTTTGATTTAAGAAAAATGTTTTGAGCTTGTTGAGAGCTACAGCCTTCATTTCCCATCTGATCTTTACCAAATGTTCATGGTGTATTGATATCCATTAGAGCTCAGCTCCTTTAGAAAATGAGTGGTATTGTTTGTTGGTACACAAATTCTGCTTTTAGATCCCCAAGGGGGGGAGTATAATAGAGTTGCCTCCTCCATACAGTTGTCCATGCATCCTTGAATGTATTTAAACCTTATCCATAGCATAAGCTCCAAACTATAATGTAATTGGCTTTCATACTTCAAATAGAGATAAACCACATTGAGGACAAGTGCAGTGTGCAAGATCTGTAATTGTTCTTGGTAATTTTATTGTTATTGCCCTTGCTAAATTTACAATTTGGATTGTCTAAAATATAATTTCCATAGTGTAAAAGCTACTGACAACATGTACATAACTTGCCAAAATTTTGACTGCTATGTTTAAACATTAAAATAGTATGGTGACCAACTGTTGGACATGGGAATTACAAATATATATCAAATGGCCAGAAAGGACAAGGAAACTTTAATTGAAATGATAAAGAAACATCACATATACTACAGGTATCTGTTCTTGCACCAATTTAGGATAAAAAAAAAAAAAAAAAAAAAAACTTTTACTAGAGTTATCTCCTGTTGAACTGAGAGCATTTTTGTTAAGTTGCCAGTTTCTGTCAAAGTACTGGTGGGGGTATTAAGTACTATTCAGTGACAGCTCTAGTTTTTTCATGGAACCGGGAAAAAAATGCATCTCCATTGATAGATAAATTATAAAAATGTGGTTGATTGCCATTTTCTACTCAAACAACATCATTTTAATAAGTGGAAAAAGAAATGTGTTCTCCTGTGGCAGAAACAAGCATGACTTGTGACATCAGATGATACAGAATCATAAGTGTTATTGAAAACTAAGATGGTCTAGAATAAAAGGAATGTCACCAACTTATTTCAGTGTACAACTATCCATAACTACATTTTCCAGGATATCAGGAGAAATATTGCAATTCACCAGTGGGATGAACGATGTGAATAAGGCATGGGACATGGTCACTTTGCATGCAGACCTTTTCAAGCCAATCTTCTGCTTCAAGCCCAAAGAGATTGTAGGAGAAGATATGTTGAAACTCTTTAAAGTCAACTACAGTGAACCAGGTTCCAATAACAGAGCTCTGGAAGATGTTTCCATATTTGGATGGGAAATGTTTCTTCAATCTATCGAAGGTAAACTGGGAACTGCAAGAATAACAAAGTTTTTGTCATTTTTATAAAGCCTGAAGGGTCATATTATGTAATACCCCCGGTCATTCGTCCATCCATCTGTTACCAAAATCATTTATGCACAACCTCTCCTACAGTTTCGATAGGAATTATTTGAAACTTCCCACAATGAATTTCCATCACGTCTAGTAGCCAGCTTTTCACTTGGAATTTTGGTTCAGGCCATAACTTGCTAACTATTAAAGGTTTCAACTTGAAACTTCAAAAATTGATAGTTGATAGAACACATTATGAAAAAGTGCAGTGCACGTGAACCATAACTCTGCTAAATTTACATTTTGAGTTACTGCCCTTTGTTAATTTTCAGTTTGAATTTTTGTCTGGGCCATAACTTCCAAACTATTTAAGCTATTAATTAGAACTTCATACACTAATAGAAAACACTATGGAAAAGTGCAGTGCACAAGAACCATAACTCTGCCAAATTTATTTTTTGAGTTATTGCCCTTCGTTAATTTTCAGTTTGAAACTTCAATGACTAATAGAACACTTTATGGAGAAGTGCATTGCACAAAAACCATAATTCTGCCATCCTTTTTTTGTGTTATAGCCCTTTGTTAGTTTTCACTTTGAATCTTTGTTTGGGCTAGATCTTCTAAACTATAAAAGCTATCAACTTGAAACTTTATACAAAATTTACCTTTACCAAGGACTAACATTGTTTTCCCCAAATTCAAAGACTATGCAGGCCACAAAATAATTGAGCCATGCTCTGGCATATGGGGGTTGAATGCATCTCGGTAAGGGGATGAACCAAACAAGCATCACATAGCTGTGGATCCATGATATCAATTGTGTCTAAGAACGAACTGGTATATGAGCTACACCGATCCTCTGACTTGCTGATAATTGACCAAAAGTAAAATGTTTTGGCCTTTATCCATGAAGGCTAGTCTAAGTCAGAACTTTTTGCAGATGTGTTAAACCCTTTTTCACAGAGCATGGTTCATTTAAATGTGGGAATTGAGGTTAATGCTATGAAAGGGATGAAAAAAATGTGGGGAAATTATGATTACCAGAATTTTCTCCATTTCATACAATATCTTCTCTTTCAGGGTTGTTAAAATTTGAAAAGTGTCAAGGGTATAATACGTTGGCCTTTGTTCTTCATTTTTAGCTCTACTGGCTGAAAGCCAGCAGAGCTTATGTCATGGCATGGTTTCTGTCGTCCGTACGTCTGTCTGTCTGTCCATCCATCCATCCGTTAGTCTTTTTCTTGTTTATGCGATAAAGTCTACATTTTGGGTTGGATTTTCGTGAAACTTGCGCAGTTTGTCCATCCCATCAATAGCTTCAAGCCTGTTGATTTTGAAGAAAATCGGACAATCAGTAAGGGAAAAGTAGCCATTTTAAATTGAAAATTTGCATTTCTTGTTTACGTGATACAGTCTGCATTTGTGGTAAAATTTTTGTGAAACTTGCACAGTTTGTCTATTTCATCAACAGCTTGAACCCTATTGAAAAAAAATCTGATAATCAGTAAGGGAAAAGTAGCCATTTTAAGTTCATAATTTGCATTTCTTGTTTATGCGATAAAGTCTGCATCTGTTGTCAGATTTTTGTGAAACTAGCATAGTTTATTTATATCATTAATGGCCTGAACCCTATAGATTTTGAAATAAATTTGACAATCAGTGAGGAAAAAGTAGCCATTTCAAGATATCTTTTTCTTAATTACTTTTTATACCCCCACTTCAAAGAAGGGGGGGGTATACTGGTTTTGCTCTCTCCGTCTGTCCTTCTGTCCATCGGTAACCAATATTTTCCATGGCACTTTTCTCAGCAACCATGCAGCACAGCCACTTCAAACTTCGTATGGTGCTTGCTAGGGGTCCCACACATCGCTTACCAAATTCATGTCCGCCAGTTATCTACTTCCTGTTTTACAGCTTACTTTAGTTTCAGACATAGCATGGTCAAGTACCAAATTTTCGTAGCACTTTTCTCAGCAATCTTTTGAAAATTAGCCTTCTGTAGCTAAACACAGTTTGAAGTTCTTATCCAATGAAATGGAATTCACATGTTTATGTTTTATAAGTGCTTTCCTTCACACTGAAATTAACTGGCCAGTCAATGCCAGTACAGCAATTCCGGCCCTCAAGGGCCTCTAATTATAGCATTTCTTGCCTCTTAAGTAGGAAGTACTTGAAACACGGTATGCATATTTTGTTGCAATATTGGGGAGTTCGACATTCATTCCTATTTCAATCACGCATATAATTTCTGCTGCACTACTATTTTCCTCTTCTGATTTTTTTCCCTCCCTTGGGGACTAGCAGTGGAATGGGCGTATCTTTTGACAATTTGCCATTTAAGAATAGTTTCAATATTTAGAATATTCCAAAGCTTAGACCGGTTGGTGTATATATACTTGAGCGTTTGGAAGAAAAATTGAGAATAGTTGTTAGAATAAGCCCAAGAACATTCTTAAGAATCGTTTGGTGAATACTGGCCTGTTCTTCTACCTGTTGTATTAGCGATTGTGTTTACTTGTATATTGAAACAAAATCGACAAAATTGATTTGTTTTCCTTTTTGGAACACTTGTTAGTAGAACAGACTTTATTCATAAAATACACAGACGGATACACCACATATTAAATTGTAAAGCATTGAAAATGTAGTTTTAATGTTTTGTGGTAATCAGGTTTTTTTCTCTTTTGTTTTTTTCATTTTTAGATGGGGACATTGAAGTCACTTTTTCTGAAGTTCTTGTTTTTGTGACGGGGGCAGACCACATTCCACCATGTGGATTTTCCAAATTGATTGATGTGGACTTTTATTTTTGTGAAGGCCGACTTCCATCTGCATCAACTTGTGCTCTTCAGCTGTGGTTGCCAAGGGTTACAGATCCTGATAGAGTATCAAGTGCAATGTTCAGAGCATTGAAAGAGACCTGCGGGTTTATGAAAGTGTAGTTTTTTCTGTGTGTTTTTAAAATTTACTGTTAATGATTGTTTTTACTGATGACTGAATATTGTTTATTAACCCTTCATGTCGAATAGACACATTTGTATGTCTCATCAGAAAGATGCTCTTGAAAACCTTGTAGGAAAAGGAGAAATTGGTGAGAATGAGATGTTTTACCTTCACCCATAATGTTTTCTCTTCTGTCAAAGGTCTCTTCTCAAATTTTATTAGTCCCTTACCGGCGAAGCCGAAGGGAACCTTAGGTTTGCACTCCATCCGTCTTTCAGTCTGTCTGTCTTTCACTCTGTCAGTCCGGCAAATCGGTTTTCCAGACGTTTTTTTTCTACATGCAGGCAGACATTGAGCAGGACTTTGGTGTGTAAATTAGCCTCTGTGAGTTAAAGATCAAGTCTGACTTTTGTTCCAGTCAACTGACTTTTGATGAAATTACGGGCCTTGGACTTAGAAATTTTCACAGGGAAAAATAAAACAATTCTTTCTACCTGATTTGAGGTATTCCATTTATATTTGGTGTGTGGGTCTGTCAAAAGGAGTTCCAGTTCATGTCAAGTTTCGTTCCAATTAATTGATTTTTTTACTGAGTTATGGGCCTTGAACAAGTGAAATTTTTCCAAAATTGCATTTTTCCTATGCTTCTAGAAAGAATTTCGGGGAAGCATACTGTTGCCTGGTTATCTGCCCGTCCACTCCATGAAATAAAAAATTCTTGTTTTAGGTTACATTTATTTTTGTCTCTTGCAATCCCCTTTCAACTTGGACCAGTATGAAATTTTTTTGTCTAGAAAAGGGTTAAATACCTTAATGATTAGAGATGGAATTAATCTTTTGTTTTGGTTCAGTGCCTTGAACTCAAAACAGTATAATGCGGTTAGGGGACTTGGTGTTACTTTCAGTACTCTCAGACTGCTTATTTCTTCAAATGCGGCACAAGAAGTCAGTGGTTTAGAAAGAAAGTTGTTAGTACTGGTGTGTGAAAGCCAGGAAATGCATGCTTAGGTGCACTGCTACAGGTGATAAGACCTTAGCTGTTAAAAACAGAATTTAACTCCGATACTAACCAACAATTCTTCATTTACTTTTTGATTGGATTATTAGAAACAGGTCTTCAATCAAGGATAAAGGTAAATGGACAAATATATTGTGAAGTGTGCTCTTTTGATATTTCTGTTTTTTTTTTTATTTCAATCCATAAGTTAATGGTATCTCATTGTTTACAGAATTGTTGCATATACATGTAGTACTTTGACTTTTAGTTATTTGGATTTGGGCTCCGAGAATGGACCATAACAATCACTAATTTTTAGCTCCATTGGCCAAAGGCCAGCGGGCTTATGTCATGGTCTGGTGTCCGTCCGTGTGTCTGTGCGTCCGTGCATGCATGTGCTAACTTATATTTCAAACATCTTCTCTGAAACTACCCATCCAATTTTGATGAAACTTCACAGGAATGATCTTGCCATGGTCCTCTTCAGAATTCCTTGAAAGGATTTTATTCCTTCAAAAACTCTGGTTGCCATGGCAACAAAACTGAAAACAAAACAAACAAAAAAAAAAAAAAAAAAAAAAAATGAAATTTTTTAAAAATCTTCTATGAAACCATAAGGCCTAGGGCTACCAAATTTGGCATGTAGCTTTATCTCGTGGACTTCTACCAAGTTCCTTCAAGTAATAGCCCTCGGGTCAAAATTGGCCTCGCCCCGGGGGTCACAAGTTTTATATGGGCTTATATAGGGAAAACTTTAAAATCCTTCTGATACCTAGCCATAGGGCCTAGGGCTACCAAATTTGGCATGTATCTTTATTAAGTGGTTGTCTACCAAGAGTGCCCAAATGATAGCCCAGGGGTCAAATTTGGCCCAGCCCCGGGGGTCACAAGTTTTATATGGGCTTATATAGGGATAACTTTAAAAATCTTCTTGTACCAAGCCATAAGGCCCAGGGCTACCCAATTTTGCATCTAGCTTTATCAAGTGGTTGTCTACCAAAGGTGCCCATATTATAGCCCTGGGATTAAATTTGGCCCCATGGGCTCATATTAAGAAATTTTTAAAAATCTACTTGTACCTAGCCATAAGGCCAAGGACTACCAAATTTTGCATGTAGCTTTATCTAGTGGGCCTCTACCAGGAGGGTCAAAACTATAGTCTTGGGGTCAAGTTTGTCCCGACACCAGGGGTCACAAGTTTTACATGGGCTTTTGTGGTTAAAACTTTCCAAGTCATCTTGTTACTAATCATAATAAAGACTAAGGCTACTAAATTTAGCCCTGTCTCATGGGTTTCATGTTTTACAGGGTCTTTTATTGAGAAAACTGAAAACCTTCTTGTTTATAACCTCACATTCTAGACACATATTATTTGATATGGGGCTTTATCTTGTGGACCTCCACAAGGTTTCAAGTATTTATAGCTTTGTTGTCAAAATTGGCTTTGCCCGGGGGTCACAACTTTCTCATAGGATTTTATCGAAAACAATTTTATGTTCTCAAGTTTGAAACCAACTGGCCAAATATTGTAATGTAAAGCTTGTAGTGTTTTTGCTTATTAGCCAGTGGAGCGATACAGGGCCATCATGGCCCTCTTGTTTTGTGTAGTTACTTCGCATAATTCTCCAAAATGACTTATTAGATTTCAGAATTAAGTACGTCTTTTCCTTGTTCAGGCCTTTTTCAGATTTTTCACAGACATTTTGATCACATATGTCCAACATGTAATGCAACTAAAGAAATCTTTTCAAAATCACTCAATGGATATCATTTGGATTATGCCCACTTCAAAAAAAGTAGGGTATATTACCTTGCACATGTTGGTCGTCAGTCAGTTGGTTTGCTGTAACCTTGTCCAAGTGATAACTAGACAAAGGTTTGACATAGTTTTTTTTTTCTTCAAATTTAATGAAGATATTCACCTTGGGATGTAGATGATCCCTACTGATTTTTAGGTAAATTAGTTCAACGTCAAGGTCACAGTTCTTATCCTGATGATAACTAGACACAGGTTTGACATAGCTTTTTCAGTTTTGGTACAGAGATTAACCGTGTAAATTATCTCAGTTGATTTAGAAGTCAATTGGTCAAATGTCAGTCACAGTATTGTTCGAAAATGTGGTTGTAGGGGGGTATTTCTTTTTACAGACATTTTTTTGGAAATGAATGTTGCTGTTTTTACAGTTAAGTTGTTATGATGTAAAAAAAAAATGAAAAATAGCAACTGTTACGAAACAGGTCCTATTAGGCATTGTAATGTACTGTACTGTCATGTCAAGGTGCCACAGTCACTTTTACCAATAGTATTGTTTAGGTATGTTTTAGTGTTACGTAGTATACTCATACTACCGTAGAAATAAAAGGGTATACTGTTTTCATATCTTTCTGATGTCCATCTGTCTTTAACCCTTAAAGCGCTGGAACCAACTTAGCTTGTTTTTGTGGACAGTGTAGATCAAGATCAGACTGCACAGAACGTGCAGTCTGATCTTGGATCTACACTGTCCACCATTTTGTAATATACTCTGGCCAAAAAAACTTTGTTACAGTAATATTTCAGATGTTTTTCCTATTTAAAAATGTCTCTTGTATTAATTCAGCACTTTAAGAGTTAAACAAATTTCCGTACTCTTATGGTTTGACCTATAGAATTCAAAATTTATGGAAGTGTTACTGAGGACCAACTTTATTGTTTTGGGTTCACAAAGTTCTCAAGTTTAAGGTCACTGATAAAACCTTTTTGAAAAAAATCATTTCCATGTTGTAATGTCATAGCTAATTGACCTATGGCAAACTTCATGCAAGTGTTCCAGGGTCTATATTCACCAATCATTCTTAAAAAAATTCTTGGTCTTGTTCTCTAGATATTTCTATATTTAGAGGCATTTGAAAGTAACATCACTTCTGATTGGCTAAATCATTATGGTTTAGCCAATCAGAAGTTGTGTTACTTTCAAAATTACCAAATGTTGGAGAATAAGACAAAGAACGTTCTTGAGAATGCTTGGTGAATACAGATGACTGAAATAGGAATCCCGTTGTTTTATCCTTACCACACAGTCCCGACATTAACGACCCTGAGAAAGAAAGCTTTTGAAATCATTGTGGGAAAAGACGTTAACAATCCCGAGAAAGAAAGCTTTTGAAAACATTGTGGGAAAAGGAAAAAATGCTGTTTTCAAAAGTCATAAATTTCTGATCCATCAAAACTTGCTTCAGTTTTGGATAGAGTTAAGTAGGGCTTTTGTGTACTCTGACGGCCAGAAACTTTCCTTCTAGTCAGGTTTCAAGAGAGTGGTTTGGCCTCTTGTTGGTCTTTCGATTTTAAAATGAATAAAGATTTGCTATACACAATTTGTTTCTCATTAATAGGCTTGTCCTAAAATCCGCCAACCTGTGGGCATTATGCGTTTGAAAATTTCACTAGTCCTTTCTCAATTGATGGAAGAAGTCAACATTTTATGACCGGTTCTTTTGAAATTTGAAACGACTGTTTCAATCGCCAGAGACATTAAACCTATTTGATATGAACATTTTGAGAAAAGAAGGTATTTGAAATTTTAGGAATAGGGGTATTTCAAAATATTCATTTTTTTTACTGCATTTATATGATGCAGTCAACAAACTATTTTTACCAGTCCACATAGAACTCGCAGAGTAGTTCATTGAAAATGAAATGCAATTAACAATCCTGTTTTTGTTAGCTCAGTCGAATTTTCACGTGGATTTCTGTAAAGTAATGTATTTACATTTAATGGATGAAATCTGTTTCTAGAATTAAGAAGTTTTTGTCTGTCGATCAAAGAAATGACATCTAAAGATATAGTGTTCAGCATCCTCTGGTTGTATCAAACACATGCAGAGAGGATTATCGCGAAGGTAATTTTGAAACAAATCGGAATTTAGTCCGCTGCATTGATTTCTGATCCTGGCATGCATAACTGACCAAAAGCGATTACCTTTAAGGTAGCAAGGGAGGACAAGTAATGGAGATCTATTCGAGATTCCCTTTTTAAAATTTGAAAACTTCTCAGGTTTTAAAATGCAGTATACCCAGACCATCACCTGATCTCCCTGCAGATAATACAGTGAGTTTTATGTTTTTCGCGGACAGCAATCTGGTACAAATATAAGGTCATCAAATTCATAACAATCTGTGTCTGTAATACTTAATGGATTAACTGGAAATATAGCTGTAAAGATGAATGCCAAGTCTATTGGTTGGTTGTATGATGTTTAATGTCGATTTCAACTCTATTTACTGTTACATGACGGCAGCCAGTGCACTTATATGTACGCTTGCTCGGACTTCATTTTTACCAATTTCCGAACAATATTCTTTCTAAGCCACTGGCTGTTTTCCTACATACCATCCTAGAATCAACGTTCAGCGGTGATGCAAAGTCTATGACACTATATTCTTGGAAGTTATTATCAAATCTTGCAGCTTACTTTCAAGAGGGAACCGGTAGGCGACTTGCAAGTTGCAACAACACTAATGATTTATTTAACTATTCCCGGGCTTGGATTAATGTTATTTATTCTACAAAAAGTATTTTTCCTTATCTGGATTACGAATGGGTGAATATGCGCGTCGTGCGAGTTTTTATTATAATTCCTCTTCTTTCCTGCCTCGATAAAGCTAACTATTCTCGGGTCGTCGTTGAACTCTTCTCACATATTTTAGACTTTTTTATAGCCGTTTTATATCAGTGTACTGGTACTGATTGTTCGTTACAAGAGGGGAATAGTTCCATCGTTCTACCTTGTCAACATTATAATGTTATAGTTAATGTTTTAATCTAACAATTTCGCTGTCAATCAAATTCAAACTAGAATATTGTATTCTTATGGAATATTTTTCTATGATTATACATAGCTTTATGCTTTAACAACTGTATGTTATCTCTCGTAACATTTTACGTTCTTGTTTCCTATAAAAAAATCTCAACAAAGACATGGAACGCAGATATTTCAGTCTATTTGCTTCAACAAAACCCTTCCTTCCCAGTGTATACTAACCCTTCCTACTTTGAAGTAGGTTTGGCAGATTTGAAATCAAGCTATTGTGAGAGTGAAATTACTTTTTGAGGGGATGAGCAATTCTTCATTTTCTGCGTTTTCTATTCTACCAAATATTTTGAGATTGATCCAAAATCGAAAGCATTAGCAAACGACATATTAACTGCGACTGAAAAAAATAAATTCTTTCACAAAATAGAAAACATTGTGGGAAAAGGAGAAAATGCCAGTTTCCAACATTTTTTCACTGTTCCACAGTGTTTCCAAAGCCTCCATCCTCATGGATGTTAAAGTCGTTAGTGTGGGATTAAGGGTTAAAGCATTATTTACCCAAGGTTGATACCTTTTTGCTAGATTCTTTCAAATGGGAAGACCTCAAAAATTGCCCAGGGAAAGGGTAAAATAGTGCGCTTGGGTAAGAAAATGATTATCAGTGCACAGTAATCGTTTAACTCACATGTGAAGGTTATTTGCGGTCGAAAATATTCCCCTGCTTTCCAAGTCGCCGAGAACTTCTTGCCATGCTGCAATGCACATCTTGTGAAGTCTCCTCCACCAGCATTCTATCCTCTGTGGAGGAATGATAGATCATATATTTCAAATCAAAAATTCATTCTAACAATCCAAATTTTAGTAATTCTGTTCGGATATACCAACCTATCGCGGACGGATATCAATACACCTATAACAACGCTATGACCCAATGCGTCTTATGTACCGGATGAATTTATATCACCACAATTACGGGTTCGAAACTCTGTAAAGACATTTATCTACTTTGCTGAAAACATTGACGTTGTTATGCAAGATGCTGATGTCATTATTACAGTGCATCAAAGTGCCTCTGTTTATTAAATGCGTGTTAACCCTTTACCCCATAAGGCATTTCTATGGCATCTCTAATTGACCCTAAATGACAGCAAGGATGAAGCCGTTTCTTATGTGTAAATGACAACTTTTGATAGCATAGCAGACATTGTGACGAAAGGTGAAATTGTTCGTCACGAGCAATTTCACCTTTTGCCACAATGTTTTCCAAAGGCTCCTACAAGCAATGTGTAGAAATGAGTATCTATGGAGTAAAGCGTTAACATTTGTGACATGAAAATAAACAATAATTACAGACACAATGAAGTCTTCTGCTAGCAACCACTGCTTATGTGAATTTGTTTCGAACCTGGTTTGAAGGTGAGCTCCCGATTAATATACTTTTCTCGCCAGACATCGCATCCCTATGGAACCACCGGAATGACTTCTGCATATTTGCTATGTCAACATTTTCGGTGCCTGCATCCATTCTGATACATCTTGGTACTCCTGATGTGAAAAGTCGAAACAGTTAATTTTACAAATAATTATATGATGAATTAATGTACATTTATGCAATGTCATCTTTTATTCTAAAAATAAAATACTTCGGCTAAAAAAGATTTTCTAGTTTTGTTCAGACTATTCCTTCAAATCATTAAAATGTTCAACTGCTAGATCTACTATCAAATAACACTAATACGAAACGTAAGTAATCATTTTTCAACCTGGAACTGTGTTATATATTATTGAAACACGGGCTCCACCGGTATTATATTGTAGCATCCATTTGAGAATTTATTTATAAAGAGCTTTCTTCTTCTTCTTCTTCTTTTCAGCGGTAAATAATTATACACTACTTAGTCCTTACAGACTCTCGATACCCTAGATGCGTTCTGATATGTTTTACTTGAAAGTGATAAACCGAGAGAAAAACATGCGATCTAAACTGAAAAATCAATTTTGATTCGTACCTTTGAAAGACTTTAATAATGTCATCAGATGCAACATGTGTATCAACCATTTAAATGTATTTTAAAATGCATGGGAACATACTGTCAGAAATGCATTGTCTGTAGTAATACTATGCTGACTCAAAAACGAAAGTGTACATGAGAAAAGTTGGGAATTTTTGTAGGAACTTCTAGATCTATATCAATTAACCCTGACATATTTGGTAGTCTAGATCTATAAAATATAAGGCAAACATGCATTCTATCTAGACCTAGTGATAGAAATGACACCTCCCAAATTTTCAGCTGACTAGTATATTTGTGGCGTTGAAGAAAGTAGGGGTCATGTTGAAAAATTCGCCAAAAACATTCGATAATTTCGAAATGCCAAAACGAGGTCTAAGGTTTCAATGGAGGGCTCAAAATCTATTGTGCCCACCCCTTCGGTGAATAACTGTCGATGTTCGAGATCTATCGATCTGACGTAACGTCTGATGACGTCATTTCGAATCATGCAGTCATTCACCGAAGGGGTATTGGCATTTCGGAAGTTATCGAATGCTTTTTGTGGATTTTAAAAACGACCCCTACCCTCTTTAACGCCACAAATATACTAGTCATCCGGAAATTTCGAAACTATTAACTTTATCACTAGATCTAGATAGAATGAATGTTTGCCTTTCATTTGGTACCAAATATGTCGGGGTTGAGATAAATGTTCTTACAGAAATCCCACTTTTTCTCATGTAGATTTAAACACTTTCTTTTTTGAGTCAGCATATATACAAATAGACTTATATACACGTACCTTTTACTTCCTTCACGAAATCAAGAAAATATGATGCTACCACTTTAGGGTCATTATTTGTTCTGTTCACTTTTAACCATAAAACTCTCCGCGAGTACCTAAGGACAGTAAGAAGAAGCATGATTGTGTTAATCATGAAATAATGATATAGATCTAATGTCGAATTTAAATACAGATGACCTTTTTATTTCTTTTGGAGATTTTAGTGACTGAGGTCACATCACTGCTATCAGTGCACATATCCATGTGTTTTCTGGCACTGAAACAATTTCCTTTGCATGCCACTCCCTACTCAGTCAAATGTATTGGAAGTGAGAGGCTTATATCTAAAAATCCTAGAGAGAAATTTTGCCGCAAGTTGAGGTTTAGAGGGTCACGAGGCTGAAACGGTACTTGTAAGCTAAGCTACCTCGCTGCTGAGCTACATACGATTATAGAGTTTCATCTTCACGCCAGTAAACCCGATAATGAGATAGCAGTGCCATGCTGCAATGCACATCTCGTGAAGTCTCCTCCACCAGCATAAACAGAGACGGAAGTTTGAAATCGTGCGATAGCGGTTATCTTTTTCCGTTATTTTCGATATCTTTTTGAATGTTACACGCAACCAGCTTGAAAGTGTGGATCAATGCGATAACAGAAGTGGTTGCTATACAATATTCGATTCGAAAATCGAGATATTTGCCATATAAATACTTCGTAATTGTATTTTTGCCGAAAAATCTATGTTTTCAGATCAAATGCATCATTTCTGAATCACCTGGAACCAAATGAATACCCTACGCTTCATTATCATGCACTTACCAGAATGCCAATTTTCGGCCACAGATGCAGTTTCTTTACAAAACTAGGAGCGTTTAAATTGAACCGATTGTAAAATATTTGTCAACTGGGATGAGCGGGAAGGATGGCAAGTTGGGTCTATATTATCTATGTGATGAGTGGGGCAATGCAAGAACAATAAATGCAAGTTATCCGAATATCTGCTCAATTAAAGCCAGCTCCGGCATTTTGATATCTAGGAAATGTGTGGCCAGCACCTCTGCATGTAAGCAATAATTGAAAATAGTCTATGCGGCAGTGTAGTCAAGCAAATGCACGGTTTCAATAGAGTATAGTGGCGTTTAGTGTGGCTATACAAGATGCTAATTTTTCATTTGTCTTTCACCGATGAGAGAATGATTCTATGCGATGAGTTTGAGTCGAATAAACAGCCCATGTTAATGAAATGTGATTGTATTAAAGAGAATAGTGAATTCATACTAATGCTTAATCTGCACAAGCCGATGCCATTTAACTTAATGTTATCGAAAGCGCCGTATAATACGGGTTTACCGGTGTAATCTTATTTGTGAAAAATTCGACTTTCCTCCGGGAGATGTTTTTAACTTTCAGACTTCGATGGAACAAAGGAGCATGGAATTGCGATGACGTCGTAGAAATCGCTTCATTAATGCTAGTAGTTAAACGAACGTCTTCCGAAATAAGGCGGGAAGTCGTGTGTTTAGTTGGTTGTCAAGCTGGGCTTTCCATTTCCTTTCTGGTTCTAGTCGACATCTCAATAGTCCAACTCCTTCCTGGTTCGTAGCGGAGCCCTATTGACTTGAGAAAAAGAGGTCGCTGATTCGATTCCCGGCTCGGCCAATATTCTTTCCGAGGATTCATGATAGTCATTGCGATAGGGTCCATTCCTTTCTCTGCGGTGTTCATTTTACTAAAGTTTTGTCCATTCACCTTCAGAGGTTCGATATAAGTTTTCATTAGCCACACATGGTTGAAATGATTAAAAATGTACAAGAAATACATCAAGGCAGGCTTTTTTTTTTCCTCTTCAGCTTTACTTTGATACCAATAACTGAATCCAAATCTAAATTAATGAATCCAATCAGAAGTTTCCCATACACAATTACTTACAGATACACGCGGCCACCACTGGCTGAAAGCCATTCATATAGGAGCACTTGGGTTCTGACTATGAACTGATTTATTGCACAGTCATATGGAGAACTGAAAACAGTTCAATGTGTCCTAGGTCAGTTGTTTATTATCTTTTAATAATCAACTACAAATGGCCTATAACTGATAAGCTGCGTTATTTTTCCTTGACTAAATAGTAGGACAGGGCTAATTGAAGGCATTAGGGTAGACCCACAAACAAATGCAAATTTCAAACTATCAGCGGTAAAGCACTAACAGTTGAAATTCTTAAAGCAAGGCAACAACCGGCTAACCAATTAAATATGGACTTGAACTGTCGATCAGAAAGTAGTTTAAGTGCAACTATCAACCACTAAGTAGTTGGGCATACATATTCTACTATAAAACAATCCAGTGTTTCAATACGACATACCTACAAGACAATCAACACTGTCAAAGAACTTACCCATCTATAGCACCATGTATTGCGAATCCATAACGCTTGATCTTGTCATAACCATCAACGTGAACTAAAAAGTTTGGACCTTTGTTACGGTATACTCTCC
Organism: Tridacna gigas; assembly: GCA_945859785.2. Lineage (NCBI taxonomy): Eukaryota > Metazoa > Mollusca > Bivalvia > Cardiida > Cardiidae > Tridacna > Tridacna gigas. The sequence continues at coordinate 16,696,787 of OX244036.2, forward strand.
TAACGAGTCTATGACTACGTCTGGCTTCAACACCTTCTGGGTCCAACAGCTTCAGCTGATGAAGAACCACGTTTCTACAAAATAAACGACGGGGTTTGAAATGTCCTGTTATACTAATTGGCTGCCATAGTGTCCATCGGATCAGAGAAAATTTGCTATTTTTGTTTAGGACAATTATTATTATAATTATTATTAGTAACCTTGAAGTAGAAAAAGCAACAGCAGCAGTAGTAGTAAGATTAGTAGTAATAGTAGTATTGGTATTATTTAAAATAGGTTGTTGAATTCCTGAGAGAGACGTTAATAAATTCATTTAGATGGACACAAGCGACGGACTATGTGGGTAAATAATTGGCTCCTTTGAGCATTTTTATGCTCCTAGAAGGGCGAGCATATACATGTAGTCGCCGCTTCGTCTGTCCGTCCGTCCGAAGCCATTTCTCCGCTACTATTTCCATCATCTCCAGTACGGAAAAGTTGCAATCTAAAGTAAATGTCCGGTCGCATTTACTTATACATACCTTCCTACAGACATACCATGTCGAGACCGTAATCTTTGAGTCATGGAACGACAGCCCAGATTTCGTCCACTGCCACAGAGTTCACTCTAAATATAAATGAATAATATTTGACTGTCTGACTTCACCTATTCATTATATTTATCTAACTGTTATAGTAAAGATGCCTTGCTTTTCATCTTGTTAACTTGTTTCATGTTTCTTGTCTTCGGCAATCTTGTGTGTATGTGGGTGTTCGTGTGTGGGGTGTGTGGGTGGGTGTGAGAGAGAGAGAGAGACACACACACACACACACACACACACACACACACAGAGAATTATTATTGAAGCTGAATATACGAATCGTTTGTAAACAAGTGTTTGGATTTCTGACTTGAAATCGATTGGCCTACTTTATATAATGCAGCTAAGTTTGTCGTTTGGAAATGGAGCAAACGTTTTGCTTCAGTCAACCGGATAGACCATCGTAACAAATGATACGAGTTATGCTTGTAATAGGGAAATAGTTTTTGGTAGTATATATGCTTTGATTGGGGCTTTACGCCGTATCAACAGTATTTCATTTATTTCACGGCGACAGTTCACAAATCCATGTTTCCTGAACTTTTTTAACCAGTACTGAACCAGTCTATTACGTATCCTTAAACTGGCGTGGGAGTCGTATTGCTATTCCCATAATCCTGAGCGCCAAGGGGGAATGCCACTACTGCCAGTTTTAAAGACTTTGGTCTGTCGCGGCCGGGGATCGAGCCAACGACCTCCTGCTCACGAGGCCGACGCTCAAATCACTAGGCCACGCGTCGGTTTTTGGTAGTATGCATGTTTTTTTCTGCAGTATACATTTTCAGTTTAATTGCTAAAAAAAACCCTAGATATTTTCTGTCAAAAATGCTAGCATTTCATTGTCGAGTTTCATATGGCAAAGTAAAAAGCGAAGCGAATTAAAAAATATATAAGCATTAACGATTCTTTACTTGCAAACAACTTTCGATTTTTACATGAAAAAAACATGCAGTCAGTTATACCTGTAACGCATTTTGAATCTGGTCAACGTCCCATACGCCCCGCCTCCTTAAATGTAATCGCCGTAAATGTCTCTTAAGTTGACGATAGCTGAAAAAGCAAACGAAGTCAATGGTAAGTTAGTTTACTTTAGACATATTTAATTTGGGTCCATTTAGAAACAAGCACTCACCGCTTATACTAATCGCTCTAGATTTTGCATGCAAGGAAATACACCAGTACTTGCGCCCAATGTGTGGGCCATTGAACCGTTTCAAAGTTGACTACCGCTCTCAGGAATCGAACTCAGGATCTCATGATTACGAGAGGCCGACGTTTAAATATCTCGTGACTACGGACACCACCAAGACAATGGTATATTAGGTTTCTTAGGGCCGACTGGTAGTTTAAGCTGTTTAGTGAATTTCATAGCAATATAATTCTAGCTACTTGGACCCACATTCGAATCTGCACACTGCCAAATCCCAAGAACTTTGGAATGTTGAAAGCAGTTTTTCTGACAGAATGACCATGTAAGACATATTCAAGTCTACAACTACTGGTAAGTTCATGAAAAGAGCATAATTAAATTATAATTTCGAGCGGCACATTTTATCCACAATGAAAGATATTATTCTAACGTTATGATATTGCGTATACTTAAGCATGAAAAGGCTAACCCATAGATGAGTGTAAAAAGTGTCATTTCTATCAAACGCCAATTAGAACTGTCGCAAGAGGACGTATACCCCCACCCTCCCCAGGGCCTTGTCATTCGAATTGTACTATTCAGAAAGTGATGTTTCTCAACAGTTTGAATTGTAATTTAAAAAAAGGTGATAAGTCGGGGAATAAGTGTGTCAGAGTTATGGTTCCTCACGACACATCTCCATAATGTGCTCTATCAATGTACAAAGTTTAAAGTTGTTTGTTTTTATAGATTGGAAGATATCTGTGGCTCGGACACAATTTAAATGTGAAAATTAACAAATAGCAAAACCTCAAGAAATAACCATGGCAGAATTATGGTTCTAGTGCACTTCATTTATCCATGTGTTCTATCAGTCTTTGAAGTTTCAAGTTGATTGCTTTTACAGTTTGGAAGTAATGGCCCGTACATTCAATGTAAAAAAACTGCAAGAACTCAAACAATAAGCGTAAAAGAGTTATAGTTCTTGCACAATGCACTTTTCCATAATATGTTCTATCAGGGTATGAAGTTTCATGTCGATAGCTTGTACAGTTTAGAAGGTATGGCTCGGACAAAAATTTAATGAGAAAAATTAACAAAGGACAAAAACACAGGAAATAACTGAGGCAGAGTTATGGTTATTGTGTACTGCACTTCTCCACAATGTGTCCTATTAGCATTTTAAAGTTTTAAGATCAGGACTTTATACTTAAGAGGTTATGGCCCAGACAAATATTCAGTGTAAAAATTAAAAAAGACAAATAACACAAAAATATAAGAATAGCAAAATTAGTGTTCTTGTGCGCTGCACTTTTCCATAATGTGTTCTATCAGTGTATTAAGCTGATAAATTTTTGAAGTTTTGGTCCAGAGAAAAATTTAATGTAAAAAGTAACAAAGGACAATAACTCAAAAGGCTAGTAGAGTTAAGATTCTTATGCACTGCACTCCTCCATGATGCTGTCTATCAGTGTATGAAGTTTCAAGTAGAAAGCTTTTATAGTTTGGAAAATATTGCATGGACAAAATCCGGAGGAATGGACGGGTGAACAAGGTGACTCCATTATACCGCCCCCACCCCACACTTCGTTTGGTCGGGGTATAATGAGTGACTGATTACTGAAGAATTAGATTGTAAACAATGGCTTCGTGGTACAGAATCTATAAAATGTCAAATATGATCAAAGCAAAGGCCACGTTTGCAGCATAAAGCTACCCGTCATAGACTCACCTTATATCTATCCCCATATCCGACTTCAGTAAAACAAGTATTTCCTTGTAGGCATAGCCTCTCTCAAAATGACTCTGAATAAACTCGTCCATGTATACTGTTGTCCTGTAGGTCTTGAATATTTGAGGATGCGCATACGCACCGGAAGGCGATAGTACGATGGTGAAAACACGATAGTACGATGATGATAATACGATAGTGCGATGGTGAAAACACGAAAGTACGATGACGATAACACGATAGTACGATGATGAAACCACGATAGCACGATGGTGAAAATACGATAGTACGATGACGATAACACGATAGTGCGATGGTGAAACCACGATAGTGCGATGGTGAAAACACGATAGTGCGATGATGAAACCACGATAGTACGATGACGATAGTGCGATGGTGAAAACGCGATAGTACGATGACGATAATACGATAGTACGATGATGAAACCACGATAGTACGATGACGATAACACGATAGTACGATGACGATAATACGATAGTACGATGGTGATAATGCGATACTACGATAGCACGATGGTGAAATCACGAAAATACGATACTACAATGGTGAAATCGCGACAGTACGATGGTGAAAACACGATACTACATCGCACTATCGTCATCGTACTATCGTATTGTCGTGGTTTCACCATCGTAGTATCATGTTATCGTCATCGTACTATCGCGCTTTCACCATCGTAGTTTCGTTGTTTCGTATTATCGTCATCGCACTATCGAGTATAGTTTCAAATTCACACATTCAAAGGAGATGGCCCTAACGGTATTCCGTAGTATTATACCCCACTCGTCACTATTGCCGGACATTTAATTGCCTTCCACAAATATGAAAAATAATCATAGCCAACTTTCACGGACATGCTTTATCAGCAGTCTCGCATACCAATAAATCGATGAAGATAATCGATATCATATGTAAAGATTCGGGAGTTTGGCGAACTTAAACCGTGTATTGATAGCCCGGAGCCATCAAAGATAAGAGACATGTAACATTACGTAACAGTAGCATTGCTTCAAATTTACAATCCTTGCTTGGACTGTATATCTGAAGTTTTTTTTTTTTTTTTCGGATTTCAACCTGAAACCCTTTTTCTGTTGAAGGATAAAGTAGATCAATATCAGAATGCACAGAAAGTGTAGTATTATCAGACAGCACAAAATCTTGGTTTTACCCTGTCAGGTACGGCAAGATTTTTCTTGCGTAAGAGCATTAAATTTGCAATAACTGAGCTATGATTAATTTTTCAGTTTAAGGGTTAAGTTTTTATTCTCTGAGACAAAAACTGATCCCAGATGTTCGGCCGTTAACCCTTTACCAAATAATCACAAGTTTCAACCTGAAACCCTTTTTCTGTTGAAGGATAGCGTAGATCAATATCAGAATGCACAGAAAGTGTAGTATTATCAGACAGCACAAAATCTTGGTTTTACACTGTCAGGTACGGCAAGATTTTTCTTGCGTAAGAGCATTAAATTTGCAATAACTGAGCTTTATGAGCTATAATTCATTTTTCAGTTTAAGGGTTAAGTTTTTATTCTCTGAGACAAAAACTGATCCCAGATGTTCGGCCGTTAACCCTTTACCAAATAATCACAAGTTTAAACGAACCTAAGACAGACAGCATTTGAAAACGTTGTGGAAAAACAAGAAATTGTTTATTACAAGTTATTTCTCCTTTTCCCATAATGTTTTTAACCTGTCAGAGAATTTAGCTCAACTTTAAATTTGGAAGTGCTAAAGGATATTGTAGATTAATATCAGAATGCACAGAAGTGTACCCCCCTTTTTTTTGTTTCAGAAATGGGCAACCCTTTTACAAGACGACGAAACTTTGGACTCGACCAGATTGAAATCAGTTGAAGACAACAGATTTCATGATTGCCAGCCTTTTCTCCTTTCCCCTCAATTTCCAAAAACTTTCTACTTCGGATTTGTTAAAACTCGGTATTGTGTGGTAAAGGGTGAAACTGCTCAGAGCGACTAAATGCACATTTTGCCGAAAATGCAGATCAATAATAAACTGCACAAAAGAAGCAGCCTGATCTTGGAACCTAATCCGTCCGTATACACTTTTGCTGACAATGTAGACCAATGACAGGCTACACGAAACAAGCAGTCTGACCTTGAACCTAACTGATCTTAGTTAAAAAATTCTTTATATTACAACTTTATCAGGTTTCTGAATTCAGCAGAAAATTCGGCGTTAGAACCGTGAGAGTACATGGTTTTATACACACGAAAAGTTACAGATTCAGCATATGAGAAACTGCTTAACTTTAAACTTGGTTTTAATCGAAAACTATTCACTTAAACTTGGTTTTGATAAAAAAAAAAAAAAAAAAAATGTCTTGCTCCGAATAGACTGCATAGACTGTGTGGCGATTTCTATTTGGCAACGCTTAAAAATTACTCATTGAACGATGTCGCATTTTCTCACAATGTATACTACTATCTATAGTTCTATCAAAATGTTTTCATTTTGGGCAAGTCTAAAAGCTGCATACCATGGAAAGGGTGAATACGATATACCCAGATGATGCTTCTTTTTCAGGCAAAATCTAAGTCAAACTATGTATTAAATCATATTTTGGTACATAAAAAAAGTACAAATTATTATTATAACACGAGATTGAACTCTGTCAACCCATTATCGTGTTTAGAGGGATCAATATTCCTTTCATTGCATCTGAAGTGAGAACAAAATGTGCTCAAGACGAAACAGAAAGTAATTTAAAAGCAAATTATTCATCATCGAATAAGCCATGGAAAAGAAAGGGCCTTATTGCCTATGCGAAAAGCGTCCCGTCCGATTAGCGCAAACTGATTCAAGTCGACACCCTCCGTCTACAGGGATGATAAAGATTAAAAAAAAAAGTTTTTCCCCAAAAAAAGCTATGTTTGAGGCAGACAGTGTACATATCCATGGATACCACTAGCAGGAAACTCCGGCACAATCCGAACAATCACGAAAAAAGTAAAAAAATAGGATAGGGGCATTAAAAAACTGTAAAAAGGACCAAAACTTTATTTCTTTAAATGACTAAAATATATACAACTTAAAGGGAAATAAATGAGCTTTCTGACCTCACTTGTGAAAATGTTGGCATTTCAACACAAGAAAAGAAAATTCAACAAATATTTCATTTTTTAACTTCGGAAAATGCATTTTCCCTCTATTCTATATAAACCACACCTGCAATTTTAAAGTTAAAACAGGACCAAAAGTTTCTTTTATGATACCTATAAAACTTAGTTCATCTGAAAGAGGATAAATCGAATTTTCTTACTTCACTTGGGAAAGTTTTCAATTCTGAAAATTGATGAAGTTACAAAAGTTTATCTACCAGGGCCCTTCATAATTCTACATAAAAAATTACAGGTAAAATGGGCAGATATCGACTTTACATGTCCGAAAAAGTTGGCTATACTAGGCCCTCATATTTCCCCTCTGCTTGGACTGGGCAGTGTGGTAATTGCGTCACTGACACTTGCCCTATAATTGAAAAACATTTCAATAATGATCTATTTCAAAAACAAAGTTAACAGTAATCCAGATTCACAGTAATAGCCCGATGTTCGTGCGTACAACTGCTATCAAATTTCTTTAAATGTGATTTAATTCTACATCATTCAAAGTAAAAGCAGCAGATTTAAAAAAACAATGATAAGATAAAATTCGTGAAAAACAAACCACATCTTCAATCATATCAACCAAAATTATTATTATAACTTAACCAAATGTTTGTTGCATAATTAATATCAAATTATATACAGAATCATTTATTACTAATTATAACTTGTATAGCAATTAATTTTAACAGTTCCAAACAAATTGGCGTCGAACATCTTAAATCGTTAGAGTCTTATTGGCATGATCGCTTGCAGGTCTTGTAAGTTCTGAACTTAAAGGCAGTTGTTTTGAAATTCCAGAGGAAAGGATTTTTGAAAACGGGAGTTTTCTTTTATATACTATATTGATTGGAAAAGTGCTGTAGGTGCAGACCAGGCAAAATTAAGGTGCACTACTGAACTTGCCTCTGTCGTTGAAGAGTTTGGAATCTTATAGAATTTGCAACCTATTATTGCATTGAGCACCGGACCTGGTTCATATCGTTACTGTGAACATTTTATCGATATTTGGCAGCAGCACAACCAGTTAACCCAGCTCGTTACAAAAACAGTTCTATTACATTACCCAAACTGTTGTATGGTCGCGTCGTGAAAAAAAAAAAAAAAAAAAAAAAACAGTGCTCGTAATTACACACCCTGTAATCGGCATAAACTTCGAAAAAATAAAGACTAAACTGCTGAATTGAAAGTTAAAATAAAGCACTGTTATCATAGAAATTGCACTGGAACAATGGCGTGTTGTTATAGGTTGTTTTTTCCAACTCTTTAAAGCGAAAGATTCTTCGAAAGTACTCTATGTGACCTTGGTATGCCTATCATCTCGTTATCAATACGAATTACTCTTTTCTTTTTTGCTCGTTGTGCATGGTGATGAAGTCAATGTGTTGGATCCGACGAATCACCGAATTGCCCCTGAAACACCGAAATACCCCATTATTTTTCTAACTATTGATTTCAGACAGCTGAAGTTGTGGTTTTTTGATACTGATAAAGGGGGTTTAGTTTACAATCTAATGACAAAATAATAATATGCCATTGAGGCCCGCTTTGAAGAATGTGAACCGGAATAGTCTACCCGTAATATCAATTCCACCGAAATACCCGCTCGACGTAGTAAATTTTGTCAATTCAGCGATTCTACCTCCGCAATCTCGCTACAGTAGCTGTGCTCGTGCACAAGGTTGATGTGTCTGATTTTCATCCATAAGTATGCTAGAAAATATAGTTTTCATTCTTATACTGGGCATATGAAATTAAAAATCACATCAACCATTTTGAATCTGTGCTCGTTACCAGACGTAAATTGATAAGACAGTTATTGAAAATAACAACGACAAATTTACATCAAATCACGATATCAGCCGAACGCCTTCAATTATAATTGCAGAACCGAGCTATTTTTGCGTTTCGATATGTGAAAAACCTACATCATACAATGTCTGATTTGGGTCTACTTCGTCCGCAAATGATTTTATGTGTATTTATCATTCAAAGAAATAATTAATTCATGTGATAATGTCATACTGATAATTCTTTAGTCTAGATTAACGTAATCAAAATCGGGTCTATTTCGGTGTGTATCAGACCAGACACGGGAGTGTTTCAGTGATTGTTCTCCACGTAAATCAATGATCCGAATATGTTAACAACGTCATTCTTCTCAATATGATTAAATAATCTGCTCCTAATATCAGTTATCTGATCTTAATAATAATAATAATAAAAAAAGTGTATTTCGGTATTTCGGTAATTCGTCGGACCGAGTGTGTTGGATATTTTATAGTCCGAAAACATAGCAGAATCATCGCCTAGACGAGCTTATCGATCAAAATCTAATCGAGAATCGAGACGCAATAAGCACTTGGCTTCGAGCTACATTAAAGTCTCAAGAGTCAAATAGAAATTATTTCTCATTTGGGGACAATAGATCACACTCCAGCCAGGATAATACACAAGGGAGAGGAAGAAATTATGATTCTGATGCTGAAACAAACGACATAAAACCAATTTTACTTGAAATGAGGCGTGATATAAAGCACATGAACAGTAAATTTTCACGAGTTAGACTAAACCGTGAATGATATTAAAGGTTAAAAAACAAGAAGCTGCAAGCTGCAAGGAAAAAAGAAAAAAGAAAAAAAAAGAAACCTTAGTTCAAAATTGGAACATTTGAAACACCTCTTGGTTGAAAATACAAATAAAACAATAACTTGAGGCTCAATCTCCTAGATAAAAATTTGCTCAGCTTTAGAAAAAGCACATTCTGACTCATGATCTCAGATCATTCCGAGGACTGTGGTAAGAATCACAAGATATGCAAAATACACTTATCTCCGTGTTAATCATATGTGCTCTTTTTCACATAATGTAGTTCCTTTCACTCAACATGGTAAATCCATTGTGGTAGCCGCGGAAAATATCAAATGTTAACATAATATTTTGTCCTTAAATTCAAAATATTATTGAAAAAAGATTATTTAAATACAATGTGTACAATTTCTTTATAGGAAATGATGAGCATATATGCTTATGTATTGCATAGCCAGCTGAAACCAATTTTACTTGACATTAAGCACATGAACAGTAAATTTCGACAAAATAAAACAAAGGTTAAAAAACAAGAAGCTACAAGCTGCAAGCTGAAAAAAAAAAAAAAAAAACAAAAAAAAAAAAAAAAAAAAAAAACAAAAAAAAAAACCTTAGTTCAAAATTGGAATAATTGAAACACCTCTTAGTTGAAAATACAAATAAAACAGATTAACTTGAGGCTTAATCTGGTAGAGAAAAAATGCTCAGCTTTAGAAAAAGTACATTCTGACTTTTGTTAGCGGATCTGTGGACTTAATAAAAATACCGCTGACTTTTTTGCTCTGAGTTAATAGGGTAGAAGTTATCCAATCGCGGTATCTTATATGATACTACAGTACAAATGCATGACAGAAGGTATCTTAAACAATGTTATTATATATTGAGAAAATATATTGAGAAAATAAGATTATTTCCGAATTAAATCAACTCAATTCCAAAGGAAACGATATATAGAGATGAAAACAGAAGACTATTTGTTAATGAAACTCAATTGTTTTACATCCTGAAACTGTTATAATCAGTGGTAAACTTCATCCTTTAAGGGATTGGAGTCCACTATGTTCCATAATGCGATCTCACTAGGCTAACGTTGCTTGCTGACAACGTCTAACGTAACAAACAAACATCCAGATAGATGCTCCAAACATGAGAGTTCTGGGTATTCTCTAGACCAAGGAAAAATGCTAATTTGCTCCTGAGAAGTTCCACACAAATTTGAACTGCGACATCCGAAGAAGACGTTTGCTGCGTAATGGCACTCATCAACGGAACAATAACTGGTACAGGAATACTTTCTCGATTAAAAACCCCTGCCGGCTTTCGTCGTGCAACAGTGAGTCAACGCGCGATGGTTGAAGGACCAACACCTCCTTTTTATTGCGATACCTTCTCCGTAATGCTCAAGTAGGTTTTACGCGTCCTTGGTAAACCAACCCTCCCCGATCCTTGCGTACCAAAAGGAAACTTGATTCGGGATTTTGGTGAGGAGCTCACCATTTGGTCCATGAAGTTATATAATCGTTTGCACGTTGACGTCTGGCTGTAAAGACATACGCGACACATCAAAATGTGAGCTGTAACGCCACGATGACGTCGTGCTGATTCGTATTATCGGCGTCATTGATTTAGCCGCGGCATTTCCGCCTCCTTCCTTTCAGCGTCTGTTACTTTTATAGCTAGATAATTACACGATTTGTTTACTTTCTCTTTCTTAAACACATACACACAAATTTTACGTCATCATGAGGACTCATAAGAGGCTTGGACGAACGGAACTCTTAAGTGGAAATTAACTATAGTGGTCACATCTAGAGAGAGATTTTTTACAAATATCAACGTTACAGTCGACCAATCTGACACAAAAGCGTTTAGGGGACTCCGCTGATTTTTCATACAAAGTGAGGACTTCTTTATGAGGACGTTCAATTATTTCGTCCAAACGAGGACTTTGTTTGCACACTCATGATCTCAGATCATTCTGAGGACTGACGTGAGAATCACAAGATATATGCAAAATACACTTATCTCCGTGTTAATCACATTAGGTACAGAATACACGCTCTTATTCATATAATGTCATAAATGTAGTTCCTTCCACTCAATCTGGCAGAGATGTTAGTTTCAAACCCAGGTAAAAAGTTGCAAGGTCACTCCATCTTTTGTTTACTTTTTGCCTGATTTTAAAATTCACTTTTTTCTGCAAGCGACTAACAAATTGGAATTACCACACAATAACAGACTCTCATCCTCAGTATTTTCGATACTTTTGATGTGGTATGATTTGAATTTAAATGTATCTTAACACCAGCATTGTGTATTCGGCCACTATTGGGTCCCTAACTCATATAATTTTCACAAAGACAGCAATTTAGCATAAAACGAGCGAATCTTTTCCGTTATAATTTCAAAAAAATCAATACAGTGTCATGTTTTTCTTTCGTAGAAAATAACCTTACTGCTTCGTGTGAATAATTATCGTTATCCCTTGTATGTTATGCGAGTAAGATTTCCTTTTCGCCAGACAGTGGTGTTGCAACCCACTTAACACATTCAGATGGCTTTAAAATAAGCTACTGCTTACCGTCAGATCCTGTGCGAATATTTACTGGTAACATAGTAATATCTTTGCAACTGAAGATGATTTTTTATAGACCGAATTTATCTCCTTCTGCTGATGTAGCCATTCACCTTAAAGCAGTTCTAACGAACAGCCCTACATATTTTCTCTTTTCAGACCTGAAGCCATCTCTTTATTTTTTACAGGTTCTGCCGAGACGTTCATTCCATTGACTTACATATATGGGAAAAATGTACAAATAAAAAACAAACATCTGTGGGGACTCTACACTCGCAAAGGTCGACTGAAAGCACTTTGAAGAGCATCGATTCAACACGTCAAAGAGGGTCATTTTAACGATAAGCTGCCAGCTAAACAATTATGCTCCCTTTGAACGCAATGCAATTCAATATCACAGATGTCCAGATCTTAGAGCGAATTGTCTGTCTGTTTATTTGGGATGTATATTGAAAAAAAAAAAAAAAACCGACCATGAAATTGTAGCCTAACGTTTGATGTTGTTTTCCTGGCTGTAAAAGCCAGTCGATTAACTGAGTGTTTTAACTCTTAACCAAACTATCCTTTTTTTAATGCCCATGAGAAAGAAGTTGAAAACATTGTGAGAAAACGGGAAAATGCAGGTTACCATTTTCTCTTCTTCTCGTGTTTTTTTTTTTTTTTTTTTACCCTTTCAACGATTCAAATCATCATTTGGTCTACATTTAATTCGTCATGTGAAAATGCTGTTGATTTGGACAAGTCTAAAATTTTATCATTTAGTAAAGAGTTGACGGTTAGGGAGCTATTGGTTATCTACATTCTTTAAAGTATAATGCAGGAGAAATTTGCCAGCAGACGTTTGGACTGGACGATTTGGCCCGCTAAAAAAATAGGAAGGACAGTTTGCCAAGATGAATGCGATACCTTGTTAAAAATGGAGAAAAGAAATGCCCAGAAGCAGGCAAAAGTAAATAATTCCAAAGTTATTATAATGCAGGCATATTTTATACGGCTTTTATATGTTACAATACAATTACCAAAGTTGCCAAAGTTACAGAAAAGAATATGTGCATTTTTTCACCCTTTTAAGGGGTTGGTAGGTACTGCTGTTTGTGATGAGTGATATCTAAAACTTGAAAATGGGTATTGCTGATCAGAACTGTCACATATTTTTTACGTTCTATTGCTGTCGGCTGGCAAACATAGCCTACATTTCAACCAATCGTTAAACTACTAATTTGTAAAAGACAGTTTAAAAAAGTGGGATCCTACGTGGCTCATTGTGAGAAAAGGGAAAAATACTGGTTATCGGCTTTTGTTTTTTATCCCAAAACGCTCCTGTCACGACTATGTAGAGGTGCGAAAAAAAGAAATTATGTATTGCAAAAGATTTTCCCTTTATCGTTTGGACGACATTTGGTCAGTTTCTACGAACTCACGCCTATTGGTATGCTCTACTTTTAAATACCTCTTCCATTTGTTGATAAACTGATCTTCGTAAATATATGAATATTTCTGGCCATTTTTAGTAACTTCGTTACTTATTGATAAGGGGAGAATAGGTTATACATGATTGGGAATCAGCAGACGCTTTTAACCTATAAAGGAGGTAAAATCGGCCATTCCCATAGTTCTCCGTCAGTACTCGCGCTCCAAATGGGGACTCCTCTGTATTCAGAGGGGGATGAGGCACACAGTATATATACTGCCAGTTCAACATTTTTCCCTCAGTCCGCATATGATCGTCGAACTGTGCAGATATAACAGGTCTCTGGGCATTAGTAAGTGTTGGAAATTCCATTCTCCTCTTCAAGGAAGCCCCGCTCTATTGGACGGTTTGGCAGTTATTACAGCACATAGCTGCGCGGGTCGTGGTTTATTGGTAGCATTTTGAAACTACACTGAGGTGGAACTGTGTAACAAAGCTTCTTTTAGACGTCTACATTGAGCAATAGCTTATTGACTCGTCAGAATGATTTACAATTGTTAAGTTTCTTGTTTAAGGTTTTCTAACATCACCAATCCATTTACGATTTTTAAATGCTTTATTCCAATGTATTGTTGGACATAGAAATATGATATTGTGAAAAACGCCTCTATATTCATTTTCTAGTAAATCTTATACAAATTCAGTCTTTCCACAACCTGTTTTACCGCAAATAATACCGGAATGAGGATATTTTGGTAAGTTCATTTTTTTTTTTTTTTATTGTAAGATTTTTTTAAAAGAAGAATAATCTAATATTTAATCTCTTTTAATCTTCCATCCTCGAAATTAATCCGTGCGTCTTGTATTACATACATAGAGGATCTTACATGAGTCTTTATGTATTATAATTTTTATCAAACGAGTTGACTAAAATGTATGTCGCGAGCCTTGGAGAGCGTCAAATACATTTCAATCAACGAGTTTATAAAAATGATGATACATAAACACGAATGTGAGATTCTATTTATCACATAAAACGAATGAATGGCAAAATATATCCTGCATCATCACCTTTAGCCTATACACCATTCACGGGTCCATAGTTACAGTTGTAGTTTGGTTATAAATGTGTACATACATAAGTAGATAGTTCTTTGATACTTACACCGAAAGTAGAATGAAACAGTTTCTAGAGGGGATATATCCACCCATTTCCGCAATGTTGTTGATTTAAAAGACTTTCGCTGCATTTCTGTGTGTGTTTTTTTTTAAACATGAAATTCAAAAATTTTCCGCGCGTATACGCCTTAGCAACAATGAAGTCATTTTTCCGCGAAACGGCGTAGTCGCACAAATTCCGGCACGTGCTGTGGCTTCACGCGCTCACGACTAAGAACTGATCAGAAACGAGACCCAAAAAACAATAATACACTAGTGTATTATCAAAAGTAAGCCATGGGTTTTATACACTGCCGTAGGAGGTTTTATGTGACAAAAATAAATATTAATTGTTTCATCTGCTTCTGCTTTTTTACTTATTTGAATCGTAATTTTCCGCGAAACGGCGTAGTCGCACAAATTCCGGCATGTGCTGTGGCTTGTTTCTCCGGCTTCAAGCGCTCACGACTAAAAACTGATCAGAAACGAGACCCAAAAAACAATAATACATAGTGTATTATCAAAAGTAGGCCATGGGTTTTATACACTGCCGTAGGAGGTTTTATGTGATAAAAATAAATATTAATTGTTTCATCTGCTTCTGCTTTTTTACATATTTGAATTGTAATTCCTTCTGATGCATTTAATATTTTTCTACCTGATCAATGAAGTAAATTATCATCTTTTGTTCTTAAATCCAACCAGAGAGCATAAATTAGTAGTTGGATATTTTTCTAATGTAGTATTCGAAAAATGTAACTCTTTGGCTACTTGTTCAGTTTCCTTGGTTCTTTTTGAAGTCAAGGCAAAAGATCTATTAATTTCTTCCCACTCTCTTCCTTGACTATATAGTTGATTAGGTAAACCTTCTATCGTTACTTCTACTTTTTCAATTTTAGGATTATAATATTCTTCAGTGCTTGTTCTGTCAAGATCTTCAAACAACATTAAAATTCCTTTCATACTTATAGCAGGTTCCTTTTAAATTTATGTTCCATAAATGTTTCAGATTTGTTTGCAGTTATTCTTCTGTGTCTTAGTAGTATTGTCATTTTGTTGCTATATTCTTGTCTAATTTGTCTAACAAGTTCTGAAACTGTATCAAATTCAAGACAAATATTTTTATAACGTAATAAGCTGCTTTATCAGTTGATTTAATTACATGATTATATTTATTGAAAGTAAGTTCATATTCAAGTCTATCTCCGAGTCTATCTCCGAGTCAAAATCAAGTGGAATGCAAATTCTATTTTTAAAAACATCTGCAATTGCTTCATCTTCCTTATTTGAAGATGCATCACTAGCTCCAATTCTATGCTTTAACATGTTATCATTTCCTATACCTTGGTATGCCCTATTTAAACGTTCAGTTGGACATTTCCATAAATCTAAATAACAGTGGTAAATATCATTGTCTTCAATTGTCATCACTTTCTTTCCTGAATTTCTAATTTCTATGCTTTTTATGATACTTCTTACAATGTTTAGATAAATTGTTGCATTTACATCTGTACTCTTTATTTCAATTTCAAAAGCAAGACGAGCACTCCTTGGAACAATAACAGGAAAGTAACGCCCCTTGTGATGGCTGCAACTTTCTTTATTTGCTAAAGAGTAATCATGCTCAATCGGTTGAATGTAGATCAGTTACCTCACAGAACCAACAAAGTAATACAGAGTAATACACAGAAAACACTACAGAGGTCAAGACAGAGACAGAGATTTGGGGTTTGGATCTGGAAGTAGATAATTTCAAGGTGAATCAAGGTGAATCACGGACATCTCTTTATTTATTCACCCCACCCATCAATATTGACTATACCGGTATACGTAAAGCGTGAGTGAAAGGAAAGCTAAGGATTTAAGCGAAGGTGTACACCAAAGACGGTTAAATCAGAGTCGAGTCATACAAAAAAGGTTCCCTTTGCAAATTGTTGGAACCGTCAAAATGGGGATATCGATAGAAAGCTGGCGGGCCAGGATAGGTTGTTTCATAGCAACCCGCAAATGCAGAACTGCTACTACTGCTGGTAAAATGATGTCGGTCGTGCCTGCATTTAAAACCAAGATGTCTTTGTGTATAAGAATAGCTCTTTTTCTGTTATTAGTGATTCAAGGGGTGGAGTCAAACCCGGGCCTTAGGAGAGGAAATAATGGTGCCAAAGAGACAAGAGATATAGACCGACCCAAGAGCAAAACTCTGAACGCTTTTTCCAATAATAGAGAATCTAATGAAATGTCTACACATAGCCTACCTGAAATAAACGTCGCTCAAGCGAGTAAACAGATACAAACACGACGTTCCCAACTGGAGCCTAAAGAGCCTAAAGAGCAGAGTAAGATCAGCCATTTTCTTAACAGAGACCATAGAGCCAAAAAGAAAACCCAGCTAACCCAGCCAAGCAGATCAACTCAACAGCATCATCATGACAGTGATATGGATTATGAAACAAAACAGGACGAAATCTATGGTGATAGCAGCTCAGAGTCAGAGCCAGACTCAGACATTAACTTGGATATGAAAACCCTATTGCTTGATATAAGGAAAGAAGTGAAGACTACAAACCGAAAATTCGACCGACTAGAACAGAGTGTGGAGGAATTGAAACGCGAAAATAAAAAGCTAAAGGAAGAAAATAAATTAATGAGTGACAGGATGGACGAAATGGGTATATCAATCGGTAGACTCGAAGATTTAGCAATTGAAAATGAGAAGAAAAATGAGCACTTAGAAGCATAATCAAGACGAGAGAATCTGAGATTTTTTAAAGTCAGCGAAAGTGGGAATAGTGAGTCGTGGGAAGAAACGGAGAGTAAAATCAGACAATAATTGACAGAAGATTTATAGATGGATCCCAACAACATAGACATCGAACGGGCTCATCGTCTCCCGAGCAAAACAACGCCTCGTCCAATAATTGTAAAATTCTCTTTTTACAAAACGAAAGAGAATATACTTAGGAAATATAGAGAAAAGGTCAAAGAAGAAAGACAAGCGAGGGGACAAAATAATCATGTGCGAATAAGCGAGGATTCTGTGAAGCGTGTATCGGACTTAAGGGGAAAATTACTTCCCTTTATGAGAGAGTGCATTTCAAATGGGCAACGTGCATATCTTAGATACGATAAGCTTGTTATTGATGGCATTCCCCATGTATATGACCATAACACTAAACGACCAGTTGCTCTATAGGATGCAGGCCAAGGCTCGCTCAATGGCAGAAATATTGATAACCCGCAGCGGAATAATATAACGTTTCTTACAAATATGAAAATTTGTTCATTGAATATTCGAGGGATGAAAAAGCACCTCTCAAATGTTCAATTTACAAGTTATGGCTCTCTCTTTGACGTTATCGCACTATGCGAAACTTGGAACACAGAAAACGATCAGCATTCGAGCGATATTCATGGTTACCTACCTTTTCATAACATAAGGAAAAAGAAATCGAGGTCATGTAGGAGCTCTGGTGGCATTTCGGTATATGTTAAAGAGATTTTGTTATCTACTGGTAAAATCAAACGTATTTTCGATGATGTTTCCTATTGTTTGATAAGGAACTTTTTGGTTTAAACTCCAGTATTATTATGATTTTTGTATATGTCTCTCCTGAGTATTTCCCCCATTTACGAGGACAGGAATCAAAATGGTATAGATCTTCTGACGGAACATATTCTTATGATATCCTCAAAGTTTCTAAAGCTTATCTTCTGCTTGCTGGTGACTTCAACGCCAGGGTAGGGAATAGAATAGATTTTATTGAAAACGATGATTTAAACAATGTATTTGGTAATATTTTAAGCGACTACCCTTCAGACGCGTTCGATCTAAAAAGGGCATCAAAGGATAACATTGTAAATAATTTTGGTCTATCATTTTGTCGTAGAGCTTGAACAGCCTTGTCGGGTACCAATTGAACATTTCGAAGGTATTTGTTAAATACGAAAAGTCATTAGAGTCAACCTTAACAGATGAGTAAAGTTTTTCGTAAAGTTTTTCGTACATTGATCTAAAAGTGCCTAGGAATTTTCCATCGACTCCCTTTCTTATTAATGAGTCCCATAATCTATGAGACATGTGTAAATCCTTTAATGTGCATATTCTTAATGGTAGATGTAAAGGTGATTACAAAGGGGAATTTACTTGCAACGCAAATTTAGGCAGGAGTATAGTAGATTACTTTATTGCATCTAGTGAACTTTTTGACAATGTATATAGTTTTGAAATAGGTGAAGAAGAGTTCTCAGATCATTTTCCAGTCTTATGTACTTTAAAATTTGGCGAAAATAAAGTTAATCCTTGTTTCAAAGAAAAGCAGTCATTCAAAGCATACACTAAGTACAGATGGAATGAAAACAGGAAAGAAGATTTTCAGCGTCGATTTAACCTCTTGTTCACACAATTTACAAATAGTTTAAATAATTTAGATTTTGATACAGCCTTAACTAAGTTTAACGATATATTTAAAGAAGCAGGAAATAAAATGCGAACAACTTGCAGCGCGAAATTCAGTAAGAAAACCTTGAATGATCAGCACGATTGGTGGGATCATAACTGCCGAATGTTAAAAAGTAAGAAGAATCGCACTTCGCCAATTTAGAAGAACAAACAACGAGAGTGATTTCACCAGATACAAAATTTTTAAAAGTCAGTTTAAAGCAAAATGTAAACTAAATATCCAACTTACACAAAAAGGAAATCGGCAAGATCTAATTAAAGTTCGAAAAGACGCTAGGTCGTTTTGGCATAAACTTAAACAGACAATTAATGTAAAAGCTATGAGTACACCCATTAGTGGAAAAGAATGGTTTAATCATTTCAGTAAGTTATACAGATCCAGACCAGCAAATTTGGGGGAAAATATCTTACATAATATTGTAGCAAATAACGATTGTACAGAACTAAATATACCTTTCACTCGCGGAAGTTTTAGATTTTATCTCAAAACTCAATACTAATAAATCACCTGGTCCTGATGGAATATGTTCCGAAATGTTTATCAACACAAAAAACACAATATCATTGTTCTTAACAGAGGCATTTAATAGAATATTCGATAGCGGGGATCAAATTTTTACCCTATATGCTGTTGTACAAAAATATTTGACAAAACGAAAAGGTCGATTTTACTGCCTTTTTTACTGTCTTTTTGTCGACTTTTCTATAGCCTTTGACAGCATAGACCACGATAAATTATGGGACTCATTAATAAGAAAGGGAGTCGATGGAAAATTCCTTGGCACTTTTAGATCAATGTACGAAAAACTTTACTCATCTGTTAAGGTTGACTCTAATGACTTTTCGTATTTAACAAATACCTTCAAATGTACAATTGGTACCCGACAAGGCTGTTCAAGCTCTACGACAATTTTTTCTCTTTTTATGAATGATCTAGTTGAACTAATCAAACAAAAATGTAATCAAGGTATTTTCATTGGTGAGGAGTTATTTTTGGAAACGTTTTGAAAATCAAAAGTATAATCAATTAACCATTACCACATAATCGCGAGCTTTAAAACCCCTGAGACAGATAGCTTTGGAGAACATTGGGAAAAAAAAGAAAATGCTAGTAACTAGCGGTGTTTTTTTTTTTTTTTTTTTTTTTTCAACAATGTTTTCTTGCTTTTCTGACTCAAATTTTACTGATTGAACCATACTTAAGCTGTCGCCCGCAACAACTTTCAATTTGGACTTTTCATAAATGCTGTCATCTGCAAATGGGTTATGATAAATAGCTACCATCTGCTATCAAGTTTTTAATGTATTGTTACTGTTATCATTAATATTCATGTTATTATTGTAAATATTATCATTATCTAGGTGACGATAATGGTGACGATTTAATAACGATGTTGTTGTTATAATCAGGGGCAATGACTGTCTAGATACAAGTATTTATGACAAATTTATCTAATCTGGACATTAACGAAAACTCTTAAAGTTTAGAGGAAAATTCTGGTTACCAGCGTTTGTTCTTTAATGATATATATATATATATATATATATATATATATATATATAAATAAACATTCCATTTTTCGTTTTAAATAATATCTTTTGTCGACTACTAGCCAATGTTTCCTCCTTTGCTTTATGTTCACTTAAAATCTGAGAGAAAAACTTTTATGTTTAAAGTAATGTTCATTTTTTCGTCTACAAATGCGTCCACTACTTACAACTGTAAAGTGCTTATTGTTATTGGTTAAGAGTTAGTCTATTTAGTATATTGACCAAAGTGAACTTTTTCATTTTCGTTTCGAGAAAAGCTTCAGATATTTGGTCACAACTATTGTCCACGTTATGACTAGATCTACTACCAGCAGAATCGTAATTCATATTAACCCAAATCAGCCATCGTGTATAGTGATAAGAACGGCATTTCAATCAAGAAATTGGAAAATCCATCCATCATAACTATCAATTGAACTATTTACTTATCTATATTCATAAGTGAAAAACTGAACTTATTTCTTTCATATGCCATTAAGATGATTGTATTCCAATCAAAATTGTACTGCTCTGTTACTCTTCATGATGAACTTTGTATATACTATGGTTTTGTATTATGGGCCAGTGGCCTTGTATTATATATTGAATAAATAAAGGTAATTAGGAAATCTAACTAAAAGTTGTCAGTTCTGATCGATTGCACTAGGGTTATTTGTTATTAGAACACTCTGACGAATTCCTTTTACAGCAAGAGGTTCTCTTAATTTACGATGTGGATTGACTTTTTCTCCGAAAATTGGCATTTTTCATTTATTATTAAAAAAAAAAAAAAAAAAAAAAAAAAATGGCTGAAGGAGGAGACGCTGATATCTTAGACCTGAATATGATGAAGATTATGATGTTTACAAAGAAACACCTCTAGTTGTGGGTGAAGATGAATCTCAAGTTCAAAATAAAATAAAAACTCAATATGAAGCTTTAAAAAACTGAAGAGGAACAACAACAACAACAACAACAACAACAAAAAAAACACACAGCATAAAGAAGATCTAGAAAGTTAAAGGCTACAGAAAATTGATAAAAGAAAGAAATCCGAGACAGGTCATTATATAAAAAATATAAACGAACCATAAATATCACGGATGGAGTTGATACTGCTCTTATTTCTGGTAGTGTTATTACTGGAAGCATTGTATTTGTTCTGCCTATAATGCTTGTATTAGAAACTGCTGCGATAGATTGCGGGGCTTTAGGAGAATGTGTTAAATTTTTAAGAAGAAGATTGTATGTAGCAAAAAAGCATGATGAAATTAGAATGATAGCAGAAAGTAAGTTAAACAGTGTGAAAGATTTTGATCTCTAGGACATTAACTGATGGGTGGATATTACAAGAAGAATATAAAATGATCTTAGATGAAATGGAGAAATATGAAACTCTCAAAGATCAGATACGTTCAAAACAAACAGGAGTGAGTGAGGAAGAAAACAAAAGTTGATAGAAAGATGAAAAACACAAGCACTAAGTGCAATTCAAAAAATAAATAAATCAATAAATAAATAAAATAAAAGACACGTAATTTCATGTAATAAGATTGCATTTGTAAATGAACCACCGCCAAAATATCAAGGATAATTGGTTTTTTAATTATTTTTATTTTTCATGAAAATAAAAAATGTATGATACACTTATATTAGTAACTGGATTTTCTCTCAGTGTAATAGTTGATGCGTATTCGATTTATAACTTAAATAAACCTTATTCAAAACTGTTTTCAGAAAATGAAGATTTTTTTACCAAAATCTATGATTCTTTCTGTTTTGACTTTGTATGCCACTAAAAGTAAGTAAGCAAGCAAGCAAGCAAGTAAGTAAGTAAGTAAGTAAGTAAGCAAGCAAGAAAGCAAGCAAGGAAGAAAGCAAGCAAGCAAGCAAGCAAGGAAGGAAGTAAGGAAGAAAGAAAGAAAGAAAGAAAGAAAAACAGAAAGAAAGAAAAACAGAAAGAAAGAAAAAAAGATATACATACCTAAACTGTTGTATGGTCGCGTCTTGAAAAAAAGATATACATACCTAAACTGTTGTATGGTCGCGTGTTGAAAAAAAAAACTGTGCTCGTAATTACACACCCTGTAACCAAAATAAACTTCGAAAAAATAAAGACTAAACTGCTGAATTGAAAGTGAAAATAAAGCACTGTTATCATGGGAATAGCACTAGAACAATGGCGTGTTGTAAAAGGTTGTTTGTCACAACCCTTTAAAGCGAAAGATTCTTCGAAAGTAGTCTATGTGACCTTTGTATGCCTATCATCTCGTTATCAATACGAATTACTCTTTTCTCGTTGCTCGTTGCTCGTTGTGCATGGTGCTGAATTGACCACAGCCCTGTATCTAAAACTGTGAAAGATACAGTGGTATCACGCGGTAAAAATACACTGCCCTCTATAAACCCCAATAAAACTGTGAGCAGTGTTTTTTGCACATCTGGACAACAAAGTCAATGTGTTGGATCCGACGAATCACCGAAATGCCACCGAAACACCTAAATAACCTATTTTGTTTTTTAATTATTGATTTCAGACAGCTGAAGTTGTGGTTTTTTGATACAAATTGTAATCATACTGATGAAGGAGGGTTTCAAAAAAAAAACTAATGACAAAATAATAACATGCCGTTGAGGCCCGCCGTGAAGAATGTGCACCGGAATAGCCTACCCTAATGTCAATTCCACCGAAATACCCGCTCAACGTCGTAAATTTTGTCAATTCAGCGATTCTACCTCCGCAATCTCGCTACAGTAGCTGTGCTCGTGCACAAGGTTGATGTGTCTGATTTTCATCCATAAGTATGCTAGAAAAAATAGTTTTCATTTTTATATTAGGCATATGAAATTAAAAATCACATCAATCTGTGCTCGTTACCAGACGTAAATTGATAAGACAGTTATTGAAAACAATGACAAACTTACATCAAATAAGTTGGAACGCCTTCAATTATAATTGCATCACTTTAACAAAACAAAACCGAATTATTTTTGCGTTTCGATATGTGAAAAACCTACATCATACAATGTCTGATTTGGGTCTACTTCGTCCGCAAATGATTTTGTATGTGTGTTTATCATTCAAAGAAATAATTAATTCATGTGATAATGTCATACTGATAATTCTTTAGTCTAGATTGACGTAATCAAGATCGGGTCTATTTCGGTGTGTAGATCAGACCAGACATGGGAGTATTTTGGTGATTGTTCTCCACGTAAATCAATGATTCGAATATGTTAACGTCATTCTTCTCAATACGATTAATGCTGTGATTAAACGCGTTTTCTGTTTAGAAAATCCTGCTTCTAATATCAGTTATTTGATCTTAATAATGAAAAAAAAAAAAAGAGTATTTCGGTATTTCGGTGATTCGTCGGACCGAGTGTGTTCCGAAAACAGCAGAATCATCACCTAGACGAGCTCGTCAATCAAAATCTAATAAAGCGCAATAAGCACTTGGCTTCGAGCTACATTAAAGTCTCAAGAGTCAAATAGAAATGATTTCTCATTTGGTGACAATAGATCACACTCCAGCCAGGATAATACACAAGGGAGAGGAAGAAATGATGATTCTGATGCTGAAACCGACGACATGAAACCAATTTTACTTGATATGAGACGTGATATAAAGTACATGAACAGTAAATTTTCACGAGTTAGACTAAACCGTGAATGATATTAAGTTAAAAAACAAGAAGCTGCAAGGAAAAAAGAAAAAACAGACACCTAAGTTCAAAATTGGAAACATTTGAAACATTTCTTGAGGCTCAATCTCGTAGAGAAAATTTGCTCAGCTTTAGAAAAAGCACATTCTGACTCATGATCTCAGATCATTCTGAGGACTGTTGTAAGAATCACAAGATATGCAAAATACACTTATCTCCGTGTTAGTCATTGTTAATCATGTGTGGTACAGAATATACGCTCTTTTTCATATAATGTAGTTCCTTTCACTCAACATGGCAAATCCATTGTGGTAGCCGGGGAAAATATCGAATGTTAACATAACATTTTATCGTTAAATTCAAAATATTATTGAAAAAAGATTATTTAAATACTATGTGTACAATTACTTTATAGGAAATGATGAGCATACCCATATTATGGTATATGCTTATGTATTGCATAGCCAACTGAAACCAATTTTAATTGACATTGAACAGTAAATTTTAACGAGTTAGAACAAAGGTTAAAAAGCAAGAAGCTGCAAGCTGCAAGGAAAAAAAAAAGCGGACACCTTAGAACAATTGAAACACCTCTTGGTTGAAAATACAAATAAAACGGATTAACTTGAGGCTTAATCTCGTAGAGAAAAATAATCTCGTAAAAATAACGCTGACTTTTTTGCTCTGAGTTAATAGGGTAGAAGATATCCAATCGCGGTATCTTATATACTACAGCTTATATACAAATGCATGACAGACTGTATCTTAAACAATGTTATTATATACTGAGAAAATAAGATTATTTCCGAAATAAATAAACTCATTTCCAAAGGAAACGATACATAGAGATGAAAACAGAAGACTTTTTGTTAATGAAACTCAATTGTTTTACATCCTGAAACTGTTATAATCAGAGGTAAATTTTATGTCAAATTTAAATAGCATCGACTGACGTAAAACTGCTTGAAATTACGTAGGGGTCACAACACAAAGTTTGCTGCCTAATGGCACTCATCAACGGAACAATAACTGGTACAAGAATACTTTCTCGATTAAAAACCCCTGCCGGCTTTCGTCGTGCAACAGTGAGTCAACGCGCGATGGTTGAAGGACCAATACCTCCTTTTTATTGCGATACCTTCTCCGTAACGCTCAAGTAGGTTTTGCGCGTCCTTGGTAAACCAACCCTCCCCGATCCTTGCGTACCAAAAGGAAACTTGATTCGGGATTTTGGTGAGGAGCTCACCATTTGGTTACGACGTAATGTAAACGTTTGCACGTTGTATTGACGTCTGCCTTAAAGACATACGTGACACATCAAAATGAGCTGTAACGCCACGATGACGTGATGCAGATTCGTATTATCGGCGTCATTGATTTATCCGCGGCATTTCCGCCTCCTTCCTTTCAGCGTCTGTTACTTTTATAGCTAGATAATTACACGATTTGTTTACTCTCTCTTTCTTACACACATGCACACAAATTTTACGTCATCATGAGGACTCATAAGAGGCTTGGACGAACGGAACTCTCAAGTGGAAATTAACTATAGTGGTCATATCTAGAGAGAGATTTTTTACAAATATCAACGTTACAGTCGACCAATCTGACACAAAAGCGTTTAGGGGACTCCGCTGATTTTTCATACAAAGTGAGGACTTCTTTATGAGGACGTTCAGTTATTTCATCCAAACGAGGACTTTGTTTGCACACTCATGATCTCAGATCATTCTGGTGTCGCACCACTGCGAGACTCCTTCCGGGTGGTAGTAGTCCCATATGAAATTTTGCAGTAGCACTTCTGCCTCTCAAGATGAACAGAGTGAAAACGTCTCGTACGCAAACTCTGTGGGCTCAGGACTGTTCATTCCAGTCACTTTTCACAACTTGACACTTGAGTCTCTGGTAGACATCGGGGCGACCTTGACAGTTTTGTCATCTCGTATATGGGAAGCATCAGATGAACAAACGGAAGTCTTGAGACCATAAGACAATACTTTAATTGCAACTTCAGGAGCTCCGCTTGAGGTTAAAGGGAAAGTTCATGTAACGTTTGGTGTTACTGGACGCAATTATAATACGGACGTTGTCGTCGCAGATCTAAAGAATGATCTTATTATAGGTCTTGATTTTATGAAGGATCATAAGTGCAGGATCGACGTTAATACAAATATGTTGACTATTCAAGGAGAGGCTTGTCAAACTGTCAAGGATTAATTGGTTGCTACAGAATCATTGCAGCATCTGGCATAACTGTTCCCCCCAAAACGGAAATGATTGTACAAGGGAAGGTCAACGGCGTTCCACAGAGCAAAGAGGATATTTTCTTAGTAGCATGCTCAGATAGGATGATAGAATCGGGGAAGGGGCTTTCAGCAAAGACGCTTATTACAGTGCCTCCTAAAGTCTCGATACGGATATTGAATACGTCCTCAACTGAACAGACGTTCAACAAGGGTTCCTACATTGGCACTATTGGACCCGATTGCTTCAGTGGCCGTTAGTTCGCCAGCTCCAGTAGGCAGCCATATCCATAAATACCAAAGAGACTTGTTCCAACAAACAACCAAGGGAATACCTATGGAACAATGCAAGGATGTTCTGAAGCTCCTCACAAAATATGCGAATGTCATTTCCAAATCAAACAGTGATCTTAGCAGAACAGGAATAGTTAGACTGAAGACTGATACAGGGAATGCACATCCAATAAAACGGGTATGTCTGAAATGCATTCATTTATATCCCGGCGGCCAATACATCTATCAATGCTTTCCCGCAGATTCGAAAAATAGTGTCTTAAATGCCTAAAGGGCTCCTTCTTCACGTGAACTCTATTCTGATGAAAAAGACCCCTTTTCGCAAAAAGCAGTCCTTTTCGGAAAGTAAGTATGAAATAAGTAAAGGACTCCAAAAATATCGTTTTCTCGAAGATTTTGGGACGATTGCTCTGGGTATGGTCGACGCACATTCAAAATGGTACAAAGTGATGAGACGAAATCAGTCACAGCAGAAAGAATAATCCAAGAAACTAGAAGTATATAGGTTACCAAAGCAAGTATTGCACGCCAATTCAAGGACAAAAAACTTGATATCAGAGAGTAGCGCTTTGGCAAAACCGTCCATAAACGGCCTTGTAAAAAACGAGTGAGCGAACGACCTTAGACAGTTCGAAGTTGAGAAGCCTGTTTTACAGTTCCAGCCTAAACAGTACGGTTGAACAGATCGATCTGAAGACACAGACCGACAGCGGTTCAGCATAACACCGTTTTCTGGACAGGTTCAGGTAGACTTGAAGTGCTGGGGACTGGTTTGAAGAAGTTTGAAGCCGAACAAGACTGGAAAGGCGTTCGAAGCCAAGTCACGAATGACGTTTTAGAATACAACGTTTTGACCCAGAAGTTAGAGTTTGGCACATATCTAGTTAGACTGTATAAGGCAGTCGTTTAAAGTGTTCGACCGATAATCTACCAAGACTGTAGTTCGTTGCTTTTGTGCTTTTTTTAGTTTTAAATCAATTGAGACCAGATAGCCTGAGGAAAATGCTATATACCACCAGAACTGTACATATTCCCTGGTAAGACATTGTCACCTGAGAAACAAACCTATTCATCGTCATCATATCTCTTGACACAATGTTTGATCATTTAGAACTGTCATTTTTGTCACAATGTAATGGTTGATTTGGACCTTGGTTTCTTGTCTGCTGATAAGCCCCTGCACGCCGTATAAACCGTCTGTTTGTACAATGTTAGTCTAGATTAAAGCCAGTAAAACTGGCATGTGCACGAGTTCCCATTGTGGGATGGCCTCCATTAACATTGAAAAGTGCAGGAGAAGAGGACACAAAAAAGGACCTGCGGACAACCTGATTTCAGTATATCCTCTAACTTCGTTGCGGGGGATAATAAGTTTAAGGATCAGTGATATATATATATATATATATATATTTGCAGTGTTCTATATGTTACAATGAGTCCGTTGTCAACCTTTGCTTGAAAGAGCTTCTGCCCTAGAACTGTCGGGCAAATTTTATTATAAGTTCAGTGTTCACCCATTAAAATATCTATAAATGGTTCCGCTCCACCAAGGTGACCGCCAGAGCTTAAAACAGAAAAAGCTGTGGATAGCCTTTAGTGGCTTTCTTCGAGATGCAGCCGGAGGTAACAATGACACCTTTGTTAACAACGTTTCCTACTAAATTGATCGACAAGTTTACTTTTTCTATGATTTCACAGAAAGAGTTCCTGTTTTGCCACATACCATAATTAATCGTGAAAATGTAGTAAGTACATTTTCATTTTTGCAGGACAAAGTCGGAACGGGGTTTTTTTTTTGTCACGAAATGCTGCAAACGTATCAATGTGTAAACAACAAATGATTTTTTCTTACATTTACTTGGTAAGAGCACAAGCAGAATATGCCGCTAATTGTTTGAAAACAAACAAACAATATGTATAACAGCCGCGCTCTGCCAAAAGGGGGTTTAATGCATCTCAGTGATGATTATACCAAGCAGGAAATGTTTTCTAACCTTTAATAAAAAGATCCAGTAAGTTCAGAACCATTTACATGTGCTTTGTCGCTTGCAAATGCTTTCAATTTGGACGGTTCTAAATTTTTTTCGTTTGCTTAAGGCTCTGGAACACATCCCAGAATGTTCACCTGGGGTACCGGACAGTAAGTACTGCAGATAAAATAACGTGGCTCAATATCAAATTTTGAGGGTAATGTTCAAATTTGGTATGTTGTCTATAGGTACAGTTAAGAACACTTGAAATCTGAATGATATATTGGAAGGGATCTACCAGCGAAGTGACTGCGAAAGACTGAATGCATTTCTAAGTAGAAAACATTGCATACAAAGGCCATTGCTCGCTACCACTGAGGAATCATGACTTCCTTTTCCACAATGATTTCAGTGACCAAACGGTTCATTTCTATGGAGAGCATCTAATTTAACAAAATATTATATAAAATTATTGATAAGAGGCAGGCTGAAAACGGAAAAGTTGGTAATTCAATCCTTATCCTGTCACACCTGACCTTGTATGTACATGTATATCGCGGGAGATGTAGATCAGAGTCGGTATTCACACGTGCAGTCTGATTTTGGTGTAACCCTCCACCTTTCTTAAAATCCGATGCTTATAAATAAACTTGCCGACGTTACAGTTGTAAGTTTTCAGCCGGATAGGATATGGGTTATTTGTAATAAAAGTATCATTTGAAAACAAAATTAAGCCACGATTGGTCCAACAACAATGCTCCAGCCCCTCTTTTTTAAATACTGTTTTGGATTCCTTTCGTGAAATCCTAAATTTTTTTCTTGAACGCAATATATCTTTGTCATGAAAAGGGCCCTGTGTCGTGAACTGTTAAATTTTGCGCATTACTATTCCTATTGCAAAAGGAGTCCCTTTTGTAATGCTCAAGGAATTATGTTGTGAAAAAGATTCTTTTTTGTTGAGTGAAAAGGGGTAAGTCCTAAGTACGAAAAGGTGTGAAAAGTTCCTAAAGCCGAGCCCTGTAGCGCACAGGACTTGAAATCAGGGATCGCTGGCTCGGATCCTCAGCTTGGCGAATTTCTTTCCAAGGATTGATGGTCAGTTATTGTAAAAGCAGCCAGTGTCTTGGTAAGAATATTGTTTGAAATACTGTTAAAAGGAGTTTCGGGAAAGCATAGGTATGTAGAGTTCTCTTCGCAAAAGGGCTAATTTCTTTTATAAAAATTTAATGTCGTTTTCGCGAAAAGGAGTTCTTTTCCGAAAAGGAGTCCTTTTCGTACTTTAGACGTACCGCAATAAAACAACCTTTCCGTAGAACTGCTGTTCACATGAATCCCAAAATCGACAAGAAAATTGATATGTTACAGAAGGGTGTTATTCAAGCCTTCATCAAGTGCATGGAGCAGTGGTATTGTGGTTGTTACTTAAAAGGATATTTCAAAGCGTTTTTGTGTAGACTACAGGAACTCTTAACGACGTGACCGAGAAAGATTACTTCCTCCCCCTTGTCACTGGTGGATTGTACTGGAGATTATAGATCGATCTAATTTTGATGAAATGCGGTATGTAAACTCCCTACTTTTTCAAATGTGGAAGTACCCTAAACAAAAGCCCTAAAACTGCAATGTTTCGGTCACTTCCATGGACTGAGAATTTCCAGTCATTTTTATGCAGCCCAAGGATTTGACTGTCATAAATTTATGTAAGAACCATATTGTAAATGATATTCCAGAGTAAGGAGAAAATTATTTTATCACATAAAACGTCCTCCGGCAGTGTATTTAACCCATGACTTATTTTTGATAATACACCAGTGTTTTGGGTCCCGGTTCTGATCAGTTTTTAATCGTGAGCGCGTGAAGCCGGAGAAACCAGCCACAGCACGTGCCGGAATTTGTGCGACTACGCCGTTTCGCGGAAAAAATGACGTCATTGTTGCTAAGGCGTATACGTGCGGAAAGTTTTTAATTTTCATGTGTAATAAAAGCAAAGAAATGCAGCGAAAGTCTTTTAAAACAAACAAACTTGCGGAAATGGGTGGACCCCTCTAGAAACTGTTTCATTCTAATTTCCGCGTAAATATCAAAGAACTATCTACTTGTGTATGTACACATTTGAAACCAAAGTACAATTGCAACTATGGACCCGTGAATGGTGTATAGGCTAAAGGTGATGATGCAGAATGTATTTTGCCTGTCATTCGTTTTATGTGATAAATAGAATCTTACATTCGTGTTTATGTATTATCATTTTTTATCAAACGAGTTGACTAAAATGTACTTGACGCTCGCCAAGGCTCGCTCATGTAAGATCCTCTATTTACACACCTCTTGCCAATGTGAATGGATCCTCCTACACATACTGAATTATACTGACTATGCAGATGCAGATGAGTCTTGGTTTCTGACTCTGTCATGATTGTGATTCCATTCCAGTAGATCCAGAATTTAGGGAGCTCTTTTACATGATTGGTACAGTAATGAAAATTCAAAATAATGTATTGCAGTTTCAGGGATCTACCTCAACCCACCTCATGGGCTATACCCACAAAGAAGCAGTGTAGATTCAAGATTACTGGTATACTGCAAGCCTTTGCTGTCTCATCTAGATCTTGAATTTTATAGGCCGGGATGAAAATTGAGCTGAATTCTTGAAAATATACTGTTGCAAAAATAGCTGATTTAGCTACTGCTGTGCTTATGTATTGTGAATTTTGTATTGTCACTTAGGGCTTTACAGTCCTCCTATATTATTTGAGCTGACCCTTGTGACAAGTTTTATTCAACTGAACATCTATAAAGGGCTTCAGGATTACTTCATGTCTCAGTGATAAATGCATAATGTAAGTAAGTAATCCACGACTCGAATTCAATTCTCACTGGGTCTCGTAGGGACGTCCATGGGCATGTTACTTCAGATATTGTTAAAACCCAGAAAACATATGAATAAGTGCTCTGTCAAAATGGTATGACTGATATAATGTTGAAAGCAACGCGAATGTATCACTCAGTCAATCAAGCTGGGCTTCATTTGCAAAAGTTCTGATTATTTGAGTAAGAGATACTGCATTAACACTGTTCTAGAATATACATGTATCACATATGTAAACAGAATGATTGTCGGATATTCATAAGCTAAAAGCTACATTCATTTGTTTGATGTATGGCCCATACCCATGATTTATGTGCTACTGTTTAAAGGCCCAGCAGTCACCAAAAGTAAACAAAGTGGGTGTTAAAATGCATTTTGATTTAAGTCGTACCATTTAAAAGTATGGAAACTGTTGGGAAAATGACAATCTGTTGTTGTACAGTCAATCCAAGTGTAAGTCAATGAAAAAAAAATTGAAATCAAGTATAAAGCAAACAAAAGATCGGGCAACATAGCAACTTTTGACTCCTTCTTCTGCCATTAATAAACACTTGCACTAGCCGTAAGATAACAGATTGTCACCTTTAAATTAATATTCATACTTTTAAATGATATTATATGAATTTAGATCCATTTTAGGACCCACTTTGTGTACTTTTTGCTACTATTCGGGCTTTGAGACATACCCCATTCTAGAGTAAAGAACATGTGAAGAAAATAAGTAAAAGGTTGGAAATGCACCACAGTCAATTTTGATCCAAATGAAAAAGTAACATTGTGGAAGATGGATCACATGATTCTTCCCTACAATGATAAGTAATTTACCAATGCTGCTTCGAAAAAAGTTTGTTAAAAGTTGTATATAAAGTTATGCATACATGTATAGTTTTCAATATCATTTAAGTTCAACCACATGCTGGACAGATGCTGGAGTCAACTCTGTCATCAAATGGAATGAAGTTAGAGTAAATCTACACCTTTTACTATACTGCTGTCTTTCCATTTTTTA
Organism: Tridacna gigas; assembly: GCA_945859785.2. Classification (NCBI taxonomy): domain Eukaryota; kingdom Metazoa; phylum Mollusca; class Bivalvia; order Cardiida; family Cardiidae; genus Tridacna; species Tridacna gigas. The sequence goes on from OX244036.2 coordinate 16,729,149, forward strand.
CAGTTTCAGATTGAGATAAATTGAAAAAGAGAATATGTCTTTTCTTTTTATTTTGCAGGTATACAGCAGAATAATCAGATTTCCAAAGACATATTCTGTGGTGTTGCTGAAGAATATGTTGCATGTGAATATTTGCTTTAAGTGCGCTTACTATATACAACTGGCTGGTTCAGAACACAGTTCTTACAAAGACAGATATGTTTCATGCAACAAGCAAGGCAATATGTTGTAATATTATTTTATTATTTCAAATACACAGAAGACCTTGTGGACAGAAAATAAAAAATATATTCATATATACAGAGCAATGTTAGAAGCTACTGCTTGCCCTCATCCATTAAACAAACAATCCAAGTTTTCATGTAAAGCACTATTTAATCATTTTAACAAAGAAAAATGCTTTTGAGACATTTTGGAAATAGCAGAATTGCTGATAACCAGTATTTTTTCCTTTTCCCATAATGTTTTACTACTCTTCTTGAAGCAAATCTTTTCATTTGAGCTACGTCCAATTTTTCATCTGCAAATGTTTCCAATTTGAACAATTTCTAAAATTTTACCAACTGGTAAAGGGTTGCACACCTGCTTGGAAAGAAAGAAAACGGTAGCCGCTTCGCTTTATTTTGACAAAACTTGCCAAATTGAAAGCATTTGTAGACAACAAATTTGATGTAGCTCAAATGATGGAACCTCTTTTGGAAACAGAAAATGTTGGTTTTCACCTTTTTTCACTATTTGAGAGTCTCTTTGGTATGGCTTTAGAGTGCACCTTTTGGGCTTGCGAAAGATGGACTTTAATTTGTTTTAGCCCCAAGACATGCCTTTTTCTCTCTCAAGAGTACATTACTTTTACAAAATACTACTGCAGAGCCCTCGTGGTGCAGCTAGTTGCATACAGGACTTGAGATTTGGGGATTGTTGTTTCAAATCCTTAGCTCAGCCAATTTCTTTCACAGGATTGATGATATTCATTGCAACAGGATTCATTCTTCTCTCACTGCTAATCATTGTACTGACAATGGTTACATGGAAAAGCAGCTAGTGGGATATTATGCAAAGTACTGGAAACAGAAACTCTTGATAAGGATGGACAGGTGCACTGTACTGAGAAAAGTGTTGAAAACGGAGTTAAACAACCGACAAAATACTGGGGAATATTCACAAAAAAAAAAAAAAAAAAAAAGATCAACGAAATGGAGAAATGTGAGAAAGGAGCTTGTAGCAAACAATTGCTCCTTTCAAAAATAATTTATGGCAAGGGTGTAAAAAAGTTGTATTTGATAAATACATGGATCCGTGACGACTTCCTTGGTTACCGTTGCGAAGGGCTCACAAACAACCGCAGTAAATACATACACAGCATAGCAGAAAAGCTACAATCGTGCTGTCATGACTGTTTCTATCGATCAAATTCCGGAAAACTATCCCTTTTGAACTTTTACAAGAAAGAATGAATCACCTCACTAACCTCAGTTTGCTTAAAAATAATAGAATTAAAGATGATTAATAGTTTTGTAAGGCTTGTTAGGTTGTCTCAACATCATCGTAACCGAAAATAAAACTAAATTACAAGCATTTTGAAATATTTATCGATTGTCTCATTCAACAGGGAGGTGGAAGTCTAAGAAATGTTTAAATTTCAAGTTAAGGAAAAATGGTTTCCTGATGATTTTAAAATGTGTAGTGTGCTGTCAATTAACAAACTTGGTAATATTATAGGCGGAAGTTTGTTTTATCTTATGATATACTGAAGGCAACGGGTGGCCGAGTGGATAGCAGCGGCAATCAAACACATATCCCATCAGTTAACAGTTTACCGGCATACCCTTTGAAATAGCAGACGTGCTAATCCACTAACCATGGCTAAGTCAAAAGCTGATTTAACTAAGTTGCCTATTGAGCTGAACTTCAAAATCTGTACAAAACAGAACTGAGTCTGTTTCATAATTAAAATCTACATGTACTTTCAGTACAGAATACACCTAAATATACTAAATTTATGAAGCAGATGGTTTGAATCCAAGAGTAAAAAAACTGCATTTTTCTTTTTGCACTCTGATCTGTATCTACACATTCAGTATTCATTACGCACCAAGGGTTAATATTAACGCCAAATTGAAAGATTGATGACACGTGCCCCTTTTTGGATGTGCAGAGGTTGTTAAACGAAGTTAGCTATTTTAGTAAACATACTTTCTTTTTATTAGTATTTTATATATTTTACCTCTGTTTTCCACTGTAAAACAGTTTATGTTTTTTTCAGAGAGTTTCAGAGGAAGAAAATATTAATCAATCCATTGCGTAATATAGCGTTAGTCGAAACTCTTTGCTCACATCCCGTTGTCAGTCATCATAATGCATAAGCCGTACATGATCGCAAAGCACATCTTTAAAACTTTTTCCTAAAATTCAAACGTTGTAAACACACATAATATCGCACTTCTCCAACATTAACAGTCGCTTGTTTGTGAAAATATTTTTTATGTCATTTTTTACTGAAAGAAAAGAGATCAGTAAAAAATGACATAAAAAAAATATTTTTCTTAATTACTTGAGTTACTAGTAAACTACTACTATTGTCTTCGACTGTCTTGCACTCCAACAACTTGAAATACATGTATTTATCAGCTTTGGAATATATATCTATAATTTTGAAAAGTATGGTTCATCTGCATGCAATAACTTGATTGATGAAGTAACATTAACCCTGTCTTCAAAAACTAGCAGTAAAAATATCTATAAGCAATGTGGTTTACCAAACTCCTGAGAGTTGAGAAATATCCTGTGTTGACAGCATAGATCGAGATCAGATTGCACCTTCGATATAAAACGTCCACCACCTGATGGACGAAATTCGTCAGCAATTACAGACAAAAAAAAAAAAAAAAAAAAAAATCCAAATAACTTAGATACGATAAGCGCAGGTACTTTAACGAAAATTAAAGACTTAACGAAGTTTCGCAACGTTTTTTAAGGAGAGAATGCACATCGTCTGTGTAAATACGTCATCATTATATGTCGGTCACATGATGTCTAAAAACAGGACACTAGAATGATTCCGAATAGTGCGTGGCAACGTCACCTGGGAGAATTGATAAAAAATTTAAGATTTTTTGTAATGAACGCTCCTATCCCCTTGGTAACAAAATCAGAGTAAATCTAACAGATTCGTGCCTTTTTTTCAAGCATAAAAAAATCTCTAATTTTGGACTTTACGGGGGCTTTAAATATTCATTCACATGATATCAGAACCTCGGGCCACCTAGACGTCAAGAAGACGAGTATATCAAAACTATTACAGGCCTGGTATGAAAAACGATGTTCAACTCTATGCTAGTGCTTGTGAAACTTGCACAAAGCGCAAAGATCCAACGAAAAGGGCCCCCATGGAGATAGTACGAAGTGGGTATCCCAAGGAGAGGATTGCTGTTGACATGCTTGGTGGGCTTCTGCAAAACGACAAGGATAACAGATATATCTTAGTAAAAGGGGATTGTTTTACTAAGTGGACTGAACGTCACGCTATGCCTAATATGGAACCCAGAGCATTTGCTACAGTCCTAATCTCCTGGTTTGGAATTCCAAAGCTCATCCACTCCGATCAAAGTCGACAATTCGAGTGTCAGCCCTAAAATGTGCAGTTTACTGCAGATAGAGAAGACACGAATTATGCCGTATTACGCCATGTCTGATGGAATGGTTGAGCGTTTTAACAAAACTTTTGTTACAGTGCTCAGTACTTTCGTCAGTCTAAACCATACAGATTTGGATGAGCAATGAGCAGTAGATAGCAAAATACCCGAGCTGGCCCATTGTACCATTTCCGTGCTTCAAAGTTCAAGCCTAACCATTTCTGTGCTTCAAAGTTCAAGCCTAACCATATATGTGCTTCAAACTCCCCGGGCCGGTCATATGTGTGGTTAAAAATCCTTTCGAACCATTTCTGTGCTTCAAAGTTCAAGCCTAACCATATATGTACTTCAAACTCCCCGGGCCGGTCATATGTGTGGTTAAAAATCCTTTCGAACCATTTCTGTGCTTCAAACTCCAAGCCTAACCATTCTGTGCTCCAAAATCCAAGCCTAACCATATCTGTGCTTAAAAATCTTCTCGAACCATGTCTCTGCTCAAAATGAGTCTCTAACCATATCTGTGCTTAAAAATCTTCTCGAACCATGTCTCTGCTCAAAATGAGCCTCTAACCATATCTGTGCTTAAAAATCCTCTCGAACCATATCTGTGCTTAAAAATCCTCTCGAACTATATCTGTGCTTAAAAATCTTCTCGAACCATATCTGTGCTTAAAAATCTTCTCGAACCATATCTGTGCTTAAAAATCTCCTCGAACCATATCTGTGCTTAAAAATCTTCTCTAACCATATCTGTGCTTCAAACTCCAAGCCTAACCATATCTGTGCTTTAAAATCCTCTCGGACCATGTCTCTGCTCAAAATGAGTCTCTAACCATATCATGCTTGAAATGGGTTTTTCCCGGGTTTTTCCCATTTGGGTTTTTCCGATTAGGGTTTTTCCCGTGACCCCGTGACCCTTATGCACTGGCTGACCCTTATGCACTCCTTGACCCTTATGCACTCGGCTACCCTTATGCACTCGGCGACCCTTATGTACTCGCTGACCCTTATGTTCTCGCTGACCCTTATGCACTCCGTGGCCCTTATGTACTCGGCGACCCTTATGTACTCGCTGACCCTTATGTACTCGCTGACCCTATTAAAAAAAAAAAAAAAAAAAAAAATATATATATAATTAAAAAAAAAAAAAAGTTATAAATTCTTCCGGTGCCCCTTATGTACTCGCTGACCCTTATGTTTCCGTTTCGTTCCTATAGTGCCCCAAAGCCCTAGTTTCTATTAAGTTCTCTAATATATATCTTTATGTACTCGCTGACCCTATTAAAAAAAAAAAAAAAAAAAAAAATATATATATAATTAAAAAAAAAAAAAAAGTTATAAATTTTTCCGGTGCCCCTTATGTACTCGCTGACCCTTATGTTTCCGTTTCGTTCCTATAGTGCCCCAAAGCCCTAGTTTCTATTAAGTTCTCTAATATATATCTTTTATCATCATCAGAACCTAATGCTTTCTTGTTTAACTCCTCAGTATATATTTCGTGTTTATAACTTCTTAGCACAGTCATTGTTCTGTACTGATCCTTCCCATTAAACAAACACTCTTTGTAGTTCTCAAAGTGTATGTCGCAGTCAACCACAGACTTTTTAATTCCTTTACATCTTTTAAGTTCCGTACCATCTATAGTTTTAAAAGCGTACAGTTTTGCTCTTAAGCCTAAAAACTCCGTCATAATCTTACCACCCAATTCGTCTTTAAACTTCCCAACTACTCTTTTATTACTATTATTTTTTAGAAAATGATCATCAGGATAATTGCTTGTATCAAATATTGTAGCCTTTTCTGGCTCTATATCCTTATACAAGTCATCAGTCCCTATCTCGAGAATAAAACTATCTGTATCGGTATAACACAATTTAACCTCTTCACCATACTTTGCTTTAAAGTAATTATAATAAGTGTTATACATATGGACCTTACTAATATCCAAAATACTCATCCCTAAGTAAACGGGTTTGTTGTATTTTATATTAGTCTTCTTCATATGTGTGGCTGTTAAGTTCTCTTTGAATATTGTGGTATGACCATAGTTTGGTTTGGCAACAAGCTTTTTATACTGGGAACAGACTTCGTTAGAAACCAAATTTATATTTACTCTGTTTCGTACGTTTTCCATGGTTTTACCAAAAACAGAATTCATCATTAACTTAAAAAACTCTTCTTCGAATTTATTCTTAGCCTTTTTTCTTAGGTCAACGTTTAAGTCAATATATGGTTTCATCCAAGGGCTTTCCTTAAGTTTAATTCCCCGATGTATCTTTTTAATTTTTAAACCTAAATCGAGATACGTTTTTAATGCTTCATAGTGTAAGATATAATTTTTCTTACTACGTAAATTAGGTATAAGCTTTTTTACACTTTTTATCTTTAAATGCTCCGGTGCCTGAGGATAATCATTATGTATATCATGTAACTCTTGAGGATAATCTAAATCTACCTCTAAGAACATACCTTGCTCTTCTATGTTACAATATTCTCTCCATTTTTTTAATTCTTCTTCAGTTGCCCACTCAAACCCATGAGTAGGAAGAGGTTTACTCATTGCCCAAGGGTAAAGGCTATTTGCGTCAATATATATTAAATATTTTGAGGGTTTACTAGGATCATATAGGTCGCCCATATATTTATTATTAGCTTTAGAATACCTTTTGCTACACATGCTAATACCACCTCTATTGCCGCGTTCTATCATTAAAAGCATGTCAGGGTCTGATAAAAGTTCAAGCTTTACCTTCGTTTTCTTAAGCATAGTATCCAGACATAACCCCGGAACGGTATAATACCAACTAGGATCTAGTTCATAGTATTCGCGGCAAACATCCCTAAAGTTCTCAAAGACATCGGCTAAAAGCAATACATCTATTTTATTGTAAAGTTCTAGGTAATCCTTAAAAGTTTTCGTGCCAAGGGTTTCCCAAACCTTTGTTGCGTGGGCATAGTCTTCATTACTAATATGTTTTTTGTTTAAACCGGAGTAAAATGCTTCTTTAGGTGGCAACCGTGTTTCTTCAAGTTTGTCAAAAGAGTCTAAGTACTCATAGGGGAAAACTCCTTTTCTCCTAACTAGCGGCAACTGTTCTTTCGTAAAGAATTTTGCCAAGATTCTTAACTGGCTTTCATTTAGGTAACTTGAAAGAGAATCTAAACTAGATTGCATAAATTTCATACTATCAAGAAATCTAATATTATGATATTTATTTTTTTCAACCTCAATGTTTTTACTAAAAATAATATATCTTTCCTCATTATTTGGGATACAATCAATCTTCCCATCAGTTTTACCGAGGATTTTAATAAAAAGATGAGCATCACATCCACTTAAATTATGAAAGTACACCGGCGTAAAGTTAGGGATTTTAGCTTTTAGGTTACATTCATTATGCGCGGCACCTCTATATTTACCCGTAAAATGGCAATGACCTCTTACCTTATAATTATCGTGAGTAAACTCGCCAGTACAAATCCAGCAATGTTTTTCTCGTCTGTGCCTCGCCTCCTCCTGTTCTGTTATTTTGATAGGTTTAGGGGTTTGGTAGTAGTTGCGGTAAATATCTCTTATATCCTTTGTTAAAGAATCTGTAAAGACTTCCTCCGCATTTTCTCCAGTATATTTTCTTAATATAGGGGCACACACATCATCATCAAAACATTTTATAAGATAGCAGAAACTTAAATTATGAAAGTACACCGTGTATGCTTCTGAGTTTTTGCTGTGTGACTATTTTCGGGGCTCGGTTGGCAAGTGTTTATAGGCGACAATATGCTTTCAAAATCAGCGTATACAGCAAAAGGAACCGTAACTTTTCTATCATGATTTATAAACTTTATTGTGGTACCTTTTTCTGGAATTTCTAAAGTAATAGGTTCATGCTCAATGCAGTATTGCATGTGCTTTTCTAAAAGTTCTTTACTGCCAAAATGATTTAAACAAAGCATGCAATATTCGATGCCGCCATTATGGGATATTTGCTCTCTCATTAAGCCCCTAAATTTTTTTATAAGATCATAGTGGCTTTTTCCCCTTCATTAATATAAAGCAGATTTACATGGTTACTAGCCAATTTTTTAATAGCCCTAATACGGTTAATCTTCATATCTTCCGTGTACTCAAACACATTAACACTAATTTCCGGATTTTGCTTTTCAAACTTATCTATATCCTTAAATGAGACGGGATATTTTATTCCATCCATGTTTAAACTATTTTCCTTTCCTTTTAAAAACTTATCAACTCTTTCCGCATGCTTGTTTACAGAATTCAACGATCTTAAAACAGATCATGTAAAGCATTTATCATCTTTATTCTTCATGTTAATAACTACTTTCTTGTTCTCAATCCATTTCGGTAAAGGTATATAACCTTCGGCTCTTAAAGGGTCATAGCTGTATGTAACACTATTTCTATTACACTCAGAAACATCCAACCGCTATCTCTCCTTTGGAAAGTAGCTATATTTTCTAGAATCCTGATTACCATTTTATCGTATAACTCATATACATCAGTTTCCTTCGATTTAATCTCATTTACATTGGAATGAATGAATGAGTGAGGTTTTAAGGCCCGTCGACATCAAAGGTCATATTGGGCGCACTAACAACTAATGCAATACGTTTAATTGATCAAACTGTAAAGCTACAAGACTTTTAAAATCTCAGCCGTGTAAACACTAAAAGTATAAAGGACGTTAGTGACATATAGTCTAAATATACAGATGGTCAATAGAACCTAAAATCATATCTTTTTATAGAGATTTACCTCTTTCAAAAAGTCAAAAATAGACTCCAACTTTACAGTATCAAATAAATTGCTCATACTGTCAACATGAAAAAACCTGTCTCTTGTAGGTGCAAGGTCTATACAGTCTACAAGTATGTGTTTAACAGTAAGAGGTGTATTGCAGGGAATACACTGGGGTGCTTCTTCTCCCTTAAGGAGATACGAGTGTGTCATGTATGTATGACCAGTGCGAAGACGGGCCAAAATAATTTCTTCACGGCGACTTGTCCGCAACCCTGGAAGCCACTCGCCAAGAGCTGGCTTCACTGTAAACAACTTGTTATCTTTGTTAGCTGGGTCATTCCAGGATTGCTGCCAAACATTCCGGATAAAAACATTTATCAATGGTTTAAAATCATTAAAAGGAACTTTAAAAGGTAGAACATCCAGTGACAATGCCTCCTTGGCAGCTTTATCTGCCTCTTCATTGCCACTGATACCAATATGGCTAGGGAGCCAACAGAAAACAATATCGGCTTTTTCACAGATTCCTGATAATTTTTCAAGACTGACTATTAATGGGTTGTCTGTTTTCTCACCCTCATGTGCTTGCATGGCAGATAAAGAATCTACAAAGATAATATAGCGCCAGTAAGCGTCTTGTTGAATATGGTTGAGAGCAAGGTCGATTGCTTTTAACTCCGCAGAATAGAAGATTTATTAGGAAGCCGAAACTGATATAACTCGCCATCGAGCACGGCAGCTGCAGCAACTTTGTCTCCATCTTTAGAACCATCAGTATATATCTCTTCGTGAAGGCAGTATTGTTCTTTTATTTCAAGGAATTTATTTTTAAATATCATAGGATCTGTCGTAGCTTTCTTGTCTGAAGCAAGATTATATATGTAGGTTGGACTTTTAGAAGTCCATAAAGGAACTTCAGAGATTTTATGTTGTGCTACATCCTCCAGATCGCAATCAAGACAATTCATATCCGCTTCATAGCGCAAACTAAAAGGTGGTATTACTTTTTCTCTCTCTCGAAATCCATCCTTGTACAATGGTTTAAATACTGCTTTATGCGTGGGGTTGGTGGGATTTGACTTTAATTTTAAGTAATATTGCAAGGAAAGTTTCTTCCTGCGTAAATTTAAAGATGGTTCATTTGGCTCTGCACACAAACTATTGATAGGAGATGTTCTAAAGGCGCCAAGTGCTAAGCGTAAACCTTGGTTATGGATAGAATCCAATTTCCGAAGGTACGATTTCCGCGCTGAGCCATATACAATGCAGCCGTAATCTAACTTTGAACTGACGAGTGTTCTATAAAGTCTCAAAAGGACTTTTTTGTCGGCTCCCCAGTCCATACTGGAGACAACACGTAAGAGATTAAGAGCTTTTTGGCATTTATTGCTAAGGTAATTGATGTGAGGAATAAACAACAGCTTAGAGTCAAATAAAAGACCTAAAAATTTGAATTCAGGGACGACTTCAATTTGTACATCATCTAAATAAAGTTCTGGGTCCAAATGAAACTTTCTTGACTGGCAGAAATGCATGCATTTGGTCTTGGTTTTTGAAAATTTAAAACCATTTTCTCCTGACCATTTGGCTAAGTTGTTTAAAACTTGTTGCAACTGCCGTTCAATGGTATGCATATGCTTAGACCTATAGCAAATGCAGAAGTCGTCAACATATAAAAAGCATTCCACACCAGGACAAACAGACTTAACGATATTGTTTATTTTGATACTAAAGAGTGTAACGGAAAGAATGCTTCCCTGGGGAACGCCCATTTCCTGTTCATGGGGGTTGGAGTAAGTATTTCCTACCCGGACTCTAAACTGACGTTCATTCAAAAATGCCGAAATGAAATAAGCAAGGCGACCTCTTATACCGAAATCATGGAGGTCGTTCATGATTCCATACTTCCATGTGGTATCATACGCACTCTCTAAATCGAAAAATACAGAAACAACATGTTCCTTTTTAATAAAAGCTTCGCGAATAAAAGTTTCGAAGCGAACTAAGTGGTCAAGAGTGCCTCTTTGTTTACGAAAGCCGCATTGGGCGGTAGCAATAAGTTTGTTTTTCTCTAGAAACCAAACAAGGCGATCATTAACCATTCTTTCCATGGTTTTGCAAATACAACTTGTTAAGGCTATAGGGCGATAGTTTGCAGGATTCGTAGTCTTTACCTGGTTTTGGTAAGGGAATTACTATTGCTTCCTTTCAGGAATCTGGAAGAGTACCTGTATGCCAGACTTGATTAAATATACTCAATAAACATTCAAGGGATCGAAATGGTAAATGTTTCAAAAACTGATAATGGATGTCATCACATCCAACAGCAGTATCATGACATTTCTTTAGAGCCTTTTTTAGTTCTATCAAAGTAAAGTCCTTATTGTAATGTTCTGTATTATTTGATTTGAAATTGGGTTTAGTTTTTTCTTTGGTGTCTTGGAATTTTCGAAATGTTGTCGTATAGTTTGAGGAAGACGACTTCTCTGCAAAAGTTTCTGCCAAGACATTGGTAATATCTGCTTTGGATGTGACAACACCATTATCCGAATTTAAGTGCCCGACGTTTAATGAGGAACTTTTCCCATTAATTTTTCTAATCATATCCCATGTCTTTTTGACAGACGATCCAGAATTTAATCTGGATACGTACTGTCGCTAAGACGCACGTTTACTTTGTTTGATAGTTCGTCGTGCTTTTGCACGTGCAATTTTGAACCTTGAAAGATTTTCCTGAGTCGGTCGCAGATTAAATTGTCTGAGAACAGACTTTCGCTCAGCTATAGCCTTTTTGCAATCACCGTTAAACCATGGCTTGTTTGGATTCTTTGGATTTGTCGATGTCCGAGGAATTGACTTTTCAGCAGCCGAATAAAGTAAGGAAGTGAAAAGTTTCACATTTATCAAAAGCACTGGGATAAATTGATTGTTCGCAGTGGATTTTGAACTTTTCCCAATTAGCCTTATGAAGTTTCCAACGTTCAGGACGTTGTTGTATTGAAGGTCCTATTTCTGATACTTGGATTGGGAAGTGATCACTTCCATGAAGGTCATCATCAACCTTCCAGTTAAAGTCAGGAACTATTTCAGGGCTGCATATAGTTAAGTCTAAAGATGAATAAGAACCAGTGGCAGGATGAAGATAGGTTGACGACTTATCATTAAGCATAACAAGGTCGTGTTTCGTAATAAATTCTTCAATGATTCGACCCTTGTCTTTCGTGTCTGTACACCCCCAGAATGTATGGTGGGAATTAAGATCTCCCATTAAAATAAAAGGCTTCGGCAATTGGTCTATCAGATCATCAAGTTTTTTGACATCAATTGGCGAACTAGGTGGGAGATACATGGAGCACAGAGTAATGGTTTTATTGAAAGAAACGTTTACTGCGACAGCTTGAAGAGTAGTGTCGAGCTTAAGAGCATGGTGTGGAACACTATTGTTAACAATCACGGCCACACCTCCGGAGGCTTTATCGCTACCATTGAAGTTTTTCAAATAACAGGAGTGATATTTTAAAGCAAATTTATCGGAGTCTTTTAGCAAAGTTTCCTGTAAACAAACTGCCACTGGTTTCTGTTCATTCACTAATAGATTTAATTCCTCAAAGTTAGCTTTAATACTACGACAATTCCATTGCAGAATGTTATTTCTCATTGCTAAATTTAAGGTAAAGAAGATACCACAAAACAATGAAAGTATGTATTTATTCATCTTTTGTTGTTGAGTTTGATAATTAGACCTTGCTTATTTGAGTTGGACTCTCCTTGGGAGTCTTCCGCTTCCATGTCTTCATCGAGACATTCGAAGCGGTTGTGTTGTTTTATTTGGTCATCAGATCCCTTAGGAAGGCGATCTGAGAGGACCTTATTTGGAGATTTATGTCTCCTTTGGCTTGGGCTGTTTGGAGCCTTCGCCTGTACTGGAGTGCTGTTGGATTTTTTTGTGTTAGGCTGGCTAGATACAGGATCTGTAGAGTTACTTTGATTGTTTTGACGGGAGTTTGTCGACTTCTGTTGCACTGGTGTTTTAGTATTTACTGGTTTATCTTGTTCATCAGTTTGGACAGCTGCATCAACAGTCTGAGTTTGAGCGTCCTTGCGCTGAATGAGCTTTGCAGTGGCTTTAGTAGCATACGAAACACCCAAGTTGTGCCTTGCTTCCACAATCTTCCTCGCTTCTGGGAAAGATAATCCCTCGTTGTATTTTACTGTTACAACTTCTTTTTCCTTTTTCCAGATTGGGCAGGATTGAGAAGTTGCAACATGTTCACCCTTGCAATTGATGCATCTGATCTCGAATTCACAATTGTCATCTGATCTGTGGACAAGATTTGAATTACCATAACGACGGCATAAATGTTCTCCTTGGTTTAATTTGCAGTTCCTTTCATGGTGCCCAAATTTGTAACAGCAGTAGCACTGAAGGGGGTTGGGTATGTACATGTCTACAGCCACTTTCAAATATCCTACTTTCAAATATTTAGGCAAAATAGCCGTGTTTAAATGTCAACACAATTGTGTTGGTAGGCCTTCTCACACCGTCTCTAAAAAATGTAATTCGGCGTGCAGCTGTCACATTTTGATCAGAAAGTTCCGTTGTTATCTCCTCTTCAGAAACATCTGACAGGTCGGGGCAACGAATTATTCCTTTTGAAGTGTTTAAACTACTGTGAGGGACACACTTAGCAGGTATATTGAAGAAGTGTTTGATTTTCATGAGGGTTTTGGCATGTACAGCTTTTTCAACCTCAATCAAAAGGCCCCCTGATTTGAGTTTTTTAACGGACTTCGGAGTTCCGGCAAGTCCAACTAGAACTTTTTCTATGACAAATGGAGATAATTTTGAAAGTGGCTGGTCAGGTACTGTAGACTCAATGATTAAGAAGCGAGGAAAGACGGAGGTAGTCGATTGGGCATTATCTGGCTCGGCATCTAGGTGGTCACGGTTTCTTTTTTTGTTTTGGTGATCCATGGTTGGTTTTTTAATATTCATCATCCGCAGTTCCGCCCGCCACGGAGCCCAACAAGGAGACATGCTAAACAGAGCGGTTATCCAGCTCTTCATGTCAGGGTTACTCAGATGATATACTTGGGCAGCACAGATAAAGAAAAGCGACAAAGACAGACATGGCTAATTGCTGGGTATCAGAAAACTGCCATGGAAGCCGATGCCTCATCCACGAAATCCATACTACCCAGTTAGCCCATGAGCCTATATTAGACTAGGGACTAAAACATGTAAAGCAAACTAAAAGCTAGTAACTTGAACATACTGACACTGTATGAATATATGCAGAAACTTAGATCAATGATGTACAAGATACATGCAGTATTAATCATAACTTCTTGATTTCATGCAATGATCATATACTTCGGAACCATTCCAGGTATTAACTAAGTTTTTGTATAAACTAATGATGCCCAAATCTAAAAACGACCAGCCGATTGCACTAGACCGGGCCCATCTAGACTCTCGTTTAGACCGAAGCCGAGGCCGAAGCAGTGTGTTTAAGAGCTGGAGATCCCTGGGCTCCCCTCAACTACCAGGACCCTCTTTTCCGGCTTACGAGTCTCCACCCACGGCAAACAGGCGGGTCCATTGGTGGGGTTTTACCACTCTGCAGGACTGGCAGCCGGCGTATTCTACCCCCCGTCCGGCTGGGGGGCTCAATTACATTGGAAGAAAAACGAGCCGGCTTCGCATTTTCGGGACCCTGAGTTAATCTATACATATAATACTCGAGTCATTTTTACTTTTCTTCCGCGATTAACCTTTAAAATTTTTATCATACCTGGACGCGCGAGACTCAGAAACTCATTCGGTGTTGAAACATATATTCCATCTGCTTTATATTGTCTCGCTTGTTGGTCATGAGCGGTTGGCCCCAGTTTAATAACTATTTGTTCTTGCTTCCTATATATTTTATTTATTTTTTCTTTAAGAGCCTTTAGCTCGGGTGAAATACTTCTAGGGACTTGAACGCTCTCTAAACATTCTAATATCTCCTCAACTGAAGCAACAGGAGGAGCTGCAGGAGGAGGAGTTGCAGGAGGTAAAGGAACATAAGGTGTTGGGGTTAATATTGGCTCTCTTATATTACCAATATCTCTATCTAATATTGGAGCCTGTTGCTTGCTTAAACGCTCAATCAATTGAGCTTTTCTAAGCCTAGAGTATCCTCTCATACCTCTACTCTTAGCCATATTTTTAAGATCGTTTACTGTAGATCTTCTAAACTCGTTATCCGGTTCTCTTATATTACCAGTATCTAATATTGGTGGTCCTAGATTGATTAAAAGCTCAACCAATTGAGCTCGTCTAAGCCTTGATTATCCTCTCATACCTCTACGCTTAGCTATATTTTGAAGACCTTTTAATGTAAATCTTCTAAACTCGTTATCCATTTTTATATAATAGTAAAAAAAACTTAAACTATTATATGAAATCGTAGGATTGTTTTATGACATAGAAATACTCTATTACCTTTCTGCAGACAGCACATTCATTTCTGTCCACGTTTTTAGTATTACACTCCTTACACATGCAAACATGCCCGCACGGGAAATTAAATACAGTAGGCTTCTCCTCTTGGCATGCGCAACACTTCTCATACATGAAAAAAGTTTTTTCTTTAGATTCTTCGTTATGCCAGGTTACCTCATTTTCTCCATCAGAATCTTCAGGAATATCTTCATCATAACCTTCATGAATATCCATATCAGAATATCCTGGAATATATTCGTAAACATCTACAGAAACTACATTAGAAGGAAACATATTATTACGTCGCATTAATAAATCTCTCCATTTATATAGTAAAATGTTTTGGTCTCTTATTAAATTTCTCCGTGGCGTTGTAAGATCGGTTGAGCGTCTTAGTAAATTGTACAGTTGCCTTTCTTGTTCTGAGCGTTCCCATTCTAAATCATGTTCTTGCTCACAAAAATTATGTACTTGTATATCTAAATCATCATATTGCGCAGATATATCATTTATTTGTCTTTCTAAATCATCGCGTAATTGGCTGTCTTGATTAGCTGAATCCAATTCGGTATTCTCCGCCATTTTATATATGATAAAAAATACTTAAGCTATATATTTAAATTTTCAAAATGTTAATCCTATATTTATTTTTCCAAACTTTTCTATCCCAGTTTGGGATCGTTTGAGGACAATGCTTAATAAATTTACCAGCTTTATAGATTGAGGGAAGAGTATGTATTTCGCCAGTTTCAACATCCTCTAAACTAACTTTTCTAGGATTTTTCATAATAATTCTTAATCTATCATACCTAGGATCTTTTATCTTTTCTGGTACAGGCTCTTGTTTTTTTATCTTTTCTGGTTTAGGTATCTCCTTTGGCATTAATCCATGTTCTTTTACTTTCTCAATCAAATCTTTCTTATCCCAAAAAGAGAAATAGTGTATACCATGCTCTCTAAGAATTCTTTTTAAATCCTTTATTGTTTTTTTTTTATATAGGAAACAAAAATCTTAAATTAAATTACTACACTCATTTTATTTCCGTCAGCTTGGAAGTTTATTAACCTATCACTAATAACAACGACATATGCCTCTGTGCCTGCAGGTACATTTGCGTTAAAATATGCCTTAATGTGGATATCAGTACTAGAACTTTTTAACTTTTCACTCTGTTTAGAAACATCGAACAAAAGCAAAGGATAAATGTCTTTGTACTCTGAGGGAGTAAAGTTGGGATTAGATACCAACTCATCTATGTTAAAAAACTTAGATCTAAATGAAGCCGCGTCACCATACGCTCTACTAAAATGATGTTTAGCGAATGAAAGATTGTAGTCCGCAAATGGATATCTAATAGAATTTAACTTTACATAAATATTTTTAATGTCCAAGTTATCGAATATGGCTGGATTTTGCTCTTGTTCACCAATTTTATCAGTCTGAAATCCTACAATTAT
Source organism: Tridacna gigas (assembly GCA_945859785.2). NCBI lineage: Eukaryota > Metazoa > Mollusca > Bivalvia > Cardiida > Cardiidae > Tridacna > Tridacna gigas. The sequence continues at coordinate 16,745,485 of OX244036.2, forward strand.
AAAACGCTGCACCTCAGGAGCTGATCTAACGGCGAGTCTCCAGGAAAATTTTGTTGACTGAGGAACAGTAATATAGTCGCATTGTAACATTCTATACCCAACTGGGAATTTTTCTTTTTTCTCGGTAAGTTTATAAAGTTCCTTCTTTTCCTTATCCGACGGCATTACGTGTGGCATATACCATGATAATTTTTCTAAAGCAATTTTACCAGCAGCAACAACGGGATGACCCACACCATCTCTAGCGTCACTTTTAAAGATCGCATCATCATCATCATTTCTTTTTAAAAATGAGAACTTGCTTCATTCCATACAAGACTTTATCATAGTCTTCGCAAAAAGCAAATATATGTTTTAATGGCACTCTAAAGCTAAATGTGCCCCTTGGATCAGAATTATTAATAACGTATAATTTTCTTATATTCCAACCTTTATTTTGGGCAACTGGCCGGGCTGATGTATCCTTATACCACAATTGGTTTAACCCTTGTGATTTAGAAAAATCATCCGGGTATTTTAACAACCCGAGCATTGTAGTAGCCTGGCCAGGGTGTGTTATGGATTTAATCTCTTGTCCAGAAAGTTGATACTTAATATTTTTAAAAAGATAGATGCGGGCATTGTTTGTTAGAGAAATGTTGTCAGCATTTGCGTAAGCTGTTCCATCAGCCTTTGTTAAACGACCTTCTATAAGTAAATAGCTTTCCCTAGGATGCGTAAAAAGATCTTGGGTTTCAATGTGGATTCTAATATCTCCGCCGGAGTTGTTAAGATTGGTGTCTGTAATTGGCTCATACTCAAAGTATTGATATTCAACAATACTACTATCTTTTAAAATTGGTTCTGTAATGTCTAGAATGCTCATTTTTATTAAATATTATAATAATTTAAATTATTATAATATTTTCACGTCGTTTTAATACCTGCCCCACTATTTAATTTTTTAATTCATTCTTGTATAGCAATTGCATCGTTACCACTGCCATCTATTAACGCGTTAATATCTTGCATTGCAGGTAACGCAGTATACTTTTGCAATTTTTTTTTGATTTTGGGGTTAAAGCCTTTTTACCTAATCTCGTTCCCGCATCTACCGCGGCACTCTTTCCAGCCTCTAAAGCTTTTTTTGCTCCTTCCTTAGCAACACTTTTTCCTACATCGAAGGCAGAAGAAGCAATTTGTTTAGCAGCATTACTAGTAAAAAGTCTCGTAAAAAAGTTAGCTAGGCTGTCAAAAATTCCGGAACCGCCGTACGAAAACTTTTTTTTAAATCCTCTCTTTTTTGGCGTTATCATCTTTTTATAATATAGTCATTAAATTCTTATAGCTTTGCGTATCGAAGTAGCCTTGTCTTTTTAATTCGTCACACACGCTAACAATCTCGTTTCTCACACCCGTGTTGCCCGCTGCTTTACTTGCCATAAGCAAGTCTAGTCTTTGCAGTAATGCCTTAGGATCACCCGGGATAACAATACCTTCCCCAGTTGTTATTCGCAGTCTAATCGTTTCCCAAATAGGTCTAACTAAATTCCACTTTCTTCCTCTGGAAGATTTCGGGTAATTACTGTTTGGATTGTTATTGCGATAAAGAGTATTGCTTTTTACTAATAATTTACTATAATTCTCATAATCCTGTTCCGTAAAAAATTTTTCATCTGGGTTTTTAGAAGTAATTAACTCCCAGAGACCTTGTGTACCTTTATAAACATCATTATCTAGCAAAATATCATTATTAAGTACGGCTAATTTATTGCCGATATAAAATTTACCATTTTTAGAATATAACCCGTATGTTTTATCAACATCGGCTTTATCAGCAAATCTCGTTAAATACGAAGATGCAACTGGTCCAGTAGTTTGCATTTCATCACCTTCCCCCATAGTTATCTTTCCTTCTTTAGAGGTATTAAATTTTATTGTTGGGTAATTTGGTAATTTAATAGATTTTTGTAATCCTTCTATACCCTCTTTAATAGGTATAAGACCCTCCGTAATTTCCTTTGTTGTAGCTTTATGCATTTCTGTAATAGGTTTAAAAAACTTTGAAAGATCAATTTGTAATTCTATTTCGCCAGTTCTTTCTGCTAACTGGTTACTCCGAATATTCTTCTTTGTCTCAAGATACTCTTTTACAATTAAATCTCTTTTAGCCGGGTCATCGATTTTTAAGAAAGACATTTTTTTATTAGGAATTATTTTTTTAACGTAGTTTTTAACATAATTTTTCACGCAGTTTTTTAACCCGTTTCATAACTAAAGCTACATGAAAACTTAATTTTAGGTTTTTTAATATTCCAACTGCCCACCATGATGTTTTTCAACCAACTTCCGAAAGGACTCGCGCTGTTCTCTTCTCCCTCTCTATTAACGATTCTTCCGTTTTTTTTACTCGACATCTTTTTCTTGGATTTAGACCTAATTTCTTCCTTCATCTTCTTTTATTATATACCCGTAAGTTTTCCGGGTTAAATACATGCGTCGCACGCGGCTAAAGTCACACACGACGGAAAAAAAATCCGTATTCCACTCAGTGGAATACGGTTCCAAATATGGTATGATGACGTCACACGTGAACACGGCAGCCACGTGAACACGGCAGCCATTTTGATTGTTTTATATGTTAACACAATGGGCGTGGTGGAAATAATACTAAATAAAATTCATCCGCCATTCATGAAAAAAAGATGTTAACGCCTACTAAACCAATTTTTCTTATAACTATGCTTCGTTTTCGAATAAAATTGTCACTAAATGCATATATTTTGGTTTTTGGTAGTTTGGGTATATAATAAATGGAATAATTTGTTGTAGTGTGTTTCCTGGGGCTTGTATTTACTTCTCGCTGCGTGGGAAAATTTTGATATCGCGCTCGACTTTCGGTCTCGCGAGATATCAAATTTTCCCACGCAGCGAGAAGTAAATACAAACCCCAGGAAACACACTACAACATAATATTCCGTATATATTTCTCTAATTCCTCCATAATCAGCTGGAACTCTTCATCCGAGACTTTATTATCCGATAAAGCTTTCGAGACGTGTGAAGATATAGTATTTAATTTTGAATCAGCAATAGTTGTAATCTTCTCGTGTCTTTCCGCTTTAGTTGTCGAATTTCTAACGGCATATTTCCCAACCAAACTTAACAAACCAGTAACAGCTGCAACACTTTCTATCGCTATTACCGCGGTAACGCAACTACTGTTGATAGCAAACTAATACCCCCAGCCCCCGCAGCTATGGTAACCGAAATTAAAACAGTATCTACGTTGTCTACTATTCTCGCGGCTCTAAAATATTTTTTACTTAAAGCTTCTCTTTTCGTCACCTCGCATTCTAAAAAGTTTAGTATCTCGTTAATTTTCTGCAAACGATAACCCTGACCCTCATCAACTGGGGGAGCCGTGGGTAATATAGGATATTTATTCTCTTTCATCTCCATTTTTTATAAGAGAAATATTTTTTTAAAGATGATAATAAACATGACATAAAAGCTCGTTTTCTTTTATTTTTACTGAATCCTTCGAATTGCTAGTAATAGTAATTAAAATATCCTCAACATCTTCGAGGCTAATCTCATTTTGTAAACTGCAATTCTTTAATCTTAGAGAATATGCTAATGAGGTTAAAATTACGCCTGTAGTCGACGCAAAGCCTAAACCTAATTACATCGGAAATACTTGCCTCGGAGTTAATGTAATTTCTTTTTGACTAAAGATTTCCCAAGTTAGCGGATTTACTTTTATCAGAGGATGTTTTAAATTAGAAGCAGGCCTCCAATAGATCGTTTTTGGTTGAGAAATTTTTGGTTTTACGCTAAACTTGTGGACATTCATCTTTTTTTTATTATAATATTAATTTATAATATAGCGCCTAAAATGGGAATATTAGCAAAAGGACTATTGGGTCCTAGAAGAAGACCTTCTCCATCATAAAACTTCCCGCCTCGTTTTAAATATAAAGCATTACCAACAGACCCTAATCCTTTACCTTTATAAGGGCTTAAATAAAGACCTTCTCCATCAGTTTCTACCCGACAAATGCAACCTCCTTTTTTAAGGTAAAGACCCGAACCCATTGCTTTTTGTACGCCTGATGATGCTAATCCCGAAAGAGCACCAACGCCTAATGCCGGTAAAACTGTTTTGGCTAGCATTGGCAAAGTACTCGCAGCTAATCCGGCTAACATTCCGAGAAAACCTCCCTTTATTTCCTTATTATGTTTAAGTTGCTTAGCAGACATTCTAATTGTTACGCCAGTACCATTTTCAAAGGCTTTAGCTATTTTTTTCGCTTGTGTCTGGGTAACTGCTAAAACATCATTGCTTCGTAAATCTTTATGCCCTACACGAATACTTATTTTGCAGTCTCCTTTTTTAATAGTGGATAGGAGGTTTTTTTCTTTTGTCCCTCCGATATATTAACTTTAATCTTCACGTAGCTTGTCATTTTTTATAAGTTTTATTTTTTTATGTCTCTCTAATATGAAACCTAATTGTAAGGTTTTCTCCTCTTAGATTTAGTAAAGCCCCATTTTGGTCCGTAATTTTTACCTCTAGATGCTGTACCTCTAGGTGTATTTCATCCAATGTTATTGGTAAATATACTAAATTAACCGGTGACTCGATTATCTTATATCCTGGGGCAACATTGGGGAAAAAAGAGTAAATTGTGTTTTGTGTTGTGCCATCAACGTAGCTTCCTGAGATAATATCGATGTTAACGAGTATGGAATTTATACTGAGAATGTTTACTACATTCTCCGACTCATGAAATCCTGTTTCATATTTTGCGCGAGTAAATCCTAATACTTTAGAAATAGAGTTTGGGTGGTTAAAATCTACTTGATAACCGTCTTCAAGTGTAAGAATAGATTTTAGCATTTGTGTTTGCTGAAATGTTAATAGGATATTGATCGTTGACTAAATCAAGATGACCTTTTTTTCTCATTTCCTTGTGAATGGTATCATTAATATCTATAAGGTCGTAACTTCCTTCCGGTATTTCTATTTTAAACCATGAAACTTCATTGTCAGGAGAACAAATAAAAGTGTTATTTGACGCGTCAATGTTTGGGAAAGAGTAGTATGTTTCAAGGTTTACTAAAGCTATTTCGTATTTTCTATCCTTTTCCAGTTGTATTGGAGGATTAAACCTAGTTTTAAAGCGTGTTTTGTTGTTGCTTACTATAATTTGTGTGGACGTTTTTTGTTGCGTATTTTTAGCTATCTGTTCTAAAAGATCTTCCATTATTTATAGTAAAGAAAATTTTTAATTAGGTAAAAAAAAATATATCTTTCGTTAAAAGATATATTTTTAGTACAGGGGGTAATACGTACTAAAGTCTAACAAATTTTTTGTTTAAAATTTTGGTTTAACTCTTTCTTAAAACCAGTTGAATTAACTTTAGCAAAAGTTTGTTTTTCTTGTTGCTCAAACAATATACATATTTTTACTATTCCATTTAAATATGGCAACATTTCTTTTATATGTTTTCTATGCTTTTTATTCGTTCTGTCTTCCTTTTCAGTTACAAAAATGTTTGCCTACTTATTTACATTACGCAATAATTCGGAAACACGTTTTTTTTATAAAAAGAATGCGTGATTCTTCTTCACTAATATCTTGTTCTTTAACGAAAGAAAGAAACTCTTTTCTTAGCCCGTTAACTCGAATGACTTTATTAAAAACGCTTACTGGGCAACGTTCAAGTTTTCCCGGTAATTTATTTTCCACGAGATTTCTAACGCGGTGCACAACCTCATTTACTGTAAAACCGCATAATCTATAATCGAGTAAACCAAGATCTTTGCCGGGCATTTTTTACTATAGTAATTTTTTCCTTAATTAATTATCATTTTTTTCTATCGGATCAGGTATATAAAATTTGTCAAAGCCGTGTCTATACTTTCCCGACTTTTTTTTACTAGATAAATCAATGACAACAAAGCCATAAAGTTTTTCCCATACCTTGTGGCAAAATTTTCTAAAATCTTCTTTGGACATATCTGTGCTTACATGATCATTATAAATATGATTAATGTTTTTAAGGTCTTGACGAAAAAGACAAATCAAATTTGCGTTTTCTCTAATAGTTTGCCTCGGTAACCTAAAATAGTTTTGTGAGAGGTAAAAGCAGTCAACATTACTATGTCTTCTACGAATATAGTAACACTCACACTTATTTTGCTTTTCTAAAAGTAAATCGTCAAAGATCATTAAATTTTGTCTTTCGTTTCCAACTCTCTCGGATCAGGCACATCCTCAGCAGTTTCAAAGAAACTACACGTTATATCCGATTTATTATCTTCTAGGTTTTTAGCCCACGCTTCGATCAAAGCTTCAAGAGAAACATTAGAATCCTGTATTTCATCACACCTGTTAAACAACTCTAAAATGCACTCTTTCGGTAGTCTTTCTTCGAAAGCTTTTTTAAGTATGCGATATTCGGGTTCAAAAAGACTTTTTCCAAAAACGCATAAATTATCATAGTTGAGCCATTCCGGTTTTAGCAAAAGGTTCAGTAAAAGTGTAGTCTTGCCACATCCCGATTTACCCACGATTAGCCCCCTAATGCTCTTAGGTAAAAGAGGGTTATTAAATCTATTTGATACTACTTCATTCCATGATAAATCTTTAACATCCATTTTTTATATATTTAAAAAAAAATTTAATATATAAAAAAGATGTATTGCGTTAAATGTAGAAAAGCTACTAATACCGGCAACATAGAATATGTTGTTACTAAAAATATGGCAAGTAGGTAGATAAAAGGGAGTTCTAGGCATTTCCCCTTAACCCTCCCCTCATCTCCCAGAAATATTTTTAACCACAACCCACCACGCAACGGCTAACTTATAAATTAGCTAACCCTTATGAAACGGCTAACTTATGAATTAGCTAACCCTTATGCATTAACCAACACACTTAACAATCACACATGCTTTAACCAATTTCATAAACATAACCATGCTTATAAAATCCAACACATTGGCTAACCAATCAACCACCTAGCCGTTTGTTCCCCCCATTTGCCCACACATCAGTCACTCATATAACAACCCACCAACAAAATAGTATAACCTCCTCTCTTAAACGTTTTAACTTAAATTCAATTTTAAAAAAAATTCTAAAAAAATGTTTGTTTTCTGGCTAACCACATGAAAAAAATAAAAAATTGAATTTTTGTTGGTTAAGTAATTTTAAAATATTATAAAATGAGTGTGTTAAATAAAATCTCAAACAACGAAAGAATAAAGTTGGAAAAGACTTTAAAGTATAAAAATTATATTGATGGTGATTATTATTATTTTCCTGATGAAATTGATCATGATGATTTTGATCTATTTGAATTAAATTTTAAAGTTGATAAAAAAAATAAAGATCTTTTTTATATGCTTGCAAAACTAAAACCACGTATTTATTATGAACATAGCAAACACAGATTAGAAGAATCTGGTTTTGATACAACTGTTGTTATGTGTTGGCCTGATTTACGGCTAATACATCCACCAATGAGTGTTGAGGATTCATTTCGCTATGTTGGCCGTCCTATTTTTACTGGCATTAGAATACCATTTAACCAAAGTGATAAATTTATTAGTGTTTATCAAAATTCTTTACTCGAATTAGTTGAAAATGATGATAGAGAACCACAAACTAAATATAATTGATATGCATTGTTAACATTTAAAAATATTTATCCTGCAGAGTATTTTAATTTTACTAATTTTGTTGAATATTATGGTGAATATTGGGGAGGCTTACATGATTATCTTGATGATGGTGCTTATAATCCTTTTGGACTGTTAAGAGGGCCGGGTTATAATAGTGAACAAGATGAACAAGATGAAGAAATTCAATCAGATGATAAAATAACAACACCCATTAACGGTAAAACAACAATCCGAGAAGAAAATTGCATAATATGTTATGAAAATGATCCTGATATACTTTTTTGTAATTGTGGCCATATATCTATATGTGATGATTGTGATAATTTAAAATCATTAGATAGTTGTCCAATATGTAGAACAGAATGTACTAATAAACGAAAAATACTCTTCAGTGCAGCAGTAACAAATTTTGTAAATAATTTAAGAATGGGATTTGTAGATGAAGATGAATCATTATCACCATATTATTCACCAGAAAAAGAAGAAAAATGTGTAATATGTTGTAAAAATAAATCAGATATATTTTTTTGTGATTGTGGTTATAATCCTATATGTGATAATGTTTTTCGTTTTGTAATAGATAAATGTCCAGTGTGTAGAAAAATATTTTCTCGTTAAAAGAAAAATATAAATATTTAACCTTTTTACCAGGTTAAATATTTTTAATCCTATAATGTCCCAATCTAAAGTTAAAAGAATTAAAAAAAAAATTAAAAAAAAAAAAAAAAAAAAAAAAAAAAATTAAAAATAAAAATTTGAATTTTTGTTGGTTAAGTAAATATAGAAAGATTATAAAAAATGAGTGTGTTAAGAAAAATTCATTCACAATATGGATTTGATTCAAGTGAATCATACAGTTTATTTAAAATAGAAGAATTATTAGAAAGAAAAGTCTTAACCAAGTACAGCTCCAACATGAAAGAAATAAAGTTTGATTGGATTAAAGAAGGAAAAAGTTTTTACTTAAAAACATTTAAAAATATTTTAGAAGAAGCTGTATATTATGAATAAAGTAGATTAAGAAAAGAGTTTCCAAATTATGCTTTTTACTTATGTTTTTGTTTAATACATAATATAAGTTTAACAAAAGTAAATTTAACAGAAATTAATTTTTCTCCATTAGATCATAATACATTTTTTGCAAAATATAATGCAATTTTTACTCGTTTAGAAGATTATATCTATAAAATACCGTTACAATATTGTGAAACTGTTACACCTTTTTTATATTTCCAAACTTCTGATGAACGTTATGATAATGGTTGTCCTGAATTTTTAACAATGTATGATTTATTATTTGTAATCAATGATGAAGAAATTGAGGAGGAAGACCAAAGATCAAACCACCAAGCTATTTTTAATACTGAAGAAACAAGAGAACAAAACAACTTTACAGAAGAACAACTTAACCAATTTTGGGAAGGTAATGAGTCGATTTTTAGTAGTGGAAATTACAATATCGAATATTCTGAAACTGGTATCGATAGAATTGAAAAAATAGAATCGGAGAAAACTGAAAAGGATGAAAAAACCTTTAAAGAAAAAAAATGTGTTTCGTGTTTAGATGAAAATGTTAAGCCTAATATATTGTTTTGTAATTGTGGTCATATCCCTATATGTGAAAAATGTAAAAAAAAAAAAAAAAAAAATATAAAAATAAAAATTGTCCGATATGTAGAACAAAAAGTAATATATTGAGAAAAATCGAATATATATAAAATGGATTTAATCGATCACGAATTTATAAAAAATAGGAAGCCTTTTACTTCTTTTGATTTACCGGAAAGAAATGAGGAAAGACAAAGAAAATTTTACGAGTATTTGATGAGAGATGGAGCAAAAATAGCAGAAAAAGCAATTAAAGATTATGTTAGTAGTGTAATAGACACAAAACTAAAAATATATTTAGATCTAAATAGGAAAGATATAGGAATAGATAAAAATACTGGTTACATCTTTGAGCTTTTTAGCTCCTTTTTATATAAAACATGAAGATGTTTTAATATCCCAACAGATGAAGACCCACAATATGAAAAATTTGGGGAATTTGTAGAAAAACATATTAATGAGTTAAAGAAATATAAATATTTAACCTTTTTTACCAGGTTAAATTTTTTTATAAATCCAACTCTATCAGTATCGTCAAATATGCATTTTTAGCGTTAGGGTTGTTAGACCTTGTTATAAAGTTTATAACATCACATTGGTCTATTACTAAAGGTTGAGGGAAAACTATACAACTGCAACCTTCCCCTTTCTTTTTTACTATGGAGTAGTCAGCTTGTTCAACTCCATTTACGACTATATTGACTTTTGCCTCTTCTTTTAAAATACCACTACCTTTGGCAACCATTAAAGTTCCTCTTATAATTCTACCAGGAGCAGACATACAATAACCTCCTATCCCATGGCTTACTCCGGAGCTTCCATTACCAAAAGAAAACTCGTAATTACCATCCCCTAAAGGGCCCTGTTCCTCTGCTTATAATTGGTTTAGGGCCTATGAGAGAAGGAAGTGATACTTTTTTATCCACGTAGGATTTTGTTGCTAAATCTCCTTCTTCCACAGGTTCCACGGCATTTTTTAAAGAAAAATAACCTAGGAGGTTTATGTTGGCCGCCGCCGTAAAACGTCCATCAGGATTTTTTACGATAGCTCCACCATTATCAACATAATTTTTATTGGCAGCAGCGTCACGATCTATGGAATTTGGTAAGCCAGTTATCGAGTTACCACCCATATCTATTTTACCACCCTTTGAAAAGGAACCATCTTGGTTTTTTGTTAAAGTCTTATCACCTGCAGTAGCTATCTCAACAACAGTACTACGTAAAACTTATTTGCAACTTGTTGATTTTCTATAGGTATTCCAACGTTGGAAATTCTTCTCCCACCCATAGAAATGTCACTACCTGCTACATACCCGCCAGCTCCGTAAATAAAAGCTCGATTGGAAACATCAACATAATTTTTAGTGGCAACGTCTTGAGGTTCTGCAGGTTCTATAACATTCGTTAAAGTATATCCTCGCATATTTATATCTGCAATAGCAGAAAAAGTACCATCTTGTTGTTGTATTATTACTTTTTTACTATCAACATAATTTTTATTGGCAGCTTCACTCGGCTCCTCAGGTTCGGGAATGTTTTTTATTTTATTAAAACCCATGGTTAAATATCCTGTCATATGGTATCCTCCGTTTTCATCTAACAGCCCTGAGTTACCATCAACATAACTCTTAGTGGCTGCATCTTGAGGATTTACTTGATTACTAACCCTCGTTAATGTGTTGCCATTCATATTTATAGAACCGGTAACGACGGTTGTTCCATCTTTACGTAAAAAATTATTACTTATGTAAGCGAGTGACATACCATCACCACTTGTTTTAACCTCATCCATTCTCCCAAATTTATCAACAGGCATTTTTTTATATTGCTAAAAAAGTTTATTTACAACATTTTGGAATTTATTACCTAAACCCAACTCTTTAAGAATGAACAAACATAAATGACCACAAAATACTTGCCCTGCTTGTTGTAATTGGTCACTATTGTAATGTAATGGACTTTTTAAATAATCTCTAACTTCAAGAGGTGGTTGAATACCATAACTGTCAAAATAAATTTTAGTTTTACCATTTTTATACCAAGCAACCCAATGAGTGCCAGGTCCACTCGAGTCATCAAGATTTAATATACCACATTCTTTATTTTTTACTTTTGTAGGTAGGGCAGCTCTTAAAAATACTCCCCTAAAATGTTTTATTTTTATTTTTTTTACTGCATCCTCCAGTTCAAAATTGCTTAAAGGTTTGTTTGGTAAAATTATGTTATCAATTAAAATATCCTGCATTTTTTATATATTAAATATTTTCAATAGAACTATTATCAACCCATGAATTAAACTCATCGGGGTAACCTTTCCACTTTACAAGATATTTCTTTTTTCCTTTTATAATAACCTTTTCTATCCTATACAACTCTTGACTCGTTTTTTGTAGTTCAGGTTCATAAAAGGTACCTTTTATTTCTTCTCCATTTAAATCTTTAATTTTATATATTACAGGTGATGTATGTTTTACTTCTGAAACTGTAAAAACCTCTTCAGTCCATCTTGTGGTATAACCTTTTTCAAAAGTCTTTTTCTTTTTACTTATCCTTACTTTATCTCCAACAGAAAATTTTGGTTTTATATCTTCTTTTACTAGATTATAATCAGGATACAATGTTATCCAAACTTTATTTTCATTCTTCTTCTTACTTGCATCAACTGGTGTCATCTTAATAGAAGAATGCCTCGTGTTGTTATATTCTTTAACAAGGTCTTGTAATACATCAATATAAACATTTGTTGAGTTAGCAGAAAAATATTTCCACATTTTTTCTTTCATTGTTCTAATCCATCTCTCAACAACACTAGATTTTTCCTCATTTTCAGTAGAATATAATTCAACCAAGTCTTTAACTTCTTTGTTATAAAACTCTTTACCTTTATCCACCCACATTTTTTCGGGTTTTCTTTCCTTAAAAATACTCTTCAATGCAACAGAAACAGATTTTCCAGTTTTATCTTTTAATGGTATTAACCATCCATATTTTGAAAAGATATCAATGACAGCAAGAAGATATTTTACACCACGATTAAATTTAGAAAATGTCTGCATATCTGCTAAATCTGCTGCCCATATCCTATCAATACCATTTACTCTAACTCTCCTTTTCTTAAATTTTCTTTTTACGGGTTTGTGTAATTCTTCCGATAAATTTAACATGTCGAAATTTTTTTTTGACTCCCATTCCAAATTTAGCCTTGGTTCCAATTAATGATGAAACTAATCCACGTTCCATTCTTTCCCTAATTGAATGATTATAGATACCCTTTAACTCCTTTAACATATTTTTATCACAAATAGCATTTCTTGTAGTTGTGTCATCATGTTTAAGATAACAAATATCATGATGATATGCTGGCTTGTCAACACGATTAACAGGTTTTGACCATTTAGTAGGTGTTAAATCAGGATTAAGTCTTTTCTTTAATTTGGTGCCTGGACCAGTAAAATTATGACCAGGTAAATGCATTTCAACAGGTAAGTTATTGATAACCTTGTTTAACAGCGACCCACCTTCTTGTTTTTTAATAAATTGTGTTTTAGTTGTTCCACATTCAACACATTTACCACGTTTCATATTTAATTCCATTTTTACTTATTGCACACTCAAAATCAGTTGTATCAGTTTGTTTTTTACATTTAACACAATACATTTTATATCAAAATTAAAATTTTTAATATAAAAAATGGAAATAGCAAATTTATCATGGAATGAAGTTGTATCAAGGAGATTTAACCATCCTTTTTTACCTAAAAGCATTAGGGGAGTAATAGTTGGTAAATCAGGATGTGGTAAAACAACTCTTTTACTAAATCTTTTATTAAGACCTGATTGGCTTGATTATGACAACTTATGTGTTTTTGGTAAAAGTTTGTTTCAACCAGAGTACCGTATACTTAAAAAAGCTTTTGAAGAAAAATTACCAAAAGAACTTATCCTAAGGTTGTTTAATATTAGAGATGAAGTTCAAGATTTAAATGTTTCTCCTACATCGTTAGTTGAAGAGTGGGCTAAAACGGTTAATAAAAAATCTGATATAAATTGTGAATTTTTTGAAAATGCTAGTGATGTTCCCGACCCTAGAGAGTTAAATCCAGAAAACAAAAATTTAATGATTTTTGATGATTTACTTTTAGAAAAACAAAACAAATGTGAATGTTATTACATCTGTGGTAGGCATAGTAATGTTGATTGTTTTTATTTATCACAAAATTATTTTAGATTACCTCGACAAACTATTAGAGAGAATGCAAATTTTATTTGTTTATTTAGACAAGACCTTAAAAATCTTAATCATATCTATAGTGACCATATAGGAGATGAGATGCCTAAGAATGAGTTTCGTGAATTTTGTAAAACAGTTTGGGAGAGACCACATGGTTTTGTTATCATTGATTTAACCAGTAAAAAACATAATGGTAAGTATAGAAATGGATTTGATAACTTTTATATACCTAAGTCGGTATAAATTTAAAATTGAAAATAAATTAAGAAGATTTTATGTATAATTATAAAATGGCAGGATTTAATAGTGTTTATGGATTAACTACAAATGATTTTAATAGTTTAAGTTTTGAAAAGCTTTTATTGGATATCAAAGAAGTTGTGGAAGAAATACCAAAAAATGTTGGAATTACCACGGTTCGAAATTGTAGAAAAAAATTAATAACCCCAAACTAAAAAAAAGAGTTTGAACTTTTTGAGAAAAACAACAATACTCTTAGTGAAAAAGAAAAATACATTTCTTTCGTTAAAAACCAGGTTTCAAAATTATTTAGTCAAACAAATGAATGGGCAGAGATTTTTGAAAGTGAAGAGATGGATAAAACTAATAAAAACCATAGAGAAAATATAAGAAAAATAACCACTAACATAAATAGAATAAATGAAATACATTTAATATTTAATCCAAATCTAGTAAAAAAAAAAAATTAAAAAATTTACATTAAAAGGGTCAAGAAATGGTGAATTTTTTAAACAAAATAATCATTATTAATATATAAAAATATATTTTGTTTTAAAATATATTTTTAGTAATTAAAAAATGGAAGAACTTTTAAAAAAAATTGTTAAAAATACTGACCACAAAACATCATTTCAAATTATAGTAAGCAACAACAAAACAAATTTTAACACAAGATTTACTCCACCACTTCAATTAGAAAAGGATAAAGAATATGAAGTAGCATTGGTTAATCTTGAAACTTACTACTCTTTTCCAAATATTGATTCTAAAAATGACACTTTTGTTTATTCTCCTGACAGTGGTGCTTCATGGGAAAAAATGAAAATACCAGAAGGAAGTTATGACCTTGTTGATATCAATGATTGCATTCAACAAGAAATGAGGAAAAAAGGTCATTACGATGCAGTTAATGAAGAGTATTTTATTAATATCTCTGCAAATACCAACACCTTAAAGTCTGTTCTTACTCTTGAAAATGAATATCAAGTAGATTTTAATCTACCAAATTCTACTTCTAAAGTTTTAGGATTTACTCGTGCTAAATATACACAAGGATTTCACGAATCAGAAAATGTAGTAAATATTCTTAGTATTAATAGTTTACTCGTTAATATTGATATCATCTCAGGAAGCTATGTTAATGGTTCAACTAAAAACACTATTTATTCATTTTTCCCAAATGTTTCCCTGGGGTATAAAATAAGAGAAAATCCGGTAAATCTGGTTTATCTACCATTAACATTAGATGTAATAGATAAACTTAATGTATCAATTACAGACCAAGATGGGAATTCACTAAATCTTAGAGGTGAAAATTTAACAATCAGATTTCATATTAGAGAAGCAAGATAAATAAAAAATAAAATATATTTAAAAATGACAGACTATACTACAGTAAAATTAAATATATCAGATGGACAAAAAGAAAAAATTAAACATGCTTTAAAAAACAAATGTCCTGTAAGTATTCGTTTAAATCATAGTGATTCAAGGTAACGATGTTTTAGCTATAACCCAAAGTCAAGTAAAAAAAAAATCAAAAGCTTATGAATCTGGTAGAGGAACCACAATTAAAATGACAGAAAAACAACTTAGACACAACAATAAAGTAGAAGGTGGCTTCCTTGGAATGTTGGCAGGATTGGCATCATCAGTTCTACCTACATTGGCAAGAACCGTTTTACCGGCCTTAGGCGTTGGTGCTTTATCCGGGTTAGCCTCATCAGGAGTACAAAAAGCAATGGGGTCGGGTCTTTACCTTAAAAAAGGTGGATGTGTATGCCGAGTAGAAACAGATGGAAAAGGTCTTTACCTTGGACCAGCCAAAGGTAAAGGATTAAAATCTGTTGGTGATGGATTGTATTTAAAACAAGGTTCAAAAATTTATGATGGAAAAGGGCTTCTTTTAGGACCTAATAGCCCATTTGGTAATATTCCTATATTGGGGGCAATATTATAAATAATTTTTTAACAAAATTAAAAATATGAACGTTTATAAATTTGGAGTAAACCTAAAATAGTACAACCAAAAACAATTTTTTGGAAACCATTTAAAGTTAAGTATCCTCCTAAAAAAGTTAATCCTGTTCTTTGGGAAATTTTTACTCAACAACCCCTAACACTAAAACCGGGTGAAACGAAGTCAATAGTATTAGGTTTCGGCTTTTTGATGAGTAGGGGGGTTGTTTTAACCTCACTATCTTATAATTTAAAAATTAGACAATTAAGTTTATCAAATGAAGTTATTCTTGATGATACCGTTGATGTCATCATTACTATTACAAACAACTCAAGTAAGCTATTAAGAATTGAGGAAAATGAGTTTTTGTGTCATGTTTGTTACACAATTTAAAAAAATATCTCTCTAATTAAAAATGGAGATGAAAGAAAAGATATATCCGAGCTTACCTAATGAACGTAATACACCTAATGCACCTCCTATTGAATTAACCTTAATGAACGATGACAATGGTCATTCATACAGTTTAAAAAAGATATCAGAAGTTCAGTCTTTTCTTGAAAGTGAAGTTCAACAAAGAGATGCTCTCTCAAAAAAATATTTTAGAACTGCTAATATAGTGGATAATATTGATACAGTTTTAATTACCATGACAATGGTAAGTGGTGCCGGAGGAATTGGTTTGTTGTCAACCGTAGTTGCAATACCCGTGGTAATAGCACTAGAAGCGTCTGCCCTTGTTACTGGTTTATTGAGTGTTGTTGGTAAATATGCCGTAAGAACCACAAGAAGTAAAGGTGAAAAACATCAGAAAATAAAAATGATTGCCGATAGTAAACTTAACACAATATCCACACATATATCAAAAGCATTACTTGACAATCATATATCTGATGATGAATTTAAATTAATTATGGAGGAATTGGAGAAATACAAAGCTATGAAGAATGAGATAAGATCTAAATCTAAAAAGAAGATAACAACTGAAAATGAAGAAACATTGATTGAAAAAGGGAGACAAAAAGCACGTGAGTCCTTTCGGAGGTTGGTGGAAAAAAATCGTACCACTGACTAAATTTAAATGTTCTTGTGCATGTGAAATAAAAAATACTGATTAAAACTACGATGAAAACGATATAAAAATTATGTTTGTAATATAAAATGTCATTTTTAAAGATAACTGACCCAGTAAAAAGGGACCAAATTGTAAAAGAATATCTTGCAACAAAGAAAAGAATTAGGGATAGCCAACTTGCAGAGAGAACAGGTGAATTTGAATTACAAACGGGTCTATCAAAGTTTTTTAAGCCTATTACAGAAACACAAAAAGCTTCAACAAAGGAAATTACAGAAGGACTTAAACCTATTAAAAAAGGCATAGAAGACTTACCTAAGGCTATTAAGTTTCCAGCCTTTCCTTCTATCAAAGTCTATGAGAAATCGGAAATGGATGAGGAAGAAATGGTTGAGATTATGAAAATGTTGGATGAATTGGATGAAGAAGATGAAGACCCATTATTACTCTTTGGACCACTTGCAGCAAAGCAACTAAGAAGATTTACCGAGCATGAAGCTGATACAACGTATGGGATATATGACAAAAAAGGTAAATTTTATATCGGCAATAAGGAAACTGAAATTTTAGGAAATGATATTTTAATTGCAAATAAAACCTATGAAGGTACACCTGGTTTGTGGGAACTTATTGTAGCTAAAAAACCAGACAAAAGTAAATATGATGAAGAGGATTTTGATAATTACAAGGAGATAATGTTAAAATCCAACTCCCTCCATCGAAATAATGACCCAAAAAGTAAATTTCCAAAAAGCAGTAAAGCATACAAGTGGAATAACTTACTTGGTAATATTTGGAATGATTCAGTCCTTGGAAAAGGAATTACCGTTATCCCATCTGACCCTAATGCATTGTTAGAAAGATTAGACCTCTTAATGGCAAGTAAAGAAGCTGGTAATACAGGAGTAAGAAATGAGTTGGTAAGTATTTGTGATGAATTAAAAAGACAACGTGTATTAAATTCAATCGGTTATAAAAATTTAATGTCTATATTATAAAATGATTACATCAAGAAAGAGAGGATTTAAAAGAAACTATTCATATGGAGGTGCCGGAATCTTTGATAGCATGGTTAATTTTTTAACAAAACTCTTTACAAGTAATGTAACAAAACAAATTGCATCTTCTGCCCTTGATGTTGGTAAAAGTGTTGCCAAGGAAGGAGCAAAGAAGGCATTAGAGGTTGGAAAGAGTGTTGCAGTTGATGCAGGTAAGAAGTTAGTTCAAAAGGCTTTAACACCAAAATCTAAAAAGATTTTAGAAAAATATACCCCAAAGCCAACAACAACTCAACCTGCAACACAAAATATTAATACCTTAATAGATGGTAGTGCAATTAAAATTCAGGATTTAGTTAAGAAATTAAATAGTGGTTCGGGGATTAAAACAATTTAATTTAAGTAATTTATGTCAAAAATAAAATTTAAAATATCGGAGTAACTCGACTCAATTATAACTTTAATTTAAAAATTATAATTGCATATAAAAAATGGACATTTTAGACATTAAATCACCAATTTTAAAAGATGATAGTATTGATGAATATGAATATTTTGAATATGAGCCTATTACAGGAACCAATCTAAACAACTCTGGAGGAAATATAAGGATTAACATCGAAACTCAAGATATTTTTTATCATCCTTCTGAGTCATATTTACAAATTATAGGCGAATTAGTAAAAAATGATGGAACCGTTTATGAGGCAGCTAATGAGGTTACCATAACAAACAATGGTCTGATGTATCTGTTTAAAAATATAAGATACCAACTTAGTGGGCAAGAGATAGAATCCATTAATTACCCTGGTCAGGCTACCACAATGCTCGGGCTGTTAAAATACCCGGATGACTTTTCTAAATCACAAGGGTTAAACCAACTGTGGTACAAGGATACCGGAACCAATGCAGACAGTGATGCTAATGCTGGTTTTAAAATAAGAAGAGATTATATTTTTAGTTCAAATCCAGTTGGAACCTTTACTTTTAGGATACCCTTGAAACATATATTTGGTTTTTGTGAAGATTATGATAAAATTCTATATGGAATGAAACAAGAACTTACCTTAACAAGAAATGGTGATAATAATGCAATTTTTAGAGCTGGTGGTACCGATGCTGGTAGAGTTAATTTACTTAAAGTATCTTGGTTTATGCCACAAGTAACGCCAGAAGATTGAGAAGAAAAAAAAATTTCCAGTTGGGTATAGAATGATACAAAGCGACTCTATTGCAGTTCTACAGGCAGCAACGGGTTTTACTTGGAGGCTATCGGCTAAATCATCTCCTGAGGTGCCACGTTTTTTAATTGTCGGTTTTCAAACTGGTAAAAGTGACGATTAAGAACAAAACCCGTCTATATTTGATAACTTAAATGTTAAAAATATTTATGTAATGTTAGGTTCAAAAAAATACCCAGCATATGATTATGAAATAAATTTTACTGCTAATCAATTTAGTAGAATATATAGTGAAGCTGCTTTGTTTAGAAAAAAGTTTTTTAACATGGATGAATTAGTATCAAATCCTAATATTACACCTTCAGATTTTAAAACTCTCTTTCCTTTGTTTTTGTTTGACGTATCAAAGCAAAGTGAAAGGTTAAAGTATTCTGTAACTGATATTGTAACATTTACTGCAAATCCTCCTGCAAATACTGAGGCGTATGCAGTTTTACTTAGTGATAGGTTGATTAACTTCCAAAGTGATGGAAATAAAATGAGTGTAGTGTATTAAGTAATTTTTGTTTTATATAAAAAATGATAAAGACTGTTGATTTAAAAAAAATTTTGAAAGATAACGGTATAAAGTTTTACTCTTACTGGACTAAAAAGAAATTAGTCGATGTGGTAAAGACCATGGGTTATACCCTGAGGAGGAAATTAAACCAAAGAAAAAAAAAAAAAAAAAAAAAAGAAAAAACTAAAAATAATAAAGTTCCTAATTATGAAAGATTAAAAACGATTTTAAAAAATCCAAGAAAAGTTATTTTAGAGGATGTTGAAACGGAAGAAACCATAACTTTTCCATCAATTTACAAAGCGGGTAAATTTATAGATAAATGTCCTCAAACGATTGAAAATTGGGATGGTAAAGTTTGGAATGGTAAATATAAAATTAACGTTCAATAAATTTATTATGAAAAAAAAATTCATAATAAAATTTTGAGTTAAAGAATTTTTATAAAAAAATATGAGTTCTATATTTAGAAGAATCTCCGATGTTAGTCAAAGGCTGGCATCTAATATTTACAGTGGAGCTCAAAGAGCTATCACGGCAGTAATTTCTGAAAGTGTTAGAAGAAGGGTAACTAATTTTACTAATTGGCTAACTGGTAACGTTGAAACTGAACAAATTCCACAAGTATTAAATGAAGTTGTTAGAAATGTAGAAGAACGATTACCAAGGAGACCTAAACTTTTTGAAGTAACAACAAATCGGTCTTCGTTACAAGATTGGTCAGTACAAAACAAAATAGAAGGGTTTACTGTTGAATCTCCTGAGGAGTTTTTAGAGCTAACAATGCAATCTATGGTAAATATTTTAAGAAATAAACGTAAAATTAAAGTAAAGATGGTTCTTAAATGTTTAATGTATAGATTTGAGGATTTTGAACATCCAGCACCAGCTCAGTTTTCCTCTGATGTAAATATGATTAATTTAAGGGGAACTGATGTAAACGAATTATATGATACTATGGCTGAAAGAATTTTAGAAAATTATCGTAACTTTTTAAGAAGGGGTAGTGGATGGGCATTTCATAGTGTATTACATTTAAAGCTACATACAGCTATTTATGACCCTTTAAGAGCTACAAGTTATATACCACTACCTGATTGGATTTCAAACAAAAAAGCATGTATTAATATGAAAAATGAGGATAACAAATGCTTTTCATGGTGTGTTTTAAGAGAACTAAATCCTAAAGATAACCATCCTGAAAGAATTGATAGTGATTTAAAATCAAAGGAAAATAGTTTAAATATGAATGGAATAGAGTATCCTGTTACAATTGATGCAATAGATAAATTTGAAAAACAAAATCCAGAAATTAGCATTAATGTTTTTAGTTATGAAGAAAAAGAAGAAAAATTCTATCCACTAAGAATTACTGAAAATGAAAAAAGTAAACATGTAGATTTGTTATATATAACAAATGGAGAAAATAGTCACTATGTCATTATAAAAAATTTTAGTCGCTTAATGTCAAAACAAATATCAAAACATAATGGTAAAAAGTATTTTTGTAAAAGATGTATAAATTCATTTGGAAGGGAGGACCTTTTAGAAAATCATAAAAAATATTGCTCTGCTCATGAACCTGTTAATTTAAAAATGCCTGACAAGGGAAGTATATTACAATTTATAAATCATGACAGAAAAATTAAGGTTCTGGTTGCCGTGTTTGGTGATTTTGAAAGTATATTAGAACCTATAAAAGAACAACAAACAACTGAAAAAAATGAAGAAGAAAGTTATACTGTAAAAACTCAAAAGCATATCCCCTGCAGTTTTTACTACATCATAAAATTTTTTGATGATAAGGTGTTCCCACCTATAGAAAGAAGATATACCGGAGAAAATGCTGAGAAAGTTTTTGTAGATATGATAACCGAGGATATCAGAGAAATTCATCAAAAATATTATCAAAAACCAGTTCCAATTAAAATAACTGAAGAGGAAGAAAAAAAAAACATAAAAGGAAAACTAGGTGTTGGATTTGTGATGAAAAAATTAATCATAAAAATTATAAAGTAAGAGACCATTGTCATTTTACTGGTAAATATAGGGGTGCCGCTCATACTAAATGTAATCTTAAAGCAAATATTCCTAACTTTACACCTGTTTATTTTCATAATTTAAGTGGTTATGATAGTCATCTTTTTATTAAAAATCTTGATAAAACTGATGGAAACATTGATTGTATCCCTAACAACGAGGAAAAATATATTAGCTTTAGTAAATATATTAAGGTGGGGAAAAACATAACTCATAAAATTAGGTTTCTTGATAGTTTTAAGTTTATGGGTTCCAGTTTGGATAGTCTTTCGAAAAATTTAAATGAAGATCAGTTAAATATTTTATCGAGATATTACCCCAAAAAATATTTACCATTAGTTAGAAGAAAAGGAGTTTTTCCGTATGAATATTTAGATTCTTTTGGAAGGTTAGAAGAAACCTGCTTACCACCTAAAGAAAAATTTTATTCAAGTTTAAACAAAGAACATATTAGTGATGAAGATTATGAACATGCATTGAAGGTTTGGAAAACTTTTAACATGAAAACGTTTAAAGATTATTTAGAGCTTTACAACAAAATAGACGTTTTGCTTTTAGCTGATGTTTTTGAAAACTTTAGGGATGTTTGCTATAAACACTATGAATTAGACCCTTGTTGGTATTATACTATTCCAGGGTTGGCGCTTGATGCAATGCTTAAAAAATCTGGAGTAAAGCTTGAACTTTTAACAGATATTGATATGCTTTTAATGGTTGAAAAGGGTATCAGAGGTGGTATATCCATGTGCAGTAAAAGGTATTCTAAGGCTAGTAATAAATATATGGGTAAAGATTATGACATAAATAAACCCTCAAAATATTTAATATATATAGACGCAAACAGTCTTTATCCATGGGCTATGAGTCAATTATTGCCTACTTGTGGTTTTGAATGGATGAATAAAGAAGAATTAGAAGGATGGAAAAAATACCTTGTTTTTTAGAAGTTGATTTAGAATATCCTAAAGAGTTACATGATTTACACAACGATTTTCCTTTAGCACCTGAACGACTAAAAATAGAAAAGGTAGAAAAGTTAATTCCTAATTTAAGTGACAAAGAAAATTATGTTATACATCATAAGGTTTTAAAAACATACTGAGATTTAGGTTTAAAAATTAAAAAAATACATCGTGGAATTAAGTTTGAGGAAAGTTCCGATATTAAAAAATACATTGATTTAAATATTGAACTAAGAAAAAATGCAGAAAATGATTTTGAAAAAGATTTTTTTTAAGTTGATGATGAATTCTGTTTTTGGTAAGACCATGGAAAACTTAAGAAATAGAGTAGATCTACAATTGGTTAATGATGAATTTAGCTATCGTTATAAAAAACTTGTTGCCAAACCAAACTACCACCATACTACAATATTTGATGAAAATTTAGTTGCCGTTCATATGAAGAAAACTAGTATAACATATAACAAGCCTGTTTATTTAGGTATGAGCATATTGGATATTAGAAAAACACTTATGCATAAAACTTTTTATAATTACTTTAAAGCAAAGTATGGTGAAAAAGTAAAGATGTGTTATACTGATACAGATAGTTTTATTCTTGAAATAGAAACTGATGATTTGTATGAAGATATAGCTTGTGATGCTGATACAATGTATGATATGAGTGGTTACCCTAAAGAGCATGAGTTTTATAGTTTAAAGGACAAAAAGGTGTTGGGTATGTTTAAAGATGAATTAAATGGTGGTGCTATGACCGAGTTCGTCGGTTTAGGTCCTAAATTGTATGCTTATAAAAAATTAGATATAAAAATAGATGAAAATGGAAAATTGATATGGGAAGGCAGTGGTGAAGATCGGAGATGTAAGGGGGTAAAAAAGTCAGTTGAACTAAATTTAGAGAATTATAAAGAATGTTTGTTTAAAGAAAAAGACCATTATAGAACCATGTGTGTGTTAAGAAGTCGTGAGCATGAAATATATACTGAAGAGATAAACAAGAAAGCATTAGGTTATGCTGATGACAAAAGGTTTATATTAGAGGATAAGATAAGCACTTTAGCTTGGGGGCATTATAGGATTGAAAATTAAATTAAAAAATATTCAACCTGATAAAAAGGTTAAATATTTATATTTTTCTTTTAATAACGCTATCAGTTTTACAAATTGGACATTTGTTTGGATTATCATTAAAAAAATTAATCCTATCATTACATTTTTTACATATTGGTATATGACCACAATTAAAAAAAATTACGTTGGGTTTTTCACTCATGCAAATTACACATTCTGGTGAATAAAATGATTCATCACCATTAATTGGTAAAGGTGATAATATTGGTTCGTTTTCATCACTATCTTCGCTATCTTCACTTTCATATCTGCTTCTTACTCTATCCGCCCAACTTACTTCATCTTCTTCTTCATTATTTTCTTCCTCTTCTGCTCTTTTAACGGGAAAACTAAAAATATCCTTTATATCTTTAAGAAAAAAATGTTGGTCAGCATCAAGGTCAGACATATGGTGAATGTCTTTTGCAAATTTTAAATATTCAAGTTGTTTATCTTGTATTTGGTCTTTCATATTTTTTACTTCTTTTTGAAACAAATTTCCTCTCAGTATTGAAAACAACTCATGTTGTTTTTTTACATCAGTAATACCCCAAATGCTATCAATTATTTCTAATTTTAAAGCATAGGCTTTCCAAACAAGTTTATTATAGACATCTGAGATTTTATTTAACACACTCATTTTATAATATTTTAAAATTACTTAACCAACAAAAATTCAAATTTTTATTTTTTTCATGTGGTTAGCCAGAAAAAAAAAATTTTTAGAATTTTTTTTAAAATTGAATTTAAGTTAAAACGTTTAAGAGAGGAGGTTATACTATTTTGTTGGTGGGTTGTTATATGAGTGACTGATGTGTGGGCAAATGGGGGGAACAAACGGTTAGGTGGTTGATTGGTTAGCCAATGTGTTGGATTTTATAAGCATGGTTATGTTTATGAAATTGGTTAAAGCATGTGTGATTGTTAAGTGTGTTGGTTAATGCATAAGGGTTAGCTAATTCGTAAGTTAGCCGTTTCATAAGGGTTAGCTAATTTATAAGTTAGCCGTTGCGTGGTGGGTTGTGGTTAAAAATATTTCTGGGAGATGAGGGGGGGGTTAAGGGGAAATGCCTAGAACTCCCTTTTATCTACCTACTATGGCACGTGGAAGATGCGTTGTGTGTGGAACAACTAAAACAAAGTTTGTTAAGGCACAGAGTGTTAAGGCACAGAGTGTTAAGCCAAAGAGTGTTAAGCCACGGCGCTCAAAAAAAAAAAAAAAAAAAAAGGCGGATCAATGCTTAATAGGATTATAAATAATTTGCCCGTTGAAATGCATCTCCCCGGCCATAACTTTACTGGTCCTGGTACTAAATAAAACAAGAGACTTAACCCCGACTTAACGCCGAAGGAATGGAGCGAGCCAATAACCGCGTTGATAAAGCGGCTTACCATCACGATATTTGTTATTTAAAAAATCCCACGACGGAAGTTAGAAACAATGTATGAGACGCAAATATGTTAGCGAAGCTAAAAGGAATTTATAATCCGACAATTAGGGAAAAAATGGAACGATCCGTCGTTAGTAATCTGATTGGAACAAAGAAAAGATTTGGAATGGGAGTTAATAAAAAAAAAATTACAGCTTTAGCGGAAGAGTTACACAAGCCCGTAAAAAGAAAATTTAAGAAAAGGAGAATAGTAAACGGCATTGATATGATATGGGCTGCCGATTTAGTAGACATGCAATTATTTTCTAAATTTAATCGCGGCGTAAAATATCTTCTTGCCGTCATTGATTTCTTTTCCACATACGGTTGGTTAATTCCATTAAAAGATAAAACAGGAAAATCTGTTGCCCTAGCATTAAAGAGTATTTTTAAGGAAAGAAAGCCGGAAAAAATGTGGGTAGATAAGGGTAAAGAGTTTTATAACAAAGATGTTAAAGACGCGATAGAGTTGTATTCCACCCAAAATGAGGAAAATTCTAGCGTCGTTGAGAGATGGATTAGAACAATGAAAGAAAAAATGTGGAAATATTTTTCCGCTAATTCCACTAACGTTTACATTAACGCGTTGCCGGATCTCGTTAAAGAATATAATAACACGAGGCATTCTTCTATTAAGATGACGCCAGTAAATGCTAGTAAGAAGGTAAATGAAACCAAAGTTTGGAAAACTCTTTATCCCGATCATCTCGAAGTAAGAGATATAGACCCGTTGGTGATAAAGTAAGGATATCTAAAAAGAAAAAGACCTTTGAAAAGGGATATATACCACAAGATGGACTGAAGAGGTTTTTACAGTTTCCGAGGTAAAGCATACATCGCCCGTAACGTATAAGATTGTGGATCTTAACGGAGAAGAAATACAAGGCGCCTTTTATGAACCCGAACTAGAAAAAACTAGTCAGGAGTTGTATAGGATAGAAAAGGTTATTAAGAAGGGGAAAAATAAATCGTTAGTAAAATGGAAAGGTTATTCCGACGAGTTTAATTCGTGGGTTGACAACGTAGACATTAAAAATATTTCGGCATAAAAAAATGACGGATATTGCGATTAAAAACGTAATTTTACCGAACAAACCGTTAAGCAACTTCGAACTAGAAGATGCCGCAAAAAGATTAAAGATTCCTTTTTTCAGGGGCGTATTTTTACGAAACACTCTACCGAAAAAGTGTAAAAAAAAAAAGGAATGCGGTATATTAAACCTCGATGACACGAGTGGGCCTGGTACACATTGGGTTGCTTGGCATAAAGACGGTAAACTAAAAATTTATCTTGATAGTTACGGCATACAACCGCCTATTGAACTTCGACACTATCTGGTAGATCCAATAGATTACAATACGGATCAATTACAATAAGCGCGGGCAAGTATTTTGCGGTCATGTATGTTTGTACGTTCTTAAAGAGTTAAGCTCGGGAAATAAATTTCAGCGAGTTTTAAATAAACTTTTTTAGCGATATCAAAAAATGCCTATTGATAAATTTGGAGGAATGGATAATGTTAAATCGAGCGGCGATGGAGCATCACTCGCTTACATAAATAATATTTTTTTGCGTAAAGATGGAACGACGGAAGTTACCGGTTCTATAAATATGAATGGTAACACACTGATAAGAGTCAGCAACCCAGTAAATCCTCAAGACGTCGCGACAAAAATTATGTTGACTCTAGCGCGGGGTTATTGGACGAAAATGGGGGTTATCACATAACGGGATATTTTAAACATGGGTTTTAATAAAATAAAAAACTTAGATGATCCTACGGAGCCGAGTGAAGCCGCTACTAAAAAATATGTGGATGATAGTGATAAAGCTATTGTAAAACAACACGATGGCAGTTTTTCGGCCATAGCAGATATAAATATGCGGGGTTATTCGTTAACAAATCTTTTGAACCCTGCACGCTGCGACAAAGAATTACGTAGATTTTGCTAATCGAGCCTTTGTTTACGGTCCTGGTGGTTATATTGCAGCTGGCGATGTTTCTATGGGAAGACGAAGAATTACCAACGTCGGAGCACCTTTAGAAAGCCAGCAAGCCGCAAATAAATTTTACGTAGATACCACAGTTTTAGCAGCTACCGAAGGAGAAAAAGCTTTAACGAGAAACCCTGACGGTTCTTTTCCCGTGGATGGTGAAATAGATATGAAAGGAAATAGAATTAAAAACTTACCCGAACCTGCTGCTTGGGATGACCCTGTGACAAGATCCTTTCTCTCAACACAGATGTTATCAGTCTTAAATCAAGTGGAGCGGGAGAGAAAGAAACATATTATAACCGTTTATGCCGAAGAAAAAGGAGGTTTAGGAGAGGGCAATTGCGAGTTTTCTTTCGGTAATGGAAGCTTTGGACCTGATCATGGATTAGGAGGGTATTGTATGGAGTGTCCGGGTAGAAATATAAGAGGGTCTTTATTGGTCGTAAAAGATTCCGATATTCTAGTAAACGAGGTGAAAGTTAACATAGTCGTAAACGGAATCGAACAGGTTGATTACTCTATAATAAAAAAGTATAATGAAGGCTGCAGTTGCGTAGTTTTTCCGCAGCCTCTAGAATTAAAACAATGCGACGTTATAAACTTTATAACAAGGTCAAATAACCCTAGCGCAAAAAACGCTTACATAACCATTTTGATAGAACTAGACCCGTAAAAAACATTTAACCTTACAGCAAGGTTAAATATTTAAAAGTTATATTTTACGTTTTATTTGGCTTCCTACCCTACACATGGGACATATGGGTGAACGACTTACATCATTACATTCTTCGCATAAGGGTATATGGCCGCAATTACAAAACAATATATTCGGCCTCTCTGAATAACATACTACACAATTTTCTTCTTGAAAAGTTGCAATTCCATTTTCATATCTTATTTCATCTGGTGGTGGCATTTCTTCTGCAGGTTCTATAGGTGGTCGTAGAACTTGCCATGCTGGATAATCAGACAAATCATCATGTCTTCCACTAAATTCTATGCAAGGAAAAATAACTCCATTCATTCCTATTTGCTCCTGGTTGAAATGTTATATCATTTTTATACGACCATTCTATTTCATCTTCATATGATTGTAAATATTCTTTATTCTCTGGTCTAATATCGAACCAATATAGTCCTGTTCTATAAAAAGTTAAATAACCTCGTTTACCAAGATCAATCCACATAGTTAGATCTCCTACACCACCCTCCCTCATCTTTTTACTAAACTGGTAATAAATGGCAGACTAGGCGAGATATAAAGCGCTCGCATAATATCTAGTTGCAAGCCCCGGAAAAAAATATTTTATTGCCAAATCTGGCAGGCAAGCAAGCAATCTTGTTTTCTAAAACGTTAGTCAATTCATTTTCCATTTTACGAGCTATAGATAAAAGTTTTTAAAAAGTTAAAATTAAAAAAAAAAAAAAAAAAAAAAAAAAAAAAAAAAAATATTAACTTAAATATTTTTTAATATATTAAAAAATGGAAAAAAGACAAAATGAGATTATTGGATCTGATGGCTTTGAAGAAAGACTAAATGAGATTGTGGGAACCGATGACTTTTTTAAAGATCCTCTAGAAAATTTATTAGCGAGTATACAAGCATACTGTACTGAACTTATTAAATAAAAACCTTTGTTTTCGAGTGAAACTCTTTGCGAATATTATGAAAATAAAGTTTGTGGACTACATGATTTTTTAATAAAGCAGTGTAGAGATTTTTTCACGGAATATTATAGAGAAAAGATTGATAATATTTATTCTAAAGCGGCTAATTTTTTTAACTGAAACAGAGTAGGCGGTGGAAAAGTCTTAAAAAATTTATAACTTTTAAAAAACAATGAATTCCCATTTAATAGTAAAAGAAAATCTAGAAGACAAACTGGCATGCTCATATAGAAAAGCAAGTTTTAATGACGGAAAATTAATGCATTTTATGCGGGCACGAGATTCAAACTATATCAGAGCTTTGTCCCGTATAAAACCCGCTGTCTACTATGAATGGAGCAAAGCAAAAAAAGAATTCGGAGAGTTTTTTATGATGGTATCTATCTGATATTCCAGAGGGGGAGATGTAAAAGATATACTTGATATAGATTCTAACGAAGACAAAGAACATTTTTTAGGGACTTATGAGTACTGGATAGAATATGACATGGAGAATAAAAATGAACTTCGTGCCCCACGTAGAGACAAAGACGATCTTGCAATTCCTTTTCTGAGTATTGCATATACTTTGAAAGAATAAATTTTTTTAGGTTAGAAAAATTATTGAAAATAAGGAATTTTAAATGGTAGTTTTTTTTTTTCCCTTGAAAGAATTTATAACTTTTTTTTAAGTTATAAATTTTTTACTTAATAGGGCCACGGAGTGCATAAAGGTCAGCGAGTACATAAGGGTCGCCGAGTGCATAAGGGTAGCCGAGTACATAAGGGTCAAGGAGTGCATAAGGGTCAGCGAGTGCATAAGGGTCACGGGGTCACGGGAAAAACCCAAATCGGAAAAACCCAAATGGGAAAAACCCGGGAAAAACCCATTTCAAGCATGATGGTTCGAGGAGATTTTTAAGCACAGATATGGTTCGAGGAGATTTTTTAGCACAGATATGGTTCGAGAAGATTTTTAAGCACAGATATGGATCGAGAGGATTTCTAAGCACAGAAATGGATCGAGAGGATTTTTAAGCACAGATATGGTTAGAGACTCATTTTGAGCAGAGACATGGTTCGAGAAGATTTTTAAGCACAGATATTGTTCGAGACTCGTTTTGAGCAGAGACATGGTTCGAGAAGATTTTTAAGCACAGATATGGTTAGGCTTGGAGTCTGAAGCACAGAAATGGTTCGAAAGGATTTTTAAGCACAGATATGGTTAGGCTTGGAGTTTGAAGCACAGAAATGGTTCGAAAGGATTTTTAACCACACATATGACCGGCCCGGGGAGTTTGAAGCACATATATGGTTAGGCTTGAACTTTGAAGCACAGAAATGGTTAGGCTTGAACTTCGAAGCACAGAAATGGTACAATGGGCCAGCTCGGGTATTTTGTTATCTACTATGAGCAATAGTTATGATGGCCTGAAACCACTGGTTTCACTTCAAACAAGATTTGCCCATTAGATATTATGTATGAAATGCCCCCAGAAATCAAAGGAGTCCCTCTTAACCAGTGGGTATAGGAACTTCAAGAAAGGTTAAAGGTCCCTCACGGAGTCGTCCGCCAAAATACCGGAGAAGCCATGAGGCGGCAGAAAAGATACATGACGGTAGGCATAATACTAAACGCAGCTCAATCCGTATATCACATATCCAGTTATGTCATCATTTTCATTCATATTGTCTATAAATCAATCGATACCCTCACCAGATTCAGGGTTTCTAAAAAGATATAGCGACTATCGCGATTGCGATGAGCTCAGTTTTCCTATAACTGAAAGCGAAATTATTAGAAGTGTTCAGTCAATAAAAACAAATAAATCTTATTGAACAATTTAGTAACGGTGTCGGCTTAGATATTAATATTGATAAAACAAAAATAATAGTATTCAGAAATGGCGGGAATTCAAAAAGAACTGAAAGATGGTTGTATGATAATAGAGATATCAAAGTAGTTTCATGTTGTTAGTATTTGGGTGTTTATTTTACTAGTACGCTTTGTTGGTCTTAAAACCTACCACATCTTATCTTTACAAGCAACAAACTCAATGTACCACATACTGAAATTACGTAAAGAGTTCGGGCTAATTGAAATCAAGGATTTGTTAAAAATATTCGACGCTACAGTAAATCTATATTGCGTTACGGGTCAAATATTTGGGGTTATCATTACGTTGAAAAGATTGAAAAGGTTCAAATTATGTTTTGCAAAAGATTTGTCTTCTTCCTGATAATACTTTTTAGCTCTGGGAGAATGGGAAAATGTGGTTCCACTATGTATTACCTATATACCAAATTGTATTAAATCAATAACATTCGTATGGATAAAAATATCCGAAACAATGTTATTTACATGCTGTACCAGTTAGATGGGTATGGTCGAAATACCTGGGCAAGTAAAACATAAAGATTTATTGTTTAACTATGGATTTGGATACGTTTGGATCGTGACATGATGAAGGAAATGATAGAGAGTTTTTAAGAATATTCACACAAAGAATGAAAGATTGCTATACACAAAAATGGTATTCTTCTGTCAATGACTCATCTAAAGCTTTACATTATCGGCATTTTAAGTCCTTACTTAATCCTGAATTCTATTTAAACACAGACTTGAACTACATATTAAAAAAGACGCTGTCAAATTTTCGTGATAGAGAAGGTATACATTTATCTATTGACAGAAACTTAAGATTTTGTAAATTTGTGAAAAGCAAAATGTGAATGTAGTCAAGGACGAATTTCATTTCTTTTTTGAGTGTAAAAGTTATAATTTCTCGAGAAAAATCTATTTTGACAAACATTGGCTAATTACCAGAAAGTTACAAAAATTTTACGCTATTTTAGAGAGTGATAATAAGTCTACCATTTATAAAGTTGCAAAATACCCTTTAAGAGCTTTTCAACTTATAAAAGAAATGTTGCAGGAACTAAGTTAGTACTTCATAAACCAGATTTACAATGTTTTGTAAGTGTATTATGTTTGTATTATTAACTCTTTACGATACCATCCCAAGTTAACGATCCTGATGTATAGAAGCCTTTTGAAAGCGTTTTGGGAAAAGAAAGAGAAGTGCCGGTAAACTGTTTTCTCCTCTCACAATATTTTTGTATTGAAGACAATATCCGTCATGTGAGTCGCATATAAATGTCTTCTGCAAATGCTTATTGAATTTAGACAAGTCAGTTTGTGTGTGTGTGTGTGTAAAGAGCTAAACATATTAAATACATTATTACTGAGTTTGATAGGTGTATTATATTTGTGTCATTGACTCTTTACCATACAATCCAGAATTTCAACGATCCTGGGGGTTAGCCTTCTGATAGAGTTTGCGGAAAGGAAAGAGGTGCTTTTCTCACAATGTTCTCTATCATATTTCCGACCATGTTAATGACAATTTTAATCCGTGAGTTAGGTATGGGTTGTCATCTGCAAATGCTCTCATTCTAGACAATTAAACTTTTTTATAGTTTAGTAAAGAGCTAACACAAATTAAGATTAAGTATTGACTCTTTACCATACCATTTCGAGTTTTAACGATCTTGAATTAGAAGCCATTTGAAAGCGTTTTTGGAAAGGGAGAAGATGCTTGTAACCAGCATTTTCTCCTCTTCTCACAATGTTCACTATAATGCTTTTTGACCGTATGAAAGACAAGTTCAATCCTTTGAATCACATATAAATTGTCGTCTGCAAATGCTTTCAATTTAGACAAGTCAATCATTTTTTTTGGTAAAGCGCTAACCCATACTATAGAAGGTATATAATATTATAAAGCTATTTTTTTTTTATCTTTGGCTCTGAGTTTTAACGATGCCTTTTGAAAGCATTGTGGGAAAATGAGAAATGCTGGTAATCAGTATTTTCTCCTTTTCTCACAATAGTATCTGTCATGTTTTCTACCATATTAAAGACAAGTTCAATCCTTTGAGTCACATATCATCATCATATTGTCACCTGCAAAAGCTATCAATTCAGACACGTCAATTTTTTTTTATCGTTTGGTAAAGAGCTAACACATTTACTTCTAATTCACTCTGTACATTATGCTGATTATGTTTTATGATGTTGTATTATGGGCCGGTGGCCTACGTACTAAATAAATTGTCTGTCCTGTTCTGTTATGCTCGACGTAAACTTTGTGAATTTCAATTTTTTGACTACAGAAATTCAGGGTTTTGATTTGATATGAATTATTCATTTGATTTTCGTGAAAAGTAGGGCACTGGGTCATTAAAAATGACCATTTGACCTGATGAAATTTCGTTGTCGTGCATTTATTTTTTTCCGAGACATTAATTAAAAACCAAGGTCTGCGTTTCTAAATGTACTCCGTGTAGATAGTAGACTTATTATCACTCTTTAAAAATAGAGTGAAATTTTTTCAAGTTGTTTAATACATAGTTCAAGTTTTAAATAGAATTCAGGATTAAGTAAGGACTTAAAATGCCGATTATGTAAAGCTTTAGAGTAGTATGT
Source organism: Tridacna gigas (assembly GCA_945859785.2). Lineage (NCBI taxonomy): Eukaryota > Metazoa > Mollusca > Bivalvia > Cardiida > Cardiidae > Tridacna > Tridacna gigas. Next base: position 16,778,693 of record OX244036.2, read on the forward strand.
CAGCCACTTTGCTTGTAAACAAAGATGACGTAATCGGCGGCCATCTTGACCTACTTTCGGCCATCTTGACCTACTTTAGTAACTCATTTGCATATAAGGAGTTGTTGGTGTGTCATGGGTTTTCGTGACGGTTATGGGGTCCGCCATCTTGGATGAGGGTCGGCCATGTTGGATGACCTAATTTTCATTTTTAGACCAGCAGCCATTTTGGATGACCTATATATTTTTTTAAGACGACCATTTATTTATAAGCGTAAAAGCGAGTACCCTAACAGTATACAGAGCTGACTTGTATACTCTATCCAGTAATGATCGCGGGCATTGAGGGTCAGGCCCTTTTACGAGACGGAAACTTTCCCACTTAGACTCATCTTTAACGCCACACCCAGTCAAATAGCCGATTCCTAACCTTACTACGACCCACGGTCAAGTCTATAAGGTTAAGTCGGTCTAACGACACATCTATGCTCTTTGAAGTTTCTCACAAAGAATTACAAAAATACGGTAGAAAAAAAAAAAAAAAAAAAAAAAAAAAAAAAACCGTACCTTCGATGTTGTCTTTTCAACGTCCTGAACTCAAATGACAAAGGAGTATTACAAAGGAGTATTACAAAGGAGAATTACAAAGGATATTACTCGCACGCATGTGTCAATCCACATACGTGTCTGAACACGTTTTATAGGCTATTGTTAATGTCGACACACAATGCCATATTCAACTGTAAAACATAATTCCTGTTAAAGTCGCCACATTGTCTGGCGTTTATTTATTTAGTACAGGAAATACGAACAATGGTCTATTCAACTGTCAAAGTTAATCCCCTAACAAAGGACTAAGTGGCAGAACAATGGTCTTTTGTTACAGTGGTCACACCGGCTGGTTTTGTTTATTTAGAGACGGAAGTACGGACAATGGCCTATTGAGATATCAGAGTCCCCTAACAAAGGACCAAGTGATACAGAGCTGACTTGTATACCTAATCGAAGACGTAGTCACGGACATTGAGGGTCAGGTCCTAGGTCCTCGATGGAAAGAAAAGGGTAACAATTTTTAATGATAAAAAGGCGAAAATAGGCTATCGGTAAAAATATAAAAGAACAGAGGGAAAAACAATGGAATAAGTAGAAAAAAAAGTCTATGGTGAAAAAGGAGAAGTAGAAAAGTCAAACACAGTCTACGGGTAAACATGATAAAAGCACAGATAACCTTCTAACGATATTAAAAGAGGAAAATGAAGAAAAAGCAGAAAATTCAAAATAAAAATAGTGAAAAAGTAAAATGGTACCTTTTTGTCCATGTTTTCTCTTCAAACCTCATGTTCAAGAGAATGAACTAGTTCATCAGCTTGAACACGCTCTTCAACCAAGATATCATTCTCAAGGATATATTCTAGTGAAACACTTACTTGACCAAACGTGCTGGTCCCAGTACCAGAAAATATAACGAAATCCACTGCATCCTGAACTTCAACAATTACATTGATCATTGGAGCAATCAAAAACGTCGAAAAGAAATTAATGATATCCATCAAAGTGAAAAATCCAAGTCGCCCCCCTTTAAAGCAAGAGATTAAATGACTCTAACAAGACCCCCACTCCTTTAAGGTCCAGAACCCATTTATATGTATAGAACTGATTACGATGCAAAAGTAAAAAATCAAGTCGCCCCTTTTAAAGCAAGAGATAAAATAACTCTAACAAGATTGGACAAGACCCCACTCCTTTAAGGTCCAGTACCCATGTATCTCATTGATTACGATGTAAAAAAGAAAAATCAAGTCGTCCCCCCTTTAAAGCAAAAAGTTAAATGACTCTAACAAGATTGGACAAGACCCTCACACCCCTGTAAGGTTCAGTACCCATTTATCTTTGATTATGATGTAAAAGTGAAAAATCAAGTCGCCCCCCCTTTAAAGCAAAAGTCTAACAAGATTTGACAAGACCCCCACTCCTTTAAGGTCCAGTACCCATTTATATGTATAGCATTGATTACGATGCAAAAGTGAAAAATCAAGTCGCCCCCTTTAAAGCAAGAGATAAAATAACTCTAACAAGATTGGACAAGACCCCACTCCTTTAACGTCCAGTACCCATGTATAGCATTGATTACGATGTAAAAAAGAAAAATCAAGTCGTCCCCCTTTAAAACAAGGAATTAAATGAGTCTAACAAGATTGGACATAAACCCCCGCCCATATAAGGTCCTGTGCCCATGTATATGTCAATGTTTTTTTGACTTGAGATTGGATTAAGATAGCGCATAAAGGGAGCTGGCTAATGTTTACATAAAGATTTACAGTAACCCTAGTAACGGATTAAATTTTGCAAAAATGTAAGATTTCAGATGAAAGTTATAGGAGTTGTTACATTCAGCAATGAAATCATTTTTTCTTAACATTCCAATTTTTTGACAAGTAAAGCCGTGTATTGATAAGTCTAATTCTAGGAAATGTAAGCAATGGCACCAAATTCCAAGACAACTAAGCAATGAAACCGACATTCGTCTTTTTCTTTCATTTTTTTGACAGTTTCTATTCATGAAATTTGACATAACCCAATCATACTCTAGTGAAACACTTACTTGACCAAACGTGCTGGTCCCAGTACCAGAAAATATAACGAAATCCACTGCACCCTCAACTTCAACAATTACATTTATCATTGGAGCAATAAAAAAAGTCAAATAGAAATTAATGATATCCATCAAAGTGAAAAATCCAAGTCGTCCCCCTTGAAAGCAAGAAATTAAATGAGTCTAACAAGATTGGACATAAACCCCCGCCCGTATAAGGTCCATTGCCCATGTATATGTCAGTGTTTTTTTGACTTGAGATTGGATTAAGATAGCGCATAAAGGGAGCTGGCTAATGTTTACATAAATATTTGTAGTTGATTTCGTTATATTTTCTGGTATTGGGACCAGCACGTTTCATTGCTTAGTTGTCCTGGAATTTGGTGCCATTGCTTAAATTTCCTAGAATTAGACTTATCAGTACACGGCTTTACTTGTCAAAAGGTTGGAATGTTAAGAAAAAATCATTTCATTGCTGAAGGTAACAACTCCTATAACTTTCATCTAAAATCTTACATTTTTGCAAAATTTAATCCGTTACTAGGGTTACTGTAAATCTTTATGTAAACATTAGCCAGCTCCTTTTATGCGCTATCTTAATCCAATCTCAAGTCAAAAAACATTGACATATACATGGGCACTGGACCTTACATTGGCGGGGGTTTATGTCCAATCTTGTTTAGACTCATTTAATTTCTTGCTTTAAAGGGGGACGACTTGATTTTTCTTTTTTACATCGTAATCAATGATATACATGGGTACTGGACGTTAAAGGAGTGGGGTCTTGTCCAATCTTGTTAGAGTTATTTTATCTCTTGCTTTAAAGGGGGCGACTTGATTTTTCACTTTTGCATCGTAATCAATGCTATACATGGGTACTGGACCTTAAAGGAGTGGGGGTCTTGTCAAATCTTGTTAAACTCATTTAATTTCTTGCTTTAAAGGGGGGGCGACTTGATTTTTCACTTTTACATCATAATCAATGATAAATGGGTACTGAACCTTAAAGGGGTGTGAGGGTCTTGTCCAATCTTGTTAGAGTCATTTAACTTTTTGCTTTAAAGGGGGGCGACTTGGATTTTTCTTTTTTACATCGTAATCAATGAGATACATGGGTACTGGACCTTAAAGGAGTGGGGTCTTGTCCAATCTTGTTAGAGTTATTTTATCTCTTGCTTTGAAGGGGGCGACTTGATTTTTTACTTTTGCATCGTAATCAGTGCTATACATATAAATGGGTACTGGACCTTAAAGGAGTGGGGGTCTTGCTAGAGTCATTTAATCTCTTGCTTTAAAGGGGGCGACTTGGATTTTTCACTTTTCGACGTTTTTGATTGCTCCAATGATCAATGTAATTGTTGAAGTTCAGGATGCAGTGGATTTCGTTATATTTTCTGGTACTGGGACCAGCACGTTTGGTCAAGTAAGTATTTCACTAGAATATATCCTTGAGAATGATATTTTGGTTGAAGAGCGTGTTCAAGCTGATGAACTAGTTTTTTTTTTTTTGAACATGAGAAACATGGACAAAAAGGTACCATTTTATTTTTTCACTATTTTAATTTTGAATTTTCTGCTTTTTCTTCATTTTCCTCTTTTAATATCGTTAGAAGGTTATCTGTGCTTTTATCATGTTTACCCGTAGACTATGTTTGACTTTTCTACTTCTCCTTTTTCACCATAGACTATTTTTTCTACTTATTCCATTGTTTTTCACTCTGTTCTTTTATAGTTTTACCGATAGCCTATTTTCTTTTCCATTTTCGCCTTTTTATCATTAAAAATTGTTACCCTTTTCTTTCCATCGAGGACCGAGGACCTGACCCTCAATGTCCATGACTAGGTCTTCGATTAGGTATACAAGTCAGCTCTGTATCACTTTGTCCTTTGTTAGGGGACTCTGATATCTCAATAGGCCATTGTCCGTACTTCCATCTCTAAATAAACAAAACCAGCCGGTGTGACCACTGTAACAAAAGACCATTGTTCTGCCACTTAGTCCTTTGTTAGGGGATTAACTTTGACAGTTGAATAGACCATTGTTCGTATTTCCTGTACTAAATAAATAAACGCCAGACAGTGTGGCGACTTTAACACGGATTATGTTTTACAGTTGAATATGGCATTGTGTGTCGACATTAACAATAGCCTATAAAACGTGTTCAGACACGTATGTCGATTGACGCATGCGTGCGAGTAATATCCTTTGTAATACTCCTTTGTAATACTCCTTTGTCATTTGAGTTCAGGACGTTGAAGAGACAACACCGAAGGTACCGTTTTTTTTTTTTTTTTTTCTACCGTATTTTTGTAATTCTTTGTGAGAAACTTCAAAGAGCATGGATGTGTCGTTAGACCGACTTAACCTTATAGACTTGACCGAGGGTCGTAGTAAGGTTAGGAATCAGCTCTTTGACTTGGTGTGGCGTTAAAGATGAGTCTAAGTGGGAAAATCTCCGTCTCGTAAAAGGGCCTGACCCTCAATGCCCGCGATCACTAATAGAGTATACAAGTCAGCTCTGTATTCTGTTGGGGTACTCGCTTATACGACTCATTTTTAAAGCTATTTCTCTCCAAATTTATAACCCCAAAAAATCAATATTGTGCCACAAAGCACATTTAAATAAATGGTCGTCTTAAAAAAATATAGGTCATCCAAAATGGCTGCTGGTCTAAAAATGAAAATTAGGTCATCCAACATGGGGGACCTTCATAACCGTCAAGAAAACCTATGACACACCAACAACTCCTTATATGCAGATGAGTTACTAAAAATCGTAACAAGATGGCCGAAAGTAGGTCAAGATGGCCGCCGATTACGTCATCTTTGTTTACAAGCAAAGTGGCTGACATACTACTCTTTAGATTAATCATTGACAGAAGAATACCATTTTTGTGTGTACCAATCTTTTATTCTATGTGTGAATATTATTAAAAACTCTCTATCATTTCCTACATCAATGTTTTATCAAAATGTATCCAAATCCATCGTTTAACAATATATGTTTATTTTAATAAGTGGCCTCTAGAGTGCACACAAGGTAATTGTTGACACCTGCACGACGCAACACGCACGACGCACTACGGACACAACACTATAATAAAAGCTGCTCAGTTGAGCTAAAAGAAAGTAGGAAAAGTTGAAAAAAGTAGGACTACATTTAATCCTGTATTTCGACCAGACTCATCTAACTGATAGAGTAATAACAGTTGTTTCGGATAACGTTTATTATCCATACGAATGATATTTATCCAATATTAAATACAATTTGGTATGTAAGGAATACATAGTGGTAACCTACCACATTCTTCCAAAGCTAAAAAATCACAGGCATTCTGAAGAAGAGGACAAATCTTTTTGCAAAACGTAATTTGAACCTTTTCAATCTTTTTAACGTAATGATTACCCAAAATAGGTGTTACTGTAGCATCGAATATTTTGAACAAATCCTTGATTTCAATTAGCCCAAACTCTTCGATATCTCTACTATCATACAACCATTTTTCATTCTTTTTAAATGTCTGAATACAATTATTTTTGTTTTATCAATATTAATATCTAAAGCCGACACCATTACTTAATTGTTCAATAATGTTTGTCTGTCTTTGTAGCTAGATTACGGTATCCGAAAAACTAGAGGCCCTTGAGGGCCTGAAATCGCTCTACTGGCAGTGAGTTTGCCTTTTTTCTAGCATACATTATGAATTCATGATGCAAAAAGATGAAAGATAAACATCCCCTCCCCCCCAAAAGAAAACGGGGGTATTGTTGCAACTGGGCTTGAACCCTCTAAGAAAGCACAAGCAAGCATGTTGAATTGAACAAATAGTGGAAAAAAAACCAACTGTTTGAAATCGAGCCAAATTTGATAGGGTTTCAGTACTCATTGTATTAAACAATCCCTGCAAATTTCATAGAAATGGACAAATAATGTGGACTGTGTTGAGTAAACAATCCCTGGTCTTCAAATGGCTGCTTTTCCTTAACTGATTGCTAGATTTTCTTCATTTTTATTAGAATTCAATCCCTTGATGACACAAATAATCTTTGCAAGTTTTAAAAGAATTGGATCTAAAATGCGGACTTAATTGCGTAAAAAAAGACATGTAAATTTTCAACTTTAAATGGCTCCTTTGTCGAATGTTTTTCAAAATCGATACAGTTCAAGCTATTGATAATATAATGCAACTGTGCGAGTTTAATGAAAATTCGACCACTAATGCCGAGTCGTAGCGTAAACAAGAAATGTAAATTTTTGAATTTAAATGGCTTCTTTTCCAATACTGATTGTAAGATTTTTGTCAAAATCAATAGTGTTTAAGCTTTTGATGATAGAAAGCAATTGGGCCAGTTTCATGAAAATCCAATTACAAATGGTGAATTTATTGGGTAAACAAAAAATGAAAATTTTGAACTTTAAATGGCTACTTTTCCCATACTGATTGTCAGATTTTTTTTTTTCAAAATCAATAGGATTAAAGCTATTGATGAGATAAACAAACCGTGCAAGTTTCACGAAAATCTGACCACAAACATAGACTAAAACACATAAACAAGAAAAGGAAATGTCGAACTTTAAATGGCTACTTTTCCTACACTGATTGTCAGATTTTTTTCAAAATCAATAGGGTTCAAGGTTTGGATGAGATTAATGATCTGTGCAAGCTTCACAGAATTCCGACCACAACTGCAGACTTTATCATGTGAACAAGAAATTTAAATGTTGAACTTTAAATAGCTACTTTTCCTACACTGATTGTCAGATTTTTTTCAAAATCAATAGGGTTCAAGCTATTGATGAGATAAACAATCTGTGCAATGTTCACGAAAGTCTTACCACAACTGCAAACTTTTTTTCAAAATCAATAGGGTTCAAGCTATTGATGAGATAAACAGACTCTGCAAGTTTCACGAAAATCAGACCACATTTGCAGACTTTATCGCGTAATTAAGAAATTGAAATTTTGAACTTTAAATGGCTGCTTTTCCTTCACTGATTGTCAGTTTTTTTTCAAAATCAATGGGGTTCAAGCTATTGATGAGATAAACAAACTCTGCAAGTATCACGAAAATCCGACCACAAATGCAGACTTTATCGCGTAAACAAGAAATTGAAATTTTGAACTTTAAATGGCTGCTTTTCCTACACTGATTGTCAGATTTTGTTCAAAATCAATAGGGTTCAAGCTATTGATGAGATAAACAAACTCTGCAAGTTTCACGAAAATCCGACCACAAATGCGGACTTTATCCGGTAAACAAGAAAAACACTAATGGACGGACAGACGGACGGACGGACAGACAGGCGGACGGACGACGGAAACCACGCCATGACATAACTAGAAACATCATCTGCAAAAATTAATACATTTAAGTCAGCAATTTCATTCAGTGTCCGCATTTGTCATTTAAAAATTGATTATATCTTTTATGAAATAATTGAACAATTTTGAAGATCTCACGCAGGCCTTGTCTGGTATGAACTGTACAATCGAACAATAGCGACAGTCGATCACCAATTTTAACACAAGACTTTAGATTTCCAAACGTGGACTTTAAAACATCTAAAAAATTCACGTTTATACCATTACTTTATAAACAGTCCCATAGCTTATTGTGGCGTATAGAATCAAATGCCTTTGCAAAATCGATAAAAATACAATAAAATCTTCCACGTTTCTTCGAGAGATATTTTGTGCTAACGACATAAGTGTAAATATGTTATCATATGCTGAATAATTTTCGCTGCTTTAGCTTCATCGATTATATCAGTTATCGCACCATTTCGATAATCTCACGGTGGGTAATCTACAAAATGGAGTCGCTGGCTCCGCACTTAAAATGTTGTGTTGGTCTTCCGGGATACCTGTGGCTCCGAAGTTGTTGCTCGTAAACAACCCGTCTGTCAGATAGATAGGTGCTCAGTATTTTCATTTATTTCTCTACTCTGAATGGTATAAACAAGAAAATCAAAGTGCTGTAAGCACTGTAATCGGTCGACACTGAATAACCACAGTGGTTTGAAATCACAGATCAAATGGTAGATGTTTGAACTATGTATGGGACAAAAAATTCCTACACCGTTACAAATGAGCCACGTAGGATCCCACTTTTTTAAACTGTCTTTTACAAATTAGTAGTTTAACGATTGGTTAAAATATAGGCTATGTTTGCCAGCCGACAGCAATAGAACGTAAAACATATGCGACAATTCTGATCAGCAATACCCATTATCAAGTTTTAGATATCACTTACCATGAACAGCAGTACCTACCAACCCTTTAAAAGAGTGAAAAAATACCTATATTCTTTTCTGTAACTTTGGCAATTTTTGTAACTGTATTGTAAAAGTAATATAAAATATATTTGCCTCCATTATAACTTTGGAATTGTTTACGTTTGGCTGCTTGTGGGCCTTTCATTTCTCCATTTTTAACAAGACATCGTTTTCATCTTGACAAACTGTCCTTCCTATTTTTTAGCGGGCCAACTCGTCCAGTCCAAACGTCTGCTTGCAAATTTCTCCTACATTATACTTTCAAAGAATGTAGATACCCAATAGCTCCCTAACCGTCAACACTAAAAATTTTAGACTTGTCCAAATCAAAAGCATCTGCACAATACAAATTCAATGTAGACCAAATGATGATATGAATAGTTGAAAGGATACAAAACATGGGAAAAAGTGGTAACCTGCATTTCCCCCTTTTCTCACAATGTTTTCACCTTCTTTCTCATGGGCATTAAAAAGGATAGTTTGGTTAAGAGTGAAAACACTTAGTTAATCGACTAGGCTTTTACAGTCAGGAAAACAATATCAAACATTATGGTCGTTTTTTTTCCCTCATATACATCCCAAACAAACAGACAATTAGATCTAAGATACGAACGTCTGTGATATTGAATGCATTGCGTTCAAACGACAGTCTGATCTTCATCTTTTATTGTCTTCAAAAGCGAATTTACTTGTCCATAGCCAACAAAGGTAATTGTATTTGAGTCATTCTAATCAGTAAGAGCATAACTGCGGTAGCCTTGATCTCTTTATCTGAAATGTGGAAAGGAGGAGAATAATCGACCAATATGGAATAGCTGATGAGACAAACATGTTGCTGACATTTGCACGCTTAGAGCGCTAAATTGTTAAAATAGACATGTTAAGCTTGGAAAAGCAGCCTAAATATTACAAGACCGTTGCTGTCTTGAGTAGAATAACTCGGAAAACTGGCATGACAGATCCAAGATCTGACTGCATGTCCTGAGCAGTCTGGTCTGAATCTGCACTCTCTGCAAAGACTTTTTCCCTGGTCCGTTGATTCAGATAAGGAGAATATAACAGTAAGTGAGCTTATTTGTGTTACAGTTTCAGGGTTTTTTTTTATCCTCGATGAAAATGTTCTATTTGACAAAATTTTGAAAATCTTTCAAATGGGTGAAAAACACTATGGAAAAAAGAGAACATGCTGAATACATGCAGTTTCTCCAACTATATTTTCAAAGACCCACAAGATTGTTTGGTCAAGGGTTAACAGACTGATTCCAGTCTGTAGAAACTCACCAAGAAGAAACATGTAAGTGACTGTGTAAAATGGTAGTGCCATGGCTGGAAGGAGAGGAAGAGGGGCTGTGAAAACAATTTAACCCTTACACTGAAATGAAATTTCAAACCGGTAGTAAAACCCGAATAATTCTATGTCAAACTTATTCTTTTTTGGAAAAAGAAATCGAACAATATCGAACAATATAGATCTATACTATCCGCAATAAGGTCAGTGAGTCACACTTAGCAACCTAAGAGTTAATACATCTGAAAGATGCGTAATCAGTCAGTATTGTGAATGGACAGTCTGGGTATTAAGGTTACAAGCGGTGAATCGCCAGTCCATTCTGAAAATGTTTACGTAATGGCCTCTCCGCGTAGGGCCATAACTCTTACACAACAGTATACCCTTTGTCGCCACAGCTTCACAGGCTTCGCCTCACATATACGATCCCTGCATTAAACGACCAACGGCCGGTTTCTATTTTAAACTTACGGCTGTTACGGGCTGCATAAACAATCACAATCACTGGGGGCCTAAAAAAATGCTGAATTTATTTTTTTTTTTTTCAGTATACAACACGACTTTACAATAGACCAAAACATTTTCTGTTTACACAACAGTTCAAAGGATTCTAGAGACTCCTTATATACAGCAAGATCGCGGTCACTGAGTGTCAATCTGAACTTACGCAGAGATGAGACTTTAACATGTTTAGCGTTTTCACACCCTGCATCCTACCAATGAGAACTTTTGACAAGTGAAAAGCTATCATTCTGCTTGTATTTACATAACATACTCTCCGCAGAGTTTTTGTAAACATCAATGAGCCCACTTAGATAAGGCAAGACGCTTGTTTCGTGTAAACTAAACTTGGACAAGAGGACCATGGTGGTCCTATATTGCTCACCTGAGTACCAAGCAGTAAAGGTCTACAATGAAGATAAATACCAAATATCGAAGTGCAAGGCCAAAGCTCTAGGTCTTCTTGGTTTAGACAAGAAGATAATCTTTCTTAACCAAACCCGGTTATATAGATATTTGTGAGAAGTTTGAATGATATTTGCCCAATAGTTGTTGAAAAAAGGGAGAACAAGAAATTTCATCAAAGGAAAATAACTTTGTAAAAATTCAATGAACCGTCACCAAAATATAATATGCACAGTCTCTCTAAAGTTTGAATGAAATCTGTCCTGTAGTTGTTGAGAACTAGCTCTGACATGAAAATGCTACAGAAAGACTGATGAATGGATGGATGGATGGACCGACAAGCTGACTCCTGTATACCTCCAGAACAGAGTTTTGAAGGAATAATAACAAAGCCCTAGGCCTTTTGGTGTCTGGCAAAAAGTTACCTGATTTGAACAAACTTAGTAGAGAATGTTTGCGGATTTAAGACTTTCTATACAAGTTAGTATTATAATGTTTTTAAATACACCAACAACTACAGTGGTTGCCCAGGGACATGTTCATGGGTAATTGCTATTGTAAACACATAAACAATGTAATTACACGTGCAGTAGTCTTGCATCAACCTTTCAGTGCGTCCAGCTTACAAAAATTTGACCTTCAAGTGTGACATTGACCTTGGCCCTACATGAACAGATCTTTCAAATGGTACTTCAGTTCATGGTGGAGTATATGCCCAAAATTTATCGGGGGGGGGGGGTGTCATTAACTTATTTATAAATTAAGACAAACACCACAAACTGAAGAACAAAAATTATAATGACTTCTAAGATTTACAAGATAAAATCTGTACTACAGAGTTAAATGAATGAACAAAAATGAACTCAAAATACAATGAACACAATGTTCAAAGATACATCCTAACAGCCAGAGAGAAAAATGCTGTCAAAGCCTTTAACCCTTTACCACATGGCAAAATTTTAGATCTGTCCAAATTGAAAGCATTTGCAGACAACATTTTCATATTGGCTCAAGTGACACAATATTTCCTTGATAGGGTAGAAAACTTTGTGGGGAAAAAGGAGAAAATGCTCGTTACCAGCATTTTTTCCTTTTCCCACAATGTTTTCAAAAGTTTTTACAGAATGTTTCTCATCATGAGACCTAGCGCATATTGTCAAGGTTCTGCAATTTATAGCTGCATCATGGAAAAAGGGGTCTTCATGTTATATTTCATTTTTCACCAGTATACTGGACATATCTCAACAGATTTGCATGAAATTTTCACACATCACACATTAGACAGTGTAGATAAAGATCAGACTACAGTTGGATCTTGGATATATATGCCTTATATTCTGCAAGATAGTATTGCCCACAACACAGTCTTGAAATGCATATTACTTGGTCTATCTTTATCTCTTTACCAAACAAAATTTTAGACTGGTCTATAATTCAAAGCATTTGCAGACAACAACAAAAATTTGTCTCAAAAAATGAACTTAGATTTGGGATGGGTAGAGAACATTGTGGAAAAAGTTAAAAAAAATCCTGGTTACCTGAGTGCTTGGCCCAACTGAGATTTAAACTTGACATCCCTGCATAGCTAGCCCTGTAGGTAATGAGCTAACAGGCTTGGCTCATATCATTAACAACCAAAAAAATTTAATCCTTAAATCCAAAGGCCATTTTCATTCAAGAATGAGTCCAAGATGATAACAACTGCGTGGGTGCCTTTTGTCTGCAGTGTTTCAACAAAGCATACAGTATAGATCAATGATCGGACTGCACATTTCGTGCAGTCTGATCTTGATCTACACTAGACACAAAGGCAACTATAGTAGTAAAAGGCGCTTAAAGGGTTAAGACTTGTCCAAATTCAAACCATTTGCTGACAACAAAATAAATGTGACTTAAAAATTTAAATTTGATTTTGGTTGGGTGGAAAACATTGTGGAAAGTAGTTAATAAAAGAATGATTAGTGGGCAAAAACCTCTATAATCCAACCTCCTTACGCATATTAAGCATTATTGCTTATCCCTATCCATTCCCCCACGCTTAAGTTTATAGCTAACCCTTATACAATACAACAATATAACAATAAACAATGCAATAGTAATTTTATGTAACATTAAGCATGCTCATAAAATTAAAAAACAAAATGGGTTAACAAGTCAATCTAATTAAGGTCAGCAAACAAAATGGCTAACCTTTTTTATAAATATTTTTTACTTAAGCCATTTTATTAAAAAAAAATTAAAAAAAAAAAAAAAAAAAAAATTTGTTGCACGCATCAAGCTAACCAACGCACCAGCTAACCAACAAACCCTTACATCAGACAATTGCTTAACCTTTTACCTCCCCCACCAACCAACGCATGACGCAACATGGTGTGGTTAGCCAGCTTATGAGTAAGTGGGTGGCTTTAGATTTTGATAAAAAAAATTTTAAAAAAATTGAATTTAACTTTTTTATTTCTAGCAATGTATATTATAAAGATGGGAGAGGCATATTCTAAAGATAAATCTAAAAAGCATGCATTAGATAATTTAACAGATGAAGAGATAGAAAATTTAAATTTTGTTTTAGAAAATAAAAAAAGAGGGTTGTATGATGAAAAAAGAAATTTTTTTAAAAGTGAAAATAACTTACCATTTAATATAAAAAATGATTTTTCACCAGTTAAAGGTTATGTATATTATCATTTTTCATTGTTAAAAAAATATCATCAAGATCTTGTTGAATTGCAAATAATGTTTCCTATTGCAACAGATAGACTTAATAGGTTTTATTATGATAGTAATAACAATAATTTTTTATCATCTTTTGAAACAATATTAGATGTAAAGCTAGAAAAAATTAAATTTAACAACAAAATTTTTTATTCAAATATTAAATGGTTTAATGATAAAAATGAAGCAAATTTAGTTAGAGAAAAAGCAATCAATTTAATATTTTTAAATAATTTGTTAAACTAAAGAAAAAAAAATATATTTTTATTTGTTATACTACAACAAATAAAAAATTTTTAATATGTTTTTGGTCTTGCTCCCTGTGCTTCATACATTTTTTTTTTCTTCTTCATTTAATTCTGGAATCCTATGATGCCCCCAAGCAAGAGTATGAACCCCATCCGGTAAAACATATCTTTTATCATCATTTGCACTTAAAGCAATTTTATTAACTTCTTCTGTATAGTTTTGATGTTTATAACTTCTAATAATTGTCATAGTTCTTTGCTGTATTTCTTTTGTTTTTAAACAATCTTCGTAATTTTCATGTGTAATACTTTGCTTAATTATATTTTTCTTAATTCCTTTACATTTATTTTCTTCTTTCTCATCCAACATTTTAATACTATACATTTTTGGTTTTAATCCTACACAACTGATAATTTCTTTTGCTTTTGTTTCATCCTTAAAAACACCAATCACCTTGTTATTTACACCAACAGGAATACCTGAAGGATGACCCTCCTCAGGATAATCACTAGTATCAAACCTTTCTTTAACATCACCTGAAATATCTTTATAGAAATCTTCTGTTTTAATCTCATACAATAAACTATCTGTATCAGTAAGTCCTAAAGTTGCCCTATTCCCATATTTTAGTTTAATATAGTTATAGTGAAAATCATACATCAGTTTTACTCAACTCAAGAATGCAAAATCCTAAATATATAGGTTTGTTAAATGTTACCTGCGTTTTTCCCATATGAATGGAAACTAAATTTTCATTAAAGATTTCCATATGCTTAAAGTTTGGTTTGTTAACAAATTTCTTTGCAGACTTTTTACTTCTAACAAGTCTTACATTTACTCTTTTTCTTATATTTTCCATAGTTTTACCAAAAACTGAATTATTCATTAACTTAAAAAAATCCTTTTCAAATTGGATTTTTGTTTTTGCTCGTAGCTGCGTGTTTTTATCAATGTATTGTTTTAACCAATCGCTTTCTTTGAACTTAATTCCTCTGTGAACCTTTTTTAGCTTTAGACCATGAGATAAATACTGTTTTAAATTTTCATAATGTATGATATAGTTCTTTTTGTTGTTTAAATTTGGAACTAGTTTTTCAACTCCATTTACTTTAATTTTCTCTGCAGCAAGAGGAAGTTCATTAAAGTAATCATGCTTTTCTTTTGGAATATCTAAATCTACTTCTAAAATACAAGGATACTTTTCCCAATCAACTAATTCCTCTTCTGTCATCCATTTAAATCCGCCAGTAGGAAGCTTCCTACTCATTGCCCAACCATATAAGTTGTTACAATCTAAATACTTACAAAATACAGTAGGTTTGTTTGGATCATACTTTTTACCTAAATACTTGTTGTTTGCTCTTATATGTCTTTTAACAATCATTGAAATTCCTCCCCTGATACCCCTCTCAATAAAATGGATTTTATTTCTATCTCTAATCAGTTTTAACTTAACACCAGTTAACTTTAATGCTGCATCCCAAGCTAAACCAGGTGCAGTAAAATACCAAGCAGGATCTAATTCATAAATTTTAAAACAAAGTTCTCTAAAGCTTTCAAACACATCAGCTAAAAGAAGAACATCCGTCTTTAAATATAGATCATGATATTCTCCAAGAGTTTTAATTTTAAATTTTTTCCATACATTTTTAGCATGTTCATAATCTTCATCTGAAATTTCTTCTCCGGTAAGTTTAGAGTAAAATGCTTTTTTTGGCGGAAGTTGTGTTTCTTCTAACCTTTCTAAACAATCAATATATTCGTATGGATATACTCCCTTCCTACAAAGAAGATTAAACTCTTCTTCTTTTGGGAAAAACTTTTTTAAGTTTTTGAATTGGTTAATATTTAGATTTTCTACTAGTTCTGCTAAACTTGTGCTCATAAATTTAAAACTATCTAAGAATCTAATATCTTTATAGATATCTTTGTTTTCCCATTTTGTTTTATTTTTAACTAAACACTGTCCAACATAACTTTTCTTTGTAAAGCTAATATATTTTTCCTCATTAGTTGGGATTACATTGATTTCCCCCTCGCTAACACCAAGATTTTTTATGAAAAGATGACTATCATAACCAGACAAATTATGAAAGAAAACTGGAAGAAAGTTTGGTTTACGAAATTTAAGATTACATGTACTATGTGCCGCCCCTCTATATTTACCAGTAAAATGACAATGATCTCTTACTTTTTCCCATTTAGTTTTATTTTCTTCTTTTTCTTCTTTTTCTTCCTCCTCTTCTTTTTCTTCTTCTTCTTCCTCCTCTTCTTCTACTCCATCTTCATCATCACTTTCCTCTTCCTCCTCTTCTTCTTCCTTTCCAAACTTCTTTTTACAAATATAACAAGTATCCGCTTTGTTAAAATCTTTTACATCCTTTGCAGTAAGTATCATATCTTTTTTTGGTAATTTAAAAATCTCCCTGGTTAGTTTTTCTATTTCTTCTATAAACTTTTCTTCAGCATTTTCCCCTCGATATAGCAACAATCTTGACTTAAAAACATTTTCATCAAAGCTTTTTGAATAGAAAGAATATCCTGTTGTTACATGCATATGAATTTTTGTTGTAGAACTTTTACTTTGATCTGGCTTTGCGTGCTGTATTGGTACAAGAGATGTCTCAAAACCACCATAAGCAACAAAAGGGTGCCATTGTGTTTTAATCCAGTTTTTAAACATTACTTTAGAATTTTTTTTAGGCATTTTAATTCTTACAGCTTTATTTTCATAACAATACTCTCGATGATTTTCTAAAGCTTTTTTAGTAGTAAAATGTCCCATACAATTCCAACAATAAAAATGTTTAACTCTAGTTTTTGTTAACCTAGAAGTTAACAAAGCACTAGGATCTTTAACTAAAACATAATGACTATTTCCTTCTTCATTTTTTATTAACAAAAGAACTGCCAAATGTTTTCTATTAAAAGTTTCTTTTCTTTGCCTTCTAAGGGGGGAAAACTCCATCTTTCTTATCATAACCTAAAACAACAATAGAAAATGATGGATTTTGATTTTCAAATTTATCAATATCTTTTAATTTAACAGGACATTCTATTCCTTGCATATTTAATTCTTGGATTCGTTCTTTTAATAGTGAGTCTACTCTTTCTGGATGTTCTTTTTTTGGATAAGCTACTCTCATTGCACAATATTGAAGGCAATTATGATCATTTTTGTTTTGAATATTAACAAGACCATTTCTGTTATTAGCTCTTTTTAATCCCACTGGTAAAGGTATCCACGAACCTGCTAAACCCTCCCATAACGGTCTGTATTCTACAACAAATAAAGTTAAGGTTATAACTCTAGAAAACACCCATCCACTACCCATTGCCATAAATTTTTCTAAATTTACTATAACACGATTAACCATATTATCATATAATTCATCTACATTAGTTTCTCTTAAATTGTACTCGTGATATGACCTAAATGGCCTTTCTACTATAACTGTATGATCAGTTTCCTTTTTCAATTCACAAAAAAAAACTTAACATTACCTTTATATTCCTATGATTTCTTAAAAATCTTGTTATACTTTCCCTAGATGCCTCTAAAAAATTATCTGGGCCCCATCCATCTATTCCATCTATAACATGCTGTGTTGTAAAATTTCGAAATGCTGACTGTTCTTGTCTTAATTCGAAATCACCATCTCTAGGTCTTCTTGGTAAGCGTTCTTCTACATTTCTTATAACTTCATTTAAAACTTGTGGAACCTACTCTTCTTCAACATTACCAGTTAACCATCTAGTAAAATTAGATACTCTTCTTCTGACACTCTGAGGAATTGCCGCTGAGGCAACCCTTCGTGCACCACTATATAAATTAGATGCAATCATTTGACTAGCATCTGTTAATCTGTTGATAAATCTTCGTGAAAAAGAATTCATCGCCATAATTTTTAAAATAAAAAAAATTTTCTTAACTCAAATTTTTTTAAAAAAATTTTATTATTTTTTAAAAAATAACAAAATTAGAGAATGTCAATCTTATATTTACCATTCCATACTCTACCATTCCAATTTTCAATCGTTTGAGGACAACGATCTATAAACTTACTAGCTTTGTAAATTGATGGAAATGTTGTTTCTTCTTCAGTTTCAACATCCTTTTATGTTACTTTTTTTTGATTTTTATTTATATCTTTTAATCTTTCATAATTAGGTGTTTTCTTAAGTGGTATTGCTTCTTCAGGATATAATCCATGCTCCTTTAAAACATCAATATACTTTTTCTTGTTCCAATAGGAATAAAACTTAATATTGTTATCTGTTAATATCTTTTTAAAATCAGCAATCTTTAGCATATTTTTTATTTAAAATAAAAATTACTTAATACACTGCACTCATTTTATTTCCATCACTCTGAAAGTTAATTAGCCTATCACTAAGTAAAACCGCAAATGCCTCAGTATTTGCTGGTACAGCTACATTGAATGTTGCTTTAACATGGATATCAGTAACAGAATACTTAAGCCTTTCACTTTGTTTTGATAAATCAAACACAAACAAAGGAAAAATAAATTTAAATTCATAAGGATTAAAATTAGGGTTTGATACTAATTCATCCATGTTATAAAACTTTTTTCTAAATGAAGCAGCTTCACTATATATTCTACTAATTTGATTAGCGGCAAAATTTATATCATGATCATAAGCAGGATATTTTTTTGAACCTAGCATTACATAAATATTTTTAATATTTATGCTGTCAAATGTAGCTGCGTTTTGTTCTTGGTTATTACTTTTACCTGTTTGAAAACCAACAATTAAGAAACGCGGCACCTCAGGAGATGATTTAGATGATAGCCTCCAAGTAAAACCTGTTGCTTGTGGAACTGCAATAGAGTCGCTTTGTATCATTCTATACCTAACTGGAAATTTTTCTTTCTTTTCGATAAATTTGAAAAGTTCCAACTTGTTACCATCTTCCGGTGTTACATGCGGCATAAACCAAGATACTTTCAGTAAATTAACTCTACCGGGTTCATGCCTAGCAGGATTACCACCTGCAGCTGCAACAGTTTGAGCCCTATAAACTGCATCATTATCATTATTTCTTGTTAAGGTTAAAGTTTGTTTCATACCATATAAAATTTTGTTATAATCTTCACAAAAACCAAATATATGTTTTAAGGGTACCATAAGACTAAATGTTCCAACTGGATTTGAACTAAAAATAAAGGCTCTTCTTAATGAAAAACCAGCATTATTAGCACTAATTGCAACGTTTCCGGTATCCTTTTGCCACAGTTGGTTTTGCCCCTGTGATTTAGAAAAGTCATCTGGGTATTTTAACAGACCTAGCATTGTCGTAGTCTGACCAGGGTAATTAATACTTTCTATCTCTTGCCCACTAAGTTGATATCTTATATTTTTAAACAGATACATCAATCCATTATTTGTTAAGGTAACTTCATCTTCATTTGCCCCGGCTGCTGTATAAGCGGTACCATCATCTTTTACTAATTCACCTATAATTTGTAAATAAAACTCTGAAGGATGATAAAAAATATCTTGAGTTTCGATATCAATCCTAATATTTCCTCCAGGGTTGTTTAGATTGGTTCCTGTAATAGGTAGATATTCATAATATTCATATTCATCAATACTATCATCTTTTAAAATCGGTGTTTTAATGTTTAAAATATCCATTTTATTATATGCAATTATAATTTTTAAGTCAAAATTATAACTGAGTTTTGTTTTATTATGCTAGCCATAGTTGGGGGAATGATTTGTTTTCATCATTTACATACACACCCTTAAGTTTAATATTTTCAAGTTCTTTTTCAGAAAGATTTTTTCTCATTTTAAGATAAATTTTACTTCCGTAAAGAATGGTAACCTTAGGTATATTATGTTTTTCTAGATATTGATTTATATCTTCTTCGAATTCTTCAATGATATCAGCTTTTTCAGGAGACAATTTTACAACAACCTTTTTATAATCATAACTTGTATCGGTAACTTCAAGAATTTCACAATCTTCATTAAGTTTAAAGTTAGCAAAAAGAATACTAACCCTTTTTGTATTGTATTTTTCATAATTTGTTATTTTAAATTTTAGCTTTGACATTCTTTTTATTTAATGTACATAATTTGCTTAACTTAAATTCGTTTTTTCATAATACTTTAACTCCGGAACCCTTAATACTATTTAATTTCTTAACTAAATCTTGTATAGCAATGGCACCACCATCCATTAACTTGCTAATATCTTGCATTGCAGGTTGAGTTGTTGTAGTAGGTTTTGAGTATATTTTTCTAAAATCTTTTTAGATTTTGGTGTCAAAGCCTTTTTTACCAATCTACTACCTGCATCAATTGCTGCCGTCTTACCTACCTCTAATGCTTTCTTTGCTCCTTCCTTAGCTACACTCTTGCCAACATCAAGGGCAGAAGATGCAATTTGTTTAGCTGCACTGCTTGTAAAAAGCCTTGTAAGTATCAAATATTCCTGCTCCACCATAAGCATAATTTCTTTTAAATCCTCTCTTTTGTGATGTAATCATTTTACAGTATTGTCATTAATTTTTTATAAGTTTTTGTATTTAATACACGTTGTCTTTTTAATTCATCACAAATACTTACAAGCTCATTTCTTACACCTGTATTACCAGCTCCTTTACTTGCCATTAAGAGGTCTAATCTTTCTAATAGTGCGTTGGGGTCAGATGGGATAATGGTAATTCCGTATCCAGTTTTTCCTGCCCTAATATCTCCCCAAATAGGCCTAAGTATCTCATACCACTTATTTGATGAAGAACTTTTTGGCCGAGGGTTATTAGGGTCGTTATTACGACGAAGAGCATTGGTTTTTATCATTATTTCTCTGTAATCAATAAGATCCTCATTTTTATAAATGTTTTGACTTGGAATTTTAGCAACAATTAACTCCCATAGACCGGGTGTTCCTTTATATTCCTTACCAGCAACTATAATATCATCTTCATCAATTATTGCTAATTTGTTACCAATACAGAATTTACCATCTTTATCATATAACCCATATGTTCTATCAACATCATCTTTACCAACAAATTTTGTTAAATACTCCTTTGCGATTGGTCCAATATGATGAGTGTCTTCATAGTTTTCCAATAACACTTGCTCTTTAGATGGATAAGCTTCTATTGTTGGATAATTTGGTAAGTTAATAGCCTGTGGTAACCGTTCAATCCCCTCTTTAATAGGTTTAAGCCCCTCTGTAATCTCCTTTGTTGAAGCTTTTTGTGTTTCTGTAATAGGTTTAAAAAACTTTGAAAGGTCTGTTTGTAATTCAATGTCTCCTGTTCTTTCTGCAAGTTGGTTATCACGAATTCTTTTCATTGTTGCGAGATATTCTTTTACTGTTTGTTCCCTTTTCACAGGGTCTTTTATTTTTAAAAATGACATATCTTTTTAAGTAAAAAAATTTTTTCAATTAGTATTACCTATCTCGCATGCGCAAGAAAATTTAAACTTAGGTGGTTTTAGTTTTAGTCTTAATGGGTTCCATTGTTTCTTTCTACTAGTCTCCTGAATTCCTCCCGTGCTTCCTGTTTCCCCTTCTCTATTAAACTCTCCTGTTCCTCTAGCTTGCTTTTTTTCTTTGACTTAGCTCGTATATCTTCCTTCATTTGTTTGTATTTTTCAAGTTCATCCATAATTAAAGTAAATTCTGAATGTTCTATTTTGTTGTCAGCGATAGCCTTAGATATATGTGTATGTATTGTATTTAACTTTGAATCTGCCAACATTTTAATCTGAAGATGTTTTTCTGATTTTGTTCTGGTTCTTCTAACCGTAAATTTACCAACTAATGCTGTAATACCAATAACCAATGCGCTAACCTCTAATGCTATTGTTGCCGGAATTGCTACTACGGTAGATAGTAAAGCGATGCCTCCTCCTCCAGCACCAAGGGCTGCCACTGTTAATCCTGCTTCAACGTTATCAACTGATTTACTAATCTTCGAATACTTTTTAGCTAGTTGTTCTCTTGTCTTAACTTCATTTTCTAAAAATGTTTGAATTTCTGATATTTTTTGCAACCTAAAGGATTGTCCATTATCATCACTTAAAATTACTGCCTGTAGTCTTGGTGCATTTGGTATATTTCGTGCTTCTGGTAAGCTTGGATATATCTTTTCATTTAGTTCCATTTTATTAATTACAACTATTTTTTTAAATAGTATAGTAAAGACGACACAAAAAGGTGTTTTCCTCTATTTTTACTGTTTCATTTGAGTTGTTATTAATTGTAATGATTGCATCATTGATATCCTCAAGTATAACTTCATCTGATAAACCTAAGCGCTTAAGTTTTAAGTTGTGAGATAGAGATATTAAAACAACCCCTCTACTCATCATAAAACCAAAACCTAAAACAATGGTTTTAGTTTCACCAGCTTTTAATATTAGGGGTTGTTGAGTATAAATTTCCCAAGTAACAGGATTAACTTTTCTAGCTGGATATTTAGCATTAGCAGGTCTCCAAAAAATAGTTTTTGGTTGAACCATTTTATGTTTATTTTTCCCAAATTTATGCACATACGTATTTTTTAATATTACAATATTGCACCTAATATAGGAATATTAGCAAATGGGCTATTAGGTCCTAAAAGAAGACCTTTTCCATCATAAATTTTTCCACCTTGTTTTAAATACAATTCATCACCAACAGCACCTAATCCTTTACCTTTGTATGGTTTAAGATATAAACCTTCGCCATCTGTTTCAACTTGGCAAATACAACCACCTTTCTTAAGATACAATCCATTACCCATTGCTTTTTGAACACCTGAAGATGCTAAACCAGATAACGCACCAACTCCCAAAGCAGGTAAAACAGTCCTTGCTAATGTGGGTAGAACTGATGAAGCTAATCCTGCTAACAAAGGTAAAAATCCTCCTTCTACTTTCATATTATGTTTAAGTTGTTTAGTTGACATTCTAAACGTAGTTCCCTTACCAGCTTTATAAGCTTTTGTAAGTTTATTTACTTGTGATTTGGTTAATGCTATTACATCGTTACCATGCAAATCCTCATGTTTTAAACGAATACTTGCTGGGCTTTTGTTTTTAAAAGAATGTAAAATTTTTTCCTTTTGCCCTTCTGATATATTTATTTTAGCGTTAGTATAGTTTGTCATTTTTATATTTAACGTGATTCTCTTATATGAAATCTAATAGTTAATGTTTCTCCTCTTAAATTTAATATATTTCCATCTTGGTCAGTTAGTGTAACGTTTAAATCATGTATTTCATTCAACGTTAAAGGCAAATATACCAGATTAACTGGATTTTCTATTATTTTATACCCTGGTGATGCATTTGGGAAAAAGCTGTAAATTGTATTTCTTTGTGAACCATTAACATAACTTCCTGAAATTAAATCAATGTTAACTAGTAAGCTATTAATACTTAATATATTAACTAAATTTTCTGATTCATGAAACCCTTGAACATATTTTGCTCTGTTAAATCCTAACACCTTTCCAATACTTTTTTCATAATTAAAATCTACCTGATATCCATTTTCAATAATTAAAACTGATTTTAAGGTATTAGTGTTTGCTGATAAGTTAATATAATATTCTTCATTAAATTGGTCATAATCACCTTTTTTCCTCATTTCTTGTTGTATATAATAGTTGATATCAACTAAATCATAGGAACCTTCAGGTATTTTTATTTTATTCCATGTGGCTCCACCATCAGGAGAATAAACAAAGGTACCATTATTTTCGGTAATATTTGGAAATGAATAGTAAGTTTCAAGATTAACCAATGCTATTTCATATTCTTTATCTTGCTCTAATTTAAGTGGTGGGTTAAATCTTGTTTTAAAACTTGTTTTGTTGTCACTTACTATAATTTGAAATGATGTTTTATGGTCAGTATTTTTTACTATCTTTTCAAGTAATTCTTCCAGTTTTATATTACTAAAAAAGGTTGTTTATATGTGTAAAATATATATCTTTTTGCTTAAGATATATTTTTAATTACAATAATGTCTTTTTTTGTTTAAATAAGTAGACTGCCTATCATTAGAAACTTTAAGGGCAAAATCAAAAATATGTCTTATTTCTCTTAGTTTATTTATATATATCATAATATTTTTTCTATGCTTTCTATGCTTTCTATTAACTTTATCTTCCTTTTCAGTTTCAAAAATACTTGACCATTTATCTAAATTAGAACACAATTCAGAAATATGGTTTTTCAAAAAAACAAACACATAATTCTTTTTCTTCCATACCTTTAAGACTTTTTTTATAAGAAAGAAAGTCCTTTTTTAAATTTAAAAAACTAAAAACTTTTTCTAAATATTTTACTGTGCTATGTTCAATTTTTTTATGTAAATCAATTTCTATTTGTTTAGCTAAATCCGTAAGTTCATTTACACTAAAATCATTTAAACTGCTTTTTTCAACCTTTTGATGAACTGCTGTTCTTACTAAATTAGCCATTTTTTATAAACATACTTAAAATCTCCTTAAATTTTTTCATTTTTTTTAAAAAAAATTTTTTAAAAAAATTTTTTAATAATAATTGTAGTAGTTTTGTGGTATATAGAAGTTGTCAAATCCATTTCTATATTTACCGTTGTATTTGTCATTGGTTAAATCGATTATGACAAAACCATGTGGTCTTTCCCAACAATTTTTACAAAAATTAACAAACTCAGTTTTTGTCATATCATCACCTACATGATCACTAAAAATATGATTAAGATTTTTTAAGTCTTGTCTAAATAAGCAAATAAAATTAGCATTTTCTCTAATAGTTTGGAGGGGCAATCTAAAATAATTTTGAGATAGATAAAAACAATCAGCGTTACTATGTCTACCTGTTACATAATAGCTTTCACATTTGTTTTGTCTTTCTAAAAGTAAATCATCAAAAATCATTAAATTTTTGTTTTGTCCATTTAAATCTCTTGGGTCAGGAACATCACTAGCATATTCAAAAAATTCACAATTGATATCAGATTTTTCTTTAATTGTTTTACTCCATTCTTCAACTAATGCTGTAGGTGGAACGTCACGGTTTTGAACTTCATTTTTAAGTGAAAACAACCTTAATATGTATTCTTTTGGTATTTTTCTTCAAAAGCTTTTTTAAGTATGCGATATTCTGGTTGAAACAAACTTTTACCAAAAAAACATAAGTTGTCATAATCTAACCAATCGGGGCGTAACAAAAGGTTAAGTAAAAGAGTAGTTTTACCACATCCTGATTTACCAACTATTAAGCCTCTAATACTTTTTGGTAAAAGGGGGTGGTTAAATCTTTTTGCTAAAGCTTCATTCCATGATAAATTAACAATGTCCATTTTATATTAAAAATTTTATTTTAATATAAAAAAATGTATTGCGTTAAATGTAAAAAGAAAACTGATACTACTGATATAGAATGTGTGGTAAGTAAAAATGGTAAAAATATGATGCGAGGAAAATGTGTTAATTGTGGTACAGCTAAAACACAATTTATTAAGCAAAAGAAGGTGGATCATTGTTAAACAAAGCAATCAATAACTTACCTGTTGAAATGCACTTACCTGGGCATAATTTTACTGGTCCTGGTACTAAGTTAAAGAAAAGATTAAATCCTGATTTAACACCTAAAGAATGGTCAAAGCCTGTAAATCGTGTTGATAAAGCAGCATATCATCATGATATCTGTTATCTTAAGCATGATGATACAGCAACAAGAAATTCTGTTTGTGATGCTAATATGCTTAAAGAGTTAAAAGGTATTTATAATCCTACTATTAAGGAAAGAATGGAAAGAGGATTGGTTTCCTCATTGATAGGAACCAAGAAAAAATTTGGTATGGGAATTAAAAAAACAATTCAGAAAATATAATATTAGCAGAAGAATTACATAAACCTGTAAAAAGAAAATTTAAGAAAAGGAGATTTAGAGTAAATGGTATTGATAGAATATGGGCTGCAGATTTAGTAGATATGCAAGCATTTTCTAAACTTAATCGTGGTGTAAAATATCTTCTTGCTGTCATTGATATCTTTTCAAAATATGGGTTGCTGATACCATTAAAAGATAAAACAGGAAAATCTGTTTCTGTTGCATTGAAGAGTATTTTTAAGGAAAGAAAACCTGAAAAAATGTGGGTGGATAAAGGTAAAGAGTTTTATAACAAAGAAGTTAAAGATTTGATTGAATTATATTCTACTGAAAACGAGGAAAAATCAAGCGTTGTTGAAAGATGGATTAGAACAATGAAAGAAAAAAAGTGGAAGTATTTCTCTGCTCACTCAACAAATGTTTATATTAATGTGTTACCAAATCTTGTTAAAGAATATAATAACACAAGACATTCTTCTATTAAGATGACACCAACTGAAACAAGTAAGAAGAAGAATGAAAATAAAGTTTGGAGAACATTGTATCCTGATTATAATCAAGTAAGGGAGGATATTGAACCAAAGTTTTCTGTTGGAGACAAAGTAAGGATAAGTAAAAAGAAAAAGACTTTTGAAAAATGTTATACCACAAGATGGACTGAAGAGGTTTTTACAGTTTCAGAAGTAAAACATACGTCACCTATAACATATAAAATTGAAGATTTAAATGGAGAAGAAATAAAGGGTGCCTTTTATGAACCTGAACTGCAAAAAACAAACCAAGAGCAGTATAGGATAGAAAAGATTATTAAAAAGGGAAAAAAGAAATCTCTTGTAAAGTGGAAAGGTTATTCTGATGAGTTTAATTCATGGGTTGATAATAGTGCTATTGTAAATATTTAAATATATAAAAATGAAAAATATTTTAATTGATAATATAACTTTACCAAATAAACCTTTAAGCAATTTTGAACTTGAGGATGCCGCAAAAAAATTAAAAATAAAAAATTTTAGAGTAATATTTTTAAGAGATACCCTACCTAAAAAAGTAAAAAATAAAGAATGTGGTATATTAAATCTTGATGATACCAGCGGTCCAGGTACTCATTTGGTTGCATGGTTTAAAGATAATAAAAATAAAATTTATTTTGATAGTTATGGTATACAACCACCTATTGAAATTATAGATTATTTAAAAAATCCTATACACTACAATACTGACCAATTACAACAAGCAGGGCAAGTATTTTGTGGCCATTTATGTTTGTACATTCTTAAAGAGTTGGGTTTAGGTAATAAATTTCAAAATGTTCTAAATAAACTTTTTTAGTAATATTAAAAACGATGCCTGTTAATAAATTTGGAAGAATAGATGATGCTAAAACAAGTGGTGATGGTGTGTCACTCGCTTACATAAGTAATAATTTTTTACGTAAAGATGGAACAACCCCCGTTACCGGTTCTATAAATATGAATGGTAACTCATTAACGAGGGTTAGTAATCCAGTAAATCCACAAGATGCTGCAACTAAGAGTTATGTTGATGCCAACTCAGGGCTGTTAGATGAAAATGGAGGATACAATGTACAAGGATATTTAAACATGAATTATAATGTTATAAAAAATGTTAAAGATCCAGTAGAATCTGGCGAAGTTGCTACAAAAAATTATGTTGATAATAGTGGTAGAGCAATAGTTCAACAACAAGATGGTACTTTTTCTGCTGTTGCAGATATAAATATGCGGGGGTATTCTTTAACAAATGTTATAGAACCTGCAGAACCACAAGATGTTGCAACCAAAAGATATGTAGATGTTGCTAATCGAGCCTTTGTTTATGGTCCCGGTGGTTATATAGCAGGTGGTGACGTTTCTATGGGTGGAAGGAGAATTAACAACGTTGGAACACCTATAGAAGATCAACAAGTTGCAAATAAGTTTTACGTAG
This sequence comes from Tridacna gigas, assembly GCA_945859785.2. Lineage (NCBI taxonomy): Eukaryota > Metazoa > Mollusca > Bivalvia > Cardiida > Cardiidae > Tridacna > Tridacna gigas. The sequence continues at coordinate 16,806,507 of OX244036.2, forward strand.
ATAACGTTGTTGAGGTAGCTACTGCAGGTGATAAGGCTTTAACAAAAAACCGATATGGGACTTTTTTAGCAAGTGGTAAAATAGACATGAACACTCACCCAATCACTGGTCTACCAAATCCTACGGACCGTGATGCTGCTGCCAATAAAAATTACGTTGATAATGGTGGTGCTATTGTAAAAAATCCTGATGGAAGTTTTACAGCAATATCTGATGTAGATTTTCAAGGTTTTTCTATAAAAAATGCTGCAACACCTGTAGAAGAAAGAGATTAAGCAACAAAATCCTATGTGGATAAAAAAGTATCACTTCCTTCTCTTATAGGACCCAAACCTATTATAAGCATTCATGCTGAAGAACAAGGGCCATTGAAGAATGGTGAGTATGAGTTTTCTTTCGGTAATGGAAGCTCTGGAAATGACCATGGGAGAGGAGGTTATTGTATGGCTGCCCCTGGTAGAATTATAAGAGGGTCTTTAATGGTTGCTAAAGGTAATAGGTTTTTACGGGAAGAGGTAAAAGTTAACATAGTCATAAACGAAGTTGAACAGGTTGACTACTCTTTAATAAAAAATGCTAAAGAAAAATGCAGTTGCATAGTTTTCCCGCAACCTTTAGAAGTAAACCAATGTGATATTATAAACTTTGTTTCAAGGTCTGACCACCCTGATGCAAAAAACTCGTATTTGTCAATATTAGTAGAGTTGGACTTGTAAAAATATTTAACCTGATAAAAAGGTTAAATATTTAAAATTTTCTAATGATATCACTTTTTACTCTACAAACTGGACAGTCTTTTTTGTTGTAACTTGCAAAACATGATTCGCAGGTACAAATATGACCACAACTGTAAAACAAAATGTTTGGTTTTGTGTTTTCATCTAAGCATAAAATACATGCATCCGATTTATAGGTTTCATTTATGCTAACATTACCATGATTTTCTTCGTACAAATCCCAAATTTCAGCAAGTTCTTGTAGTTCATCATTAAATCTTTGATAACCTTCACCGTGATTAATTGTATAAGATTCATTTTCACCATAGAGATAACAATGTAAATCACCCCACCAGTGACCATAATATTCAACAAAAGAAGTAAAATCACCAGAAAATTCAAGAGGTGAAGCATGATGAATATTTTTAAATGTTAATAGTGGAAATATATAATAATTATTAGGTTGTTTATCTCTAGAAATATCTTTAAGTAAATCAATTATAGCATTTTTATAATTACTTAAAAAATTATCACTTTTGTTAAATGGAATTCTAATACCAGTATAAATAGGTCTGCCAAAATATCGACAAGGATCATTCGAATGCTCACATGTATCAGGAAATGCAACATAAACTATTGTTTCAAAATCAGATTCTTCTAACTTATGCTTACTATGTTCATAATAAACAAAAGGCATTAATTTCAAAAACATGAAGAAAAAATCCTTTTCCTTTTCTGTAAAAGAAAAATAAAATTGAAAAAGTTCTTTATTTGAATCATACATATGGTAAGACATAGATTTTTTATTTAATAAAGTCTGGCATAACTTTATTGCAAAATCATTTGAAATACTATTTAACACATGCATTTTTATAATATATTTTAAAACTTGATAAAGAAAAATTCAAATTTTTTATTATCAAAGAAAATAAAAAAATTATTTTTTAATTTTTTACTCATCCCATTGCATTATAAGTATTCTATATATTGTTGTAATAAGTTTTGTCATTGGAGGGCTAGCAAGCCTTAAAGTTGAAACTTGTGCTCTGTCCTCTTTTATCTTTTCTATCTCTTCTTTTATTTTTTCTAAAAATTCATCAAGTTTATCACACATCTTTATATAATATTCTTCATCTTCATCTATGCCTGCCATCTTTATATAGTAATGATACAGTTTTTTATAACTTAAAATCATTTTTTTTTTTTTTTATTTTTAAAATTTTTTTTTAAATTTTTTTTATCAACATCTTAAACCGCCCACTTACTCATAATCTGGCTAGCCACTGTATTGATGCAAAAAGCGCGTATGTGACAATATTGATAGAGTTGGACTTGTAAAAATATTTAACCTGGTAAAAAGGTTAAATATTTAAAAAAATTTTTTATTCTTTTAATATTTTTATTTCATTTATTGTTTTACAAATTGGGCATTTATTTAAATTTTTATTTAAATCATCACAACCATCACATATTGGAATATGCCTACATTCTACAAAAATAATATTTGGTTTTCTTGTTAAACATATTACACATTCTTCTAAGTTAAATAATTTTTTTGGTATAATACTACTGATTACATTTTTTGATTTATATTTTGGGTTAATAGCTTGTCCACAACTATCAAATTCAACTAGTGATTTCGGTTTTTCATCAAATGTAGAAAAATCAAAAAAATATCCATTTACCCATTTTTCTTCAAAATAAGGGTGAAATAAATCCACTTTAAAACCCATATATTTTATTCTAAAATTTATATTTACTTCATCATGAAATAAAAAACATTTTTTAAATTCATATTTAATATCTCTTATTAAATCATTTTCGTAAGTTAAATGAGACAAACGCTTTGATAAATTCATTGACACTCTCAAATCTTGTTTTGCTAATATAAAGATATATTGAATAATATTCTATTTTTGTACCTTCATAACTTTCTGCTACTTTACTGATTTCATGAATAAATAATGGAACTAATCCCTCCATACTATTAGTTGAAGGAAGACAAATTTGGTTTATATTTTTTCTAAGAACTTTTTTACTAAACTTTAACTTACACAACAAAACTTTAATAAGTTCATTTTTAAACTCATTTGTAATTCTATTCAAAATACTCATTTTTATATAATATTGTTTAAACTTAATTAACAAAAATTCAATTTTTATTTTTGAAATTTTAAAATTTTTTTAATTTTAAATTTTTAAAAATTTTTTTTATCATCTTAAGCCACCCACTTACTCATAAGCTGGCTAGTCACACCATGTAGCGTCATGCGTTGGTTGATGGGAGAGGTAAAAGGTTAAGCAATTGTCTGATGTAAGGGTTTGTTGGTTAGCTGGTGCGTTGGTTAGCTTGATGCCTGCAACAAATTAAAAAAAAAAAAAAAAAAAAAAAAAAAACATTTTTAATAAAATGGCTTAAGTAAAAAATATTTATAAGAAAGGTTAGCCATTTTGTTTGCTGACCTTAATTAGATTGACTTGTTAACCCATTTTGTTTTTTAATTTTATGAGCATGCTTAATGTTACATAAAATTACTATTGCATTGTTTATTGTTATATTGTTGTATTGTATAAGGGTTAGCTACAAACTTAAGCGTGGGGGAATAGATAGGGATAAGCAATAATGCTTAATATGCGTAAGGAGGTTGGATTATAGAGGTTTTTGCCCACTAATCATTCTTTTATTAACTACTGTGGAAAAAGGAAAACATGCTGGTTACAAGTATTTCCTCTTTTTCCCACAATATTTTCAAGAGCCTTATTTCTCACAGGCGTTAAAACTTGGGATTGTGTGGTAAAGGGTTAAATAGAACAAGACTTTTAAAGTTCATTATGTATACATTTATGTCCTGTTTTGACCCAGGGGCATCATTTGAACAAAATTGGTAGAAGTCCACAAGGAAATGCCACATACCAAATATCAAAGCTCTAGGCCTTCTAGTTTCAGACAGAAACATTTTTAAAGTTCGCTCTATATACAATTTTGCCCAAAATTGTGACCCCTGGAGTTAAAGGGTTAATTCAATTCTTTTAACAACTTTGGTAGAATTTCACCCAAGGAATATGCCTGTCAAGTTTCAACATGATTGGTTTAGGAGGAGAAGATGTTTAAAGGAATTGTGGAAAGACGGTTCTGGACAACGACGAATCACAATACCTCACCCAGCACTTCGTGCTCAGGTGAGCTAACAAATAGGCCTAACCATTGCCTGTAGCTTGTGATAAACAACATAAAGATGAAGTTTCATAACATTTTGTCCTGCAGTTAAAGAGATATTAATCCATAATGAAAGTATATGTGAAGCCCCCCTTTTCCATGACACGACGTTTAATCAAAAAAGCTAAACTAATGATATTGGCGGACTGTCATAAGGAACACATGTATGAAGTTTCACAAATGTTTGTCCAGGATTTTGAGTTGAAGATACATGTATATTGATCCTTAACAGAAATATACATGAAGTCCCTTTTTCCTATGAGACAGTATTTGATATCAAAAAGGAAAAAAAAAAAAAAAAAAATATCAGCGGACATCATTAGGAACACCTGTATGAATTTCTATTAGTTTTTGTCAAGGATTTTAGAAGATATCTGTCCTGAAAGATGGACAAACAGATGGTCATTGGTCCATGACGAAATTAACCATTTAGCCCCCTTCTTTCATGACATGGCGTTTCATGAAATAAAAACAAATAAATATTGTCTGTGGCTTGCAATAAACAATAAAAAGATGAAGTTTCATGACATTTTGTCCTGTAGTTAAAGAGATATTGGTCCACAATGAAAATATACGTCAAGCCCCCTTTTTCCATGACACAGCAATAACTGGTCCTATTAGAGACCTACAATCAAACTCATTCGAGATCTTACGGTCATATATATTTTGACCAAGTTTGGTGCTGATTGGTTTAAATTTGTAGATGCTAGAGTGTAAACAAAGTCAAATATAGCAATTTTTCTTATTCAAGGGCAAATAACTCCAGTCGTTCTGGTTCGATTAGACCCATAATCGAACTCATCCGAGATCTTATGGTCATATACATTTTGACCAAGTTTGGTGCTGATTGGTTAATATTTGTAGATCCTAGAGTGTGAACAAAAAAATGTGAACGGACGGACGACGGACGGACGGACAGACGGGCGGACGACGGACACCGACGGACGGTGAGTGATCACAATAGCTGAGCACTTTGTGCTCAGGTGAGCTGATAAAAAATCTTGAAATAGCAAAGTGAAACGACTATGGAATAATTCTGAGTGTTGACGTAACAACTTATTCTTATTCCACTTTTTCAAAGCATCTGATCTACAGCTTGATTTTCCAAAATGTTTTCAAACTGAAATTTAAATGTGCAACTTACTGGAAAGTGAGCAGATTTATTCTCATTCAAAACAGAATCAAAGTACTGAAAGTACTGTTGGAAGGCGAGTTAAGAATGGGCTTAATATATTCCAAATGTAGTACACATCCCTATAGTAGAAGGGCCTTGATGGCCCTGAAGTCGCTCACCTGAGCTTTTTGACCAAACATGACCTATTTCCATTCGTCTCCTAGATAACATAACAATCATTCTAACAAACTTTCATGAGTATTGGACTTGAATTGTGGCTTCTAGAGGGTGCACAAGGTTTTTCAAAGATTGTCTCTATGATCTTGTTTTTGACTGGGTGTGAGCCATTTTCAAACTCATCAAAGAAATCGTAATTTTCATGAGCATTGGACTGAAAATGTGGACTCTACAGCGTATACAAGTAATTTTTAAAGATTAAGCCAAGTGACCTACTTTTTGACCTGACATGACCCATTTTAAAACTCGTCCTGAAAATCATCAGACAACCTCTCTGACCAACTTTCATGAGTATTAGACTAAAAATGAGTGTACACAAAGTTTTTCTATGATTAGACCAGGTGACCTAGTTTTAGACCAGAAATGACCCATTTTCACACTCATCTAAAAAGAAGCATAAGGAAGTTTTTTTTCAAAAATTTGATCCAGTGATCTAGTTTTAGGCTAAAATAAGACATTTTCAAACACATCAAAGAAATCATCAAGATAAACATTCTGACTACTTTTCATGAGCATTTGATTGAAAGTTTAGCCTCTAGAGCGAACACAAAGTTTTCCAAAGATTTGATCGAGTGACCTAGTATGACCCGGTATGACCCATTTTCAAAGTCATCCAAGATATCATCAAGGCAAACATTCTGACCAATTTTCAAGAGTATTGGACTAAAAATGTGGTCTGTTGAGCGTACAGAACGTTTTTCAAAGATATTATCTGGTTTCCTAGTTTTTGACCAGACATAATTTTTGTTCTAAATTATTAAAGAAATCATCAAGACAAACATTCTGACCACTTTTCATCAGTATTAGATTGAAAATTTGGCCTCTAGAGGAAATGTAACGTTTTCAAAAGATCTGACCTGGTGACCTAACTTTTAATCCGGTATTACCTATTTTAAAAACTCGTCTGAGATATCAAGACAAATTCTGACCAACTTTCAAGAGTATTGCACTGAAAATGTGGCCTCTAGATCATACACAAGGTTTTTCAAAGATTTGAACAGGTGACCTAGTTCCTGACCCGACATAACCCATTTTCAAACTCATGTGAAACATTATCAGGTCATAAATTCTCACGAAGTTTCGTGAGTATCGAACTGGAAATGTTGCCTCTAGAGCGCACACAAGGTTTTTCTAAGATTTTACGTACTGACCCAGAATCAAACTCATCCGAAATATTATCAAGACAAACATTCTGACTTACTTTCAAGAGTATTGACTAAAAATGTGGCCTCTAGAGCGTACACAATATTTTTAAAAGATTTGACCTAGTGACAGTTTTTGACTCGACATAACCCATTTTCAAACTTGTATGAAATATTATCAATACAAACATTCTGACCAAGTCTCATGAATTTCCGACTGAAAATGTGGCCTCTAAAGCGTACACGAGCTTTTTCAAAGATTTGACCCAGGAGCCTAGTTTATGACCTGACGTTGACCCATTTTCAAACTTATGGTATCAGAAAAATTTAAGACTTGTTGCAACAGAATTTACAACAATACTTTCCATCGATTTTACTATACAGGACTATACAAGTCAAAGCATTCGGTTGAGTTATTTTTAGAGAACTTACAACCTTTCGCAGGGCTGGCCGATACACTGAATATCATATTATCAACTTTGACAACTTGCAAAATTTTGGACTGAAGTCATCATTTAAGTTTCGCTTCAATAACTTTCACTACCCCATACTTGTATCAAACAATGAAGAGTATTTTGACAAGAACTGCTCTACAGAATTAACTTGGCGAGTCCATTTAATTTTCTTCTTATCAAGCTTGAGTTCCATCGACATTTAACCGCACAATTGCACAAAGGATTAAAGAACTTTTTACTTTATTTTTTATTTAGACAAATGTAAATATTTCAACATGATAATGCATAGTTTAAATATTCATAATAATAATGGGCCAAGACCCGGAAGCTCAGTGGGCAGCATACAGGAATTGAGAACAGGGGGTCACCAGTTCGATCCACGGCTCAGCCAATTTCTTTCCGAGGACTGAAGATAGTCATTGTGACAGGATTCGTTCCTCTCTCGCCGCTGCCCATTGTTTCAATGATGGTTGTGTGGGAAAGCAGCCAGTGGCTTCAAAAGAATATTGTGTGTAGTACTTGTAAAAGAAACTCTATGGAAGCATGAATAGGTGCACTGGCAGCCGCGACATAACTGAAATAATATTGAAAACGGTGTTAAACGCCACACTGTCACAATCAATCAATCGGAAAGAATTCTTGACCCATCTTCACAAACATTTGTAAATTCAATTCTAATACCATTTTAATTTGTAATTAGAATTGAATTTAGAATTATCTGTCCATGTGGACCATGATGTCAATTAAATCTTTTCCATGACAATGTTTTAGACCTGTTGAAATTTAAAGCCTGCATTTTGCAGATGACAAGATAACGATGATTTGAACAATCTATTTGGTCTTTAAAAACGTCGAAAACTTTGTGGGAAAAGAAGAAAATGCTTCTTTACTCACAATGTTGTCTAAAGCTTTCTTTCTCAAGATTGTTAAATTCTGAATAATGCAATGTTTGGTAAAGGATTAATTAGCTTTATGTTCGTTTTTTTAACTTTCACACTTGTCTGATCACTAGGCTGATCTGGAGCTTTCCTTTTAATCCCATGAAATTTCTGAGAAATTCTTCATTTTGAAATTTATTCTCCGATCATATCAAGCACATGTAAAAAGGGATAAGTTTCGTGGAACATTGTTCTTAATTAAATAATTGTTTTTACTCGAAAGATCGATTAAAAAATTGAGCTGAAAGTTGATAGTTCTTGGACAATAGTCAATTATCTATTACCATTGCTCTCCGTCAATTGCATAAGATCCTCACTGCCTTTCTTTAATCGAGTATATAGATCAACGTTATCTGCGTAAAATAGTCTGTAATCCATTCATTGATGCATAAATTTGCGATTGTCAAACAACATGCCGGCAATTAGGGTGTTAGCTACTCGTCATCCACAGTTTAATGGGTTATTAATCTTGAATTCCTCCATATTTGAAGATACAAATAATACAATTGTGCAGCAAACATATGACTACGAACATCTAATAATTTACAAAAAGAATTAAGAAGACAAATAACAGAGAGAGAGAGAGAGGCACAGACAGACACACAGACAGACAGACAGACAGACAGAGAGTAGGAGAGAGGACATATGACTTATTCCCTTCTATGTAGAGAACTTAACCGAAACGAAAAGAAAAGTTAACTCAAAAGGGAGCAATTTTTAGCATACCTTATCAAATTACATTGAGGACTATAACACTATTTTTTTTTATAACTCGCCTGAAGAAGGCTTAATTCTGAATAATTAATTCCTGAAAGAAAAAAAAAAAAAAAAAAACAGGTTGTAAGTGCGTCGAACACAATTATAATGAAGAGACTAGTTCATATAGCTATACTTAAAACTATAACAAGTCCAAATTTCATGTAAAAAAGTGACAACATTGTTGTAAAAATAAACAAGGTTTGCACCTAAGATGTGCCCTAAATTTTCATCCAGCCCAAAGAGAGCCTTAACATAGCCGTTACTGTGTAATGCCTTCAAGTAGTCAAGTACAGCTGCACCAAAACAACGGTAAATAGTTTGATCAAAGAATATTCTGCAACCATTTACACTCACACATTCTGTTAATATATGTTCAGTGGTATTGAGAGCAATATTGTGTTTCTCACACCGAGAGCAGACAGAGTTGAAAAGCGGTAGGTACGCTAAAAGTTGCGCAACTGAAAAACATGCATTAAGCAGGTGTGGGTAGCGACGAGCAAAGAGCCATAATGGACTTAAGGAAAAATGCACATGAATTTGTCTGTACAATGCAAACTCCGGTGCAGAGGTCCTTAGATCCCATTCGTTGAAGAAATAAGTTTTTATCTTTGACCAAAAGCAACGTTTCCAGACCTGTTTGTCTGGAAATATACCAAAACTCCTGTAATCATCTAACAAATACTGTAAATCATATTTCGTACAAATATTAACTATGTCAGAGATAATGCCTTGAGATGAGGAGTTAATAAAAAAGGAGCAGAAACGATAAAGAAATAATTGTTTAGCTGCACAGTCTCTCTCCAACCGACACATCTGACCAACAAAATTAAGCTTTCTTTGTTCAATATACGCTTGAATGGGTAAGGAACTAACTAACCTGAGAAGTACGTCTGTACGTGATCTATTGCGAAGACCCTGTATTTGCTTTAAACACAGTCTATGTGACCGTTCAAGGGTTAAAATATCTCAGTCCGAGAGGGAATGCAGCATTTCACATCCAAAAAGAGCCCTTGGCAATACAACCGATTTGTATATCTTGAAGCTTGTAAGTGGGTTAAGTCCGTTTCTATGCAAGCCTTCTTTTACCATCCCAAAGAAAGAACCCCGGAGTTTGCGATCAATGTGTTTAACAACAGCAGATGATGATGAGTATTTATCATAAAAAATGCCAAGATGCGTGACGTTATCAAGTTCCGTTATTTCATATGTACATATTAGCCAGGAACGCGATCTATTCCTAAAGGAACGTTTCGATTCATTAAAAACAACAACTGAACATTTCGCTGGGTTGTATTGGAACCTCCATAAGGTTGAATAATTAAAGCAAATATTCATCATCTTCTGCAAGACCTTACACGACAGTGATAGAAAGGCCATATCATCTGCAAATGACGGAGCGCAGAGACTGAGTCCTTCTATTTGAAATCCTAAATCGCTACATACTAGTTCACAAATCAGCGCGTCAATGTAGACTAAATACAAATAGGGGGACCAGACCCCTCCTTGTCGGGTACCTTGTAAAACAGGAAACCGGTCGGAAAAATATCCTTTATACATGACTCAACTTTTAAAAGTTTCGTACCAGTACCCAAATTTTGCAACTTGAAAAAGAGCCCGTTGTACCAAACACGGTCAAATGCCTGTCGCGCATCTAGAAAACAAGTGAATAATTTGCTGCGTTTATCTTTACAGTAACTTATGCTTTCTGTTAGAATATACGAAGTCATAGGACTGCCCATATTGGGTTGAAAGCCGCCCTGAAGGCCATGCAACGGTTTATTAATTGATGTTTGTAATCGCTTGAGTAGAATTTTCTCAAACAATTTCAAGAGGGAAGAGGAAAGGGTTATAGCTCTATAGCTATTGGCATCGTTTTTGGGCTTACCACCTCCTTTATACAACGTTAAAATGAGTCCATTTTTAAGTACTGTTGGTACATGGCTAAAACAATACATTAAATCAAATAAGAATGTAGTATAGTGCTTCAGTAATAAACCACCGTGAATAAGATGTTCATTGCAAATATTGTCTAACCCGCACATTTTACCTGATTTCAGCGACAATAAAGCAGACGACACTTCTTCTTCTGAAATATGGTCATCATTGACCACCGTAGGTTCATTTTCAGTTTCAGAGACACACTGTGTGACGTAGTCGCGGTGATTTTGGTCATAGGTTACATTATCTGTGTCAGAGTAGATGTTAGCGAAATGAGCACCCCATTCCCGACAAATTTCAGACGAATTTCGAAATACAGAATGTTCAAACTTAATTTCATTTGACATATTTTAGGTTTGCTTTTGTTTTGAGTTGAATAATCGCCAGAATAGCGGAGAGTCAATACCAGCTGCGCTGTCAATATCAGCATTTATTTGTTGTAGGTAGCTGTTACAAGATAATCTATGCATCTGTCGAAAAGCACGCTTAGCCCCCTTGTACTCTCTGTACGCGATAAAACCATCACCCCTTGGTCTACCGGCCAAAATCCAAGCCCTTCGCTTTCTTCTCATAGTCGCATGATATTTCCGTAAATCGGTAGACCAATACGGCTTAAGATGAGGACGATAGCGCGAGTGTGGAAGTCTTGTATCGGACGCATCCTTGATACAGCTTACAATGCAGTGATAAAGCTTATCTATAAAAGTAGGGATACTTTCAGAAGGTATTGCATCTACCCTGTTTTTAAGACTATGACTAAGGGAAACTTGAAAATCATGTTTTTGATCTTCAGAAACTCTGTCCCATTTCACATGTTTGCTCAAGTGTTCGATATGATCAGAATGCTGAAAAGCACTTATCCCAAGTTTCATACAAATCGGACGATGACACGATACATTTAAACAATCATCATCAAGAATACAACATGAAAAAATAGACTGAACTAAGTTATCTGTAATAAATACATGATCAATGAGTGATTCGTGGCGTCTATCATAAGAAACGTAGCTTGTCTGGCATCCCGCACATAACGACGAAGTTGTAATGTTAAACATGTTAAATTGAGACATCAGATCATAGAGATCTTGACCTCTCCTATCAATCTGTCTAACGTATCTCGAGCCATTTAAATGGGCGTTAAAGTCGCCCATTACTATAACGGACCCCTGCTGTGATAACATACTGATTAAATTGAACAACTGCTCGATATGCTCACGAAAATACTTTATTCTATGATTAGAGCACGGTAAATACACCTGCAAAATATACATAAAATTATCATGTGATATTTGCAGCTGTATGCCTGCTATTTTGTCACTTTCAATGCAAAGTGGAGAGATTGATGGGCTGAGCTTCTTTTTCCAAAATAAGGCGACACCTCCTTTACCAACGCTTCTGTTTCTGTATACAGTCGCATATACCCAAGCTGTTATAGTTTGGGTTTATGCTATTCAGAAAATGCAGGTCAGAGGGATATAACCAATGCTCGGATATTCCGCATATATCAATGCCTTCAGAATCGAGCAAGTCACTGAGATACAGTGCACTTGACATTAAGCCGGTGGCATTCCAAGAGCATATATGAAGGGTGGACATCATGTAAAGTAATTGAAATAAAAAAGCATACACTATGCAAATTAAAACATTCATGCAGTCAGCAGTATAGCATTTGACAGAGGTATAACTCCTATAGTACGTTAAATTAATACTCATAGTCACCATGACGACAATAACTATTGTTGCCGCCATAGTTACTATATTTGTCATGCCTCATATCTGATTCGCCTCTATAATCAGCATCACCGCCATAGTAATTACTATAGCTTTGATGCTGATCATAGTCGTTACTGTCTGATCGGAACGCAGAGGGATTATACCTCTTTTTTCTATTTCGGCTGTAGTGCACAATATCTGCGCTAAGATCCTCGTCCTCATGATCAATGTCTACAGTACCAGTACTGGAGTGAAATTTTTTCATGTACTGTTTTTTAGACATCCAGGGTCTGCATATCACACCCCTAGGCCAAAATCCTGACTCTAACAGTATATTTGAATTCTTGGCTTCAACATTTAGCCTAATTATAACAGATCGGCCTGAGCCCAGACCAAACACCCTTATCATAGTAACTTTTAAGCCTCTATTTGTCACGTAATTTACTAGCTTTTGAGTTTTTATTGATGATCGGAAACCACCTAAATAGAATCGCTTTGTCTTTTTGATCACACATTCTGTAAAATCCTCATCATCCTCATCATCATAATCCTCATTGACATTACCATAATCATCAATATCCGAGGTCAGGTATCTGTAGCGTTCTCTGCTTCTTACGTACACATTTTGCTCCTTTTCTGACGTTGGTTTTTTAGGCTCAACCCCATTCCTGTTGGTAATGATAGTAGAGATTCCTTGGGCCGTATTACAGTTGCCACGTCCGGAGCTGTACGTAATGACACATGGGTCACGTGCTCCATTGGATATTGTGGGGGCGTTACACCTAGTACTCGGGGAATCGCGTGCAGAACGAGGTAACTGTTCTTCGGCACTCGTCACAACTCGGCCGATTCCGTACCTACATCTAACCTCGTCTGTATTAGGGAGGCTTCCATTTTGAACTACCAATCACATGATCTTAAACATGGCGGCGCCCCTGTAGATCGCTTAGCAACGACATGAACAACCACTGTGAAGTTATTCACTTCTATCGATCTGTCGATGAAAGCTCCTGACGGAATTGATAAACCACGCTAAAAATTGAATGTACAAACTGTTTGCCGACTGAAATACTCTTAGAAAGATAACGATAGAAAATTTACTCATGCGTTCTTTCTAAAGAGGAGCCTTACAATTTCAATAACGGTAAAGCGGTGTGTTTCCGGAGATGTGCGAAATGTACCGTGCAGGTGCATATCAAGCTACGTGATACAGCCGAGGGATTTGATCACTGGATCATCCGAGATATGCCGAATGTGTTCTTCGGGTCTCTGTTTTGTCTGTTCCACGGGGTCACGATCGGTTGTGGCGTTCACATACTGTCTTTGATCATTGACCTGCACGGGATTTTCCTTGCTTGACCTTTCTCCCGTCAATACCTCTTTGAATGATACAGAATGACGTATAGTGTCGTTCTTTGGACTGGAAGACCTTTCACTTGACGAAGCATTAATGCACTTTTCAGTATCATGCACGTCCTTGTTGCACATTTTGCTCAGATCGGACACTTTAGAATACAGAATCTGAAATTGTTTATCAACCTTTTTACTTAAGGAAGAAATAGAATCACGGATACGTTTGTTTTCACTTACAGCATTGTCACTGATCATCTTGCAATCTTCAGACACCAATTTCATTGCATTCTTTAAACTAACTATACCGGACGATTTTTCTCCTTCAATGCGTCCAGTGTCAATCTTAATAAGTAGATGTATAGATACTCGATTTGGCTCATTGCCCATTATGCTACGCATTCGCTTAACAAAATAATCCATGCTTAAATTAACCATATAAATTATGCCCCAATCGCAATTACGCATTATTATCGTTTTATCAAAATCAACCACGCTTAAGCACGCTGACCGAATTTATGCAATCAACCATGCTTAAGCACGCTGACCGAATTTATGCAATCAACCCACCCATCTGCATATAGCTAGCCCTTAAACAATATAACATGTATTAACAATTTTATGTAACATTAACATGCTCATAAAATTAAAACAAAAATGGGTTAACAAGTCAATCTAATTAAGGTCAGCAAACAAAATAGCATAACCTTTTTTTACAACATTTTTTACTTAAATCAATTTTTATTTTTTTAAAAAATTTTTTGAAATATTAAGCTAACCAGCTCATCAGCTAACCAATGCGTAGCCCCCAACAAACCCTTACATCAAACAAAATAGCATAACCTTTTTTTTAACAGCATTTTTTACTTAATTCAATTTTTTAAAATTTTTTAAAAAATTAAAAAAAAAAAAAAAAAAAAAAAAAAAAAAAAAAAAAAAATTTGATTAACAAAAAAAAAAAAAAAAAAAAAAAAAAAAACCAATGCATCAGATAGTCAGTTACTTAACTAACCAACAAGCCCTTACATCAGTTTATTGCTTAACCTTTTATCCAACCATCAACCAGCGCATCAGCAAACCACTCACTCACTCACTCACTCATTGGAGCAAACCAGTCACTCACTCACTTAGCTAACCAGCTAACCGTTACTTCCACCCATTAAACAACGCATGACGCATCATGCTATGGCTAACCGGCTTATGAGTTAGTGGGTGGCTTAAGATTTTGGTAAAAAAATTTAAAATTAAAAAAAATTTAAAAAATTTAAAAAATTTAAAAAAATTTTAAATTTAAAAAAAATAAAAAAAAATTTCTCGTTAAATAAAAAATTGAATTTTTCTTTGTTAAGTTATAAATATATTGTAGAAAAGATGTCAACATATGAATTTGAATGTAAATATGAAGACAAAGACTTGTTTCCTTGGGGTGATGAGGTTAGCGCTACAACAGCAGCGAGAAAGAATGATATGTTAGTAGAGTTAATGCAGGTAAAATCAGAAGAAAATCGAGAAAAGGCTGAAGAAAAGCTTGAGGTTGAGCTTGATTACATTCTATCTGATGTTAAACGTAAACTTAAGGATGCTATTGATAAATTTATTAAAGAGATTACAGAGGGTCAATATTGTAAAGAAGAGGAACTGGATGAATTGGTGGAAGCATATATTAAAAAAGTAAAACAAAACTTAGATATGGATGAATAAAAAATAAAATAATTTTTTTTTTTTTTTTAAAAATAAATTTTTTTTTATTTTCTTGATGATGATAAAAAAATTGAATTTTTCTTTCATAAATTGTAAACAAAAGTATATAAAAATGCCAATCATAGTTAAAAAGTTACAAAGTGACTATTGTTTTAAAATAAAAATGTATCATTCTTGTCGTTCAAAATGTTTTACTATTTATAATGAAGATAAAAGAGAAATAGCTTTTGGTAATGAAACTGAAATAAAGCCTTATGATGGAAATTATAGTAACGCTTGGATATATTATGAATACAGCAGATGGATATATGAAAATCCAGGAGTTTCATTTTGGTTAAATTTAAATGAAAAATCGAAATATGAAGAAGGTAATGGAGGTAGTGGAAGAAAATCAAATTTAGCAAAAATATTTTTTAAAAATGATGGTACCGATGAAAATTTTTATAAAAAATTAGATGACACAATGAAATTTTTAGGTGAATATAGTGATGAAATTTTTAATTATTTTGTATATGATGAAGAAACAGATTTTTTTTATTTATTTTGAAACTGAAGAAGATGTGAACTATCCTCCATTTACTGAGCTTTGTGACATAGTTCCAAACGAAAGAGTAAGTGAAGAAGAAGTAAGTGATGAAGAAGAAATACTTAGAGGTTATCGTCAAAGACATAATGAAACAATTGAAACAATCACAGCTGTTAACCCCACATCTGGATTTGAATATACACAATTAGATTTTGAAAGGTTTTGGGCTGACAACACTCGTAATTTTGTAGATGGAACCTCTGATATTACATTTGGAGAGTTAGGTATTGAACTAATTAAAAGAAGAAGAAATAATGATGACCAAGAACAAAGCATAAATGATATAAAAACTTATAAATCTGATACATGTGTAATATGCACCGATGAAGAAACAGAAGTAAATATTCTTTTTTGTAATTGTGGGCATCTGTGTTTATGTGAGTCATGTTTTAAATTAAGCAATTTTAATAAATGTCCTGTATGTAAAACTGAAAACAAAATTAAAAGAAAGATTTAAATATTTAACCTAATAGAAAAGGTTAAATATTTTTTTACAAGTCCAACTCTATCAGTATTGTTAAATATGCATTTTTAGCATTAGGGCTAGTTGTCCTTGTTATAAAGTTTATAACATCACATTGGTCTATCACTAAAGGTTGTGGAAAAACTATACAACTACAACCTTCTCCTTTCTTTTTTACTATGGAGTAGTCTACCTGTTCAACTCCATTTACGACTATATTGACTTTTACCTCTTCTTTTAGAATACCATTACCTTTAACAACCATTAAAGTGCCTCTTAAAATTCTACCAGGAACAGGTATACAATAACCTCCTATCCCATGGCTTGCTCCAGAGCTTCCATTACCAAAAGCAAACTCATAATTACCATCTGCTAATGCACCTTGTTCCTCGGCACACACGCTTATAATAGGTTTAGGACCTATGAGAGAAGGAAGTGATACTTTAACATCCACATAGGATTTTGTTGCTAAATCTCTTTCTTCTACAGGTGTAGCAACATTTTTTATAGTAAAGCCTTGGAAATCTACATCAGATATTGCTGTAAAGCTTCCATCAGGATTTTTTACAATAGCACCATCATTATCAACATAATTTTTATTGGCAGCTGCATCACGGTCTGTAGGATTTGGTAGTCCAGTAATTGGGTGAGTGTTCATATCTATTTTACCAGCTGCTAAAAAAGTTCCATATCGGTTTTTTGTTAAAGCATTATTACCTGTAGTTTTTGCCTCAATAGCGGTATCTACGTAAAACTTATTTGCAACTTGTTGGCTTTCTATAGGTGAACCAACATTGTTAATCCTCCATCCACCCATAGAAATGTCTCCACTTGCTGTATAACCATCAGCTCCATAAAAAAAAGCACTATTAGCGGCATCTACATATTTTTTAGTACCTGCTTCACTTGGCTCCTCGGGGTCAGCTATGTTTTTTATTTTATTAAAACCCATGTTTAAATATCCTGTCATATGGTATCCTCCGTTTTCATCTAACAACCCTCCTGCTCCATCAACGTAACTCTTAGTGGCAACATCCTGGGGATTTACTGGATTACTAACCCGTATTAATGTATTACCAGCCATATTTATAGAACCGGTAACGGCGGTTGTTCCATCTTTACGTAAAAAATTATTACTTATGTAAGCGAGTGACACACCATCACCATCACCACTTGTTTTAACATCATCTATTCTTCCAAATTTATCAACGGGCATCGTTTTTAATATTGCTAAAAAAGTTTATTTAAAACATTTTGAAATTTATTACCTAAACCCAACTCTTTAAGAATGAACAAACATAAATGACCACAAAATACTTCCCCTGCATGTTGTAATTGGTCAGTATTGTAGTGTATTGGCCTTTTTAAATAATCTATAATTTCAATAGGTGGTTGAATACCATAACTATCAAAATAAATTTTAGTTTTATCATCTTTAAACCAAGCAACCCAATGAGTGCCTGGTCCACCAGTGTTATCAAGGTTTAATATACCACATTCTTTATTTTTTACTTTTTTAGGTAGGGTATCTCTTAAAAATATTCCTCTAAAATTTTTTATTTTTAATTTTTTTGCGGCATCCTCAAGTTCAAAATTGCTTAAAGGTTTATTTGGTAAAGTTATATTATCAATTAAAATATTTTGCATTTTTATATATTTAAATATTTACAATAGCACTATTATCAACCCATGAATTAAACTCATCAGAATAAACTTTCCACTTTACGAGAGATTTCTTTTTCCCCTTTTTAATAACCTTTTCTATCCTAAACAACTCTTGTCTCGTTTTTTGTAGTTCAGGTTCATAAAAGGAACCTTTTATTTCTTCTCCATTTAAATCTTCAATTTTATATGTTATAGGCGATGTATGTTTTACTTCTGAAACTGTAAAAACCTCTTCTGTCCATCTTGTGGTATAACATTTTTCAAAAGTCTTTTTCTTTTTACTTATCTTACTTTGTCTCCAACAGAAAATTTTGGTTTGATATCCTCTCTTACTTGATTATAATTAGGATACAATGTTCTCCAAACTTTATTTTCATTCTTCTTCTTACTTGCTTCAGTTGGTGTCATCTTAATAGAAGAATGCCTCGTGTTGTTATATTCTTTAACAAGATTTGATAACACGTTAATATAAACATTTGTTGAGTGAGCAGAGAAATACTTCCACATTTTTTCTTTCATTGTTCTGATCCATCTCTCAACAACGCTTGATTTTTCCTCAATTTCAGTAGAATATAATTCAATCAAATCTTTAACTTCTTTGTTATAAAACTCTTTACCTTTATCCACCCACATTTTCTCAGGTTTTCTTTCCTTAAAAATACTCTTTAATGCAACAGAAACAGATTTTCCTGTTTTATCTTTAAATGGTATTAGCCACCCATATTTTGAAAAGATGTCAATGACAGCAAGAAGATATTTTACACCACGATTAAGTGTAGAAAATGCTTGCATATCTACTAAATCTGCAGCCCATATTCTATCAATACCATTTACTCTAACTCTCCTTTTCTTAAATTTTCTTTTTACAGGTTTATGTAATTCTTCTGCAAGTGTTATATTTTGGTCATTTTTTTTTTAATTCCCATACCAAATCTTTTTTTAATACCAATTAATGAGGAAACCAATCCTCTTTCCATTTTTTCCCTAATTGTTGGATTATAAATACCTTTTAACTCTTTAAGCATATTAACATCACAAACAGAATTTCTTGTTGCTGTATCATCATGTTTAAGATAACATATATCATGATGATATGCTGCTTTATCAACACGATTTACAGGCTTTGACCATTCTTTAGGTGTTAAATCAGGATTTAATCTTTTTTTTAATTTGGTACCCGGACCAGTAAAATTATGACCAGGTAAATGCATTTCAACAGGTAAGTTACTGATAACCTTGTTTAACAACGACCCACCCTCTATTTTAGTAAATTGAGTTTTAGTTGTTCCACATTCAACACACTTACCCTTTTTCATATTTCTACCATTTTTACTTACCGCACATTCAAAATCAGTTGTTTCAGTTTGTTTTTTACACTTAACACAATACATTTTTTATATTAAATTAAATTTTTTTAATTTAAAATGGATATTGTCAATTTATCATGGAATGAAGCGTTAGCAAAAAGATTTAACCACCCCCTTTTGCCAAGAAGTATCAGAGGTTTAGTCGTAGGTAAATCAGGATGTGGTAAAACTACACTTTTACTTAACCTTTTGTTACGTCCCGATTGGTTAGATTATGACAACTTATGCGTTTTTGGTAAAAGCTTGTTTCAACCAGAATATCGCATACTTAAAAAAGCTTTTGAAGAAAAAATACCAAAAGAATATATATTAAGGTTGTTTTCACTTAAAAATGAAGTTCAAAACTATGATGTTTCACCTACAGCATTAGTTGAAGAATAGAGCAAAACAATTAAAGAAAAATCTGATATTAACTGTGAATTTTTTGAAAATGCTAGTGATGTGCCTGACCCAAGAGATTTAAACGGGCAAAACAAAAATTTAATGATTTTTGATGATTTACTTTTAGAAAGACAAAACAAATGTGAAAGCTATTACGTAAGAGGGAGACATAGTAACGCTGACTGTTTTTATCTATCACAAAATTATTTTAGATTACCTCGTCAAACTATTAGAGAGAATGCAAATTTTATTTGCTTGTTTAGGCAAGACTTAAAAAATCTTAATCATATTTTTAGCGACCATGTAGGGGATGATATGACAAAAACCGAGTTTGTTAATTTTTGTAAAAATTGTTGGGAAAAACCTCATGGTTTTGTTATAATTGACTTAACCAACAACAAAAACAACGGAAAGTATAGAAGTGGTTTTGATAACTTTTATATTCCACAAAATTATAAAAATTATTATTAAAAAAATATATTTTTGTTTTAAAATATATTTTTACTAAATATAAAAATGGAAGAATTGCTTGAAAAAATTGTAAAAAACACTGACCATAAAACATCATTTCAAATTATCGTAAGTGATAACAAATCAAATTTTAAAACAAGATTTACTCCACCACTTCAACTTGAACCTGATAAAAAATATGAAGTAGCTTTAGTCAATCTTGAAACTTACTATTCATTTCCTAATATTACTAATAGTAACAACATTTTTATTTATTCACAAGATAGTGGTAACACATGGGAAAAGATAAAGATACCAACAGGTAGCTATGATTTAGTTGATATCAATGATTATATACAACAAGAAATGAAGAAAAAAGGACATTATGATTTATTTAATGAAGAATATTATATTTGTTTATCAGCAAACCCTAATACATTAAAATCAGTTTTAATTCTTGAAAATGGATATCAGGTAGATTTTAATCATGAAAACAGTATTGGAAAGGTATTAGGATTTAGCAGAGCAAAATATGTTCGAGGGTTTCATGAAAGCGAAAATTTAGTTAATATCTTAAGTATTAATAGCATACTTGTTAATATTGATTTAATCTCAGGTAATTATGTTAATGGTTCACAAAGAAACACAATTTACAGCTTTTTTCCAAATGTTGCTCCAGGTTATAAAATAATAGAAAATCCAGTTAATCTGGTATATTTACCTTTAACGTTGAATGAAATACATGATTTAAACCTTACACTAACTGACCAAGATGGAAACATATTAAATTTAAGAGGAGAAACATTAACGATTAGATTTCATATTAGAGAAGCAAGATAAATAAAAAAATATGTTAATATAAAATGACAAACTACATTAACGCTAAAGTAAATATATCAGAAGGGCAAAAGGAAAAAATTAAACTTGCTTTAAAAAACAAATCTCAGGCAAGTATTCGTTTAAAATATGAAGATTTGCATGGTAATGATGTAATAGCATTAACTAAGTCTCAAGTAAATAAACTTACTAAAGCTTATAAAGCTGGTAAGGGAACCACGATTAGAATGTCAATTAAACAACTTAAACATAACATGAAAGTAGAAGGTGGATTTTTACCTTTGTTAGCAGGATTAGCTTCATCAGTTCTACCTACATTAGCAAGGACTGTTTTACCTGCTTTGGGAGTTGGTGCCCTATCTGGTTTAGCATCAACAGGAGTTAAAAAAGCAATGGGTAACGGATTGTATCTTAAGAAAGGTGGTTGTATCTGTCAAGTTGAAACAGATGGAGAAGGTTTATATCTTAAACCATACAAAGGTAAAGGATTAGGTTCTGTTGGTGATGGATTGTATTTAAAACAAGGTGGAAAAATTTATGATGGAAAAGGTCTTCTTTTAGGACCTAATAGCCCATTTGCTAATATTCCTATATTAGGAGCAATATTATAAATTAAAAAAATATGAATGTGCATAAATTTGGAAATGATAAACCTAAAATGGTTCGACCAAAAACTATTTTTTGGAAACCTGTAGAAGTTAAGCATCCAGCTATAAAAGTTAATCCTGTTACTTGGGATATTTATACTCAACAACCTCTAATATTAAAAGGTGGTGAAACTAAAACAATTGTTTTAAATTTTGGTTTTATGATGATTAGGGGTGTCGTTTTAATTTCTCTATCTTATGCTCTAAAAATTATACAATTTAGTTTAACAAATGAAGTTATTCTTGAGGATAATGATAATGTGGTTACAACAATTACAAACAACTCTGGTAACCTAGTAAAAATTGAGGAGAATGAATTTTTGTGTCGTATTTACTATTCTATTTAAAAAATAGTTTTAATTAATAAAATGGAACTAAATGAAAAGATATATCCAAGCTTACCAGAAGCAAGAAATATACCAAATGCACCAATACTATCAGCAGGAGACAATGGTCAATCCTTTAGACTACAAAAAATATCAGAAATTCAAACATTTCTTGAAAATGAAGTTAAGGTTAGGGAACAGTTAAGTAAAAAGTATTTGAAGATTAGCAAGACTGTGGATAACGTTGAAACAGGACTAACCACCTTAGCACTAGGTGCCGGAGCAGGTGGAATAGCACTTTTAAGTACCGTTGTAGCAATTCCAGCAACGATAGCTTTAGAAGGTTGTGCCTTAGCTGTTGGACTTTCAGCATTGATAGGAAAGTTTGTTGTTAGAAGAACCAGAACAAAATCTGAAAAACATCTTCAGATAAAAATGTTAGCTGATGCAAAACTTGATACTCTTAATACACATATATCAAAAGCAATATCAGACAACAAAATAGACCATTCAGAATTTACTTTAATCATGGATGAACTTGAAAAATACAAGGTGATGAAGGAAGAGATACGAGCTAAGTCAAGGAAAAAAAGCAAGCTGGAGGAACAGGAGAGCTTAATCGAGAAGGGGAAACAGGAAGCACGGGAGGAATTCCGCAGACTAGTAGAAAGAAACAATGGTACCCATTAAGACTAAAACTAAAACCACCTAAGTTTAAATTTTCTTGTGCTTGTGAGATAGGTAATACTGATTAAAAAATAATAAGATAAAAAATTTTTTTACCTAAAAAAATATGTCGTTTTTAAAGATAACTGACCCTTTAAAAAGGGAGCAAATGGTAAAAGAATATCTTGCAACAATGAAAAGAATTCGTGATAACCAACTTGCAGAAAGAACGAGTGAAATTGAATTACAAACAGACCTTTCAAAGTTTTTTAAACCTATTACAGAAACACAAAAAGCTTCAACAAAGGAGATTACAGAAGGGCTTAAACCTATTAAAGAGGGGATTGAACAGTTACCTCAACCAGCACTATCAATCCTTGATGAACTTGAGAAAGAGGAAGAGGAACAAACAGGATATTCATTATTAGATGAAAAATATAGAGATTTAAAAGAAGAATATGAAGATAATATTGATAGAACATTTGGTATTAAAAGGAAAGGTATTAATTATTATATAGGTAATAAAATGATTGATTACGATGGTGATGAAATTTGGGTTGGTGCGGAAAGATATCCAGCAACGAATGGATTATGGGAATTTATTATGGCAAAAAATCCAACTAAAAAACATAATTTTTCTAATGAAGATATTAATAATTATGAAAAAATATTAATAAATTCCAATGTTATTTTTCATGATAATGACCCCAACCGCCACCCTAAAAGCAGTAGTGGTTACAAATACAAATATTTTGTTAAAAATATTTATGAAAAAATCAAAGCAGAAAGAGAAGCAACTGGAAAAGGAATTACCTTTATCCCATCTAACCCTAACTCACTATTAGAAAGATTAGACCTCTTAATGGCAAGTAAAAAAGCTGGTAATACAGGTGTAAGAAATGAGCTTGTAAGTATTTGTGATGAATTAAAAAGACAACGTGTATTAAATACAAAGAGTTATAAAAAATTAATGACTATACTATAAAATGATTACATCACAAAAGAGAGGATTTAAAAGAAATTATGCTTATGGAGGAGCAGGAATATTTGATACTTTAGCTAATTTTCTTACAAGACTTTTTACAAGCAGTGCAGCTAAACAAATTGCATCTTCAGCAGTTGATGTTGGTAAGAGTGTAGCTAAGGAAGGAGCAAAGAAAGCATTAGAGGTTGGAAAGAGTGCCGCGGTTGATGCAGGTAAAAAGTTAGTTGAAAAGGCTTTAACACCAAAATCTAAAAAGATTTTAGAAAAATATACACAAAAGCCTACTACAACACAAAATGTTAATACCTTAATAGATGGTAGTGCCATTGCTATACAAGATTTAGTTAAGAAATTAAATAGTAGGGGTTCCGGAGTTAAAGTATTATGAAAAAAAAAAAAATTAAGTTAAGCAAATTTATTACATTAAATAAAAAAGAATGTCAAAGCTAAAATTTAAAATAACAGAATATGAAAAATACAATACAAAAAGAGTTGGTATCCTTTTTGCAAATTTTAAACTTAATGAAGATTGTGAAGTTTTAGAGACTACCAATACAAGTTATGATTATAAAAAGGTTGTTTTAAAATTGTCACCTGAAAAAGCTGATATCATTAAGGAATTTGAAGAAGATGTAAATCATTATTTAGAAGAAAATGATATACCTAAGGTAACCATTCTTTACGGAAATAGAATTTATCCTAAAATGAGAAAAAAGCTTTCTGCAGAAAAACTTAAAAATATTAAACTTAAGGGTGTTTTTGTTAATGATGAAAACAAATCATTCCCTCAACTATGGCTAGAATATTAAAAACTCAACTCAATTATAATTTTGACTTAAAAATTATAATTGCATATAATAAAATGGATATTTTAAACATTAAAGCACCGATTTTAAAAGATGATAGTATTAATGAGTATGAATATTTTGAATATGAACCTATTACAGGAACCAATCTAAACAACCCTGGAGGAAATATTAGGATTGAAATTGAAACTCAAGATATTTTTTATCATCCTTCTGAGGCATATCTTCAAATTATAGGTGAATTAGTAAAAAATGATGGAACTGTATATAATGCAGATAATAACGGTGATTGGGTAACCTTAACAAATAATGGGTTGATGTATTTGTTTAAAAATATTAGATATCAACTTAGTGGACAAGAGATAGAAAGCATTAATTATCCTGGTCAAACTACTACAATGCTAGGGCTGTTAAAATACCCTGATGACTTTTCTAAATTACAGGGGCTAAATCAATTGTGGTATAAAGATACCAGTGCAGCTGCTAATATGAATAATAATACTGGTTTTTCAGTAAGAAGACAGTATATTTTTAGTTCAAATCCAGTTGGAACCTTTAGTTTTAGGATACCATTGAAACATGTATTTGGTTTTTGTGAAGATTACAACAAAATTTTATATGGTATGAAACAAACACTAACCTTAACAAGAAACGATGATAATGATGCAATTTATAGACCAGCAGGGATACCCGGACCACCAGCATTAAATGACCCTGGTAGAGTTAATTTACTAAAGGTATCTTTGTTTATGCCTCATGTAGAGCCGGAAGATGGTAATAGGTTGGAACTTTATAAATTTATTGAGAAGAAAGAAAAATTTCCAGTTGGGTATAGAATGATACAAAGCGATAGTATTGCGGTTCCACAGGCAGCAACAGGTTTTACTTGGAGGCTATCAGCTAAATCATCTCCTGAGGTGCCACGTTTTTTAATTGTTGGTTTTCAAGCTGGTAAAAGTGGTAACCAAGAACAAAACCCAGCTATATTTGACAACATAAATGTTAAAAATATTTATGTAATGTTAGGTTCAAAAAAATATCCTGCTTATGATTATGATATAAATTTTACTGCTAATCAAATTAGTAGAATATATAGTGAAGCTGCTTCATTTAGAAAAAAGTTTTTTAACATGGATGAATTGGTATCAAACCCTAATATTTCTCCTTCAGATTATAAAAATCTGTTTCCTTTGTTTGTGTTCGATGTATCAAAGCAAAGTGAAAAGTTAAAGTATTCTGTAACTGATATTAATTAAATATATTCATATTAAAACAACATTTACTGCAAATCCTCCTGCAAATACTGAAGCATTTGCGGTTTTACTTAGTGATAGGCTGATTAACTTTCAGAGTGATGGAAATAAAATGAGTGTAGTGTATTAAGTAATTTTTATTTTAAATAAAAAATATGCTAAAGATTGCTGATTTTAAAAAAATTTTAACAGATAACAATATTAAGTTTTATTCCTATTGGAACAAGAAAAAGTATATTGATGTTTTAAAAGAGCATGGATTATATCCTGAAGAAGCAATACCACTTAAAAAAACACCTAATTATGATAGATTAAAAGATATAGGAAAAAATCCTAAGAAAGTTATCTTAAAGGATGTTGAAACAGGAGAAGAAACAACATTTCCATCAATTTACAAGGCAAGTAAGTTTATTGACCGATGTCCACAAACGATTGAAAATTGGAATGGAAGAGTTTGAAATGGTAAATATAGAATTGACATTCTCTAATTTTATTATTTTTCAAAAAAATAATAAAATTTAAAAAAAAAATTGACTTAAGGAGTAGATTTCTAATATTAAAAAACAAAATGAATATTAATTTTGATAATTATACTGTAAGAGGATTAAGAGCTATTGCAAGAAGGGAGGGATTGAGGGGATATAGTAGTTTAAATCGCCAAGATTTAATTCAATTTTTAATTAATAGAGGTCGCCCTATATTAGATGAAAGAGTTAGAAATATTAATGCTCCAATATTACAACCAACGGTTGCTCAACCTTTACCATCTACATCAAGACAAAGGCCAGCCACTCCACCAACCACTTCAGTTAATGATTTGTTAAGAAGCTTAGTAAATGTTCAACTGATTATGCCTAGTATTTCACCTGAAATAAAAGCACTTAAACATAAAATTAATGATATTTATAAAAAATCAAGTCAAATAGAGGTTATAAAGCATAAATCAGCTCTTAAGCATTGGGCAGAAGAATATAAAATACCTG
Source organism: Tridacna gigas (assembly GCA_945859785.2). Taxonomy (NCBI): domain Eukaryota; kingdom Metazoa; phylum Mollusca; class Bivalvia; order Cardiida; family Cardiidae; genus Tridacna; species Tridacna gigas. Next base: position 16,833,202 of record OX244036.2, read on the forward strand.
GCTTTTTTGTTTCTTCACCTGCTGAGTTTTTAGAACTATCACAACCATCTATGTTAAAGGTTTTAAAAAGTAAAAGAGGGACTAAAGTAAAAATGGTTCTGAAATGTTTAATGTATAGATTTGATGATGTGGAAAATCCTGTAGAAGCTAATTTTTCTTCTGAAATAAATGAAATTAATTTAGAGGGAACCGATGTTACAGAATTATACTATACTATGGTTGATAGAATTTTAGAAAATTATCAAAATTTTTTAAGAAAGGGTAGTGGATGGGCTTTTCATAGCGTGGTTCATTTAAAATTGCATGCCGTTGTTTATGAGACATTAAGAGCTTCATCATATATACCTCTTCCAAAATGGTTAGCTAACAAAAAGGCATGTATCAATATGAAAAATAAGGATGATGAAAAATGTTTTACGTGGTCTATCTTAAGGCATTTAAATCCAACAGAAAAAAAATGCTGAAAGAATTGATGGTAATTTAAAATCAAAGGAAAATAGCATAAACATGAAAGGAATTGCATATCCTGTTTCTTTACATGATATAGATAAGTTTGAAAGACTAAATCATGAAATTAGTGTTAATGTTTATAAGTATAATGATATCAATAAAATTGAACGCATTAGAGCTATAAAAAGTTTTTAAAAAAATCATGTAAATTTACTTTTAATTGAAGATGATGAAAAATCACATTATGTTTTAATAGAAAATATTAAAGCTCTATTGAGAATTCAAACAGCCTCTAATAATAATGTTGAGTATTGCATGCTTTGTATGGGCCATTTCGGAAATAAAAAACTTTTGGAAAATCATATAAAGTATTGTAAAGATCATGATGGAGTTAATTTAAAAATGCCTGAACCAGGAACCATAATACAATTTAAAAATTATAAAAATAAAATTAAGGTGCCTTTTGTTGTTCAAGGTGATTTTGAATGTGTATTAGCTCCTATACATACATGCCAACCTAGTAAAGATAGTAGTTATACTATTCAAACACAAAAACATGTTCCTGTTAGTTTTTGGTATTATATTAAATGTTTTGATGATGAAGTTTGTCCTCCTATATTAAGAAATTATACAGGAAAAGATGTTGAACAAAAATTTGTTGATATGTTAACTGAAGATATTAAAGAATTACATAAAAAATATTATCAAAATCCAGTGCCAATTAAAATAACAGAAGATGAAGAAAGATCTCATAAAAGAGAAACGCTTTGTTGGTTATGTGAAAAAGAATTTACTCATGAAAATTATAAGGTAAGAGACCATTGTCATTTTACTGGTAAATACAGGGGAGCCGCTTGTAATGAATGTAATCTTAAAGCAAGAATTCCTGTCTTTACACCTGTTTATTTTCATAACTTAAGTGGTTATGATGCTCATCTTTTTATTAAGTTTCTTGGTAAAACTAGTGGTCGTATCAATTGTATTCCTAACAATGAAGAAAAATATATTAGCTTTACTAAATATGTTAATGTGGGGAAAAATAAAACACACCAGATAAGGTTTTTAGATAATTTTAAATTTTTAGCCCTCAGTTTGGATAAACTTACATCAGCTTTAAGTGAAGACCAGTTTAATATTTTATCAAGATATTTTACAAAAAAAGAAGAACTAGAATTAATTAAAAGAAAAGGAGTTTTTCCTTATGATTGGTTTAATTCAATGGATAAATTAAATGAAACACAACTACCACCAAAAGAGGCATTTTATTCAAGTTTAAACAAAGAACATATTAAAGATGAAGATTATGAGCATGCATTAAAAGTTTGGAAAACTTTTAACATGAAAACATTCAAGACCTAAAAAATATTAACCACGTTTACAGCGATCACGTCAGCCAAGGCATGCCCAACAAGGAAGAGTTTAAAAAAATGTGTAGTAAAGAGTGGGAAAACCCCTTCGGTTTTTTTCTTATAGACCTGAGTAGCGATAAAAACGGCGGAAAGTACAGAAATGGCTTTGACGATTTCTATTTTCCCGAACCAACATACATTTTTCTAGCATATAAAAAAATGGAAAGGTCATTACAAAGAAACGGCCGAAAACACAAGAAAAACGGCTGCTAATACGGTACCTAAAGCGTCATTTCAAATCATATTGAGCAGCAACAAAACGGAATTTACGAATGACTTTTCTTCTAAAATACAGCTTGCTGAAGGTAAAAAGTATGAGATGGCGCTCATTAACCTCAAAACGTACTATTCTTTTCCAAACATTACCAGAGGCAACAATACCTTTACTTACTCTCCTGACGGGTGAAACTCTTGGTTTAAAATAACTATTCCAGAGGGATGTTATGACATCGTGGACATTAACGACGCAATTCATCGCGAAATGGAAAGAAACGGACATTACGACCCCGTTAATGAGGAATACTACGTTAGTGGTATATGCGATACTTTGGCGTCAATTAATTATGATTAATTATCTTTAATTATCATTAATTACAAGGATAGCGACTATTGTTTATCTGGATTATCTTTAATTATATTCAATTGGTGGAGTGAGTATAGCGTCAAGTCTAGAGATTGTGAAATGGCATCACGAGTTATACTTTTAGGCGTCAAATATATGATTTGAAGAATTGATTGATTGATTGTATGGTGTTTAACGCCGTTTTCAACATTATTTCAGTTATATCACGGCGGCCAGTGTACCTATCCATGCTTTCCTAGAGTTTCTTTTTACCAGTACTCCGCACAATTTTCTTTCCAAGCCACTGGCTGCTTTCACACATAACCATCGTCGAAACAATGGTCAGCGGTGAGAAAGGAGTGATTCCTGTCGCCATGACTATCATCAATCCTCGGAAAGAAATTGGCCAAGCCGGGGATCGAACCAGCGACCTCCTGTTCTCAAGTCCTGTAAGCTACCGACTGAGCTACGGGGGCTTGCCTATGATTTGAAGAAGCCATTTTCGACCAATGGCTATCATTAGGAAAAATATTTGTATGGTGTTTAACGCCATATTCATCATTTTATTTAGTTATATCACGGCGGCCAGTGCACCTATCCATGCTTCCCTGGAGTTTCTTTTTACCAGTACTCCGCACAATTTTCTTTCCAAGCCACTGGCTGCTTTCCCACATAACCATCGTCGAAACAATGGTCAGCGGTGAGAGAGGAATGAATCCTGTCGCAATGACTACCATCAATCCTCGGAAAGAAATTGGCCAAGCCGGGGATCAAACCATCGACAGCATGTCAAGCTAAAACAAGAGGGCCATGATGGCCCTGGATCGCTCACCTGAGTCAATAGGCGAAATTTCACTCCAGGGTCATAATGACCCAATTTAAAACCCATCTGAAATATCATTAAGACAAATATTCTGACCAATTGTCAGGTCAGCTGAGCTGAAAATGTGGCCTCCAGAGTGTCCAAAATGTCTTTCTTCAATTTGACCTAGTGACCTAGTTTATGACCCTATATGACCATATTTTAAACTCATCCGAGCCATCAAAACAAACTTGTTGACCAAGGTTCAGGTGAATTGGGCAAGAACTGCCGCCTCTAAGGTGCCCACAAGGAATTTCTGTAATTTGACCTAGTGACCTAGATTATGACCCTATGTGACCCAATTTCAAATCCATTTAAAATATTATCAAGTCAAACATGCTGACAAATTTTCAGGTCTGTTGAGCAAAAACTGTGGCCTCTACAGTGCCCACAATACATTTCTTTAATTTGACCCGGTGACCTAGTTTATGGCCCTGTGAGATCCAATTTCTAACTGATCCGAGATATCATCAAGTCAAATATGAAGACCAATTTTCAGGTCAATTTAGCTAGAATTGTGGCCTCTAGAGTGCCCACAAGCTATTTCTTAAATGTGACCCAGTGACATTGTTTATGACCCTATGTGACCCAATTTTGAACTCCTCTGAGATATCATCAAGACAAAAAAATGTGGCCTCTAGAGTGCCCACAAGTATTTCTTTAATTTGACCTAGTGACCTACTTTATGACCCCAGATGACCCAATTTCAATCTCATCCAAGATTTAATTAAGACAAACATTCTGATAAAATTTCGAGTGAATTGAGCAAAAAATGTGGCCTCTAGAGTGCCCACAAGGTATTGCTTTAATTTGACCTTAGTGACCCAGTTTATGACCCTAGGTGACCCAAATTCGAACTCATCCAAGATTTCATGAAGACAAACATTCTGACCAATTTTCGGGTCAATTGAGTAAGGAATGTGGCCTCTAGAGTGTCCACGCTGTATTTATTTAATTTAACCTAGTGACCTAGTTTATGACCCCAGGTCACCAAATTTCAAATTCATCCAAGATTTAACTAAGACAAACGTTTTGACCAATTTTCAAGTCAATTGAGCAAAAAATGTGGCCTCTAGAGTGTCCACAAGGTATTTCTTTAACTCTTTACCACACAATCCCGACTATTAATGACCCTGTGAAGGAAGTCCTTTGAAAACCTTGTGGGAAAAGGAGAAAAGTTACCAGCATTTTCTCCTTTTCCGACAGTGTTTTCTATCCTACCCGAAACAATTTTAAATTTTTCAATTACATTTATTTTGCCGTCTGCATATGCTTTCAATTTGGACCAGTCTAAATTTTTGTCATTTGGTAAAGAGTTAATTTGACCTAGTGACCTACTTTATGCCCCCAGGTGAACCAGTTTCAAAGTTATCTGAGATTTAATTTTAAAAAAATAAACATTCTGACCAATGTTCAAGTCAATTGAGCGAAAAATATTGCCTCTAGAGTGCCCACAAGGTATATCTTTAATTTGACCTAGTGACCTAATTTTTGACCCTATATAACCCAATTTCGAACTCATCCGATTTTTTATCAAGACAAACATTCTGACCAAGTTTCATGAGTACCAGACTGAAAATGTGGCCTCTAGAGGGCACACAAGGTTTTTCTAAGATTTGACCAAATGACCTAGTTTTTGCCCGCACATGATCCAATTTCGAACTTGTCTGAGATTTTATCAAGACAAACATTCTGACGAAGTTTCACAAGTATCTGACTGAAAATGTGTCCTCTAGAGTGCACACAATGTTCTTCTAAGATTTGACCTAGTGACCTAGTTTTGACCTCACATGACCCAAATTCGAACTCGTCCGAGATTTCATCAAGACAAACATTCTGACCAAGTTTCACAAGTATCTGACTGAAAATGTGGCCTATAGAGCGCACACAAGGTTTTTCTAAGATTTGACCTAGTGACCTAGTTTTTGACCCCACATAAACCAAATTCAAACTCGTTCGAGATTTTATCCAGACAAATATTCTGACCAAGTTTCATGAGGATTGGACCGAAAATGTGGCCTCTAGAGCGTTACACAAGGTAAAAACTTGATGACGGACGGCGGACGCTGCACGACGGACGCCGGAAACAGCACGATCACAATAGCTCACCATGAGCACTTTGTGCTCAGGTAAGTTAAAAAACATAAGTCAAACAAGAGCACCACATGCAGGTGCCAACAATAAGTTGTTGTTTTACGAGAGATAAAAATTTCCCTAACAATTTTTGAAAAAGGTCACCCTAGGAACATTTCTGTGAAATTATTTCAAAATCTGACCAGCCATTCCAGAGAAGAAGAATTAAGAAATTCCTCTTCATGTCCCAATAGTGTAAATAGCCCCCACCACCAGAGCCATGTTTCTTGACAGATCACAATTTTGCGAACAATTTTTGAAAAGAGTCACCAAAGGAACATTTCTGTGAAATTATTTCAAAATCTGACCAGTAGTTTCAGAGAAGAAGAATTTTTAAGAATTTCTTCATGTCCGTATAGTGTAAGTAGCCCACAGCCATCAGAGCCATATTTCTTGACGGATCAAAATTTCTCGAACAATTTGCGAAAAGGGTCATCCAAGGAACATTTCTGTGAAATCATTTCAGAATCTGACCAGCTGTTTCAGAGAAGAAGAATTTTTAAGAATTTCTTCATATCCGTATAGTGCAAGTAGCCCCCAGTCACCAGAGCTATGTTTTTCGACAAACCAAAATTTCACGAACACGTTTTGAAAAAGGTCACCCAAGCAACATTCCCGTGAAAATTTAATTGAAAATCTGACCAGCAGTTCCAGAGAAGAAGAATTTTCAAGAATTTCTTCATGGCCGTATAGTGCAAGTAGCCCCCCAGTCACCAGAGCCATGTTTCTTGACGGATCAAAATTTCGCGAACAATTTTTGAAAAGGGTCACCAAAGGAACATCTCTGTGAAATTATTTCAAAATCTGACCAGCCGTTTCAGAGAAGAAGAATTTTTAAGAATTTCTTCATTTCTGTATAGTGCAAGTAGCCCCCATTCACCAGAGCCATGTTTCTTGACGGATGAACTTTTGCCAGCAGTTTTTGAAAAGGGTTACCCAAGGAACATCTCTGTGAAATTATTTTAAAATCTGACCAGCGGTTTCAGAGAAGAAGAATTTTTAAGAATTTCTTCATATCCATATAGTGCAAGTAGCCCCCATTCACCAGAGCAATGTTTTTCAACAGATCAAAATTTCGCGAACAGTTTTTGAAAAGGGTCACCCAAGGAACATTCCTGTGAAATTATTTCAAAATCTGATCAGCGGTTTCAGAGGAGAAGATTTTTAAAGAATTTCTTAGAAAAATCCATTTCGTTGCCATGGCAACCAGAGTTTTTGATTGAAACTTTAACCATTATGTTAACCATTCAGAAATTCGAAATAAATGAAAGATTCAAATGTACGTTTTTTAAAGTGAGGGTAATTTTCGATACCATGATCATTCAAAAAAAGAAAGTTTACCAACTGAAAACGGTCGATGTTTCTAGTCTATATTTCTAGTGTACAAAATCATCTAGTCTACGAAACGTTTTGTTGCACCATGTTGTCTTTGACATCAGATAAACAGAAAATGTTTTGATTACTATTATACTGACTGTAGAAATGGTAACAATAATATAATCGTTTTTCGAATGGTTTTGACATTATAATCCATAATTAATTATTATGACGAAGGAAAACAGAAGTCTAAATTGTACAGTAAATGGTTGGGGTATTTGTGTAATCGTTATTGAGGTCGGCTCTGTCTCTGGGGGTGTTTCTTGTTTATCAATTTTAATACACGAATTCTTTTTGTATATGCATAATTGGATGTTGGATAAGTGTTAGTTCTAACACCGTTTTACTAATAGAATTATTGAACCAATAATTAATTGTATTACTGGTTTAACTTTTGGGCTTGAAGATAGTGTAGACTAAGGTCACTCTGCACAAGATATCTGAGTAAAATTTAAGGAATATACCGGTAATATATAAATGTCAGTAGGCCTATGGTTTAATGTTAGGGTTTTAATATTAAGCTAAAAGGGCCCATTAATGACATCAATTAGGATTTGTGACCTGATTGCACTCAAGATGTAATTTGATTTTATATTTCGGTCAATTAATCATTTACGTTGTCTGCTTCAGTGTCTGCCTTTAAAAATATTGTCATGTTTAGCTCAGTTGATAGCTCGGCTGTATTTGGAGAAAACCCACGGTATTGCTATAGCCTTGATGTCGTTGTCATCAGCGTCGTTGTTGTTGTCATGCAAAAACTTTAACATTTTGTGATATCTCTGATATTACTGAAGATATTTACTTGAAACTCGGAATATTTGTCCACTATCAAAAGAGCAACCCATACTATCAAGGGAGATATTTCTAAATGCATTTTTTTTGTCAGAGTTATGCCCCTTTTTTGACTTAGATTTTTTAGACACTATCAAGCCTCCAACAGCTAAGTGTCAGGCATACGCTATCACCCTGTCCTTCCTTCCAGGTCAAACGGCAAATTAAAATTTCCTTTATGTCGGACTTGTGCGGATACCGAAAATCAAAAGCCATGTAAATGTACAACGAAAAAGAGAGAATTGATTGGTACTTGGTGTACCGCAGAACTTGAAACGGCTGTAAGATTAGGATATAAGATAATAAAGATTTTTGAAGTATATCACTTGGAGGAAAGTGTGCAATATGACCTCAAAACTCATGAAGGAGGACTATTTGCAAAATATATTTACACATTCTTGAAAATTAAACAGGAAGCAAGTGGTCCTCCTGATTGGGTTAAGGGAGAAGAGGATATGATGAAGTACATTGAACAATATTTTGAAAATGAAGGAGTTACTTTGGATCGAGAATTCATTGTAAAGAACCCTAGTCTAAGAGCTTTGGCTAAATTGGCCCTCAATAGTTTTTGGGGGAAATTTAGACAGAGACTCAATATGCGTCAAACAGAATTTTTTACAAAGGTCAGGCTGATTTATTCTTTCAGTTACTCTCAGATCCGCTGAAACAACCGGTTGCTTTTCATATACTGTCTAATGATACTATAGAAGTAGAATGGGAGTATAAAGACAACTGTCAACCCGAAGATAATAAGACCAACATATATTTGGCAACATGCACAACTTGCTGGGCCAGGCTAAAACTTTATGGTGTACTTGAAAAGCCAGATAGAAGAGTCTTGTATTACGATACAGACAGCATTATCTATGTAAGTCGTCCAAACGAGTTTGGTCCTCCGTTAGGTGATTACTTGGGTGAACTGACCAACGAATTGCAAAGCGGAGAGTACATTGTAGAGTTTGTGTCTGGTGGGCAAAAAATTATGCTTACAAAACAAATGAAAAAGTGAAACATGCAAAGTAAGAGGATTTACCCTGAATTACAAAAACAGTCAACTGATGAATTTCGAAAGTGTAAAACATATGGTCACAGATCCCGAATGTCATTCTAACATCACGGTCACAAACCCTAATAAAATATGTAGGGATAAAAGAAAAAGAAAAATTTACAACCGTGAAGAAGAAAAGAAATACCAATTAGTTTATACAAAAAGAAGAAAACTAGATAATTTTGATACAGAACTGTATGGGTTTTTCCTGTGAAGAAGAAAAGAAATACAATCAGTTTATACAAAAAGAAGAAAACTAGATAATTTTGATACAGAACCTTATGGGTTTTGATTGTTGTTTTTCCTACTCAATAGAGGTAAGATAGTCATGTTTATCGATAACTATGTTTTCTAACTTTTTTCTTTTCCCCTCAAAAACATTGTTGCAGAGATACAATATTAGTGAAAACATTACAGGAAAAGGAGAATTTACTTGTAACGGGTTTTGACACCCCTGAGATACAATATCAGTAAAATTATTATAGGAAAAGGAGAAATTTCTTGCAACAAGTAAGACTTCCTTTTTCCGTAATGTTTTCTACCCTTAAAGATGCTTTCAACCCATTTAAAAATGTCTTCTGCGACCTCTTTCAATAGTATAAAATTTTTGGTTGTCTTGTAAAGAGTTGAAAGTGTTAGTTCATTTTTTTTTTTTTTTTTTTTTTTTTAGAGATGCATTTTTTCTGAAAAGTGTTATTTACATTTCAAAAAGTGTATATGATTTTCAAAAAAAGTGTTTATCATATCTTAAAAACTGTCACTTCCATTTATGTTTTTGTACATATATGCATGTTTCACTTTTTTAGCTCACCTGAGCACGAAGTGCTGAGGTGAGGTATTGTGATCAGTCGTTGTCCGGCGTCCATCTGTCCGTCTGTCCACAATTCCTTTAAACATCTTCTCCTCCTAAACCGGTGGGCCAATCATCTTGAAACTTGGCAGACATGTTCCTTGGGTAAAGCTCTACCAAAGCTGTTAAAAGAATTGAATTAACCCATTAACTCTGATTGCCATGGCACAAAAAAGGGGACATTTACAACATCTTTAAAAATCTTCTTGTCTGAAACCAGAAAGCCCAGAGCTTTGATATTTGGTATGTAGTTTCTTCTAGTAGTCCTCTACCAAGTTGTTCAAATGATGCCCCTGGGGTGAAAATTGGCTGGGCCCCAGGGGTCACAAATTTGGGCAAAATCATATATAGAGCAAACTTTGAAAATCTGCTTGCCTGAAACTGGAAGTCCTAGAGTTTTGATAATTTATATGGATTATCTCCTGGTGAACCTTTACCAAGTATGTTTAAATGGTGCCCCTGGGGTCAAAATCAGCCCTACCCCAGGGGTCACAAAGTAAGACATAAAGGTATATAGAGTGAACTTTTGTTTTGACTCGTATCTTGAAAACTATACAGAGTTTTTACATCAAACTTGTGACATCTATCAACCACCATTAGGAAATGCAGGACAAGTTTCACCCAGATTGACCATGCAACACCACAGTTATATACCTTTGTTTTTTTTATTGCTGTGTCATGGAAAAAGGGGGCTTGACGTATATTTTCATTGTGGACCAATATCTCTTTAACTACAGGTCAAAATGTCATGAAGCTTCATCTTTATATTGTTTATTAGAAGCCACAGACAATAGTTATTTGTTTTTATTTCATGAAATGCCATGTCATGAAAAAAGGGGGCTAAATGTTTATTTTCATTATGGAGCAATGACCATCTGTTTGTCCGTCTTTCAGGACAGATATCTTCTATAATCCTTGACAAAAACTAATAGAAATTCACACAGGTGTTCCTAATGATGTCTGCCGATATTTATTTGTTGTTTTGCCTTTTTGATATCAAATACGGTCTCATAGGAAAAAGGGGCTTCATGTATATTTCTGTTAAGGATCAATATACATGTATCTTCAACTCAAAATCCTGGACAAAAATTTGTGAAACTTCATAAGCGTGTTTCTTATGATAGTCCGCCAATATCATTATTTTAGCTTTTTTGATTAAATGTCGTGTCATGGAAAAAGGGGGCTTCACATATATTTTCATTATGGATTGATATCTCTTTACCTACAGGACAAAATGTTATGAAACTTCATCTTTATGTTGTTTATTACAAGCCACAGACAATGGTTAGGCCTATTTGTTAGCTCACCTGAGCACGAAGTGCTGGGTGAGGTATTGTGATTCGTTGTTGTCCGGCGTCGGTCTTTTCACAATATCTTTAAACATCTTCTCCTCCTAAACCAATCATGTTGAGACTTGAAAGGCATGTCCCTTGGGTGAAGTTCTACCAAAGTTGTTAAAGAATTGAATTAACCCTTTAACTCCAGGGGTCACAATTTTGGGTAAAATTGTATATAGAGCAAACTTTAAAAATGTTTTTGCCTGAAACTAAAAAGCCTAGAGCTTTGATATTTGGTATGTGGCATCTCCTTGTGGACTTCTACCAATTTTGTTCAAATGATGCCCCTGGGTCAAAACAGGGCATAAAGGTATATAGAATGAACTTTAAAAATCTTGTTAATCCCCCGCCGCGAAGCGGGAGGGGGATTCTAGGAATGGCCTTCGTCTGTCTGTCTGTCAGTCATACCTTGTCCGCTCCATATCTCCTGAACCCCTGGTCCGATTTTCAAAATATTTCACACACTTGTGTATCATGATGAGACGATGTGCAGAGCGCATGATTCGGTGTCCTTCCTTCAAGGTCAAGGTCTCAACACGGCTTCAAATGTCAAATGCTATACATTCTTGTCCGCTCCATATCACCTGAACCCCTGGTCTGATTTTCAAAATATTTCGCACACTTGTGTATCTTGATCAGACGATGTGCAGAGAGCATTATTTAATGACCTTCTTCTAAGGTCAAGGTCTAAGCACCACTCTAGAGTTTACACACTTTACATTTTTGTCCGCTCCATATCTCCCGAACCCTTGGCCTGATTTTCAAAATATTTCACACACTTGTGTATCTTGATGAGACCATGTGCAGAGCGCATGATAGGTGACCTTCCTTCAAGATCAAGGTCACAGCACCACCCTAGAGTTTACACACTTTACATATTTGTCCACTCCATATCTCCTGAACCCTTGGTCCGATTTACAAAATGATTCACACACACTCGTGTACCTTGATGAGACAAGATTCGGTGACCTACCTTCAAGGTCAAGGTAACAGCAGGGCTTGAAAGGTCAAACACAATACATTTTTTGACCGCTTCATATCTCATGAACTCTTGGTCCAATTTACGAAATAATTAACACACTCTTGTACCTCACACGCTGAAAAGATATAGCTATAGAAAACATTGTGAGAAAACAAGAAAATGCTGGTAACCAGCATTTTTCCCTTTTCCTTCAATATTTTTTACCCTTTCTGATACAAAAGTTACTGATTTGGCGATATATTAGATGTTGCCTGCAACCTCTTACAATTTCAACCAGTATAGAATTTTCTTGTCTGGTAATGGGTTAAAGCGTTTAACAGATTATGATTTCATCCTAACAGTGATTGAATATTAATTCCAAATAAAGTCTACTTTTGGACACTAACTCTGTCAGTTTTCTACTGTCCTGGTCATTTTACAAAACTTTCTTCTAATGCTAATCAATTAATGGTATCAAACGTCTTAATAAATGCTAGTTTGAAATAAGGCCAGCATCGGGGGATTGCGCTGTCTACGACAGAATCTTGTCAGAAACTAGATCTACAAGGCCTAGAGCTTTGATATTTGGTACGTAGCATCTCCTCCTGGACAGGCATAGCCCATGTAGGCTTTGGAAATAGCTCGTATATAAGCCCAGCATGGTGCGGACGTTATTGCAAATTGTTAGTTGGCAGTCTGTTTTACAAATCCCGGTTTTCCCCATGTCTGTATTTAGAAGCTATATTTAGAGATGCAGTAAACAATGGTATTTTTTTTAAAATCATTTACCTAGTAAGAAAACATTATATTCTTAAGAAATATTCAGCGAAAAGTTCGCTTGATTTTTCCATGGACGTAGAATCTATTATTCAAACTTATTTTCCGCTTGCTACTTTAGCGGCAATTTACGCACCGCGAACTAATATTCTGTACAGTACGACGCGTCATAGGCCAGCAGACAGACCTTCGAAGAACATGACATGCGCAGACAACGATAACAGGCTGCCACTTTAGTCTTATTTACACAAATCGACGAGTTTGATTGGTTCTATACAAAATTTATTCGATGCTACTTAAAAAAAAAGAGTTGTATTGCTTATATCAATACGAAACTTCCTGTTTGTACAAAATTTTCTCCTTCTATATGTGAATCTCGATTAATATTAAATAAAATTGTTTTTATTTACAGCTTTATGTGTTCTGAAGGTTGATGTGCATAATCAAATTGGAGTACATTATTTTTAACAACAGGCTACAATTCTTACTCAATTGACTTGAAAATTGGTCAGAATGTTTGTCTTAATTAAGTCTCTGGGGTCATGAACTAGGTCACTAGGTCAAATCAAAGAAATACCTTGTAGACACTCTAGAGGTCATATTTCTTACTCAATTGACCTGAAAGTTGGTCAGAATGTTTGTCTTCATGAAATCTCGGATGAGTTACACTTTGGGTCAGCTGGGGTCATAAACTAGGTCACTTGGTCAAATTAAAGAAATTCCTTGTGGACACTCTTAAGGCCACATTTCTTGCTCAATTGACCTAGAAAATTGGTCAGAATGTTTGTCTTGATAAAATCTCGGATGAGTTCTAATTTGGGTCACCTGGGGTCATAAACCAGGTCACTTGGTCAAATTAAAGAAATACCTTGTGGACACTCTAGAGGCCACATTTCTTACTTAATTGACCTAAATTTATCAGAATCTTTGTCTTGATGTAATCTTGGATGAGTTCGAATTCGGGTCACCTGTGGTCATTAACAAGGTCACTAGGTCAAATTAAAGAAATACCTCGTGGGCACTCTGGAGGCCACATTTCTTACTCAATTGACCTGAAAATTGGTCAGAATGTTTGTCTTCATGAAATCTCGGATGAGTTACACTTTGGGTCAGCTGGGGTCATAAACTAGGTCACTTGGTCAAATTAAAGAAATTCCTTGTGGACACTCTAGAGGCCACATTTCATACTCAATTGACCTGAAAATTGGTCAGAATGTTTGTCTTGATGAAATCTGGGATGAGTTCGATATTGGGTCACCTAGGGTCATAAACTAGGTCACTAGGTCAAATTAAAGAAATACCTCGTGGGCACTCTGGAGGCCACATTTTTTGCTCAGTTGACTTGAAAGTTGCTCAGAATGTTTTTCTTAATTAAATATCGGATGAGTTTGAAATTTGGTCACCTGGGGTCATAAACAAGGTAACTAGGTCAAATTGTGGACACCCTAGGGGCCACATTTTTTGCTCAATTGACCTGAAAATTGGTCGGAACTTTTGTCTTGATGAAATCTTGAAAGACACTGAAATTAGGTCACCTTGGGACATAAACTAGGTCACGACGTCAAATTAAAGAAATATCTTGTGGACACTCTAGAGGCCACATTTATTGCTTAATTGTCTTGATAATTGGTCAGAATCTTTGTCTTTATAAAATCTCGGATGAGTTCGAATTTGGGATACCTTGGGTCATAAACTAGGTCACTAGGTCAAATTAAAGAAATACCTTGTGGACACTCTAGAGGCCACATTTCTTACTCAATTGACCTGAAAATTGGTCAGAATGTTTGTCTTGATGAAATTTCGGATGTGTTTGAATTTGGGTCAGCTAGGATCATAAACTAGGTCTCACTAGATCAACTTACAAAACTTCCTTGTGGGCGCTCTAGAGGCTACAATTCTTACTCAATTGACCTGAAAATTCACCAGCATGTCTGACTTGATAAAATCTTAGATGAGTTCAAAATTGGATCACATAGGGTCATAAACTAGGTCACTAGGTCAAATTTAAAGAAATATCTTGTGGGCGCTCTAGCGGCCACAATTCTTAATCAATTGACCTGAAAATTGGTCAGCATGTTTATTTTGATTATATCTTGAATGAGTTCAAAATTGGGTCACACAGGTCATTAACAAGGTCACATTGAAGAAATACATTATGGGCACTCTAGATGCAACAATTCTAGCTAAATTGACCTGAAAATTGGTTTACATATTTGACTTGATGATATCTCGGATCACTCAGAAATTGGGTCTCATAGGGTCATAAACTAGGTCGCTCGGTCAAATAAAAGAAATGTATTGTGGGCGTTCTAGAGCTCAATTTTTGCTCAACTGACCTGAAAATTTGTGAGCATGTTTGACTTGATAATATCTTGAATGTATTTGAAATTGGGTCACATAGGGTCATAATCTAGGTCACTAGGTCAAATTACAGAAATACCTTGTGGGCACTCTAGAGGTGGCAATTCTTGCCCAATTCACCTGAACCTTGGTTAACAAGTTTGTCTTGATATTTTGGATGAGTTTGAAATATGGTCACATAGGGTCATAAACTAGGTCACTAGCTCAAATTGAAGAAAATACATTTTGGACACTCCAGAGGCTACATTTTCAGCTCAACTGACCTGACAATTGGTCAGAATGTTTGTCTTAATAATATCTCAGATGAGTTTTAAATTGGGTCATTATGACCCTGGGGTGAAATTTCGCCTACTGACTCAGGTGAGCGATCCAGGGCCATCATGGCCCTCATGTTATTTGTTTTGTAAGCATAATTTTTCCCACCAGACACAAACTCTACAATGTACTCTCCGCTTTGCAATTCGTTGGTCAGTTCACCCAAAAAATGACCTAATGGAGGACCAAACTCGTTTGGACGACTTACATAAATAATGCTGTCTGTATCGTAATACAAGACTCTTCTATCTAGCTTTAGCCTGGCCCAGCAAGTTGTAAATATTGCCAAATATATGTTGGTCTTATTACCTTCGGGTTGACCGTTGTCTTTATACTCCCATTCTACTTGTATAGTATCATTGGACAGTATATGAAAATCAACCGGTTGTTTCAGAGGATCTGAGAGTAACTGAAAGAATAAATCAGCCTGACTTTCGTGAAAAAATTCTGTTTGACGCATATTGAGGCTTTGTCCAAATTTCCCCCAAAACTATTGAGGGCCAATTTAGCCAAAGCTCTTAGACCAGGGTTCTTTACAATGAATTCTCGATCCAAAGTAACTCCTTTATTTTCAAAATATTGTTCAATGTACTTCATCATATCCTCTTCTCTCTTAACCAAATTGGGAGGACCACTTGCTTCCTGTTTAATTTTCAAGAATGTGTTAATGTATTTTGCAAATAGTCCTCCTTCATGAGTTTTGAGGTCATATTGCGCACTTTCCTCCCAGTGATATACTTCATAAATGTTTGTTATCTTATATCCTAACCTTAAAGCCGTTTCAAGTTCTGCGGTACACCAAGTACCAATCAATTCTCTCTTTTTCGTTGTACATTTACATGGCTTTTGATTTTCGGTATCCGCACAAGTCCGACATAACGGGAATTTAATTTGCCGTTTGACCTGGAAGGAAGGACAGGGTGATAGCGTATGCCTGACACTTGGCTGTTGGAGGCTTGATAGTGTATAAAAAATCTAAGTCTAAAAAACGGGGCATAACTCTGACAAAAAATGCATTTAGAAATATCTCCCTTAATAGTATGGATTGCTCTTTTGATAGTGGACAAATATTCCGAGTTTCAAGTAAATATCTTTAGTAATATCAGAGATATCACAAAATGTCAAATTTTTTGCATGACAACAACAACGACGTTGATGACAACGACATCAAGGCTATAGCAATACCGTGGGTTTTCTTCAAATACAGCCGAGCTATCAACTGAGCTAAACATGACAATGTTTTTAAAGGCAGACACTGAAGCAGACAACGTAAATGATTAATTGACCGAAATATAAAATCAAATTACATCTTGAGTGCAATCAGGTCACAAATCCTAATTGATGTCATTAATGGGCCCTTTTAGCTTAATATAAAAACCCTAACATTAAACGATAGGCCTACTGACATGTATATATTACCGGTATATTCCTTAAATTTTACTCACATACAAACAACAAAATCTAAGCTCAAACTGCACATCTTGTGCAGAGTGACCTTAATCTACACTATCTTCAAGCCCAAAAGTTAAACCAGTAACACAATTAATTATTGGTTCAATAATTCTATTAATGAAACGGTGCTAGAACCAACACTTATCCAACATCCAATTATGCATATACAAAAAGAATTCGTGAATTAAAATTGGTAAACAAGAAACACCCCCAGGGACAGAGCCGACCCCAATAACGATTACACAAATACCCCCAACCATTTACTGTACAATTTAGACTTCTGTTTTCCTTCGTCATAATAATTAATTGAGGATTATAATGCCAAAACCATTTAAAAAACGATTATACAAAATATAAAACGTTGGTACCATTTCTACAGTCAGTATAATAGTAATTAAAATATTTTCTGTTTATCTGATGTCAAGGACAACAGGGTGGAACAAAACGTTTCGCAGACTAGACGATTTTGTACACCAGAAATACAGACTAGAAACATCGACCGTTTTCAGTTGGTAAACTTTCTTTTTTTGAATGACCATGGTATCGAAACTAACCCTCACTTTAAAACACGTACATTTGAATCTTTCATTTATTTCGAATTCCTGAATGGTTAACATAACATGGTTAAAGTTTCAAATGTAAACCAACGTATAAGAATAACATAAAACTTACCCATTAAAAATCCTTTCAATCCATTACTCACAAAATTAGTAAAATTAAAAGCACTGACTTCTTTTACCGATTAAAAGGTTAAGCATACATTCTTTTTGAAAATCTAAGTACAAATGATGAATCAAATGAAAATGTAACAAAGCAAAGCGACAGTCATGGCTAATAATAGTATCATTTCTATCCGTTGTGAAATAAACATAACTCATTTCCATACAATCCCGTGTTTAGACAGAACTCTGAAAAACGTTGTAGGAAATGCGGAAAATGCGGGTCTCAAACCAGTAAAATTCAAAGCGATACCAATTCTATATCTATTGGTGACAGACCTTAACCCAATACCAGACAACAAAATTTTAGACTGGTCCAAATTGAAATATGTTGCAGACGATAAATAGAATGTGGCCAAATCCGTAAAATTTGTATCAGAAAAGATAGAAAATATTTTGGGAAAAGGAGAAAAAGCCAGTAATTGTTCTTCTTTTCCCACAATGTTTTCCATAGCTATGTTTTTTCAGGGCGTCAATACGCGGGATTGTGTGTTAATGGGTTAAATGATGTTTGTTGTGATACCGTAAATAATATGTGACCCTTCATACAAAAAGGGATCATCCTGGAATTCTGTAAAATAGATATTTGAAAAAAAGAGATCGGATCCAGCACAGGTCAATCTGGGTAATAAATACATAGTTATGTAGAACGACCAATCTATATTAAAAAAAATCTGCCAAAGGCGAAAACTTTCGACCCTGGTTAGTCTACGCAATTTGCACAGTCTGTTCGATCCGTCTTTGAGGTGATTGTGGCTGTATTCTTGCGTGTATGTGTTCGAGCTTCCATCTATATGGGCAGGTACGTGTGTACGTGTATGTGTGCTTGCGTGCATGTGTGCGTACCTGCGTGTGTGAGTATATTCATGCCTGCGTGTTTGTGTGTTTGTGTGGTTTTGTGTGCGTGTGTGTGTACGCGTGTACGTGTGTGTGTGTGTGTGTGTGGTAATCATTCTTTGGGTTGGTCCCGAAGGACTGGTGGTCTCGAAAGACTGTTTTTTTTGGAGGGGGGCACGCAAGTGGAACCAGATTATTTGCCTATGGTTTCCATGGGATAGGCCGTGATAATTGGGCTAAAATCTTCTTATATAATTTCTTTTGGCAATTCAAAGCCGTTAAAAGAAGACACGACTCTGCAAAAATATACGTCTTTTCCCTGTATATCTTTTACCGATTTCACTGGAGAATTTTAATTCGAAAATTACCTTGTTGTAACTTTGTCGTGTGAATACACCATGCTCCAAAGTGAATTTTACTATTTCATAAATATCTGAAATAGAAAAATGCCAAAAAAAAAAAACAAAAAAAAAACAAACAAAACAAAAACAAAAAAAAAAAAAAAAAAAAAAAAAAACAAGTTGCATGGAGAATCATCTAAGAATCTTTCTGCATCAAAATAATGTTTCCTAATGAAATGCTCGTAATGCATATATTTTTTTTAGCGCAAATATTTCTTGCTATAAAAGCGAGGTTTGCCAAAGCCCTGTCTTAGAGCCAGGTCCCTAAATTGCAAGAGGAATAAAGTCTAAGCTCCATTACAGCAAGTTTATATACGGCCAAAGATCCACTCAGCTTTACTTAATCCGACCCCATGTTTGGTCCCTAATTAATACAAATGCTAGGATCAACCTATCAGCCCGATGAAACGTAAGTGCAGGACATTTTGTTTATTTAAAAAATAACTGACACTTCTTGACAGATTGTAACAAAAAAGTATTGATACATTAGTCGTAAAAGACGGCAATTTTTTTCTGTGTGTTGATAAAAAAAATGGCAGATAAATGCAATCAAAGTGTTGTACAAATTACATATACGATCTGTTAAAAACGCGGTCTTTGGGTCTTTGATATCATTGTATAGTTTAACGAAAAAGTCAACTTGCTCATTCCTCTTCACTTAAATAATGTTTCAACTATATCGAAAAAAAGTTGCTTGATAAACAAAAAAAAAAAAAAAAAATAAATAAATAAACATCGAAAACGTCGAAATTGGTTTACGGTTAGTGTTAAAGTAACGTATCCATTATTTTTTGTTTAAATTCGCTTCATCTTTTTAGGTATTTGGATTCTTTTAAAATGAATTGGCAGGATGAACAGATACTTTAATCTTTAAAACCAATCCGTTATCACTACTTTTGCAGGACGCTGTGGAAGGGTTAAAACTAAAAGAAGTGAAAGATATTGTTTGAAATGCAATACCCATGATGTTGAGGATGAGTATCATTTTATTTTGATCTGCCCGTTGTACAAGGAATTAATAAATACATACATGTATATAAAAAAAAATACTATATAAGAAAAAACCAAGTTTTATAAAATTTTGTCATCTTATGTCATCAATAAAACATAATGAAATAAGAAAGCTAGCAATATTTGTAAAAAAAGGCTTTATCACTTAGAAATCTGTCGTAGGTCCTACATTATCTTTATACGTTCATTCTAAAAAGAAAACCTTTACTAACAGTAAAAATAATATTAATTTATTAAAATTTCCATTTCAGTACTATTGCACTGTTTCTTCGATATGATTTGATTATTGTTTCTCTCTGCACTTGGACTTTTGATAATGTGTTACGATGAGTCTCAGTTATGAATTATAATATTCCATATTCCGTTTCTTATGCATAATACTTTTTGAATCAGCCTATGATTGAACATGACTATTATTATATGTCATTATTGTAGTCTTTGTGACGATGTACTGCATGTACAAGTCGTAATAAATCTAATCTAATCTTAACCCTTTACCACACAATCCCAAGTAACGACCCTGAAGACCAAGCCTTTAGAAAACAATGTGGGAAAAGTTCAAAATGCTGGTAACCAGCATTTTTCTCCTTTTCCCATAATGCTTTCCACCCTATCAAATAAAAATTCCAGTATTTTTGACCACATAATTGAAATTGCCATCTGAAAATGATTTCAATTTGGACTAGTCTAAACTTTTGCTGTGTGTTAGAGAGTTAACTCATCACCACAAGAGAAAATGTAGACTTGTCTGAATTGAAAGAATTTTCAGAATTAAATATGAATGTAGCTCAAATAATGGTATTTGTCTTTGAAAGGATAGAAAACATTGTGGGAAAAGAAAAAGAATTGCATTTTCTCCTTTTCCCACAATGTTTTCTAAAGGCTTTGTCTTCAAGTTGTTGATACTTGTGATTGTGTTGTAAATGGTTAAAGGTTAAAGAACATTGTGAAAAGAGAAACTAGCTGGTTACCAGCAATTTTATCTTTTTCTTAACCCTTTACCACACAATCCTGAGTTTTCACGACCCTGAGGAAGAAGCATTTTGAAAATATTGTTGGAAAAGGAGAAAATGATGGTAAACAGCATTTTCTCCTTTTCGCACAATGTTTTCTACCCTATCAAAGACACTTTACATAATTTTATTCATATGTCAGGTGTCGTCTGCAAAGGCGTTCAATTTGGACTAGTCTACATTTTTGTCATTTGGTAAAGAGTTAAACTCAAAAGGTTTCTTACCTACGTCTTTATCCCTTTCACTATTGACAAATTTTAGACCGTTTCATTTTTTGGAGATGACAAGTTCAAAATGAGTCAGAAATGGGCTTGAGCTCTGTGATAGGGTAGAGAACATTGTGGGAATAGGACAAAATGCTAGTTACCAGCATTTTCTCCTTTTCCCTCAATGTTTTCAAAAGCCTCCTTCCCCAGGGTTGTGAAAGCGGGGGATTGTTTGGTAAAGGGTTAGATAACATGGTTTGGTAAAGGTTTAAATTGAAATGTACGTATGTGTACTGTGTGCCAATAAGAGGAATGCCTTTTAGAAATTTCTATGTTTGCCACAATGTTATCAAAATTTGCTTGAAGCCAAGTTGAATGCGAAATTTATGTTGTCTACATAAGCCAGTAAAGCTATGATTTGCTCCCTACAGGTTTTGACATCTGTTAGTTCTCCACGTAGCCAAGTGTTGCATTTAATCGCTGTTAAGTACAAATCAATCTTAGCATATCTGGCTCTTCATCTTTATTTTTCTCATACATTTAAAACAATGTGAAAAAAGAAACAATTCTTCCCGACTAGGTCTATAAGTGATTAGTAAATAAGTGCAAAAAAAAGGAGAAATAACAAAAGCAGAAAGGAAATGGACAAAACAACCCCATTCTATGAACAACACTCTCAATTCTAACATCCCTGATGCTGACAAACAGATTTTTCTCTTTTGCAAATACGGCTTTCTACCCTGTAGCAGGTGAATCCCTGGAGTCATATGTTGTCTGCAAATGCTTTCAATTAGGAATAGTCTATAATGTGGTCTTCTTCTAGAGGTTAAAGAAATTTTGAAGTAAACCATACAAAATCAACATTACAGTGAACTTGCAATACTACCAACTGATACAGAATGTTGATTTAACCCTTTCAGCGCTATAGGCGAAAACAGGGACTTTTGTGAGTGGCATAGATCAAGATCAGAATGCAAAAAACACGCAGTCTGATCTTGGATGTATACCATCCACATGTTAAGTCAACCTTTGACATAAAAATCTGTTTGACTTTCAGAGGATTGTTTTTTTTCTGCCGTCGAAAGAGGTCAAGATTATTCATTTGGCAATGAAAAGGTTAGATTCTTGATTAGATTAATGTGAACTTGACTATACATTCTTTCATTTACATGCAATTGCACAGTATTTGTCAACGCCATTTGAGGACTTCAAAGGCTTTACCAGCAAAATTCTGTGTTTTGACGTCCTCTTGACACGAAGGCTTTCAAAAGCATTATGAGAAAAAAGAATAATGATTGGCTACAGTCATGACCATTTTTTTTTTTTTTTTTTCTCCTTTCTCAAAATTTTATACAAAAAGTGCTGTCTTTAGATAATTTCAAAATGGGTTAAGCTGATTTTTGTCTTCTTAGACTATAGACAGTTTTGCAAATTCTGACTTAGTGGTAAAGTGCCCCGGGTTCGATCCTCACTCGATCCACTGTGTTTTTTGTGGGAGTGTCCTCGGGTAAGACACTTCAGAGTCCTAGCCTTGTACTGGTGAAACCCAGGAAATACATGAATATGTGAACTGTTGCCGTAATATGACTGAAATAATGTTGAAAGCGGTGTAAAACACCATGCAACCTACAATACCCAATAAAAACGTTAGCAAATAATGTTTTTGTGTTTCTGTAGTTCTTTGGTTCTTTCTTGGGTTCGACAGATCAGTGATTTTGCAGCTTTGGAATGGACTCTAGTGTAACTGAAAATATATACATATTTTTTCTTAAATTTTCTGTAAAAAAATTGTGAAATTAATCTGTTACCCTCTGAAAATTAAAGTTTATTAAGAAGACATCAACCCTGCACTGTTCATCAGTGGGCATGTGATTATCAATACATAACAATTTTTGAAATGGATGACATGGTTATTTTCAATATTTTTTTACTCTAGCATATTTTACTTAAAATAAGAAAATACTTATCCTAAGTGTCAAACATTGAGGCACTTACTGTATTTGCTTTCAAAAGTTTTGCTCGTGGTAGTACAAATGTTCAGGTTTAGGGTTAGCCATTACCTGTAATGGGTTTTGTTCAATCAAAATCAAAAGTTTCTTTCAAACTGCCAGAGTCTGTCTCAATAATGTTTAAGTCAAGTTAACATGAAAACAAGTCATGTCGGTTCTAAAAGGAGGTCATTCGAATAATTTCATCACTAGGATATTCACTTTCCAAACAGTATCAGTTTCAAGTTAACCCTTTACCAAACGTCAATATTTTAGTCTAGTCCAAATTGAAAACATTTGCACACTACAAATTAAATGTGACTCCAAACTTGAAATATGAATTAAGAAGGATAGAATCTATTGTGGGAAAAGGAAAAAAATATTGGTTAGCAGCATTGTCTCCTTTTTCTACAATGTTTTCGAAAGCATTCTTTCTCAGGGTCGTTAAAAGTCGGGATTGTGTGGTAGAGGCTTAAGATAATTTTTGTCACAAACCTATCTTAGTTATGTTATAATTATTTTTGTAACTTCTCCCTGTCTGCTTTTTTCGTATGATCTATTCAGATGTTCCATGAAGTCAACTGCAGCAAGCTGACATCTAGACTTACATACTGTATACCTGTAATTTTTCAGTTGTAATATTTTATCTTCAGCTTACTTGAGCACTTTGTGCTCAAGGTGAGCTTTTGTGATCACACTGTGTCCGTCGTGCGGTCGTCAACATATACCTTGTGTGCACTCTAGAGGCCACATTTTCAGCCAGGTCCTCATGAAACTTGGTCAGGATGTTTGTCATGATCAAATCTTGGACAAGTAGAAATTAGGTCACATGGGGTCAAAACGGTAGGTGACAGAGCCAGATCTAAGAAAAACTTTGTGTGTAATCTGGAGGCCACATTTTCAGCCTGATACTCATGAAACTTAGAATGTTTGTCTGGAGAAAATCTTGGACAAGTTTGAAATCGGCTCACGTAAGGTCATAAAGTTGTCATGAGGCCAAAACTAAGAAAAACCCTGTGTCTACTCCAACAGCCTTATTTTCAGCCTTATGAAACTTGGTCAGAATGTTTGTCTGGATGAAATCGTGGAAAAGAATCATGTTAGTCACGTGGGGTCAAAACGTAGATCACGGGGCTAAATCTTAGACAAACCTTGTGTGATACTATTGGCTACAATATGAGTCGGATTAGAAATTCAAAAATAGGATGAACGAGTCAAAAAGTAGATAACTTACACTCGTGTGTTTTACATCATCAGGACCAGGATCTTTTCAGCCTTATCAATCTTAGATGACCTTACTCAGGTGAGCACTTTAGGGCCAATGGCCCTCTTGTTATATTTGTTTTCATGTTTATGATGAAATTGTTGAAACGTTAATAAAAGTAGCAAACAGTTTAACTTTCAAGTGTTTACTTTTTCCCTGTTTTCACTGTTATTGTAACTTGAGCAATCAATTGATTCAGTGGTGTTTTACCCCGCTTTTAACATTATTTCAGTCATATCATGGCAACAGCTTACTTATTCATGTATTACCAAGGTTTCACCAGGCTGGGGCTCTGAATTGTCTTGTCCAAGGGCATTCCCATGAAAAACCAAATGCTTCCAGCAATGCTCAATTCCATGGTCTCCCGATTATAAGTCATACACTTTACCACTGCGCCACGAAGGACATGCCCAACTTCAGCCACTTATTTGACAAATCACTTGAGTCCTATGACAAACCATTGGAAACCTCAGTGACTTACAAAGGAAAATCCTTCAACAATTGTCAAAAACTTAATATTTTACTGATCCAAGTTGAAAGCATTTGCAGTCGACAATTTAAATGTACATGTAGGTCAAACAGTGATTTCTGTCTTTGAACATTATTGGAAAAGGAGAAAATCTGGTTACTAGCATTTTCTCCTTTTCCCACGATGTTTCCAAATGCCTTCTTCAGAGGTGTTAAAACTAAGTATTGTATGGTAAAGAGTTAATTGAAGAAAAGTGACCCATCAAAATGAGTATTGTTGAAGATCCTGAGTGCCCGTTTATTCTAATTCTTTCTTTTATTATTTGGTGTCTCAAAGATTGATAATTACATGCAGTGAGGATAATTTAGCAGAGTCAAATGGCATACACTAATTAACAAATCAACAGGTTTGCCAAAACTGAATGCTCTTATGCATTGTTTTCAACATCATTTCATTCATATTGCAACAGCTCATGTGTCCTGGCTTTCACCACAACAAAGCAAGGGCTGCATGCCTTTAAAGGTGATCAAACAAAGGCCATCAGATAACTAATCCTACACTTTCTCCATTCAGAACACAAGCAGATAATAATTCCACAGTTAAGCGTAAAGAATCCTACAAGGACATAGATTTATCTTCAAATATTTATTGTATGTACTCTCTTACCGCACAAAGTTTCTTTCCAAAGTTCTTTGACCCATATCAAATATTCAGACTGTGGCTGATATTGTGAAAGTGTCTTCCTACAAAGAAAGACATGTATACATAAATGAAGGCCACATTAGATTACCAAAATGCCATTGAAATATGTGGATTTTGCCATATGGCTCATTTTATCCAAAAATATGCAGTCACTACCCATATTTTCGTAAATATAACGAGAAAAAAAGTGGGCCATGATGGCCCTGGATCATGTTCTGATCTAGTTCCATGAAATGTATGCAATAACACACTTTTTAACTCTTTACCACACAATCACGGGTTTTAACGGCCCTTAAGAAAAGGCCTTTTGAAAACAGTGTTTTCTAACCTTCCCAAAACAAATTTCATTTTTTTAGTCAAGTTTATTTTGTCATCTGCGAATGCTTTCAATTTGGACAAGTCTAAAATTTTGTCGTTTGGTAAAGGGTTAACTCCTTTACCACACAATCCCACATTCAACGACCCATGGAAACAAGTCTTTGTGGGAAAACATTGTGCGATAAGGACAAAATCCTGGTTGCCGTAATTTTCCACTATTCCCACTATTCTTTTTACTCTTTCAGAGAATACTTTTTCATTTGTATAAACTTCTGAGTTACTTCTGCAGATGGTTTTGACCGTGAAGAGGGTAAAATTTGTCATTGGGTAAAGAATTAACCCTTTACTGCATGGTGCCGCCTTTTAACGACCCTGGGAGAGAAGCCTTTTGAAAAAATTGTGGGAAAAGGAGAAAATGCTGGTAACCAGCATTTTCTCCTTTTCCCACAATGTTTTCTGCTCTATCAGAGAAAAGTTGCACCATTTGAGCCACATTGAAATTGTCGTCTGCAAATGCTTTCAATTTAGACAAGGCCAAATTTTTTTTTGTCTGATAAAGGGTGATAGGCATTTTTTTTGTTTTTGGTCGTTATCTGATCGAGTGATCAACTTTGATAGATATTACATTTTAACTTATAAGAGATATAATAAAAACAGGCATACACAGAGTATATCCAATAAAAAGCACACATTAGATACTGACCCATTTGTGGACTCAATGTTAAGCATTTTCAAAAAGATCTTTGACTGAGATAATTTCACGGGAAAATTCTTATCCGTTTTCATGAACACTGGACAGAGGATGTTGCCTCTCAGCTAAACACAGGATAAACAATTGCTGCACATGACAAACATAATCATAATTCCATTTTCTCCTTTTCCCAGAATGTTTCCTATTGTTCAAAGACAGAATCATTATTTACGCTACATATGATTCGTCGTCTGCAAATGCTTTGAATTTGGTTGAGTCCAAATTATTGTTGTTGGGTAAAATGTTAACCCTTAACACACAATCCTGACATTTCACGACCCTGAAGAAGAAGACTTCAAAAAACATTGTGGGAAAAGGAGAAAATGCTGGTCACCCGCATTTTCTCCTTTTTCCACAATGTTTCCTATCCTAACAAAGACAAAAATAATTTGTTGTCTGCAAATACTTCCAATTTGGATCAGAATAAAATTTTGCTGTGAAGTAAAGAGTCAAATAACGGTATTTCCGTTAAGCAATGGGGGAGACTAAGATCAGGCTACACTGTTATAATTCAGTCTTCTGTTGTACATCGATAGGACCGCGTCATCTACTTACTGAAGCCAAAGTCTAACGGTTTTAAATAGCGTCAGCTCCACACCACAACTACGATAGGTTTACCTTCGATCCGAAGGAGAGCGCCGGTGTTATTTGTGGAGAAACAAACAAAAAAAATAATAATAATAATAAACATCGGAGCTCCCCTTCGGATCGAAGATACGGTAGATAGGTCAGAAATGCAGAAGAAAGCAGTAAAGTGACGGTCGACACTGACCGAGTTTGATTTGCAGATTTCATAATAGCTTTCTGGGTAAAGAGTGTTACCGACATGATTTTCAAAATGAAATACAACAAAACTGAAACGAAACTGTGAGCTCTAGAAATCTGTCAAAAGCAGCGACATTCAAATAGTTTGAGACGGTCCCTTACCACTCGATCTAAATTTTCGCCACTCGTCTGTCGCGTTCACAATTGTTCCCTTCCGTTATTTCTGTCCACCTAACAATCTGGTCACGTAAATTTACCGTTTACTGTGTAGTTTTAAGAGCTTTCTGATCTTCGTCTTTTAACGGCCAACTGCGTCGTTCACTTCAGGCGAGACGCCATTTTTGTTATGGAATTTAAGGTCAACCTAAGGTCATAAAGTCACGTGACATTCCCACGATGCTTTTTTGAATTCTGGCGCAAAATCTTAAAATACCTTAAGGGGCTACATAGCCTTTTAAGGGAATACCATATAAAATTTTTGTTTTTAGTAATTTTATTATTCTTATCTATTGATGATTTACATTGTTTTCTCTTGGAATTTCAGTGGTATAGATATTTTTTAATTCGGTAAGATGTTGAAAATCTAAAGAGCCACCTTTAATCTTAAGCTTGTTCTAGAATGGGAATTTATTTCTCAAAGAAAGAAGAAATTACCGGAATATTCACAGCATGAAATTAGTGTAACATCTCCAGTCAGCTCAACAAACATTGATGATGTCACAGCTACAGGGAAGCGGTGCAAACTTCGGTCATAGCGTCTGAAAGAAATATAAAAATGAGCACCTCATGATCCAGAACCTATGTAAAAGGGACATTAGACCATAACATTCGAACATATGCCTGGAGACCAAAACAAGTTAACATAACCCAGGACAGAGATATTGATAATAAAGACGTAAACAAGAAATAAGAGAACAAGGGGAGTAACTCTGTCTAGTGCATAGCAGCTCTATTGACGAGGCCTGATGCTGGCCGAGAGAGAGAGAGAAGGGGGGCAGTCCTGTATATATGATTAAGAAGTGCTGCTGCAATGTTTTCAGAGGAAGGAAAAATAGGAGAGAGAGAGGGGTGATGAAGGAAGGAAGAGAGAGAGAAAGATAGAGAAAGTGTGAAAGATAGAGAGTGAAAGAGAGACAGCGATTTATTAGGGGAAGGGTCTTGTATAAAATACTTTCTCCCTCTGCCACACAGTTTTCAGAAAAAAGGGGGGACAGACAAACACAGGTTGGGGATAGATGCTGGACAACCAATGGGTTAGGAAAAAATATGCAAAGAGGCTTACAGGTATTAAAATGGTACTTATAGACCCCAAAATCCAAAAGGCAGTCTGGCTCCTTTTGCTTTTGTTGCACTTGAGAGAGAGAGAGAGAGAGAGAGAGAGAGGCAGTCATAATATATGATTAAGAATTGCTGCTGCAATATTTTCAGTAGAAGAAAAACCGGAGAGAGAGAGAGATAGAGGGAGAGAGAGAGACACACACACAGAGGGGGAGGAAGAGAGAGAAAGAGAGAGCGAGACTGAGAAAAGTAGAGAGTAAAAGAGAGGGAAAGCGGCTGATTCGGGGAAGGGTCATGTATATAATTCTGGCTCCTTCTGCCACAATGTTTTCATATAAAGGGGGGGAGAGAAAAGACAAACAGGTTTGGGGATAGTAGAGACAGCTGGACAAACAATGAAATGGGACAAAATATGCAAAGAGGATTATAGGTATTAAATGGTACTTACAGCCCGACTAAGTCCAAAAGGGGTCTGACTCCTTTTGCCGCAATGAATTTACACAGCCAATGGAAATGCCCCTGTCAAAATAACATTTCCTACCCTTATTAAGAAAACTTTCCTTCAAGTTAATATGCTCTGTATTCACACAAAGCTTGAAATTACAGAGGTGGTTTTCATGAAACTTTGGTCGATATTTCATAAATTTCCGATTGACCATAACTGCCATTATGTTGGCTCTGCGGTTCGAAACCCGGACCCAGCAGGGTCGCTTGGATCCTTGGATGTGAATTGCCCATACCCGGTCTAACTTACACTATATCTTTCTTCCTCCGGTCCAGTCTCACAACTTTATAACAGAAGGGGCATTTCCAATACTTTTGGCACTGTGATGGTCCGCTGGGTTGGCCCTTCTTCTTGCCCTTCTTGTGTAGGGGTACTTCTTTGTGGTGTTGATAACAGTCGTCCGATCGACACGTCATGTTGCAGTCCGCACAGGTTCAGGTCTGTTCTGTCTTCAGGCAATGGTCCCTCTTGCACACGATGCAGCTGGTGTCACATTCGTGTCTCTCTTTGTTGTTGTAGTGATACAGACATTTCTCGTAGAAGTACACCGCACTGAAGAACCCCATGATGCTGCTGATGGCGTGAAAGTGGTCATCGTCCACCAAGTACACGTAAATGCAGAGACGTTCGTCACTACTTGGACTGGTGATGAACTTATTCCCTAATCATGCACTGACCACCATCACGCGCACCCCGAGGAGTTCTTCAAACGCCTCCACGTCGTTGAGACTCTCTGGTCTGTCTTGCCATTTTACATAAGGCCGCTGCCATTTGACCTTGTTGTTTGAGGTTTTTGTTGCATAGGTCCTTGTAGTAGGTCAAGGGCACTTTCTGGGTCTCCAGGACCAGTTGTAAGTTACTTTTCCCCTGTCTGTTTTTGTCACCTCTTTCCATTCTTCGGGGGTACATCTATTTAACTTGGCCCAGCTCACGCCAATCGCTCTCACCATACATAAATGGTCGTTATTGTCTATGGTCACAATCGAGGTTTTTAGCTGTAGTGAGTTCTTCTCTCCTTTCAGGTTGGTGATTGGTTGTCTGGTTCCCACTTTGGGTAAGTCAATGGTGCCTATAGTGACGGAGAAACTTTCGTTGATGGAGAATTTCTCGTTGCTGTTGAGTACCTTTTGCAGGGTCTCCATCACTTTGGTTGCGTCCAGTTGCTCCCAGGCCTGGAGGGGGACGACGACAGGGTCATGCAATCTGTCATGGTGTACAACCACACGCCCTAAATCGTTCCCCGCCAAATTCCCCCGGGCCTGGTTCAATACGTCCTGCATCATGTCATGGAGACCCTCTCTCACGTCTTTGAGTTGCTGTCCATTGTACTTTTCGTCTATTTTCACATTGTAAGTTCGGTCTATAGCTGCATTTTTTGCATAAGTGCGTTGTGAGGTTTTCTTCATAGTATACTGTAGTTGATGCGATGGTCTGGGTTGAGGTTTATCTCCCCTACCTTCTTGTACTGGGCTCGGGGGATCGGACTCTCCATCGTCTGCGCAGGTTTGGGCAAGGGCCTCCATTTCGTCGTCAAAGAGCTTTGACGGCCCCATCTATCCCCTCTTGCTCTCTTACGTACTCCAGGGCCAACTCCAAGTTGTCTTCTGTCTCGTCTGTTACCTCTGTGTTGACCACCTGGTTTTTTATTTTCTAGGTTCCTCAATTGATAAAGCTGGAACCTGACTACTGAGGAACTACAGCTGTGCGCCTTCTTATATACTCTCCCACAGCAAGCAAGATCTAATTTTGGAACATCACACCATTTTCCTGTATTCTGATTGGTCGTTGCGTCCTGTAATTTGATTGGCTAAGAATCCTGGCTTTGGATTGGCTGAATTTCAATCCGTTTTAGGGGTTCAAGCTCGAGGTCCTTTTGTTCCCCCCCCCCGAGCCATCTGACAGTTGAATAGGCTATTGTGTGACCTTCCGGTCATAGGTCAACAGAAGCCGGACACGCTGACGACTTGAAAAGGGATTAAGTTTGACAGTTGAAAGGGGTATTGCTCTGATATCCGGCTTAAGTCAGACACGCTGACAACTTGAAAACTGGGGAGTTGAAAGGGGTATTGTTCTGATATCCGGTCTAATATCAATTGAATCAAAACACGCTGGCAACTTAAAAGGGATTAACTTGGGGAGTTGAATAGACCATTGTTCAGATCTTCTGGCCCCTATTATAGACTAAGCTGATGTAATGACTCTAAATATAGTTGATGATCACATATCTAAGTATAGCTTCATGCATTCGCATTCTTCTACCTTAGACTCTGTTCTGGACTTAAGGTCTCATTTGAAAGTCACATTTTGACCATGGCACTTCGTGGAGCTGCAGGTAAATTATTATTTATTTATTTATTTATTTATCGTCTGGTAAGGAAAGGGCCTGACCCTCAATGCCCGCTAGTACTTACCAGCACGAGGTACACACGTCAGCTCTGTATATTAATCCTGATCCAACATGGCCGACCCTCATCCAAGATGGCGAACTCCCCATACCCGCCACGAATACCCATGACACACCAACAACTCCTTATATGCAAATGAGTTACTAAAAATAGTAACACGAGGGCCGAAAGTAGGTCAAGATGGCCGCCGATTACGTCATTTTTGTTTACATCCAAAGAGACCCCTATACTACTTAGTGCCTAAACTTTCGACAGGTGCTGTCCGAGCACCAAATTTGCAGCTGCCAAAGCTCGATTTCGGAAAATTTCGTTGTAGGATTCTGGGGTTTAGGCTTACATTTCAGTGCAAGCTTTATGGTTGATTGATTGATTGATTGATTGATTGACTGATTGATTGATTTTCACACGGCTTTCAACATCTCACGGCGACAGCTCCCTTGTTCATGTTCGTCTTGGATTTAATGAGTTCTTGCAGCCAATTTTCTACTCAATGAACGAGAGCAATTAAAGAAGCTAAGGTAAACGGTTTCCCCTCCCTGCTACCCCACCCCCTAAATCTGCCTATCTTTATGTTTCATGAGTGAAAATTTACATTTCGGTCCTGTTTTGCATGCGTGCATTCGTGCGTGTGTGTGCGTTATCTACATTAATTCTTCATTTAGCTACATTGCGGTATTTAGGCTTTTAAAATTACATTTTACTACATTTCGTCTTTGCCGTTTCCACATTCCGTTATGTTCCATTGGTGAAAATTCACATTTCGGGTCTGTTTCGCGTGCGTGCATGCGTACGCGCATGCGTGCAAGTGCGCGTATGTGTGTTATCTACATTCATTTACTTGTATTCCGGTACTTAGGCTTTTAAAATTATATTTTGTTACATTTTGTTGTCGCCGTTTCCATATTCCGTAACATTCCGTGAGTTTGGCTCCTACATTCCGTAACATTTTCTGAATGTTCCGTTGATGAAAATTTACATTTTGGGTCCGTTTTGTGATCGTGCGTGCGTGCGCTCGTGAGCGCATGCGCGCGTGTGTAACATTTCGTTGTTGCCATTTCCACATTCTGTAACATTCCGTCAACAAGGCATCTACATTCCGTAAGATTTTCTAAATCTGGTTTTCTCAATGGGTTTGTTTTGTGTGCGTGTGTGCATGTGTGTGTGTGTGTATTTTGTGTGTATTAAGAAATTTGAAATTTTTAGTGGGTTGCAAAAAACTAGAAACACTGATATTAGGTTCATGTCATTTGTTATCGGATGGTACATTTAGATATATGGAAGGATGTAAGAGCTTGGATTATCTTGATGCAGGATTCACACAATTGACAGGAAAGACTGTGGCAAAATTTATAAGTCATTCTGTACATCACCTAGAACTGTGTACAGTTGAATTTGATTTAAATGATTTGAAATGTGTGCTTGCAAAATGTGATTCACTTGAATCCATTAGAATAAAGTTAAGCTTAAATGTAACAAAACAGGAACTTTTGATGTGTATGTCACAATACAAAAATGTTTGTATTGGTCTGTGGAAATCAGACTTTTTAGTCCCATTACTGGACTGAATAGTTTTTGACAGTTGATGGAAATTCCAAAGCTTGAGTTTGTTTGCATTTTTTTAGTTCAACAAATGGAAGTAGTTTTTTCTCGTGCTCACTGATTGTTTTGTTTTGAAATACATGGGACAAACTTATTAGTTAGCTTGTAAAACATAAATTTGATGATGTTGTGAATGAAAGTCTGGTTCACTTGGGATCAAATACAGTTTTTACAAATGCACAGCCTTTCAAAAACACTTTGGGAAAAGAAAAAATTGGTTATGATGAGCAATTTCTCGTTTCACCACAGTATTTTTCCTTGATAAACATGTCACACTCTCTCACAAATACACTATGCTCTGATAAGTGCATTTTAAAACCCCTATGTGCCTTACATGTATATGGGTAAATACATTTTAATTCTTCTGTGTATCACGAAGAATTGTGTGCAGTTGAGTTTGATAAATTTACATGATTTGAAATGTGTGCTTGCAAAATGTTATTCACTGGAATCCATTAGAATAAAGTTAAGGGCAAATCTAACAAAACAGGAACTTTGGATGTGTATGTCACACACAGTACAGAAATGTTTATATTTGTCTGTTACATACATATTTTTAGTCCATTTTCTTGAATGAATTTTGAAACAAGAGAAACCCTGTTCTACAAGTTTCATTATATTGTGGTTCAAAACAAGACATGGTATATCCATCTACGGCAAAACATTGAGGAGAAAGGCCTTAACTCATCTTTGTAATGTTATTTTCTTTCACAAGATTTGAAACTTCTTATGAATTCTGATGTTTAATTTTGTTTATATGTTATTGATGTTGCATTCATTTACAGTCTGCAGGGGGCATTCTGTCAGATGTAGTTTTCATGAGTTTAACTCTGCAACTTTATAAAGAGATGCAGGTGATAATTCAGAAAACACAGAAAGTACTAAATGCAAAGAAAAGTATTTTGTCTTTTCAGAATGTTGTCTGGACTTTCTTTTTGAAGTTTGTAGAAAATTTTCTAAATTTGTATTTTTTTAATTGAGATCTGTTTGTAGTTGTTAGCTATAAATTTGTGCTATGTTGAAAAAGGACATCTAGTGATTAGGTAGGCTCCAAAAGAAAAACTGAAATTTTACCTTTCATTAAATTATGTGTCTTCTACCTTTTGAAAGACACTATTAGCATAAATATCTTTTTATATAAAGATTGAGAAATGTCAAGTGATAAAAATTTTCTCAGGCCAGTATTCATTACAAAGTATTCTATTTTAGTTTAACCTGATGATGTTCATCATACATACCTGTTAACCCATCCACATAGACTCTTTTGAAATTTATTGTATAGTACTGAATCATTTGTTGCAGGGCATAGCATATAGTGAAACACAATAAAACTTGAGTAATGCATTCAAAGAGATATATGTCGCAATCTGATAGCAAGTGTCAAAAGCGTTATTTACAGCCTTTGAAAAGAGTATGGACTGGGTTGCCATTGCTCAAAGAGCAATATCTAAAAGGAGTCCTCCATCGTGTAGTACATAGCATCTGCAAATGGCTCTCATCAAAGATTTTTCAAACTGTGATTGTGGGGTCCAAAACGGCCCTAATTGAGGAGGGGGGCGGGAATCATATGATTTTATTTTTTGCATAGAGTTAGGGAAAGAAAACTTTCTTAATCTTCTTGTCCCCAACTTAATGCCTAGGGCTTTGATATTTTGCATGTAGCAATTTTTAATTGATGCCTGTGTTCAAAGACACATCACATTTAAAACATGAAAATTACGGAAACAGTATTGAAATCAGGGTTCTTTCAAATACAATGCTTATTAGATACCTTAATGAAGATAGCTCTTTGTGGTTATAAAATATATTTTGCTGCTACCATACTGAACATCATAGAACTGATAAGTTGAAAAGAGTTTGATGAGAATGGATTGAAAAGACGATGTTACTGTTTAGAAAACGTTTTGGAATAGAGAACACTGCTTGAACAAGCAAAATCTATAAGACTTGATCTTTGGTGGTTCCACAACATATATGAAAAACAGCATATCCATAAATGTAGAAGATGCTTTTAATAAGACTGCTTTGAATAAAATAGAGTGGAGTGGAATTGAAATAATTAACCCTTTACCACACAATCCTGACTTTTAACGACCCTGAGAAAGAAGCCTTTTGAAAACATTGTGGGAAAAGGAGAAAATGCAGGTAACCAGCATTTTCTCCTTTTTCCACAATGTTTTCTACCCTTCCCAAAACAAACTTCAATTTTTTGGTAACATTTATTTTGTTGTCTGCAAATGCTTTCAATTTGGGAGAGTCTAAAACTTTGCTGTTTGGTAAAGGGTTAATATGTAAGAGAAAGGGTACTCTTTTTTATGATGTTCAGTACTGTACTTAGGAAGATTGGTATTCTTCTTTAATGCTGTAATTTTTAACCTTTTAAAGCCCCAATAGTAATTAATGCAGGTATTAAAACATATTTGAATTTAAATCACACTGTTTTAAAAGTATGGAGATGTGAAGGTGGCAATCTGTTGTTGTACAGTCGGTCTAAGTGTTATTAACGGGCAGAAAAATGAAATTTAAAAGTAGGTCAAAAGTTGCCAGGTCCCTCTATCATTTGTTTACATTTTACCAGGTGTTAAAATTTATTTTTCTGCCAACGACTGACACTAAGACAGACTGTACAATAATAGATTGTCATCTTCATAATATTTTCTATTCTTTAAAAAGGTGTGATTTAAATACAAATGTATTTTAACATCTGTATTGTTTACTTTTGGCTACTACTGGGCCTTTAGGAATCAAACTAATGTTTACCATAGCCAGAATTTCAATCATTATATGTCATTTTTATTGAAGGATAGGCTTTATGTTATTTTTATTTGAGTGGCACATGAATTGTTTTTAAGATACAGTTCAAATAAGAACATATGTGCATATTATGATGATGTTGAATGACATAATTTTAATGTCTGGCCGATAGTTTAAGGCCCAATAGGGACTAGAAGTAAACAGTGTGGCTGTTGAAATGCATTTACATTAGAATCATACCATTTAAAAGTATGGAAATTATTGTGAAGATGACAATCTGTTATTGTACGATTGGTTGGCAGGAAAAGGGTAATTCTAAAACTAGGTAAAAGGTTGCCAGGTCCCTCTGTCTTTTGTTTATTTTTTACCAGGTTTTAAATATCATTTTTCTGCCAGCAACTAAGTCTTAGACTTAACATGCAATAACAGAGTACCATCTTCACAACAATTTCCATCTCTTTAAATGGTATAATTTAAATTTAAATGAGCCATACTCTGGCAAAAGGGGGCTTAATGCATGTCCTTGATGCATGTTACCTATTAAGCGATCACATAATTATGGATCCATAATAGTGACTTTTTTTAACAACCCACTTAATCATGAGGTAGATGGACCTTGGACATACAGAAAATTGACCAGTAGGGCAAAGTTTCAGCCCAGGTCAGCCTGTGCAGGCTGAATTAGTTGATACTTTTCGTGTATGCATTAAGCCCCTATTTCACCAAGCATGGCTCAAATGCATTTTAACGCCTGCATTGTTTACTTTTGGCCACTTCTTGGCCTTTAATTTACAGTGCATAGGACTCTTTTTGCAAATTTATCCCATTACCTCTCAAATACATGTTTTTTACTGATGTACAATAATGAGCAATGCAATGTTGGAAAAGGAGAAATCATTGTTAAGAAGTAATTTCTCCTTTTCCTACAATGTTTACCTCATCCAAAGACAATGCCACACTAATACAACTCTACACACAAAAAGCATTTTGAATGATTTTCCTCTAAATTCCATGAGTGTTTAAGGGTTAGAGGGGATTCCCTATCAAAGCAGAAAAATGGTTATCATACATGGTAGTTTGCAAATACTGTTTGACATATTCCATGTTTTGATTTTTGAAATGCCCTGTGGAATTGTTGTGTGCAGCTTTAAATTTGTAATTGGGCAAATTTTGTTTTTTCAAACACATAATTTGATTGAATAGCGAGATATACACAAAGTGCTTAAATCTTTAGCATATGACAAAACTACAGATTTGTTCAAATTGACAGTATTGAAAAACCACACATTGAAGGTGGTATAACTGATGGAATTTCTGTTTGAAAGGGTATAAAACATTAAGGGAAATTGAGAAAATGCTGGTTACCAGCATTTTATCCCTTTCCACAAAGTTTACGAAAACCTTTTTCATCAAGGTCTTTCAAACAAGGGATTGTATGATAAAGGGTTATTAGTGATTGCAAAGCACCCCTAGTCCATTTAGTACTGCTGTTTACTGACCTCTACTCAACTTTCATTGTTATATTCTACTTTTACCTGCCTTTTTTAATGCTACTCATGAAAATACATGAGACACGTCTGTCCTTATTATATATATATATATATATATATATATATATATATCTCTTAGTACCAGCAATGTACTCACATAGGTAAATGTGAGAATTTTATCCAAGCAATCAGGTTTATTTTACCTAACATGGTAGAAAATATTGTGGGAAAAGGTTAAACTGCTCTTAACTATGGTAAAAAGTAATGTGTGAAAGAGAAAATTTGCTGGTTTCAAGCATTTTCTCTTTTGCCCTCACTGTTTCAAAATGCATGTTTGTCAGATATGTATTAACACAGGATTGTCTGGTAAGAGATTAAAGACAGCTATGGGGTAAAGGTTGCAGGGATGGCATCACGACTAACGCACTTGTTCCAGGATGATTTGCCTGCTAAGCATATTATCAATATATGGGATTTAGAAGTCATCTACTTTAAACCTTTACCAAACTCTCTTGTATTTTAACATACTTGCAAAAATGTCCCCACAGACAGAATTATTATTATTAACATTATTAACATTATTATAGTTTCATCAAACAAAAATATGAACTAACCAAAAATGATTTAGTAGACCATACATGTAAATTTTTGGTTTGACACGGAATGCTTGTACTAGGTAAAACGTCTTGTGGGAAAAGGGAAAATTGCTTGTAAGCAAATTCTCCTTGTCCCGCAATGTTTCCAAGATCTAAACTTCATACATCTTAAAACACAAAATCTTTTTTTAAAAAAGATAACTGCAAGACAAGTCATATCCATTTAATATCCGGCAATAAGCTTATACTAGCAGTTCTGTACTTGTTGCTTATTGTGGTTCTTGGATAAAATTTTTAATAAAGTTATTATTTTGGATATGATTTTTGTCATTATATACACAAATACATTCTCCATAAACTGTAGCATTCTGAGTCTGGACCTGTACTTGGTCGTATTGACTAGAATTTTAGGTGGATGCTGCCAGTTTCACCAACTGTTTACGCAGTTTTGCAAAGCCAGAATTTTTGTACATATGACCCTACCTATGAATCGTATCATAATGGAATAAGAGTTTTATTGCAACTCTGACACTCTATATCATCAATACTATAGGTACTATAGGTACCTTGTATGTATGTTTCAATTCCAGCCGCACATATTCTCCTGGTCTTCTGACAATGAAAGGAAGAAACTATTGCCAAATTTAGTGTTGGTTGCTTTTTTAAGCACCAATGAACACTAAAGATTTTTGTCTGCCACCGCTACTTATTATGTACTTTCTTTTTCGAAATCTGAACAAAAAAAGCCCCAAATGGTGACATGATTTTCCAGTGTTGGTGTAAGAAATCACGAAACTTCTACTTTATTCACACTGGTGTAGGAGCACGTGTCCTCACCTTGCGTGTAAAAATACACCAGAATCAGTGTCAAATGAGTTCTTTTGGTGTAATATTTCTCCCAGTGTACTGTGTAAACTTACACCTAAATTGGTGAATATTATGACTGAATCCGGTCTAATCTTACCCAGGTTTTAGTGTAAAAGTACACGCAACATGGTGGCAACTTCGCTGCCACCAATATTGGTGCAACATTTATTCTGTTTTTCAAAGAGTTAATTAACACGCCGTACAAAAATAATTTACGCCACAATACGTGTAAGTTTTCTCATAATTAAGCCGGTGTAAATTCGCACTAATATTCACAGTGTAGGACCGGAAGTATGCATTGTATGTGACTTGGGATTCTGTACAGTGACGATCTGTCACTTGGTGTTGAAAATTGTGTTCGCACAGTGAGTCAAGCTGGTGATTTCTCATTTATTTTGATAGTTATTGTAAACTACTCATATCTATTTATTTGCTTGTTTTGTGTAGATCATATCAGAAACGCGAATGTGCATTGTAAACTTTCCGTATAGCAAAAGCGATGCCGTAATCAGTTGACCGTTCTAAAAATACAGATGATTTTGTCCCAAAAAGACGCCGTTTTCATTTGATTACTCAACGTTAAAACCCCGTGTCTCAACGGAAAATGTATAAACAGTCTTTTTATTCATATCTTTGAGAAAATATGTCAAGGTTTGGTAACAAAGTCGACTACAATTTCCATTATCCTCTGTTTAAAGTGGCACGTTGAGAAATTTTCGGCTGTACAGTCACCTGAGATCTATTAACAGCTTGCAAGTGACTGTACAAATTTCTTTTCTCAACATGTCGTTTTAAAAGATGGATAAGGAATATTGCAATCGACTTTGTGACCAAACTTTGACATGTTTTAACAAAAATATAAACAAAGAAACTCTTTATACGTTTTTCGTTGAGAAAACGGGTTTTTAACGCTGAGTAATCGAGAAAAAACGGCGATGTTTTGGGATAAAATCATCTGTATTTCTAGCATGGTCAATGATCAAGGCATACCCATTGCTCGAAGGAAAGTTCTCAGCGCACTTACGTGTTCCTGACATGGTCTATACATAACAGACTTATAATTGGATATGAATATTTTATAA
This sequence comes from Tridacna gigas, assembly GCA_945859785.2. NCBI lineage: Eukaryota > Metazoa > Mollusca > Bivalvia > Cardiida > Cardiidae > Tridacna > Tridacna gigas. The sequence continues at coordinate 16,872,947 of OX244036.2, forward strand.
TAACTATCAAAATAAATGAAAAATCACCAGCTTTACTCACCTTGTGAACACAATTTTTACTACCAAGTGACTGATCGTCACTGTACAGAATCCCAAGTCACATACAATGCATACTTCCGGCCCTACACTGTGATATTGGTGGCAGCGGAGTTGCCACCGTTATTGGTGTAACTTGCGTAATTATTTTTTACAGTGTAGACTTTAAATTCTTTGCACTCCCATATTCTAGGTGCACAAGCAGAGATCGTACATGGCGTATGTAATGCGCACGGTCCTAGGCTGTACCGAGTCATCGCTTAGCAGGTGCTTTCTGGAATGTAGCTGTGCGACAAATATAGATCATATAATCACGTGACGTATAACGTCATTTGCACCTCGGAATTCTTTATAAATTTACATATTTATGAATCAATCGCTGAACCGACCTTTATTTTCAGCGTACACCGATATAGCGCTTCACCGATCCATGCAGAGAGAGTGTTTTAGAGTTTACTGTGTTTAATTAATTGTTTTTCCTTTTTAAAGAGGTGAATTTGTCAAAGTCTGCTGTTGTTCTTTTTCAGTGTGGATTAACCTAGATATAGTATTTATGAATCAACAATTTATTAGTGCGGGTGTCAGAATCAAGGTGGATTCGTAACTGCCAAAATCTGAATTCACACGGGAATTCGACTTGAAACTACGTAATTCTAACAACCAGCAATCTGAGAAATTGACTTTTTACTTTACTATATTTCAAATATAATAGAACAGATCAATGTTAAACCACTAGCAAAATAAATTCTTTGTTGGAGTGTTTGTAATCTTGTAAAGGGTTGTTGTAAAGGGTAATAGAGCGAACTGCAAACATTTAGTTTACACCAAAGCAATATACAAGTAGATCTCTACAATTTTCAATTGGTGTAGAAGCAGTACTAATTCCTGGGACCTCATGAAAAGCAAAGTTAAAAAGCTGATGATCATGCTATTGGGTTATACTGTTTTTCTTGAGCTGTAGCAGTCACATTCGTAGAGTCAACTGTGGACAAAACTTGAACCCGGACAACAACAAAAAATTATTTCCAACGGACAGGTAGATTACCGAGTCAGATATTTGTGTGTGCTTCAGAGGCTACATTTTAGTCCAATGGTCATGAAATTGCCTGGCTGTTTTTGCAATCGATCTGTTTTCAGTTTAGTCTATAGTAGGATTTTATCAAGTAAAATAACAATAATCCGTTACTTCTTCATATTACAAACGCGGCCGCCATTATTGCGCTTTGCTTCACCTACTTTTGAAGTACGGCCGGGTACCAGACTAAACAGGGGGTTAAAAGACAAAGGTTGTCACTAGGTCAAATCAGACGAAACCGTAATAGATCTAGTGCTGTAGAATCTATGTTCAGTCCAATATACACGGAACTTTGTCAGACTGCTTAGATTAGATATGGGTGAGTTGCAAAAGGGCATTTTTGGTCTAAAAGAATGTCACTAGATCCTGTCCTAGAAGACAAAGTTCAATTGAGTTCCATACTGATGTTGCCTAAATGGTCCTCTTGTAAAATTGCTCAAGTGGTTCTACTCTGTTTCTATAAACTTCACAGAAGCTTCAGAACTGAGTAGTAACATTTCAAAATCACCGCCTCTAAAACTGTATAAGCAATTATACCCAAATTTCATATCTAGCATCCTGTAAAGGACAATTATTCAAATTAACTGATATATGTATAACCACATGGTCCAATTTTAGAAAATTTGTTCTAAATCTGGAGAGAAAATGTACGCCCTGTTCTACTGATATTTAGAATGTTTGTTTCAGTAATATGTGTAAGAATTAAGATATACATGTAAGTTAAGTCACCCAGATCCTGCGCTAGAAAAAAACATTTTTATCAACCTAGAACCCTAATTTTTGTCCTATTCTTTACAGGCGTTATTAAGCTAGAGAGGAACTGTAAATATTGATGGAACTTCGACAGTTATTATGCCCCGCCGAATTTCGGGGGGAGGGGGGAGTAATTACGGAATACCGTTAGGGCCATCGCCTTTGAATGTATGAATTTGAAACACGATACTCGATAGTGCGATGACGATAATACGAAACAACGAAACTACGATGGTGAAAGCGCGATAGTACGATGACGATAACACGATACTACGATGGTGAAATCACGACAATACGATAGTACGTTGACGATAGTGCGATGTAGTATCGTGTTTTCACCATCATACTGTCGCGATTTCACCATCGTAGTATCGTATTTTCGTGATCTCACCATCATGCTATCGTAGTATCGCATTATCACCATTGTACTATCGTATTATCGTCATCGTACCATCGTGTTATCGTCATCGTACTATCGTGGTTTCATCATCGTACTATCGTATTATCGTCATCGTACTATCGCGTTTTCACCATCGCACTATCGTGTTATGGTCATCGTACTATCGTGGTTTCATCATCGCACTATCGTGTTTTCACCATCGCACTATCGTGGTTTCACCATCGCACTATCGTGTTATCGTCATCGTACTATCGTGATATCGTCATCGTAATATCGCGGTTTCACCATCGTACTATCGTGTTTTCACCATCGTACTATCGTGGTTCAGTAATCGCACAATCGCCTATTAATCATCACACTAAATGGGTTCACCATCGTGCTATCGTAGTTTCATCATCGTACTATCGTAGTTTCATCATCGCACTGTCGCATTATCATCATCGTACTATCGCGTTTTCACCATCGTACTATCGTATTATCATCATCGTACTTTCGTGGTTTCATCATCGCACTATCATGTCTTCATCATCGCACTATCGTGGTATCACCATCGTACTATAGTGGTTTCATCATCGTACTATCCTTTGAAAACATTCTGGATAAGGGAGTAATTATTTGTAACAGGTCCTTTAATCCCTCCTTTCCCCGCAATGAACTGAATATGGTAATTGTATAAAATATAATTTATTTATGATAATAAAGCAGTCTTACTTCTTTGTTGTATCTTTGATTTTGTAAGAATGTTATTACTAACAACATGGTAACCTCTGGCGTGGTCTAACAACCCGTAAGTTAATAAAAAAATTTTGCTTCTTCATTTATTTCATCAAAAACTTTAATAACATAATCTATAACAAATCCTTTTCTTTCTTCATATTTATTTTTCCCAATAAATTTTTTCTTACTACTAATAAAACCACTAATGTGCCCAAGACGATTATTACTACATTCTTCATCAATTTGTTTCAATAATCCATCTTTTTTTTTATTCATACCTTCCACTATTGCTATTATGTGGAACTCTTTTTTGTCTAAATTATGTTGCGCACAAACATTTTTTATACTATTTGATTCATTAGCTCCTATTAGTAAGGTACCAGACATATTTCCACTTATTTTTATACCTTTTGTATGTTTCATAAATGGATATATAACATTTTTTACATGTTATATATCAAAAAAAAATTTTTTATTTTAATTTTTTTTTTATTTTTCATATTCCATTTTTTAATCTATTATTACTTTCTCTAGATGACATAAATGTTTCTCTAAACTCAAAAACCGCATTTCTTATAAGTGTTTTTCCTTCTGTATCGGTGGTAGCTTGTAATAGCTCTTCATAAACTTTATAAAAGTATTTGCGTATGTCACGACAATGCTTAAAATTTTCAAAACCTGTATAATATTTCACAAAATCAATAAAATCATTAAAATATGTTTTTCTTTCTTCTGATAAAACACTAAAATTACTTTCACATAGTAGCATTTGAATTTTAAAATAACGTGCCTCAGTCATAGTTACAGGCCTATATAAAGCCCAATAACTATCATCATCATCATCCTTTGGTTCAAATGCATATCTAATTTTTTTATTTACGTTCATATTTTCCATACTTATATTATATATCATTTACTTTTATGATATATTATTTTGCATAATTTTTAAAGTTAATTTCAAATTTTTTTTATATATGCGCATGCATGCAAATTTTTTTTTTTTTTTTTTTTTTTTTTTTTTATTTTAATTTTTTTTAATTTTTAATTTTTTTAATATTTAAAAATTGATTTAAGTAAAAAATGTTGTTAAAAAAGGTTATGCTATTTTGTTTGCTGACCTTAATCAGATTGACTTGTTAACCCATTTTTGTTTTAATTTTATGAGCATGTTAATGTTACATAAAATTGTTAATAACGGTCATGTGTGTTAAGCGAGAATTACGCATAAGCTCGTTGATTAGTCATAAGCCTGGTTAGTTTGGTTAAGTGGGTTTGTTAAGCATAAGTGTGGCTGGATTACATAAGCCTATCATAAAATTCATAAGCGCGTTGTTTTAACCATAATTGTGGTGGAGTGGTCCGATTTTTGCATAATTTACTTAATTTTTTTAGTCGATTGCCCTGAAATGCCCAATATTATACTACTTGGGGTCTGTAAGTACAATCTTTAATACCTGTTAGCCTCTTTGCATATTTTTCCTAACCCATTGTTTGTGTGGCAGAAGGAGAAAGTATTTTATACAAGACCCTTCCCCAAATAAATCGCTGTCTCTCTTTCACTCTCTATATTTCACACTTTCTCTCTCTCTTTATCTCTCTCCTGTTTTTTTTCCTCTGAAAACATTGCAGCAGCACTTCTTAATCATATATATAGGACTGCCCCCCTTCTCTCTCTCTCTCTCTCTCTCGGCCAGCATCAGGCCTCGTCAGTAGAGCTGCTATGCACTAGACAGAGTTACTCCCCTTGTTCTCTTATTTCTTGTTTACTTCCTTATTATCATATCTCTGTTCTGGGTTATGTTAACTTGTTTTGGTCTCTAGGCATATGTTCGAATGTTATGGTCTAAGGTCCCTTTTACATAGGTTCTGGATCATGAGGTGCTCATTTTTATATTTCTTTCAGACGCTATGACCGAAGTTCGCACCGCTTCCCTGTAGCTGTGACATCATCAATGTTTGTTGAGCTGACGGGAGATGTTACACTAATTTCATGCTGTGAATATTCCGGTAATTTCTTCTTTCTTTGAGAAATAAATTCCCATTCTAGAACAAGCTTAAGATTAAAGGTGGCTCTTTAGATTTTAAACATCTTACCGAATTAAAAAGTATCTATACCACTGAAATTCCAAGAGAAAACAATGTAAATCATCAATAAATAAGAATAATAAAATTACTAAAAACAAAAACCGCACAGTTTCTACATGTTTGCAGAGAAAAACATATCTAGTTCCTCTTTACTGAGTGTAACCGCACAGTTTCTTCATGATTGCAGAGAAAAACATATCTAGTTCCATTTATTGGTGTTTTACAAGAAATTTTGATTTACAGCATAAATAGCCTATTAAAACCTCATAAGATTTGATAATTTCAATGGTATAGTGATTTGAAAAATATTTAGATTTCATCATTGCCGCCTATATACTTAAAATGATAAAATTTTATATACTAAGGGGATGGTAGAATGGACAGCTCCAGCCACTCTGCAAAGTATTGTACTTACACAATGATGGACCAGAATAGTTAAAAATAAATACTTGCTGTGGAAATAGAAGATCTATAAGTGGGAATGTATGTTGGTCCACCCAAGGACATATGGAAGCTGGTGGGTTTGAGGGAGTCTAACTGAACTCGCAAGAAGTGGGTTAATATTGTTGAGGTAGTAACTAGTTACAGATGCTCACCCCAGGATACCAGCAATAATGAGTAAGTTGAAGACAAAAGTCTTCTTATAGATCTAGATCCATGTTTTAATCAGAAAACCAAAATTTTTTATCAACATGGGTATGATTATGTTTGTCATGTGCAGCAATTGTTTATCCTGTGTTTAGGTGAGAGGCAACATCCTCTGTCCAGTGTTCATGAAAACGGATAAGAATTTTCCCGTGAAATTATCTCAGTCAAAGATCTTTTTGAAAATGCTTAACATTGAGTCCACAAATGGGTCAGTATCTAATGTGTGCTTTCTATTGGATATACTCTGTGTATGCCTGTTTTTATTATATCTCTTATAGGTTAAAATGTAATATTTATCAAAGTTGATCACTCGATCAGATAACGACCAAAAACAAAAAAAAAATGCCTATCATCCTTTATCAGACAAAAAAAATTTTGGCCTTGTCTAAATTGAAAGCATTTGCAGACGACAATTTCAATGTGGCTCAAATGGTGTAACTTTTCTCTGATAGAGCAGAAAACATTGTGGGAAAAGGAGAAAATGCTGGTTACCAGCATTTTCTCCTTTTCCCACAATTTTTTCAAAAGGCTTCTCTCCCAGGGTCGTTAAAAGGCGGCACCATGCAGTAAAGGGTTAATTCTTTACCCAGTGACAAATTTTACCCTCTTCACGGTCAAAACCATCTGCAGAAGTCACTCAGAAGTTTATACAAATGAAAAAGTATTCTCTGAAAGAGTACAAAGAATAGTGGGAATAGTGGAAAATTACGGCAACCAGGATTTTGTCCTTTTCGCACAATGTTTTCCCACAAAGACTTGTTTCCATGGGTCGTTGAATGTGGGATTGTGTGGTAAAGGAGTTAACCCTTTACCAAACGACAAAATTTTAGACTTGTCCAAATTGAAAGCATTCGCAGATGACAAAATAAACCTGACTAAAAAAATGAAATTTGTTTTGGGAAGGTTAAAAAACATTGTGGGAAAAGGAGAAAATGCTGGTTTCTAGCATTTTCTCCTTTTCCCACAATGTTTTCAAAAGGCCTTTTCTTAAGGGCCGTTAAAACCCGTGATTGTGTGGTAAAGAGTTAAAAAGTGTGTTATTGCATACATTTCATGGAACTAGATCAGAACATGATCCAGGGCCATCATGGCCCACTTTTTTACTCGTTATATTTACGAAAATATGGGTAGTGACTGCATATTTTTGGATAAAATGAGCCATATGGCAAAATCCACATATTTCAATGGCATTTTGGTAATCTAATGTGGCCTTCATTTATGTATACATGTCTTTCTTTGTAGGAAGACACTTTCACAATATCAGCCTCAGTCTGAATATTTGGTATGGGTCAAAGAACTTTGGAAAGAAACTTTGTGCGGTAAGAGAGTACATACAATAAATATTTGAATATAAATCTATGTCCTTGTAGGATTCTTTACGCTTAACTGTGGAATTATTATCTGCTTGTGTTCTGAATGGAGAAAGTGTAGGATTAGTTATCTGATGGCCTTTGTTTGATCACCTTTAAAGGCATGCAGCCCTTGCTTTGTAGTGGTGAAAGCCAGGACACATGAGCTGTTGCAATATGAATGAAATGATGTTGAAAGCAATGCATAAGAGCATTCAGTTTTGGCAAACCTGTTGATTTGTTAATTAGTGTATGCCATTTGACTCTGCTAAATTATCCTCAATGCATGTCATTATCAATCTTTGAGACACCAAATAATAAAAGAAAGAATTAGAATAAACAGGCACTCAGGATCTTCAACAATACTCATTTTGATGGGTCAATTTTCTTCAATTAACTCTTTACCATACAATACTTAGTTTTACCACCTCTGAAGAAGGCATTTGGAAACATTGTGGGAAAAGGAGAAAATGCTAGTAACCAGATTTTCTCCTTTTCCAATAATGTTCAAAGACAGAAATCACTGTTTGACCTACATGTACATTTAAATTGTCGACTGCAAATGCTTTCAACTTGGATCAGTAAAATATTAAGTTTTTGACAATTGTTGAAGGATTTTCCTTTGTAAGTCACTGAGGTTTCCAATGGTTTGTCATAGGACTCAAGTGATTTGTCAAATAAGTGGCTGAAGTTGGGCATGTCCTTCGTGGCGCAGTGGTAAAGTGCATGACTTACAATCGGGAGACCACGGAATTGAGCATTGCTGGAAGCATTTGGTTTTTCATGGGAATGCCCTTGGACAAGACAATTCAGAGCCCCAGCCTGGTGAAACCTTGGTAATACATGAATAAGTAAGCTGTTGCCATGATATGACTGAAATAATGTTAAAAGCGGGGTAAAACACCACTGAATCAATTGATTGCTCAAGTTACAATAACAGTGAAAATAGGGAAAAAGTAAACACTTGAAAGTTAAACTGTTTGCTACTTTTATTAACGTTTCAACAATTTCATCATAAACATGAAAACAAATATAACAAGAGGGCCATTGGCCCTAAAGTGCTCACCTGAGTAAGGCTTCTAAGATTGATAAGGCTGAAAAGATTCTGGTCGTGATGATGTAAAACACACGAGTGTAAGTTATCTACTTTTTGATTCGTTCATCCTATTTTTGAATTTCTAATCCGACTCATATTGTAGCCAATAGTATCACACAAGGTTTGTCTAAGATTTAGCCCCGTGATCTACGTTTTGACCCAACGTGACTCAACATGATTCTTTTCCACGATTTCATCCAGACAAACATTCTGACCAAGTTTCATAGGGCTGAAAATAAGGCTGTTGGAGTAGACACAAGGTTTTTCTTAGATTTGGCCTCATGACAACTTTATGACCTTACGTGAGCCGATTTCAAACTTGTCCAAGATTTTCTCCAGACAAACATTCTAAGTTTCATGAGTATCAGGCTGAAAATGTGGCCTCCAGAGTACACACAAAGTTTTTCTTAGATCTTGCTCTGTCACCTACCGTTTTGACCCCATGTGACCTAATTTCTACTTGTCCAAGATTTGATCATGACAAACATCCTGACCAAGTTTCATGAGGACCTGGCTGAAAATGTGGCCTCTAGAGTGCACACAAGGTATATGTTGACGACCGCACGACGGACACCGTGTGATCACAAAAGCTCACCTTGAGCACTTTGTGCTCAAGTAAGCTAAAGATAAAAAATTACAACTAAAAAATTACAGGTATACAGTATGTAAGTCTAGATGTCAGCTTGCTGCAGTTGACTTCATGGAACATCTGAATAGATCATACGAAAAAAGCAGACAGGGAGAAGTTACAAAAATAATTATAACATAACTAAGATAGGTTTGTGACAAAAATTATCTTAAGCCTCTACCACACAATCCCGACTTCTAAAGACCCTGAGAAAGAATGCTTTCGAAAACATCGTAGAAAAAGGAGACAATGCTGCTAACCAATATTTTTTTCCTTTTTCCACAATAGATTCTATCCTTTTTAATTCATAATTCAAGTTTGGAGTCACATTTAATTTGTAGTGTGCAAATGTTTTAAATTTGGACTAGACTAAAATATTGACGTTTGGTAAAGTGTTAACTTGAAACTGATACTGTTTGGAAAGTGCATATCCTAGTGATGAAATTATTCGAATGACCTCCTTTTAGAACCGACATGACTTGTTTTCTTGTTAACTTGACTTAGACATTATTGAGACAGACTCTGGCAGTTTGAAAGAAACTTTTGATTTTGATTCAACAAAACCCGGTACAGGTAATGGCTAACCCTAAACCTGAACATTTGTACTACCACGAGCAAAACTTTTGAAAGCAAATACAGGAAGTGCCTCAATGTTTGACACTTAGGATAAGTATTTTCTTATTTTAAGTAAAATATGCTAGAGTAAAAAATGTTGAAAATAACCATGTCATCCATTTCAAAAATTGTTATGTATTGATAATAATCACATGCCCACTGATAAACAGTGCAGGGTTGATGTCTTCTTAATAAACTTTAATTTTCAGAGGGTAACAGATTAATTTCACAATTTTTTTTACAGAAAATTTAAGAAAAAATATGTATATATTTTCAGTTACACTAGAGTCCATTCCAAAGCTGCAAAATCACTGATCTGTCGAACCCAAGAAAGAACCAAAGAACTACAGAAACACAAAAACATTATTTGCTTTTTTATTGGGTATTGTAGGTTGAATGGTGTTTTACACCGCTTTCAACATTATTTCAGTCATATCACGGCAACAGCTCACATATTCATGTATTTCCTGGGTTTCAACAGTACAAGGCTAGGGCTCTGAAGTATCTAACCGAGGACACTCCCACAAAAAACACAGTGGATCGAGTTAGGATCGAACCCGGGGCACTTTACCACTAACTCAGAATTGGCAATACTGTCTATAGTCTAAGAAGACAAAAATCAGCTTAACCCATTTTGAAATTATCTAAAGACAGCACTTTTTGTATAAAATTTTGAGAAAGGAGAAAAAAAAAAAAAAAAAAATGGTCATGACTGTAGCCAATCATTATCCTTTTATCTCACAATGCTTTTGAAAGCCTTCGTGTCAAGAGGACGTCAAAACACAGAATTTTGCTGGTAAAGCCTTTGAAGTCCTCAAATGTCGTTGACAAGTACTGTGCAATTGCATGTAAATGAAAGAATGTATAGTCAAGTTCACATTAATCTAATCAAGAATCTAACCTTTTCATTGCCAAATGAATAATCTTGACCTCCTTCGACGGCAAAAAAAAAAAAAAAAAAAAAATCCTCTGAAAGTCAAACAGATTTTTATGTCAAAGGTTTGACTTAACATGTGGATGGTATAGATCCAAGATCAGACTGCATGTTTTTTGCAGTCTGATCTTGATCTATGCCGCTCACGAAAGTCCCTGTTTTCGCCTATGGCGCTGAAAGGGTTAAATCAACATTCTGTCTCAGTTGGTAGTATTGCAAGTTCACTGTAATGTTGATTTTGTATGGTTTACTTCAAAAGTTCTTTAACCTCTAGAAGAAGACCACATTATAGACTATTCCTAATTGAAAGCATTTGCAGACAACATATGACTCCAGGGATTCACCTGCTACAGGGTAGAAAGCCGTATTTGCAAAAGAGAAAACGCTGTTTGTCAGCATCAGGGATGTTAGAATTGAGAGTGTTGTTCATAGAACTGAGGGTTGTTTTGTCCATTTCCTTTCTGCTTTTGTTACGTCTCCTTTTTTTTTGCACTTATTTACTAATCACTTATAGACCTAGTCGGGAAGAATTGTTTCTTGTACTTTTTTCACATTGTTTTAAATGTATGAGAAAATTAAAGATGAAGAGCCAGATATGCTAAGATTGATTTGTACTTAACAGCGATTAAATGCAACACTTGGCTACGTGGAGAACTAACAGATGTCAAAACCTGTAGGGAGCAAATTATAGCTTTACTGGCTTATGTAGACAACATAAATTTCGCATTCAACTTGGCTTCAAGCAAATTTTGATAACATTGTGGCAAACATAGAAATTTCTAAAAGGCATTCCTCTTATTGGCACACAGTACACATACGTACATTTCAATTTAAACCTTTACCAAACCATGTTATCTAACCCTTTACCAAACAATCCCCCGCTTTCACAACCCTGGGGAAGGAGGCTTTTGAAAACATTGAGGGAAAAGGAGAAAATGCTGGTAACTAGCATTTTGTCCTATTCCCACAATGTTCTCTACCCTATCACAGAGCTCAAGCCCATTTCTGACTCATTTTGAACTTGTCATCTCCAAAAAATGAAACGGTCTAAAATTTGTCAATATTGAAAGGGATAAAGATATAGGTAAGAAACCTTTTGAGTTTAACTCTTTACCAAATGACAAAAATGTAGACTAGTCCAAATTGAACGCCTTTGCAGACGACACCTGACATATGAATAAAATTATATAAAGTGTCTTTGATAGGGTAGAAAACATTGTGCGAAAAGGAGAAAATGCTGCTTACCATCATTTTCTCCTTTTCCAACAATATTTTAAAAATGCTTCTTCCTCAGGGTCGTGAAAACTCAGGATTGTGTGGTAAAGGGTTAAGAAAAAGATAAAATTGCTGGTAACCAGCTAGTTTTTCTTTTCACAATGTTCTTTAACCTTTAACCATTTACAACGCAATCACAAGTATTAACAACCTGAAGAAAAGCCTTTAGAAAACATTGTGGGAAAAGGAGAAAATGCAATTCTTTTTCTTTTCCCACAATGTTTTCTATCCTTTCAAAGACAAATACCATTATTTGAGCCACATTCATATTTAATTCTGAAAATTCTTTCAATTTGGACAAGTCTACATTTTCTCTTGTGGTGATGAGTTAACTCTCTAACACACAACAAAAGTTTAGACTAGTCCAAATTGAAATCATTTTCAGATGGCAATTTCAATTATGTGGTCAAATACAATATTTTTATTTGACAGGGTGGAAAGCATTATGGGAAAAGGAGAAAAATGCTGGTTACCAGCATTTTGAACTTTTTCCACATTGTTTTCTAAAGGCTTGGTCTTCAGGGTCGTTACTTGGTATTGTGTGGTAAAGGGTTAAGATTAGATTAGATTTATTACGACTTGTACATACAGTACATCATCACAAAGAATACAGTAATGACATATAATAATAGTCATATTCAATCATAGGCTGGTTCAAAAAGTATTATGCATAAGAAATGGAATATGGAATATTATAATTCATAACTGAGACTCATCGTACTACATTATCAAAAGTCCAAGTGCAGAGAGAAACAACAATCAAATCATATCGAAGAAACAGTGCAATAGTACTAAAATGGAAATTTTAATAAATTAATATTACTTTTACTGTTAGTAAAGGTTTTCTTTTTAGAATGAACGTATAAAGATAATGTAGGACCTACGACAGATTTCTAAGTGATAAAGCCTTTTTTTTTACAAATATTGCTAGCTTTCTTATTTCATTATGTTTTATTGATGACATAAGATGACACAATTTTATAAAACTTGGTTTTTTTATATAGTATTTTTTTATATATGTATTTATTAATTTCGTGTACAACGGGCAGATCAAAATAAAATGATACTCATCCTCAACATCATGGGTATTGCATTTCAAACAATATCTTTCACTTCTTTTAGTTTTAACCCTTCCATAGGGTCCTGCTTCTATTCTTAAATTATGAGATGACAAACGTACATGTAGTTTTGAAAGGCATATTCTTAATTCTGTAGGTAAACTTGTTAAATATTTTTCAATGCCAGAGTCTATTTTAAAATGCTTGTACGAGTAGAATGATTCAGTTTTATCCATATTTTCATGCCAATTTTGTTTGAAATAGTCTAAAGCTCGTTGCTCAACAGTGCAGAGAAAGCTGTTTTTATTTATGCTATAAGGGTTAAGCCAAACATCTGCGAGTCCAAAGCGTTCCAACAAGGTTTTTTATATTTGAAAGCCAATTTAATTTCCCAAATTCAGCATCTGCTTTTAACATCATATGAACTTTTGAGAGGATTACATTTTTATTTCCAATATTCACCAGTTTAAACCAGTATTTGAGTAAACGTTTATAACGAGTTAAATGCACTGGCACTCTGCCTGTTTCGCCGTAAACCGCTTGATTTGAGGTACTTCTTTTAAGATATAATAACCTCTTAAGAAACGTTAAATGCACACGCTCTAATTGATTTGTTTTAAAAAAAAAAAAAAACCCAAACTTCACTGCCATTGTTCAAAATTGAACCAACAAAGGAATCGAATAACTGTATTATTATATCAGGAGAAAGCCCATATTCTTTTATCTTAAACATGAATATATTCAAAGCCTTTATTTGACAAGCCTTGAATAAATTCAAAATTGGTACTAAAATTACCAGTATAATAAAAGACATTTGAATTTGTCAACTACTTCTATGGCCTCCGCACCGTACCACCATTTTTCATTTTCTTTCATTTGCCCTCGTTTTCTAAATACAACTATTTTTGTTTTTTCTCAGTTAACCTGTAAATCGTACATTTCACAATAAACTTTCAACTTATTCAGTTTATTTTGTAGTTCAGCAGGTGACTTTGCCAAAATAACAATATCATCTGCAAAAAGTAATACGTTTATAAATATATCAATTATTTCAATACTATCTGTCACGGATTCCTGTAAAAATAATTCTAAGTCTACAAGGAAAAGTGAAAATAAAATAGGTGACATTTTTTCTCCTTGCAATAGACCGACATTGTTGTCAAAGAAAACAGAATATACATTACCTTTACGAACCTTTGCTTTTATTTTCGTAAACATATTTCGAATAATACGTAAAATTTTGCCATTTAACCCAAGTTTATCCAAATTAGTCCATAAAAGATTTGTATTAACACAATCGAACGCTCTTCTAAAGTCAATAAACGCGCAATATAATCGTTTCTTTTCACCTATAGATTTATGTATGACTGAGTTTAAAACAAAAGTAGCATCGACTGTAGACATCTTTTCCCTTTAGCCAAACTGTGCATCAGAAATTATGTTATTCTCATCACTCCATTTACTTATTCTATTTTGTAATACTCCGGTAAAAATCTTACTAAAGTTACTGAGGAGTGTAATACCTCTATAATTTGAAACGATGTTTGGGTCTCCCTTCTTAAAAATTGGGACTACAATACCTTCTGCCCACGCACTAGGGTAAGATCCTGAATCTAGGATAGCATTGAATAAATCGCACAAATATGGTAAAATGATATCAAAGGTTTCCTTAAAATATGAATTTAATAATTCATAACTACCTGGAGCCTTCCCTAACTCTAACTTTTTAATTACGTTGGTGATTTCATCTTGCGAAATGGTAACGTTCAGCTCATCAAAAGTGCTGTCAGTGCTTTGAAAATCTCGTTGGTAAAACTTTTCATCATTTTCATCTTTTTGTGATAGTGTATTATTTGACAGGCTTTGAAAATATTCGAAAAGTTCTATCAACGGAACCTCACATGAAATATTTTTCGTACTACTAAATAAGTTCCAAAAGTCTTTCGGTTTAGAATGACGTAATGACGTAATCTTGTTAACTTGTCTGAGTTTGTATTCTCTCTTTTTACGTTTTTATATATTTTATATGTAGTTTTTGCATGAAAAAACATCGATCTGTTTTCCTCAGATCTACAACTATGGTAAATATTTCGCATATTTCTATAATTTGTTTTAGCAATAAGACAGTTCTCGTCAAACCAATTGGCATTTCTGTTAAACCCAGCATTTGATTTAAACTCAATATTTTTAGAAAAGAGGGATGAGCTTCATCGTGTAAAATAGAGACTATAGCATTCAGACACTGATCAATGGATTCTTTTTTTTTTTTTGGATTGCTATGACAGGATACTGCCCTATTAAAATCGGGTAGTCCACCAATCAATTTATAATGAAACTCATCCCGAAATGAATCGTTCCATTGGGTTTTTGTAAAGGAGTAAAAATCATCAGTGTAGTTTTTAACTACTGGTTTTATACATGAAATAGTAAATTCAAGCGGTGCATGGTCTGATAAATAATTAAAATCACAAATACAGAATTTAGTTACTGTGTTAAAATCTCGCTCAAATAACAAAAGATAATCAATGGTAGACGCCGTTAGCGAATTCATGAATGTAAATGTACTGGTATTCAACACATTCCCCAATCTACCGTTAGCTATGCGTAACTTGTTTGATTTACAAAGTTCTAATATACGTTTACCCTGATTGTTACATATTTTATCAAGTGAGGGCCGGACTGAGGGGCGAACTGGGATATGTTCCTCAATATCAATACCTTCTAATTTTCTGTCACTATAGTTATTCTATTAGAAACTGCAAGGTAAAAACGAACTCAGCTTTTTTACTATTTTATGAATCTTGTTTTCTAAACAATAACGTCACGCAGGACATTACGTAACGACGTGCGACGTATTGGCGCGATGACGCCACGACGTCGCACGGCTTAATGCGTTCCCGACATTCTCGGGGCCGCGAAAAGTTTACAATATTAAATGCACATGCATACATTCAAATACGAAAAAAAAATTCTTAAACTGACGAAGTCTTATAATACCAGGTAATCAAGACTCAAGTAAATAAGTAAATTTAAGAACTTAGAATTGAGATCAAAGGGACAGTCTCTTTAAGATTCATGTTATATTATTATGAATTATGCATAATTTATCACTTAACACAGTCTCAGATAAAACCTTAGTAGAATTACAATATAATCATATGGGTGCTTCTCGTATGTTTAGTTGTTATTCTATAACCTCAAGTGGGTAGAGTTTCACTATCGGCCAATTAGTAACACCAGAATCTGTACGAATTTTCGCAGCACGCACACGTCCGTCATTCCCGGTGATCAGATCCTCGACAACGGCCATCTTCCATCTCGTTCGAGGAGTTTCGTCGTGGATCTGGACAACATCTCCCGTCTGTATCGTTTGTTTATTGGTCCCAGATGAACGGTGGTGCTCTCTTAAAGCGGTTAAGTAGTCCAGTCTCCACCGTTCTCGGAAGTTGTTGATCAAATTTCGAAGATGTCTGACTCGTCTGGATAAAGTTTCTTTGTTTTATCCGCCCTTCACGGGAAGTTCCTGGTCTTCTGAGTAAGGCAGCTGCGTGACTCTTCTGCCGCACAGGAGGTGAGATGGTGTCAGGGGTTCCAAATCGACCTCTCCGGAACTAACATAAGTCAGTGGTCGATCGTTGATTACAGCCTCTATTTCAGTGACGACGGTTGATAGGGTCTAAAAGTCAACGTAAGAGCGACCCAGCACTTTCTTGACTGCTGTCTTCGTCAGTCCAACAAGGCGCTTCCACCAACCTCCATACCATGGGGCACGTTTTATGATAAACCGCCACTCTGTACCTTTATTCGATAACTCCTCTTGAACCTTCTTTGACTGGAAAAGTTTTTTCAGTTGGTTTGCGGCACTGATGTATGTCGTCACATTGTCGGAAATCATCAGTTTTGGCAATGACTTCCGGCTACAGAAGCGTCGAAATGCTTGAAGGAACGTCTCTGAGCACAAGTCTGGCATGAGTTCCAGGTGAACAGCTCGTGTTGCTGCACAAGTAAACAGGCATATGTATGCTTTATGTTTCTGTCCGTTCTTCTCCCGAACATAAAGTGCACCAGAGAAATCTACGCCTGTAACTGTGAACGGACTTGAGTCCTCAACTCTTACTTTGGGTAAAGGGGGATCTGGCGTTGTGTATGGTTTGCCATTAACTTTTCTACATATGACACACTTACGTAATAAGGTCTGTACATATCGTCGTGCGGTTGGTATCCAATATTTTTGTCTGAGGTAAGTAATGGTAGTACTTACTCCGGAATGAAGTAGTCTCTCATACGCATCCTGCACAACCAGACGTGTATAGGGGTGTTTCTGGAATAGAAGATATGGGAACTTGGTGTCCTCCGAAACGGGTGCATTATGAATACGTCCACAGCATCGGATATCTCCGGCATCGTCTATAAACAGCTTCAACTATTTCACTAAAGGTAGGTGGCTCTCTTTAGACTTCAAATTATCAAT
Organism: Tridacna gigas; assembly: GCA_945859785.2. Classification (NCBI taxonomy): domain Eukaryota; kingdom Metazoa; phylum Mollusca; class Bivalvia; order Cardiida; family Cardiidae; genus Tridacna; species Tridacna gigas. The sequence goes on from OX244036.2 coordinate 16,890,087, forward strand.
TTCTTCCTTGTAGCTTGTTCTCTGCGAACTTCGAATCCACAGCTGGTCTGCTTCCTTCAGTTCAGCTATGGTCAAGGGTTCGAGTCTTCTGATCGATTTGTCGGACCTACAGTTACGTACGAATCGTAACACATACGCAGTAATGCGTAGCACTTTTCCGAGTTTACTGTATCTTGACACCTCGACGACGTTGTGAATTCCCGTAACGTTAACCGACGAGAACGTACTTGTCGCATCGATCTCGAGTTGACGACAATCTTCTGTACACGTTGTGCAGACGGCAGCGGATGCGGAGTCCCATTTAGGCCACTTCTCAGGATCGGTTATCCATTCCGGTCCTTTTAACCACAGAACATTTTTGGTGAATTGCTTTGCTGGTATTCCACGTGTCAAAAGGTCTGCCGGGTTGTCCTTTGTCGGACAATATTTCCATTTACGATTGTCTGTTAGTCTGTTAATTTCGTCCACACGATTTTTCACAAACCGCTGTAATGTTTTTGTTGTCTGTAACCAGTGTAGCGTTATCTGGCTGTCAGACCAAAGTTCTACTGTAGTAACAACAATTTCGCTCATCACGTGTCTTACAAGCCACGCACCGATGACGGCGGCCATTAATTCAAGTCGTGGTAAAGTAAGCTCTCTCAATGGAGCGACTCGGGTTTTCGACATTACTAGGGCAGAGTTATTGCCCCTACAAATGTAAATGGCAGCTCCGTATGCTGTCATACTGGCGTCGACAAACAGGTGAAGTGTAGTTTCATCTGTACACATGGCGGAATCTCCTGTTTCACGATTCTTGAAAAGATATCTGTCGAAGACCTCTAAGGAAACACAATTTATGTCACGTGCGATTTCGTGCCATTTTTGTTGTATTTCACATGGCAGAGGGTTGTCCCAGGAATATTTCTTCTGCCATAGCTCTTGCAGCATGATCTTGGTTCAAATGGTGACTGGAGTGAGGAAGCCTAGCGGATCATACAGTCTGGCGGTATGCTTCAAAACTTCTCGTTTCGTTATTACGTCCGATATTGGAATCAGCCGTTCTGGAAACGAGATCACGTCATTTATGGCGTCCCATCTCATGCCCAGAATTTTGGAGAATTTGTCTTTGTCCAAAATCTTGTCGGATTTAGCTGCTTCACGCACTGCTCTGCAGTTGGAATTCCAGGAGCGTAGGTTGAAATTTGCTGCAGCCATCATGGACCGGGTATCTCGGTAGAAGTCGGTTACGTTGCTCTCAGTAGGAAAACTGGAGATAATGTTGTCAACATAAATGACTCTAAGTAAATATGTACTCACCCAGTTGTCTCTGTTGCTTTCTATGTGTTTCATGATAGTTGCGCTTAATATGAATGGAGAACATGTCGCCCCAAACAGCACTGCTTTGAATCTGTAGGTTGTCATAGAACTCTCCGGGTTGCTTGAATCTTTCAGCCACAGAAATCTCGTCACATCTCGGTCTTTCTCGTGCAAAGAGACGTGGAGGAATGCCTTTTCTATGTCAGTAGTAATGGCGTTTTTATTCAGCCGGAAGCGTATAAGAATACCGGCTAAATCATTTAGTTCCGGCGGCGTTGATTGTAAGCAGTCGTTTAGGCTGGGCTTATCAGCGGACTGACGGCAGCTGCAGTCATAAACTATTCGTATGGGTGTGGTGACCGAATCTTTCTTCACTCCATGATGTGGAATGTAATGCACTTGGTGGTTCGGAATGCTACTGTCGCTTACTTCTTCAATGAACCCTCGTTTAACCTGCTCGTTGATGATTTCCCCATATTTCTCAAACTAACGGGGCTCCTTACATAGTCTACGAATCATGCTCTCTGTACGTCTTAATGTCACGGCATAATTTGTCGGTAGTGGTGGGTGGTCTTCTTTCCATGGCAATTTTGCGATGTGTTTACCCTCGCTAAATGAAATACACGTGTCCATGTACAATTTCAAGTCGCTTGGACTATATGTAGTTGCTTCTTCTTCCGGTGTGATACCAATTGATTCTAACTTCCAGAATCGTTCCAAGTCCAAGGGATTTGGTGTTGATGTAATCACATTCATCATGTGCTGAGCCACTGAACTGTTCTCTCTATTGATTGGCAGTGGACCAGAAAGTAAATAACCTATTTTGGACTGTACAGCAGTCGGTCCTTTCCCTCTAATTACACGATTCTGCATTATTTTCCAATATGAATCTGCGCCTATGAGTAGGGAAATTTCGAAATTGTTTTCATCTGTCACTGGGTGGGCCAATTTTAGTCCGCGTAGGTATTTTAATGTTGTCACTTCTCTTTGAATGTTACTCAGGGGAACGGCGATTGTAGGAACTATAAGCACATCGATTGCAATTTTCTCATTGCTGTCTGTTATCAAATGCACTGTTACAGTTTCTATATGTCGGACATTCTGTGACTCTTGCCCAAAGGATGCTAAATGAACTATTTCCATTCCTATCGGCTTGAGCTGAAGATCGTCTGCAAGCTTTTGGGAAATAAAAGATATCTGTGCTCCCTCATCAAACAGTATGTGTGCTTCTTGGGTTAAGTTTGAAGAGCTGACTTTCGCCACAGCGGTCTTAAGAAGTACATTTTGGCGGGGTTGAGCAGTAGAATGTAGCACAGTGGCATTACGTAGACTTTCTGCTTCGGGTTGAAAAGGCACGGCGTCAGGGTTTAACGAATTTGTCGTTTTCTGTTGACAGATGGCAGTGTGGTGTTTACGTTGGCAATGTCGGCACCTGAAGCGCGATTTACAAATAACGATCTGATGACCTTCACCTAAGCAATTAAAACAAAGTCTCTTTTCCTTCACACACTTGAGTCTTTTTTCTACAGTCTCAACATTTTTACAATCTATAGGGGAGTGTTGTTCTCCACAGAATGGGCACGTTATCATCCTCTGGCCTAAAGATTTTGTTTGGTCTGCGGTAGGTCTAGCCTTTTTCCTCTGTTTCTGTGGTGAATTTCTGCTTCCCGTAAAAAACGATGCGGTGGGGAAATGTACATCCATTGCCTCAGTAGTCTCTCCTTCCTGCAAAATATTCACTTTCTTCTGGGTTGCGTCTCGAAGTTCATTTAGTTTCCATTGTCTGTTGCCATGGTCTCGAGCCATATTGCGTTTCAAATTGTGTGGAAATTTCTCGCGTATAATAGGGACTAACAGATCACCGTATGATTCTTGGCACTGTCCGAGGGATTCCAAAACTCTAATTAATGTTTCTAGTTTGTCGTAAAAACGTTGCAGACTAAGCGTACTGTTATCGGGTCGCGGCAGTTCTAACAATGACTTAATGTATGCACTGACGATCTTGTGAGGCTGACCAAAAGCGTTCTGTCAGCAAATCTACAGCTTTTATGTAATTGGCGTGTGTCGGTTGAAATTCGGCAATACAGGACGCTGCTTCGTCGTGTAATAGCAAGCGTAGATAGCTGAATTCCTGGACGTTGGATATGGTAGTATTCAAATGGACGCAAGACTCAAAGCAATCCCAAAATGACTGACTGCCACTCGGTAATATTTCCGTTGAAGTGAGGTAAAGTTAATTTCGGTAGTTTGTGATAAGAAGCGCTACTATCTAAGCTCACCTGTGATGATTGCGGTGTATTACGGCCCGGTGTACGTGATCGGTCCTCTCGGCTATTTTGATTCTCGTTACGATTTGAATCTTTCTCTCTAATGATGTCGAGTTTTAGTTCCAGATCGATAATGTACTGCTCACTACTCACTAATTCTGTCACTAGATCCTCGACGTCGGCATGATTCGCAATCTTCTCGTTGAGCGTTCTGACTGCTTCGAGCTTATCCGTTAATATCTCCAAAAGTTTTCTTCGGCTAGAGTTCGGCAAGTCTTCTTCTTCTATTTTCTCTAAACTTATCGCAATAATGCGATGTTGTGCTTCGCGTTGTGTTAGAAGTTTGTTGAGCTGCATTTCTATCCTGGTCACGGCACCAAAAAATATAGTTATTCTATTAGAAACTGCAAGGTAAAAACGAACTCAGCTTTTTTACTCATTTTTGAATCTTGTTTTCTAAACAATAACGTCACGCAGGACATTACGTAACGACGTGCGACGTATTGGCACGATGGTGCCATGACGTCGCACGCCTTAATGCGTTCCCGACAGTCACAAATCACAAAATCTTGCTTTTCTCCAACTCTACCATTAAAATACAATTTACCTCGGGAGTTATAATGACATTATATCATTTTCTAAAATTTCAAATCGATCTGTGTTTTCTATATTATTCATGGGCGATTCTTCTCTCCAAATATAGGCACCACATACATAAACATTTTCAACTGTTTTAAAAAATACCTTATCTAGTTTAGCCCAGATGATTGTATCAAATCTATTTTTGACAACAGTGACTCCTTTTACTAATTCATTTCTAATATACAAAGCAGCTTTCCCCGCTACACCTTTTAGCCCTCTTGTGCTGATGTTTCCTAAAAAAAGTTAAAACATTTAAATCCCTCTATATTCAAATCGCTATCTTTCCTAGCCCGAGTCTCGTATAAGAATATAATGTCTTCTTCATCTATTATAGAATTAAATTCCTCTGAAAGATTTTTTGTCTCTGTAAGTCCATTTATATTCCATGATATAATGGATAGTCCATCCTTTTTACCCCCCTATTCACTGCTGTTGTTTACTGGAACTCCGTCGATATACAGTTTGTCATAACTAAGCCAAGCCTCTTTTCCATTTTTCCTTGCCTCCTTCATCACTGCTCCTATAATTGCTGATTGGGATAGCATAGAGCTCCCTGGGTTTGACTCTCATTAATTGTTGCCATGCTACTGTTTATGTTCGGCGAATTTACAATAGTTAAGTTTTCAAAAACAGAGTTGTTCTGCTCTGTGTTTATCTCATTCCCGATCAAACTGTCCGACTCACTATAAAGTACACCGTTGGATTCTCTAATAAGATCACTGACATCGCTGAGACATGAATATCTATTTTCACAGTGCAATGTACTACAGTTTTGTTAGCAGTTTTGTTTGCTACCCCAGGAGAACCTCCGTGTTGTGTAATCTTTTTCTCTATCTCACTACTATCACTGCTTTTCTTCCGTTTTTCAACTTTTCTCCTATTTTTTTCCCGTATTCCAACTCATAACACTTAATATCAAACTTTATTTCCTCAGATTCCAACATTTCAACTCAATTATGTGCCTTTTATCCTCAAATTTCATTCAAAATTTCCACAGCCCAAAAATACACGTCCATACTCAACTACGTGACCAATGTTAAGACACATCAAACTATTTTAGCCAAAGATTTAACAATTATGTTACAAGGATCTTTTAATTTCCCCATGCATTATTTCAAAAGGTAACGAGTTTGCCCTCTAGTCTGACTACTCCACACACAATTATGATTCTAAGGAAGAAGCTTCTGAAAACATTGTGGAAGAATGATAAAAATGCTGATTTTCAGCGTTTTCCCCTTCCCGTACAATGTTTTCTATCCTTTCAATGAAATGCACAACTAAATGCATCACAATTTGTTATCTGTGAATGTTTTTAATTTTTTCTAGTCCAAAATAATAGTTTGGTAGAGAATGAACAATTTACTGTTTGTTGAAATGCAACATTTCAACCAGGAGGATATATGTGAAAGATAGTGTCCAAGGGGCAACTGGAAATTGTGTATGATAACCCAACCAGCACAAGGTGGCCTTGCTTTATTCTTCCTCTGTCGCATTATATCAGGCAAAGGCGTCATTCCTACGCATTCTCTGCATTTCTTAACCACTGATGTTGGTGATAAGGTGAATTTTCTGAAAAATCGTACAAGAATGCTTAATTTTCTACCCATGGCAATATGAGTACAGTTCACTGGTTCATGACAATAAACTGTGCATCTATAGTTTAGATGCAATTCATAAACAGAAGCAGTTAAGTGATTCTGAGATTCAAATCAGAAGAAAAACAAATTTCTTTCCTGTGCTGATGTTGTAGTTTCAGCTAGAAAAAATAACATTAAAGAAAAATTATTCTTGAACTTTAGCAGGTAGCCACAGACCTTTCATATTTCATTTTGAGTAGGAGCCTAGATGCCAAATACTCTTCTTGCTGGAAAGCAGCATGCTACTATCATAAAACATTTTAAGTAAATTTAACAATCTATATTTAACCAAAAATTTGAAGTCGCCCAGGGGTATATTCATTTTTTTGTCACAAATACAATATTCCTTTGAAAACCCTATTAATAATGAATGCAAGTAATACATTTTTCTTTGCAAGCATAATAAAACTAATAGGATAGTTGCTTAGGAAATCCACATATCTTTATGAAACCAACAATATCAGCATTACATCTGAACACGATCCTAAGTAATTGACAAGTGCCATTTGCTTCGTCAAATCCCAGTCAAAATATAAGGATACCTTAGAGGTCTTTGTTTCAGGAAATACCACTGACTTTTTTTTATTACAAATTCAACTCTTTACCAAGCAACAAACATTCAGACTCATCGAAATTCAAAGCGGTTGCAGGCGAAAAATTAAGCGAGGCCTTTACAATGAAATTTATCTCTCAAAAAGTAGAAAATAGTGTGGAAGAGGAAGTGATAGGTACCAGCATTTTCTCCTTTTATCGCAATGTTTTAAGTGTTCTGTTGAGCCCCGGTAGCTCGGGCAGAAGCGCACAGGACTTTAGAACAGGGGGTCACTGGTTTTATCCCGGCTTGGCTAATATCTTTCCGAGGATTGATGATAGTCATTGTGACAGTATTCATTCCTCTCTCATCACTGATCATTGTTTAGTTGGTGGTTATGTTGGAAAGCAGCCAGCGGTGTGAAAAGAATATTGTGAGCAGTCCCGGTAAAGAATCTCCAGGAAAGCATGGATAGGTGCATTGGCCACCGTGATATAGCTGAAATAATGTTGAAAACGGCGTTACACACCATACAATCAATCAATCTAAAGTCCTCTTCTTCGGGGTCATTAAAACTCAGGATTGTGTGGTAAACAGATAACTTTTACTTCTTATTTACCTGAAGTTTGCAAATGATTACCTTACTATCAAATTGGTTGGCAATTTACTGATAGATGGCATCTTTATCAATTCGAACGTACCCACCAAACCAAATTTTGTGAGGTTATTATAACCAAAGAAGATGCAAAGTCGCCAAAAAAACTTAATCCGCCAACTCTTTTAGAAATGGGGCTAGGTTCTGATGATGAGGACGATGCCGTTTCAGACATTGAGGAAGAAGACTAAATTTGTAACCCAACTAAGGTTTATAAATTTTACAAGTCCAATTCTATCAGTATCGCCACACAAGCGTTTTTCGCGTCTGGGTTGTCAGACCTAGTTATAAAGTTTATGACGTCGCATTGTTTTATTTCTAGAGGTCGAGGAAAAACTACGCAACTGCAGCCTTCTCCTTTCTTTTTTACTATGGAGTAGTCGATCTTTTCGACTCCATTTACGACTGTTAACTTTTGCCTCGTCTCTTAGAATACTAGCTGCTTTAGCAGTCATTAAAGACCCTCTTATAATTCTGCCCGGAGCTGTCATGCAGTAGCCTCCTAATCCGTGCTCCCGCCCAGAGCTTCCATTACCAAAAGAAAACTCGTAATTGCGGTTTCCTAAACCTCCTGTTTCCTCAGCATGGACGCTTATAATGGGTTTAGGACCAATAAGCGTCGGCGCTATTATTTTATTGTCGTCTACGTAGGCCCTAGTTGCAGCCGCACTCGCGTCTACATACATCTTATTTGTCGCTTGTTGGTCTTCTAGAGGCGTACCAACGCCCTCTAACCTGCGATTGCCCATATTTATAGAATGAGTAGCTAGGAATTCTTTACCCGTGTACTGAAAAGGTTTATCGATGCTATCCACATAATTTTTAGTAGCGACTTCGTGCGGGTTTATAGGGTCGGGGAGGCCCTCTAACCTGCGATTGTTCATACTTATATCTCTATCCGCAAAATATCTCCCATTATCGAACTTACGAGGGACACTTTTTAAGTTCGTAGAGTAAGCCTATAACTTTTTAACGCAATTATGAAATTGCACGATTTTTTACACAGAACTTGCGTAATCATTCCTCTCTCGAACGGTGCCACGGTATGCGGTGTACGAGGTCCACGTGCGCGCTGCGCTGGGTATTTTCAACACGTGGTTTTATACACTATAGTAAAATATAGCGTTCAATATGGATGTAAAAATCTGTGAACAGAGGGCATATTGTAAGATTCGAGCACAGCTCGGGTTTCCGCCAACAGAAATTCATGCTGATTTGCAAAAAGTTTATGGGAATGGTGCTTTAAAATATGCTACAGTTTGCAAGTGGGTACGTCGTTTTAATGATGGTCGGGAGTCAATTGAAAATGACCCTCGGGTGGGTAGGCCGGTTTCTGTTTTGACGGAAAAGAACGTTGCTACTGTGAAAACGTTAATTGAGGAAGACGCACGTTATACCGTGCAAGAGATAGAAGAATTAAGTGGCATTCATTCGTCAAGTGTTTTGAAGATCTTACGTGAACGACTTGGGCTACGTAAGATCTGTGCGCGTTGGGTGCCCCATTTGCTCACTGACAAGCAGAAACAAAGTCGGGTTAGACTTGCATCGCAAGTTATAGAAAATATGATAAATGTGACCCACGTCGTTTGGAAAAGATAGTTACAGGTGATGAAACCTGGATCTATCATTTTCAACCCGATTTTAAGGCTAAAAATAAGGTTTGGGTTTCATCTGAGGGCGACAGACCTGTCATTGCGGGCCGTTGCAAAACATCAAATTGCATGTTTTATGCGATATTCTTTGATTCGAAAGGTCCAGTCCTTCACATTCCAGTCCCGAAAGGTAGTTCTGTCACTGGAAAGTTTTACAGAGAAAGTGTTCTTACTCAACTTGTTAATTTCTATCAGAAACGCAGACCGCGCACCGGTGTCTGCAGCATCAAATTACTCCATGATAACGCACCAGCCCATAAATCCGCTACGGTACAGGAATATCAGAAAGAATCTTGGCTCGATGTCTTAGATCATCCCCCATACAGCCCTGACCTGTCCCCCTGTGACTTTTGGTTGTTCCCAAGACTAAAGGAAATGCTGGCAGGGCACCGTTTTGAATCCCGTTGTGGTATAGGCAGTGCGGTCTACCAGTGTCTGCAACATATACCTAAAGAGGACTACCGGGCGGCATTCCGGAAATGGGTAGATCGCATACCGTAACACCATTCGAGAGAGGAATGATAACGCAAGCTCTGTGTAAAAAATTGTGCAACTTCATAATCGCGTTAAAAAGTTATAGGCTTACTCTACGAACTTAAAAAGTGTCCCTCGTAAAAGGCCTTCCTGAAATATCTACGTAATTTTTATTGGCGGCTTCGCTCGGCTCCGTAGGCTCGCCTAGGTTTTTTTTTTTTTTTTTTTTTTTTAAAACCCATATTTATATGATCGAGAGCCATATAAGCTCCATTTTCCTTTAACATTCCCGTTCTCTCATCGATATAAGATTTTGTCGCGACATCGTGGAAATTTACGGGATCCGTGACGTTCGTTCGCGTATTTCCGCTCATGTTAATGAAGCCCGTGACAGTATTTTTGTTTGGGTTTGTCGGGCAAAGTTACGCTGCCAATCTTAATAAGTGTCATTTTATATTTACAATGTCTTTGTTGTTAACCCAGGAATTAAACTCGTCCGAATACCCCTTCCACTTTACTAAAGACTTTTTCTTTCCATTCTTAATAACTTTTTCTACCCTATACACCTCTTGGTCCGTCTTTTGAAGCTCGGGTTCGTAAAAGGTGCACTTTATTTCTTCTCCGCTAAGGTCCTCGATTTTATAAGTTACCGGCACAGTGCAATTTACCTCGGAGACAGTAAAAACCTCTTCAGTCTAGTAGTGTAGCCCTTCTCAAAGGTCTTTTTATTTTTACTTATTCTAATCCTGTCTTCAACGGAGAAGTTGGGTTTTATATCTTTTCTTATCTCGAATCGTTCGGCATAAAGGTTTCTCCAAACTTTGTTTTCGTTACTCTTTTTACTCGCATTTACGGGCGTCATCTTAATGGAGGAATGCCGCGCGTTGTTGTATTCTTTAACGAGCTTTGGAAGCGCGTCTATGTAAACGTTTGTAGAGTTTGCGGAAAAATATTTCCACATCTTTTCCTTCATGGTCCTAATCCACCTCTTACCGACGCTAGACTTTTCCTCATTCTCCGTAGAATACAACTCAACCGAGTCTTTAACCTCTTTGTTGTAAAACTCTTTACCCTTGTCCACCCACCTTTTTTTACGGCCTTCTTTCCTTAAAAATGGCCTTTAACGCGACAGCGACCGACTTTCCCGTCTTATCCTTTAGGGGCACCAACCAACCGTATTTGGAGAAAACGTCTATGACCACTAAAAGCTACTTTACGCCGCGGCTAAGCTTAGAAAAAGCCAGCATATCTACCAAATCAGCGGCCCATATTCTATCTATACCACCAACTTCTACTCTCCTTTTCTTAAACTTTCTCTTTACGGGTTTGTGCAGTTCTTCCGCTAGAGATTTTTTCTAAATCCCATACCAAAGCGTTTTTTGGCGCCAATTAAGTTACTTACCAAAGACCTTTCCATCTTTTCCTTTAGAGTAGGATTATAAATACCTTCCATTTCTTCTAGCATGTTTTTATCACATACCTTGTTTCTGGTCTTGGTGTCATAATGCTTTAGATAACAAAGATCGTGGTGGTAAGCAGCTTTGTCAATGCAGCTTACGGGCTTACTCCAGTCTCTAGGAGTTAGATCCGGGTTTAGTCTTTTTTTAAGCTTCGTGCCCGGCCCCGTAAAATTATGCCCCGGAAGATGCATCTCGAAGGGCATGTTGTTAATAGCTCTGTTTAGCAAAGAGTCTCCCTTTTTTACAAACTGCGTCTTTGTAATTCCGCAAACGGCACACGTACCTTTTACCATGTTTTTCCCGTTTCTAGAAACGGTAGGCGTCTCGTTTAAGGTTTCCTTACGTTTTCTACACTTTACGCAATAAAGCATTTTAAATATAAACGATTATATTTAAAATGGATATAGAAGACTACTCGTGGAACGAGGTTTTAACTGATAGAAATTTTCACCTGCTTTTAAGGGGGATAACTGTAGGAAAATCGGGCTCGGAAAAACTACTCTTTTGCTTAATCTTTTACTTAGGCCGGGGTAGTTGGATTACGAAAAACTTTCCGTTTTGAGAAAAGCCTTTTTCAACTGGAATACCGCATACTTAAAAAAGCCTTTGAAGAAAAACTGCCCAAAGAGAGCATTTTACGATTGTTTAAAATGCGTGATAAGATTATGGAATCAGGCGTATCTCCTTCGGCCTTGCTTGAGGAATGAGCGAAATGGCAAAAAAAAGAATCCAACATAGAGTAGTAGTAATGAGAGCACTATAGCGTCATTATGTAACAAATTCTTCGAGTGGTATTTAATCCGTTTAGAGATTTTTGCAAACATTTGAAGTCTGATACAAGAGTGGTTCGTGTGTGTCAGATACTTCAGATGGCAGACAATATTTACATACTTTCATAACTCAAGTGCTATGAGATTATAATCTCTGATATATGGTAAAAAACATTGAGGGAAAAAGAGAAGTGAGCCATGAAACCCTACAACCCTCCATCTGCCAGACTGCATTCGTCAATGTTACCATGGACTTCTTCTTTTCAAGAAATGTTACTATCAGAAGGATTCAACATTTATAAAGTTTGTCATTAAGTCCCTTTTTTCTATAACACAGCCTAGTATAATAGGAAAGAATGAAATGATGGTCTGGGGGCTTTTGATCAGCAACTCATGGACTTCTTTTCAAGAAATGTTACTATCAGAAGGATTCAACATTTATAAAGTTTGTCATTAAGTCCCTTTTTTTCTATAACACAGCCTAGTATAATAGGAAAGAATGAAATGATGGTCTGGGGCTTTTGATCAGCAATTCATGGACTTCTTTTCAAGAAATGTTACTGTCAGAAGAATTCAACATTTATAAAGTTTGTCATTAAGTCCCTTTTTTCTATAACACGGCCTAGTATAATAGGAAAGAATGAAATGATGGTCTGGGGGCTTTTGATCAGCAATTCATGGACTTCTTTTCAAGAAATGTTACTATCAGAAGGATTCAACATTTATAAAGTTTGTCATTAAGTCCCTTTTTTCTATAACACAGCCTAGTATAATAGGAAAGAATGAAATGATGGTCTGGGGGCTTTTGATCAGCAACATATATCTTGAATAGTCTTATAGAAACTGGAAAATGTTTAATTTTAGAGTTCAGAAAAACGTAAAGTTCTAAGACATTAAGCACCTTTTTTCCGTAACATAGTTTTGCATGGATAAAAAACAAGTGCATACGGTGAAACTTTTAATAAACAAAATAACTACGAAGTTTCAAGACAGGCAGACGGACGGACAGACGAAGCAGCGACTGTATGCTCGCCCTTCGGCCATGGGCTTACGGAGAAATGGCTTTGGATGGACAGACGGACGGATGAAGAATGGACAGACAGACGGACGGACAGACGGACGGGCAGACGGACGGACAGACGAAGCAGCGACTGTATGCTCGCCCTTCGGCCAGGGGTTACGGAGAAATGGCTTCGGACGGACAGACAGACGGACGGGCGGACAGACGGGCGGACAGACGGGCGGACAGACGAAACGGCGACTATTTGCTCGTCTTTAGAGAAACATAAAAATGAACTCTGCAACATTTTGGGCAATATTGCGACATCGTTTTAATACAATTAGAAACATTGTAGGAAAAAGAGAAATGCAACGAATCATGACGTGATAGACTAAAGGTGGAAAACCGTTTTACGCGGTAGAGCAATATGTTCAAACTCGTTCAAACGTGTCCGGACGAGTCTCTTGGTTATTGCACTGTATAAATTTTACCGCGATGTCTTTAAACAATTACAGTATAACTTTCCGTCATGAAAATTAACTTTAAACTGTCTACCCACGTGGTTGACAAACATTTAAATGCAAGTAATTCGCAGGCTTCCGTGTTTTTTGATAAAGGTACCATGTACAAATCAATCGAAAAATGTTTGGAAAACCCCGACGTCTGTACGAAAATCGGAAAACGTTTCGAAGCTACAAAGACATTTATGAACAACATCGGTTTATTGGGGTACACGAAACAATCCAGTCATACAGTTAAAGTAGTTTATTCCAAGACCAAATACAGAATATCCGTAGTAACAGCTTACCCTGTGACAAGGGGTATAATGGATGTGTCCAGACAAGAAATGGTGACGTTAATGTTTAATAATAACTACCAATAAACGTTGAAAGGACTATATATGAGAACAGTGTATAGCTTTAGTATTATTATCCGAGGTACAAAAAATGGATAGAAACATGACAAGTTTCGACCTTATTGATTACTCACGTATGATCGGCAGAGAGTGGGAAATACTTGCGGTTTATCTGGGCTACGAGTTATATCAGATCAAAATGTTGAAATCCATCTATGCGAGAAAAATCGAAACACTGTTGTATGTTATGTTAGAGGAATGGTATGGTGTTGTGAAAGACTGTCATGAAGAAGTTCCTAGACAGTTACTAGCTTCTGCTTTTCATGGTGTACGAGACAATGTAACAGCCAGCCAAATTTTAGGGGGTTGCAAATTTCTAGAGGAAGTGAAAAAGTTGAGACCCAAACCATCAACATTGGCAAAGATTCGTAAAATAGACTTTAGCTAATGATGACGTGTGTTTCTAAATATAACAACCGATGACGTGTGTTTCTAAATATAACAACAGATGACTTGTGTTTCTAAGTATAACAACCAATCAGGAATCCAATAATACTCTAAAATAACCAAACTGACAGAATTTAAAGCCATTTTGGAAGTTGCATTCAAACCAACACGATGTACAGAGTAAAATTTAGTCTCGGAAATGATCGTTACGTACAGGTGAATTTATGGAAGGATGAGCTAAGAGTCGATATTAGAGAGTGGAAAGATAATTACCCAACCAAAAAAGGCATAAGTTTAAGCTTAATGCGATGGAAAAATTTTGTAGATCAATTAGAGTACGCAGACAAATCCCTTCGAGAAAAAACAGCGTTTACATGCCATCTTGGGGGTAACGTTTATTGCTGTACCAACCAAAACAGCGTTTGTTTAGACATAAGACAATATTGGAAACCCGAGGAAAATGTGGTACCAACAAAAAAAGGAATATGTTTAAGACCCTCAGAATATAAACGATTAAAAGAAGTTATAGGTGACATAAGTAAAGCGTTACCAGAATTGGGCAGTGTTATACCTTGTTACCTTCAGAGTGATCATATGAACCAAATAGGATTCCTTGAGTGTACTGAGTGTAACCCAGATACAACTTTGAACTGATAATCATGTTTAGAATATTCCAGATATCAGTGTTATTATTATGCGAATGGCTATATTATAGAGGTATAAAAACTGAAATCGAGTTGGAAATAGAACGATTTTTACTCATTTTAGATAGTTATCATATGAACTACAATAGACCTTTATATTCTGAGTTATTATGAGTGTTGTATTTAATATTTTGTAAGAATGTACAATAATTTGTATACGCTTTATTAAAACGATGGAAAACTGGAAAAAATACTTGGCTTCTATTTATTTTAAGGCAGATCATCCCGCAAGTTATAGTGGTCCCGAAAAATTGTATCAATATGTCAAATCCCAAAATAAGGTCAGAATTGGTAGACACCGTATACGAAAATGGTTACAAGATCAAGAATCGTATTCTCTTACCAGGGGGCCGAGACGTCATTTCGTACGATCCAGAGTGATAGTTGCCGGTCTTCATCAACAATGGGATGTAGACTTAATGGTCAACGATCATATAGAAAAACATAATGACGGAGTGAAATACGTCTTATTGCCATAGATATATTTTCGCGTTTTGTTTATACTGAACCCCTTAAAGGTAAAAGAGGTTCTGATGTTGTTATTGCATTTAAACGCATACTATCAAGAACACGAAAACCAAAATCTATACGGACCGATCGAGGGATGGAGTTTAAAAGTAAAGAACTGAACAAATATCTACAAAGTGAAAACATTTATCACATGTATGCATTTAACACTGAAACCAAAGCGAATTACGCCAAACGAGCGATCAAGACAATAAAACAAAAGATTTTTCGATACCTTTTAAAGAACAAAACCCGTCGCTATATCGATGTTTTACAAAATATTACACACAGTTACAATCATACAATACATAGGAGTCTTGGAGAAAAACCAGCTGCAATTTCCGAGGACAATGAAGGAGAAAGTCGTCTTCAACAGTATCTTATTAGAACTAAAGGAAATATTAGTAAACCTTTACTTAAAAAAGGAAATAAAAGTAAACCTTTACTCAAAAAATATAGGTATAAAATCGGTCAGGCTGTAAGATTGTCTCACGTCCGGTCTGTATTTGACAGGGAATACTCGCAAAAATGGACAGGGGAGATATTTATAATTAAATCATGCTTCAGGAGACAGGGAATTCCTAGTTATAAGATAGTAGACTGGGAGAAGGATCAGGTAGACGGCTCCTTTTACGAACAAGAATTGCAAGCCGTAAACGTTAACGACAGTACAGAATTTAATATCGAAAAAATAATAAAAAGAAGGACATGTAATAAGAAACGGGAAGTTCTAGTGCGCTGGTTACACTGGCCGAAAAAATATGATAGCTGGATACCGGAAAAGGATGTGACGCGATACTCATAAGCAATCGATACATTACTTTAAAATGACGGGAAGCTAAAAAATTTTCATTACTTATGTTCAGACAACTAAACGATCATGATCATCACGAATGTTGTCTTCAGCGCTCAACTAAATTGCCCTATTAATTTAAAAAGATTATGTTACCAAGTAACGAATGTGCGATATGACCCGGCACGATTTCCTGGACTCATATGGCAACACAAAAAAATTGGAGGAAACTGTTTAGTGTTTGCCAATGGAATAATTACCTGCAATGGGAAAGCTTCCAGCATAAGGGAGGGACACCGACGATTACGACAATACGCCCGACAGCTTCAGAAATGCGGATATCCTGTAAAGTTAACGAGCGTAAAATTGTTAACAATGTCCATGACTCATACACTCAGTTCAAACTTAAATTTGAAGAGTTTGTCTCTGGATAGGAATGTCATTTACGAACCAGAGATTTTTCCTTCTTTAAACTTCAAACTGGACGGAGTGCACTTTTGTTGTTTTCATACAGGCAAAGTAGTTATAACGGGGGTAAAATCTTCAAAACAAGAAGACGAGATTGTTTGTCCCACATTAATTGAACTTGAACTCTATACATTTAAGAAGGATTGATTAAATCACGAAACACTTTACATTATAAACACTGGCTAATATGCTTCCAATATTAACCCATAATACAAGTTTTCTTTTACTTATAAGACACTATTTTAATATAATTCTCATTGTGTCGATATTTGTCTTTAAATAGACTGACTACAATTCACTGGAAACCACGCCATAAATAATTTTATACGCCTGCACACATCTACTAATCGCAGGAAACTATACTATCAATAATTTTATACACCTACACAGTTACCGAAGAAGATCAATACTCTTTTACGCCTAATCATTACCGTAGTAGGTCAACATGCAGCCCCGGGCGGGGTGACTAAGTGGTGAGCGTGTCTGACTCATGATCTGGTGGTTGTGAGTAGGATACCCGGTTGAGGCGAACTTTCTTTTCGGCGTATTTTCGCTTCAATCGTAAGAAGTCCTTACTTCGAATATTTCATTCATTCGTATACCAATTTCGTTACGAACTGTGTATCACATTCATAACATACTGGATGAATTGAGAAAAAAAAAAAAAAAAAAAAAAAAACGAGAGAAGAATGACAGATTTTTACCTATATTTAAGCAGCGCGGAATCTATTAATACACCTAAGAATGATTTATTATTTCAATTTTCTAAATACTTTATGTTAGAAGGAAATTGGTTGTGTGGTGTTGTAGAATCGTGATTGACTTGTGACTTTACACCACGAAGTAAACGATTGTATCTGAATTGTGATATTGTTGAGGAAAGGTTTGTCAAAAACAGGCTACAACCAGTTCTTAACATTATTGAAATCGAAGGTCGGTACAAAAGATTAAAAGTTAGTGAGTGTTTACACCCGCGATATAGACCTGTGAGTGTTAAAAAGTTTAACTCTATCAGACTGACGTTAAAAGGCGAAGATTTAAATACTATTGATTTAAATTCAAACGATTTTCATTGTGTCCTTTACTTCAAGAAATCATGGGGTCCATAAACGTGTTTGATTCCAAACTACAGAAATGGGTTCCTTACAAAGAAAATGTAGACTATTGGATTAACTATTTTAAATCGAAAGAACATGTTCCAGAACAAGTAAGAACTTTGGAGAAAAAACTTGAAGAAAAGAATAAAGTATTGCAAGAAATGGAAGAAAAACTGAAAAAAGTTCAAACACCAAATTTTAAAATGGTAACCCCACTAGCCGAGGCAGTAAACAGGGCGCAGTCCCAAATTAAACGCAAGAACGGGAATCACTAAGTTCGTAAGAATATTAAACGTAAGAAGACTCTTACAGTCTACAGTACCAAAAATCCCGGGTGGTTTTTTTAAAAAGACGTATAACCGCGACTAGTAAAATGCAACACAATCAAGAGTTATCGTTATTTACCCCGATTCCGAAAGATTCAACTTTATTATCGAAAGATTGGATTGAATATCGACCCATTAATCCCGTAACCGATTCTTCGTCCAGCTTGGAATTTAATATACCGCCACAGGCCAGTGCTTATATTAACTTAAAAGGATGTAAATTAAGACTTGAATTAAGACTTACTAACGAGAACGGTACTCCCGTGTCAGAAAATGATACGCTTGGACTTATTAATTTACCCTTACACACGGTGTTTAGACAGTTAGACGTTCATTTACAACAAAAACACTGCCAAATAGTGGAAATACATATGGGTATAAAGCCTACATAGACACCATACTTAATACAAACCAATCTATGCAGGAAGGTATCTTATCCAGTCAATTATTTTACAAGGATATCACGGATTTGGACGATAATGATCCCAAAACTGGATCGAATTCTGGACTGTTTTTTCGATACGGTAAGACCAAAGGTGGTGTTACTATAGATCTAGAAGGTAATATTCCCGGAGATTTATTTCAACAACCCAAGTTGCTTATAAACGGAGTGCAAATGGGTCTTAAATTTTGGCAGGCATCCGATGCCTTTCGAATTATTACGGATGCCTTAAATTCTAGTTATAAAGTGCAAATTGTTAACGCTCGTTTTAAACTGTGCATACAGAGGTTACAAAATGATTTGCTTTTAGCTCACGACAATATGATTCAGGACACTCCCGCTATGTATCCCTATTTCCGCTCAGAAATAAAAACAACATCAATAGCGCAAGGACAGTATAGTTTTCAAGCCGACGATATATTTCAAGGTAGGGTACCAAAGAGAATCATCATAGGTATGGTTCCAAGCGTTTCTTATAACGGAGACTATGGCACAAATCCTTTCAACTTTAAACATTACGACTGCAGTTACCTGGGTTTTTTTGTAGATGGACAATCCGTACCGTCACAGCCTTTACAACCCAATTCTAATGGAAATCATTACGTTGACTGTTATCAGACTCTTACCACAAGCAGAAATGATATCAACATTACGTACAATGAGTACAAAAAAGGATACTGTCTAAACGTATTGGATATCGATCCCT
The DNA here is from genome assembly GCA_945859785.2 of Tridacna gigas. Lineage (NCBI taxonomy): Eukaryota > Metazoa > Mollusca > Bivalvia > Cardiida > Cardiidae > Tridacna > Tridacna gigas. The sequence continues at coordinate 16,908,821 of OX244036.2, forward strand.
ACTATTCGTTAAACGCAAAGCGAAGAGGGCTTTGTCGTTTAGAAATTAAGTTTGCTAAAGCTTTACCAGAAAGTGTGACAGTACTGCTGTACGCAACCTTTCCCGAAATACTTACAATCGATAAAGCGAGGAATGTGTATATTCAGTAAATAGATGTGAAATGAAAAATAACGAAGACTCGTAACTTTATTACGCTTTATTCGTATCATAGATTTGTAAAATAACTGTATCATAAATTTGTAAATAAAAATATTATAAGTAAAATGTCTTATTATTATTTAAAAAGAAATCCAGTCTATGTCTTTCTATCTTTTCTTTTCTTTAAGTCCCGGGGGTAAGGTTGTTAACTTTTTAATCTTCCTTTTTGGGACAATTTCCGTATTTCCTTTGTGGTGCTCATCTTGTGTCTCAGATAACTTTTTCAGTCGCTCAAACTTTTCAAAAGGTACTAATATGTATTTCTCAATTACTGTAACACCGGTTCTAAATGAGCAAATGCGGCTTTTACCAATTTATATATAATACGGTGTTTAAGTTTAACTGCTTCCTTCTTTTGAGCAAACCCTACACTCCGATCTCCCAACAAGTAAATAAATCGTTTTTGACGTTTTAAACTTGCATTTTCCGACGGCGTTAATTTAACATTGAACCGAAGTACGTTGTAAGCGATTTGGCTCAGTGCCTTTAATTGTTGTTTGGTTATCGTTTTTAAAAGCGCCTTTCTTTGGTGAGCCGTAGTATCGATCACTAAATATAAGAAGTGACGCTGTTGTTTAATTAGTTCTACCATATTGCCTTCTTACATACTTAACGTTTCCATTCTTACGTCATCCGCGACAGACCAAAGACTTTAAAGCTGGTAGTAGTGGCTTTCTTACACCTTGTCGCTCAGGATTATGGGAATAGCACTATGACTGGTCCACCTGTGTCAGGATAATGGACTGGTTAAGTACTGGTTAAAAATAGTCCAGGAAAAATGAATTCGTGAACTGTCACCGTTGAATAACTGAAAAAATGTTGATACGACGTAAAACCCGAAACAAACAAACCATTCTTACGTCAAATGGTACACGATAGGATCTTCATCGGGAAAAATACGAGTCCTCAACCTGTACTTATTTTCAGACATAGGGCACATGTCTACTATGAAATAACCGTGTCTCACACTGAGAGCATCTTCGTACACTTTTATAAACCCTTTGGATTTGCCGAGATAAAGCTGACGCCCCAGCACTCCTACTTGAGACACGTCGCGAATGTTTTTCATAATTACTATGTACCAGGTATTCAACGCAATAGTTCGGGCGTGTTTACCTCCAGGGTACAAGTTTTGCATTATCATAATCACTGATACTTTTCTGTGATGGCATCCTTGAGTAAACAGTAATTCCATTTCTTTATTCTGCATGACTTGGTGCATTAAATCATCGATAATGATCAACTTATGTTTTCTATCTTTCGTAAAATCATCCAGCTCTTCTACAGTAGGTAGTCCTTGCTTACTGTAAAAGTTTGCAACAGAACGCTCCATTACATCAAACAAGTCTTGGTGAATGCCGTAACAATAAAGTATATGTGAAGGAGGGTCTCGTGCATACGTCAGGTTTACTTGCTTTAAAAAGCGATACACCCATTGAGTTTTTCCGCTACCGGTTTGTCCGGTAATACATATACTGGAACATGGTTCGAATGGAATAGATGTCATTATTTTTTTAGTCTAGGGTTAGGTAAAGCGTAACCAATGCTACTGCTTAAGAGTGATACCCAGAGTTCGATCGATCCGTTTTGTAAGGATAAATTTAACAATGGACGTTATAATAATAATGTAAACAATGATCATTTGACAAAAGTATACAATTTCAGCTTGAGGGACCCGGGTACCCAGTAAATGCCACTTTTCACTATGACTTTCTTCCTCGGGTTTCGGGAAATGTAAAAACGTTTCTTTTTCCGGAGTTTCTGTCATATTCTTACGCTGGTCAATAATAATAATTCAAAGATTATACTCTTTCTTACTATCATTTTTATTCACAAATATTGCAAAATAATAATAATAATAATGGATTCCGCAATAATAAAGACATTGAACACTTCTGATAATTTGAATGTCATTATAGTAAACAGTTTAAGAAAACTGCTGTACACTTCTGATAAATTGAATATCATTTTTTTACAAATAGTAAACATTTTTTTTGAAAACGGATGTACACTTACGATAAACTGAATGACATTTTTTATAAATAGTAAACAGTTTTCGAAAACTGGTGTACACTCTTGATAAATTGAATGACATATTTTATTAATTGTATAACAATTTTAACTCTTTCCCAAATAAGTCCTGGTTTTACGTGTCTGTAGTACAAGTTTTTTGAAAACATTGTGGGAAAAGGAGAAGTTGCTCGTAACCCACAGTGTTTTCGACCTATTTGAGCGTCATATTTTATTTTTTTTTTTTTTCTTTTTTTTTTTTTAGAATCGAGTATAAAGATGATTATCAAAACCCGTATGGTTCTGTATCAAAATTGGCTATTTTTCGTCTTTTTGTATAAACCATTTGATACGTTTTCTCCTCTTGTCGATTAAAAATTCTTCTTTTCCGTTTATCTCTACATATTTTGCTGGGATTAGTTACAATTATATTTGAACTAGTATTTTCAGTGACAATATGTTTGACACTATCGAAAATTATAAGTTGACTATTCTTGAAATTGAGAGTAAACCCTCTCACTTTGCAAGTTTCTTTGTTTTTATTAGTTTTGTAAACATAATTTTTTGGTCCTCCAGACACAAACTCTACAATGTACTCTCCATGTTCGAGTTCGTCTGTCAGTTCACCCAAGTATCACCCAGAAGAGCATCATATTCATCGGGGCGACTGACATATATCACACTGTCCGTATCATAATACAAGACTCTTCTGTTTAATGTCTCGAGTACACTGTAAAGTTTAAGTCTGGCCCAGCACGTGGTGAATGTTGCCAAATATATGTTAGTTTTGTTATCTTCAGGTTGACAATCATCTTTATACTGCCATTCAATCTGTATCGTATCATTAGACAATATATGGAAATTGACGTGTTTTTTCAATGGATCAGAAAATAATTGAAAAAACATGTTGGCCTGACTTTCGTGGAAGAAAGTTTGTCGCATATTGAGTCTCTGACCAAATTTACCCCAAAAACTATTGAGACATAATTTGGCCAAAGCTCTTAGTCCTGGGTTCTTTTTAATAAATTCACGATCCAAAGAAACCCCTTCTTTTTCCATATACTGTCCAATGTATGTCATCATATCAACTTTACATTTGACCCAGTCGGGAGGACCACTCGCTTCTTGTTTAAATTTCAAAAATGTATCAATGTATTTAGCAAACAATCCTCCTTCGTGGGTATTTGCGTCATATTGAGTAGTTTCCTCCCAGTGATATACTTCATATATTTTCGTAATTTTGTAACCTAATCTCACTGCAGTTTCTATCTCGGGGGTGCATCACGTACCAGTTAACTCCCTTTGTTCGTCCGTACCCCTACATGGCATTTGACTTTCAGTATCCGCGCAGGTCCGACATAAAGAAAATTTTAATTTGTCATTGGACCTATAAGGTAGGACCGGGTGATAAAGACCCCTGGGTGGGAGAATCTTCACCTTAGCAATACCAAAATAATTTTTTATGTCCCCAAAATCCTTTGTGATGATTGTCGGGTGACCTACGGGATACCGACAATACTTGTTTACCCACGGATAAAGGCTGGTAAAATCAACATATTTGATTTGTTCATTTCCCTTTACTTTATAGTAGAGTTGACTAGCATTGGTACGGCCCCCAAAGAAACTCTCTCGTGGGTCTAATCTATCGCATAAATCTAATTGCGAAATGAATCGTTTCAGTTCTATACTTTCATTCCGTTCCTTTTTGAAATCATGATCCCAAATGCAAACATAATTCATACCTAACGTTTTTAAATGAGCTTTCTTTTTCATTGTGAGAGCGTATAATTCATCCAAAGACTGGTGCGTAAGTGGATGGTACGTTTCTTCGAGATTGTCTGAGAAACACACGGGACAACCATGAAATATACATCCGTGATATTCATAAGCCGTGTTTGTTTCTTGACAATATCCGTCTAATTTGTAGCGAGTGCCGGGGATCGTTTTTTCACCTTCGTTTAATGCATGTTCAATATGGACCTTATCGATTTGCGCCCTCCACTCTAACCATTGAATTGACGCTTTACTGTACTGATCATTGTAACCACTGGGAGGAATCTTTGCTATGGGGGTACTAACAAATTCTCTCTCGCGCACTTTCTCTCCTTTTAGTTTGGATTCGTGGACCCATTCGTTTCCGTTTTGTATGTACAATTTTTCGTCGATGACTTTTGCGGGTACCCATTCATCATTGCCTTGCAATTTTACGCGCCATGTTTCTTCCAAAAATTTAGTTCTAAAGACATTCATACAAACAGAAGCTATCGTGACAGAATCGAATGGATCTACGGCCCCAATCCATTTTTTCTCTATTTTTCCTTTCTTATTGACAACCTCTCTCTCTTCACCTGTCGCACTCATTAACAAATGTCTAAATTTCATACAAGCTTGTCTTAGAATATCTACATCACTTCTACAATACTCTAACATTTCTTTTCTAAAATCAAACATTTCATTCTGTCTCTCACTCAACCACGCTACTAACTCGCTTCTTTCTTTCTCACTCATAAAATCGTAACCATAATCTTTAGCATCAGGGTAGGGTCCAACATAATTTTGATTCTCTCTAGTATTAAAATAATGAGGGAACCACCCTTTTTTCAATTCTTGTAATCCAAATGCTTTCGGGAGTGCGGATAATTTCATGGGTAAAAAGTTGAGACTGTCAATCACCTTCATATGTAAATCTTTCTCTACTGTCATATACATAATTTTTGAACCGTTGTAAATGATTTTGTCCGGTCTTATAGATTGATTGATCAAATATTCCAAAAGAAAATAACCGTCATACCCCTTCATGTTATGGGCAACGACCGTGACATATTCATGTTGGTCCGTAAAGAGCCACTGTCCAAACTCGTGCAGATCAGTGTTGTCCCATTCGTGGCAACGGGTACCGCAACCTTTACATACGGAATCCGGTTTCAATTCTTTGTCAATGCATTTAGGGCATACGGAATGCGCTACGACAAAGTTTGGACGGTGGGTCGCTTTACCGCACCACGACGTTTTACAATTCCGACATCTGGAGCAAGATTTACACATCTCTGGCAATTGACAGTCCTCGCAATTTAATCTAGAATTAGGTATATATCCTTCATCACAAGAAGAAAATTCATCCTGACTACATTCAAAATCAAAGAAAATGAATTTAGGTATATAATGTTCTTTGGCCGGTGTGGCTCTTAAATAGCATTTATGATCATCCATGACATACTTGTGGCAGGAGGAACACTGATATTCACCACAGATATGTTCTTCCTTTTTACGTTTGTCTAACCTTAGTACTTTAAAACAAACGGGGCATTTCCACCATTTTTGACATTCTGAAGGTTTTGTTTGTCCTTTTCTTTTCCCAGTTTTATATGTTGAAACTTTCTTGTGCTCAGCGTAACAAACTGCTGATCTGCAGGACATATTACAGTCGCTACATTTCACAGGTTCTACGTTAAGACACATGTCACTTTTGCAGACAATACATTTTATTTCACATTGATGTCTTTGTTTGATATTATAATGTGCCAGACATTTAGTACAGAAATAATTGCAACTGAAAAATCCCGTAATACTGGTAATGGCGTGAAAGTGATCGTCATCAACCAAATAAATATAAATGCATGGACAGTTGTCATTGCTAGGTGCAGTTATAAACTTGTTGCCTAAGCGAGCACTCACCACCATTACACGAACACCAAGGAATTCTTCAAACACCCTAACATCATTTAAACTGAGCGGTTGATCAGTGTTCACTCCTACTACATGACATAATGCTTGGGCAAATTGTTTTTGCTCGCTTCTACTCTTATTGCGCAATTTTTTGAAATAACTTTCGGGTACTTTTTTGTGTTCCAAAATCAAGTCTGTATTACTTTTTCCCCGTCTGTTTTTCGTTATTTCTTTCCATTCATCTGCGGTACATTTGTTTAATTTTGCCCAACTGACCCCTGTAACCCTAGCCATACACAAATTGTCTGTATTTTCAATAGTCACGAGAGACTTTTTTATATGTAACGAATTCTTCTTACCTTTTACTTTTGTTATTTTTCGTCTGGAGCTACCTTTTGGTAAGTCTATTGTGCCTATAACAATAATAAAACTCTGATCAATTGACAGTTCTTGATGGCTATTCAAAACTTTCTTAATTATGTCCATAACCTTGGCCGCATTAAGTTGGTCCCATGTCTGTAGTGGAACTACAATAGGATTGTCAAGTCCTTGGTGATGAATAATTACCCGCCCCAAGTCATTACCAGCTAAATTATCTCTTGCCTCATTTAAGACATTTTCGAACAATTGCTCAAGTCCTCTTTCAATATCACTTATACTTTGACCATAATATCTTTCGTCGATCTTTATCTCATAGGTCCTGTCCACGGCCATGTTTTTGGCATACGTTCTTTCAGACTTCTTTCGAATAGTATACCGCATATCATTTGAAGGTCCTGGACGAGGTTGATTTGGAGGGAGTATAGGATTCCACTACCCATCGTCGATACAAGCTCTAGCAGTTTCCTCCATTTCGTCATCAAACAGAAGTGTTTTTATTGCCTCCTGTATATCTTCTTCTATTCTTACTGACTCGAGAACTAATTCTAAGTCACTACTGTCATTCGTTATATCCACTTGATCCCCTAAATTATGAAGTATGGAGTCAATTTGTTCATTTATATAGTGATCACTGTACTCCGGATTTCGTAGTTGAAATAAACGGAACCTTACAATAGGGGAATCCTGTATACCCATGGTGGCGGAAAAATTCATTAATTCTTCAGCATCAGTATAAGATTTGACCATTGTCTCTAAAGCAATCTCAAAGGTATCCATGTTCACAGTAAGAGATAGATTCAAGATACAATGTTAATAAACAGGATAAAACCTGTACACTATTTGTAATGACTATAAATAGTTTGTGACATTGTTGTCTATTTCCGTGAGGAATAAATAGCACATGTGTCAGCTACCTGAAAAAAAAAAAAAAAAGATATACCCTTAATAAATTAGACATGAAAATAATAATTCTACATGATACCGTGATAAGAAGAACAATTTGATAGATAACAGAAAAATGGAAAAAAAAAAAAAAAAAAATCTTCTCTCTTGTTTTTTTTTCCACAATGTTTTCATCTATGAGATACACTCTGTATAAATCAGATTCTATCAAAAAGGGGTCCAGAGTGGTTCAATGGTAAAGTGTTTGACTCGTAATCTAGAGGGTCCTGGGTTCGAGCCGCACTGGATCCTCTGGGTTTTTTGGTGAGAGTGTCCTTGGGTAAGACAATTCAGAGCCCCAACCTAGTACTGCTGAAACCCAGGAAAGACGTGTATAATGTGTACTGTCAAGGTGATATAACTGAAATACTGTTGAAAGTAGCGTAAAACACCATTCAATCAATCAATCAATCATGTTTTTTAAAGACTTCTATCGGATATTTTAATTGTTTGTATCATCGTTATTTAGTATATAGCCACGTTGATCTTTTGTCTTTTTAAAGAGGAATAACCATTGTAAACTTTATCATTTGATTTGATAGGTTATCTCCCTTCATTTGCTTATCTTTTCCAAAGTAGAAAAAAAGAATTACTATAAAAATAAAACTTACCCGTAAAAGATCCTTATCAACCAATTTTCACATAACTTTATATAATTAATGAACAGTAAATTCAAAGCGTATCTTCTTCCTTAACAATTCATGTACGAATGAAAGAGCGCGAAATTTACATTCATGTACGAATGAAAGAGTGCAAAATTTACGCGTCGTTGTAAAATGTAAACACGGTGTCAGTCATTGTAAAAGTACTAATTAATATTTGCTTAATGTAATCGGACTTTATTACTCTGCAACGTTGGCTGCAACAGGTATATAACGTGACTAAAAATGAAAACTGAACTTTATTCTCATTCAGAATGCTTTGTAGGAAAAATCGTGGTGGTTTTGGTAGACCTCGTGATGAGGATCTGAGTGAAGATTATTTACGCTATAAAAAGTATTTCAATTACGAGCACTTTTTGCGCAAGCATTTGTTCAATGCAGAACAATTTTTATGTAAATCTCCCTGCATTCTTTTTTTCACAAGACTATACTGCTTCAGAAGTATATGACTTAGTGAAAACTACAATTGAACATCATGATATCATAAAACAATCAGGAAATAAGGTAATTTTTGAAAAAAAAATTCCTTATGTCATTGGTACAGACATGGATAAAAAACCAGTTTATTGCTGCAAAGTTGTGTGCTTTTTTTAGCGGGTTTCAGTTACCAGAACAAATAAAACACCAAGACTTTTTTTCCTGTTACAACTGCTTATCCTGTGGAAAATCTATCGAATTAACTCGGTTTTCCACCCATCCTCCTCACACTGATAAAACAGGTTTCCCTTACGGGGGAAGCCAACCAAAAAAAAAAAAAAATATATATATATATATCACAGACACACACCCCCACCACATACACACCCACACCCGTACGCACACGTGCACTTTCTTCACAAGTTTGAAGATATACGTGCAGAAACACTTCCACAGACTCGGTCGGATAGCATAGTTTATAGTGTATTCGTCTCATTGGATCCTCTTGGTTGTTTCGTGGGAGTGTCCTTGGGCAAGACTCTTCAGAGCCCCAGTCTAGTACTGGTGAAACCCAGGAATGACATGAATAATGTAAGCTGTCGCCGTGATAAAACTGGAATACTGTTGAAAGCGGCGTAAAACACCATTCAACAATTCAACATGTACATCTTTTTTACACTTTTACGCTATGTTTAGTTGCATTTCTCATTTTCCTACAATGTTTCTTACTGTATTAAAACGGTGTCGCAATATTACCCAAAACGTTGACTGAGTTCTTTTTTAACAGTTAGCTCTGGCAACGTCTTGTGGAGTCTCAGTGATTAATAATACTCGGAAAGTCATAGGGCTTTATGTCTCAACTCTCTTTTTCCTTCAATGTTTTTACCATATATCACAGATTAACTTCGTAGCACTTGAGTTATTAAAGTATGTAAACATTGAGTAAACATTGACTGCGTTCCGAAGTATTTGACACTCTCCAACACTATTGTAACAGCGTTCAAGGGTTTGCGAATATCTCTAAGTGGTACTTACACGAACTATGACTTTCCGGCGCCATTTTATTCAAGATTTTAAATTTGTTTACTAACAATACACTTATTACCGTCTTTATTAGTTTTGACTGATAGAAGTGATTTTTACTAGTTTCATAGCGTACTTGATTCACGCTTTAACTATATGGAAAAGAAGGGTTTTATTTCCCTCCCACAATGTTTTCCAAATATGGTTTCTTTTTCTCACAATGTTTCTGCGAATTACTTGCATTTAAATGTTTGTCTGTTTGACTCGTAATCCATGTGGTTCTGGGTTCGAGCCGCACTGGATCCTCTTGGTTGTTTCGTGGGAGTGTCCTTGGGCAAGGCTCTTCAGAGCCCCCAGTCTAGTACTGGTGAAACCCAGGAATAATGTAAGCTGTCGCCGTGATATGACTGGAATACTGTTGAAAGCGGCGTAAAGCACCATTCAACAATTCAACATGTACATCTTTTTTTACTCTATTACGCTATATTTAGTTGCATTTCTCTTTTTCCTACAGTGTTTCTTACTGTATTAGAACGGAGTCATAATATTACCCAAAACGTTGACTGAGTTCTTTTTTAACAGTTAGCTCTGGCAACGTCTTGTGGAGTCTCAGTGATTAATAATACTCTGAGAGTCATAGGGCTTTATGTCTCAACTCTCTTTTTCCTTCAATACACTTATTACAGTCTTTATTAGTTTTGACTGATAGAAGAGAATTGTACCAGTTTCATAGCGTACTTGATTCACGCTTTAACTATATGGAAAAGATCCAAATATGGTTTCTTTTTCTCACAATGTTTCTGCGAATTACTTGCATTTAAATGTTTGTCAACCACGTGGGTAGACAGTTTAAAGTTAATTTTCATGACGGAAAGTTATACTGTAATTGTTTAAAGACATCGCGGTAAAATTTATACAGTGCAATAACCAAGAGACTCGTCCGGACACGTTTGAACGAGTTTGAACATATTGCTCTACCGCGTAAAATGGTTTTCCCCTTTTACTCTATCACGTCATGATTCGTTGCATTTCTCTTTTTCCTACAATGTTTCTAATTGTATTAAAACGATGTCGCAATATTGCCCAAAATGTTGCAGAGTTCATTTTTATGTTTCTCTAAAGACGAGCAAATAGTCGCCGCTTCGTCTGTCTGCCCGTCTGTCCGTCCGTCCGTCTGTCCGTTCGAAGCCATTTCTCCGTAACCCCTGGCCGAAGGGCGAGCATACAGTCGCTGCTTCGTCTGTCCGTCCGTCTGCCCGTCCGTCTGTCCGTCCGTCTGTCCATTCTTTCGTCCGTCCGTCTGTCCGTCCAAAGCCATTTCTCCGTAACCCCATCGCCGAAGGGCGAGCATACAGTCCCTGCTTCATCTGTCCGTCCATCTGCCTGTCTTGAAACTTCGTAGTTATTTTGTTTATTAAAAGTTTCACGTATGCACTTGTTTTTTATCCATGCAAAACTATGTTACGGAAAAAAGGTGCTTAATATCTTAGAACTTTACGTTTTTCTGGACTCTAAAATTAAACATTTTCCAGTTTCTATAAGACTATTCAAGATATATGTTGCTGATCAAAAGCCCCCAGACCATCATTTCATTCTTTCCTATTATACTAGGCTGTGTTATAGAAAAAAGGGACTTAATGACAAACTTTATAAATGTTGAATCCTTCTGATAGTAACATTTCTTGAAAAGAAGTCCATGAATTGCTGATCAAAAGCCCCCAGACCATCATTTCATTCTTTCCTATTATACTAGGCTGTGTTATAGAAAAAAGGGACTTAATGACAAACTTTATAAATGTTGAATCCTTCTGATAGTAACATTTCTTGAAAAGAAGAAGTCCATGGTAACATTGACGAATGCAGTCTGGCAGATGGAGGGTCGTAGGGTTTCATGGCTCAGCTCTCTTTTTCCCTCAATGTTTTTTACCATATATCAGAGATTATAATCTCGTAGCACTTGAGGTATTAAAGTATGTAAACATTGTCTGCCATCTGAAGTATTTGACACACACGAACCACTCTTGTATCAGACTTCAAATGTTTGCAAACATCTCTAAACGGATTAAATACCACTCGAAGAATTTGTTACATAATGACGCTATAGTGCTCTCACTACTACTTAGAGTGCAGTTTTTACGAAAATGGCAATGACGTCCCCGACCCTAGAGATTTAAATCCCGCTAATAAGAACTTGGTGGTCTTTGACGACTTGTTGTTGGAAAGACAAAATAAATGCGAAGATTACTGTATTCGCGGAAGACATAGCAATGTAGACTGTTTTTATCTCTCACAAAACTACTTTAAACTCCCAAGACAGACTATTAGAGAAAACGCTAACTTTATCATACTGTTTTCACAAGACCTAAAAAATATTAACCACGTTTACAGCGATCACGTCAGCCAAGGCATGCCCAACAAGGAAGAGTTTAAAAAAATGTGTAGTAAAGAGTGGGAAAACCCCTTCGGTTTTGTTCTTATAGACCTGAGTAGCGATAAAAACGGCGGAAAGTACAGAAATGGCTTTGACGATTTCTATTTTCCCGAACCAACATACATTTTTCTAGCATATAAAAAAATGGAAAGGTCATTACAAAGAAACGGCCGAAAACACAAGAAAAACGGCTGCTAATACGGTACCTAAAGCGTCATTTCAAATCATATTGAGCAGCAACAAAACGGAATTTACGAATGACTTTTCTTCTAAAATACAGCTTGCTGAAGGTAAAAAGTATGAGATGGCGCTCATTAACCTCGAAACGTACTATTTTTTTCCAAACATTACCAGAGGCAACAATACCTTTACTTACTCTCCTGACGGGTGAAACTCTTGGTTTAAAATAACTATTCCAGAGGGATGTTATGACATCGTGGACATTAACGACGCAATTCATCGCGAAATGGAAAGAAACGGACATTACGACCCCGTTAATGAGGAATACTACGTTAGTGGTATATGCGATACTTTGGCGTCAATTAATTATGATTAATTATCTTTAATTATCATTAATTACAAGGATAGCGACTATTGTTTATCTGGATTATCTTTAATTATATTCAATTGGTGGAGTGAGTATAGCGTCAAGTCTAGAGATTGTGAAATGGCATCACGAGTTATACTTTTAGGCGTCAAATATATGATTTGAAGAATTGATTGATTGATTGTATGGTGTTTAACGCCGTTTTCAACATTATTTCAGTTATATCACGGCGGCCAGTGTACCTATCCATGCTTTCCTAGAGTTTCTTTTTACCAGTACTCCGCACAATTTTCTTTCCAAGCCACTGGCTGCTTTCACACATAACCATCGTCGAAACAATGGTCAGCGGTGAGAAAGGAGTGAATCCTGTCGCCATGACTATCATCAATCCTCGGAAAGAAATTGGCCAAGCCGGGGATCGAACCAGCGACCTCCTGTTCTCAAGTCCTGTAAGCTACCGACTGAGCTACGGGGGCTTGCCTATGATTTGAAGAAGCCATTTTCGACCAATGGCTATCATTAGGAAAAATATTTGTATGGTGTTTAACGCCATATTCATCATTTTATTTAGTTATATCACGGCGGCCAGTGCACCTATCCATGCTTCCCTGGAGTTTCTTTTTACCAGTACTCCGCACAATTTTCTTTCCAAGCCACTGGCTGCTTTCCCACATAACCATCGTCGAAACAATGGTCAGCGGTGAGAGAGGAATGAATCCTGTCGCAATGACTACCATCAATCCTCGGAAAGAAATTGGCCAAGCCGGGGATCAAACCATCGACAGCATGTCAAGCTAAAACAAGAGGGCCATGATGGCCCTGGATCGCTCACCTGAGTCAATAGGCGAAATTTCACTCCAGGGTCATAATGACCCAATTTAAAACTCATCTGAAATATCATTAAGACAAATATTCTGACCAATTGTCAGGTCAGCTGAGCTGAAAATGTGGCCTCCAGAGTGTCCAAAATGTCTTTCTTCAATTTGACCTAGTGACCTAGTTTATGACCCTATGTGACCATATTTTAAACTCATCCGAGCCATCAAAACAAACTTGTTGACCAAGGTTCAGGTGAATTGGGCAAGAACTGCCGCCTCTAAGGTGCCCACAAGGAATTTCTGTAATTTGACCTAGTGACCTAGATTATGACCCTATGTGACCCAATTTCAAATCCATTTAAAATATTATCAAGTCAAACATGCTGACAAATTTTCAGGTCTGTTGAGCAAAAACTGTGGCCTCTACAGTGCCCACAATACATTTCTTTAATTTGACCCGGTGACCTAGTTTATGGCCCTGTGAGATCCAATTTCTAACTGATCCGAGATATCATCAAGTCAAATATGAAGACCAATTTTCAGGTTAATTTAGCTAGAATTGTGGCCTCTAGAGTGCCCACAAGCTATTTCTTAAATGTGACCCAGTGACATTGTTTATGACCCTATGTGACCCAATTTTGAACTCCTCTGAGATATCATCAAGACAAAAAAATGTGGCCTCTAGAGTGCCCACAAGTATTTCTTTAATTTGACCTAGTGACCTACTTTATGACCCCAGATGACCCAATTTCAATCTCATCCAAGATTTAATTAAGACAAACATTCTGATAAAATTTCGAGTGAATTGAGCAAAAAATGTGGCCTCTAGAGTGCCCACAAGGTATTGCTTTAATTTGACCTTAGTGACCCAGTTTATGACCCTAGGTGACCCAAATTCGAACTCATCCAAGATTTCATGAAGACAAACATTCTGACCAATTTTCGGGTCAATTGAGTAAGGAATGTGGCCTCTAGAGTGTCCACGCTGTATTTATTTAATTTAACCTAGTGACCTAGTTTATGACCCCAGGTCACCAAATTTCAAATTCATCCAAGATTTAACTAAGACAAACGTTTTGACCAATTTTCAAGTCAATTGAGCAAAAAATGTGGCCTCTAGAGTGTCCACAAGGTATTTCTTTAACTCTTTACCACACAATCCCGACTATTAATGACCCTGTGAAGGAAGTCCTTTGAAAACCTTGTGGGAAAAGGAGAAAAGTTACCAGCATTTTCTCCTTTTCCGACAGTGTTTTCTATCCTACCCGAAACAATTTTAAATTTTTCAATTACATTTATTTTGCCGTCTGCATATGCTTTCAATTTGGACCAGTCTAAATTTTTGTCATTTGGTAAAGAGTTAATTTGACCTAGTGACCTACTTTATGCCCCCAGGTGAACCAGTTTCAAAGTTATCTGAGATTTAATTTTAAAAAATAAACATTCTGACCAATGTTCAAGTCAATTGAGCGAAAAATATTGCCTCTAGAGTGCCCACAAGGTATATCTTTAATTTGACCTAGTGACCTAATTTTTGACCCTATATAACCCAATTTCGAACTCATCCGATTTTTTATCAAGACAAACATTCTGACCAAGTTTCATGAGTACCAGACTGAAAATGTGGCCTCTAGAGGGCACACAAGGTTTTTCTAAGATTTGACCAAATGACCTAGTTTTTGCCCGCACATGATCCAATTTCGAACTTGTCTGAGATTTTATCAAGACAAACATTCTGACGAAGTTTCACAAGTATCTGACTGAAAATGTGTCCTCTAGAGTGCACACAATGTTCTTCTAAGATTTGACCTAGTGACCTAGTTTTGACCTCACATGACCCAAATTCGAACTCGTCCGAGATTTCATCAAGACAAACATTCTGACCAAGTTTCACAAGTATCTGACTGAAAATGTGGCCTATAGAGCGCACACAAGGTTTTTCTAAGATTTGACCTAGTGACCTAGTTTTTGACCCCACATAAACCAAATTCAAACTCGTTCGAGATTTTATCCAGACAAATATTCTGACCAAGTTTCATGAGGATTGGACCGAAAATGTGGCCTCTAGAGCGTTACACAAGGTAAAAACTTGATGACGGACGGCGGACGCTGCACGACGGACGCCGGAAACAGCACGATCACAATAGCTCACCATGAGCACTTTGTGCTCAGGTAAGTTAAAAAACATAAGTCAAACAAGAGCACCACATGCAGGTGCCAACAATAAGTTGTTGTTTTACGAGAGATAAAAATTTCCCTAACAATTTTTGAAAAAGGTCACCCTAGGAACATTTCTGTGAAATTATTTCAAAATCTGACCAGCCATTCCAGAGAAGAAGAATTAAGAAATTCCTCTTCATGTCCCAATAGTGTAAATAGCCCCCACCACCAGAGCCATGTTTCTTGACAGATCACAATTTTGCGAACAATTTTTGAAAAGAGTCACCAAAGGAACATTTCTGTGAAATTATTTCAAAATCTGACCAGTAGTTTCAGAGAAGAAGAATTTTTAAGAATTTCTTCATGTCCGTATAGTGTAAGTAGCCCACAGCCATCAGAGCCATATTTCTTGACGGATCAAAATTTCTCGAACAATTTGCGAAAAGGGTCATCCAAGGAACATTTCTGTGAAATCATTTCAGAATCTGACCAGCTGTTTCAGAGAAGAAGAATTTTTAAGAATTTCTTCATATCCGTATAGTGCAAGTAGCCCCCAGTCACCAGAGCTATGTTTTTCGACAAACCAAAATTTCACGAACACGTTTTGAAAAAGGTCACCCAAGCAACATTCCCGTGAAAATTTAATTGAAAATCTGACCAGCAGTTCCAGAGAAGAAGAATTTTCAAGAATTTCTTCATGGCCGTATAGTGCAAGTAGCCCCCCAGTCACCAGAGCCATGTTTCTTGACGGATCAAAATTTCGCGAACAATTTTTGAAAAGGGTCACCAAAGGAACATCTCTGTGAAATTATTTCAAAATCTGACCAGCCGTTTCAGAGAAGAAGAATTTTTAAGAATTTCTTCATTTCTGTATAGTGCAAGTAGCCCCCATTCACCAGAACCATGTTTCTTGACGGATGAACTTTTGCCAGCAGTTTTTGAAAAGGGTTACCCAAGGAACATCTCTGTGAAATTATTTTAAAATCTGACCAGCGGTTTCAGAGAAGAAGAATTTTTAAGAATTTCTTCATATCCATATAGTGCAAGTAGCCCCCATTCACCAGAGCAATGTTTTTCAACAGATCAAAATTTCGCGAACAGTTTTTGAAAAGGGTCACCCAAGGAACATTCCTGTGAAATTATTTCAAAATCTGATCAGCGGTTTCAGAGGAGAAGATTTTTAAAGAATTTCTTAGAAAAATCCATTTCGTTGCCATGGCAACCAGAGTTTTTGATTGAAACTTTAACCATTATGTTAACCATTCAGAAATTCGAAATAAATGAAAGATTCAAATGTACGTTTTTTAAAGTGAGGGTAATTTTCGATACCATGATCATTCAAAAAAAGAAAGTTTACCAACTGAAAACGGTCGATGTTTCTAGTCTATATTTCTAGTGTACAAAATCATCTAGTCTACGAAACGTTTTGTTGCACCATGTTGTCTTTGACATCAGATAAACAGAAAATGTTTTGATTACTATTATACTGACTGTAGAAATGGTAACAATAATATAATCGTTTTTCGAATGGTTTTGACATTATAATCCATAATTAATTATTATGACGAAGGAAAACAGAAGTCTAAATTGTACAGTAAATGGTTGGGGTATTTGTGTAATCGTTATTGAGGTCGGCTCTGTCTCTGGGGGTGTTTCTTGTTTATCAATTTTAATACACGAATTCTTTTTGTATATGCATAATTGGATGTTGGATAAGTGTTAGTTCTAACACCGTTTTACTAATAGAATTATTGAACCAATAATTAATTGTATTACTGGTTTAACTTTTGGGCTTGAAGATAGTGTAGACTAAGGTCACTCTGCACAAGATATCTGAGTAAAATTTAAGGAATATACCGGTAATATATAAATGTCAGTAGGCCTATGGTTTAATGTTAGGGTTTTAATATTAAGCTAAAAGGGCCCATTAATGACATCAATTAGGATTTGTGACCTGATTGCACTCAAGATGTAATTTGATTTTATATTTCGGTCAATTAATCATTTACGTTGTCTGCTTCAGTGTCTGCCTTTAAAAATATTGTCATGTTTAGCTCAGTTGATAGCTCGGCTGTATTTGGAGAAAACCCACGGTATTGCTATAGCCTTGATGTCGTTGTCATCAGCGTCGTTGTTGTTGTCATGCAAAAACTTTAACATTTTGTGATATCTCTGATATTACTGAAGATATTTACTTGAAACTCGGAATATTTGTCCACTATCAAAAGAGCAACCCATACTATCAAGGGAGATATTTCTAAATGCATTTTTTTTGTCAGAGTTATGCCCCTTTTTTGACTTAGATTTTTTAGACACTATCAAGCCTCCAACAGCTAAGTGTCAGGCATACGCTATCACCCTGTCCTTCCTTCCAGGTCAAACGGCAAATTAAAATTTCCTTTATGTCGGACTTGTGCGGATACCGAAAATCAAAAGCCATGTAAATGTACAACGAAAAAGAGAGAATTGATTGGTACTTGGTGTACCGCAGAACTTGAAACGGCTGTAAGATTAGGATATAAGATAATAAAGATTTTTGAAGTATATCACTTGGAGGAAAGTGTGCAATATGACCTCAAAACTCATGAAGGAGGACTATTTGCAAAATATATTTACACATTCTTGAAAATTAAACAGGAAGCAAGTGGTCCTCCTGATTGGGTTAAGGGAGAAGAGGATATGATGAAGTACATTGAACAATATTTTGAAAATGAAGGAGTTACTTTGGATCGAGAATTCATTGTAAAGAACCCTAGTCTAAGAGCTTTGGCTAAATTGGCCCTCAATAGTTTTTGGGGGAAATTTGGACAGAGACTCAATATGCGTCAAACAGAATTTTTTACAAAGGTCAGGCTGATTTATTCTTTCAGTTACTCTCAGATCCGCTGAAACAACCGGTTGCTTTTCATATACTGTCTAATGATACTATACAAGTAGAATGGGAGTATAAAGACAACTGTCAACCCGAAGATAATAAGACCAACATATATTTGGCAACATGCACAACTTGCTGGGCCAGGCTAAAACTTTATGGTGTACTTGAAAAGCCAGATAGAAGAGTCTTGTATTACGATACAGACAGCATTATCTATGTAAGTCGTCCAAACGAGTTTGGTCCTCCGTTAGGTGATTACTTGGGTGAACTGACCAACGAATTGCAAAGCGGAGAGTACATTGTAGAGTTTGTGTCTGGTGGGCAAAAAATTATGCTTACAAAACAAATGAAAAAGTGAAACATGCAAAGTAAGAGGATTTACCCTGAATTACAAAAACAGTCAACTGATGAATTTCGAAAGTGTAAAACATATGGTCACAGATCCCGAATGTCATTCTAACATCACGGTCACAAACCCTAATAAAATATGTAGGGATAAAAGAAAAAGAAAAATTTACAACCGTGAAGAAGAAAAGAAATACCAATTAGTTTATACAAAAAGAAGAAAACTAGATAATTTTGATACAGAACCGTATGGGTTTTTCCTGTGAAGAAGAAAAGAAATACAATCAGTTTATACAAAAAGAAGAAAACTAGATAATTTTGATACAGAACCTTATGGGTTTTGATTGTTGTTTTTCCTACTCAATAGAGGTAAGATAGTCATGTTTATCGATAACTATGTTTTCTAACTTTTTTCTTTTCCCCTCAAAAACATTGTTGCAGAGATACAATATTAGTGAAAACATTACAGGAAAAGGAGAATTTACTTGTAACGGGTTTTGACACCCCTGAGATACAATATCAGTAAAATTATTATAGGAAAAGGAGAAATTTCTTGCAACAAGTAAGACTTCCTTTTTCCGTAATGTTTTCTACCCTTAAAGATGCCTTCAACCCATTTAAAAATGTCTTCTGCGACCTCTTTCAATAGTATAAAATTTTTGGTTGTCTTGTAAAGAGTTGAAAGTGTTAGTTCATTTTTTTTTTTTTTTTTTTTTTTTTTTTTTATTTTTAGAGATGCATTTTTTCTGAAAAGTGTTATTTACATTTCTAAAAGTGTATATGATTTTCAAAAAAAGTGTTTATCATATCTTAAAAACTGTCACTTCCATTTATGTTTTTGTACATATATGCATGTTTCACTTTTTTAGCTCACCTGAGCACGAAGTGCTGAGGTGAGGTATTGTGATCAGTCGTTGTCCGGCGTCCATCTGTCCGTCTGTCCACAATTCCTTTAAACATCTTCTCCTCCTAAACCGGTGGGCCAATCATCTTGAAACTTGGCAGACATGTTCCTTGGGTAAAGCTCTACCAAAGCTGTTAAAAGAATTGAATTAACCCATTAACTCTGATTGCCATGGCACAAAAAAGGGGACATTTACAACATCTTTAAAAATCTTCTTGTCTGAAACCAGAAAGCCCAGAGCTTTGATATTTGGTATGTAGTTTCTTCTAGTAGTCCTCTACCAAGCTGTTCAAATGATGCCCCTGGGGTGAAAATTGGCCGGGCCCCAGGGGTCACAAATTTGGGCAAAATCATATATAGAGCAAACTTTGAAAATCTGCTTGCCTGAAGCTAGAAGTCCTAGAGTTTTGATAATTTATATGGATTATCTCCTGGTGAACCTTTACCAAGTATGTTTAAATGGTGCCCCTGGGGTCAAAATCAGCCCTACCCCAGGGGTCACAAAGTAAGACATAAAGGTATATAGAGTGAACTTTTGTTTTGACTCGTATCTTGAAAACTATACAGAGTTTTTACATCAAACTTGTGACATCTATCAACCACCATTAGGAAATGCAGGACAAGTTTCACCCAGATTGACCATGCAACACCACAGTTATATACCTTTGTTTTTTTTATTGCTGTGTCATGGAAAAAGGGGGCTTGACGTATATTTTCATTGTGGACCAATATCTCTTTAACTACAGGTCAAAATGTCATGAAACTTCATCTTTATATTGTTTATTAGAAGCCACAGACAATAGTTATTTGTTTTTATTTCATGAAATGCCATGTCATGAAAAAAGGGGGCTAAATGTTTATTTTCATTATGGAGCAATGACCATCTGTTTGTCCGTCTTTCAGGACAGATATCTTCTATAATCCTTGACAAAAACTAATAGAAATTCACACAGGTGTTCCTAATGATGTCTGCCGATATTTATTTGTTGTTTTGCCTTTTTGATATCAAATACGGTCTCATAGGAAAAAGGGGCTTCATGTATATTTCTGTTAAGGATCAATATACATGTATCTTCAACTCAAAATCCTGGACAAAAATTTGTGAAACTTCATAAGCGTGTTTCTTATGATAGTCCGCCAATATCATTATTTTAGCTTTTTTGATTAAATGTCGTGTCATGGAAAAAGGGGGCTTCACATATATTTTCATTATGGATTGATATCTCTTTACCTACAGGACAAAATGTTATGAAACTTCATCTTTATGTTGTTTATTACAAGCCACAGACAATGGTTAGGCCTATTTGTTAGCTCACCTGAGCACGAAGTGCTGGGTGAGGTATTGTGATTCGTTGTTGTCCGGCGTCGGTCTTTTCACAATATCTTTAAACATCTTCTCCTCCTAAACCAATCATGTTGAGACTTGACAGGCATGTCCCTTGGGTGAAGTTCTACCAAAGTTGTTAAAGAATTGAATTAACCCTTTAACTCCAGGGGTCACAATTTTGGGTAAAATTGTATATAGAGCAAACTTTAAAAATGTTTTTGCCTGAAACTAAAAAGCCTAGAGCTTTGATATTTGGTATGTGGCATCTCCTTGTGGACTTCTACCAATTTTGTTCAAATGATGCCCCTGGGTCAAAACAGGACATAAAGGTATATAGAATGAACTTTAAAAATCTTGTTAATCCCCCGCCGCGAAGCGGGAGGGGGATTCTAGGAATGGCCTTCGTCTGTCTGTCTGTCAGTCATACCTTGTCCGCTCCATATCTCCTGAACCCCTGGTCCGATTTTCAAAATATTTCACACACTTGTGTATCATGATGAGACGATGTGCAGAGCGCATGATTCGGTGTCCTTCCTTCAAGGTCAAGGTCTCAACACGGCTTCAAATGTCAAATGCTATACATTCTTGTCCGCTCCATATCACCTGAACCCCTGGTCTGATTTTCAAAATATTTCGCACACTTGTGTATCTTGATCAGACGATGTGCAGAGAGCATTATTTAATGACCTTCTTCTAAGGTCAAGGTCTAAGCACCACTCTAGAGTTTACACACTTTACATTTTTGTCCGCTCCATATCTCTCGAACCCTTGGCCTGATTTTCAAAATATTTCACACACTTGTGTATCTTGATGAGACCATGTGCAGAGCGCATGATAGGTGACCTTCCTTCAAGATCAAGGTCACAGCACCACCCTAGAGTTTACACACTTTACATATTTGTCCACTCCATATCTCCTGAACCCTTGGTCCGATTTACAAAATAATTCACACACACTCGTGTACCTTGATGAGACAAGATTCGGTGACCTACCTTCAAGGTCAAGGTAACAGCAGGGCTTGAAAGGTCAAACACAATACATTTTTTGACCGCTTCATATCTCATGAACTCTTGGTCCAATTTACGAAATAATTAACACACTCTTGTACCTCACACGCTGAAAAGATATAGCTATAGAAAACATTGTGAGAAAACAAGAAAATGCTGGTAACCAGCATTTTTCCCTTTTCCTTCAATATTTTTTACCCTTTCTGATACAAAAGTTACTGATTTGGCGATATATTAGATGTTGCCTGCAACCTCTTACAATTTCAACCAGTTTAGAATTTTCTTGTCTGGTAATGGGTTAAAGCGTTAAACAGATTATGATTTCATCCTAACAGTGATTGAATATTAATTCCAAATAAAGTCTACTTTTGGACACTAACTCTGTCAGTTTTCTACTGTCCTGGTCATTTTACAAAACTTTCTTCTAATGCTAATCAATTAATGGTATCAAACGTCTTAATAAATGCTAGTTTGAAATAAGGCCAGCATCGGGGGATTGCGCTGTCTACGACAGAATCCTGTCAGAAACTAGATCTACAAGGCCTAGAGCTTTGATATTTGGTATGTAGCATCTCCTCCTGGACAGGCATAGCCCATGTAGGCTTTGGAAATAGCTCGTATATAAGCCCAGCATGGTGCGGACGTTATTGCAAATTGTTAGTTGGCAGTCTGTTTTACAAATCCCGGTTTTCCCCATGTCTGTATTTAGAAACTATATTTAGAGATGCAGTAAACAATGGTATTTTTTTTAAAATCATTTACCTAGTAAGAAAACATTATATTCTTAAGAAATATTCAGCGAAAAGTTCGCTTGATTTTTCCATGGACGTAGAATCTATTATTCAAACTTATTTTCCGCTTGCTACTTTAGCGGCAATTTACGCACCGCGAACTAATATTCTGTACAGTACGACGCGTCATAGGCCAGCAGACAGACCTTCGAAGAACATGACATGCGCAGACAACGATAACAGGCTGCCACTTTAGTCTTATTTACACATATCGACGAGTTTGATTGGTTCTATACAAAATTTATTCGATGCTACTTAAAAAAAAAGAGTTGTATTGCTTATATCAATACGAAACTTCCTGTTTGTACAAAATTTTCTCCTTCTATATGTGAATCTCGATTAATATTAAATAAAATTGTTTTTATTTACAGCTTTATGTGTTCTGAAGGTTGATGTGCATAATCAAATTGGAGTACATTATTTTTAACAACAGGCTACAATTCTTACTCAATTGACTTGAAAATTGGTCAGAATGTTTGTCTTAATTAAGTCTCTGATGAGTTTGAAATCATGTCACCTGGGGTCATGAACTAGGTCACTAGGTCAAATCAAAGAAATACCTTGTAGACACTCTAGAGGTCATATTTCTTACTCAATTGACCTGAAAATTGGTCAGAATGTTTGTCTTCATGAAATCTCGGATGAGTTCGAATTTGGGATACCTTGGGTCATAAACTAGGTCACTAGGTCAAATTAAAGAAATACCTTGTGGACACTCTAGAGGCCACATTTCTTACTCAATTGACCTGAAAATTGGTCAGAATGTTTGTCTTGATGAAATTTCGGATGTGTTTGAATTTGGGTCAGCTAGGA
This sequence comes from Tridacna gigas, assembly GCA_945859785.2. Taxonomy (NCBI): domain Eukaryota; kingdom Metazoa; phylum Mollusca; class Bivalvia; order Cardiida; family Cardiidae; genus Tridacna; species Tridacna gigas. The sequence continues at coordinate 16,932,138 of OX244036.2, forward strand.
TCATAAACTAGGTCTCACTAGATCAACTTACAAAACTTCCTTGTGGGCGCTCTAGAGGCTACAATTCTTACTCAATTGACCTGAAAATTCACCAGCATGTCTGACTTGATAAAATCTTAGATGAGTTCAAAATTGGATCACATAGGGTCATAAACTAGGTCACTAGGTCAAATTTAAAGAAATATCTTGTGGGCGCTCTAGCGGCCACAATTCTTAATCAATTGACCTGAAAATTGGTCAGCATGTTTATTTTGATTATATCTTGAATGAGTTCAAAATTGGGTCACACAGGTCATTAACAAGGTCACATTGAAGAAATACATTATGGGCACTCTAGATGCAACAATTCTAGCTAAATTGACCTGAAAATTGGTTTACATATTTGACTTGATGATATCTCGGATCACTCAGAAATTGGGTCTCATAGGGTCATAAACTAGGTCGCTCGGTCAAATAAAAGAAATGTATTGTGGGCGTTCTAGGGCTCAATTTTTGCTCAACTGACCTGAAAATTTGTGAGCATGTTTGACTTGATAATATCTTGAATGTGTTTGAAATTGGGTCACATAGGGTCATAATCTAGGTCACTAGGTCAAATTACAAAAATACCTTGTGGGCACTCTAGAGGTGGCAATTCTTGCCCAATTCACCTGAACCTTGGTTAACAAGTTTGTCTTGATATTTTGGATGAGTTTGAAATATGGTCACATAGGGTCATAAACTAGGTCACTAGCTCAAATTGAAGAAAATACATTTTGGACACTCCAGAGGCTACATTTTCAGCTCAACTGACCTGACAAATGGTCAGAATGTTTGTCTTAATAATATCTCAGATGAGTTTTAAATTGGGTCATTATGACCCTGGGGTGAAATTTCGCCTACTGACTCAGGTGAGCGATCCAGGGCCATCATGGCCCACATGTTATTTGTTTTGTAAGCATAATTTTTCCCACCAGACACAAACTCTACAATGTACTCTCCGCTTTGCAATTCGTTGGTCAGTTCACCCAAAAAATGACCTAATGGAGGACCAAACTCGTTTGGACGACTTACATAAATAATGCTGTCTGTATCGTAATACAACTCTTCTATCTAGCTTTAGCCTGGCCCAGCAAGTTGTAAATATTGCCAAATATATGTTGGTCTTATTACCTTCGGGTTGACCGTTGTCTTTATACTCCCATTCTACTTGTATAGTATCATTGGACAGTTGTTTCAGAGGATCTGAGAGTAACTGAAAGAATAAATCAGCCTGACTTTCGTGAAAAAATTCTGTTTGACGCATATTGAGGCTTTGTCCAAATTTCCCCCAAAACTATTGAGGGCCAATTTAGCCAAAGCTCTTAGACCAGGGTTCTTTACAATGAATTCTCGATCCAAAGTAACTCCTTTATTTTCAAAATATTGTTCAATGTACTTCATCATATCCTCTTCTCTCTTAACCAAATTGGGAGGACCACTTGCTTCCTGTTTAATTTTCAAGAATGTGTTAATGTATTTTGCAAATAGTCCTCCTTCATGAGTTTTGAGGTCATATTGCGCACTTTCCTCCCAGTGATATACTTCATAAATGTTTGTTATCTTATATCCTAACCTTAAAGCCGTTTCAAGTTCTGCGGTACACCAAGTACCAATCAATTCTCTCTTTTTCGTTGTACATTTACATGGCTTTTGATTTTCGGTATCCGCACAAGTCCGACATAACGGGAATTTAATTTGCCGTTTGACCTGGAAGGAGGGACAGGGTGATAGCGTATGCCTGACACTTAGCTGTTGGAGGCTTGATAGTGTATAAAAAATCTAAGTCTAAAAAACGGGGCATAACTCTGACAAAAAATGCATTTAGAAATATCTCCCTTAATAGTATGGATTGCTCTTTTGATAGTGGACAAATATTCCGAGTTTCAAGTAAATATCTTTAGTAATATCAGAGATATCACAAAATGTCAAATTTTTTGCATGACAACAACAACGACGTTGATGACAACGACATCAAGGCTATAGCAATACCGTGGGTTTTCTTTAAATACAGCCGAGCTATCAACTGAGCTAAACATGACAATGTTTTTAAAGGCAGACACTGAAGCAGACAACGTAAATGATTAATTGACCGAAATATAAAATCAAATTACATCTTGAGTGCAATCAGGTCACAAATCCTAATCGATGTCATTAATGGGCCCTTTTAGCTTAATATAAAAACCCTAACATTAAACGATAGGCCTACTGACATGTATATATTACCGGTATATTCCTTAAATTTTACTCACATACAAACAACAAAATCTAAGCTCAAACTGCACATCTTGTGCAGAGTGACCTTAGTCTACACTATCTTCAAGCCCAAAAGTTAAACCAGTAACACAATTAATTATTGGTTCAATAATTCTATTAATGAAACGGTGCTAGAACCAACACTTATCCAACATCCAATTATGCATATACAAAAAGAATTCGTGAATTAAAATTGGTAAACAAGAAACACCCCCAGGGACAGAGCCGACTTCAATAACGATTACACAAATACCCCCAACCATTTACTGTACAATTTAGACTTCTGTTTTCCTTCGTCATAATAATTAATTGAGGATTATAATGCCAAAACCATTTAAAAAACGATTATACAAAATATAAAACGTTGGTACCATTTCTACAGTCAGTATAATAGTAATTAAAATATTTTCTGTTTATCTGATGTCAAGGACAACAGGGTGGAACAAAACGTTTCGTAGACTAGACGATTTTGTACACCAGAAATACAGACTAGAAACATCGACCGTTTTCAGTTGGTAAACTTTCTTTTTTTGAATGACCATGGTATCGAAACTAACCCTCACTTTAAAACACGTACATTTGAATCTTTCATTTATTTCGAATTCCTGAATGGTTAACATAACATGGTTAAAGTTTCAAATGTAAACCAACGTATAAGAATAACATAAAACTTACCCATTAAAAATCCTTTCAATCCATTACTCACAAAATTAGTAAAATTAAAAGCACTGACTTCTTTTACCGATTAAAAGGTTAAGCATACATTCTTTTTGAAAATCTAAGTACAAATGATGAATCAAATGAAAATGTAACAAAGCAAAGCAACAGTCATGGCTAATAATAGTATCATTTCTATCCGTTGTGAAATAAACATAACTCATTTCCATACAATCCCGTGTTTAGACAGAACTCTGAAAAACGTTGTAGGAAATGCGGAAAATGCAGGTCTCAAACCAGTAAAATTCAAAGCGATACCAATTCTATATCTATTGGTGACAGACCTTAACCCAATACCAGACAACAAAATTTTAGACTGGTCCAAATTGAAATATGTTGCAGACGATAAATAGAATGTGGCCAAATCCGTAAAATTTGTATCAGAAAAGATAGAAAATATTTTGGGAAAAGGAGAAAAAGCCAGTAATTGTTCTTCTTTTCCCACAATGTTTTCCATAGCTATGTTTTTTCAGGGCGTCAATACGCGGGATTGTGTGTTAATGGGTTAAATGATGTTTGTTGTGATACCGTAAATAATATGTGACCCTTCATACAAAAAGGGATCATCCTGGAATTCTGTAAAATAAATATTTGAAAAAAAGAGATCGGATCCAGCACAGGTCAATCTGGGTAATAAATACATAGTTATGTAGAACGACCAATCTATATTCAAAAAAAATCTGCCAAAGGCGAAAACTTTCGACCCTGGTTAGTCTACGCAATTTGCACAGTCTGTTCGATCCGTCTTTGAGGTGATTGTGGCTGTATTCTTGCGTGTATGTGTTCGAGCTTCCATCTATACGGGCAGGTACGTGTGTACGTGTATGTGTGCTTGCGTGCATGTGTGCGTACCTGCGTGTGTGAGTATATTCATGCCTGCGTGTTTGTGTGTTTGTGTGGTTTTGTGTGCGTGTGTGTGTACGCGTGTACGTGTGTGTGTGTGTGTGTGTGTGTGTGTGTGTGGTAATCATTCTTTGGGTTGGTCCCGAAGGACTGGTGGTCTCGAAAGACTGTTTTTTTTGGAGGGGGGCACGCAAGTGGAACCAGATTATTTGCCTATGGTTTCCATGGGATAGGCCGTGATAATTGGGCTAAAATCTTCTTATATAATTTCTTTTGGCAATTCAAAGCCGTTAAAAGAACCCCACGTCTTTTCCCTGTATATCTTTTACCGATTTCACTGGAGAATTTTAATTCGAAAATTACCCTGTTGTAACTTTGTCGTGTGAATACACCATGCTCCAAAGTGAATTTTACTATTTCATAAATATCTGAAATAGAAAAATGCCAAAAAAAAAAAAACAAACAAACAAACAAAAAAAAAAACAAAAAAAAAAAAAAAAAAAAAAAAAAAAAAAAAAAAAAAAAAAAAAACAGGTTGCATGGAGAATCATCTAAGAATCTTTCTGCATCAAAATAATGTTTCCTAATGAAATGCTCATAATGCATATATTTTTTTTTAGCGCAAATATTTCTTGCTATAAAAGCGAGGTTTGCCAAAGCCCTGTCCTAGAGCCAGGTCCCTAAATTGCAAGAGGAATAAAGTCTAAGCTCCATTACAGCAAGTTTATATACGGCCAAAGATCCACTCAGCTTTACTTAATCCGACCCCATGTTTGGTCCCTAATTAATACAAATGCTAGGATCAACCTATCAGCCCGATGAAACGTAAGTGCAGGACATTTTGTTTATTTAAAAAATAACTGACACTTCTTGACAGATTGTAACAAAAAAGTATTGATACATTAGTCGTAAAAGACGGCAATTTTTTTTCTGTGTGTTGATAAAAAAAATGGCAGATAAATGCAATCAAAGTGTTGTACAAATTACATATACGATCTGTTAAAAACGCGGCCTTTGGGTCTTTGATATCATTGTATAGTTTAACGAAAAAGTCAACTTGCTCATTCCTCTTCACTTAAATAATGTTTCAACTATATCGAAAAAAAGTTGCTTGATAAACAAAAGAAAAAAAAAAAAAAAAAAAAAATTAAAATAAACATCGAAAACGTCGAAATTGGTTTACGGTTAGTGTTAAAGTAACGTATCCATTATTTTTTGTTTAAATTCGCTTCATCTTTTTAGGTATTCTTTTAAAATGAATTGGCAGGATGAACAGATACTTTAATCTTTAAAACCAATCCGTTATCACTACTTTTGTAGTTTTTGTTTTACCAAGAGCGCATAACTTTATGAATTTTCGTTGCTAACAAAACATGTTCATTAAAAACAGGTTTCCATAAAATTTTACTCCTAAAAAAAAATAGATTGCTGGGAGAAAGGTGAAACACAACGCTCTATATCATCGGTAAAACATCGTAACTACTTAAATGTAATGAAGAATGACATTTCCTATCTTAATTTATATCAAACAGTTAATTACTACAAGATGCAACCTTCCGATTCGTATAAACAAATAATACTGATAGAACCCTTTATATCTAGAACACTATAACATCGTAACTTTAGATTCATTCTGGTGACTCTACAAAAAAAGAAATACCGAAGTCTAAAAATTACTTACATCCAAAAGCTTGTCCGCCACGTTTTTTTTAAACTCTATTACGTGCAAAAACTTGTAATAGAACATAGAATTTAACGTGAAATTGCTGCGTCAAAGGGTAAGGGTTAAACTTTTTCATTTTAAAACTTTTCTTTTAAAATAATCAACATTCTAGATCTTGTCAAGACCTTTCGAACGGTACCAAGATCGTCCAAATCGGTCCATAATGAAAGAAGTTATAGTACTTTGAAAATTCGCTACATAGCACTTTTTTTAGCTTGACATGCTGTCGCTGGTTCGATCCCCGGCTTGGCCAATTTCTTTCCGAGGATTGATGATAGTCATTGCGACAGGATTCATTCCTCTCTCACCGCTGATCATTGTTTCGACGATGGTTATGTGGAAAGCAGCCAATGGCTTAGAAAGAATATTGTGCGGAGTACTGGTAAAAAGAAACTCCAGGAAAGCATGGATAGGTGCACTGGCCACCGTGATATAATTGAAATAATGTTGAAAACGGCGTTAAACATCATACAATCAATCAATCAATCAATTCTTCAAATCATATATTTGACGCCTAAAAGTATAATTCGTGATGCCATTTCACAATCTCTAGACTTGACGCTATACTCACTCCACCAATTGAATATAATTAAAGATAATCCAAGATAAACAAATGACGCTATCCTTGTAATTAATGATAATTAAAGATAATTAATCATAATTAATTGACGCCAAAGTATCACATATACTACTTACGTTAACATTTCCGCAAACACGAACACCCTAAAAGCCGTACTCATCTTGGAAAATAATTACTACGTAGATTTTAATCACCCCAGCTCCATTTCCAAAGTGTTAGGTTTTAACCATGCAAAGTACGTCGAAGGGTTTCACTAGTCTGAAAACAAAGTAAACATCATCAACATTAACAGCATACTCGTTAACATAAACACTATCAGCGGAAGCTACGTTAACGAGAGGGAAAAAAGCACAGTATACTCTTTTTTCCCAAACGTCTCCCCGCCGAGTAGAGACGCCGAGGAACCTCGTTTACCTTCCTATAATAAGGGACGATACAGGCGAATTTTATATGACCCTTAAAGACCAAGATGGTGTACTACTTAACTTAAGAGGCGAAAACCTTACCATGAGATTCCACATTAGGGAGGCATAAAAAATATTTATCCTTATTAGGATAAATATTTACTACATAAAATGTCACGTTACAAGGAAGTAAAAGTTAATATTTTGGAGGGTCAGAGAGCCAAACTAAAAGCGGCTATTATAAAGCTAGATCTTCCACGAGCATTTGTCTTGGCCATGAAGACCTAAAAGACGAGCACATTTTAGCTCTTACTAATACGCAAATAAAAAAGCTAGCCAAAGCTTATGAAAAAGGCGTTGGAGTAACGCTTAAGATGAGCGCCGCCCAACTTAAACATAACACGCATATCAAGGGAGGCTTTCTCGAAATGTTTGCCGGATTAGCCTCAGCAGCGTTGCCCGCGTTAGCGAGAACGGTACTTCCAGCATTAGGAGTTGGAGCTCTATTCGGCTTAGCTAGCGCGGGTGTCCAAAAAGCTCTGGGTAACGGTCTTTTTCTTAAAAAGGGAGGCTGCGTTTGCCAAGTAGAAACGGATGGCAAAAGAATTTTGCTAAAGCCAAAACCCGGGACAGAACTAGAGTCTTTTGGTGATGGCCTTTTCCTAAAGAAAGGGGGAAAGTTTTAGGACGGAAGGGGGCTTCTTTTGGGGCCCAACAGCCCATTTGCTAACATTCCTATCTTAGGCGCCATATTATAAAAAAATTTGGGCGCTCTTAAAAATGCATAAATTTGGTGAAAAACTTTCGCAAAAAACGACCCTCGCAAAAGCAGCCGAAAACAATATATTGGGCACCATTAGAGGGCAACCGTTACCCCTGCAAAAAGTAAACCCAGTAACGTGGAAGATTTTTATGCAAGATAGTATAACCGTAAAGCTCAGGGAAAGCCAGATTATTAGTCTAGGATTCGGGCTTCAAATGCTTAATTGTTTTAGTTTCGATAACGCAAGCAAGCTCTAAAAATAAAAAAGCTTAGCGCGCAAAACGAGGCTGTTCTCTAAGATATTAGAGACATCGTTTTTACGCTAATTAACAACTCTAAAGAGACTTTAACTGTAAAAGAGGGCGAACCTCTTTGCCTCGTAAAATACCTTATTTAAAATTTTACTACTATAAAAAATGGACATCGATAAGGTTTATCCAAACCTACCTTCCGCTCCTCCGGAAGATGGAGGGTAGGAATATTCTAGAGACGGAAAAGGAAAAGAGAGAGGCTCTTAGTAAAAAGTATCATAGAGCCGTGAAGATAGTAGACAAAGATGATGTTGCTCTTACTGGAGTTACGATAGGTCTCGGCGTAGGAGACGTGGTTGTTTTGTCGACGATAGTAGCGGCTCCAATTGTTGTCGTAATGGAGGGCATCGCGATAGGTACTGGAGCTCTAAGTATTGCGGGTAAGTACGCTACTAAAAAGTGCGCAGCAAAAGCGGAAAAGCATGACAAGATAAAAACACTAGCTCTGTCAAAGTTAAACACCATCTCTTCACACATTTCCAAAGCTTTCGCCGATAATAAAGTTAGCGACGAAGACTTTCAGCTTATACTAGAGGAACTGGAAAAGTATAAGACCATGAAAGAAGAAGTGAGGATAAAAAAAAAAAAAAAAAATAGCCTCAGTAACGATCAGTGCGAATCCCTTATCGAGAGAGGGAGGCAGGAAGCCCGCGAGTCCTTTCGTAAGCTGGTTGAGAAGCATAAAAATTAGACCTAAAATAGGCTTTAAAATAGGATTTAAAATAGGGTTTAAAATAGAGTTTAAAACGGGGTTATAAGTAGGGTTTAAAATAGAGTTTAAAACGGGTTATAAAATATGTGGCATCTTTAAAAAACAGATGTCTTTTTTAAAGATTAGCGACCCTAAAAAAAGGGACGAGCTCGTAAAAGCGTTTGTTGAGACCAGGAAAAAAAACCGGGATAATTTACTTCAAGAGCGAACCGGAGAACAAACGCTGCAAAAGGACCTCGGTACTTTTTTTAAACCCGTAACGGATACGCAAAAAGAGACCACCGAAAAACTGGCGAAAGAAATTAAGGAAAGCGCCCCTCAACCTATTATATTACCACCACTAAAAAAGGAAGAGGAAAAGGAAGACGTAGAGTTTATAGAACCACTAGCTAAAAGTTATATGAATTCGCGTGAAAGTAACACCGATGAGGTTGATAAAACCTGGCGGTTGGATAGATACAGAAAGCGTATTGGTAACAAAAACATTGTCATTATAGACACCAAGATTATTGAAGACGGTAAAGAGTATAAGGGAACCAGGGGTCTATGGGAACTCATTGTTTTAAAAAATCCTACGAATTATACCAAGAAAGACCTTGATGACTACGCTAATTTGCTGTTTCAAACTGGAGCTATATTTAATAAAAAGGACGGATCACTAAAAAGGTCAGGAGACCAAAATAAGCTACATGAATAATTTTACCTATTTTGGCGGATAGATCCATTCCTAAACCTACTGGCGAGGGCGTCAACCCCGTCGTAATTCCGTGCGATCCAAAAGCGTTGATGGAAAGATTAGACTTGTTAATGGCTAGTAAGACAGCCGGCAACGCCGGTGTGAGAAACGAAATTGTCGCGGTATACGACGAACTAAAGAGAAAAAAGGCCCTAAGTTCGGAGTCATATAAAAAACTAATGCCGTTATTATAAAAAAGAATGCTAGTACCACGAAATCAGGGCTTTAAAAGGCGCTACGCTTATGGCGGTTCGGGGATCTTTGACAGCATTGCCAGCTTTTTTACTAAGCTATTTTCCAGTAACGTAGCGAGGCAGATCACTTCCTCGGCTCTCGCTGTTGGTAAAAGCGTCGCTCAGGAGGGAGCTAAAAAAGCTTTGGAAGCCGGAAAGAGCGCCGCCGTAGACGCCGGTAAAAAGCTCGTAACGAGAGCTCTTACAAAAAACCTCCTAAAGCGCTTCATTATGAGGCCGATAAAATAGTTAAAAAATACGCTAGAGACCAAAATATTAACTCTTTAATAGACGGAAGCGGGCTACAAAAGGCACTCGCGATACAAGACCTAGTAAAAGAAATAAACGCCGGTTCCAGACTTAAGATGATATAAAAAAAAAAAAAAAAAAATAGTTAAAAATGGATAATTTAAATTGGACCGAGTCTCCAATAACGGATGAAAGTATAGAAAAGTACGAGTGGCACGGATATAGACACGCCAGCGGCACAGGCTTAAACTCAACCTCGCTCCAGACAACAATAGAAATTCAGTCGCAAGATATTTTTACTCACCCCAGCGAAAGTTATTTACTATTCGAGGGTCAGCTAAAAAAGGCTGATGATACGAATTATGGCAACGATAATGTCACTTTAACGAACAACGGGCTTATGTACCTTTTTACCGCCATCAAATACGAACTTTCTGGGCAAATGGTAGAAAACGTAACCCATCCCGGTCAAGCAACAACGATGCTTGGTTTGTTAAAATATCCCGACGACTTTTCCAAGTCACAGGGATTAAACCAGCTGTTGTACAAAGTCAGCGGATTGGAAGCAAATCCTGGAAATAACACGGGTTTAGCATTAGAAGGACTTACATAGTTAGAAGCCCAGACCCCGCAGGAACTTTTAGCTTTATGGTGCCACTTAGACACATTTTTGGGTTTTGCGACGACTACAATAAGATTGCTTACAGTATGAAGCAGACTCTTACGCTTACGAGGAATTCTGACAATGATGCTATTTTTAGAGCCGCGGGAGTCGATGCTGGTAAAGTCGATCTTAAAGATATTATCTGGTATATGCCCCACGTTATGCCCGCGGACCAAGAAAAAATGCAGCTCTATAAAACGAGTCTAAAGTTTCTTTACCAGTCCTTTTTAGAGCGAGACAGTGCGAAAGTATTAACGTTGATCAAGCGACTAATTTTACTTGGAGACTTTCCGTTAAGTCCACTCCCGACGTTCCTCGTTTTATTATCGTGGGGTTCCAAACGGGTAAACAACAAAACCGGTTTGAAAACCCAGCACTCTTCAACCACGTCAACGTTACAAACATCGGCGTCAATCTTAACACTACAAGAGGGCCATGATGGCCCTGGGTCGCTCACCTTAGTAGAGTGCCTTAAAGGTTTTTCTTTAATTTGACCATGTGACCTAGTTTTTGACCGCAGGTGACCCAATTTCAAACTCATATTTCATAAAGACAAACATTCTGACCAATTTTCAAGTCAATTGAGCAAAAAATGTGGCCTCGAGTGCCCTAAAGATATTTCTTTAAGTTGACCTAGTGACCTAGATTATGACCCCAGGTGACCCAAATTTGAACTGGTCTTTGACTATATAAAAAGAAACATTTTAACCAATTTTCAAATCAAATGAATAATAAATGTGGCCTCTAGAGTGCCCACTAGCTATTTCTTTAATTTGACCAAGTGACCTAGTTTATGACCCCAGTTGGCCCAAATTCAGACTCATGTGAGATTTTACAAAGACAAACATTCTGACCAATTTTCAAGGCAATTAAGCAAATAATGTTGGCCTCTAGAGTGCCCACAAGGTATTTCTTTATTTTGACCTAGTGACCTAGTTTATGGTTCCAGGTGACCCAAATCCAAACTCATCTGGTATTTCATCAAGACAAACATTCTGGCCAAATTTCAGGTCATTTGAGCAATAAATGTGGCCTCCAGAGTGCAAACAAGGTATTTCTTTAATTTGACCCACTGAACTAGTTTATGACCCAAGTTGACCCAAATTAATCTTATGTGAGACTTCATAAAGACAAACTTTCTAACTAATTTTCAGGGCAATTGAGCAAATAATGTGGCCTCGAGAGTGCCAACAAGGTATTTCTTTAATCTGACCTAGTGACCTAGTTTATGACCCAATTTTGAACTCAATGAAATTGTTGCGCTTAGATGGGCGAACAAACTTAGAAGAGAATCACTACATACCAAATATCAAAGCTCTAAGCCTTCCAGTTTTAAAGAAGAATTTTAAAGTTTTCCTTCTTTGTTCCTATGTTCGAACTTGTGACCCCCGGGGCTGGGCCAGTTTTGACCCAGGGGCATCATATGAACAAACTCGGTAGAGGTCCACTAGGAAATGCTACATACCAAATATCAAAGCTCTACACCTTCCCATTTAAGAGAAAAAGAAATTTAAAGTTTTCCTTCTTTGTTCCTGTCTTTGAACTTGTGACTCCCTGGGCGGGGCCAGTTTTGACCCAGGGGCATCATATGAACAAACTTGGTAGAGGTCCACTCTGAGATGCAACATACCAAATATCAAAGCTCCACACCTTTCGGTTTCAGAAAAGAAGAATTTTAAAGTTTTCCTTCTTTGTTCCTATGTTCGAACTTGTGACCCCAGGGGCTGAGCCAATTTTGACCCAAGCAGCATCCTTGGAACAAACTTGGCAGAAGTCCACTAGGAGATGCTACATACCAAATATCAAAGCTCTGTGCCTTCCCATTTAAGAGAAAAAAAATTAAAGTTTTTCCTTCTTTGATCCTATGTTTGAACTTGTGACCCCGGGGCAGGGCCAATTTTGACCCCCAAGGGCATCATATGAACAAACTTAGTAGAGGTCTACTAGGCGATGCTACATACCAAATATCAAAGCTCTACGCCTTCCAGTTTCGGAGAAGATGATTCTTAAAGTTTTCCTTCTCTGTTCCTATGTTCGAACTTGTGACCCCCGGGGCATGGCCAACTTTTGCCCCAAGGGCATCATATGCACAAACTTGGTAGAGATCCACTGGAAGATGCTACATACCAAACATCAAAGCTCTATGCGTTCCTGTTTCAGAGAAGAAGATTTTTTCCTTTGTTGGAAATTGTGCCCCCGGGGCGGGGCCAGTTTTGACCCCAGGGACATCATATGAACAAACTTTGTAGAGGTCCACTAGGCGATGCTACATACCAAATATCAAAGCTCTACACCTTCCCGTTTCAGAGAAGATGATTTTTAAAGTTTTCCCTCTTTGTTCCTATGTTCGAATTTCTGACCCCCCGGCGCAGGGCCAGTTTTGACCCCAAGGGCATCATATGAACAAACTTGGTAGAGGTCCACTAGGAGATGCTTCATGCCAAATATCAAAGCTCTATACCTTCTAGTTTTAGAGAAGATGATTTTTAAAGTTTTCCTTCTTTGTTCCTATGTTGGAAATTGTGACCCCCGGGGTAGGGCCAGTTTTGACCCCAGGGGCATCATATGAACAAACTTGGTAGAGGTCCACTAGGAGATGCTACATGCCAAATATCAAAGCTCTACACCTTTAAGTCTCCGAAAAGAAGATTTTTAAAGTTTTCCTTCTTAGTTACTATGTTCAAATTTGTGACCCCCGGGGCAGGGCCAGTTTTGACCCCAGGGACATCATATGAACAAACTTGGTAGAGGTCCACTAGGCAATGCTACATACCAAATATCAAAGCTCTACGCCTTCCAGTTTTAGAGAAGATGATTTCTAAAGTTTCCCCTCTTTATTCCTATGTTCGAACTTGTGACCCCCGGGGCAGGGCCAGTTTTCACCCGAAGGGCATCATATGAACAAACTTGGTAGAGGTCCACTAGGAGATGCTTCATGCCAAATATCAAAGCTCTATGCCTTCTAGTTTTAGAGAAGAAGATTTTTAAAGTTTTCCTTCTTTGTTCCTATGTTGGAAATTGTGACCCCTGGGGCGGGGCCAGTTTTGACCCCAGGGGCATCATATGAACAAACTTGGTAGAGGTCCACTAGGAGATGCTACACGCCAAATATCAAAGCTCTAAGCCTTCAAGTTTCAGAGAAGAAGATTTTTAAAGTTTTCCTTCTTTGTTACTATGCTCAAACTTGTGACCCCTGGGGCGGGGCCAGTTTTGATCCCAGGGACATCATATGAACAAACTTGGTAGAGGTCCACTAGGCAATACTACATGGCAAATATCAAAGCTCTACGCCCCCCAGTTTCAGAGAAGATGATTTTTAAAGTTTCCCCTCTTTGTTCCTATGTTCGAAATTGTGACCCCCGGGGCAGGGCCAGTTTTCACCCGAAGGGCATCATATGAACAAACTTGGTAGAGGTCCACTAGGAGATGCTTCATGCCAAATATCAAAGCTCTATGCCTTCTAGTTTTAGAGAAGAAGATTTTTAAAGTTTTCCTTCTTTGTGACTATGCTCAAACTCGTGACCCCCGGGGCGGGGCCAGTTTCGACCCCAGAGGCATCAAATGAACAAATTTGGTAGGGATCCACTAGGAGATGCTACATACCAAATATCAAAGCTCTGCGCCGTCTAGTTTCAGAGAAGAAGATTTTCAAAGATTTTGCTTTATTTTTCCTTTTTGTTGCCATGGCAACCAGAGTTGTGGGTGGAATTCAATTCTTTGAACAATTTTGGTAGAGCTTCACCCAAGGAACATCCCTGCCAAGTTTCATCAAGATTGGCCCAGTGGTTTAGGAGAAGAAGATGTTTAAAGAAATTGTTGACGGACGACGGACGACGGACATAGGGCGATCACAATAGCTCACCTTTAGCACGTTGTGCTAAGGTGAGCTAATAAGATATCCCCACAGTGATTACAGGCTTTCTTTTAATAAACAGCAGTTTAGCCGCGCTTACTGCGATGCGGCTGCGTTTAGATCTAAGTTTTACAATATGGACAAATTAGTATCAAACCCAAACATTACTCCCTCTGATTATAAAACGCTATTCCCATTGTTTGTCTTTGACTTTAGCAAACAGAGCCGGAGACTAAAATACGCCACCACAGACATAGTAATTATAGCTACTTTTGGAGAAAACGTGCCAGCAGACACGCAAGCGTTTGCCGTTGTCATTAGCGATAAAAAGTTTAATTTCCAGAGCGATGGAAACAAGATGAGTTTGATTTATTAGGTTAAGTTTTTTTCTTTGTAAGAAAAAGATAATCACGCTTAAAGAGCTAAAGAAAATTTTGCGCAAAAATAATATATTAGGACGTTCGCACTACGGTAAAAAACGCCTGCTTAACTTTTTAGCGGAAAAAGGACTAGTAGAAAATGAGCCTCCGAAGCTTCCTAGGGAAAAATAATCTCGCAAGTTTTTAAAAACTGTAAGAAAAAATCCTAGTAGTGTATATAATACCAATCTCAGCGTATTTTGACCATTATCAACCACATATAATTTTTTTATATTCTACCACAAAAAACACCCACAAACCCTTGTATAAATTCAACCGCCTTATGCATATTACATATCCCTTAACCAATAAACCAACGCTTAACCATATGGCTAGCCCTTATATAATACATCAATATAACAACAAACAACAATATAACAATTTTATGTAACATTAAGCATGCTCATAAAATTAAAATAAAAATGGGTTAACAAGTCAATCTGATGAAGGTCAGCAAACAAAATGGCTAACCTTTTTTATAAACATTTTTTACTTAAATAAAAATTTTTTTTAAAAAATAAAATTTAAAATTAAAAAAAATAAAATTTAAAAAAATTTAAAATTAAAAAAATTTAAAAAATTAAAAAAAATTTAATTAAGAAAAACCATCACGCACCAGCTAACCGGCTAACACATCAGCCAGACAATCACTTACATCTGACACTTGCTTAACCTTTTATCTCCCCCATCAACCAACGCATAGTGCATCATGCTAACCGGCTTATGAGTTAGTGGGTGGGTAAAGATTTTTAAAAAAATAAAAAAATTTGAAAATTTTTTGTTAAGTTGATTTAAAATATAGTAAAGATGAGTGTGTTAAATAAACTCTCAAGACAAGAAAGAAAAAATTTAAATAGATGTATAAATGATAAGTGTGGCTATCTTATAGATTATTATTCCCAAAACCCAAATGTAAAAGAGGAAACTTTAGCACTATCGCAATACCCAAATCTTGAAGAAAATAGAAGGGCTAAAAGATTTAAATCTGCTGTATATTTTCTTTTAAGTAAAGAATTAAAAAGTAACACAAAACAATTTTATTATGAAATAGCTTTTTTATTTGGTAGAAATTCTAATTTTTCAGGCATGCCATTTGTTCACACTAAAAGAAAAAAATCAAATGAAAAATTAAATGATATATTTTTTGAGCGAATGGCTCAAATTTCATTAACTGATTTTTTAAATAAAGATGGTGAAACAGATATACTAATGCGTTATTATATATAAAAAATTTTTATTTTTATTTGTTACAATACAACAAATAAATTTTTTTTTAATATGTATTTTTAGGTCTTACCCCTTGTTGATTATATTTTTTTCTTTCTTCTTCAATTAATTTTATTCTATAGTGGCCAGGAGTTAAAGTATGAATACCATCCTCTAATATATATCTTTTATCATCATTAGCACTTAAAGCTATTTTATTTATCTCTTCTGTAAAAATTTCATGATTATAACTTCTTATATTATTCATTTTTCTTAATTGTTCTTTTCCTGTTTTTAAGCAATCTAAATAATCATCATGTGTAATACTTTTTTTAACTACTGATTTTTTATTCCTTTACATCTTTTAATTTCTTCTTTATCTTTTATATCTGTTTTAATAATATACATTTTTAGTCTTAATCCAACGATCTCAACTATATTTTTTCCATTAAACTCATCTTTAAACTTACCCACTACTTTTCCATTTAATCCACTTTCTATACCAGAGGGGTGGTCTTTTGGATATTTACTAGTATCAAATTTATCTTTTACATCTTTAGATATATCTTTATAAAAATCCTCTGTTTTAATTTCATACATTAAACTATCTGTATCTGTTTTACAAAGTTTAACTTTATCTCCATACTTTGGCTTAATATAAAAATAATGAAAACCATACATTATACATTTACTTATATCTAAAATAGACATACCAACATAAATTGGTTTATTTAATGTTACTTGTGTTTTTCCCATATGAATAGATACTAAATTTTCTGAAAAAATATTAAAATGCTTAAAGTTTGGTTTACAAATATATCTTTTTAATGATTTTTTGTTTGTTAGAAGTTTAATATCAACACGATTTCTTAAGTTTTCCATTGTCTTCCCAAAAACAGCATTAACCATTAATTTAAAAAAATTTTCTTCAAAAGCATTTCCATCCTTTGCTGCTTGTATTCTTTTTTCTGTACATAAGTCGACATATGATTTTAACCATTTACTTTCTTTAAATTTAATTCCACTGTGTATTTGGATTAATTCCATTCCTAAAGATAAATATTTTTTTAAGTTTTTATAATGAATTATATAATTTCTTTTTTCATAAAAATCTGGAATGAGTTTATAAACATTACCAACCTTTTTACTTTCAGGTGCGAGGGGGTAATCATTAAAATAATCATGTAATTTTTCAGGAACACGTAAATCAACTTCTAACATACATGGATGTTTTCTCCACTCTTTTAATTCATTTTTTGTCATCCACTCAAAATCACCAGTGGGTAAATCCATTGACATAGCTACACCATATAAATTATTTGCATCTAAATCTATAATATACACACTTTCTTCATTAGGATTATAATCATCCATATATTTGTTATTAGCTTTTGCATATCTTTTAGGAATTAATGAGATACCCCCTCTAATTCCTCTTTCAATAAATAAAAACATTTCTTTATCTGTTATTAAATTTAATACTGCTTTGGTATGCTTAAGCATTGCATCCCAAGCTAAACTAGGTGCTGTATAATACCACGCAGGGTCTAAACCATAAATTTTATAACAAAGCTTTCTAAAGTTTGCGAAAACATCTACTAAAAGTAAAACATCTGTTTTTAGATATAAATCATGATATTCACCTAATTTTTTTATTTTAAAAGTTTCCCATACCTCTTCTGCATGTTCATAATCTTCATCATTAATTTCTTCATCATTAAGTTTAGAGTAAAATGCTTCTTTTGGTGGTAATTTTGTTTCTTTAAGTCTTTCTGGTGAATCAACATAATCATAAGGGTAAATTCCTTTTTTACGTAAAAGACTAAATTCTTTTCCTTGATAAAAATTTCTTAAGTTTTCAAATTGATGATCCTTTAAATATCTTGCTAAATCTGATAAACTAGAATCCATAAACTTAAAACTATCTATAAACCTTATATCAATGGTTCGATCTTTAATTGTTTTTGTTTTTTTATTATAGTATTGACCAACAACACACTTTTTAGTAAAGCTAATATATTTTTCTTCATTGTTAGGAATACAGTTAATATCACCCTCAGTAAAACCAAGACTTTTAATAAATAAATGACAATCATAATTAGCTAAATTATGAAAAATGACAGGGATAAAGTTAGGTTTACGATGTTTTAAATTACATAAGCTATGTGCGGCTCCCCTAAATTTTCCTGTATAATGACAATGATCTGCTACTTTTTTATATTTAAATTCTTCTGTAAATTCTTCTTTGCAAATATAACACACCGTTGCTTCATTAAAAATTTTTTTATCATTTGGGGTAAGTATTATTTCTACTTCAGGAATATTATAAATTCTTTTTGCTATTTTTTCTATTTCTTCTACAAATTTTTCTGCAACATTTTCTCCGGTATACTCTACTAAATCCGATTTAAAAACTTTTTCATTAAAACCTTTTACATAAAAACAAAACCCAGATGGTTCATGTTTTTGATATTTTTTTTTAGTATAACTTTTACTTGGATCGGGTTGACATGTATGTAATGGTTTTAAATACGATTCAAAGTCTGGATATATTACAAAAGGAGCCCATTGTGTTCTTATATAATGTTCAAAATAAATTGGTTTGTTTTCTTTCGGCATTACTGTTTTTACAATATCATGAGTATAACAACATTCTTGATGTTTTCTTAAAACTTCTTCACTTGTAAAATGACCAAAACAGCTCCAACAGAAAAACATTTGATGTCCATCTTTTGATAATTCTGATGCTATTAAAGCAGAAGGATTTTTTACTAAAACATAGTGGCTATTTCCTTCTTCATTTGTTAACAACAAAAGAACAACTAGATATTCTCTGTTAAAAGTTTATTTTCTTTGTCTTCTAAGAGGATATAAACCATCTTTTTCATCATAACCTATAACAACAATAGAAAACTTTGGATTTTGATTTTCAAATTTATTAATATCATTTAGCTTAACTGGACTTTCTATTCCCTCCATATTTAATTCTTGGATTTTTTCTTTTAATTTTTTATCAGCTATTTGTGAGTCTTTTTCTTTTGGATATTCCACTCTTTTTACACAATATTGAAAGCAATTACTATCTTTTTTATTTTGAATATTAATTAATTTTTTATTTAATAATCCTACTGGTAAAGGCATCCATGAACTTGCTTGTAATGGTCTATATTCTCCAACATATAAAGTTAAAGATAAAACAGCATCAAATACCCATCCGCTACCCATTGCCATAAAACTTTCTAAATTTTCTATAACGCGTTCAACCATAGTATTATATAATTCATTTACATTAGTTTCTCTTAAATTAATTTCATTATACTCATTTTCTTCAGTATATGACCTAAATGGTCTTTCTACTATAATCGAATGGTCGGTTTCCTTTTTTAATCTACAAAAAAGACTTAGCTTTACTTTTCTGTTTCTATTTCTTCTTAAAAATGATGTTATATTTTGTCTAGCTGCTTCTAAAAAATTATCTGATCCCCATCCTTCCACCCCATCAATAACATATTGTATTACAAAATTTTGAAATGCAGATTGTTCTTCTCTTAATTCAAAGTTTGGCATTGCTCTTCTTGGTAAACGTTCTTCTACATTTTCTAAAACTTGGTTTAAAACTTGTGGAATCTGCTCTTCTTCAACATTACCAGTTAACCAATTAGTAAAATTTCTTACTCTTCTTCTAACACTCTGAGGAATTACCGCTGAGGCAACCCTTTGAGCACCACTATATAAATTAGATGCAATCATTTGACTAGCATCTGTTAATCTGTTGATAAATCTTCGTGAAAAAGAATTCATCGCCATAATTTTTAAAACAAAATAAATTTCCTTAAGTCAAATTTTATTATTTTTTAAAAAATAATAAAATTATTGAATATCAATTTTATATTTACCATTCCATACTCTACCATTCCAATTTTCAATCGTTTGAGGGCAACGGTCAATAAACTTACTTGCCTTGTAAATTGATGGAAATGTTGTTTCTTCTTCAGTTTCAACATCCTTTAATATTACCGTTTTAGGATTTTTACTAATATCCTTTAGTCTATCATAATTAGGTACTTTCTTAAGTGGTATAGCTTCTTCAGGATACAATCCATGCTCCTTTAAAACATCAATAAACTTTTTTTTATTCCAATAGGAATGAAACTTAATATTGTTATCTGTTAATATCTTTTTAAAATCAGCAATCTTTAGCATATTTTTTATATTAAACAAAAAATTACTTAATATACAACTGTCATCTTGTTACCATCACTCTGAAAGTTAATTAACCTATCACTAAGTAAAACAGCATATGCTTCAACATTTGCTCCTGGATTAGCTGTAAAGCTAGCTCTAATATGAATATCAGTTACAGAATACTTAATTCTTTCACTTTGCTTTGATACATCAAATACAAACAAGGGAAAAAGTTTTTTATAATCATCAGGATTAATATTTGGATTTGATACTAGTTCATCCATGTTGTAAAACTTTTTTTCTAAATGAAGCGGCTTCATCATATATTCTTCCAATTAGATTTGTATCAAAGTTTATTTGATGTTCATTATGTGGATATTGTTTTGTGGATAACACAGCTTTAATATTTCTTATATTTAAGTGGTCAAATATAGCTGGGTTTTGTTCTTGATTATCACGCTTATTTGATTGAAAACCAACAATGATAAAACGTGGTACCTCAGGTGATGATTTAGTTGCTAGCCTCCAAGCAAAGTTAGTATTGTTTGGTACCGCTATTGTATCTGATTGTATCATCCTATATCCAACAGGAAATCTTTCTTTCTTTTCAATAAATTTTAAAAGTTCTGATTTATTACCAAGTTCAGGTGTTACGTGTGGCATAAACCAAGTTATTTTACTTAAAACAACTTTTCCTCTAAAATTATTAGTTGGATTTCCACCTCCATCTAGGGTTGAAGCAGCTTTAAAAATTGCGTTATCATCACCTGTTCTTGTTAAGGTTAAAGTATGCTTCATACCATATACTACTTTGTTGTAATCTTCACAGAAGCCAAATATATGTTTTAACGGAACGCAAAAGTTAAATGAACCAACCGGGTCTGAACTAAAAATCCAATCTCTTCTTACTTTAAATCCACTATTAGTATCTCTATTTGCTCTAAGACCGGTATCCTTATACCAAAGTTGGTTTAAACCTTGTGATTTAGAAAAATCATCAGGATATTTTAACAACCCCAACATCGTGCTAACATAACCAGGATAATTAATATACTCAATATCTTGTTCTTCAAGTTGGTATCTGATACTTTTAAACAAATACATTATTGCATTATTTGTTAGCGATACCAAATTATCATTAGCTTTTGCAATATCACCATTATAACGAGCGTCATTATCTCTTAACAAATCACCTTCAAAACTTAAGTATGATTCAGAAGGATGAAGAAAAACATCCTTGTTTCCTATATCAATCCTAATATTACCCCCATTGTTGTTCAAATTGGTTCCTATGGTAGGTTCATACTCAAAGTATTCATATTCATCAATACTATCATCTTTTAAAATTGGTGCTTTAACATTTAAAATGTCCATTTTTTTATATATACATTTATAATTTTTAAGTTAAAATTATCATTGTGTTTTGTTTTTTTAATTTTCTAACCATAGTTGAGGAAATGATTTATTCTCATCATTTACATAAACACCCTTAAGTTTAATAGTTTTAAGTTTTTCTACATTAACATTTCTTCTTACTTTTGGATAAATTTTATTACCATAAAGTAAGGTTACCTTTGGTATATCATTTTCTTCTAGATATTGATTTACTTCATCTTCAAACTCCTTAACAACATCAGCTTTTTCAGGAGACAATCTTAAAACAACCTTTTTATAATCATAACTTGTATTATTTACTTCAACAATTTCATCTTCTTTATCAATTTTAAATTGAGCATAAAGTATTCCAATTCTCTTACTATTGTATTTTTCATATTTTGTTAATCTAAATTTTAGCTTTGTCATATTTTTTATTTAATGTAATAATTACTTAAGCTAAATTAAAAATTATATTGTTTTTATCCCTTTACCCCTTTTTTTGTTTAACTTCTTAACCATTGTTTGTATATTAACGGCACCACCATCAATCAATGAACTTACATTTTGTTCAACAGGTTGTATTGTTGGTATGGTTGGAACTTGGCTATATTTTTCAACAATCTTTTTAGATTTAGGTGTTAAAACCTTTTTAACTAATCTGGTTCCAGCATCAACTGTCTTACCTGCTTCTAAAGCTTTCTTTGCTCCTTCTTTAGCCACACTTTTACCAACATCAACTGCGGAACTTGCTATTTGCTTAACCGCTCCACTTGTAAATAATCTACTTAAAAAATTAGCTAAGGTATCAAATATACCAGCTCCACCATAAGCATAAGTTCTTTTAACTCCTCTCTTTTGTGATGTAATCATTTTATAGTATAGACATTAACTTTTTATAGCTTTTTGCATTTAATACTTTTTGTCTTTTTAATTCATCACAAATACTTACCAACTCATTTTTTACACCTGTGTGACCTGCATCCTTGCTAGACATTAAAAGGTCAAACCTTTCTAATAGTGCGTTTGGGTCTGATGGTATAACAATGGTTGTTTTTTTCTTTTTTCTTAATCCTTTACCAGTTGTTTCCATTTCTTTAAGAATGTATTCAATAACAGGATTAATTATTTTGTTCCATTTTTCTTCATTACCATAGTTTTTTAAATTACCACTTTCTCGATTATTATCCTCAAAAATAATATCACTTAAATAAAGCATTTCTTGATAATTATTTAAATCTTCTTTGGTAATTTTTTTTGGATTTTTTGATAAAATCAATTCCCATAACCCATCACTAGCAGGATATCTTTTTTCTTCAAAATAAAAAAACCCTTCATCTTTCGGGTCTAAAAAAATTTCTTTATTACCAAATTTAAATATACCAAATTTTTTATCAAAAACTATTCTAAGGTCATTATCAAAATCATATTTATATTTTTGTGTAACATTTTCATTAAAAACTTCAACAAAATGCATAATTTCTTCTTTATTTTTTTCTATCTTAACTTCATGATAAGAAGGAAGTTCTGCAGTTGATAATTGACTAGTCATCATTTCTTTAGAAAGTTGAACAGGTAATTGAATAATACCCTCCCTAATAGGTTCCAATCCCTCAGTAATTGCTCCTGGTAATTGTTGAATTCCCTTACTAATAGGTTCTAACTTAGAAATAATTCCGCTTGATGTTAACAGTTGTGTTGTGATAATCTTTTTAGTTGCTTCTTCTTGTATCTCTTTTTGTGCTATAGTTAAGGGTTTAAAAAACGTAGTTAGATTTTGTTGTAATTCAATATCACCTACTCTTTCAGCAAGTAGCCTATCACGAACCAGTTTTTTTCTTACAATATAATCTTTTACCATCTTATCTCTTGTTTTATAATCAACATTTATAAAAGGCATCTTTAAGTAAAAAAATTTTTATTTATTTTAATTTATTCAGTATTACCTATCTCACATGCACAAGAACATTTAAACTTAGGTGGTTTTAGTTTTAGTCTTAATGGTTTCCATTGTTTCTTTCTACTAGTCTGCGAAATTCCTCCCGTGCTTCCTGTTTCCCCTTCTCGATCAAGCTCTCCTGTTCCTCTAACTTGCTTTTTTTCCTTGACTTAACTCGTATCTCTTCCTTCATCACCTTATATTTTTCCAATTCATCCATAATTAAAGTAAATTCTGAATGTTCTACTTTGTTGTCACTGATAGCTTTAGATATATGTGTAAATAGTGTATTTAACTTTGCATCAGCAAGCATTTTAATTTGAAGGTGTTTTTCTGATTTTGTTCTGCTTTTTCTAACTATAAATTTACTAACAATTGCAGCAAGTCCAAGACCTAAGGCACAACCTTCTAAAGCTATTGTAGCTGGGATTGCTACCACAGTTGATAGTAAACCAATTCCTCCTGCTCCTGCTCCTAAAGCAACTACAGTTAAGCCAGCTTCAATATTATCAGTTGTCTTACTAATCTTTAAATACTTTTTACTTAACTGTTCTCTAACCTTAACTTCATTTTCAAGAAATGTTTGAATTTGTGATATTTTTTGTAGCCTGAGGGATTGACCATTGTCTTCTGCTGATAGTATTGGTTCTAATGATGGTGCATTTGGTATATTTCGTACTTCTGGTAGTTCCGGATAGATCTTTTTTAGTTCCATTTTATTAATTACAACTATTTTTTTAAATAGAATAGTAAAGACGACATAAAAATTCATTTTCATTAATTCTTACTAGCTTACTTGAGTTGTTTGTAATTGTGGTAACCACATCTGGGGTTTCCTCCAACACTACCTCATTTGTTATACTTAATTGATTAGTTTTTAGAGCATAAGATAGAGAAATTAAAACGACACCCTTACTCATCATAAAACCAAAACCTAAAGCAATAGTTTTAGTTTCACCACCTTTTAATATTATAGGTTGTTGAGTAAAAACATCCCAAGTAACAAGATTAACTTTTTTAGCCGGATATTTAAGTTCTACAGGGTTCCAAAAAATAGTTTTTGGTTGAATTATTTTAGGTTTATTTCCAAATTTATACACATTCATTCTTTTTAATTTACAAAATTGCGCCTAATATAGGAATATTAGCAAATGGACTATTTGGTCCTAAAAGAAGACCTTTTCCATCATAAATTTTCCCACCTTGTTTTAAATACAATCCTTCACCCCTAGATTTTAAACCTTTTCCCCTATATGGTTTAAGATATAAACCTTCACCATCAGTTTCAACTTGACATATACAACCACCTTTCTTAAGATACAATCCGTTACCCATTGCTTTTTGAACTCCTGTTGAAGCTAAACCAGTTAAGGCACCAACTCCCAAAGCAGGTAACACAGTTTTTGCTAATACGGGTAACGCAGCTGATGCGAGACCCGCAATTAATGGTAAAAAACCACCTTCTACTTTCATGTTGTGTTTAAGTTGTTTAATTGTCATTCTAATGGTCACCCCTTTACCCCTCTCTAATGCTTTATTTAATTTGTTTAGTTGTGACCCGGTTACTGCTATTAAATCTTTACCTGTTAGGTCATCATGATTTAATCTAATACTTACAGGACAACTTGATTTAACAGCATGTTGTAGCTTTTTCTTTTGCCCTTCTGTTATATTTACTTTAACTGTAATGTAATTTGTCATTTTATATTTAACGTGATTCTCTTATATGAAATCTAACCGTTAATGTTTCACCCCTTAGATTTAATACGTTTCCATCTTGGTCAGTTAGCATTACGTTTAAATCATGTATTACATCTAATGTTAAAGGTAGATATACCAGATTAACTGGATTTTCTATTATTTTATAACCCGGTGCAACATTTGGAAAAAAGCTGTAAATTGTGTTTCTTTGAGAACCATTAACATAACTACCTGAGATTAAATCAATATTAACAAGTATGCTATTAATACTTAAGATATTAACTAAATTTTCGCTTTCATGAAACCCTCGAACATATTTTGCTCTGCTAAATCCTAATACCTTTCCAATACTGTTTTCATGATTAAAATCTACCTGATATCCATTTTCAAGAATTAAAACTGATTTTAATGTATTAGTGTTTGCTGATAAACAAATATAATATTCTTCATTAAATTGGTCATAATGTCCTTTTTTCTTTATTTCTTGTTGTATATAATCATTGATATCAACTATATCATAGCTACCTGTTGGTATCTTCATCTTTTCCCATGTTTTACCACTATCTTGTGAATAAATAAAAATGTTGTTGCTATCAGTAATATTAGGAAATGAATAGTAAGTTTCAAGATTGACTAAAGCTACTTCATATTTTTTATCACGTTCAAGTTGAAGCGGTGGAGTAAATCTCGTTTTAAAATTTGATTTGTTATCGCTTACGATAATTTGAAATGAAGATTTACGGTCTGTGTTTTTTACTATTTGTTTTAGTAATTCTTCTTGCATTTTTTATTTTAAAATTAAAGTTTTTAATATGATTTAAATTATATCTTTTTGCTTAAGATATAATTTTAATATTCTCAACAATTTGTCGGCATATAAAAATTATCAAAACCACGTCTGTATTTACCATTTTTTGCTTTACTTGTTAAGTCAATTACAACAAAACCATGTGGTTCATTCCAACATTTTTTACAAAAATTTCTAAATTCATTAAGTTCCATATCTTCACTTACATAATCAGTATAAATATTTACTTGGTCCTTTTTTGGTAATTTAAAAAGTATAATTAAGTTAGAATTTCCTCTTATGGTTCGTCTTGGTAATTCAAAAAAGCTTTGTGACAAATAGAAACAATCAGCGTTACTATGTCTTCCTCTTACATAGTAGTTTTCACATTTACCCTGACGCTCTAAAAGTAAATCATCAAAAATCATTAAGTTTTTGTTTTGTGCATTTAGTTCTCTTGGGTCTGGAACATCACTTGCATTTTCAAAAAACCCACACTTAATATCTGATTTTTCCTTAATTGTTTTTGCCCATTCTTCAACTAATGCTAAAGGTGAAATGTCATTATTTTGTACTTCATCCTTAAATGAAAATAATCTTAATATATATTCTTTTGGTATTTCCTCTTCAAATGCTTTTTTTAATATACGATATTCTGGTTGAAACAAACTTTTACCAAAAACACATAAGTTATCATAATCTAGCCAATTGGGACGTAACAAAAGATTAAGTAATAGTGTAGTTTTACCACATCCTGATTTACCAACTATTAAACCTCTGATACTTTTTGGTAAAAGGGGGTGGTTAAATCTTTTTGCTAATGCTTCATTCCATGATAAATTAACAATATCCATTTTATATTAAAAAATTTAATTTAATATAAAAAATGTATTGTGTTAAGTGTAAAAAACAAACTGAAACAACTGATTTAAATTATGGTGTAAGTAAAAATGGAAGAAATATGAAAAAGGGTAAATGTAGTGAATGTGGTTCAACTAAAACTCAGTTTATTAAAAAAGATAAGGAGGGCGGTTCGTTGTTAAACAAGGTTATCAATAACTTATCTGTTGAAATGCATTTACCTGGGCATAATTTTACTGGTCCTGGCACCAAGTTAAAGAAAAGATTAAATCCTGATTTAACACCTAAAAAATGGTCAAAACCTGTAAATCGTGTTGATAAAGCAGCATATCGTCATGATATATGTTATCTTAAACATGATGACACAGCAACAAGAAATTCTGTTTGTGATGCTAATATGCTTAAAGAGTTAAAAGGTATTTATAATCCTACTATTAAGGAAAGAATGGAAAGAGGATTGGTTTCCTCATTGATAGGAACCAAGAAAAGATTTGGAATGGGAATTAAAAAAAAAAAATTCAGAAAATATAACGCTAGCAGAAGAATTACATAAACCAATAAAAAGAAAATTTAAGAAAAGGAGAGTTAGAGTAAATGGTATCGATAGAATATGGGCTGCAGATTTAGTAGATATGCAAGCATTTTCTAAACTTAATCGTGGTGTAAAATATCTTCTTGCTGTCATTGATATCTTTTCAAAATATGGCTATCTTATCCCCTTAAAAGATAAAACAGGAAAATCTGTTTCTATTGCACTGAAGAGTATTTTTAAGGAAAGAAAACCTGAGAAAATGTGGGTGGATAAAGGTAAAGAGTTTTATAACAAAGAGGTTAAAGATTTAATTGAATTATATTCCACTGAAAACGAGGAAAAATCAAGCGTTGTTGAGAGATGGATTAGAACAATGAAAGAAAAAATGTGGAAGTATTTCTCTGCTCACTCAACAAATGTTTATATTAACGTGTTACCAAATCTTGTTAAAGAATATAACAACACGAGGCATTCTTCTATTAAGATGACACCAATTGAAGCAAGTAAGAAGAAAAATGAAAATAAAGTTTGGAAAACATTGTATCCTGATTATAATCAAGTAAGGGAGGATATCAAACCAAAGTTTTCTGTTGGAGATAAAGTAAGGATAAGTAAAAAGAAAAAGACTTTTGAAAAAGGTTATACTACAAGATGGACTGAAGAGGTTTTTACAGTTTCAGAAGTAAAACATACATCACCTGTAACATATAAAATTGAAGATTTAAATGGTGAAGAAATAAAAGGTTCCTTTTATGAACCTGAACTACAAAAAACGAGTCAAGAGTTGTATAGGATAGAAAAGGTTATTAAAAAGGGAAAAAAGAAATCTCTTGTAAAGTGGAAAGGTTATTCTGATGAGTTTAATTCATGGGTTGATAATAGTGCTGTTGTAAATATTTAAATATATAAAAAATGAAAGATATTTTAATTGATAATATAATATTACCAAATAAACCTTTAAGCAATTTTGAGCTTGAGGATGCCGCAAAAAAAATAAAAATAAAAAAAATTTAGAGGAATATTTTTACGTAACACTCTACCTAAAAAAGTAAAAAATAAAGAATGTGGTATATTAAATCTTGATGATACCAACGGTCCAGGAACTCATTGGGTTGCCTGGTATAAAGATGGTAAAACTAAAATTTATTTCGATAGTTATGGTATTCAACCACCTATTGAAATTATAGATTATTTAAAAAGGCCAATACATTACAATACTGACCAATTACAACGTGCAGGGGAAGTATTTTGTGGTCATTTATGTTTGTTCATTCTTAAAGAGTTGGGTTTAGGTAATAAATTTCAAAATGTTTTAAATAAACTTTTTTAGTAATATTAAAAACTATGCCTGTTGATAAATTTGGAAGAATAGATGATGTTAAAACAAGCGGTGATGGTGATGGTGTGTCACTCGCTTACATAGGTAATAATTTTTTACGTAAAGATGGAACAACCCCCGTTGCCGGTTCTATAAATATGGCTGGTAATACATTAATACGGGTTAGTAATCCAGTAAATCCACAGGATGTTGCCACTAAGAGTTATGTTGATGCAAACTCAGGGCTGTTAGATGAAAATGGAGGATACCATATTACAGGGTATTTAAACATGGGTTTTAATAAAATAAAAAATATAGCTGACCCTGAGGAACCGAGTGAAGCTGCTACAAAAAAATATGTAGATAACAGTGGTAGAGCAATAGTTCAACAACAAGATGGTACTTTTTCTGCTGTTGCAGATATAAATATGAAAGGATATACTATATCAAATCTTATAGAACCTGCAGAAGCACAGGATGCAGCAACAAAAAATTATGTAGATGTTGCAAATCGAGCCTTTGTTTATGGTCCTGGAAGGCGGTATATAGCAGGTGGTGACGTTTCTATGGGTGGGCGGAGAATTTACAACGTCGAAGCACCTTTAGAAGAGTACGAAGCCGCTAATAAGTTTTACGTAGATAACGCTATTAAGGCTGCTACTGCGGGTGAAAAAGATTTAACAAAAAACCAGGACGGTTCTTTTTCAATGGCTGGTGAAATAAACATGGTGGGTCACTCGATTATCGGATTACCAAATCCTATTGAACGTGGCGCCGCTGCCAATAAAAATTACGTTGATAATGGTGGGGCTATCATAAAAAATCCAAATGGGAGTTTCTCAGCAGTAGCTAACGTAAATCTTCAAGGTTTTTCCCTAAAAAATGCAGCAACTCCGGTAGAAGAGAGAGATTTAGTGACAAAATCCTACGTGGATGGAAAAATAGGTTTTAAACCCATTATAAGCGTTCATGCTGAGCAACAAGGACGATTAAAAAATGGTAATTATGAGTTTTCTTTCGGCAATGGAAGCACGGGAATACATTATAAATTAGGAGGTTATTGCATGGCGGCCTCGGGCAGAATTATAAGGGGGTCTTTACAGGTTGTTACAGTTGGTGGTAACCTAAAAGAATAGGCAAAAATTAACATAGCCTTAAACGGAGTTGAAAAGACTGACTACTCCAAAGTAAAAAAGGAGGGAAAAGGTTGTAGTTGTATAGTTTTTCCTCAGCCTTTAGAAGTAAAACAATGTGACACTATAAACTTTATATCAAGGTCTGACAACTCCAACGCAAAACACGCACATGTGTCGATACTGATAGAGTTGGACTTGTAAAAAAAATATTTAACCCAGTAAAGGGTTAAATATTTAAAAAAAGGGTTTTATCGATACACACTCCAATATCACGTGGTATAGTATTTCAGAACTTTTTCCAATATTTTGAAATGTGTATTACGCATATAATCACTTTAGACTGGACTTTTGAGGGAGATGGTAGTATGTTATGATATTAACTATTTTTTTTGCTTTGTTTTTTCTAAAAATGAACTAAATATGGTAATTGTATAAAATATAATTTATTTATGATAATAAAGCAGTCTTACTTCTTTGTTGTATCTTTGATTTTGTAAGAATGTTATTACTAACAACATGGTAACCTCTGGCGTGGTCTAACAACCCGTAAGTTAATACCAAAAAATGGTAACCTCTGGCACGGTCTAACAACCTGTAAGTTAATACCAAAAATGCTGACCTCTGACGCGGTCTAACAGCCCGTAAGTTAGCAAACACTAACAACATGGTAACCTCTGGCACGGTCTAACAACCTGTAAGTTAATACCATATCAATACATTTCTTACACATTAAAAACACAATGTTGTAAGGCTGCTGTTTAAAAACAATAATAAGTATTTTTATACAATTATTGTACAAGTTAAACATTTTTAAAAAAACAGGGTAAAAATGTTTGTTAATATTATAATGTTCTACCATTTTCAGTTTTGGTGTGTTAAGCAAAAGTTAAAGGGTTGTGCATTAAATAACTTCCTCTTTCGTTTTCGGTGAGGAAGCATGTAAAAATGGTTATATCATGGTAGTGACATGACTCGCCTTACTTTATCTATACCTTCTCTTATGCTAAGGTATAAAAAACAGAGTTAAAGGTGATTTTTAAGTTAGTTTAACGCTTTTCAACATTAACTGAGGAATATCAAAGTTTAAGACTCTCTGTGTTTGGGGTTCACAGAATTTATCCTAAGATAAATACGTCCCCCGATATTCCTGTTAAATTTGTAACTTTTTTAAAGTTATAAATTTACTTTAAATTTTTCTTTTAATCTCACTCTTTACCCTGCAAACTGGACATTCTTTCTTAGCATATACTTCATCACATTTTTTACATAAGCATAGATGACCGCAACTGCAAAACAAAATTGAAGGAGTCGTGTTTTTATCTAAGCATAAAACACAACATTTAGACTTAAATGTTTCATTTGTGTTAATGTGTTGGGGTTGTTCCTCATCTTTCTCTACTACATTACCAAACATATCTACATCTCCTGTCCTTACAATTTTTTCAAGCCCAAAACGACTATATGTAATTCTATATCTTCCATTTTCAAAAAATCTAGCACTATTTTTCCAAAATATGTTATAATCATCACTTGAAAAGTTTTCTAGTACATTTTGTAAAATTAATGTTTTTGTTTGTTGGGTGGTTTCTCTTTCACTTTGTTGTGGATTGAGAAATTGATTATATTCATCAAGTAATTCTTGTTCATTTTCAGTTAGCTCTCTTGGTTGTTCTTCTTCATCTTGTTCAGTTTGTTCTTCATGTTCATAATCTTCATATTCTGGATAACCAGTTAAATCCTCATATCTTCCACTAAATTCTATGCAGGGGCAAAGACAATCATCACGATATGCTCCAGGCATAAATGCTCCATCATATTTATATAAATTTTCTATTTTTTGGTAATATGTAACTAAATATTTTTCATTTTCTGGTCTAACATCAAGCCAATACATCCCTGTTTTATTTAAATTAATTTTACCAAGCCCAATCCACATAGTTAGATTATTTTCTTGTCCGCGTTCAAACATCTCTCTCATCTTTTTACTAAATTGGTAATAAATAGCAGACTTTGCTATATAAAATGTATCTATGTAACGTCTTCTTGCAATTCCTGTAAAAAACACCATTCTACCATCATAACCAGGCTCGCATTCTATTTTTCTCCATAAGGTCTTTTTTAACTTTTTCTTAAACTCATGTGAAATTTTATTTAACACACTCATTTTTTTATATCATTTTATGCAACTTAACAAAAAAAATTCAATTTTTATTTTTAGATAAATTTAAAAAAAAAAAATATTTTTTTTTTATTTTTTATAAAAATATTTAACCTAGTAGAAAGGTTAAATATTTATGTATCTCTTACATAGCATTATTCATGTCAGTAAGAAATTTTCTAAATCTTTTCATTGATTCTTTACTATTAACTTTAGCTTTTTTTATCTTATACTTTTTACTTTCTTATCTTCCTCATTACTTTTAATTAAAAACATAAAAAAGGAAAAGAAGGATTAAAAAATGGATAAAACACAGCTAAAATTTTTTTATAAAACTCTATATTTTTATTATACTCTTGTAAAAAATTAACAGCATCAGCATTAAATGCTTCATAATAATATTGACCTTCTTTAAGAAAAAATGCAGAACCAAAATTTATATAAAAATTGTTAATGTTTAAGTTCTTTTTAACTTTGCTAATTTCATAATGTATATCAGGTTTTATATACTCCAACACATCAGAATAATTTCCTATACCAACACCAAAAACATATTTTGTTTCTTTAACACTATGAAATATTATATTTTTTTCTTTTTTACTTTGATGGTGTACCACTTTACAATCCACTTTTCTTTCTAAAGTTTTTTCCAACTTTACTTTAAAATCTTTAGATATTTTGTTCAATACACTCATTATTATTTTATACACGTGATGTATATATTTTTGTTTAAGTTTAACAAAGAAAAAATCAATTTTTATTTGATACACCTATTGTTAAAAATTTTTTTTTTATTTTATTTTTAAAATTTTATGTTATCTGTATCCATTATTAAGTTATAGATAAATAAAATTGGTTCTACATTTTGTATTATTTTTCTTCTTTTTCTTAAATGATACTTGTTAGTTTTATCTTCTTCATTATAATAAAAAATTTTAGCTTCTTGGCCAGCTAAATCTTGCTTTTCAATGATATAATTAATAATAAATCCTTTTCTTTCATCATTTTTATTTTTTCCACTAAAATCTTTTCTTTTACCATGAATGAAGTTACTAACATTTTCAAGAACTCTACTACTACATTCTTCATCAATTACTTTTACTAGGTTTGTTATATTCTCTTCTAGTCCTTCCACTATCTCTAATATTTTATAATCTTTTAAAATAAAACCTATTTTTTCATTTTTAAATCTACTCAATCTTATATTATTTCTTGTGTGTACACGTTTACTAGCCATGTTTATACCTTTTGTATGTTTCATGGATAGATATATAACCTATTTAAAGGTTATATATCAAAAAAATTTTTTTATTTTTTAAATTTTTTTAAATTTCTAATTTTTTTAGCATTTCTTCTTTTATGCTTTCAATATAAGTAAACATAAGTTTATCTGTTTGCTCTTTAAATAATGAAGATGAAGGGTAAATTTTAAAACCTCTACTTTCAAACTCTTCATCTATAAATGTTTTTAAGCATTCATTTTTTCTTACATAAAAATATTCTTTAATTTTACTTTTAATGTGTTTAACAACACCATTTATATGATAATCAAATTTAAGATGCATTTCATCCTTTACTTCATCATATGCTGCATTAAACATTTCATCCCTTTTTATCCATTCATCAATCATTTTATCTTTTAACCTTCTTGGCGCCTCTTTTTTTCCATAAATTAATATATTTTTTATTTCTTCTTCACTTAAAATTTCATTTATAGTTGCCACTGCTGTTTCTGCTTTTCTTTGTTCTTCTTTTCTCCATTCTTTTACATATTCTGTCTCTTCACCTTCAAACCCTGCCTCTGAAGGGTAAAAATTGGACAATACTTTTTTTATAAGTTCTTTATTTATGTTCATATTTTCCATATTTACCATATACTATTTACTTTTATGGTATATATTTATTTGTATAATTTTAAAAGTTAATTTCAAATTTTTTTTATTTTTTTATTTTTAAAAATTTTTTTTTTTAAAAATTTAAATTTTTTTTTATTTAAAAGAAAAATAAATTTCCTTCATTAAGTTTTTCTTTTACGTCTCTTCTTACTTTATCCTTATAACTTAACATAATTTTATTTATTTATTCTTTTGCTTTTTCTGGTGTAAGTGTTAGAAAATCTTCTTTTTTATCATTTAAAAAATACTCATTTACTTGTTCTTTAAATAAATCTTTATAATATTTATTCATTCTGTGTTTAAGTGGTAATGTTATAAGTTCTATACTACGCTCATGGTTATGATAAATATTATCTATAAACGATTGGTCATAACGTATAATAAACCTTCTTGTTCTTTCACCCATTTCCTTAATTACAAAATCTTTATAACGTTTTGTTACATTTTTTTCTTTTTCATATTTACCCTCTCTTACCCAATTTATACCATCTGATACCCATTTTTCATTTCCTTCTTTCCAGTTTTTATCATCATCTACATGTGCTGATGGTACTTCTTTATTAAAACCAAGTTTTATATCAAAATGTTCCCAATAATCATCTTCACTATCTTCACTATGTTCAGTATCTTCTTTGTTTATATTTTTTTTTATTTTTTCTTTTTCTCCATATCAATATTTATGGTGAAAACCATATATTTTTTTATCTTCAGACATTTTTATATATTATAGTATATTTTATTTATGTGAAATTTTTTTAATTTAAAATTTATTTTTAAAATTTTTTTTTATTTTTTTTTCTTCATCATCTTAAGCCACCCACTAACTCATAAGCCGGTTAGCATGATGCACTATGCGTTGGTTGATGGGGGAGATAAAAGGTTAAGCAATTGTCAGATGTAAGTGATTGTCTGGCTGATGTGTTAGCCGGTTAGCTGGTGCGTGATGGTTTTTCTTAATTAAATTTTTTTTAAATTTCTTATTTTTTTTTAATTTCAAATTTTTTTAAATTTTATTTTTTTTTAATTTTAAATTTCATTTAAAAAAAAAAATTTTTTTTAAGTAAAAAATG
This sequence comes from Tridacna gigas, assembly GCA_945859785.2. Taxonomy (NCBI): domain Eukaryota; kingdom Metazoa; phylum Mollusca; class Bivalvia; order Cardiida; family Cardiidae; genus Tridacna; species Tridacna gigas. The sequence goes on from OX244036.2 coordinate 16,966,781, forward strand.
TTTATAAAAAAGGTTAGCCATTTTGTTTGCTGACCTTCATCAGATTGACTTGTTAACCCATTTTTATTTTAATTTTATGAGCATGCTTAATGTTACATAAAATTGTTATATTGTTGTTTATTGTTATATTGATGTATTATATAAGGGCTAGCCATATGGTTAAGCGTTGGTTTATTGGTTAAGGGATATGTAATATGCATAAGGCAGTTGAATTTATACAAGGGTTTGTGTGTGTTTTTTGTGGTAGAATATAAAAAAATTATATGTGGTTGATAATGGTCAAAATACGCTGAGATTGGTATTATATACACTACTAATCCTAGACAAAATATTCTTACAGACGTTGAAACGGACGAAAAATTTACGTTTCCATCCATATACAAAGCGGCGCAATTTGTGGATGTGTCCTCTGCCACCTTGTTTAACTGGGATAATAGAACTTGGAAAAATAAGTATAAAGTCCGTATAAAGAACTAAATATTATACGTTCGCCCGTTAATATTTTTGTTAAAGGGCTTAAAAATTATCCTCTAATATCAAAACGATGAATAATTTAACCAATGTTCTGAGCCGAGTTGGCTCAAGGGCAAGAAACATCGCGTCTAATATCGCTTCGGGCGCGAGAAGGCTTTTACCCGCTCCTATAAAAGAGAGAGTAGACAGATTTTCAGATTGGATAGCTAGTAGAGTCGAACCTGCCCGCATGGAAGAGGTTTTAGATGAGCTTATGAGGCACGTTAGAACGGCGATACCCCCTCCTAGAGAAACATACCATTCCCACTCGAGCGCATTCGCGCTGCGGAATTTGCGACACAGCACGTTATACGCGGAAGTGAAGGTCAACTTCTTGGAGAATTTTTTACATTCGTGAGACCAGCAATAACGAGGATTCTCAGAAATAACCGACAAACGAAGGTAAAACTAATACTGAGGTGTAGACTGCGACTACGCGGAGATGCTAGCACTGAGGGCGAACGCGCCTTCCACTCTAATATAGAGGTTAATTGTAGAGGTGGGAAACGAGGATGAGTTGTTTAACGAAATGGTGGAAAGAGTTCTCGAAAACCTAGCTAGTTTCCAGCGAGATGGTAGTGGTTGGGCTATTGTCAGTATAACGCAGTTAGAACTACACACTGTGGTTTACGATCCTTTGCACGCTGAGGGTTGGTTGCCTTTGCCTAAGTGGATAGCGGATAGAGAAGCGGTTATTAACATCCAAAACGAGGATAATATGTGCTTTAAATGGTGCGTGCTAAGAGCCCTGTACTCTAAAAAGCGCAACCCCGCGCGAATAGACGGCAGTCTTAAAATGATGGAAGATACCCTTAACATGATCGGAATAGAGAATTCCGTAAGCTTGGCTGCGATAGACAAGTTTGAGAGGCAAAACCCCGAGATTAGCGTTAACGTTATCGGTTACGAAGACGATAAAAATCAAAGTGCTGTAAACACTGTAATCGGTCGACACTGAAAAGTTACAGTGGTTTGAAATCACAAATCAAATGGTAGATGTTTGAACTATGTATGGGACAAAAAATCCTACACCGTTACAAATGAGCCACGTAGGATCCCACTTTTTTAAACTGTCTTTTACAAATTAGTGGTTTAACGATTGGTTAAAATATAGGCTATGTTTGCCAGCCGACAGCAATAGAACGTAAAAGATATGTGACAATTCTGATCAGCAATACCCATTATCAAGTTTTAGATATCACTCATCATGAACAGCAGTACCTACCAATCCTTTAAAAGAGTGAAAAAATGCATATATTCTTTTCTGTAACTTTGGTAACTGTATTGTAACATATAAAAGCCGTATAAAATATGCCTGCATTATAACTTTGGAATTGTTTACTTTTGGCTGCTTGTGGGGCTTTCATTTTTCCATTTTTAACAAGACATCGTATTCATCTTGACAAACTGTCCTACCTATTTTTTAGCGGGCCAAATCGTCCAGTCCAAACGTCTACTGGCAAATTTCTCCTACATTATACTTTTAAAGAATGTAGATACCCAACAGCTCCCTAACCGTCAACTCGTTACCAAATGATAAAATTTTAGACTTGTCCAAATCAAAAGCATCTGCACATGACGAATTAAACGTAGACCAAATGATGATTTGAATCGTTGAAAGGGTGAAAAAACACGGGAAAAGGAGAAAATGGTAACATGCATTTTCCCCTTTTTCTCACAATGTTTTCAACTTCTTTCTCATGGCCAATAACAAAGGATAGTTTGGTTAAGAGTTAAAACACTCAGTTAATCGACTAGCCTTTTTATAGTCAGGAAAACAATATCAAACATTAGGCTACAATTTCATGGTCGTTTTTTTCCCATATACATCCCAAATAAACTGACAATTAGATCTAAGATATGAACGTCTGTGATACTGAATTGCATTGCGTTCAAAGGACAGTCTGATCTTTATATTTTATTGTCTTCAAAAGCGACTTTACTTGTCCATAGCCAACAGAGGTAATTGTATTTGAGTCATTCTAATCAGCAAGAGCATAACTGCGGTAGCCTTGATCTCTTCATCTGAAATATGGAAAGGATGAGGATCGACCAATATGGAATAACTGATTAGACAAACATGTTGCTGACATTTGCACGCTTAGAACGCTAAATTGTTAAAATAGACATGTTAAGCTTGGAAAAGCAGCCTAAATATTGCAGGACCATTGCTGTCTTGAGTAGAAGAACTCGGAAAACTGGCATGACAGATCCAAGATCTGACTGCATGTTCTGAGCAGTCTGGTCTGAATCTGCACCCTCTGCAAAGACTTTTTCCCTGGTCCGTTGATTCAGATATGGAGAATGTAACAGTAAGTGAGCTTATTTGTGTTACAGTTTCAGTGTTTTTTATCCTCGATGAAAATGTTCTATTTGACAAAATTTTGAAAATCTTTCAAATGGGTGAAAAACGCTGTGGAAAAAAGAGAACATGCTGTATACATGCAGTTTCTCCAACTATATTTTCAAAGCCCCGCAGGATTGTTTGGTCAAGGGTTAACAGACTGATTCTATTCTGTAGAACCTCACCAAGAAGAAACATGTGACTGTGTAAAATGGTAGTGCCATGGCTGGAAGGAGAGGAAGAGGGGGTGTGAAAACAATTTAACCCTTATCCCGCTAAAACATTGAAATGAAATTTCAAACCGGTAGTAAAACCCAAATAATTCTATGTCAAACTTATTCTTTTTTGGTTAAAGAAAAATCACCCTATCGGACAGTGTAGATCCAAGATCAGACTGCACGTTCTGTGCAGTCTGATCTTGATCTATACTATTCGCAAAAAGGACAGTGAGTCGGACTTTGCAGCCCAAGGGTTAATACATCATACGCTAAAAGATGCGTAATCAGTCAGTATTGTGAATGGACAGTCTGGGTACTAAGGTTGCAAGCGGTGAATCGCCAGTCCATTCTGAAAATATTTACGTAATGGCCTCTCCGCGAGGGCCATAACCTTTACACAACTCTATACCCTTTGTCCCCACAGCTACACACGCTTCGCCTCACATATACGATCCCTGCATTAAACGACCGACGGCCGGTTACTATTTTAAACTTACGGCTGTTACGAGTTGCATTTACATCAGTTTTCTCTTAGGCAGAGCAATCTAAATTTTCATTTTTTTTAAAGCAATGTTTCCTCACAAACTCCTTTCTGTTGCGATTTTATTCCTCTCAAGACCAAAATGACCTATCATCTTTTCAACACCTGCTACATATACGGAGAGCATTCGTTACAACTCTGCCGATCCCGTAACTACGTATAATTATCAACGGATCACTCGAAATTTGCCGAATGATGTGGACAGCAGACGACTACAAAATGTGTTCACATCACCCGATACACTTGATTCGCACTCGTTTCATTCATAAAGTTGCTGCTAATCACTGACCCTATTTCTTATAATCGTGTTGAAAGTAAACTGCTCCAGTTTTTCTTGGCCAGAGATTTTGATGATACCGTAATTATGATATACTTCAATACTAAACAAATTGTAACCGCCGTTTATTACATAATTTAAAAGTTATTATAGGATTACTTGACATTACTTAACGCCTGTTTACCGCTAATTACTATTTCTGCGCTTATCTGGGTCAAAAGTGCGGTTATCTGGGTCAAAAGTAGTTTTTGATCGGTCGGTAGACCGATTAGAGAGATGGCAAACTTTGGAAACCCGTCCGCTCAGGGCAAACTGATGTAACTGCAACTCATAACAGCTTTTACTTACAGCGTTTTAACGCTTATACCTGCTATGATGACCTTATGACAAAAACTACTTTTGACCCAGATAACCGCACTTTTGACCCAGATAAGCGCAGGAATAGTAATTTGCGGTAAACAGGCGTTAAGTAATATCAAGTAATCCCATAATAACTTTTAAATTATGTAATAAACGGCAGTTACAATTTGTTTAGTATTGAAGTATGTCATAATTACAGTATCATCAAATCTCTGGCCAACAAAAGTCGTCTGCTGTCCATATTATTCGGCAAATTTCGAGTGATCCGTTGATAGTTATACGTTGTTACGGGATCGGCCGAGTTGTGACGAGTGCTCCCCGTATATGTAGCAGGTGTTGAAAAGATGATACATGTAGGTCATTTTGGTCTTGAGAGGAATAAAATCGCAACAGAAAGGAGTTTGTAAGGAAATATTGCTCTAAAAAATTTTGAAAATTTAGATTGCTCTGCCTAAGAGAAAACTGATGTAAATGCAACTCGTACCAGTCGTAAGTTTAAAATAGTAGGGAGATATTTTTTTTTTCCGAGAAAGAATAAGTTTGACATAGAATTATTCGGGTTTACTACCGCTTTGAAATTTAATTTCAACGTTTAAGCGGAATAAGCGTTAAATTGTTTTCACAGCCTCTCTTCCTCTCCTTCCAGCCATGGCACTACCATTTTAGACAGTCACTTACATGTTTCTTCTTGGTGAGTTTCTACAGACTAGAATCAGTCTGTTAACCCTTGACCAAACAATCCTGTGGGGATTTGAAAACATAGTTGGAGATACTGCATGTATTCAGCATGTTCACTTTTTTCCACAGCATTTTTTACCCATTTGAAAGATTTTCAAAATTTTGTCAAATAGAACATTTTCATCGAGGATAAAAAACGCTGAAAATGTAACACAAATAAGCTCACTTACTGCTATATTCTCCATATCTGAATCAACAGACCAGGGAAAAAGTCTTTGCAGAGAGTGCAGATTCAGACCACACTGCTCAGATCATGCAGTCAAGATAATAGAATATAAAGATCAGACTGTCCTTTGAACGCAATGCAATTCAATATCACAGACGTTCATATCTTAGATCTAATTGTCAGTTTATTTGGAATGTATATGGGAAAAAAACGACCATGAAATTGTAGCCTAATGTTTGATATTGTTTTCCTGACTGTAAAAGACTAGTCGATTAACTGAGTGTTTTAACTCTTAACCAAACTATTCTTTGTTAATGGCCATGAGAAAGAAGTTGAAAACATTGTGAGAAAAGGGGAAATGCAGAGTACCATTTTCTCCTTTTCCCATGTTTTTTCACCCTTTCAACGATTCAAATCATTATTTGGTCTACGTTTAATTCGTCATGTGCAGATGCTTTTGATTTGGACAAGTCTAAAATTTTATCATTTGGTAAAGAGTTGACGGTTAGGGAGCTATTGGGTATCTACATTCTTTAAAAGTATAATGTAGGAGAAATTTGCCAGTAGACGTTTAGACTGGACGATTTGGCCCGCTAAAAAATAGGTAGGACAGTTTGTCAAGATGAATACGATGTCTTGTTAAAAATGGAAAAATGAAAGCCCCACAAGCAGCCAAAAGTAAACAATTCCAAAGTTATAATGCAGGCATATTTTATACGGCTTTTATATGTTATAATACAGTTACCAAAGTTGCCAAAGTTACAGAAAAGAATATATACGCATTTTTTCACTCTTTTAAAGGGTTGGTAGGTACTGCTGTTCAGGATGAGTGATATCTAAAACTTGATAATGGGTATTGCTGATCAGAATTGACACATATCTTTTACGTTCTATTGCTGTCGGCTGGCAAACATAGCCTATATTTTAACCAATCGTTAAACTACTAATTCATAAAAGACAGTTTAAAAAAGTGGGATCCTACGTGGCTCACTTGTAACGGTGTAGGATTTTTTGTCCCATACATAGTTCAAACATCTACCATTTGATTTGTGATTTCAAACCACTGTAATTATTCAATGTCGACCGATTACAGTGCTTACAGCACTTTGATTGTAATAAGGTCATCACAGCAGGTATAAGCGTTAAAACGCTGCAAGTAAAAGCTGTTACGAGTTGCAGTTACATCAGTTTGCCCTGAGCGGACAGGTTTCCGAAGTTTGTCATCTCTCTAATCGGTCTACCGCCCGATTAAAAATTCTTTTTACCCTCTTAGACTTACGAAAGAACCTAAAAATAAACACGTTAACCTGCTTTTAGTTAAAAAGGAAAAGTGTAAACACTATTGCCTAATAAAAAGTCTAAGCAGGTTGCTGTCCTCACAAACCTCGAGACACGAAAAACAAAAGGAATTTTGCTCTCGTAGTCTAAACCCTTTTAGTTTTAGAGAAGCATAAATTTTACTGTAGCGCCCATGAACCCTTTAGACTAGAGATGCCAGAAAAAGGGGAAACGGTAGAATTTTTAAACCACATTAAAAAGCTTCGAGCCCCATTTGTCGTGTACGCCGACTTTGAGAGCATTTAAAAAAAAAAAACTAACCACTTGCCAGCCAAATCCAAAAAAATAGTTACACCGAACCATACCAAAACACGATCCATGCAGCTTTTATTACGTTATCATCTGCTTCGATGATAAGGTCTGCGCGCGTATAGAAAGAAGATACGTCGGAGAAGACTCGGCGGAAGTTTTTGTAGAGCGGCTAACTAGCGACGTGAAAGAAATCTATTGGAAGTATCACCGGAAAAATAAGCCTATAATTTTTGGCGAGCAAGAAAAAATAAGGTATGACGGAGAAACTAGCTGTTGGATCTGGGCGGTGAGTTTACCTCTAATAATTATAAGGTTAAAGATCATTGTCACTACATGGGAAGGTATAGAGGAGCGCCTCACAACGACTGCAACTTAAAGGCAAGAACCCCTAATTTTACGCCCGTGTTTTTCCATAACCTTAGTGGGTATGACGCGCATCTCTTCGTTAAAGTCTTAGGTAAGACCTGTGGAAAGATAGACTGCATTCCTAACAATGAAGAAGAATACATTAGCTTTACCAAGCACATCCAATTAGAGGAAAAATTATTAGGTTCGTGGATAGTATGAGGTTCATGAACTCGAGCTTGGAGAAGCTCGCGAACAACTTGGAAGAAAGCCAGCTTAAAATTATCACCAAGTTTTTTCCCTAAGCATCTAATTCCGCTAGTTAGGAGAAAAGGAGTCTTTTTTTACGATTACTTAGACTCGATGGAAAAACTTAGCGAAACCCGTTTGCCTTCCCAAGAAGCTTGTTACTCCCGGCATGAAAAAAAAAAAGACCTTAGCAATGAAGAATTCGCTCACTTTCAGAACGTTCGTAAGGCTTTTGGCATAAACACGGTGAAAGATCACCACATGCTTTATAACAAAATAGACGTGCTACTTTTAGCTGACATCTTTGAGAACTTTAGAGACGTCTGCTGTGAACGAAAGTAAAATTAGAGCTGTTATCGGACCCGGACATGGTGCTTATGGTTGAGAAAGGTATAAGAGGCGGTATTAGCGTGTGTACCAAAAGATATGCAAAAACTAACTATCCTTACATGGGAGATCAGTACGATGAGAATAAGCCTACAATATATTTGCTGGACGCAGACGCCAATAGTCTTTACTCTTGGGCAATGAGTCACCCGCTTCCTACTAATAGATTTAAATGGATGGAGGATAAGGAATTAGGCAGCTGGGAAAACACTCCGTGCATTTTAGAAGTAAACCTAGATTACCCTAAAGAGCTGCATGATCCACACAACGACTACCTCCTAGCCCCTGAACATTTAAAGATAAACAGAGTGGAAAAGCTTATTCTTAACTTTCACCCGAAAAGAAAAATTACGTTTTACACTACCGAGGTCTTAAACAGTGTCTAGATGTTGGCCTAAAGCTAGTAAAGGTTCATAGAGGAATTAAATTCGCGGAAAGTGCCTGGCTTAAAAAGTACATCGATTTAAACATAAGACTTAAAACAGCAGCTGACAACGAGTTTGAGAAAGATGTTTTTTAAGCTTATGAACAACGCCGTTTTTGGGAAGACCATGGAAAACATCAGAAAAAGAGTAAATGTGCACCTAGTTGGCGGTAAAGATAGAGCCAGAGGCGTAAAACTCGCGGCAAAACCTAATTATTCTCATACTACCCCCTTTAGTGAAGACTTGGTGGCGATCCATAAAAAAAAAAAGAAAAACAGCATAAAATACAACAAGCCCGTTTACCTAGGGATGTGTATTTTAGACATCAGCAAGACCCTGATGTATGACTTTTTTTACAACTACCTTAAGCCGAAATTCGGAGAAGAAAAAGTTGGGCTGCTTTACAGGGATACCGAAAATTTTATACTCGAGAGAGAAACTGAAGACTTTTACAAGGACATTGCTCCGGACGTTGTCGCAAAGTTCGATACAAGCAACTATCCTCGAGATCATCCTTCTGGAATAACAGCGGGCGTCAACAAGAAGGTTGTAGGTATGTTTAAAGATGTGTTGGGTGGCAAAATTATGACGGAGTTTGTGGGCTTAAGGGCTAAATTATTTTCTTTTAAAACTTTAGACGGAAAGGAAGAAAAAAGGTGTAAAGGGCTTAAAAAGTCTGTGGTTGAAAACGAGATAACCTTTGACACCTACTAAAATTGCTTACTCACAGGGTAAGTGCAGCTGAGAATGATGAGCGTGTTTCGAAGTCACGAATATGAGGTATTCACGGAAGAAGTAAACAAGATAGCGTCAAGTTCTGCCGATGATAAGCGGTTTATTCGGGAGGATGGGATAGATACTCTAGCTTTAGGACATTATGGAATCCCACGAAATTTATAACTTTTAGACGAGTTATAAATTTTTACGCGGTCTTCGCAACTTTCTCTAACGCGCTCGTAGCTTTTTTTGCCGGAGAAAAGAAGTACGGCTAAGCCCTCCAAAGTTAGAAACATTTGTAATTTTTCCGGAAATTTTTTAGAGTTCAACGAGTGCGCGCGCAGGATTTTTTTTTTGCGAGAAAAGAAATATCTAACCTTTGTCAATGGGTTAGATATTTTTAACAACTCCGTCGGAAATTGGGGTCATGACCTCTGGGGTAGAGGCCAATGAGTGCATTTTTTTCTGGGGCATTTAAAAGTACATTTTGTGCTCGAACCGACATATTACACTCCACTGATGGTTACCTGTCCCTGTTATATGGGTACTCCTTTTGACAATAAATAACTTGTCCAAGTTTGAAGTAAGTATCTTCAGGAATAACAGAGATATAAACTGTCAAAGTTTTTGCACGACGACAATGACGCATAGACTTTGACAACAGCTTGATGTTTTCTTCGTAAACAGCTTGGCTAAAGACTACCAGTTGAATAAAATCATGTCGATGATACAAGACTGCTCAAAGAACATTTCTGTAACAAGAGGGCCATGATGGTCCTGGATCGCTCACCTGAGTCCATAGGCGAAATTTCACTCCAGGGTCATAATGACCCAATTTACAACTCATCTGAGATATTATTAAGACAAACATTCTGACCAATTGTCAGGTCAATTGAGCTGAAAATGTGTCCGGAGTGTCCAAACTGTATTTCTTCAATTGGACCTAGTGACCTAGTTTATGATCCCATGTGATCATATTTCAAAGTCATCCGAGATATTATCAAGACACGCTGACCAATTTTCAGGGCAATTGAGCAAGAATTGTGGCCACTAGAGTGCCCACAAGATATTTCTTTAAATCTGACCTAGTGACCTAGTTTATGACCCTACGTGACCCAATTTTGAACTCATCCAAGATTTTATCAAGACAAACGTGCTGATTAATTTTCAGGTCAACTGAGTAAGAATTGTAGCCTCTAGAGCGCCCACAAAAAAGTTCTTTTAGTTGACCTAGGGACCTAGTTTATGACCCAAGGTGACCAAAATTCAAACTCATCTAAAATTTCATCAAGAAAAACATTCTGACCAATTTTTAAGTCAATTCAGCAATAAATGTGGCCTCCAAAGTGCCCACAAAGGTATTTCTTTAATTTGACCTTGTGACCTAGTTTATGACCCAAGGTATCCCAAATTCAAACTAATCCGAGATTTCATTTAGACAAAGATTCTGACCAGTTTTCAAGACAATTTACTATAAATGTGGCCTCTAGACTGCCCACAAGGTATTTCTTTAATTTGACCTAGTGACTTAGATTATGTCACCAGGTGACCCGATTTTAAAGGTATCCAAGATTTTATCAAGACAAACATTCTGACCGATTTTCGGGTCAATTGAGCAATAAATGTGGCCTCTAGAGTGCCCAAAAGGTATTTCTTTAATTTGACCTAGTGACCTAGTTTATAACCCCAACTCGTCCGAGATTTAATAAAGACAAACATTCTGACCAATTTTCAAGTCAATTGGGCAAACAATGTGGCCCTCTAGAATGTCCACATGGTATTTCTTTGATTCGACCTAGTGACCTAGTTTATGACCCCAGGTGACCCAATTTCAAACTCATCCGAGATTTAATTAAGACAAACACTCTGACCAATTTCCTAGTCAATTGAGTAAAAAATGTGGCCTCTAGAGTGCCCACCAGGTATTTCTTTAATTTGACCTAGTGACCTACTTTATGACCCAAGATGACCCAATTTCAAAGTCATCTGAGATTTAATTAAGACAAACATTCTGACCAATTTTCAAGTCAATTGTGCGAAAAATGAGGCTTCTAGAGTGCCCACAAGGTATTTCTTTAATTTGACCTAGTGACCTAGTTTTTGACCCCACATGACCCAATTTCGAACTCATCCGAGTTTTTATCAAGACAAACATTGTGGCAAAGTTTCATGAGTATCGGACTGAAAATGTATCCTCTAGAGCGCACACAATGTTTTTCTAAGATTTGACCTGGTGACCTAGTTTTTGAACTGAGGTGACCCAGTTTCAAACTCTTCCAAGATATCATCAAGACAAAGATTCTGACTTAGTTTCATTAGTGTGGGACTAAAATGTGGCCTATAGAGCGCACACAAGGTTTTTCTAAGATTTGACCTATTGACCTAGTTTTTGACCCCACATGACCCATTTCAAACTTGTCCGAGATTTTATCAAGCCAACGATTCTGACCAAGTTTCATGAGGATCGGACTGAAAATGTGGCCTCTAAAGCGTACACAATGTTTTTCTAAGGTTTGACCTAGTGACCTAGTTTTTGACCCCACATGACCCAATTTCGAAGCTGTCCGAGATTTTATCAAGACAGATATTCTGAACAAGTTTCATGAGGACTGGACTGAAAATGTGGCCTCTAGAGCGTACACAATGTAAAAAGTTGACGACGGACGACGCACGACGGACGCCGGACACAGCACGATCACAATAGCTCACCATAAGCACTTTGTGCTCAGGTGAGCTAAAAAGTTTTGTCAAAATATCTGTTGTAAATGCCACTTTTCAATTTTCTATGGAAGTCTCTAAGTTGGCATGATCAACCAAGTTGGAAAGCCGATTGTCATAAAAAAGAGGGCCGTTGGACGTAAAGCCCTCATCTGAGTAAAGTCATGTAGAATTGATAAATTTGAAGAGCTCCTGGTTGTGATTATGGGAAACACAAATGAGCCATGCTCTGGCAAAAGGGGGTTTAATGCATCTCCGTGATATATCATTCCAAACGAGCTGTCATATATTTATGGATCCATTAAATCTATTTGTGAAGTAACCGACTGAATCATGAGGTACACTGGTCCTTTGACATGCAGAAAATTTGCCAAAAGCAAAAAGTTTCGACCCAGGTCAGCCTAAATACCTCTGGAGATCAAGATCAGATTGCACTGAATGTCAAGTCTGATCTTCGATATAAAACACCGACCAGTTACTGACCTCTTTACCACACAATTCCGAGTTTTAAGGAATCTAAGGATATGGCCTCAGCTTTTGGAAAAAGGAGAAAATGCTCTCTTTTTTTCCTACAAGGTTTTCTGCACTTTCACAGCCAATAACAAACATTTCATCTACATCCAACTTGCCGTCCGCAAATGTTCTCAATTTAGACAAGTCTAAAATTTCATCGTTTTCTAAAGATTTACTGGTTTTCAATGGCTCATGTTACAAACTTTAATACATATTTGATACTGTTTGCGTCGAATTTGCTATGGTTATGGGCCGAGATGTCATATCTGGACAACTCTGACAGGCTGAAATAAGGCATACATACCGATCAAATACATAGTTATAACTTCAGACAGGAGGTGCACAGTAATTTTACGAAGATTAAAATCTTACCGAGGCTTTGAGACACATATTTTAGAGAAAGCACACTGTCTGTAAAATACGCTATCATTATTTGTCATTCACATGGTGTCTAGAAAACGGACAAACGAACGGCCCCGATTAGTGCTGGGCAACAGCACTCGTCACAACTCCGGTCGATTGCGTACCTACATTTACATATTTGATCAACGATCACCCGAGGTTTGCTAATTGTTCTTTCACTGTTAAGCGCACGAATTTGCAGTTATTAATAAGCTCACCAGGGCCCAAAATTCTCTGTCAACACGATTAAAATCGCACATACTGTATATCAAAGTTTGTTGTGAAATTAAACCTTACTATGATGTTCAAATCGAAATATTTCTATTGTTTTAAGGGGTCGTTTCTTTCAGCGTAGTGAGATGGATTGCAGGCGGTACTTTTCACTTTTCCACGGGTTTTTCCGTAAATGCTTGGATGGAATTGAAATTTTCGTATACGATTCCTACGGGCTTTGGGCTTGGCAAGCCAAGCCCAGGCCAACCAGTACATTTGATCTATCAATAAGATATCTGTCAGTAGTATCCATTCTTTCCGATTCAGTTACAAGTCTTAATTTATGCATCAATGACGACATGGCCATTAGCCAAATGGGAGAACTTCATTTGCGGAAAAACGAAAAATTAATTGCATATCAAAAGCTGGAAAATCCACCCTTTTATTAGCGCACATAGATTTAATAGTTTAATCCATGTATTTAAAAAGCGCAATATCGCAAGTCGATAAGTGTCAGGTTAAAATCTTATCAAAGGAATAGTAGTGCAAGAACTTGGAATGTCGCTGTTCTGCAACAAACCTTTTTTTTTTGAAAGATTCAAATGCTGTCAAAAGTTTTTTCACCAGTTGTACAGTATCCATGGTCTAAAGAATTAACATTTACATACCGCTTCTGTTCACCTTACTCTGCGTCAAGGCACAAACTACATATAAAAGCATGTAGGATTTTATCATTTCCCTTTGTGAAGACCTACATTTTAAGCCATTGTACATGTTAACTTAATAAAGGGAATGCGTAAGCCCTCGTTTCCAAGTTCCAACCATGCTTTTTTACCCGCGAGGATGATGCGGATTTTCTCCGCGCGGAGAGCGAAAAAAAAAAAACGGGTAAGTTAAATTTCATTGTCTCATTTCCAACCATGCGTTTTTACCGCGTGGCAAAAAGTCCATGAGGAGAGAAAAAAAAAAAAAAAAAAACAGACATGTTGGCTTTTTACCGCACGGTAAAATATCTGCATACCCATATATGGAACGTGACGTCAACAATGCTGATGTATTAGACGACGTTTGTCAGTTTACATAACGCTAAAAACATGGCTACCAAGGGTAGGATGCCAGCGTTGTCCAAAAACATGCTCCATCATTACTGATGTCATCTGAAAATACTTTAAAGGGGACGCCCAACCCAAAAATATATTTCACAATTTCTTTATATATTATAGATAATACAAATGAGATTGCATTTGTATTACTCGCTTTCAAAAAAATATGTAATTTATTAGAAATCGCGGTTTGAAAATCGGATTTGCACCTGTATAAACCCGACCTCACCACCTTATCGATTGAACGACGAGAGATTACGCGTGACGTCACTGTATGATCGCAGCACATTATTTTACAGATAACTCCACATAGCACTTGGACTGTAAAAAAGGGAGAAAATGGACTCCGATGACGTTCCAGACGATTCTGAGAGCAGCTATGATTTGTCACTTTCTTGTTGCTCTTCTCCTTTTGGTTCTTACGAAGAAGATTCTGATTTACTGCAGACGAGCGAAGAAAATCAGCAAACGAATAGCCCTTACCAAATCAGTTCCTGTCGGGTGGTATGATAAAAGTTTTCGTATGCAGATTACATTATTAAGTAATCAAAATGAAGCATCGAGATAGCAATAATATATATCCCGCAAACTGCCTTGGTTTTACTAGAATTAAAAAAAAAAAAAAAAAAATCAGCTCCGATATGCGGTTATCAATTATTCATACCATTACATTTGAAAGCAAAAAGTGTTCGGACAAAAAAAATGCATCATTAAATTTGGGGTCAGAAATTAAAATGGACCTACCCTGTGTGACAGATATTAATAACTCCAGATCTGACATTTACGAATGATCAAAATAAGATTGAAAAGGCTAGGAACTTTATCATGACACGTGTGTGTTAATCTGCGACTAGCTAGTACATCACAGCGCTTAGAAAATGTCAAGCACTTTGGCAGTGAAATACCGGAATCAAAGAAACACACGGCTAACCCTTTATCAGCTATTCAACGAAAATGATTATAGCACATATTTCTCGACTCGAAATGAAGGTGGAATTACCTTTTTTGGGGGATCAAAGGAAGATTTAAAATTTGACCTGACCTTCGTTGTTACAATAGTCATATTTACGGTAGTGTAAACAGGAACATGACAAAAAGTGCAACAAAAAAAAAATAAATATATGATATTTTAGGGGTCGGGATTTTATCAATAAATTCAAACGATATGGTGTTTAAGTTTTTCTTTTTTTTTTGTTTTGTAAATGGATTGTCCCTGTCTTTGAGCAGACACTGAGACACATTTTTTTTTTTAAATTACAAAAAATATCAAATTGATAGCTTTACATAAATAAATAGAACCAACGATCCCAAGGTGTCAAGTACGTTACCGACTTAGCTACCGGGCTACTGGGTTCGACAAACATGGATTGAACAATCAGACCATAAAATAGAAAAAAAATTAGTTATGGTACTTAACTATTCTTTTCTTCTACTCCCCCCTTTCCCCCTTTTTTTCCACGACATTGGATCTTCTTAAGTTAACCCTTTTCTACACAATCCCTGGTTTTCACAACCCTGATAAAAAGGACATTGTTGGAAAAGGAGAAACTGCTGGTTACCAGCATTTTCTCCTTTTCAACAAAGTTTTCTGCCCCACCAGAGAGCTTAAGCTCATTTGTACCGATGTTGAATTTGTTGTCTGCAGATGGTTTGAATTTAAAAAGAGTCTAAAATATGATGTTTGGGAAAGGGTTTTAAAGGTAGTAAAATCGAAAGGTTATTCGATTAAAACCTTTTACCAAATGGCCAAATTAAGACTCGTCAAAATCCGAAGAAAGGGTGAAATGGAGGAAATTGCCTTTGAAAAAGTAGAAAGTATTGTTGGAAAAGGTGAAAACGTTGTTTACAAACATTTCGTCCTGTTCAGTAACTTTTAAGAGGCCTTCTTTCTCAGGGTCAATAAAACTCGGGATTGTATAGTAAAGGGTTTAAAAGCTTTTCACCTAAACTTACAGTACTACATGCATACTTTGAATTATTAAAAAAAAAAAAAAAAAAATCCCAGTCTCAGAAAAAAAAAAAAAAAAAAATCCAACTTTCTAACATTTATTCCCGTGATTGATTAGAGGGGAGGATACAGCTCTCATATTTTTTATAACAAGAGAGCCATGATAGCCCTGTATCGCTCCACTGGCTAATATGTACAAACCATACACACCAAACATTACAACTCTAGGCCTAAAGGCTTTTAACAAGAAGAGTGATAAAGTTTCTGTATAAAAGCCCACGTGAAAGTTGTGATCCTAGGGCGAGTCCACTTTTTACCTACGATTATGATTTCAAGCTATAATTATGAGCTATAATTGATTGAATCCTGGTGGAAGTCAACATGATATAACCACATACCATGTAATATAGGTCTAGGCTGTATGGTTATAAACAAGATTTTCAGTTTCCTTAATAAACCATGCAGGGGTTTAATTCAATTTGAACAATGGCTAAATTTTGAACAAATTCAGAAGAGATCCACTAGATAAAGCTTTATGTCAAATAATGGTAGCAGTAGGCCTTATAGCTAAGAACAAGATTTTTAAAGTTTTCACTATAAAAGTCCTAGTAAAACTTGTGACCCCTAGGACAGGGCCAATTTTGACCCCATGGCTATAATTTAAAGAATCTAACTAGAGATCTATTAGATGAAGCTACAAGCCAATTTTGGTAGCCCTGGGCCATATGATTTAAAACCAGAATATTTTCAAAGTTTTCCCTGTATAAGCCCATGAAAAACTTGTGACCCCCAGGGCGGGGCCAATTTGAAGAATCTAAGGTCCATCAGATGAAATTGAGTTCTAATTTTGGTAGCCCTAGGTAATATGGTTTAGAAGGATAAGATTTTTAATTTTTTACACCATATAAGCCCATGTAAAACTTGTGACACCTGGGGCGGGGCAAATTTTGGCCCCATGGCTATAATTTGAAGAAATTAAGTAGAGATCCATTAGATGAAGCTACATGCCAAATTTAGTAGCCCTAGGCCATATGGTTTAGGACAAGAGGATATTTAAGTTTTCACTATATAAACCTATGTAAATCTTGTGACACCAGAGGCGGGGCTAATTTTGACCCCATGGCTATAATTCAGAGAGTTTTTGTAGAGGTCTATTAGATGAAGGTACATGCCAAATTTGGTAACCATGGGCCTTATGGTATCGGACAAGAAGATTTTTAGAGATTTTCAATATTTTTCAGTTTTGTTGCCATGGCAACCAGAGTTTTTATAGGAATCAAAGTCTTTGAAGAGCTTCTGAAGAGGGCCGTGGGAGGATCATTTCTGTGAAGCTTCGTTAAAATCTGATGGGTAGTTTCAGAGAAGACGATGTTTGAAATAAAAGTCAACGCACGCACACACGCAGGCACGACGGACACAGGGCCATGACATAAGCCCGTTGGCCCTTTGGCCAGTGGAGCTGAAAGACAAAGAAGGGGAAAATCTCAGCTCTTGGGCCTATAGCAAACGGGGCGTCTAAGTTCTAACTGCACCACTCAAGTCTGTTGAAGTTGGGTAAAGGGCGATCAAAGCGGAAGCGGACTGGGGTTAAATCCTACGTAAAAAAAAAAGACACTCGTAAAAAACATCCATTTTTTTTTACGATACATTAAGTTAGATAGTACTTACTATTTCTACTTAAATGTATCTTCTCTCCAGCCACTTGACATTTATTGCACGCGACTGTGTTTTATTCGAAACAAGAGGGCCATGATGGCCCTGTATCGCTCCACTGGCTTATAAATATAAAATACTAAACATTTCAATTCTGAGCCAAATGGTTTCAAAATGAAGACTTACAAAGTTTTCTCTGTAAAAGCCCATGTGAAAGTTGAGACCCGCATGGCAAAGCCATTTTTGATCCCAGAGCTGTAATTACTTGAACCCTGGTAGAGGTCCACAAGATAAAGCCACATGCCAAAATAATACAAGTCTAAGCTGTATCGTTATAAATAAGGTGATTTTCAAGTTTCGTCCATATGAAGCCTCTGTAAAACACAAGACCCCTGATGCAAGGCCAGTTTTAAAAAAAAAAAAAAAATCAAAAGTGATCCAGATTTGGTAGCCCTTGGGTTTGCAGTTAGAAGCAAAAAGATTTTTTGAATTTTCACGCTATAAGTACATGTTTATGACCCATGACATAGGACTAATTTTGACATAACTTGAATAACTTTGGAAGAGGTTATTTATATTGCACTCATACAATATTACAGCTGTAACTCAAGGTAAGGAACAAGAAGACCTTTTAAGTTCTCACTATATTAGCCTATGTAAAGCTTGTGACTTATTGGGTGAAGCAGTTTCAGAGACGATAAGCTTGATGGCCTTAGGCCTGTGGAGCTAAAAAGCAGTATCTTTTTCATGTACTACAATGAAGTTAGTAAATACAAGCTTTTGGAAAAGATTTTTAACAGTTTTTCAATACTTTTCAGTTTTGTATCCATAGCAACCATAGCTTTTAACAGAACTTAATTCTTTGAAGACATTCTGAAGAACATCATGGCAAGATGATATCTGTAAAGTTTGGTCAAAATTGGAAGAGTGGTTTCAATGAAAAAGATGGAACAATTTTGGTAGAAGTCTACAATATGAATCAGCATGCCAAATTTTTATAGCCCTAGGCCTTACAGTAAGGATAAAAAAAGATATCTTTAAGTTTTCACTATGTAAGCCTATCTAACATTTGTGAACCCTGGAGTGGGACAAATTTTGATCCCAAGGCTCAAAACATGCCAAATTTGTTAGTCCTATGCTTTATGGTTAGAAACAAGAAGACTGTGGAGAAGTCTTCACTATATAAGCCCTTATAAAACTTTGCCCCCAGGGCTACAGTCGGACTAAATGGGGAATATGTGTATTAGAAGAATAACATGCCATGCCAAATTTGGGAGTTCTTGGCCTTATGGCTAGTAACAAGATGGTTTCTGAAGTTTTCACTCGATAAACCCATGTAAAACTTGTGACCCCTGGTGCAGGGCCAAACTTGATCCTAGGGCTGTAACTTGGGCCCTCTTTGTAGTTGTCCACTAGATAATGCTATAATTATGCAAAATTTGGTAGCCCTAAGCCTTATAGGTATGTACACCAAGATTTAAAAGTGTTCCCTATATAAGCCCATGTAAATCTTGTGAACCTCCCCCCCCCCAAAGCATGAGGCCAAATTGACCCCAGGACTGTAATTTGGGCACTTATGGTAGACCCCCGCTAGATCAAGCTAAATGCAAAATTTGGTAGCTCTAGGCCCTATGGCTAGGTACAGGAAGATTTCTTAAGTTGTCACTATGTAAGCCCATGTAAAACTTGTGACCCCTGTGGCGGGGCCAATTTTGACCCTACGGCTAAAATTTTGGCCCGCTTGGTAGAGGCACTAGATATAGCTACATGCAAAATTTGGTAGCTCTAGGCCTTATGGCTAGGTACAGGAAGATTTTTAAAGTTTTCTCTATATAAGCATATGTAAAACTTGTGACCCCTGGGGCAGAGCCAATTTTGACCCCAGGGCTAAAATTTTGGCATGCTTGGTAGAGGCCCACTAGATATAGCTACATCCAAAATTTGGTAGCTCTAGGCCTTATGGCTAGGTACAGGAAGATTTTTAAAGTTTTCTCTATATATAAGCCTATGTAAAACTTGTGACCCCTGGGGCAGAGCCAATTTTGGCCCAGAAACATGATTACATAAAGCTACATGCCAAATTTGGTAGCCCTATGCCTTATGGTTTCAGACAAGAAGATTTTTAAAGATTTCCAATATTTTTCAGTTTTGTTGCCATGGCAACCTGAGTTTTTGAAGGAATCAAATTCTTTCAAGAAGTTCTGAAGAGGACCATGGCAGGATCATTTCTGTGAAGTTTCATGAAAATTGGATGGGTAGTTTCAGAGAAGATGTTTGAAATAAAAGTTAATGCACAGACAGACGGACGCACGCACACACGACGGACACCAGGCCATGACATAAGCCCGCTGGCCTTTGGCCAGTGGAGCTAAAAAGTACGACAATATGTAATGAGCCATTTTGCTCTGATTACCATGTTGTTAGGCTACATACAATGATTTTAAATCAAGGTCGAACGCCAGTGGGTTTAAACTATTGCTCAAGGCCATCGTAAACTTTCTCTTTAAGGGTCGTTAAAACTCAAGATCATGCGGTACAGACTTAATTGTGGTGGATTTGTATTTGAACGGAGAGAGAATATTTTGGAAAAAGAAACAGATGCTGATTTATCTATTTTTCCTATTTACTCTCAATGTTTTCAAAAGTCCAGTTACTCTAGGTCTTTAACACTCAGAATTGGTTAATAAAGAATTAAGGGGCAATAATACAGATTTCAGTCAAAATGATGTTATAACAAAAATTTATTCATTTTTATACAATAATAAATATTCAAAAAAATTGAAAACAATGCGCTGGATACAATATAAGGTAGAGGTGCTTTACATTCAATGGCAAAATCTATAACATTAACAATGACATAAAGATAACTATAACTGCTGATATGATTCTACCAGATGACAAAATTTTAGACTTGCCAATATTGAAAACATGCAGAAGACGAATCCAATGCTAGTAAAATTATGGGATATGTCCTTGAAATGGTAGAAAACATCATGAAAAAAGAAGAAAATGCTGGTTAACTGCATTTTTCCTTCACCCACAATGTTCTCAAAGGCCTTCTTTCTCATTCGCAATGGATCATTATTTTGATAGTATAAATTGAGGCATATTTCACCAAGTAATCACCAAAATTTGAGCCATGCTCTGTGAAATGGGGGCTTAATGCATCTGCAAAGAGTATCAACTCTGGTCAGCCTAAGCATTCTGCATAGGCTGACATGGACTGAAACTTTTGCTGTAGGTCAATTTTCTGCATGCCAAAGGATTAGTCTATCTTATGATTCATTCGGTTGTCAGACAAACTGGATTTTGTGGATCCATTATACTCTGGTGACTTGCTTGGTATAATTAATGCATCAGGGAGACGTATTAAACCCCCTTTTGCGAGAGCATGGCTCATTTAAATTTTCGCCAGAGGTGAACCAATTTTTGGTTCATGAATGAGATACCCTACTTACTTGATATTACATCACAGCAAATTTCTATTTCTTTCTTACATGCTACAAACAGACAAAAATAAAGTTTCTGTTCTTCAACCCAATGTATTTCAAACATAAAACTGTGACATTTATGACATCAGTAGTGTCATTCCATCCTATTTAGGACATAAACTCTGTGACATCACCAAAATGTAGAACCAAGTGTTTAAAAATGCCAAATTACAATTTTACATTGAACATGGACACAAAACTACACAAGCAGTGAATCTGAAACTTAGATTTCACATGTTCAATGACAAATTTTGCAGAGAAATTTAAGTTATAATTCACAGTTTCTATAATAAACCATATTCATGGCAAGAAACACATTTTTCACCCTCAAAGTGCCTTTAACAAATTTAGTTGCCTATACAGCCAGTGTGGAACAAGATTAGAATGTACGAAAAGTGTAGTCTGATCTTTTTATCTGCTTTGCCAAGACATTCTGGATAAAAGTAGCCATGAAGTTGCAACAAGTTAGGTTTTACTTGGCATAAAAAATGTCCATCAAGTTTATTTGGCACTTTAGCCCTTTAACATGAGATCCTGAGTTTTGCAGACCTTGAGTAAGAAAGGCTTTTGAAAACATTCTGGAAAAAGGAGAAAATGCTGGTGACCAGCCTTTTCTCCTTTCCTCACAATGTTTTCTCAAAACCCACAAAATTTGAGCCAAATGTAATTTGTAGTCAGCAAGTGCTCAGGGTTTGGACAAGTCTAAAATTTTGTTTGTTGATAAAGGGTTAAAGGTTAAATTTTCGTGAGCAAGTATCATCAAATATAGATCTGGTCAAAAATAGCAGGACTGTTTTACACAAAATATAGGGCAACACAATCGCACAACTGGTTTAACTCTCTACCACACTATAAATTTTTAGAACAGTCCAAATTGAAAATATTTGCAGAAAACAAATAAAATGGGGCACAAACGACAGTATCTGTCTTTGAGATCATTCTAAACATTGTGTGGTAAAGGGTTAAATCTTCCCACACAACAAAATTGTAAACTGGTCCAAACAAAAAGCATGTGCAAACAACAAATTTAATGTGGAACAAAGGATGGGGCTTTATCTGAAAGAGTACAAAACATTGTGAGAAAAGGAGAAAATGCTGGTTACCAGAATTTTTTCCTTTTCCCACAATGCTTTTCAAAAACTGTCTTGCTCTAGGTCATTTAAACTCAGGGGTGTGTAGTAAAGGGTTAACTTACTACCTACTGACAAAGATTTGTGGCACACAACTTGAAACGCATCACTGTAGTAATTCTTTACCACAAAATCTTGACTTTTAACGACCACTGGGAAAAGGACTTTTGAAAACATCGTGGCAAAAGGAGGAGATGCTGGTAACCAGCATTTCCTCCTTTTCACACAATGTTTTCCACTCTTCATAGACAAATTTCGTCCTATAATTTGTTGCTTGCAAATGCTTTTAATTTGGACAAGTCTAGAATTTCATTATGTGGTAAAGAGATAAATGGCTGATCAAAATGAATCAGTGTGCCATACATGGATAGTAATTTTTTTCATAGAAAAGGAGAAACTGTTTGTTACAAGCAATTTCTCATTTTTGCCATGAACTTTTAAGAAGCAGTCTGCGGCAAGTTGAACAAGAGCACTGCATGCAGGTGCCAATGCTCAGCTGCACTTGCTTGACTTTCAGTGAAAATTCTAAGTCGAAAAAGGGGCATAACTGTGTCAAAAATACTTTGATAGTTACCTGCCCTTGTTGTATAAGTTCCCCTTTTAATAAGTAAGAGCTTGTCCAAGCTTGAAGCAAATATCTACAGTAATAACACAGATATTACAAAATGTCAAAGTTTTCGTACGACGAAAAGGACGTCGATGACAATGCCAGGGCTACAGCAATACTTCGATGTTTTCTTCAAAAACAGCCAAGCTAAATATGACAAGTGAAAATGTACATTATTGAAAAATATAAATCTCATTTCAATGGCAAATTTGGAAAAGAATACAAAGAAAGCACCCATTTAGATAGCAACTGAAATCTTTCTACAAAGTCAGGATTCACTTTGTATGAGAACTTTATCTCTAATCAACAAGACAGTATCTAATTCCCTAATGCACCTATTGCAACTTTAGTTGCCTTTGCAGCCAGTGTAGATAAAAATCAGACTGCACAAAAACTAGTCTGATCTTGACTACACTTTCTGCTTCACCAATACATTCTGGATAAAAGCAGTCTGTGTGGTGTTCGTGATCGTAAGGTGGAGCACCAGCCTCGCAACAATAAGGTCGCGAGTTTGATTCCCGGGAGTGACTGTCAACTTTGGGACTGTTCATTGGTCCACATGTTTGGTGTGAGTTTCCAGGAAGCAAAAATTAGGAGAGATTAGTTTAAGTTGCAGGAACTTGTTTCTCAATCGATGTAAAATAAATGTGTTTAAAACTATAAGCAGCCTTTAGACTGCATTTCAGTGTTATTTAAACTGAAAATGTTGGTTAGGTTTATTTAAAGGAGAGTATCCTGTATGATACCTCAGACTGTCACAAGAGGAAATTAATACCCCTGACATACTGTTGTGACGGAGAAAACAAGAACTTTAAATCTAACATTCATTATGCACAACTATGTATAAGTTCAAGAGATGTTTGTTCCTCAACGGTTTAAAGCAGATACCCAAAATTTCTGTTCGCTTGTGAACAATTTCTGGTTTATAGCTGTGCAGTTTCAAGGAGGTATGTGACACAAATACATGTATACAGGTTTTTGGGCATTCCACTGACTAATTCAAGTATTTTTCAACAACACTTTGTTTGTGGTGGGATACCTATCCATGCCATATAACAAGTTTAGGAAAAAATAACATTACAGAGAAAAATAAATGGAATAATGATGACAATGACACAAATTTCAAACCATGAGCATTGCATGCAGCTGCCAATGCTCAGCTGCAGTTGCTTGATTTTCAGTCAGAGTACTGGGTAAATAAAGCGGGCATGACTATTTTTATGGTTACCTCCCCTTGTTGTATAGGTCCTTTAATAGTTAACAACTTGTCCTAGTTTGAAACAAATATCTTCAGTAATAAGAGATGTTATAAAATGTCAAAGTTTTTGCATGACAACAACACAGACGATGCCAAGGCTACATCAATACCCTGATGTTTTCTTCAAAAGCAGACAAGCTGAAACTGAATGTGGCAAGTGAAACTGCAAAACCTTTGCCCTTTTTATGGACTGAAACTGCACATTTCCTTTACAATTTACCAAATGATCCCATGATTTAACCCTTCACACACAACCCCAACTTTAATGACCCTAAGGGAGAGAGCTTTGGACAGCAATGTGGGAAAGGGAGAAAATGATAGTAGACAGCAATTTCTCCCTTTCCCACAATGTTTTCTATACTAGTGAAGAGAAAATTCTTCATTAGCACCGTATCTAATTTACCGTCTGTAAATGCTTTAAATTTGGACAAGAATTCTGTTGTCTGGTAAAAGAGTTGACTGCCTAGAAGAAGGCTTTAGAAATTGTTGGAAAAGGACAAAATGCTGGTTATCAGCATTATATCCTTTTCCCACAGTGTTTTCCATCATATTAAAGGCAGATACCATCAATTCAGCAACTTTCAATTTTTTTTTTCTAACTTTGTTGTCTAGTAAAGATTTAATGACAAAACAACAAAATTTCAGACTTGCCTAAATTGAAAGCTTTTGCTGAAGACAAAATAATTGTGACTTAAAAATAGAAACTCACTTTTGGAAGGGTAAAAAACATTGTGGGAAATGGATAAAATGCTGGTTACCAGCATTTTCTCCCTTTTCCCAAAATGTTTTAGTAAGGCTCTTTCCTTAGGATCGTTAAAACTCAGGATTGTGTGGTAAAGGGTTGATGACATCTACAAGAGTTAGGTGGAGTAATACTACATAATCTCAAAACAATGAATTATGAATATAGATCTACAAGAATTTACTTATGAATGGACAATGAGCAAAAATACATACTGGTACATTTGAAAGAAAATACATAAAAAAAAAAAAGTTGAAAAGGTGACAGCAGTATAGGTAGTTTAAAGTTATAAGGACCCCATGAATTACGAAATGTCTTGAAAAATCCTGCATCATTCTTTATATAACTTAAGTCTTTGAAAATGACCCTACCAGCTCTCACAGCGAAAATTAGAATTTTTCTTCTGCAAGAAAGAGTTTTTTACCTATTCCAGTAGTGTTAAATTTTTGTCCTGAAGCTTAACTTTCTCTGATGGTTTTGCACAGTGACCACAACAGCAAACATAACTGAACAAGTGCATGACTTCAGTACAGCAAACATAACTGAACAAGTGCATGACTTCAGTATCTCACTTTAGTTAAATGAAGCCCTGAAATTGGTTTTTGTTCAAATAATGTAGTTCTATACCTTACCTTAGATATCGCTTTCGTCACTTTCATACAAATCTTTGAAGTCTAAAATGATTTATCCAGTGTTCTCTTATATGGTGTTTGTTTTCCAATATTTGGTCTCAATTCTATTTTCAGCATGGCTCCATGTTTTACACCACATCAGTCTGTTGAGATATGTGTTGGAAACCACCTGACATTTAGACTTGAAGGTCTTTCAGCGTTTGTTTTAAATTATTTTTGGTGATGATCTTTTCAGTTCACCCAATATTAGCTCAATTGGATTTTGGTCACAATCATAGGGTGGTAATCTTTAAGCCCTTTGGAAGTAAATATTCATCCACAACAATACTTTGTTCATGGAACTTTACCAGTTTATACAATTCTTCCTTCTTTATTTTATTGTTGTATACTATATCACATGATGTGAGCCAAAGTTTGACTGGGTTTCAGGAAAACATTTATGACTGGGCGTGGAAAAGAAAACAAAGTGTAAACAAGTGCATGCAAATCTCCAATATTAAATCATTAAAATAAAACCCAAATAAAAAATGAGATAGGGGCCTCAAAAGTTGGAAGTTTTTGCTAATAAAACAATAGAAAACCACACTTACTGTACTTGCATGAAAATTGTTTTCATAAACAGGTAAACACTTTACTTGGAATAGCTTTCAACCCTCCCACCTTTTTGAAGCTGTTCTCTTCATACATTTTAACATTGCATTAAATGCAAAAATGTCAAACTAAGGTATCAAAAATTCTGAAAATTTCACCCAAAGTGGGTAAAGGTAATATTATTAGTTATGCAAATTTTCAGTACTATAGCTACAGCATTTTTTAAGATATTTCATATTCAGGGGGTCCTTATGAACCTCAAACTACCTATACAAAAAATTTTAGCAAATTAGGAGATTGCTTCTTTCTGGTGATTCCCTCGCTCCACACAATGGTATCCGAAGTTGCTTCTTTCTGGTTATTTCCTCGCTCCACACAATGGTATCCGAAGCTTTTAACTATACATTTGCAAAAATACTTCTTTCTGAGTGAAAACTTCGAAAAATATTATGTAATGACTTTTATATCTATTCTGGGCTTGCAAACTATGGCTAGGATGAAGTATATGCAAACCTTCACAATGACATGGAATTCAAACACAGTGCTAACTTCTCATTTTCCCACAATGTCTTCACAGGCCTCTTCCTCTGGAAACGTGATTGTTTTGTAGAAAACATACAGGGAAAACAAGACAATCCTGGTAAACAGCTTTTCTCTTTTTCGAACAATTTTTCAAAAATTTATTCAAATAATTTCTCCCACTTTTTTTTTTGTGGCCTGCAAATGCTTTACCAAGGACAAGTAAAACATTGTGAGGTCAGGTAGAGAATGAACCCTTTACCACACAATCCCTTGTTGTAATGACCCTGTGGAGAAAGCATGCTGAAAACACTGTTAGAAAAGGAGAACGATAATGCTGGCAACCAGCATTTTCTCCTTTTCTCAAGCTGTTTTCTACCCTTTCATAGACAAATTCCACGATATCAGTCACATTTTGTTTGTCTTCTGCAAATGTTTTCCATTTGACTAAGTCAAAAAATTTGTTGACTGCTAAACAATGAAGTAATATGGAAAATTGAAGTGCATTATGGCAGTTAATAATTATATGTACAAAGAAGTATGTATTTTTTTTTGCAAAATATATTAAATACACATATAGATTTTTGATCTATGAAACAATGTGCTTGCACTGTTTGTAGAAATAAACCCTTAACCAGAAATAGAAGTTGTCCGACTTAAAGTATCTGATGACTTGTGACAGCAATGTGACCAATGAACCAATTATTCATGTTCAAAAATTTAGTCATTCATAGTCATGACCAACCCAAAGAATGCTTATCATACAAAGGCTTAACCCATATCCAGCTGGACACAACTAAAGCTGCTTTTATGGTTAAGATATACTAAAAAAAAAAAAAAAAAAAGAAATGCAACTTTTTCAACATCATATATATTTGAAACTTTATGTCCATGTAGTGAAATGTCATTCTTTGTACAACTGGCCATGGCTATCAATATTCACAAAATTCATTTTATTGAAAGTAGCCCATGTCTTAAGCCCTGTTCAGCCAATTTAATTTTTCATGTGCATGCTGCACTAACAACATGCATATGAGTACCTATACAAATCTCATCCTAGGATTTACCATATAAGCTCAAGTACAAATAATCCAGGTTTTTTTAGCGTTTTTGTGTGGTAATCGCTACAAACTTCCAACGCTTACTTGGAGTGCATAAGAGTACCATATCTAGGTTAGTTAAACTTTAGAGGGAGATTGGCACTACAAACGATTGCCAAAGGATGTCCTCATACCACTACACCTCAGCAAGACGCATATGTACACCTGGCACATCTATGTCAGCAGTTTCGTACAGCTACTTAAACCGCAGCGCACATGAGAGAAGTTTGTGTGAGTGTTAGGACGGTAAGGAACCCTCTGTATGCCTTAGGCTTAAATGCCAGGAGGCTGCACATTGGAATGCCGCTAACCTGGAACAGACAATGTTGCTGCATTGAATGGCCCACCACTCTAGGTCCAGGCGTATTTTCTCCTCAGCAGTGGAGAGAAGTGTTGTTCTCTGACTAGTCCCATATTTTGATGTACTGTTTAGACAGAAGAACTCTATCTACTGAGGTCGAGGTGAACGCTTCTCAGACCCATGTGTGACAATGACAATGCATGGCTGCACACTGCTAGGATATGCTGAGCCTACCTGGCTGAAAACAATGTGAATGTTATGCCTTGGCTGGCATTCAGATTCAGTCCCGATCTTTCGCCAATAAAACATCTGTGGGATGTTTCAGACAGATGTGTATGTAAACGAAATCCACCATCGATGTCACACGATGAACTTAGGCAGGCACTAATTGAGGAGTGGGAAAACATCACTATCAGACAGGTGAACAGTCTGATCAACTCAATGCACCAATGGATTAGGGCTGCATTGGTTGCAAACTGGGCCCATACCCAGTATTTGAACTTTGAATGGCACATTCTCCACCCTTATGCCATGATTGCTTCCATTTCTTTCGATGTGCCTTCTGTTGAAGGTCAAGCAAAATGACAATGAAAGAAGAACCCTTGTGCTCTTATTTTAAGAATGAAATCAATTTATATTGTGAATAAATTTACATTTAGATTCTATGCTTAACAGAGAGTTGCATTTCTTTTTTTTTTGAGTATAGATAAAGATCAGACTGCCCAGCTCAACTAACATACTAACTCTTTACCAGATGACAAAATTTCAGACTGGTCCAAACTGGAAGCAATTACAGAACACAAATTAAATGTTGATCAAATGATCGCAGTTGTCTGTGAAAGGGTTGAAAACATTGTGCGAAAAGAATAAAATCATTTTCTCCTTCTCCAACAATGTTTTCAAAACCCCTCTTGCTCAGAGTTGTTAAAACTCAGGACTGTGTGGTAAAGGGTTAAACATCCCTTGCAAAAATAGCTGGTAAGTACTACATTGTATAATGTTTTTAATTGGCATTTCATACTGGCCTTGATCTTTGACCTTGCTGACATAAAATTCGAAGCAGCTTCTTCCTTGAGTAAATTCCTATTATGAAAAACAAAAGCATGTAGTAGCATACATTGGATAGGCAGTTACTAAGAGCTGGGTTTCAAAAATCACTGAGGTAAATGAAGAATATGCGTCTTCAAGTGTAGAAATCCTGAACAACACAACATTAGATTTGGAATTCATTTTTGAGAATTCAATAGAAAAATCTACCTGCCTGTTTGAAACCTTAACTGTTTACCAAACAACAAAATTTTAGATTTGACCAAACTGAAAGAATTTGCAGATAACTACATAAACGTGGCTGGACTGGTGGGCTTCATATTTGAAAGGGAAGAAAACATTGTGGGAAAAGTAGAAAATGCTGGTTACCAGCACTTTGTTCTTTTCCCATAATATTTTTGAAGGCCTTTTTTTTAAGGTCTTTAAAACTATGGATTCTTTGAAAAAGGATTAAACAGCAAAATATTGAAATAAGAAGGTATTCTGTTGAAATGATATCCCCCGCTGAAAAAGATTTTTTTGATAGAATGATATTAAGAGGAATTGTGTTTTGTATGTACATGTGACCTTTCAGTTTTTGTACAGATAGACTAACTGACTTATTGGTCCAAAATGAAAATATACAAAATCCCCCTTGTTCCATGACATTTCATTAATAACAAGCAGGCCATGAATGCCCTGTATTGCTCCACTAGCTTTTAACCCTTTACCACACAGTCCTGAATTTTAACAACCCTTAGAAGATAGCTTTTGTAAACATAGCGGCAAAAGGAGAAAATTCAGAAAACCAGCATTTTCTAAGTTTTCGACAATGTTTTCTACCTTTCCCATAACATATTTCAAATTTTGAATCACATTTATTTTGTTGTCTGTGCAAATGTTTTCCAAATTTGACTAGTCTAAAATTTTGTCATGTGGTAAAGAGATTTAAAACATGCACTGAGGAAAATAGCCTCCTTTCTCCCCCCCCCCCCCCCCCCCAACAACAACAACAACAAAAGTCGTATTTTTTTTCACATGCAAAGATGATGTCAATGGATACAAGAAGGTCTAATCAAGTACCATTCATGCCAAATATTAGTGTCCTCTAACAACAAGAAGATTTCCAGATCTTAGAAGCAGAAACCAATTTTTCAATGACATGAATGGTAAAATTCTGGAACAAACAACTGAATGAATTATGATGGAAACCTCAGAACCTCACTTTATACTAAGTATTAGTCTAATCTGAGCATAAATATAAACATCAAAATAAATCACTGAAAACTGGACATTTTGTTATTTGCAAAAAAAACTTGTATACTTGACACCAATCATGTGCAAGTGCAGTGTGATAATCAAGGGAGGTAAATGGTAAAAAAACTGTTATAACAGGAATTATTTCCCTTGTTCAGTATACAAAAGTTTAAATAGTAAATTCATTTGTAATACTAAAAGAATATTTTCAAAGTTTTCACTATTTAAGCCTTAGTAAAATGTGTTACCCCCAGGGCTATAGTTTTAACAGCATTGCTACAGGTCCACTAGATGAAGCTACATGCAAAATTTTGTAAGCCTAGACTTTACAGTTAGGAAACAGATGATTCATTCAGTTTGTAAGCCCATATAAAACTTATGACCCCCAGGGTGGGGCTGGTTTTGACCCCAGGGCTATAAATTGGACAATTATGGTAAAGGTCTACCATATGAAGCAGCATTCCAAATTTGGTTGCCCTACGCCTTACAGTTAGGATCAAAAGATTTTTTTGAAATTTTCACTATATATGTAAAACTTGTAACCCTTGCAGTGGGGCTAATTTTGACCCAAGGGCTATGCTTTGAATAGCATACGTACGTAGGGGTCCACTAGATGATGCTACATGCAAAATTTGGTAGCCCTATGCTTTATAATTTATATATATATTTTTTAAAATTTTCACTATATAAGCCCATGTAAAACTTGTGACACCTGGGGCAGGGCCAATTTTGACCACAGGGCTATAATTTGGTAGAGGTTTCTAAGATGAAGCTACATGCCAAATTTGGTAGCCCTAGGCCTTACAGTTCCTGACAGGAAGCTTTTTAAAGATTCTCAATATTTTTCAGTTTTGTTGCCACGGCCACGGCAAACGGAGTTTTCATTGGAATCAAATTCTTTGAAGGAAATCTGAAGAGGGCAATGGCAGGATAATTTCTGTGAAGTTACATCAAAATTGGATGGGTAGTTTCAGAGAAGAAGATGTTTGAAAGAAAGTTGACGCATGGATGGATGGATGGAAGGACGGATGGAGGCATGATGGACACTGGGCCATGACATAAGCCTGCTAGCCTTTGGCCAGTGGAGCTAAAAACAAATAATGATTGTCTGTGGCTTATGATAAGCAATATAAATATGAAGTTTCATAACATTTCATCCAGCAGTTTAAGAGATATTGGTCCATCATGGAAATATACATCAAGCCCCCTTTTTCCCAGACACAACATTTAATAAACAAGAGGGCCATGATGGCCCTGTATCGCTCCACTGGCTTATAAATACAAGAGGGCCATGATGGCCCTGTATCGCTCCACTGGCTTATAAATATAAACCACGAAGAAAAGTCTTCACTATATAAGCCCTTATAAAACTTTGACCTCATGGCTACAGTCTGACTAAATGGGGAATATTGTATTAGAAGAATAACATGCCAAATGTGGGAGTTCTTGGCCTTATGGCTGGTAACAAGATGGTTTCTGAACTTTTCACTCCATAAACCCATGTAAAACTTGTGATCCCTGGTGCAGGGCCAAACTTGATCCTAGAGCTGTAACTTGGGCCCTCTTTGTAACTGTCCACTGAATAATGCTATAATTATATGCAAAATTTGGTAGCCTAAGCCTTATGGCTATGTACACCAAGATTTAAAAGTTTTCCCTATGTAAGCCTATGTAAATCTTGTAACCCCCCCCTCCAAGTATGAGGCCAAATTGACCCCAGGACTATACTTTGGGCACTTTTGGTAGACTCCAACTAGATCAAGCTAAATGCCAAATTTGGTAGCTCTAGGCCTTATGGTTTCAGACAAGAAGATATTTAAAGTTTTCTCTATATAAGCCTATGTATAAAACTTGTGACCCCTGGGGAAGAGCCAATTTTGACCCCAGGGCTATAATTTCAAGAAACATGATAGAGGTCTACTACATAAAGCTACATGCCAAATTTGGTAGCCCTATGCCTTATGGTTTCAGACAAGAAGGTTTTTAAAGTTTTCTCTATATAAGCCTATGTAAAACTTGTGACCCCTGGGGAAGAGCCAATTTTGACCCCAGGGCTATAATTTCAAGAAACATCATAGAGGTCTACTACATAAAGCTACATGCCAAATTTGGTAGCCCTATGCCTTATGGTTTCAGACAAGAAGATTTTTAAAGTTTTCTCTATATAAGCCTATGTAAAACTTGTGACCCCTGGGGCAGAGCCAATTTTGACCCCAGGGCTATAATTTGAAGAAACTTGATAGAGGTCTACTACATAAAGCTACATGCCAAATTTGGTAGCCCTATGCCTTATGGTTTCAGACAAGAAGATTTTTAAAGATTTCCAATATTTTTCAGTTTTGTTGCCATGGCAACCAGTTTTTGAAGGAATCAAATTCTTTTAAGAAATTCTGAAGAGGACCATGTCAGGATCATTTCTGTGAAGTTTCGTGAAAATCGGATGGGTAGTTTCAGAGAAGAAGATGTTTGAAATAAAAGTTAACGCACGCACGGACGGACGACCGGACGGATGGACGGACGACTGGACGGACGACGGACACCGGGCCATGACATAAGCCCGCTGGCCTTCGGCCAGTGGAGCTAATAAACCATAAATACTAAGAATTTCAATTCTGAGCCAAATGGTTTCAAAATGAAGACTTAAAAAGTTTTCTCTGTAAAAGCCCATGTGAAAATTGAGACCCGCAGGGCAAAGCCATTTTTTGATCCCAGAGCTGTCATTACTTGAACCCTGGTAGAGGTCCACAAGATAAAGCCACATGCCAAAATAATACAAGTCTATGCTGTATGGTTATAAAATAAGGTGATTTTCAAGTTTCGTCCACATGAAGCCTCTGATGCAAGGCTAGTTTAAAAACAAAAACAAAAGTGATCCAGATTTGGTAGCCCTTGGGTTTGCGGTTAGGAGCAAAAAGATTTTTTGAATTTTCACGCTATAAGCACATGTTTATGACCCATGAGATAGGACTTATTTTGACATAACTTGAATAACTTTGGAAGAGGTTATTTAGATTACACTCATACAATATTACAGCTGTAACTCAAGGTAAGGAACAAGAAGACCTTTTAAGTTCTCACTATATTAGCCTATGTAAAGCTTGTGACTTATTGGGTGAAGCAGTTTCAGAGACGATAAGCTTGATGGCCTTAGGCCTGTGGAGCTAAAAAGCAGTATCTTTTTCATGACCTACAATGACGTTAGTAAATACAGGCTTTTGGAAAAGATTTTTAAACGTTTTTCAATACTTTTCAGTTTTGTAGCCATAGCAACCATAGCTTTTCACAGAACTTAATTCTTTGAAGACATTCTGAAGAACATCATGGCAAGATGATATCTGTAAAGTTTGGTCAAAATTGGAAGAGTGGTTTCAATGAAAAAGATGGAACAATCTTGGTAGAAGTCTACAGTATGAATCGGCATGCCAAATTTTTATAGCCCTAGGCCTTACAGTAAGGATAAAAAAAGATATCTTAAGTTTTCACTATGTAAACCTATCTAAAATTCGTGAACCCTGGAGTGGGACAAATTTTGATCCCAAGGCTCAAAACATGCCAAATTTGTTAGTCCTATGCTTTATGGTTAGAAACAAGAAGATTGTCAAGAAGTCTTCACTATACAAGCCCTTATAAAACTTTGACCCCAGGGCTACAGTCGGACTACATGGGGAATACATGTATTAGAAGAATAACATGCCAAATTTGGGAGTTCTTGGCCTTATGGCTAGTAACAAGATGGTTTCTGAAGTTTTCACTCCATAAACCCATGTAAAACTTGTGACCCCTGGTGCCTGGCCAGACTTGATCCTAGGGCTGTAACTTGGGCCCTCTTTGTAGTTGTCCACTAGATAATGCTATAATTATGCAAAATTTGGTAGCCATAAGCCTTATAGGTATGTACACCAAGATTTAAAAGTTTTCCCTATATAAGCCCATGTAAATCTTGTGAACCCCCCCCCCCCACCCCCCAGCATGAGGCCAAATTGACCCCTGGACTGTAATTGGGGCACTTTGGTAGACCCCCACAAGATCAAGCTAAATGCAAAATTTGGTAGCTCTAGGCCTTATGGCTATGTACAGGTAGATTTCTTAAGTTGTCACTATGTAAGCCCATGTAAAACTTGTGACCCATGCGGCTGGGCCAATTTTGACCCCAGGGCTAAAATTTTGGCCCACTTGGTAGAGGCCCACTAGATATAGCTACATGCATAATTTGGTAGCTCTAGGCCTTATGGCTAGGTACAGGAAGATTTTTAAAGTTTTCTCTACATAAGCCTATGTAAAACTTGTGACCCCTGGGGCAGAGCCAATTTTGAACCCAGGGCTATAGTTTGAAGAAACATGATAGAGGTCTACTACATAAAGCTACATGCCAAATTTGGTAGCCCTATGCCTTATGGTTTCAGACAAAAAGATTTTTAAAGATTTCCAATATTTTTCAGTTTTGTTGCCATGGCAACCAGAGTTTTTGAAGGAATCAAATTCTTTCATGAAATTCTGAAGAGGATCATGGCAGGATCATTTCTGTGAAGTTTCATGAAAATTGGATGGGTAGTTTCAGAGAAGAAGATGTTTGAAATAAAAGTTAATGCACAGACAGACGGACGCATGGACGGACGGACGGATGCACGGCGGACACCGGGCCATGACATAAGTCCGCTGGCCTTTGGCCAGTGGAGCTAAAAAAACACACATGAAAAAACGATATCGGCAGACCATCATTAGGAACACATATATGAAGTTTCATAAAATTTCATCACGGACTTTAGAAGATATCTGTCCCAATGGACAGACAGACAGACGGACAGACAAAGCAAAAACTTTATCTCCCCGCTCCCCCCCCCCCCCCCAAAAAAAAAAAAAAAAAAAAATTTAGCACGGGTTAAAAATTTTCCAGCCAATCGTAAAAGCCCATAATTGAATATTGGAATTTCAAGTTCAATTGGCCAGAAAAATCTCAAAATATCTAGCAGGGTAGATACAAGATTATTCTGTGCAGACTGAAATTGATCTACACTGTCTACAAAATAGCATTTACTTCCACTTAACAGATAGAGTGGTTAATTAAATGAGCACTTGTTCCTATGATTGTATACAAGGCTGATATTTACAAGAACATGTCAAGACTCTAAACTCTTTATTCACTGTCAACAAGGTCTCTCTGAAAACTTTGTTGACTCTACCAAACCACAGAATTTTAGATTTTCCCAAATTCATGTGCGAATGACAATTTAAATGTGGCTGGGATTTGCAATTTGACTGTGAAAGAGTAGAAAACATTGTGGGGGCAGGAGAAAATGCTGGTCACCAGCATTTTTCTCCTTCCCCTACAATGTTTTCAAATGCCTTCTTTCTGAGGGTCCTTAAAACTTTGGATTGTTTGATAAAGGGTTAAATACAGACAATCTACTAGGTTTAGTACATCACTACAACTAGAAACATTCTGGTGAAAGAAGATACTGTCCGTTATGAGCACCAGTTGCCACACTAATTTCAAAATGATGTTTGCTGTGTGATGCAAAAGGACATCTGAAGGAGGAAATGATGTTTTTTGTCACCACAAGAGAACAGTACGAAAACTTGGTTTAACTCTTTACCAAACAGTATGAATTTTAACGATGCTGAAGAAAAAACTTCTGAAAACCTTGTGGAAAAAAGGAGAAAATGCTGGTAAGATGTACATCGTTGTGACTTAAACAATTGTGGCAAAAGGACTCACTGTTCACTACAAGCACTTGTTTCCATACTTATTTTGCATTTTCTGCTTGATGCAAAAAGTCATCCGTAAAAGGCAACTATGGCTTTTGTCATTATAAGAAAAGAGTACAATGAAGAATTTGTAGATCTACAAGGGCCATTTGAAAAGTTCTGATAATGGGCACATAACTCTAGGTAGAATTTATCAATTTTTATGAACTATACATGTACTGAAAGCTCAGTTTTTGCCGCGCACGAATGTGCTCAATTTGCACATGCTACGCGAGACGCTACTGTAATTCAGCGCTTTGAATTAGATGGGGTTTTATGCATTGGCGCATAGAGCAGACGTCAGTGCAAAGATGGCTAAAGAGGAGCAAAGGGTCTATGTGAAAATACGGTCTCTGCTTAACTGTTCGGCACAAGATATCAAAACCGATCTAGATAAAGTTTATGGAAATGATGCTCTTTCGTATCCTACAGTTGCCAGATAGTCAGCTCGTTGTAAGGATGGTAGACAATCTGTTGAAGATGACCCTCGGTCGGGACGTCCATTGACGGCATTTTGTGAAAATGATGTCACTGCCGTTAGAAATGCAGTTGAAGAGGATGCTCGTTATACTGTTGAAGAGTTAGCCGACACATGTGGCCTTAGTTTGGGGGCAGTTTTTACAATTTTGAAGGAAAAGCTGAATCTCCGGAAAATACGTGCCAAATGTGCCATTTATTGACGGACCACCAGAAGCAGGAGCGCATAAGAATAGCCACGGAACTACTTGCAGTGTATGAGAACTGTGACAATAGGCGACTGTTTGACATCGTTACTGGTGATAAAACTTGGGTATCATTCTTTGAGCCTGATGGAAAAGAAAATAACAAAGTTTGGGTAGGGAAAAATGGAGAAAGGCCCCAGATTGCTAGATGTTCTCGAAGTGTCAGGCACGTTTTGTACGCACTATTTTTTGATGTGCGTGGAATGGTGCTTCAGTTCCCTGTCCCAGAACACAGCACGGTTACAGGAAAGATGTACGCTGAAAGTATTTTGCCTGCCGTTGTTAACCACTATTTGACAGCCCGCCTACGAACTGGAGTGCGAGGACTTCTCCATGACAATGCCCCCGCCCACAAGTCAGCCGTTGTTACGGACTACTTACAGACATGTGGACTCCATACTTTGCCACACCCACCTTACAGCACAAACCTAGCTCCCTGTGATTTCTGGTTGAATCCCCATATCAAACAGTGCCTCAGAGGTCCCAAGTTTGAGACCCGCACAGCTTTTGAGGGGTGCCTTATATAAACGCACTAACACTATCCCTAAATCAGACTATAAAAAAGCATTTTCTGACTGGATCAGACGCCTGAAAAAGTGTGTACAAGTCCATGGGGAATACTTCGAGGGTCTGGAGTAGACAATTTCCATCAGGTAAAAGTTGTATTAGAAGTCCGCACGCATTATCAGAACTTTTCAAATGGCCCTCGTACTTTCCCAAGTACAACAAAAGCCAACTTTATACAAGTCAAAAACTAATACAAACTAGAACTGTCACAAAGCGGACAAATATCCCCCCCCCCAGCACCTTGTCGCTGAAGCAGCACAATCAGAGAACAGAAATGATTTTCAAAACAAAGTTCAACTGTGACCTTGACCTTTGACCCATGAGACCCCAAAACAATAGGCCACCTCCTTGGGTCGTGAGCAACACTTATATAAAGTTTCAGGGTCCTAGGTCGAACAGCTATTGAGTTAGAGCACAGAAACAATTTTCAAACAAAGTTCACCTGTGACCTTGATCTTTGACCCATGTGACCTAACAACAACAGGGCACCTCCTTGGGTCATGAGCAACATTTGTGTTAAGTTTCAGGGTCCTAGGTCAAACGGCTTTTGAGTAAGAGCACGGAAAAACAGAAACATGGACAGATTGACATATGGATGTACAAACATGGTGAAACCAGTGTACTCACCTCCACTTTGTAGAAAGGGGGGGGGGGGGGGGCGAGGGGGCTATAGAGTCTTTTTAATCAAAGGAATATATGTTTGAGTGACATAGAAAACATTGAGAAAAATAGAGTAATTACTTCTTACAAGCAACTGCTTCGCCCAATCACCAAACAATCCCATGTTCTAACAACCCACAGACGAAGGCTTCTGAAAACACTGTAGGAAAAGGAGAAAATGCTGGTGATCAACATTTTCTCCTTTCCCCTCACTATTTTCTACCTTTTCAAAGATAAATCTCATTATTTAAACTTTGTCTACTTTTTCGTCTGCAACTGTTTTCGATTTTGAACAAGTGTAAAGTTTTGTTGTCTAGAAAAGAGCAAACAAGATGACAGAAGAACAGAAACCCTGAAGGTGCAAGTTAAGGAAGGAGGAAATATTAGGTCATCATTTAACATGTCCGTTAGATTTCTGTGTGATTTTGGCAAATACTTTCTGTAATTCCGGCTTCTCTTCCTCTGATATCGCATGCATGTCATCATCCTGAAACAGATATTGAGTACTGTCTAAATGTTATCCCTTTACTACATAATTCTGTCTTTAAACCACTCTGAGGAAGAAGGCTTAAAAAAGCATTGTGGGAAAAGGAGAAAATGAAAGTGACAGCATTTTCTCTTTTTCCCACAAAGTTTTCTACTTTTAAAAAATTCTAAAATCTAGGGACTGATCCTATAATTCATGTCATATCTCATTTGCTATATGTAATTTCTTTCAATATGAACATTGATTGAATAGTGTTTTACAATGCTTAACATCATTTCAGTCATATCATGGCAACAACTCACATATTATTCATGTATATCCTAGGTTTCACCAGTGCACGACTGGGGCTTTGAACTGTCTTCTCCAAGGAGTCAAAGACACTACAATGAAATACCCTGGGCCCTCAGGTTACAAGACCTACAGTTTTACCAATGAGCCACAAGCAGGACCCCTTCAATATGAACAAGACTAGTATAAATTTTGTGATCTAGTAAAAACCTAAAGGAAAATATGTTAACTAAACCATCATTGTTTTATCCACTTCTTTGTTTGTAACAGAACCCTTGGGTCTTTTGCAGTTTGTTGATTTGCACGCTTTTAACTCTTTATCAAACAAAATTTAGGACTAGTCCAAATTCAAAGCATAAATGCAGCCGAAATATTAACTGTGGCGCAAATGATGGAATTTGTTTTTAATAGGGTTGAAAACATAGTGAGAAAAAGAGAAAATGCTGGTTACCTGTATTTTCTCCTTTTCTTACAATGTTTTCAAAAGGCTTCTTCCACAGGATCATTAAAACTCGGGATTGTGTAATAAAGAGTTAAACAGAATTTCAAATATACCATAGCAGTCATTGTGGCAAATAATCAATAAAACAGACCTGTGATTGCTAAATTGTATTTATAATGGTCATATTAGAGAATTTTTTATAATAGGTTAACCCATCCAAGGTAACAAAAACAAGAGGGCCATGATGGCCCTGTATCGCTTCACTGGCTTATAAATATAAACCATAAATACTAAACATTTTAATTCTGAGCCAAATGGTTTCAAAATGAAGACTTAAAAAGTTTTCTCTGTAAAAGCCCATGTGAAAGTTGAGACCCGCAAGGCAAAGCCATTTTTGATCCCAGAGCTATACTTACTTCAACCCTGGTAGAGGTCCACAAGATAAAGCCACATGCCAAAATAATACAAGTCTATGCTGTATGTTTATAAATAAGGTGATTTTCAAGTTTTGTCAATATGAAGCCTCTGTAAAACATAAGACCACTGATGCAAGGCTAACTTCAAAAAAAAAAAAAATCAAAACAGGAAGATTTCTTAAGTTGTCACTATGTAAGCCCATGTAAAACTTGTGACCCATGCGGCTGGGCCAATTTTGACCCCAGGGCTAAAATTTTGGCCCACTTGGTAGAGGCCCACTAGATATAGCTACATGCATAATTTGGTAGCTCTAGGCCTTATGGCTAGGTACAGGAAGATTTTTAAAGTTTTCTCTATATAAGCCTATGTAAAACTTGTGACCCCTGGGGCAGAGCCAATTTTGACCCCAGGGCTATAATTTGAAGAAACTTGATAGAGGTCTACTACATAAAGCTACATGCCACATGTGGTAGCCCTATGCCTTATGGTTTCAGACAAGAAGATTTTTAAAGATTTCCAATATTTTTCAGTTTTGTTGCCATGGCAACCAGAGTTTTTGAAGGAATCAAATTCTTTCATGAAATTCTGAAGAGGATCATGGCAGGATCATTTCTGTGAAATTTCATGAAAATTGGATGGGTAGTTTCAGAGAAGAAGATGTTTGAAATAAAAGTTAATGCACCGACGGACGGACACACGGACGGACGGACGCACGACGGACACCGGACCATGACATAAGCCCACTGGCCTTCAGCCAGTGGAGCTAATAAGTAAAATGTGGAAGGTTTGTTTGGATGGTTTTTTACACTGTTTTCAACATTATTTCAGTTATATTGCTGCTGCCAGTGCACCTATCCATGCTTTTCTGGAGATTCTTTTACCAGTATTATGCACAATATTCTTTCTTAGCCACAGGCCGCTTTCCAACATAACTATCATTGAAATAATGACCATCTGTTAGAGATGAATGAATTCTCACTCATTCTCAATAAGTGGGTGGACTGACTGGTATAAAAAGTGGAAAAATCAACTTCATATTATTGCTTAAATGTATTGAAATTTTCAAACTTTAATCTTCTGTCATTGAGAAAACTATGTAATTGTCATCAAGAAACAATCATAAGTATTGGTTCAAATTTTTACTTCTAAATAAACACACTGGAAGTGCCTTTTCTGTCAAAAAATGTCTGTTATTGTAACTTTACTGTTCATTATAAAGCTTGCACATGTAAAGAAACAGGTGAAATCCTTAAAAAATCAGTATTTCATTTACATATCATATGTCAGATTTCAAAATTACTTTTGAACAGTACTCATATCATGTGAACAACTTTAAATTTCTGTCACAAACTGACCAGTTTTGTGTAACACCTTTCCATATTTTGAATTAAAAAAAAATACATTTTGGTGAAAGCTGTTCATTACAGTAGTTTTAAAAATTTTGATGCCAAGGAGACTTTCCCTATCAGTAAAAAACTATCCAAACATACTAGATATTATTACTAGACCTTCGCGGCAATGTTTCAGTTTATACTTGGTAAGTTTGATAGTATGGTATAAAGTAACAACATTTCTTCAAAACTTCAAGTAGTCGAAGAGCTATCAGACATTACATTTACTAAGGTTTAGCACAAAACAAGACCTTTTCTCAACTGTAGCAATTTCTAAAAACTTCTATATAACGGTTATCAACTGAATATTTGGTTCAAGGTTTAGAAATACCTAGTGCAATTGCGGTTCTATCAGAATTATTCACTTTCTTCGCCAAAGTGGTATAATTTATTGTCATGAAAAATTCAATCTTGACATGTACAATTACACCAAGAAGGAACAAATAGTGTTTTAAACATCAAATAAATGAGCAGAATGAAAATGTTCTCTTATTTACAGGTTAAACGAAACTTAAATTGTAAAATGTTCGTTACAATAAAATTTTAATCTTGACATCAATTTTCCTTTACAAGAAGCACTTACCATTAAATTTCTATTTTCTATTACATGTAAATGCTACTTATGCTTTTAAATCTTTGAATGGCATGCCTTTGCTATCTTTATCATAAAGAAAATCATTTTAAAATGTCTTTTGTGCTTGAGCTGTAACGAATATTTCAAAATCTTTATGTTGATTACTAAGTACTAGTATTTTAAAAGTTCAATGACCTCCCTGTTGAAACTCAAAGTTTTAAAAAAGTCTAACTCCCAAAGGCTGTAGGACAAAAGCCCCACAGGACAACAGCCCTACAGGACAAAAGTCCCATGGAAAAAAGCCACATGGATGAAAGTCCCCAAGGGAAATTTCCCAACAGGTCAAAAGCCCCATGTCATTAATAAAGCAATATATTACAAGGAATGACTTCATAATCTCAAATTTGCGAACTTATTGGTTTAAGCGATCCATTATCTATGTTCTGCAAATTCATTTTGGTGTATGAGCTGATAAATAATTTCTAGAACTTTCATTGTGTTTTCAAAATGACCTGAGATATTATTGATAATCATTTGAAATAAATATGAAGTTAGAAATTTTGTGCGTTTGTCATTTCTATGTAACAAAAATGTTAATCACGAACATGTAAAATTTGGAATTAAATGGATTGGTTTGATGTTTTAGTAGGGTACAAATGGTTTTGAAACAAGAGGGCCATTGGCCTTGAAGTGCTCACCTGAGTAAAGTCATCTACAGTTGATAAAGCTGAAGGGATTCTGGTTTTAATGTTGTAAAACACATGAGTGTAAGAGACCTACTTTTTTAACCAATGTGACCTAATTTCAAACTTAAGATATCATTAAGACAAACATTCTGACCAAGTTTCATGAGTATCAGGCCAAAACTGTGGCTTCTACGGTGCACACAAGGTTTTTCTATGATTTGGTCCAGTGACCTATTTTGTGGCCCGATGTGACCCACTTTGAAACTTGTCAAAGATATGAATGAATGAATGTTGTTTTATGGCGCATCGACAGCTTTGGTCATTTAGTGCGCATATCTGTGTTGAAGGAACGATTAAGGCAGATTTTTTCCTAAAAAGATTTGAGACATGCTGATAGTAAAAGAGTTAAATTAAGAAGGATTATGTGTGATCTAAGTATGTATAAAAGATATAATTGAGCAACAGGGCTTCCCTATTAACTCAAAAAGGTTTTGAATAATGATGTTAAGACTGCGATAAAAGGTTTGAACAGTCTTAAATTGATAATAAAGGAGTCTTTAAATGAAGAAAGGTTACGTGTAACTGACAATGTGCATAAAATATGATACTGAGTGGCTGGGCATTCCCTGCCTACTCAAAAGTTTTAGATTAAAAAAGGTAAGATTGTGAATCAGCTGACAAGGTATTTTATATAAAGATGTGTAAAGAATGTAAAAAGGTGGATAAGAAACTAAAAAGTAAATATCACAGTTTATTGTAAATGCCAATCTCCTTTATGAAAGCGATAATAGATTCAACGCTGACAGAATCAAAGAGGTTTTTTAAACTATCGACGTTGAAATATTTTGTACGAACTGGCTGAAAGTCAATGCAATCTAGTAGAATGTG
Organism: Tridacna gigas; assembly: GCA_945859785.2. Classification (NCBI taxonomy): domain Eukaryota; kingdom Metazoa; phylum Mollusca; class Bivalvia; order Cardiida; family Cardiidae; genus Tridacna; species Tridacna gigas. The sequence continues at coordinate 17,009,722 of OX244036.2, forward strand.
TTTTACAGAAAAGGGTGCATTGCATGGAATACATTCAGGGGCATCATCTCTGAATGAATGAATGAATGTTGTTTTATGGCGCATCGACAGCTTTGGTCATTTAGCGCGCATATCTGTGTTAAAAGATAATAAAAGTGGAATTGTTTAAACTGAAAAAGTTTGAATATAGTAATACTGATAAAAGAGTTAAATTAAGAAGGATCATATGTGATCTAAGTATGTATAAAAGATATAATTGAGCAACAGGGCTTCCCTATTAACTCAAAAAGGTTTTGAATAATGATGTTAAGACTGCGATAAAAAGATTTGAACAGTCTTAAATTGATAATAAAGGAGTCTTTAAATGAAGAAAGGTTACGTGTAACTGACAATGTGCATAAAATATGATATTGAGTGGCTGGGCATTCCCTCCCTACTCAAAAGTTTTAGATTAAAAAAGGTAAGATTGTGAATCAGCTGACAGGGTATTTTATATAAAGATGTGTAAAGAATGTAAAAAGGTAGATAAGAAACTAAAGAGTAAATATCACAGTTTATTGTAAATGCCAATCTCCTTTATGAAAGCGATAATAGATTCAACGCTGACAGAATCAAAAAGATTTTTTAAACTATCGACGCTGAAATATTTTGTACGAACTGGCTGAAAGTCAATGCAATCTAGCAGAATGTGTTTTATAGAGAAGGGTGCATTGCATGGAATACATTCAGGGGCATCATCTCTGGTCAAGAGCCAGGAATGTGTAATGCGTGAATGGCCAATTTGAAGTCGTGCAATTATCACTTCTTCTCGACGAACAGACCTGTAAACGGGGTACCATTCACCAAGGGAAGGTTTAACTGAATGCACTTTATTGAAAACATCAGCATCCCACTGGGATTGCCAAGAAGATTGGATATGTGTTAAAACAGAGGATTTAAAATCAGTGTGTGGAACTTTAAAATCTGAAATGGGAAGGTTAAGTGCAGATTTGGCAGACCTATCGGCATTTTCATTGCCTTTGATGCCTACATGACTTGGAAGCCAGCAGAACACCAATCTATTCATAGAAGAAATTTGTGAGATCCTTTCAAGTAAAGTACAGATCAAGGGATTCTCAAGTCGTTGATTTGAAAGGGCCTGTAATGTTGACAAAGAGTCCGAAAAGATAATGAAACGGTTGGAATTAGAATGTTCAGCTAGATTAAGGGCAAGATCAATAGCTTTAATTTCTGCAGTGAAGATAGAGGAATTGTTTGGAAGGCGGCACTTTAAGCTCCTTTCTCCATAAATAGTGGCAGCTGCTACAGAATTTCCCTCTTTAGATCCATCTGTATAGATTGGTTTGAAGGAAAAATAATACTCCTTTATCTCGTTGTATCTAGCATGAAACAAAGTTCTATCCGTGACTGACTTTTTGTCGGATGCAAGGTCAAATCTGAATTCTGCACTGTTTAGTGTCCATGGTGGGATTTCAGAGATTTTATAGTCGGCAATAGACTCAATGTCTATGTCAAGGTTATCTACAATGGGCTCCATGCGGATACCAAATGGAGGAATAACATTTGGTTTCCTTTCAAAAAGACGTTTATACTGAGGTTTAAAAACAACTTTATGAGTTGGGTTAAAACGATTCCACTTCAGTTTTAAAAGATATTGAAGCGATAGTTTTTCCCTCCTGTAAGAAAGAGAAGGTTCATTAGCCTCAACATAGAGACTATTGACGGGAGAAGTTCTGAAAGCGCCAAATACAAGACGCAGGCCTTCGTGGTGTATAGGATCAAGAATTTTAAGGCAAGATTTACGGGCTGATCCGTATACGATAGATCCATAGTCTAATTTGGAGCGAACTAAAGACCGATAAAGCCGCAAGAGGACTTTACGGTCTGCTCCCCATTCAGAATGGGCCACAACCTTTAGAAGATTAAGAGCCTTCTTGCATTTCTTTTTAAGTGCAGTGATGTGAGGAAGGAAGGAAAGCTTTCTGTCAAAGATGACTCCAAGAAATTTAAACTCAGAAACGACTTCAGTTTTAGTTTTGTCCAAATACAGTTCAGGGTCTGGATGAACACCACGTAAATTACAAAGGTGCATGCATTTTGTTTTGGACTTGGAAAATTTGAAGCCATTTTCTTCAGACCACGTTTGGAGTTTGTTGAGACACTGTTGAAGTTGTCTCTCAATAATATTCATATTTCGAGATCTGAAGCATATAACAAAGTCATCAACATAAAGAGAACAGTCTACACCAGGACAGATAGCTTTAACTATACTGTTTATTTTTACACTAAAAAGTGTAACAGAGAGAATACATCCTTGGGGCACACCCATCTCCTGTTCACGGGCTCCCGAGACAGTATTGCCAACTCGGACATGGAAAAGACGTTCATCCAAGAAGGCTGAGATAAAAAGAGGAAGACGGCCTCGAAGACCAAAGTCACGTAAGTCTTTAAGAATTCCGTATTTCCAAGTCGTATCATAAGCGCTTTCAAGGTCGAAAAAGACAGATACTACATGTTGTCTATTAATAAAGGCTTCTCTGACAAAGGTTTCAAAGCGGACAAGATGATCGATGGTGCCACGTTGACGACGAAATCCACTCTGTACATCAACGATGAGGTTGTTTTTTTCTAAAAACCATACAAGCCTGTCGTTGACCATACGTTCTAGAGTCTTGCAGAGACAACTAGTAAGAGCTATTGGACGATAGTTAGCTGGGTCACTAGCATCCTTGCCAGGTTTTGGGATAGGAATGACTAGTGCCTCTCGCCAGGACGAAGGAAAATCACCAGACTGCCAGATATCATTAAAAATATCAAGTAAAACAGAGAGAGAAGTAAAAGGTAAGTGTTTTAAAAACTGGTAATGAACTTTATCTTGGCCAGGAGAAGAATCGTGAGCTTTATTCAGAGCAGATTTTAATTCTTTAAAAGTGAAGAGTTTATTATAATGCTCTGAATTAGAACAATTGAAATTAAGTTTTTTCTTTTCTTCTCTGGCTTTATTCCTCTGAAACTTTTCAGAATAGTTTGCAGAGGAGGACTTTTTGCAAAAGGTGTCGGCAAGAGCATCAGCTATATCCTGGGGTGTTTCCAACGAAGTATTGTTAACTTCAAGGTGACTAAGAGGGGGTTGGCCTTTGCCATTGATCTTTCTGATCATGTCCCAGGTTTTTTTAGTAGTGGTTCTACTATTTAATTTAGAGACATATTGTCTCCAAGCCTTGCGCTTACTTTCTCTAATGGTACGACAAGCCTTTGCCCTGGAAATACGGAATGTCATGATTTTCTTTGGTAGGTCTGAGGTTAAACTTTCTAAGGGCTTGTTTTCTGTCTCTGACAGCCTGTTTACAATCTTCATTGTACCAAGGCTTGTCAGGACGTTTTGGATTTGTCGAGGTCTGAGGGACAGACTGTTTAGCTGCATCAATTAATAGGGAAGTGAAAAGTTTTGCGGGATCATCGCAATCTCCAAATTTGTCATGTGTAATGGTCTGTTCACAGAGGGTTTCAAATCTTTTCCAATTGGCTTTAGAGAGCTTCCATTTCTGTGGTTTTATGCTGCTGGATGGTTGTGTAGATGAAAAGATAATAGGGAAGTGATCACTTCCACACAAATCCTCTTTCACTTTCCAAGTGAAATTGGGAAGTAAAACTGGGCTGCATAAAGTTAAATCAATAGAAGAGTAAGATCCAGTTGCTGGATGTAGGTAGGTTTTGGATTTGTTGTCATTCATGAAAGACAAAGCGTTGTTCGAAATGAAGCTCTCCAACTGTAAACCTCTCTGGTTAGTGTCATCACAACCCCACATAACATTGTGACCATTAAAGTCCCCAGCAAGAATATAGGGGGATGGCAATTGGGAAATGAGATCATTCAGATTGGTCTCATTAATAGGTGTGCTCGGGGGGAGATATAAAGAACATAGTGTAACGGCACTGTGTAAAGATAATCTGATGGCAACAGCTTGCAAGTTTGTGTTAAGAGAGATAACTTTATGAGGTATGTTGTTATTAACAATAACAGAAACACCACCTCTAGCTTTCTCGCCTTCGGTAAAGACTTTATTGTAAATGGAATGGTATTTGATTGAGATATCATCCTCCTGTTTAAGGAAGGTTTCTTGAAGACAAACAGCAACTGGTTTGTGATCACTAATTAAAAGGGAAAGTTCATCAAAGTTTGACTTCAGACCTCGACAATTCCACTGGATTATGGTATCCATTGTGCATGAAGAAAGTATAAAAGCTAAAGTAAAAAAAGAGGTTGTAAACCAATGCATTTTAAAATAGGTTGATTAAGACTTCATTACACTTGTCTCGGGTTTGGACGTGTGCCAAGTGTCAGTGTCCTTGTTCCAAGTATCTTTAGAAATGGACCAGATAGAGGCTTCTGAATCTGAAGCCTCACCTTCAAGATTTTCAGCATCTGCATCCATGTCCTCTAGCTCCGAAAATCTGTTGGAGGTAGGGACAGGATCATTTACTCTGACTGTGATTTCACAAGATTCATGGGAATCTCTAGATTGTGGTTTAGGTTTGGAAGAAGACCTTTTAGGGGATCGAGGTGTATGATTAGATTTGTTATCTTTAGATGAAACATTAGATTTTATTGTAGACTGTGAAGATGGAGGTTGGGGTTTCTTTGGAGGCTGTTGTGAAGGGGGAGATGGTTTTGAAGGTTTTTTTGAAGAGATATTTTGCAAAGAGGTAGATGGCTTTGAAGGTTTTTGTGTAGAAATACTTTGAGAGTTTGTGGGTTTTGAGGTTGCAGAAGGGGTTTTGTTTGTTTTAGACGCAGATGGCGAGTCAGGAATTAGTTTGGACAAGGTGGACGGAGGGAGAAGTTCTTTCAGCTCAGTAGCTACGTCAGGAAATTTTTGAAGGAGAACTTTCGCAAGAATTTTACAAGTGCTGCAGTCGTCCTTTTCAGTTGACGAGCCAACAACACCTGCATAGCTAGGACTAGAAGAGGTTTTCTTGCGCTGTTCAAATATTTTCCTTGCTTCTGGAAAGCTTACATTATTGTTGTATTTAATGGACAGTATTTCTTTTTCTTCTCTCCATACAGGACACTCTCTTGAAAAAGTAGAGAGTGGAGACTTACAATTAATGCAAAGAGGAGGATTTGAACATGTAGTACTGTCATGGTCAGGTCCTTGATGAGCACATTTAGAGCATGTTTCTTGGTTTGGACATTTACTGATGTGATGGCCGTACTGCTGGCATTTAAAACATCGCAAGGGATTTGGCACATACACATCTACTTTTACAATTTGAAAGCCTACCTTGATTGATGTTGGAAGAACAGGTGAAGAAAATGTTAAAATGTATGTATTTGTGAGTCTCTGTTCTCCATCTCTGCGTACAGAAATCCGTTGGACATCGGATACACCTTGTTGTTTCAGGTTATCTTTAATTTCTTGCAAAGAGTTGCAGTAAGTAAGCTCTTTGCATCTAATTACTCCTTTGCAAGAATTTAGTGAAGGATGTGGGAAAATTTTAACATCTGTGTCAAAGAATTTTGTGTTTTTTAAAAGATTCACAGCTTGTTGATTTGTAAGACATTCAACTAAAAGGGTCTGGTCTTTGAGTTTTTTAACAGATTTTGGAGTTCCAAGGATGCTGGTAATTTGTTTCTCTATTACGAAAGGAGATAGTTTTGTTATGGGTTTTAAAGGATCTTGGGATTGGATAACGATAAAACGCGGAGAGTGAAAAGAAGAAGTAGAAATTGAAGGTTCAGTTTCGGATTCACTGTCTGATAAAGGGCGTTTGCTTTCATTGAGCTTGGCCTTTTTTTGGGATGCCATGTTTGTGTGTAAAATTTCATCACCGATGCTCCCCACCCGCCATGGAGCCCAACAAGGGGACATGGTCTGGGGAAAGCCCATTCGCAGACCATGACAGGGATACATCAGTGGTATACTCGGTATGAAAGGGCTAGACTGGACAGATGCATTCTCGCAGAAAGTTCTACCAAGCTTAGACAATCATTGAGAGGTTACAAATGTCAGCCAAATACCAAAGAACTTTCACCCGATTGACCCATGAACCACCGCCTTCTAGGGCAGAACAAGAAATATGAAATCTGGAAAGAGTGTGGATTACATATGGAGAGGACAGTAATTTTAATAGAGAGAAGGGTGTAACAGAAAGAACATATTAGATGCCCTAGGGCAAGGCATGACCAGCCGATTGATCAGGACGGGCCTTCCTGACCTCTCGTTTAGTTCAATTCAAGGCCAAAGTGGTGTATTGCGAAAACAGAGCTATCAAACGGCCGAGCCCTGAATCCACCCAACCACCAGGATCCCGTCATCGAACGACACGAGTTGTAGCCCATGGCAAACGGGCAGGCACAGTGGGGGGGGTCTTACCCCTGCTGTAGTGCGACAGCTGAGCTATTTCTATCCCCCCACCCAGCTGGGGGCCTGTCAAAGATATCATCAAGACAAACTTTCTAACAAAGTTTCATGCATTTCACGCTGAAAATGTGGCCTATAGAATGTATACAAGGTTATTCTAAGATTTAGCCCTGTGACCTACATTTAACCCAACATGACCCAATTTCAAACCTGACTGAGATATAAATAAGATATACATCCCGACAAATCTTCATCAGTATTAGGCTGAAAATGTGGCCTATAGAGTGCACACAAAGTTTTTCTAAAATTTGGTCCATTGACCTACTTTTTGACCCCACATGACCAAATTTCCAACTTATCCAAGATGTCATTAAAACAAACATTCCAACCAACTTTCATGAGTTTCAGGCCAAAAATGCAGCCTACAGAGTGTACACAAGGTTTTTCTAAGATTTGGCCCCATGACCTACTTTTTGACCCCACATAAACCAATTTCGAACTTTTCCAAGATATCAAAGACAAACATTCCAACCAAATTTCATGAGTTTCAAGCTGAAAATGTGGCCTCTAGAGTGCACACAAGGTTTTTCTAAGATTTAGGCTAGTGACCTACATTTTTTGACCTGATATGACCAAATTTCCAAGTTGTCAAATATGATCAAGACAAACATTCTGACCAAGTTTCAAGAGTATCAGGCTGAAAATGTGGCCTCTAGAGGGCACACAAGGTTTTTCTAAGATTTGGCCCAGTGACCTACTTTTTGATCCGACATGACCCAGTTTCAAACTTGTCCAAGATATGATCAAGACAAATACTCTGACCAAGTTTAAAAAGTATCAGGCTGAAAATGTGGCCTCTAGAGTGAACACAAGGTTTTTCTAAGATTTAACCCTGTGACCTACTTTTTGACTTGACATGACCCAATTTCAAACTTGTTCAAGATAGGATCAAGACAAAAATTCTGACCAAGTTTCAAGAGTGTCAGGCTGAAAATGTTGGCCTTTAGAGTAACACAAGGTTTTTCAATGATTCAGCCCAGTGACCTACTTTTTGACCCAACATGGCCCAATTTTGAACTTGTGCAAGATATCAGCAAGACAAACATTTTGACCAAGTTTCAAGAGTATCAGGCTGAAAATGTGGCCTATAGAGTGCACACAAGGTTTTTCTTATCTTTAGCCTTGTGACCTATTTTTTGACCAGACATGACCAAATTTCAAACTTGTCCAAGATTTTATCAAGACCAAGTTTCAAGAGTATTTGGCTGAAAATTTGGCCTCTAGGGTGCACACAAGGTAAATGTTGATACTGCAAGACAGATGCCTGACACAGCACCATCACAATAGCTCACCTTGAGCACTTTGTGCTCAGATGAGCTAATAAAAACACTGGTTTTTCATGGTAAACAGTTTAGTTTAATATACTCGTTTCGGATACAAATTGAAAAACTCAATATTAAAACGGACTTAATAGACATGTCACTTTGATATAAAAAATCTCCAGATTTCCCCTTTAAAGCATACTACTGCAACACTTATTAAATTTCAATACAATATTTATGTTTTAAGTGTTACTCATATTTTACACAATATAAACAAGAGCGGCAAATTGTCGCAAGATACGCCCGTCCCACCGCCAGTTGTTGAGGGGGATAATAATCGTAAAAGGGCAGGTAGAGGAAAATAGTGGTGCAACAGAATCATGTAAGTGATTGAAATAGGCATGAATGTCTCTGGCCAGAGCATAACTTTGTCATCTCCAGTCTGAACATCTTCAAATTTGGAATGCATGATTGTTGAAAAATTACGGAGTGCAGTGCACAAGAACCATAACTCTTCCTAGCACGAATTTGACAATCAAATGGAAATAACTCAAAGACAGCACGAGGTAGAGTTATGGTTCTTTCGCACTGCACTTGGTATTATTACAACAAACACAAATACCAAGTTTCAAGTCAATCGGACTGAAGATAACAAAATTATGCTCCGGACAAGCAGAAAATGCTGTAAAAATGACTATCAAAGGGAAATAAGTTAAAGACAGCACGAGGTAGAGTTATGGTTCTTTCGCACTGCACTCGGTATTATTGCAACAAACACAAATACTAAGTTTCAAATCAATCGGACTGAAGATGACAAAGTTATGCTCCGGACAAAGAACTGGACGCTGCCCGCCCGTACGCCATGGGTGATCCCATAATACGGCCCGTCTTCGACGGGTGCATAAAAAGTGCAAAGCTGAATAGTAATTAGAATCTCTTTTGGATATTTGGTGACAAACAAAAGCATTAACAAACATTTCACAGATTCTGGCAACACCAATTTTTACAGATTCACACGATGATAAAAATAGTATTCAGAATGGAAAAATGTCCAGCAAATACACACATTAATTTTTGATTAGTTAAAAACCTATGTGTAGGTTTTTAGGAAACCGTGTAATAGGTGTCTGTATGTTCTTATCGTCATTTACTTTTCTGGCTTTTGCTCGGCGACAGTAACAAACACATCAAATTGACTAGTTTGACCTGAAATATTTTCTATGATATTTGCCACCCGCCCAAATTACCTTGGTTTTTATAAAGCATGGGTACATGGATCCATGGCAATGAGATAAACCGACTTCCTTGCTTACCGTCATTAAGGGCTCACAAAGAAATGCAGTAAATACATATACAGTACAGCAGACAGGCTACTTAAATCGTGCTGTCATGCCTGTTTCTTTCGATTAAATTCCAGAAAAATATTCCTTTTCATATGTTTTTGCCGATGATGGATTCTCAGAAAGAAATATATAGATCTAGATACTTGAACTTATTTACACAAGGATTTGTACAAAAAGTGTTAATTTCAGGGGCTACAGACAATGTAATACATGTGCCAGCAAAGTTTTGAACTTCTATGAGAAAGAATGAAACAACTCATAATCCTCAGTTTTGCTTAAAAATAATAGAATTAAAGATGATTACTATTTTTGTAAGGCTTGTTGGGTTGTCTCAACATCGTATTCGATAATAAATTACACCACACACACACACACACACACACATATATATTACAAGCATTTTGAGAGAGGTGGAAGTCTGAAAATGTTTAAATTTCAAGTTAAGGGAAAATGGTTGCCTGACGATTTAAAAAAAAAGTGTAAAGTGTGCTGTCAATTAACAAACTTGTTCATATCATTTGTGGTAGTTTGTTTTATCTTATGATATACTGAAGACAACGGGTGGTCGAGTGGATTACAGCGGCAATCAAACACACATCTTATCAGTTAACAGTTTACCGACATACCCTTTGAAATGGCAGATGTGCTAATCCACCTAAATATGGCTAAGTCAAAAGCTGATTTTAATTAACATAAGTTGCCTTTTGCGCTGAACTTCCAAAACTGTACAAACAGCACTTGCTCTGTTTCATAATTGAAATCTACATGTACCCTCAGTAAAGAATACACATAAATGTACTTATTTAAGTAGGAGATGGTTTGAATCCAAGAATAAACTGCATTTTTTTGCACTCTGATCTGTATCTACACATTCAGCATTCTTCACGCACTAAGGGTTAATGTTAACATCAAACTGAAACATTGATGACACATGCCCCTTTTTGGATGTGCAGATGTTATTAAACAAGATCAACTATTTGAGTGAATGTACTTTGTCTTTATTAGTATTTCATATATTTTACCTTTGCTTTCCACTGTAAGACAGTTTAAGTTTTTTTCAGAGAGTTTCAGAGGAAAAAAAAAAAACCTACATTAATTAATCCATTGCATAATATAGCATTGATCAAACTCTTTGCTCATGTCCCAATGTCAATCATAATCATAATCCAAACTTATAATCTCTTCGTACATGTTTATCTCACGTAAGCAGTACACGATCGCAAAGCGCATCTTTTCAACTTTTTCCTTAAATTCAAGCGTTGTAAACACACATAATATCGTACTTCTCCATCATTAACAGTCTCTTGTTTGTTAGCCGAAATAGTAGACAGCACGGCTGCACATCGGGCCAAATAAATGTGATGAGCTGATTGGTCAAATATCGATTTTCATGGATCCATGTATTGTTGGACACAACTGGTATAACTGAATTAATTCCATACAGCGAGATAAGCCCTGGCGACATCAAATGCATCTATTTATTGACAATGCGTGTCTGCTGCAATGACCATCAACCATCCTTGGAAAGAAATTGGCCAGGCTGGAGATGTGAACCAGTGGTCCCTTGTTTCAAGTCCTGCACTCTACTAACTGCAATACTGGGTTCAGAAAATGTGGAAGGTATTAAATTAAGTTAAACCTATTCTTACTGATTTTAATTTGGTGGCTCTCTGTTCGAGTTTCATCTCCAAACTTGTCCGTTTACTCTTTGCTTGCTCTTCCCACTCTTTCTTCTTCTGCGTTTCTCTTCTGTGCTGTAGTACTTTACTTAATTCAGGTTTTTCTAACACATTAACACCCCTGGAATACATTTAAGACCGTCTATTTTTTTTATATTTCAACCCTTTAACAAACAATCCAGTTGGTACATGTCAGATTTAGTTGTAATATTGTTTTACTTCTGGGTTTAATTTGTCTATTCAATCTTACATTATCATGCATTCATGTAAAACTATGTACACTGTTGCATTACTACACAGCTGTATTTGTATTTTGTGGGTCTATGGCCTTCTAGAACAAGAGGGCCATTGGCCCTAAAGCGCTCACCTTAGTAAAGTCTTCTACAGTTGATAAAGTGGAAGAGATCCTGGTTTTAATGATGTAAAACACATGAGTGTAAGTGACCTTCTTTTTGCACCAATGTGACTAAATTCCAAACTTGTCCAATATATCATTAAAACAAACATTCTGACCAAGTTTCATGAGTATCAGACTGAAAATGTGGCCTCTATGGTGCACACTAGGATTTAGACCAGTGACCTACTTTTTGACCAGATGTGACCCACTTTGAAACTTATCCGAGATATCATCAAGGCAAACTTTCTGACTACGTTTCATGAGAATCAGGCTGAAAATGTGGCCTCTAGAGTGCACACAAGTTTATCTAAGATTTGACCATGTGACCTACTTTTTGCCCCGACATGACCCACTTTTAAACTTGTCTATCAACAAGATAAACATTCTGACTAATCTTTCTCAGTGTAAGGCTGAAAATGTGACCTCTAGAGTGCACACAAGGTTTTTCTTAGATTTAGCCCAGTGACCTACTTTTTGCCCGGACATGAGCCAATTTCGACCTTGTCCCAGATATTATCAAGACAAACATTCTACCCAACTTTCATGAGTTTCAGGCTGAAATGTGGCCTGCAGAGTGCACACAAGGTTTTTTATAATTTAGCCCAGTGACCTATTTTTTGACTCAACACGACCCAATTTCGAAATTGTCCTAGATATCATCAAGACAAACATTCTCACCAACTGTCATGTGTTTAGGCTGAAACTGTGGCCTCTAGTGTGCACACAATGTTTTTCTAAGATTCGGCTCAGTGACCTACTTTTTGACCCAACATGACCCAATTTCAAACTTGTCCAAGATATTATCAAGACAAACATTCTGACCACGTTTCGTGAGTATATGACTGAAAATGTAGCCTCTAGAGTGCACAGAAGGTAATTGTTTACGCCTGGATGACGCACGATGGATGATGCACGCCGGATTGACTGATTGATTGTGTGTGGTGTTTAACGCGATTTTCAACATTATTTCAGTTATATCATGGCAGCCAGTGCACCTATCCATGCTTTCCTGGAGTTTCATTTACCAGTACTCCACACAATATTCTATCCAAGCCACTGGCTGCTTTCCCACATAACCATCGTCGAAACAATGGTCGGCGGTGAGAGAGGAATGAATCCTGTCGTGATGACTATCTCGGAAAGAAACTGGCCAAGCTGAGGATCGAACCTGCGACCTGTTCTCAAGTCCTGTACGCTACTGACTGAGCTACAGGGGCTTGGCTCAATGCACGCCGGACACAGCATGATCACAAAAGCTGACCTTGAGCTCTTCATGCTCAGATGAGCTAAAAATGAAATAAAACGTGAGACTTTTACCACTCTTAAGAAGAGAGCTTTTGAAAACATGGGGAAAAGGAGAAAATGCTGGCAACCAGCCTTTTTTTTCCTTTTCCCACAGTGTTTTCTAACCTGTGAATGCCCTATGACTTGAGCTACCTTTCACATCAACAACTTGGAAGATTACAAAGTTTTGTCATCCAGTAAAGCGGCTACAGCCATTCATTGCATCCAACATCAGTTTGGAAATCAGTATCAAAATAATGAAAATTTCAGTGTGGATGACACAAAACCATACCTTTTATAATTAAGTAACAATTCTTTGTGCAAAGCTTGACGCTCTGCTGATTCTGTACATGGATTTTTTAACTTCTTTGGACCAATAAGGCTTTCATCCGATGACATTGAAGATGAACGCTCCTTTTGCTGGTACCCATCTCTTAACTGAACATTCAACACATCCTCAATGTTGGTGCCCTGCTCGTCATTATCATTATAGTCTGGTTCTGGCTCTTTTTCCATATCGTAGGAGTAACTTCTCTCTGAAGAAACAAGTCATATCTAAAATATCTCTGTGTACTGAGACAATAGTGGGTTTTGTAATCGTCATGATAAAGCCCTTGCTAAATAAAATAAATGGAAATTTCCAGCCAAAAATAGTAAGGTGGCAGCCTAGGGGTTAATATTATTATGTCAAAGCTAAATGAATGTTTTCAGTCTTTGCTTCCAGTATATTTCAACCAGCTGTTGCTTCCAATATATTTTAACCCATAACAAATGAGCGGCATAGAGGAATTAATCCATCTCTGATGCATTCTACCAAGCTAGTCATCAACATTAAGTCTGACAATTGATTGCATCTGGAGGTAGAATGGCCCTTGGACATGTATAAAATTTTCACAATAGCAGAAAGTTTCAACCCATGTCAGCCTGCACATACTGCGAAGGATTACAAGGGTTGCTGCTTTTTGCGGGCACATTAAGCCCCTTTTTCAGACAGCACAAATCAAATATACCAAGTTATCTAAAATTTACAGTCAGCAAATAGTGCCAGGCAGCAGCTCTGTTGAAATTCTTTCAGGGAGCTTGAAAAGCTGGTAAGCTGAACATTACAAAAAAACACTACAAATAGTTTGCATTTTATTATTTGTACTTGCTGTTGGTAGGTATTAAAGCCCGACTCTTTGACTGGACATGTCAGTTTCAGGGATACAAGCCAAAGTTACATTTGTTAACTGTTTGCCAAACAATTCTGTGTTTTCATGACCCTGGGAAAGAAGGCTTCTGAAAACATTGTGGGAATGGGAGAAAATGCTGGTAATCAGCAATTTCTCCTTTTCCTACAATGTTTTCTACCCTATCAGAGAGCTTAAGGGCATTTGTACAACTTTGAATGTGTCATCTGCATATGTTTTGAATTTGAAAGAGTCTAAAAGTGGTCATTTGCGAAAGCATTAAATTGAACAGAACTGTTTGATAGAAAAAAGCATCTATTTGTGCAGACAATATTGAGGGAAAAGAAGCATTTTCTGAAAAGCAATAACTCCATTTTCTCACTATGGATGAATTAGAAACTGTATTAAAAATGCTATCCTCTATCATTACTTTTGTCAAAAGCAAGAGGCAAATGATGTAAGAACTCCAAGTCTGATTACTATTAATCCTTAGGGTGCAAAATAATCCAAACAGGTATTTTAAATCTAAAAATAAGACCTAAAAAATGCAAGGTCAAGTTAGATTTTGTCTTGAATGTCTCAGCAAAGCAGACAGTGAAGATCAAAGATCAGACTGCATTTTTGTACAGCCTGATCTTAATCAGCACTGGCCACAAAAGCATACTTGTAAGCAGTTTTCTGTCAGGAAACAATTCTAGAAAGAGGACTTGGTTTTAATAAGCACTGACTGACAATCCAGTTTTGATCTACAGTAACCACAAAGGTACTCTGCTAAAGTTGTGAAAGGCACTTTAACCCTTTCTCTTACCACAAACCTAAGACTCTCCGAAATTCAAAAGATCTGAAGACAACAATTTCAAAATTAATAAAAATGAGCTTAACCCTTTACAATCCGACTTTTATCGACCTTGACAGGCAAGGCTCTAGAAAACATTGTGGGAAAATGAGAAAATGCTGGTATAAATCAACATTTTCTCCTTTTCCCATGATGTTTTATATCCTTTCACAGACAAACCCCATAATTTGAGCCAATTTTAGTTTGTCTTCTGCAAACGCTTTTCAATTGGCCAAGTCTGTAATTTTGTTCTGCAGTGAAGGGTTAACTTCTCTGATGGGATAGAAAACAGTTACCAGCATTTTACTCCTTTTCCCACCATGTTTTTCAAAAGGTTTCTTCCTCAGACTTGTAAAAACATGGGAAAGGTTTAAGGTATAAGAAAAGCAATAGCTGCATCCATTTAAGTACCATGTATAAAACTTTCTCTGATTTACAAGTACACAGATTATACTGTGTAACAACTTTTACAGCTGTAAAATCATTAAGTTATCTCCTTACAAAACAGCACAGCTTATCACTCTACAGGCTAAATACTGGAATCAAAGCATTGAAAGCACTAGTGTGGCATTTGTCACGGGAGCCATTGTGTGTAATTAACAATTTGAACAAGAGGGTCATTGGCCCTAACACATTCACCTGAGTAAAGTCATCTACAGTTAATAAAGCTGAAGAGATCCTAGTTTTAATGATGTAAAACAAATGAATGAAAGTGACCTACTTTTTTACAAGACATGGCCCAATTTCCAACTTCTCCAAGATATCATCAAGACAAACATTCTCACCAAGTTTCATGAGGATCTGTCTGAAAATGTGGCTTTTAGAGTACACACAAGGTAAATGTTGATGACGGCATGACGCACGACACATGACGGACGCCAGACACAGCCCGGTCACAAAAGCTCAACATGAGCACTTTGTGCTCAGGTTAGCTAAAAATAAACAAACAATAATGCGAGACAAACAAACCCTGACGTACAAGCCAAAGGACAAACAAGTTCAGGGACGAACTGGTTTTGGGACGAACTGGTTTTGGGAAGAACACAGTCAGGAGACAAATGTTGTGTATATCATCGTGCCAATAGAAGGCTATATAGCAGGTATAGATATTTTCAATAAGAAAAGAAGTATTCCCATGACTGATGGCCTAATTTAGTTTATTTTAATATGCCGTTGTTAATTATATATCTGAGTACTATCGAAACTTAGTTGTCTTAGAAAAATTGATTTAACTGGGTTTACTTCCTTTGGTTTGCACAAACTGCGATACATGATTTTCAAAATACCGTTTTGAACTCATAGTGGCATTGTCTTTGACAAATGCTACAAACAAGAGGACCATCCATTGGCCCTAAAGTGCTCACCTGAGTAAAGTCATCTACAGTTGATAAAGCTGAAAAGATCCTGGTTTTAATGATGTAAAACACATGAATGTAAGTTACCTACTTTTTGAATCAAGGTGACCCAATTTCAAACTTGTCCAAGATCTCATTAAAACAAACATTCTGACCAAGTTTCATGAGTATCAGACTGAAAATGTGGCCTCTAGAGGGCACACAAGGTTTTTCTAAGATTTGGTCCAGTGACCTACTTTGAGACCAGATGTGACCCACTTTGGAACTTGTCCAAGATATCATCAAGACAAGCTTTCTGACCTAGTTTCATGAGAATCAGGCTGAAAATGTGGCATCTTTGGTGCACACAAGGTTTTTCTAAGATTTGGTCCTGTGACCTACTTTTTGACACTATGTAACCCAATTTCAAACTTGTCCAAGATATCATCAAGAAAAACTTTCTGAGAAAGTTTTATGCGTTTCAGGCTGAAAATGTGGCCTCTTGAGTGTACACAAGGTTTTTCTAAGTTTTGGCCCAGTGACCTTCATTTCGACCCAACATGACCCAATTTGGATCCTGTCCAAGATATCATAGAGTCAAATGTTCCAAGTTATAAGAGTATCAGCTAAAAGTGTGGCCTCTAGCGTGCACAAAAGGTTTTTCTAAGATTTGACCCTATGACCTACTTTTTAACTTGACATGACCCACTTTCAAACTTGTCTGAGATATCAACAAGATAAACATTCTGACCAATTTTCAAATGTAAAAGGCTCAAAGTGTGGCCTCTGGAGTGCACACAAGGTTTTTCTACGATTTACCCCAATGACCTATATTTCGACCCGACATGACCCAATTTAGAACATTTTTTTTTTAAACTTTGTGTCCACATCTTTATGGTACTTGAGGGTCATGGCCATCCCTCAATGCACCTTACAGATCGTTGTTAGTATTCTGTGTTAGTAATTGAACTTTAAAATACAGACAAAAGTCGTAATTACAGATTCCAGATTATTTACAGCTACTATTGTACTACTACATTGATATGGCTACTAAAATATGAAGATTTTAACAATAATGACTAATAACAGGTTTACTTTTTTTATTTGTTAGTTTTTTTTTTAAAATATGTGGATGAAAAAGCTTATTTTTATATATAAATGTGTAAAAAAAAACCAACAAATTCTGTGAGAGTTGCATGAGTGTGAAAGTGATTGTGTTGATAAAGTGTTTCTTTGATCTTGATTCAATGTACAGTACTGAAACGTCAAAAGCAAAAAGCAAATGTAACATTAGGTAGGTACTCTTTTGAGGCTTCAGCACTGCAGCATTGTTCGTGTGCATGGAAAAAAAAATGCTTTTGGTTTATGGGAGGTTTTGACTGATGTATTCTACAATTGTTGTAAGCCTTCGTTCACTTTCATAATTCTTTTGAGCTTCTAATGATGCTAAGATTATAGAAGAGACTATTTTTCAGGCCTAATAAAGATGGTTTAATATCTTTGTTTTTACATTTGTAAAAATATTTTTTTGTTTCAAGAAGTAATCTGTCTAGCTTCAGATTTGTTTCATTTGAACCCAAAAGCTTATTTTGTTTGCTTATTGACATCAACTGATCTAAATTGTTAATAAGTACTGAAATGCGCTCCAAAATAGGTTTAATATTTTGACATTCATAAAATAAATGTGCTATAGTTTCTTCACACCCGTTACAGAAAGAACACATATTTGTTTCGACCAAGTTCATTTTAAAAAGAAGCGAGTTTGTTGGAAGAATCCTGTCTATTGTTCTTGTTTGAAACCACTGGGAGTATCTGTCACTTGAATATTTAAAAACATTTCTGTGTATAACATTCCAATTGATATTAGAGTTTGGAAAAGTGCTGTTCCACTTACTATGACATGTTGGTTTTTTGTTATTCTTTATCAGAACGTTATATGTGAATTTGTTACTACAAGACTTAATAATTATTTGATAAAAATAGCAGTTAATAGCGCTGATAATGCTATAAAATTCTAAACAGTTGATTCCGTTATTAATGGTATTTTTCATGTCATTCCATGTTTTAAAGCTACCATCTCATTAACATACCTTATTTCACCATTGTACAGAACGTGCTTAGAGCCAATCATTAAGTTTTCATTATGGAACAGAGGCATATTGATTAGTTCTATCCAATTTGTAAAATAACATTTTGACATATACGTCATAAGTGAGTATAAAACGTCTTTCCAGAATTCATTTTTTATTATTTTGCAGAGCTGTTCACAATACTTTCTGCCAGATTTGAATAGTTTATTAATATTGAAAATATTGTTGGTAAATTCGTAACAGTCTTTGTTACCATCAGAAATGAGTTTTTTTATCCATTTAATTTTCATATTCAGGTTGTAATTAAATAAGTCAATCATCTTTAAGCCGCCTTCTTCATAATCTTTAATTAGCACTTTTTGTTTAATTTTATTACACGTTCCGTCCCATACAAAGTTATATAACATGTCACTAATTTTTTTTAAATAGTTATTTGATGGAGACGGAATACTTATGAATAAGTGAGTTAAGATGGGTACTAGAATGCTTTTTACTACAGCTATTTTTCCAAAAGGTATTAATTTTCTTTTTTTCCAATATCGTATACAGTTACTCATGTTTTGTACTTTTGGTTCAAAGTTTAATTTTACCATTTCTTTTAGATCAATGTGAAATAAAATACCAAGTAACTTGAACTGGGTTTCTCCCCATGATAATTTCCATTTAGTTTTTATTGAGCGAGTACTATACTTCATATTACCAATCCAAATCAGTTTTGTTTTGTCAAAGTTAATTCTAAGGCCTGAAATGTGTGAAAAATTTTGTAATAAATCTAAAGTACTGTTCAGCATCTTTTGTGAGCCGTCTAGGAAGAGTAGCGTATCTTCAGCGAATTGTGAGATTAAGTATTCTTTTTATTTTGTATTTGTATACCTTTGATATTTTCATTATTTTTTAATTTAATATTTAGCATTTCCATGCATAGAATAAATAGATACATGGAAATTGGATCACCTTGACAACCTCTCTTTACGGTGAAATATTCTGACAAAAAGCCATTCAATTGCACATAGACGTCGGTATTGTATAAAAACAAGAGGGCCATGATGGCCCTGTATCGCTCCACTGGCTTATAAATATAAACCATAAAGAGAAGTCTTCACTATATAAGCCCTTATAAAACTTTGACCCCAGGGCTACAGTCGGACTAAATGGGGAATATGTGTATTAGAAGAAAAACATGCCAAATTTGCGAGTTCTTGGCCTTATGGCTAGTAACAAGATGGTTTCTGAAGTTTTCACGCCATAAACCCATGTAAAACTTGTGACCCCTGGAGCAGGGCCAAACTTGATCCTAGGGCTGTGACTTGGACCCTCTTTGTAGTTGTCCACTAGATAATACTATAATTATGCAAAATTTGGTAGCCCTAAGCCTTATGGCTATGTACACCAAGATTTAAAAGTTTTCCCTATATAAGCCCATGTAAATCTTGTGAACCTCCCCCCCCCCCACCCCTAAGCATGAGGCCAAATTGACCCCACGACTGTAATTTGGTAGCTCTAGGCCTTATGGCTAGGTACAGGAAGATTTTTAAAGTTTTCTCTATATAAGCCTATGTAAAAATTGTGACCCCTGGGGCAGAGCCAATTTTGACCCCAGGGCTATAATTTGAAGAAACATGATAGAGGTCTACTACATAAATCTACATGTCAAATTTGGTAGCCCTATGCCTTATGGTTTCAGACAAGAAGATTTTTTAAGATTTCCAATATTTTTCAGTTTTGTTGCCATGGCAACCAGAGTTTTTGAAGGAATCAAATTCTTTCAAAAAATTCTGAAGAGGACCATGGCAGGATCATTTCTGTGAAGTTTCATGAAAATTGGATGGGTAGTTTCAGAAGAAGATGTTTGAAATAAAAGTTAACGCACGGACAGACGGACGGACAGACGGACGGACGCATGACGGACACCGGGCCATGACATAAGCCCGCTGGCCTTCGGCCAGTGGAGCTAATAATTTAATCCATCTTTTAAAAGTTTTGCCGAAGTTAAAAACCTCTAGTGTCTTTTCTATGAACTTGAAAGAAATTGAATCAAAGGCTTTTTCAAAATCTATCAACATTAAAAGACCAGGTTTATTTCTTTCATCGCAGTATTGCATAATATCATACACTAATCTAGTATTCTCGCCTGTAAATCTATCTTTTAGAAAGCCAGTTTGTTCTTTTGATATGATTTGATTTAAAACTGACTTTATTACATTCCAATCACCTTCCATGAGTTTCAGGTTGAAAATGTGGCCTCTAGAGTGCACACAATTTTTTTTTAAGCTTAAGCCCAGTGATCTATTTTTTTTTTTCTCTGACCTGACCCAATTTCTAACTTGTCTGAGATATCATTACCAAAACATTCCAACCAACTTTTTTGATTTTCACACTGAAAAAGTGGTCTCTAGAATGCACATAAGCTTTCTGTAAGATTTGGCCCAGTGACCTACTTTTTGAACCGACATGACCCAATTTCGAACTTGTCTAAGATATTATCAAAACAAATATTCTAACTAAGTTTCAAGAGTATTAGGTTGAAAGTGTGGCCTCTAGAGTGCACACAAGATTTTCATAGGCTTTAGCCAAGTGACCTAC
The DNA here is from genome assembly GCA_945859785.2 of Tridacna gigas. Lineage (NCBI taxonomy): Eukaryota > Metazoa > Mollusca > Bivalvia > Cardiida > Cardiidae > Tridacna > Tridacna gigas. Next base: position 17,030,102 of record OX244036.2, read on the forward strand.
TTTTTGACCCAACATGACCCAATTTCAAACTTGTCTGAGATTTTATCAAGAAAAACATTCTCATCAAGTTTCATGAGTATCTGACTAAAAAAGTGGCTTCTTTCATGAATATCTGACTAAATATGTGGCCTCTAGAGTGCACACAAGTTAAATTTTGACAACAGCATGACAGACACAGCACAATCACAGAAGCTCATCTTAACCATTTTGTGCTCATGTGAGCTAAAAACTGCACTGTGACATAGGAGAAACATTCCCACAAGCTTGCCTTTTTTAAATGGAAAGCATGGTGGGAAGATGAGTGATTGCTTATTAAAACCAATTTCCCTGTTTCTAAAAATGTTTCCTGCCAGAAATCTACCTATCTGCCATGCTCTGGAAAAGGGGGCTTAATATATCTTTGTGATGCATCATACCAAGCAAGACATCACATAGTTAGGGATCCATAAAATTGATTACGTCTGACAAACGAATGTATCATAGTATTATGGCAGACTGGTCCTTTGACATGCAGAAAACTGACCAACAGCGGACTGCACAGGCTGACCTGGGTCAATACTTTTGGCAGATGCATTAAAACCCTTTTCATAGAGCATGGCTCAATATACTATTATGAGTTTGGGCATGGCAAGGTGTATATTAATTTTTTTGAACAGCAGTATGTTAGATACTTACTTATTTGAATCCATATCTTCAAATTCAAAAGTTTGCATATCAGCAAATCTTTGTAACTTATGAGGGATTTTTTTTTTTTGGCGTAGCTGAATGCGCTGGATTTTGACCTACTTCTTGGTACTCAAAAAGAATGAATAGATGTGATTGGTAAAAAATGTGCATGTTTATTTGGCAGGCCACTGCTCATATATGCTATATATTTACTCACACATTTATGAAACCACTAGTACAAAGCATTGCTAGTCGTAATCGATACCACTGGGCCTTGCTTCATACCATAGCAAAATAACGTAGTAGATAATGATTCTTTTCTTGTGCTACTTGGAAATTTAATACTTTCATAAGCGTCACCCAATATCCTTATAGTACTTTCAACAAAATGAACAAGAGGTCCATTGGCCCTAAAGTGCTCACCTGAGTAAAGTCATCTACAGTTGATAAAGCGGAAGAGATCCTGGTTTTAATGATGAAAAACACAAGAGCATAAGTGACTTTTTTAACCAATGTGACTAAATTCTAAACTTGTCCAAGATATCATTAAGACAAACATTCTGACCAAGTTTCATGAGTATCAGACTGAAAACGTGACCTCTACAGTGCACACAAGGTTTCTAAGATTTGGTCAAGTGACCTACTTTTTGACCAGATGTGACCCACTTTGAAACTTGTCCAAGATATCATCAAGGCAAAGTTTCTGACCAAAATTCATGAGAAGCAGGCTGAAAATGTGGCCTCTAGAGTGCACACAAGGTTTATCTAAGTTTTGACCATGTGACCTACTTTTTGCCCCAACATGCCCCACTTTCAAACTTGTCTGAGATATCAATAAGATAAACATTCTCACCTATCTTTATCAGTATGAGACTGAAAATGTGGCCTCTATGAAGCACCAAAGGTTTTCCTAAGATTTGGCCTAGTGACCTACTTTTTCACCCAACATGACCCAATTTGAAACTTGTCCGAGATATCATCAAGACAGACAATCTGACCTAGTTTCATGAGCATCCAACTACAAATGTGGCCACTTGAATGCACACAAGGTTTTTCTAAGATTTAGCCCAGTGACCTAATTTTTGACCTGACATGACCCAATTTCAAACTTGTCCCAAATATTATGAAGACAAACTTTCTACCCTTTCATGAGTTTTAGACTGAAAATGTGGCCTCTAGAAGGCACACACGATTTTTCTAAGATTATGCCCAGTAACCTACTTTTTTACCCAACATGACCCAATTTTGAACTTGTCCAAGATATCATCAAGACAAACATACAGACCAAGTTTCAATAGTATCAGGCTCAAAATGTGGCCTCTAGAGTACACACAAGGTATTTCTAAGATTTATTCCAGTGACCTACTTTTTGACCCGACATGACTCAATTACAAACTTTTTAAGATATTATCAAGACTAACATTCTGACCAAGTTTCATAAGTTCCAGGCTGAAAATGTGGCCTCTAGTGTGCACACAAGGTTTTTCTAAGATTTGGCCCAGTGACCCACTTTTTGATCCGACATGACCCAATTTCGAACCTTTCAAAGATATTATCAAGACTAACATTCTGACCAAGTTTCAAAAGATTCAGGCTGAAAATGTGGCCTCTAGAATGAATACAAGGTTTTTCTAAGATTTAGCCCAGTGACCTATTTTTTGACCCCACATGACCCTATTTAGAGCATGTCTGAGATATGATCAAGACAAACATTCTGACCAAGTTTCATAACTTTCAGGCTGAAAAGGTGGCCTCTAGAGTTCACACAACGTTTTTCTAAGATTTGGCCCAGTGACCTACTTTTTGACCTGACATGACCAAATTTCAATCTTGTCCAGGATATTATCAAGATAAACATTCTGTCCAAGTTTCATAAGTTTCAGGCTGAAAATGTGGCCTCAAGAGTGCACACATGGTTTTTCTAAGATTTGGCCCAGTGGCCTACTTTTTGACCCGACACAACCCAATTTCGAAATTGTCCAAGATATCAAGACAAACATTCTACCCATTTTTCATGTGTTTCAGGCTGAAAATGTGGCCGCTAGGGTGCACACAATGTTTTTCTAAGATATGGCCCAGTGACCTACTTTTTGACCCAACATGACCCACTTTAAATTTGTTCAAGATATTATCAAGACAAAGATTCTGAGCAAGTTTCATAGGTATATGACTGAAAATGTAGCCTCTAGAGTGCACGCAAGGTAATTGTTGATGCCTGGACAATGGATGACGCAGGCCAGACACGGCACGATCACAAAAGCTCACCTTGAGCACTTTGAGATCAGGTGAGCTAAAAACATTGAGGAGAAAGAGGCAATTGCTTGTGAGGTAACTTTTCATTATTTTACTACATAAATTGAACCAAAAAAAATTTCAATATTCATATTCCAGTATCTCTTATGCCTTCTATCTTTATAAAGATATTTCTTGTTTCTTATCTAACATATGATGTCTTCCACATACTAACTCTTCTCAACTCTTTACAACCTGATAAAATCTCTCTGACTGGTCCAAATGAAAGCAGTCATGACAAATGCAGCCCTTATCGCATAAACAAGAAATCGAAATTTTGAACTTCAAATGGCTACTTTTCCCACACTGATTGTCAGATTTTTTCAAAATCAATAGGGTTTAAGCTATTGATGAGATAAAAAAAGAAGAGGGCCATGATGGCCCTGTATTGCTCCACTGGCTTATAAATATAAACCATAAAATACTAAACATTTCAATTCTGAGCCAAATGGTTTCAAAATGAAGACTTACAAAGTTTTCACTGTAAAAGCCCATATGAAAGTTGAGACCTGCAGGGCAAAGCCATTTTTGATCCCAGACCTATAATTACTTGAACCCTGGTAGAGGTCCACAAGATAAAGCCACATGCCAATATAATACAAGTCTATGCTGTAAGGTGATTTTCAAGTTTCATCCATATGAAGCCTCTGTAAAACATAAGACCCCTGATGCAAGGCTAATTTAAAAAAAAAAAATCAAAAGTGATCCAGATTTGGTAACCCTTGGGTTTGCAGTTAGGAGCAAAAAGATTTTTTGAATTTTCACCCTATAAGCACATGTTTATGACCAAATTTGGGAATTCTTGGCCTTATGGCTAGTAACAAGATGGTTTCTGAAGTTTTCACTCCATAAACCCGTGTAAAATTTGTGACCCCTGGTGCAAGGCCAAACTTGATCCTAGGATTGTAACTTGGGCCCTCTTTGTAGTTGTCCACTAGATAGTGCTATAATTATGCAAAATTTGGTAGCCCTAAGCCTTATGGCTATGTACACCAAGATTTAAAAGTTTTCCCTATATAAGCCCATGTAAATCTTGTGAACCTCCCCCCCCCCCAAGCATGAGGCCAAATTGACCCCAGGACTGTAATTTGGGCACTTTTCGTAGACCCCAACTAGATCAAGCTAGATGCAAAATTTGGTACCTCTAGGCCTTATGGCTAGGTACTGGAAGATTTCTTAAGTTGTCACTATGTAAGCCCATGTAAAACTTGTGACCCTGCAGCGGGGCCAATTTTGACCCCAGGGCTAAAATTTTGGCCTGCTTGGTAGAGGGCCACTAGATATAGCTACATGCAAAATTTGGTTGCTCTAGGCCTTATGGCTAGGTACAGGAAGATTTTTAAAGTTTTCTCTATATAAGCCTATGTAAAAATTGTGACCCCTGGGGCAGAGCCAATTTTGACCCCAGGGCTATAGTTTGAAGAAACATGATAGAGGTCTACTACATAAAGCTACATGCCAAATTTGGTAGCCCTATGCCTTATAGTTTCAGACAAGAAGATTTTTAAAGATTTCCAATATTTTTCAGTTTTGTTGCCATGGCAACCAGAGTTTTTGAAGGAATTAAATTCTTTCAAGAAATTCTGAAGAGGACCATGGCAGGATCATTTCTGTGAAGTTTCATGAAAATTGGATGGGTAGTTTCAGAGAAGAAAATGTTTGAAATAAAAGTTAACACACGGACAGACGGACGGATGGACACACGATGGACACCGGGCCATGACATAAGCCCGCTGGCCTTCGGCCAGTGGAGCTAAAAACTATGCAAGTTTCATGAAAATCCAACCACAAATGCATACTTTATCGTTTAAACAAGAAATCAAAATTCTAAACGCTGTTTAAGAGAAAAAGAAATTTAAAGTTTTCCTTCTTTGTTCCCATCTTCGAACTTGTGACCCCCGGGGCGGGGCCAGTTTTGACCCAGGGGCATCATATGAACAAACTTGGTAGAGGTCCACTCTGAGATGCAACATACCAAATATCAAAGCTCCACACCTTTCGGTTTCAGAAAAGAAGAATTTTAAAGTTTTCCTTCTTTGTTCCCATGTTCGAACTTGTGACCCCAGGGGCTTGGCCAGTTTTGACCCAAGCAGCATCCTTGAAACAAACTTGGTAAAGTACACTAGGAGATGCTACATACCAAATATCAAAGCTCTATGCCTTCCCATTTAAGAGAAAAACAAAATTAAAGTTTTCCTTCTTTGTTCCTATGTTTGAACTTGTGACCGCCGGTGCTGGGCCAATTTTAAGCCACAAGGGTATCATATAAACAAACTTAGTAGAGGTCTACTAGGCGATGCTACATACCAAATATCAAAGCTCTACGCCTTCCAGTTTCAGAGAAGATGATTCTTAAAGTTTTCCTTCTCTGTTCCTATGTTCGAACTTGTGACCCCCGGGGCAGGGCCAACTTTTGCCCCAAGGGCATCATATGCACAAACTTGGTAGAGATCCACCAGAAGATGCTACATACCAAATATCAAAGCTCCATGCCTTCCTGTTTCAGAGAAGAAGATTTTTAAAGTTTTCCTTCTTTGTTCCTATGTTGGAAATTGTGACCCCCGGGGCGGGGCCAGTTTTGACCCAAGGGGCATCATATGAACAAACTTGGTAGAAGTCCACTAGGCGATGCTACATAACAAATATCAAAGCTCTACACCTTCCAGTCTCAGAGAAGATGATTTTTAAAGTTCCCCCTCTTTGTTCCTATGTTCGAACTTGTGACCCCTGGGACAGGGCCAGTTTTGACCCCAAGGGCATCATATGAACAAATTTGGTAAAGGTCCACTAGGAGATGCTTCATGCCAAATATCAAAGCTCTATGCCTTCTAGTTTTAGAGAAGATGATTTTTAAAGTTTTCCTTCTTTGTTCCTATGTTGGAAATTGTGACCCCCCGGGGCGGGGCCAGTTTTGACCCCAGGGGCATCATATGAACAAACTTGGTAGAGGTCCACTAGAAGATGCTACATGCCAAATATCAAAGCTCTACACCTTCAAGTTTCAGAGAAGAAGAGTTTTAAAGTTTTCCTTCTTTGTTACTATGCTCAAACTTGTGACCCCCGGGGCGGGGCCAATTTTGACCCCAGGGGCATCATATTAACAATCTTAGTACAGGTCCACTACATAACAAATATCAAAGCTCTACACCTTCCAGTTTCAGAGATGATGATTTTTAAAGTTTCCCCTCTTTGTTCCTGATGCTTCATGCCAAATATCAAAGCTCTATGCCTTCTAGTTTTAGAGAAGATGATTTTTAAAGTTTTCCTTCTTTGTTCCTATGTTGGAAATTGTGACCCCCGGGGCGGGGCCAGTTTTGACCCCAGGGGCATCATATGAACAAACTTGGTAGAGGTCCACTAGAAGATGCTACATGCCAAATATTAAAGCTCTACGCCTTCAAGTTTCAGAGAAGAAGATTTTTAAAGTTTTCCTTCTTTGTTACTATGCTCAAACTTGTGACCCCCGGGGCGGGGCCAGTTTTGACCCCAAGGGCATCATATTAACAATCTTAGTACAGGTCCACTAGGCAATGCTACATACCAAATATCAAAACTCTACGCCTTCCAGTTTCAAAGAAGATGATTTTTAAAGTTTTCCCTCTTTGTTCCTATGTTCAAACTTGTGACCCCCGGGGCAGGGCCAGTTTTGACCCCAAGGGCATCATATGAACAAACTTGGTAGAGGTCCACTAGGAGATGCTTCATGCCAAATATCAAAGCTCTATGCCTTCTAGTTTTAGAGGAGAAGATTTTTAAAGTTTTCCTTCTTTGTTCCTATGTTGGAAATTGTGACCCCCGGGGCGGGGCCAGTTTTGACCCCAGGGGCATCATATGAACAAACTTGGTAGAGGTCCACTAGAAGATGCTACATGCCAAATATCAAAGCTCTACGCCTTCAAGTTTTAGAGAAGAAGATTTTTAAAGTTTTCCTTCTTTATGACTATGCTCAAACTTGTGACCCCTGGGGCGGGGCCAGTTTTGACCCCAGGGGCATCATATGAACACACTTGGTAGAGGTCCACTAGGAGATGCTACATACCAAATCTCAAAGCTCTGCGCCTTCTAGTTTCAGAGAAGAAGATTTTCAAAGATTTTGCTTTTTTTTCCCTTTTTGTTGCCATGGCAACCAGAGTTGTGGGTGGAATTCAATTCTTTGAACAATTTTGGTAGAGCTTCACCCAAGGAACACCCCTGCCAAGTTTCATCAAGATTGGCCCAGAGGTTTAGGAGAAGAAGATGTTTAAAGAAATTGTTGACGGACGCCGGACGCCGGACATAGGGCGATCACAATAGCTCACCTTTAGCACGTTGTGCTAATGTGAGCTAAAAAGTGCGGAAAAATGTTTTATCAGTGAAATTTTGTAAGTCCAAGGCCCGTAAATGCGTCAAAAAGCAGTGGAGCAGGATGAAACTCGAACTTGATGTGTAAGTCATGGTGGTTGATGTACACACCAAAAATCAGCTCTATATGTAGCAGCGTTTAGAAAAAAAGTGCGGAAAAATGTTTTATCAGTGAAATTTTGTAAGTCCAAGGCCCGTAAATGTCTGTAAGTCATGGTGGTTGAGTTACACAGCAAATCCCAGATCAATACCTACCAGCGTTTAGGAAAAAAGTCTGGAAAACTGATTTATCAGTGAAATTTTGTAAGTCCAAGGCCCATAAATCTGTGAAAGACCAGTGGACCAGAACGAAAGTCGAACTTGATCTGTAAGTGATGGTGGGTGACTTACACACCAAAACTCAGCTCAATATGTACCAGCGTTTAGAAAAAAAGTCCAGAAAACTGAATTGCCGGACTGACGGACAAACGGATGGACGGTAGGGGACTAATAACACATACTCACTGGAATGGACACACAATGTGCACAGGACCATGACATATGTTGGCTGGCCTTTGGCCAGTGGAACTTTAAAAAAAAGTTTTTCTGCAAACTAAATTTAATATTCATGCATACATGCATAATGTTTCACAGAAACTGGATCTGTATAACAAATACTTTTTTGTCTATCCATCAAAGAGAAGCTGAGCCTTCAAAAGCACTTTAACTAAGACCCACAATTTGGTAATGCTATGCTTAAAAATATATAAAGGACAGCTCTAATCTAGACCAAAGGACACAGAGTATGCACTTTGTTACTTGATCTACACTGTCTGGAATTTGGCAAGATATTCTTACCAAAGCAAGCATAAAAAGGGAAGTATTGCTGTCCACCATACAGATTTACTTGTCATGTCATTGCAATATCTTTGGCACCCTAAGGATTAAATGAGTTTTAAATGAGTTTTTTTTTTTTTCTAGAACTATGATTATCCTACAGCCAAACTACAAAATATCAAATTACAGTATACTAAGTAAATTAACTTACCTGGTGCTTTGTAATTTGGATTACTTTGAATGTCAGATAAGTGTTTTAAGGAAGTTTCTTTCTGGTCCTGAAAAATGAAAAGTACAAGACAGTGAAATATGACAGTTTATTTGTTGATAATGATAGTTCCTTGGTACCTACTTTTAAAACCAATCACATTTAAGTTTAACATTACAAGAAAGGAAAGAGAAAGAGACTATCTATCAACTAGACATTGCAATACTTGAAACATCTAGCTATCTGTGTTTAAACATTTGTGATATTTTCCTTGATTGCTCTTTAACTCTTTACCAATTAATCCTGTGTTGAAATGACCTGTGGGAAAATTTCTTTCGAAAACATTATGGTAAAAGGAGAAAATGCTGGTAACCAGCATTTTCTCCTTTTCCCAATGTTTTCAATCCTTCCAAAGACAAGTTTCATCAACTAAGTTACATTCAATTTGCTGTCTGCAAATGCTATCAACTTGGACCAGTCTAAAACTTGGTTGTTTGGTAAAGAGATTAGATCTCGACTGACTGTACCTAGGCGTTTCCTTTGGGATAGTGTACACCTTTTGTAGCCATAGTTTCAAATTTGCCAAGGTTGAAATTAGGAATAATATGGAAAGGTTGGTTTTAACCTTTACTTTGCTAAGCCCAACTGAAGTACCTTTTTCAGAGAGTATAGAGAACATGCAGTCTTATCTTGGATCTACACTGTCCAATAGGGAGATATTTTCTCCAAAAATACCTTTGAAACTTTTAACCCTTAGGTTAACGACTCACTGATCTTTTGCAAACAGTGTAGATCAAGATCAGATCTACATTGTCTAATAAGGAGGTATTTTTTTCTAAAACATAAGCAGTGTTTCCGATCACATAAAAATGTGTGTGAATATTCACACATACATTTTGAAATAATCAGGTACAACTTAACGCCCATATACATTCCGGAATGTACACGAATTGCATACCAAAAAACATAATTTTCGCTGGAAACGATCCACAGAAGATACATGTATGGGTAAGTCAATCAGGTTGCTAATTCAAAAACATGGATTTTCCATAACCAAATATAGAAACTCACTTTTTTCGGATACCTTTATTTATAATTTATAATCTTCTGCTAAGTGGCATTTTAAAGATACACACCCATCACAAGTTGGCTGATCATGTACCTACATCTAACCTCGTCTAAGGGGTTTCCATTTTGAAATACTACAAGTCACATGATCTTTAACATGGCACACCCGTGTAAATCGATTAGTAACGGCAATTACAGCCATGGTGATAAGCAACCTGTCGCTGAAAAATGCCTAATGAATTGAAAGACCAAGTTAGAAAATATTGTTTGTCCATGGAAATGTATTTCTAAAGTTTCTGCTGAAAAATTGCGACAAGTATTTTCTTTTTTAAGTGGAATATTACAGTTTAAGAATGGAAAAGCTGTGTATTTCTGGCAAACAAATGTACCGTGTAGGTGCTTATCAAGCTACAAGATACAGCTGTGGGACTTGATCAACAGATCACTTGAGGTTTGCCAAAATTAATATCAAATACAGTAAAACCTTGATAATTCGAAGTCACAAGGGGACAAAAGCAAAATTTCAAATTTTCCCGGTCCTCGAATTATCCAAAATGTCAATGAAAACAAAGTTGCATTCCGATCAAGGTCGGCAAATCAAGGTATGCTTCCCCGAGCAATATGACCAAGTTTTGTTCCTTTTTATCGTAACATTCCAGAAATATCACACTGAGAGGAGTTATTTTCTTTAAATGCACGTTTTTGATTACTAGGGAATGAGTTTTTGGAATTTAGTCATGCTCTATTTCAACCTGTCTGGGTTTTTTTTTTTTTTGGAAAGGTCAGTACTGTAATTTTTACAAAATCAAACAAGAGGGCCGATAAGTACAAACCTTACATACCAAACATTACAACTCTAGGCCAAATGGTTTCAACAAAGAAGACTTACAAAAGCCCACGTGAAAGTCGTTACCTCAGGGTAAAGCCATTTTGACCATAGGAATATAATTATATGAATCCTGCTAGAGGTCCACAAGATAAAGCTACATGCCAAATAACACTGGCCGAGGCCATATGGTCATAAATAAGCAGATTTTCAAAGATTTCTCAATATGAAGCCCCTGTAAAACATGTGACCCTGGAGGTGGGGTTAATGTCAATCCAAGGGCTAAATGTTAAACAAATAATCCAAATTTAGTAGCCTTATAATTTATTGCAAGGAGCAAGAACATTTTCGAGTTTTTGCTCTATAAGCACATGTTAAACTTATGACCCATAGGGTGGGACCAATTTTGACACCAGGGCATTAATATGAACAGTTTTGGAAGTGGCATGTTACATGATAATATTCACAAAATATTACAGCTGTATCTTAATGTCAGGACCAAGAAGATCTTTAAAGTTTTCTCTATATAAGCCTATGTGAAAGTTGTGACTTCTTGGGTGGGGCCGATCTTGACCCCAGGGCTATAATTTGAACACTCTTGGTAGAGGTCCATCAGATAGATATACATGCAAAATTTTGTAGCCCTAGGTCTTCTGGTTAGGAGCAAGAAAAACTTAAAAAGTTTTCACAATATAGGACCATGTAAAACTTGTGACTGCCAGAGCGGGGCCAATTTTGACCCCAGAGTTATCAGTTGGGCTATCTTGGTGGAAGCCCACTAGATAAAGCTACATGTAAAATTTGGTGGCCCTAAGCTTTATGATTAGGAACTAGAAGATTTTAAAAGTCATCACTATATAAGCCAATGTAGCCCCTGGGACAGGGCCAATTTTGACCCCAGGGCTAAAATTTGTAGTACATTAGTAGAGGTCAATTTGATGAAGCTACACGCCAAATTTGATAGCCCTAAGCCTTCTACTTTTGAACCAGTCACTTATAAAATTTTCACTACATAAGCCCATGTAAAGCTTCTGACCATAGGGCGTGGCCAATTTTGACCCCAGGGCTATAATTTGAAGACACTTAGTAGAAATCCAATAGATGAAGCTTGTTGCAAACTTTGGTAGCCCAAGGCCTAATGGTTACGAACAAGAAGCTTTTAAAATTTTCACTAAAGCCCATGTTAAACTTGTAACGATGGACATGGGGCCATGACATAAGCTCGCTGGCCTTTGGCCAGTGGAGCTAAAAATCTGCCCGTCTGCAATCACCCCCCCGATAACTGTCGCCCCACAGGAAAGTATACAAACTTTAATTTGTTGACATGAGAAAACAGCCGAAGGTAAGATTAATATGGTGCTTCCGTTATTCCAGAAAAATAAAACAAGAGGGCCACGATGGCCCTGGATCGCTCACCTGAGTCAATAGGTGAAATTTCAGCCGAGGATCATAATGACCCAATTTAAAACTCATCTGAGATATTATTAAGACAAACATTCTGGTCAACTGAGCTGAAAATGTGGCCTCTGGAGTGTCCAAAATGTATTTCTTCAATTTGACCTAGCGACCTAGTTTATGAACCTATGTGACCATATTTCAAACTCATCCAAGATATCAAGACAAACTTCTTAGCCTAGGTTCAGGTGAATTGGGCTAGAAGAATTGCCGCCTCTAGAGTGCCAACAAGTGTAATTTGACCTAGTGACCTAGATTATGACCCTATGTGACCCAATTTCGAACCCATTCAAGATATCATCAAGTCAAACATGCTGACAAATTTTCAGGTCAGTTGAGCAAAAGTTGTGGCTTCTAGAACGCCCACAATACATTTCTTTAATTTGACCTAGTGACCTAGTTTATTACCCTATGTGACCCAATTTTGAACTCATCCGAGATATCATCAAGACAAACAAGTGACCACTTTTCAGGTCAATCGAGCAAGAATTGTGGCTGCTACAGAGCCCACAAGATATTTCTTTAAATTTAACATAGTGACCTAGTTTATGACCCTATGTAACCCAATTTTGAACTTATCCAAGATTTTATCAAAACAAACATGCTGATGAATTTTCAGGTCAATTGAGTAAGAATTGTAGCCTCTAGAGCACCCAAAGGGAATTTTTGTAAATTGATCTAGTGAGACCTGGTTTATGACCCTAGGTGACCCAAATTCAAACTCATCCGAAATTTCATCAAGACAAACATTCTGACCAATTTTCGGGTCAATTGAGTAAGAAATTAGGCCCCTAGAGTGTCCAAAAGGTATTTCTTTAATTTGACCCAGTGACCTAGTTTATGACCCAAGGTATCCCAAATTCGAACTCATCCAAAATTTTATTAAGACAAAGATACTGACCAATTCTCAAGACAATTGAGAAATAAATGTGGCCTCTAGACTGTCCACAAGGTATTTCTTTAATTTGACCTAGTGACCTAGATTATGTCCCCAGGTGACCCAATTTTGAACTCATCCTAGATTTCATCAAGACAAACATTCTGACCAATTTTCAGGTCAATTGAGCTAAAAATCTGGCCTCTAGAGTGTCCACAAGGTATTTTCAGGTCAATTGAGAAAAAATGTGGCCTCTAGAGTGCCCAGAAGGTGTTACTTTAATTTGACCTAGTGACCTAGTTTATGACCCTAGGTGACCCAATTTCAAACTCATCCGAGATTTAATTAAGACAAACATTCCGAAACATTTTCAGCTCAATTGAGCAAAAAATGTGGCCTCTAAAATGCCCACAAGGTATTTCTTTAATTTGACCTTTTGACCTAGTTTATGACCCTAGGTGACCCAATTTTGAACTCATCCAAGATTTAAATTAGGACAAACATTCTGACAAATTTTCAGGTCAATTGAGCAAAAAATGTGGCCTCTAGAACGCCCACAAGGTATGTCTTTAATTTGACCTAGTGACCTAGTTTATGACCCTATGGGATCCAATTTTGAAATCATCTGAGATTCCATCAAAACAAACATTCTGACCAATTTTCAGGTCAATTGAGCTAAAAATCTGACCTCTAGAGTGTCCACAAGGTATTTCTACAATTTGACCTTGTGACCTAGTTTATAACCACAGGTGACCCAATTTCAAACTCATCCAAGATTTATTTAAGACAAACATTCTGACCAATTTTCAAGTCAACTGAGCAAAAAATCTTACCTCTAGAGAGTCCACAAGGTATTTCTTTGATTTGACCTAGTGACCTAGTTCATGACCCAAGGTGACCCACTTTTGAACTCATTCGAGCTATAATTAAGACAAACATTCTGACCAATTTTCAAGTCAATTGAGCAAAATATGTGGCCTCTAGAGTGCCCACATGGTACTTCTTTAATTTGACCTAGTTTTTGACCCTAGGTGACCAATTTCAAACTCAGCTGAGATTTCATCAAAACAAACATTTGGACCAATTTCCAGGTCTATTGAGTAAGAAATGTGGCCTGTTGGGTGTCCACAAGTTATTTCTTTAATTTGACCTAATGACCTAGTTTATGACTGCATGTGACCCAATTTCAAACTCGTCCAATATTTAGTTAAGACCAACATTCTGGCCAATTTTCAAGTCAATTGAGCGAAAAATGTGGCCTCTAGACTGCCCATAACGTATTTCTTTAATTTGACCTACTGACCTAGTTTATGATCCTAGGTTACCCAAATTCGAACTCATCTGAGTTTCATCAAGACATAGGTGAATTGAGTAAGAAATGTGGCCTCTAGAGTGCCCACAAGGTATTTCATTTGACCTGGTGATCTAGTTTATAACCCCATGTGACCCAAATTCAAACTCATCCGAGATTTCATCAAGACAAACAATCTGACCCATTTTCAGGTCAACTGAGTAAGAAATATGGCCTCTAGAGTGTCCACAAGGTATTTCTTTAATTTGACCTAGTGACCTAGTTTATGACCCCAGGTGACCCAATATTGAACTCATCTGAGATTTAATTAAGACAAACATTCTGACCAATTTTCAGGTCAATTGAGTAACAAGTGTGGCCTTTAGAGTGTCCACAAGGTATTTCTTTGATTTGACCTAGTGACCTAGTTTATGACTCCAGGTGACCCAAACTCAAACTCATCTGAGAATTCATGAAGACACACATTCTGACTAATTTCCAGGTCAATTGAGTAAAAAGTGTGCCCACTAGAGTGTCCACAAGGTACTTCTTTAATTTAACCTAATGACCTAGTTTATGACCCCAGGTGACCCAAAATCAAACTCACATGAGCTTTCATCAATACAAACATTTTGACCAACTTTCAGGTCAATCGAGCAAAAAATGTGGCCTCAAGAGTGTCCACAAGGTATTTCTTTAATTTGACCTAGTGACCTAGTTTGTGACCCCAGGTGACCCAAATTCAAACTCATCTGAGATTTCATCAAGTCAAACATTCTGACCAATTTTCAGGTCAATTGAGTAAGAAATGTGGCAGCACGACGGACGACGGACATCGGACAACCACAAAAGCCCACCTTGAGCATGTTGTGAGCCGAAAATGGAAAATTTACATGTCTAGATTTATTGATTTAAATTCCTCAGACACCAGTGATTCTTTGAAATATTGTTGAATACGGCAACATGCAACTAGAAAAATGTTCAAAACGATCAAAGAATGAAAGCGGGAAAGATGACAAAGTAACAACAAGAGGGCTATTGGCCCTTAAGCGCTCACCTTAGTAAGGTCATTTAGGATTGATAAGGCTGAAAAGATCCTGGTCGTGATGATGTAAAACACGGGTGTAAGTGATCTCCTTTTTGACCAACTTGACCCATTTTTGAATTTGGAATCTGGCTCAAAATGTGGGCTCTACAGTGCACACAAGGTTTTTCTAAGATTTGGCCCAGTAACCTACTTTTTGACCTAACATGACCCAATTTCACACTTGTCCCAGATTTCATCCAGACAAACATTCTGACCAGGTCTCATGAGTATCAAGCTGAAAATGGGGCCTCTAGAGTGCATAAAAGGTTTTTCTACAATTTGGCCCAGTGACCAACTTTTTAACCCGATGTGACCCAATTTCAAACATGTCAAAGAATTTATCCAGACAACCATTCTGACCATGTTTCATGAGTATCAGGCTGGAAATGTGACCTCTAGAATGCAAACAAGGTTTTTCTAAGTTTTGGCCCCATGACCTACTTTTTGACCCAACATGACCGAATTTCATCCAGACACACATTCTGACTAAGTTTCATAAGTATCAAACTGAAAATGGAGCCTCTAGCGTGCACACAAGGATTTTCTAAAATTTGGCCCTGTGACCTACTTTTTTACCTGATGTGACCAAATTTTGAACTTGTCCCAGACAAATATTCTGAATAAAGTTTTATGAGTATCAAGCCAAATAAATATATGGCCTCTAGAGTGCACACAAAGTTTTTCTAAGACATGGCCTGGTGACCTACTTTTTGACCCAATGTGACCCTATTTCAAGCTTGTCTGAGATTTCATCCAGACCAACAATCTTTCCAAGTTTCATGAGTATCTAGCTGAAAATGTGGCCTCTAAAGTGCAAACTAGAGGCCCTTGAGGGCCTGAATTGCTCTACTGGCATTGAATTTCCTTTTTTTCTAGTATACATAATGAATTCATGATGCAAAAATGAAACAAGAGGGCCATGATGGCCCTGGTTCGCTCACCTGAGTAGAGTGCCTTAAAGGTATTTCTTTAATTTGACAAAGTGACCTAGTTTATGACCCCAGGTGACCCAATTTCAAACTCATACTTCACAAAGACAAACATTCTGACCAATTTTCAAGTCAATTGAGCAAAAAATGTAGCCTCTAGAGTGCCCTGAAAGTATTTCTTTAATTTGACCTAGTGACCTAGATTATGAACCCAGGTGACCCAAATTTGACCTGGTCTTGGACTTTATCAAAAGAAACATTTTAACCAATTTTCAAATCAGCTGAATAATAAATGTGGCCTCTAAAGTGCCCACTAGGTATTTCTTTAATTTGACCAAGTGACCTAGTTTATGACCCCAGTTGACCCAAATTTAGACTCATGTGAGATTTTATAAGGACAAACTTTCTGACCACATAATGTGGCCTCGAGAGTGCCAACAAGGCATTTCTTTAATTTGACCAAGTGACCTAGTTTATGACCCAAGATGACCCAATTTTGAACTCAATGAACTCGTTGTGCTTAGATGGGCTAACAAACTTAGAAGAGAATCACTACATACCAAATAAAGCCCTATGCCTTCCAGTTTCAAAGAAGAATTTTAAAGTTTTCCTTCTTTGTTCCTATGTTCGAACTTGTGACCCCCCCGGACTGGGCCAGTTTTGACCCAAGCAGCATCCTTGGAACGAACTTGGTAGAGGTCTGCTAGGAGATGCTACATACCAAATATCAAAGCTCTACACCTTCCCATTTAAGAGAAAAAGAAATTTAAAGTTTTCCCTCTTTGTTCCTATGTTCAAACTTCTGACCCCTAAAGCGGGGCCAGTTTTGACCCCAGAGGCATCATATGAACACACTTGGTAGAGGTCCACTCTGAGATGCAACATATCAAATCTCCAAGCCTTTCGGTTTCAGAAAAGAAGAATTTTAAAGTTTTCCTTCTTTGTTCCTATGTTCGAACTTGTGACCCCGGGGGCAGGGCCAGTTTTGACCCCAAGGGCATCATATGAACAAACTTGGTAGAGGTCTACTAGGAGATGCTACATACCAAATATCAAAGCTCTATGCCTTCTAGTTTTAGAATAGAAGGTTTTTAAAATTTTCCTTCTTTGTTACTATGCTCGAGCTTGTGACCCCCGGGGTGGGGCCAGTTTTGACCCCAGGGACATCATATGAACAAATTTGGTAGAGGTCCACTAGGAGATGCTACATACCAAATATCAAAGCTCTACGCCTTCTAGTTTCAGAGAAGAAGATTTTCAAAGATTTTGCTATTTTTTTCCTTTTGGTTGCCATGGCAACCAGAGTTAATGGGTGGAATTCAATCTCTTGAACAACTTTGGTCGAGCTTCACCTGAGGAACATCCCTGCCAAGTTTCATCAAGATTGGCCCAGTGGTTTAGGAGAAGATGTTTAAAGAAATTGTGGACGACGGACGACGCACAACGGACATTGGGCGATCACAAAAGCTCACCTTGAGCACTTTGTGCTCAGGTGTGCTAAAAAGGAAACATACAAAACAAGAGGGCCATGATGGCCCTGTATCGCTCCACTGGCTTATAAATATAAACCATGAAGAGAAGTCTTCACTATATAAGCCCTTATAAAACTTTGACCCCAGGGCTACAGTCGGACTAAATGGGGAATATGTGTATTAGAAGAATAACATGCCAAATTTGGGAGTTCTTGGCCTTATGGCTAGTAACAAGACGGTTTCTGAACTTTTCACTCCATAAACCCATGTAAAACTTGTGACCCCTGGTGCAGGGCCAAACTTGATCCTAGGGCTGTAACTTGGGCCCTCTTTGTAGTTGTCCACTAGATAATGCTATAATTATGCAAAATTTGGTAGCCTAAGCCTTATGGCTGTGTACACCAAGATTTAAAAGTTTTCCCTATGTAAGCCAATGTAAATCTTGTGACCCCCCCCCCCCCGCCCAGCATGAGGCCAAACTGACCCCAGGACTATAATTTGGGCACTTTTGGTAGACCCCAACTAGATCAAGCTAAATGCAAAATTTGGTAGCTCTAAAATTATGGCTAGGTGCAGGAAGATTTTTAAAGTTTTCTCTATATAAGCCTATGTAAAACTTGTGACCCCTGGGGCAGAGCCAATTTTGACCCCAGGGCTATAATTTCAAGAAACATGATAGAGGTCTACTACATAAAGCTACATGCCAAATTTGGTAGCCCTATGCCTTATGGTTTCAGACAAGAAGATTTTTAAAGTTTTCTCTATATAAGCCTATGTAAAACTTGTGACCCCTGGGGCAGAGCCAATTTTTACCCCAGGGCTATAATTTCAAGAAACATGATAGAGGTCTACTACATAAAGCTACATGCCAAATTTGGTAGCCGTATGCCTTATGGTTTCAGACAAGATTTTTAAAGATTTCCTATATTTTTCAGTTTTGTTGCCATGGCAACCAGAGTTTTGAAGGAATCAAATTCTTTCAAGAAATTCTCAAGAGGACCATGGCAGGATCATTTCTGTGAAGTTTCATGAAAATTGGATGGGTAGTTTCATAGAAGATGTTTGAAATAAAAGTTAACGCACCCACGGACAGACAGACAGACGGACGGACGCACGACGGACACCGGGCCATGACATAAGCCCACTGGCCTTCGGCCAGTGGAGCTAAAAATGGAGGGGGAGGTGTTGTTGCAACTGTGCTTGAAAACAATAAAATGGCATAAGTAGGCATGGTGAATCGAACAAATAGTGAAAAAAAATTGAAGTACAATTTCTCAAAACCAATTGTTTGGAATCCAGCCATATTTGATAGGGTATCAGTACTCATTGTTTTACACAATCCCTGCAAGTTTCAAAGAAATGTGACTAATAATGTGGACTGTGTTGTGTAAACAATACTAAGTCATCAAATGGCTGCTTTTCCTAAATTAATTGCTAGATTATCTTCATTTTTAATAGAGTTCAATCCCTTGATCATACAAGTAATCTTTGCAAGTTTCAACAGAATTTAATAAAAAATGTAACTTAACTGCGTAAACAAGAAATGTAAATGATCAAAATTAATTGGCTCCTATCCCAATACTGATGGTCATTTCCCCCCCCCCCCCCCCAAAATCAATAGAATTCAAGCTATTGATAATATAAAGCAACTGTGCATGTTTCATGAAAATTAAACCACAACTGCCGACAATCAAGAATTGTATATTTTCAAACTTAATTGGCTACTTTTCCCATACTGATTATTGAATTTTTTTCAAAATCAATAGGGTTAAAGCTGCGGGTGATACAAAGCAACTGTGCAAGTTTCATGAAAATCCCATAACAAATGCAGCCCTCATCGCACAAACAAGAAATCAAAATTTTGAACTTCAAATGGTTACTCTTCCCACACTGATTGTCGGATTTTTTTCAAAATCAATAGGGTTCAAGCTATTGATGAGATAAACAAACTGTGCATGTTTCATGAAAATTCGACCACAAATGGAGACTAAATCGTGTAAACAAGAAATTGAAATTTTGAACTTTACATGGCTACTTTTTCCACACTGACTGTCAGATTTTTTTGAAAATCAAAAGGGTTCTAGCTATTGATCAGATAAATAAACTGCAAGTTTCACAAAAATCCAACCACAAATGAAGACTCTATCGCATAAACAAGAAATAGACACTTTGAACTTTAAGTGGCTACTTTTCCCACACTGGTTGTTGGATTTTTTTCAAAATCAATAGGGTTCAAGCTATTGATGAGATAAACAAAGTGTGCAAATTACAAGAAAATCTGATCAGAAATGCAGACTTTATCGTTTAAACAAGAAATTGAAATTTTAATATTCAAATGGCTACTTTTCCCACACTGATTGTCAGATTTTTTTCAAAATCAATAGGGTTCAAGCTATTGATGAAATGAACAAACTGTGCAAGTTTCACGAAAATCCGACAACAAATGAAGACTTTATCGTGTAAACAAGAAAAAGACTGATGAACAGACGACGGAAACCATACCATGACATAAGCTTTGCTGGCTTACAGCCAGTAGAGCTAAAAAATTTTTTCCAAGATTTGGCCCAGTGACCTATTTTTTTTAACTGATGTGACCTTTTTTCAAAATTGCCCGAGATTTTATCCAGAAAACAAGAGGGCCATAATGGCCCTGTATCGCTCCACTGGTTTATAAATATAAACCATAAATACTAAACATTTAAATTCTGAGCCAAATGGTTTCAAAATGAAGACTTACAAAGTTTTCTCTGTAAAAGCCCATGTGAAAGTTGAGACCCGCAAGGCAAAGCCATTTTTGATCCCAGAGCTATAATTACTTGAACCCTGGTAGAGGTCCACAAGATAAAGCCACATGCCAAAATAATACAAGTCTTTGCTGTATGGTTATAAATAAGGTGATTTTCAAGTTTTGTTCATATGAAGCCTCTGTAAAACATAAGACCCCTGATGCAAGGCTAATTTAAAAAAAAAAAAATCAAAACAGGAAGATTTCTTAAGTTGTCACTATGTAAGCCCATGTAAGACTTGTGACCCCTGCGGCGGGGCCGATTTTGACCCCAGGGCTAAAATTTTGGCCTGCTTGGTAGAGGCCCACTAGATATAGCAACATGTGAAATTTGGTAGCTCTAGGCCTTATGGCTAGGTACAGGAAGATTTTTAAAGTTTTCTCTATATATGCCTATGTAAAACTTGTGACCCCTGGGGCAGAGCCAGTTTTGACCCCAGGGCTATAATTTGAAGAAAATTGATAGAGGTCTACTACATAAAGCTACATGCCAAATTTGGTAGCCCTATGCCTTATAATTTCAGACAAGAAGATGTTTAAAGATTTCCAATATTTTTCAGTTTTGTTGCCATAGCAACCAGGGTTTTTGAAGGAATCAAATTCTTTCAAGATATTCTGAAGAGGACCATGGCAGGATCATTTCTGTGAAGTTTCATAAAAATTGGATGGGTAGTTTCAGAGAAGAAGATGTTTGAAATAAAAGTTAACGCACGGACGGACAGGCTGACGCACAGACGGACAACGGACACTGGGCCATGACATAAGCCCGCTGGCCTTTGGCCTGTGGAGCTAAAAATATTCTGACAAGTTACATGAACATCAAGCTTAAAATATGGCCTCTAGAGTGCACATATGGTTTTTCTAAGATTTGGCCTAGTGACCTACTTTTTCACCCAACGTGACCCAATTGACCAAACGACAGCAGCTGTCAATCAAAAAAATCAATAGGCCAATCAGCGATCAGCATTTTTCCATTTAGAGCGGAAGCCGTCTTACCGTTACAAAACCTAGACATTCTGAATCATTAGGAGTTTTAACCATATATATATATGTATGTGTGTGTGTGTGCGAGGAAAAAATGAATAACTTTAAACTTGATATCCATTATTAATCCTTAGGACTGCAATTTCAAGATGCAGAGTTATACCAGGTAAAATTATGGTTACAGAAGACATACTCAGATTGTAAAGGAGGAAAATAAATCAATACTTCTCGTAAATATGCTGTTTTATAGTCATAAGTTTTCCAGAATTTCAATCTTAGCATCAGATACCCGTTTCTTAACTAAAAGAAATGTATAGATAATATTTGAGACAATAATTGGATTTTATTTTCAGTTTTTCATTTCCTTTACCTTATTTTTCATTTAAATACATACTCTATGATTCATTTTCTTACCAAATCGAGTTGACTTGTTATTTTGAATGCTGATTATCTCTTTAGTTGATTTTTTTTCCCTCGCAAATTATCCTTAAATAAAATTTGATTCGACAAACTTTGTGTAAAAATAGTTAATTTCCTCGAAAATGTTTTTCATATAGTCTTCATGGAAGTCAAACCTAAACAGCCCCTTTTAAAATAAAATGCAATGTAGGCACACTTTAGAAGTTTGTTTAAAAACAAATGCCATCTTCCTCCATCAGTAAACCATTAAAAACATTGATCTCATTAGTGTCTATATATTAACGCATTTATGAATGCAAACTTAAAGCCTGTAAAATTAAAGACCATATGCCACCCTATATATTACCATCTTTCCCCTCCCTTTATTTTCAGTCTTTTAATCTCCCTCAAACTATTATTTATAAATTGAAAATCAAAGAGAAACCAGTCAAGCCGTTTTCGTTTTATTTGTTGTACATGTTGCCACTTGTTACGCAAAACGTGGAGCAAGAATTTATATAAATGTGGTATTCCTTTGATATCGGTATACCACCCCAAAAGCGTCAGGCACTGCCCTACTTGTAAAATTACACGCACATGTCATATCAGTCTGACACTTTGTGACTGTCTATAACCCCTTTCAACAATTATTAGTGATTGAAATTTGGATTATACATGTTCAATGTGCAAGTCAATTTATTTTTCTATTACTCTTACAGAATAGTATTTAGCAGCGAATGCTTAGAAATATATTCATGTTTTTATTCTTTTCATTCTTATCCTCGGGTTTTTCCCTATAACTTGAAAAAATCAATTTGGTAACCTATCATTTGTTTATGTATCTTCTAATTTTGATTCAAACATCTGGTAATCATATTACCCTGTTAAAATCATGTATATTTTGTTTGGTAATGTAAAAGTCTTGCAATTGTGGTGAAATTATTGAAGCATATATCACGTACTAAGTAATGGAAACATTTCTATAATTGAAGTCTGAACTTGGAAAAAAGCTTATTTTTGTTCAGGCAAAAGATTACTTGTATTAGAAGACCAATGAGCTTTCAGAAATATTTAGGGAGCAAGAGTTACATGTCTGCGTACTATACAGGTCTACATTATCAAATGTTAGTGGTGTAAGAGGTGTAAGTCAACTCACTTCGAAATAAACAGCCTCTGTTTCAATTTTCACCTCTAAAACTTTGAAAAACCTGAATTCAAAAGATGTAACTACCTTTTCTCCAATTGTTCCCATGCTTATTTATCTTGAACAATTATTTTGTGTTAAAATATCCTATGGTAACTTGCATATGTCTCCTAGCTCAATCCTCGTGTGTGGGTAATGTTTGTGTAGGTTTTTCGATTCACAGGTCACGTGACATCAGTGGGAGGAGGGATCTATCATCTGTCGTTTGGTTAATTTCAGACTTGCCCATGATTTTATCAAGACAAACATTCTAAGTTTCATGAGCATCAGGCTGAAAATGTGGCCTCTAGAGTGTTCGCAACATTTGGCCCTGTGACCTATTTTTCACCCAATGTGATCCAATTTCAAACTTGTCCGAGATTTTATCAAGACAAACATTCTGACCCATTTTCATAAGGATCTGGCTAAAACTGTGGCCTCTATGGTGCACACAAGGTAAATGCTGATGACGCACGGCGTATGATGCACGACTGATGCCAGACACAGCACGATCACAAAAGCTCACCTCGAGCATTTTGTGCTTAGGTGAGTTCAAAACAGACAAAGCCAGTAAGAGGTGCCTACATATAAATGGCCTACAACAAAATGCTTTCTTCCTGTTAACCTTTTATGGAACAATCCTATGTTTTAACTACTCTGGGGAAAAAGGTTTTTGAAAATGTTGTGGTAAAGGAAGACAAGACAGCCATTGGCCTAGCCCTCTTCTGAGTAAGGTTATCTAGGATTGATAAGGCTGAAAAGATCCTGGTCATGATCATGTAAAATGCATGAGTGTAAGTGACCTACTTTTTGACAGATTCCACCTATTTTTGAATTTTGAATCTAGCTCAAAATATGGCCTCTACAGTGTGCACAAGGTTTTTCTAAGATTTGGCCCAGTGACCTATTTTTTGACCCGACATGACTCAATATCAAACTTTTGCGAGATATCATCAAGACAAACATTCTGACAATGTTTCATGAGTATCAGACTAAAAACTGTGGTCTTTAGACTGCACACAAGGTTTTTCTAAGATTTGGCCCTGTGACCTACTTTTTGACCCGACATGATCCAATTTTGAACTTGTCAAAGATTTCATTTAGACAAACATTCTAACCAAGTTTCATGAGTATCAAACTGAAAATGTGGCCTCTAGAGTGCACACAAGGTTTTTCAAAGATTTGGCCAAGTGACCTACTTTCTGATCCGACCTGACCCAATTTTGAACTTGTCAGAGAATGTATCAAGACAAACATTCTAAGTTTCATAAGTACATCCAGGCTAAAAATGTGGCCTCTAGAGTGCACACAAAGTTTTTCTATGATTTCCATGACCTACTTTTTGACCTGACATGAGCTTGTTCGAGATTTCATAGGGGTCCTGCGTGGCTCAGTGGTAAAGCGTGGGACTCGTAACCTGGAGGCCCCGGGTTCGAGCCCTGCCTGATCTGCTGGGTTTTTCGTGGGTGTGTCCTTGGGCAAGACACTTCAGTGCCCTAGCCTAGTACTGGTAAAACCCAGGAAATACATGAATATGTGAGCTGTCACCGTGATATGACTGAAATAATGTTGAAAGCGGCGTAAAACACCATTCAATCAAATCGAGATTTCATCCTGACAAACATTCTCACCAAGTTTCGTGAGTAGCAGGCTGAAAATGTGGCCTCTAGAGTGCACACAAGGTTTTTCTAAGATCTGGCCCAGTGACCTATTTATTGACCCGGCCTGACCTAATTTCATACATTTCAGAGACTTTATCCAGACAAACATTCTAAGTTTCATCAGTATCAGGATGAAAATATGGCCTCTACAGTGGACACAAGGTTTTTCTAAGATTTGGCCCCGTGACCTACTTTTTGATCCCACCCCTGCGAAAAATGTTCAAGAACAAGTGGTGAGTTCATGAACATTCAAGAACCTTTCTTGAACCTTAAGAACTGTTCTTGAAGCAATAAAACAGTTCAAGAACTGAGGTTCTAGAACCCAAATGGTTCTTGAATACTGGTTCTAAAAACACGAAAGTGAAAGAACATTAATTCTAGAACACCATCAGTTCTTGAACTGATCTGAAAGTTCATGAACTTTCAAGAACCTTTCTTGAACCTTTAGACCTGTTCTTGAACTAATAAAACAGTTCCTGAACTGAGGTTCTAGAACCCAAATGGTTCTTGAACTTCTGTTCTAAACACACAAAAGTGAAAGAACATTAATTCTAGAACACTACCAGTTCTTGAACTGATCTGAAAGTTCTTGAACAGTTGACCTAGAATACAAATGGTTCCAGAACATTGCTTTTAATACATTGACCAAAATCTACAAACCCTGGTTCTAAAACTGTACCAGTTCTTGAACTGTTAGAAATCTAGAATTTGGTAAACTTGTATGTTTTGCTGCAAATTTGTGTAATGGCAAAAATTAGCAAGTTGTCTTCCCTTCAATTTGCATAAAAGTGGTTTCAGATGCTTGTTTACATTTCAGATGCATACATGTGCTAACTTTCAGAAACATTAGAAGCCATGAGGTCTAGTGTATTTATGCAGGGATCATACATGTGTACATACAGTATATTATCCCTGATTTATGTGAAATGGCAGTAATATAACTGTTTCAGACTCATTTACATTTTTGAAGTCAATCAGATAATTTGAATTTTTTTCTGTCACAATGTTTTGAAAATTGCCACTTCATTTTCCACTTGATTTATGTGGGATTGCATAATATGCTATGGATGATTTACACAATGGCTCTTTATCAACTTTTATCTTGCTACTAAAATTAAGTTACAAGCAATCTCTGCATTGCCGCAGTCTCTTACGTAATGGTAGAGTCAAGCCCAAAACTGAATAAGTCCAGTTGGTGAATAAGCAGGACTTTAGCTAGCCTCGGAAATTCAGGAATAGATGACCCATTGACCCGAAAGTTTCAGGGGTCAAATCTAATTTTTCAAGAGTCAAACAAAAAAAATCATGAGTTAAAAACAGAAACTTTAAGAGATTATAGTAACTTTTTGTTGTCGTTGGACTTATTATTAATATTGCAATATAGATGTGAGTGAACAATAGTGATTATGGTCAAGGTGGCTAGGGTTAAAACCTTATTCACCCAAGCAATCAATAAGAAAATTATGGACAATCAATTTCACTCAGAAGTCCTTTGTTAAACTTTGCTGAAATAATGATAAGACTTATTTATTTCTAGTACCATTCAAAAACATGTAAAGTTTTAATGTTCATTGGCCTGGATTTTTGTGTTTCATCGTCACTCGACGATATTACTGCAAACTTTTTTTTTCTGGATATTATCATATAAGTATCATTGATAAAAAAAAAATGCAATGAAAAGCAGAAATTGTATGACTTTGCAGGGGAACTTGCACTTGAGGACAAGTTCGGAGAACGAAACCGAAAGTAGATATCTACATCTACCTAAATTATTTACGCCTATCATTTTCGTTCGTATTAATCTCTTCATAAATATTAACAGATAGAGATCTACGATGTAATAGTTTACTAACCCTTATTTAATTGTCATGCTGGTTGACAAAATCGCAAACTTGCGGTTTTCTGAAAAAGAAGCGTAGAGAATATGGAGGAACATGTTTACTTTCATTCGGAAGGGTGCATGGAAACACCGGATTTCACTTTGAACAGCTTGATAACCATATTTCACCTCTTACGACCGTATTTCACATCAAATAGTAAATTCTTCGCCATGGCTATACTCATTCAGCTAATTTATTATGTAATTATCGCTAACATGTCAAAAAAAATCTTTTCAAATGGAATTAGAAGAAACCCTGACAAATTATCGTTAGAAAAAGATATTTTCCAGAAAATTAGCATAAAATTATACTATACATAAATATATTTCATTTCAGGTCAAAAATTTATCACTACAGAAAAAAAAAATTGTCATTTTTTGGTGAAATACGGTCATCAAGTGTTGAAACCTGTGAAATTCGGGTTTTTTTTTCATGCATCACATTCGGAAAATCTCGGGTAATCCGTTATTCAACATTACCTTCCGCTAGGTGGCATTTTTCAAATACATGACGTGCGCAATCAACATTGTCCAATTTAAATCCGTTAGATGCATAGAATATCGGCCGAGCTCTTCTCCACCTTTTGCAGTTGAATGTCAATTTCTTCTTGTTCGTTTTCATTGGCTAGTTCTGTAAAGCGCAATCAGACCTGGATGATGACTTTATAGGAAAGAAATATGGACAATGTTTGAATGTCGGGTAAGAATCGTTTGCATTTTCGTGTTTTCTGTTTGTGTCTTCGCGGAAGCCCGCAACAGAACAGAAGACTGAAGAACATCAATTTATCGAGAATATCTTTCAGTAGATCTAATCTCGCGATGCTTTCCAATATTTCGTCCACTGTTGTTTTATGTTGCTTGGCCGTTGCTCCTTCGTCCCCAAACCAGTTCATCCTGGAGTTTCTTGTGTTTGTGATTCCAGATTGGGTGATCTTACCGAAAATTTCAAAATGTCTTGTTTGTATCTAGTACATTTATGCAATCATTTGAATTAGATTTTAATTTTATTAGATCTCGATCTACATTTTTTTAAAAGTCTGTTTAAAGATCAAAATATAAGATACAATTATGGGATACTACCACATTGACACGTTTTGTTACAATCCTGAAAACAAATCTTGAATAACAAGAGGGCCATGATGGCCCTGGGTCGCTCACCTTAGTAGAGTGCCTTTAAGGTTTTTCTTTAATTTGACCATGTGACCTAGTTTTTGACTGCAGGTGACCCAATTTCAAACTGATATTTCATGAAGACAAACATTCTGACCAATTTTCAAATCAACTGAGCAAAAAATGTAGCCTTGAGTGCCCTAAAGATATTTCTTTAATTTGACCTAGTGATCTAGATTATGACCCCAGATGACCCAAATTTGAACTGGTCTTTGACTATATCAAAAGAAACATTTTAACCAATTTTCAAATCAAATGAATAATAAATGTGGCCTCTAGAGTGCCCACTAGCTATTTCTTTAATTTGACCAAGTGACCTAGTTTATGACCCCAGTTGACCCAAATTCAGATTCATGTGAGATTTTACAAAGACAAACATTCTGACCAATTTTCAAGGCAATTAAGCAAAGAATGTGGCCTCTAGAGTGTCCACAAGGTATTTCTTTATTTTGACCTAGTGACCTAGTTTATGGTTCCAGGTGACCCAAATCCAAACTCATCTGGTATTTCATCAAGACAAACATTCTGGCCAAATTTCAGGTCATTTGAGCAATAAATGTGGCCTCCAGAGTGCAAACAAGGTATTTCTTTAATTTGACCCAGTGAACTAGTTTATGACCCAAGTTGACCCAAATTAATCTTATGTGAGACTTTATAAAGACAAACTTTCTAACTAATTTTCAAGGCAATTGAGCAAATAATGTGGCCTCGAGAGTGCCAACAAGGTATTTCTTTAATTTGACCTAGTGACCTAGTTTATGACCCAAGATGACCCAATTTTGAACTCAATGAACTTGTTGCGCTTAGATGGGCAAACAAACTTAGAAGAGAATCACTACATACCAAATATCAAAGCTCTACACCTTCCAGTTTTAAAGAAGAATTTTAAAGTTTTCCTTCTTTGTTCCTATGTTCGAACTTGTGATTCCCGGGGCGGGGCCAGTTTTGACCCAGGGGCATCATATGAACAAACTTGGTAGAGGTCCACTCTGAGATGCAACATACCAAATATCAAAGCTCCACACCTTTCAATTTGAGAAAAGAAGAATTTTAAAGTTTTCCTTCTTTGTTCCTATGTTCGAACTTGTGACCCCAGGGGCTGGGCCAGTTTTGACCTAAGCAGCATCCTTGGAACAAACTTGGTGGAAGTCCACTAGGAGATGCTACATACCAAATATCAAAGCTCTATGCCTTCCCATTTAAGAGAAAAAAAAAATTTAAGTTTTCCTTCTTTGTTCCTATCTTGGAAATTGTGACCCCCGTGACGGGGCCAGTTTTGACCCCAGGGGCATCATATGAACAAACTTGGTACAGGTCCACTAGGAGATGCTACATGCCAAATATCAAAGCTCTACACCTTCAAGTTTCAGAGAAGAAGAATTTTAAAGTTTTCCTTCTTTGTTACTATGCTCAAACTTGTGACCCCCGGGGTGGGGCCAGTTTTGACCCCAGGGGCATCATTTGAACAAACTTGGTAGAGGTCCACTAGGCAATGCTACATACCAAATATCAAAGCTCTACGCCTTCCAGTTTCAGAATGCTACATACCAAATATCAAAGCTCTACGCCTTCCAGTTTCAGAAAAGATGATTTTTAAAGTTTCCCCTCTTTGTTCCTATGTTCGAACTTGTGACCCCCGGGGCAGGGCCAGTTTTGACCCCAAGGGCATCATATGAACAAACTTGGTAGAAGCCCACTAGGAGATGCTTCATGCCAAATATCAAAGCTCTATGCCTTCCAGTTTTACAGAAGAAGATTTCTAAAGTTTTCCTTCTTTGTTCCTATGTTTGAACTTGTGACCGCCGGGGCAGGGCCAGTTTTGACCCCAGGGGCATCATATGAACAAACTTGGTAGAGGTCCACTAGGAGATGCTTCATGCCAAATATCAAAGCTCTATGCCTTCTAGTTTTACAGAAGAAGATTTTTAAAATTTTCCTTCTTTGTTCCTATATTGGAAATTGTGACCCCCGGGGCGGGGCCAGTTTTGACCCCATGGGCATCATATGAACAAACTTGGTAGAGGTCCACTAGGAGATGCTACATGCCAAATATCAAAGCTCTACACCTTCAAGTTTCAGAGAAGAAGCTTTTTAAAGTTTTCCTTCTCTGTTACTATGCTCAAACTTGTGACCCCCGGGGCGGGGCCAGTTTTGACCCCAGGGGCATCATATGAACAAACTTGGTAGAGGTCCACTAGGCAATGCTACATACCAAATATCAAAGCTCTACGCCTTCCAGTTTCAGAGAAGATGATTTTTAAAGTTTCCCCTCTTTGTTCCTATGTTTGAACTTGTGACCCCCAGGGCAGGGCCAGTTTTGACCCCAAGGGCATCATATGAACAAACTTGATAGAGGTCCACTAGGAGATGCTTCGTGCCAAATATCAAAGCTCTATGCCTTCTAGTTTTACAGAAGAAGATTTTTAAAGTTTTCCTTCTTTGTTCCTATCTTGAAAATTGTGACCCCCCGGGGCGGGGCCAGTTTTGACCCCAGGGGCATCATATGAACAAACTTGGTAGAGGTCCACTAGGAGATGCTACATGCCAAATATCAAAGCTCTACACCTTCAAGTTTCAGAGAAGAAGATTTTTAAAGTTTTCCTTCTTTGTTACTATGCTCAAACTTGTGACCCTCGGGGCGGGGCCAGTTTTGACCCCAGGCGCATCAAATGAACAAACTTGGTAGAGGTCCACTAGGAGATGCTACATACCACATGTCAAAGCTCTGCGCCTTCTAGTTTCAGAAAAGAAGATTTTCAAAGATTTTGCTTTTTTTTCCTTTTTGTTGCCATGGCAACCAGAGTTGTGGGTGGAATACAATTCTTTGAACAATTTTGGTAGAGCTTCACCCAAGGAACATCCCTGCCAAGTTTCATCAAGATTGGCCCAGTGGTTTAGGAGAAGAAGATGTTTAAAGAAATTGTTGACGGACGCCGGACGCCGTACATAGGGCGATCACAAAAGCTCACCTTTAGCACGTTGTGCTAAGGTGAGCTAAAAAAAGAGAAAATGGTGCTGGCATTCTTGTTTTAACATATTTGCTCTTTGTTCAATGGCAAATCCTATCATTTGAGTGGCGTTTAATTTGATGTCTGCAAGTTTTTTAGAATGGATGAGGATAAGATTATTGTCATTTGGTAAAGCGATGACAATCAAAAACATCAATTGTAAATTGTTTGTGTATTGTTTGTTGTCTTGATTGTCCTTTTTTGTAGGGACTCACTGACCAGAAAAAGATCATAGCAGTTTGAATCTTGAAATGCAGAGTCCATAGCTCCAGATAAGTAGAAGGATACCAAAGTTTTAGTTTTGATCATAAAATTAATGTTCTAGATAATTTCTGTAACCCAGTTCTAGAACTGTTCATGAACCTTAAATTGTACTTCTAGAATTACAGGTTCAAGAATTTGTTTAAGAATGTGTTCAAGAACCTTTATTTAAGTTCATCAGTGTTCTAGAATGGCCATTTAATGTTCATGAACTTTTCAAGAACTAGAGTAAAGAATTGTTCTGGAACTGTTTCTTGAATTCCTCAAGGAAAGTTATTGAATAAGTTCTTGAACATCAGTTCTAGAATGGCCATTTAATGTTCATGAACTTTTCAAGAACTAGATTCAAGAATTGTTCTAGAACTTTCTAAGGAAAGTTCTTGATTTAGTTCTTGAACATAAGTTCTAGAATTATGGCCATTTAATGTTCATGGACTATTCAAGAACTAGATTCAAGAACTGTTCTAGGACTGTTTCTTGAATTCCTTGCAGGAGTTCTTGATTTAGTTCTTGAACATCAGTTCAAGAATTATGGCCATTTAATGTTCATGAACTATTCAAGAACTAGATTCAAGAACTGTTCTAGAACTGTTTCTTGAATTCCTCGCAGGGGCACCTGACCCAAAATCTGTGTGTCCAAGATTTTATCTAAATGAACATTCTGACAAAGTTTCATGAGGATCTGGCTGAAAAGGTCTCCTCTAGAGTGCACACAAGGTAAATGTTGACAACTGCATGATGCAAGACAGACGACGCACAAAGGACACAGCATGATCACAAAGGTTCACCTTGAGCACTTTGTGCTCAGGCGAGTTAAAAATGCTGCTGACCAGAATTTTCTCCTTTACCTTAAACATTTTCAACCCATTCAAAAATATATTCAATCATTTGAGTCACATTTTCTATGTCATTTGAAAATACTTTGAATTTGGACAAGTATTAAATTTGGGATCTGGTTAAGAGTTTAACCCTTTACCAGATGACAAAATTTTAGCCCTGTCCAAATTGAAGGCGTCTGCAAATGACAATTTCAGTGTGGCTAAAATGGTGCATTTTTTCTTTGATAGGATAGAAAACATTGTGGGAAAAGGAGAAAATGCTGGTGACCAGCATTTTATCCTTTTCCCACAATGTTTTCAAAAGGCTTCTTTCCCAGGGTCAAAAGGCTTCTTTCCCAGGGTCGTTAAAAGGCAGCATTGTGAGGTAAAGGGTTAAATATGTTTACTACTGAGTATGCTTCTGACTTTTAACACTCTAAATCTCCTTGAACTTTGTGTACAAAATCCTCAGTTTCCACTTAAAGACTGTATTTCACAAACAGGCCAAGGAGACTACATAAACAAAGTCAGGGACTGCATAAACAAAGTCAATGGGGTAGCCTTCATGGTTTTGATTCAAAGGTCTGATGTACAGGTTGATGTGAGCTGTCCACAAGGTAAAAGGGATTTTAAGGCATCTCTGTAATGCATTATACCAA
The DNA here is from genome assembly GCA_945859785.2 of Tridacna gigas. Taxonomy (NCBI): domain Eukaryota; kingdom Metazoa; phylum Mollusca; class Bivalvia; order Cardiida; family Cardiidae; genus Tridacna; species Tridacna gigas. The sequence continues at coordinate 17,062,237 of OX244036.2, forward strand.
GCAGGTCATAGCATCTGTTGTCAGATTGTGGTTGAAGTTAGCTGTTGTTGGATATTATCATTGAACCAGCAAAGTTCGTCACATATCTAACTTTGTGGCCGTGATACATTACTGAAATGAGGGCTGATAATATTTTATGATTTGTTGACAAATTGTCGTCTGCAAGAATTGCAGAAAAATGAGGTTCAAACAGGCAAAAGGCAAATTTTAAAAGCAATTCATTCAAAACACGATGATTTCATTAACATCATAACCCTTTCAACAAAAAAAGCATATTAATTCAAGACAGAAACATGTTTGAAAAAAATAACTCTTCCACCAGGTTTTGCTGTTAACTCTTCCCAAACAACAAAATTTAGACCCGTCCAAATTAAAAGCATCTGCAGACAACAAATTTGTTCAACTTACTGTATTTTTCTATGAAAGGTTAGAAAACAAAAAAAGGAGAGAATGCTTGTTTCCAGCATTTTCTCATTTTCCCACAATGTTTTCAAGTCTTCTACTCTTCTCTCTAAAGGTCGTTAAAAGTCAGGATTGTGTGTTAAAGGGTTAATGGCTGTCACATAACCATGTCAGCGAGGGTGGTGTAATCTTAAATCCCAACAAATATACCTGCATATCAACATGGCTGCTCTGTGTTGGTTGATTGATAGATTGGTTGGTGTTTAATGCAGTTTTCAACTTTATTTCAGTTATATCATGGCGGCCAGCGCATATTCCATGCTTTCCTAGAGTTTGCACAATATCCTTCCAAAGCCATTGGCTGCTTTCCCACATAACCATCGTCAAAACTATGATAAGTGGTGAGAAAGGAATGAATCCTGTTGCGATGACTATCATCAATCCTTGGAAAGAAATCGGCTTGGGCTTCAAAGGAAAGACCCGTTTGCATTGTATGCTCTGTGTTGGATTAATCATGCTCACAGAAAATGATTTTATGACTATTTGAAAACAAGAGGGCCATGGTGGTCTTGCAGGGCTTTATTTTGGGAAGAGGCCCCGAGCCAAATTGGGAAAAAAATTCATTGACAAAATGGCAAATGGGGGGAAAAAAGATTAACAAAACATAATATTAAACTTAGGAACACATTTAACCTCATGATAAACTAATAAATAAGGCATTTCCTGTTTTATTTGAACAGTGTTACTTCTTTTTTCAGTCTTCTTTCTTTGTATGAATGTCCGACTCATTTGTCTTTTAACATCCCCCAATAGTGGTTTGAGTTCCTACATTATTTTCTAGGTGGTGTGTATGCAAGTCAGCTGTTGTACGTGTAAGTCATTATAAAGGCTAAATAAAACAGTTTGAATGGTCTTCGATTGGATGAGGTCAATTTTAGATTTGTTTTGTCATGGGTTTTCGTGGTTTTTTTTCCACAACGATTAATCTTTGAAAGAGATTTCTTCTGTGTTTTGCCAAAAGAAAGGAAAACCTTCATATTCCAAGCTAAAAAAAAATACATTATTGGAAAAAAAAAAAGGTTATTGTGTGGAGGAAACTTAGCTCTAGATTTTCACATCATACTATTTTGAAAATACATGTAATTGGCATAGGCGATCACAAACGTCTGTCCTTGTTTTTTATACTGGAACAAACTTAACTATCTAGCATAATCCTTTCTTGCCCATTTCCTGTCATTGTATTTGGTTGTCCAGAAGATTGGATTAACAATACCTGACAAAGTAAGGTGACGTAGGAATATTGGAGTATATAGCTAGCAGCTGTAACTCATGATCTGGAACAAGAAGACCTTCAAAGTTTTCATCATATAAGCCTACATAAAAGTTGTGATTTGTGGAGCAGGGCCAATTTTGACCCCAGGGCTATACATGTAATTTGATCTTGGTAGAGGTCTACTAAATAAAGATACTAATAGATAAAGATACATACAAAATTTGGTAGCCCTGAGTCTTATGGTTAAGAACGATAAGATTTTAAGAGTTTTCACTACATAAGCCCATGCAAAACTTGTAACTGCCCAGGCTGGGCCAAATTTAACCCCAGGGCTATAATTTAAAGATTATTGGTACAGGTTCACTAGATAAAGCTACATGTACATGCAAAATATGGTAGCCCTAGGCTTTTTGGTTAGGAACAACAGTATTTTTAAAGTATGCACTATGCGCTATGTAAACCCATGTAAAACTTGTGACCTGTGGGGGGGGGAGGGGCGGGACAATTTTGACCCCAGGGCCATAATTTTAAGAGTCTTTGTAGAGGTCTATCAGATGAAGCTACATGTCAAATTTGGTAGGCCTTATGGTTTTAAACAGGAAGATTTTCAATATTTTTCACTTTTGTTGCCATGGCAACTGGAGTTTTTACAGGAATAAGATTCTTTCAAGAAATTCTACAGAGGACCATGGCAGGATCATTTGTGTGAAGTTTGGTTAAAACTGGATGCATAGTTTTAGAGAAGAAGATGTTTGAAACAAAAATTAATGCACAGGGCCAAGACATAAGCTCGCCTTTGGCCAGTGGAGCTAACAAATGGATTATCTTGTATAATTGAAGGACATTGATTAACTAACGCATGCTGTACAGGTAAATCAAGTTTCATTTTTTGTCCTGTAATTAAATTTAACAAACACACGCTTGGTATCACAATTATCAGGTGTGAACAGTATGCAACAATATGAGAATATTATTGCCAAACCCATCCAAAATCTTGCATCCACACCTAGATTGCCCAGGCAAATGCATGAACCCCCTTTTCACAAAGCATGACTCAAACCACAGACATAGTGAATTTTGAGTTCCTGCAAACAAAGAACAATTATCCAGGTAATGAAGTTTTTCAGAGAAGGATAGTGTACAAGCTTTCATCTCAGACTTCCTTTCAAAATCTTTACCGTAAATTGACCTACCAGACAACAAAATTTAGACTTTCCTAAATAATGAAAGCATTTGTAGATGACAATGTGGGCAAGATATTTAGGATTAGCTTTTGAAAGGGCACAAAACACTATAGGAAAACCAGGCACAATGTTTTCAAAACCATTCTTCCTCGGGGTCATTAAAACACTGCATTGTTTAGTAAAGGGTTAAAGGAGGCAGGTAATACAATTTACATAAAGTTTAAATCAGTAGTCTTGTTTACATTACTTGTAATTTTTGTTTACAATGATGATATACTACACAGGGTATCCCATTGTTAACACTTCTCTCTGCTAAATTGTTTTTCCCTCCATTTTGAAGTTCCTTTACTTTGAATGAAATCATTTCTACTACTGTATCAGGAAAATGTAAGCACCTTGTAATCAAACCAAAGCTAAAATTGCACCCTTTACTCTTTACCAAATGACAAAATTTTAGACTAGTCCAAATTCAAAGCATTTGCAGACGATAAAATAAATGTGGCTCAAAAATAGAAATGTTCTGGGACAGGTAGAAAACATTGTGGGAAATGGAGAAAATGCTGGTTACAAGCATTTTCTCCTTTTCCCATGTTTTCATAAAGCTCTTTCTTCAGGGTCGTTAAAACTTGGGATTTTGTGGTAAAAGGGTTACAGGACCTAACAAACCAAACAGACATTTTCCACTCTGAATTAGGGGCCAAGTAATTGCATTGTTCATGCTGCTTTGTCCAAAATATCCCTGTGAGGCAGACAGGGGGTTCCTAGTCCCTGGTGCTATATCCCAGATCAGCTATTTTCTTTCTGAAGATTGATAATTACAGCCATTCTTACAGGATTCATTTCTTGCTTACACCTACACATTGTTTCAATGATAATGTGGGAAAGCAGTCTGTGACTTGTAAAGAATTTTGTGCTAAGTAATAGTAATAAACTGCACTGCCACTGCAATATAACTGAAACAATTTTGAAAACATGTTACAGAATATCAATAAACATACAAGCTGTTAGCTATGTTAATATAACTAAAACAATGTTGAGAACAGTGTTATAGAATATGGACAAACATACAAACAAAATGTTAGTTATTGCAATAAAAGAGAAGTACCTCTGGGACCAAAGAACCAAACCCATCTCTTTTTGTTGATGGAGGTACAGACAGGGACCTGTGACCTTGACATTCATGCCCAAATCTTGCTCTTGGTAAATGTAGAAAGTGCCCATGGGTAGGCTGCTTTGCAACCATTATTGTTGACTTGTAAACTACTTTTTTCTCTTTATGTTTTTCTTTCAGAGCTCTATCATATTTTCCTGCTGTGTGCATATGTGTATGCCTGCCTAAAGACATTGTCAAACTGCTTTGAAAACTCATGTTCGTGCTGTTTTAACAACCACCTATACATGTACTGGTGACCTGTCAATAACTCTTTACCAAACAACAAGCATTTAGACTCACCCACATTCAAAGCATTTCCAGCCAGTAATTCACATTTTTAGCTCAAATGATGATTGATGTCCTTTAAAAGGTAGAAAACATTGTGGGACTAGAGGAGAAAATGCTGGTCACCAGTATTTTCTCTTTTTCCAGCAAGATTTTCAAAAGGCCCTTCCTTAACTCTTTACCAAACAAGCAGTTGTTGGACTGTTCAAAATGGAAAAAAGTGCAGAATATAAATTAAACATGATCCAAAAACAGAAATTTGCCTTAGGAAGGGTGGAAAACATTTTGGAAATAGGAGAAAATGCTGGTTAAAGAGTCTTTCAAACATTGGATTATTTGGTAAAGGGGTTCACAAAGGGTCAAGGGAATACTCAAGTTTAACCTAAGTTGCTAGCTTTATCTACTATAGATTAAGATCACACTAGCAAAAAAGCAGTCTGACTTTTGACTCGGACTGGCATTTTGACTTTTTTGGTTCCCTGGGACCCCTAAAACCAAACTTGAAAATGCAATCAATGTAAGGAGTTTTTTCACTGAAGGAAAATGCTTTTTTTACTTGTTAAGTGATTGAATTTAAGGCTGACTGTGTAAACTACCTACTGAAAAAAACCTAATATCAGATAATAAGATTTGTTTGTGACTGGTGTTAAATGCTGTTTTCAACAATATTTCAAATATACTAGCAATCAGTGCACCTGTCCATGCTTTCCTGGAGTTTCTTTTACCAGTACTTCCCACAATATGCTCCTCAAGCCACTGGCTGCTTTCTCATACAACTATCATCACAACAATGATCAACAGAGAGAGGGAAAGGAGTGAATCCTGTTGCAGTCACTATCATCAATCCTCGGAAAGAATCTGGTCAAGCCAAGAATTCAAATCAGGGACCCTGTGATTTCAAGCCCAGAAGAGGTTACAGAGCACAGGCCATAAGGCTGGAATCAATACATACCGAAATCTTGGACTGAGGTCTCAAATCTCTCCTGCCAGTCCATCCATATGACGTACAGATATGATACATTGTGTACACTTTAGTCTAGTTATTAGCTTTTGTTTTTAACAACTTCATCAATAACTGTTATTGAGGTATAAACAATTCATTCATCTAGTGAATCATAATCACTGTTCTCTCCTTTTTGTTATCCGTCACAATACTGTTCAATAGATGATGGACAATGATTTATTCAAGTTTTCATTACCATTAACCCTTTACCACACAATTACAAGTTTTAACAACCATAACAGAGAAAGCTTTTGAAAATGTTACCAGAAAAGCAGAAAATGCTGGTAACCAGTATTTTCACCTTTTCCCACAACGTTTTCTACCTCTCACAGACAATAACCCATCATTTCAGCAACATTTAATTTGTCGCAAGTAGCTGCTTTCAATTTGAAGATGCTCTCTCTCTCTGAAAATTTGTTGTTTGGTAATTAGAATTAACCCTCAACTTGCTATATAAGTTAAATGAAACAAGCCGATAGTAAGAACCTGAATGTTGGCATTTGAAAGTTACTTTTGGTGAAAAGAATATCTCCTTATCGAACAGTGTAGATCCAAGATCAGACCGCATGTTCTGTACAGTCCAATCTTGATTTACACTGTCCGCAAAAGGTCCTTGAGTTGCACTTAGCAGCCTAAGGGTTAACATAGCCTTGAAATTATGATGCTACAATGAATTATCCTGTTTCAATATAGGTACAAGTATAGAGTCGTCATTAAACTTAATAATTATCCACAGTACTCTACGAATAGCCTGTGACGAATGTCTAGACGATAGTTGTATGAATAAGCAAGATTGAGAGGGACTGCACTGCGATGGTCCTGCGGATTGAAAAATGGGTAGCAGAACCACAACAGCTCAAACTAGCCAAGCTGTGACTTATCACTTCCTATGAGGATCATCTACAGTCAATGTGGGTTTATGCCGTTGGCGTCAATCCCCCCAGTTTGCTACAATTCACCATGATTTCAGGGATCAAGGGCAAACAGGAGACCAAATTGTGACAGTGGGATTTGGGCTATTGAAGTTGCTATTGAAGACAGTGTTCAATAAGATCAAACTACAGATTTTTTTTCTTTGTGAGTCAAGTTCTTGCCAAAACAGCTTTGAACTGCAGCAATTAGGTTTTGTTTAACTTCTTACCAAACGTCAAAATTGTAGACTGGTCCAAATTGAAAGCATTTTCACACAACAATTTAAATTGTCACAAGTGATGGGATAAGTATCAGGAAGCACACAAAACACTAGGCAAAGGAGGAAACAAGAGGACCATTGGCCCTACAGCGCTCACCTGAGTAAAGTCATCTACAGCTGGTAAAGCTTAAGAGATCCTGGTTTTAATGATGTAAAACACACGAGTGTAAGTGACTTACTTTTGGACCTGACATGGCCAAGTTTCAAACTTGTCCTAGATATCATCAAGACAAACATTCTGTCCAAGTTTAATCAATATCACAGTGTTTCTGCTAGCTCATAAATTTTGGGGGTCATCTTTGGCTCGCTGTTTGGAATTTCGGTGGTCATTCAGAAATTTTACGTGTCATGATCTATAACCTTTTTTTTGTTCACGTCTTGTTTGCCTTTGCCAGTTTGTAGATGTCGCATAATGCTAAGAGTTTTAAATGACAGTGTGGTAATAAAGATAAAAGTAGAAAACAATGACCTCGTAGAAACTCTCATCTGTTTTCCCAATTACTCCAGCAAGTTGGTGACCATTACCGAGCAGGGTCTAAAACGCCGACAAAAAGTTTAAGTACGGATTCCATACAGTAATACAGACGAGACGGCAGCGATGTCACATGAAATAGTGTCACGTTTTAGACTGATTCAGTGTAAACCGGACACAAACTTATCAGTGTTAGGAAGCGGGCTTGATATGATTTTGCAGTTACAAACTTGACGATTTTGTAAGATATATTCATTGAATCAATCCTTTATGTTTCTTTTTTATTTCGATTTATGTTGCGTCAAGGAAGACGCGATGTATTAATTTTGTTGCGTCAGGCTTTCATTTTGCGCATCAAAAACACAAGAACGCAGACTTTCTGAAACGCTGTTATCAGGCTGAAAATGTGGCCTCCACAGTGTACACAAGGTTTATCTAAAATATGGCCCGGTGACCTACTTTTTGACCCAATGTAACCCAATTTCAAACTTGTCCAAGATATCATTAAGACAAGCACACTGACCAAGTTTCAAGAGTATCAGGCTGAAAATGCGATCTCTATAGTGCCCATTCGGTTTTTCTAAGATTTGGTCCATTGACCTAATTTTTCAGCCAACGTAACCCAATTTTGGACCTGTAAAAGATATCAAGACAAACCTTCTGACCTAGTTTCCAGAGTATCAGGCTGACATTGTGGCCTCTAGAGTGTACACAAGGTTTTTCTAAGATATGGCTTGGTGACCTATTTTTAGACCTTACATGACCTAATTTAAATTATGTCCAAGATATCATCAAGACAAACATTCATAAATTTCGTAAGTAAGTGGCTGAAAATGTGACCTCTAGAGTGCACACAAGGTTTTTCTAAGATTTAGCTCTGTGACCTACTGTTTTGTCCAACATGACCCAATTTCAAAGTTGTCTTGAGATATCATCAAGAAAAACAAGAGGGCCATGATGGCCCTGGGTCGCTCACCTTAGTAGAGTGCCTTCAAGGTTTTTCTTTAATTTGACCATGTGACCTAGTTTTTGACCGCAGGTGACCCAATTTCAAACTCATATTTCATGAAGACAAACATTCTGACCAATTTTCAAGTCAATTGAGCAAAAAATGTGGCCTCGAGTGCCCTAAAGATACTTCTTTAATTTGACCTAGTGATCTAGATTATGACCCCAGATGACCCAAATTTGAACTGGTCTTTGACTATATCAAAAGAAACATTTTAACCAATTTTCAAATCAAATGAATAATAAATGTGGCCTCCAGAGTGCCCACTAGCTATTTCTTTAATTTGACCAAGTGACCTAGTTTATGACCCCAGTTGACCCAAATTCAGACTCATGTGAGATTTTACAAAGACAAACATTCTGACCATTTCTCAAGGCAATTAAGCAAAGAATGTGGCCTCTAGAGTGTCCACAAGGTATTTCTTTATTTTGACCTAGTTTATGGTTCCAGGTGACCCAAATCCAAACTCATCTGGTATTTCATCAAGACAAACATTCTGGCCAAATTTCAGGTCATTTGAGCAATAAATGTGGCCTCCAGAGTGCAAACAAGGTATTTCTTTAATTTGACCCAGTGAACTAGTTTATGACCCAAGTTGACCCAAATTAATCTTATGTGAGACTTTATAAAGACAAACTTTCTAACTAATTTTCAAGGCAATTGAGCAAATAATGTGGCCTCGAGAGTGCCAACAAGGTATTTAATTTGACCTAGTGACCTAGTTTATGACCCAAGATGACCCAAATTTGAACTCAATGAATTTGTTGCGCTTAGATCGGCAAGCAAACTTAGAAGAGAATCACTACATACCAAATATCAAAGCTCTACGCCTTCCAGTTTTAAAGAAGAATTTTAAAGTTTTCCTTCTTTGTTCCTATGTTCGAACTTGTGACCCCCGGGGCTGGCCCAGTTTTGACCCAGGGGCATCATATGAACAAACTTGGTAGAGGTCCACTAGGAAATGCTACATACCAAATATCAAAGCTCTACACCTTCCCGTTTAAGAGAAAAAGAAATTTAAAGTTTTCCTTCTTTGTTCCTATCTTCGAACTTGTGACCCCCGGGGCTGGACCAGTTTAGACCCAGGGGCATCATATGAACAAACTTGGTAGAGGTCCACTCTGAGATGCAACATACCAAATATCAAAGCTCCACACCTTTCGGTTTCAGAAAAGAAGAATTTTAAAGTTTTCCTTCTTTGTTCCCATGTTCAAACTTGTGACCCCAGGGGCTGGGCCAGTTTTGACCCAAGCAGCATCCTTGGAACAAACTTGGTAGAAGTCCACTAGGAGATGCTACATATCAAATATCAAAGCTCTATGCCTTCCCATTTAAGAGAAAAAAAAAATTAAGTTTTCCTTCTTTGTTCCTATGTGACCGGGGCTGGGCCAGTTTTGACCCAGTGGCATCATATGAACAAACTTGGTAGAGGTCCACTAGGAAATGCTACATACCAAATATCAAAGCTCTACACCTTCCCGTTTAAGAGAAAAAGAAATTTAAAGTTTTCCTTCTTTGTTCCTATCTTCGAACTTGTGACCCCCAGGGCAGGGCCAATTTTGATCCTAAGGGCATCATATGAACAAACTTAGTAGAGATCTACTAGGCGATGCTACATACCAAATATCAAAGCTCTATGCCTTCTAGTTTTACAGAAGAAGATTTTTAAAGTTTTCCTTCTTTGTTCCTATGTTGGAAATTGTGACCCCTGGGGTGGGGCCAGTTTTGACCTCAGGGGCATCATTTGAACAAACTTGGTAGAGGTCCACAAGGAGATGCTACATGCCAAATATCAAAGCTCTACGCCTTCAAGTTTCAGAGAAGAAGATTTTTAAAGTTTTCCTTCTTTGTTACTATGCTCAAACTTGTGACCCCCGGGTGGGGCCAGTTTTGACCCCAAGGGCATCATATGAACAAACTTGGTAGAGGTCCACTAGGCAATGCTACATACCAAATATCAAAGCTCTACGCCTTCCAGTTTCAGAGAAGATGATTTTTAAAGTTTCCCCTCTTTGTTCCTATGTTCGAACTTGTGACCCCCGGGGCAGGGCCAGTTTTGACCCCATGGGCATCATATGAACAAACTTGGTAGAGGTCCACTAGGAGATGCTTCATGCCAAATATCAAAGCTCTATGCCTTCTAGTTTTACAGAAGAAAATTTTTAAAGTTTTCCTTCTTTGTTCCTATGTTGGAAATTGTGACCCCCGGGGCGGGGCCAGTTTTGACCCCAGGGGCATCATATGAACAAACTTGGTAGAGGTCCACAAGGAGATGCTACATGCCAAATATCAAAGCTCTACACCTTCAAGTTTCAGAGAAGAAGATTTTTAAAGTTTTCCTTCTTTGTTACTATGCTCAAACTTGTGACCCCCGGGTGGGGCCAGTTTTGACCCCAGGGGCATCAAATGAACAAACTTGGTAGAGGTCCACTAGGAGATACTACATACCAAATATCAAAGCTCTGCGACTTCTAGTTTCAGAGATGAAGATTTTTAAAGATTTTACTTTTTTTTCCTTTCTGTTGCCATGGCAACCAGAGTTGTAGGTGGAATTCAATTCTTTGAACAATTTTGGTAGAGCTTCACCCAAGGAACATCCCTGCCAAGTTTCATCAAGATTGGCCGAGTGGTTTAGGAGAAGAAGATGTTTAAAGAAATTGTTGACGGACGACAGACGCCGGACATAGGGCGATCACAATAGCTCACCTTTAGCACGGTGTGCTAAGGTGAGCTAACAAGAGGGCCATTGGCCCTAAAGCGCTTCCCTGAGTAAGGTCATCTAGGATTGATAAGGCTGAAAAGATCCTGGTCGCGATGATGTAAAAGGCATGAGTGTAAGTGATCTACTTTTTGACTGATTTAGCCTATTTCTGAATTTTGAATCTGGCTCAAAATGTGGCCTTTGGAGTCAGACAAGGTTTTTCTAAGATTTGGCCCTGTGACCTACTTTTTGACCTGGCATGACTCAATATCATTCTTTTCTGAGATTTTAACCAGACAAACATTCTGACCAAGCTTACTGAGTATAAGGCTGAAAATGTGGCCGTTAGAGTGCACACAAGGTTTTTCTAACATTTGGTCCTGTGACCTACTAATTGACCGAACGCGACCCAATTGCACACTTGTCCAAGACTTTATGAAGACAAACATTCTGGCCAAATTTCATGAGTATCAGGCTGAAAATGTAGCCTCTAGAGTGCACACAAAGTTTTTCTAAGATTTGGCCCAGTGACCTACTTTTTGACCCAATGTGACATAATTTCAAACTTGTATGAGATTTTACCCAGACAAACATTCTGACCAAGTTTCATGAGAATCCGGCTGAAAATGTGGCCTCTATAGTGCAAACAAGGTTTGACTCTACCAAGCAGTAAAGGTCTACAATGAAGATAAATACCAAATATCGAAGTGCAAGGCCAAAGCTCTAGGTCTTCTTGGTTTAGACAAGAAGATAATCTTTCTTAACCAAACCCGGTTATATAAATATTTGTGAGAAGTTTGGATGATATTAATTTTGTCCAACAGTTGTTGAAAAATAGGGAGAACAAGAAGTTTCATCAAAGGAAAATAACTTTGTAAAAATTCAATGAACCATCACCAAAATGTAATATGCACATTCTTGCTTGGCACCGAGTCTCTCTAAAGTATGAATGAAATCTGTCCTGTAGTTGTTGAGAACTAGCTCTGACAAGACAAGAGGGCCATGATGGCCCTGGATCGCTCACCTGAGTCAATAGGCGAAATTTCACTCCAGGGTCATAATTGAAAGTACTACATGCCAAATAAATATGATGTTAGGTCCAATTTCAAACTCATCCAATATTTTATAAAGACAAACATTCTGACCAATTTTCAAGTCAATTGAGCAAGACATGTGGCCTAAAGAGTGACAACAAGGTATTTCTTTAATTTGACCTAGTGACCTCGATTATGACCCAAGTGACCCAATTTTAAACTCATCCTAGATGTTGGGGATTTAATGAAGACAAACATTCTGAACAATCTTCAAGTCAATTGAGCAAAAAATAGAGTGCCCACAAGGTATTTCTTTAATTTGACCTGGTGACCTAGTTTATGATCCCAGTTGACCCAAATTTGGACTCATCTGATATGTTATCAAGACAAACATTCTGACCAATTTTCAAGTCAATTAAGCAAGAAATGTAGCCTCTAGAGTGCCCTCAAAGTATTTCTTTGACCTAGTGACCTAGATTATGACCCCAGGTGACCCAATTTTAAACTCATCCTAGATTTCATCAAGACAAACATTTTGACCAATTTTCAAATCAATTGAACAATAAATGTGGCCTCTAGAATGCACACAAGGTATTTCTTTCATTTGACCTAGTGACCTAATTTAAGACCCCAAATGACCCAAATTCGAACTCATGTGAGATTTTATCAAGACAAACATTCTGACCAAATTTCAGGTCATTTGAGCAATAAATGTGGCCTCTAGAGTGCCCACAAGGTATTACTTTAATTTGACCTAGTGACCTAGTTTATGACCCCAGGTGACCCAATTTTGAACTGACTGAACACGTTGTGCTCAGGTGGGCTAACAAACTTAGAACAGGTTCACTACATACCAAATAACAAAGCTCTATGCCTTCCAGGTTTAGAAAAGAAGAATTTTAAAATTTTCCTCCTTTGTTCGAACTTGTGACCCTCGGGGCAGGGCCAGTTTTGATCCCAGCAGCATCATTTGAACAAGTTTGGTAGAGGTCCACTAGGAGATGCTACATACCAAATATCAAAGCTCTAAACCTTCCAGTTTTAGAGAAGAAGAATTTTAAAGTTTTCCTTCTTTGTTCCTATGTTAGAACTTGTGACCCCCGGAGCAGGGCCAGTTTTGACCTCAGGGGCATCGTATGAACAAAATTGGTAGAGGTCCGCTAGGAGATGCTACATACCAAATATCAAAGCTCTACGCCTTCCAGTTTCAGAGAAGAAGAATTTAATAGTTTTCCTTCTTTGTTCCTATGTTTGAACTTGTGACCCCCCCCCATAGCAGGGCCAGTTTTGACCCCAGGGGCATCGTATGAACAAAATTGGTAGAGGTCCGCTAGGAGATGCTACATACCAAATATCAAAGCTCTACGCCTTCCAGTTTCAGAGAAAAAGAATTTAATAGTTTTCCTTCTTTGTTCCTATGTTTGAACTTGTGACCCTCCCCCCCATAGCAGGGCCAGTTTTGACCCCAGGGGGACAAATTTGGTAGAGGTCCGCTAGGAGATGCTAGATGCCAAATATCAAAGCTCTACGCCTTCCAGTTTCAGAGAAGAAGAATTTTAAAGTTGTCCTTCTTTGTTCCTATGTTTGAACTTATGAACCCCGGGGTGGGGCCAGTTTTGACACCAGGGACATCATATGAACAAACTTGGTAGAGGTCCACTAGGAGATGCTAGATGCCAAATATCAAAGCTCCACGCCTTCCAGTTTCAGAGAAGAAGAATTTTAAAGTTTTCCGTCTTTGTTCCTATGTTCGAACTTGTGACCCCCGGGGCGGGGCCAGTTTTGACCCCAGGGGCATCATATGAACAAACTTGGCAGAGGTCTACTAGGAAATGCTACATACCAAATATCAAAGCTCTACGCCTTCTAGAATCAGAGAAGAAGATTTTCAAAGATTCTGCTATTTTTTTTCCTTTCTGTTGCCATGGCAACCAGAGTTATGGGTGGAATTCAATCTCTTGAACAACTTTGGTAGAGCTTCACCATAGGAACATCTCTAACAAGTTTCATCAAGATTGGCCCAGCCTCCTTCAGGAGGAGAAGATGTTTAAAGAAATTGTGGACAGATGGTCGGACGGACAGACAGACAGATTGACGCCGGACAACAACCGATCACAATACCTCACCTTAGCACTTCGTGCTCAGGTGAGCTAAAAATGCTACAGAAAGACTGATGGATGGGTGGATGGACCAACAAGCTGACTTCTATATACCTCCAGAACAGAGTTTTGAAGGAATAATAACAAAGCCCTAGGCCTTTTGGCTTGTGACAAAAAGTTGCCCGATTTGAACAAACTTAGTAGAGAATGTTTGCCGATTCAAGACTTTCTATACAAGTTAGTATTATAATGTTGTTAAATACACTAACAACTACAGTGGTTGTCCAGGGACATGTTCATGGGCAATTGCTATTGTAAACACATAAACAATGTATTTACACTTGCAATAGTCTTGCACCAACCTTTCAATGCGTCCAGCTTACAAAAATTTGACCTTCAAGTGTGACATTGACCTTGGCCCTATCTGAACAGATCTTTCAAATGGTACATCAATTCATGATGGAGTATATGCCCAAAATCTATCGGGGGGGGGGGGGGGGGGGTCATAAACTTATTTATAAATTAAGACAAACACCACAAAGTGAAGAACAAAAATTATAATGACTTCCAAGATTTACAAGATAAAATCTGTACTACAGAGTTAAATGAATGAACAACAAGAGCGGCAAATTGTCGCAAGATACGCCCGTCTTACCCCAAATTGTAAAGTTAGGGCATAATAATGATAAAGGGGAGGTATAGAAAAATAGTAGTGCAGAATATTTTTTTTACTGTTGATTGAAGATAATGGCAGTGTATTTGTGTTGATGGAACTCTTGTTTATACACTTTATGTTGATATCCATAGATACGATAGTGTTGAATTTAAGCCTGAAAAATGACTAAGGACAATAAGAAAAAGTTAAGGAAGCAATAGTTATGTTTCTAATAATCTGAGATGTATGCATCACTGAAATTTCATATACATAGGTAGTGTAGTAAGAGAGATATGCTGCTGACAAAATTTAAGTATGAAAAAGAAGAAAGGGCAATTACTCATAAGGAAGGAAGATTTATTCTTTGTGTACACTGCACCCCATATGATTACAACAAACACAACTGTCAAATTTAAAGTTAATAGGTTTTAAGATGTGTAAGTTATGCTACCTGGATGCCTGTACGCCATGGCTGATCCCATAATACATCCTGTCTTGAAAGGGTGCATAAAAAATAAGCAATTTATATTTCATGTGCACTGCACTACCTCTTGATGAGATGTATCCAGCCCTAAAATTTCATAACCCGAGGTAGTATAGTTTGAGAGATATGCATCATACAAAATTCAAGTTCGAAAAAAAAAACAAGAAAGGGCAATAACTGAAAAATTAAGCAAGCAAGAGTTGAAATTTATATGCACAGCACTTCCCGTTGATGGAATGTATCCACGCATGAAATTTCATATCCTTAGCTAGCATAGTTCTGAAGATATGCACTGGACAAAATTAAAGTTTCAAAATAAAGAAAGAGCAATAAGTCAAAAATTAAGCAAGAGTTATGGTTCATGTGCACTGCACTCCCAGTTGATGAGATCTATCTACGCATGAAATTTCATAGCCATAGGTAGTATAGTTTTGGAGATATGCTCGAGACAAAATTCAAGTATGAAAATATGTCAAAAATTAAGGAAGGAAGAGTTATGATTCCTGTGCACTGCACTCCCCCTTGATGAGATGTATGCAGGCATGAAATTTCATAACCCTAGGTAGTATAGTTTTGGAGATATTCACCGGAGAAAATGCAAGTATGAAAAAGAAGAAAGGGCAATAACTGAAAAATTGAGGAAGCAAGAGTTATGATTCCTGTGCACTGCACTCCCCCTTAATGAGATGTATGCAGACATGAAATTTCATAACCGTAGGTAGTATAGTATTGGAGATATTCACCGGACAAAATTCAAGTATGAAAAACAAGAAAGGGCAATAACTGAAAAATTAAGGAAGCAATAGTTATGATTCCTGTGCACTGCACTCCCCCTTGATGAGATCTATCCATGCATGAAATTTCATAACCGTAGGTAGTATAGTTTTGGAGATATGCTCCGGACAAAATTCAAGTATGAAAAACAACAAAGGGCAATAAGTCAAAAATTAAGGAAGCAAGAGTTATGATTCCTGTGCACTGCACTCCCCCTTGATGAGATCTATCCACTCATGAAATTTCATAACCCTAGGTAGTATAGTATTGGAGATATTCACCGGACAAAATTCAAGTATGAAAAACAAGAAAGGGCAATAACTAAAAAATTAAGGAAGCAAGAGTTATGATTCCTGTGCACTGCACTCCCCCTTGATGAGATCTATCCACACATGAAATTTCATAACCGTAGGTAGTATAGTTTTGGAGATATGCTCTGGACAAAGAACTGGATGCCGCCCGCCCGCCAGCCTGCCCGCCCGCCCACCAGCCTGCCCGCCCACCCGCCAGCCTGCCCGGATGCCCGCCCGCCACGGATGATCCCATAATACGTCCCGTCTTCGACGGGCGTATAAAAATGAACTCAAAATACAATGAACACAATGTTCAAAGATACATCCTAACAGCCAGAGAGAAAAATGCTGTCAAAGCCTTTTACCCTTTACCACATGGCAAAATTTTAGATCTGTCCAAATTGAATGCAGACAACATTTTCATATTGGCTCAAGTGACACAATATTTCTTTGATAGGGTAGAAAACTTTGTGGGAAAAAGGAGAAAATGCTGGTTACCAGCATTTTCTCCTTTTCCCACAATGTTTTCAAAAGTTTTCACAGAATGTTTCTCATCATGTGACCTAGCGCATATTGTCAAGGTTCTGCAATTTATAGCTGCATCATGGAAAAAGGGGTCTTCATGTTATATTTCATTTTTCACCAATATCTCTTTAATTACTGGACATATCTCAACAGATTTGGATGAAATTTTCACAAATCAAGTGACCTAGTGCATATTGTCAGGGTTTTGGAATTTATTGCTGTGTCATGGAAAAAGGGGGCTTCATGTCAAATTTAAACTGCATCCGTCCATCCTGAACAGATAAAAGGAAAAAATGATCAGGTGGGAATCAAGGCTAGGGGTACGCAAGACAGGATGTTTTATCAGACAGTGTAGATAAAGATCAGACTGCAGTTGGATCCTGGATATATATGCCTTATATTCTGCAAGATAGTATTGCCTACAACACAGTCTTGAAATGCATATTACTTGGTCTATCTTTATCTCTTTACCAAACAAAAATTTTAGACTGGTCTATAATTCAAAGCATTTGCAGACAACAAAATAAATTTGTCTCAAAAAATGAACTTAGATTTGGGATGGGTAGAGAACATTGTGGAAAAAGTAAAAAAAATGCTGGTTACCTGAGTGCTTGGCCCAACTGAGATTTAAACTTGACATCCCTGCATAGCTAGCCCTGTAGGTAATGAGCTAACAGGCTTGGCTCAAATCATTAACAAACAACAAAATTTAATCCTTAAACCCAAAGGCCATTTTCATTCCAGAATGAGTCCAAGATGATAACTGCCCGCCTGGGTGGCTCAGTGGTGAGCGTGTCGGACTCATGACCTGGTGGTTGTGAGTTCGATACCCGGTTGAGGCGAACTTTCTTTCCGGCGTATTTTCGCCTCTCACCTCTGCTGAAGCATGTGAGAAAAGTAGTCGGTGGCTTTGGAAAGAAAGTTGTGTTAGTACTGGTGTGAGAAAGCCAGGAAACGCATGCGTGTCACCGACTGCCATGATATGACCTTAGCTGTTAAAGTGGCGTTAAACCCCAATACAACCAACCAACCAACCAAGATGATAACAACTGAGTGGGTGCCTTTTGTCTGCAGTGTTTCAACAAAGCAGACAGTATAGATCAATGATCGGACTGCACATTTAGTGCAGTCTGATCTTGATATACACTAGACACAAAGGCAACTATAGTAGTGAAAGGCGCTTAAAGGGTTAAGACTTGTCCAAATTCAAACCATTTGCTGACAACAAAATAAATGTGACTCAAAAATTTTGGTTGGGTGGAAAACATTGTAGAACAAGAGCGGCATATTGTCGCAAGATACGCCCGTCCTACCGCCAGTTGTTGAGGGGGATAATAATCGTAAAAGGGCAGTTAGACGAAAATAGTAGTGCAGCAGAAATCATGTAAGTGATTGAAATAGGCATGAATGTCTCTGGCCAGAGCATAACTTTGTCATCTCCAGTCTGAACATCTTCAAATTTGGAATGCATGATTGTTGAAAAATTACGGAGTGCAGTGCACAAGAACCATAACTCTTCCTAGCACCAATTTTGAGTTATTTCCCCTTTGAGAATTTTGGAATGATATTTGACAAGGCAGTGCGAATCATACAACAAATCACCGAATGTAAATGTGTTTGATATAATGAAATAGTTGTGCCTAGCGCCTTGACGAATATCACACTATTTGGTGAATATATCATCATATCCAATGGAAGTGACGTCCATAACTGTATAATATCATGTAAACATTTTAAATTGTTTCCATTTATCTACATATTAACTTCCATTTACATAAATATAAACTGTCATCTCTGCTGCGCCCATATAATATTTGTGCAAAGCAAGCTACATCTAACGTCACAACAGTACTGTTGTACAGGTTGTAAAAACACTCAGATACCTACTTGTATAAAGTTTGACATCCACTGCAAACCTGCACTGCTACAAAACGTGCCTGGAATAAATCTTACTCAGAATTGTTTACTAAGAAAATAGTGAAATAATTAAAAAAACTACAAATAAGATGTTTAAGTTATGCGGCATGAAGATCAAAGGGGGAATAACTCAAAATTCATGCCAGGAAGAGTTATGGTTCTTGTGCACTGCACTCCGTAATTTTTCAACAATCATGCATACTAAATTTGAAGATGTTCAGACTAGAGATGACAAAGTTCTGCTCCGGACAAGCAAGAAATGCTGTAAAAAATGAAGATCAAAGGGGGAAAAAACTCAAAATTTGTGCTAGGAAGAGTTAGGGTTCTTGTGCGCTGCACTCCATAATTTTTCAACAATCATGCATACCAAATTTGAAGATGTTCCAACTAGAGATGACAAAAGTTATGCTCCGGACAAGCAGAAAATGCTGTAAAAATTACAATCAAAGGGACATTACTCTAAGACAGCATAAGGTAGAGTTATGGTTCTTTCACACTGCACTCGGTATTATTGCAACAAACACAAATGCCAAGTTTGAAGTCAATCGGACTGAAGATGACAAAGTTACGCTCCGGACAAGCAGAAAATGCTGTAAAAATGACAATCAAAGGGAAATAACTGAAAGACAGCATGAGGTAGAGCTACGTTTCTTTCGCACTGCACTCGGTATTATTGCAACAAACAAAAATGCCAAGTTTGAAGTCAATCGGACTGAGGATGACAAAGTTATGCTCCGGACAAGCAGAAAATGCTGCAAAAATGACAAAGGGAAATAACTCAAAGACAGAATGAGGTAGAGTTATGGTTCTTTCGCACTGCACTCGGCATTATTGCAATAAACACAAATACCAAGTTTCAAGTCAATCGGACTGAAGATGACAAAGTTATGCTCCGGACAAAGAACTAAACGCCGCCCGCCCGTACGCCATGGGTGATCCCCTTTTACGGCTCGTCTTCGACGGGCGTATAACTAGAGGCGCTTGAGCGCCTGTATCGCTCCACAGGCCTGATATTTCTATAATGGCGAAAAGAAGTTTTTAACAATTACCATTCAATCCTGCATTTTAGCTCACTAAAGAAAAAAGGTATGGAAAAAACTTGTGAGAAAAGAAGAAAAAAATGGTAACCAGCATTTTCTTAGTTTCCCACAATAATTTCTATCCTTTTTTATATATGTCTTACTAATTTGAAGATATGTTGTCTGCAACAGGTCCTTTCACAAACCATTTTGGGTGGGGAAACATCAAAATATAGAAAATATGTCTTTCTCAGGGTCGTTAAAAGTTGTGATTGTGTGGTAAAGGGGTAATCTAAAAGAACAGCTAGGAGGGCAAATGAATGAATGTTATAGCAATATAGATCAACTTACATCAATACACCAGATAGAATGAAATATGCTGGCATACAATGAACACCTAATCCCTAATAATCAACTTTTCACAGTTAGAATGTCTTCTGTGGCAAACAACACAAAATGGTCTACAAATGCATTTACATGAATCAAATATCCTGCTCCAGGGCACAGATTAATTCTGGTGTACTGAAGTTGCGGGATCAGTTTGACTGGGTAACATTAATGCCTTATCACAAATGTAAAGCCCTGTCCCACTGTGTACCAGGTCACCAGGATTTACACCCCTTCTCTGTCCACTCTGCATTTACTCATTAGTAGGTCAACAAACCTTTACCAGAACTGATAAAAGTGCAGAGGTTCTCCTGTTCTATATCAAAAGGATTATAAAGTACCTACAACATGGGGGTTTTGTTATTAAAATACTTTTTCTTTTTTATCTTGGCATGGTTACTCAGGCTTAGTAATAAGGCAAAATTGAAAAGCTCAAGTTGTGAAAGGTGCTCAAGCTTTTATCTTATTTATGGCCAGTGATATTTCATTACTAGTACTAACTAATAGCATATCATTGGAGTAAATTGTGATCTTAATACCAAGGAAAATGTGTGGGCTTAAATAGGACAGCCCTGACTAGGTCAAGTCAATCCAATTTTCTTCCTTTTTCTTTGTTAGTTGATAAAACTAACACAATAAATAGTTTTGGAGAAGAACATTTTTTTGAAATATAAGCCTTGTCTATAAAAAAATGTGTTTTTAGGTGTATCATTTTTTTAAAAGGAATTTGGTATACAACCACCATAGAAACAATTTGGCAGACAACCACCATAGGAACTTACCTGCAAAACAACAATGAAATCCAATGAATAGTTTTAGAGAAGAAATTTTTCAAAGATTTTACTTTATACCATAAAAGGAAAATGAGTCTCCCATAAAAGCCATGTTTTTTGACAGATCATTTTTTTTTTCAAGGAATTCTGTAAACCTGTATCTAAGGAACATTCCTGCAAAATAATATATCCAAATAGCGGTCTGGGAGGAGAAGATTTTTAAAGGTTTTTTACTTTGGTTGCCATGGCAACCAGAATTCTTCATGGAACACAATTATTTGAAGGAATTTGAAAGAGGACCACCAAAGGAACACTCCTGTGAAATTTGGTAAAAATCCAGTCAATAGTTTCTGAGGAGAAGTTTTTTAAAGAAAAAGTTTACGGACGCACGCACGGACGAACGGACGAACGGACGGACGGACGCACGACGGACACAACGCCATGACAATAGCTCGCTGGCCTTCGGCCAGTGGAGCTAAAAAGGAAAACATGCTGGTTACAAGTATTTCCTCTTTTTCCCACAATATTTTCAAGAGCCTTATTTCTCACAGGTATTAAAACTTGGGATTGCGTGGTAAAGGGTTAAATAGAACAAGATTTTTAAAGTTCATTCTGTATACCTTTATGTCCTGTTTTGACCCAGGGGCATCATTTGAACAAAATTGGTAGAAGTCCACAAGGAGATGCCACATACCAAATATCAAAGCTCTAGGCCTTCTAGTTTCAGACAAAAACATTTTTAAAGTTTACTCTATATACAATTTTGCCAAAAATTGTGACCCCTGGAGTTAAAGGGTTAATTCAATTCTTTAAACAACTTTGGTAGAACTTCACCTAAGGAATATGCCTGTCAAGTTTCAACATGATTGGTTTAGGAGGAGAAGATGTTTAAAGGAATTGTGGAAAGACGGACGCTGGACAACGACAAATCACAATACCTCACCCAGCACTTCATGCTCAGGTGAGCTAACAAATAGGCCTAACCATTGTCTGTGGCTTGTGATAAACAACATAAAGATGAAGTTTAATAACATTTTGTCCTGTAGTTAAAGAGATATTAATCCATTATGAAAAAACTAGAGCTGTCACTGAATGTGACTTAATACCCCCACCAGCACTTTGACAGAAAAAAAGTGTCAAGTTCAAGGGGAGATAATTCCTCAACCAGGGGAGCTGACACTTGAAAATTACGTCTTGCAAATCTTCAATATATGATCAATATATGTGCAAAGTTTCAATGCAATTGAAGGAAAACTCTAGGAGGAGTTCGCGACACAAAATTGCTAGTATTTTGTACACAGACGGACACACGGATGGACGGACAGACGGGCTGATTCCAGTATACCCCCAAAAACATTCGTTTTGCGGGGGTATAAATATATGTGAAGCCCTCTTTTTCCATGGGACATTTAATCAAAAAAGCTAAACTAATGATATTGGTGGACTATCATAAGGAACACACGTATGAAGTTTCACAAATTTTTGTCCAGGATTTCGAGTTGAAGATACATGTATATTGATCCTTAACAGAAATATGCATGAAGCCCCTTTTTCCTATGAGACAGTATTTGATATCAAAAAGGAAAAAAAAAAAATAAATATCAGCGGACATCATTAGGAACACTTGTATGAATTTCTATTAGTTTTTGTCAAGGATTTTAGAAGATATCTGTCCTGAAAGATGGACAAACAGATGGTCATTGGTCATGACAAAATTAAACATTTAGCCCCCTTTTTTCATGACATGGCATTTCATGAAATAAAAACAAATAGCTATTGTCTGTGGCTTGCAATAAACAATAAAAAGATGAAGTTTCATGACATTTTGTTCTGTAGTTAAAGAGATATTGGTCCACAATGAAAATATATGTCAAGCCCCCTGTTTCCATGACACAGCAATAACTGGTCCTATTAGACCTACAATCAAACTCATTCGAGATCTTACGGTCATATATATTTTGACCAAGTTTGGTGCTGATTGGTTTAAATTTGCAGATGCTAAAGTGTAAACAAAGTCAAATGTAGCAATTTTTTTAATTCAAGGGCAAATAACTCCAGTCGTTCTGGTCCGATTAGACACATAATCGAACTCATCCGAGATCTTATGGTCATATATACTTAGACCAAGTTTAGTGCTGATTGGTTAATATCTGTGGATGCTAGAGTGTAAACAAAGTCAAATATAGCAAATTTTCTAATTCAAGGGCAAATAACTCCAGTCGTTCTGGTCTGATTAGACCGATAATCGAACTCATCCGAGATCTTATGGTCATATACATTTTGACCAAGTTTGGTGCTGATTAGTTAATATTTGTAGATGCTAGAGTGTAAACAAAAAAATGTGAACGGATGGACGGACGACGACGGACGGTGAGTGATCACAATAGCTCATCCTGAGCACTTCTTCGTGCTCAGGTGAGCTAAAAAAGTAGGCAACAAGTAGGAGTAATTTAAAGGAAAAAAGTAGGAAAAAAGTAGGAATTCTATGATAAAAAGTAGGAATTTTATGTTAAAAAGTAGGAATTAATCTAACAAACGTTTTATCAAATCTTGTATAAAAACTAAATTTAACGCTGCATAAGAGTTCAGAACAACATGTGTTTAAAGAAACACTAAGCCCCCAGATAGCAGCCAGTAATTAATGCATGGCAAAACATAACACTGTAAAAGTTTTGAATAATTTCTACCATTCATTCGCTTTACAGCTGCATAAGAAGCTGGCTCCAACTTTCTGATATGCATCAGAGTAATTTGACACAAACCAAAGAATTTCTAATCAACATAATTTCAAAGTTTAATTGATCTTAACCAATGGGTAACTGGTAAGTCTCTCAATGATAAAAAACCAATAAACCAATAAACCATGTACAAAATTTGGCTTTGATCTGGTTATAAACAAATTTTTGACGGAACCAAAGACTTCTAGGATCTTTACAAAAATCAAGACACTAAAACTATTATAATTTTTACTGAATTTGTCTACCATCAAATTCATCAATTGGAAAAATAACGCTATGTATAAAATCAAGGGAAAATCTTCTGACAGCTATTATTTTGTTTTAAAAAGAAATGAATAAATAAATAACTGCCTCAAAAATAATCAAGTACAACAAGATGAGAGAGTCTGCTGTGGCATTCAATAATAAATAATCAATATTCATATTTTAGAAAAACAAATTACATGTAAAATTAAAGGAGGAATTAGACACAGAAACATTGTAAGATGAAATCAAATAAAGGACAAAATCCACTCAGAAAGTAAAAGGTTGAGAGTATGTGTTTCAGCACTTAGAATGATCACTGTGTGATATTTTGATAAAACAAGAGGGCCAGAATGGCCCTGTACTGCTCCAACGCCTAATAAATTGCTTATGTCATACACATAATTGGCATCAACAGTCATCAAACTGGTAGAAATCTGTATTGCGATAGCCCTCCAAAAAGTCTTGTCTTTTTTTTGACATGTATCCAAGATGATCCTAATGAATGCAGGCAATTTTTATCCAGTATCATTCCTACCACATATCTATGAAATCTTCAAAGAAACAAAAAGGCAAGGATAGCCCTTAATCTCTCACCACAAAACAATTTGTGGCACCCCATCCCCTTCCATTGGGCCAATTTTTGACCCACTAACAATAATTCAAACAATCTTCAAAAAGGTCTCCAATATCATGCTACATACCAAACATTTCGATGCTAGGCCTGGTGGTTTGGAACAAGAAGATTCTCAAAGTTTTTTCTCTAAAAACCTGTATGAAAGTTGTAACCCCCTGGCCGTTTATGACTCAAGGGCTAAAATTAGTTGAATCTTAGTAGAGGTCCACTAGATGAAGCTACATACCAATTATTACAGGTCTAAGCTAAGTGGTCATAGACAAAAAAATATTTAAATTTTCAAAATATAAAGGTCCTGTAAAACATTTGACCCTCAGGGCAGAGCCAATTTGGACCCAAAGGCTAAATTTTAATCAGCCTTGGAAGTGATCAATTAGATGAAGCTACCTGCCAAATTTGGTAGCTGTATGATTATTTATGTGGAGTTCTGATTTCGGATGTGGACTACAGTTAAAACCACAGAACAATATCAAAATTAATTTTCATGTAAACCCGAGTTGATTACTTCTTTCTCACAATATAATACCCAGTTTAATTCACAATAGCAAAAGGGAAGCATAAAATTCTGATATAAAAGACCTGCAATAGTAAGGGCCTTTTCTTTCTCCAGTAGGCTGCAACAAATGTAACGATGTCATTGCACTTTTTTTCTCATAACACATAGTTTTCTTACAAGTTGTTGTTCTATACATAGTGTTAAAGTGGAATTACCAATCAGGTAAATTTTGTCCCGTAAATGAAAAAAAAAAAGATCTTTTAGAAACGAAAGATCTGCATGATTTCATTCATCAACATGAATTGTTCGGCATCATGTTTGATGTCTAGGAAACCAGCTCAATATTTGCCTTATACATTCTTGCCTTATACACGTAATTCCGTTTGTATCCACTACAATCTGCTTGTGGATGGTGTGGGAACATCAATATCGGGAATAGTACTTTGGTTCGATAAGTGGCAGATATGTTTTAGGACTTGTGCCATCAATCACCAAACTAGCCTACTGCTTCAATGTCCTTGCAGTTGCCACGTTGTTCATAGTACTCATTGCTTTTAGCGTATCAGGACAATTCCCCCCTAGACAACTGCCCCCTGGACAACTCCCCCCCCCCCCCCCGCAAATCCCCCCGGACAATCCCCCCCCACCCCACCCCACCCCCGACAATACCCCCAGACAATTCCCCCCTGGACAATTACACCCCCCCCCCAGGCAAATTGCCCCCCAGACAATAGCCCCCAGGACTATTACTCCCTGGACAATCCGCCCGACTACTGCCCCCCCCCGACAACTCCCCCCTGCCAATTCCCCCAGGACAAATGCCCCCCCCCCCCGGGCCATTGCCCCCCGGAAAATCCCCCCAATCTAACTCGAAATTTCTTCTGCTTTTGCTTTGGGACGAGGTCATTGTCGGCTTTCAGCGTCAGACCCTGGGTTCACTTCCAAGGCCGAGTTCAACTGGAACTCGATTAGATTAGATTACTAGATTTTTCATGTGATCACATTTGAAGTATGCACGTCGAGTAGGAGTTCCTCGCGAACAGAAAATTGAGTTCATCGAGTTGTGCATATGATGGTATGAACATCCTGGTGGGAATTGTCTGGAGGGGGGGTTGTCGGGGGGCAATTGTCTGGGGGAGAGGGAATTGTCCTAGGGGGTAATTTCGGGGGGGGGGGGGGTCCGGGGGGGATGGCCCTGGGGTGTGTGTTTAGTTGTCCAGGGGGTAATTGTCGGGGGGAGGGGATTGTCTGGGGGCAATCATGGGGGGGGTGTCCAGGGGGTAATGGGGGGGCAGTTGTACAGGGGGGTAATGGTCCAGGGGGTAATTGTCTCTGGGGGCAATTGTCCAGGGGGGAATTTGCAAGGGGGAGTTGTCTAGGGGCATTTGTCGGGGGGGGGGGGGGGGGGGAATTGTCCTAGACTCTGCTTTTAGGCCACAAAACATAGCTGCTTAAACATCTCTCAATGTCTGCAAGGGTTTTAATTTCATTTTTACTGTATTTTTTCCGATACAGAACATATCTGATAAAGTAGAATACATAGAATGGGCGTACAACCAAATCAGCCCATGTAGTACTCGGTTTGGGACACTTAGCTTCTGCTCCATTCTACAAATAGACTTAACATGTTTACTTACTGTCATTGAATGATGTTTTATGAACGCTTTCAATATTATTTCTGTCAAATCACGGCCACAGCTCGCTTCTTCATATACAACATTGATTTCATTAGCAGTAGGCTAGGGCTCTGAAGTGTCTTGCCAAAAAACACTCCCATGAACATGCCATGCTTCAAGTGAGGCTCCAAGGTGGTGGTTTCATGCTACGAGTCTTAGACTTAAGCACTGAGCCACGCAGGACCCCCCAACACATGGACCAGCTTTAGAAACGTTTCTGGTGTCTCTCTCGTAAGTTCATTAAACCAAACGTGATAGTTTGCAATCTCTTGTAAAACATCTTTATTGGTCATTGGCAGAAAGGATCAGATGACTAAAATTCTGAAAACAAATTAAACCAGAGTATTTAAAAACATCAGGTGGGGGCCAATCCTGGTAAAGCGACGATGAGAATTTTTCTTTTTTTTAAATTTGACAATTTTACTGTTGATTCCATATCTGTATAGAATTGACCAAATCTAAAACCGTTTGGAATGAAAAATTATATTGTTATTTGGTTTACCAGCAATTTTACAAGTACATTATTTTGTAAATGTATGAACAATGAGCCAAAAAAAACAAACTATGGTAAATTATGTGCAAAATTTTCAAAGCTACCTTCGAAATGTTCACATATAACACAAGACACATGGTAATTTCTAAAACTGTTAAAGTTTGCAAAGTCGGTCAGTCAATCTCTAGATACAAGTCAGGTCTGCATATTTAACGCAAAGTTCAAGAGTCACATGCACGCAAGGGATGGACACATCCGGTCCATGAGTTGGATATTTGTCAATACCAAGATACTGCTATAGTTGTACACCTACTGAAAAAAAATCAAAAACCCTTTAACTCTTTCCCAAACAAGCCCTGGTTTTCACGTGTCTGCAGTACAAGTCTTTTGAAAACACTGTGGGAAAAGGAGAAATTGCTCGTAACGAGCAATTTCTCCTTTTCCCACAGTGTTTTCTACCCTTTTTGATAACTTTCTGCCATTTTCATCAAATTTAAAATTGTCGTCTGCAAACTTTCAATTTGGACCAGTCCAAAATTTGTCGTTTGGGAAAGGGTTAAATAAAAAAAATCATTAGGCATTTCAGAGCCAAGAACTCCGAAAAAATTATGACAAAGGGCTGTAGGTATGCTGGAGGCTGGGTTGCCTACTGCAGAGGATGCAGCTTGTATTTGTGTATCTGTCCAAGCTGTCAGGGCCCTTCGGCGGCGATCTGCGCAGACCGGTGCGTCATGACTCAAGGCGAAGACCACTATTTCCTGATCCAGCACCTACGAGATCGCTTTTGAATAGCAATACCTACAGCTGCTGTTATCCCCAGTACTCGCAATGACCAGATTTCCAGACAGATAGTGCAGAATCACACGTCGGTTCGGTTTTGACACGCTGCCATCGCAGTAATAGAGAACAATAAGCCCTGGGACACAAGCTGTACGAGACAACGTTGGTGGACGATGCTTTTTACTGATGAGTCGAGCCCTGTATTGTCTCGAGCTGATGGCCGTGTACAGTTGTTCTGACACAGTCCTGAATGGTCGTTGTACCAACTGTTGTGTACTGCAACGCGAACATTTTGGGGTTGGGGTCAGTTAAGGTGGGGGTATTGCTTATCTCACCCCTCTCATCGTTACTGAAGGAAATTTAAATGCCCAAAATATATCAAAAATATTCTAGGCCCCCATTTTGTCCCTCTGTTTCAAACCAATGACATCATAGCGACATTACAACAGGATAATGCCAGACCCCATGCTGTTCGTATCACTATACAGATTTTACAAAATTATGACGATCTTTTTTCGACAACTGGTCCTCAAATGGCCTAGATTTGAACCAAATAAAACATCTATGGGATAATCTTTATAGACCCATACATCTAAGTCCAAACCCACCAAACAATGTCAAAGACTTACGAGCCGCACTGCATGAAGAATGAAATAACATCCCACAGGCTGACATAAACAACTTTGTGCTCTCAACGCAACGTCGCTGTCAGGCTGTCAGCATTGCAGGCGGTGGTCACACATGCTTCTGATTGTTGCCTTTTGAAACTGACCCTTTCGTTGTTTTAATTCAAATCAAACAATCAAATTGATACTTTCTGTCTAGTATGC
Source organism: Tridacna gigas (assembly GCA_945859785.2). Lineage (NCBI taxonomy): Eukaryota > Metazoa > Mollusca > Bivalvia > Cardiida > Cardiidae > Tridacna > Tridacna gigas. Next base: position 17,090,764 of record OX244036.2, read on the forward strand.
CGGTTTCAAAAGATTCTTTTACAAACAAAGAATATTTCAGCTGAATCTATCGCAAGGTGTAAAAAAGATAGTTTCTACATGCAAACTAAGCAAAGATTTTTTTTTTTGTTCTGTATAGTCTTTTTTTTCTAGTCGAAATGTCAAATAATATGTGCTGATCGATAAAGTGAAAATTGATGGAATTGAGGTGAAACATCTTGTATTGATTGTATGGGAGTTGAACGCAATTTTAACAGCTTAGGTCTTATCACGGCAATCAATGCACCTACACATGTGTTTCCTGGCTTTCTCGCACCAGTGGGGTCCTGCGTGGCCCAGTGGTAAAGTGTAGGACTCGTGACCAGGAGGTCCCGAGTTCGAGCCTCACTGGATCGATTGGGTTTTTTCGTGGGAGTATCCTTTGGCAAGATACTTCAGAGCCCTAGCCTAGTACTGGTGAAACCCAGGGAATACATGAATATGTGAGCTGTCGCCGTGATATGACTGAAATAATGTTGAAAGCGGCATAAAACACCATTAAATCAATCAATCTCACACCAGTACTGAAACAACTTTCTTTCCACATCACTGACTACTTTTCTCACATGCATCAGAGGTGAGAGGTGAAAAACTGCCGTAAAGAAAGTTTGTCTCAACCAGGTATCAAACTCACAACCCCCAGTTCACGAGTCAGATATGCTAACCAGTGATCTAGCTGGGCGGGCTCTTCTTGAACTCTTTACCAAACAAAAAAATTCCAAATTTAAAGTATTTGCAGACGAAAAATTAAATGTGACTCAAATATTGAAATTTGTTTTGGGAAGTAAACATAAAATTGTGGGAAATGGAGAAAATGCTGGTTTCCATCATTTTTTCCCTTTTTCCCCACTATGTTTTCAAAAGCTTTCTTTCCAAGGGTCTTTAAATTTGTTTGTATTTAATTTTAATGCCGTTTTAACAGCTTAGGTCATATCAACGTGGTCAGTGCGCCTAAGCATGTGTTTCCTAGCTTTCTCACATCAATACTGATACAACTTCTTTTTCTGAGTCACTGACTACTCTTCTCACACGCATCAGATGCGAGAGGCAAAAAATCACCGAAAAGAAAGTTTGCCTCAACTGGGTAATGAACCTGCAAGCACCAGGTCACGAGTCAGATACGCTGACCACTGAGCTACCCAGTCTGGACAGGGTCATTATAAGTCGGGATATTGTGCTCAAGGATTAAGAGAACTTCAGACAATCTGCTGTGAGTCAGACGCAAAAAAAAAGTCGCTACCCGCAATGGCTTACTTAGCACTTTTGACAGAAAAATCTTGCAAAAGGAAAAATTGCTAATGAAAATCTAGGTCTCCCTTGTCACAACGCTTTTAAGTATATTGATGTATCAAGCCAAATTTCATGCTGATTATAACTGTTTTACAATGGCGATTCAAGTTTTTTTTTTTCGGGACATAATAGGTCATTTAACCCTTTACCAAACAACTGTACGACCAGGAGGAATAATTCGTTTGAAAACATTATAGGAACAGAAGAAAATACTGGAAACCAATACTTTCTTCCTGTATGAACAAATGTTTCCCCCTTTCAAAGACAGATCCCACCAGTTTAACAGCATTTAATATGTCATCTGCTTTGAATATTAAACCAGCCCAAGATTTTGTTGTCTGGTGAAGAGTCAAAGTTTTTCTGTTTTTCCAGTAAATTAATTAATTTGAAATGACTTTATTTTTAAGGTTCGAATAAACCTGATAATAATTCTTACTTTGTTAATCAGCTTCGTCTGAACTTCTCTGGTAGATGAAAATAAACTTTGAGATGGCCCCTCTTTGACTGAAGTCCACGTCCAATAATGGAGTTCACATAAAAAATAGTAGTCTAATAGGAACAGGAAGATTTTTAAAGTTTTCACTACAATAAGCATAAGTTGTGCTTGACGCTCCAAGGCTGGGGGCCAGTTTTCACCCCTGGGCTGTAATCAAAACAATCTTGGAAGGAGCATACCAGATGATAGCACAGAGAATATTACAGCTCTAGCTCTCACAATGAGGAACAAGAAGATTTTCAAAGTTTTCACAATATAAGCCTATGTTAAGCTTGTGATCCCCAGGGTAGGGCCAATTTTCACCCCTGGCTATAATTTATGTTTTTTGTAGACTCAGGTCTAACAGATGAAGATACATGCAAAATTTGATAGCCCTTGGCTTTTTTGAAAGGAACAATAAGATTTTTAAACAAGAGGGCCTTGATGGCCCTGGATCGCTCACCTGAGTCAATAGGCGAAATTTCACTCCAGGGTCATAATTGAAAGTACTACATGCCAAATAAATATGATGTTAGGCCCAATTTCAAACTCATCCAATATTTTATCAAGACAAACATTCTGACCAATTTTCAAGTCAACTGAGCAAGACATGTGGCCTCAAGAGTGACCACAAGGTATTTCTTTAATTTGACCTAGTGACCTCGATTATGACCCAGGTGACCCAATTTTAAACTCATCCTAGACGTTGGGGATTTTATGAAGACAAACATTCTGAACAATCTTCAAGTCAATTGAGCAAAAAATATGGCCTCTAGAGTGCCAACAAGGTATTTCTTTAATTTGACCTGGTGACCTAGTTTATGATCCCAGTTGACCCAAATTCGGACTCATCTGAGATGTTATCAAGACAAACATTCTGACCAATTTTCAAGTCAATTAAGCAAGAAATGTAGCCTCTAGAGTGCCCTCAAAGTATTTCTTCAATTTGACCTAATGACCTAGATTATGACCCCAGGTTACCAAATTTTGAACTCATCCTAGATTTCATCAAGACAAACATTTTACCCAATTTTCAAATCAATTGAACAATAAATGTGGCCTCTAGAGTGCACACAAGGTATTTCTTTAATTTGACCTATTGACCTAATTTAAGACCCCTAATGAGCCAAATTCGAACTCATGTGAGATTTTATCAAGACAAACATTCTGACCAACTTTCAGGTCATTTGAGCAATAAATGTGGCCTCTAGAGTGCCCACAAGGTATTACTTTAATTTGCAAGAGTGATATAATATCAAAATGAAATTGATTAAATGGATGATCTTTAAGGCTGCTTTCAACATTATTTCAGATATATCGCGGTGGCCAGTGCACCTATCTATGCTTTCCTGGAGTTTCTTTTGACAGTAAAACGCACAATATTCTTTCCAAGCCACTGGCTGCTTACCCACATAACCATCGTCGAAACAATGGTCACTGTGACAGAGGAATAAATCCTGTCGCAATGACTGTCATCAATCCTTGGAACGAAATTGGCCGAGCCGGCATCAAACCAGCGATCCCCTGTTCTCAAGTCCTATATGTTACCAACTGAGCTACAGGGGCTGGGTACCACAATGAAAGAAGAACAGAATAGGAAGAAAATACAATCCCATTTCTGTCCAAAATCTTGCATCAAATATGTTGGAGTTTGCGCAACTTTCCCAAACACGTCCTGGTAAAGGATTGTCGTTTAGATTAACTAATTCTGATTCTGACTAGATTTTCAAACCGGCAAATCACGCATGAGATGACGCAAAATTTCAGTTTTTCCTGTGTGCTCCCACATAAAATAAAGGATAATTCAAGAAGAGTGATGCAAAAGAAATATGATAAATTGAGAAAAAAAAATGGTGGAATAAAGCGCACTTTGCTAGATTTTGTTCTATTTCGTTCTGTTTCGTTGGGTCTGGTTCCGTTTCGTTGGGTTTGGTTCCATTTCATTGCATTTCGTAATGTTTCGTTCTGTTCATTGCGTTTTGTCCCATTTCATTTCGCTTCCGTTTCTAAGTTTACAGGGACACGTCCCGTGAGTATCAGTAAGGAAATTAAGTGCACTTCTAGAATTTCTCTTGCACTCCAAAACTTGTACACCAGGGAGTACATGCACTCCCCCCAAATGTGAGTGGGAATCTAGTTAAAGCAATGATAAAAGGGACTTACAGAAATTTCAGTATGAAAATGTTGATAAAAGATGTGCTAATTTTGCATTCAGATATGTTCCCAAATATTTCAAAACTATGCAAAATTGCTCTCTGCATGTGTGTAACCACTGTGGCATGTGAGAGATCTTTTTTTCAATTCAAAACAGATTAAGAACAAGAGGACAACTGGCCCTAATGCGCTCACCTAAGTAAAGTCATCCACAGTTGATAAACAGAGCCTGGTTTTAATAATGTAAAAAAAATAATGAAAGTGGCCTACTTTTGACCCAACATGCCTAATTTCAAACTAGTCCAAGATATCATCAAGACAACATTTTGTCCATGTTTCAGGAGTATCAGGCTGAAAATGTGGCCTCTAGAGTGCACACAAGGTTTTTTCTAACATTTGGCCCAGTGACCTACTTTTTGACCCAATGTGACCCAGTTTCAAACTTGTCAGAGAATTTATTAAGACAAACATTCTCATTACATTTTATGAGTATCAAGCTGAACATGTGGCCTCTAGAGTGCACACAAGGTTTTTCTAATTTTTGGCCCAGTGACCAACCTTTTGACCCAATGTGACCAAATTTCAAACTTGTCTGAGATTTTATCCAGACAAATATTCTGACTAAGTTTCATGAGTATCAGGCTGAAAATGTGGCCTCTAGAGTGCACACAAGGTTTTTCTAAGATTTTGGCCAGTGACCCACTTTTTGATCCAACATGACCCAATTTCAAATTTTTGCGATATTTCATCCAAACAAACATTCTGACAAGTTTCATGAGTATCAGCCTTTAAATGTGGCCTCTAGAGTGAATACAAGGTTTTTCTACAATTTGGCCACATGACCTTTGTGACTCTATGTTACCCAATTTTCTGTGTGTCCAATACATTATAAAGACAAACATTCTTACTAAGTTTCATGAGTATCAGGCTGAAAATGTGGCCTTGAGATCTAGAGTGCACACGTTTTTCTAGGATTTGGTCCTTTGACCTTTTTTTTGACCTGATGTGACCCAATTCCAAACTTGTCCGAAGTTTTATAGGAACAAACATTCTGACCAAGTTTAACGAGTATCAAGCTGAAAATGTGGCCTCTAGAGTGCAGACAAGGTTTGTCTAAGATTGACCTACTTTTCGATCCGACATGACCCAATTTCGAACTTTTAAATATTTCATCCAACCAAACATTTTGACTAGGTTTCAAGAGTATCAGGCTGAAAATGTTGCCTCTAGAGTGCACACAAAGTTTTTCTAAGACTTGGCCCTGTGACCCACTTTTTGTCCCAACGTAACCCAATTTCAAACTTGTCCAAGCTTTCATCCAGACAAAGATTCTGACTAAATTTCATGAGTGTCAGGTTGAAAATGTGGCCTCTAGAGTGCACACAAGGTTTTTCTGAGATTTCGCCCAGTGACCTACTTTTTGACCCAACATGACCTAATCTGAAACTTGTCCAAGACTTTATCAAGACAAACATTCTGATCAAGTTTCAAAAGTAGCTGAAAATGTGGCCTCTAGAGTGCAGACAAGGTTTTTCTAAGATTTGGCCCCATGACCTACATGCACTTTTTGACCCGATGTGACCAAAAGTCTAACATGTCTGAGATTTTATCCAGACAAACATTCTGACCATGTTTCACGAGTATCAACCATAAAATGTGGCCTCTAGAGTGAACTCAAGGTTTTAATAAGATTTGGCCCTGTGACCTGCTCTTTGACCAGACATAACTCAATTTCGAACTTTTCTGATATTTCATCCAGACAAATATTCTAAGTTTAATGAGTATCAGCTGAAAATGTGGCCTCTACAGTGCACACATGGTTTATCTGAGATTTGGACCTATGACCTACTTTTTGACCTGACATGACCCAATCTCAAATTTGTCCGAGATTTTATCAAAACAAACATTTTGACAAAGTTTCATGAGGATCTGGCTGAAAATGTGGCCTCTAGAGTGCACACAAGGTAAATATTGACCACCGCATGACGGATGATATACTACGGATGCTGGACACAGCCCCATCACAAAAGCTCATCTTGAGCATTTTGTGCTCAGGTGAGCTAAAAACAAGGACATGTTCTCTCTGACAAAAAATTGAATATCTTAATGAGGATCTGTAGTGAAGGACCAGGGCCCGGTTTCATGAAAAAACTTAATTCCCTACTCTGCTCAACTTAGTTAGGAGACTTGAGTCCGTTAAACTGCTGAGTTGAGTCTGAAACGTTGAGTGCGTTTCACGAACACGTTCTCAGCTGAGTCGCTTATTTCGATGATTTTTCAAATGTCTTAAGCAGTATTTTGGTACTCTTCTGAAACAGAGGTAAAAGTTCGAGAACACCTTTCAATATCATTGTCGTCTTCAATAAATTAAACCGATTTTCTTGCATAAAAAATACATACAGTTGTGAAAAGCCATATTTTATGGAATTCTAGCCATGCATACATGCATCAGTATACACTTCACCCTAAATGAACTGCTACTGTACACTTAGATGTAGTAATAGTCAAAAATTATCAAAATCGAGGCAAAAAAATAGGGAAAATTCGTAACACCAATAGCAACAGTAGATATAAAATTTTCTGATTTTCATGTAGATCTACAGATCTACATCTCTATCTACATGTAATTACAAAGTAGTAGGACATCAACTTTCAAATTGTGGCAATAAATATTGTCAGTGCCCAACATGAGGCAAAAATAAACACAGCAAAAAGCATTGATTTTCTCTACATGTTGATTATTAGATCTTGTCATCACGCAAAATATGCTGGATATACATACTCTTGAACACGTCTATCCTTGCTTAACATGGACACTACGGATTGAGAAGGCGCTCTTTCATCATTGTAGAACAAGATCAGACTGCATGTGGACATATGACATGCAGCCTGACCTTTAATCTACACAGTCCGATATGCCATGTTTTATTAAGGCAAGAGTAAATCTACTTTGAAATTGCAATGTTTAGGTTTTTGCAATTGGTCTGAAATTTGCATTAGGCCTACTTCTATTTAGAAAGGGTCAAAATACTTTTTTCTCATACGTTGTCTGAAAAGTTTGTGTAAATTAATCACAGAAATTATCAGATATCATGTAAATCTGCTCATTTCCTTCACATCGAGTACATTATGAGTGCTAAAATTAGTATTGATCTATCCATACTTTTGGGTTTAGATCGGAATGCTCATGATATGTATTGACTGATTATAAAAATGGCGCTGTTTTATTGATAAAGTAAATTATTTCATACTTCTCAGATAATAACATTCTATTCATGTCTTTGTTTTCTGCGCATGTGGGTATAACTTTGTTCAATATGTTGTAAGCTATAAACATGCAAGTGCTGTTTTATGCTGAATAAATAAATGTTAAATGTTAAATGTTAAATTTCCTTCACATATCAAAGCAAACCATTACCTAACTAGCTCCCGAAAGCTAAATATAAAGTACCTTTCACATTGTAAAAGAACTCTAGGAAGAGTTCATCTTCGCAAGCAAACGTGACGAGCACTATGTGAATCTTACCAAGATCCACGTAGTGAACATCACCTTAGTCTGCGAAGATGGGTAGATTTTAACTGTGTCTCGGTAATGCATGTATCTGAGGCTACAGCATGCCAAAAGTAGATGATTTTGTTATTATAATTATCAATTCAGTTAGAAGCTGCTTTGAAAGCTTTGTTTGGAATGGGGCACCTACTGTGAAAGCTCTGTATCTATGAGTAAATTGAGAGAGTTTCATTCCCACTATTTAAACATTAACTCTGCCACTTCAAAACATAATTTTGGTTAAGTTTGCTTAAACCATCCAAAATTAATTGTGGCGTTGAACTTCACAGTGTCAACCAGTTTTTCGTGGACAGGAGAAAGTCAAGATCAGTAATATTGAAAAAAAAAAAAAAAAAAAAAGTCATGATGGCCCTGGATCGCTCACCTGAGTCAATAGGCGAAATTTCACCCCAGGGTCATAATGACCCAATTTAAAACTCATCTGAGATATTAATGAGACAAACATTATGACCAATGGTCAGGTTATTTGAGCTGAAAATGTGGCCTCTGGAGTGTTCAAAATGTATTTCTTCAATTTGACCTAGTGACCTAGTTAATGACCCTATGTGACCATATTTCAAACCCATCCAAGATATCAAGACAAACTTGTTAACCAAGGTTCAGGTGAATTGGGCAAGAATTGCCACCTCTAGAGTACCCACAAGGTATTTCTGTAATTTGACCTAGTGACCTAGACTATGACCCTATGTGACCCAAATTCAAACCAATTCAAGATATCACCAAGTCAAACATGCTGACAAGTTTTCAGGTCAGTTTAGCAAAAATTGTGGCCTCTAGAATGCCCACAATACATTTCTTTAATTTGACCTAGTGACCTAGTTATGACCCTATGAGACCTAATTTCAGATTGATCCGAGATATCATCAAATCAAACATGTACACCAATTTTCAGGTCAATTTAGCAAGAATTGTGGCCTCTATAGTCTAAGAGTGCCCACAAAGTATTTCTTCAATGTGATCCAGTGACCTTGCTCATGACCCTATGTGACCCAATTTTGAACTTATCCGAGACATCATCAAGACAAACACGCTGACCAATTTTTAGGTCAATTGAGCAAGAATTGTGGACGCTTAAGCACCTTTAAGATATTTCTTTAAATATGACCTAGTGAGATAGGTTATGACCTTATGTGACCCAATTTTGAACTTATTCAAGATTTTAATCAATACAAACAGGCTGACCCATTTTCAGGTCAATTGAGTAAGAATTGTAGCCTCTAGAGTGCTCGCAAGGAATATTTGTAAGTTGATCTAGTGAGACCTAGTTTATGACCCTAAGTGACCCAAATTCAAACTCATCCGAAATTTCATCAAGACAAACATTCTGACCAATTTTCAGGTCAATTGAGTATGAAATGTGGCCTCTAGAGTGTCCACAAGGTATTTCTGTAATTTGACCTAGTGACCTAGTTTATGACCCAAGGTATCCCAAATTCGACCTAATCAAAGATTTTATTAAGACAAAGACTCTGACCAATTTTCATGACAACTCAGCAATAAATGTGGCCTCTAGAGTGGCCATGAGGTATTTCTTTTATTTGACCTGGTGACCTAGATCATGTCCCCAGGTGACCCAACTTTGAACTCATAGATTTCATCAAGACAAACATTCTGACCAATTCAGGTCAATTGAGCAAAAACTATGGCCTCTAGAGTGTCCACAAGGTGTTACTTTAATTTGACCTAATGACCTAGTTTATGACCCCAGTTGACCAAATTTCAAACTCATCCAAGATTTAATCAAGACAAACATTCTGACCAATTTTCAAGTCAATTGAGCAAAAAATGTGGCCTCTAGAGTGCCCACAAGGTATTTCTCTAATTTGACCTGGTGACTGAGTTTATGGCCCTAGGTGAACCAAATTCTATCTCATTTGAGATTTTATCAAGACAAACAATCTGACAAAATTTTCAGGTCAATTGAATAAGAATGTGGCCTCTAGAGTGTCCACAAGGTATTTCTTTAATTTGACCCAGTCACCTTGTTTATGGCCCTAGGTGACCCAATTTCAAACTCATTTGACATTTCATCAAGACAAACATTCTGACCCATTTCCAGGTCAACTGAGTAAGAAATGTTGCCTCTAGAGTGTCCACAACATATTTCTTTGACTTGGTGACCTAGTTTATAACCCCAGGTGACCCAATTTCAAACTCATCCAAGATTTAATTAAGACAAACATTCCGACCAATTTTCAAGTCAATTGAGCAGAACATGTTGCCTCCAGAGTGCCCACAAGGTATTTCTTTAATTTGACCTAGTGACCTAATTTATGACCCGAGGTGACCCAAATTCAAACTCATCCGAGATTTCAACAAGACAAACATTCTGACCAATTTTCAGGTCAACTGACAAGAAATGTGGCCTCTGGAGTGTCCACAAGGTATTTCTTTAATTTGACCTAGTGACTTAGTTTATGGCCCCCAGGTGACCCAATTTCAAATTCATCCGAGATTTCATCAAGACAAACATTCTGACCAATTTCCAGGTGAATTGAGTAAGAAATGTGGCCTCTGGAGTGTCCACAAGGAGTTACTTTAATTTGACCCAGTGACCTAATTTATGACCCTAGGTATCCAAATTGGAACTCATCCGAAATTTCATCAAGACAAACATTCTGACTCATTTTCAGGTCGATTGAGTAAGAAATGTGGCCTCTAGAGTGTCCACAATGTATTCCTTTGATTTGATCTAGTGACCTAGTTTATTACCCCAGGTGACCTAATTTCAAACTCATTTGAGATTTAATATAGACAAACATTCTGACCAATTTTCAAGTCAACTGAACAAAAAAATATGGCTTCTAGAGTGCCAATAATGTATTTCTTTAATTTGACCTAGTGACCTAGTTTATGACCCTAGGTGACCCAACTTCAATCTCATCCGAGATTTCATCAAGACTAACATTCTGACCAACTTCCAGGTCAACTGAGTAAGAAATGTGGCCTCTAGAGTGTCCACAAGGTATTTCTTTGACTTAGTAACCTAGTTTATGAACCCAGGTGACCCAAATTCACACTCATCCGAGATTACATGAAGACAAACATTCTGACAAATTTTCAGGTCAATTGAGTAAGAAATGTGGCCTCCAGAGTGTCAACAAGGAATTTCTTTGATTTGACCTACTGACCTAGTTTATGACCCCAGGTGACCCGATTTCAAACTCTCCCGAGATCTAATTAAGACAAACATTCTGACCAATTTTCAAGTCAATTGAGCAAAAAATGTGGCCTCTAGAGTGCCCACAAGGTATTTCTTTAATTTGATCTAGTGACCTAGTTTATGACCCGAGGTGACCCAAATTCAAACTCATCCGAGAATTTATGAAGACAAACATTCTGACCAATTTTCAGGTCAACTGAGTAAGAAATGTGGCCTCTAGAGTGTCCACAAGGTATTTCTTCAATTTGACCAAGTGACCTATTTTATGACCCCAGGTGACCCAAATTTGAAGTCAACCGAGATTTCATCATAACAAACATTCTGACCATTTTTTAGGTCAATTGAGCAAGAAATGTGGCTTCTAGAGTGTTCCCAAGGTATTTCTTTAATTTGACCTAGTGACCTAGTTAATTAACCCAGGTGATCCAAATTCAAACTCATCCAAGTTTTCATCAAGACAAATACTCTGACCAATTTTCAGGTCAATTGAGTGAGAAATGTGGCCTCTAGAGTGTACACAAGGTAAATGTTGACGACGGACAACGCACGGCAGACGACGGACACCAGACATTGGACAATCACAAAAGCTCACCTTGTGCATGTTGTGCTCAGGTGAGCTAAAAATGCTGGTAACCAGCATTTTCTCCTTTTCCCACAATGTTTCGACCCTTTCCGAATCAAATTACAATTTTTGAGTCACATTTATTTTGTCATCTGCAAAAGCTTTCAAACTGGACAAGTCTAAAATTTTGTTGTTTGGTAAAGAATTAAACAAGATTTTTAAAGTTCATTCTATATACCTTTATGTCCTGTTTTGACCCAGGGGCATCATTTGAACAAAATTGGTAGAAGTCCACAAGGAGATGCCACATACCAAATATCAAAGCTCTAGGCCTTCTAGTTTCAGACAATAACATTTTCAAAGTTTGCTCTATATACAATTTTAACCAAAATTGTGACCCCTGGAGTTAAAGGGTTAACTCAATTCTTTTCACAACTTTGGTAGAACTTCACCCAAGGAACATGCCTGTCAAGTTTCAACATGATTGATTTTGGAGGAGAAGGTGTTTAAAGGAATTGTGGAAAGATTGACGCCTGACAACGACGAATCACAATACCTCACCCAGCACTTTGTGCTCAGGTGAGCTAATAAATAGGCCGAACCATTGTCTGTGGCTTGTGATAAACAACATAAAGATGAAGTTTCATAACATTTTGTCCTGTAGTTAAAGAGATATTAATCCATATTGAAAATATATGTGAAGCCCACTTTTTGTCCTGCAGTTAAAGAGATATTAATCCATAATGAAAATATATATGTGAAGCCCACTTTTTCCATGAATTGAAGATACATGTATACTGATCCTTAAAAGAAATATATGTGAAGCCCTTTTTTCCTATGAGACCCTATTTGATATCAAAAAGGCAAAAAAACCCCCAATAATATCGGCAGATATCATTAGGGACACCTGTATGAATTTCTATTAGTTTTTGTCAAGGATTTTGGAAGATATCTGTCCTGAAAGACGGACAAACAGATGATAAATTGGTCCATGAAGAAATTAAACATTTAGCCCCCTTTTTTCATGACATGGCATTTCATGAAATAAAAACATGATGGCCCTGTATAGCTCCACTGGCTTATAAATATAAACCATAAATACCAAACATGTCAATTCTGAGCCAAATGGTTTCAAAATGAAGACTTACAAAGTTTTCTCTGTAAAAGCCCATGTGAAAGTTGAAACCCGCAGGGCAAAGCCATTTTTGATCCCAGAGCTATAATTACTTGAACCCTGGTACAGGTCCGCAAGTTAAAGCCACATGCCAAAATAATTCAAGTCTATGCTGTATGGTTATAAATAAGGTGATTTTCAAGTTTTGTCCATATGAAGCCTCTGTAAAACATAAGACCCCTGATGCAAGGCTAATTTCAGAAAAAAAAAAAAAATCAAAACGGGAATATTTCTTAAGTTGTCACTATGTAAGTCCATGTAAAACTTGTGACCCCTGCGGCGGGGCCAATTTTGACCCCAGGGCTAAAATTTTGGCCCACTTGCAGTGTTGTGCCTAGGCCGCGGGATTGCGGGATTCCCGCAATTTTTTCAACAATGTCCCTTAAAATTTAAGCCATTGCGGGATGTCGGGCGCGCTCACGAAAATCCGACTAATTTTCCTTATCTGGAGTCCATTTCGGTATTTACATACATTGCGTTAATTACAATGGGCACCTGCACAACGTAGACTGTGACCGCGGAACTTACTGAGATAAAGTCGCTTAGGAATATCCGATATTTGAACCAGTCTTACTGTTGTCAAGGAAACAATATGGCGAAACGCCAGATGCGGTTGACCGACTTTATGTCAGGAAATGTTAAAAATAGAAAGGTTGCAGGCGAAACCGAATCGCGGAGGACTGTTGAAAACCCCGAATCGATCGCGTCATCTGATCCTGACAGTGACCAGTCAACATCTACCGGCGCAGATACCGAACCATCGGCTTCTTCGACGTCCGAGACAAGTAAGAAAAAGGACCGAAGTTTTCAGAAAAATTGGCTCATTAAATTCCCGTGGCTACAAGAGTCGGATGGAAGTATGAAATGTAAGACTTGTTTAGACTCCAAACTGAAGTTGTCAAATCCGCTTGTGACAGAAACTGGCTGTAGTAACATGCGTACTAGCACACTCACAAGACACGAAAAGTCCGCGGATCATAAACGGGCAGTTGTTGCTTTGCGTTTGAAAAATGATATGGCTAATGCTATTGACCGATCATTCAATGAGAAGGATGAAGCCATCTTAAAACTCATGGAAATTGTGTATTTTATTGCTAAAGAAGAGATAGCTATTTCAAAATTCAATTAGCTGTTCGACTTGGTGTTGATCTGTCAGTTCTAGGTTCTGGTTATCGCTCCAGAAAAACAGCTGATGGTCTTTTGGCTGCTATAAGTGACAGTGTTTCTACAGATGTGTATAAAGAAATATCAGACAGTGAGTTTTTATCAATTTCCTGTGATGAAACCACAGACATATCCAATACAAGTAAATTGATTGTGTATACCATGGTTGTTGATGCTGATCTAAGGGTAAAGACTTATTTTGTTGGTGATTATAATATTGTTGATAAAACTGCAGATGGGTTAACATCCAAACTGAAAGAGTGCTTTGAAGAAGCTGGCATTGATTTGACCAAAGTAATGGCACTAGGATCAGATGGGGCTGCAACAATGACCGGTTGTAGAAATGGTGTAGGAGTTCAACTACAACCGCTGAATCCTTTTATGATACAGTTTCACTGTGCAGCACATAAGTTGGCCTTATGCACATCTCAAGCTGCAGAAAGTGTCAGTCTGATGCAAAAGTATAAAGACACTTTGAAGTCAATTTATTATTACTTCAAGGGTTCTCACTGTAGGAGTGACAAGTTGAAAGCTGTACAGGACATTCTTGATTCACCACAGCTTACCCAATTTTGAACTCATCTGAGATATCACAAAGACAAATACGCCGACCAATTTTCAGGTCATTTGAACAAGAATTGTGGCTGCTAGAGTGCCCACAAGATATTCCTTTAATTTGACCTAGTGACCTAGTTTATGACCCTATAAGACTCAATTTTGAACTCATCCAAGATTTTATCATGACAAACATGCTGATCAATTTTCAGGTCAATTGAGTGAGAATTGTAGCCTCTAGAGCGCCCAAAAGGAATTTTTGTAAGTTGATCAAGTGAGACCTAATTTATGACCCTAGGTGATCCAAATTCAAACTCATCCGCAATTTCATCAATACACACATTCTGACCAATTTTCAGGTCAATTGAGTAAGAAATGTGGCCTCTAGAGTGTCCACAAAGTATTTCTTTACTTTGACCTAGTGACCTAGTTTATGACCCAAGGTATCCCAAATTTGAAATTATTTGAGATTTTATTAAGACAAAGATTCTGACCAATTTTCAAGTCAATTGAGCACAGAATGTGGCCACTAGAGTGCCTAAAAGGCATTTCTTTAATTTGACCTAGTGACCTAGTTTATGACCCTAGGTGACCCAAATTAAAACTCATCCAGAATTTTATCAAGACAAACATTCTGACCAATTTTCAGGTCAATTGAGTAAGAAATGTGGCCTCTAGAGTGTCCACGAGGTATTTCTTTGATTTGACCTAGTGACCTAGTTTATGATACCAGGTAACCCAATTTCAAACTCATCCGAGATTTCATCATAACAAACATTCTGACCAATTTTCAGGTCAACTGAGTGAGAAATCTGGCCTCTAGATTATCCTCAACATATTTCTTTAATTTGACCTAGTGACCTAGTTTATGACCCCAGGTGACCAAAATTCAAACTCATCCAAGATTTCATCAGGAAAACATTCTGACCAATTTTCAGGTCAACTAAGTAAGAAATGTGGCCTCTAAAGTGTCCACAAGATATTTCTTTGATTTGACCTATTGACCTAGTCTATGACCTCAGGCGACCTGATTTCAAACTCATCCAAGACTTAATCAAGACAAGCATTCTGACCAATTTTCAAGTCAATTGAGAAAAAAATGTGGCCTCTAGAGTGTCTACAAGATATTTCTTTAATTAGACTGAGTGACCTAGTTTATGACCCTAGGTAACCCAAATTTGAACTCATCCAGGATTTCTTCAAGACAAACATTCTGACCAATTTTCAAGTCAATTGGGTAAGAAATGTGGTCTCTAGAGTGCCCACAAGGCATTTCTTTCATTTGACCTAGTGACCTAGTTTATAATCCAAGCTGACCAAAATTCAAATTCATCCGAGATTACATCAAGACAAATATTCTGACCAATTTTCAGGTCAATTGAGTACAAAATGCGGCCTCTAGAATGCCCACAAGGTATTTCTTTAATTTGACCTAGTGACCTAGTTTATGACCCCAGGTGGCCCAAATACAAACTAATCTGAGATTTCATCAAGACAAACATTCCGACCAATTTTCAGGTCAATTAAGTATGAAATGTGGCTTCCAGAGAGCCCACAAGGTATTTCTTTAATTTGACCTATTGACCTAGTTTATGACCCCAGGTGACCCAAATTCAAACTCACCAAGATTTCATCCAGACAAACATTCTGACCAATTTTCAGGTCGAGTTATAAATGTGGCCTCTAGAGTGTCCAAAATGTATTTCTTTAATTTGACCTAGTGACCTAGTTTATGACCCCAGGTGACCAAAATTCAAACCCATCCAAGATTTCATCAAGACAAACATTCTGACCAATTTTCAAGTCAATTGGGTAAGAAATGTGGTCTCTAGAGTGCCCACAAGGCATTTCTTTCATTAGACCTAGTAACCTAGTTTATAACCCAAGCTGACCAAAATTCAAATTCATCCGAGATTACATCAAGACAAATATTCTGACCAATTTTCAGGTCAATTGAGTACAAAATGCGGCCTCTAGAATGCCCACAAGGTATTTCTTTAATTTGACCTAGTGACCTAGTTTATGACCCCAGGTGGCCCAAATACAAACTAATCTGAGATTTCATCAAGACAAACATTCCGACCAATTTTCAGGTCAATTAAGTATGAAATGTGGCTTCCAGAGAGCCCACAAGGTATTTCTTTAATTTGACCTATTGACCTAGTTTATGACCCCAGGTGACCCAAATTCAAACTCACCAAGATTTCATCCAGACAAACATTCTGACCAATTTTCAGGTCGAGTTATAAATGTGGCGTCTAGAGTGTCCAAAATGTATTTGTTTAATTTGACCTAGTGACCTAGTTTATGACCCCAGGTGACCAAAATTCAAACCCATCCAAAATTTCATCAAGACAAACATTCTGACCAATTTTCAGGTCAATTGAGTATGAAATGTGGCTTCCAGGGTGCCCACAAGGTATTTCTTTAATCTGACCTATTGACCTAGTTTATGACCCAAGGTGACCCAAATTCAAACTCATCCAAGATTTTATCCAGTCAAATATTCTGACCAATTTTCAGGTCAATTGAGCAAGAAATGTGGCCTCTAGAGTGTCCACAAGGTATTTCTTTAATTTGACCTAGTGACCTAGTTTATGACCCCAGGTGACCCAAATTCAAACTCATCCAAGATTTTATCCAGTCAAATATTCTGACCAATTTTCAGGTCAATTGAGCAAGAAATGTGGCCTCTAGAGTGTCCACAAGGTATTTCTTTAATTTGACCTAGTGACCTAGTTTATGACCCCAGGTGACCCACATTTGAACTCATTCAGGATTTCATCATAACAAACATTCTGACCAATTTTCAGGTCAGTTGAGTTATAAATGTGGCCTCTAGAGTGTCCAAAAGGTATTTAACCTAGTGACCTAGTTTACGACTCCAGGTGTCCCAAATTCGATCCCTTTTGAGATTGCATCAAGACAAACATTCTGACCAATTTTCAGGTCAATTGAGCAAGAAATGTGGCCTCTAGAGTGTCCACAAGGTATTTTTTTAATTTGACCTACTGACCTAGTTTATAACCCCAGGTAAGCCAAATTCAAACTCATGCAAGATTTCATGAAGACAAACATTCTGACCAATTTTCCGGTCAATTGAGCAAGAAATGTGACCTCTAGAGTGTCCACAAGGTCTAATTTGACCTAGTGACCTAGTTTATGACCCCAGGTGACCCAAATTTAAACTCATCCGAGATTTCATAAAGACAAACATTCTGAACAATTTTCGGGTCAATTGATGAATCACAATACCTAACAAATAGGCCTAACCATTGTCTGTGGCTTGTGGTAAACAACATAAAGATGAAGTTTCATAACATTTTGTCCTGTAGTTAAAGAGATATTAATCCATAATGAAAATATATCCGAAGACCCCTTTTTCCATGACACGACATTTAATCAAAAAAGCTAAAATAATGATATTGGCGGACTATCATAAGAAACACACTTATGAAGTTTCACAAATTTTTGTCAAGGATTTTGAGTTGAAGATACTTGTATATTGATCCTTAACAGAAATATACATGAAGCCCCTTTTTCCTATTTGACCATATTTGATATCAAAAAGGCAAAAAAACCAATAAATATCGGCAGACATCATTAGGAACACCTGTATGAATTTCTATTAGTTTTTGTCAAGGATTTTAGAAGATATCTGTCCTGAAAGACGGACAAACAGATTGCCATTGGTCCATGATGAAATTAAACATTTAGCCCCCTTTTTTCATGACATGGCATTTCATGAAATAAAAACAAATAACTATTGTCTGTGGCTTGTAATAAACAATATAAATATGAAGTTTCATGACATTATGTCCTGTAATTAAAGAGATATTGGCCCACAATGAAAATATACATCAAGCCCCCTTTTTCTATGACACAGCAATATAAAAAAAAATGAAACCTTTTCATAGAGGTCCATTTCACAATCCTACATGCAAAATATGAAAGCTCTAGGTCTTATGATTTGAGGACAGGTTTTAAAAACATTTCCTTACTTATCTTTAAATAAAATTTGGCAAATATAGCAATTTTTCTAATTCAAGGGAAGATAACTCCAGTTGTTCTGGTCCTATTAGACCTATAATCAAACTTATTTGAGATCTTATGGTCATATATATTTTGACCAAGTTTGGTGCTGATTGGTTTACATTTGTAGATGCTAGAGTGTAAACAAAGTCAAATGTAGCAATTTTTTAATTCAAGGGCAGATAACACCAGTTGTTCTGATCCGATTAGACCCATAATCAAACTCATCCGAGATCTTATGGTCATATATATTTATACCAAGTTTAGTGCTGATTGGTTAACATTTGTAGATGCTAGAGTGTAAACAAAGTCAAATACAGCAATTTTTCTAATTCAAGGGCAGATAACTCCAGTCGTTCTGGTCCGATTAGACCCATAATCGAACTCATCCAAGATCTTATGGTCATATACATTTTGACCAAGTTTGGTGCTGATTGGTTAATATTTGTAGATGCTAGAGTGTAAACAAAAAAATGTGAGCAGACGACTGACGACGATGGACAGTAAGTGATCATAATAGCTCATCCTGAGCTAAAAAGTGTTGTTTACATGACAACCAATCAACTTCCATTTAAGAACTGAATACCATCAGAAATGTTGCACACTTTACAAACACTGCAATGAATAAGTTGTAATTTGACCTGGGTCATTGTAAGTCTACTTTAGGGTATTTGAATTATGGTGGAGTGTTGTAGTGAAGAATCAAGCCATCAGATTGCTGGTTGTAAGAATAGTTCAGTCTTGACAGACATATTCATGATCACAAAATGCATCATTTGTCAGTTAATTTTACAACGGAAAAAACTTGCATATTCACCGAATAATTACAGAACTATGTTACGTCTCGCAAACTGGAACTTGGGACAGGAAGCAGTACAAGGCCAGAGGTATGCTTCCATCACCCCATGGATCAGTATGATAACAATGAGAGCTGGTTGCTATGCAACCAGGTGACTCAAAAATGCAACCTAGCCAGAGCACGCGATGCGAGAATCATCCGGGTTTTTCAACATTCATGCACATTTTCAAAACCAGTGCACTGTGATTACGCACAAATAATATTTAGGCAATAAGTGCTTGATCACTTGTTACTGCTTGAATGTCGATGTAAAGAATACATTCACAGGCTGCATAACTGTGTCAAATCATTCCTATGAACCAAAAGTGACTGCCCTTAAATTCTTACCTCCTGGATATTTATTTTATGAAAAAAAAAACATGTCTGTTTTTTTTTCTCGATTTACAATATCAATTACAGGTCTCCAACACTTATATTTATCAAATATATACCAAAGCTGTCAAGATGAATTTTTTTGAGTATTATTTTATTAGTTTTGATTAATACTGATTTCTGAAAGTCGATATTTTTTGCAGGTAAATTTTCCTAAACCCAAACAAATAGCAGCAGACAATTCTATTTTCCAAGATGGTTAAGTTGGCAAAAAAGAAAATTTCGAACTACTGATTTCTTTTCGAAACAAGAGGGCATAAAGCGCTCACCTGAGTAAGGTCATCTTAGGATTGATAAGGCTGAAAAGATATTGAACATGATGATGTAAAATGTATGAGTGTAAGCAATCTACTTTTGTACTAGATCAGCCTATTTTTGAATTTCTAATATGGCTCAAAATTTGAAATCTAGAGTCACACAAGGTTTTTCTGAGATTTGGCCCTGTGACCTACTTTTTGTGCTGGCGTGACTCAATATTATTATTTTCCGAGATTTCATCCAGACAAATGTTCTGACTAAGTTTTATGAGTACATGGCTGAAATTGTGGCCTCTAGAATGCACACAAGGTTTTTCTAAGATTTGGGCCTGTGACCTACTTTTTGACCCAATGTGACCCAATTTCAAAGTTGTCCAACATTTTATCAAGACAAACATTCTGACCAAGTTTCATGAGTATCAAGCTAAAAATGAAGCCTCTGGAGTGCACACAAGGTTTTTGTAAGATCTGGGCCAGTGACCTACTTTTTGACCCGACATGACCCAATTTCAAACTTGTCTAAGATTTTATCCAGGTAAAACATTCTGACTAAGTTTCAAGAGTATCAGGCTGGAATGTGACCGCTACAGTGTACACAAAGTTTATCTAAGATTTGGCCTCCTGACCTACTTTTTGACCCGACATGACCCAATTTCGAACTTGCCAGAGATTTTATCCAGACAAACATTAATTAATTTCTAATATGGCTCAAAATTTGGCATCTAGTGTCACACAAGGTTTTTCTGAGAGTTGGCCCCGTGACCAACTTTTTGAGCTGGCATTACTCAATATCATGCTTTTCTGAAATTTTATACAGACAAACATTCTTACCAAGTTTAATGAGTATAAGGTTAAAAATATGGCCTCTAGAGTGCACACAGCTTTTTCTAAGATTTGCCCCGTGACCTACTTCTTGACCCCACAACTGACCCACTTTCACACTTGTCCGAGATTTTATCCAGACAAACATTCTGACCAAGTTTCGTGAGTATCAGCCTGAAAATGTAGCCTTTAGAGTGCACACAAGGTTTTTCTAAGATCTGGTCCTGTGACCAACTTTTTGACCCCATGTGACCCAATTTCGTACTTGTCAAAGACTTTATCATGACAAACATTCTGACCAAGTTTCATGAGGATCTGGCTGAAAAAGTGGCCTCTACAGTGCACACAAGGTAAATGTTGACAACCACACGACAGTCATAGGACACAGCACGATCACAAAAGCTCACCTTGAGCACTTTGTGCTCAGGTGTGCTAAAAAGTGTGTGGAAATGACGATGAACAGTCAGTTTTTGAAAAATCTGTTGTTCAACCTACAAGTCACCGCCAGTGACTACCGAAAGTTCCGAGAAGAAAATCTGAATGGTTATATACAGTTAGGACTTTAAACTTAAGACTTTGTGTTAAGTATGAACAAGACTGAGGTATTGTACTGTAGAAATGAAAGGGTTTAATAAATCCAAAAGAGATTAGTTCTGTTCCGTGTGTTTTGTAGTTAATTTCGATTCCCCATACTTTTTAGAAATCTCCATGCTTTTCAGAGTGATGGGCCCGGGGGGCAATCCCCCATATTTTTCAAATCCTGGACCAGACACTGCATCACCTTTACATTTGAAAGATATGACTTTTTTTCAGGAGAGGGGGGTAAGAGGGTGCTAGGCCATTTTCTCTATGAAAGTTTCTTGCCATACAGACTTTATAAGATTAATGTCTCAGTCAATGACAATGAAGTGCACAATACATTTATTTAAAAGACATTTGAGCAATACAGGGCCAACATTGCCCTCTTCATGACAAGCTACTTCTCTATCTACGCAAAGTCTTAATTAAAACCCAAATACTTTTCTAATTGTTACCATGGTTACAGATCACCTTCTATTTTAGGATTAAATCACATGACTTTTACACAATAACATCTTTGTGATCAAATGAGCCTATTTTACAGCAGTATACTGAATAGCGGAAACACAAAAAACACAACAGAGCTAAGCTGGTGTAATAGTCTTTGTATGATGACCACTTTATAAATTACTGTGTTCATTTTATCACCATACAACTTCTTCTTAGGTTCTCTATTTTATTTCTTCTCAAAGCCTGTTGATGGTTATAATTTGAAATGTTTCAATAAGACAATCATTCCTGTTTCCGAATTAGTTTTAAAGAGTGATTTTCAGAAGGCACATCAAGGGTATACGCACAATACCCACATCCATATAAAAAAGAAAGGTTGAGAGTCTTTTTTTTAAAAAAAATAACAATATTGGTGACAAAGTATTTACAAGGAAAATGCTAACAAAAACATGCAAGAACCCACCATTTCTCTTCTAATTTCTCAAAATTTTCCAAGGGAGGCTCCTCTCACTGCCTCCCCTATCGGCTCCATCCTCCATTGGAATTTCATGCCTCACTGTGCATATAAATATTTTAATCCTGGCTATGCCTTATATAATGCATATAAAATGTAAATTTTTCCTAGAAATTTTTTTTTAACTGTTAACTCTTTACCAAACAACAAAATTACAGCCTTGTCTAAATTAAAAGCAGCTACAGGCGACAAAACATGAATTTCTTATTTCACAAGGTAGAAAACATTGTTGTACAAGGAGAAAATGCTGGTAACAACATTTTCTCAGTTTCCCACAATTTTTTCAAAAGCTTTCTTTCTCAGGATCGTTAACAGTCAGGATTGTGCAGTAAAGCGTTAAAACACCCTGTATCAGATTGGTCACTGTGGTACATACTGTAGAAGATCAAGATTGAGCTGCAAAAATATGGATTATGAAGAAAATATTATGATGAAGACACCCTCAGAAAACTCTTCGAAATACGGCTAAGAGACTTATTTGGCAATTTTGTTAAGTTGCAGTTCTGAAGGTCAACCACTTGCCATACATTGCTTCAGTGTTTTAACAACCCTGAAGAAGACTTCTGCAAACACTGACGGAAAAGGAGATCATGTGAGGAACCAGTATTTCTCCAGTACCGCCTTTTTTTTAATCTTCCCAATGTGGATGGTCGGTAACTGTGTCATCTGGAAAACAGGCACAAATTTCACCAAAGCCTGAGGCCTTTGGTTATGGTATTTTACTAAATCAGTGTTGACCATCTAAGTACTTGACATGTGGAGGGTAACATGTTCAGGGAGACTTTAAAGGAATTTTTTGACAATGTAGATGAAGAGCAGACTTTACAGTATATGCAGTTCTGATTGTTGATTTACAATATCTGACATTGTGAGACATTTTTGCAAAAACAACTCCAGCCATGTCACTGTAATACTTTTCATTTGCTTTAACCCTTTCCCAAACAACAAATTTTAGACCCTTCCAAACTGAAAGAGTTTGCAGACGACAATTTTAAATTTGATGAAAATGGCGGAAAGTTCTCCAAAGGGGTAGAAAACACTGTGGGAAAAGGAGAAATTGCTCGTTACGAGCAATTTCTCCTTTTCCCACAGTGTTTTCAAAAGACTTATACTGCAGACACGTGAAAACCAGGGCTTGTTTGGGAAAGGGTTAAGTACTTCTTATTCCTTAACCAAACAATCTCCAGCATTAACAACCCTGAAAAAGATAATCTTGAGAAAACATTGTGGAACAAGAGGGCCGTGATAGCCATGTATTGCTCCACTGTCTGTATGGCAATAAACTTTCATGGAAAAAATTGCCTAGCCCCCCCCGCCCCATTTTTAAAGAGAAGCAGAAAACATGTTTTCAGTAGCATGAATGGTAAAGTTCAGGAATAAAAAAAACTGAATGAAAGAAACCCTACTTTATACGGTAGAATTTTGTTAGTTTGCAGGTCACTATGTGTTGGTTCGTAGGCTAACTCCTGTCCCAATATTTATCCTTCATCATTTTTAAATTCCTCCGAATACTTCAAACATCAGTGGTTTGTAATTTGCAGCATATTTCGTGCCCCAAAAGTAGTTTTCGAGCACAAGCTCCTACCTTTAGTTGGTATATAATTTGTCTACTTGCAAACTTACAAGGGTGTGAAAACGCATAACCAACCTTGATTTTCACACCTGTTGATTGATGATTTTGATTGGGGAACCCTTGACTGGTATCAGTCAGTTGTTAACTGCGAGTGTAATTAAAGGCGTTATTTTGTAACTTCAATTAATCTATCAAAACGACAATTAACAATTACAAAATTCCTCTAAAAACCCAACAAAGCATAAATGGATGATAACAGAATACCTCTGAGTGATTTGATTTCTAGAAGGGGAAATCACAGAGTTCAACAAACGCAAAAACAGTGGATAAATTTGTTTCACGTGTTTGTTATGAACATGTATCTATAGATAGATGAAAAATATAGATAAGTTAATTTTCAAGTTTTGGACGGTCACACAAGATAAGACTAATATGAAAGCTTACTATGATGTTATTTTTTTTTTATTATGTCTCCCCTAAGTAAGCAGAGAAGCAATCACATAAATGACACTGGAGCACGCCAACAGGTTGAAGGTAACCAGAGATATCCCATGGGAGCCAGTTTAAGGTACTGTAACACATGCTGAGTACATCTGATTGTATATTTCCGTGTATACATACAGCACCGAACATACCCAAACACAGTCACACTTTTTGGTTCATATGACATTTAGTCCATATAAAAAGTTCCATCCCTTGCCCTACAAACTACCAAGGTTTTACTGTATTAAATATTCAACTCATCTGACCATAACTATTAACATCAAAATAAATCACTCTCACTGAATACTGAAAATTTTCTTCCCAAAAATTCTGAATACCCAACACCTACCATATAATAGTGCAGTTTGATCATCAAGGGAGGTAAGTAACAAAGTATATACCTGTAACAACGGGTTATTTTCCTTGATCAGCATTATAAGCTCAAGTCATACTGACTTCATGTACTAAAAAAAGATTTTGAAAGTTTTCACTATTTAAGCCTTTGTGAAACATGTTAACCCCAGCGCTATAGTTTTAAAAATCTTCATACAGGTCCACTAGATGAAGCTACATGCCAAATTTGGTAGCCCTATGCTTTATGGTTAGGAACAAAAAGATTTTAGAACTTTTTATTACATAAGCTCATGTAAAACTCGTGACCCCGGGACGGGCCAATTTTGACCCCAAAGTGATAACTTGAAGAATTTTGCTCAAAATCTATTGGATGAAGCTACATGCCAAATTTGGCAGCCCTATCCCTTATGGTTTCTGACAAGAATATTTTTACAGATTTTTAATATTTTTCAGTTTTGTTAACATGGCAACCAGAGTAATTATTGGAAAAATTCTTTGAAGAAAATCTGAAGAGGCCATGGCAGGATTATTTCTGTGAAGTTTATCAAAATTGGGTAGGTAGTTTCAGAGAAGATGTTAGAAATAAAAGTTAATGCACCCACACATGCCCAGGGGCACAGATGAATGGATGGATGCACCCACACTGGATCATGACATGAGCCTGCCTGCCTTCAGCCAGTGGAGCTTAAAAGGTGAAAATGCTGGTAACCAGCATTTTCTACTTTTTCCATGATGTTTTCTACTCTTTCAAAGGCAAATTCTATCATTTGATCCACATATAATTTGTTGTATGCAAATGCTTTCAGTTTTGACACGTCTTAAATTTTGTTGTCTGATAAAGAGTTCTGAACACATGTAACCCCTATACCCATAATATCAAACAAAATGCTTTTGAGGCAAAAGAGATCAAGATAGGCAAGGGTGTAATAGGGTTTTGAAAGTTAATTCTTTACCAAATGGCAAAATTTTAGTCTTGTTTGAAATAAAAGTTAAATTTTTAAGCACTGGCAGATCGCAAATTAGATGTAGCTCAATTATGGCTTCTGTCTTAAAAATGGTAGAAATGTTGTGGGAAATGTGGGAAAAGGAGAATATACATTTTCTCCTGTTCCCACAACGTTTTAAAACTTATTCTTCCTTAGGGTCGTTCAAACACAGAATTGCTTGGTAAGAGTTAAGCCAAAATGTATTTACCATCTGAGTGCCAATATTTAACCTTATATAAAGCACCTTCCACAATTGGCTTATGACCAGTTTACGACCACCTGCAACAATTCTTTAGCAGTGCTTCACGACCACTCACATGGTGTCTTGCGAGTTGTCACAGTCATAGCAGAGCCGCAAGTGGTCGCAAACAATCGTATTAGACTTTTGAACATGTTCAAAATTCTGATGTGACTGCATGCGATCTAAGTAGTTGCACTTGGTTGTATGAACAGTTGTACGAGTATTGCACAATGTTGCACATCGTTGCACAACAAGACACATGAGCTTGCATGACTTGGATATTGTATTTGATCATTTAGGCATGCATTTGGTTGTGTTTTGAATATGACTATTAGACTGTTATTAGACAATTCGCATCACCTTGCACAAAAGTGTGCTACTGTTGTACGACTTTGAAAGAGTGGGCAACTATTTTAAGGAGAAAAATCAGTCAATGACTAAAGTGGTCTCCAGTCTTTTTTGAAGGAAGCTGGAAGCTGCTACTGCTAACATTCTGTTGTTTGCTCAGTGTTTGTAGCCTTTTTTGATGACATTTCGTTTTTTGTTCCCAATTCAGTGCTGACCTGACGAGATCCATATTTGGGCGGGTACAAATTTCCAGATCATTCTGGACCACTAGTAAAAACAATCTTATGATCGTGCCACCAGTCGCGTCCAAACACTCAACCAATCGCATGGTGTTGAGACAAATTGTACGACAATGCCATCAGTACAACCAGTTGTATGAGTGACGTCATACCAATCACAGTTACCCAAGCAACACTCACATGTAAATGCACCATCGCTCACACGAGCATATGTCCTCTGTCTTGCAATGGTCTCTTCCATTTGCTCTTATTGAATGGCTTCTATTGCATTTGTGAAAGCTTTTTTTGACCCATTGCGAGAGTGGCTTTTTTAAGTCAATTGTGCATCCAAATTGTCACAATTAGTCACACTCCAACTGCAAAAGGGGCTTTAGTTATTTTTATGTCCCCAAATTTTTTTTTTTTTGGGGGGGGGGGGTATATAGTTTTTGTTTAGTCAATCCATCCGTCCGCCCGTCCATCCATCTGTCCATCCGTCCACTTTTATGTCCGGGCCATAACTTTTTCCCTATTGTTCAGTTTCAATATAACTTGGTACAAATGTTAGCCACATTGAGATGATGTGTCATATGCAAAGGAAATGTCCATAGATTAAAGGTCAAGGTCACAACAAGGTAAAATGTGGTTTTTTTTTCTTCTTTTTTTATGGTGGGGAGGGGGAGGTAGTATTTGTGTCAACCCTGTAACTTTTTTAATTATGAATGAATTTCAGTATTACTTTGCAGAATTGTTAACCACATAAAGAGATGTGTCATGCACAAGAGTCATGTCTTTGTATTACAGATCAAAGTCACAGCAAGATCAAATGTGTTTGGTGCTGGCGGGTAGGAGAGAGGTGATTGTTTTCGTGTCTGGGCCATAACCTTTTTCCCTATTGCTCAATTTCAGTATTACTTGGCAAAAATATTCATCACATCAAGATGATGTGTCATGCACAAGAGATATGTCCACAGGTTAAAGGTCAAGGTCACAGAAAAGCCATAGTGGGGGGGCAGGGGATTAGTATTTGTGTCTGGCCTGTAACATTTTTAATTATGAATGAATTTCAGTATTACTTTGCAGAATTGTTAACTACATGAAGACAGTGTGTCATGTGCAAGAGTCATGTCATTATGTTAAATGTCAAGGTCACAGCCAGGTCAGATGTGTTGGGGGGGTGCAATTTTTGTGTCTGGGCCATAACTTTTTTCTTTATGACTTAATTTCAAAATAACTTAGCAAAAATGTTAACCACATTGAGACGATGTGTCATGTGCAAGAGTCATGTCCGTAGGGTAATAGTCAAGGTCACAGCAAGGTCATATGTTTTGGGGGGCATCAGTCACTGTCTTGTTCTTTTTGCAGTCCTCATTATATGACCACATTATTTATATTGTATGCTAGAATGGAGGGTAAGCTTGCAATTACCCTAGCACCACAACAAAGTTTCAGACTGATCCAACTTGAAAGCAAATTGCATTGGACTACATTAAATGAGTCTCAAATAAGGAGTTCAAAATATTTCCAGAAAAGGCAAAAGAGCTGGATACCAGCAATTTTTTCCTTTTCCCACAATGTTATCAAAATACCTTTTCTTAAGAGTTCTTAAAGCATGTCATTGTTTGGTACAGTGTCATCATCCATTCTCTGAACAGTAACTATGAATTATTATGTAAGGCACAAACTGAATGCACTGACTAGGAATTTCAACAAGAGGGCCATTGGCCCTAAAGCGCTCACCTAAGTAAGGTCATCTAAGATTGATAAGGCTGAAAAGATGCTGGACGTGATGATGTAAAGCGCATGAGTGTAAGTGATCTACTTTTTGAGTGGTTTAACCTTATTTTCAATTTCTAATCTGGCTCAAAATTTGGCATCTAGAGTCACACAAGGTTTTTCTAAGATTTGGTCCCAAGACCTACTTTTTGAGCTAACATGACTCGATATCATTCTTTCCCGAGATTTCATCTAGACAAACATTCTGACCAAGTTTCATGAGTATAAAGCTGAAAATGTGGCCGCTAGACTGAACACAAGGTTTTTCTAAGATTTGGCCCTGTAACCTACTTTTTGACCGGATGTGACCAAATTTCAAACTTGTAAAAGATTTTATCCAGACAAATATCCTGGCCAAGTTTCATGAGTATCAGGCTGAAAATGTAGCCTCTAGAGCGTACACAAGGTTTTTCTAAGATTTTGACCAGTCATCTACTTTTTTACCTGACGTCATCCAATTTCAAATTTGTCCGAGATTACATCCACACAATTATTTTGACCAAGTTTCATGAGTATCAGGCTGAAAATGTGGCCTCTAGAGAGCAAACAACTTTTTCTAAGATTTGGCCCTGTGACCTACTTTTTGACCCGACATGACCCAATTTCAAACCTGTCCGGAATTTTATCCAGACAAACATTCTGACCAAGTTTCATAAGTATCAGGCTGAAAATGTGGCCTCCAGAGTGCACACACACTTTCTTCTAAGATTTGGCTCTGCGACCTTCTTTTTGACCCAACATGACCCAATTTCAATCTTAACTAAAATTTTATCCAGACAAATATTCTGACTAAGTTTCATGAGTATCAGGCTGAGAATGTGGCCATTACAGTGCACACAATCTATTTCTTAGATCTGGCCCTGTGACCCACAGTTTGACCTGACATGACCCAATTTCAAACTTGTCTGAGATCTTATCCAGACAAACATTCTGACCAAGTTTCATGAGTATCAGGCTGAAAATGTGGCCTCTACAGTGAACACAAGCTTTTTCTAAGATTTGGCCCCATGACCTACTTTTTGACCCCTGGTGACCCAATTTCAAACTTGTCCATGATTTTATCCAGACAAACATTCTGACCAAGTTTCATAAGTATCTGGCTAAAAACGTAGCCTCTAGAGTGCACACAAGGTTTTTCTAAGATCTGGCCCTGTGACCTACTTTTTGACCCCATGTGACCCAATTTCAAATTGGTACGAGATTTTATCATGACAAACATTCTGACCAAGTTTCATGAGGATCTGGCTGAAAATGTGGCCTCTAGAGTGCACACAGGGTAAATGTTGACAACTGAATGACGGATGACAGACACAGCATGATCACAAAAGCTCACCTTGAGCACTTTGTGCTCATGTGAGCTGAAAAACGGAATTGTTTCTTTCTATTCATCTTTTAACTCGCAGGCTGCAAAGCACAACCCAAAGGCCTTTTGCTGACAATGTAGATCAAGATCTGACTGAATAAAACATGCAGTCTGATCTCGGATCTACAATGTCTGACAAGGAGATATTTTTATCCCCAAAAACAGCTTTGAAATTACATCATTTAGGTTTTTACTGTCAACTTGAAAGCTTCATTTAACCCTTTACCACACAATCATGACTTTCAACGACCCTGAGAAAGAGGTCTTTTGAAAACAATGCGGGAAAGGAAAAATGCTGGTAACTACCCTTCCAAAGACAAATTTCAGTTTTTGAGTTACATTTATTTTGTCGTCTGCAAACTCTTTCAATTTGGACAAGTCTAAAATATTGTCATTTGGTAAACACTTAATTCTTTACTAAGCAATCCCAGGTTTTAACGACCCCAAGGAAAAAGCCTTTTGAAAACGTTTTCTATGCTTTCAGAGACAATTTTCATCATTTGAGACACATTTGGTTTGTGGTCTGCAATTGCTTTCAATTTTGACAAGTGTAAAATTGTGTTGTGTGGTAAAGGGTTAATTCATTTATCAGGTTGCAAGTTAAGCAAAACACTGGTTTAGGCAACAGTTTTTTTATTTTTCGTTTTACCGATCCACCGACCCAATTTTTTCATGAAACCGAAAAAAAAATAAAAGTACTTTTTTTCAATTTTATTTTCCGTCACCATTCTGACTCAATGAGTAGAATGGCGTACAGGTACACATGAAAAACATCTTTTTTACAAGCACTAACAGTTTCCACACTATCTTGAAAACGGTTAACAAGTCTAGAATTTCGAAAAATTTTTCAACTGTCTTGCTTTTATACTTGTACAGGTCAACCGTTTACTCAAATAGCAATCTTCAGCAAGACTTCGGATTTTTGTACGTTGTCGAAAAGATTAATATCTGAGGTAATTATAAAAAGCGTCGGGCCTCTTCTTCTTGGTAATGATTTTAACTTTTCACCGGTGACTCTTTAACTTGCAGAACTTTATTGAATGGAATAAATCTATTTGCGTAAATAAAATAGAAGCAAATATTTGAAGCTCACATGGTGCTGCACCGCATTTCGTTACATCTGTATCTAGATTTAGACTACTTGGTAATTCTCGGAAAAAAAAAGGATTTAGATGCAAATTTAATTACAGTGACAGAACGGAATTTTTAATTACCGATAATGTCGAGATGAGACTTCTACTTTCCTCAAAAGTTGTCTTGAACAAAAAATCAGCATTAATTTGATGATATTTATGTGATTCATTTTTCCTATATCAACATATTTCCAAAGATACTGCTAAAAATATGTAAATGCCACATTAAAAAAAGGTGCTGACGGCACATTTGTCGCCTAATGAAAATTATTGAGTACAAAGTAGATCTATCGATTTCCGAGCAGTTAATATGAACAGTTAACTAAGATAATAACAAAAGCGCACCTTTAGGGGCAAAATGTCTTAGATGAGTGAAATTATGTCACAAAAAAAAAACCTGTAGGCCTATCGTGATAAAAACTTGTCTGCTAGCACATGCAGACAGTCTTGAGCCCATTTTAATTGTCATTAGTTGTCGCGTTTTTCAATCGCCGATCCTGCGATGACACAGTCATTGTAGAAGTAAACCAGATGTATTCATTGTCCTTGAATGACAAAAAACAGTACTTACCAACTTTCCTTAAATGAAAGATGTGTGAGAACAAATTTCACCTTATTTGTATGTGCTAAAGACTTTTAAATAGTGAACAGTTCCTGGAAATTATAAATCAATATTGCCAAGTTCATTAACCACGCCCTCTCTCTCTCACAACAGTTATGTTTTGCATGACTGTAAGTAAGTCATGACTTTTTCCATGGTTTTTCTAGCAAAACACAATGAGTGATGAGCTTGCTAAGGCTGCTCTACTGTACAGTTAAAAGAGCAAGCTCATCCTGCACAGACCACCATGTGACCATGATTATATGGTGTTTAATGCCATTTTCAACATTATTTCAGATATATCGTGGCGGCCAGTGCACCTGTCCATGCTTTCCTGGAGTCTCTGTTACCAGTGCTCTGCACAATATTCTTTACAAGCCACTGGCTGCTCTCCCACATAACTATTGTCGAAACAATGGTCAGCGGTGAGAGAGGAATGAATCCTGTCGCAATGACTATCATCAATCCTCGGAAAGAAATTGGTTGAGCCGGGGATCAAACCAGCGACCTCCTGTTCTCAAGTCTTGTACGCTACCCTACTGACTGAGCTACGGGGCTCAGCACCATGTGACCACATTTCAAACAAGAGGGCCATGATAGCCTTGTATCGCTCCACTGGCTTTTAAAGAAATGTAACATGTGCTTTATTGGCATTGACAGAGACATAAAATATGGCAAGTCTGCATGGCAATAAGTTTTCTTAGAGAAAATAGCCCCCCCCCCCTTCCCCCGTCATTTTTTCCCTCAAAAGCACAGATCAGGCCAAGTAGATGAAGCTACATGCAAGTTTTGATAAACCTAGATCTTTTGGTTAGGAACTAGAAGATTCATTTAGTTTTCAGTGTATAAGCCCATGTAAACAATTTTGACCCTGGGGTGGGAGCAATGCTGACCCTAGGGCTATGGTTGGGACAATATTGGTAGAAGTCTACTCAATGAACCTGCATGCAAAATTTGGTAGCCCTAGGCCTTATGGTTAGGAACAAGAAGATTTAAGTTTTCACTATATAAACCCAGGTAAAACTTGTGACCCCTGGAGTGAGGTCAATATTATCCACACTGCTATAATTTGAATAACCTTAATCACAGTCCAATAGATAAAGCTACATGCCAAATTTGGTAGCTCTATGCCTTATGGATAGGAACAGGGAGATTTTTGAAGTTTTCACTATATATGCCCATGTAAACTTGAGACCTCCCCACCACCATCCCACATTTTTGGCCAATTTTGACTCCAGAGCTATAACTTCGAGAAATCTGGTACAAGTCCATTACATAAAGCTACATACCAAATTTGGTAGCCCTAAGCCTAATGGTTTCGGAAAAGCAGATTTTTAAAGATTTTGAGTATTTTTCAGTTTTGTGGCCATGGTAACCAGAGTTTTTATTGGAATCAAAATTGTTTTAAGAGATTCAGAATTCTGTTAAGTTTCATCAAAATTGGATGTGTAGTTTCAGAGAGGAACATGTTTGCAATAAAAATTGATTTAAACACGCACACACGTACGCACACATGCACACACTGACCGACGGACACAAGGCCATGACCGAAATTTGCTGGCCTTCAGCCAGCGAGCTAAAACTTGTGAGTTTGCAGAT
The DNA here is from genome assembly GCA_945859785.2 of Tridacna gigas. NCBI lineage: Eukaryota > Metazoa > Mollusca > Bivalvia > Cardiida > Cardiidae > Tridacna > Tridacna gigas. The sequence goes on from OX244036.2 coordinate 17,123,450, forward strand.
GTAAATTCAATTTGGCTCATATGATGGTACTTGTCTTGCAAAAAGAGAAAAGCAGAAAATTCTGGTCATTAGCATTTTCTCCTTTTCCCACAATGTTTTCAAAAGCCCTTTTCCAAGGGGCTGCTTAAAAACAGGATTTTTTGGTAAAAGATATAGAGAAAAAGTTCAAAAGAAAGCAATTTGAATGTGTCCTTGTTTGTAGCTGCAATATCAATGTGACAGAGTGATAGAGTGATAGTCGTGGAGAATTTTATTTTTATTTTTTTTTCGTCTTCCGTCCCTAACCTTTCACGAAGAAAATCGGTAAAGCAAAAAATTAAAAAACTCTGGCCTTACTGTTTATTGTGTAAGTTTAAGTTACAGGCAGACAGAAACACTTCCTGATGGAGACTAATCTGGTTATCACACCAAGAAGTTTAGTATTAGCCCTTTTGGCACGAATCAAATACTTGTTTCTGTGGCTAGTGTAGATCTAGATTAGACTGCCCAGAACATGCAGTCTGATCATGGGTCTACACTGTCTACTATGATGAGACAGTTTGCCCTTGAATTGCAGTCTTGAAACAACCAATACTTTAGTATTTTCACTGTAATGAAATTTTAAATTTGTTTGGTTGGCTCTCATATTTCCTGCGTTATACAACATTTATTTCCTTAACCCTTTCCATACAACCCCATGTTCAATGACCCTGGGGAAGACGGCTTTTGAAAACATTGTGGGAAAAGGAGAAATTATTCACAAATCCCATCATTTGAGCTACTCTTTTTCTGTCATTTGGAAATGCTTTGAATTTAGACTAACCTAAACTTTTGCTGTTTGGTAAAGAGTTGTAAACTGCTGACTTATGAAATATTGGTTTTGTTTCTGTTTAAATCTCAAGAAGCCATGATTCACTAATCAAAACGTAATACCTAGTTTGCCTGGGGTCTTCTATACAGGTAAAATGAAACTTAGGATCAGACTGTGCAGAATTTCTAGTCTGATCATGAGACTGTGATTTATAAATAAACTGATATTACCAGTCAATTGCATGGACCATTAACCCTTTACCAGACAACAAAATTTTAGTCTTGTCCAAACAGAAAGCATTTGCAGATTACAATTTCAAAGTGGCTAAAATGTTGCAATTTTTCTTTGATAGGGTGGAAAACATTGTGGGAAAAGGAGAAAATGCTGGTTATCAGCATTTTCTCCTTTTCCCACGATGTTTTCACAAGGCTTCTTTCCCAGGGGCGTTAAAAGGCGGCACTGTGCATTTAAGGGTTAACATCAGTTTTTGTCTAACAAAATAATATATTCATAGATCAAAGAACCCATTCTGTCCTGTCTAATCTTGTCTACACAGTGTCCACATGATACTGGTACACTTATAAAGTTTTTCTCTCCATCATGTAACACTTTACCACACAATTCCAAGTTTTAATGACCCTGAGGAAGAGGCCTTCTGGAAACACTGTGGGAAAAGGAGAAAATGCTGGTAACCAGCATTTTCTTCTTTTCCCACACTGTTTTCTACCCTATTAAAATCGAAATTCATTATTTTCAGCTGCATTAAAATTTTATTGCCTTCTGCAAATGCTTTCAATTTCTACGAGACCATGCTTCCCAACTCCTGATTCAAGACAGATTACCCAATCACCCCGACAGACAATTAAAACAAGAGGGCCATGATGGCCCTGGATCGCTCACCTGAGTCAATAGGCAAAATTTCATCCCAGGGTCATAATGACCAAATTTAAAACTCATCTGAGATATTATTAAGACAAACGTTTTGACCAATGGTCAGGTCAATAAATGAGCTGAAAATGTGGCTTCTGGAGTGTCCAAAATGTATGTTTTTCAATTTGACCAAGTGACCTAGTTTATGACCCTATGTGACCATATTTCAAACTCATCCAAAATATCAAGACAAACTTGTTTACAAAGGTTCAGGTGAATTGGGCAAGAATTGCCACCTCTAGAGTGCCCACAAGGTATTTCTGTAATTTGACTTAGTAACCTAGATTATGACCCTATGTGACCCCATTTCAAACTCATTCAAGATATTATCAAGTCAAACATGCTGACAAATTTTCTGGTCAGTTGAGCAAAAATTGTGGCCTCTAGAACGCCCACAATATATTTCTTGAATTTGACCTAATGACCTAGTTTAGGACCCTATGAGACACAATTTCTGATTGGTCAGAGATATCATCAAGTAAAACATGTAAACGAATTTTCAGGTCAGTTTAGCTAGAATTGTGGCCTCTAGAGTGCCCACAAGGTATTTCTTCAATGTGACCTAATGACCTTGTTTTTGACCCTATGTTACCCAATTTTGAACTCATCCGAGATAAAGACAAACAAGCTGACCAATTTTCAGGTCATTTGAGCAAGAATTGTGGCCACTAGAATGCCCATAAGATATTTCTTTAAATTTGACTTAGTGACCTAGTTTATGACCCTATGTGACTCAATTTTGAACTCATCCAAGATTTTATCATGACAAACATGCTGATCGTTTTCCAAGTCAATCGAGTAATAATTGTAGCCTCTAGAGCGCCCACAAGGAATTTTTGTAAGTTGATCTAGTGAGACCTAGTTTATGACCCTAGGTGACCCAAATTTAAACTCATCTGAAATTTTATCATGACAAAGATTCTGACCAATTTTCAGGTCAATGGAGTAAGAAAGGTGGCCTCTAGAGTTTCCACAAGGTATTTCTTAATTTGACCTAGTGACCTAGTTTATGACCCCATGTGACTTAAAGTCGGACTTATCTGAGATTTCATCAAGACAAACATTCTGACCAATTTTCAGGTCAAATGAGTAAGAAATATGGCCTCTAGAGTGTCCACAAGGTATTTCTTTAATTTGACCTAGTGACCTACTTTATGAACCCAGGTGACCCAAATTAAATTTTTTCCATAGGTAAAGCGTCTGCTAATTTGCTTTTAAAAAATGATGTCACATGATCAATACTGATTCTCACTTGAGACATGATAAGCTGTAAAACAAAGCAGAATTACCTCTTCTTGCAGCTGGAGATATTCCTTACAAATATTTTTTAATGAATTACAATGATGAATGGTAAACCAAAGGAGCAAACAATCTTGAAAATAATCATTTGCCTAAATTGGCAACTCTTTGAGCCAGCAAAATCTACACTGCTGTGTTCTATTTTTAGCAGTCTATATTTAGAATGGTTCCCCACCCCATTAGTTAGTTATGGACTGTATACACATTTTACATGAGTTTATAATAGATTATGACTGTGAACCTTGTTACTGTAATTCTTCCAATTTATACCAAGTCTTATAAATTAAGTTTTTGAATCAAAATTGGTGGGAGGAGGTTTTTCTTTGTTCATTACTCTGGACATTTTTTTGTAATCTGATGAGACATGTCAGGGTTTAAAAGCTAAGTGTGACTGTTCATCCATGGGGTCATTAATAACACGGCAATAAAAATCCATAAGATCAGATTTCTGTTCTTTGTGTCAACAAGTTGATAATTCTTTATTTTTTTCTTAAATATAAATCATATCAAAAATGAAAACTAGCTTCTGCTGTTTTTCACTCATGATAGGCCTGCATGCAGAAATTTCTTTAATCATATTCTTAAATTTCTCCTGTAAAGTTCATGTAAGAAATACTGGTACTGTCTGCTTCCTGCATAAGTCTGCTTCTGCACTCAGAGAATTTAATTATTTGTTTGAACCATGTTGTTTTTTTGTTTGTTTTAGGAACACTAATAGAACACATGATTGACTTGTTCCTTCTTATCTTATTTACAAATCAATGCCTAGAGAACCCTGAGAATTAAATTAAGAGGGCCACTGGCCCTAAAGCGCTCATCTGAGTAAGGTCATCTAGGATTGATAGGGCTGAAAAGATCCTGGTCGTGATGATGTAAAACGCATGAGTGCAAGTGATCTACTTTTTGACTGCTTAAGCCTATTTTTGAATTTCTAATCTGGCTTAAAATTTGGCATCTAGAGTCACAGAGGGTTTTTGTAAGATTTGGCCCCGTGACCAACTTTTTGACCTGATGTGACTTGATATCATTCTTTTCCGAGATTTCATCTAGACAAACATTCTGACCAAGTTTCATAAGCATCAGGCTGAAAGTGTGGCCTCTACAGTGCACACAAGCTTTTTCTAAACACAAGGTTATTCTATGATTTGGCCCAGTGACCTACTTTTTGACTTGACATAACCAAATTTTCTATGTGTCCTAGGATTTTATCAAAACAAACATTCTAACCAAGTTTCATGTGTATCAGGTGGAAAATGTGGCCTCTAGAGTATACACAAAGTTTTTCTAAGATTTGGCCAAGTAACCTACTTTCTGACCTGATGTCACGCAATTTCAAATCTGTCTAAGATTTCATCCAGACAATCATTTTGACCAAGTTTCATGAGTATCAGGCTGTAAATTTGGCCTTTGGAGTGCACACAAGCTTTTTCTAAGATTTGGCCCTGTGACCTACTTTTTGACCCGACATGACCCAATTTCAAACCTGTCCGAGATTTTATCCACACAAACATTCTGACCACGTTTCATGAGTATCAGGCTGGAAATGTGGCCTCTAAAATGCACACAAGCTTTTTTTTAAGATTTGGCTCTGTGACCTACATTTTGACCTGACATGACCCAATTTCAAACTGTCCGAGATTTTATCCAGACATACATTCTGACCAAGTTTCATGCATATCAGTCTAAAAACGTGGCCTCTAGAGTGCACACAAGCTTTTTCTAAGATTTGCCCCTGTGACCTAGTTTTTGACCCGACATGACCCAATTTCGAACTTGTCTGAGATTTTATCCAGACAAAGATTCTGACCATGTTTCATGCGTATCAGGCTGGAATTGTGGCCTCTAGAGTGCACATAAGGTTTTTCTAAGATCTTGCCCTGTGACCTACTTTTTGACCCCATGTGACCCAATTTGAACATGTCCAAGACTTTATCCAGACAAACATTTTGACCAAGTTTCATGAGGATCTGGCTGAAAATGCGGCCTCTAGAATGCACACAATGTAAATGTTGATGACCGCACGATGGACGATGCATGACGGACGACGCACGACGGACGCCGCACACTGGACACAGCACGATCACAAAAGCTCACCTTGAGCACTTTGTGCTCAGGTGTGCTAACAAAATGACAAAGTAGTTTTAAAGCCTCTATTTATTTCTCCCTTGAGTGGAGAAGTTTATCTACACAACATTGGTCAATACATGGATCCGTGGAAATTGATATTTGACCAATCAGGTCATCGCATTTATTTAGCCCAATGTGCAGCCTTGCTTTCTGCTTTTTCGGCTCCCAAACAAGCGACTGGTAACGATGGAGAAGTATGATATTATTTGTGTTTACAACGCTTGAATTTAATTGATTGATTGGTTGTATGGCGTTTAACGCCGTTTTTAACACTATTTCAGTTTTATCACGGCGGCCAGTGCACCTATCTATGCTTTCCTAGAGTTTCTTTTACCAGTACTCCGCACAATATTCTTTCCAAGCCAGTGGCTGCTTTCCCACATAACCATCGTTGAAACAATGGTCAGCAGTGAGAGAGGAATGAAAACAGTCGCGATGACTATCATCAATCCTCGGAAAGAAATTGGCCAAGCCGGGGATAGAGCCAGCGACCTCCTGTTCTCAAGTCCTGTGCGCTACCAACTGAGCTACCAGGGCTTGGCCGCGCTTGAATTTAAAAAAAAAAAGTTTAAAAGATGTGCTTTGCAGACATGTACGGCTTATGTGAGATATATACGCAGAGGCTACAAGTTTGTATCATGATAATTATTGACGATCAAAGAGTTCGGATCAATACTGTACATAACAAAATTAATGCTAGTTTTTTTCCCTCTGAAATCCTCTAAAAGACACATATTTATGTTTTACAGTGGAAAACAAAGGTAAAAATATAATTATGAAATGCTAGATCTAATAAAAAGATTTTTTTTTTTGGATAAAAGTAGAGTGTTTTACTAAAATATCTAACCATATTCAATTACCTCTGCACATCCAAAAAGTGGCACTTGTCATCAATGTTTCAGTTTGACGTTAACATTTACCCTTGTTGCATGAATAATGCTGAATGTGTAGATACAGATCAGAGTGCAAATAACATGCAGTTTATTCTTGGATTCAAACCATCTGCTACTTAAATTAAGCACATTTACGTGTAATCCTTTCTCAAAGTACATGTAGATTTCAAGTATGAAACAGACTAAGTTCTGTTCTGTAATGTTTTGGAAGTTCAGCTCAAAATGCAACTTATGTTAATTAAATCAACTTTTGACTTAGCCATATTTAAGTGGATTAGCACATCTGCCATTTCAAAGGGTATGTCGGTAAACTGTTAACTGATAGGATGTGTGTTTGATTGCAAACCAAATTGCTGCTGTAATCCACTCCACCAACCGTTGTCTTCAGTATATGGTAAGATAAACTACCATAAATGACAATAACAAGTTTGTTATGTGACAGCACACTTTACATATTTTAAGATTATCAGGCAACAATTTTCCCTTAACTTGAAAATGAAACTTTTTTAGACTTACATCTCTCTGTTGAATCAGACAGTCTATAAATGTTTCAAAATGCTTGTAATTCAGTGTAATTAATTATCGAATATGATGTTGAGACAACTAGCCTTACGAAAACATTAAGCACCCTTAATTCTATTATTCTTGGCCAAAACTGAGGTTTATGAGGTGTTTCATTCTTTCATATTGGAATTCAAACTTTGCTGACACAGGTACTACATGTCCGTGGTCTCCAAAATTCACACTTTTTGCACATATCCTTATATAAATTAGTTCAAGCATCCATAAATTTCTTACTGAGCATTCATCGTCAGCATAAAAATGAATAGGAATATTTTTCTGGAATTTTATCAAGAGAAACAGTCATGACAGCAAGATTTAAGTAGCTATCTACTATTCTGTATACTGTATATGTATTTACTGCGATTGTTTGGGAGCCCTTAACACGGTAGCCTAGGAAGTTGGTTAATCTTACCGCCACGGATCTATGTATTGTAAAAGAAGAGTGCATTTATTTGTCACTAAGTCTGTCAATCTGTAAAGTCTGACTTCTCCCTGGATTAGTAAACTTCTCCCTATTTCTCCTTGAGGGAGAAGTCACTTCTGCCAAAATTTTTGGGCTAACTTACTTCCTGCATTAATTCATGATGCAAAGAGGAAAAAGACGCACACACACAAAATGGGGGGAGGGGGTGTTGTTGCAACTGGCTTGAACCCACTAATACAGCATAATTACATGTAGGCATGGTGAATTGAATAATTAAGGAAAAATCTGAGGTACAATTTCTCAAAACCAATTGTTTGGAATTCAGCCAAATCTGTAACGTTTCAGTACTCATTGTATTCAACGACCCCTGCAAGTTTCAAAGAAATGTGACTAAAAATCTGGACTGTGTTGAGAAAACAATACTAAGTCATCAAATGGCTGCATTTCCTAAACTGACTGCTGGATTTTCTTCATTTTTTTGAAAGGCTTCCATCCTTTGATAATTCAAAATAAGCTGTTCAAGTTTCAAAAGAAATGGTAAAAAGTTCGGACTTAATTGCGTTAACAAGAACTGTACATTTTCAACTTTAAGTGGCTACTTTTCCTTAGCAAATTGTAGGATTTTTTTAAATATCAATAGGGTTCAAGCTTTTGATGATATAAAGCAACTGTGCAAGTTTCATGAAGATCTGACCACAAATGCCAACTTTATCGCGTAAACAAGAAATGTGTGTTTTCAACTTCAAATGGCTATTTTTCCCTTACTGATTGTCATATTTTTTTCAAAATCAGAAGGGTTCAAGGTATTGATGAGATAAATTAACTGCAAGTTTCACGAAAATCCTACCATAAATGCAGCCTTTATTTGGTAAACAAGAAAAAGACAAACTGACAATAGAGACTACATCAAGACATAAGTTCTGCTGGGTCAGCTTGTATCTTTATAAATAGATTGTCAAACAGCATGCAATGTTTGTTATGCCATTATCAGATGATCCAATGGTTTACAACCTTAAGAATGCAGATTTTTTTCAAGCATTGTGGTAAAAGTAGTAAATGTGGTTAACAAACATTTTCTTCTTTTTCCAGAATATTTTATACAAGTTTTGAAATAGATCCTGTCATTTTATCCACATTAAATTTGTTATCTGTTAACCAATAAGGACTAGTCTAAAACCATCTCATCTGGTAAACAGCTAAGGGCCTTGTTATCTTTCAAGACTAACAAGACCATGTAACTTTTTACAGTTGGCAATGTTTCCACCACCGCAGCTTGTTTTCCACAGAAAACATGAACCATACTTTGTGAAAAGGGGGTTTAATGTATCTGCAAAAAGATTGACCAGCCTGTGCGGTCCACACAGGCTAACCTGGGCCGAGTTCCTTTGCTTTTGGTAAATTTTCTGCATGTGCAATCATTCTACATTATTTTTCAGCATGTTGTTAGACAAAATGAATTTTATGGATCCTGAATAATGTGATGACTTGCTTGGTTTCATGTATTGCGAAGATGCATTAAAACCCCTTTTGTTAGAGCACAATAATTCATCCTTATATTTAACTTTACCAAATGACAAAATCTGTGACCTGTCCAAATTGAAAGCATATGCAGACAGCAAAATAAATGTGAATCAAATATTGAAATTTGTTTTGGGAAGGGTATAAAATGCTGAGGGAAAAGGAGAAGATTCTTCTTACCAGAATTTTCTCCTTTTCCCATAGTGTTTTCTAAAGCTTTCTTTCTCAGGGTTTTTAAAGTTGAGATTGTGTGGTAAAGTTAACAACCCCTGGAGTAATAAATTCATGAAATGTACCTTTTCTTTTAAGGCATACAACTAAAATATTGCTATTTCAAGGTTTCAAGATGTAACAAAGCAGTGGAAAGTGTAGATTCAAAATCAGAATCCATGCTCTCTGCAGTCAACAGAGCTACATGGGATGATTCAGGTTTGTTTGGTGAAAAAGCTGTTTTCAACATTTTTTGGGATTATATGGCATTACCCAGTGCACCTGTCTATGCTTCTTTTGTAAGTTTCTTTTACCAGTGCTTCGCACAATATTCAGTCAAAGCCACTAGCTACTAAACAATATACCATTATCCATCCTTGAAACAACTTCAGACAGGATAGAGCAATGAACTCTGTTACAGTGACTATCATCAACTCTCGGAAAGAATGTGGCTGACAGCAGGGAATTGAACCAAAGAGACTTGTATTACAAGTCCTGTGCATTATTGACTGAACTGTCGGGCTCTGCTCATGAGATTAATCCTTTACCACACAATCCCGACTGTTAGCAACCCCGAGAAAGAAGCCTTTTGAAAACATTGTAGGAAAAGGAGAAAATACTGGTAACCAGCCTTTTCTCCTTTTCCGACAATGTTTTCTACCCTATCAAGAGAAAATTGCACCATTTGAGCCACACTGAAATTGTCATCTGCAAATGCTTTCAATTTGGACAAGGCTAATACTTTGTCATCTGGTAAATGGTTAATTCTTTATCAAACAATCTAAAAGTTTTAACAACCCCGAGGTATAAACTGGTCCCAGTTGTACATACACAGATACAGGTACAGGCTATTGTGATGATTGTTTTCATTGGGTAAGCTAGATTAGCTGTATTAGCCAATCATAATGTGTTTTACATATCACATCTTGGCATGAAAGATTGGTTACCGCTATTGATGTAGATAATCGGTTATTATGTGTATACAACAGAGACTCAGGACTAGGTTAGACATACAAGCACTTAGAACCAGTGCCTTCAGGTGTTGGGGCTCGCTTTTACAGTGATGTGGTTTGGTATATTTCTCTCCTTTTAAATTAAAATCCTTTACCAAACAATCCCGCGTTTTAATGATCCTGACAGAAGGCTTTTGAAAACGTAGGAAAAGGAGAAAATGCTGGTATCCTGCATATTCTCCTTTTCCCACAATGTTTTCTACCATTCAAAGGAGAATTTCAGTTTCTACAGTCATATGCAATCTGTTGTCTGCAGACGCTTTCGATCTGGACCAGTCTAAAGTTTTGTTGATTGGTAAGGGTTAAGCTGCGTGCATTATGGTTAGTACCTGGATAAGTGACCGAATCATTACAGATTATAGAAGTAAATAAATACATGCATGTACTTTACAAATTATCAGAATTTGCAAATTTGTTAACCCTTTCCCAAACAAGCCCTGGTTTTCATGTGTCTGCAGTACAAGTCTTTTGAAGACACTGTGGGAAAAGGAGAAATTGCTCGTAACGAGCAATTTCTCCTTTTCCCACATTGTTTTCTATCCTTTTTTAGACCTTTCTGCCATTTTCATCAAATTTAAAATTGTTGTCAGCAAACTCTTTCAATTTGGACCAGTCCAAATTTTGTCGTTTGGGAAAGGGTTAACATGCAAAAATCACTTCAATTTGCTTTTTGTCTGAGAGACCACAAGAAATGAGAGTGATCTCCCCTAACTGTAAAGTAAGCAAGAGTGACCTGCCATTATTCTAACAAGAGGGCCATCATGGCCCTGTATCGCTCCACTGGCTAATAAGTACAAACCATACATACTAAACATTAGAATTCTTAGAGGCCAAATGGTTTTGAACAAGAGGATTTATTTTCTCTACAAAAGCCCATATGAAAGTTGTGACCCTAGTGCAAGGCCATTCTTGACTACAGAGTTATAATTATTTGAATCCTGGTAGAGATCCATAAGATAAAGCCACATGCCAAATAATACAGGTGTAAGCCATATGGTTATAAACAAGATGACTTTTAAGGTTTCCTCAATAGTAGGCCCCTGTTAAACATGAGACCCCTGAGGCTGGGTCAATTTAAATCCCAGGGCTAAATTTTGAACAAATTCAGAAGTGATCTAAATTTGGCAGCCCTAGGATTTACAGTTGGGAGCATAAGCACATGTTAAACTTATGACCCATGGGGTAGAGCCAGTTTTTGACACTAGGGCTTTAATCTGAACAATTTTGGAAGAGACTTGCTGTATGGTGACACTCACAAAATATTAAAGCTGTATCTCAAGATAAGGAACAAGAAGATCTTGATGGTTTTCACTTTATAAGCCTATGTAAAACTTGTGACCCCATGGGCGAGTGAATTTAGACCTTAGGGCTATAATTTGAACAATCTCGGCGAAGGTCCATCAGATAAATATGTATGCCAAATTTGGTAGCCCTTAGGCCTTATGATTTAGAACTAGAAGATTTTAAAAGTTTTCAGTATATAAGCCCATGTAAAAAATTGTGACTGCCAGGGCGAGGCCAAATTTGACCCCAGGACTATGATTTGATCTTGGTAGAGGCTCACTAGATAAATCTATATGTAAAGCTTTGTAGCCCTAGGACTTATGATTTAGAACCAGCAGATTTTTAAAGTTTTTACTATATAACCCCATGTAAAACTTGTGAAACCAGGGGCACGGCTAATTTTGACCCCAGGGCTATAATTTGAAGAAACTTGATAAAGGTCAATTAGATGAAGCCACATGCCAAATTTTGTAGCCAAGGCATATAGTTTTGGACAAGAAGATTTTTAAAGTTTTCACTATATAGAACCATGTACAATTTGTGACCCCTGGGGTTGGACCAATTTTAACCTGAGGGCTAAAATTTGAAGAAGAGGTCCATTTGATGAAGATACGTGCCAAATTTGGTAGCCTTATGATGAGGACAGTGAAGCATCATAGCAGACTGGTCAAATCTTCGAAGAATATGACATGCGCAGGCAATGGAATTCAGTAGCCTGTACCGATCACTATACACTTGCTGTATCAGGGGAGGTAACCAACCTACCTGAGGTAAAGGCTTTTTGAAAATACTTTGGGCGAAAAAGAGAAAATGCTAGTAACCAGGATTTTCTCTTTTTCCAACATTTTTCACCTTCTCAAAGCTAAACTCTATCATTTCAACTAAATGTAAAACGTCGTCTGCAAATGATTTCAATTTGGACAAGCCTAGAATTTTGCTGTTTGGTAAAGAGTTAATTATGTCTGCATGAAGAATAGGGTTATATTTATTCTTCTAGAAGAGAGTTTTACCAGAACCAGCAGCTGGTCTGATAAACTTCACACCAAGTTAGTTTGTACTCATCCAAAAAATCAAAATGAGTAAATTGTTTAACTCTTCACCTATGTTAAGAACAAATTTGAAACTTGTCCAAAGTGAAAACATTTGCAGACAATAGATCTGATATGGCACAAATGATGTGAATTTTATCACAAAGAGTAGAAAACATACTGGAAAAGGAGAAAATGCTGGTTAATGGCATTTTCTTCTTTCCCACAATGTTTTAAAGCCTTTTCCTTCAGGCTTCTTAAAACTCAGGACTGTCTGGTTAATGGTACACTTCATGAGTGCTGAATCCAGATTTAATTGCTTAGTCTGTTCTAAGATCTACACTGTTTCTTTGACAGAATTATTCTGGTAAAAATATTTGAGCCATGCTCTGGCAAATGGTGGCTTAATGTATCTCTGGGATGCATGATACCTAGCAAGTCATCACTTAATCATGGATCCATGAAATCCACTCGGGCTAACAACTGACTGAATCACGAGGTAGACTCAGGTCCTTTGACATGCAGAAAATTGACCAATAGAGAAAAGTTTCGGCCATTTAGGTCAGCCTGGGTGAACTGCACAGGCTGACCTGGGTTGATGCTTTTTGCAGATGCATTAAGCCCCCTTTTCACAGAGTATGGCTCATTGGTAATTGCAATATCTGCATCTTGAGTTCTGACTGAAAATGTCTTATCCATGTATCAAGTACTACAAGGGTTAACTACATGTACCACCTGGAGCTTCCCTCAAACTCTGAAGATTTGTGTATTCTCCTAACTTCCTTCTACAAGTTGGATGTTTACAGTATTGGTAGACAAGATTTAAAGGGACTTTTAAAAGCACCCTAGCAGACAAAATTGAACAAGGTAGGACTCAAAATGTAGACAAATTTAAATCATACCATTTCAAGATATGGATATCATTATGAGTCTGACAATGTCTTAAAATGAGTCTGATAACATGTAACAGTGCAATTTGTCCAAGTTACAATAGCTGGCTGAAAAATGTATGGTAAAACGAGACCAAAAGTTGCCAGCTTTTATTCTAGTTTTACAATACATGCAAAATCACTAGGCCATAATGTAAGCTTGCTGGCCTTTGACCAGTGGAGCTAGAAACAGTGCTTTCAAAGAGGCTCTACCTCGGGGTCTTCAGGTTATGCAGGACCTCTTGCATCGTACATGTACGTCATAAGTAAGTTTCAACATCTCTAATGAGGAAAAAACCCTGTTTAACAATAACAAGAGGGCCATGAGGCCCTGTATCGCTCCACTGGCTTTTAACCCTTTACCACACAATCCTGAATTTTAACGATACTTAAAAAGAAAGCTTTTGTAAACATCATTGAAAAAGGAAAAAATGCAGACTACCGGCATGTTTTCTACCTTTCCCAAAACATATTTTAATTTTTGAATCTCATTTATTTTGTTGTCTGTGCAAATGCTTTCCAAATTTGACTAGTCTAACATTTTGTTGTGTGGTAAAGAGTTAAAACATGCACTGAAGAACAGAAAATAGCCTACACACCCTCCACAACAACAACACAAAAAAAAAAAGTCTCATTTTTTTTTTTTTTAAATGAAAAGATGATTCAATGAATACAAGCAGGTCTAATCAAGTACCATTCATACCAAACATTAGTGTACTCTAACAACACGATTTCCAGATCTTAGAAGCAGAAAACAATTTTTTCAATGGCATAAATGGTAAAGTTTTGAAACAAAAAGCTGAATAATAGAAACCTCAGACCCTTACTTTATACTTAATGTTAGACTCATCTGAGCATAAACATCAAAATAAGTCACTTTCACTGAAAACTGAACATTTTTTGTTTTGCAAAAAACTTGAATACCCAACACCAATTATGTACTAGTGCAGTGTGATAATCAAGGTAGGTAAATGGTAACAAACTATATACATGTATCTGTTATAACATGAGTTATTTCTCTTGTTCAGTACACACAAGTTTAAATAGGGACTTCATAATACTGAAAGAAATTTTTCCAAGTTTTCACTATTTAAGTTTTCAGTATCTAAGCCTTAGTCAAAAATGTGTTATCCCCTGGGCTATAGTTTTAACACAGTCTTGCTACAGGTCCACTTGATGAAGCTACATACAAAATTTTGTAAGCCTAGACTTTACAGTTAGGAAACAGACAATTCTTTCAGTTTTCAGTTTGTAAGCCCATATAAAACTTGTGACCCTCGGGATGGGGGCCGGTTTTGACCCCAGGGCTATAAATGGGACAATTATGGTAGAGGTCTATCACATGAAGCAGCATGCAAAATTTGGAAGCCCTAGGTCTTACAATTAGGATCAAAAGATTTTTTAACATTTTTGCTATATAAACCCATGTAAAACTTGTGACCCTTGGGGTGGGGCCAATTTTTGACCCCAGGCTATAATTTGAATGACATTAGTAGGGGTCTACTAGCTGACGCTACTTGCAAAACTTGGTAGCCCTATGCTTTAAGGTTTAGAGAAAAAAAAAAGTTTAAATTTTCACTATATAAGCCTATGTAAAACTTGTGACCCCTGGGGCAGGGCCAATTTTGACCCCAGGGCTATAATTTCAAGGAATGTGGCAGAGGTCTTTTAGATGAAGCTACATGCCAACTTTGGTAGCCTAGGCCTTATGGTTTCTGATAAGATTTTTAAAGATTTTTAATATTTTTGAGTTTTGTTGCCATGGCAACCAGCGCTTTCATCGGAATCAAATTCTTTGAGGGAATTCTGAAGAGGGCCATGGCAAGATCATTTGTGTGAAGTTTCATTAAAATTGAATGGGTAGTTTCAGAAAAGAAGATGTTTGAAAAAAAATTTACGCAAGCACAGGCGGATGGACAGACACACAATGGACACCGGGCCATGACATTAGCCCTCTGGTCTTCAGCCAGTGGAGCTAAAAACCAGCTTTTATGCCAATCCAGTTATTCTGTGATGATACTATGATTTATTTTATAGTGACTGGGGATATGCCTTGGTTAACCCTTTCCCAAACAACAAATTTTGGACTGGTCCAAATTGAAAGAGTTTGCAGACGACTATTTTAAATTTGATGAAAATGGCAGAAAGTTATCAAAAAGGGTAGAAAACACTGTGGGAAAAGGAGAAATTGCTCATTACGAGCAATTTCTCCTTTTCCCACAGTGTTTTCAAAAGACTTGTACTGCAGACACGTGATAACCAGGGCTTGTTTGGGAAAGGGTTAACCCTTTACCAAACAATCTCATGTTCTATTGACTTTAGGCAGGAAGTCTTTTGAAAACATTGTTGGAAAAGGAGAAAATGCTAGTAACCAGCATTTTCTCCTTTTTCCAAAATATTTTTCTTGTCTCTTTCAAAGACAGTTCTCCTCATACTTTTGTCTGCAAATACACCTTGATTGTAATCTTCAGAATACTTGGTAAATACTGCCCCTTGATTCTAAGCCTCAGCTCTCACAGGTACTACATCATGACTTATGTATCACAAGAAAGACTGAGCACGAGAGGCAGGGGGGGCGCTCCCCCAAGAAAATGTTTGATTAATAGGTGCCTCTGTTTGTGTTTGGGACCAAATTTCAGAAAGTTCCGCTGAAAAGAAAAAAGGAGTGGCACGGCTGATAGCATGCTCGCCCAAAAAAGTGGTCTGGCGCTTGCCAGACCTGCCGACCTGGCGACGACAGCCTTGGTAAAAGGGATATTAGGCTAATCCTTACAGATAGCAAGAGGAGACTGGGTTCATCCTTAAAAAAGGCATTAGGGAGACTGAGTTCATCCCTAAAGATATCAAGAGGAGACTGGGTTCATCCCTACATATAGCAAAAGGGAGACTGAGCTCATCCTTACAGATAGCAACAGGGAGACTGAGCACAGCTTTACAGATAGCAACAGGGAGACTGGGCTCATCCTTACAAATAGGAACAGGGAGACTGAGCACATCTTTACAGATAGTAACAGGGAGACTGGGCTCATCCTTACAAACAGCCAGAAATTTGAACCTACCTTATAATCTTCTGGTAATAACCTTCCTATTCTCTTCTCTTCATACTGAAAGGGAAAGAAAATTTACCTACAAGATAAATTGGTACAGGGAATAGATAATAGTGTGATCTTTCAAAAAACAGAAAATTGAATCAGTTTGATACACTTTGATAACTATACTCTCATTACTGCAATCTTCACCATCTTAACCACACAACAAAATATTAGGTTTATCCAAATTCTAAGCATTTGTGGATGACAAAGTAAATGTGATTCAAATGTTTGAATTTGCCTTTTAAAGGGAGGAAAATATTGTGGGAAAACGCAAACAAGAGGGCCATGATGGCCCTGTATTGCTCCACTGGCTTATAAATATGAACCATGAAGAGAAGTCTTCACTATATAAGCCCTTATAAAACTTTGATCCCAGGGCTACAGTCGGACTAAATGGGGAATATGTGTATTAGAAGAACAACATGCCAAATTTGGGAGTTCTTGGCCTTATGGCTAGTAACAAGACGGTTTCTGAACTTTTCACTCCATAAACCCATGTAAAACTTGTGACCCCTGGTGCAGGGCCAAACTTGATCCTAGGGCTGTAACTTGGGCTCTCTTTGTAGTTGTCCACTAGATAATGCTATAATTATGCAAAATTTGGTAGCCTAAGCCTTATGGCTATGTACACCAAGATTTAAAAGTTTCCCCTATGTAAGCCTATGTAAATCTTGTGACCCCCCCCCCCCCCCCCCCGCCCAGCATGAGGCCAAATTGACCCCAGGACTATAATTTGGGCACTTTTGGTAGACCCCAACTAGATCAAGCTAAATGCAAAATTTGGTAGCTCTAGGCCTTATGGCTAGGTACAGGAAGATTTTTAAAGTTTTCTCTATATAAGCCTATGTAAAACTTGTGACCCCTGGGGCAGAGCCAATTTTGACCCCAGGGCTATAATTTCAAGAAACATGATAGAGGTCTACTACATAAAGCTACATGCCAAATTTGGTAGCCCTATGCCCTATGGTTTCAGACAAGAAGATTTTTAAAGTTTCCTCTATATAAGCCTATGTAAAACTTGTGACCCCTGGGGCAGAGCCAATTTTGACCCCAGGGCTATAATCTGAAGAAACTTGATAGAGGTCTACTACATAAAGCTACATGCCAAATTTGGTAGCCCTATGCCTTATGGTTTCAGACAGGAAGATTTTTAAAGATTTCAAATATTTTTCAGTTTTGTTGCCATGGCAACCAGAGTTTTTGAAGGAATCAAATTCTTTCAAGAAATTCTGAAGAGGACCATGGCAGGATCATTTCTGTGAAGTTTAATGAAAATTGGATGGGCAGTTTCAGAGAAGAAGATGTTAAAAAGTTAACGCACGGACGCACGGACGGACGACGGACACCGGGCCATGACATAAGCCCGCTGGCCTTCGGCCAGTGGAGCTAAAAATGCTGGTTACTAGCATTTTCTCCCTTTTCCTACTATTTCCTTCTATTACAGGGTCGTTAAAACTTGCGATTGTTTGATAAAGGGCAACCTTGTTACCATTGGTACAAATTAGCAGAGGACCACTTTGAAAACATCCCTGTATGATAGGGATAGAAACATGAATTACAGCTTAAAAGGGGCTACCAAGATTTTTACAACTATACTGATCTTCTAATTGCTTTATTGGTAATAAAGCAATTAGTTTGCAAGCCCCTAATAAACAAGAATAGCTTTTCTCAGAGTGATATGTAACCTTTTTGATGTTTTTAAATTTCGCACTAAAATTTTGCAATGGCTATGATGTGACAGTGTATCATGATCAAATGTGTTGATTGTTTGTATTGGAGTTTTAACAGTTTATATCATATCATGGCAGTCAGTGCACCTACGCATGACTGTGTTTCCTGGTTTTCTCACACCAGTACTGGCATGTACAACTTCTTTCCAAGTCACTGACTTTTTTTCTAACATGCATCAGAGGTGCGAGGCAAAAATCATCATACAGAAAGTTTGTTTCAACTGGGTATCAAACTCACAACCATCAGGTCATGAGTTGGATATGCTAACCACAGAGCTACCCAGCCAGGCTTAAATGTGTTGATTATGTGGGATCGTATTCAAGTAAGTATGATTAAGTTCAATCTGGTTCATAGAAATAGACAGAGTTCACGATTACAATACAATCATCCCATTATTCAAATATCCAAATGATACATTTCTAATTTGTGTAACCATTCAGTTTCTTTTGCTTGCAAAGACTAAAATAACAAGAGATGTTTGTAAAACATGTATGCCCCCCTAATGGCATCCAATTCTAAATATAACATGTGATTATAAACTGTTAAGTTCAAAGTGTAAAAACGAACAAAGGGTAATTACTCAAAAATTATTTATGATAAATTAACAATTCTTGGACACTGCACTTCCCATTTATGTGAACTATCAACTTATAAGGTTTCATGATTTTACCTCGCATACTTTTTGAGTTATGCTCCGGAAAAAAATTAAGTACGAAAATCAACAAAGGGCAATAACTGCAAAAATATAACGGGCAGAGTTATGGTTCTTGTGCAATGCACTTCTTCTGAATAAGATCTATCCACATGTAAAGTTTCAAGATGATATCTGAAAAACCTTTTGAATTATGCTCCGGACAAAAATTAAGTATGAAAATCAACAAAGGGCAATAACTCCAAAAATATGATGGGCAGAGTTATGGTTCTTGTGCACTGCACTTCTCCTTAATAAGATTAATCCACCTATGAGGTTTCAAGGTGATATCTGAAATACTTTTTGAGTTATGCTCCGGACAAAAATTAAGTATGAAAATCAACAAAGGGCAATAACTCCAAAAATATTTTGGGCAGAGTTATGGTACTTGTGCACTGCACTTCTCCTTAATGAGATCTATCCACCTATGTAGTTTCAAGATGATACCTGGAATACTTTTTGAGTTATGCTCCGGACAAAAATGTGGTCTACGGACAGACCGACGGACCGACCGACAAGTGCAAAGCAATATACCCCCGCTTCTTCGAAGGGGGGCATAATTATTGACAGAAGTCTATATCCTATGCAGCGTTTTCAAAATCTGTCTCCCTCCGGGTTGCTTAACCCTTAAGCTGCTAATCGCGACCCAGTGACCTTTTGCAGACAGTGTAGATCAAGATCAGACTGCACAGAACGTGCAGTCTGATCTTTGATCTACACTGTCCGATACGTTATTTTCTTTCCGGTGAAATCAACTTTCTTTGAAATTGCAATGTTTGGGCTTTTAGTATTGAATAGGAATTTGCGTTTCATTTATTCAGCAGCTTAAGTGTTA
The DNA here is from genome assembly GCA_945859785.2 of Tridacna gigas. NCBI lineage: Eukaryota > Metazoa > Mollusca > Bivalvia > Cardiida > Cardiidae > Tridacna > Tridacna gigas. The sequence goes on from OX244036.2 coordinate 17,142,808, forward strand.
AACATGGAAGTGTACGATATAAGGTTAATCACCGCTGATTGACAGAAATCTATATCCTATGCAAGGCGAGGCAACTGCTTTTAGTATTAGTATCCTACAGAAATCATTCAGAAAAGTTCTTTACAACTCACTCTTTAACCCTTACAGTGCTGGACCCAAGTTAAGTTGTTTTTGCAGACAGTGCAGATCAAGATCAGACTGCACAGAAGGTGCTGTCAGATCTACAGTCCGATACTATGTTACATTTCATGGTTGAAACAACCTTTAAATATTACAAGAGCTGTCGGAATGAGAGCAATGCCCCCCGAAAGCCCTATTTCCAGAAACTGTGACCTTAAACCTGTTGTTGGGATCAGATGACCCTGATTATTGTAATTTCAAAATGGTCTCCAGCTGGCCACCTTGTATCCAATCCAAGGAAAAAAGAGATGTTTGTAAAACATGTATGGCCCCCTAATGGCATCCAATTCTAAATATAACATGTGATTATAAACTGTTAAGTTCAAAGTGTAAAAACGAACAAAGGGTAATTCCTCAAAAATTATTAATGATAAATTAACAATTCTTGGGCACTGCACTTCCCATTTATGTGAACTATCAACTTTTAAAGTTTCATGATTTTACCTCGCATACTTTTTGAGTTATGCTCCGGAAAAAAATTAAGTACGAAAATCAACAAAGGGCAATAACTGCAAAAATATAATGGGCAGAGTTATGGTTCTTGTGCAATGCACTTCTCCTGAATAAGATCTATCCACATGTAAAGTTTCAAGATGATATCTGAAAAACCTTTTGAGTTATGCTCCGGACAAAAATTAAGTATGAAAATCAACAAAGGGCAATAACTCCAAAAATATGATGGGCAGAGTTATGGTTCTTGTGCACTGCACTTCTCCTTAATAAGATTAATCCACCTATGAGGTTTCAAGGTGATATCTGAAATACTTTTTGAGTTATGCTCCGGACAAAAATTAAGTATGAAAATCAACAAAGGGCAATAACTCCAAAAATATTTTGGGCAGAGTTATGGTACTTGTGCACTGCACTTCTCCTTAACGACATCTATCTACCTATGAGGTTTCAAGATGATACCTGAAATACTTTTAGAGTTATGCTCCGGACAAAAATTAAGTATGAAAATCAACAAAGGGCAATAACTTCATAAATATGATGGGCAGAGTTATGATTCTTGTGCACTGCACTTCTCCTTAATGAGATCTATCCACCTATGTAGTTTCAAGATGATACCTGAAATACTTTTTGAGTTATGCTCCGGACAAAAATGTGGTCTACGGACCAACCGACCGACCGACTGACCAACGGATGGACCGACCGACCGACAAGTGCAAAGCAATATACCCCCGCTTCTTCGAAGGGGGGCATAATTAGCAGTAATAATCAGTGTTTTACAAAACTGTTTGCAGCAAAAAATCTAGATATGCCCCCTGAACTACATGAACATAAAACATTTGACATACAGAAACACTGCTCACTACAATTAATTTCTTTTTGCTACACTGTTCAAAGTAGACATTTGCAAGATGAAAAAAGTCAGCAGACTCATGTAAAGAATTACGTTAGAGGAGTGAGATGATAAGTGGATAGTATACCATTGATCAGAGGTTTGTTTAGTGGTTTGTAAAAAAAAAAACATTTGACAAATAATATGCAAAAATTACACACATTAAAGATCTTGTTTAATAGTCTGTCACATGTGTTATTGTCAATAGTTTACCTGATGGAAACATACATTACTCCTATATATCTAGCATTTACAGTGCCGATAAAATGGCAAATAAATGTAACTTACGATGGACAATCCTCAACCAATATAGCCCTAGACCTGGCTTAAGATACTTTTGTGGACAGTGTAGATCACGATCCGACTGCACAGATCATGTAGTCTGATCATGGATCCACAATGTCCCCTACTTTGTTATTTATAAATCTAGCCAAAGCACTTTGAAAACAGCAACATTTTGGCAGTTTTTTCCTGATTGAAACAGTCCATTTCATAAATTGAGAACTCTATGGGAAAACTAAACTCTGACCACGACAAGTCCTTCCTTATGTTTTATGTATGGAGCATGCTCTACAACTTAGACAGCAAATTTCTATATAATTATTTTCATTTATTATGAGAGAGAGAATGCGTCTGTACATGTATTCCTGCTGTTTTCTTACTTTCCTCCACAACTGGTCTGCAGCATCATATGAGAGTCATTTCCTTAAACAGTTTATATAAACGTCATCTCATGACCTTTGCAAACAAGAGGGCCATTTGCCCTAAAGCGATCACCTGAGTAAGGTCATCTAGGATTGATAAGGCTGAAAAGATCCTGGTCGTGATGATGAAAAGTGCATGAGTGTAACTTTAGCTTTACTTTACTGACTGCTTTAACCTATTTTTGAATTTCTAATCTGGCTCAAAATGTGGCCTCTAGGGTCACACAAGGTTTTACTAAGATTTGGCCCCGTGACCAACTTTTTTACCTGATGTGATTTGATATCATTCATCTCTGAGATTTCATCTAGACAAACATTCTGACCAAGTTTCATGAGTATCAGGCTGAAAATGTAGCCTTTAGAGTGCACACAAGGTTTTTCGAAGACTTTGCCCAGTGACCTACATTTTGCCCAGTGACCTACTTTTTGCCCGAGATTTTATCCAGACAAACATTCTGACCAAGTTTCATGAGTATCAAGCTGAAAATGTGGCCTCTAGAGTGCACACAAGGTTATTCTATGATTTGGCCCAGTGACCTAGTTTTTTATTTGACATAACCCAATTTTCTATGTGTCCAAGGTTTTATCAAATCAAACATTCTATCCAAGTTTCATGCATATCAGGCTGAAAATGTGGCCTCTAGAGTGCATACAAGCTTTTTCTAAGATTTGGCCAAGTGACCTACTTTTTGACCCGACAAGACCCAATTTCGAAGTACTCCGAGATTTCATCCAGACAAGTATTCTGACCAAGTTTCATGAGTATCAAGCTGAAAATGTGGCTTCTTGAGTGCACACAAGATTTTTCTAAGATATGGCCCTGTGACCTACTTTTTGACCAAGCATAAACTGATTTAGAATCTGTCCAAGATTTTATCCAGAAAACATCTTGACCAAGTTTCATGAGTATCAGGCTAAAAATGTGACCTCTAAGAGTGCACACAAGCTTTTTCTATGATTTGGCCCCATGACCTACTTTTTGACCCGACATGACCCAATGTCATACCTGTCCGAGACTTTATCCAGATAAACATTCTGACCAAGCGTCATGCATATCAGGCTTAAAATGTGGCCTCTAGCAAGCACACAAGCTTTTTCTAAGATTTGACCCTGTGACTTTCTTTTTGACCCCACATGACCCAACTTCAAACTTATCCGAGATTTTATCTAGGCAAACATTCTGACCAAGTTTCATGAGTATCAGGCTGAAAATGTGGCCTCTAGAGTGCACACAAGCTTTTCCAAAGATTTGGCCCGTTGACCTACTTTTTTAACCAACATGACCCAATTCGAACTTGTCTGAGATTTTATCCAGACAAACATTCTGACCAATTTTCATGTGTATGAGGCTGAAAATGTGCCCTCTAGAGTGCACACAAGGTTTTTCTAATATCTGGCCCTGTGACCTACTTTTTGACCCCATATGACCCAATTTCAAAGCTGTCCAAGATTTTATCCAGACAAACATTCTGACCAAGTTTCATGAGGATCCGGCTGAAAATGTGGCCTCTTGAGTGCACACAAGGTAAATGTTGACGACTGCACGACAGACGATGCATGACGGACGATGCACAACGGACACAGCACTATTCCAAAAGCTCACCTTGAGCACTTTGTGCTCAGGTGAGCTAACAAAAATGTGGTGGTAAAAGGGCCCACTGCTCAACAAATGGCTCCTTCTGTGATTATTTTTGCTGCATGATAAAGAGAATGATTTTAACGTTTTCTACTAGACAATCGAGTCCAGGAGGGTAGCCAAGGATGTATCGAAAACCCACGTCTAAGGCCTGGACTGAGTTTCTATTTATTGAGCTATTTGTATGCCCATTTCTTTGAACAAGGGAAAAATTCTACTTAGAAAAGTTGATGTCTTTTCCAGGGCTTCAAGGCTTCCACCTGGCTATTGCCTACTATCTATCATCCTTTCTTTCAATTAACCAGTTAATGTCAGTAAAGACATGTGTATGAGGTAAATGATAAAACAAAATTTATGTTTACTCATCTACTTTAGTGGTACTTTAATTTTTGTGACTCTCTCTGTATGAACACAGTGGCAAGTTAAACATGGTTGTAAGCTGACCAAGTTTTGTCAGTTTTTGTCCAACATTAACCCTCTTTCAAATAATCCTGACTGTTAACAATTCTAAGGTAGGAGGCTTTTGAAAACATTGTGGAAAAGGGAGAAAATGCTGGTTACAAGCATTTTCTCCTGTTCAAACTATGTTTTCTACCCTTTCAAATTCAGATATCATCATTTGGGCCACTTTTTGTCTATCATCTACAAATGCTTTCAGTTTGGTTGAATCAAAATTATGTTGTTTGGCTAGGAGTTAAATTGGATCTGTTAAAACTTAGGCATGCAAACTTAGGGCAATTCCGTGGTTCAAGGAAGAAAAATCGTGATCACTCTGATATAATTATGAAGGAAGAAAAAACTTGTAAAACTAACAAACTACCATTTGAGTTAAATTCTCTAAAACAGGTCAACCATTTCAATGCTTCACCAAAAATATATACAAAACTGTTTTTTTTTTCAACCCTAGAGTGTCTATCTAGATGTATGTAAATTGCTTTTGCAGACAGTACAAATCAAGATCAAACTGCACAAAAAGTGCTGTCTGCTCTCGATCTATATTGACTGGCTGCATTGCTGAGTGATTCTGGGCTGCTTCAAGTAATTTGTTTTTAACCCTTTACCAAACAATAAGACTTATTTGATCAGACCACATTGAAAGCACTTGCAGATGATAAATGATGATTTCTGCTTTTATAAGGGGTAAAAAACACTGTTGGGAAAGGAAACAAGAGGACCATGATGGTCCTATATCGCTCACCTGAGTACCAAGCAGTAAAGGTCTACAATGAAGATAAATACCAAATATCGAAGTGCAAGGCCAAAGCTCTAGGTCTTCTTGGTTTAGACAAGAAGATAATCTTTCTTAACCAAACCTGGTTATATAAATATTTGTGAGAAGTTTGAATGATATTTGTCCAATAGTTGAAAAATAGGGAGAACAAGAAATTTCATCAAAGGAAAATAACTTTGTAAAAATTCAATGAACCATCACCAAAATATAATATGCACATTCTTGCTTGGCACCAAGTCTCTCTAAAGTTTGAATGAAATCTGTCCTGTACTTGTTGAGAACTAGCTCTGACAAGAAAATGCTACAGAAAGACTGATGGATGGATGGATGGATGGATGGAAAAGCTGACTCCTATATACCTCCAGGACAGAGCCCTAGGCCTTTTGGTGTGTGGCAAAAAGTTGCCTGATTTGAACAAACTTAGTAGAGAATGTTTGCCGATTCAAGACTTTCTATACAGGTTAGTATTATAATGTTGTTAAATACACCAACAACTACAGTGGTTGTCCAGGGACATGTTCATGGATAATTGCTATTGTAAACACATAAACAATGTATTTACACTTGCAACAGTCTTGAACCAACCTTTCAATGTGTCCAGCTTACAAAAATTTGACCTTCAAGTGTGACATTGACCTTGGCACTACCTGAACAGATCTTTCAAATGGTACTTCAATTCATGGTGGAATATAGGCCCAAAATCTATTGGGGGGGGGGGGAGATGTTTCTCATCATGTGACCTAGAGCATATTGTCAAGGTTCTGCAATTTATAACTGCATCATGGAAGAGGGGGTCTTCATGTTATATTTCATTTTTCACCAGTATCTCTTTAATTACTGGACATATCTCAACAGATTTGGATGAAATTTTCAAACATCAAGTGACCACACGGCAAAATTTTACATCTGTCCAAATTGAAAGCATTTGCAGACAACATTTTCATATTGGCTCAAGTGACACAATATTTCTTTGATAGGGTAGAAAACTTTGTGGGAAAAAGGAGAAAATGCTGGTTACCAACATTTTCTCCTTTTTCCACAATGTTTTCAAAAGTTTTCACAGAATGTTTCTCATCACGTGATCTATTGTCAAGATTCTGCAACTTATAGCTGCATCATGGAAAAAGGGGTCTTCATGATATATTTCATTTTTCACCAATATCTCTTTAATTACTGGACATATCTCAACAGATCTGGATAAAATTTTCACACATCAAGTGACCTAGCGCATATTGTCAGGGTTTTGGAATTTATTGCTGTGTCATGGAAAAAGGGGGCTTCATGTCAAATTTAAACTGCATCCGTCGATCCTGAATAGATAAAAGGAAAAAATGATCAGGTGGGAACCAAGGCTAGGGGTACGCAAGACAGGATGTCAGAGTTCCCGATCACGCAAAATCGTGCGTGAAACACTTATAAATGAAATAAAACACGTACAAAATTACAAACCTATACGTGAAATCACGCACAAAAAATACAGAAGATCACACAAAAAAAGTAGGAAACACCTGCATAGAACAGCTCACGCAAGTGCGATTTGCAGAAAATATAAATCATCGGAAACATTTTGGATTTCCAGCTTTCTATTTATAGAATATTTACATGATCGGCGTACTCGGTATTTATTATCGCGATCAATAATATTGCAGACTGGGACTCGTTTGTTTCCAAATAAATCCTTACTTCAGCTCTCCTTTGTTTAACGCAGTCGATAAAAAAGCGTTTTGTCGATGTCAACGTCTTTCGTCTGAAAACCTGTATTTGGAATATCTCAGAAATATAGGCCTACTTTAGACGCTTTCGGAATTCAGAATTCGGGTTCCCGTAGGCGAGCAAGGTACACTAGTTGTAGAACCATTCAAAATGTAGAAAAAAGAATTCAATTCATGCAGAAAGACTTATCCATAAATGAACGGACATGAAAGATTGATCGGTCCATAAAACGCGGAAACCCATGACACAACAAAATGCTCCATTTTACATTGTCCGATCACAGTCACTTCCTACTGTCTTTTCAGCTTTTAATAGGTGTAAGCTGTAAATTTCCACAAATATCATGATATAACGAACTTTTTTGGTGCAAATCATCTGTATCGATTGCTTTGAGAATCATTACTGTCATAATCTCAAAATCAAATATGAAATCTAGACCCCCCCCCAACTCAAGGGGTAAGTGTGTACTCCTGAAATAAAAAGCTAGTGGGAACACTGCATATTGAATACAGCAGTCTTCAGTCAGACTTCTACAATGTTTAATGTAGATAAGGCATGTGAAAAGATGAGCATAAAGACTACTAGTTAACACTTTGACAAACAATTCTTTAAGTGTCAGTTACGTTTAAAAATGTATATTTACATAGTAGATCTATATGATTGTTCTGCATCTGATCGAAAATGAGGCATTAAGTAAACAATTTAGAGTTGTGGGCATATTAATTTTTCTCTTTTAATTTGTACCCCCATTTTTTTTCTTATACCCCCATTTTTCAATTGTAGGGGGTACAAAACCCCCAAATAAAATTTTCAGTGGGAACACTGGATGTTTTATCAGACAGTGTAGATAAGGATCAGACTGCAGTTGGATCTTGGATATGCCTTATATTCTGCAAGATAGTATTGCCCACAACACAGTCTTGAAATGCATATTACTTGGTTCATGTTTATCTCCTTACCAAACAAAAATTTTCGACTGGTCTATAATTAAAAGCACTGCAGACAACAAAATAAATTTGTCTCAAAAAATGAACTTAGATTTGGGATGGGTAGAGAACATTGTGGAAAAAGTAAAAAAAAAAAAAATGCTGGTTACCTGAGTGCTTGGCCCAACTGAGATTTAAACTTGACATCCCTGCATAGCTAGCCCTGTATAGGTAATGAGCTTACAGGCTTGGCTCAAATCATTAACAAACAACAAAATTTAATCCTTAAACCCAAAGGCCATTTTCATTCCAGAATCAGTCCAAGATGATAACAACTGAGTGGGTACCTTTTGTCTGCAGTGTTTCAACAAAGCAGACAGTATAGATCAATGATCGGACTGCACATTTCGTGCAGTCTGATCTTGATCTACACTAGACACAAAGGCAACTATAGTAGTGAAAGGCGCTTAAAGGGTTAAGACTTGTCCAAATTCAAACCATTTGCAGCTGACAACAAAATAAATGACTCAAAAATTTAAATTTGATTTTGGTTGGGTGGAAAACATTGTGGAAAAAGGAAAACATGCTGGTTACAAGTATTTCCTCTTTTTCCCACAATATTTTCAAGAGTCTTATTTTTCACGGGCGTTAAAACTTGGGATTGTGTGGTAAAGGGTTAAATAGAACAAGACTTTTAAAGTTCATTCTGTATACCTTTATGTCCTGTTTTGACCCAGGGGCATCATTTGAACAAAATTGGTAGAAGTCCACAAGGAAATGCCACATACCAAATATCAAAGCTCTAGGCCTTCTAGTTTCAGACAAAAACATTTTTAAAGTTTGCTCCATATACAATTTTGCCCAAAATTGTGACCCCTGGAGTTAAAGGCTTAATTCAATTCTTTTAACAACTTTGGTAGAACTTCACCCAAGGAATATGCCTGTCAAGTTTCAACATGATTGGTTTAGGAGGAGAAGATGTTTAAAGGAATTGTGGAAAGACGGACACTGGACAACGACAAATCACAATACCTCACCCAGCACTTCGTGCTCAGGTGAGCTAACAAATAGGCCTAACCATTGTCTATGGCTTGTGATAAACAACATAAAGATGAAGTTTCATAACATTTTGTCCTGTAGTTAAAAGAGATATTAATCCATAATGAAAATATGTGTGAAGCCCCCTTTTTCCATGACATGACATTTAATCAAAAAAAGCTAAACTAATGATATTGTTGGAGTATCATAAGGAACACATATACGAAGTTTCACAAATTTTTGTCCAGGATTTTGAGTTGAAGATACATGTATATTGATCCTTAACAGAAATATACATGAAGCCCCTTTTTCCTATGAGACAGTATTTGATATCAAAAAGGAAAAAAAAAACAATGAATATCAGCGGACATCATCAGGAACACTTGTATGAATTTCTATTAGCTTTTGTCAAGGATTTTAGAAGATATCTGTCCTGAAAGATGGACAAACAGATGGTCATTGGTCAATGTCGAAATTAAACATTTAGCCCCTTTTTTCATGACATGGCATTTCATGAAATAAAAACAAATAACTATTGTCTGTGGCTTGCAATAAACAATAAAAACATGAAGTTTCATGACATTTTGTCCTGTAGTTAGAGATATTGGTCCACGATGAAAATAAATGTCAAGCCCCCTTTTCCCATGACACAGCAATAACTGGTCCTATTAGACCTACAATCAAACTCATTCGAGATCTTATGGTCATGTATAATATTGACTAAGTTTGGTGCTGATTGGTTTAAATTTGTAGATGCTAGAGTGTAAACAAAGTCAAATGTAGCTATTTTTTAATTCAAGGGCAAATAATTCCAGTCGTTCTGGTCCGATTAGACACATAATCGAACTCATCCGAGATCTTATGGTCATATATATTTTGACCAAGTTTAGTGCTGATTGGTTAATATTTGTAGATGCTAGAGTGTAAACAAAGTCAAATATAGCAATTTTTCTAATTCAAGGGCAAATAACTCCAGTCTTTCCGGTCTGATTAGACCCATAATCGAACTCATCTGAGATCTTATGGTCATATACATTTTGACCATGTTTGGTGCTGATTGGTTAATATTTGTAGATGCTAGAGTGTAAACAAAGTCAAATATAGCAATTTTTCTAATTCAAGGGCAAATAACTCCAGTCGTTCCAGTCCGATTAGACCCATAATCGAACTCATACGAGATCTTATGGTCATATACATTTTGACCAACTTTGGTGCTGATTGGTTAATATTTGTAGATGCTAGAGTGTAAACAAAAAATGTGAACAGACGGACGGACGACGACGGACGGTGAGTGATCACAATAGCTCATCCTGAGCACTTCGTGCTCAGGTGAGCTAAAAATGCTGTTTACCAGCATTTCTCCTTTTCCCACAATGTTTTCAAAAACTTTCTCTTTCAGGGTCATTAAAAGTTGTGATTGTTTAACAGTTTGATAAAGGGTTAACTAAAGAATTGTGGGAATCAAAAAATTGTTCCCTAAATGTGTGTAGACTATGATAAGGTTGCATTTTAGATAAACTATGCAATCTTATATTTTAATTTCACTTTCATAATGACTGATTTTAGCAGGTGAAAGACATATTTTTTGTTAATATTGCTTGTATGTATGTAATATTTTTTACACTGTAAGTAGATTTTACTCCCTTTACAATTTTACTCTCTCCCTTCCATGTTTAATTTGTAAAGAAGCGCTGGTCCAACAAGAGTTTCCTTGAACAAGTAGTGAAACCCAGGAAATACATGAAAGATACCACTGAAATTTCTATTGAAAGAGCCATAAAACACAATAAACTCTCCCATTTGGATACCTTTTATGAAGCACCTGTGGAAAAAATGTAGCGACAAACTGGAGAATGGATCACAATGATAAGAATGTTCTATTATTTTGCTATGATGTTTTCATAATTCTGCCTCATTATCTATGTTTTCATATTTTGCATGTTATACCTAAATTAAATGTTAACCCTTTACCAAACAACAGAATTTCACATTAATCGAAATTGAAAGTATTTGCAGACAACAAAATAAATGTGACTCAAAAGTTGAAATTTGTTTTGGGAAGGATAGAACACATTTTGGGAAAAGGAGAAAATGCTGGTTACCTAATATGTTTTTAAAAGCCTCCATCCTCAGGGTCTTCAAAAGTCGGGATTGTGTGGCAAAGGGTTAACCCTTTACCAGACAACAAAAATTTAGACTTGCCCAAACTGAAAGCATTTGCAGATAAAATACAGCTGTAAGGACACCTATAAAAGGGTATAACACAAGGAAGAAAACACTAGTTTCCAGCATTAATTTTCCTTCTTTTTCCAGAATACTTTGAGGCCTTTAATTCAAAACATGGGAATGGCCCTTGCAGTACTATATTAAAGATTAGATATCATATTCTCAGTCACTGCTAGATATGCAAATACATGTATTGTAATTTCAAGGCTGACTTTGTCAGACAATTATTTGGTATAAAAGCAACCAGTTTGGAACCTAGATGAAACTGCACATGCTGTGCAGTCAAAATTTTGCTCTACACTGTACGTACAAGCATTTAAAACCTTGGTTTACAGCACCAGGGGTTAAATTCTTTGACTGCTTAAACTAGCCCATTAGGCGACGTTTTTTTTATTTTTTGTTTTACTGATCCGCCGACCCGATTTTTACATGAAACCAAAACAAAAAGTACTTTTTTTTCAATTTTATTTTCCATCACCGCTCCGACTCAATTTAGCAGAAGGGCATACCAAAATACATGAACGTCTTTTTTACAAGCACCATATTATACCTACACTATCTTGAAAATGGTTAACAAGTTTAGAACTTTGAAAATTCTTTCAACGGTCTTTCTCTGTTATGATACTGAGTCAAAATCAGAAAGTCAGGAAAAGTACATGACATGTTGTTTCTCCAATAATGCCACAGTCCAACAGACAAAGATCGACACTGGACTGCCATTTATATATTATTGACTACCTGAGGTCATTCTGAGGCACATTTTCTCTAAATATGACCCAAATTCTCACAATCATGCCATCTATCGCTCCACGTCAATGGCTGCAACTGCATTCTAACTTTCCCAGGTATACAAATTAAGCATTGGGTTACTTCAAAAATACCGTATCTTGACTGACAACTCGATGTACGTAATAACTTTTACCATGGAATGTGTATGTTAATCAAAGTCCAATCAAATTTGCTGCTAAATTTAGACACAACCTTGTTCTGATTTTACTTTCCCGGCTTTTACATTCACGAGAATTTTGCCGCACTTGCTCTATACAATAGTAAACAAACCCATATTTGGATGTGTACGCTTCAATAGCAAGAACAATTTCTCACCAAACATAACTTGTTTTCGTGCAATAAAATATTTATACAGGCCAACCATTTACTAATACAAGAATCTTGCCGCAAGACTTCAGATTTTTTGTCTTTTGTCGTGTCATTTGAGGTAAGTGCAAAAAACGTAGGGAGTTTTTGGTGGGAGAGATTTCAACCTAACACCGGTGACTTTCATTTACAGTAAATTATTGCATGGAATAAATCTATTCACATAAATAAAAGAGAAGAAAATATTTAAAACTCGCACCACATTTTGTTAGATATAAATCCAGATTTAGACTAGGCCGCTACTTGGTAGTTCTCGGAAAAAAGGGTTCAGATGGGAATCCAGTGGCAGTAATAGAATGAAAAATTATCGACATGTCATGATGAAAGAAAACGTCTGCTTTCCTCAAAAGTTGTCCTAAACAAGAAATCGGCATTAGCTGACTGACATTAAACACTGGTTTCTTTTTTCTCATGTCGACATATTTTCGAAGATATTGCTACAAGAATACCTAAATTTATGTCGCATAAAAACAGATACGGATGAGACATTTGTCGCATATTGAAAATTGAGCGCATCTTTTGGGGCAAAATGTCTTAGGTTTATGGAATTATGTCACAAGAGAACTTGTATCTTATTAACTAAAACTTATCTAGCACATGCAGACAGTCATGAATCCATTTTAATTGTCATTAGTTTTTGCGTTTTTCAATCGCTGATTCTGCAATGACACGATCATTGAAGGAGTAACCCAGATGTATTCATTGCATCCTTGAAGTACAAAATACCCAATATTTTCCAACTTCCCTTTATCCATTCACAAAACTCAAGAAATTCCATTTTTTCCTAATCTAAAAGAAGATTCCCACTGCTATTGAAGACAAGTTGGCTTCTTTAAAAAAGAAGCCAGGAGAGGTCGGCATCAATGTCTTCAAAAAGTTTATTGGCTTTTGATTTCAATATACTTTGGTAGATGTAAGCAAACAAGTTAGGAATTAAATGAATGAGAAAAAACACCTTTTTTTTTTTCAATTTTGCTGGTGTAAAGGCACAAAACAGTGCATGTTCCATATTGTTATAATATTCTAGGAATTGTAGGCCATATGCTATTAACATGCTCAGAAATGCATATTTTTTCAAAATTCAAGGACACAAAACAGAAGATGATGACCCATTTGGCTCATTTTTAAAAGGAACAACCCTCTAATGAATGTTTGTTTAATGAATGTCTGTTATGTGTGCTCAGATAAGCCAAAATATTTTTGGAAAGGAGAAATCGTTCAATTAAAATTTGATGCAATATGCTAATTCCACTGAATAGGTAAGAATCTTACCTGATGACAATAAATAAACGTGGCCTATACATGATACTAGTACCAGACATGTTAAAATGAATGTAACATTTTTTAATCCTTTAATAAACAGCAATTTTTGGACTGTACCAAACAGAAAAAGCATGCAGACGACAATTCAAACTTTGATAATTAATGTGGAAGATGGTGCTTTGATGCCATGGAAACCATTGTGACAAAGGGAAAAACTGCAGTGACTAGCAGCTTCTCCTCTTCCCACAATGTTTTGAAAAGCTGCAGACATGTAAAATGAAGAGGTTGTTAGTCTAAACGTTAAAACTTTAAGAAAGTAGATAAATGAGCCATGCTCTGAGAAAAGGGCACTTAATGCATCTGCAAAAAGTATCGACCCATTTCAGCCTGTGCAATCTGCCCAAAACCAAAGGACCACAGACTCTTTTGAGGTGTGCGGTGTGTAGGGCGAAGAGGCAGGACTTTTTTTTCCGCTCATAAGTTGATTTTCGCTGGATTCTCGCAATCCCGCATAATAGAGGCAACTCTTGTGTGTTATTTCATCAAATCTATATCATTATAAATCCATAGAATTTTTGTATAAAACTGAGAAAATGCAAGAGTCTAGTCAGTTTTGAAAAACAGAACTTGAAAACATACTGATCAACCTATTTTTATTTATTTGTGGGGTACAAGTTCTCCAGAGAACTCGTGCTTTTGATGTTAGGGTACGAGTTCTCCAGGGTACAAATTCTTCATATAGTATCAAGTCACGTGATCTTTTCCCGCAGTGTTCTTTCTCCTTTTTTAACAATTTTTTTTTCTCTTTGCTTAGATTTATTTGTTTAGTGAAAAATTGTAATTATTGGAGAGATCAGTTACAATTAACAGGGGTGTGGAAATCTTAGAAATTTCTACTTGTCCGCAGACAAGTAAATAACAGAAATCTACTTGTCCGCCAGTGTGGCTCACTTGTCCAAAACAAAATGATTTTAATTAAAAGGTACACGTAAAGTGACGTCTGCAACATGGGGATACTCTCGACAAACGTTAAAAAATATTGTTACGATCATCTGCATTCAACCACGGGAATTCTTTCAAGCACGCTTCGTTGAAAAAAATGTTTTCGTCATATTTCTTGTCACGGTCCGCTTTACGTGTGGAGCCGCCAAATGGTTCGGAGTCTCAGACTTTCCACTTCCATTTGCATCGAAAATCTGATAAAAAAAATTTTCTCCGATTTTACGCACCAACTGATCGCTGAATCGAAAACTTTAGAATATTGAGACAGCTTCCAACAGAGGTATTAAATCACGGCCCATTTCCCACCGAAGCTGTTTAAATCAGATTAAAGGCTAAAATTTTCACGTGTGTGACATTGTCATCAAAGATCTCTGAATAGGTGCTAAAATTATACCAATAAAATTATTTCAATCCATAATGATGATCTTGAAGGTGTTAACACATTTTCAAAAAAATCGACGTGCAACAACAGCCGCATATTTTACCGATTTTGTCTAATGCGGTGAAAGCGGAGGTAGAACAAATGTGTATTTTGGGTTTCTAGAAATCAGGGATCATCTCAAGACACTAGCTGTTAATCATTCAAAATGTCATTTTGTACGAAGCGACAGCATACGTATTTCACTGGATATGTATATACAACAAATTTTTGTTTCAAAATTTTCATCATATTTTCTACTTGTCCGCGGACAACTTGACTGAAAAAATTCACTTGTCCAATGCCGAATTTTTCCCGAGTCGGACGAGTCGGGCATAGTATTTCCACACCCCTGCAATTAATACAGTATAATAAATCTTTTTGGAAATCCGTCATATTAAAAAAAAAACGTTTATTTCCTATTTCAGTTTTTTTATTTTGCTTTGTTTATAAAACCATGACGAAATAGACTGTGTATCAGAACAATTTCGAAAAAACAAATGGATTTAGACAGCGATTTCTGTGGCAGTCTGCCTTTTAAACTCACCACTGTTGGAGAGGTCTGATGACCTCTCCAATGAATTGTGTCATAGTCTAGCATCGGGTAGCAGAAGGTGTGGATCAAAGATCAGACTTCACATTCTGTGCAATCTGATCTTGATCTACACCAGCCACAAATTTGGCATAAGTAGTGAAAGAGTTAAATAAAAGATATACGAGAATAAATTTCACATTATTTGTATGTGCTAAAGACTTAAGTTATTTTTGAGTGCAATTAATCCCTTCCCCCCTGTCTGTCTGTCAAATGACAGTTATGTTTTGCATGACTGTAAATCATGACTTTTTTACCATGCTTTTTCCAGCTAAACACAGTTCAGAATGAGCTTGCTAAGGCTACTGTCTTTAATCTCTAGCGTAGAATTAAAAGACTGCAGCTTAAGCAAGCTAATCCTGCCCTTACAACCAAATTACCATAGTTCCAGAAAAGGTGAATTTTGCAGATATGAATTCAGTTTGGCTCATATGATTGGTCTTGTGATGAAAAGAGGAAAAAATATTGGTTAAGATCATTTTCTTCTTTCCCACCATGTTTTCAAAAGCCCTTTTCCCTATGGGTTGCTTAAAAACAGAACTGTTAGGTAAAAGATAAAGAGGAATACTTTTAAAAAAGACAGTTTCAATGTGCCCTCGTTAATAGCTACAATATCAGTAACATGACAGTGATAGATCTAGTCGTGGTAAATTTCATTTTTTTTTTCGTCCTCCAAAATATCCGTAGAACAAAAAATATAAAAAACACTGGCCTTATCCTGCTGACTATCCCAACCATATACCATTACCGTAATTCATCTATATATTCGGACGCTCTATGAATTCGGACACCATTAATTAATTCTTGAAATAATTGATTTTACGTCTCTAATTTCGGACAGCCGATGCTAGCATTTTTTCCATTAATTCGGACACCAAATTCGTGACTGAAAAGTCTGGACAATATTTTTTTTTCATCATGCTAGTTTAACTACTCCTATCGATAGAAGTATTGTCCCAGACGAAGGGCGAGTCCAAACAATGTCCGGTAAGTGTAAAGGGTCGTTGATTAGAGTATGTTTATCCATAACTGGAATATAGACTGGTATTTTGTCATGCTTCAGTAACTACCTTTACCCGTGTTTGGCTCAAAGACCCTTTCCCGCCAGCATCACTACAAGATCAAATCGACTACGTTCGGATTTTTAATTATCCCATATCCTTCTATTTTTAACAGTCCATTTACACAGGCAGTGTTGTAAAAGATCAGACTGCATATTCATGCAGACTTATCTTGGTCTACACTAAACTAAAATATATCCACGTTACATCGTTTCCAAGCCATTCTTAGTCCGTCAGACGAAAAAGTCTTACGGTCTTAAGGTTCACAAACAAGATAGATGTGTTACGTGTATTTTCTTAATAGAAACGAGACGCAGTCTGAAAATTACTAATCGCAATTTCTGGGTGAAAATAATGTAAGAATAATAACCGAGTACTTCGATGATGTGAACGGGTCTAAATTTAGATAAAGCTGGAATTCCAAAAATTACGAGGTCGAATTGTTTTCCGAAAATCGTTGTGCTATTGAAATATGCACAGGTCTGTACGCAATTAACTTCTACTCTGTCGATTATTTCTCTTCCTGACCATATTTTTTTTGTACGTATTTTCGCGTAAAGGGTCGCTTATCTTACCTTAGTACCCGATTCCACATGTTCCTTTCGGGTAATTACTATCAACGCGTTTTGTTTTCTCACCATATTACACAAACGCCCCGCTCGCTGATTGGCCGATATCGATTTTTGTAGGCGGAGTCACAGTTTTGTTCACTTCGTAATTGACAGGAGTTTTTTTTTTATTCTCTATGTTTTTCGGACACTGACGGTGGCAATTATCTGTGAGTTCGGACACAAAATAAAATAATTATTTTATTGTGTCCGAATACATAGATGAATTACGGTATTAATGGATGCACAAAACTCGCCCATATTGAAAGTATTTGTAGACGGTACCACAGACTAGATAGGACTGGATGATGGAATGTGTCTGTGATACAATAGGAAATATATTGGACAAGAAGAAAAGAGTATCAGCATTTTCCTCTTTTCCCACAATGTTTTCAATAGCTTAACTCTCCCTCAGGGGTTGTCAAAACTCCAGACTGTTCAGTACGAGGGTCAGTCAAAAATAACTGAGACCTACCTCATAACTGTTCAGTTATTTGATACATGGTAATCATATTTGAAACAGTTGTTGACCAATATCTCGTGCATCCTTTGCAAAGGAAAAACTAACGTTACGTGACATCTTATACATGTGACATCATTTATTGTAACATCATGGCGGAGGGTGCGTTCACGCTGACGCACGAAGAACGGATTGTGTACATTAGGATTGAAGCTAGATGTGGAAAAAGCCCATCTGAAATTCTAAAAGCTCTTGAAGAAGTTGATTAAGAGTCTATCGAGGGGTGAATGCGAGATTATTCCATGTGTACTTTGGAAAATATTACAGGAGAGGAGGGAAAAAACTCACTTCCGTGAAAAGCGTTGTTAGATCGTCTTGTTTAATTATGTTGTGCCGAATTCATGCTCTCAGCTCAGCACAACATATCTAAACAAGATTATCTAACTATTCTTTTCACAGAAATGAGAAGCGTTTTTCCCTCTCCTGTAAAATTGTTCGAAACGCAGATGGAATAGTTTCGTATTCACCCCTCGCTATACTCGGATACAGTACTATATATCAAGCAACGGGTGCGAGAATTTAATAATGGACGAACTGTCGTTAGCAACAAGCACCTATGCGGCAGGACTTTGTCAGCAACAGATGATGAAAATGTTAAGATGTAGCAAAAGTACTTGAGGCTGATAGAAGATATACATGGGATGAGACAGCATATGAAATGGATATAAGTCATGGGTCGGTATATCACATTCTGACTAAATGATTGCAAATGGGGAGGATCGCCGCAAGGTGGGTACCCCACATGCTTTCAGAAATGGAAAAACACCAAAAGTGTGAATATTGTCCAATCACTCCCACAAAGGTAAGATGCAGAAGGTGATGAAATGCTGCAAAGAATCGTTGCTGAAACTTGGATGCATTCGTTTGAACCTGAATTGAAGCGACAGAGTAGCGAATGGCACAGTTGCCTAGCAACCGGTATCCAGGCATTGCCGAGGAGATGGAATTCAGTCATTCTATCCAAGGGAGATTTTTTTGAGGGGTAATAAACAATTGAGTCCTCTGTTAAACTTATATAGAAAGTTATGAAGTAGGGCTCACTTATTTTTTACTGACCCGCGTAAACAGTTTCGTACATGACTGTCTTTGCACATAAATTCTTTTGCCTATAAGTTCAACTTTTTGGGTTTAAAATTATCAAATTTTCAGCGCAGTTGAGTTCATTTTGGTCATAGTTTAACATCAAGCAGCAGACAGTGTAGATCCAAGATCAGACATGTTCAGTACATGTCTGATTTGAATCTACACAATATGTAAAAGATATCTGACTGAAGCCATTAATCCTTTACCAAACAATCCCTGTGTTATAACGATTGTGGGAAAAGGAGAAAATACTAGTGAACAGCATTTTCTCCTTTTTCCCACAATATTTTCTACCCTTTCAAGTAAAAATCCCATCATTTCAGCCACAACTTATTTGTTGTCTGCAAATGCTTTGAATTCTTGTTTTGGACCAGTATAATTTTTTTTTGTGGTAAAGAGTTAACCGGGAAACCAAGTGTATAATCTATATGGGACAGGATGCATTTGCAGTCAGGATCTTGAGATACTTCCTCTGCAAAATTTATCCAACATATCCTATATGAGGGGCTAATATTTAACCTTAACCAAAATGCACAAAATTTAACTATCTTGAGGAAGATCAGTGGTCAAAATTAGTTAAATCTAAACATATTTATTTGACATCGACTGAGAAACAAGTTATAACTTAAACAAATCTCTCTTGATTCTACTCCCTGGGAACTTACACCAGTACTTGCGCCGAATGTGTGGGCCAATGAACAATCCTAAAGTTCACACCTGCTCCCAGGTATCAAAATAGGGACCTTATGGCTACAATGCCGATACTCTACCTCACAACCACAGACAGTCAGACTTGAATTAACAAATATTGTGAGAAAAAAAGAAAATGTTTTTTCCACAATGTTTTCTGCCCTTTAAAAGTAAAATCTTATCAGCTAAGCCTCATTTAACCCTTCACCAAACAATCCTGTATGTCAACGACCCCCAAGGTCAAGGGCTAAATTTCAAAACATTGTGGAAAAAAGAGAAAATTGCTTGCCAGCATTTTCTCAATTTCCCACCATGTTTATTACCTTATCAGCAATAAATCCCACCAGTTGAGCAACAGTCAATTTATCATCTGGAAATGCTT
Source organism: Tridacna gigas (assembly GCA_945859785.2). NCBI lineage: Eukaryota > Metazoa > Mollusca > Bivalvia > Cardiida > Cardiidae > Tridacna > Tridacna gigas. The sequence goes on from OX244036.2 coordinate 17,162,578, forward strand.
TCAATCTGGATGTTTATACACCGAGATGTTCCCCAATTAGAGACTGAGTCAAAATCTGTTTGACAGTTTGACAGAATGTCAGTTTGACCTAAAACACAACCTGTGACCTATCAACACTGCATTAACCCTGTGCCCAAAATTTTCAAAACTTCAAAATCAAAAAGCAGGGAATGATGAATTCCAAGTCTGTGCAAATGAAGAGAAATTCTCTGACACAACAGAAAATGTTGTGCGAAAAATACAAATATAGCAAAGGACATGCAATCGAAGGAAAGGAAACAACAGAGTTTGAACAGTAACTGTATGGAAGTATTTGTAGGCAAAGCAGCAACTGCTTGTTACAACCAACAGCTCCTTTTCTCGCAATCTTTGCAACAGTTAACTACTAGCACTTAAACAAGAGGGCCATGATGGCCCTGTATCGCTCCACTGGCTTATACATATAAACCATAAATACTAAACATTTCAATTCTGAGCCAAATGGTTTCAAAATGAAGACATAAAGTTTTCTCTGTAAAAGCCCATGTGAAAGTTGAGACCCACAGGGCAAAGCCATTTTTGATCCCAGAGCCATAATTACTTTTGGTAGACCCCCACTAGATCAAGCTAAATGCAAAATTTGGTAGCTCTAGGCCTTATGGCTAGGTACTGGAAGATTTCTTAAGTTGTCACTATGTAAGCCCATGTAAAACTTGTGACCCCTGCGGCAGGGTCAATTTTGACTCCAGGGCTAAAATTTTGGCCCGCTTGGTAGAGGCCCACTAGATATAGCTACATGCAAAATTTGGTAGCTCTAGGCCTTATGGTTAGGTACAGGAAGATTTTTAAAGTTTTCTCTATATAAGCCTACGTAAAACTTCTGACCCCTGGGGCAGAGGCAATTTTGATCCCAGGGCTATAATCTGAAGAAACTTGATAGAGGTCTACTACATAAAGCTACATGCCAAATTTGGTAGCCCTATGCCTTATGGTTTCAGACAAGAAGATTTTTAAAGATTTCCAATATTTTTCAGTTTTGTTGCCATGGCAACCAGAGTTTTTGAAGGAATCAAATTCTTTCAAGAAATTCTGAAGAGGACCATGGCAGGATCATTTCTGTGAAGTTTCATGAAAATTGGATGGGTAGTTTCAGAGAAGATGATGTTTGAAATAAAAGTTAACGGACGCACGGACAGACGGACGCACGCACGGACGCATGACGGACACCGGGCCATGACATAAGCCCGCTGGCCTTCGGCCAGTGGAGCTAAAAAGACATTATTATCTTTTAAATCATGAATTCTTACCCTTTACCGCAAAACCCCAAGTTTAATCACCCTGAAGAAGAAGTCCTTCAGAAAACATTGTGGAAAAAGGAGAAAATGCAAGTAACTAGCATTTTCTCCTTTCCTACCAATGTTTCCTACCCTTCCAAAGTCAACAAGAGGGCCATGATGGCCCTGTATCGCTCCACTGGCTTATAAATATAAACCAGAGATACTAAACATTTCAAATCTGAGCCAAATGGTTTCAAAATGAAGACTTACAAAGTTTTCTCTTTAAAAGCCCATGTGAAAGTTGAGACCCGCAGGGCAAAGCCATTTTTGATCCAAGAGCGATAATTATTTGAACCCTGGTAGAGGTCCACAAGATAAAGCCACATGCCAAAATAATACAAGTCTATGCTGTTTGGTTATAAATAACGTGATTTTCAAGTTTCCTCCATATGAAAGCCTCTGTAAAACATAAGACCCCTGATGCAAGGCTAATTTAAAAAAAAAAATCAAAAGTGATCCAGATTTGGTAGCCCTTGGGTTTGCGATTAGGAGCAAAAGAATTTTTTGCATTTTCACCCTATAAGCACATGTTTATGACCAAATTTGGGAGTTCTTGGCCTTATGGCTAGTAACAAGACGGTTTCTGAAGGTTTCACTCTATAAACCCATGTAAAACTTGTGACCCCTGGTGCAGGGCCGAACTTGATCCTAGGGTTGTAACTTGGGCCCTCTTAGTAGTTGTCCACTAGATAGTGCTATAATTATGCAAAATTGCTATGTACACCAAGATTTAAAAGTTTTCCCTATATAAGCCCATGTAAATCTTGTGAACCTCCCCCCCCACCCCCCAGCATGAGGCCAAATTGACCCCAGGACTGTAATTTGGGCACTTTTGGTAGACCCCCACTAGATCAAGCTAAATGCAAAATTTGGTAGCTCTAGGCCTTATGGCTAGGTACTGGAAGATTTCTTAAGTTGTCACTATGTAAGCCCATGTAAAACTTGTGACCCCTGCAGCGGGGCCAATTTTGGCCCCAGGGCTAAAATTTTGGCCCGCTTGGTAGAGGCCCACTAGATATAGCTACACGCAAAATTTGGTAGCTCTACGCCTTATGGCTAGGTACAGGAAGATTTTTAAAGTTTTCTCTATATAAGCCTATGTAAAACTTGTGACCCCTGGGGCAGAGGCAATTTTGATCCCAGGGCTATAATCTGAAGAAACGTAATAGAGGTCTACTACATAAAGCTACATGCCAAATTTGGTAGCCCTAGGCCTTATGGTTTCAGACAAGAAGATTTTTAAAGATTTCCAATATTTTTCAGTTTTGTTGCCATGGCAACCAAAGTTTTTGAAGGAATCAAATTCTTTCAAGAAATTCTGAAGAGGACCATGGCAGGATCATTTCTGTGAAGTTTCATGAAAATTGGATGGGTAGTTTCAGAGAAGAAGATGTTTGAAATAAAAGTTAACGCACGGACGGACGCACGGATGCACGACGGACACCGGGCCATGACATAAGCCCGCTGGCCTTCGGCCAGTGGAGCTAAAAATCATCATATGAACCACATCAATAACCACATCAATATTGTTGTCTGCAAATGATTTCAATTTGGTCTTGCCCAAATTTTGTCACTTGGTAAAATGTTAAGTCATGTCAGCATAAATAAGAGAAAAAAGACCCATGAAGTTGAAAGCTTCTGAAAAAATTGCTGAAAAGGGATTAAATGCTACTAATCTGTTTCAAACAATTACTCCTTTTCTCTTAATTTTGGTCGCAGAATCAACCTAAGTTTTGATTGGTAATAAACTGGGTTTACTATGGTTCAGCATCACTTATAAATTAACCCAGCCTTGCCAATATGAACTGTGCTTGAATTATACCTGTGCATGTATTTAGGCAGTGCTCTAGCAAAAGGGGATTTTATGCATCTCCATGATACATTGTACCAAACAAGTCATCAAATAACTACAGATCCATATATCCATTGTCTAACAACTGACTGAATGAGGTCCTTGGACATGCAAAAAATTTACAAATAGCAAAAGTTTCAACTCATGTCAGCATATGCTGACTGCACAGACTTGCACGAGTTGATACTTCTAGCAGATGCATTAAACCCCCCCCCCCCATCTACAAATAGGCAGCTACCCCATGACTGTGAGGGCAAGAAATTTTACAGGAAAATAATGCAAAATAAGATCAAACAAAAGCCATCTAGCAGACAAAAATAACTCAATTCTTGAAAGGGTAGTTCTCTTTTGAGAGCTTGCTGAAACAAAATTTGATTTTGTGGAGCTTTAAAGATGTTGCTACATTGTACCATTTTTTTTTCTATGTAATAGAATTTGTTCCTATTTAGTATTTTTGAAGTATATCACTGATTAAAAAACAAGCGGGCCATTGGCCCTAAAGCACTCACATGAGTAAAGTCATCTTCAGTTGACATAGCTGAAGACAGCCTGGTTTTAATGATGTAAAACAAATGTGTGAAAGTGACCTACTGTGTGTGGCCTCTACAGTGCACACAAGGTTTTTCTAGTGACCTACTTTTTGACCGGATGTGACCCACTTTAGATGCTGTCCAAGATATCACAAAGACAAACTTTCTGATCAAGTTTCATGAGTATCATGCTGAAAATGTGGCCTCCACAGTGCATACAAGGATTTTCTAAGATTTGGCCTAGTGACGTACTTTTTTACCTGACATGACCCAATTTAGTACTTGTTCAATATATCATCAAGACAAACTTTCTGACCAAGTTTCATGAGTATCAGGCTGAAAATGTGGCCTCTAGAATGCACACAAGGTTTTTCTAAGATTTAGCCCTGTGACCTACTTTTTGACCCGACATGACCCACTTTAGAACTTGTCTGAGATATAATCAAGAAATAGGATCTGACCTAATATCATGAGTATCAGACTAAAATTGCGGCCTCTAGAGTGCACACAAGGTTTTTTTTAAGATTTAGCCCAGTGACCTACTTTTCGACCCAACATGACCCAATTTCAAACCTGTCCGAGATATCATCAAGACAAATATTCTACCCAAGTTTCAAGAGTATCAAGCTGAAAATATGGCCTCTAGCGTGCACACATGGTTTTTCTAAGATTTGGCCCATTGACCTACTTTTTGACCAAACATTACCCAATTTCAAACTTGTCCAAGATATTATCAAGACACACATTCTGACCAAGTTTCAAGAGTATCAGGCTGAAAATGTGGCCTCTGGAGTGCACACAAGGTTTTTCTAAGATTTAGCCAAGGGACTTCCCTTTTGACTTGATATGACCTAATTTCAAACTTGGCAAACATTCTGACCAACTTTCATGAATTTCAGGCTGAAAATGTGGCCCTTATAGTGTGCACACAAGGTTTTTCTAAGATATGGCCTAGTGACCTACTTTTTGTCTGGACAAGACCCAATTTTGAGCTTGTCCAAGATATTATCAAGACAAAGATTCTGACCAAGTTTCAAGGGTATCAGGCTGAAAATATGGCCTCTAGAGTGCACACAAGGTTTTTCTAAGATTTAGCCCTATGACCTACTTTTTGACATGACCTAATTTTGAACTTGTCTGAGATTTTATCAAGACAAACATTTTACCAACTTTCATGAGTTTCAAGCTGAAAATGTGGCCCCTAGAGTGCACACAAGGTTTTTCTATGATTTGGCCAAGTGACCTACTTTTTGACCCAACATGACCCAATTTCGAACTTGTCCAAGATATTATCAAGACAAACATTCTTTCGAAAGTATCAGGCTGAAAAAATGGCCTCTAGAGTGCACACAAGGTTTTTCTTAGATTTAGCCCAGTGACCTACTTTTTCACCCGACATGACCCAATTTTGAACTTGTCTGAGATTTTATCAAGACAAACATTCTGACCAAGTTTCATACATATCTGAGTTTTTCTAAGTTTCGGCTCAGTGACCTACTTTTTGACCCAACATGACCCAATTTCCATCTTCTCCGAGATATTATTAAGAACAATATTCTGACTGAGTTTCAAGAATATTAGGTTGAAAATGTGGCCTCTAGAGTGCACACAAGCCGAAGGTTTTTCTTAGATTTAGCTCAGTGACCTACTTTTTGTTCCAACATGACCCAATTTCAAACTTGTCCAAGAATTTATCAAGACAAGCATTCTGACTACGTTTCATCAGTATCTGAGTGAAAATGTGGCCTCTAGAGTGCACACAAGGTAAATGCTGATGACCCGGATGACGCACAACAGACAAAGCACTATCACAAAAGCTCACCTTGAGCACTTCGTGAAATGGGGGTCATCAACTTCATTTTTTTTTCTATCCCATAATTAGTAATATGACCAGATAAGGGCATTAAGTTCAATTCAGATTTGACGCCTGCACAATCAAATTGCAATAATTTCAATTGTGTGCAAGATATAACAACAAAAACATGCACAAATTGCAGAAACAATGTTATTTTCCCTAAAAACTATAAAAAGCTCAATACATCTAATCAAATCATATTGTTGTTGTTGTTGAAGCTGATGATAGTGACTAAAATGTATTTTGACAGGCATTCACTTCACTTATTGCCTACTTAATTTAACCTGATCCTGACCTTTATGCTGAATATACAAGTAGGCATATAAATAGAACTCTGACTATTGTCCAGAAACTTTTGTTCCCGTTCGCTGAAGTTACGGAAGACTTAAGTTTGTTCCCTGTTAGATGTCCGCCCAGGGTAGCTCGGTGGTTAGCGTATCTGACTTGTGACTTTATGTTTGTGCGTTCCATACCTGGTTGAGGCAAACTTTCTTTCTGGCGATTTTTCGCCTTTTACCTCTGATGCATGTCAGAAAAGTAGTCAGTGGCTTTGGATAGTAAGTCTTGTCAGTACTAGTGTGAAAAAGCCAGGAAACATGTGGGTGCGTCACTGACCGCCATGATATGACCTGAACTGTTAAAATGGTGTTAAACTCCAATACAAACAAATCATACAAACAGATTACATACATGTGCATAACACACAGTCATGAGAGTCACTAAGCATGAAAAAAGATGCTGACCAGTTCTTTAAATGTCAATATTGTGTCACTTGTAAATACAATAAACACCAAAAACAACAACACCAAGTGGGAATTATCAATTCTAAAATTATTGAATACGTACGAATATTTTAGAACATAGTTTATTGTGTATAGGACTACATTTCTACTGAAGAACTATTTGGTGTACCTTTTACAAAGTGACAAGCTATTGCCCATGAACTATATATACCGAGTTCATATATAAAAATGGTTGAATGATTTCATTTTTAATCTTTATTACACTTATGGAGTACACAGACATTCCTTTGGTAAGAGTCTACCAAAATTTAAGTTAAACATGATAGCCAAATCCCTGAGTGCCAATTGCAACAAAAGTTACTCGTGCATACAGTGAGCAGCATGATCTTGTATTTTGCGAGATATCAGGTTGTCTGGCCAAAAAGATTGAATTGAAAAAAATAGGGGGGGGGGGGGCTATTTCATACAATTTTTATAATTGCACCACACTTTGAAAATGATATGAGCCATGCTCTGTGAATAGGAGGCTTAATGCATCTGTGAAAAGTATCGACCCAGGTCAGCCTGCGCAGGCAGACCTGGGCCAAAACTTTTCGCTATTGGTCAATTTTCTGTTTGTCTAAGGACCAGTCTACCTCATGATTAAGTCAGTTGTTAAAACAAGAGGGCCATGATGGCCCTGGATCGCTCACCTGAGTCATTAGGCGAAATTCCACTCCAGGGTCATAATGACCCAATTTAAAACTCATCTGAGGTATTATTAAGACAAACATTCTGACCAATTGTCAGGTCAATTGAGCTGAAAATGTGGCCTACGGAGTGTCCAAAATGTCTTTCTTCAATTTGACCTAGTGACCTAGTTTATGACCCTTTGTGACCATATTTCAAACTCATACGAGACATCAAAACAAACTTGTTGACCAAGGTTCAGGTGAACTGGGCAAGAACTGTCACCTCTAGAGTGCCCACAAGGTATTTATGTAATTTTACCTAGTGACTAGATTATGACCCTATCTGACCCAATTTCAAATCCATTTACAATATCATCAAGTCATACATGCTGACAAATTTTCAGGTCAGTTGAGCAAAAACTGTGGCCTCTACAGTGCCCACAATACATTTCTTTAATTTGACCCAGTGACCTAGTTTATGACCCTATGACACCCAATTTCTAATTGATCCGAGATATCATCAAGTCAAATAGGCAGACCAATTTTCAGGTCAATTTAGCTAGAATTGTGGCCTCTAGAGTGCCCACAAGGTATTTCTTCAATGTGACCCAGTGACATTGTTTATGACCCTATGTGACCCAATTTTGAACTCCTCTGAGATATCATCAAGACAAAAAATGTGGCCTCTAGAGTGCCCACAAGGTATTTCTTTAATTTGACCTAGTGACCTACTTTATGACCCCAGATGACCCAATTTCAATCTCATCCAAGATTTAATTTAGGCAAACATTCTGATAAATTTTCAAGTCAATTGAGCAAAATATGTGACCTCTAGAATACCCACAAGGTATTGCTTTAATTTAACCCCAGTCACCAGAGCCATGTTTCTTGACGGATCAAAATTTCGCGAACAATTTTTGAAAAGGGTCACCAAAGAAACATCTCTGTGAAATTATTTCAAAATCTGACCAGCCGTTTCAGAGAAGAAGAATTTTTAAGAATTTCTTCATTTCCGTATAGTGCAAGTAGCCCCCATTCACCAGAGCCATGTTTCTTGACGGATCAAAATTTCGCGAACAGTTTTGAAAAGGGTCACCCCAGGAACATCTCTGTGAAATTATTTTAAAATCTGACCAGCTGTTTCAGAGAAGAAGAATTTTTAAGAATTTCTTCATATCCGTGTAGTGCAAGTAGCCCCCCAGTCACCAGAGCCATGTTTCTTGACAGATCAAAATTTCGCGAACAACTTTTGAAAAAAGTCACCCAAGGAACATCTCTGTGAAATTATTTCAAAATCTGACCAGCCGTTTCAGAGAAGAAGAATTTTTAAGAATTTCTTCATATCCTTATAGTGCAAGTAGCCCCCAGTCACCAGAGCCATGTTTCTTGACGGATCAAAATTTCGCGAACAATTTTTGAAAAGGGTCACCCAAGGAACACCTCTGTGAAATTATTTCAAAATCTGACCAGCGGTTCCAGAGAAGAAGAATTTTTAAGAATTTCTTCATGGCCGTATAGTGCAAGTAGCCCCCAGTCACCAGAGCCATGTTTCTTGACGGATCAAAATTTTGTGAACAGTTTTTGAAAAGGGTCACCCCAGGAACATCTCTGTGAAATTATTTAAAAATCTGACCAGCCGTTTCAGAGAAGAAGAATTTTTAAGAATTTCTTAGAAAATTCCATTTCGCGAACAACTGTTGAAAAGGGTCACCCAAGAAATATCTCTGTGAAATTATTTTAAAATCTGACCAGTGGTTTCAGAGAAGAAGAATTTTTAAGAATTTCTTCATATCCATATAGTGCAAGTAGCCCCCATTCACCAGAGCCATGTTTTTAGACATATCAAAATTTTGCGAACAATTTTTGAAAAGGGTCACCCAAGGAACATTCCTGTGAAATTATTTCAAAATCTGACAAGCGGTTTCACAGGTGAAGATTTTTAAAGAATTTCTTAGAAAATTCCATTTCGTTGCCATGGCAACCAGAGTTTTTGATGGAATCAAATTTTGTGAACAGTTTTTAAAGATGACCTCCCAAGGAACATTCCTGCCAAGTTTGGTCCAAATTGGCCCAGTGGTTTAGGAGGAGATAATGTTTAAAGAATTGTTGACGACGGACGACGGACGACGGACAACGGACACCAGGTGATCCTAATAGCTCCCCTTGAGCACGCTGTGCTCAGGTGAGCTAAGAAAAAAAATGGCAATTATGGATCTAAAATTATGTGATGGCTTGATTGATATCATGGATTACGTAGATGCATTAAGCTCCCTTTTGCTAGAGCATGGCTCATATATTTCTGAATTAAGTAAGGCAATAAAAGCTTGCAAATCATCAGTAATGAGGAAACACAAAGTTAACAAAAAATAAGTTTACAGTGGTAATTTCTTAATGGGCTACATAGCCTCTTTAGGTATTTTTCAGATTCTGAACCAGAGTTTTCAAAAACTTGCTGGAGTGTCACATGATCAGTACCACAAAATACTAGACAGGGTTACCAACTACAAAACCACCATCCTGTTATTTAAATCCCAAAAATTCATCTTATTACAGAATGAAGATGTACAACTTGTTTTTAGGTTGCAAAGAATATACTGTAAAACCAGAACAATCTCATCATGGAAATCTTTGCAATTTTCCTATTTTGATAAAAATCGTGAAGATATCTGTACAGTCGGCATTAATTTAACCTACATTCAGTATATTTTACTTAGACACCAGTCCTGGTTATGTGGGTACAGATTGACTGGGACCCTTGTCAACATCAATGAGTGCCCTTTTTCATCAAAATGGACGAGAAGACCAGTCTAGTGGCAATTGATTCCACAAATCAAACATGTCAACAAGGTAAAAATGCAGTGTCATTATTTCACATGTAAGATTGTCCGATGAAGTTTTCACAGAAATTAAAGCACGCATAAGGTCAGTATTTGGTAAATCACAAAATTTAAGACCCTTGATAATATCCACTTTTACAGTAAATATATACTGGTATTATGAAATTTATCAGTCAATTTATCCAGAAATTTTGATTACTGCATAAAAACTAAATACATGTACTGGCCCCTTTAATGACTTTAACACTCTAAGTTTTTTTTTTTTGTTTCTTCCCCAGTCTGACAGGAACTTGCCCAACTCTTCAAGTCTGACTGCAATCTATGCCACTCCCCATGTTTGGTAGTAAAATTATACAAATCTTCATGTCTTCATTAGGACGGAAATTGTTCAACACTGGATGACTGACAGGACTGACAATTATTGATGTTTGGGAGATGGTTATCACACATCATGTCATCTTCATGTTTGGTAGGAATTCATGCCATTCTTTAGGTCTGGCAGAAATTTATCTCACTCTTCATGACACTGACGGGAATTTACGCAACTCTTTGACTCATGTCTGGCAGACATTTGTCCCACTCTAGAGGACCCAGGGAGAAAGTTATCCCCTTCTTCATGACTGCTAGGAATCTCTTCACAACTAGAAGAACATACCTTTCTCTTCATGTCTGGCCAGACTGTACTCCACTCTTTGTATCTGGCAACTAGGAATACATGGATCCGTGGAAATCAATGTTTGACTAATCAGGTCATCGCATTTATTTGGCCCAATGTGCAGCCTTGCTGTCTGCTATTTCGGCTCACAAACGAGCGACTGTTAATGACGGAGAAGTGCGATATTATGTGTGTTTACAACGCTTGAATTTTAGGAAAAAGTTTAAAAGATGTGCTTCGCGATCGTGTACTGCTTACGTGAGACATACGAAGAGATTTTAAGTTTGGATTATGATTATGATTGTCAATGTGGCATAAGCAAAGAGTTTTATCAATGCTATATGTTATGCAATGGATTAATTAATGTTAGGTTTTTTTTTTCCCCTCTGAAACTCTCCGAAAAAAACTGTTTAACAGTGGAAAACAAAGGTAAAATATATGAAATACTAACAAAGAGAGAGGGTATACGGTTAAAACGTCCCACAGTAAAAACGTCCCACAGTCTAAACGTCCCCCATTTGGTTAAAACGTCCCCCTAAAACGTCCCCTCAAACGTCCCGTTTATTTTGTTAATATTATTATTTTGATCTTGTTTGATTTTTTTATAGATCGTGTACAGTCAGTGTTTTATATTTAGACCTTGTTCTTATCGCGATAGGTTATTGATTTTTAACCCTTATCCTGCCGAACTTACAAGTTTAAGCAGCATAACATCAATTTTCGGTACATTTTTTGACAGTTACCTTAATTAGTATGACTTAAATCATCATTAGATATCGTAATTGTGTATTTCAATAACAGGCAACACTTGTGTATTTCTTGGGTTTTCGCTTGGTAGAATGAAGAAAGTGTAATGTAAGCTAAGTAGGATCCAGAATGTGTGTTGTAGACTAAGGGTTATGAATGTTTATTCGACACGCTCTAATGCCTCCCTGCAAACCATGTTATCATAATTAATTTTTCGTGTGTTTCCATTTAACCCTAAGCAAAAAAAAATTTCCAACGACTAACAGGAAACATTCAAAACACCGTTGAGATATGAGAAAATGCAGGTTTTCAGATTTAATTCAACTGATACGTTGAATTCCGGGAAATCACAGTTCAATAAAAGTCAAGTTTTGCATGCGACATAATAATTAATTAATTGACTGAATAATTCTATACAGTGGTACAAATTTGCAGATGACAAATGAAAACGCGGCGCACCTAATGGGATTTAGGAAGGGTTTGGAAACATTTTGCTAAAATGAGAAAATGCTTGTAATCGGTACTCTCTTTTTATCCATAATGTTTTCAAAATCACTTTTTTCTTTTCTTGTTTGAAGAAGCTGGAACATTACGAAAAAGTTAGCGTAACAGCAATACAAAATAAGAACACTTTGACTTCATGTATATGAATGTTTATAATCCTATGTACAACTACGGAACATTCCTGAACAGCAGCAGGCGTAGGGATTTGTGTGATGGTTGCTGGGGTAGATGATGTAAATGATAATGTTTCCAGAGAGACTGCGTGTTCCAATGATGGACTTGCCTGTACGGGTGTTGTTGGTGCTAATGGTGTGTGTACAATTTTGGAAGTGTTTTGGGACGTTGTGCAATTACTGCATAAGAAATCTTTACCAGAACCTGTTCGAACTGCGTGTCGGTACACATCTATGCTTATCCCTGAGAATATCAGAGATTGCTTTTTATATGTGAGCCATGCCCTGTGAAAAAAAAGGGATTAATGCACCTGCGAAAAGTATAGACCCAGGTCAGCCTACGCATGCTGACCTGGGCCGAAACTTTATTCATTTAGTCAATTTTCGGTATGTCAAAGAACCATTATACTTTGTGATACAGTCAGTTGTTGGACAATTGTTTTTTTTTTTTTGTTTTTTTTTACGGATCAATTATTATGTGATTACGTGCTTGGTATAATGCATCACGGAGGTGCATTAAGCCCCCTTTTGCCAGAGTATGGCTCACACAAACACACACACACACACATATATATATATATATTGTTTTATTTCTTTCAGTATTATTATAATTAGTAGGAGTGCTTGTAGCAGTAGTAGTGGTAATATTTTGGCTGTTTTAGTTGTTCTTTGTGCGACTCTGTGCACCTTTTTTAACAGTGAGATTGTGTCTAATTGCTTAATATGGTCTTCCATTACCGTTTATAACCAGTCCACACTTTAACAATATGCTGATCCCACACACAGACTCGCAGGGGAAAAAAAAGTCATATATTGCGCTCATTGTTCATTGAATGTATACATTATGCAAGATTAGTTGGTTGTATGGTGTTTAACGCTGTTTTGAGCAATGTTTCTTTATTTCCTTTTACGAGTAATCCACACAACATTCTTTCAAAGCCACTGACTGCTTTCCCATGAAACCATCGTCGAAACAATGATCCTCGGAGAGAAATGGGCCTGAATGAACACCCCTTTACCACATTATAAAACTTAAGAAGCTCAAATGATAAATCCTGTCTTTGTTTCAGTTAAATAGCGGCGGCTAGTGCGCCTATCCATACTTTCCTTTGTTTCCTTTTACGAGTAATCCACATAACATTATTTCAAAGCCACTGGCTGCTTTCCCACGAAATCGTCGTCGAAACAATGATCCTCGGAGAGAAATGGGCCGGAATGAATACCCCTTTACCACATAAAACATAAGATGCTCAAATGATAAATTCTGTCTTTGTTTCAGTTAAATAGCGGCGGCCAGTGCACCTATCCAAACTTTTCTTTATTTCCTTTTACGAGTAATCCTCACAACATTCTTTCAAAGCCACTGGCTGCTTTCCCACGAAACCATCGTCGAAAAAATGACCCTCGGAGAGAAATGGGCCGGAATGAACACCCCTTTAACACATTGTGGGAAAAGGAGAAAATGCTGGTAACCAGCATTTTCTCCTCGAAAACAGCATTTTCTCCTTTTCCCACAGTGTTTTCTGCCCTCCCCAAAACAAACTTCAATTTTTCCTCAACATTTATTTTGTCGTCTGCAAAAACTTTCAATTTCGACCGTCTAAAATTTTGTCGTTTGGTAAAGGGTTAAAAGACCTTCTCATAAAGAGTCATTGAAACCTGGGCTTATGTGTTAACATGAATCTCTGAGATGTTAAATGCATGTATATGGATAATCTCTTAAGAAATAAACATTAACGTACCAGTATTGCATATGCGATGCTGCCAGCGTTCACAAGTACATTGCAGAGCATGCTGCCGTTTTCTTACTTCTCTCTCACACACAACACACAAGTATTCCATTCCACTCTATAACGAAACTTCCCAAAATAATATATATCTATCTTTAAACTTCACACAGTTACAAAATCACCAAATTAAAATCCAGAAATCTTAAAGGCACAATTTTATCTTATTTTGAACTCAACTAGTGACTTGAAGAACTTCAAAACAAATAATAATTAAAATTCCGTTAAACTTATACACTTTCAAATTCGGGTTAAGTTTGAAAAAACGCAAATAATTATGTAATTTGTCTTTGAAAACCTGCTTTATCGGCAAAAAGGAAAACTTTCTAAAAATGATTGATCCATATAATTTCGTCTTTAATTAACCGTCATTATTCATTACCGACTAATCAACACATTTTTCTTTTCACGTGTACCCGATTGATCATAATTGCGATTAATTTCAATAAAACTTTTGACAAACAACTTTATTCTGTATCACTCATATCAAAATTAACCAAATGAATTAATAGCTTCAACATATAAGGCAGTTGATAAGAACAACAACAACAACAAAAAACCCGAGGGGGACGTTTTGACCATTTTTTCTTAATTGGGGGACGTTTTAACCAATTTAGTGGGACGTTTTGACCAAATGGGGGACGTTTTGACTGTGGGACGTTTTTACTGGGGGACGTTTTGACTGTAAACCAGAGAGAGTACGTTCACTCAAATAGCTAATCTTGTTTAATAACATCTTCACATCCAAAAAGGGGCACGTGTCATCATTGTTTCAGTTTGACATTAACATTAACCCTTGGTGCATGAAGAATGCTGAATGTGTAGATACAGATCAGAGTACAAAAAATGCAGTTTATTCTTGCTTTCAAACCATCTGCTACTTAAATTAAATACATTTACGTGTGTTCTTTACTGAAGGTACATGTAGATTTCAATTATGAAACTGACTAAGTTCTGTTTTGTACAGTTTTGGAAGTTCAGCTTAAAAGGCAACTTATGTTAATTAAATCAGCTTTTGACTTGGTCATATTTAGGTGGATTAGCACATCTGCCATTTCAAAGGGTATGTCGGTAAACTGTTAACTGATAAGATGTGTGTTATTGCCGCTGTAATCCACTCGACCACCCGTTGTCTTCAGTATATCATAAGATAAAACAAACTACCGCCAATGATATTAACAAGTTTGTTAATTGACAGCACACTTTACACTTTTTTTTAAAATCATCAGGCAACCATTTTCCCTTTTCTCGAAATTTAAACATTTTTCAGACTTCAACCTCTCTGTTGAATGAGACAATCTATAAATATTTCAAAATGCTTGTAATTTAGTGTAATTTATTATCAAATACGATGCTGAGACAACCTAACAATCCTTACAAAAATATTAATCATCTTTAATTCTATTATTTTTAAGCAAAACTGTGGATTATGAGTTGTATCATTCTTTCTCGTAGAAATTCAAAACTTTGCTGGCACATGTATTACATTGTCCGTAGCCCCCGAAATTCACACTTTTTGTACAAATCCTTGTGTAAATAAGTTCAAGCATCCATATATTTCTTGCCGAGAATCCATCATCGGCAGAAACATATGAAAAGGAGTATTTTTTCCAGAATTTAATCGAAAGAAACAGGCATGACAGCACGATTTAAGTAGCCTTTCTGCTATACTGTACAGTCGATTAGGCAGTAGCGGATCGCTAACGAAATTATCGATGCATGCGTTTTTAATTCATCATATATGGGATTATAAATGATACCAATCGATAGCAAAATATGTGATTTTTCAAAAATAGTCCACATTTTTTTATGAACTAGAGGCGCTTGAGCGCCTGTATCGCTCCACAGGCCTGATATTTCTATAATGGCGAAAAGAAGTTTTTAACAATTACCATTCAATCCTGCATTTTAGCTCACTGAAGAAAAAAGGTATAGAAAAAACTTGTGAGAAAAGAAGAAAAAAGTGGTAACCAGCATTTTCTTAGTTTCCCACAATAATTTCTATCCTTTTTGTATATGTCATACTAATTTGAAGATATGTTGTCTGCAACAGGTCCTTTCACAAACCATTTTGGGTGGGGAAACATCAAAATATAGAAAATATGTCTTTCTCAGGGTCGTTAAAAGTTGTGATTGTGTGGTAAAGGGGTAATCTAAAAGAACAGCTAGGAGGGCAAATGAATGAATGTTATAGCAATATAGATCAACTTACATCAATTCACCAGATAGAATGAAATATGCTGGCATACAATGAACACCTAATCCCTAATAATCAACTTTTCAGTCACAGTTAGAATGTCTTCTGTGGCAAACAACACAAAATGGTCTACAAATGCATTTACATAAATCAAATATCCTGCTCCAGGGCACAGATTAATTCTGGTGTACTGAAGTTGCGGGATCAGTTTGACTGGATAACATTAATGCCTTATCACAAATGTAAAGCCCTGTCCCACTTTGTACCAGGTCACCAGGATTTACACCCCTTCTGTCCACTCTGCATTTACTCATTAGTAGGTCAACAAACCTTTACCAGAACTAATAAAAGTGCAGAGGTTCTCTTGTTCTATATCAAAAGGACTATAAAGTACCTACAACATGGGGGTTTTGTTATTAAAATACTTTTTCTTTTTTATCTTGGCATGGTTACTCAGGCTTAGTAATAAGGCAAAATTGAAAAGCTCAAGATGTGAAAGGTGCTCAAGCTTTTATCTTATTTATGGCCAGTGATATTTTATTACTAGTACTAACTAATAGCATATCATTGGAGTAAATTGTGATCTTAATACCAAGGAAAATGTGTGGGCTTAAATAGGACAGCCCTGACTAGGTCAAGTCAATCCAATTTTCTTCCTTGTTCTTTGTTAGTCGATAAAACTAACACAATAAATAGTTTTGGAGAAGAACATTTTTTTTAAATATAAGCCTTGTCTATAAAAAAATGTGTTTTTAGGTGTATCATTTTTTTAAAAGGAATTTGGTATACAACCACCATAGAAACAATTTGGCAGACAACCACCATAGGAACTTACCTGCAAAACAACAATGAAATCCAATGAATAGTTTTAGAGAAGAAATTTTTCAAAGATTTTACTTTATACCATAAAAAGAAAATGAGTCTCCCATAAAAGCCATGTTTTTTGACAGATCTTTTTTTTTAAAAGGAATTCTGTAAACCTGTATCTAAGGAACATTCCTGCAAAATAATAATGCTACCCAAATAGCGGTTTGGGAGGAGAAGATTTTTAAAGGTTTTTTACTTTGGTTGCCATGGCAACCAGCATTCTTCATGGAACACAATTATTTGAAGGAATTTGCAAGAGGACCACCAAAGGAACATTCCTGTGAAATTTGGTAAAAATCCAGTCAATAGTTTCTGAGGAGAAGTTTTTTAAAGAAAAAGTTTACGGACGCACGCACGGACGAACGGACGGACGCACGACGGACAAAACGCCATGACAATAGCTTGCTGGCCTTCGGCCAGTGGAGCTAAAAATTGTTTTACGATACACAGTATCTTCTTTTTCGACCACTCTAATTAGGTCAATAACGGATACCTTTGGGTAGTAACGGATAGTTTGGAATGAAGGATTGAGGGATAATCTCAAACCACCCCGAAAGCTTTCAATTGCTGTAAATCTACAAAACAGAAGTTGTTCGTGCCAGATATCATCACAAAGTTTATTGAATGATTGGTCGAATGGTGTTTTTTGCCAATTTAAACGTGAAGTGTCTTTCTCTCATGAAAAACCAAGTGCCTACAGTGAGGCTTGAACCTGGAGCCTCCAGGTTAGAGTCCGACACTTTACCACTGAGCAACGTCCATTTTATCGCCACATGGATACAGAGTTTGATTCAGATGCAGGCCAAGATCATTTCTGATATTGGACAGTTTCAATCGTAGTTTCAGCACTACCCAGAAGTCGAATCAACTTGCATGGGAGTTTTTTCTTTTTTTTGTTGTGGGGATGGGAATCATGAAACACATATGAAAGACCAAAAGTGGTAAACTGCAACAGATTACTGTTTAATGATATCACCTCATGCAATAAGGAAGAACTTTAAAATAGTATGAACAAGTCAAATGTGATATGCTGACAGATGAATCAAAGGATTTGAAATAAAGTTACAGACGGATATATCAGTATCAAAGAACATCTCGGTCTCTTAATATTGGTGATATTTGAAAATAATTAGGCAAAAGGTGGGAATTGCTCATGATGAGCATTTTCACCGTTTTGCTGAATTGGTTTCAATGAAAGCTGATAAAAAAACGTAAAAACTTGTTTTTAAAACGGATTTCAGCAAATAGTGACATCATAATTACAGCTTTGCCCCCACGTATTTTGTCAGTAAGTGCATCATCTGTCTTCATCAGTATAAAGTAAATGTGCAACAGTTAAAATTTCTCATAATGAGCAATTTCAACTCTTGAACATCACCTTTTCCTTTTTCAAACCCAACAATTATAATAAATTTTGTTATTTCAAAATATCTGAGGGCACTGTAGCTGCTTATTCTGTTGTAATGAATGTAATTATAACAAGATACAACCATACAAAGAAAAAGAAATCAATTTAAAGCCCAAATGGTGGCTAGAAGTCTACAATGTGGATGTTGGAATGCATTAGAATTGAATTCACACTGTCAAAAGTATGCAAATTATTGTGAAAATGACAATTTTTTATTGTATGGTCAGTCTAAATGTTAGTTGCTGGCAGAAAAAATAATATCTTTTGTCTTTCTTAACGAATTCCTGTACAAAGTCCATAAATTCATATGGTTTAAGTCCCATGCCCCTCTCCGACATTTCTTTTAGCCAGTTGGCCATAGATTCCTCTTCTGCTTTACTAAACACTGTCCCAGAGGGGGTCCTTTCCTTTTGTCAAAATCTACTTCACCAGACCATCGCCTGTATAAATAACCATATGACAAGTCAAACTTTCAGCTGCTTTCTAATAGGTACCTTCTCTTGTTCGATGGCTAAAGCGCTCTTCTTGCACGTAATGGTTTTCCTGGTGATAAATATTTCTTCCTTATTCCACTTGCCACCTTCACAGCTGGACTTTCTGATGGCTTTTTGCGAGGTTTTCCCATGTTATTTCAGTGTTACACGAAACCCCTGAAACCAACAGAATGAGAACTGTCAATGTAAACAGTACTATCCAGGATCTACCTAAATCACACAAATGGAAAAGTATCAAAGCCAATGCAAGCTGTGATGGGTCAACATCTTTCACCCTTTGCCACATGGCAAAATATTAGAATCATCCATGTTGAAGAAATTTCCAGGCAAAAAATTTGAATGTTTTTCAAATTATGCTGTTTAATATTGAATAGGTACAAAACATTGTGGGAAAAAGGAGAAAAACCTGATTATGAACATTTTCTCCTTTTCCCACAGTGTTTTCAAAAGCCTCTTTCTCATGGTCATTGTAAGTCTGCTTTGCATGGTATATGGTTACACTGGCTGTTCATTAACTCTTTACCAAACGACAAAATTCTAATCTGATCCAAATTGAAAGGACATGCAGATGACAAAATAAACGTAACTCAAAAATTGAAATTTGTTTTCATCAGGGTAGAAAACATTGTAGGAAAAGGAGAAAATGTTGGTTTCCAGCGTTTTCTTCTTTTCCCACAATGTTTTTAAAAGGCTTCTATCACAGGGTCGTAACAAGAGCGGCAAATTGTCGCAAGATACGCCCGTCTTACCCCAAGTTGTAAAGTTGGGGCATAATAATGATAAAGGGGAGGTATAGAAAAATAGTAGTGCAGAATATTTTTTTTTACTGTTGATTGAAGATAATGGCAGTGTATTTGTGTTGACGAAACTCTTGTTTATACACTTTATGTTGATATCCATAGATACGATAGTGTTGAATTTAAGCCTGAAAAATGACTAAGGACAATAAGAAAAAGTTAAGGAAGCAATAGTTATGTTTCTAATAATCTGAGATGTATGCATCACTGAAATTTCATATACATAGGTAGTGTAGTAAGAGAGATATGCTGCTGACAAAATTTAAGTATGAAAAAGAAGAAAGGGCAATTACTCATAAGGAAGGAAGATTTATTCTTTGTGTACACTGCACCCCATATGATTACAACAAACACAACTGTCAAATTTAAAGTTAATAGGTTTTAAGATGTGTAAGTTATGCTACCTGGATGCCTGTACGCCATGGCTGATCCCATAATACATCCTGTCTTGAAAGGGTGCATAAAAAATAAGCAATTTATATTTCATGTGCACTGCACTACCCCTTGATGAGATGTATCCAGCCCTAAAATTTCATAACCCGAGGTAGTATAGTTTGAGAGATATGCATCATACAAAATTCAAGTTCGAAAAAAAAACAAGAAAGGGCAATAACTGAAAAATTAAGCAAGCAAGAGTTGAAATTTATATGCACAGCACTTCCCGTTGATGGAATGTATCCACGCATGAAATTTCATATCCTTAGCTAGTATAGTTCTGAAGATATGCACTGGACAAAATTAAAGTTTCAAAATAAAGAAAGAGCAGTAAGTCAAAAATTAAGCAAGAGTTATGGTTCATGTGCACTGCACTCCCAGTTGATGAGATCTATCTACGCATGAAATTTCATAGCCATAGGTAGTATAGTTTTGGAGATATGCTCGAGACAAAATTCAAGTATGAAAATAAGTCAAAAATTAAGGAAGGAAGAGTTATGATTCCTGTGCACTGCACTCCCCCTTAATGAGATGTATGCAGGCATGAAATTTCATAACCCTAGGTAGTATAGTTTTGGAGATATTCACCGGAGAAAATGCAAGTATGAAAAAGAAGAAAGGACAATAACTGAAAAATTGAGGAAGCAAGAGTTATGATTCCTGTGCACTGCACTCCCCCTTAATGAGATGTATGCAGACATGAAATTTCATAACCGTAGGTAGTATAGTATTGGAGATATTCACCGGACAAAATTCAAGTATGAAAAACAAGAAAGGGCAATAACTGAAAAATTAAGGAAGCAAGAGTTATGATTCCTGTGCACTGCACTCCCCCTTGATGAGATCTGTCCATGCATGAAATTTCATAACCGTAGGTAGTATAATTTTGGAGATATGCTCCGGACAAAATTCAAGTATGAAAAACAACAAAGGGCAATAAGGCAAAAATTAAGGAAGCAAGAGTTATGATTCCTGTGCACTGCACTCCCCCTTGATGATATCTATCCACTCATGAAATTTCATAACCCTAGGTAGTATAGTATTGGAAATATTCACCGGACAAAATTCAAGCATGAAAAACAAGAAAGGGCAATAACTCAAAAATTAAGGAAGCAAGAGTTATGATTCCTGTGCACTGCACTCCCCCTTGATGAGATCTATCCACTCATGAAATTTCATAACCCTAGGTAGTATAGTTTTGGAGATATTCACCGGACAAAATTCAAGTATGAAAAACAAGAAAGGGCAATAACTCAAAAATTAAGGAAGCAAGAGTTATGATTCCTGTGCACTGCACTCCCCCTTGATGAGATCTATCCACTCATGAAATTTCATAACCGTAGGTAGTATAGTATTGGAGATATTCACCGGAAAAATTCAAGTATGAAAAACAAGAAAGGGCAATAACTCAAAAATTAAGGAAGCAAGAGTTCTGATTCCTGTGCACTGCACTCCCCCTTGATGAGATCTATCCACTCATGAAATTTCATAACCCTAGGTAGTATAGTATTGGAGATATTCATCGGACAAAATTCAAGTATGAAAAACAAGAAAGGGCAATAACTCAAAAATTAAGGAAGCAAGAGTTATGATTCCTGTGCACTGCACTCCCCCTTGATGAGATCTATCCACTCATGAAATTTCATAACCCTAGGTAGTATAGTTTTGGAGATATTCACCGGACAAAATTCAAGTATGAAAAACAAGAAAGGGCAATAATTCAAAAATTAAGGAAGCAAGAGTTATGATTCCTGTGCACTGCACTCCCCTTGATGAGATCTATCCACTCATAAAATTTAATAACCCTAGGTAGTATAGTATTGGAGATATTCACCGGACAAAATTCAAGTATGAAAAACAAGAAAGGGCAATAATTCAAAAATTAAGGAAGCAAGAGTTATGATTCCTGTGCACTGCACTCCCCCTTGATGAGATCTATCCACGCATGAAATTTCATAACCGTAGGTGGTACAGTTTTGGAGATATGCTCCGGACAAAGAACTGGACGCCGTCCGCCCGCCCGCCCGCCACGGGTGATCCCATAATACGTCCCGTCTTCGACGGGCATATAAAAACCAGGGATTGTTTGGTAAATGGTTAATTAAAGTGCACAAACCATTTAACAACAGAAAATATGCCTCAAGTTTGAATTAACAATAAAGCCAAAAATTAAACAAAGTGGGTGTTTAAATGCACTTTAATTTATATCATACCCTTTAAAAGTATGAAAATTATTGTGAAGGTGACAATCTGTCATTGTATGGTCGGTCCAACTGTTAGTAGATGTTACAGAAATTAATGTCAAAACTAGTTCAAAACCTGCCGGGTACCTGTGTGGTTTTTTTTACTTTTTGCCTGATTTTGATTTTTTTTTTTTCTGTCAGTGGCTAACATATAGCCCAACCACACGATAACAGACTATCATATCCACAATATTTCATACTTTTAAACGGTATGAGTTAAATTCATGTATTATGATGCCTGCTTTTTGATATTTGGCCTATACTTGGCCTTTTAAAGTTCCTACCAGGTTAGCCTGTGGTAACTGCGCAAGATGACCTAGGTCATACTTTTGTGCATGTCATATGGTATCGTTTAGCCTGATGGGTAACACATATTAACATGAGCACTGTATGTGGGTGCCAATGCTTGGCTGCAATTGCTTTTTGCGCATAAAAATGTCAAGTTGAAAAAGCAGCATAATTGTGTAAAAAATATTTTGATGGATATCTGCCAAACTTAAATGGGTTATCAACTGAAACTAGACTGAAAACGGCATTAAAGATCATACAATCGATCAATCACGTAGTTATAGATCAAATTCAATTCGCATTTGACATCAGTCTGACAGTCATCATTTATTTTGAGAAGCTCCCGTCATTCATCCCTCCAAGTGATTTGTTTATATATCGTCCCGCATGGCCGATCCGCTACTGACCGAATCGCCTACTTTATTTTCAGGTCATTTTTTGATGTCATACTTTTACACATGAATTTTTTATTCTTTGTAGTAAAATTATACATATTTATACAACACATCATACAAAAAAATTGTAAATTAGACTTTACATACCTGAAAAATAGATTAAAGATGTTGTCTGCTGTATTTTTTTCTTCCTTGAGAAATTACACTTCCGGTTGCCTCGTTTTGATTTTAGTGCGATAGAAATACCGTGACAAGCGTAAATTTGAAGAAACATCATGAAACATATCGCGGAAATATCACTCTTTTCGATGGCACATAGATATTATCTGTAACATACTCGCAGAATTTTTTATGGGTAAAAAATCAACGGCCTATCCGCTATACCCCAAGATCCGCTACTGCCTAATCGACTGTATATGTATTTACTGTGTTTGTTTGTGAGCCCTTAACGACGGTAACCAAGGAAGTCGGTTTATCTCATCATCACGAACCCATGTAATTCATGCAAATCTTTCTATCTAGCAGGATCTATGCAAATCTTTATATTTAGCAGGAATTTATATTAATCTTCCTGTCTAACAGGAATTATTATCACTTTTTATGTCTGATAGTAATTTATGTTACTCTTCATGTCTGGCAGGATTTTGTGTCACTTTTAATGTCTATCACTAATTGGTGCTACTATTTGGGACTGATAGTAATTTATGCCACCCTTTACATCTGGCAGAAGTTTGTGCCACTTTTCATGCCTGGCAGGAATTTTTACAACTCTGCATGACTGGCTGCTAATATACACCATACTCCATGTGTAGAATTAATCTATGCCACTCCTCATATGTGTCAGAAATTATGGGTATTCTGCATGTTTGACATAAATTTATCTCACTCCTCTTGTCTGTCAGGAATCTAGGCTATTCTTTGTGTCTGCATGGCTGGAAGTTGTGTCACTCTATAAGTATGGCAGAAATTGATACTGTTCTTCAGCAGTCGAGAATTTATGCCACTCCAAAGGTTTGAGACAAGTTTATACCACTATAAAGGTGTAGAAATTTATGCCACTCTAAAGGTCTGGAAGAAGTTTATGCCACTCTAAAGGTGTAAAAAATTGTGCCACATACAAAATGTACTCTAAAGGTCTGGCAGGAATTTGCCCCAGTCTTCCAGTCCAGGATGTAACTGTCTGATTAATTTATACATATCCATCTGGGATCTGCCAGAGGCTTCAACAAAAGTATCTCAATATGAGTCTATTACTCAAAAACTAATGTCACCATTTTAATTTCCTCACTAGAAGCTCAAAAAGATGGCTTTGCAATTTAAAAAGTACTTGATGTATGCTATATAGATAAATCTATTCCCCATCTTTCCTGAAATGTTATTGTATTCAGTTTTTGGTGTTCGGTACCATCTATACATTTTGATGTCTGGCAAATTACTTAGACTGCACAATTGTATTGAAAGGATATTTATGTAGATTGCTAAATCACAAATGTTTAATTGACCAACCAGACTCGATTACAAATAGCCTCGAGGTTCAATGTCATCCTTCGACAGTCAGTCCCTCTTCTCCCACTGTTCCCATAACATTGTACGCCCCAGAGAAAATTTTGTGGCTGCCAACTTACAAAAGAAAGGCCCCTTGTAAAATATGACGGGGTAAATAATCATAGATTAAGGTTTTGTGAAACTTTATATGCCGTAACATTGAGGCAAAAGAAAAACTTCTCATTAAGTGAAATATTCTCCAATATGTTTTTTCAAAGGTAGATTGCAGAATGTAACAGGATTTTATAACCCTTTCCTCCCATGTACATAGCTTGTATGGATTCTGGTTGCAGAAAACAGTAAAACCTAGTAATCAAACTTTCAGAACCTTTATCTAATGTTAGAGAACATTCAGGGGTGACAATTAAAAAAAAAAATTTATACCCTTTACCAGACAACAAAATTTCAGACTTTTCCATATTGAAAGCAATTGCAGACGTCAAACCTGATTATTCATGGTACAGAATTTGTTTTTAAAATGGCAGAAAAACTTGTGGGAAAAGGAGAAAATGCTGGTTATCAGCATTTTCTCCTTTTCTCTTATTTTCAAAAGGCCTTTTTCTCAGGTTTGCTAAAAATCAAGATTGTGTGATAAAGGGTTAAGGGAACATTTTCAACTAGGGCATATATCAAGTTTGGTCACTTTTGCAATTCTATCATGGCTCTGTTTACATAATCATCTCATAAAATACTGAAACATGTAGATCAGACTTCACATTCATAATAGGCTCATCTTGACCTTCTCTGTTCCAAAGCAACAGAAATTTATCATTTTAGCTTTCTAAGCGCCGATTTTGCTCCCGAGCACATTTTGACAACAGACAGGGTACGTTACAAGATGTGTAAAGGCCAGTTTACACGACTTACTTTTTCAAATCTATTGCAACACACGTGTCAGAACACATCGTGTAAACCCTCTTTAAATGGGAGATTTGCTATCAAAATTGTAAAAGCAAATCAAGCAAATAGGACATGTTCTATTTTCCCTGTTTTTTACCGAAAGAACAGACCAATCAGTGCTCAGTATGGTAAATTCAAACCGTTTATCTCGATATTAATTATACCTTAAGTACCGTATTAATAGTTGTCTACAGTTTGAAACCACATGGCTAACCCTTTACCAGACAATCCAAAGTTTTAACAACCCTGAAGAATAAAGATTTTCAAAAACAATGGGGTGAAAGGAGAAAATGCTGGTGGCCAGTGTTATCAACTTTTCCAACAATGCTATCTACCCTCTCAAAGACAAAAGTTTAATCTCAATATCTGAGCCACATTGAATATGTCACCTGTGTGTAATATGGACAAGTCTAATCTTTCATCATCTGGCACTACAGTTACAACCCTGTCCCGACTTTTAACTACCCCAAGAAAAAAGGCTTTTGAAAACATTGTGGGAAAAGGAGAAAATGCTGGTAACCAGCATTTTCTCCTTTTCCCACAATGTTTTCTAACCTATCAAAGACAAATTTTGTCATTTGAGCCACCTTGAATTTAAATCTAAAAACGCTTTCAATTTGGGCAAGCCTAAAATTTTGTCGTTTAGTATAGAGTCAACTCGGGTTAACCAGTTTCATATTTTCTTCCTCATGCCTATGGTAACCTAAATGACCTTTTTTCCTCAAATAGGCTGCAGTCAGTCAGTGTACGTTAAGAGTGAAATATTATGCTATTAAACTCATTTTTCTGTCAACTGACCGACTTACACGATTTATTATGCAGCTGCAGCCAAGACTTATTCATTCCTTTTTCACATGCAGTGCCTTTTCAACAATACATTTACCAGTTTTTCTAGTTTCATGTATTTTTGCTTTCATATTTAGCAGCTAGCAGGAAGACGGGAGTTACATACTTAAAACTGCAAATGTATGAGCAGTGCTATGGCAAAAGGGGGTTAAATGCATCTCTGTGATGCATTATACTAGGCCAGTTGTCACAAAATTATGGATCCATAACATCCATATTGTATGACAACTGACTGAATCCTGAGGTAGACAGGTCCTTTGACACGCAGAATATTGACTAATAGCAGAAGGTTTTGACTCAGTTCAGTGTGCGTGGACGGCACAGGCTGACCAGATTAATACTGAGTTCGAAGATTAAATCCTCTTTTCACAGAGCATGACTCTCACATTATTTCAGTCTCCATTACAATAAAATATCTTTACCCTTTACCATATACATGTAATCCCTACTTTTAACGACCCTGAGGAAGATGACCTTTGAAAACATTCCACAATGCCAAAGACAAATTCTGTCATTTGAGCCACATCTAAATTGTTGTCTGCAAATGCTTTCTATTTGGACAAGTCTTCATTTCTGTTGTGTGGTAAAGGGCTCACCTTAATTATGGTAATTACCTTACCTGCATTTCAGAATGATTGTCTACTGTCAATTAGCCTTAAATGACTAGAGTCAGAGGAAGTGAAAGATTAATTGTTAATCAAATTATCTCATGTTCTTTTCTACCTGAAGAAAAAGTCTTTTGAAAAAAAAAAAAATGAGGGAAAAGGAGAAAAATGGCAACCGTCTTTTTCCCCCTTTCCCACAATTTTTTTCCACACTCTATCAAAAACAAATCCCATCAAATGAGCTTTATTTGTCACCTGCTCTTGACATGGACAAGTCAACACTTTACAACACAATCCACAGTTATAATGACCCCGAAGAGACTATCGAAAACATTGTAAGAAAAGGAAAAAAATGTCGGTAAGCAGCATTATCTTCTTTTCGAACAATATTTTCTACCCTTTCAAAAATAAATCTTTTTATGTGAGACATATCTAATTTGAAACTGGATGAGTCTAAAATTTTGTTCTTTGGCAGAGTTAAAATATTCATGATCACAACTAGCACTCTTTCAAGTACAATGAAGTCATGCATGCTTAAGTGTCCAGATTATAAAACAAAAGCTGTACTATGTCAGAAGTTTGGACATACAGATCTATAGATACTGTATCAACGCAATACGAGAACAGCTTTTTACATTTCTGAAATAAAAAAGCTCATGAAAGCATTATGGGAAAAGGAGCAATTGCTTGTTCATCTTTCCCAAATGTTTTCTGTATCTGTTTAAAAAAAAATCATCTCCTGTCCTTCAAACAGTGTGGTTATGTTCTTGACTTTAACTGATACCCTGGAAGTGATCCTAAAACACTCACTCTGTTGAAAGGGGAGAGGTGTAATTCAGGAAGTCATGGGGACAGGGAAAGGAACATGCGAATAACACATCAGAGAAAGGCACAGTTCAAATTTTCATTTCATGAAGCTAGATTTTTAGTCTAAATCAGACATAACCAGTAACTTTATTAATTTTGTACATTTTTGACACTAGTCTTTATCAATTGATCCTGTGTTGCAGCAAAGCAGTGAGAAAATGCCTCAGAAACATAGCAGGAGAAGGAGAAAATGTTGATGGTCACAATTTCTTCCTATTCCCACAAAGTTTTAGAGCCTTTACATGCTTCCCAACTTTTTCAAAGACCAAAGGGGGTTTTTGAGAGTTTCAAAGGGGGAGATTAGGGGTTTCAAGAGGGAGACTGTTTCAGGCATACCGGAAAGTCTCTCTAAAGATATTTTTAAACCATTCTAGGATAAATATTTTTGTAATTGAAGAAAAGTCTGGTTTATGATTTATTTCTTTTTATTTTTTATCAAATATTATTGTTCATCAAATGTATGTGAATATTTAGAGCAAAAAACAAAATCAATCATCACAGTCATGAATATAATTATAGAAAGCAGTGACTATGGTAAACAAGCACTGTAATGTTTATCATCAAATGATACTTTGTCCGTTGCATTTTCACTGTTTTGTAAGTACATGTATATTATATAATTTTGACTTGTTTTTTAAAGATATTCTGCCATTTTATATTGTACACATAATGTTTTAGCTTTAAATATAGACTACAGAGTACCACATTTTATTCTAACATTATTCATTCTCTTTGGTACTCCATAATGGCAAACTGGTGTCTCGAAAAAACACCTTATAATCTGGCTCGAATTGCTGGTAACTATCTAAACGAAAAGCTGTCATGTACTGTTTCAGCATTACCACTAGGTTTTCAATTTGGAGGTACATGCACCCTCCATGTTTTGAATTGGGGGTACAGAGAAAAAATTGGGGGTACACTGTACCCCCTAGGTTTTGAATTGGGGGTCCAAAGAAAAATTAGGGGGTACAGAGTAACTTAGGGCCGTTTCAGTTTATTAATGAATTTTAACACCCTAGCTCCTTTACCATAATGAATGGGATCTTAATTAAATTTGTAAATTGTGCATTTGGTGATTATATGGATGCATCATATGTCTCCAGGGCATGCACATACTTAGATATAATCGCAACAGCGGTCAGGGTTTAAAAGCCGAACACGGCCATGAGGTTTGATAATCGACCGCCTTTATGCAGGATTTTTCACCTTTATTCCTTCTCAACGTTGCGAAGTACATTAGAACTGCTTTAACCCTTTACCAGACGAAAAATTTTGGACTGGTCCAAATTGAAAGAGTTTGCAGACGACAATTTTAAATTTGATGAAAATGGCAGAAAGTTATCAAAAAGGGTAGAAAACACTGTGGGAAAAGCAAAAATTGCTCGTTACGAGCAATTTCTCCTTTTCCCACAGTGTTTTCAAAAGACTTGTACTGCAGACACGTGAAAACCAGGGCTTGTTTGGGAAAGGGTTAAAAAGGAAGCGTATAGAACTGCTTTAAAAAGGAAGCGTATACAGACTGATGCTCGTTGTCCAAGATGATGTTCGTAGATCTGGCTATTTTAAAATCACAGAGGAGCAGGCCGTTTGGCTCATTGTAAGGTCAAACTCTGTCAAATAAAGGCCATGCCGTGTTAGGGCAAAAGAAAACAAAAGGTGTAATGGTAGAATCACTTGTGTAAACCTACCATTCTCAGATCTTCACGCTGTAAAATATTTTAACAGCTTTTGTTGTGATGACATTTTTTCTGCAGCAGACACCATACATACGAAACTTACACGCATAATTTGCGGCTCGATTTCTCAGCCTTCATATGTCAAAAACTTTGTTTTTAACGATAACTGTGCATCATAATATTATTAAATGATTTTAATTTCTCACTGAAAATTAAGTACCAGATTTCCTGTACATATGGTAGATTTTGACACCGTAAAAAATCATAGCAAAAATTATTTAGACAGACGAGGGAGCCGTAAAAAATATATATAGTGAAAATATTTGGTAACCCGCTCTATGTTGAGGCCAAAGCGTGGTACCCATTTACGAGGAAAACTACCTTCGTTTTGTTTGTTTGGCATCTAATTTGTACGTGCAGTGTACGTAATTACTTTCCTTTTTGTACTTGCATACTTTTGACAGTGTGTGCATGCACATAAGCACAAAAAAATTGTACGCGCAGAGTAGAATTTATACGTGAATTACGTACTGCAGTATGTGATTGGGCACCCTGCTGTTTGACTCTTGAAAAAAAGTTGAGTCCCATTTAGTTCCTTTTGAGTACCATTTTTGTCTGCATAAATCATCAGTAAAATATCTCAAAAGCATGAAGAAAACAAAAGAAAATAAAAGACTGCACTTTTCAAAAAAAAAAATCTGGAGGCAATCTTCACACATCGTGAAAAAATTCTGGAAGCAATCATTCAGCATCGGTAACGTTGGGCAACGGTTGGTTCCTCCAATCGGTGCCCTGGAATTACTATATTACCCTATTGCCGGTAACCAGTCAAATATTGCTACGTCATTGATTTTAAATAAAACTACCACCACAAGCAGGCCGATCTACTTTTAGATAAATTGGAAATCCAGTGGTCAATTTGTGCAGTAAGAGTTTAAAACTTCATATTTTTTCATTGTCTTCGTTACTGATCAATGTTTTCATTCATTTTTGTCTGCGTCCTGGGGACACAATGATTGTTGGTATTTTGTGTTTATAGATCTATTACTCTTATAACGTATTTTCCCTGTTAACGTCAGGTCAACAACGTTTTGATTTCCGCTCTGAAAAGTACCTCGGCCCGTTCTCATATCTGATTGATTCACAATCATCGATCGATAAACCTCAGTATCTTGATTCTTGATACCTCTTTATAGACAATGAACCCGATTGACCGTGAAATACTTGTCAACATCGGATACGTAGATCTATGTACCTTGGGTACAAATCTGTCACACCCTTTTCACCCTTGTCAGGGCTTTAGCTAGCCTCTGAAAATCAGGAGTCATTGACCCCTTGACCCTAAAATTTTCGGGCTCAAATTTTTCAAGAGTCAAACCAAAAAAATTCAAGTCTTGAAGAGTCAAAATGGAAAATTTAAGTGTCTTTAGCTAATAGTTTATTGTTGTTATTGTTGAATTTATCATTGATATTGCAATAAAGATGTGAAATTAACAACTGATTTGTAAAATTTTACATTTCAAAGAGGACCCCCCACCTCCCATACACAATATGTTCAAGGAGGCCAAGGTTAAAACCTTATCCACCTAAGCAATCAATAATAAAATTATGGTTAATAAATTTCACTCAGATTCCTTTCTAAAACTTTGCTGAAATAAAGATAAGATTCATTTATCCAATTTCTAGTACCATCCCAATATATGTAAAGTATTTTAATTTTTGGGCCTGAATAATTTAAGTTATTTTTATTCATAAGGACAGTTTAAGGTATCTTTTTTTGTGAAATGAGATGCAGATATATGTTTCATTGGTTACTTTCATTAACTTGCTGTTTATAATAAAATTAAAAGTACAATCATTATTGGGTACAAATGTTGAGCAAAATGGTGGACATCGGTGAGTGAAGATGTTTTACAATATCCATACATAAATACTTAACTTCAAAAGGATACACCAATACTGAATTTATTGCCCTGTCACTTTTAGCAAGGTTAGTGCCAGTTGTCAATCTACGCATATCATACTAGGTAATGAGTCAGTTAGCACCTTCCAGTCACACTTCCCTGATTGTATATGCAGCAGTTTAATTAATGTTAAATACCATTCTGGTGATTTTCACGCCTTTAAAATGATTATCTTTTGATATGATTGTTATTATATACATTTTCTGATGCATCTCTGAAAATTTTGGGGGGGTCACAATGACCCCTTAATTGGAATTTTCTGTGCATCAAAAAAAGGGTATTTGAAGATTTTTGTGCATCAAAAGCCGGGTTTACAGGTCTAACTAAAGCCCTGCTTATATCAGTTTTTTTCCAAATCAGTGTTTTTTATTCGTCTGTCAGAGTGATGGGGTAAATTGTCTTGAATCAGGAGACTCCCGATGGAATCGGAAGAGTTGGGAAGCATGCCTTTAAAAGTAACCGTAATTCCCATCATACTGCTCATAACATTTTTATCATGGACTGTATTTTTGTTGTCTGGTACAGATTTAACCCTTTACCTAACTACAAAATTTTACAAGTTTGTCAAAATTGAATGCATTTGCATAAAACAAAGTAAATGTGACTCAAAAATAGAAGTTTGTTTTTGGAAAGTTAGAAAACATTGTGGAAAAAGAAGGAAACACTGGTTTTCAGTATTTTCTCAATTTCTAACAATTTATAAAGCTCTCTTTCTCAGTCCTTAAAACATGTACTTGTGTGGTAAAGGGTAAATTTGAAACCATTTTACCCATCCCAATCAAACTCTGCATGACTAAAGCAAGTTTTTACAAAGACTCATACATAACCACCTGCAAACAACTTTTACCTCTGTGCAGAATGCCACCACTGGGAAACACTATGGAAAAGGCTGGCACTTTTTATGACAAGTAATTTATTTGACATTGTTACATGTACTTCTTAAACTCAGACTTTTAGATATACGATTAAACAAAATATTAAATGATCATCAACAGTTCTAGTCAATATAAAGCATTATATTACCTGCATGTACCTGGATGGCACATATCCAATGATATTCGTTTTCAGAGCACGCGCTCCCCACCAATCTGCTTCTGTATTGCAGCTGTCAAATATTTCAAAACTGTCTCCCTTTTTAAACTCAAGAATGTTTTGTGAACCGTCCACAATCGGCGGTGTGAAATCCGAGATTGCCACATATATTTCCATCTTAAACAATACGTGATCTCAGGAAAACATACTTAACACACACGGAAACACTCAAATAAGTGACCCTAACACAATACAAACCGGAACCGTCAAGAAACTGGTTTGTTTACTGTGCTCGTGATGACATCCGACAGAGTAGTCTCCCTTGTTTAAAAAAAAAAATCAAATCACGCGGAGTATGGGAGTACAATCAGTCTGGATTACCCGCCCCTACCACTACGTTATTAGTCGCCGCGCAGAAACGCGCGACCCATTTTTAATAGTTTTTCGAGTTAGGACATGGGCAATGGGGGATTTCTTTTTTTATAGGGGTGTTAAGGTTAACAAGGAATCTTTCTACTTCGCCTAAAACTGGCTTTTTAATTCATTCTTAAAGTACGAAGAGTACAATACTGATACTATTTTTGTTCTGTTAATACTTACAACATCAAAAAATCCGCCCAATTTAATACTGTTATTTTCGCTATTCGTGAGATTGGACTCATCCAAATAAATGCATTGTTTCCATTGGTCGAGGCTGTACTTCTAGATTCTCACGTGGTCATTATGTATCACGTGATCATTATGCTCTTGTTCTAATGTTTCATCAATTTAAACCTATACACAAAACACCCCAACTTTTACCAGTACAACCCTGTGACTGATATCAAAACGGTTTTGGAGGCCTGTGTTGATTGCAAGCATTCTTTCCTTTTACCCAGAGCTTTCGTAGTTTATTGGTACAGTTTCCTCTTATTCCACTTTTCAGTTATGTTCAAAACTGTAACAGAAGACAAGTTTTGATATACATGTAGATTCACAGTCACATCAATTTCATAATGTGGTTAAAAATATGCTGATGAGAACTGACATTTACTTACTTGTCCTGGATTTCTTGCAGCATTAAACAAAATTTTTGGCGGCGACTTTGATGCATTGCATCAACTTTTTCTTGTTGTACTCTTGAAGTACATCGGGGTACCAGACTAGAGTACAATACAATATTTTATTCAAAGTGTAAAGGCCACCGGCCCATAATACTAATGACATATGTATAGCTAATAATATACAAACATTTCGAGTGATTTACATTTTAAAGATACATCCTTACAGCCACAGAGAAAATACGCCGCCAAAAGCTGATAGACTGTAATTTATGGTCAGAATTAGCTATAAACATATAGAAAAGTCAACGACATACATATATACAGTGCAAGGGACAAGCACACACGTATATATCAGAAATCTTCGATTTAAAATCGGAAACGTCACAACAGTGTCGGATTTCTTGGAAGGCCCCCGGAAAATGAAATGCATTTTATATAAGATGAAATTGGTTAAAAACTGGCTGAAAACGAGTATGGATGTATCTTAACTAGATCTAGTAGAAACATGTGAATCTATATAATTGGTAATGCTTTGCTTATTAGCGGAAGCTTAGACTCAAGATCAGACAGCCCATGTTGCGCAGTCTGATCCTGATCCAGTCAGCTCGCAACAGCAAATATAACCGATCTTTGGATACCTAGACGATGCCAATGTTGTAGTATTTCTAGGTCCATATATGGCATGCTCTTGATTTCATTTGGTAGGTGTTCCAATCATTGATTACAGTAGGCAAAAAGGAATTACTATACATACTGGTTCTACATGCAATGTTTCTCAGCAGATTATTTGGTCTTCAAAGATTATAAGTTGAAGAACCGCCGCCCGTTGGCGGAACAAGATTATTGAGATAATTTGGAGCAAGTCTATTTAACATTTTATGGAAGAGAACGAGCTTGTGTTTGCGCCTTCTTTGACTTGAGATTCCCAACCAGCCTCCCGATAAAGATCAGCAATGGCAACCGGTAACTATCCGAGTAGCTTCGTTTTGTACTTTATCCAGTTGATCTTTTAATCCTTGGGAAAGATCGTCCCATATCACATCGCCATATTTAAGAATTGGTCTGATAAATGAGAAGTAAATTATTTGAAGTGAAAGGCGATCAAGACTTGTTTTCAAAAGTCGCACGACTCCTTTTCTCTTCCATGCTTTTCCAATGGACTTGTAAATGTGTAAGTCCCAAGATCCATCGTTAGTGAGGGACATAATCAAGAACGCGAAATCTCTGTCATCTTTTAAATACCGTTTAATGTAGATAAACCTATTTCACGAAAGCTTTACTTTTTTGGAGACAGGAAAATGCAGCTCATTCATGCTAGGTTACGTAACAGATGTAGCAGTCTTAATGAGCATCTGTACTTCAAAAATTTGGTGCAGTCACCTCTCTGTAGATGCGGTGCTGTCGAATCGACGCAACACTACTTTTTAGACTGTTTATTTTATCGTGACTTAAGATTTAGTCTAAGTCAAAGCCTACATGGCATTACAAGACTTAATCTTCATACTTTTCTTTTCGGGGATGAAAATCTTAGCTATTAGTGCGGTGCATACTTATATCCGTAACAGTAGGCGATTTACTAGCAATACACAAGTTTCATGTCTTCGCATTAAACTTGAATGTCTACCATTTACTGTCCCTCTTTGTATTTATTGCGAAACCATGTTTGTGCATGATCTTGTATTCATTTTATTTCATCTTCTATTCTCATTAATTAAGATTTATGTCACCATTTACTCCTTTTAAAAAAGAGACGCTGGTCAAGCTGGAAGTTACTACAACCCTCAGCCTATATATATCAGCAGTGAAAATCTTTACCATTAACGCTCCACACCATTCTGCTCTTGATTTTTTTGTCTTTCTACTTTATTTACTCTGAAATTATTCTTATTGAAATAATCATGAAATATAACCGTTGACCGGAATTTAGAGAAGAACTTTATAAGCTTCAGCTTCCTTTCTGATTCATTTCTTCAGTATAGATGCGCACAAGAGGCGTCGCGAAGCGACGCCTCGCGTAAGCGAGAGCTTATTGGTAGAGATAGTGTCAAAAATGTACATACCTTATGCCGTTGAAAAAGTGGTGGACCGGAAGTAAACAAATTCAAATATGGCGGACGGAAGTGACGTAAAAGACTGGTACTAAGAGCGTACCTACCCACTCGTCACAACTCGGCCGATTCCGTACCTACATCTAACCTCGTCTGTATAAGGGAGGCTTCCATTTTGAACTACCAATCACATGATCTTAAACATGGCGGCGCCCCTATAGATCGCTTAGCAACGACATGAACAACCACTGTGAAGTTATTCACTTCTTTCGATCTGTCGATGAAAGCTCCTAACGGAATTGATAAACCACGCTAAAAATTGAATGTACAAACTGTTTGCCGACTGAAATACTTTTAGAAAGATAACGATAGAAAATTTACTCATGCGTTCTTTCTAAAGAGGAGCCTTACAATTTCAATAACGGTAAAGCGGTGTGCTTCCGGAGATGTGCGAAATGTACCGTGTAGGTGCATATCAAGCTACGTGATACAGCCGAGGGATTTGATCACCGGATCACCCGAGGTATGCCGAATGCGTACCTACCCTATGATTTCTGACAACGTTGACAATCACGTGATTTGAAACAGCGTTCCAGTCTGTAAACGAGACCCTCGCGAGATTTTGTCAAATACGAAGGAGTTCGGGGTTTTCCGTATCTGTCTGAGGTACGGATATTTCCGAATACATAAATAAACGTTACGGGAATTAATAAGCAGCTGAACCCTTCGGGTGAGCCAATCGATCTTTTCCTACAAGTTTTTTCGCGCTCTTGCCAATGAATACTTTGTTCATGTTTCATTTGTACGTTTTCCCTAATTCTTAAAATCCATCTATGTATGTATAGATCTATTTATCTACCTTGTTCGGTAAAATAGCGAAACAACTCGGCCAGTAGGCTACTTAACTAGTCCCCAGGTCAACTCGGCCCGAGCAAACTCTTAAGTTTGTTTATCTATGTAGATATTGACGGATTGATTGGCGTGTCTTTTATTCTGAACAGAACTTAACAAAATTCGATTCTCATCGAGATCTACATCTGCTTTAGGGTTAGAATGACTGCCTCTGGAGAATACCGTCATTGACTGAACTAATCTTTATCATCCAATTTATGATATCTGTCATGCATGTTTAAATGTACTTTGAATTACCCTGTTACAGTGAGTTAACAGTTAAAACATATGCAGAAAAATGGGATATTCATTTAGGTATTTTCTCTAGAAATGATATTTAAATTTAACCCTTTACCACACAATCATGAGTTTTAACGACCCTATAGGAGACAGTTCTGAAAACATTGAGGGAAAAGGGGAAAATGCTGGTGACCAGCATTTTCTCCTTTGTCCACAATGTTTTCTATCCTACCAGAGAACTTAAGTATATTTGCACCAATTCTAAATTTATCATTTGCAGGTGTTTTGAATTTGGACAAGTCAAAATTTGTTGTGTGGTAAAGAGTTATAGGCCTCTTTTTGTAGAATGATATTGCTTATCAGTTTTTAACTTCTCAAAACAAAATCTGGTTTTATGCCTTTTTAACAGGCCTGGTTTATATCAGCTTTCAACAAATTTAAGTTTATTTTATCACCACCAATCCATTAGCTGCATTTACCTGCATAGTCATAAAAAACATATGAGTATGATCTATGAATTGATAGTTAAGAGTAGATTTGTGGCAAAGTAATGACAATGACTTGAGAGCTGCTGAAATATTTTTTTCTACAGATTTGTTTTTGTGGGTGACTGTATTGTATCCATTGGATGATCTGCAGACTGCAGCCATTTGATCATGGCAAAGGGTTTGTTGTCTGGAAATCCTGTCTCAACCCCAGATTGCACTTAGAGTCATGTAGGACTATCCTTGAGCAAGGCACACCGTAGCCACAGGCTAGTGCTGGTTAAAACATTACTAAGATGTTAATGACAATAAGTAAGCTAAGTTGCTGTGGAAAGCAACATAAAACTCTATACAAATATTTACAAAGATTGAGATCTACAAACTGAAATCTCTGAAAATTCTTTAATTTCTTCCTAGATCCATGCAAGTAAAACGTTTGTTGTTCATAACTTTAATTAAGAAATAGAAATACTCTGTTGTCAAAGCAATGACTAAATAGAAATTAATTCAATTTAAATACCAATGTCAGATAATGATTAAAAAAAGGATCATGATTTTTAACTAGCCTCTTTTGGCCTTAATCTATTTTGATACTAGGACTTTTTTAGATTGATCAGTTGGTGTTTTACTCTCCTTTCAAAATTATTTCAGTCATATCAGGCTGACAGCTCACTCTTTATTGTAGTTTCCTTGGTTTTACACATAGTCCATGCTTGGAATGTACCTTGCCTTGCCCATAGACACCCCCATAAAAGCAAAACTTTATCTTGGATGAGGATCACATCCAAGGCCCTAAGATTACTTATTCAACACCTTAAGCGCTGAACCACTCAAACCCTTTGGAGGGTGCCATTTTGACCCAGATCCTACAAACTCTTAAAAAACTTATAAGTTCTACTCTGATTTTGTTTAACCTTGTTTATCCCTGATAGTAAAAAGATGAAAATGTTTTGATGAACTGTTTGTTTTAGTAATTAAAGATTGCAACAAATTCATAGCCCAAGATATCAACATCCCTGACAGTAAAAAGATGAAAATGTTTTCATGAACTGTTTGTTTTAATAATCAAAGATTGCAACAAATTCATGGCCCAAGATATCAACGAGTCAACATTGCTTCAAGTACAGATAATTCTGCCCATCCATTGGTCAGTCTGTTTGTCTGTCCATCCATTGTATCAAACAGGTCCAATGATAAGTCTTTTCCAAACGGCAAAATTTCAGATCTGTCAAAATTAAAGCATTTGCAGATGATAAATCTATTTCACATGATAGTTTTTGTCTTTGAAAGGATAGAAATGTTGGACACAAACATTTTCTTCTTTTCTCACAATGGTTTCAAATGCTTTCTTCCTCAGGATCGTTAAAACTTTGGATTGTGTGGTAAAGGGGGAAAATGGTGGCTGTTGCAACATGTTGCTTCTGGCTAACAGGGCATTGCTGTACATACAGTCATGTGTACTTGGAGGCAACAAAGCTGATATAACAACTCCAAGTTGCTGTTTGTTATATCCCCTGATTAAGAACACCTGCTAACATACACAAATTAAGCTTGTCAACAATGTAATGAGAGTCCACAGGAAATGCTACCTTAGAAATGATTCCAACACAAACCCCTGCTCTACCTGAGCCTATGATGTAGGTCTACCAACTGAGCAACATGATCACCCTATATAATCAGTGCTACTAGAAGATTTTTGGTGTTAACTGTTAAAGGGGCTTTTTTAGAGTTTAGATCTTCAGATTCAACTTTTTTTTCTTTAAACATAGATGAATACCACTAAAGACACTGGACAGTTACCGGTAAATGCAATAAAAAGGTGCACATTTGGCATTCAAATAATAAATATACTTGGCAATATGTTACTCCGTCTACCGTTATGCTATCAAATGTAACAGCATCATACTAATATTCTTGCATGAAACCTGCCCGGCCAAGTAGCTCAGTGGTTAGCATGTCTGACTCATTACCTGGTGGTTGCCGGTTCAATACCCAGTTGGGGCAAACTTTCTTCCTGGTGATTTTTCACCTCTCACCTCTGATGTATGAGAGAAAAGTACTGAGTAGCTTGGAAAGGAAGTTGTGTCTCAGTGCTCATGTAAGAAAGCCAGGAAACACATGTGTAGGTGCAATGACCGCCTTGATATGACCAAAGCCGTTGAAACGGCGTTAAACTCCAATACAAACAAATGGCATGAAACCTAAAAATATCTTAAAGGGCTATCTAGTCCATTAAGGAAATACCCCTGTTTTTCTTTTTTCGGAGGGTGGAGTGGCGTGACTTATTGTATACATTTGTCTAGGCCTGTATTCTTTACTGGTGGTGTGCTTTGCTTAATTCTACTCAAGATGAATAATATTTGAACTTTAGTGAGATTATATAAAAAATCTGAAATAGATCTAGATCTACCTCCCACAATTTGTAGGCATTTGATTTGGAGATTTTCTTCCATCAAAGTAGCGCTGCTCGCCTTTAGGCTTTGCCTATATTCATGTTAGCGAGCAGCGCACAAGAGGCGTCGCGAAGCGACGCCTCGCGTAAGCGAGAGCTTATTGGTAGAGATGGTGTCAAAAATGTACATACCTGATGCCTCGGAAAAAGTGGTGGACCGGAAGTTGATTTTCACAAATTCAAATATGGCGGACGGAAGTGACGTAAAAGACTGGTTCTAAGAGCGTTTCTTCCCCATAATTTCTGACAACCTTGTTAATCACGTGATTTGAAACAGCGTTCCAGTCTACAAACGAGACCCTCGCGAGATCTGATCAAATACGAAGGAATTCGGGTTTTCCGTATCTGTCCGAGGTACGGATATTTCCGAATACATAAATAAACGTTACGAGAATTAATAAGGAGCAGAAAACCATTTCGTGTTCGCCAATCGATCTTTTCTTTAAAGTTTTTTCGCGCTCTTGCCAATAAAAACTTTGTTTATATTTCATTATGACGTTTTCCCTAATTTCTAAAGTTTTTAGCTCCACTGGCCGAAGGCCAGCGGGCTTATGTCATGGCCCGGTGTCCGTCGTGCGTCCGTGCGTCAGTGCGTCCGTCCGTCCGTCCGTCCGTGCGTCCGTCCGTCCGTCTGTCCGTGCGTTAACTTTTATTTCAAACATCTTCTTCTCTGAAACTACCCATCCAATTTTCATGAAACTTCACAGAAATGACCCTGCCATGGTCCTCTTCAGAATTTCTTGAAAGAATTTGATTCCTTCAAAAACTCTGGTTGCCATGGCAACAAAACTGAAAAATATTGGAAATCTTTAAAAATCTTCTTGTCTGAAACCATAAGGCAAAGGGCTACCAAATTTGGCATGTAGCTTTATGTAATAGACCTCTATCAAGTTTCTTCAAATTATAGCCCTGGGGTCAAAATTGGCTCTGCCCCAGGGGTCACAAGTTTTACATAGGCCTATATAGAGAAAACTTTAAAAAACTTCCTGTACCTAGCCATAAGGCTTAGAGCTACCAAATTTTGCATGTTGCTATATCTAGTGGGCCTCTACCAAGCGGGCCAAAATTTTAGCTCTGGGGTCAAAATTGGCCCCGCCGCAGGGGTCACAAGTTTTACATAGGCTTATATAGAGAAAACTTTAAAAATCTTCCTGTACCTAGCCGTAAGGCCTAGAGCTACCAAATTTTGTATGTTGCTATATCTAGTGGGCCTCTACCAAGCGGGCCAAAATTTTAGCCCTGGGGTCAAAATTGGCCCCGCCGCAGGGGTCACAAGTTTTACATGGGCTTACATAGTGACAACTTAAGAAATCTTCTTGTTTTGATTTTCTTTTTTTTTTTTTTTTTTTTTAAATTAGCCTTGCATCAGGGGTCTTATGTTTTACAGAGGCTTCATATGGACAAAACTTGAAAATCACCTTATTTATAACCATACAGCATAGACTTGTATTATTTTGGCATGTGGCTTTATCTTGTGGACCTCGACCAGGGTTCAAGTAATTATCGCTCTTGGATCAAAAATGGCTTTGCCTTGCGGGTCTCAACATGGGCTTTTACAGAGAAAACTTTGTAAGTCTTCATTTTGAAACCATTTGGCTCAGAATTGAAATGTTTAGTATTTATGGTTATTATTTATATGCCAGTGGAGCGATACAGGGCCATCATGGCCCTCTTGTTTTTTGTTGTTTTTTTTTTTGTAAAGAATGCAAAACAACTCTGCCAGTATTTAACCCGTCCCCAGGTCGGCTCGGCAGGGCAAAGTAAGTTTATCTTTGTGGATAGTACCGGAAAGTCGATTTTCATCTAGATCTAGGATTTAGAGGGTTTTTTTTTTTTTACCTTTTTCTATGTTAGGAGCAAAAGGGTATAGGTCTAATTGGCCCACTTACAGCAGGGATTTTTTTTTTTAAATCATTATCTTTTTAACAGGGGAAATCGCTTCCTTTTTTCAACCTCGGTATGTTTCCTTCTTTCTGTTGTGAATTAGCTGCCAAATTATGCTTGTTGTAAATCCTATCAAACTCTGTCAGAATTTCTTTTTACGTTTTTGATATTGTAGATATAAATTTCAAATTGACTGCATAGAACATGAATTTTTGTTCGGCTTGTTATTCTCTAAAATAGGATCTACATTGTTGGACTTGTGGAAATTCTGAGATGTTTTTGCTAAAACATTTTTAAATTTTGGATAGCTGTCTTTTCTACAGAC
This sequence comes from Tridacna gigas, assembly GCA_945859785.2. Lineage (NCBI taxonomy): Eukaryota > Metazoa > Mollusca > Bivalvia > Cardiida > Cardiidae > Tridacna > Tridacna gigas. The sequence continues at coordinate 17,204,175 of OX244036.2, forward strand.
AGAAACAGTTTTTTCCATTTTTTTTTTTTTTTTTTCCAATCTATTCTCCAGGGGTTACAGCTGGGTAAAACTTGAATTTGAGCAAAGAATTTTGTTCAAGGTGTTTGCTAGTTGGTAAAAATACATCACCAAGAAATGATACTGTACTCTCAGTGTGGCAAAGGTGAGAGAAAAAAAGGTACCACCAAAATTGTCAGCACCAGGGCTTAAACTCATTACCCGTAAAATGATAACCTAGAGTGCCTCCATCATCTGAAATAATCCTAATCATCCAATGTATGGTATCTGTCAGCCAAATGTATTTAGAACTACCCCTGTTATACGATAAGGCTACAGTTTCTCTCCAAAAAAAAAAAAAAAAAATGGGATATTCCTTTATGTATTTTCTCTTGACATAATATCTTGGTCTAAAACCCCCTTTTTTTGAAGAATAATATTGCTTATTAGTTTCTGAAAAGATATTTTTAACTTCCAAAAACAAAATCTGCTGTTATGCCTTTTTAACATTCCTGCGTTACTCGGCTTTCATCAAATTTAATTTTATTACATCCCAGCAAAACCGTCAGCTGCATCAACAAAAACAAATACCATTATGATGAATTGATTGTTAAAAATAGATTTGTGGCAAAGTAACGACAAGGACTTGGAAGCCATTGAAATATTTTTTCTGCAGATTTGTTCTTGTAGGTGTTTTGTATCCCTTGGATGATCTGCATCTATATGCTCAAGGTAAAGGGTTTGTTATCAAGAAATCCTGTTTCAAGCCCTGATTGCACTGTCAGTCATAAGGGAGTATCTTTGAGCAAGGCATCATAGCCACAGCCTAGCACTTGTTGTAACTTTGCTAAGATATCATTAATAACAAGAAATAAGCTGAATTGCTGTGAAAAGTAACATAAAACTCCATTCAAACAAATATTTACAAACTTAAATCTCTGAAAATTCTCAGTCTTTACTTTTTCCCTTGATCCATGCAAGTAAAATATATATCACGTTGTTCATAACTTAAATCAAGAAATGCTATGTTGTCAAAATATGACTAAATAGTCATGATCTCATTTCAGATACCAATGTCAGATAACAATTTGAAAAAAGGACCATAATTTTTAACCAGTTTCTTCTGGCCTGATCATTTTTGAAACTAGGACTGTTTGTATTGATTAATTGGTGTTCTTCCCTCCTTTCAAAATCATTTCAGTCTTACTATCAGACTGACAGCTCAGTTATTTATGTATTTTCCTAGGTTTTTCAAGAAGTTCGTGCTTTGGATGTACCTTGCATTGCCTAAAGACACTCCCCTAAAAGTAAAACATTATCTTGGGTGAGGATCGTACCCAGGACCTTATTACTAATTCAAGCACTCAGCTACCCAAGACAACCCAAAAATCTTTGGAAGGTGCCATTTTGACCCAGAACCTATGAATGTTTACAAAACTTTAAAGTTGTTCTCTGACTTTGTCTAATTTTGTAAATACATGACAGTAAAAGATGAAAATCTTTCAAACTTTGCTTTGGTAATCTAAGGTTGTAACAAATCATAGCCCTAGATATCAACATAGCAAAATTGCATAAAGTACAAATAATTCCATTAGTCAGTTGGTTAGGATGTTTGTCTGTTCATTCATTCTCTCAAACAGGTCCAGTGATAAAGGGAATAATGATGACTGATGTGGAGCTGGAACATGATACCTCTGGCTAACAGGGTATTGTTGTACAAACTTGAGGGCAACAAAGCTGATATAACACCTCCGAGTTCGAATTTGTTATATAGCCTGGTTAAGAATAACACCTGCTAACTCGCACAAATTGATCTTGTCAACATTTTGCTGAGAATAACGGGAAATGCTACCCTAGAAATGGACTCCAACACAGTATCCCTGTCCTAGCTGAATGTATGATGTACGAACTCAGCTACAATACTATATGACAAAGTGCTACCAAAAGATTTTCCATGTTAAAGGGGCTTTTTTTTTTCTACATTTGCCTTTTTTGTTACATTCGGAATATGGTAGATCTACTACAAAAGAGACATTTATGATGACAAATATGTCATTATTATACTTATTTGAATACAGTCCCATATAACGGATTCACATTATTGATCATATGACATTCCCAAAAACCTCTCCAAAATCCCTAAATTCTGGCAAAAATTCTACAAATATCCTAAGGGGCTATCTAGCCCATTATGGAAACTCCATTGAGTTTTTATTTGTTTTCTTTTCTTATAACATTTGTCTTTCTTCTTTACTGACAGTTTGCAAGCCATTCCCTTCCATAATTCAGAGATTAATCATTTTTTGAAGTTTAGTGAGATTGTAAAAATCTGAATTATATCTAGATCTAATCTACCCCCTACAATTTGAAGGCATTAGACTTGGGTGATCTACTTTCTTCAACATTAAAGGTACAAACACTTCAAGCGCTGCTCGCTTATAGGCTTTGCCTAGGTTCATATTATTACTTATTGTAGATTGTTATTTATCTTTTTAACTAACCGGATATCCATGCAATAACACCCATGCGATTTTTTTGTTTTTTTTTTTTGTTTTTTGTTTTTTTTATATATACCACGGATATTTATAGATTTTCGATATACTACGGATATTTATAGAACAATAATTTCCAGTGACTCCGCCCCCTATTGCCATTTATGAATGAAAAGTACTCCAAAAACAGTAACGGTTACTACAGAAAGCCCGCGAAGAAAGAACGATGTCATAGCACGCGCTCTGCTTTCCGATGATTTGCCTACGTAATTCCTGCCCGTGACGTCATTTGAATGCTTGTTTACCGCCATTATCTTCCCGCTAGGTGGCATTTTTCAAATACATCACCTATCAGATCATTCGGCATACCTCGGGTGATGGAAGCATCATATCCCTCGGCTGTAACTGGTGGATTAATATGCGTCAGATCGATGCATTCGCCGGAAGTGTACCGCTTTACAGCTCGTAATATAAACCTACACTTGAAAAATTAACCCCCCCCCCGGTTGTTATCTGAAAAGAGTTGACCCACAGTTCGTTTAAAACGTTTGTAAAAAGGCATTTTCATAACGGATATATTGAATGTCTACAACTCAGCTGTAGTAAATCAATCCAAGAACAGCTTCAAACATATAGAGCTCTATCTATCGTTCAAAATTAAAGTTAAGGTTGTGTTTATCAGCGTATCTTTATCAACGGACTGAGAAGCAGATTTCGCATTCGCCTTTACATATTTACAGTTGAATCATTATGTGATTAGTTAGATCTACATAAACGTTAGTTTTATAAACTTAATAAGTTCGTGTCAAGAAATGTACGCCAGTGGCGCAGCGGTAAAGATGAAGACTCGTGATTCAGAAGTACTGTGTTCGAGCCGTGAATATATAGACGGTCTGATATTCTTTTTATTTCCATGCATTTTTTAGTTTAACATTTTTTATGTTTAAAGTATTATGAACATTATGAACTGATTTCTCAACATTTTGAATGCGTCTTATGCAATATGGAATAGTTTTACACACGTATCTGAATCAAGGAGTATGAAGAGCTAGGTTCGTCCTTACATCACAGCCTTCACACTGCATGGATTCTGTTTCTTTGAACTTTGGAATGACACCATTTGATGAGTGTATTGAATATGCTAAGACTCACAGCGGATTGGGATTTGAAGGAAAAACTCTTAAAGAGAAACAACTAGAGGTTTTGAACAGTTTGTACAAAGGAAATGACTGTATAGCAGTTCTACCCACTGGATATGGAAAGTCCATCATATTCCAGATCTTACCCTGGTTTTTTCAGAAGAAATTCAACCAACCAGAGCCATCAATTGTGATAGTTGTATCACCCCTTAATTCTCTAATGCAAGATCAACTTTTGCAGCTAAGAAGGTCAAATATCAAAGCATGTAGCATTGATATAGTTGGTAAGTATGTTTTGATAACTTGTACTACAGTATTTGACATATCCATATGATATCTTTGAAGTCTTTAATTTATTAATATATCATTGACTCTGAGAAAACCGCTTATTAAACTCCACTGTTTAAAAGCTTTTAAAAACATTGTGTCAAAATACTGTATAGCAATACAAGGTAGACTGTCTACAAGGCACTAAAGTTTTAGGATTGCCCAAATTGAAAGCTCTCAAGCAGTATTTTACTCAGCAACATACATGAACCAGGGGGGGGTCATTGATTCATTCCTTAGTTCAACCTATTTCTTTCAAAGGACTTATTGCGGTTATCAGAACAGAGTAGAACAACATAATATTATTCAGACTTGTACATTTTATCATCTTGATACAATATACAATACAAATGATGAACTAGTGTCATGTGATTGAAAATCCTTCTATTCCATAGTTGTAACAAGTTGTGATGGTTAGGTAAACCATTCACAGTGTAACATCATACATATTTATATTAAATATAACACAGAAGTAGTCAAAAATATTGTGATGAAAGATATTACATAGAGGTAAACATATTAATATATTCACAGTCTTAACACAGTCTTAACCCATTACTCGAAAGTACTTGTACTTCACATGCCTGAGCAGGTTAACTCATTACCAGACGACAATATTTTAGGTTTGTCCAAATCAAAAGCATATGCAGACGACAAAATAAAAGCGAAAAATTGAAATTTGTCTTGTGAAGGGAAGAAAACATTGTGGGAAAAGGAGAAAATGCTGATTACCAGAATTTTCTCCTGTAGTCACAATGATTTCTAAAGGCCTCTTTCTCAGGGGTCTCAAAAGTAGGGATTGTGTGGTAATGGGTTAAAAGGAATGAAAATATTACGACAAACTAAAGCAATATGTCAAATGATATATTAACTCTTCACCATACAATCCCGACTTTTAATGACCCTGAGAAAGAAAGCTTTTGAAAACATTGTTGGAAAAAAGAAAATGCTAGTAACCAGCATTTCCTGCTTTTCCCTTAATTTTTCTCATCTTTAACAGACAATCACTAGTGCCACAGGTACATTGGTCTAAATTGAAAGCATTAGCAGACATCAAAATAACAGTGACTGAAAATTTCAAGAGGAGAGAAAGCATTGTGGGACAAGGAGAAAATGCTGGCTACCAGCATATTATCCTTTTCCCACAATGTTTTCAAAAGATTTCTTTATCATGATCGTCAAAAGTCAGGATTGTGTGGTAAAGGGTCAAGACTAATGGGTTAACCCATTACTATGAGCTTATGACTTGGTATAAATTGGCAATTCTAAAATTTTAAGAGCTCTACAGATCAGAAATGTTTGGTCTGTAAAGCATTCCAAATGATGATAAAATAACATCAAATAGCTAATTACAAACTACTGACCAACTTTAATTAGAATAATAATGCTACAGTTCTGCTCGTAGGATTGATAGGCTTAAAAACCAGACACAGGAGGATATTTGGATGTATGCTTCAATTTTTTTTTTTTATTTGTACTTGAATAAAGTTTTAGGCTTGTCCAAATAGAAATCATTTGCAGACGACAAAATTAAAGTAACAGAAAATTTGAAACTTATTTCGTGAAGGGAAGAAAACATTGTGGGAAAAGGAGGAAATACTGGTTACCACCATTTTCTCCTTTTCCCACAATATTTTCTAAAGGCTTCCTTCCCAGGGGTGTCAAAAGCAAGGATTATATTGTAATGGGTTAATAAACACTTTACCTTGCAGCAAAATCTTATATCTGTAGAGAAATAACAGCTATTGCTCAAATAATGAGATTTGTGTCTGCAAGCAATTTTTTAATATTGCCACAATGTTTCCAAAATCTGTTCTCCGAGGGCCAAGTTCCATTGACAAAGGGTTGAGATGTTGCTTTTTATACAATGATATAGTTTTAATCAAACTTGACAGATTTGTGGTTGTAATGCCTTGTTTAACAAAATTGAGATTTTCCTTGTGTGATTTTATATTCAAAATTCTTCTAACTTTTTGCCAAATGAAATATTTTCATATTTCTCCAAATTGAAAACATTTGAAGATTGCAATTTTGATTTGGCTAAAATGATGGAATTTAATTGTCTGTGATAGGGAGGGAAAGGAGAAGTTGCTGGTTACTAACAAATTTTTCGAAAAATATCTATACAGAGCCTTCAAAACCTGGTATTGTGTGGTAAAAGTTTAACTACATGTACTTATAAATAGTGTTGATTTTTGACTAATAAGAGTGGTGGTGGAAAATAAGTCAAACTGACAGAAAATTTAAAAACCATATATATGTACATGTAATTATGTAATAAGTAAATGTCTGCATTTAATTTCAGGTTCAAAGGCGGTAACATTTTTTGATGAAGAACAGTGTTTCAATGAAGACAATGAGGAAGAGAATGATCTGTCTGACTTCAAAACTGATGTTCCACTCTATCAGCTGGAAAAAGGGGATTTTAATATCATTTATGTGCATCCAGAAACATTTACTGCAAATAAACTATCAAAATTGCTTAGGTCCAATACATACCAGGAGAAAGTATGTGCAATTGTCATAGATGAAGTCCATATAGTATCTGAATGGTAAGTGTCTTAAAGGTGGGTATTTGGAATTTTCACATCACACCAAATTAAAAAATATATATGTCAATGAAATTTATATGAAAAAACAACACAAATCATCAGTAATTAAGAATCATAAAATTACAGGGTCAGGTTTGTCCCCACACCAGGGGTCACAAGTTTTACCTGGGCTTTTGTGGTGAAAACTTTATAAGTCATCTTGTTACTAACCATAATAAAGACTAGGGCTACTAAATTTACCCCTGTCTCATGGGTTTCATGTTTTACAGGGCCTTTTATTGAGAAAACTTTGAAAATTTTCTTGTTTATAACCACACATTCTAGACCTGTATTATTTGGTATGGGGCTTTATCTTGTAGACCTCCACCAGGATTCAAGTAATTGTAACTTTGGGGTCAAAATTGGGTTTGCCCAGGGGGCCACATCTTTTCGTAGGATTTTATGGAAAAAATTTTATATATCATCAAGTTTGAAACCAGTTGGCCAAATAATGCAATGTTTGACTTGCAGTGTTTTTACGAATTAGCTAGTGGAGCGATACAGGGCCATCATGGCCCTCTTGTTAGATTTCCCGCCAAAATAAAAAAAGCATAGTGGGAACATTAAGTTACTTGCATGTGACTAATGACTTAAATTCCATAACATAACAAACATGTAATTATTTTTCATAATGTCTAGAACTTCGGATGCGTTGGTTGAAGCTTCGTCTGTATATATCCGGTATGTAAATGAGGGAGTTGCTCAAGTAAAAATAGACCATGTTTCCCTTCAGTGTCGACCTGGGCTGTAGTAAATATCTAATTCATCTAGTTGTAGGATGGTTTTCGACAACGGGGGTTTAATGAATGAAAATTATACTTTGCTTTGGGAGTACAAGGATGATCTTTTTTGTATTTTTGTAAAATTTTCGTCCCAAAATCTGAAGGGCCACCTTTAACTTACCATACCTTTTTTTACATAAACAAAAAATATGTTTATATTTTCTCTCAGGTAGGTAAAATGTGCAATAAACCAGTACTGAACTAGCTGATAAATAAGTCTTGATAGCAATATTGTTGTCAGAAAACTGGAATGTTAACCTTTTACCACACGATCCTGACTGTAAACAACCCTGAGGAAGATGTTGTCTGAAAACATTGTGAGAAAAGGAGAAAATTCTGGTAACTAGCATTTTCTACTTCTCAAACAATGTTTTAGATACTCTCCAAGAAATATTGCTTCATAATATTACATACACAAATGAACCTGTCATAGCCTTGTGCATGTATGTATATTCCATGATTTGTAAATTTTTGTTTCAGGGGTGAGGAGTTTAGACCAGCATTTAAAAGACTTGGAGAAGCAACCTGTATGTTCAACTCAGCAGTCCATTTAGCTTTAACAGCTACTGCTACAAAGTCAACTGTAGCTGATCTGCAATCCATTTTGAATTATAGGTCACCTGACATTATCTGTGAAAATCCTGATAGGCCGAACATTTTTATTGATGTCCGGAAAAGACTTCCTAATATTCGTAAATTCGAAAAATATGATGGTTTGATAACTTTGGTTTGACAGGAGTTGTTACAAGAGTTGTCATCTTCAATTCAATTCAATTTTTAGAGGTATTTAGCTGAAATTCTACGTTGAAAAGTGGTTTTAATCCATGATTTTTTTTGTAATAACTAGCTCATTTTTGTTATCGGGAACGTTGCTATAGACGCCATGTTGTTGTTGTATTGATCATGTGATTGAAAGTAGTTCTAATGGCGACCTGCCTAATACGGACGAGGTTAGATGTAGGTACGGAATCGGCCGAGATGTGACGAGTGCTATCAGATATGGGCATTCTGGGTAGAGAACCGGACTATTTTTTAAGGCGGGAATCAATGCAACGAATTTCAAAATGAAATATACGTTTACTCTCTAAAACCTACCTTGTACGATTCATCCAGCCATGGTTAGCTAACATATAACCTATGCACCAGCCATTTATAAGCATAACTCCTATAAGTTTGGGAAAAAGGCCCCCGGTATAAGCCCAGCAAGGTGGGGACGTTATTTTTGTTGTCAGTCTGTTGCACAAATCCCGGTTTTCCCTATGTCCATATTAGAAACTGCTGACAGAGATTTGAAATAAACAGTTGGTATTCTAAAAAAATATTTTCCCCGTTTGAAATCCTTTCGTCTTCTAAGAAATTTGTAGTGAAAAACTGGCTTGATTTTTCCACATACGTATTAGCGAGCAGCGCACAAGAGGCGTCGCGGAGCGACGCCTCGCGTAAGCGAGAGCTTATTGGTAGAGATGGTGTCAAAAATGTACATACCTGATGCATCGGAAAAAGTGGTGGACCGGAAGTTGATTTTTACAAATTCAAATATGGCGGACGGAAGTGACGTAAATATCATTAATAACAAGAAATAAGCTGAATTGCTGTGAAAAGTAACATAAAACTCCATTCAAACAAATATTTACAAACTTAAATCTCTGAAAATTCTCAGTCTCTACTTTTTCCCTTGATCCATGCAAGTAAACTATATATCATGTTTTTCATAACTTTAATCAAGAAATGCTATGTTGTCAAAATATGACTAAATAGTCACGATCTCATTTCAAATACCAATGTCAGATAACAATTTGAAAAAAGAACCATAATTTTTAACCATCTTCTTTTGGCCGCATCATTTTTGAAACTAGGACTGTTTGTATTGATTAATTAGTGTTCTTCTCTCCTTTCAAAATCATTTCAGTCTTACTATCAGACTGACAGCTCAGTTATTTATGTATTTTCCTAGGTTTTACAAGAAGTTCGTGCTTTGGATGTACCTTGCATTGCCTAAAGACACTCCCCTAAAAGTAAACCATTATCTTGGGTGAGGATCGAACCCAGGACCTTATTACTAATTCAAGCACTCAGCTACCCAAGACAACCCAAAAATCTTTGGAAGGTGCCATTTTGACCCAGAACCTATGAATGTTTACAAAACTTTAAAGTTATTCTCTGACTTTGTCTAATTTTGTAAATACATGACAGTAAAAGATGAAAATCTTTCAAACTTTGCTTTGGTAATCTAAGGTTGTAACAAATCATAGCCCTAGATATCAACATAGCAAAATTGCATAAAGTACAAATAATTCCATTAGTCAGTTTGGTCATTCTCTCAAACAAGTCCAGTGATAAAGGGAATAATGATGACTGTTGTGGAGCTGGAACATGATACCTCTGGCTAACAGGGTATTGCTGTACAAATTTGAGGGCAACAAAGCTGATATAACAGCTCTGAGTTCCAATTTGTTAGATAGCGTGGTTAAGAATAACACCTGCTAACTCGCACAAATTGATCTTGTCAACATTTTGCTGAGAATCAACGGGAAATGCTACCCTAGAAATGGACTCCAACACAGTATCCCTGTCCTAGCTGAATGTATGATATACGAACTCAGCTACAATACTATATGACAAAGTGCTACCAAAAGATTTTCCATGTTAAAGGGGCTTTTTTTTCTACATTTGCCTTTTTTGTTACATTCGGAATATGGTAGATCTACTACAAAAGAGACATTTATGATATCAAATATGTCATTATTATACTTATTTGAATACAGTCCCATATAATGGATCCACATTGTTGATCATATGACATTCCCACAAACCTCTCCAAAATCCCTAAATTCTGGCAAAAATTCTACAAATATCCTAAGGGGCTATCTAGCCCATTATGGAAACTCCATTGAGTTTTTATTTGTTTTCTTTTCTTATAACATTTGTCTTTCTTCTTTACTGACAGTTTGCAAGCCATTCCCTTCCATAATTCAGAGATTAATCATTTTTTGAAGTTTAGTGAGATTGTAAAAATCTGAATTATACCTAGATCTAATCTACCCCCTACAATTTGAAGGCATTAGACTTGGGTGATCTACTTTCTTCAACATTAAAGGTACAAACACTTCAAGCGCTGCTCGCTTATAGGCTTTGCCTAGGTTCATTTTATTTATAGCCATTTTCGCCTGCACTTTTTAAGCGGTAATTTACGCACCGCGTATTGTTATATATGTCCATTTTTTATCAAGTGGTGCGTCATAGCAGACAGGTTAATCTTCGAAGAATATGACATGCACAGACGTGTTTACCGCGTCTTATCAAATAGAATAATCCAAAGCGATCTCAATCGTAATTTTCGGACGTTTAATTACTACGATAAAGTAGATCTACTATATATGTGGGTAATGCAATTTTAAAATGGGAGTTCCGATATAAATGAACTTTCAACATGTATTTGTCAGCCACATTTTTCACATCTGTTTCGGCCCCCAGCTGGGCGAGGGGATAGAAATTGTTCAGCTGCCGTCCTGCAGTAGTGGTAAGACCCCACCAAATGGACCCGCCTGTTTGCCGTGGGTGGAGACTCGTAAGCAGGAAAAGAGGGTCCTGGTAGTTGAGGGGAGCCCAGGGATCTCCAGCTCTCCAACACACTGCTTTGGCCTCGGCTTCTGTGTAAACGAGAGCCTAGATGGGCCCGGTCTAGTGCAATCGGCTGGTCGTTTTAGGATTGGGCGTATTTTATTTATAACTGTATTGTGTTGGGGGAGCTGTACGGGGGGAGGACATCTGTATCCTGGGTATAGATACCTCTTTCCTGCATGCGTCCTGCGATACACCTTGAAACCAATTTTTTGTCTGATTATTAAGCAGACTTGGACTATTTGATATTTTTCCGTCTTTTACTTACATAACTAGTTTGGTCTCCATTCTTGGAGGAATAATCCAATGCGTTTAACCCGTATTTTATGTTTGCTTGAAAAGTACCCTTTCTACCTTTCCCTTTAGTATGTACTTTTAAAGTCCTGGTCTTATATAGGCTTACGGGCTAATTGGGTGTTGTGGATTTTTCGTTGGGACGTTGACTGCCATGGCAAATCCCTGATCTGGGGGACTACCCATGTTCTTTCCTTGTCGCTCCGACTTATTCAGGGCATCTGAGTATACCATCTGTGTAACCCTGGTATGGGGAGCTGGATACCCGCTCCATTGGCCATATCCCCTTGTTGGACTCCGCGGTGGGTGGGGTCATAGATGATGAACACTTCACTTACAATCATGGATCCCCAAAACAAAAAACGGACACGCGACCAACTTGATGCCGACTCTGAAACCACTCAATCGACCTCTCCTTTTCCTCGCTTTTTACTGATAGAATCAACTGTTCCTGACCAGCCTCTTAGTAAACTTTCTCCTTTTGTAATTCAAAAGGTTTTGTTGTCAGTTGCTGGAGAACCTAAGTCAGTGAAAAAGCTTTCTTCTGGTTCACTGTTAATTGAAGTAGAGAAACCTAAACATGCAGAAAACCTGATGAAAATAAAGCACTTCTTCCAGATCCCTGCTAAATGTTCTCCGCACGGAAGTTTAAATACCACACGAGGACTCATTCGATGCCAAGATCTTGCAGGTGTATCGGAAGATGAAATTGTACAGGAACTCTCCAAACAACATGTTACGGCCGCAAGACGCATTACAGCGTATAGAGACGGAATAAAGCGAGAGACCAACACGATTGTCCTTACCTTTAATTCTGCAATCTTACCGAAAACCTTGAAAGTTGGCTATTTGAATGTGGGTGTGGACCTGTATATTCCTAACCCGCTTCAATGTTACACATGCTACAAATACGGGCATCACGAACGTAAATGTACGAAAGCTAGTTCAGAAAGTCTCTGTAGACATTGCGGTGAACTGGCTCACACTCACGACACAGCAAATTGCAAAAATACTGTTAAATGCGCAAATTGTGGTGGTGAACATGTGGCCACTTCCCGAACATGTCCAGTGTGGAAACGAGAGAAAGAAATCGTTACAATCAAGCACAGAGAAAGTCTCTCGTTTCCAGAAGCAAGAAAAATAGTAGACAGTCGACAAAATCTAGCAAACCTGTATTCTGCCGTTACTAAATCGAATACGTACAAACCAAAAGAAGTGAAAGACGCTCAGACACAAACTATCGATGTTGCAGTACAAACAGTTAGTCAGACGAAACCAGAGTCTACTAGTAAGAAAACACAGAAGCCAACTGAAAGTTCCAGAGGAAATAGAATTTCGAGTCAAGCATCAAGTCGCAACAAATCGCCAAAGAAATCGGATCGATTTCCAAAAGGATCCGATGATGAAATACAGAAGTTTAACCGCTTCCAGTGTCTTGATGAAGACATGGAGGCAGACGATGAAGTTGCAAATGCAAAGCAAGGTAAAATCACCAGATTACCATTACAAAAATGAATCATTTCATACTTCCTTTCCTAAATGTTGTTCTACTCTTTTTATCCTTAAGTATGACTAACAAGGTTTTGCAATGGAATTGTCGTGGTTTTTCAGCCAATGCTGAAGAATTATCTATTTTAATCGATAAATATAAACCAGTGGCAATATGTTTACAGGAAACCTTCTTTACAGACAATAGCAAAGTATCTCTGAAACATCACTCTATTTACCAGTCAAACTCCAATGGAGGTGATAGAGCTCGTGGAGGAGTTGCAGTAGTAGTGAATAATTCTATTCCTCATCGCATTGTTAATACCAATACTACTATGCAAGCAACAGCTGTTAGCATTTCTTTGAATAAAACGATAACGATATGTTCCATATATTTGCCGCCAAGTATGCCTATAGATTCTACTAAACTAGATCAGCTGATTGACCAGCTTCCTAACCCTTTCATTTTAATGGGCGATTTTAATGCCCATAGTACCTTATGGGGTTGTAGAGACACAAATGTTAAAGGTCGACAAATGGAAGATTTTATTTCCAAGCATGACCTCTGTCTCTTGAATGATAAAACTCACACATACCTACATCCTGCCACTGGCTCATATTCATCTCTAGATTTGACTATATGCAGTCCTGAAGTTGCTTCTGACTTCCATTGGAAGGTTGATGTCGACCTTCATGGAAGCGATCATTTCCCGATTCTAGTATCGGAAATGGGACCTTCCATACAGCAACGGACAGAACGCTGGAAGCTTCATAGAGCGAATTGGGAACAATTCAAAGTAAACTGCGAACAATCAATCCATCAAAATGTTTTTGAAAACTGTAAAAATCCTGCGGAACTTTTTACTTCCTTAGTTTACTCTGCCGCAGAGAAATCAATTCCTAGAACCACGACAAATCCAAAGCGTCCAAGCAAATCATGGTTTAATGATGACTGCAAGAAAGCTATAGCAGAGCGTAAACGTATTCTCAGAAATTTCAATCTGAGACCGACTCAGGAGAATCTTACAAAATTTAAAATTGCACGTGCGAAAGCACGACGGACAATAAAACAAAGTAAACGAACGTCTTGGAGACAATACGTATCTAGATTGAACTCTAGATCGTCTGTCAAAAAGACATGGGATATGGTTCGTAAAATTAATGGAAAAAACTCATATCAAAATGTTGGTCACTTAAATGCTGATGATGATGCCATCACTTCCAAAACTGATATTGCCAATGCTTTGGCTGAAACCTTTGCAGAAAAATCCCCCTCTTCGAATTATTCTTCAAATTTCCGAAAATTTCAAAACATTAAAGAAAAAACTAAGCTAAATTTCAAATCGAATAATACGGAGCCATACAATAAGGACTTCTCTATGAAAGAACTGAAGAAAGCGTTAAAGAAATGCCACGACACTGCTGTTGGATGCGACGACATTCATTATCAGTTTTTGAAGCATTTGCCATATCGTTCTCTAGATTGTTTACTCAATATATTTAATCAGGTTTGGCAGACAGGTATTCTTCCCGATTCATGGAAGGAAGCCATAGTAATACCAATACCCAAACCGGGAAAAGATTCTTCTAATCCTGCAAACTATCGCCCTATAGCCTTAACAAGTTGCATTTGTAAAACCATGGAAAGAATGGTGAATGACCGTCTTGTTTGGTTTTTAGAGAAAAATAAATTAATAGCAACCGCTCAGAGCGGATTTCGTAAACAAAGAGGCACTCTTGATCATTTAGTTCGTTTTGAGACATTCATACGTGAAGGTTTTATTAAGAAAGAACATGTTGTTTCTGTGTTTTTTGATCTCGAAAGTGCCTACGATACAACATGGAAGTATGGTATTATGAATGACCTCTATGATTTCGGTATTCGAGGTCGCCTTGCTTATTTCATCTCGGCGTTTTTAAATGAGCGGCAGTTTAGAGTCAGAGTCGGTGATACTTTTTCTAACCCCCATGAACAAGAGATGGGCGTTCCCCAGGGATGTATTCTTTCAGTTACACTCTTTAGCGTAAAGATTAACAACATAATCAAATCTGTATGTCCTGGTGTGGAATGTTTTCTTTATGTCGACGACTTCTGCATTTGCTACAGGTCAAAACACATGCATACTATTGAGAGACAGCTCCAGCAGGTCCTGAACAATTTAAGCAAATGGTCTGAAGAAAATGGTTTTAAGTTTTCCAAAACAAAAACCAAGTGTATGCATTTTTGTAATTCAAGAAAATTTCATCTTGACCCAGACCTTACATTAGATGGTGTTCGTATAGAAGTCGTCCAAGAGTTAAAATTTCTAGGCCTTTTATTTGATTCTAAGCTGTCGTTCATTCCTCACATCAATTACTTGAGCAATAAATGTCAGAAAGCTCTCAATCTTTTACGTGTAGTCTCCAGTATGGACTGGGGAGCAGATAAAAAAGTGTTATTGCGACTTTATAGGTCGCTTGTAAGATCAAAGTTGGATTACGGTTGCGCAGTGTACGGATCGGCACGTCAGTCATACTTGCGCAAACTTGATACCATTCATAATCAAGGCTTGCGTCTTGTACTGGGCGCATTTAGGACTTCTCCAATAAATAGTCTGTATGCAGAAGCAAACGAGCCTTCCTTGAATCTTAGGCGAAAGAAACTGTCAATGCAGTACTATATAAAACTGAAGTCAAACCCTGAAAATCCCACTCATAAAGTCGTATTTGAACCTTTGTATAAAGCCGATTTTTTAAAGAAAGAAAATGTAATACCTCCTTTCAGTCTCCGGTGCGAAGCTGATATCCAAAGTCTTGGCTTCGACCTTGATGATATAGCGGAGCAGAAGATTACAGATGTGCCTTTATGGACTTCCAACAGTCCGACATTTGTCTATGATCTAGCATCATACAAAAAGGCAACAACAGATCCTACTATATTTAGAATCAAATATCTAGAAATAAAGAGACAGTATTACAATTATGAACACATTTATACAGATGGTTCGAAGGAAGGTGACAGGGTTGCCGCGGCTGCTGTGCCGGACGGCGAACTATACCAGTTTCGTCTTCCAGATAAGTTTTCAATTTTTTCTGCAGAGCTAAAAGCTATAGACCTTGCTCTTGATCATATAAAGGAAGACGGTTACTGGCGCTACATCATTTTTACCGATTCACTCTCTGCCATGCAAGCACTTGATAATGAGAAGACTGATAATGCAATTATTGTTAATCTTTTAGATAAGCTCTCTGACATCTGCGGAACTACTGACATTGTTTTCTGTTGGCTCCCCAGCCACATTGGTATCAGTGGTAATGAAGAGGCAGATAGAGCTGCCAAGGAGGCATTATCACTTGATATTTTACCTTTTAAAGTCCCTTGTACCGATTTTAAACCTTCAATTAATACTTTTATTCAATCTGTATGGAATACTTCGTGGAGCGACCCATTAAATCATCAAAATAAACTTTTCTGTATTAAGCCAACTCTTGGAGAATGGCTGCCAGGCTCAAGGACTTGTCGCCGCGAAGAAATTGTTTTGGCCCGTTTGCGTATCGGTCATACGCATCTTACGCACTCCTATCTCCTAAAAGGAGAGGAGGCGCCGCAATGCATCCCGTGCTGTACTCCTCTCACCGTGAAACATATATTAACCGAGTGCGTTGACTTAGCGCAAATACGCGATAAATACTACAAAGTAGACAACATGAGTCTTTTATTTGATACTGTGAAGATTGAATCATTACTTGAATACCTCAAAGAGGCAAATCTTTTCAGAAAAATTTAGTGTTTTATCTTCCTTGTTACATTCTAACTTAACTCGTTTTAAGGGCTTTTTTGGCCTTTCTGTTATTATGTTTATCCGTTAAACGTCACTTATGCGTACCTTTTACTTTTTACCCATATAGTTTTATACATTCCTAAATCAATACTTCACAGTATCGCTTTTTACCTTCGTATATGCGCCCAATATGACCTCAGCTGTCGACGGGCCATAAAACTCCATTCATTCATTCATTCATTCACATCTGTTTCACCATGAGTAAAAATCAGACGTTAAAAGATAAACAGAATACGTACATAGTGTTGTTGTAGATCAAAAATATCTAACTCGGTTGTGAGAATTAATAATTGTCTCGCTGGAAAGGTCATCAGACCTCTCCAACAGTGGTGAGTTCAAAAGGCAGACTGCCACAGAAATCGCTGTCTAAATCCATTTGTTTTTGCGAAATTGTTCTGATACAGTCTATTTCGTCATGGTTTTATAAACAAACCGAAATCAAAAAACTGAAATAGGAAATAAGCGTTTTCTTTTATATGACGGATTTCCAAAAAGATTTATTATACTATATTGATAGTAAATGATCTCTCCAATAATTGCAATTTTTCATTAAACAAATAAATCGAAGCAGAGAGAAAAAAAATCGTTAAAAAAAAAAGAGAAAGAATACCGCAGGAAAAGATCACGTGACTTGATACTATCTGGAGAATTCGTACCCTGGAGAACTCGTACCCTAATCTCGAGAGCACGAGTTCTCTGGAGAACTCGCACCCCACAAATAGATAGAAATAGGTTGATAAGTATGTTTTCAAGTTCTATTTTTCAAAACTGACTAGATTCTAGCATTTTTCTGTTTTATTCAAAAATTCTATGGATTTATAATGATATAGATTTGATGAAATAACACACAGAGCTGCTTCTGTTATGCGGGATTGCCAGAATCCTGCGAAAATCAACTTATGAGCGCGAAAGAAAGTCGTGCCTCTTCGCCCTACGTATCGCACACCTCAAAAGAGTCCGTGTTCCTTTGATTTTGGGCGGATTGCGCAGGCTGACATGGGTCGATACTGTTTGCAGATGCATTAAGCGCCCTTTTCTCAGAGCATGGCTCATTTATCTACTTTCTTAAATTTTTAACGTTTAGACAAACAACCTCTTCATTTTACATGTCTGCAGCAGACAACTTTTCAAAATATTGTGGAAAGAGGAGAAGCTGTTAGTCACTGTAGTTTCTCCTATTGTCACAATGGTTTCCATCACATCAAAGCACCATCTTCCACATTAATTATCAAAGTTTAAATTGTCGTCTGCACGCTTTTTCTGTTTGGGACAGTGAAAAAATTGTTGTTTGTTAAAAGATTAAAAAATGTTACATTTATTTTTAACATTTCTGGTACTAGTATTATGTATAGGCCACCTTTATTTGTTGTTACCAGGTAAGATTCTTGCCTCTTCAGTGGAATTAGCATATTGTATCAAATTTTAATTGAACGATTTCTCCTTTCCAAAAATAAATTTGGCTTATCTGAGCGCACATTACAAACATTCATTGGAGGGTTGTTCCTTTTGAAAAAGAGCTAAATTGGATAATCATCTTCGGTTTTGTGTCCTTTAATTTTGAAAAAAAATATGCATTTCTGAGCGTGTTAATAGCATATGGCCTCCAATTCCTAGAATATTATAACAATGTGGAACATGTACTGTTTTGTGCCTTTACACCAGCAAGATTGAAAAAACAATTTTTTTTTTACTCTTTCATTTAATGCCTAACTTGTTTGTTTACATCTACCAAAATATATTGAAACCAAAAACCAATAAACTATTTGAAAACATTGATGCCGACCTCTCCTGGCTTCTTTTTTAAAGAAGCCAACTTGGATATTTTTGATATACGACAACACTATGTACGTATTCTCTATATACTAATGAATAAAATATGTTTAAAGTTTATCAATGGAATGGAGAGTAACATGATAAATTATGTGCATGAATCTATTTCACATGTCTTTGTTCTTATTCCACTGATGGCAAAACCGTATCTGGACATCCTCAAATCACATTAAACTTGTCCCATAATCTTTGCAAGCGCTATTTTTTGGGGCGACTTTTCTAATCCTTAGATTTTGAAGTCGCTTGGATGACATTTGTTAACTCTATCGAAAACCACTCCACAATATCTAGGAATAGCAGGCATGTAATACTTGTTATTTGTAGGTTTCTTGGCATTGTTCTATTGAATTTAATTTTAAAAAAGTATCTTTCTGGTTATTCTCAGCCACGTTTTCCAAAACACGTGACATTTATGTCTGTAGTTCTCTTAGATCTTGGCTCTTTTCTATTTCCCCGTCAACAGAGAAATCGCTTTAATCATTGGATAACTCTTGTTCTCTTTCCTTTAGATAACCAACTCTGTCCTCTTATTTAAGGCTCTTGGAATATTTATTTGTAGTTTATGTAAGTTTCAGTTTCTTTGACACTAGACTGTTGCATGGAGATTCGTCAAAGCTACAGTCTATAATTGCTTTACTTTTAAGACAGTTAGAGTTTCGAAATCAATTGTAGTTTAAGTCTGGCAATTTTTATGTTTCATGCTGCTGATTCACTATATATGAAAAATCCATTGCCGTTATAGGAGAAGGAACTACGTGAAAGTTTTGTGTTTGCCAAATTGTGGACTCGGCTGAGCCTCTCTCTATAAGCCTTCTAAAACATATATATCTGCTGGGACGCCTGATGGCCACGTGGTCTTTCATCTCTGCAAACTGCCAACAGGTAAATTTGCACACTTTGCACTTTACCAGCTGTTACCGCAGCTAACTAATTTTGGGCGTACAGTAACGACAGCTTCCGATTTGCGAGACTGTACGCTGATCCTTAGTGATATTGAAAGTATTTTGTGGCTCAATATAAAGTAAAATAATGAAAAGTAACCCCACGAGCAATCGCCTCTTTTCCTCACTGTTTTTCATTTTGCTGAACAGTAGTATAGTATTGAATCATTATTTTGGTATGGTATGAATCATGGCTCGAGGGTGTTGATTAGAAGTAGCAACGCTTGTTAATAGTGGTTTCATAAATGTATGAGCAAATATGCCAGCAGGGGCCCGCCGATAAAAATGTGCATATTTTTTACAAAAGTCGCAAAACACCATCTAGTCATTCTTTATCAGTACGAAGAAGTAGGTCAAAAACCAGCACATTCAGCTACGCCGAAAAAAAAAAAAAAAAAGGGAGAAATATGTGATGAAAACTGCGGTTTATTCACCAGGAACAGTTTTAAAAATTCAAAGTGACCCAGTCTTTTACCCCGGGTGACTTCATTAAAAAAGGTTATCAAAAGGTATAATAAACAAGATGGCCATGATGGCCCTGGATCGTTCACCTGAGTCAATAGGCGAAATTTCACTCCAGGGTCATAATGACCCAATTTAAAACTCATCTGAGATATTATTAAGACAACATTCTGACCAATTGTCAGCTTAATTGAGCTGAAAATGTAGCCTCTGTAGTGTCCAAAATGTATTTCTTCAATGTGACCCAGTGACCTAGTTTATGACCCTATGTGACCATGTTCTGGAACATAGTAATACTCTTGGTACTTTGGTTAGTTACTGTGACAAATTTGTTAAGGGTTATTGTTCAGGGATAACAGATGTTGTGTACCTACCTGTATACATGGTATAACCTTTACATAATGTTTGAACAAAACTCACTCTGTCATGCTTTACTAACAATTTCTGCTATGTATATGATGTATACATAATTATGTCAAATTAGACATTGTAAGGGCAGTAAGCTGTGAGCAGTTGTAGGGTGAAGACTCTGTATGTTTGAAGCTTGGTCTTAGACCAGCTATGAGTTATCTGGCCTAACCATGAGTTTTGGTGAGTTGATAGTGTTCCTGTGCTTTTTCGTCTTTCTGTTGTTTTGCATTTATTTTCTAGCGCTTTGTTCTAATTTGTGTTAATTATTTTATTCATAGGCTTTGTTGCTTAGCTTTGCTTATTGCTTTGGTTGCATGTCTTATGAGGCTGCTTTAAACTTACAGCTCCTCGCCTCTCTTATTGTGAAGTACAGTGTTGTTGATACATGTAGATGACAGAACTCACAAAAACACAACAGAACTAATGAAGTACTGTGAGCTAGCCTAAAACATTGCAACAGAGGGAAGTAAATACCTCACTTATTTAGAACAAACGAACTGTAAACTGAATCGGCTTAGAGCAAACTTTACTGATAAATCCATCATTGGAAGAAAGGTTGTAATTACATTTAAGGTAGATGCTATTCTGCGGATTCCTTTGCCATATGTGACAAAAAGAATATACCGGACTTTGAGAACCATTGACAGACAGTGATAAGGAACTTTTGTGCTAAATTGTGCTTTTGTTTTGTTTTATTTGTCAATGTCTCTGTTCTTTTCTTTTTGATACTTCTTTGCGCTTTCCTTCTGCCTTTTGCTGTCTGCTATCCTTCTGGTTAATGTTTAATATTTGTTCTAATAAATTTTGTTTGTTCGCTTGTCGTCTTTTGGTCACGTTAGAAATAACTCACGTCTTTACAATGGTGGCAGCGGTACTTTCATGAATTAAGAAATTTAATTTGTGAATCTCTATCCCAAAATATGGCTGGTGAGCAAACAATTTTATGTCTAAATAAGTTGATAGAGAGAGGCGAGGAAGTTGATCAGTGTCTGGCATTGTTAAGGGAAATGTCAGAAAGAGAAGAGAAAAATGCAGAAAGAAGTGAAAGAGCTGCTGAAAGGGATGCAAGAATGAAAGAAAGGGATTGTGAACTCAAGTTAAGAGAAATTGAATTAAGAGAAAAAGAGTTAGAATTGAGAATACATAATCCAGAGGCTACTGTATCACAAGGAGTGAGTGTAAAGGCAAAGTTGCCCAAGTTTGTTGATGGACAGGACATTGAAGTTTTCCTAACTTCATTTGAGAGACTTGCTCTTGTGCACAGTTGGCCGAAATCGCAATGGCCTGTCCACTTAATTCCCCAACTGAGCGGAAAAGCACTGGAAGCGTACTCAAGAATGTCATTTGCTGAGAGTAAAGAATATGATTTTATCAAAAGAGCTATTTTAGACAGGTATGGACTAAATGCATGGGAGTACAGAGAAAAATTCAGATCATGTAAGCAAGCTGATGGTGAATCATTCAGGGAGTTTTCAGTGCGACTGAGTGTATACTTTGACCACTGGAAAGACACTGAGTCAGTTGACGGAAATTTTGACAAGTTGGTAGACATGATAATTAGAGATCAGTTGATGTTCAGTGCTGATCAGGATCTACAGGTATGGCTAAAACAACATCAACCAAAGTCTGTACTTGAATTAGTGGGTCTTGCCGAGGCTTATCAGCTTGCTCACAAAAATTCTGAAAAGAAATACACTCAGAAGAAAGCATTTTATGGTAGCAATAATAGAACAAACAGTACTGAAAACAATGATCAAAAACAAGCAAAACGCAAATGTTTTGTTTGTGATAGCACAGAGCATTTGATCGCTTCGTGTCCGTACAAGGTCAAAAATGACAAGAATAATATGACAAAACCAAATGAAGCAAACGGGTTACTTTACTCACCCACAAAAAAGGTACAAATGGTGAAATTTTAGAAATACCAATTGTCCCTAAACCAGATGACAACAATGTTGTACTTCTGAATGGCCTAAAAATTTCTAATGGGTTCGTAAATGGAAAACCGGTCAAAGTACTTAGAGATACAGGGTGCACAGCAATCTTTGTATCTGAACAATTTGTTGCCTCTGAAGACTTAACCGGGAAAGAAAGAGGTGTAACTTTGGCTGATGGTAGTACAAAAGTTTGCAATGAGGTTCAAATAAAAATTGATACACCTTACATTTCGGGGGTTGTGGATGCACTTGTCATGAATAACCCTTTTGCAGACCTTGTTGTTGGTAACTTCGGATATGTTCATTCTCAATTCAGAGATAGAGAATCCTTTCAGGCTGTTACTAGAAGCATGTTTGGGAAAGAAAAACTAGATGAAATACTGCAAGAGAAAGCTGATGAAAAGTGGAAAGATGACAGGTATGATAGTTCAGATAATGTTGACACCAAGACTAACGAAAGTGAGGTGAGTAAAGGTATATGTTCTTCAGATGATCTCATCCGTGAACAAATGAGTGATACCTCCTTGAATAAGGTAAGGAGTCTAGCTTTCGGGCCTAAATTAATCAGTAGAAATGCATACTTTTATGTAAAGGATGGAATAATGTACAGAGCTTTCCAGGAGAGTGATAGCAAGATAGTCAATCAAATTGTAGTACCAAAGAAATTTCGTAAAGAAATTTTAAAGATTGCTCATGATGTACCACTAGGTGGTCATTTAGGCAACAGAAAAACAAGAAGAAGAATTTTGCAAAATTTCTTTTGGCCTGGCATCTTTAAAGATGTAGCACTGTATTGCAGATCTTGTCCACAATGCCAAAGAAGTGTGGCAAAAGGTAGAGTAAGAAGAGCAAATTTAATATCTGTTCCCCCCATAACTGAACCTTTTCAGAGGATTGCAATAGATATTGTTGGTCCTTTAAATAGAACTAAACGTGGGAACAGATACATCCTTACAGTTATTGACTATGGTACCAAATTTCCAGAAGCAATTCCACTTAAGTACATTGACTCTGAAAATGTAGCTGAAGCCTTGGTGGGTATTTTTGCAAGAGTAGGTGTCCCAAAGGAAATTATTTCGGATCAAGGAAGTAATTTCACGTCCTCAGTTATGAAAGAGTTGTGTAAGCTTTTGAACATCAATAAGATACTTAGTACACCTTACCATCCAGAAGCGAACGGTTTGGTAGAAAGGTTTAATGGTACATTGAAAAGAATGTTGACTTGCTTTGTTCAAGATGAGCAAACAGAATGGGACATCTTACTACCGTATCTTCTTTTTGCTTATAGAGAGGTTCCACAGGATACTACTGGTTTCTCACCATTTGAGTTATTGTATGGCCGTCATGTAAGAGGTCCATTGACTATTATACGAGAAAGTTGGGAAGAGCCAAAAGGTGAGGTTGACAAAGATTCTGTTCTAAGTTATCTGGTTAAAACAAGAGACAAACTCAATACAATGAAACATCTTGCAGAACAAAATGAAAATAAGTGCAAGAAAAAACAAAAATTCTATTATGACAAAAAAGCTTGCAACCGAGAATTAAAACCAGGTCAAAAAGTCACTGTTTGGCTTCCCTCTGTATCAAACAAGTTAATGGCACAATGGAAAGGGCCATTTACAGTAATACACAAAGTTAGCCCAGTAGACTATGTCATACAAACTGGAAGTAGTAAGAGAACTTTAAAAACATTTCACATTAACATGTTGAAAGAATGGGTTGAAAGAGCAAATGACAATCCAGCCATGGAAGTAGAGTCTAATATTGATGGATTTGATCCTGAAGTTATTGATTCAAATATATCTCTGTTAGCTACTACAGTATGCGAGGGTATGAATGAAGAAGAGGTCATTTACATTGACAACCCCTTACTTACGCCAAATGAGGGAATTGAACATGTACAAACAAACCCTGAACTATCAAATGATAAAGTTAGAGATCTAGAAAAAGTTCTTTTTAGGTATGTTGATGTTTTAACTGATGTACCAGGTAAAACAAACCTTATAGAACATGATGTGAAGGTCACTTCTAACATACCATTGCGCAAAAAGGCATACAGCCTCCCATACACCTTAAGAGATAAGGTTAAAAGTGAAATCAATGATATGGTTGAAGCTGGCATCGCAGAAAAATCCTGTAGCCCATATGCATCCCCAATTGTAGTTGTCCCAAAGAAAGACGGCTCTGTTAGACTCTGTGTCGACTACAGACAGCTTAATCAGGTAACTGTTTTTGACCCTCAGCCAATGCCAAAGTTAGAGGATGTAATAAACAAGTTAGTTAATGCAAAATTCATTAGCAAGTTAGATCTTACAAAAGGATTTTGGCAAATCCCATTAACGGAATCCTCAAAGGAAAAAAGTGCTTTTATTACTCCTTTTGGTCATTACCAATTCTTGGTCATGCCTTTTGGCATGGTAAATTCAAGTGCATCATTTGTAAGACTGATGAAAATGGTCCTAGGTGATATGGAAGAATTTGCTGATTCATTCATTGATGATGTCATAGTTTTCAGTGAAATTTGGGAAGATCACTTGATGCATATTACTCAGGTACTTGAAGCTCTTAAAAAAGCATCATTAACAGCAAAGCCAAGCAAGTGTAGATTTGGTTTTCAAAACATTGAGTTTCTAGCACACATTGTTGGAAATGGTGAGGTACACCCGACACCAGAGAAGATAGAGGTGATTCAGAAAGTTTTGTCTCCTAAAACAAAGAAACAGGTACGCTCTTTTATAGGTATGATTGGATTTTACCGAAAGTTCATACCGCACTTTGCAAATTTGTCGGCAATTCTGACTGATTTAACTTCCAAAAACAATCCAAATAAAGTTATTTGGTGTCAAGAGCACCAAATAGCTTTTGATGCTTTGAAAAAAGCTTTGGTTACATACCCAATTTTACAAAACCCTGACTTTTCATGTGAGTTTATACTGCAAACTGATGCTTGTGACAGAGGTTATGGGTCAGTTTTGCTACAAGTCAAAGAAAATTGCAGACATCCCATCATATTCATTAGCAAAAAGCTCCTTCAAAGAGAACAACGTTATAGCACTGTGGAGAAGGAATGTCTTGCGATTGTCAAATCATGTCAGAGTTTGAGAGAATATTTGATTGGTAAAGAGTTCGTCATTGAAACAGACCACTTCCCATTACAGTGGCTAAATAGAGTAAAAGACAAGAATATGCGTCTTTTAAGATGGAGTCTTATCCTTCAAGAGTTTCGTTTTATTGTCCAGCACATTGCAGGTAGAAACAATGTCTTGGCAGATATGCTTTCAAGAATATATGACCCTTAAATTTGTTTGGATTCTAGTGATAAAATCAGTAAGTTTTATCATTTAATGGGGGGACGTATGTGACAAATTTGTTAAGGGTTATTGTTCAGGGATAACAGATGTTGTGTACCTACCTGTATACATGGTATAACCTTTACATAATGTTTGAACAAAACTCACTCTGTCATGCTTTACTAACAATTTCTGCTATGTATATGATGTATACATAATTATGTCAAATTAGACATTGTAAGGGCAGTAAGCTGTGAGCAGTTGTAGGGTGAAGACTCTGTATGTTTGAAGCTTGGTCTTAGACCAGCTATGAGTTATCTGGCCTAACCATGAGTTTTGGTGAGTTGATAGTGTTCCTGTGCTTTTTCGTCTTTCTGTTGTTTTGCATTTATTTTCTAGCGCTTTGTTCTAATTTGTGTTAATTATTTTATTCATAGGCTTTGTTGCTTAGCTTTGCTTATTGCTTTGGTTGCATGTCTTATGAGGCTGCTTTAAACTTACAGCTCCTCGCCTCTCTTATTGTGAAGTACAGTGTTGTTGATACATGTAGATGACAGAACTCACAAAAACACAACAGAACTAATGAAGTACTGTGAGCTAGCCTAAAACATTGCAACAGAGGGAAGTAAATACCTCACTTATTTAGAACAAACGAACTGTAAACTGAATCGGCTTAGAGCAAACTTTACTGATAAATCCATCATTGGAAGAAAGGTTGTAATTACATTTAAGGTAGATGCTATTCTGCGGATTCCTTTGCCATATGTGACAAAAAGAATATACCGGACTTTGAGAACCATTGACAGACAGTGATAAGGAACTTTTGTGCTAAATTGTGCTTTTGTTTTGTTTTATTTGTCAATGTCTCTGTTCTTTTCTTTTTGATACTTCTTTGCGCTTTCCTTCTGCCTTTTGCTGTCTGCTATCCTTCTGGTTAATGTTTAATATTTGTTCTAATAAATTTTGTTTGTTCGCTTGTCGTCTTTTGGTCACGTTAGAAATAACTCACGTCTTTACAGTTACCCAGGGTACCTTGATTCGCCGCCTCCTTTTTATTTCTCCACGTGAATATTTTGTCAGACACGTTGCATACGCTTTCCAGTGCAGTCACGCAATTTCGCTAGCATAAAGAAACTTGGAGCAAACCACGGTTTTTTACCATGTTTATGTAGATTAAACTGGTTGACTAAGTGTGGCTTCGGTGTTAGACAGTATAGTAAAAAACCGTGTGACTCAACAAGTTTCAACAATAAATCCTCATCATGTCAGATAGAAGACAAAGGTCACTTACTCCCAAGGCTACTGACCTCTATGAAGAAAGGGTAAAAGACTTTGACCAAAAACTTTCTACTCAATGGCACATAATAGCATCTTTAATGAACAGTTCTGAACAATTTCAACAACCTGATGTGAATCGTATAATACAGATTGAAACTACTTTTAATGAAGAATATGAATTATATGACACTCTCTTAACAGAATTTCGTAGATTTCTAGAAAGTACCAGGACAAAAGAAAGTGGTATTAAATTATTAGAGATTTCAGATCTTGGAGTGAAAAATAGACAAAAGGCAAGTGACTTTTTAGCCAAATTAAGATCAAGAAATACAGGTAGTAATAAACATTGAAGCTGGGTCTGTTAAATCTGAAACTTTAATGAGTAGTTCTACAAGGTCAAGGGCAAGGTTAAATGCAGCAAAAGCTAAAGCGGCCTTTACAAAATTAGATGCAGAATTAGAGAAAAAGAAGATAGCTTTAGAAGAACAAGAAAAGATAAATGCACCTTCAACTTTCAGGAAACAAGCAGATTTAGACATAGAATTAATAGTTTTGCAGGGACAGAAAGAAGTCGCAATAGCAGAAGCAGAATTAGAAGAAGAATCTTTAAAGGCAGAATTAGATGAAAATATGAACAGCATTCCCGTTGTGGATACTAAGGTGAAAACAGCAGGTTATGTTTGTAACTTGAACCCACTAGCCCTACCTTTTCAACCAGAACCAGCAACATCTTTTCAACCTCAACCCCAAGTACAAACAATTGCCCCTTCAGCAAATGACTTGACAAATTTTCTTTTAAGAAAGGATATTCTGACTTCAAGGCTGTCCATATTTAATGATCATCCGGAATGTTACCTGTCCTGGAAATCTACCTTTAAAAAGGTATGTTCAGAAATAGACACTAGTAGAGTGAAATATTCCCGAGCTGGCGCATTTAGTCACAACCGGTCACAAATACAATTATGTCAAACTAACTATGTGTGTGTTTGAATAATAAACGTTACCACAGGCTGGTTAAAAAACACAATTTGGTCACAACAAACCATAATTATATCAAAACTAACCATATGCGTGTTTAAATTATCAAACTAACCATATGCATGCTTGTATTATAAAACTAGCCATATGTGTGGTAAAATCATTAAATTAACCATATGCGTGCTTAAAATAAAGTTTAACCATACTTGTGCTTGTATTATCAAACTAACCATACTTGTGCTTAAATTATCAAATTAACCATATCTGTGGCCTAAGTATCACATTAACCATATGTGTGCTCAAATAATTTTATAACCACACTTGTGCTTATAAAATCCATTTAACCATATGTGTGGTCATAAACATAAAAACTCTCTTTTATGATTATTTTTAAGTAATTTCAATTTTTGTTCTTTGAATTTTTTTAAATATTTTGAATTTTTTGTAACTTAAGTAATTATAAATACTATATAAAATGGAGGTATTGAATGATGTAAGTGCTGATTTTAAAGTAGAACTTATCAAGACGTTAGAGAATAAAATATTATTTTCACGTAAACGCTATCGTTCTAATAACGAAATAGTTTTTACATCTATTGAAAATTTATTTTATACTGCTGCAATGCTTAAAGCAAAACCTGCTATTTATTATGAACTTAGTAGTTTAATACAAGACCATAATGATATTGGTATATTTTTTTATATTAATCAGCAAGATGGTACTCACACATGTTTTATAAAAACTATGGGTAATGATATATTGGTTAATTATAATGTACTTTTTCTGCAAACATTGGCTCCATTATGTCCCATTGGTGAAATTTTTATAAATTTTAAATTTTTTAAGGCTAGTAATAATATAGTGTTCAATTTAAGAAGATATGAATTAAATAATTCGTGGAAAGATGGGACTCATCTTACAGGTGTCCCCTACGGTAGAACAAGAAGTTTTACCCCTTTGTTATTTGATATTTATGATGATGATGAAAGTGATTATGATTATGATAACAATGATCATAATCCTTTTGATGGTCTTGATAATGATGCTTATGTTGATGGTAACGATAATAATGTAAATATAGTATCTATTAATGGAATTAAAACATTTCAGACAGAAGAATGTGTAATTTGTATTGAAGGAAAGCCTAATATAATATTTTGTGATTGTGGCCATATTCCAATATGTGAAGATTGTAATAACATTCAATCATTAGACAAATGCCCAGTATGTAAATTAAAATGTCATATAAAACGTAAAATATAACTTTTTTTTACAAAGTTATATTTTAATTTTCAATCCTATGATGCCCCCAAGCCAAGGTGTGCATCTTATCCTCCAATATATACCTCTTATCATCATCAGAACCTAATGCTTTCTTGTTTAACTCCTCAGTATATATATCATGATTACGGCTTCTCAGTACACTCATAGTTCTATACTGGTCTATCCCTGTAAACAAACATTCTTTATGATTCTTTAAATTTATTTCATTGTTAACCACTGACTTTTTTATCCCCTTACATATTTTAAGTTCCTCTCCATCTATAGTTTTATAAGCGTACATTTTTGCTCCAAGCCCTACAAACTCTGTCATAATGCTACCACCCAATTCATCTTTAAACTTCCCAACTACTTTTTTATTACAATTATTTTTTAGATAATGATCATCAGGATAATCACTTGTATCAAACATTGCAGTTATATCAGAGGCAATATCCTTATACAAATCATTAGTTTCTATCTCAAGAATAAAACTATCTGTATCAGTATAACATAATCTTACCTTTTCACCATACTTTACTTTAAAATAATTATAAGTTTTTTGCATATGCGTTTTACTAATATCTAGTATGCTCATACCTAAGTAAACAGGTTTCTTATATTTTATATTTGTTTTATTCATATGAACAGCCGTTAAGTTCTCATTAAATATTGTTGTGTGACTATAGTTTGGTTTTGCAACAAGTTTTTTATAACGATAGCTAACTTCATTATTAACCAATTGTATATCTACTCTATTTCGCAAGTTTTCCATGGTTTTACCAAAAACAGAATTCATCATTAACTTAAAAAAATCTTTTTCAAAATCATTTTTAGCCTTTTTTCTTAGTTCAGCGTTTAAATCAATGTAAGTTTTAATACAAAGACTTTCCTTAAACTTAATTCCACGATGTATCTTTGTAACTTTTAAACCTAAATCTAAATATGTTTTTAAAGCTTCATGATGTAAAACATAATTTTTCTTATCACATAAGTTTGGAATAAGCTTTTCTACCTTTTATATTTTTAACCGTCCTGGTGCTAAAGGAAAGTCATTATGTAAATCATGTAAATCTTTAGGATAATCTAAATCAACCTCTAAAAAACAAGGGGTATTTTTCCAATCTTCTAATTCTTTTTCATTCATCCATTCAAAGTTATGAGTAGGGAGAGGTTGGCTCATTGCCCAAGGATAAAGACTGTTTGCATCTACATGTATATATATTAAATATTTTGAAGGTTTATTTGTATCATAATCTTTACCCATATATTTATTATTAGCTGCAGAATATCTTTTGCTACACATGCTAACACCACCTCTAATACCTCTTTCAATCATTAAAAGCATATCAGGGTCTGATAAAAGTTCTAGCTTCACTCCTGTTTTCTTAAACATAGCATCCTGGGCTAAACCTGGTACAGTATAATACCAACAAGGATCCAATTCATAATATTTAAGACAAAGACCCCTAAAGTTTTCAAATACATCGGCTAAAAGCAATACATCTATTTATTATAAAGCTCTAAATAATCTTTAAGCGTTTTCATGCCAAAAGTTTCCCAAACATTTTTTGCGTGAGCATAGTCCTCATCGCTAATATGACTTTTGTTTAAATTAGAGTAAAATTTTTCTTTAGGTGGTAACTGAGTTTCGTTTAGTTTTTCAAAAGAGTCTAAGTATTCATGAGGAAAAACTCATTTTCTTCTAACTAACGGCAAATGTTCTTTTGAAAAAAAATCTTGATAAAATTTTAATCTGCTCTTCATTCAAATTGCTTGAAAGACTATCCAAGCTTTCAGACATAAACTTAAAACTATCAAGAAACCTAATTTTATGATATATATTTTTCCCAATCACAATGTTTTTACTGAAACTAATATATTTCTCCTCATTATTTGGTATACAATCAATTCTTCCATAAGTTTTACCAAGGCATTTAAAGTCCCAATAAAGTCCAAAATTAGAATTTTTTTATGCTTGAAAAAAGGCATGAATCTGTTAGATTTACTCTTATTTTGTCGCCAAGGGGATAGGGGCGTTCATAGCAGCATCGGTTCATGTCACAGAACCATACAAAAATCCTAATTTTTTTTTATCAATTCTTCCAACTGACGTTACCACGCACTATTCGGAATCATTCTGGTGTCCTATTTGTAGACACTATGTGACCGATGACGTATTACACAGACGATGTGCTTTCTCTCCTTAGAAAACGTTGCGAAACTTCGGTAAGTCTTTAATTTTCGTTAAATTACCTGCGCTCATCGTATCTAATTTATTTGTATGCATTTGATTGGTAAATCGGAGTTGTGTTATATTTATTTCGATCATGATATGCCTATTTCTTCTTGTCAAGAGTCGTCCAAACATCGAATGACATCTCGGCCTATAACACTTTCGGCCTATTACAATTTCGACTAGTAAGAAATTCGGCGCATATAAAATCGAATGTCTACACAAGGTATAAAGGTTTGTAATATGAGCCATGGGGAATAAGTCAAACAAAATGCGGACGTTTTATAACGAAGATCAGATTTTACATTATGTGCGATCTGATCTTGATCTTCGTAGGTAATGAAAAAGTTAAGAATTTTGTGGGGGTTTTTTTTTTCGGGTCTGTAATTACTAGCAAATTTTGACCTGGGTTTAGCATCAGGTGGTGGACGTTTTATATCAAAAGTCAGACTTCTTACTAGGTGCAATCTGATCTCGATCTATGCTGTCAACAAAGGATATTTCTCAACTTTCAAGAGTTTAGTAAAACACATTGCTTATTGATATTTTTACTGCTAGTTTTTGAAGACAGAGTTGATGTTACTTCATCAATCAAGTTATTGCATGCAGATGAACCATACTTTTCAACATTATAGATACATATTCCAAAGCTGATAAATACATGTACTTCAAGTTGTTGGAGTGCAAGAAAATTGAAGACAAAAGTAGAAGTTTACTAGTACTCAAGCAATATTTATCTACCACATTGTGATTAAGAAAAATTATTTTTTATGGCATTTTTTTACTGATCTCTTTTCTTTCCAATCTAAGAACAGTGTATTTTTTTAGGGTGTGATACAGAGAGACCAAGATGTTTGTTAACCGCCAAATAGATATCCCAGTCTGGTGTTATATCTCTGCTGTACGACAATTTTTTTTTTTCACAGATTTTAGAACAGTCCATGTCAACAGGTATTTGAATGATATTTAGATCTACATCTATTACACATTAATGTTAGAACTTTGAAGTCTATTATATTTCAAGCTTAGAAAGGATCAGCTGCTGAAGGGATAATTGATCAAATACAACTTTTTTACACCCTTGCCATAAATTTTTGAAAGGAGCAATTGTTTGCTACAAGCAACTGCTCCTTTCTCACATTCCTCCATTTAGTTGATTTTTTTTTTTTTTTTTTGTGAATATTCCCCAGTTGTCGGTTGTTTAATGCCATTTTCAACATTATTTCAGTTTTATCACGGCAGCCAGTGCACCTGTCCATGCTTATCAAGAGTTTCTGTTTCCAGTACTTTGCATAATTTCCCACTGGCTGCTTTTCCACGTAATCATTGTCAATACAATGATTAGCATTGAGAGAGGAATGTATCCTGTTGCAACGACTATCATCAGTCCTGGGAAAGAAATTGGCTGAGCTAGAGATTTGAAGCAGCAATCCCCCAATCTCAAGCCCTGTATGCGACTAGCTGCACCACTAGGGCTTTGCAGTAGTATTTCGTAAAAGTAATGTACTCTTGAGAGAGAAAAAGGCATGCCTTGGGGCTAAAACAAGTTAAAGTCCAACTTTTAGTAAGCAAGCACAAAAGGTACACTCAAAAGCTGCTTTGTATTAAGCCAGCACCAAAGAGACTCTCAAATTGTGTGTTTTTTTTACCTTGAAAAAGAAGGCTTTTGAAACATAATGAAAAAAGGTGAAAACCAACATTTTCTATTTCCAAAAGTGATTTTAGCTTTTTGAACAAGTTCCGTCATTTGAGCCACGTTCAATTTGTTGTCTACAAATGCTTTCAATTTGGACAAGTTAGAAATTTTATCAGCTTGAAAAGAATTAGTATAAAGGTGGCCACAAGGGCAGGGTTTACTGTATAAAGAAATGAGCATATCTTGTAAAATAGTTCTAGAGATACAACCTGAGACTAGTAGATTAAAAATACATGTGTTTTTCAATCTAAATTTACTTGATTGATTGAATGGTGTTTAATGCGGCATTCAACATTATATCAGTCATTTCATTGCCTCAGTTTGCTTATTCATGTATACCCTGGGTTTTAATATATGGCTCTGTAGTGTCATGCCCAAGAACACTCTTATGAAAAACCCATTGCTTCCAGTGAGGCTCAAAGCTCGGACCTCCAGGTTATGAGTGCTACACTTTACCACTGAGCCAGGGAGACCTTAAATAAATTCGTATTTCAGACTCAAAATGCGAATGCAGTCTCAATGGCAGTGTAAGATACAAGGACATAGTTGTTAAATGGCCTCTTTAGGATTTCATTTAACTCTACAAAACAACAAAGTTTTGGACTAGTCCAAATTCAAAGTATTTGCAGCCAAAAATTTAACTGTGGCTCAAATGATGGAATTTGTTTTTAATAGGGCAGAAAACATAATGTGGAATCAAGAAAATGCTGGTTACCTGCATTTTCTCCTTTTCTCATAATGTTTTCAAAACACCTGGAGATGCATTAAGCCTCCTTTTGCCAGAGTGTGGCCCATACATACTTTGCATTATTTAACTCTTTACCAAACGACAAAATTTTAGACTGAACCAAATTGAAAGCATTAATTTTGCAGACGACAAATTAAGTGTTGCTATACTGATGATTTCTCTTTTTGATAGGGTAGTAAACATCGTGGGAAAAGGAGAAAATGCTGGTTACCAGCATTTTCTCCTTTTCCCACAATGTTTTCAAAAGCCTTTTCTTTCAGGGTTGTTAAAAGTCGGGATTGTGTGGTAAAGAGTTAAAAAGAAATTTATGTTCTTGTCATTTCAGTGTCTCATTTTGAACAGAGTGACGTGACATTTGAACAGTGTGGACAGGGAAAAAATCACTCTCAGTTTATAGACAAATATGGACAATATTAGTGCATCTACTAACTTAACAGTATACCAGTAACATCGGAATGGACTTCTGCAGTGATTGGTGATCGTAATATTAGAAATTTTGGATCAAAATTGTGGATTTTGGAGGTTTCTTTTGGAACTCAGTCAAGGACTTGAGAACAGGGGGTCAGTGGTTTGATTCCTGGCTTTTCCAATTTCTTAGAATTGATGATATTCATTGTGACATGTGGGAAAGCAGCCAGTGGCTTGGAAAGATTATTGTGTGAGGTACTTTAAAAAGGGTTTTTGTCGGTTTAACCCTAGTAGTATATATTTTACCAATTAGCAAATATTTTCGTCTCATTCCATCTCATTCCATCTCATCCCATCCCATTCCACCTCACATCATCTCATAACTAAATGTTCTCTAAAAAAGGTTCCTATCATACTAAATGTTCTCAAACCGAATCACCCCCATCACTAATTTCATGTAACACGCGGACAAAATCACATGCTCATGAAATCATAAACTGGCATACTGACATACTGGCATACTGATGAACTGATTGCTCGACGAACTGACGAACTGATGAACCAACGAACTGACGAACTGATTAACCAACGAACTGACATACTGGCATACTGGCATACTGATGAACTGATTGCTCGACGAACTGACGAACTGATTAACCAACGAACTGGCATACTGGCATACTGGCATACTGACGAACCAACTATCTGGCTAACTGACTAACCTCTATCTTAATCCTTTTACCTTTAATTCAATTTTTATAACATATCAATCCCTTATGTAGTAAATGAAAATTTTCGAAAAAAAAAAAAAAAAAAAAAAAAAAAAAAAATTTCATCAGCCAGACAAACTCATACATCTGTTAATCGCTTAACCTCCCCATCAACCAACGCGTCATGCAATGGCTAACCGTTTTATGAGTTAATGAGTGACTTAAGATTTTGATAAAAAAAAAAAAAAAAAAAAAAAAAAAAAAAAAAAATTTATTAAAGTTAAATAAAAAAATTAATAAAAAAATATGACTAGTGAAAATAAAAAAATATTGAGTGAAGAATTTTTGAAAGAGATTTTCAATGAGAGAGAAGAACTTATTCAATCAAATGTATTAAATCAATCAGCAGAAGTTTTAAAAAGAAAATTGTTTGAATGGTTTAAACAAGATATATTTGAAATAGTGGAGAATAGGAGTCGTAGATATCAATTGAATAGAGAAGGAAAAAATATTTATGAAATGGAAGAAAAGGAAGTTAGAGAACTTTTTTCTACATGTCTAATACATAGTATTGCAAGTTTTTCAACGAGGTATTTGCTTGATGGAGAACCGATATTGTTGACATCAGAAAATATAATGTAGATATATGTGAAAATATATATACATTGTTTAATAATATTTTAATTCATCAAATGTATAGGAGATGAAAGCATCCCGTTCAGTTCCATAAACATATTCATCTTCATCATACTCACTATTAAAGTCTTCTGTATCACTTACATTTTCTTTAAACTCTATATGTACTTTTTTGTTGGGTCTGTCTATACGTATTAAAACACTTTCATGAAGACTATCTTCTTGTTCAACTTCATCTTCATATATTACATAAGGATGAAGAGCAAAATAGTTTTTAAAGAAAGAAAAATACAATATACGCACTACTTTTTCAATAATATGCCTTTCATTAAAATTCCTTTCAATATTTTTTTTTCTTAGTCTTTCATGAAAGGAGATGTAATTCCATGTTTTTAGATTAATGTATCTAATTTTTCTACAACTAGCATTGTAGTAACAAAAACGAAATGCATTTTTTTCTTTGTCATAACATTTAAAATTTTGTTTTTCCATTTTTTATTGGTTTAAGAAAAAAAAAAAAAAAAAAAAAAATTCAAAATTTTTTTTATCCTAGAGACGTGTAAAAAAAAAAAAAAAAAAAAAAAAAAAATTTTTATCCTAGAGAAATAAAAAATTGATTTTTACTTTAAAAGTCCCAACAACATAATAGGTAAGATGACAGACTTACAAGATAAAACCATATTGGGTAATACACAGGTTGAAGAAGAAACGGATATAGAAATGGGCTTAATAAACATTGATAGAATTGACGCAAAAGGAATACCATCGGCTAGAAATCCAGATTCTCCTAGATATGAAGATCAATATATTAGTAGCAGTGATAACGAAGATGAAGACTATGATCCCTTTTCAATAGATAGTCGCATATTTGAAATGGAAGTAAAGTTTTGCGATGCTTATAGTTATTTTGAAGAACAAACCCTAGCTGGTATAAGATCATATTTAGAAAAGAAAGGAGATGAAATTTATAAAAAACTAAATAATCTTTTGTTAAAAGAGAAAGAGGGTATCATCACGGTATCAGAACAACAGTTGAAAGCCATGGTGGAAGAAGAAAATGAGAAAATTAAAGAAGGCATTATGAATGAAATAGAAGAATTAGAATATTAAACAAAAATTTTCTTAAAACAAAATGCTAGAACTAGAGCCAGATTTCAAGCAAAAGTTAAGTGATATACTTAAGGATAAATCAAATATTCATCCTATAAACACAAATAAAATAATTTACACAAATGGAACCGGGTTAATGCCCTATAAAAATCCAAGATGGTTTAGTGATATCTACTATTACTGCAGTAAAATGCTTTATGAACAACCCAAAGAAGATACTTTAAACATAACATTTTATGCTGGTGGAAATAACATACGCGTTAATCATTGTTTTTACAGTAAAGATTTAACCAATTTGCTATCTCTCTTTAAACAAAGATTTATAGATTGTCCAAATGAACATGAATTTTTAGAAAGTTGTATTAACGATATTGAAGAATATAGCATAAACTTTAAGTTTATATAAAAATATCTAACCCTTTTACTGGGTTAAATATTTAAATATTACAAGTCCAATTCTATTAGTATTGTTAAATATGCATTTTTAGCATTTGGATTATTTCTCTTTGTTATAAAGTTAATAACATCACATTGATCTACTTCTAAAGGTTGAGGAAAAACCGTGCAGGAACAACCTTCCCCTTTCTTTTTTATTATGGAGTAGTTAGGCTGTTCAACTCCATTTATAACAATATTAACTTTTGACTCTTCTCTTAGAACACCGGTTCCTTTAACTACCATTAGAGTCCCCCGTAAAATTCTACCAGGAGCACTCATACAGTACCCCCCAAGACTATGAGATTCTCCACTACCTCCATTACCAAAAGCAAACTCATAAGTACCGGCTTTTAACTCGCCTTGTTCCTCAGCATGCACACTTATAATGGGTTTAGGACCTATGAGAGAAGGAAGTGATACTTTTGAATCTACATAAGACTTTGTCGTTAAGTCTCTTTCATCTACAGGATTTCCAGCGTTTTTTATAGTAAAACCTTGAAAATCTACATCAGATATTGCTGTAAAACTTCCATCAGGATTTTTTACAATGGCTCCCCCATTGTCAGCATAATTTTTATTAACTGCTGAATCACGGTCTATAGGATTTGTTATTCCAGTAAGTTGATGAGTGTTCATATCTATTTTACCAGTTGCTAAGAAAGTTCCATATCGGTTTTTTGTTAAAGCATTATTACCTGCAGTTATTGCTTCAACAGCGGTGTCTACATAATGCTTATTCGCCACCTGACGAGTTTCTATAGGTGAACCGACATTGTTAATCCTAAATCCATCCATGGAAATGTCTCCTCTTGCTGTACCATCTTTTCCCAAAACAAAAGCACTTTCAGCAGAATCTACATATTTTTTACTACATGCCTCACTCGGTTCCTCTGGGTCTGCTATATTTTTTATTTTATTAAAACCCATATTTAAATATCCTGTCATATGATATCCTCCATTTTCATCTAACAACCCCGCGTTTGCATCAACATAAGCCTTAGTGGCTACATCCTGTGGATTTACAGGATTACTAACCCTAGTTAGTGTGTTTCCATTCATATTTATAGAACCAGCAACAGGCGTTGTTCCATCTTTACGTAAAAAATTATTTGAGATGTAAGCAAGTGATACTCCATCACCGCTCGTTTTAGCTTCACCCATTCTTCCAAATTTATCAACAGGCATTTTTTAATATTACTAAAAAAGTTTATTTAAAATATCTTGAAATTTATTACCCAAGCACAATTCTTTTAGAATGTACAAACATAAATGACCGCAAAATACTTCACCTGCTTGTTGTAATTGATCAGTATTGTAGTGTATTGGACTTTTTAAATAATCTATAATTTCGAGAGGTGGCTGAATACCATAACTATCAAAATAAATTTTTTTCTTACCATCTT
The DNA here is from genome assembly GCA_945859785.2 of Tridacna gigas. Classification (NCBI taxonomy): domain Eukaryota; kingdom Metazoa; phylum Mollusca; class Bivalvia; order Cardiida; family Cardiidae; genus Tridacna; species Tridacna gigas. The sequence goes on from OX244036.2 coordinate 17,242,500, forward strand.
TAAACCATGCAACCCAATGAGTACCAGGTCCTCCCGTGTCATCAAGATTTAATATACCACATTCTTTAATTCTTACTTTTTTAGGTAAGGTATCTCTTAAAAATATTCCTCTAAAATTTTTTATTTTTAATTTTTTAGCTGTATCCTCAAGCTCAAAATTGCTCAAAGGTTTATTTGGTAAAGTTATATTATCAATTAAAATATTTTCCATTTTTATATACTTAAATATTCACAATAGCATTATTATCAACCCACGAATTAAACTCATCAGAATAACCTTTCCACTTTACAAGAGATTTCTTTTTACCTTTTTTAATAATCTTTTCTATCCTATACACCTCTTGACTCGTTTTTTGTAGTTCAGGTTCATAAAAAGAACCTTTTATTTCTTCACCATTTAAATCTTCAATCTTATACGTTATAGGCGTTGTATGTTTTACTTCTGTAACTGTAAAAATCTCTTCTATCCATCTCGTAGTATAACCTTTTTCAAAAGTCTTTTTCTTTTTACTTATCCTTACTTTGTCTCCAACAGAAAACTTTGGTTTGATATCCTCCCTTACTTGATCATAATCAGGATACAATGTTGTCCAAACTTTAATTTCATTCTTCTTCTTACTTGCTTCAATTGGCGTCATCTTAATAGAAGAATGCCTCGAGTTGTTGTATTCCTTAACAAGATTTTGTAATACATCAATATATACATTTGTTGAGTGAGCAGAAAAATACTTCCACATTTTTTCTTTCATTGTTCTAATCCATCTCTCAACAACGCTTGATTTTTCTTCATTTTCAGTAGAATACAATTCAACCAAATCCTTAACATCTTTGTTATAAAACTCTTTACCTTTATCTACCCACATTTTCTCAGGCTTTCTTTCCTTAAAAATACTCTTCAGTGCAACAGAAACAGATTTTCCCGTTTTATCCTTTAATGGTATTAACCACCCATATTTTGAAAAGATATCAATGACAGCAAGAAGAAATTTTACTCCATGATTAAGTTTAGAAAATGCTTGCATATCTACTAAATCTGCGGCCCATATCCTATCGATACCATTTACTCTAACTCTCCTTTTCTTAAATTTTCTTTTTACAGGTTTATGTAATTCTTCTGCTAACGAATTTTTTTTTTACTCACACCCATACCAAATCTTTTCTTGGTTCCTATCAATGAAGAAACTAATCCTCTTTCCATTCTTTCCTTAATAGTTGGATTATAGATACCTTTTAACTCTTTAAGCATATTTGCATCACACACATCATTACGTGTTTTAGTATCATTATGCTTAAGATAACAAATATCATGATGATATGCCGCTTTGTCAACACGATTAACAGGCTTTGACCAATCTTTAGGTGTTAAGTCAGGATTTAATCTTTTCTTTAACTTAGTACCTGGGCCCGTGAAGTTATGACCAGGCAAGTGCATTTCAACAGGCAAGTTATTGATTGCTTTGTTTAACAATGAACCACCTTCTTTTTGTTTAACAAATTGTGTTTTCACGGTACCACAATTAACACATTTTCCTCGCACCATTTTTTTACCATTTTTACTTACTACACAATTTAAATCTGTAGTATCAGTTTTCTTTTTACATTTAACGCAATACATTTTTTATATTAAAATATAATTTTTAATATAAAATGGATATTGTTAATTTATCTTGGAATGAAACTTTAGCAAAAAGATTTAATCATCCCCTTTTACCTAGGAGTATCAGGGGTTTAATAGTAGGTAAATCAGGATGTGGTAAAACTACACTTTTACTTAACCTTTTGTTAAGACCTGATTGGTTAGATTATAGTAACTTATACGTTTTTGGTAAAAGTTTGTTTCAACCAGAATATCGAATACTTAAAAAAGCATTTGAAGAAAAAATACCAAAAGAATATATATTAAGGCTGTTTTCAATTAAAGATGAAGTTCAAAACCGTGATATTTCGCCTACAGCATTAGTTGAAGAATGGGCAAAAACAATTAAGGAAAAATCTGATATCAATTGTGAATTTTATGAATATGCTAGTGATGTTCCTGACCCAAGAGATTTAAATGCATCAAATAAAAACTTAATGATATTTGATGATTTACTTTTAGAAAGACAAAACAAGTGTGAAAATTATTATGTACGGGGTAGACATAGTAATGCCGATTGTTTTTATCTGGCGCAAAATTATTTTAGACTACCTCGTCAAACTATTAGAGAAAATGCAAACTTAATATGTTTGTTTAGACAAGACTTAAAAAATCTTAATCATATTTATAGTGATCATGTAGGAGATGATATGACTAAAACAGAGTTTATCAATTTTTGTAAAAAGTGTTGGGAACAGCCTCATGGATTTGTAGTGTTAGATTTAACTAAGAACCCTAATGATGGGAAATATAGATGTGGATTTGATAACGTTTATATACCACGAGATTATAAAGATTATTATTAAAAATATATTTTCATTTAAAAATATATTTTACAAATTAAAAAAATGGAAGTAGAATTACTTGAAAAGATAGTAAAAAACACTGACCATAAAACATCATTTCAAATTATCGTAAGCGATAATAAAACAGAGTTTAAAACAAGATTTACTCCTCCACTTCTATTAGAAAAAGATAAAGAATATGAAATAGCATTGGTTAATCTTGAAACATATTATTCATTTCCTAATATTGACGCAAGCACATTTTTGTTTATACACCAGACAATGGCGCATCATGGGAAAAAATAAGAATACCTGAAGGAAGTTATGATCTAATTGATATTAATGATGTAATTCAACAAGAAATGAGAAAAAAGGGTCATTATGATGCTGTTAATGAAGAATATTATATTAACATCTCAGCAAATACTAATACATTAAAGTCTATTCTTGTTGTAGAAAATGGATATCAGGTTGATTTTAATCAGCAAAATTCTATTGCCAAAGTATTAGGATTCTCTCGTGCTAAATATGAACAAGGATTTCATGAATCAGAAAATGTAGTAAATATTCTTAGTATTAATAGTTTACTAGTTAATATAGATTTAATTTCGGGCAGTTATGTTAACGGTTCACAAAGAAATACAATTTATAGTTTTTTTCCAAATGTACCACCAGGATATAAAATTATAGAAAATCCAGTCAATCTAGTTTACCTTCCATTAACATTAAATGAAATACATAATCTTAATGTGTCAATTACTGATCAAAATGGAACATTACTCAATCTAAGAGGGGAAAATTTAACAATTAGATTTCATATAAGAGAAGCAAGATAAATATAAAAAATGACAAACTATATTAATGCAAAAATAAATATATCAGACGGACAAAAGGAAAAAATTTTACATTCTTTTAAAAACAAAGCTCCGGCTAGTATTCGTTTAAAGCATGAGGATATTCACGGCAATGATGTAATAGCATTAACCAAATCTCAAGTAAATAAACTTACAAAAGCATATAAAGCCGGCAAAGGGGCAACATTTAGAATGTCTACTAAACAACTTAAGCATAATATGAAAGTAGAAGGCGGATTTCTTGGAATGTTAGCAGGATTGGCTTCATCAGTTCTACCCACATTAGCAAGGACCGTTTTGCCAGCTTTGGGAGTTGGAGCACTATCTGGTTTAGCTTCTTCAGGCGTTCAAAAAGCAATGGGTAACGGGCTTTACCTTAAGAAAGGCGGATGCGTTTGTCAAGTAGAAACTGATGGTGAAGGTTTATTTCTTGGTCCAGCAAAAGGTAAAGGATTGGGTTCCGTCGGTGATGGATTGTATTTAAAACAAGGTGGTAAAATTTATGACGGAAAAGGTCTTCTTTTAGGGCCTAATAGCCCATTTGCTAATATTCCTATATTAGGGGCAATATTGTAAATTAAAAAATATGAATGTGCATAAATTTGGAAATGGAAAACATAAAATAGTTCAACCAAAAACTATTTTTTGGAAACCTGTAGAAGTTAAGTATCCGGCCAAAAAAGTTAATCCTGTTACATGGGATATTTTTACTCAACAACCGTTAGTAATAGAAGGAGGACAAACGAAGACGATAGCACTAGGCATGGGCTTCAATATGAGTAAAGGTTTTGTTTTAACCTCTCTATCTTATAATCTTAAACTTAATCAATTATCTATTACAAATGAAGTTACGTTAGAAGAAGTGGATGACATTGTTGCAACAATTACAAACAACTCTGGTAAAATAAAAAAAATTAATGAAGGTGAATTTTTGTGTCGTCTTTACTATTCTATTTAAAAATAAGTTGTCATTAATAAAATGGAACTAAAAGAAAAGATTTATCCAGAGTTACCAGAAGCACGAAACATACCAAATGCACCAGTAATAACATCAAGAGATAACGGTCAATCATTCAGGTTACAAAAGATATCAGAAATTCAGACTTTTCTAGAAAGTGAAGTTAGGGAAAGAGAGCAACTAAGTAAAAAATACATGAAGATTAGTAAGACTGTGGACAATGTAGAAGCAGGACTAACCGTTATAGCACTAGGCGCTGGAGCCGGAGGGATAGCTTTACTTTCAACCGTAGTAGCGATACCTGCAACTATGGTTCTAGAAGGCTGTGCTTTAGTTGTTGGATTAGCCGCATTAGTGGGCAAGTTTGTAGTTAGAAGAAGCAGAACAAAATCTGAAAAACATCTTCAGATTAAAATGTTGGCGGATTCAAAGTTAAATACACTACTCACGCATATATCAAAAGCAATAACAGACAATGAAATTGATCATTCTGAATTTACATTAATTATGGAAGAATTGGAAAAATACAAACAAATGAAGGAAGAAATTAGAAGTAAGTCAAAGAAAAAAAGCAAGTTAGAGGAATCGGAGAGTTTAATAGAGAAGGGACGAATAGAAGCACGAGAAGAATTCCGGAGACTAGTAGAAAGAAACAATGGACGTCATTAAGAATAAAACTAAAACCGCCCAAGTTTAAATGTTCTTGCGCATGTGAGATAGATAATACAAATTAAAAAAATTTTTTACTTTTTAAAAAATGTCATTTTTGAAGATAAAAGACCCTTTAAAAAGGGAAGAAACAGTAAAAGATTATCTTGCAACAAAGAAAAGAATTCGTGATAATCAGCTTGCAGAGAAAACTGGGGATATCGAATTACAAACAGGCCTTTCAAAGTTTTTTAGACCTATTACAGAAACGCAAAAAGCTTCAACAAAAGAGATTACAGAAGGGCTTAGCCCTATTAAAGAGGGGATTGAACAATTACCAAGAACAATTACTGAGGGATTAGCACCTATTAGGGAGGGGATTATTCAATTACCTGCCGTACTTTCTAAAGAACTGAAACCTAGCCTATTACCAACTGCGGAACTTCCTTCTTATCTTGATGTTGAGAAAGAAAAAAATAAAGAAGAAATTGAGCATTTTATTAAAGTTTTTAATGAAAAACTTGCAAAAAGAAAATATGATTTTGATAGTACCTATAGAATAGTTTTTGATGAAAATTCTAGTATATTTAAATTTGGTAATAAAGAAATTTTTTTAGACCCAAAAGATAAAAATTTTTATTTTGATGAACTTAATTTTCCTGCTACTGATGGGTTATGGGAATTGATTTTATCAAATAATCCAAAAAATTATACCTCCTCCGATTTTAATGCTTATCAAAATTTAATTTATTTAAGTGATATTATGTTTGTGGATAATGATCAAAAAAATGAATTAAAATTTTATAATGTAAATAGTCCAAAATGGAAAAACATAATTCGACCTGTTATTGATCACATCTTTCAAGAAAAAACTGGTAAAGGATTAAGAAAAAAGAAAAAAACAACCACGGTTATCCCTTCTGACCCTAATGCACTATTAGATTAGATCTCTTAATGGCAAGTAAAGGAGCAGGTCATACTGGCGTAAGAAATGAGTTGGTAAGTATTTGTGATGAATTAAAAAGACAACATGTTTTAAATGCAAAAACTTATAAAAAATTAATGTCTATACTATAAAAATGATTACATCACAAAAGAGAGGATTTAAAAGAAATTATGCTTATGGAGGAGCAGGAATATTTGATAGTTTTGTTAATTTTCTTACAAAACTCTTTACAAGCAGTGCGGCTAAACAAATTGCATCTTCAGCAGTTGATGTTGGTAAGAGTGTAGCTAAGGAAGGAGCGAAGAAAGCATTAGAGGTTGGAAAGAGTGCCGCGGTTGATGCAGGTAAAAAGTTAGTTCAAAAGGCTTTAACACCAAAATCTAAAAAGATTATAGAAAAATATACACAAAAGCCTACTACTACAACTGCTCAACCTATAGTGCAAGATATTAGTAAGTTAATGGATGGTGGTGCCATTGCTATACAAGATTTAGTTAAAAAATTAAATAGTAAGGGTTCCGGAGTTAAAGTATTATAAATTTAAGTTAAGTTAAGTAAAATATTACATTAAATAAAAAAGAATGACAAATCTAAAATTTAATTTAACGCATTATGAAAAATACAATACAAAAAGGGTTGGTATCCTTTATGCAAATTTTAAACTTGATGAAGATTGTGAAGTAATAGATAGCAGTGATACAAATTATGATTATAAAAGGGTTGTTTTAAAATTGTCACCTGAAAAAGTAGATATCATTAAGGAATTTGAAGAAGATGTAAATCAATATCTTAAAAAAAATAATATGCCTAAGGTAACCATTCTTTACGGAAATAGAATTTATCCAAAAATGAAAAAAAACCTTTCTGTAGAAAAAATTGTAAATATTAAACTTAAGGGCGTGTATATAGATGATGAAAACAGATCATTCCCTCAACTATGGGCAAATTAATAAAACAATTATAATTTAACTTAAAAATTATAATTGTATATAATAAAAATGGATATTTTAAATATTAAAGCACCAATTTTTAAAGACGACAGTATTGATGAATATGAATATTATGAATATCTACCTATTACAGGGACTAATCTTAACAATTCTGGAGGAAATATTAGGATTGATATTGAAACTCAAGATATTTTTTATCATCCTTCAGAATCGTATCTGCTAATTGAAGGAAGATTGCTAAAAGCAAATGATAATCCTTATACAGTGGCAGGAGCAAATTTAGATGAAGTTACCTTAACAAATAATGGATTGATGTATCTGTTCAAAAATATAAGATACCAACTTAGCGGGCAAGAGATTGAATCAATTAATTATCCCGGTCAGACTACAACATTACTTGGATTGTTAAAGTACCCAGACGATTTTTCTAAATCTCAAGGGTTTAACCAACTGTGGCTTAAAGATGGCAGTAACACTGCAAATATTGCAAATAATCCCGGTTTTGCAGCCAGAAGACAGTATATTTTTAGTTCAAATCCAGTTGGAACATTTAGTTTTAGGATACCATTGAAACATATATTTGGTTTTTGTGAAGATTACAACAAAATTTTATATGGTATGAAACAAACACTAACCTTAACAAGAAACGATGATAATGATGCAATTTATAAATCAGCTACTGTTGCGGCAGCAGGGGGTAATCCTGCTAGACATGAACCTGGTAAGGTTGTATTAACAAAAGTTTCTTGGTTTATGCCTCATGTAACACCAGAAGATGGAAACAAGTTGGAACTTTTTAAATTTATCGAGAAGAAAGAAAAATTCCCAGTTGGGTATAGAATGATACAAAGCGACAGTATTGCGGTTCCACAAGCAACAGGATTTACTTGGAGATTATCATCTAAATCATCTCCTGAGGTACCACGTTTCTTAATTGTAGGTTTTCAAACTGGAAAAAGTGGAATACAAGAACAAAACCCTGCTTTATTTGACAGCATAAATATAAGAAATATTTATGTTATGTTAGGATCCAGAAAATTTCCTGCATATGATTATGATATAAATTTTACTGATAATCAAATTGGTAGAATATATGGTGAAGCCGCTTCATTTAGAAAAAAGTTTTTTAACATGGATGAATTAGTATCAAACTCTAGTATTAATCCTTATGAATTTAAATTTCTTTTTCCTTTGTTTGTGTTTGATTTATCAAAACAAAGTGAAAGGCTTAAGTATTCTGTAACTGATATTCATGTTAAAGCAACATTCAATCCGGCTGTTCCAGCAAATACTATAGCTTATGCAGTTTTACTTAGTGATAGGCTAATTAACTTCCAGAGCGATGGGAATAAGATGAGTGTAGTATATTAAGTAAATTTTTACTTAAATAAAATATGAAAAAGGTTGCTGATTTTAAGAAAATACTAACAGATAACAATATTAAGTGGTATTCCTATTGGAACAAGAAAAAGTATATTGATGTGTTAAAAGAGCATGGTTTATATCCTGAAGAGGATGAAAAAAAAATTTTAAAAAAAATTCCTAATTATGAAAGATTAAAGGATATTGCTAAAAATCCTAGGAGAGTTACCTTGAAGGATGTTGAAACTGAAGAAGTAAAAGAGTTTCCATCAATTTATAAGGCTAGTAAGTTTATTGATAAATGTCCACAAACGATTGAAAACTGGAATGGAAGAGTATGGAAGGATAAATATAGAATTGATATTCTTTAGTTTTATTATTTATGAAAAAATAATAAAATTTGACTTAAGGAAAGAATTTTTTATTTAAAAATTATAGAGATGAATTCTTTTTCAAGAAGATTTATCAATAGATTGGTGGATGCTAGTCAAACGATTGCATCTAATTTATATAGTGGTGCTCAAAGGGTTGCCTCAACAGTAATTCCCCAGAGTGTTAGAAGAAGAGTGTCTAATTTTACTAATTGGATGACTGGTAATGTTGCGGAAGAGCAAATTCCACAAGTTATAAACGAGGTTTTAGAAAATGTAGAAGAAGACTTACCAAGAAGAGAAATGCCAAACCTTGTATTAAGACAAGAAGCGTCTGCATTAAGAGAATTTGCAACACAGTATGTTATAGATGGAGTGGAGGGGTGGGGAGCAAATGATTTTTTAGAATTAGCTAGGGAAATCATAACTGATTTTTTAAGAAATAATAGAAATATAAAGGTAAAGCTAGAACTAGTATGTTTATTTTCAAGGGAAAAACCTGGTGGTGGTATTGAATATAAAAATGTTAAACTTTCTTCAAATCATGAAACTATAACAAGGGAAAGTAATGTAGATAGCATTTATGATGACATTGTAGAACGAATTATGAAAAATTTCGAAACTTTTTTAATACAAGGAACTGGTTGGAATTTTGAGGGGGCTATAAGCTTAACAATACATGTTGTAGAAAATATACAAGCATGGGAAGGACATGCTGGTTCATGGATGCCTTTGCCAGCAGGATTAAAAAGAGCAAATAACAGAAATGGACTTGTTAATATTAAAAACAAAGAAGATCATTATTGTTTTTTATACTGTTGTATGAGGGTGGCTTATCCAAAAAAAGAAAATCCACAAATAGTTGATAAAAAATTAAAAGAACAAATCAAAGAATTAAATATGAGGGGAATAGAATGTCCCGTTAAGTTATGCGATATTAATAAATTTGAAAATCAAAATCCAGATTTTTCTATTGTTGTTATAGGTTATGATAAGAAAGATGGATTATATCCTCTTAGAAGGCAAAGAAAAGAAACTTTTGATAGAAAACATTTAGTAATTCTTTTGTTAATAAAAGATGAAGATGAAAATAGTCATTATGTTTGGGTAAAAAATCCGAGTGCGCTATTAGCATCAAAAATATCCAAAGATGGGCATAAACTTTCTTTTTGTTGGAGTTGTTTAGGGCATTTTACGAGTGAAAGAGTTTTAGAAGATCATAGAGTGTTTTGCTATGAAGAAGATGCTGTAAGAATTAAAATGCCATCAAAAAACCGGTGTACCGTAATGTTTAAAAACTGGGTTAAAACACAACGGCTTCCTTTTGTTGCTTATGGTGATATTGAAACGATGCTTGTGCCAATACAACATGCAAAACCAGATCCAAGTAAAAGTTCAACAACAAAAACTCATATACATGTTCCAACGGGTTATGCTTTCTTTTTAAAAAGTTTTAATGAAAATGTTTTTAAGTCTAGATTTTTATCATATCGTGGAGAAAAAGCGGAGGAAAAGCTTGTGGAAGAAATAGAAAGTCTGACTAAAGAGATTTTTAAATTGCCAAAAAAAGATATGATATTTGAACCGGAGGATGCAGAAAAATTCAATAAGGCAGATACTTGTTATCTTTGTAATATAAAGTTTGGGGAGGAAGAAAAAAGGGATGAAGAAGAGGAAAGCGATGAAGAAGATGGAGTGGAAGAAGAGGAAGAAAAAGAAGAAAAAAAGGAAAAAGATGAAGATAGATGGAAAAAAGTAAGAGACCACTGTCATTTTAGTGGTAAATATAGAGGAGCCGCACATAATAAATGTAATCTTAAATTTCGTAAACCAGACTTTCTTCCTGTTGTCTTTCATAATTTGTCTGGATATGATAGTCATTTGTTTGTTAAAAATCTTGGTGTTAGTGAGGGGGAAATTAATGTAATTCCAAATAATGAAGAAAAATATATAAGCTTTACAAAAAAGACTTTAATAGGTCAGTATAAAAGTAAAGATATTTATAAGGATATTAGGTTTATAGATAGTTTTAAATTTATGGATAGCAGTTTAGCAAAACTAGCAGAAAATTTAAAAGATTATCAATTCAAAAACTTAAAAAGTGAATTTCCAAAAGAAGAAGAGTTTAAGCTTCTTCGTAGAAAGGGTGTTTATCCATATGAATATATTGATTCATTAGAAAGACTTAATGAAACACAATTACCACCTATAGAAGCATTTTATTCAAAACTTGCTGGGGAAGGAATTACAGAAGAAGATTATAAACATGCAAAAAAGGTATGGAAAATATTTAAAATTAAAACTCTTGGTGAATATCATGATTTATATTTAAAAACGGATGTTCTTCTTTTAGCCGATGTGTTTGAAAGTTTTAGAGAAGTTTGTTTTAACGTTTATAAATTAGACCCCGCTTGGTATTTTACTGCACCTGGTTTAGCTTGGGATGCCGCATTAAAGTTAACTGGTGTTAAGTTAAAGCTGATTAGAGATGAAAATAAAATCCAATTTATTGAAAGGGGGATCCGAGGTGGAATTTCAATGATTGTTAAAAGGCGTATAAAAGCTAATAATAAATATTTAGGTAAAAAGTACAATTCGAATATGCCTTCAGTATTTTGTGAATATTTAGATGCTAATAACTTGTACGGTTGGGCAATGAGTCAGAAGCTTCCAACAGATGGATTTAAATGGATGACGGAAAAGGAATTAAACAACTGGATGCAACATTCTTGTTTTTTAGAAGTTGATTTAGATGTGCCTAAAGAACTACATGATTATTTTAATGAACTTCCTCTTGCCTCAGAAAGAAAAAAAGTAAATAAAGTTGAAAAACTAGTGCCAAATTTACATGATAAAAAGAAATATATTATACATTATAAAAGTTTAAAACAGTGTTTAAGTCTTGGTTTAAAATTGAAGAAGATACATAGAGGGATTAAGTTTAAAGAAAGTGAATGGTTAAAACCATACATTGATTTAAACACACAACTGAGAGCAAAAGCGGAAAATGAATTTGAAAAGAATTTTTATAAGTTAATGAACAATTCAGTGTTTGGTAAAACTATGGAAAATATAAGAAAAAGGGTAAATGTTAGGCTTGTCAGAAGTAGAAAAACAGCAAGAAAATTTGTAAACAAGCCAAACTTTAAGCATTTAGTAATATTTAATGAAAATTTGATAAGCATTCATATGGGAAAAACACAAATAACATTTAACAAGCCAATATATTTAGGGTTTTCCATTCTTGAGTTAAGTAAAACATTGATGTATGATTTTCACTATAACTATATTAAAGCAAAATATGGAGATAGAGCAACTTTAGGGCTTACTGATACAGATAGTTTATTGTATGAAATTAAAACAGAAGATTTTTATAAAGATATTTCAGATGATGTTAAAGAAAAGTTTGATACAAGTGATTATCCAAAAGAGGGACATCCTTCGGGCATTCCAGTTGGTGTAAATAAAAAGGTGATTGGTATGTTTAAGGATGAAACAAATGGAAAGGAAATAGAAGAATATATTGGATTAAAACCAAAAATGTACTGTATTAAAATGAACGATGAAGAGTATTGTGTTGAATGTAAAAAGATAACAAATGTCATTAAAAATAGTAGAACATGTTATGAATGTGAAAGAGTTAATAAGAACGAAAATAGAAAATGTAAGGGGGTTAAGAAAAATATAATTAAGAAAACTATAACGCATCAGGATTATTTAAATTGTTTAGAAAAAAATAATATACAGCATAGAACAATAACAAATTTAAGAAGTTATAAGCATCAAATTTATACGGAAGAAATTAATAAAATAGCATTAAGTGCAAATGATGATAAAAGGTTTATTTTACCTGATGGAATTCATACACTTGCTTGGGGGCATCATAGGATAGAGGAATACAAAAAATAAATTTTTATTTGTGTTAAGAACAAATAAAAATTATAAATTTTTAATTTTTAATTTTACCGCATGTTATACATTCTAAAACATAGTTTTCATCAATATTTCTTCCTCTAATATAATTTATTATATCACAAAATGATAAGTTTTCTTTTAGTTTTCTTTCAAATCTGCCTAAACAATTATTTTCATGATGAAGATTGTTATAACATTCATTAAAAAGACCATATTTTTTATTTTCAAAAATTGTATATTCTCTCCAATTTGTTAATTCTTGCATTTTCTTACATAGCTTACTTCTTTTTTCATTATAATCAGATATTAAGTTATTAATGGTGTTTACTTCTTCATTTATCTTTTCAATTGCCTCTAAATCTTCTTTTGTTAAAGTATCTCTATATTTTTCTTTTGTGTTAAGTAAAAGAACATGATTTTTTAATTTTTGTAAAAGTTTAATATAAGTTTCTTTTCCATATTGTACTTTTTTCCCTGTATTATAGTTTATTCCGTTTTTTAATTTTTCATATTTTTCTTTTAAAGTAATAGCTTTTTCTAAATCATAATATAAATTAAAATCATTAACAGTACATTCTATGCGTGTTAATGAATATGGTATAAAATTTATTGGATAAAATGAAACTGGATATTTTATTGGGGGTAGATACCTTTTTATTTTATCTTGTAAGCCTGTCATCTGACTTACTATCTCTGCACGATCTTTTACTTTAAATTCAATTTCTTATTTCTATCAAAAGGAATAAATTTTTTTTTTTTTTTTTTTTTTTTTTTAATCAAAATCTTAAGTCACTCATTAACTCATAAAACGGTTAGCCATTGCATGACGCGTTGGTTGATGGGGAGGTTAAGCGATTAACAGATGTATGAGTTTGTCTGGCTGATGAAATTTTTTTTTTTTTTTTTTTTTTTTTTTTTTCGAAAATTTTCATTTACTACATAAGGGATTGATATGTTATAAAAATTGAATTAAAGGTAAAAGGATTAAGATAGAGGTTAGTCAGTTAGCCAGATAGTTGGTTCGTCAGTATGCCAGTATGCCAGTATGCCAGTTCGTTGGTTAATCAGTTCGTCAGTTCGTCGAGCAATCAGTTCATCAGTATGCCAGTATGCCAGTATGCCAGTATGTCAGTTCGTTGGTTAATCAGTTCGTCAGTTCGTTGGTTCATCAGTTCGTCAGTTCGTCGAGCAATCAGTTCATCAGTATGCCAGTATGCCAGTATGTCAGTATGCCAGTTTATGATTTCATGAGCATGTGATTTTGTCCGCGTGTTACATGAAATTAGTGATGGGGGTGATTCGGTTTGAGAACATTTAGTATGATAGGAACCTTTTTTAGAGAACATTTAGTTATGAGATGATGTGAGGTGGAATGGGATGGGATGAGATGGAATGAGATGGAATGAGATGGAATGAGACGAAAATATTTGCTAATTGGTAAAATATATACTACTAACCCTTTACTAAACGATCTTGAGTTTTCACGACCCTAGAGATGAAGACTTTTGAAAACATTGTTGAAATTCTCTGGTTACCAGCACTTTTTTCATTTTCCCATATTTTCTACCCTTCCAAAAACAAATTTCAATACTTGGGTCCCATTTATCATCTGCAAATACTTTCAAGTCTAAAATGTTGTTGTTTGTCAAGAGTTAAAAACTATGTGCAGAAATGGGTTAACCGTTTACCAGATGACAGATTTTGGACAAGTCCAAATTGGAAGTGTTTTTTGACAACTACTGTAATTCAGTGTGGCGTAAAGGATTAGATTTGTCTTTGAAATGGTAGAAATCATTGAGGGAATAGAAGAAAATGCTGGTTACTAACATTTTCTCCTTCACCCACGAAGTTTCTAAAGCTATCTCCCTGGGGGTCATTAAAAGACGAGATTGTTTGCTAAAGGACCATTGGTCCTTGATTTAAAAGCTTGAAAATATGTAGATAGTGAAAACAATTGCAGTTTGCTCAAATGTACTTTTTATTGGTCTCGAACTTTGTAAGATATGGTTTTGTTTTAAAATTCATAAACATGAATTAAAACTGTAACCCTTTACCAAATGACAAAATTTTATGCTAGTCCATATTGAAAGCATTTGCAGTTGACAAAATAATTGTGACTCAAAAGTTAAGATTCTATTTGGGAAGGGAAGAAAACACTGTGGGAAAAGGAGAAAATGCTGGTTACCAGCATTTTCTCCTTTTCCTACAATGTTTTCAAAGGGCTTCTCTCTCAGGGCTGTTAAAAGCCGTGAGTGTGTGGTAAAGGCTTAAACTGGAAATAGAGTTTAGTATCTTTCAATAATTTTCCTTTTAGTAATAAAAAACAATGGTCACAAAAATATCACACTCAACTCTTTACCACACAATCTCTGGTTTTAATGACCCCTGAAGAAGAGGGCTTTTGAAAACATTGTGGGAAAAGGAGAAAATGCTGGTAACCAGCATTTTCTCCTTTTCCCACAATGTTTTCTATCCTTCCCAAAACAAATTTCAATTTTTCAATCATACTTATTTTGTCGTCTGCAAGTGCCTTCAATTTGGACCAGTCTAAAATTTTGTCGTTTGGTAAAGAGTTAATCATATTGGTAATCTTAATTCAATATTCTTCATGACTGTTGTAAAAACTTAATACTGGCTATCTGTATCTTGGGTAAAAATACTGTTCACGTAAAACTTTCCATCATAGAGCACCTAAGGTAGGAAGAGAAACAGAAACAAGTAAATGTATTTGACTGATGTATGTCACAATGCAATAAATCTATTTTCAACAGCATTTCAACTGTATAGCAGTAGCTGTACACTTACTCATGTTCACTGGGTCAATAACTGATATCCCACACAGTCCCGACTTTTAACGACCCTGAGAAAGAAGCCTTTTGAAAATATTGTGGGAAAAGGAGGAAATGGTGGTAACCAGCATTTTCTCCTTTTCTCACAGTGTTTTCTACCCTTCCCAAAACAAATTTCAATTTTTCAGTCACATTTATTTTGTTGTCTGCAACTGCTTTCAATTTGGACCAGTCTGTTTTGTTGTTTGGTAAAGAGATATTACTGGCAATAAAGCTGGGGGAGGTTACTTTTTGTAGGAAACTACCTATCAAGCTCCAGCTACAGTTGAATTTTGAACACATGTTTTACAAATCATATCAACCAAAAGGCCATGGTGGGCTTGCAAGCATCTTCACGTCCTTGTTTATTAACCCTTAACCACACAATTCCGGGTTTAAACGAACTTATGGAAGATGCCTTCTGAAAACATTCCGGGAAAAGGAGAAAATGCTCGTTACCAGCATTTTCTCCTTTTCCCACTGTCTTTTCTACCCTACCAGAAACAAATTTAAATTTTGAGTCACATTTATTTTGTTGTCTGTAAATGCTTTTAATTTGGACCAATCTAAAATAGTGCTGTGTGGTAAAGAGTTAAGTGTCATTGCAACTGGATTTTATCCTGTCAAACTCCAGAACATGATTTGGGTTTGCTCATGGGGGAAACAGCCAGTGAATTTTAGAGAATTTGCTGAGAATTACTAGTATATGAAATAGAGGTAAAAGGCGCATTATTAAATTTAAACCTTTTTCAAACAATCCAAGTTTTAACAACTCTTAGTAAGACAGCCTCTCCAAATACTGTGGGATAAAGAGAAAATTTTGGTACAATATAGCCTGTAGAAAAAGCAGAAAATATTGGTAGCCTGCATTTTTTTCTTTTTTCCCCCACACTGTTTTCTACCCTTCCAGAGAGACATTTATTGTGTTGAGTTATATGTACTTTTTCATCTGCAAATAGTTTCAATTTAGACGAGACAAAAATGTTCTTCTCTTGTAAAGATTGGGTGTTTATTTGTTGGAGCATTTTGCACCACTTTAAACATTATTTCAGATTTTTATTCATGTCAGTGTGACAACTCATTACTGTCTTTTCTGTATTTCACCAGCACAAAGCTGGGGCTCTGCAATGTCTTGCCTAAGGACATTCCTTAACCCTTAAAGCCCTGGATTGATTGATTCTATAGTGTTTAATGCCATTTTCAACATTATTTCAGTTATATCATGGCGGCCAGTGCACCTATCCATGCTTTCCTAGCGTTTCTTTTAGCAGTGCTTCGCACAGTATTCTTTCCAAGCCACTGGCTGCTTTTCCCACATAGCCATTGTCAAAACAATGGTCAGCGTTGAGAGAGGAAAGAAATTGGCCGAGCCAGGGTTTGAACCAGCGACCTCCTGTTCTCAAGTCCCTTACGCTACAGACTGAGCTACAGGGTGTAGCTTAAAGCCCTGGAACCAACTTAAGTTGTTTTTGCAGACAAAAGTTGTTTTTGCAGACAGTGTAGATAAAGATCAGACTGCACATAATATGTAGTCTGATTTTAGATCTATACTGTCTGCCACTATGAAACAAGTTTTGTCAAAATAAAGCAAGACGGCTACCATTTTCTTACTTTCCAAGCAGGTGCGCAACCCTTTACCAGTTGGTAAAATTTTAGTTCAATTGTTCAACCTGGAAACAATTGCAGATGAAAAATTGGACGTATTAGCTCAAATGAAAAGATTTGCTTCAAGAAGAATAGTATTATGGAGGAAAAAATACCGGTAACCAGCAATTCTGCTGTTTCCATAATGTTTCAAAAGTATTTTTCTTTGTTAAAGTGATTAAATAGTGCGTTACATAAAAACTTGGATGTTTTGGTTAACCCTTTACCACACAATCCCAACTTTTAAAGACCCTGGGAAAGAAGCCCTTTCAAAACATTGTGGGAAAAGGAGAAAATGCTGGTAACCAGCATTTTCTCCTTTTCCCACAATGTTTTCTACCTTTCCCAAAACAAATTTCTGCAAATGCTTTCATTTTGGAAATGTCCAAAATATTGTTGTTTGGTAAAGAGTTAAGGGTTGAGGGAAAGCAGTAGCTTCTAACATTGCTCTGTATGTATGAATATATTTTTTTTATTTTTTGTCCACAAATTCTTCCTGTAAGACTATTGTGATGTACATGTATTTAAAATAATAAAATAATATTACATTATATTGCCTTGATTGTTGCATGAAACATATCTGTCTTTGTAAGAGCTGTGATCTGAACCAGCCAGTTTTATATCGTAGTACTGAAGGCCAAGTATTCACATGCTACATATTCTTCAGCAACACCACAGAATATGTCTTTGGAAATCTGATTATTCTGCTGTATATCTGAAAAATGAAAAAAAGACGTATTCTCTTTTTTAATTTATCTAAATCTGAAACTGTAAAAAAAACAAAGACAGCAGTATAGTAATAGGTGTAGGTTTACTCCAACTTCATTCCATTTGATAACAGAATTGATTGCAGCATTTGTCCAGCATGTGGTTGAACTTAAATAATGTTGAAAACTGTACATGTATGAAGTCATAACTGTACAAATACAGCTTTTAACAAACCTGTTTCGAAACAGCATTGGTAATTACTTATCATTTGTAGGGAAGAAAACATGTGTTCCATCTTCCACGATGTTACTTTTCCGTATGGATCAAAATTGACTGCTGCTGCATTTCCAACCTTTTACTAATTTTCTTCACATGTTCTTTACTCTAGTATGGCATATGTCTCAAAGCCCGAATAGTAGCAAAAAGTACACAAAAAGTAGGTCAGCAGTTGCTATGCTGCTCTATCTTTTGTTAACTTTTTACTTGATTTCAATTTTTTTTTTTGCCATTGACTTACACTTGGATCGACTGTACAACAACAGATTATCATCTTCCCAACAATTTCGTACTTTCAAAAGGTATGACTTAAATCAAAATGCATTTTAACACCCACTTTGTTTACTTTTGGTGGCTGCTGGGCCTTTAAACAGTAGCACATACAATCATGGGTATGGGCTATACATCAAACAAATGAATGTAGTTTTTAGCCTTTCAATTTCTGACAATCATTCTGTTTACATGTATGATACATGTAAATTCTAGAACAGTGTAATGCAATATCTTTTACTCAATAATCAGCACTTTTGCAAATGAAGCCCAGTTTGATTGACTGAGTGATACATACATGTAGCTTTCAACATTATATCAGTCATACCATTTTCATAGATCGTTAATTCATATGTTTCCTGAGTTTTAACAATATCTGAAGTAACTTGCCCATGGACATCCCAACAAAACCCAGTGAGAATTGAATCTGAGTCATGGATTACTTATATTATGCATTTACCACTGAGACATGAAATAATCCTTGAGCCCTTTACATCTGTTCAGTTGAATAAAACTTGTGGCATTACTAGTATCACAAGGGTCAGCTCAAGTAATATAGGAGAACTGTGAAGCCCTAAGTGACAAAACAAAATTCAGTCGCATAAGCACAGTAGTTGCTTAATCAGCGGTCTACCGGTATTTTGTCCAACAGCATATTTTCAAGAATTCTGCTCCATTTTCATCCTGGCCTATAATAAGGGTTTCATTTAAGATCTAGCAAAATGAGACAGCAAAAACTTCTTGCAGTATACCAGTAATCTTGAATCTACACTGCTTCTTTAAAGGTATAGCCCATGTGGTGGGTTGAGGTGAATCCCTGAAACTGCAATACATTGTTTTGAATTTTCATTACTTTACCAGTCATGTAAATTTTGTGAATTTGGCTATTGAAAATAAAATTTGTTTTATCTGATTGAGACACATGTACCTGAAAAGTGGTCGCCAAATTCTGAATCTACTGGAATGGAATCACAATCATGACAGAGTTAGAAACCAAGGCTCATCTGCATCTGCACAGTCAGTATAATTCAGTATGTGTATCATCATGTAGGAGGATCCATTCACATTGGCCTGAGATGTGTAAAGTAATTATCTCCATACTCTGGAATATCATTTACATATCATTTAACATTCTGTGCTAGAAATTTAATGGTGTTTTACTCCGCTTTCAACAGTATTTCAGTCATATCATGGCAGCATCACACAAATTCATGTATTTCCTGGGATTCACCAGTACTAGGCTAGGGCTCTGAAGTATCTTGCCCAAAGACACTCCCATGAAAAAACCAGCAGATCGAACCCCAGACCTAATAATGTGCAAATTCATCTTTTACTCTTTACCAAACGACAAAAATTTAGACTTGTCAAAATTGAAAGCATTTGCAGACGACAATTTAATGTGGGCCAAACGATAGAATATGTCTTTGATAGGGGAGAAAATATTGTGGGAAAAGGAGAAAATGCTGGTTACCAACATTTTCTCCTTTTCCTACAATGTTTTCAAAAGGCTTATTTCTCAGGGTCGTAAAATCTCGAGATTGTGTAGTAAAGGGTTAACATACAATCCAGTGCTGTAATGACCCAGAGGCATAAACCTTTTCAGAACATTGTAGGAAAAGGAGAAAATGCTGCTGGTGACTAGTATTTACCTTTAATTCAACAATTGTTTCTCCTGTTTCAAATACAAATCATTTAGATCCAATACAAGCTATGTCGTCTACAAATGTTTTCAATCTAGACAAGTCCAAAATTTTGTCATCTGCTAAAAAAAAAAAGAAAACACCAAGATTCCATTGATATGTGCACTGACCAGATTAGGGAAAGATAATTGGGTTCTACGTTCAAATTTGTGTCACCCAAGAAATTCAGCCAATTTTTTTTAAAAAATGGTGCAGATTTAATTCAACACATTGAGTTTCAATTGCATTTCTAAAGTGTTATACACCCCCCCCCCCTCAAATACTTAGCCTTGTCCAACACTAAAGCATTTGCGGAAAAACAAATATTTCTCAAATAATGAAATTTGTCTGTGATACAAGAAAAATATTGTGGAAATAGGAGAAAATGTCGGCTACCAACTTTTTCTCATATTTCCACCATGTTTTCAAAAGCATTTTTTCAATATCGTAAAAACTAGGGATTGCTAGGTAAATGGCCAATCTCGGAATAAATATGCGTCGCGTATATCCGAGGTTCAGACTACATTCATGCACATTTAATCATTATCTGCATTCTCTGCGAAGAAAATGGGTCAGTCGGGTGCTGCGCAAAAATGAAAGATCACTTTCATCTCACAGGTGCCCGGCGAGCGACAGTATAATTCATGTATTACACACTAAGTAATAGTAAAGTAGTGTGTAATATATGAATTATACTGTCGCTCGCCGTTCACCTGTGTTTCATCTTACTAGCCGATATTCATTAATCAGAAAGTGCTTACGTATCCTGATCCAACAGTAAATGCGGAAATCAATACAGATATATAGCGATAAATCTGTTTTTAACACAATAAATATAAGATGAACGCAAGGCGACTTACTGATTCGAGAATGCGAACTGAAATCCGCATCAGTTTTCAGACAGTTCGCTCATTCTGTATGTTTACACGGAGCTTCTTGTTCAAAACAAAAGAAACAAATCCTAAAATACACGCCCGTTTGTTCTTTCTGTGTCGCTCTTCGGCAAATTCGGTAAACGAACTTGGTTTTCTGTCGAATATGATTCTCACGACCGTCACACCGTCCTCCATTTTGTTTTTCGTTTACCTTAGCTCCAAGGTATCACGTGGTGTAACTACGTCATCGTTATTGATGTAAACAAAAGTTAGAGATACCTGGTAGTATTTCTTGTAGTTTTGAAAGTAATTCTTTTGCCAGCGAATGGAACTTTGACCAATCGCACATTAAGAGAGTGTCATCGTTATATTAATTTACATAGTTTTAAATGGTATGATTAAAATTTAACTTCATTTTTTACCCCGCATTGTTTACATTTGGACTTTATTGGACTTTAATAAAAAGATGGGCATCATATCCACTTAAATTGTGAAAGTACACAAGTGTAAAGTTGGGGATTGTTGCCTTTAGGTTACATTTAGTATGTGCAACACCTCTATATTTACCTGTAAAATGACAAATGATCTCTTACTTTATAATTATTATGATTAAATTCCTCATCACAAATCCAACAATTTGTTTCTCTGAGTAGTAGGATAATGAGAGTTCTAGGAAAAAAAATCATTTAAGCCGATTCACCACGCTTATGGCTTACCCCCACTCTTAACAATCAACCACACCCTTATGCCTGGCTAACATGCTTAACAATCATCACCCCCTTATCCCACACAACACGCTTAAACAAATCAACCCCCTTATGCACAACACACAAATTAACAAGATAACCATACAAATACTTTAAGTAATTTTATAAACACAAACATGCTTATAAAATCCAACGCAATGGCTAACCAGTCAGCCAGGCAATCAGCCATATCCCCCATCAACCAATGCATTTAACCATCATATGTCAAGCTAGCAACAAGTTAGCATAACCTCTTTCTTGAACGTTTTTACTTAAATTCATTTTTTAAAAAAAATTAAAAAAAAAATTTGTTTTCAGGGTAAACCCTACCTTAAGCTATACCAACACATCAACCAACGCATTGGCTAACCGGTTAACCATATGCTGGACTTATAACGAGAACCAGGCTTAAGATTTTATAAGAAAAAAAAAAATTTTTTTTTTTAAATTAAAAAAATTTAAAAAAATTAAAATTTGAATTTTTGTTGGGTTAAGTGAATATAAAAATATATAAAGATGAGTGTGTTAAGAAAATGTAGATATAGAGTATTAAAAGATATTTAGAGGGTAGAAATAAACAAAATAGACCTAAACTTTAGTTTTAAGTGTTTTGGAATAAAAGTATTTCCAGATATTGATGAACAAAAATATTTTTTATTTATGTTTGCCAAACTACTACCAAAAGTTTATTATGAATACAGCAAACGAAAATTAAAACAAACTGATTTTGACACAACTCTTTATGTGACTTGGCCGTGTACTGTCTTTACAAGTTCTGTAGGTAGTTTCGACCCAATTTTTATAGTCATCAATATTTCACATAATAAAAGTGATAGATTTTTAGAAACTTACAATAAAGCTTTGTTAGATTTAGTTGGGAGTGATATTAGATTTTTTATTCAAAATAGAAATTATATCTTACGACCACTACTTACGTTTAAAACTTTTGATAGGTTTAGAGATTGGGATATTACTTATTTTATAGGAATAGCAAATGAAGTAAATATAGATTGTGATGAATTAAGAGAATTTACAGAAAGAGGTGGAAGTGATCTTTCAGAAGGAATTGGATATTATTTAAATCCTGATATTAACTTAAATCAAGTTCGAGGAAATAATAATATTGACAATACTGATAATTCATCAACTACCCAAAAAATTAACGGGGTAGAAACATTTTATTTACAAGATTGTGTAGTTTGTATGAGTGAAAAACCTAATATGATGTTTTGCAATTGTGGTCATATACCTATACGCAGTAATTGTAATAATTTACAAAATTTTGAAGAATGCCCCGTTTGTAAAATAAAATGTTCTATTAAGAGAAAAATATAAATATTTAACCTTTTTACCAAGTTAAATATTTTGAATACAGTAATGTCCCCAAGCAAATGTATCTATCTGATTATCTAAAATAAATCTTTTATCATCATTAGCACTTAATGCAACCGTATTTATTTCTTCTGTAAATATCACATGATTATAACTTCTAATTGTTTCCATTTTACTAAGTTGTTCTTTTCTTGTAAACAAACAGTTTTTATAGTCTTCATGTATAATATCCTTTTCAATAACAGATTTTTTAATTCCCTTACATTTTTTACTTTCATTACCATCCAACGTTTTATAACTATACAGCTTTGCTCTTAACCCTACAAACTCTTCTATATTTTCTCCCCCACATTCATCCTTAAACATCCCAATTACTTTTTTGTTTAAGCCTGTTGGTATACCAGAGGGATGGTCTTTAGGGTAATTACTTGTATCAAATCTTTCATTTACATCTTTTGATATATCCTTGTAAAAATCTTCAGTTTCAATCACATACATCAAACTATCTGTATCAGTAAACAAAAGTTTTGCTTTTTCACCATATTTTACTTTAATATAATTATAATGAAAGTCATACATCAAAGTTTTACTTAAATCAAGAATACACATACCTAAATAAACTGGTTTATTAAAGGTTAAGTGTGTCTTTTTCATATGCATTCCTATTAAGTTTTCATCAAAAACTTTTACATGCTTAAAGTTAGGTTTAGCGGCTAATTTTTCTGCCTTTTTTATATCATTAACTAACCTAAAATCAGTCCGGTTTCTAATGTTTTCCATTGTCTTACCAAACACACTGTTGTTCATTAACTTAAAGAAAGTTTTTTCAAACTAATTTGTTGCTTTTGTCCTCAGTTTTGTATTTAAATCGATATAAGGTTTTTAACCAAGCACTTTCTTTAAATGTTATTCCTCTATGAATTTTTGTTATTTTTAAACCTAAGTATTCGTATAATTTTAAATTTTTATGATGAACAATATAATTTTCTTTATCATTTAAATTTGGAATTAATTTTTCTACAATACTTATCTTTAAATTTTCTGGAGCTAAAGGATAATCATTATGTAAATCATGTAATTCTTTAGGATATTCTAAATTTACTTCTAATATACAAAGGTGTCGTCTCCAATTTTTTAATTCTGTTTTATTCATCCATTTAAAACCATGTGTTGGAAGACAGTCAGATATTGCCCAACCGTAAAGATTATTAGCATCAAGGTAAATAATAAATTCACTTAATAAATCAGAAACATAATCTTCACCCATATATTTATTATTAGCTTTTGCATATCTGGTGCTAATCATTGACACACCTCCTCTGATACCTTTTTCTATCATTAAGAGCATATCAGGGTCTGATAAAAGTTCAAGGTTTACTTTGGTTGTTTTTAATGCAGCATCCCAAGCCAAACCTGGTGCTGTGTAATAATGAGCAGGGTCTAAGTTATAATTTTTACAACAAACATTTCTAAAGTTTTCAAAGATATCAGCTAAAAGCAAAACATCAACTTCATTATACAAAGTGTGGTAATCCTTAAAAGTTTTCATTTCAAATTCTTCCCAAACATTTAATGCGTGAGCATAACCTTCATCAGTTCTATGTTCATTAGTTAAACTTGAATAAAATTTTTCTTTAGGTGGTAACCGAGTTTCTTTTAACTTTTCTGGTGAATCCATATACTCATAAGGATATACCCCCTTTTTAATTACTAAATTAAGTTTATTTCCTGAATAATACTTTTTAACATTATTAAAATCATTTTTATCTAAATTATTAGCAAGTGTGCTCAAACTGTCTGCCATAAACTTTAAACTATCAAGAAATTTTATCTGATGATAAATAAATTTAGTGTTTCCGTTTTTGTCAGTATAACTTCCAACAGGTATTTTTTTAGTAATACTAATATACTTTTCATCATTGTTAGGTATGCAATCAATATCTCCATCAGTTTCACCAAGATTTTTTATAAATAAATGATTGTCATATCCACTTAAATTATGAAAAAATACAGGAGTAAACTTAGGTTTTTTATGTTTAAGATTACATAAATTATGTGCGGCACCCCTATATTTACCAGTAAAATGACTTGGTCTCTAACCTTATGATTTTTATCAGTAAAATTTCCTTCGCCACAAATCCAACATATACTTTCTTTTTTTTTTTATAACTATCTGATTCTTCTTTGTTGAATATTATTCCTTTTTCTGGTATATTAGAAATCTTTTTAATATCTTCTGTTAACATTTCCACAAATTTTTGTGGGGCATTCTCTCCTGTGTAACTTACTAATTTGGATTTAAATATTTCTTCATCAAAAGATTTAATATAATAACAAAAACTTGATGGTTCGTGTTTTTGAGTTTTTATTGTATAACTTTCTATTGTTTTTGGTTCTAAATTATAATCATCTAATGGTTTGATAAAACTCTCAAAATCAGCATATACAACAAATGGCACCTTTTCTGATTTATAAAAGTTTTCAAACTTTAACATTGTTCCTTTTTCAGGTAGTTTTATACTAACAGATTCATGTTCTTTACAGAATTCCATATGTTTATCCAAGGATTCTTGACGCCAAAAAGGATTTAAACATCTTAAACAAAAATAACTTTCACCATTATGTTTTGATACCTGAGAGGACAACGAACGACTAAGATTATTAACTAAACAGTAATGTTTTACTCCGTTTTTTTCTATTAAAAGTAGGATTATATCATTTTTCCTTTTATACGTAAAATTACTATTTCTACGAGGGTAAATAATATTATTTTTTTCATCATAACCAAGAACTGTAATGGATATTGTTGGATTTTGTTTTTCAAATTTGTCAATATCTTTTAAACTAACAGGATACTCTATTCCTTTCATGTTTATTTCATTTTCCTTTGATTTTAAATTTTTGTCAGTATTTTCTGGATGTTCTTCTTTAGGGTTTAATGCTCTTAAAACACACCATGAAAAACACTTATTATCTTTATTTTTAATGTTAATAATAGCTTTTTTAAGGGCTAATTCTCTTGGTAATGGAATGTATGATTTTGCTCTCATAGGATTATATGATACGGTGTGTAATTGTAAATCAAGCACCCTATAAAATCTCCATCCAGTTTCTGTTACCCTCAAAAATCTTTCAAAATCCTCCAAAACCTCTTCCATCATAGTATCATACAAATCATTTGCATCGGTTCCCCTTAGATTAAGAACAAATAAACCAGAATGAAAATTAGCATTTTTTGTTTTTAAACCTTCTTCAGTATCTTTTATCAAAGTACATTGAAGAACTAATTTTACTTTTCTACCTTGGTTATTATTTAAAGCATTTACTATCTCATTACGTGTAAGTTCAAGAAAATCACGAGGCCCATAATTGCTTATACCTTCTATGGTATATCGTCTTACAAACCCTCTTAAAGCTGATTCACCTTCTTTAATTACAACTTTATCTTTTTCACTATATAATTTTTTAATTTTATTTTTAAGAGCATTAAGTTCTGGTGAAATACTTGTAGGAACCACTCTAACTCTTTCTAAACTTTTTAATAACTCCTCAACTGCAGGTGGTGGTGTGGGTGTTGGTGTGGTTTTTGCAGGTGTAGTTGTTGGTTGTAAAACTGGAGTCCTTATAATTCCAATATCTCTATCTAATACTGGCGCTCCAGGATTACTTAAAAGCTCAATTAATTCAACTCGTCTAAGCCTTGAGTATCCTCTGATACCTCTTGACTTAGCTAAATTTTTCAGACCTTTTACTGTAAGTCTTCTAAACTCATTACTCATATTTTTATATAAAATTAAAATTCTTTAAGTCAATTTTATTATGAATTTTCTTTCATAATAAAATTTATTTAATGTCAAGTTTATATTTTTTATTCCAAACTCTTCCATTCCAGTTTTCAATCGTTTGATGGCAACGGTCTATAAATTTACCCGCTTTGTAAATTGATGGGAAAGTTGTTGTTTCTCCTGTTTCAACATCCTTTAAACAAACTTGTCTTGGGTTTCTTGAAATCCATTTCAATCTTTCATAATTAGGAACTTTATTTTCATTTCTTTTTTTACGCTTTATTTTGATTTCCTCCTCAGGGTATAAACCATGCTCTTTTGCTACATCGACTAATTTCTTTTTAGTCCAGTAAGAGTAAAACTTTATACCATTATCTTTCAAAAATTTTTTAAATCGATAATCTTTATCAATCTTATATAAAACAAAAATTACTTAATACACTACACTCATTTTATTCCCATCACTCTGAAAGTTAATTAATCTATCACTAATGATAACAGCATATGCTTCGTAATTTGCAGGAACATTTGCATGAAAATTTGCCTTAATTTGAATATCAGTAACAGAATACTTTAGCCTTTCACTCTGCTTTGATACATCAAACAAAAACAAAGGAAAGAGTGTTTTATAATCTGAAGGGGTAATGTTTGGATTTGATACCAACTCATCCATGTTAAAAAATTTAGTTCTAAACAAAGCAGCGTCACCGTATGCTCTACTAAATTGATTAGCAGCGAAATTTAAATTATAATCAACTGCTGGATATCTGGTTGAATTTAACATTGTATAAATATTTTTAATGTTTACGCTGTCAAATATAGACGGATTTTGTGTTTGGTCGCCCCTTTTACCAGTTTGAAAGCCAACAATAATAAAACGTGGCACTTCAGGAGATGATTTAACTGATAGTCTCCAAGTAAATGTTTTTGACTGTGGAACCGCAATAGAGTCACATTGTATCATTCTATACCCAACTGGAAATTTTTCTTTTTTCTCGATAAATTTATAAAGTTCCATCTTCTCATTATCTGCTGGCATCACATGAGGCATAAACCATGATATTTTAAGTAAATTAACTCGACCGTCAACAACAACAGGATTACTTCCACCATCTACAGCATTGCTTTTAAAAATTGCATCATTATCATCATTTCTTGTTAAGGTGAGAGTTTGTTTCATTCCATATAGAATTTTATTATAATCTTCACAAAAACCAAATATATGTTTCAAGGGTACCCTAAAACTAAAGGTTCCAACTGGATTTGAACTAAAAATATACTGTCTTCTTATTGAAAAACCATTATTGTCCCCACTGTTTGCATTAGTTCCGCTATCCTTATACCATAATTGGTTTAACCCTTGTGATTTAGCTTAATCATCCGGATATTTTAGCAAGCCGAGCATTGTGGTAGCCTGAACAGGGTGTGTTATGCTTTCAATTTCTTGTCCACTAAGTTGGTATCTGATATTTTTAAACAGATGCAACAAGCCATTATTTGTTATCGTAATCTCATTAACAGCGCCATAAGCTGTTCCATCATTTCTTACTAATTCACATATGAAGAGTAAATAAGACTCAGAAGGATGAGTAAAAAGGTCTTGTGTTTCGATGTTAATCCTAATATCTCCTCCAGAGTTGTTTAGATTGGTGCCTGTGATAGGTTCATACTCAAAGTGTTCATATTCATCAATACTATCATCTTTTAAAATTGGCGATTTAATGTTTAAAATGTCCATTTTTTATATGCAATTATAATTTTTAAATCAAAATTATAATTGAGTTGAGTTTTAATACTCTATCCAAAGTTGAGGAATGATTTGTTTTCATCATTAACAAAAACACCTTTAAGTCTAATGGTTTTAAGTTCTTCTATTTGTAAACCTAATTTCATTTTTGGATAAATTCTGTTTCCATAAACAGTTGTTACTATTGGTATATTGTTGTCTTCTAAAAAATCATTTACCTCTTTTTCAAAACTTTTTATGATATCACCTTTTTCAGGAGACAATTTTACAATGACCTTTTTATAACCATAATTTGTATCATTGACTTCAAGAACCTCACAATCTTCATGAAGGTTAAAGTATGTATAAAAGACGCCAACTCTTTTTGTATTGTATTTTTCGTATTCTGATATTCTAAATTTTAGTTTTGACATTCTTTTTTATTTAATAAAATAAGTTACTTAACTTAAATTCATTTCATAATACTTTAATCCCCGAACCACTATTTAATTTCTTAACTAAATCCTGAATTTTAATTGCACTTCCATCTATTAAGGTATTAATATTTTGTGTTGCAGGTTGAGTTGTTGTAGGCTTTGGAGTATACTTTTCTAAAATCTTTTTAGATTTTGGTGTCAAAGCCTTTTCAACTAACTTCTTTCCTGCATCAACCGCGGCACTCTTTCCAACCTCTAATGCCTCCTTTGCTCCTTCCTTAGCAACACTCTTCCCAATATCAAGGGCAGAAGATGCAATTTGTTTTGCGGCATTGCTTGTAAAGAGTCTTGCTAAAAAATTAGCTATGCTATCAAAGATTCCGGCACCTCCATATGAATATTTTCTTTTAAATCCTCTCTTTCTTGGTGTAATCATCTTTATAATATAGACATTAAATTTTTATAACGGCTTGAATCTAATACACCTTGCCTTTTTAATTCATCACATATCCTTACCAACTCATTTCTTAAACCAGTATTGCCGGCTTCTTTACTTGCCATTAAGAGGTCTAATCTTTCTAATAATGCCCTAATATTTCCCCAAATGGGCCTAAGTATTTTATACCACTTGGTTCCTTTAGAGGCTTTAGGGTATTTACTATCAGGATTGTTATCACGATAAATAGCGTTGGTTTGTATCATTAATTTAGTATATTCATCAAGATCCCTATCTTTATAAATGTTTTTATCTGGTACTTTAGCAACAATTAGCTCCCATAGACCGGGCGTTCCTTTATAATATCTATCACCAACCTCAATATCATCATCATCAAGCACAACTAATTTGTCACAAATATAAAATTTGCCACCTTTGTCATGTAAACCATATGTTTTATCAACATCAGTTTTACTAACAAATTTTGTTAAATACTCCTTTGCAAGTGGTCCAATAATATGTGAAGGTTCATCTTTCCACCATTCCCTCTCCCCAAAAGTTGGCACTTGTCCTTCAGTGGTCCAGGCTTCTATTGTTGGGTAATTTGGTAACTTAATAGAAGCCTGTTGTTGTGGCAACTGTTCGATACCCTCTTTAATAGGTTTAAGTCCTTCTGTAATCTCCTTTGTTGCTTCTCTTTGTGTTTCTGTAATAGGCTTAAAAATTTTTGAAAGACCAGTTTGCAATTCAATTTCACCTGTTTTCTCTGCAAGTTGACTATCCCTAATTTTTTTCTTTATCTCAAGATACTCTTTTACAATTTGGTCCCTTTTCACGGGGTCAGTTATCTTTAAAAACGACATTTTATATTACAAACATAATTTTTATATCGTTTTAACGTAGTTTTTATTTAAGTTAAGTTTTTATTTAATTTTTTGCATAGGTTCTAATCAATATTTTTTATTTCACATGCGCAAGAACATTTAAATTTAGGACATTTAATACGGAAGGCTGCCCCCATGGTTTTTCTCAACCATCCTCCAAAAGGACTCGTGCGCTTCTTGCCTCCCCCTTTCAATTAATGATTCTTCATTTTCAGCTGTTATCTTCCTTTTTAACTTTGTTCTAATTTCATTCTTCATAGCTTTGTATTTCTCCAATTCCTCCATTATCAATTTGAATTCATCATCAGATATATGATTGTCAAGTAATGCTTTTGATATATGTGTAGTTAGTGTATCCAACTTTGACTCTGCTAACATCTTAATTTTTAAATGCTTTTCAGCCCTTGTTCTTGTTGTTCTAACTATATATTTCCCTATAATTGAAGCTACCCCAACACCCAAAGCAGATGCCTCTAATGCAATAGTTGCGGGTATCGCAACAACAGTTGAAAGTAAACCTATCCCCCCGGCACCTGCTGCCATAGCCACCGTAATCAAAACTGTATCAACATTATCAACACCTTTAGATATTCTCAAATACTTTTTTGCCATTGCGTCTCTAATTTTAACTTCATTTTCAAGAAAAGATTGAACTTCTGATATATTTTATAAACGGTATGAATGACCATTGTCATTGCTCATTAAGGATAATTCAATAGGAGGTGCATTAGGTGTATTGCGTTCAGTAGGTAAGTTTGGATAAATTTTTTCTTTCATCTCCATTTTTATTAGAGGGATATTTTTTTTTTTAATTGTGTAATAAACGAGGCATAAAAACTCATTCTCCTCAACTTTTACGGGTCCAATTGAGTTGTTTGTAATAGTAATGACGGCATCCACGGTATCCTCAAGGATAACTTCATTTGATAAACGTTTAAATTTTAAATTATAAGATAAAGAGGTTAAAACTACTCCTTTACTCATCATAAATCCAAAACCTAATAGTATTTGTTTTGTTTCACCAGGCTTTAGTATTAGGGGTTGTTGACTGAAAATTTCCCAGGTTA
This sequence comes from Tridacna gigas, assembly GCA_945859785.2. Classification (NCBI taxonomy): domain Eukaryota; kingdom Metazoa; phylum Mollusca; class Bivalvia; order Cardiida; family Cardiidae; genus Tridacna; species Tridacna gigas. Next base: position 17,273,618 of record OX244036.2, read on the forward strand.
ATGAATTTATGATGTTTTAAATTTTGCAATGGTTTCCAATAAATTGTTTTTGGTTGAACTATTTTAGGTTTTGCTCCAAATTTAAAAACATTCATTTTTTATTTTTGTTAAAAAATTATTTATAATATAGCCCCTAAAATAGGTATATTACCAAATGGACTATTAGGGCCTAAAAGAAGTCCTTTTCCATCATAAAACTTTCCTCCTTGTTTTAAATATAAACCATCACCAACAGATTCCAATCCTTTACCTTTAGCTGGCCAAAGTTAAAGACCTTTTCCATCAGTTTCTACTCGGCAAACGCATCCACCTTTTTAAGGTAAAGACCTGACCCCATTGCTTTTTGAACCCCTGATGATGCTAAACCAGATAGGGCACCAACGCCTAAAGCTGGTAAAACAGTCCTTGCTAATGTAGGTAGAACTGATGAGGCTAAACCTGCTAACATTCCAAGAAAACCTCCTTCCATCTTCATATTATGTTTAAGTTGTTTTTTAGTCATTCTAATTGTGATGCCTTTTCCATTCTCATAGGCTTTAGCCATTTTCTTTGCTTGTGATTTGTTAATTGCTATAACATCATTACCTTCTAAATCTTCATAACCTAAACGAATACTTACTGGACAACCAGCTTTAACTGCATATTGAAGTTTCTCTTTTTGTCCATCTGATATATTTACTTTAACAGTAGTATAACTTGTCATTTTATATATATTTTATTTTTTATTTATCCCGCTTCTCTAATATGAAATCTGATTGTTAAATTCTCACCTCTAAGATTTAGTAATGTTCCATCTTGGTCTGTAATTGATACATTAAGGTTATCTATTACATCTAATGTTAATGGTAGGTAAACCAGATTTACTGGATTTTCTATTATTTTATACCCTGGTGAAACATTAGGAAAAAATGAATAAATAGTGTTTTTTGTTGAACCATTAACATAGCTTCCCGAGATTAAATCTATGTTAACGAGTAAACTATTAATACTAAGAATATTTACTACATTTTCTGATTCATGAAAACCTTGTGTATATTTAGCACGAGTAAATCCTAAAACTTTAGCAATAGAATTTGGTTGATTAAAATCTACTTGATAGCCATCTTCAAGAGTAAGAACAGACTTTAAGGTATTGGTGTTTGCAGAGATATTAATAAAATACTCTTCATTAACTACATCGTAATGCCCTTTTTTCCTCATTTCTTGGTGAATGACATCATTAATATCAACAAGGTCATAACTTCCTTCTGGTATTTTTATTTTTTCCCATGAAGCACCATTGTCTGGTGAATAAACTAAAGTGTCGTTGTTAGAGTCAATGTTTGGAAATGAATAGTAAGTTTCAAGGTTAACCAATGCTATTTCATATTCTTTATCCTTATCTAATTGAAGTGGTGGGATAAACCTTGTTCTGAAACTTGTTTTGTTGTCACTTACAATAATTTGAAATGATGTTTTATGTTCTGTATTTTTAACAATTTGTTTCAGCAAATCTTCCATTTTTAATTTACTAAAAAGATTATTTATATGTGTAAAAATATATCTTTTTGCTTAAGATATATTTTTTAAATTTAATGATTCTTTGGTTTATAAACAGATGAGTGTCCATCAGTAGATTTATCTAAGCTGTAATAAAATAAAAAGTTTATTTTTCTTATTTTTTCCACATATACCATAATTTTTTTTCTATGTTCTCTATGTTTTTTATTAGTTCTATCTTCCTCTTCAGTTTTAAAAATCTTTGCCCACCGATTTATATTAGAAAGTAATTCTAAAATATGGTTTTGCATAAAAAGAATACATAATTCTTTTTCATTAATACCTACTAGACTTTTTGCATAAGAAAGAAACTCTTTTCTTAGATTTAACAAAATAAATAATTTTCTAAAATATCTTGGTGTACAAACTTCAAATTGTTTTGGTAAATTAATTTCTATATTTTTAATTATACAATCCATAATGTCATTTACACTATAATCATTTAAATTATATTTATTACCCCTTGTATTAATAGCTGCTTTTGCCATTTTACAATTAATACTTAATTTTTCTTAAGTTATTTTCAATTTTTTAAAATTTTTTAAAAAAATTATTTTTTTTTTTAAAAAATTATACCGACTTAGGTATATAAAAGTTATCAAATCCATTTCTGTACTTACCATTTTCTTTTTTACTGGTTAAATCAATGATAACAAAACCATGAGGTCTCTCCCAACCTGTTTTACAAAATTCACGGAACTCATCCTTGGGCATATCATCTCCTATATGGTCACTATAGATATGATTAAGATTTTTAAGGTCTTGCCTAAATAAACAAATAAAATTTGCGTTCTCTCTAATAGTTTGCCGAGGTAATCTAAAATAATTTTGTGATAAATAAAAACAGTCAACATTACTATGTCTTCCTCGGATGTAATAACATTCACATTTGTTTTGCTTTTCTAAAAGTAAATAATCAAAAATCATTAAATTTTTGTTTTCTGAGTTTAACTCTCTCGGGTCAGGAACATCCCCAGCACTATCAAAAAAAAACTACAATTTATATCAGATTTTTTATTAACCGTTTTAACCCACTCTTCAACTAACGCTGTAGGAGAAACATTTAAATCTTGAACTTCATCTCTTATATTAATCAACCTTAGAATAAGTTCTTTTGGTAATTTCTCTTCAAAAGCTTTTTTAAGTATGCGGTACTCTGGTTGAAACAAACTTTTGCCAAAAACGCATAAGTTGTCATAATCAAGCCAATCAGGCCTTAGCAAAAGGTTAAGTAGAAGAGTTGTTTTACCACATCCTGACTTACCAACTATTACTGCCCTAATACGCTTTGGTAAAAGAGGGTGGTTAAATCTCTTTGTTATTATTTCATTCCATGATAAGTTTACAATATCCATTTTTTTATATTAAAAATTTTAATTTTAATATAAAATGTATTGTGTTAAATGTAAAAAACAAACTGATACAACTGATATAGAATATACGGTTAGTAAAAACGGAAGAAATATGAAACGTGGTAAGTGTGTAAAATGTGGAACAACTAAAACACAATTTATTAAAAAACAAAAGGGTGGGTCGTTGTTAAAAAAGGTTATCAATAACTTACCTGTTGAAATGCACTTACCTGGTCATAATTTTACTAGTCCGGGCACCAAATTAAAAAAAAAAGACTCAATCCTGATTTAACACCAAAAGAATGTTCAAAACCTGTAAATCGTGTAGATAAAGCAGCATATCATCATGATATCTGTTATCTCAAACATAATGATACTGCTACAAGAAATGCTGTTTGTGATAAAAATATGTTAAAGGAGTTAAAAGGAATTTACAATCCTTTTATTAAGGAAAGAATGGAACGAGGGTTAGTTTCCTCATTAATAGGGACCAAGGCTAAATTTGGAATGGGGATTAAAAAAAAATTTCAACATGATAAATTTATCGGAGGAATAACATAAACCCGTAAAAAGAAAATTTAAGAAAAGGAGAGTTAGAGTAAACGGTATTGATAGGATATGGGCTGCAGATTTAGTAGACATGCAAGCATTTTCTAAATTTAATCGCGGTATAAAATATCTTCTTGCTGTCATTGACATCTTTTCAAAATACGGCTACCTAATACCATTAAAAGACAAAACAGGAAAATCTGTTTCTGTTGCATTGAAGAGTATTTTTAAGGAAAGAAAACCTGATAAAATGTGGGTGGATAAGGGTAAAGAGTTTTATAACAAAGAAGTTAAAGTTTTGGTTGAATTATATTCCACTGAAAATGAGGAAAAATCCAGTGTTGTTGAGAGATGGATTAGAACAATGAAAGAAAAAATGTGGAAGTATTTTTCTGCTCACTCAACAAACGTTTACATTAACGTGTTACCAGAACTTGTTAAAGAATATAATAACACGAGGCATTCTTCTATTAAGATGACGCCAACTGAAGCAAGTAAGAAGGAGAATGAAAATAAAGTTTGGAGAACATTGTATCCTGATTATAATCAAATAAAAGAAGATATAAAACCAAAGTTTTCTGTTGGAGACAAAGTAAGGATAAGTAAAAAGAAAAAGACTTTTGAAAAGGGTTATACCACAAGATGGATTGAAGAGGTCTTTACAGTTTCAGAAGTAAAACATACATCGCCTGTAACATATAAAATTGAAGATTTAAATGGAGAAGAAATAAAAGGTACCTTTTATGAACCTGAACTACAAAAAACAAGACAAGAGTTGTATAGGATAGAAAAGGTTATTAAAAAAGGAAAAAAGAAATCTCTTGTAAAGTGGAAACGTTATTCTGATAAGTTTAATTCTCTTGTAAAGTGGAAACGTTATTCTGATAAGTTTAATTCATGGGTTGATAATAGTGCTATTGTAAATATTTAAATATAAAAAAATGCAAGATATTTTAATTGATAATATAATTTTACCAAACAAACCCTTAAACAATTTTGAACTGGAAGATTCAGTAAAAAAATTAAAAATAAAAAATTTTAGGGGGGTATTTTTAAGAGCTACCCTACCTAAAAAAGTAAAAAACAAAGAATGCGGTATATTAAATCTTGATGACTTGAGTGGGCCTGGTACTCATTGGGTTGCTTGGTATAAAAAAGGTAAAACTAAAATTTACTTTGACAGTTATGGTATACAACCACCTATTGAAATGATTGATTACCTAAAAACTCCAATACATTACAATACCGACCAATTACAACAAGCAGGGCAAGTATTTTGCGGTCATTTATGTTTGTACATTCTTAAAGAACTGGGTTTAGGTAATAAATTCCAAAATGTTTTAAATAAACGTTTTTTAGGATTATATAAAAAAATGCCCGTTGATAAATTTGGAAGAATGGATGATGTTAAAACAAGTGGTGATGGTGTGTCACTCGCTTACATAAGTAATAATTTTTTACGAAAAGATGGAACAACCACCGTTACCGGTTCTATAAATATGGGTGGTAACACATTAACGAGGGTTAGTAATCCAGTAAATCCCCAGGATGTTGCTACAAAGAACTATGTTGACTCTAACACTGGGTTGTTAGATGAAAATGGAGGATATAATGTACAAGGATATTTAAACATGAATTATAATGTTATAAAAAATGTTAAGGAACCAATAGAACCAAGTGAAGTTGCTACTAAAAACTATGTGGATGATAGTGGCAAAGCAATAGTACAACAACAAGATGGTACTTTTTCTGCTGTTGCAGATATAAATATGCAAGGATATACTTTAACGAATTTTATAGAACCTGCAGAACCACAAGATGTCGCAACTAAAAATTATGTGGATGTTGCTAATCGAGCTTTTGTTTATGGAGCTGGTGGTTATATAGCAGGTGGTGACATTTCTATGGGTTGAAGAAGAATTTCCAATGTTGGAACACCTATAGAAAATCAACAAGTTGCAAATAAGTTTTACGTAGATACCGTTGTTGAGATGGTTACATCGGGTGATAAGGCTTTAACAAAAAACCAAGATGGGTCTTTTTCAGCGGCTGGCAAAATAGACATGGGCGGTCACTCAATCACCGGCTTACCAAATCCTATAGACCGTGGCGCCGCTACCAATAAAAATTACGTTGATAATGGTGGTGCTATTGTAAAAAATCCAGATGGAAGCTTTACAGCAATATCTGACGTAGACCTCCAAGGCTTTTCTATAAAAAACGCTGCGGCACCTGTAGAAGAAAGAGATTTAGCAACAAAATCCTACGTGGATGGAAAAGTATCACTTCCTTCTCTCACAGGTCCTAAACCCATTATAAGCGTGTGTGCCGAGGAACAGGGGCCCCTAGGAGATGGTAATTACGAGTTTTCCTTTGGTAATGGAAACACGGGAAGGAGTCATGGGATAGGAGGTTATTGTATGACTGCTCCTGGTAGAATTATAAGAGGGTCTTTAATGGTTGCTAAAGGTAATAGGTTTTTGCAAGAAGAGTCAAAAGTTAACATAGTCATAAACGGAGTTGAACAGGTTGACTACTCCATAATAAAAAAAGCAAAAGAAAATTGTAGTTGTGTTGTTTTTCCTCAGCCTTTAGAAATAGACCAATGTGACACTATAAACTTTATAACAAGGTCTACCAACCCCAACGCAAAAAACGCGTATTTGACGATACTGATAGAGTTGGACTTTTAAAAATTATTTAACCTGGTAAAAAGGTTAAATATTTATATTTTTCGTTTAATAGCAGAAGTTGTTCTACACATTGGGCAACTATCTAATGATTTTAAATTATCACGATTATCACATATAGGTATATGGCCACAATTACAAAAAAGTATATCCGGCTTATTTTCACAACATATTACACAGTTTTCTTCTTTAATTGTTGCTTTATTGTTAATAGGTGAAGGTGGAGGAGAGGGTGGAGGAGAGGGTGGATGAGAGGGTGGTGGTAATGACTCATTTTCATCTTCATCTACATCTGATACATCTGATACATAATATTCATCACAAACTATTCCATTTAATATATCTGTTTCTCTCTTTATTTCACACCAATCAGGTTCATTGTTAAAATCTAAATAAAGCCACCAACTTCTATAAACTGATTCACGACTTAAATTTCTTCCATTAATCATTTCAAATTTGTCAATAAACCTACCTAAAAAGTCGTTATCATTATCTTTTAAAAATACAAATAACATGAATGTATTAGACCATGGAAGATTATTTACATCAAATTCTCCTAAAGTAATATCCATGGTGCTATAATTTCTTTTTTTTTAATTTTTTACTAAATTCATAATAGATAGCAGGTTTTGCTCTTATTAATTTATTTAAATAGTTATTACTATTAACATTACATAATGTTACTACCTTTGAATATGGATTATTAAAATAATTTGGTTTAAACATTAACTTATTTTTTAACGTTTTTTCCAATTTTTAGCTCCACTGGCCGAAGGCCAGCGGGCTTATGTCATGGCCCGGTGTCCGTCGTGCGTCCGTCCGTCCGTCCGTGCGTGCGTGCGTGCGTCCGTCCGTCCGTCCGTCCGTGCGTTAACTTTTATTTCAAACATCTTCTTCTCTGAAACTACCCATCCAATTTTCATGAAACTTCACAGAAATGATCCTGCCATAGTCCTCTTCAGAATTTCTTGAAAGAATTTGATTCCTTCAAAAACTGTGGTTGCCATGGCAACAAAACTGAAAAATATTGGAAATCTTTAAAAATCTTCTTGTCTGAAACCATATGGCATAGGGCTACCAAATTTGGCATGTAGCTTTATGTCGTAGACCTCTATCATGTTTCTTGAAATTATAGCCCTGGGGTCAAAACTGGCTCTGCCCCAGGGGTCACAAGTTTTACATAGGCTTATATAGAGAAAACTTTAAAAATCTTCTTGTCTGAAACCATAAGGCATAGGGCTACCAAATTTGGCATGTAGCTTTATGTAGTAAACCTCTATCATGTTTCTTGAAATTATAGCCCTGGGGTCAAAATTGGCTCTGCCCCAGGGGTCACAAGTTTTACATAGGCTTATATAGAGACAACTTTAAAAATCTTCCTGTACCTAGCCATAAGGCCTAGGGCTACCAAATTTTGCATTTAGCTTGATCTAGTTGGGGTCTACCAAAAGTGCCCAAATTATAGTCCTGGGGTCAATTTGGCCTCATGCTTGGGGGGGGGGGTGTCACAAGATTTACATAGGGTTACACAGGGAAAACTTTTAAATCTTGGTGTACATAGCCATAAGGCTTAGGCTACCAAATTTTGCATAATTATAGCATTATCTAGTGGACAACTACAAAGAGGGCCCAAGTTACAACCCTAGGATCAAGTTTGGCCCTGCACCAGGGGTCACAAGTTTTACATGGGTTTATGGAGTGAAAAGTTCAGAAACTGTCTTGTTACTAGCCATAAGGCCAAGAACTCCCAAATTTGGCATGTTATTCTTCTAATACACATATTCCCCATTCAGTTCGACTGTAGCCCAAGGGTCAAAGTTTTATAAGGGCTTATATAGTGAAGACTTCTCTTCATGGTTTATATTTATAAGCCAGTAGAGCGATACAGGGCCATCATGGCCCTCTTGTTTTTTAAAATCTGGAGTATTAGTTATTCTTCCAAACATCGGCATTTTTTTATATATTTTTTATATTAACTTAACTTACAAAAATTCAATTTTTTTTTAACTTTCTTCATCTTCTTCACTCTCTTCATCTTCTTCATATTTATCAAAATCAACAAATACAAAATCTATAATATAAAATGGAAAAACATTTAAAAACTCTACTAGTTCATCATATTTACTCAAAATATCATTATCATCATCAGAGTATATTTTTAGTTGTAAATGTTCTGGAACATTGGTTTGTTTATCACTTGCAATTCCTAAACTTATGTAAAAACATGAAAAATATTTTTTAAATTTACTAAATTCATAGTATACAGCAGGTTTTATATAGCTCATTGCATCCACACAATTTATTGTTTTATAAGTATTATAAAATAAACCTATATAGCCAAAATATAAATTACCATAACAAGATTTAATGATTTGTTTACACTCCACTTTTCTTTTTAAAGTCCTTTCCAACTTTCCTCTAAACTCATCTGAAATTGCATTTAGCATAGACATCTTTTTTTTTTTTTTATTTTTTTTAGAGTAACTTAACCAACAAAAATTCAATTTTTTATTTTTCAATTTATTAAAGCTTTAGCCTAGCATATGGTTTGCCGGTTAGCCAATGCGTTGGTTGATGTGTTGATATAGCTTAAGGTGGGGTTTACCCTGAAAACAAATTTTTTTTTTAAAAATGAATTTAAGTAAAAACGTTCAAGAAAGAGGTTATGCTAACTTGTTGCTAGCTTGACATATGATGGTTAAATGCATTGGTTGATGGGGGATATGGCTGATTGCCTGGCTGACTGTTAGCCATTGCGTTGGATTTTATAAGCATGTTTGTGTTTATAAAATTACTTAAAGTATTTGTATGGTTATCTTGTTAATTTGTGTGTTGTGCATAAGGGGGTTGATTTGTTTAAGCGTGTTGTGTGGGATAAGGGGGTGATGATTGTTAAGCATGTTAGCCAGGCATAAGGGTGTGGTTGATTGTTAAGAGTGGGTGTAAGACATAAGCGTGGTGAGTTGGCTTAATTGGGGTAATCGGCTTAAATGATTTTTTTCCCTAGAACTCTCATTATCCTACTACTTCTCTGTTATGTTTTGCTTCTTCCTTTTCTGTTATTTTAATTGGTACCGGGTTTTGATAATATTTTTGATGAATTTTTTTTATATCCAGAGTTAACATATCTATAAAAACTTCCTCCGCATTTTCTCCACTATACTTTCTTTCTATAGGGGCACACACATCATCATCAAAAAATTTTATGATATAATAAAAACTGCAAGGTATGTGTTTTTGTCGTTTTATAGTATAACTTTTTTTATCGTCTGGGTGACAAGTGTCTATAGGTAGTAATATACGTTCAAAATCAGCGTATACAGCAACAGGAAACTTAAGTTTTCTATCATGATTTATAAACTGTACTGTGCTACCTTTTTCCGGCAATTCTAAAGTAACAGATTCATGCTCAGTGCAATATCGCATATGCTTTTCTAAAAATTTCTTACTACCAAAATGATTCAAACAAAGCATACAATATTCAACACCACCACGATCAATTACTTGTTCTCTCATTAACCCATTAAATTTTTTTATGAGAGCATAGTGCGTTTTGTTTCCATTATCAATAAAAAGAAGGTTTACATGCTTACTTTTCAAATTTTTGGTAGCCCTAACACGATTAATTTTTTTATTTTCTGTATACTCGAAAACATTAAAACTAATTTCTGGATTTTGTTTTTCAAACTTATCTATAGCATTAATTGCAACAGGCTATTCTATTTCATTCATATTTAAACTATTTTCCTTTGATTTTAAAACCTTATCAATTCTATTTTCATCTTTGTCTTTAGGATTTAACGCTCTTAAAATACACCATAAAAAGCATTTATTATCCTCATTTTTCATATTGAAAACCACTTTTTTGTTTGCAATCCATTCAGGTAAAGGTATATAACTTGAGGCTTTTACAGGGTTATAGGTGGCTATGTGTAACACAGATTTTATTACACTATGAAAAATCCAACCGCTTTCTCTTCTTTGAAAAATAGCAATATTTTCTAAAATTCTATTGATCATAATATAATATAATTCATCTAAATCAGTCTCCCTTAAATTTAGCTCATTTACGTGCGAAGAAAACATAGCAGGTACTGCATTGTCTGGGCCTTCTCTTTCTCTATACATATAACATCCAAGTTTCATTTTTACTTTTGTATTACGATTGTTTCTTAAAATATTTATTACAGCTTGGCGAGCAAGATTTAAAAACTCTCTTGGGCTTTTAACAGGTATTCCATTTGCTATATATTGTTTGGCCTGCCCTTTATGAGCGGTTGGACCCAGTTTAAAAACTAATTGTTCTCTTGATTTATATATTTTCTCTATTTTCTTTTTAAAGGCATTTAGTTCTGGTGAAATACTTTTAGGAACTTTTTTAACTTCTTGTAAACTTTTTAATAACTTCTCAACTGCGGCTGTAGGAGACGGTTTAGGTATAGGGGAAGGTAAAGGAGGTAATGGAACAAAGGGTGTAGGGGTTAATATAGGGGTCCTTATATTTCCAATATCTCTATCTAATATTGGCAACCCCCGATTACTTAAAAGTTCAATCAATTGGGCTCGTCTAAGCGTAGAGTATCCTCTGATATCTCTAAGCTTGGCTAAATTTTTTAGATCAGGCACTTTGAGTCTTCCAAATTCTGTAGGGTCAGGATTATTTAAAAGTTCAATCAATTGGGCTCGTCTAAGCGTAGAGTATCCTCTGATATTTCTACGCCTAGCTAAATTTTTTAGGCCTTTTACTGTGAGTCCTCTAAACTCATTATCCATTTTTATATATATAATATAAAAACTTAAGCTATATCAAAAAAATTTCATTATGACTATGTCATAATGAAATTACTGAATATTAAATCTATATTTATTCTTCCAAACTCTTTCATTCCCGTTAATAATTGTTTGGGGGCAACAATCTATAAATTTACCCACCTTGTAAATTGATGGAAAGGTTTTTATTTCCCGAGTTTCAACATCCTCTAAACTAACTTTTCTAGGATTATGCATAATAGTTTTTAATCTATCAAATTTAGGGTCTTTGCTTCTTACTAATATAAGTTTTTCACATTGTTTAAATGGCTCCTCTGGGAACAAACCATGTTCTTTCACCAACTCAACTAACTTCTTCTTATCCCAGTAAGAGTAAAAAAATATATTATTTTCTTTAAGAATTTTTTTTAAATCTGTTATTTTTATCACTTTATATAATGAACATAATTTCTTAATACACTACATTCGTTTTATTTCCATCAGATTGAAAGTTTATCAATCTACTATCACTAATAATAACAGCATATGCTTCAGTATCCGCAGGCACATTTGCGTTGAAACTCGCCTTAATTTGAATATCAGTAGCAGAATATTTTAACCTTTCACTCTGCTTGGAAACATCAAACAAAAACAAAGGATAAAGGGTTTTATAATCTGAGGGGGGTAATGTTAGGGTTTGATACCAATTCATCCATGTTGTAAAACTTAGAAATGAACAAAGCAGCATCACCATATGCTCTGCTAAACTGATGAGCGGGGAAAGACAAGGTATAGTCAAACGCGGGATATCTAGTGGAATTTAACATAACATAAATATTTTTAACGTTTACGTTGTCAAATATGGATGGATTTACCTCTTGATTACCCCTTTTATTAGTCTGAAAGCCAAAAGCCAACAATGATAAAACGGGGCACCTCACGAGATGATTTAACGGAAAGTCTAAAGGTAAATGTTCTTGTTTGAGGAACCGCAATAGAGTCGCATTGCAGCATTCTATACCCAACTGGAAATTTTTCTTTTTTCTCCATAAATTTATAAGTTCCATCTTCTCATTATCCGCGGGCATAACGTGAGGCATAAACCACGATATTTTAATTAAATTAACTCGACCTGCATTAATACCAGCATCTCGAAAAAGTGCATCATTATCATCATTTCTTGTCAAGGTAAGAGTTTGTTTCATTCTATAAAGAACTTTATTATAATCTTCATAAAAACCAAATATATGTTTTAATGGCACTCTAAAACTAAACGTACCACGCGGTAGCGCATCACGTATAATATACTGTCTTCTTACTTCAAAACCAATATTGGTATTGTCTGCAGGGAGTGCAGTATCCTTATACCATAATTGATTTAAACCCTGTGATTTAGAAAAATCATCAGGATATTTTAACAACCCAAGCATTGTAGTAGCCTGACCAGGGTGTGTTATGGATTCAATTGTCTGACCGGAAAGTTGATAATTGATATTTTTAAAAAGATGCATCAAACCGTTATTTGTTAGCGAAATGTTGGCGGCAGCATCATAAACTGCTCCATTATCATTTCTTACTAATTCACCGATAATAATTAAATAAGATTCAGAGGGATGTGTAAAAAGATCTTGGGTTTCGATGTGAATCCTGATTTTTCCTCCAGAGTTGTTGAGATTGGTACCTGTAATTGGTTCATACTCAAAGTGTTCATACTCATCAATACTATTATCTTTAAAAATTGGTTCTTTAATGTCTAAAATGCTCATTTTTTATTATTATAATAATAATTCAAATTATTATTATAACTTTAATATCATCTCCAGCTTTACTCTAAATCTCTAACCAGAGCTGGGGAAAAGGCTTTTTATCAATATTAACAAATACACCTTTAAGTTTAATTCTTTCCAGTTGATCTATTGGATAATAAATTTTCTTTTTGGGGTAAATCTTGTTTCCATTCACAATTTTTATTTGGGGAATACCCATATCGCTTAAATGCCTATTTACCTTTTCCTCAATCTCATTTATTACTGTTACTTTTTCAGGAGACAACTTTACAATAGCTCTTTGGTAATCATATTCTGGGTCATTAATTTCAATTATCTCACAATCCTCTAGCTTAAAAGGTGCATCAAATATGTTAATGGTATATGTACCATATTTTTTATATCTTATAATATTAAATCCTAATTCTGACATTCTCTTTTTTTTATAATAAATATAATTTTCATAAGCCATTTTCATTTTTTCATTGTTTAACTAAGTCTTGAATAGCAATGGCACTTCCATCTATTAGGGTATTAATGTTCTGCGTTGTAGGTGTACTTTGCGTTGTAGGTGTAGCGGTATGTTTTTATAAAATTTTTCGTGATTTTGGTGTCAAAGCTTTTTCGACTAACCTCTTTCCTGCGTCTACTGCAGCACTCTTTCCAACATCTAAAGCTTTTTTCGCCCCTTCCTTAGCAACACTTTTCCCCACATCAAATGCAGAAGACGCAATTTGTTTAGCTGCGCTACTAGTAAAAAGTTTTGTAAAAAAGTTAGCAATACTGTCAAAGATTCCGGTACCTCCGTATGAATACTTTCTTTTAAATCTTCGCTTTTTAGACGTAATCATCTTTTTTATAGTATAGACATTAAATTTTTATAACTGTTTGAATTTATGACACCTTGCCTTTTTAATTCATCACATATGCTAACAATCTCGTTTCTCACACCTGTGTTGCCCGCTTCTTTACTTGCCATCAACAAGTCTAATCTTTCTATTAATGCGTTAGGGTCACACGGAATAACAACTCCTTTTCCAGTTATTTTTTTTCTCTCTAATCTCTCCCCAAATAGGACTTAGTATTCTATTCCACTTTTCACCTTTAGAAGCTTTAGGATATTTATTATTCGGGTCGTTATCACGATAAAGAGTGTTGGTGTTTACCATTATTTTTCTATAATTTTTTAAATCCTCCTCATTATATATATTTTTGTCTGGGTTTTTAGATACATTAAGTTCCCATAGGCCAGGTGTACCTTCATAAAAATCATTATCAACTAAAATATCATCTGTTGAAATAATAACTTGTGAGTCGCCTATATAAAATTCACCTTTTCTGTCATATATCCCATACGTTGTATCGGCTTCAGACTTAGTAGCAAACTTTCTTAGGTAATGCTCTGCAATTTCGCCAATAAATTTATTATCTTCATCTTCTTTTTCTCCGTAAGCAGTGATAGAAGGAAAGGCTGGAAACTTAATAGCCTGTGGCAAGTTTTCTATACCTTCTTTAATAGGTTTAAGTCCTTCTGTAATCTCCTTTGTTGCGGCTTTTTGTGTTTCTGTAATAGGTTTAAAAAACTTTGAAAGTTCAGTTTGCAATACTTGCTCGCCTGTTTTCTCTGCTAGTTGACTATCCCGAATATTCTTTTTTGTTTCAAGATATTCTTTTACAATTAAGTCCCTTTTTGCAGGATCAGTGATTTTTAAAAAAGAAATTTTTTATTACAAACATAATTTTTTATATCATTTTCATCACATTTTTCAACATAGTTTTTATCATAGTTTTATGACACAAATGCTTTAACCATCACATTGGTTATTGCTAATCTCACATGAAAAACTACAACTAAACTTGGGGCATTTAATACGGCAAGGGGCCACCATGATGTTTTTCAACCAACCTCCGAAAGGACTCACGCGCTTCTTGCCTCCCTTTCTCAATTAGGCTTTCTTCATTTTCAGCCATTATCTTCTTTTTAGTTTTGGCTCTTATCTCATTCTTCATAGTTTTATATTTCTCCAATTCTTCCATAATTAACTTAAACTCATCATTAGATATATGATTATCAATTAAGGCTTTTGATATATGTGTGGATATTGTGTTAAGTTTGCTATCAGCAATCATTTTTATTTTCTGATGTTTCTCACCTTTACTCTTGAGGATCTTACTGCATATTTACCTAAAATACTCAGTAGACCAGTAACTAACGCTGATGCTTCCAATACAATGACTGCAGGGATGGCTACAACAGTGGACAATAACCCAATACCCCCAGCACCTGAAGCCATAGTTATAGTAATTAAAACTGTGTCAATATTATCTACTATTTTAGCAGTTCTAAAATATTTTTTGCAAGAGCATCTCTTTTTTGAATTTCACTTTCAAGAAATTGTTGAACCTCAGATATCTTTTGTAAATGGTATGAATGGCCTTTGTCATTTTGGGGCATCATTTCAATATCTGGGGCTGATAGTAATGTTGGATAAACGTTTTCTTTCATCTCCATTTTTTATTATAATGATATTTTTTTTAAAATGTGTAATAAACAAGACACAAAAACTCGTTTTCCTCAATTGTTACATTTTTGTTAGAGTTATTTGTAATGGTAATTATAATATCATCAGCGTTTTCAAGGTTAGGCTCATTTTGTAAACTACACCGCTTAAATTTCAAAGAGTATGGTAACGAGGTTAAAACAACTCCTTTAGTCATCATAAACCCAAAACCTAATAGTATTTGTTTTACTTCATTAGGCTTTAGTATAATCTTTTCTTGACTGAAAATTTTCCAAGTTACCGTATTTACTTTTTGAGGTGGATGTTTTATACCAAATTTGTAAACGCTCATTTTTATTTTGTCATAAATAATATTTAAATATTATTTATAACATTACAATATAGCCCTTAAAATAGGTATATTTGCAAATGGACTATTAGGCCCTAAAAGAAGACCATTTCCATCGTAAAACTTTCCTCCTTTTTTTAAATACAAACCATCACCAACAGATCCTAATCCATTACCTTTAGCAGGTCCTAAGTACAACCCTTTTCCGTCAGTATCTACCTGGCAAACACATCCCCCTTTTTTAAGGTAAAGACCTGACCCCATTGCTTTTTGTACTCCTGATGAGGCTAAACCAGATAAAGCACCAACACCTAACACGGGTAAAACAGTCCTTGCTAGGGCAGGTAACGCCGCTGAGACTAATCCAGCTAACATTCGAAGAAAACCGCCCTCTATTTTCATATTATGTTTAAGTTGTTTTTCACTCATTCTAATTGTAGTACCTTTACCATCCTTATAGGCTTTAGCTATCTTTTTTGCTTGTGAATTGGTAATTGCTATACTATCATTACCTTGTAAATCTTCATGCCCTAGGCGAATACTTGTTGGACAATTGCCTTTAACAGCAGATTGAAGTTTTTGCTTTTGACCTTCTGATATATTTACTTTAACAGTAGTGTAACTTGTCATTTTTATACATATTTTATTTTTTTCATCTATCTCGCTTCTCTAATATGAAATCTGATTGTTAAATTTTCACCTCTAAGATTTAGTAATGTTCCATTTTGGTCTGTAATTGTTACCTCAAGGTTATTTATTTCATCCAATGTTATTGGTAAGTATACCAAATTAATCGGTGACTCAATTATTTTATAGCCGTGGGAAACATTTGGGAAAAAAGAGTAAATAGTGTTTTTTGTTGAACCATTAACATAACTTCCTGAAATAATATCTATGTTAACGAGCAGGTTGTTTATACTAAGAATATTTACTACATTATCTGATTCATGAAATCCTTGTGTATATTTAGCGCGGGTAAACCCTAATACTTTGGAAATGGTGTTTGGTTGATTAAAATCTACTTGATAACCGTTTTCAAGGGTAAGAATAGACTTTAGGGTATTAGTGTTTGCAGAAATGTTAATATAATACTCTTCATTAACTACATCATAATGACCTTTTTTCCTCATTTCTTGGTTAATGGTATCATTAATGTCAATAAGGTCATAACTTCCTTCAGGTATTTTTATTTTAACCCATGTGCCACCATTGTCTGGAGAATAAACGAAAGTGTTGTTTGTTTCATCAATATTTGGAAAAGAATAGTAAGTTTCAAGGTTTATCAGTGCTATTTCATATTTTTTATCCTTTTCTAGTTGAAGTGGTGGATTAAACGTAGTTCTAAAGCATGTTTTGTTGTCACTTACTATAATTTGAAATGACGTTCTGTGGTCAGTATTTTTTACAATTTGTTCTAAAAGACCTTCCATTTTTTATTTACTAAAAATATTATTTATGTGTGTTAAAAATATATTTTAAAACAAAATATATTTTTCAAAATACAATAAATTTAATTTTCTTGTTTTCTAATAAAATCATTTTGACTTAGAAATTCTGAACGACTTACCTCTTTTAGATAATTAGATGGGTTTTTAGTAATACATCTTTTAAGGTTATCATCAAATAATGCACGTATTGTTAATATTTTATCTAGATATAGCTTTATTTCTTTTACATGTTTTCTATGTCTTTTATCAGTTTTATCTTCCTCTTCACTTTCAAAAATCTCTCCCCACTTATTTTAATGAGAAAGTAATTCTGAAACATGGTTTTTTATAAAAGAAACGTATAATTCTTTTTCACTAATACCTTCTTGTTTTTTAGTAAAAGAAAGAAACTCTTTTTGTAGTTTTAGTATATTGAATATTTTTTTAAAACATCTTACTGTACAACCTTCAAATTTTTCTGGTAAACCATTTTCTGCTATATCTTTAATTATAACTATAATCTCATTTGCACCAAAACCATTTAAATTATATGTAAGACTAACTATATCACTAACACTAGCCATTTTATAATTAATATTTTTTTTCTTAAGTTATTTTCATTTTTTTTTTTTTATACTGACTTGGGTATATAAAAGTTGTCAAAGCCTTTTCTGTACTTTCCATTATCTTTTTTACTGGTTAAATCAATTACAACAAAACCATGAGGGCTTTCCCAACCCTTTTTACAAAATTCGCGAAACTCCTCTTTAGTAATATCATCCCCTACATGATCGCTATAGATATGATTAAGATTTCTAAGATCTTGACGGAATAAACAAATAAAATTTGCGTTCTCTCAATAGTCTGCCTTAGTAACCTAAAATAGTTTTGTGCAAGGTAAAAGCAGTCAGTATTACTATGTCTTCCATGAGTGTAGTAACACTCACACTTATTTTGTTTTTCTAAAAGTATATCATCAAAAATCATTAAATTTTTGTTTTCTGAGCTTAACTCTCTTGGATCAGGTACATCTCCATTATTTTCAAAAAAATTTCAATTTATATCAGATTTGTTTTTAATTGTTTTAACCCATTCTTCAATCAATGCTATTGGAGAAACATTTAAATCATGTATCTCATCTTGAATATTAAACAACCTTAGGATAAGTTCTTTTGGTAATTTCTCCTCGAAGGCTTTTTTAACTATACAATATTCTGGTTGATACAGACTTTTACCAAAAACGCTTAGATTATCATAGTCAAGCCATTCGGGTTTTAATAAAAGGTTAAGTAAAAGTGTGGTTTTACCACATCCTGATTTACCCACTATTAGCCCTCTAATACTTCTTGGTAGAAGAGGGTTATTAAATCTTTTTGTTACTTTGTTCCATGATATGTTATCAATGTTCATTTTATATAACATTTTATAATATTATATATAAAAATGTACTGCGTTAAGTGTAAAAAATTTACTGATACAACCAATATAGAATATGCAGTTAGTAAAAACGGTAGAAATATGAAACGTGGAAAATGTGTAGAATGTGGAACAACTAAAACCCAGTTTATTAAAAAACAAGAAGGTGGTTCATTACTAAATAAAGTTATAAATAATTTACCAGTTGAAATGCATTTACCGGGGCATAATTTTACGGGACCCGGTACTAAATTAAAAAAAAGACTCAACCCTGATTTAACTCCAAAAAATGGTCAAAACCTGTAAACCGTGTTGATAGAGCTGCATACCATCATTACATTTGTTATCTTAAACATAATGACACTGCTACCAGAAATGCTATTTGCGATAAAAATATGTTAAAAGAGTTAAAAGGAATCTACAGTCCTTCTATTAAGGAAAGAATGGAACGAGGGTTAGTTTCCTCATTAATAGGGACAAAGGCTAAATTTGGAATGGGGGTTAAAAAAAATTTAATAAAGAGTATTTTTAAGAAAAGAAAACCTGATAAAATGTGGGTGGATAAGGGTAAAGAGTTTTACAACAAAGAAGTTAAAGACTTGATTGAATTATATTCCACTGAAAATGAGGAAAAATCTAGCATAGTTAAGAGATGGATTAGAACAATGAAAGAGAAAATGTGGAAGTATTTCTCTGCTCACTCAACAAATGTTTACATTAACGTGTTACCAGATCTTGTTAAAGAATATAATAACACGAAGCATTCTTCTATTAAGATGACGCCAGTAAATGCTAGTGAAAAAGAAAATGAAACCAAAGTTTGGAGAACTCTTTATCCCAATCGTCTCGAAATAAGAGATATAAAACCTAGTTTTTCCGTTGGTGACAAAGTAAGGATAAGTAAAAAGAAAAAGACTTGAAAAAGGTTACACCACAAGATGGACTGAAGAGGTTTTTACAATTTCTGAAGTAAAACATACATCACCTGTAACATATAAGATTGAAGATCTTAATGGAGAAGAAATAAAAGGTACCTTTTATGAACCTGAACTACAAAAAAACTAGCCAAGAGCTGTATAGGATAGAAAAGGTTATTAAAAAAAGGAAAAAAGAAATCTCTAGTAAAGTGGAAAGGTTACCCCGATGAGTTCATTTCATGGGTTGATAATAATGCTATTGTAAATATTTAAATATAAAAAAATGCTAGATATTGCAATTGATAATTTGATTTTACCAAACAAACCGTTAAACAATTTAGAACTGGAAGATAGCGCAAAAAATAAAAAATAAAAAATGTTAGGGGAGTAATTTTACGAAACACTCTACCAAAAAAGTGTAGGAAAAAAGAATGTGGTATAGTAAACCTTGATTATTCAAGTGGGTCTGGTACACATTGGGTTGCTTGGTATAAAAACGGTAAAACTAAAATTTACTTTGATAGTTATGGTATACAACCACCTATTGAAGTTAGAGATTATTTAAAAAGTCCTATACATTACAATAGCGACCAATTACAACATGCTGGAGCAGTATTTTGTGGGCATTTATGTTTATACGTTCTTAAAGAGTTATGTTCAGGTAATAGATTTCAAACTGTTTTAAATAAACTTTTTTAGCAATATAAAAAATGCCCGTTGATAAATTTGGAAGAATGGGTGATGTTAAAACGAGCGGTGATGGCGTGTCACTCGCTTACATAAATAATATTTTTTTACGAAAAGATGGAACAACCCCTGCTGTTGGTTCTATAAATATGAATGGTAACACACTGACAAGAGTCAGCAACCCAGTAAATCCCCAAGATGTTGCAACTAAGGATTATGTAGATAGTGCAGCAATGGATAATGTTGATCCTCCTCTATTAAAAGAAAATGGTAATTTTCTTGCTACGGCTCCAATCAATATGGCTTTTAAAAAAATACGTAATCTACACGAAACTGAAGAATCAAGTGATGCAGCTACTAAAAATTATGAGGATAGCAGTGGTAGAGCAATAGTTCAACAACCCAATGGCACCTTTTCTGCCGTTGCGGATATAAATATGCTGGGGTATTCGTTAACTAACGTTATAGAACCTGCGGAACCCCAAGATGTTGCAACTAAAAATTATGTGGATGTTGCCAATCGAGCTTTCATTTATGGGTCTGGGGGTATATAGCAAGTGGTGACGTCTCCATGGGTGGTCGGAGAATCAACAACCTTGGTACACCTTTAGAAAATCAACAAGCCGCAAAGAAGTTTTACGTAGATACTGTTGTTGGGATAGCCACCGCAGGTGAAAAGGCTTTAACAAAAAATCAAGATGGATCCTTTTCAATGGTTGGCAAAATAGATATGGGTGGACACTCGGTCACTGGTTTACCAAATTCCGTAGACCGTGACGCTGCTGCTAATGAAAGTTATCTTGATAACGGTGGTGCTATTGTAAAAAATCCGGATGGGAGTTTTACAGCAATATCTGACTTGGATCTTCAAGGTTTTTCTATAAAAAACGTTGCGGCACCGGTAGAAGAAAGAGATTTAGCAACAAAATCCTACGTGGATAAAAAAGTGTCACTTCCCTCTCTCATAGGTCCCAAACCCGTTATAAGCATTCACGCTGAGG
Source organism: Tridacna gigas (assembly GCA_945859785.2). Lineage (NCBI taxonomy): Eukaryota > Metazoa > Mollusca > Bivalvia > Cardiida > Cardiidae > Tridacna > Tridacna gigas. The sequence continues at coordinate 17,294,561 of OX244036.2, forward strand.
AACAAGGGCCCTTAATAAATGGTAATTACGAGTTTTCATTTGGCAATGGAAGCACTGGAAAGGATCATGGGATAGGAGGTTATTGCATGGCAGCCCCAGGTAGAATTATAAGAGGGTCTTTAATGGTTTCTAAAGGAAATAGGTTTTTACCAGTAGAGGCAAAAGTCAACATAGTCATAAACGAGGTTGAACAGGTTGACTACTCCATAGTGAAAAAACCAAATGAAGGTTGCAGTTGCGCCTCTAGAAGTAGATCATTGTGATGTTATAAACTTTATAACTAGGTCAGACTAACGCAAAAAACGCGTATTTGTCAATACTGATAGAGTTGGATTTGTAATAAAAAAAAAGTTTACATATTTAAAATATGAATTATGCAAATGTAAAAAAAAAAAAACCTATAATTTCAACATGGGGGAATGCAAAAATAACACCTTATAAAGTGTTCCACTTTGATCGTTCTTTCTCCAAAACGAAAGAAGCCCGACGTTGGGATTATTATATTTTTGGAGGTGAACCAACAAAAGAAAGTGGTTACCGAATGCCTGCTAAAGGAAAAATATTAGCAGGAACCATAAATGTTGACTGTATACCAATGAAATATAACACCCCAGATGCTCCTAATATTGAAAGTAGATTTGAAATTATGGTTAATGGAATTGGTACTGGAAAATGCATACATTTCAAGATGAAACCAGAAGCAGACTATTGGTTTATAATAGATGAATATGTAACTGATTTTGAAAGAATCATTGGTGAAAGAATTCATGGTGGGGAAGTAACTGAAAAAATTCCTTCATTGGATATTGATGTTGAAAAAAATTATTATATTAATGTAAGTATGTCAAGAATGTTTTTTGATGGTGACCTATTAGACACTGCAGTTAAATGTCATGATGGAAAAACTAGTTATGGTATTCATGATATAAATGTTTCTATTTCATTGTTGATAGAGTTGGACTTATAAAAAATATTTAACCCAGTAAAGGGTTAAATATTTAAAAAAAAAGTTATATTTTATGTTGTTCTTTGTTTGGCATAATGGGCGTTTAGTTGAAAGCTGTTTATTATCACATTCTTCACATAAACATATATGTCCACAATCAACAAAATGAATATTTGGAGTTTCGTCAAGGCATGCTCCGCAGTTTTCTGATGGGAATAAGTCAACTCCATTGATTCTTTTTGGTTCATATTCTTCAAAATTCACACCTGTAAAAATTATGATTAAATCTAGAAATGTATCACTTGTACATTTTGCTAAATTTTTTAATACATTCGTATAATCCTTGTTAAAGAAGCTACTGTTTGATGGTATCTCAATAATGTAAGGGTTTGATTCTTTATGGGTTAAGAAGTCAACCGAATAACAAATATTTATTTTAAATTCTTTTGTATTTCCTCTTTTTTTCTCTGCTGATTAAATAGTATATGCTCGAGTTTAACCTTCTTACCAATCTTTTTTAATTATTAAAATAATCTGGTTTAAAGAGAATTGAAAAAATGTTTACATTTGGCGCTGGCATTCTTCCCACTCTAAAGGCAAATGGCTTATCTTCTAAACACATATTGATTTTTAATATAGAATCTTTACTTACATTATTCAATACCTCCATTTTATATAGTATTTATAATTACTTAAGTTAAAAAAATTCAAAATATTTAAAAAAATTCAAAGAACAAAAATTGAAATTACTTAAAAATAATCATAAAAGAGAGTTTTTATGTTTATGACCACACATATGGTCAAATGGATTTTATAAGCACAAGTGTGGTTATAAAATTATTTGAGGACACACATGGTTAATGTGATACTTAGGCCACAGATATGGTTAGTTTGATAATTTAAGCACAAGTATGGTTAGTTTGATAATACAAGCACAAGTATGGTTAAACTTTATTTTAAGCACGCATATGGTTAATTTAATAATTTTACCACACATATGGCTAGTTTGATAATACAAGCATGCATATGGTTAGTTTGATAATTTAAACACGCACATGGTTAGTTTTGATATAATTATGGTTTGTTGTGACCAAATTGTGTTTTTTAACCAGCCTGTGGTAGAGTTTATTATTCAAACACACACATGGTTAGTTTGACATAATTTGTGACCGGTTGTGACTAAATTCGCCAGCTCGGGAATGTTTCACTCTACTGACACTTCATCAGAAGAAGAAATAGATCTTCTCACTAAGTGGTTAGGTCCAATATTGAAGAGTCAAGTAGTATCACTGAAGTCAGCATTTGCTCATAATTTAGAAGAAGGTCTATATAGAATCTGGGAAAGACTAGACGAAAGATTTGGTTCTGTTGAAAGTGTGTATCATGCTACTGTCAAAAATTTGAAAACATTTCCAAGACTTCAACCGAAAGATTCCGTAAAATTGTATGATCTGGTTGACATTTTAACTGAAATTGAAGGCCTGAAAACTAACCCGACATACAGTGTAACTCTGTCTTATTTTGATTCATCTGTTGGTGTTACCCCTATTGCCAGTAAGCTGCCATTCTTTATTCAAGACAGGTGGACAACAGAAGCTTCCAACTACAAGCAAAGTCATGGTGTCCCATATCCACCATTTTCGGTCTTTGCTGAATTCATCCGACAACAATGTAAAGTAAGAAATGATTCAAGCTTTTTCTACGACAACCAACAAGCTTCCAAACAAGCACAGATGTCAAAGGGAAACAAAGTATTTTCATCGAACATAACCGAATTGGGTGCATCTCAAGAGGCACCGGCCGAAATCAACTTTGAATCTACTTGTCCTATTCATAAGGCAAAGCACAGTTTGAACGAGTGTCGTGCTTTTCGGTCAAAAAGTCATGATGAAAAGAGAAAAATTCTACGCGAGTGTAAAGTGTGTTTTAGGTGCTTGACATCAACGGATCACATCAGCAAGAACTGTCCAAAGAACGTCAGCTGTGAAAAATGTGGCAGAAAACATGCTACAGCCATGCATATGGAAAGTCCGCCGTCGTCTCATGGTGGGGAGAAAGAAAAGACAGAAAAAGAAGTATCGACAAAATGTACAGACATATGTAGCATTAGTGGCACAGCTTCTTGTGCCAAAATTGTATTGGTAGATATATGTACAAGCTCAAAACATAAACTACGTGCAGATGCTGTTTTATTAGCTCATTAGCTGCACCAGCTGTGTTTTTATTTCTTGGTATAAATAAGACTGAAAAGCAATACACTTTAAAAGTCCTGATCTGGTTCAGTTGTCATAAGTGGTCGTCAGAGCAAAAATTGCATAGTCGAGTCTCTAGATGGAAAGACATCATACAGAATTCCTATCCTGATTGAGTGTGCAGATCTCCCGTGCAATAAGCAAGAAATTTGCACACCTGAACAGGCTAGATACTTCCCACATTTGCAAAATGTACCCGTTACTGAGATTGATAAAAATGCTGATATTCTATTGTTGCTAGGTAGAGATGTTATTGACGCACATCATATCCTCGAGCAAGTTACAGGGTCACCTGGAACACCCTTTGCACAACGTCTTAGTCTAGGCTGGGTTACAGTAGGAGAATTGTGTCTCAATACCATGCATTTTCAACCTGTTGTCAATGTGAATAAGATCAATATTTGGTCTGATGGTCGCCCGTCTCTTTTTAAGCCATGTCAAAATAAGAGATCTGTTATTGAAGCCTCAAAGGACAATTTTCTTTATGACCCGGTTTTCGAAAGAAGACCTGATGATAATAAGGTTTCATTGTCTTTTGATGACCAAAATTTTCTGAAAATCATGGAAAATGAGTTTAAGTTGGACAGTAGTGGACATTGGGTAGCTCCCCTTCCCTTTAGGAGCCCGAGGAAAAGGTTACCGAACAACATTCCAATTGCTTTAAACGGGCAAAGATTTTTGATGTTTCTTTAAACAAAAATCCAGTTAAGAAACAGCATAGTGTAGATTTTATGAAAAAGATCATAGAAAACGGTCATGCTGAGATAGCTCCTGCCTTGGACTCCGTGGAGGAGTGCTGCTATTTACCACTGTTTGGGGTTTATCATCCTAGAAAGCCTGATCAGATCAGATTAGTATTTGACTCCTCTGCCCAGTTTGAGGGTTTATCCCTCAACTCTGTTCTTTTACCAGGTCCTGATCTCATCAATTGTCTAGTTGGTGTATTGATGCGTTTCAGGTGTGATAGGGTTGCAGTAATGGCCGACATTGAACAAAAGTTTTATTCATTTAGTGTTCAGGAATCAGACAGAAACTTTTTGAGGTTTTTATGGTATGAGGAGAACAATCCTGACAAACCTGTTACAGAGTTCCGCATGTGTAAGCATGTTTTGGCAATAGCCTGTCCCCGGCAATTGCCATATATGGTCTTCATAGGTCCGTAGAAAGGTCAGAGACGGATGTTAAAAATTTTGTCATGAAGGACTTTTATGTTGATCATGGTCTTAGTTCTCTCCCATCAGCACATAAGGCTATAAATCTGTTGCAGAGAACTCAAGCAGACCTGAGTAGACATGGTCTGAGACTCCATAAAGTCTCATCAAATGACCCGGAGGTCATGAAGGCATTTCTTCAAGATGTTTTGGCCAAAAATTTGAAGGACTTGGATTTTGATCAAGGGCAATTACCACAACAACGTAGTTTAGGCATTATATGGGATCTAAATAGGGATTCGTTTAGCTTCACTGTGAATACAGATACACGTCCATGCACTCGAAGATGTGTTTTAAGCACAGTCAATGGCATCTTCGATCCACTCGGATTTCTCGCCCCTGTTACTATTAAAGGCAAGCTTATTTTGAGGAACGCAACCTCTTCTGAAGTTGGTTGGGATGATCCCTTACCCGTAGACGTACAAGAAAGTCTTTCGTGGTTACATGCTTTGAAAGGTTTAGAGACCATTTAAGTGCCACGCCCTTACTTAGTGAATCAAAATCTGAGTACTATGTCAAAAGTAGAGCTTCATGTGCTTTCTGACGCTTCCCAAAAAGCAATTTCAGCTGTTGCTTATGTTGTAGGGTTTTCAGATAGTGATAGATAATTATATTGGTTTTGTGATTGGCAAGGGGAAAGTAGAGGGTACAAAGAATCAGACAATCCAGTAACCCTTGTCAGTGGAAATTTGTCCCATCCCGTTTGAACCCTGCAGACATTGCCAGTCGGGGTATTTCTCCTGATAAGTTGTCTGAGAGCATGTGGTTTACTGGACCTTCCTTTCTGCACAACCAAGCAGCTAACAGTTTCAAGATTTCACGTTAACTGAGCAGGATGCAGAGTTACGGCCCTGCATTTCGACCAACACTGCAGTTGTCATCCAAGGGTTCAGTCAAACGTCATCCAAGGGTTCAGTCAAACTTGCCTTAAAACTCATAGGTTTCAACGGTTTTCTAGTTGGTATAGACTTATTGTAGCCCTTTCAGTACTTTGTCATATTGCAAGGTCATTTCATGATAAAGACTCTTGCAGGGGTTGGCATCTTTGTGAGAAGTCAAGGTCAGTAGTTCTCAAACATGAAGTTGAACGCTTGATAGTCAGGGAAGTCCAAAAGGAAGTATACCCAGAAGAAATTTCTTGTCTAAAAGATCAAAGACCACTGCCTAGGTCAAGTTCAGTTTTGAGATTAGACCCTTTCATAGATAAAAATGGGATTCTGCGAGTTGGAGGTCGTTTAGCAAAATCTGATTTGTCAGATAATGAAAAGTACCCTGTGTTAATGCCGGGGAAACATTATGTATCTAAACCGATTGTGAATCATCTTCATGAGTCTGTGAAACATCAAGGACGCCTCCTTACTGAAGGCGCTATCAGAGCTGAGGGTTATTGGATAACTGGTTCAAAGACGCTAGTTTCTTCTTTGATACAAAACTGTGTCACATGTAAGAAACTCAGGGGCAAGTTTGAGTTCCAAAAAATGTCGAATTTGCCAGAGGATAGAGTAGTTGAAGCTTAACCATTCTCTTACGTTGGAGTTGATGTTTTTGGCCCCTGGTCAGTTGTTTCTCGTAGAACTAGAGGTGGTCATGCCAAATCAAAACGTTGGTGTGTGTTGTTCACTTGCTTGACAATTAGGGCTGTACATCTTGAAATCATAGAAGAGATGTCTTCCTCAGCATTCATAAATGCACTTAGGAGGTTCACAGCTGTTAGGGGAAAGGTTAAACAGTACCGATCTGACAAAGGTACCAATTTCGTAGGTGCTACAGACAATTTAAGAATTCAGGCTATTAATGTTGAAGATGACAGGAATAAAAAATACTTGTATGACTCTGACCCAATTTGGATTTTTAATGCTCCCCATAGCTCTCACATGGGAGGAGCTTGGGAGCGAATGATAGGTATTGCCAGACGTATTCTTAATTCCATGTTTTTAGAGGTCAAAACCCTGACGCATGATGTATTCATCACTGTCATGGCTGAAGTAAGTGCTATTATTAACTCTCGCCCAATTGTGCCAGTCTCCAATGATGAATCAAATCCAGAAATCTTAAGTCCTTCAGTTTTACTTACAATGAAATTTCCAAGTGATCAGCAACCAGTTGCTGATCTTCATCTGGGGAATCTTTATAAGAAACAATGGCAACAGGTCAACTTCTTAGCTGACAAATTTTGGCTCAAATGGAGGAAACAGTACCTCCAATCTTTACAACAAAGAAGTAAATGGGTGCATTGCCATGTTAATCTTCAAGTTGGGGATGTGCTTTTGTTAAAAGATAAGGAAGTTGGGCGTTGCTTTTGGCCTATGGCTGTTGTGCAAAGAGTTTTTCCAAGTGATGATGGAAAAGTCAGAAAGGTAGAACTTGCTACCACAAGAAATGGCAAGAAATGTACCTATATTCGACCAGTTGTTGAATTAGTAAATCTTGTCAGTTCTCAGACTGATTCTGTCAAAAGTCAAGATAGTTAAACTGATTTCATGATATACTTTCCAACAGTTACTGATATTACACATGCAAGTTTACATTTAGTTTTAACCTTTGTAAGCAAGCCTTTTGTAAGTTTTCTGCTATTCTGTAAGATTAAGTGATATTTTCATATCAGGTGAAGAGTGTTCTGGAACATAGTAATACTCTTGGTACTTTGGTTAGTTACCCAGGGTACCTTATTTCTCCACGTGAATATTTTGTCAGACAAGTTGCATACGTTTTCCAGTGCACTCACGCAATTTCGCTAGCATAAAGAAACTTGGAGCCCACCACGGTTTTTTACCATGTTTCTGTAGATTAAACTGGTTGACTAACTGTGGCTCCGGCGTTAGACAGTATAGACCATATTTCAAACTCATCCGAGATATCAAAACAAACTTGTTGACCAAGGTTCATGTGAACTCGGCAAGAATTGCCGCCTCTAGAGTGCCCAAAAGGTATTTCTGTAATTTGACCTAGTGACCTAGATTATGACCCTATGTGACCCAATTTCAAATTCATTCAAGATATTATCAAGTCAAACCTGCCGACAAATTTTCAGATCAGTTGAGCAAAAAATGTGGCCTCTACAGTGCCCAAAATACATTTCTTTAATTTGACCTAGTGACCTAGTTTATGACCCTATGAGACCCAATTTCTAAGTGATCCGAGATATCATCAAGTCAAATATGTAGACCAATTTTCAGGTCAATTTAGCTAGAATTGTGGCCTCTAGAGTGCCCACAAGGTACATGTATTTCTTCAATGTGACCCAGTGAAATTGTTTATGACCCTATGTGACTTAATGAATGAATGAATGAGTGAGGTTTTAAGGCCCGTCGACATCAAAGGTCATATTGGGCGCACTAACAACTAATGCAATACGTTTAATTGATCAAACTGTGAAGTTACAAGACTTCTAAAATCTTAGCTGTGTAAGCACTACAAGAACAAAAGACGTTAGTGACATATAGTCTAAATATACAGATGGTCAATAGAACCTAAAATCATATCTTTTTATAGAGATTTACCTCTTTCAAAAAGTAAAAAACAGACTCCAACTTTACAGTATCAAATAAATTGCTCATACTGTCAACATGAAAAAACCTGTCTCTTGTAGGTGCAAGGTCTATACAGTCTACAAGTATGTGTTTAACAGTAAGAGGTGTATTGCAGGGAATGCATTGAGGTACTTCTTCTCCTTTGAGGAGGAACGAGTGCGTCAAATATGTATGACCATTGCGAAGACGGGCCAATATAATTTCCTCGCGGCGACTTGTCCGCAACCCTGGAAGCCACTCGCCAAGAGCTGGCTTCACTGTAAACAACTTATTATTTTGGTTTACTGGATCATTCCAGGATTGCTGCCATACATTTTGAACAAAATCATTCACTAATGGCTTAAAATCAGTAAAAGGAACTTTAAAAGGTAAAACTTCTAGTGACAATGCCTCCTTGGCAGCTTTATCTGCTCCCTCATTGCTAGCGATACCGATATGGCTAGGAAGCCAGCAGAAAATATCAGCTTTTTCACAGATTCCGGACAACTTCTCAAGAAGACTGACGATTAATGGGTTTTCTGTTTTCTCACCCTCAAGTGCTTGCATGGCAGATAACGAATCTGTAAAGATAATGTAGCGCCAGTAAGCGTCTTGCTGAATATGGTTGAGAGCAAGGTCGATTGCTTTTAACTCCGCAGAAAAAATCGAAGAATTATTAGAAAGTCGAAACTGATATACCTCGCCATCGAGCAAGGCAGCTGCAGCAACTTTGTCTCCATCTTTAGAACCATCAGTATATATCTCTTCGTGAAGGCAGTATTGTTCTTTTATTTCAAGGAATTTATTTTTAAATATCATCGGATCTGTCATAGCTTTCTTGTCTGAAGCAAGATTATATATGTAGGTTGGACTTTTTGAAGTCCATAAAGGAACTTCAGAGATTTTATGTTCCGATACATCTTCCAGATCGCAATCAAGGCAACTCATATCCGCTTCACAGCGCAAACTAAAAGGTGGTATTACTTTTCCTCTATTTTGAAATTCATCCTTGTGGAGGGGTTCAAATACTACTTTATGCGTAGGGTTGTCGGGATTTGACTTTAATTTTAGGTAATATTGCAAGGAAAGTTTCTTCCTGCGTAAATTTAAAGATGGTTCATTTGCCTCTGCATATAAACTATTGATAGGGGATGTTCTAAAGGCGCCAAGTGCTAATCGTAAACCTTGGTTATGGATAGAATCAAGTTTACGAAGGTACGATTTCCGCGCTGAGCCATATACAATGCAGCCGTAATCTAATTTCGAACGGACAAGTGTTCTATAAAGTCTCAAAAGGACTTTTTTGTCGGCTCCCCAGTCCATACTGGAGACAACACGTAAAAGATTCAGAGCTTTTTGGCATTTATTGCTCAAATTGTTGATATGTGGGATGAACGTGAGTTTAGAATCAAATAAAAGACCTAAGAATTTGAATTCTGGGACGACTTCTATACGGACACCATCTAATGTCAGCTCCGGGTCGAGATGAAGTTTCCTCGACTGACAAAAATGCATACATTTGGTCTTGGTTTTCGAAAATTTGAAACCGTTTTCGTTTGACCACTTATTCAAATTATTTAAGACCTGTTGAAGCTGTCTTTCAATCGTATGCATATGTTTCGACCGGTAGCAAATGCAGAAGTCGTCAACATACAGAAAGCATTCTACTCCAGGGCAAACAGATTTAACGATGTTATTAATTTTAACACTAAACAGTGTAACTGAAAGAATGCTTCCCTGGGGAACGCCCATTTCCTGTTCGTGTGGGCTGGACAATGTATTTCCAACCCGGAGTCTAAACTGACGTTCATCTAAAAAAGCAGAAATGAGATAAGCAAGGCGACCTCGAATACCGAAATCATAAAGGTCGTTCATAATCCCATACTTCCAGGTGGTATCGTAAGCACTTTCTAAATCAAAAAAGACAGAGACAACATGTTCTTTCTTTATGAAGGCTTCACGTATAAAAGTCTCGAAGCGAACTAAGTGATCAAGAGTGCTTCTCTGTTTACGAAATCCGCACTGGTTTGTGGAAATAAGTTTATTTTTCTCTAAAAACCAAACTAGGCGGTCATTTACCATTCTTTCCATAGTTTTACAAATACAACTTGTTAAGGCTATAGGGCGATAATTACTTGGGTTTGTAGAATCTTTACCAGACTTTGGTATAGATATAACTATAGCTTCTTTCCAGGAGTCTGGAAGAACACCTGTCTTCCAAGCCTGATTAAAAATTTGAAGTAAACAATGGAGGGAAGTATATGGTAAGTGTTTGAGGAATTGGTAATGGATATCATCAGATCCAACCGCAGTATCATGGCATTTTTCAAGAGCCTTTCTTAACTCTTTCATAATAAAGTCTTTATTATAATGTTCCGTGTTACTGGATTTAAAGTTTAATTTTGACTTCTCTTTCACGGCTTGAAATTTTCGAAACGTGGATGAGTAGTTTGTAGAAGAAGATTTGTTGGCAAATGTATCAGCTAGCACATTAGCAATGTTTTCTTTAGAATTAAAATTCCCTTCATCAGTAACAAGATGACCAATACTATTTGAAGTACTTTTGCCATTAATTTTTCGTATCATTCCCCATGTCTTTTTGACAGACGATCTAGAATTCAATCTAGATACGAACTGTCGCCAAGACTCAACGTTTACTTTGTTTGATAGTTCGTCGCGCTCTTGCACGCGCAATTTTGAACTTTGCAAGATTCTCCTGTGTAGGTCTCAGATTGAATTGTCTGAGAACAGATTTTCGCTCAGCTATAGCCTTCTTACAATCATCGTTAAACCATGGTTTGCTTGGGTGCTTTACTTTTGTCGACGTTCGAGGAATAGATTTCTCTGCAGCCGAGTAAAGTAAGGAAGTGAAGAGTTCTGCAGGATTTTCACATTCGTCAAAGGCATTGGGATAAATTGATTGTTCACAGTGAATTTTGAATTTTTCCCAATTTGCTTTATGTAGCCTCCAGCGTTCTGGACGTTGTTGTATAGGTGGTCCAACCTCCGATATGTGTATAGGAAAATGATCACTTCCATGTAGGTCATCGTTGACCTTCCAATTTAAGTCAGTGAATATCTCTGGACTACAAAGAGTCAAATCAAGAGAAGAATAGGAACCAGTTGCAGGATGAAGATACGTAGAAGATTTATCATTGAGCAAACCAAGATTATGCTCTGTGACAAAACTTTCAATGCTTCGACCTTTATCGTTTGTATCTGCACATTCCCATAATGTATGATGGGAATTGAAATCTCCCATTAAAATGAAAGGGGCCGGCAATTGTTCTACAAGTTCATCAAGTTTCTTGACATCAATTGGCAAACTAGGTGGAAGATAAATAGAGCACAGTGTTATGGTCTTATTGAGGGAAATGTTTACCGCAACAGTTTGTAAAGTAGTGTCAAGATTGATATAACGGTGCGGAACGTTGTTGTTCACAATGAGGGCTACTCTCCCGAAGCTTTATCATAGCCACCATAATTTTTTAAATAACAGGAGTGGTACTTAAAGGAGAACTTATCGGAATCTTTCAGGAATGTCTCCTGTAAAGATATTGCAACTGGTTTCTGTTCGTTCACTAAAAGTTTTAATTCCTCATAGTTAGCTTTAATGCTACGACAATTCCATTGCAGAATGGTATTATTCATTACTAAGTTCATAGTAAATAAGATACCACAGAGGACTGGAAGTATATTCAGATTCATTTCTTATTATTTAGTTTGATAATACGACCTTGCTTATTTGTATCTGCATGGTCGTTTTCCGCCTCCATGTCTTCCTCAAGACACTGGAAGCGGTTGTGTTGTTGTATTTGGTCATCAGACCCCTTTGGAAGGCGGTCCGAGATGACCTTTTCTGAAGATTTGTTGGGACTTTCTTTTCGAACAGGCTTTTCTGGTTTTCTGTTTGCTATCGGTTTTTGTGGTTTGACAGATGTTGAAGTGTGTTTCTCTGCTGAATCTGTTTGCACTGAGGCATCATTCGTTTGCGTTTGAGCATCCTTGAAATTGACTGTTTTGGCTGTAGTTGACTTTGTAATGCTCGAGTAAGATGCACCCAACGCTTGTCGTGCATCTACAATTTTCCGTGCTTCTGCAAATGATAGGCTTTCACGGTACTTTATTGTTATGATTTCCTTTTCTCTCTTCCACACTTTACATGACCGGGATGTTGAGTAGTGTTCTTCGCCGTAATTCAGACATTTCATGGGTTTATTACAAGGATATGTGTGGTATGTTTCAACTTCGTTCGTCCCGCATCGTTTGCGATGATCATCACTGCCTTTCATGATGGCCAAACTTGAAACATCTGTAACATTGTTGAGGGTTTGGGATATAGAGATCCACGGGAACTTTCATATAACCGACTTTCAGTGTTTGTGGTAAAATAGCCGTTTTGAATTTTAAAACTATTGTATTAGTGTCTTGCAGGATGCCATCCCGAAAAACACGAATACGTCTAGCCTCTGTGACATTCTGAGATGATAATTCGGTTACAATTTCTTCTTCCTCTACACCAGCCAAATCTGGACACCTGATTATACCTCTGGATGAGTTAAGGGTATTGTGTGCAGTGCATTTCGCGGGTATTTCAAAAAATCGTTCCAAGCCTAAAAGGTTTTTGGAGTGTTGTGCCTTTTCTACTTCCACAAGCAAAGTGCCAAAGAAACAAGTACCTTTTCTATAACAAATGGTGACAGCTTCGAAAGTGGTTTTTCATTTTGTAACGATTCAATGATCAAGAAGCGTGCGAAAGGTTGGGTCGATTCAACTTCAGCCTGTTCGTTATCGAATTCTTTCCGTGTTCGTTTTTATGTTTGGGGATCCATGATTGATATGTTAAAATTCATCACTTGCGGCCCCCACCCGCCCTGGAGTCCAACATAGGGGACATGGCTAATAGAGCGGAGTATCCAGCTCTGCAGGGAAACAGTTGTGATACAGACAAAAATTGGTATATTTTTCTGAAACGAATAAAGGTGTTACAAATTTTGAAACATTCAAAATGCCCAAAATCTAAAAACTACCAGCCGATTGCACTAGACTGGGCCCATCTAGGCTCTCGTTTATACAGAAGCCAAGGCCAAAGCAGTGTGTTGGAGAGCTGGAGATCCCTGGGCTCCCCTCAACTACCAGGACCCTCTTTTCCTGCTTACGAGTCTCCACCCACGGCAAACAGGCGGGTCCATTTGGTGGGGTCTTACCACCACTGCAGGACGGCAGCTGAACAATTTCTATCCCCCCGCCCAGCTGGGGGCCCCTATGTGACTTAATTTTGAACTCATCCGAGATATCATCAAGACAAACATGCTGACCAATTTTCAGGTCAATTGAGCAAGAATTATGGCCACTAGAGCGCCCACAAGATATTTCTTTAAATTTGACCCAGTGACCTAGTTTGTGATCCTATGTGACCCAATTTTGAACTCATCTAAGATTTAATCAAGACAAACATGCTGATCAATTTTCAGGTCAATTGAATAAAAATTGTAGCGTCTAGAGCGCCCACAAAGAATTTCTGTAACTTGATCTAGTGACCTAGTTTATAACCCAAGGTGACCAAAATTCAAACTCATCTGAAATTTCATCAAGAAAAACATTCTGACCAATTTTTGAAGTCAATTTAGCAATAAATGTGGCCTCTAAAGTTCCCATAAGGTATTTCTTTAATTTGACCTCGTGACCTATTTATGACCCAAGGTATCCCAAATTCGAACTCATCCGATATTTTATCAGGACAAAGATTCTGACCAATTTTCAAGACAGTTGAGCGATAAATGTGGCCTCTAGACTGCCCACAAGGTATTTCTTAAATTTGACCTAGTGACTTAGATTATGTCCCCAGTTGACCCAATTTTGAAGTTATCCTAGATTTCATCAAGACAAAAATTCTGACCGATTTTCGGGTCAAGTGAGCAATAAATGTGGCCTTTAGAGTGCCCACAAGGTATTACTTTAATCTGACCTAGTGACCTAGTTTATGACCTCAACTCATCCGGGATTGAATTAAACAAACATTCTGACCAATTTTCAAGTCAATTGAGCAAACAATGTGGCCTCTAGAGTGCCAATAATGTATTTATTTAATTTGACCTAGTGACCTAGTTTATCATCCTAGGTAACCCAACTTTGAACTCATCCGAGTTTTCATCAATACAAACATTCTGACCAATTTTCAGGTCAATTGAGTAAGAATTGTGGCCTCTAGAGTGTCCACAAGGTATTTCTTTAATTTGACCTAGTGACCTAGTTTATGATCCCAGGTGACCCAATTTCCAACTCATCCTAGATTTTATCAAGACAAACATTCTGACCAATTTTCAGGTCAATTGAGTAAGAAATGTGGCCTCTAGAGTGTCCACAATGTATTTCTGCTGTGAAGCAGATAGATGTATGAGTTGTCTTGATTGCGATCTTGAGGATGTAGCGAAACATAATTTTAAGCTCTGAAGTATCTTTATGGAGTTCTAAAAGTCCATCCTACATATACAATCTTGCTTCAGACAAGAAAGCTACAACAGATCCTATGATTTTTAAAATAAAATAAAATGAAATAAAAGAACAATACTGCCTTTACGAAGAGATATATACAGATGGTTCTAAAGATGGAAAAAAAGTTGCTGCGGCTGCCGGGCTCGATGGCGAAATAAACCAATTTCGGCTTCCTAATAATTCTTCTATTTTTTTCCGCGGAGCTAAAGGCGATCGACCTTGCTCTCAACCATATTCAAGAACGCTTACTGGCGCTATATTATCTTCACTGATTCGTTATCTGCCATGCAAGTACTTGAGAGTGAAAAAACAGAGAACCCATTAATTGTAAGTCTCCTCGAAAAATTATCCGGAATCTGTGAAAAAGCCGATAATGTTTTTTGTTGGCTCCCTAGCCATATTGGTATCAGTGGCAATGAAGAGGCAGATAAAGCTGCAAAGGAGGCATTGTCACTGGAAGTTTTGCCTTTTAGATTTCATTTTAATGATTTTAAACCATTAATAGATGATTTTATTCAAAATGTATGGCAACAATCCTGGAATGATCCAGTGAACCAATATAACAAGTGGTTTACAGTAAAGCCAACACTTGGCGAGTGGCTTCCGGGATCGCGGACAAGTCGCCGTGAAGAAATTATTTTGGTCCGTCTTCGCATTGGTCGTACATATATGACGCACTCGTACCTCCTCAAAGGAGAAGAGTCACCACAGTGTATTCCCTGCAATATATCTCTAACTGTTAGACACATACTTACAGATTGTGTAGACCTTGCACCTCTAAGAGACAGGTGTTTTCAAGTCGACAGTTTGAGTACTTTATTTGATACTGTAAAGTTCGAATGTATTTTTGAGTTCATGAAAGAGGTAAATCTCTATAAAAAGGTATGATTTTAGGTTCTATTGACCATCCGTATTTTAGACTATATGTCACTAACGTCATTTATTCTTTGAGTGTTTACATAGCTGAGATTTTAATTTTTGTTCGTAACATTACAGTATGATCAGTTACACGAATCTCATTAATTGTTAGTGTGCCCAATATGACCTTTGGTGTCGACGGGCCTTAAAACTTATTCATCCATTCATTCCACAAGGTATTTCTTTAATTTGACCTAGTCACCTACTTTATGACCCCGGGTGACCCAATTTCAAACTCATTCGAGATTTAATTAAGACAAACATTCGGACCAATTTTCAAGTCAATTGAGCAGAAATGTGGCCTCTAGAGTGCCCACAAGGTATTTATTTAATTTGACCTAGTGACCTGGTTTATGACCCTAGGTGACCCATCGGAAGTCATCTGAGATACAATCAATACAAACATGCTGACCAATTTTAAGGTCAGTTGAGTAAGAAATGTAGCCTCTAGAGTGTCCAAAAGTGTCCACAAGGTATTTCTTTGATTTGACCTAGTGACCTAGTTTATGACCCCAGGTGACCCAATTTCAAACTCATATGAGATTTAATTAAGAAAAACATTCAGACCAATTTTCAAGTCAATTGAGCAAAAGATGAAGCATTTAGAGTGCCCATAAGGTATTTATTTAATTTGACCTAGTGACCTAGTTTATGACCCTAGGTGACTTAAATTCGAATTCAACCGAGATTTTTTATAAAGACAAAAATTTTGACCAATTTTCAAGTCAATTGAGCGAAAAATGTGGCCTCTAGAGTGTCCACAAGGTATTTATTATATTTGACGTAGTGACCTAGTTTATGACCCTAGGTGACCCAAATTCAAACTCATCCGAGATTTCATTAAGAAAAACATTCGGACCAATTTTCAAGTCAATTGAGCGAAAAATGTGGCCTCTAGAGTGTCCACAAGGTATTTCTTTAATTTGACATAGTGACCTACTTTATAACTCCAGGTCAGCCGATTTCAAACTCATCTGAGATTTAATTAAGGCAAACATTCTGACCCATTTTCAAGTCAATTGAGCATAACATGTGGCCTCTAGAGTGCCCACAAGGTATTTCTTTAATTTGACCTAGTTAACTTTTGACCCCATATGACCCAATTTCCAACTCATCCGAGATTTTATCAAGACAAACATTAGTAGTGTATATAATCTTACCGACTCATTCCGATCCGACGCATAAAATCCTCTCGTCATCGTGATTTTTTCGATCTCCAATCCCAAAAAATCCATTTCTAACCATCTCTCACCACACAAATTCTAGCTCACCCATTTTCTAACCACCTCTCACCACACAAATTCTAGCTCACTGTTTCGTTTTTCTATCTCGCAGATTCGTTTCGACTTCGCTGCAAGTCCTCCCAATCCTGAAGTCTCACACGTATGAAAATTTATAACTTGCGGGGAAAAAAAGTTATAAATTCTTACAAAAAAAAAAAAAAAAAAAAAAATTACCATTTAAAATTCCTTTTTTTCAAAAAATTTTCTAACTTAAAAAATTTTAAAAAAATTTTTGATTTAAGAAAGAAAAATTTCATATAAAAAGCGTATAATGGCGGAAGATAATTTTGTAAATTTTCAAGACTTTGATATATAAACGTTAAGACTTCGTGATGGTGTAATAAATAAAATTACAATTACCAATCAATGAAGATCGAATATGAGTATCCCGATGGAAAAATAAGAGGTTTACGGCTACGTTCACCTGCCTTGTTTTCTTATGGAGTTCAAGGTTATAAAACTAAATCAACAGATTACTTTATGGCTTTGTTATCTTTTTACGACGAAGAAAACCCAACTGAAAAAGAAATCAAGTTTAAAGAAACATTAGATAACATTTCGAAATTTTTACAAGAAGAAGCACCAAAAAAGTTTGTAAAAAAGAAGAATCATAATAATAATTTTAAAGAATTTGAAATTATTAAAGATAATATTTTTTACCCAAAACTAAAGCAAGATAAAACTTATGATGAATATGATAAACTTACAAAGCGTGTTATAAGCACTAATTTTCTTGCCAAATCTAAAGAAGGAAAGCTTGAAAAAGTAGAAGATCCTTATTCTCTCGAAAAAATACGATGTAAAGTAGTTGTTTATATAGATATAGCGGATATTTTTATTAATTCATCCATACTTAAAGTACGAACAAATCTTTCTGACGTTGCTATTATTAAAAAGAATGTTCAACCTATTAAAACAAAGGTTGAAAACTCCTCTTCTGTTTCTTCAAAAGTAACGTTAGATTCCGATGATGAACGCGGCACTGAAGATGAAGAAGAATAAATTTATAACTTTCTAAAAAAGTTATAAATTGTTATTAAAGAAAAAAAAAAAATTACTTAACAAATATCAAATATATAAAAAATGGATTTACTTGATAAAATGAAGAAATTTGATCGAATGTATGTACGTACTATTTTGGAAAAACATCTGCAGGATAAAATAAAAGGGTCAGCGGGCTTGGTTTTTAAAGGTTCGGACACAAAAACTATATATTTCACCAGGGTTTTAGGTTCTAACAATGTTGACACATTGAAATATATTAAACCTGCTAATTATTACGAGTATAGCAAAGCAAAAAAAGAATTTGGGGTTGACAAGTACAATTTGCTACTTTCTTTTTACTACCCAAATTCTGTCTATGAATCTATGAAAAATTGCAAAAAACATATATGGAATGCTGGATGGTATAGTTATGATAATGTTTTAAAAGATTATGATAATAAATTGGGGTTAATGCATACTTGGGATATTGGTTGGAATGAGGATGGTACTTATCTTGGTGCTAGAGTAGAACAAAAAAAAAAAAAAAAAAGTCACGAGTCACCATGCCCTATTTTGACTATTGAAGCTTCATCATACATCCCAAGAAAGAAAACTAAAAAACCCGAAAAATGTATATTTTGCAAAGATGCTAAATCAACAATATATTTAAACAACTGTGGGCATACATACTTATGCTCTTTATGCGCTCGCAAAAGCAAACCTATAACATCATGCCTAATATGTGGAAAAGCGGAACCTAAATTTACATTCATTGTTGATTAGTCTTAGCCCTATTTAAAAATATAACCAAAGTAAATTTATAACTTTTAAAAAGTTATAATTTTTTTTAAGACTTTTCCTCTAACTCCTCAACCATCTCCTCAACTGTCTCCACCACTGTTTCCACCACTGTCTCCTCAACCGTCTCCTCAACTGTCTCCACCACTGTCTCCTCAACTGTCTTCTCCTCTGTTTCAGTTAAAAAATTAGCCGCTTTAGAATAAATATTAGCAATCTTTTCTCTATAATATTCCATAAAAAAATCTCTACACTGCGTTATTAAAAGCTTATGTATATCACAAATTT
Source organism: Tridacna gigas (assembly GCA_945859785.2). Taxonomy (NCBI): domain Eukaryota; kingdom Metazoa; phylum Mollusca; class Bivalvia; order Cardiida; family Cardiidae; genus Tridacna; species Tridacna gigas. The sequence continues at coordinate 17,313,245 of OX244036.2, forward strand.
TATTTTCATAATATTCGCAACAAAATTCGCTCTTAAACAAAGGTTTGTATTTAATAAGTTCCGTACAGTATGCTTGTATACTCTTAAATAAATTTTCTAGAGGATCTTTATAAAAGTCATCAGTTTCCGCAAAGTCATCAGATCCAATAATCTTATGTAGTCTTTCTTCCATTTTTAATATATTAAAAAAATATTTAATTTAATATATTTTTACAGATCTAGTTCTATAAGTATCGTTAAATAAGAGTTTTTTGCATCGGGATTGTCGGATCTTGTTATAAAGTTTATGACGTCACATTGTTTTACTTCTAAAGGCCGCGGAAAAACTACGCAACTGCAACGTTCGTCTCTTTTTTAAATTAAGGAGTAGTCGATTTTTTCAACGCCGTTTACGACTATGTTAATTTTTACCTCTTCATCTAAAGACCTATTTCCTTTTAAAACCAATAAAGAACCTCTTATAATTCTACCCGGAGCTGACATGCAATAACCACCTAATCCATGTGATCTTCCACTGCTACCATTACCGAAAGAAAACTCATAATTTCCATTCATAACATCTGTGTGGAAAGAAAGGACCTTGTCACAGGGTCATCCCAAGCAGCAGGTTCGGGCAAGTTTTTAATTCTATTTCCTTTCACATCTATTTCACCATCCACGGAAAAAGAACCGTCTGGGTTTTTTGTTAAAGCTTTTTCACCCGCAGTAGCCAGCGCAACGACGGTATCTATGTAAAACTTATTTACAGCTTGCTGATTATCTAAAGGTGTGCCAAGGTTGTTAATTCTTCGACCACCCATGGAGACGTCACCACTCGCTATATACCCCCCCAGGCCCATAAATGAAAGCTCGATTGGTGACATCTACATAATTTTTAGTTGCAGCATCTTGTGGTTCCGCAGGTTCCAAAACGTTAGTCATCTGATACCCCCTCATATCTGTATCTGCAACAGCAGAAAAAGGTACCATCGTGTTGTTGAACTATTGCTCTACCACTTATATCTACATAATTTTTAGTAGCGGCTTCACTTGATTCTTCAGGCTCGTGTAGATTATGTATTTTCTTAAGACCCATATTAAATGGAGCCGTAACGAGAAAATTACCATTTTCTTTTATTAGAGGAGTATCAGCAACATTATCTACATAATCCTTAGTTGCAACATCTTGTGGATTTACTGGGTTGCTGGCTCTTATCAGTGTTTTACCATTCATATTTATAGAACCGGTAACTTCCGTTGTTCAATCTTTACGCAAAAAAATATTATTTATGTAAGCGAGTGATGCTCCATCACTGCTCGATTTAACATTATCCATTCCTCCAAATTTATCAACAGGCATTTTTTATACAATATTTATTTTTTAAAATTTCTTTTTAAAAGTCTAATTCTATCAACAATGAAATATTTGTAAAGGAAACATTAGGATTTGAAGTTTTTACTTCAAATCCTATTGTGTCTTCTTCTTTAAATACTGGTTTGCTTTTAAACATAGTGGTGCTTGAATATTCTGATCCAATATGCATCAATTGTAGCCCTGCTTCAACACCATTTTTTAAAATTTCTATTTCAAACCTAGAATTTGTTAGGTTTGATATACGTATGCACCCTCTTAATATTTTTCCTCTTGAAGGTATAACATAACCAATTGGGTTGTCACTACTGCCACCAAAAGTAAATGGTCTTGAACCTTTTACCAATCCACCTTTTGATTTGGCAAATATTGTAATTAATGGTTTTGGAACCGTCACATCTACGTATTCTTTAGCTGCTACTTCATCTCCACTTATAGGTGAAGGTAAATTAAAAATTCTTTGATTGTTCATATTAATTTCACCTAACCATTCATAAATATTTCCGGATTTAACGAAAGGCAACAAATTACGAATAAGTTCTATTTTCTCATCTAACTGTGTTTTTGTTACGGGATTATTCGGTAAAATATTAATATCTGATATAAGTGAATCCACATAATTTTTAGTTGCTGCATCATTTGTCTCTTTAGGTGTAGGGAGGTTGTGTATTGATTTGAAAGCCATATTGATTGGTGTTGTTGAAATGTATTTTCCATTTTCTTTCATTAGAGGAGAATCAGCAACATTATCTACATAATCCTTAGTTGCAACGTCTTGAGGATTTACGGGATTACTAACCCGCGTTAATGTATTACCATTCATATTTATAGAACCGGTAACTTCCGTTGTTCCATCTTTACGCAAAAAAATATTATTTATGTAAGCGAGTGATGCTCCATCACCGCTCGATTTAACATTATCCATTCCTCCAAATTTATCAACAGGCATTTTTTTAATATCACTAAAAAAGTTTATTTAAAACTCGCTGAAATTTATTTCCCGAGCTTAACTCTTTAAGAACGTACAAACATAAATCTCCGCAAAATACTTGTCCGGCTTGTTGTAATTGATCCGTATTGTAAAATATTGGATTTACTGGATAGTCTTGAAGTTCAATAGGCGGTTGTATGCCGTAACTATCAAAATAAATCTTTAGTTTACCGTTTTTATACCAAGCAACCCAATGTGTACCAGGTCCACTCATGTCATCGAGGTTTAATATACCGCATTCCTTTTTTTAACACCTGTTTGGTAGAGTGTTTCGTAAAAATACACCCCTAAAAGGAGGAATCTTTAATTTTTTTGCAGCATCTTCTAGTTCGAAGTTGCTTAACGGTTTGTTAGGTAAAATTACGTTTTTAATCGCAATATCCGTCATTTTTTTATACCGAAATATTTTTAATGTTTACGTTGTCAACCCACGAATTAAACTCGTCGGAATAACCTTTCTATTTTACTAACGATTTATTTTTTCCCTTTTTAATAACCTTTTCTATCCTATACAACTCCTGAATAGTTTTTTGTAGTTCGGGTTCATAAAAGGTGCCTTGTATTTCTTCTCCGTTAAGATCCGCAATCTTATATGTTACGGGCGATGTATGTTTTACTTCGGAAACTGTAAAAACCTCTTCAGTCCATCTTGTGGTATATCCCTTTTCAAAGGTCTTTTTCTTTTTAGATATCTTTACTTTATCACCGACGGAAAACTTAGGGTCTATGTCTCTTACTTTGAGATGATCGGGATAAAGAGTTTTCCAAACTTTGGTTTCATTTACCTTCTTACTAGCATTTACTGGCGTCATCTTAATAGAAGAATGTCTCGCGTTATTATATTTTTTAACGAGATCCGGCAACGCGTTAATGTAAACGCTTGTGGAATTAGCGGAAAAATATTTCCACATTTTTTCTTTCATTGTTCTAATCCATCTCTCAACGACGCTAGATTTTTCCTCATTTTCGGTGGAATACAACTCTATCAAGTCTTTAACATCTTTGTTATAAAACTCTTTACCCTTATCTACCTACATTTTTTCCGGCTTTCTCTCCTTAAAAATACTTTTTAATGCTAAGGCGACAGATTTTCCCGTTTTATCTTTTAATGGAATTAGCCAACCGTATTTGGAAAAGATATCAATGACGGCAAGAAGATATTTTATGCCGCGATTAAATTTAGAAAATGCTTGCATGTCTACTAAATCAGCGGCCCATATCCTATCAATACCGTTTACTCTGACTCTCCTTTTCTTAAATTTTCTTTTTACGGGCTTGTGCAACTCTTCCGATAAAGCTGTCATGCTGAATTTTTTTTTAATCCCCATTCCAAATCTTTTCTTTGTTCCAATCAGATTACTACCGACGGATCGTTCCATTTTTTCCCTAATTGTTGGATTATAAATTCCCTTTAGCTCTGTTAACATATTTGCGTCGCACACATTGTTTCTAACTTCCGTTGTAGGATTTTTTAAATAGCAAATATCATGATGGTAAGCCGCTTTATCAACTCTGTTTATTGGCTCGCTCCATTCCTTCGGCGTTAAATCGGGGTTAAGTCTCTTGTTTAATTTAGTACCAGGACCAGTAAAGTTATGACCAGGGAGATGCATTTCAAAGGGTAAGTTATTTATAATCTTATTAAGTATTGATCCACCTTTTTTTTTATTTTAACACCCTGTGTCTTAACAAACCGTGTTTTAGTTGTTCCACACACAACACATTTTCCACGTGCCATATTTCTTCCATTTTTAGTAACAACATATTCTATGTTGATGGTATCAGTAGGTTTTCTACATTTAACGCAATACATCTTTTTAATATATATATTAAATTTTTTTAAATATATTAAAAAAATGGATGTTGTAGATTTATCATGGAACGAAGTAGTATCAAACAGATTTAATACCCCTTTTTTACCTAAAAGCATTAGAGGGCTAATCGTGGGTAAATCGGGATGTGGAAAGACAACGCTTTTACTAAACCTTTTGCTAAGACCAAAATGGCTGGACTATGATAATTTATGCGTTTTTGGAAAAAGTCTTTTTCAACCCGAATGAATGAATGAATGAATGAATGAATGAAGTTTTAAGGCCCGTCGACATCAAAGGTCATATTGGGCGCACTACCAACTAATGAAATACATTTAATTGATCATACTGTAAAGTTACAAAAAGTTAAAATCTCAGCTGTGTAAACACTAAAATACAAATGACGTAAGTGACATATAGTCTAAAAATACAGATGGTCAATAGAACCTAAAATTATATCTTTTTGTAGAGATTTACCTCTTTCAAGAACTCAAAAATAGATTCCAACTTTACAGAATCAAATAAAATGCTCAAACTGTCGGCATGGAAAAACCTGTTTCTTATAGGTGCAAGGTCTATGCAGTCTATAAGTATATGTTTAACAGTTAGAGACGTATTGCAGGGAGTACACTGCGGTTCCTCTTCTCCTTTGAGGAGATACGAGTGCGTCAAATATGTATGACCATTGCGAAGACGGGCCAATATAATTTCCTCTCGGCGACTTGTCAGCAACCCCGGAAGCCACTCGCCAAGAGCTGGCTTCACTGTAAACAACTTATTATTTTGGTTGACTGGGTCATTCCAGGATTGCTGCCATACATTTTGAATAAAATCATTCACTAATGGCTTAAAATCAGTAAAAGGAACTTTAAAAGGTAAAACTTCCAGTGACAATGCCTCCTTGGCAGCTTTATCTGCCTCTTCATTGCCACTGATACCAATATGGCTAGGGAGCCAACAGAAAACAATATCGGCTTTTTCACAGATTCCTGATAATTTTTCTAGGAGACTGACTATTAATGGATTATCTGTTTTCTCACCCTCAAGTGCTTGCATGGCAGATAACGAATCTGTAAATATAATATAGCGCCAGTAAGCGTCTTGCTGAATATGGTTGAGGGCAAGGTCGATCGCCTTTAGCTCTGCAGAAAAAATAGAAGAATTATTAGGAAGCCGGAATTGGTATAATTCGCCATCTAGCACGGCAGCCGCAGCAACTTTGTTTCCATCGTTGGAACCATCGGTATATATCTCTTCGTAAAGGCAGTACTGTTCTTTTATTTCAAGGAATTTATTTCTAAAAATCATGGGATCTGTTGTAGCTTTCTTGTCTGAAGCAAGATTGTATATGTAGGTTGGACTTTTAGAAGTCCATAAAGGAACTTCAGAGATTTTATGTTCTGCTACATCCTCAAGATTGAAATCAAGACAACTCATGTACGCTTCACAGTGTAAACTAAAAGGAAGTATGACTTTTTCTCTTTTTAAAAACTTGTCCTTGTAGAGCGGTTCAAATACTGCTTTATGCGTGGGGTTGTCGGGATTTGATTTTAACTTCATATAATATTGCAAAGAGAGTTTTTTCCTACGTAAATTTAAAGATGGTTCATTTGCCTCTGTATACAAGCTATTGATACGGGATGTTTTAAAGGTGCCAAGTGCTAAGCGTAAACCTTGGTTATGGATAGAATCCAATTTCCGAAGGTACGATTACCGCGCTGAGCCATATACAATGCAGCCGTAATCTAACTTTGAACGGACAAGTGTTCTATACAGTCTCAGTAATACTTTTTTATCTGCTCCCCAGTCCATATTGGAGACAACACGTAAAAGATTCAGAGCTTTTTGGCATTTATTGCTCAAATTGTTGATATGTGGGATGAACGTGAGTTTAGAATCAAATAAAAGACCTAAGAATTTGAATTCTGGGACGACATCTAATTCAGCTCCGGGTCGAGATGAAATTTTCTCGACTGACAGAAATGCATACATTTGGTCTTGGTTTTCGAAAATTTGAAACCGTTTTCGTTCGACCAGTTGCTTAAATTATGTAAGACCTGTTGAAGCTGTCTTTCAATCGTATGCATATGCTTTGACCGATAGCAAATGCAGAAGTCGTCAACATACAGAAAGCATTCTACTCCAGGGCAAACAGATTTAACAATGTTGTTAATTTTAACACTAAAAAGTGTAACTGAAAGGATGCTTCCCTGGGGAACGCCCATTTCCTGTTCGTGTGGGCTGGACAGTTTATTTCCAACTCGGACTCTAAATTGACGTTCATTTAAAAAAGCAGAAATTAAATAAGCAAGGCGACCTCGAATACCGAAATCATAAAGGTCGTTCATAATGCCATACTTCCAGGTGGTATCGTAAGCACTTTCTAAATCAAAAAAGACAGAGACAACATGTTCTTTCTTTATGAAGGCTTCACGTATAAAAGTCTCGAAGCGTACTAAGTGATCAAGAGTGCTTCTCTGTTTACGAAATCCGCACTGGTTTGTGGAAATAAGTTTATTTTTCTCTAAAAACCAAACTAGGCGGTCATTTACCATTCTTTCCATAGTTTTACAAATACAACTTGTTAAGGCTATAGGGCGGTAATTACTTGGATTTGTAGAATCTTTACCTGGCTTTGGTATAGGTATAACTATAGCTTCTTTCCAAGAGTCTGGAAGAACACCTGTCTTCCAGATCTGATTAAATATTTGGAGTAAACAATGGAGGGAACGATACGGCAAGTGTTTAAGGAACTGGTAATGTATATCATCAGACCCAACTGCAGTGTCATGACATTTCTTAAGAGCCTTTTCCAGCTCTTTAATGGTAAAATCTATCTTTATTATAATGTTCCTTGTTACTGGATTTAAAATTCAGTTTGGATTTCTCTTTTACTTCCTGGCGTTTTCGAAACGTGGATGAGTAATTTTCAGAAGAAGACTTCTTGGCGAACGTATCGGCCAGTACATTGGCAATGTCATGTTTAGAAGTAAAGTTCCCATCGTCAGTATCAAGATGGCCAACACTATTGGAAGTACATTTGCCGTTAATTTTTCGTATCATCTCCCATGTCTTTTTGACAGACGATCTAGAATTTCATCTGGATACGCCAAGACTCACGTTTACTTTGTTTTATAGTTCGCCGTGCTCTCGCACGCGCAATTTTGAACTTTGCAAGATTTTCCTGAGTAGGTCTCAGATTGAAATTTCTGAGAACAGATTTTCGCTCAGCTATAGCCTTCTTACAATCATCGTTAAACCATGGTTTGCTTTGATGTTTTGGATTTGTCGACGTCCGAGGAATTGATCTCTCTGCAGCCGAGTAAAGTAAAGAGATGAACAGTTCTGCTGGATTTTCACATTCGTCAAAAGCATTGGGATCAATTGATTGTTCGCAATGAATTTTGAACTTTTCCCAATTTGCTTTATGAAGCTTCCAGCGTTCTGGACGTTCTTGTACAGATGGTCTAATTTCCGATACTACGATCGGGAAATGATCGCTTTCATGAAGGTCGTCATCGACCTTCCAATTTTTTCAACCCGAATATCGCATACTTAAAAAATCTTTCGAAGGAAAACTACCGAAAGAGTGCATTTTAGTGTTGTTTAACATGCGTGATGTCGTACAGAATTTAAATATTTCTCCTACAGCTTTGATCGAAGAATAAATTAAAACCCTAAAAAATAAATCGAATATAAAGTGTAGTTTCTTTGAAACTGCTGAGGATGTGCCAGATCCAAGAGAGTTAAAATCGGAAAACAAAAATTTAATGATCTTCGATGATTTACTTTTAGAAAAGCAAAATAAGTGTGAGTGTTATTATATTCGTGGAAGACATAGTAATGTTGACTGCTTTTACCCCTCACAAACCTATTTTAGGTTACCGAGGCAAACTATTAGAGAAAACGCAAATTTTATCTGTCTTTTTCGTCAAGACCATAAAAACATTAATCATATTTATGATGACCATGTAGGTGAAGATATGACTAAAAAAGATTTTAGAGAATTTTGCTACAAGGTATGGGAAAAACCTTTTGGTTTTGTTGTCATTGATTTATCTAGTGAAAAAGATAAAAGAAAGTATAGAGACGGTTTTGATAACTTTTATATACCTAATCCATTAGAAAGAAAATGAAAAAAATAATTAAAAAAATAAATAATAATTGTAAAAATGGCAGATTATACATTAGTTATTGATTGTGATCCTATTTTATATGATTATAGATTGTGTGGTTTAACAGTAAATGAGACAATGGGTATTACTAAAACTCTTGTGGAAAATGAATTCTCAGAAAGACTTGAACGTTGCCCAGTAAGCGTTTTTAATAACTTTATTCATGTTTTCAAACTAGGAAAAGAGTTTTTTTCTTTTAAAGAAAATGATTTTAGTGAAGAAGAATTACGTTCTTTTAAAGAAGATTTACGCATTCTTTTTTATAAAAAGACATGTTTGCGGATTATATGTTAAAGTATGTATGTTGGCAGAAATTTTTCTGACTGAAGAGGAAGATATAACAAATAAAAAGCATAGAGAACTTAGAGAAAAAATGGTGCCATATTTAAATGATATAGAAAAAATGTGCGCGTTTTTTAAGAAAGGAAATAGACGAACTTTAGTTAGGACTAAGCAAGGTATTTTAAAGACGGGGTTAAACCAAAATTAAAAAAAAAAAAAAAAAAAAAAAAAAAAAAATTCTTAAGAAAATTTAAAAATATATCTTTTAACGAAAGATATATTTTTATACACATAAATAATTTTTTATATATAAAAAATGGAAGATCTTTTAAAACAGATAGCTAAAAATACGCAACATAAAATGTCTTCACAAATTATAGTAAGTGATAACAAAATACGCTTTACAACAGGGTTTAATCCACCAATTCGACTGGAATATGATAGAAAATACGAAATAGCTTTGGTAAACCTCGAAACATACTACTCTTTTCCAAACATTGACGCAACAAACAACATGTTTATTTATTCTCGAGACAATGGTGCTTCATGGTTTAAAATAGAAATACCGGAAGGAAGTTATGACCTTATAGACATTAATGATACCATTCATCAGGAAATGAGAAAAAAAGGCCACTTTGATTTAGTCAATGATGAATATCCTATTAACATTTCTGCAAACACAAATACGCTAAAATCTATTCTTACCCTTGAAGACGTTATCAAGTAGATTTTAACCATCCAAACTCAATCTCTAAAGTATTAGGTTTTACTCACGCAAAATATGAAACAGGATTTCATGAGTCGGAGAATGTAGTAAACATTCTCAGTATAAATTCCATATTTGTTAACATCGATATTATCTCAGGAAGCTACGTTAATGGCTCAACACAAAACACAATTTACTCTTTTTTCCCCAATGTTGCGCCAGGATATAAGATAATCGAGTCACCGGTTAATTTAGCATATTTACCAATAACGCGGAGTGACATACACGATCTAGAGGTAAAAATTACGGATCAAAATGGAACTTTACTAAATCTAAGAGGAGAAAACCTTACAATTAGGTTTCATATTAGAGAGGCATAAAAAAATAAAACGTATAAAAAATGACAAGCTACACAAATGTTAAAGTTAATATATCGAAGGGGCAAAAGCAAAAACTCCTATCCGCTATTAAAAAAGGAGGTTGTCAAACAAGTATTCGTTTAAGATATAAAGATTTACGAGGCAATGATGTTTTAGCAGTTACCCAGGCACAAGCAGAAAAAATAGCTAAAGCCTTTGAAAATGGTAATGGTGTAACAATTAGAATGTCTGCCAAGCAACTTAAACACAATACGAAAGTAGAGGGGGGTTTTCTCGGAATGTTAGCCGGATTAGCTGCAAGTGCTTTGCCAATGCTAGCCAAAACCGTTCTACCTGCATTAGGCGTTGGTGCTCTTTCGGGATTAGCATCATCAGGAGTACAAAAAGCAATGGGTTCGGGTCTTTACCTTAAAAAAGGAGGTTGCGTTTGCCAGGTAGAAACTGATGGAGAAGATCTTTATTTAAGACCTTATAAAGGCAAAGGATTAGGGTCTGTTGGTGATGGTTTATATTTAAAACGAGGCGGAAAGTTTTATGATGGAAGAGGTCTTATTCTAGGACCCAATAGCCCTTTTGCTAATATCCCCATTTTAGGCGCTATATTATAAATTAATATTATAATAAAAAAAGATGAATGTTCACAAATTTAGCGTAAAACCAAAAATTTCTCAACCAAAAACGATCTATTGGAAGCCGGCTTCTAATTTAAAACATCCTCCGATAAAAGTAAATCCATTAACTTGGCAAATCTTTAGTCAAGAAGAAATTACATTAACTTCGAGGCAAGTATTTCCGATGCGATTAGGTTTAGGCTTTATGATGACTAAAGGCGTAATTTTAACCTCATTAGCATATCCTTTAAGATTCAAAAACTGTAGTTTACAAAATGAGGTTAGCCTCGAAGATGTTGAGGATATTTTAATTACTATTACAATTCGAAGGATTCAGTAAAAATAAAAGAAAACGAGCTTTTATGCAGCGTTTATTATCATCTTTAAAAAATATTTTGCTTATAAAAAATGGAGATGAAAGAGAATAAATATCCTATATTACCCACGGCTCCTCCCGCTGATGAGGGACAGGGTTATCGTTTGCAGAAAATTAACGGGATACAAAACTTTTTAGAAGCTGAGGTGTTGAAAAGAGAAGCTTTAAGTAAGAAATATTTTAGAGCCGCAAGAATAGTAGATAATGTAGATACTGTTTTAATTACGGTTACCTTAGCTGCGGGGGTTGGGGGTGTTAGTTTATTATCAACAGTAGTTGCGTTACCTGCAGTAATAGCGATATAAAGTGTTGCAGCTGTTACTGGTTTGTTAAGTTTGGTTGGGAAATATGCTGTTAGAAATTCAACAACTAAAGCGGAAAAACATGAGAAGATTAAAATCATTGCTGATACAAAATTAAACACTATATCTTCTCACGTCTCGAAAGCTTTATCGGACAACAAAGTCTCGGATGAAGAGTTCCAGCTGATTATGGAGGAATTAGAGAAATTTAAGAAGATGAAGGAAGAAATTAGGTCTAAATCCAAGAAAAAGATGTCGAGTGAAACGGAAGAATCGTTAATAGAGAGAGGGAGAAGAGAACAGCGTGAGTCCTTTCGGAAGTTGGTTGAAAAACATCATGGTGGGCCGTTGGAATATTAAAAAACCTAAAATTAAGTTTTCATGCAGCTTTAGTTACGAAACGGGTTAAAAAACTGTGTTAAAAACTGTAATAAAAACTGTAATAAAAACTGTTAAAAAAAATAATCCTAATAAAAAATGTCTTTCTTAAAAATCACTGATCCGACAAAAAGAGATCATACAGTAAAAGAATTTCTCGCAATAAAAAGAAAGAAAAAAAAAAAAAAAAAAAAAAAATATTCGTGATAGCGAACTAGCGAGAAAAACGGGTGAAATAGAATTTCAAACAGGTCTTTCAAAGTTTTTTAAATCTATTATAGAAGCACAAAAAGATACGGCAAGGAGAGTTACGTATGGTCTTAGACCTATTAAAAAGGGTCTTAAACCTATTAAGAATCTTAAAGGTATTAAAGAGGGTATCGAACAGTTGCCCCAAAGGTTGCCACAACAAAGAAGAGCATGTTTGCCACCTCTTTCTATTTTAAAAGAAAGATCTTCTACTCCTCCTCCTTCTTATAGCTCACCGTTACCATCAACATCTAAAGAGGAGCCGCAAGAGGGAATAGGTGGATTTTCTCCTGAATATGAAACCAAATTTGGTGTTTATGAAAAAGGCGGTGAGTTTTTTATAGGTGATAAATTAGCTGAGCAAATTACTGGCAAAGACGGTAATCCATATATTATTATTGGTGGAAAAGATTATTTACTAACAGAAAGGTTGTATCAACTTCTTTCATTAAAAGAACCTAAACAAAATATTGTTACTGCTAATGATATTTCAATATATGAAAAAATCTTAGCCGACACTAACACTATGTACGTTAACAATGATCCAAAAACTGGAAAATTAAAATCCGAAAACGACCCTAATGTCACAAAATCGGCAAAATGACTTGATATTATTAAACCGACGTGGGATAGACACCAAGAATGAAAGCGGCAAAAACAGAAAAAAGGTTCGGGCGTTAAAAAAGTTGTTTTACCCTGTGACCCTAACGCATTACTAGAAAAACTTGACTTACTTATGGCTAGTAAAGCAGCGGGCAACACAGGTGTGAGAAACGAGCTTGTTAGCGTGTGTGACGAATTAAAAAGGCAAGGCGTTTTCGGTAAAAGCTATAAAAAAATAATGTCTATATTATAAAACATGATCATCTATAAGAAACGTGGATTTACAAGAAGGAATAGATATGGTGGTGCTGGAATTTTTGACAGCTTAGCTAACTTTTTTGCGAGACTTTTAGGTAGTAGTGTGGCTAAACAAATTGCATCCTCTGCCGTTGATGTGGGAAAGGGCGTTGCTAAGGAAGGAGCAAAAAAAGCTTTAGAGGCTGGAAAGAGTGCCGCTGTAGATGCGGGAAAAAGGTTAGTTGAAAAGGCTTTAACACCAAAATCTAAGAAAATTTTACAAAAGTATGCTAATATAGCTACAACAACACCTGTTTTGCAAATTGTAAACACTTTAATAGATGGAAGTGGTAACGACGCAATTACTATACAAGAATTAGTTAAAAAATTAAATAGTGGGGCTGGCATTAAAACCACATAAAAATATTACAATAATTTAAAATTATTATAATATAATAAAAATGAGCATTCTAGACATTACCGAAAAGGTTTTTAATGATGATAGTATCGAAGAGTACGAATACTTTGAGTATCTACCAATTTCAGGTACCATTGACAATCTTAACACTAGCGGAGGAGATATTACGATTAGCGTTGAAAGCCAAGATATTTTTACGCATCCTAGTGAAAGCTATTTACTTATAGAAGGTCGCTTAACAACGACTAATAATGGTGCTTATGTTGATGCTGACAACATTACTTTAACAAACAACGGCCTAATGTATCTTTTTAGTTATATTAGATATGACCTTTCAGGTAGAGAGGTTGAAAGAATATCACATCCAGGGTGGGCTACCACTATGCTTGAATTGTTAAAATATGATGATGATTTTTCTAAATCGCGAGGTTTAAACCAATTGTGGTATAAGGATACAACAGCCGCAGCAGAAAATAATAATGCGGGCTGGAATTTGAGAAAATCACACATTATTAATGATATTGTTGATCCTAATCCAAAGGGCTCGTTTAGCTTTAAAGTTCCATTAAAACATATTTTTGGTTTTTGTGAAGATTATGATAAAGTCTTATACGGAATGAAGCAAACTCTTTACTTGATAAGAACTGGTGATAATGATCCAATATTTAAAACTCGTCGGGCTGATGGACCCCCTGTTAGACAAGAAGTTGGTAAAGTTACGTTGAATAAAATAGCGTGGTATATACCACACGTGACACCCACGGATCAGTATAAAATGGAACTTTATAAATATATCCAAAATAAAGAAACCTTTCCAGTTAATTATAGAATGATACAATGCGATAGTGCTGACGTTACACAAACAAGATCATTTGACTGGAGACTCGCCGTTAAAACATCACCAGAGTTTCCGGGTTACATTATTACCGGTTTTCAGACGGATAAATTAAATTCCCACTCCAAAATCCAGCCATATTTGACCACGTACAAGTTACGGATATTCACGTTACGTTAAATTCTTATAAATATCCTAGACATGATTACAAACTTTCGTTTCCCACACAACAATTTAGCAGAGCATATGGCGATGCTGCTATGTTTAGATCTAAGTTTTTTCACATGGATGATTTGGCATCACATCCTAACTTTACCCCATTAGAGTACAAAAATCTTTATCCTTTGTTTTTGTTCGATGTTAGCAAACAGAGTGAAAGGTTAAAATATTCTGTAACTGATATTCATGTTAAGGCAAATTTTGGTGGCAATGTACCTGCACGCACACGAATATATGGCGTTATTATTAGTGATAGGCGAATAAACTTCCAGTCTGATGGAAATAAAATGAGTGCAGTGTATTAAGATTTCTTTTCTTTATTATAAAATGATAATCAAATCAGATTTAAAAGATATTCTTATAGAAAATAATATAAAAGTTTATTCGTGGATGGATAAAAAAAAGATGGTTAGTTTAGCAAAGGAGCATGGGTTGTGGCCAGAGGAGCCGTCTAAGCCAGAAAAACCAAGGGACCCTAGGTTTGATAGATTGAAAGATATTAGAAAAAAAATCGAGGAGAGTTTGTGTAGAAGATGTTAAAACGGGAGAAATACATAATTTCCCCTCGATTTATAAAGCGAGTAAATTTATTCAGTGCTACCCTCAATCAGTTACTAATTGCAATGGTAGAGTGTGGGAAGATAAATATAAAATAACTATGCCGTAATTTTATTATGATTAAAAAAATCATAATAAAATTGATTAATATGTTAACTTATTTTTTATTATATAAAAAATGACAAACTATATTCCAAATTTATTCTCAGCAGCAAGACGTGCTGCATCTAATGTTTACTCCGCGGTTGTCCCTAGACCTATACAGAGAAGAATAACTAATTTCAATAATTGGCTAGTTAATACTGTAGATCCTACAGACATCCCACAAGTTCTGGATGACTTTAGATTGCATGTAAGAAGATCCATAGCACCGCCTACACCGATTGTTAGAATCCCAACTCAATCGAGAATTAGACTGCGTGCCAGGCCTTCTGCTCAGGTACCTTTAGCACCGCAACCTCCTCCTATTAGGGAATGGTTTGATATTAGATTAGAACAATCCTCATTTCGAGGTTATAGTAGAGTATTTAAAATAGAGGGAAGGAGCGGTTATTTGCCTGATGATTTCTTTTATGGAACAAAAGAGCTTCTTCAAGACACTCTTAGAAGAAACCTACAAAGAAAGGTAAAACAAGTTCTTAGGTGCACATATTATTATATAACGGACCCTGATACGGAAGAAAAAGAATTTGCTTTTTACTCGAAACAACATTTAAACTTAAATAGGGAAGAAGTAAATGATATATTACAAGATATGATCACAAAATCACAGAAAAAATGGATAAGTTTGAAAGAGAAGGCAGTGGTTGGGTTTTTACAGGTATAACTGTGTTAGAACTGCACACAGTTGTCTATGAACCTTTGGGGGCTAATGGGTGGTTAGATTTGCCGGATTGGATTAAAAATAAAAAAGCCGTTATTAATATGAAAAATAACGATAATAAATGTTTTTTATGGTGTGTTTTAAGGCATCTTTATCCTAAAGGCAATAACGCGGAAAGAATTGATGGGGATTTTCGATCGAGGGAACGCAGTTTAAACATGAATGGGATCGGATACCCTGTTTTGTTTAAAGACATAGATAAGTTCGAGAAACAAAATCCCGAAATTAGCGTAAACGTTTTTGGTTATTAGAATAAAAAGATTTATCCTCTTAGGAACGCAGACGTTGAAAAAATTAAACATGTGGACCTACTATATGTTAAAGACGGAGAAAAAACGCACTATGCGCTCATAAAAAATTTTAATCGGCTGCTAAAGAGCCAGATAACAAAAAATCATAAAGATATTAAATTTTGTAAGCGGTGTTTAAACCATTTTGGAAACGAAGAACTTTTTAAAAAACACGAACAATATTGTAAAGAACATGAGAATATTAGATTAGATATGCCAGAAAAAGGTACCATGCTAAGTTTTAAAAACCATTATAGGAAACTACCGGTTCCCTTTGTTGTATACGCCGATTTTGAAAGTATTTTGAGACCTATACACACATGCTGATTAAACCCAGAAAATAGTTTTACTATACAACAACATCATCATATACCTTGTAGTTTTTACTATCTCATAAAAATGTTTTGATGATAATGTTTGCCCGCCTATTAGAAAAAGTTATGTCGGAGAAAATGTGGAGGAAGTTTTTATAGAGTGGGTAAAATATGATATGGAAAAAATTCACCGAAAGTACTACCAAAATAAAAAGCCTATTAATATGTCTAAGGAAGAAGAGGCGGATTATGAAAATCAAACACATTGCTGGTTTTGCGGTAAAGAATTTGAAAACGATAAAGTAAGAGATCATTGTCATTTTACGGGTAAATATCGGGGTGCCGCGCATAATTCGTGCAACTTAGAAGCTAAAACACCTAACTTTACGCCCGTGTACTTTCATAATCTTAGTGGTTATGACGCTCATCTTTTTTATTAAAAGTCTCGGTAAACATTACGGTAGAATTAATTGTATCCCGAATAATTAGCTTTAGTAAGGATATTGTCGTTGGTGAGGAAATTTTTCGAGTAAAAGAAAAAAATACGGAAGTTACTGTTGATAAGAAAAAAATAATATGGCATACACTTAGATTTATTGACACCTTTAGGTTTATGAGTACAAGCTTAGATAATCTTTCGAGTAATTTAAATAAAGACCAAATAAAAATTTTATCACAATTTTTTACGAAAGAAGAGTTACCATTAGTTAGAAAAAAAGGAGTTTTTCCCTATGAGTACTTAGACTCTTTTAAAAGGCTTAGGGAAACGCAGTTACCGCCTAAGAAAGCATTTTACTCTAGTTTAAACAAAGAACATATTACTGATGAGGACTATGCTCACGCAAAAAATGTTTGGGAAACTTTTAATATGTGCACGCTAGAAGATTACTTAAAATTATACAACAAATCGGATGTATTACTTTTAGCTGATGTTTATGAAAACTTTAGAAATGTTTGCCTCAAAAACTATGACTTAGACCCTAGTTGGTATTATACTGCCCCGGGTTTAGCTTGGGATGCTGCGTTAAAGGTAACCGAGGTAAAGTTAGAACTTTTATCAGAACCTGACATGCTTTTAATGGTAGAAAAGGGACTAAGAGGTGGAGTTAGTATGTGCACAACAAGATATTCGAAAGCAAATATTAAATACATGGGGGAACAATATGTGACGAGTAAACCTCCAAAGTATTTAATGTATGTAGATGCGAATGGTCTTTACTCTGGAGCAATGAGTGAGCTTTTGCCCACACACGATTTTAAATGGATGACAGAAAACGAAATAAAAAATTGGGAAAAATATTGCGGTAAAAAAGGAGAAGGTTGTATTTTAGAGGTAGAATTAGATTACCCTAAAAGATTGCACGATTTTCACAATGACTTTTCTTTAGCAACAGAACATTTAAAGGTAGAAAAGGTAAAAAAATTAATTCCCAACTTATACAACAAAGAAAAATATGTTCTGCATTATCGGGCTTTAAAAACATATGTTGATTTGGGTCTTAAGTTAAAAAAGATTATCCGTGGATTTAAATTTAAAGAAAGTACTTGGTTAAAATCTTACATTGATCTTAACAACGGCTTAAGAACTAAGGCTGAAAATGACTTTGGAAAAGATTTTTTTAAGTTGATGAATAATTCTGTTTTTGGTAAGACAATGGAAAATGTAAGAAACAGAGTGGATATAAAATTACTTTCTGACGCTCAATCTAATTTTTATAAAAAGCAGGTGGCAAAACCAAACTATGATCATACAACTATATTCGATGAAAATTTTGTGGCTTTACACATGAAGAAAACCGTAATAAAATATGATAAGCCTGTTTACTTGGGTATGAGCATTTTAGATATTAGTAAAACGCATATGTATGACATTTATTATAATTATTTAAAAAAAAGGTATGACGATAAAGTTAAATTGTGTTATACGGATACTGATAGTTTTATACTTGAGATAGAAACGTATGACCTTTATGAAGATATTCTCCTCGACATACCTAAAACATTCGACACAAGTAACTATCCAACTGATCATCCGTGTTATTATAGCGGGAACAAGAAAGTAATAGGAAAGTTTAAAGATGAGATGGGAGGTAAAATTATGACAGAATTTGTGGGGTTAATAGCAAAAATGTATGCCTATAAAACTTTAGATAATAAGGAGGATAAAAGATGTAAGGGGATTAAAAAGTCAGTCGTCAAAAACGAAATAAATTTTGCGAATTATGAAGATTGTTTATTCACAAAAAAAGATCAGTATAGAGAGATGTGTGTACTAAGAAGCCGCGGACATGAAATGTATACTGAAAAGATAAACAAAATAGCATTAAGCTATATATTAGATGATAATATAAACACATTAGGTTTGGGACATTATAAGATAGAACATGAGTAAACAAAAAATTTATAACTTAAAAAAGTTATAAATTTACTTAAAGATTTTGTTTTACTCTATTGATATTCAGACAAATCTCTTTTAATATCACATTTTGCTAGCCTTCTTGGATGGTATAGTAAAACTTTACCGCCTTTCTACAGATAGCACATTCATTTCTACCCACGTTTTTAGTATTACACTCCTTACACATGCAAACATGTCCGCACGGGAAATTAAATATAGTAGGCTTCTCCTCTTGGCAAGCGCAACACTTATCATTCATGAAAAAAGTTTTTTCTTTAGGTTTTCTTCGTCATGCCAGGTTACCTCATTTTCTCCATCAAAATCTTCAGGAATATCTACATCAGAATCTTCTTCCTCAGAAGTTGTTGAAGGGTCATCAGGAAACCTCTCTCTTGGTGTAGCTTCATTAGGAGGAGGAACATCAACTGGGTCTGCAGGAGTATCATTATCTTCTTCATCCGAAATAACAGAATCATCAGATACATCATCTTCAGGGCATAGTATTCTTTTTTGCTGTTTTGCTAAATGTACTTTTTTTCTTGCTAATTTGAGCAGCGACTGTCTAGAATCTGTCATTTGTCGCAAGTTTTCTGTGTGACTATTACGTAGATCAAAACGAGTAGCTTGTAAACTATTACTTTTCGCTCTGTTTTCTTCTATTTGAACCATTAAATCGTCATGTTCCCTTATTACTTCTGTTAGTTGAATTTCTAACTCAGACTTTTTTCTTTCTTTAGCTATTACTTGTCTTAGTATGACAATCCTTTGATCAGATAATTCACCATGGCATTTTTCTATTACTATTTGTTCCATTTCTATTATTCTTCGTTCATTTTCCAAATCATTAATTTGTCTTTCTTTTTTTTTCTGTTTGTTTTTCTAGATCTTTTATTTCTTTTCCTATATCGTGTAACTGCTGCTTAGCTGAATTTGATTCAGGTTTTGCATATATATTTTCCTCTATTCTATCCACAACCATTAAAAAAGATAAAATATTTTTTCATTTTTTTTTTAACCTAAATTTGGTTAAAAAATATTTTAAATATTTCCTATTGATATTCCGCTAAATTTCCTTTAATATCGCATTTAGCGTGGCATATGGGGCACCTAGAAAAATCGGTCAACTTTACGCATAGTTCGCATACGGGTATATGCCCGCAGTTGCAAAATATTATAGTAGGTTTCTTCGACACGCAAACTATACATTCTGAAATAGGACATATTTTTTCCTCGTTAGCAGTTTTTTCTTGTCTTTGTAAAGCTTCTTTTAGATCTTCTTTTAGGTGTTTATTTTCCTCAGGAAGTACATGGTAATGGTAAAAATCCATTACCTCATTTAGTTCCTTTAATTCTTTTGAAATATTGTCCGCCATTATCTCCACAACCATTAAAAAAGATAAAATATTTTTGCAATTATTTTTTAACCAAAATGTAGTTAAAAAATAATACATGAAAGATTAGAAAATTTTTTGAAAATAAGGAATTTTAAATTGTTAAAATTTTTTTTTTTTTTTTTTTTTTTGTAAGAATTTAAAACTTTTTTTTTCCCGCGAGTTATAAATTTTCATACGTGTGAGGCTTCGGGATTGGGAGGACTTGGAGCGAAGTCGAAACGAATCTGCGAGATAGAAAAACGAAACAGTGAGCTAGAATTTGTGTGGTGAGAGGTGGTTAGAAAATGGGTGAGCTAGAATTTGTGTGGTGAGAGATGGTTAGAAATGGATTTTTTGGGATTGGAGATCGAAACAAGAGAACCATGATGGTCCTAAATCGCTCACCTGAAATGCAACTCAGCTGTCATTGTTATGGCCACTTGCCTCTTGATTTTTGCTGGAATGTTTTAGTTTTGAAAATGATTCATCCATACGACAATACCAACAATCAGAGCAGGTAAGAAAATGATAGTCGAAATTATAGGCCCTAGAGTGTAAACAATGGAATTGTCATCAAGATCCCCTATTTTGATGCTTTTAGCTTGTCCCCATTTTGATCAGATTTGTCCTTAGGTCATTATGAACATCCAGGGAAATTTTGAGTATGCCTGAGCCAGAATTGTGGTTGCTGAGTGTGTTCATGTTCATGTTCACAGCCTTACAAACATTCTGGGCGATGGATCAAGATTATGCTCGAATTATGATACTTATATAATAAACAGTGGAATTTTGGCGACGCATATTCAAGGATACATAAAAGCTAACCATGAGTATGTTATGCTCAGGTGAGCTGATAATGGGTTTTCAGACAGAATCACATGCCAAATGTATGTTGTGGGCCATACAATATGGAACAGGAGGATTCCAAGAATACACCCTTTACATATTTGATCCCACATTGTGACTACAAACGACTTTTTGTGATTCCAAGGAAGAAATTTGGTAAATACTATTAGCAAACAAGAGCCGTCAAATGGTTGTTGAGAAATCGCTTCGGACGGACAGACAGACAGACGAAGTGGCGACTATAGGCTCGCCCTGACGGGAGCATAACTATCCATCAGTCCATGCTGAATATGAAAGTTCTAGGGTTAATGTTTGGATGAAAGAAGATTTTAAAAGATCTTTTATTTGGATGTGGAAACTGGGATCCAACAACAAAGCACTTGTTTTTTTTCCTAAGGTCACAATTCGATGTACTTTGGTAGAGTGCTACTGTTGCGAATTAAGTTGTAGGCTTTGTGTTTGGGTTGATTTTTTTTTTTTTTTTCAGCAGTTGACATGGAAACCAGAGTTGCTCATGAATTCCAATTTGTCAAAGGGCAATACAGCTGATCTTGCTTCGCTAAGCGACTACGTTTATTAAGCCAACACTTTTATTAAGAGATAGGAATTCCAATGTCTCTGTTGAAATATATAATACTAGCTGGAATTGAATGCCCCCTGGATTAAAGCCTTTATGCTGAGCTAAATCCTATGTTGTTAGTACTTATTACAATCGTCTTAGTGAGAGTATTGTAATGAGTATTACCAACAAAGGCTTTTCTTGAAAGTAAGGTATTATTTGAGTGCAAGAAATTTTAAAGATTTCCTTCTTTATCTCTATGTGAAATCCGAGACCCCACAACATAGGGCCAATTTTTTAACACCAGGGCCATAATTTGAAGTATTTTGGTAGAGGGTCACTACATGATGCTGCATGCCATATATGAAAGCTCTAGCCCTTACGGTTTGGTACAAGAAGATTTTTAAAGATTTCCTTCTTTATCTCCATGTGAAATCCGAGAACCCACAACATAGGGCCAATTTCCACACTAGCGCCATTATTTGAAGTATTTTGGTAGAAGGTCACTAGATGATATTACATGCCATATATGAGAGCTCTAGCCCTTACGGTTTGGGACAAGAAGATTTTTAAAGATTTCCTTCTTTATCTCTATGTAAAATCCGAGAACCTACAACATAGGGCCATTTTCAACACTAGGGCCATAATTTGAAGTATTTTGGTAGAGGGCCACTAGATGATGCTACATGCCAAATATGAAAGCTCTAGCCCTTACGGTTTGGGACAAGAAGATTTTTAAAGATTTCCTGCTGTATCTCTATGTGAAATCCGAGAACCCACAACATAGGGCCAATTTTTAACAACAGCGCCATAATTTGAAGTATTTTGGTAGAAGGTCACTAGATGATATTACATGTCATATATGAGAGCTCTAGCCCTTACGGTTTGGGACAAGAAGATTTTTAAAGATTTCCTGCTGTATCTCTATGTGAAATCTGAGAACCCACAACATAGGGGCAATTTCAACAACAGCGCCATAATTTGAAGTATTTTGGTAGAGGGCTACTAGATGATGCTACATGCCAAATATGAAAGCTCTAGCCCTTACGATTTGGGACAAGAAGATTTTTAAAGTTTTTTCTCTCGGTTGCCATGGCAACCAGAGTTCTTCATGGAATTCAAATCTTTGAAGTATTCTGAAAGTGCATCACCTAAGGATCATTTCTGTGAAGTTTCACTGAAATCTGATGGGCGGTTTCAGAGGAGAAGATTTTTTAAGTAATTGTTCACGGACGGACGGACGGACACACGGACGGACGGACGGATGCCGGACAACGATCGATCACAATAGCTCACCCTGAGCGCTATGTGCTCAGGTGAGCTAAAAATCGCGATGACGAGAGGATTTTATGCGTCGAATCGGAATGAGTCGGTAAGATGGTGAGCGTACATTATATACACTACTAAAATTCTGACCAAGTTTCATGAGTATCGGACGGAAAATGTGTCCTCTATAGCGCACACAAGGTTTTTCTAGGATTTGACCTGGTGACCCAGTTTTTGAACTGAGGTGAGCCAGTTTCAAACTCCGAATGGGCAGCTCTGGGACCTGATTCATATTGCATGTGATCGCTGTTAAATAAAATCCCTACAAGATGTGGCGTATGATGTGGTCTGAAATTAAAAACAACATTTAATTCAACCCTTAACGCATGTGAACGGCGGCACGAAATACCCAAATGTCCCCAAATCTACCCAAATCTTTCCCATATTTACCCCAAATCTACCAAAATCTCTCCCTAATCGTACCCATCTATTTAGGATATCTAATTTGAAGGGGATACAGGGTAAGATTATGTAGTTCAAGATCGGACTGCACAAAACTTGCAATCTAATCTTTGATGTACATTGTCCGCTGGCTGAGACATTCTGTACAGCAGTAACTTTGAAACTGCAATTATGTAGGTCTTATTGCTAGACTGAAAATGTTCGCAGGGTTTATTCAGCGCTCTGAGGTTTAACTCGCAGGTTTCAGCTATATACAAGATACTTCCTTCCGATACAAACCAGAGTAAATTGATGAATCGTTTTACTACGAAGATGCATATAGTCATCGTGTGAAAACAATCTGTCAAATACACTAACACTAGTAATAATGAGAATGTTTGGCTCAATGAAAAATGCATAGGTTGATGGCCGCTCATAGCAATCGAACACAGAAAGTCTTGATCGCAAGACCGACACTCTGAGTTACGACCACAGATACCACCAAACTTTTCATCAGTTTTTAACAAACATAATATATAAACTTTGATCGACCGCTAAGTATTTAATGTGAAATTCGTGAATAATCTCTACATATATGCACTAAAATGATGTTAAAACTTTTAAAAATAAGTTTTTTCGTTGAAATGATATCCTTCGTCGAAAAAGGCCATTTTTGATAGAAACATATAAGAGGTAGATCTACTGTGTTTTGCATGTACACGTGGTCTTTTTGTCGTCGGTCCATAATGAAATTATATATTAAGTCCTGTTTTTTCATGACATGGCATTTCATTATATAAAAACAGATAATGATTGTTTGTGGCTTATGATAAACAATATGAAGTTTCATAAAACTTTCCGCAGAAGTTAGAGAGATGTTGATCTATACAGGAAATATACATCAAGCCCCCTTTTCCCATGACATGGCATTAAATAATAATTGAAAGAAAAAAGAAAAAAAAGGATATCGGCGGACTATAATAAGTGACACGTGTATGGAGTTTCATCAGTTATCTGTCCAGATGGATGGACAGACGGGATGGGCGAAGGGACGGGCGAATGAACAAGTGGACGGAAAGACGGACGGACAAAGGGACGGACGGACAACTCAAAAACTATACACCCCCCAAATTTAGCGGGGGATAATAAGAAGACCCTAAGAAACAGGAAAGTCAATCACTTTATATCTTTTTAATCAGATAGTAGTTCGAAATTTGTTTACTTTAGCCCATTTTGTAATGGTATTGGTTACATAAGGGGAGATTTGGGGAAGATTTTGGTAGATTTGGGAGTTTCGTGCCGCCCAAGTGGGCAGCACGAAATTCTCAAATCTTTTTGGGGAAGATTTGGGTAAATTTGGCAGATGTTTGGGTAGATTTGGGAAAGATTGGGTAAAATTTTTGTAGATTTGAGAGGATTTGGGAAATTCGTGCCACCCCATGTGAATAGCTCTTTATGCAACAATGAGAAATAGTGCGAGTTAGTAAATAAAAGGGTCCCTATAAACTTAGAAACGGAACGCAACGAAACGGATCAAAACTCAACTCAACGGAACGAAACGAAACGGAACCAAACCCAACGAAACAGAACGAAACGAAACGGAACCAAACCCAATGAAACGAAACGAAATAGAACGAAACAGAACGAAAATAGTACGAAATCTAGCAAAGTGATTTTTAGTCCATTATTTTTTTCTCAATTTTGATGATTTTGGACGGAAATGGGGTTGTATTTTCTTTCTATTCTGTTCTTCTTTCATTTTGGTACCGAGCCCCAGTATTTGTGTTGGTACCGTACTTGAAGGACTTGAGAACAGGGGGTCGCTGGTTCGATGCCCGGCTCGGCCAATTTCTTTCCAAGGACTGATGATAGTCCTTGCGACAGGATTCATTCCTCTGTCACAGTGACCATTGTTTCGACTATGGTTATATGGGTAAGTAGCCAGTGGCTTGGAAAGAATATTGTGTGTATTACTGTCAAAGTAAACTCCAGGGAAGCATGGATAGGTGCACTGGCCACATATATCTTAACATCATCCAGTTAATCAATTTCATTTTGATATTATATCACTCTCCCAGGAAGCCGTCATATTTCCCATGAACACCATATTATGCCGTCAATACCCTTGAGGTTTTGAGTCGATGCCCTTCAAGATGCTTTCAGTCGACCCTTGCGAGTATATAGAGTCCCCAAAGATTTTTGTTTTTTATTTGTACATTTTTCCCCATATTAGTAAATCAGTGAAATGAACGTCTCGGCAGAACCTGTAAGATAAAGAGATGGCTTCAGGTCTGAAAAGAGAAAATGGGTAGGGCTAGTCGTTAGAACAGCTTTAAAGGTGCGTGGCTACATTGGCAGAGGGAGATAAATTCAGTCTAGAAGTAATAATCTTCAGTTTCAAAGGCATTGCTTTGTTACAAATAAATGTACAGCATGTATGTAAGTAGTATGTCCGCCACTTTGGTTGCAAACAAAGATGACGTAATCGGTGGCTATCTTGACCTACTTTCGGTCATCGTGTTACTATTTTTAGTAACTCATTTGCATATAAGGAGTTGTTGGTGTGTCATGGGTATTCGCGGCGGGTATGGGGAGTCCGCCATGTTGGATGACCTAATTTCTATTTTTAGATTAGCAGCCATTTTGGATGACCTGTTTTCTTTTTTAGACGACCATTTATTAATTGTGCTTTTTGGCACAATATTTTTGGTGATAAATTTGGAGAGAAATAGCTTTAAAAATGAGTCATATAAGCGAGTACCCTAACAGTTTACAGAGCTGACTTGTATACTCTATCTAGTAATGATCGCGGGCATTGAGGGTCAGGCCCTTTTACGAGACGGAGATTTTCCCACTTAGACTCATCTTTAACGCCACACCGAGTCAAAGAGCCGATTCCTAACCGTACTACGACCCTCGGCCAAGTCTATACGGTTAAGTCGGTCTAACGACACATCCATGCTCTTTGAAGTATGTCACAAAAGTAAAAAACGATGGAAATAAATATAAAACGGTACCTTCGATGTGATCTCTTCAACGTCCTTCTGTCAAATGACCAAGATCGTAAAAGTATGCAACCACCAGTGTGTCTATTTTTAGATAGTCATGTTCAGACATGTACGGGGGAGTGATCAATAGTCCTTTGTTAAAGTCGCCACAATGTCTGGTTTTGTTTATTTTGTGACGGAAGTGAGAACAATGGTCTTTAGAAATGTCAAAGTTAATCCCCTAACAAAGGACAAGGTGGCTGAATAATAGTCTTTTGTTAATGTCGCCATACTGTCTGGTTTTGTTTATTTTGGAACGGAAGTCCGGACAATGGCCTATTCAACTGTCAAAGTTAATCCCCTATTGAGAAATAGCTTTAAAAATGAGTCGTTTAAGTAGGCACCCTTACGGTATACACAGCTGACTTGTATACCCTATTTAGTTATTTCTGGCGGACATTGAAGGTCAGGTCCTTTTATCTAGATGGAGACACTCCCACTTAGACTCATCTTTAACGCTTTATCAAGTCAAAGAGCTGATTCCTACCCATACTTCGACCCTTGCCTAAGTCTATATGGTTAAGTTGGTCTAACGACACATCCATGCTCTTTGAAGTTTCTCATAATACAAAAATGTAAAATTTACATAACTCTCAAATGACCAAGATTATTGCCATCAGTTTGCAACTCTTTTTCGAGATATTCATGTTCAGACATGTACGGGTGAATGATCAATAGCCTTTTGTTAAAGTCGCCACATTGACTGGTTTTGTTTATTTAGGGACGGAAGTACGGACAATGGCCTATTTAACTGTCAAAATCAATCCCCTATAAAGGACCAGATGGCTGAACAATTGTCTTTTGTTACAGTAGCCACAATGACTGGTTTTGTTTATTTTGTGACGGAAGCACAGACAATGACCTATTGAGATATCAAAGTTAATCCCCTAACAAATGACCAAGTGACACAGAGCTGACTTGTATACCCCATTGAAGAAGTAGTCACGGACATTGAGGGTCATGTCCTCGGTCCTCGATAGGAAAAAAAAAGGAAGATAACTATAAAGATAAAACGATACAAAGGCGAAAAATGAAAAGAAAATAGGCTATCAGTAAAGATATAAAAGTACAGAGGGAAAAACAATGGAGTCAGCAGAAAAACAATAGTCTACGGTGAAAAAGAAGAAGTAGAAAAGTCAAACATAGTATAAGGGTAAACATAATAAAAGAACATATAACTTTCTAACGATATCAAAGGGGGGAAAATGAAGAAAAAGCAGAAAATTCAAAATAAGAATAGTGAAAAATAAAATGGTACTTTTTTGTCCATGTTTTCTCCTCAAACCTCATGCTCCAGAAAATGAACTAGTTCAGCAGCTTGAACACGCTCTTTTACCAAGATGTCATCTTCAAGGATATATTTTAACAAAACACTTACTTGACCAAACGTGGTAGTCCCACTACCAGAAAATATATGGAAATCCACTGAGTCCTTAACTTCAACAATCACATTTATTATTGGAGCAATAAAAAAAAAAAAAAGCCGACAATTAATGATATCCATCAAAGGAAAAAATCAAGTTGCCCCCTTTAAAGTAAAAGATTGAATAACTCTAACAAGATTGGGCAAGACCCCGAATCCTTTAAGCTCCAGTACCCATTTTAAGTGTATATCAATGATTATGATGCAAAAGCGAAAAAATCGAGTCGCCCCCCTTTAAAGTAAGAGATTAAATGACTCTAACAAGATTGGACAAGACCCCCACTCCTTTCAGGTCCAGTACCCATTTATATGTATAGCATTGATTACGATGTAAAAGTGAAAAATCAAGCCATCCCCCTTTAAAGCAATAGATAAAACGACTCCCACCCCTTTAAGGTCCAGTACCCATTTATATCATTGATTATGATGCAAAATCGGAAAAACCAAGTCTTCCCCCTTTAAAGCAAAAAGTTAAATGACTCTAACAAGATTGCACAAACAATAAGGTTTAAGGTCCAGTACCCATTTATATGTACAGTACACTCCTCGCGGATTTTGCTATTTTCGCTGTCCGCGATGTATTTAGCGCGGACCCAACGCGGCGATTTTAGACCATAGGTGAACGCGGACTAACCCGGACCGATGTTAAACGCGGCGATCCCTGGCGGACCGCGGCGGTCTGATTACGCAATAAATTCGACCGCGATGATACCGCCGCGATCAGACAGGGAAATTTTTTTAGTTCGGTTAGCAAATTACTCCAGAATTAACCCAAATACCGTATAAGTTCACTCTTTTAAAAAGTAATTTTATGTATTTTCGTGAGAATCGTTAAGAGTTTTTAAAAGACAACAGATAATATTCAGCACTGCAAAGCGATTTATCGGCTATAGAATTAAAACATTTAAACCTTTTACCATATATCTCGGGTTTTAACTACCCTGCGGTACTTTTGAAAATAAAGTAGAAAAGGAGAAAGTGTTGATTACCAGCATTTTCTCAATATACTTTACTACTATGTTTTCTACCCTGTCACAAACGAATTCGACATTTTGTAAGCCTGTCAACCTCCCTGTCTATTTGTGTGTGGGGTTTTGCTCGTGAAGACTACCAACGATGATAAAGGTCAGAGCACACATAACGTACATGTTCATTTTTGGTCCACAAAACCTGCAGATCACTTTTGTCTTTTCAGTGGTATGCAAGATTCTTTTATTTCACGTAAATTCTGAAACTTTAGTAAAGAGTTTGCGACCTTCCCTCTCGCCTCGATATCCAAAAGCAATGAACAATTTTCTCCAAATGGGCATCAAACGCCGAGTTTTGTTTTCCCTTCTTCCATTTATTCCCTTCTTTATAAAATTTCTCTCTTTCCCTCTTACATATTTTTGTTATTTATTCCGTATCTCTTTCTCGCTCCTTCTCTTTGTCTCGGTTTCTACGATGGAATCTTACTGATTGTGGCATAAGTTTTGTAAAGTTTTATTTGCCATAACTTTTCTCTACAACCCTTGGAAGACTTGAACGACTATTAAGTTCTACTAGCATGCTGAATGGGTGTTTGAATAGACTGCAGGAAAAACCGGAAAAAAGTAGCAGGGGAAAAAGTATCGGTTGACAAAGAGACTAATCTTATTAAAGCACATGTATGTGACTTGAAAATTTTAGCGTTAGTTGATAAGTTAAATTGACTTTGTTCAAGAAATGTTATTTTTTTACTTTTTGTGACCTGAGATATGGAAGAATTGTGCAAACTGTATAATCCTAATTGAGGTCTAATAGTGTTCACTTTAATTTTTAAAGTCAATGATATTGCCAAACTGTTAATGATATACTGCCTTTAATCATCCTTTTAATTACATTTCTGAAATTATCTTAAACTATCGCTTTTCTTACAATATTCCCAACTCTTACAAAATTACATTTTTAACAACTTGAGAACGTAGAAAGTCCTTAAAAACGTGATAAGAGAAACAAATTGTTTCCATCTCGCACTTAAAAAAAGTTTAATCATATCATTTACAATAATTGTTTGAAAGAAACAGCTTTGACAAAAACCGAATCTTTTTTCGCGATGCTTGCTTTTCTGGCAAAAATTGATACTTTTTTCCGATTCTTTCCATTTATACGTTCTTTCCGGTTGCCGTTCGAATACATGTAATATTATCTTGCTATGATGGGGCCAGTCATTGTTCTCATGATTTTTCTTTCAAAAACCAACTTCTGTTAACTCTTTACCAAACGACAAAATTTTAGAATCGTCCAAATTGAAAGCATTTGCAGATGACAAAATAAAGGTGACTTAAAAAATGAAATTTGTTCTGGGAAGGGTAGAAAACACTGTGGGAAAAGTGTTTTCAAAGGCTTCTTTCTCAGGGGCGTCAAAAGTAGGGACTGTATGGTAATGGGTTAAGAATGACAATTTATCAACTCCACAAAATCTTAGTAACTTGGTATTAGACATATGATGCCTTATCAGCGATAGGAAGTGACAGTGTCATGTAATTAATGTTTACCTCGAAATCCATGGCTCTAACGAGCCTGATGGACGCCCTTTAAAACATTTAAGGATTTACGAGCATTTTTTTTCCCTCTTTCAACAATTCCTTCTGTCCTTTCAAAGACAAATACTATCATTTGAAGAAGTTCATTTTAGCCGTTGTATGTAGCGTCTGCTTTCTTTGCATTCTGATCTCGATCTTCTTTATTCAGAAAAGCCAGTTTGATTTTTTTTTTTTTTTTTTCAATACCGTCCAATAAGATTTGGCGCTTAAGTTGGTCCAAATATTTAGATTTATGTATGTACATTTTTTCCTCCAGATGGATCTCTAACCTCATGTTAACTCCTAAACGGCGACTGGTGTGATAGTGTGCCCATCTTCAAGGCAATTAGGAACAATGACAATGGAATGGTTCTTATCATTAAATTTTATTAAACAGGATACTAGTAATCTTACCCTTTACTCTTTTACAGACGAAATAGTTTAAGGCATGCACAAGTTGAAAGCATT
This sequence comes from Tridacna gigas, assembly GCA_945859785.2. Lineage (NCBI taxonomy): Eukaryota > Metazoa > Mollusca > Bivalvia > Cardiida > Cardiidae > Tridacna > Tridacna gigas. The sequence continues at coordinate 17,343,578 of OX244036.2, forward strand.
CCAGACGGTTTGTATAGAAGATGGAGACATCGAATTTTATTTCTCTTAGAAAGAAACACTGTAGGCCTAAGAGAAGAAAACTGCTATTAACAGCATTATTTTCTTTTCTTACAAAATTCTCACACGGCTTTCTTCGAAGGTTCTAGCAGAGCTGTGATAACTTGGTAAAGGGTTGAATCGTGCGTCGGCAATTCGTTCAATTCTGCGCATGTCCAACCAATGTTTGTATAAAGGGGGAGGAGCATTGTTTTATTAAAAGTCTTTGTTATCAGTGTGTGTGTGAATGGTGTTTTACGCCGCTTTCAACGTTATTTTAGTCATATCACGGCGACAGTTCACCTATTCATGTTTCCTGGGTTTCACTAGTACTAGGCTAGGCTCTGAAGTGTCTTGCCCAAGGACACTCCAGTGTAAAAACCCAGTGAGGCTCGAACCTGGGACCTCTAGATCACGAGTCCTGCACTTTACCACTGAGCCACACACGACCCCCTTTGTTATCAGTTATCTATTTTGAATGATTAATTTTATGGTACATGGGGAGTGGAAGGCAAAAATGTAAGTAGGCCCATATTGGATTGATAAAGTATGCAACTAATCATATTTTGTATGAAGTTGTCTTAGCGGTTTTGATTAAAAGGGATTCGAAAACATTGTGATAACAGAAGCCGATATTTCTTTCATATTCTTTTCCTCTCTGCAAATACTTTCTGACAAAAAAAATTGTATTCACTCGACATAATTGGTAAGACGAGAAAATTTCTGATACGAAATTAAACCCTTGCCACACAATACCTGGTTTTAACAAGTTTTGGGATGCAAGAAATAACAAAATGGGGGGGGGGGGGGGGGTTAAAGGTATTCATACTACGTTTCGTTCATTCTAAAAAAAAATCGCAAAAACGTGTTTTTATCCCGCAAAACTTTTTGGTAGTATAGCATACCGATAATAGCTTAACCCTTTTCCAAACAATCCCTGGTTTATATGATCCTGACATACAAGCCTTTTGAAAACATTGTTGAAAAAGGAGAAAATGCTGGTAAACAAAATTTTCTCCTTTCCTCAAAATATTTCCTACACTGCTGGAAACAATTCTCAATTTTTTAGCTACATTTAATTTAAACAAGACACATTAGCTTTTTTCACTTCACATTTACATGAATTTGTATTTGTATACATGCAAAGGAAATAAAAAAAAGATAGTATTTATAACACATAACAACTGTATTTCGATTTTGATACTGGAGCACAGTTTTTATGAACAGCGTGTACTAAGGGTAACGCATACTTTATTTTTCAATTGACCGCCGCTTATCAAAGCCTTACTGATAAAGCCGACACTACGGTAAATCGCGTGTCCATATATTACAGTGGGCAGGTGTCTTTCAAGTCAGAAGGGGAGTTGGGTGGGCTTATGATTACCCTTAAAGAGTCTACCACAACATTGTTGTCGTTGTGGGGAATGCAGTTTCAGATCAGACTGCTCAAAACTTGCAATCTTATCTTTGATCTACACAGTCGAATTTGCTGCAGCACTTAAGACAAAAGTAACCATTAAGTTGGAATTATTTCGGTCTTCTTTGTTGCCTGAAAATGTCTCATGTTTTATCTCGGCACATTACGGTTAAGGTTAATTATTTGCGCGCAACTCTCGAGTTTTGAATCGCTGTTTATTCTGTAGAAACGTAAATTGAAAACTTAGCTCAAGTATAGAGAAGTTTACCACTATACTCTCCGTGTCAAAGATATTTTTATAACCCGCTTTTTTAGGGTCTTGAGTGTGATGATTTTTTTTCTAAGGTTTTAAAGGACAAACGAAATTAATGTGTTTTTATTTTAACGTGCACATGTCGCTGGGTATTTCGAAACTTTCTCCCATGAACAAGATTTTATGAGAAGCTCAGTTATTTTCACACCTGCACCATTTCCAGGCGATTAGGCTTTAAACATATAGCTTTTTTTATTCACAGTATTTATTTTTATTAATTAAACCACAACCCCAGTATTTGTCAAATGTTTATGTAGTACTAGATAAACTATTCTTCAGAGTTTGGAGGTAGGGTCGTGTGTCTGAAATAGGTGAACTATCATCATATATTACACGCTTGAATTATTGTCCAAACCTAGCTTCGGCTAATCTCGTCTGCTTGCATAACGACGTGCACGTTTTTCAACTCTTTAGGCCGCTAATAGATTTATAGTGCCTTCAAAGGATACTTAAAGTACCTGAAATAAGCATTATTTTGTTGGTTTAAATTGGTAATACATGGCGGGTGACTTGGATCTAAGCCTTCTATATCAAAGATTTGTAAGTTGTGTTAAAAAGTAGAATTGTTTGGTATTATTACTACATGTACCATAACATTTCGGACCAATAAATATGAAAAGTCAATCCACGTGCTTGAAACTGAACCATAGATGAAGAAGTTCAGATTCGCGAACTATCGCTTCTTTAGTAAGGTAGACTTACATGATATTCAACACCAAAATAACATTTTTTTTCCAACGATACGGAAATGATGTGGGCGTTATTGAGTAAACACTCTTGTTAAAGATGCACTTTAAATACATGCACATGTACATGTACATGCACATGTACATGTACCTCTAAAATTCGAATGAAGAATATACATTTTTCATCGATACATACATGTATCTACCTCATGACTCGGTCGGTTGTTAAATGAAATGGATCCATGTTTTGTGATGGCTTGCTTGGTGCGTCGAGGATATGCATTAGAACCATTTTTCACAGAGTATGGCTCATTTCAATTTGCACTCAACGAGAAAATAACTCACTGTATGGTTGTTTTCGTAGGTCATCCGATTACCAGTTCGAAGGGAAACAGCTTTATTTAGTGCAATGGTGATTTTGTTTTTTGTTGTAACAATTTCTATTGACATATCATTTCATATATAGGTTTTTTTCCCAAAACGATGGTGAAATAGAAATAATATTGTGTATCCAATTGAGTTCACTCCTTTTAGTAGACATTTTAATCCATTTCCTTCTTCTTTAATTGCCTGTTAGTTTAAACATATTTATTTTAAATCGATTGAGAAACAAGTCAATCTCTCTCGAATCTGCCTTCTGGGAACTTGAATATAATAAAAAGTCTTTCATATTCTCAGACAGTTAAGTTCCAAGATGTGAACGCATTACGTTTTCTGATCTTGGTCTTCTCTGCAAAAGCAGCTTTATGCTGAAAGGTTTGAGATGCTGAAGAGAACCCCAGTCTCGTTTTCGAAAACTACCAAAGTGCCGAAAGTTAAACCCCATTACCACACAATCCTTACTTTTGACGCCCCCGAGAAAGAAGCCTTTAGAAAACATTGTGGGAAAAGGAGAAAATGCTGGTAACCGGCATTTTCTCCTCTTCCCACAATGTTTTCTACCCTTCACAAAACAAATTTCAAATTTTCTGCCACTTTTATTTTCTCGTCTGCAAATGCTATCGATTTGGACAAACCTCAAATTTTGTCATTTGGTAATGAGCTAAATCTGTTGCGATATGGCGAGATATTCTAGCCGGGATAACCTTCAAGTCCAAAAGATAACACTATGTTCAGCAAAGTTGATGGGATGGGATCCGCCAATATCTAGGCCTAATGGCAGCAAAATGACGAGAGGGAAATGTATCCGTTTTTTTCGGTTTAAAAATAACTTTGGTGAAAAAAAAAGGAGAAAATATTCCGGACATTTTAAGCGACATATTTCTAGACATTCGCTGCTATTCGAATATTTTTTAATTTCTTACAGAAAATTAAACAGATCTATAGTTATTTTGACTTACCAAATGGACTGGTATAAATCCATCATCGGAATCTAAGTCGTAAATATTTAAGAAGGGTTAGATAAGGTCGTATAAAAAAGTGTCAGTCGGTTTAGTATGACACGTGCATATGGAACTAACAACTGGGACAGTACTTCACACTGCCGGAGTGCTATACCCAACATCAAAGAAATACCGAGTTAACCCTTGTCTCGCTTTTGTGTTAAGTTTGCATATGTTATTTTACCCTTTACCAAACAACAAAAGTTTAGACAGGTCAAAATTGAATGCACTTGCAGACGGACAAAATAAATGTTACTCAAAAATTGAAATTTGTTTCTAGCAGAGTAGAAAACATTGTGGGAACATGAGAAAATTCTGGTTACCAGCATTTTCTCCTTAGCCCACAATGTTTTCAAAATGCTTCTACCTCAGTGTTTTAAAAAAAAATCAGGGAATGTTTTGGTAAAGGGTTAGAAGGCAATGAAAAGAGCGGGTTTTTATTTAAGAGAACAAGAGGATCATTTTAGTTCAAAATGTGGACCGATGTTTTGTTTTTCTGACGATCCAGCCTGCATTTTGAAAAAGCTAAATATAATATGTACAGTTTTATTCGTTACCCTTTGATTTCCTTACACCCAGAGACTGAGAAAATGACGATAAACAGTGTGATAATATACACGTACAGGGTAGTATAATTTTTAAGTTGTGTATAAGTTTTTAATTATCATCAGAATAAAAAAAAGGAATGGCTAATAACTGCTCTATCTGTTTCATTTAATGAAGGGTAAGAAAGAATGTGTGATGAAAATATATCTGGAGCCTGTTGTACACGAACTTTAAAATAGTGCTTTTTTTTTCCTAGTGTGCAGTTTCAGACCGTGAGTGTACTGGTAAATTTTCGTGAATGCTACATTGTAAACACGTTTTTGCTCTTTAACCCATTAAACGGCATTCACAACAATAATTGCCTTTGCGACTTACATAAATTAAGTTCAGGCTGCACGAAATGTGCAGTCTGATTTTGGATGTACACCTTGCGCTCTTGTAGGACGAAAACATCATGGAAAAAATGCTGGTTCTTGGGTTTCTTTTTTTTTTCAAATTAAATTGTAGATTATGTTATGGATTTTCGGCGCTCTATGGGTTAAGTTATTAATTGGGATTCCAGTCGGAGTTTTTCCTCTTTTAAAGTACACGCTTGTGAGTCACAAACAATCAAGAAGTAGTAACTTTGGTTTTCGGTTTTTGGAATCCAGCATGAAATTGCACTTTTAATCCGAAATTCGAAATTTCATATCGCTAACACTAAATATGGGATAGGCCTACAAATTGTAACTTAGCGAATAGCTGATTAAAATGATATATAACGTTTCGTGGCATCCTAACTTAAGTAATCCCTGTTGGCAAAGCTTATATCCGCATTTAATGGTACGAAAATGTTGCGGTCGTAATGGAAGAATTAGTTTCTGGTTCCCAAAACAGTGGGGAAAATTACAGATATTTATGTATAAAAATTTACAGTCATCCTGGCGAATTTTCCCCCGCTATCCCTCGCACAGTCGCCGCGATCCACCGCGTTTACCTCCTGCTGTGAAGTTGCCCGATATTTTCTGAGGCCGCGGTGACACGTCCGCCGCGTTTCCGCGGCCGATACCTGTACAGCAGATTTGCCGCGGACAAATTGGTCCGTCGCGGCTCGCGGACTTGAGCAAAAAACGCGAGGAGTGTACTGTATATCATCGATTATGATGCAAAAGCGGAAAAATCAAGTGCCCCCCCCCCCACTTTAAAGCAAGAAATTTATATGTATAGCATTGATTAAAATACAAAAATGAAAAAACAAGTCGTTCCCCCTTCAAGAGCAAAAGAGTAAATGACTCTAACAAGATTGGACAAGACCCCAATCCCTTTAAGGCCCAGTACCCATATATATGTCAATGTTTTTTGACTTGAGATCGGATTAAGATAACTTATAAAGGGAGCTGGCCAATGTTTACATAAAGATTTATGATAACCCTAGTAACGGATTAAATTGTGCAAAAATGTAAGATTTTAGTCGAAAGTTATAGGAGTTGTTACCTTCAGCAATGAAATGATTTTTTGAACATTCTAACCCTCTAACAAGTAAAGCCATGTACTGATAAGCGTAATTCTAGGAAATGTATGCAATGTCACCAATACCAGGACAACTAAGGAATGAAACCAATGTTCGTCTTTTTTCTTTCATTTTGTGACAGTTTCTATTGATAAAATTTGAGATAACCCTACCTAGTTTGTTTATCTCATCAATAGATTCAACCCCATTGATTTTGAAAAAAATCCACCAAATAGTATGGGAAAAGTGGCCATTTCAAGTTGAAATTTTTTATTTCTTGTGTACGCGATAAAGTCTGCATTTATTGTCAGATTTTCATGAAATTTGCAGAGTTTGTTTATCTTGTCAATAGCTTCAACCCTATAGATTTTGAAAACATTCCAACAAATAGTATGGGAAAAGTAGCCATTTCAAGTTGAAAATTTCTATTTCTTGTTTACGCGATAAAGTCTGCAGTTGTTGTCAGATTTTCAAGAAACTTGCAGAGGTAGACAATGGGCAGGTACAGGCACGCACGCGCAATAGGTACAGGGCCATAACATAAGCTGGCTGACCTTTGGCCAGTGAAGCTAAAACTTACGTAGTGTAAATAAAAGGTTGAATATATTCTACAAGATACTATTAAACCAAACTGTTGCTACTACCATTAGATGAAATAAATAAAACTTACCTATATAATGCTCGCCTTCCCAACTCCATATCTAAACTTTTCTTATATTAGAAATATCCATAACAAACGTTAACACTGTTTCCAAAAAATCGACAATTTGCCCACAGATATAATCCATTATCATTGTTCTGATATAGAAAGTTGAGAATTGTAGGTATATATAATTATATGTCTTGTCTTGAGTGACCTGGACAAGTTGTGACAAGCTTCTACAAGTTCTCACATGAAGTCAATCCCCTCTTGGGTTAATTTGTTTTCTATTGTCAATGTTTTTTGACTTGAGATTGGATTAAGATAACTTATAAAGGGAGCTGGCCAATGTTTACATAAAGATTTATGATAACCCTAGTAACGGATTAAATTGTGCAAAAATGTAAGATTTTAGTCGAAAGTTATAGGAGTTGTTACTTTCAGCAATGAAATGATTCTTTTTGAACATTCTAACCTTCTAACAAGTAAAGCCATGTACTGATAAGCGTAATTCTAGGAAATGTAAGCAATGACGCCAAATTCTAGGGCAACCAAGCAACGAAACCGATTTTCGTCTTTTTCTTTCATTTTGTGACAGTTGCTATTCATGAAATTTGAGATAACCTACCAAATGATACATGACGTTTTACTCTTTCACTTTGACTCCCCCATTATCGATTCAGTTTTCAGCCGTTTCAGGCCCAATACTCCTTTTCTTAAAAAATATAGACTTTTTTATTTGCAGTCAGATCGAATCAATATAGGTATCATTGGAATGAACTTCTCACACTGATCAAGAAAATGTATAGTTTTGTAGGTGTCACTTCAATGACAACGGAGATACAAGGATTAAAATTTTGAGAGATACACGATTTTGGCATCCACTGGTACCAAAATGGCTCAAATCTTTATTTATTGACCGATCTTTACGTTCTTGGTGTCTATCCACGATAATTTTTTCCCAGGGAATTCAAATTTGAAATCAAAATTTACCTAGAGATCATATTGAGATCGTAAAGACAGAAAGATTTCATATACGTTGTTATGAAAGATTTCAGATACGTTATTAATGCACTAACTTTAACAAAAAATGGCTAAAATCGTTGTTTATGAACCGATTTTCATAATCTTGGTGTCTAAGTGTATAAATTTTTTCTCAAGATTCCTTTTACGAGGGTTTCAATCAAGAAAAATAAAAAAACGGAAATGACGTCATTTTTTCCTATAAATTGCAATAAAAATGGGACAAAAAATAGTTTAGCGCGTGTCCTTACACGATTTTATTTCATCGGTTAATTTTAAAAGCTCTTTCATTGGATGATGCATTATGAAGTCATTGATAAGTTCCTATATAAAAGACAAGTTTGGGACAATCATTTATTTCGTTTTAAACTCCATCATGAAACTTGCGTTTACACTTTCGACCCATGCCGTCGAAAAGCACTTGGATGCATATAATTTGAGTGCCTCTGTGTTTTTTAGTGAGCGGATTATGTACAGTGCTGTACAACAGTGTTTAAATAATACCAACACATAGAATCGGAATGGTAAATGTGGGAGGACTGTTTGCTCAATATATTAATACATTTTTGAAATTTAAACAAGAAGCAAGCGGTTCTCCCGATTGGCTTAAATGTTACGATGATATGAATAAGTACATTGCACAATATATGGAAAAAGAAGGAGTTTTGTTGGATCGAGGAAATATTGAAAAGAACCCAGGGCTTAGAGCTTTGGCCAAACTGTGTCTTAATAGCTTTTTGGGGAAAGTTTGGTCAGAGACTTAATATGCGACAAACGGATTTTTTTCCACGAAAGTCAGGCCAACATGTTTTTTCAACTTTTTTCCGATCCATTGAAAAAGCCCATCGATTTTCATATATTGTCTAATGATACGGTACAAGTCGAATGGCAGTATAAGGACGATTGTCAACCCGAAGATAACAAAACTAACATATATTTGGCAACATTCACTACATGTTGGACCCGACTCAAACTTTACAGTGTACTCGAGGCATTAAACAGAAGAGTCTTGTATTACGATACGGACAGTGTCATATACGTGAATCGCCCTGATGAGAATGATCCTCCTCTAGGTGATTACTTGGGTGAACTGACGGATGAACTTCAGAATGGAGAGTACGTTGTGAAGTTTATGTCTGGAGGGCCAAAAAAATCATGCTTACAAAACGAATAAAAACAACGAAACTTGTAAAGTGAGGGGAATTACCCTAAATTATAAAAACAGTCAACTCATTAATTTTGATAGCGTGAAAGATATAGTCACAGACCCTCAAAGTAGTTCAAATATCACTGTGACCAATCCTAGTAAAATATGTAAGGACAAAAGAAAATTGTATAATAGAGAAGAACAGAAAAGTTATCAAATGGTTTATACAAAAAGACGAAAAGTAGACCAGTTTGATACAGAACCATATGGGTTTTGATAGTCGTCCTTATACTCTGTCACATTTGCTTCAACAATATTATGATATCTATGTATAAAACTGTTAGATATTTCTTCATTGTCACTCATTTTTCAAAATGTGTCACACAATTTTAAAAAAGTGTTTCACAAATATCAAAAAGTGTTCACCAAATTTAAAAAAGTGTCACACAAATATCAAAAAGTGTTCACCAATTTTCAAAAAGTGTCACACATTTTCTTAAAAGTGTCACTCATTTTTCAAAAAGTGTCAATCATTTTCTTAAAAGTGTCACTCATTTTTACGTTTTTGTACTTTAACACGTAAAATCCCATAGGGTCCGTTTCAAAAAGTGTCACTCATTTTTCAAAAAGTGTCACTCATTTTCTTAAAAGTGTCACTCATTTTTCAAAAAGTGTCACTCATTTTCTTAAAAGTGTCACTCATTTTCTTATAAGTGTCAATCAAATTCTTAAAAATGTCATTCATTTTTATGTTTTTGTACTTTAACACATAAAATCCCATAGGGTTCGTTTCAAAAAGTGTCACTCATTTTTTCTAAAAGTGTCACTCATTTTTCAAAAAAGTGTTACTCATTTTTCAAAAAGTGTCACTCATTTTTCAAAAAGTGTTACTCATTTTCTTAAAAGTGTCACTCATTTTCTTGAAAGTGTCACTCATTTTTACGTTTTTGTACTTTAACACGTAAAATCCCATAGGGTCCGTTTCAAAAAGTGTCACTCATTTTTCAAAGAGTGTCACACATTTTCTTAAAAGTGTCACTCATTTTTCAAAAAGTGTTACTCATTTTCTTAAAAGTGTCACTCATTTTCTTAAAAGTGTCACTCATTTTTACGTTTTTGTACTTTAACACATAAAATCCCATGATAAAAACGGGCAAATCTCTCTCTCTCTCTCTCTCAGGGGTCAGATCTATTTTAAGAATTCAATTATTTTAGAATGATTCTATTTTTACTCTCCCGGAAGTATACGGAGCTGACTCGTATACTCGATCAAGGGGCTTGAATGGCGCACATTGAAGGCTAGGTCCTGGGGACTTAATTATAAAACATTCTACGTTTAGAAATATAGTAAATTATTTAGGTAAAAGAAAAACTTGAATAAAAGGCTTACGATGTGTCTCCCTCGACGTCCAGCGTTCAAATGACAGGCTACGTTTATGTTCTATTTTTAGTGACCGTATTTCACAATGACTACGGACTATTTCGTCATACGTCTGAACAATGGTCTATTGAAATGTCATAGTTAATCCCTTAAAAAGTCGCCACAAGGTCTGACATCTGTGTATTGAGTACAGGAAATACGAACAATGGTCTATTGAAATGACAAAGTTAATCCCTTCAAAGTCGCCGTAATGTATAGCGTCTATTCATTTTAAGACCGGATGGGTTAACAATGAACATGGGATAACTCACGGATGAGCTGAGTGCAGGAGAGCACATTGTAGAATTTGTGTCTCGGGATCCCAAAAATTATGCTAACAGAACTAACAAAAAAACAATGAAACATGTAAAGTAAGAGGGTTTACCCTCAATTATACGAATATTCAACTCATAAATTTCGAAGCAATGAAAGCCTTAGTAACAAATAAAGACAGTTGTAAAAATATTGTTATAACCAACCCTAGTAAAATATGTAGAGATAAAAGAAAAAAGAAAACTGTACAATAGAGAAGAGAAGAAAAGTTATCAGATGGTGTATACCAAGCGCAGACAATTGGACGATTATGATACATTACTCTACGGATATTAGAATGATTAACCTATGTATTGGTAAAATTGTGTTTACATTGGTAAAAAAGTGTTCTTGTTGTTTATAAGAGTGTCACTGTCTTTTCAACTTTTGTCACTGCCGTTTCAATTGTTGTCACAATCGTTTCTATTTTTGTCACATGCGTTTCAATTATCGTGTCTCGAGCAGACGATTATAGTCTACGGCAGTAATATTCGATTCGCTCCCGCCGCCGTCGCCCCTCCTCTTCTTTTTACCCTCTTATTCTTTTTTTCCTACCCCTTCCTTTCCTCTTCTTTTTACCCTCTTATTCTTTTTTTCCCTACCCCTTCCTTTCCTCTAGGGGTGGCGGCGGCGGGAGCGAATCGAATATTACTACCGTAGACTATAATCGTCTGCTCGAGACACGATAATTGAAACGCATGTGACAAAAATAGAAACGATTGTGACAACAATTGAAACGGCAGTGACAAAAGTTGAAAAGACAGTGACACTCTTATAAATAACAAGAACACTTTTTTACCAATGTAAACACAATTTTACCAATACATAGGTTAATCATTCTAATATCCGTAGAGTAATGTATCATAATCGTCCAATTGTCTGCGCTTGGTATACACCATCTGATAACTTTTCTTCTCTTCTCTATTGTACAGTTTTCTTTTTTCTTTTATCTCTACATATTTTACTAGGGTTGGTTATAACAATATTTTTACAACTGTCTTTATTTGTTACTAAGGCTTTCATTGCTTCGAAATTTATGAGTTGAATATTCGTATAATTGAGGGTAAACCCTTTTACTTTACATGTTTCATTGTTTTTTGTTAGTTCTGTTAGCATAATTTTTGGGATCCCGAGACACAAATTCTACAATGTGCTCTCCTGCACTCAGCTCATCCGTGAGTTATCCCATGTTCATTGTTAACCCATCCGGTCTTAAAATGAATAGACGCTATACATTACGGCGACTTTGAAGGGATTAACTTTGTCATTTCAATAGACCATTGTTCGTATTTCCTGTACTCAATACACAGACGTCAGACCTTGTGGCGACTTTTTAAGGGATTAACTATGACATTTCAATAGACCATTGTTCAGACGTATGACGAAATAGTCCGTAGTCATTGTGAAATACGGTCACTAAAAATAGAACATAAACGTAGCCTGTCATTTGAACGCTGGACGTCGAGGGAGACACATCGTAAGCCTTTTATTCAAGTTTTTTTTTTACCTAAATAATTTACTATATTTCTAAACGTAGAATGTTTTATAATTAAGTCCCCAGGACCTAGCCTTCAATGTGCGTCATTCAAGCCCCTTGATCGAGTATACGAGTCAGCTCCGTATACTTCCGGGAGAGTAAAAATAGAATCATTCTAAAATAATTGAATTCTTAAAATAGATCTGACCTATGAGAGAGAGAGGGAGAGAGATTTGCCCGTTTTTATCATGGGATTTTATGTGTTAAAGTACAAAAACGTAAAAATGAGTGACACTTTTAAGAAAATGAGTGACACTTTTAAGAAAATGAGTAACACTTTTTGAAAAATGAGTGACACTTTTAAGAAAATGTGTGACACTCTTTGAAAAATGAGTGACACTTTTTGAAACGGACCCTATGGGATTTTACGTGTTAAAGTACAAAAACGTAAAAATGAGTGACACTTTCAAGAAAATGAGTGACACTTTTAAGAAAATGAGTGACACTTTTAAGAAAATGAGTAATACTTTTTGAAAAATGAGTGACACTTTTTGAAAAATGAGTAACACTTTTTTGAAAAATGAGTGACACTTTTAGAAAAAATGAGTGACACTTTTTGAAACGAACCCTATGGGATTTTATGTGTTAAAGTACAAAAACATAAAAATGAATGACATTTTTAAGAATTTGATTGACACTTATAAGAAAATGAGTGACACTTTTAAGAAAATGAGTGACACTTTTTGAAAAATGAGTGACACTTCTAAGAAAATGAGTGACGCTTTTTGAAAAATGAGTGACACTTTTTGAAACGGACCCTATGGGATTTTACGTGTTAAAGTACAAAAACGTAAAAATGTGTGACACTTTTAAGAAAATGATTGACACTTTTTGAAAAATGAGTGACACTTTTAAGAAAATGTGTGACACTTTTTGAAAATTGGTGAACACTTTTTGATATTTGTGTGACACTTTTTTAAATTTGGTGAACACTTTTTGATATTTGTGAAACACTTTTTTAAAATTGTGTGACACATTTTGAAAAATGAGTGACGATGAAGAAATATCTAACAGTTTTATACATAGATATCATAATATTGTTGAAGCAAATGTGACAGAGTATAAGGACGACTATCAAAACCCATATGGTTCTGTATCAAACTGGTCTACTTTTCGTCTTTTTGTATAAACCATTTGATAACTTTTCTGTTCTTCTCTATTATACAATTTTCTTTTGTCCTTACATATTTTACTAGGATTGGTCACAGTGATATTTGAACTACTTTGAGGGTATGTGACTATATCTTTCACGCTATCAAAATTAATGAGTTGACTGTTTTTATAATTTAGGGTAATTCCCCTCACTTTACAAGTTTCGTTGTTTTTATTCGTTTTGTAAGCATGATTTTTTTGGCCCTCCAGACATAAACTTCACAATGTACTCTCCATTCTGAAGTTCATCCGTCAGTTCACCCAAGTAATCACCTAGAGGAGGATCATTCTCATCAGGGCGATTCACGTATATGACACTGTCCGTATCGTAATACAAGACTCTTCTGTTTAATGCCTCGAGTACACTGTAAAGTTTGAGTCGGGCCCAACATGTAGTGAATGTTGCCAAATATATGTTAGTTTTGTTATCTTCGGGTTGACAATCGTCCTTATACTGCCATTCGACTTGTACCGTATCATTAGACAATATATGAAAATCGATGGGCTTTTTCAATGGATCGGAAAAAAGTTGAAAAAACATGTTGGCCTGACTTTCGTGGAAAAAAATCCGTTTGTCGCATATTAAGTCTCTGACCAAACTTTCCCCAAAAAGCTATTAAGACACAGTTTGGCCAAAGCTCTAAGCCCTGGGTTCTTTTCAATATTTCCTCGATCCAACAAAACTCCTTCTTTTTCCATATATTGTGCAATGTACTTATTCATATCATCGTAACATTTAAGCCAATCGGGAGAACCGCTTGCTTCTTGTTTAAATTTCAAAAATGTATTAATATATTGAGCAAACAGTCCTCCCACATTTACCATTCCGATTCTATGTGTTGGTATTATTTAAACACTGTTGTACAGCACTGTACATAACCCGCTCACTAAAAAACACAGAGGCACTCAAATTATATGCATCCAAGTGCTTTTCGACGGCATGGGTCGAAAGTGTAAACGCAAGTTTCATGATGGAGTTTAAAACGAAATAAATGATTGTCCCGAACTTGTCTTTTATATAGGAACTTATCAATGACTTCATAATGCATCATCCAATGAAAGAGCTTTTAAAATTAACCGATGAAATAAAATCGTGTAAGGACACGCGCTAAACTATTTTTTGTCCCATTTTTATTGCAATTTATAGGAAAAAATGACGTCATTTCCGTTTTTTTATTTTTCTTGATTGAAACCCTCGTAAAAGGAATCTTGAGAAAAAATTAATACACTTAGACACCAATATTATGAAAATCGGTTCATAAACAACGATTTTAGCCATTTTTTGTTAAAGTTAGTGCATTAATAACGTATCTGAAATCTTTCATAACAACGTATATGAAATCTTTCTGTCTTTACGATCTCAATATGATCTCTAGGTAAATTTTGATTTCAAATTTGAATTCCCTGGGAAAAAATTATCGTGGATAGACACCAAGAACGTAAAGATCGGTCAATAAATAAAGATTTGAGCCATTTTGGTACCAGTGGATGCCAAAATCGTGTATCTCTCAAAATTTTAATCCTTGTATCTCCGTTGTCATTGAAGTGACACCTACAAAACTATACATTTTCTTGATCAGTGTGAGAAGTTCATTCCAATGATACCTATATTGATTCGATCTGACTGCAAATAAAAAAGTCTATATTTTTTAAGAAAAGGAGTATTGGGCCTGAAACGGCTGAAAACTGAATCGATAATGGGGGAGTCAAAGTGAAAGAGTAAAACGTCATGTATCATTTGGTAGGTTATCTCAAATTTCATGAATAGCAACTGTCACAAAATGAAAGAAAAAGACGAAAATCGGTTTCGTTGCTTGGTTGCCCTAGAATTTGGCGTCATTGCTTACATTTCCTAGAATTACGCTTATCAGTACATGGCTTTACTTGTTAGAAGGTTAGAATGTTCAAAAAGAATCATTTCATTGCTGAAAGTAACAACTCCTATAACTTTCGACTAAAATCTTACATTTTTGCACAATTTGATCCGTTACTAGGGTTATCATAAATCTTTATGTAAACATTGGCCAGCTCCCTTTATAAGTTATCTTAATCCAATCTCAAGTCAAAAAACATTGACAATAGAAAACAAATGAACCCAAGAGGGGATTGACTTCATGTGAGAACTTGTAGAAGCTTGTCACAACTTGTCCAGGTCACTCAAGACAAGACATATAATTATATATACCTACAATTCTCAACTTTCTATATCAGAACAATGATAATGGATTATATCTGTGGGCAAATTGTCGATTTTTTGGAAACAGTGGATATTTCTAATATAAGAAAAGTTTAGATATGGAGTTGGGAAGGCGAGCATTATATAGGTAAGTTTTATTTATTTCATCTAATGGTAGTAGCAACAGTTTGGTTTAATAGTATCTTGTAGAATATATTCAACCTTTTATTTACACTACGTAAGTTTTAGCTTCACTGGCCAAAGGTCAGCCAGCTTATGTTATGGCCCTGTACCTATTGCGCGTGCGTGCCTGTACCTGCCCATTGTCTACCTCTGCAAGTTTCTTGAAAATCTGACAACAACTGCAGACTTTATCGCGTAAACAAGAAATAGAAATTTTCAACTTGAAATGGCTACTTTTCCCATACTATTTGTTGGAATGTTTTCAAAATCTATAGGGTTGAAGCTATTGACAAGATAAACAAACTCTGCAAATTTCATGAAAATCTGACAATAAATGCAGACTTTATCGCGTACACAAGAAATAAAAAATTTCAACTTGAAATGGCCACTTTTCCCATACTATTTGGTGGATTTTTTTCAAAATCAATGGGGTTGAATCTATTGATGAGATAAACAAACTAGGTAGGGTTATCTCAAATTTTATTAATAGAAACTGTCACAAAATGAAAGAAAAAAGACGAACATTGGTTTCATTCCTTAGTTGTCCTGGTATTGGTGACATTGCATACATTTCCTAGAATTACGCTTATCAGTACATGGCTTTACTTGTTAGAGGGTTAGAATGTTCAAAAAATCATTTCATTGCTGAAGGTAACAACTCCTATAACTTTCGACTAAAATCTTACATTTTTGCACAATTTAATCCGTTACTAGGGTTATCATAAATCTTTATGTAAACATTGGCCAGCTCCCTTTATAAGTTATCTTAATCCGATCTCAAGTCAAAAAACATTGACATATATATGGGTACTGGGCCTTAAAGGGATTGGGGTCTTGTCCAATCTTGTTAGAGTCATTTACTCTTTTGCTCTTGAAGGGGGAACGACTTGTTTTTTCATTTTTGTATTTTAATCAATGCTATACATATAAATTTCTTGCTTTAAAGTGGGGGGGGGCGACTTGATTTTTCCGCTTTTGCATCATAATCGATGATATACATATAAATGGGTACTGGACCTTAAACCTTATTGTTTGTGCAATCTTGTTAGAGTCATTTAACTTTTTGCTTTAAAGGGGGAAGACTTGATTTTTCCGATTTTGCATCATAATCAATGATATAAATGGGTACTGGACCTTAAAGGGGTGGGAGTCGTTTTATCTATTGCTTTAAAGGGGGATGGCTTGATTTTTCACTTTTACATCGTAATCAATGCTATACATATAAATGGGTACTGGACCTGAAAGGAGTGGGGGTCTTGTCCAATCTTGTTAGAGTCATTTAATCTCTTACTTTAAAGGGGGGCGACTCGATTTTTTCGCTTTTGCACCATAATCATTGATATACACTTAAAATGGGTACTGGAGCTTAAAGGATTCGGGGTCTTGCCCAATCTTGTTAGAGTTATTCAATCTTTTACTTTAAAGGGGGCAACTTGATTTTTTCCTTTGATGGATATCATTAATTGTCGGCTTTTTTTTTTTTTTTTTTATTGCTCCAATAATAAATGTGATTGTTGAAGTTAAGGACTCAGTGGATTTCCATATATTTTCTGGTAGTGGGACTACCACGTTTGGTCAAGTAAGTGTTTTGTTAAAATATATCCTTGAAGATGACATCTTGGTAAAAGAGCGTGTTCAAGCTGCTGAACTAGTTCATTTTCTGGAGCATGAGGTTTGAGGAGAAAACATGGACAAAAAAGTACCATTTTATTTTTCACTATTCTTATTTTGAATTTTCTGCTTTTTCTTCATTTTCCCCCCTTTGATATCGTTAGAAAGTTATATGTTCTTTTATTATGTTTACCCTTATACTATGTTTGACTTTTCTACTTCTTCTTTTTCACCGTAGACTATTGTTTTTCTGCTGACTCCATTGTTTTTCCCTCTGTACTTTTATATTTTTACTGATAGCCTATTTTCTTTTCATTTTTCGCCTTTGTATCATTTTATCTTTATAGTTATCTTCCTTTTTTTTTCCTATCGAGGACCGAGGACATGACCCTCAATGTCCGTGACTACTTCTTCAATGGGGTATACAAGTCAGCTCTGTGTCACTTGGTCATTTGTTAGGGGATTAACTTTGATATCTCAATAGGTCATTGTCTGTGCTTCCGTCACAAAATAAACAAAACCAGTCATTGTGGCTACTGTAACAAAAGACAATTGTTCAGCCATCTGGTCCTTTATAGGGGATTGATTTTGACAGTTAAATAGGCCATTGTCCGTACTTCCGTCCCTAAATAAACAAAACCAGTCAATGTGGCGACTTTAACAAAAGGCTATTGATCATTCACCCGTACATGTCTGAACATGAATATCTCGAAAAAGAGTTGCAAACTGATGGCAATAATCTTGGTCATTTGAGAGTTATGTAAATTTTACATTTTTGTATTATGAGAAACTTCAAAGAGCATGGATGTGTCGTTAGCCCAACTTAACCATATAGACTTAGGCAAGGGTCGAAGTATGGGTAGGAATCAGCTCTTTGACTTGATAAAGCGTTAAAGATGAGTCTAAGTGGGAGTGTCTCCATCTAGATAAAAGGACCTGACCTTCAATGTCCGCCAGAAATAACTAAATAGGGTATACAAGTCAGCTGTGTATACCGTAAGGGTGCCTACTTAAACGACTCATTTTTAAAGCTATTTCTCAATAGGGGATTAACTTTGACAGTTGAATAGGCCATTGTCCGGACTTCCGTTCCAAAATAAACAAAACCAGACAGTATGGCGACATTAACAAAAGACTATTATTCAGCCACCTTGTCCTTTGTTAGGGGATTAACTTTGACATTTCTAAAGACCATTGTTCTCACTTCCGTCACAAAATAAACAAAACCAGACATTGTGGCGACTTTAACAAAGGACTATTGATCACTCCCCCGTACATGTCTGAACATGACTATCTAAAAATAGACACACTGGTGGTTGCATACTTTTACGATCTTGGTCATTTGACAGAAGGACGTTGAAGAGATCACATCGAAGGTACCGTTTTATATTTATTTCCATCGTTTTTTACTTTTGTGACATACTTCAAAGAGCATGGATGTGTCGTTAGACCGACTTAACCGTATAGACTTGGCCGAGGGTCGTAGTACGGTTAGGAATCGGCTCTTTGACTCGGTGTGGCGTTAAAGATGAGTCTAAGTGGGAAAATCTCCGTCTCGTAAAAGGGCCTGACCCTCAATGCCCGCGATCATTACTAGATAGAGTATACAAGTCAGCTCTGTATACTGTTAGGGTACTCGCTTATATGACTCATTTTTAAAGCTATTTCTCTCCAAATTTATCACCAAAAATATTGTGCCAAAAAGCACAATTAATAAATGGTCGTCTAAAAAAGAAAACAGGTCATCCAAAATGGCTGCTAATCTAAAAATAGAAATTAGGTCATCCAACATGGCGGACTCCCCATACCCGCCGCGAATACCCATGACACACCAACAACTCCTTATATGCAAATGAGTTACTAAAAGTAGTAACACGATGACCGAAAGTAGGTCAAGATAGCCACCGATTACGTCATCTTTGTTTGCAACCAAAGTGGCGGACATACTACTTATGTAAATTAATCCGAACATTCGCACATGATCTAACTGTAAGCAGCAGCTTATCTTAAAGTCATCTGAAAATGTTAACCCCTATCCTGCTAAATACCTTAAAATGACACTTTCAAGACGATAGTAAAAACCCAAATTTTGCTATAAATTTCAAGGGTATTTTTTGGGGGAAAAGTATCCCGTTATCGGACAGTGTAGATCCAAGATCAGACTGCACGTTCTGTGCACTCTGATCTTGATCTACCCTATCTGCAAAAGGTCTATGAGTCGCGCTTAGCTGCCTAAGGGTTAAGTAGGTTGCAACACTTCTGTCTGGCGAATAAAGAAACCTTACCGCACGACATACAGCGGATAAGGATAATAATTATTATTCGCACAACAACAGTAAGGTTATATTTTCTATGAAAGAAAAATGACAATGTATCCATTATTTTGAAATTATCGAGGAAAAGATTCACTCTTCTTATGCTAAATTGCTGTCTGTGTAAAAATTATATGAGTTAAAGGCCCAATAGCGGCCAAAAACACGATGCTGGTGTTAAAATACATTTTAATTTAAATCATACCAAATCAAAAGTATGGAAAATATTGTGAAGATAACAATCTGTTATTGTCTGGTAAGTCCAATTGTTAGTCGCTGGCAAAAAAAAGAATTTTAAAATCAGGAAAAAGGTAAACAAAAGATGGAGTAACCTGGCAACTTTTAACCTGGTTTTGAAATTAGCTTCTCTGCAAGTGACTAACACTTGGACCCACTGTACAATATATAAGATTGTCATTTTCACAATAATTTCCATATTTTTAAGGACGTTTTCTAGAGTTTTAATTCTTCTATAGAATTTCTTTGTTTTCACATACATTATGTAAAATTTTATGCTGAATACAAAAATAAAAAGAAATATGCTGTCGAAATCGTTTTCTTGTTAAATACCTGTTTCCATGGTCACAGGATACACTCAAATTCTAAAAATTGTGACTTTTGTTTGAAAATGACTATAACATTGTCAGACAAGTTTAATTTTATAGTTTATATAAAATCAGAGCTAAATAATTGTATATTCTTATCTAACATTGAGAAAATTTGAGTTCCATTCACATTTTTTTCAGATAGGGTCATTTTTTAACAATTTTGTACTCACAAAAATGCCGAAAAATTAAGAGTTCTGCAGGTAAAACTGGGTTATCGAAAATACCCTTCCATAGATTTTGTCCATTTTTTCTGTATAGAAATCCCTGAAGTATCTTCTTTTTAAATTTAACAAAAAAAAAAAAAAAAAAAATAGGTTGTCGAGTTCAGATTTTCACAAAATTACAGTTTCCATGGCAACCATAAAACGGTTTTACACAAAAATTCCCAGTTTTACTGAAAACTAAGTAGTTCTTTTTTTTTTTTTAAACATACAAGCATAGTCATGTATTAGTAAAAACAATAAAACATTTGATATGTCAAATTTAATTAGCAGATCACCTATTACCAAAGACCACCCAGAAGTGTAGATTGGTTCGGGTAAACATGGTAAATTTTCAAATTTATTATGAAATGGGCTCCTAAAATCTTTGAAGTATGTAAGCTGGTTATAATGTACATTACTTAACATCAGGTTAGTACGAGTATAACCCTGGATTAAAAAAAAAATCCACTTTACCCTTTCTGCGCCATAGGCGAAAACTGGGGCATTAGCGGATGGCATAGATTAAGATCAGACTGCATGGAACGTGTAGTCGGATTTTGGATCAGTAGTAATGAGAGCACTTTGACGTCATTATGCAACAAATCCTTTCAAGTGGTATTTAGAGATGTTTGCAAACATTTGAAGTCTGATACAAGAGTGGTTCATGTGTGTCAAATACTTCAGATGGCAGACAATGTTTACATACTTTAATAACTCAAGTGTTACGAGATTATAATCTCTGATATATGGTAAAAAACATGGAGGGAAAAAGAGAGCTGAGCCATGAAACCCTACGACCCTTCATCTGCCTGACTGCATTTGTCAATGTTACCATGGACTTCTTCTTTTCAAGAAATGTTACTATCAGAAGGATTCAACATTTATAAAGATTGTCATTAAGTCCCTTTTTTCTATAACACAACCTAGTATAATAGGAAAGAATGAAATGATGGTCTGGGGGCTTTTGATCAGCAATTCATGGACTTCTTTTCAAGAAATGTTACTATCAGAAGGATTCAACATTTATAAAGTTTGTCATTAAGTCCCTTTTTTCTATAACACAACCTAGTATAATAGGAAAGAATGAAATGATGGTCTGGGGGCTTTTGATCAGCAATTCATGGACTTCTTTTCAAGAAATGTTACTATCAGAAGGATTCAACATTTATAAAGTTTGTCATTAAGTCCCTTTTTTCTATAACACAACCTAGTATAATAGGAAAGAATGAAATGATGGTCTGGGGGGCTTTTGATCAGCAACATATATCTTGAATAGTCTTATAGAAACTGAAAAATGTTTAATTTTAGAGTCCAGAAAAACGTAAAGTTCTAAGACATTAAGCACCTTTCTTCTGTAACATAGTTTTGCATGGATAAAAAACAAGTGCATACGGTGAAACTTTTAATAAACAAAATAACTACGAAGTTTCAAGACAGGCAGACGGACGGACAGACGAAGCAGCGACTGTATGCTCGCCCTTCGACCATGGGGTTACGGAGAAATGACTTTGGACGGACAGACGGACGGACGAAAGAATGGACAGACAGACGGACGGACAGACGGGCGGACAGATGAAGCAGCGACTGTATGCTCGCCCTTCGGCCAGGGGTTACGGAGAAATGGCTTCGGACGGACAGACAGACGGACGGACGGACAGACGGGCGGACAGACGAAGCGGCGACTATTTGCTCGTCTTTAGAGAAACATAAAAATGAACTCTGCAACATTTTGGACAATATTGCGACATCGTTTTAATACAATTAGAAGCATTGTAGGAAAAAGAGAAATGCAACGAGTCATGACGTGATAGAGTAAAAGGGGAAAACCGTTTTACGCGGTAGAGCAATATGTTCAAACTCGTTCAAACGTGTCCGGACGAGTCTCTTGGTTATTGCACTGTATAAATTTTACCGCCATGTCTTTAAACAATTACAGTATAACTTTCCGTCATGAAAATTAACTTTAATCTGTCTACCCACGTGGTTGACAAACATTTAAATGCAAGTAATTCGCAGAAACATTGTGAGAAAAAGAAACCTTCTTTGGAAAACATTGTGGGAGGGAAATAAAACCCTTCTTTTCCATATAGTTAAAGCGTGAATCAAGTACGCTATGAAACTGGTACAAATCTCTTCTATCAGTCAAAACTAATAAAGACTGTAATAAGTGTATTGTTAGTAAACAAATTTAAAATCTTGAATAAAATGGCACCGGAAAGTCATAGTTCGTGTAAGTACCACTTAGAGATATTTACAAACCCTTAAACGCTGTTACAATAGTGTTGGAGAGTGTCAAATACTTCGGAACGCAGTCAATGTTTACTCCATGTTTACATACTTTAATAACTAAGTGCTACGAAATTAATCTGTGATATATGGTAAAAACATTGAAGGAAAAAGAAAGTTGAGACATAAAGCCCTATGACTCTCCGAGTATTATTAATCACTGAGACTCCACAAGACGTTGCCAGAGCTAACTGTTAAAAAAGAACTCAGTCAACGTTTTGGGTAATATTGCGACACCGTTTTAATACAGTAAGAAACACTGTAGGAAAAAGAGAAATGCAACTAAACATAGCGTAATAGAGTAAAGAAAAGATGTACATGTTGAATTGTTGAATGGTGTTTTACGCCGCTTTCAACAGTATTCCAGTCATATCACGGCGACATTATTCATGTCATTCCTGGGTTTCACCAGTACTAGACTGGGGGGGCTCTGAAGAGTCTTGCCCAAGGACACTCCCACGAAACAACCAAGAGAATCCAGTGCGGCTCGAACCCAGAACCACATGGATTACGAGTCAAACAATTTACCACTGAGTATTGCGAGACCCCTACAGTACTGAAACAACTTTCTCACGTGTACCAGAGGTGAGAGACGAAAACACGGCGGAAACAAGGAAAAGATTGACTGAACTCGGGGGGGTGGGGGGTGGGATTAAACCCGTAACCTTCGCATCATGAGACGAATACACTATAAACTATGCTATCCGACCGGGTCTGTGGAAGTGTTTCTGCACGTATATCTTCAAACTTGTGAAGAACGTGCACGCGTGCGTACGGGTGTGGGTGTGTATGTGGTGGGGGTGTGTCTGTGATTTATATATATATATAAATATATATATATATATTTTTTTTTTGGTTGGCTTCCCCCTTAAGGGAAACCTGTTTTATCAGTGTGAGGAGGATGGGTGGAAAACCGAGTTAATTCGATAGATTTTCCACAGGATAAGCAGTTGTAACAGGAAAAAAGTCTTGGTGTTTTATTTGTTCTGGTAACTGAAACCCGCTAAAAAAGCACACAACTTTGCAGCAATAAACTGGTTTTTTTATCCATGTCTGTACCAATGACATAAGGAATTTTATTTTTTTCAAAAATTACCTTATTTCCTGATTGTTTTATGATATCATGATGTTCAATTGTAGTTTTCACTAAGTCATATACTTCTGAAGCAGTATAGTCTTGTGAAAAAAAGACTGCAGGGAGATTTACATAAAAATTGTTCTGCATTGAACAAATGCTTGCGCAAAAAGTGCTCGTAATTGAAATACTTTTTATAGCGTAAATAATCTTCACTCAGATCCTCATCACGAGGTCTACCAAAACCACCACGATTTTTCCTACAAAGCATTCTGAACGAGAATAAAGTTCAGTTTTCATTTTTAGTCACGTTATATACCTGTTGCAGCCAACGTTGCAGAGTAATAAAGTCCGATTACGTTAAGCAAATATTAATAAGTACTTTTACAATGACTGACACCGTGTTTACATTTTACAACGATGCGTAAATTTCGCGCTCTTTCATTCGTACATTAATGTAAATTTCGCGCTCTTTCATTCATACATGAATTGTTAAGGAAGAAGATACGCTTTAAATTTACTGTTCATTAATTATATAAAGTTATGTGAAAATTGGTTGATAAGGATCTTTTACGGGTAAGTTTTATTTTTATAGTAATTCTTTTTTCTACTTTGGAAAAGATAAGCAAATGAAGGGAGATAACCTATCAAATCAAATGATAAAGTTTACAATGGTTATTCCTCTTTAAAGAGACAAAAGATCAACGTGGTTATATACTAAATAACGATGATACAAACAATTAAAATATCCGATAGAAGTCTTTAAAAAACATGATTGATTGATTGATTGATTGAATGGTGTTTTACGCTACTTTCAACAGTATTTCAGTTATATCACCTTGACAGTACACATTATACACGTCTTTCCTGGGTTTCAGCAGTACTAGGTTGGGGCTCTGAATTGTCTTACCCAAGGACACTCTCACCAAAAAACCCAGAGGATCCAGTGCGGCTCGAACCCAGGACCCTCTAGATTACGAGTCAAACACTTTACCATTGAACCACTCTGGACCCCTTTTTGATAGAATCTAATTTATACAGAGTGTATCTCATAGATGAAAACATTGTGGAAAAATCAATTTGTTCTTCTTATCACGGTATCATGTAGAATTATTATTTTCATGTCTAATTTATTAAGGGTGTATCTTTTTTTTTTTTTTTTTCAGGTAGCTGACACATGTGCTATTTATTCCTCACGGAAATAGACAACAATGTCACAAACTATTTATAGTCATTACAAATAGTGTACAGGTTTTATCCTGTTTATTAACATTGTATCGGTGAATCTATCTCTTACTGTGAACATGGATACCTTTGAGATTGCTTTAGAGACAATGGTCAAATCCTATACTGATGCTGAAGAATTAATGAATTTTTCCGCGACCATGGGTATACAGGATTCCCCTATTGTAAGGTTCCGTTTATATCAACTACGAAATCCGGAGTACAGTGATCACTATATAAATGAACAAATTGACTCCATACTTCATAATTTAGGGGATCAAGTGGATATAACGAATGACAGTAGTGACTTAGAATTAGTTCTCGAGTCAGTAAGAATAGAAGAAGATATACAGGAGGCAATAAAAACACTTCTGTTTGATGACGAAATGGAGGAAACTGCTAGAGCTTGTATCGACGATGGGGAGTGGAATCCTATACTCCCTCCAAATCAGCCTCGTCCAGGACCTTCAAATGATATGCGGTATACTATTCGAAAGAAGTCTGAAAGAACGTACGCCAAAAACATGGCCGTGGACAGGACCTATGAGATAAAGATCGACGAAATATATTATGGTCGAAGTACAAGTGATATTGAAAGAGGACTTGAGCAATTGTTCGAAAATGTCTTAAATGAGGCAAGAGATAATTTAGCTGGTAATGACTTGGGGCGGGTAATTATTCATCACCAAGGACTTGACAATCCTATTGTAGTTCCACTACAGACATGGGACCAACTTAATGCGGCCAAGGTTATGGACATAATTAAGAAAGTTTTGAATAGCCATCAAGAACTGTCAATTGATCAGAGTTTTATTATTGTTATAGGCACAATAGACTTACCAAAAGGTAGCTCCAGACGAAAAATAACAAAAGTAAAAGGTAAGAAGAATTCGTTACATATGAAAAAGTCTCTCGTGACTATTGAAAATACAGACAATTTGTGTATGGCTAGGGCTATAGGGGTCAGTTGGGCAAAATTAAACAAATGTACCGCAGATGAATGGAAAGAAATAACGAAAAACAGACGGGGAAAAAGTAATACAGACTTGATTTTGGAACACAAAAAAGTACCCGAAAGTTATTTAAAAAATTTGCTCAATAAGAGTAGAAGCGAGCAAAAACAATTTGCCCAAGCATTATGTCATGTAGTAGGAGTGAACACTGATCAACCGCTCAGTTTAAATGATGTTAGGGTGTTTGAAGAATTCCTTGGTGTTCGTGTAATGGTGGTGAGTGCTCGCTTAGGCAACAAGTTTATAACTGCACCTAGCAATGACAACTGTCCATGCATTTATATTTATTTGGTTGATGACGATCACTTTCACGCCATTACCAGTATTACGGGATTTTTCAGTTGCAATTATTTTTGTACTAAATGTCTGGCACATTATAATGTCAAACAAAGACATCAATGTGAAATAAAATGTATTGTCCGCAAAAGTGACATGTGTCTTAATGTAGAACCTGTGAAATGTAACGACTGTAATATGTCTTGCAGATCAGCAGTTTGTTACGCTGAGCACAAGAAAGTTTCAACATATAAAACTGGGAAAAGAAAGGGACAAACAAAACCTTCAGAATGTCAAAAATGGTGGAAATGCCCCGTTTGTTTTAAAGTATTAAGGTTAGACAAACGTAAAAAGGAAGAACATATCTGTGGTGAATATCAGTGTTCCTCCTGCCACAAGTATGTCATGGATGATCATAAATGCTATTTAAGAGCCACACCGGCCAAAGAACATTATATACCTAAATTCATTTTCTTTGATTTTGAATGTAGTCAGGATGAATTTTCTTCTTGTGATGAAGGATATATACCTAATTCTAGATTAAATTGCGAGGACTGTCAATTGTCAGAGATGTGTAAATCTTGCTCCAGATGTCGAAATTGTAAAACGTCGTGGTGCGGTAAAGTGACCCACCGTCCAAACTTTGTCGTAGCGCATTCCGTATGCCCTAAATGGATTGACAAAGAATTGAAACCGGATTCCATATGTAAAGGTTGCGGTACCCGTTGCGACGAATGAATGAATGAATGAATGAATGAAGTTTTATGGCCCGTCGACATCAAAGGTCATTTTGGGCGCAATTACAATTAATGCAATGTTTTTTATTGAATATACTGTAAGGTAACGAAATTAGATTAAAATCTATACCGTGTAAACACTAAGAGCAAATAATTATGCTGGTATTACGTATAAAAAACAAATGGTCAATAGAACCTAAAATTACATCTTTTTATAGAGATTTACCTCTTTCAAAAACTCAAAAATAGACTCCAACGTTACAGTATTAAATAAATTGTTCATACTGTCAACATGAAAAAACCTGTCTCTTGTAGGCGCAAGGTCTATGCAGTCTACAAATATATGTTTAACAGTAAGAGATGCATTGCAGGAAATACATTGAGGTGCTTCTTCTCCTTTCAGGAGGTATGAGTGCGTCAGATATGTATGACCAGTGCGAAGACGGGCCAATTTAATTTCCTCGCGGTGACTTGTCCGCAACCCCGGAAGCCACTCGCCAAGAGCTGGCTTCACTGTAAACAACTTATTATTTTGGTTGACTGGGTCATTCCAGGATTGCTGCCATACATTTTGAATAAAATCATTCACTAATGGCTTAAAATCAGTAAAAGGAACTTTAAAAGGTAAAACTTCCAGTGACAATGCCTCCTTGGCAGCTTTATCTGCCTCTTCATTGCCACTGATACCAATATGGCTAGGGAGCCAACAGAAAACAATATCGGCTTTTTCACAGATTCCTGATAATTTTTCTAGGAGACTGACTATTAATGGATTATCTGTTTTCTCACCCTCAAGTGCTTGCATGGCAGATAACGAATCTGTAAATATAATATAGCGCCAGTAAGCGTCTTGCTGAATATGGTTGAGGGCAAGGTCGATCGCCTTTAGCTCTGCAGAAAAGATAGAAGAATTATTAGGAAGCCGGAATTGGTATAATTCGCCATCTAGCACGGCAGCCGCAGCGACTTTGTTTCCATCTTTGGAACCATCGGTATATATCTCTTCGTAAAGGCAGTACTGTTCTTTTATTTCAAGGAATTTATTTCTAAAAATCATGGGATCTGTTGTAGCTTTCTTGTCTGAAGCAAGATTGTATATGTAGGTTGGACTTTTAGAAGTCCATAAAGGAACTTCAGAGATTTTATGCTCTGCTACATCCTCAAGACTGAAATCAAGACAACTCATGTCCGCTTCACAGCGTAAACTAAAAGGAAGTATGACTTTTTCTCTATTTAAAAACTTGTCCTTGTAGAGCGGTTCAAATACTGCTGTATGCGTGGGGTTGTCGGGATTTGATTTTAACTTCATATAATATTGCAAAGAGAGTTTTTTTCCTACGTAAATTTAAAGATGGTTCATTTGCCTCTGCATACAAGCTATTGATAGGGGATGTTTTAAAGGCGCCAAGTGCTAAGCGTAAACCTTGGTTATGGATAGAATCCAATTTCCGCAGGTACGATTGCCGCGCTGAGCCATATACAATGCAGCCGTAATCTAACTTTGAACGGACAAGTGTTCTATACAGTCTCAGTAATACTTTTTTATCTGCTCCTCAGTTCATACTGGAGACAACACGTAAAAGATTCAGAGCTTTTTGGCATTTATTGCTCAAATAGTTGATATGTGGGATGAACGTGAGTTTAGAATCAAATAAAAGACCTAAGAATTTGAGTTCTGGGACGACTTCTATACGGACACCATCTAATGTCAGCTCCGGGTCTAGATGAAATTTTCTCGACGACTGACAGAAATGCATACATTTGGTCTTGGTTTTCGAAAATTTGAAACCGTTTTCGTTCGACCAGTTGCTTAAATTGTGTAAGACCTGTTGAAGCTGTCTTTCAACCGTATGCATATGCTTTGACCGATAGCAAATGCAGAAGTCGTCAACATACAGAAAGCATTCTACTCCAGGGCAAACAGATTTAACAATGTTGTTAATTTTAATACTAAAAAGTGTAACTGAAAGGATGCTTCCCTGGGGAACGCCCATTTCCTGTTCGTGTGGGCTGGACAGTGTATTTCCAACTCGGACTCTAAATTGACGTTCATCTAAAAAAGCAGAAATGAAATAAGCAAGGCGACCTCGAATACCGAAATCATAAAGGTCGTTCATAATGCCATACTTCCAGGTGGTATCGTAAGCACTTTCTAAATCGAAAGAGACAGAAACAACATGTTCTTTCTTTATGAAGGCTTCACGTATAAAAGTCTCGAAGCGTACTAAGTGATCAAGAGTGCTTCTCTGTTTACGAAATCCGCACTGGTTTGTGGAAATAAGTTTATTTTTCTCTAAAAACCAAACTAGGCGGTCATTTACCATTCTTTCCATAGTTTTACAAATACAACTTGTTAAGGCTATAGGGCTGTAATTACTTGGATTTGTAGAATCTTTGCCTGGCTTTGGTATAGGTATAACTATAGCTTCTTTCCAACAGTCTGGAAGAACACCTGTCTTCCAGATCTGATTAAATATTTGGAGTAAACAATGGAGGGAACGATACGGCAAGTGTTTAAGGAACTGGTAATGTATATCATCAGACCCAACTGCAGTGTCATGACATTTCTTAAGAGCCTTTTTCAGCTCTTTAATGGTAAAATCTGTATTATAATGTTCCTTGTTACTGGATTTAAAATTCAGGTTGGATTTCTCTTTTACTTCCTGGCGTTTTCGAAACGTGGATGAGTAATTTTCAGAAGAAGACTTCTTGGCGAAGGTATCGGCCAGTACATTGGCAATGTCATGTTTAGAAGTAAAGTTCCCATCATCAGTATCAAGATGGCCAACACTATTGGAAGTACATTTGCCGTTAATTTTTCGTATCATCTCCCATGTCTTTTTGACAGACGATCTAGAATTTAATCTGGATACATACTGTCGCCAAGACGCACGTTTACTTTGTTTTATAGTTCGCCGTGCTCTCGCACGCGCAATTTTGAACTTTGCAAGATTTTCCTGAGTAGGTCTCAGATTGAAATTTCTGAGAACAGATTTTCGCTCAGCTATAGCCTTCTTACAATCATCGTTAAACCATGGTTTGCTTTGATGTTTCGGATTTGTCGACGACCGAGGAATTGATCTCTCTGCAGCCGAGTAAAGTAAAGAAGTGAACAGTTCTGCTGGATTTTCACATTCGTCAAAAGCATTGGGATCAATTGATTGTTCGCAATGAATTTTGAACTTTTCCCAATTTGCTTTATGAAGCTTCCAGCGTTCTAGACGTTCTTGTACAGATGGTCCAATTTCCGATACTACGATCGGGAAATGATCGCTTCCATGAAGGTCGTCATCGACCTTCCAATTTAAATCAGTAAAAATTTCCGGACTGCATATACTTAAGTCTAAAGATGAATAAGAACCAGTTGCAGGATGAAGATATGTTGAAGACTTATCGTTGAGCAAAACAAGATTATGCTCTGTGATAAAATTTTGTATAGTTTGACCTTTGTCATTCGTATTTGTACATGCCCACAAAGTATGATGGGAATTGAAATCTCCCATCAAAATGAAAGGTTTCGGTAACTGATCTACGAGTTCATCAAGTTTCTTGATATCGATTGCCGAGCTGGGTGGAAGATAAATAGAACAGAGAGTAATGGTTTTATTTAGAGAAATGCTTACAGCAACGGCTTGTAAAGTAGTTTCGAGTTTGACAAAATGGTGTGGAACACTGTCATTCACAATTATTGCCACTCCTCCTGAAGCTTTATCGTGACCACTGAAGTTTTTATAAAAACAGGAGTGGCACTTTAAGGAGAGTTTGTCGGAGTCTTTAAGAAAGGTCTCCTGTAAAGATATTGCAACTGGTTTCTTTTCATTGATTAAAAGGTTTAGTTCCTCGAAATTAGCTTTAATGCTGCGACAATTCCATTGCAGAATGGTGTTATTCATGACTGAATTTATTGTCAGGAAGAAACCACAGAGGACTGGAAGTATGTACAAATTCATTTCTTATTATTTAATTTGATTATACGAACTTGCCTATTTATTTCTGCATTGTCGTTTTCCGCCTCCATGTCTTCATCAAGACAATCGAAGCGGTTGTATTCTTTAATTTGGTCCTCGGATCCTTTTGGAAAGCGATCCGGGGTCGATTGTTTTCTTTGTTTGTTTGGCTCTTTTGGTGATTGCGGTTGACTTTTGTCAGGTGTTTTTGTAGCAGAGGCTGGACTCGTAGGACGTGGCTTAGAATTGGTAGATACTTTTTGTGAGCTAACAGTGTTGCTGGATACCTGCTTTTTAGGTGGTGATGTTTGCACTGAGGCGTCACTTCTCTGGGTTTGAGCGTCTTTAAGTTCGACATTAGCTGTGTTAGACGATTTCAAAACAGAGGAGAAGGATAAATTGTAACGCGTGTCTACAATTTTTTTCGCTTCAGGAAATGAAAGTCCTTCTTTATATTTAATAGTGACTACCTCCTTCTCCCGCTTCCAGACCTTGCAAGATCGGGAAGTTGAAGAATGGGCCTCACCACAGTTAACGCATTTCATTTCATTTGTGCATTTGTTCTCGTCGTGGGTAATTATAGGTAAACCACAGTGACGGCAAAGCTCATCTCCTCCATGTAACTTGCATTTTTGCTCATGATGTCCATATTTGAAAC
Organism: Tridacna gigas; assembly: GCA_945859785.2. NCBI lineage: Eukaryota > Metazoa > Mollusca > Bivalvia > Cardiida > Cardiidae > Tridacna > Tridacna gigas. The sequence goes on from OX244036.2 coordinate 17,374,987, forward strand.
ATGTATAGCACTGTAGTGGATTTGGAATGTACATATCCACGGTCACTTTAAGGTATCCAACTTTTAAGCATTTTGGCAGAATAGATGTGTTGAAGGTAAGAACTATAGTGTTTGTGCTTCTTTTCACGTTATCTCTAAATACTGTGATCTGTCGAGCTGCTGTGACATTCTGGCTTGCCAAATTGGTTACTATTTCTTCCTCAGATACTCCAGCTAGATCAGGGCAGCGTATAATGCCTCTAGATCTATTCAAAGAGCCATGCGGGTAACATTTTGCTGGTATGTCGAAGAAGTGAGATAACTTTAAGAGATATTCAGCATGTTTTGCTTTCTCGACTTCCACTAACAAAGAGCCAGAATTCAACTTCTTTACTGATTTAGGTGATCCGGAAAGAGACACAAGAACTTTTTCTATCACAAACGGCGATAGTTTTGACAGAGGTTGGTCAGTTTTTGTTGATTCAATAACAAGAAAGCGTGGAAAGGAAGTCTGTGAATGTTCTTTATCCGAGTCCGAGTCCAGTTCATCGCGTGATCGTTTTTTTTGTTTGGTGTTCCATGGTTGAAATAATATATAGTCATCATCCGCGGACCCCACCCGCCACGGAGCCCAACCAGGGGACATGGGAGTATTGAGCGGAAAACCAGCTCCCCATGCCAGGGTTACCCAGATGGTATACTCAGATGTCATGAATAAGTCGGAGCGACAAAGAAAAGAACATGGGTAGTCCCCCAGATCAGGGATTTGCCATGGCAGTCAAAGCCTCAACGAAAAATCCATACCATCCAATTAGCCCATAAGCCTATATAAGACTGGGACTTAAAAGTAGGTACCAATAAGGTAAGAGCTAAAACGGACACTTTTAAGCAAACGTTAAATATAGATTTAACGAACATGCCACATTATTCCTATGGGAATGAAGTCATGAATTATGTACATAGTAGAGAAACAGGTATTAAATATTCCATGTTTGCTTTAGAATAACAAAATGGGGTTTTTCAAGATGTGTCTTGGGACGCATGCAGGAAGGCGGCATCTATACACAGAATACAGGTGTCCTCCCCCCGTACAGCTCCTTTAACACAATACAGTTATACATAAAATACGCCCTATCCTAAAACGACCAGCCGATTGCGCTAGACCGGGCCCATCTAGGCTCTCGTTTACACAGAAGCCGAGGCCAAAGCAGTGTGTTGGGGAGCTGGAGATCCCTGGGCTCCCCTCAACTACCAGGACCCTCTTTTCCTGCTTATGAGTCTCCACCCACGGCAAACAGGCGGGTCCAGTGGTGGGGTCTTACCACTCTACAGGACTGGCAGCCGGCGAATTCTACCCCCCGTCCGGCTGGGGGACCGTTGCGACGAATGTGACAACACTGATCTGCAGGAGAATGAGGACAAAGGTCCTTGTCCCGGTAAATGCGGATTCAGAGAAGTCACATTCGAGGGCGCGGATACCAGCGAAAAGTTTGGACAGTGGCTCTTTACGGACCAACACGAATATTTCATGATCGTTGCCCATAACATGAAAGGGTATGACGGTTATTTTCTTTTGGAATATTTGATCGATCAATCTATAAGACCGGACAAAATCATTTACAACGGTTCAAAAATTATGTATATGACAGTAGAGAAAGATTTACATATGAAGGTGATTGACAGTCTCAACTTTTTACCCATGAAATTATCCGCACTCCCGAAAGCATTTGGATTACAAGAATTGAAAAAAGGGTGGTTCCCTCATTATTTTAATACTAGAGAGAATCAAAATTATGTTGGACCCTACCCTGATGCTAAAGATTATGGTTACGATTTTATGAGTGAGAAAGAAAGAAGCGAGTTAGTAGCGTGGTTGAGTGAGAGACAGAATGAAATGTTTGATTTTAGAAAAGAAATGTTAGAGTATTGTAGAAGTGATGTAGATATTCTAAGACAAGCTTGTATGAAATTTAGACATTTGTTAATGAGTGCGACAGGTGAAGAGAGAGAGGTTGTCAATAAGAAAGGAAAAATAGAGAAAAAATGGATTGGGGCCGTAGATCCGTTCGATTCTGTCACGATAGCTTCCGTTTGTATGAATGTCTTTAGAACTAAATTTTTGGAAGAAACATGGCGCGTAAATCTGCAAGGCAATAATGAATGGGTACCCGCAAAAGTCATCGAGGAAAAATTGTACATACAAAACGGAAACGAATGGGTCCACGAATCCAAACTAAAAGGAGAGAAAGTGCGCGAGAGAGAATTTGTTAGTACCCCCATAGCAAAGATTCCTCCCAGTGGTTACAATGATCAGTACAGTAAAGCGTCAATTCAATGGTTAGAGTGGAGGGCGCAAATCGATAAGGTCCATATTCAACATGCATTAAACGAAGGTGAAAAAACGATCCCCGGCACTCGCTACAAATTAGACGGATATTGTCAAGAAACAAACACGGCTTATGAATATTACGGATGTATATTTCATGGTTGTCCCGTGTGTTTCTCAGACAATCGCGAAGAAACGTACCATCCACTTACGCACCAGTCTTTGGATGAATTATACGCTCTCACAATGAAAAAGAAAGCTCATTTAAAAACGTTAGGTATGAACTATGTTTGCATTTGGGATCATGATTTCAAAAAGGAACGGAATGAAAGTATAGAACTGAAACAATTCATTTCGCAATTAGATTTATGCGATAGATTAGACCCACGAGAGAGTTTCTTTCGGGGCCGTACCAATGCTAGTCAACTCTACTATAAAGTAAAGGGAAATGAGCAAATCCAATATGTTGATTTTACCAGCCTTTATCCGTGGGTAAACAAGTATTGTCGGTATCCCGTAGGTCACCCGACAATCATCACAAAGGATTTTGGGGACATAAAGAATTATTTTGGTATTGCTAAGGTGAAGATTCTCCCACCCAGGGGTCTTTATCACCCGGTCCTACCTTATAGGTCCAATGACAAATTAAAATTTTCTTTATGTCGGACCTGCGCGGATACTGAAAGTCAAATGCCATGTAGGTGTACGGACGAACAAAGGGAGTTAACTGGTACGTGGTGCACCCCCGAGATAGAAACTGCAGTGAGATTAGGTTACAAAATTACGAAAATATATGAAGTATATCACTGGGAGGAAACTACTCAATATGACGCAAATACCCACGAAGGAGGATTGTTTGCCAAATACATTGATACTTTTTTGAAATTTAAAGAAGAAGCGAGTAGTCCTCCCGACTGGGTCAAATGTAAAGTTGGTATGATGACGTACATTGGACAGTATATGGAAAAAGAAGGGGTTTCTTTGGATCGTGAATTTATTAGAAAGAACCCAGGACTAAGAGCTTTCGCAAAATTATGTCTCAATAGTTTTTGGGGTAAATTTGGTCAGAGACTCAATATGCGACAAACGGATTTCTTCCACGAAAGCCAGGCCAACATGTTTTTTCAATTATTTTCTGATCCATTGAAAAAACCCGTCAATTTCCATATATTGTCTAATGATACAATACAGATTGAATGGCAGTATAAAGATGATTGTCAACCTAAAGATAACAAAACTAACATATATTTGGCAACATTCACCTCGTGCTGGGCCAGACTTAAACTTTACAGTGTACTCGAGGCATTAAACAGAAGAGTCTTGTATTATGATACGGACAGTGTGATATATGTCAGTCGCCCCGGTGAATATGATCCTCCTCTGGGTGATTACTTGGGTGAACTGACAGACGAACTCGAACATGGAGAGTACATTGTAGAGTTTGTGTCTGGAGGGCCAAAAAATTATGTTTACAAAACTAATAAAAACAAAGAAACTTGCAAAGTGAGAGGGTTTACTCTCAATTTCAGGAATAGTCAACTTATAAATTTCGATAGTGTCAAACATATTGTCACTGAAAATACTAGTTCAAATATAATTGTAACTAATCCCAGCAAAATATGTAGAGATAAACAGAAAAGAAGAATTTTTAATCGACAAGAGGAGAAAACGTATCAAATGGTTTATACAAAAAGACGAAAAATAGCCAATTTTGATACAGAACTATACGGGTTTTGATAATCATCTTTATACTCGATTCTTTAAAAAAAAAAAAAAAAAGAAAAAATTATGACGCTCAAATAGGTTGAAAACACTGTGGGTTACGAACAACTTCTCCTTTTCCCACAATGTTTTCAAAAAAACTTGTACTACAGACACGTAAAAACCAGGACTTGTTTGGGAAAGAGTTAAAATTGTTATACAATTAATAAAATATGTCATTCAATTTATCAAGAGTGTACACCAGTTTTCGAAAACTGTTTACTATTTATAAAAAATGTTATTCAGTTTATCGTAAGTGTACATCAGTTTTCAAAAAAAAAAAAAAAATGTTTACTATTTGTAAAAGGAAAAAAAAAAAAAAAAAAAAAAAAAATGATACTCAATTTATCAGAAGTGTACAGCAGTTTTCTTAAACTGTTTACTATAATGACATTCAAATTATCAGAAGTGTTCAATGTCTTTATTATTATTTTGCAATATTTGTGAATAAAAATGATAGTAAGAAAGAGTATAATCTTTGAATTATTATTATTGACCAGCGTAAGAATATGACAGAAACTCCGGAAAAAGAAACGTTTTTACATTTCCCGAAACCCGAGGAAGAAAGTCATAGTGAAAAGTGGCATTTACTGGGTACCCGGGTCCCTCAAGCTGAAATTGTATACTTTTGTCAAATGATCATTGTTTACATTATTATTATAACGTCCATTGTTAATTTATCCTTACAAAACGGATCGATCGAACTCTGGGTATCACTCTTGAGCAGTAGCATTGGTTACGCTTTACCTAACCCTAGACTAAAAAAATAATGATATCTATTCCATTCGAACCATGTTCCAGTATATGTAATACCGGACAAACCGGTAGCGGAAAAACTCAATGGGTGTATCGCTTTTTAAAGCAAGTAAACCTGATGTATGCACGAGACCCTCCTTCACATATACTTTATTGTTACGGCATTCACCAAGACTTGTTTGATGTAATGGAGCGTTCTGTTGCAAACTTTTACAGTAAGCAAGGACTACCTACTGTAGAAGAGCTGGATGATTTTACGAAAGATAGAAAACATAAGTTGATCATTATCGATGATTTAATGCACCAAGTCATGCAGAATAAAGAAATGGAATTACTGTTTACTCAAGGATGCCATCACAGAAAAGTATCAGTGATTATGATCACGCAAAACTTGTACCCTGGAGGTAAACACGCCCGAACTATTGAGTTGAATACCTGGTACCTAGTAATTATGAAAAACATTCGCGACGTGTCTCAAGTAGGAGTGCTGGGGCGTCAGCTTTATCCCGGCAAATCCAAAGGGTTTATAAAAGCGTACGAAGATGCTCTCAGTGTGAGACACGGTTATTTCATAATAGACATGTGCCCTATGTCTGAAAATAAGTACAGGTTGAGGACTCGTATTTTTCCCGATGAAGATCCTATCGTGTACCAATTGACGTAAGAATGGTTTGTTTGTTTGGGGTTTTACGTCGTATCAACATTTTTTCAGTTATTCAACGGTGACAGTTCACGAATTCATTTTTCCTGGACTATTTTTAACCAGTACTTAACCAGTCCATTATCCTGACACAGGTGGACCAGTCATAGTGCTATTCCCATAATCCTGAGCGACAAGGTGTAAGAAAGCCACTACTACCAGCTTTAAAGTCTTTGGTCTGTCGCGGTTGACGTAAGAATGGAAACGTTAAGTATGTAAGAAGGCAATATGGTAGAACTAATTAAACAACAGCGTCACTTCTTATATTTAGTGATCGATACTACGGCTCAGCAAAGAAAGGCGCTTTTAAAAACGATAACCAAACAACAATTAAAGGCACTCAGCCAAATCGCTTACAACGTACTTCGGTTCAAGGTTAAATTAACGCCGTCGGAAAATGCAAGTTTAAAACGTCAAAAACGATTTATTTACTTGTTGGGAGATCGGAGTGTAGGGTTTGCTCAAAAGAAGGAAGCCATTAAACTTAAACACCGTATTATATATAAGTTGGTAAAAGCCGCATTTGCTCATTTACAACCGGTGTTACAGTAATGGAGAAATACATATTAGTACCTTTTGAAAAGTTTGAGCGACTGAAAAAGTTATCTGAGACACAAGATGAGCACCACAAAGAAAATACGGAAATTGTCCCAAAAAGGAAGATTAAAAAGTTGACAACCTTACCCCCGGGACTTAAAGAAAAGAAAAGAAAGAAAGACATAGACTGGATTTCTTTTTAAATAATAATAAGACATTTTACTTATAATATTTTTATTTACAAATTTATGATACAGTTATTTTACAAATCTGTGATACGAATAAAGCGTAATAAAGTTACGAGTCTTCGTTATTTTTCATTTCACATCTATTTCCTGAATATACACATTCCTCGCTTTATCGATTGTAAGTATTTCGGGAAAGGTTGCGTACAGTAGTACTGTCACACTTTCTGGTAAAGCTTTAGCAAACTTAGTTTCTAAACGACAAAGCCCTCTTCGCTTTGCGTTTAACGAATAGTAGGGATCGATATCCAATACGTATAGACAGTATCCTTTTTTGTACTCATTGTACGTAATGTTGATATCATTTCTGCTGGTGGAAAGAGTCTGATAACAGTCAACGTAATGATTTCCATTTAAATTGGGTTGTAAAGGCTGTGACGGTACGGATTGTCCATCTACAAAAAAACCCAGGTAACTGCAGTCGTAATGTTTAAAGTTGAAAGGATTTGTGCTATAGTCTCCGTTATAAGAAACGCTTGGAACCATACCTATGATGATTCTGTTTGGTACCCTACCTTGAAATATATCGTCGGCTTGAAAACTATACTGTCCTTGCGCTATTGATGTTGTTTTTATTTCTGAGCGGAAATAGGGATACATAGCGGGAGTGTCCTGAATCATTTTGTCGTGAGCTAAAAGCAAATCATTTTGTAGCCTCTGTATGCACAGTTTAAAACGAGCGTTAACAATTTGCACTTTATAACTAGAATTTAAGCCATCCGTAATAATTCGAAAGGCATCGGATGCCTGCCAAAATTTAAGACCCATTTGCACTCCGTTTATAAGCAACTTGGGTTGTTGAAATAAATCTCCGGGAATATTACCTGCTAGATCTATAGTAACACCACCTTTGGTCTTACCGTATCGAAAAAACAGTCCAGAATTCGATCCAGTTTTGGGATCATTATCGTCCAAATCCGTGATATCCTTGTAAAATAATTGACTGGTTAAGATACCTTCCTGCATAGATTGGTTGGTATTAAGTATGGTGTCTATGTAGGCTTTATACCCATATGTATTTCCACTATTTTGCAGTGGTTTTTGTTGTAAATGAACGTCTGTCTAAACACCGTGTGTAAGGGTAAATTAATGAGTCCAAGCGTATCATTTTCTGACACGGGAGTACCGTTCTCGTTAGTAAGTCTTAATTCAAGTCTTAATTTACATCCTTTTAAGTTATGTGGCGGTATATTAAATTCCAAGCTGGACGAAGAATCGGTTACGGGATTAATGGGTCGATATTCAATCCAATCTTTCGATAATAAAGTTGAATCTTTCGGAATCGGGGTAATTTGCATTTTACTAGTCGCGGTTATACGTCTTTTTAAAACAACCACCCGGGATTTTTTGTACTGTAGGCTGTAAGAGTCTTCTTACGTTTAATATTCTTACGAACTTGGTGATTCCCGTTCTTGCGTTTAATTTGGGACTGCGCCCTGTTTACTGCCTCGGCTAGTGGGGTCACCATTTTAACATTTGGTGTTTTAACTTTTTTCAGTTTTTCTTCTATTTCTTGCAATACTGGTTCGTAAATGACATTCCTATCCAGAGACAAACTCTTCAAATTTAAGTTTGAACTGAGTGTATGAGTCATGGACATTGTTAACAATTTTACGCTCGTTAACTTTACAGGATATCCGCATTTCTGAAGCTGTCGGGCGTATTGTCGTAATCGTCGGTGTCCCTCCTTTATGCTGGAAGCTTTCCCATTGCAGTTAATTATTCCATTGGCAAACACTAAACAGTTTCCTCCAATTTTTTTGTGTTGCCATATGAGTCCAGGAAATCGTGCCGGGTCATATCGCACATTCGTTACTTGGTAACATAATCTTTCTAAATTAATAGGGCAATTTAGTTGAGCGCTGAAGACAACATTCGTGATGATCATGATCGTTTAGTTGTCTGAACATAAGTAATGAAAATTTTTTAGCTTCCCGTCATTTTAAAGTAATGTATCGATTGCTTATGAGTATCGCGTCACATCCTTTTCCGGTATCCAGCTATCATATTTTTTCGGCCAGTGTAAGCAGCGCACTAGAACTTCCCGTTTCTTATTACGTGTCCTTTTTTTTTATTATTTTTTCGATATTAAATTCTGTACTGTCGTTAACGTTTACGGCTTGCAATTCTTGTTCGTAAAAGGAGCCGTCTACCTGATCCTTCTCCCAGTCTACTATCTTATAACTAGGAATTCCCTGTCTCCTGAAGCGTGATTTAATTATAAATATCTCTCCTGTCCATTTTTGCGAGTATTCCCTGTCAAATACAGACCTGACGTGAGACAATCTTACAGTCTGACCGATTTTATACCTATATTTTTTAAGTAAAGGTTTACTTTTATTTCCTTTTTTAAGTAAAGGTTTACTTCTATTTCCTTTAGTTCTAATAAGATACTGTTGAAGACGACTTTCTCCTTCATTGTCCTCGGAAATTGCAGCTGATTTTTCTCCAAGACTCCTATGTATTGTATGATTGTAACTGTGTGTAATATTTTGTAAAACATCGATATAGCTACGGGTTTTGTTCTTTAAAAGGTATCGAAAAATCTTTTGTTTTATTGTCTTGATCGCTCGTTCGGCGTAATTCGCTTTGGTTTCAGTGTAAAATGCATACATGTGATAAATGTTTTCACTTTGTAGATATTTGTTCAGTTCTTTACTTTTAAACTCCATCCCTCGATCGGTCCGTATAGATTTTGGTTTTCGCGTTCTTGATAGTATGCGTTTAAATGCAATAACAACATCAGAACCTCTTTTACTTTTAAGGGATTCAGTATAAACAAAACGCGAAAATATATCTATGGCTAATAAGACGTATTTCACTCCGTCATTATGTTTTTCTATATGATCGTTGACCATTAAGTCTACATCCCATTGTTGATGAAGACCGGCAACTATCACTCTGGATCGTACGAAATGACGTCTCGCCCCCCTGGTAAGAGAATACGATTCTTGATCTTGTAACCATTTTCGTATACGGTGTCTACCAATTCTGACCTTATTTTGGGATTTGACATATTGATACAATTTTTCGGGACCACTATAACTTGTGGGATGATCTGCCTTAAAATAAATAGAAGCCAAGTATTTTTTTCCAGTTTTCCATCGTTTTAATAAAGCGTATACAAATTATTGTACATTCTTACAAAATATTAAATACAACACTCATAATAACTCAGAATATAAAGGTCTATTGTAGTTCATATGATAACTATCTAAAATGAGTAAAAATCGTTCTATTTCCAACTCGATTTCAGTTTTTATACCTCTATAATATAGCCATTCGCATAATAATAACACTGATATCTGGAATATTCCAAACATGATTATCAGTTCAAAGTTGTATTTGGGTTACACTCAGTACACTCAAGGAATCCTAATTGGTTCATATGATCACTCTGAAGGTAACAAGGTATAACACTGGCCAATTCTGGTAACGCTTTACTTATGTCACCTATAACTTCTTTTAATCGTTTATATTCTGAGGGTCTTAAACATATTCCTTTTTTTGTTGGTACCACATTTTCCTCGGGTTTCCAATATTGTCTTACGTCTACACAAACGCTGTTTTGGTTGGTACAGCAATAAACGTTACCCCCAAGATGGTATGTAAACGCTGTTTTTTCTCGAAGGGATTTGTCTGCGTACTCTAATTGATCTACAAAATTTTTCCATCGCATTAAGCTTAAACTTATGCCTTTTTTGGTTGGGTAATTATCTTTCCACTCTCTAATATCGACTCTTAATTCATCCTTCCATAAATTCACCTGTACGTAACGATCACTTCCGAGACTAAATTTTACTCTGTACATCGTGTTGGTTTGAATGTAACATCCAAAATGGCTTTAAATTCTGTCAATTTGATTATTTTAGAGTATTATTGGATTCCTGATTGGTTGTTATACTTAGAAACACAAGTCATCTGTTGTTATATTTAGAAACACACGTCATCGGTTGTTATATTTAGAAACACGTCATCATTAGCTAAAGTCTATTTTACGAATCTTTGCCAATGTTGATGGTTTGGGTCTCAACTTTTTCACTTCCTCTAGAAATTTGCAATCCCCTAAAATTTGGCTGGCTGTTACATTGTCTCGTACACTGTGAAAAGCAGAAGCTAGTAACTGTCTAGGAACTTCTTCATGACAGTCTTTCACAACACCATACCATTCCTCTAACATAACATACAACAGTGTTTCGATTTTTCTCGCATAAATGGATTTCAACATTTTGATCTGATATAACTCGTAGCCCAGATAAACCGCAAGTATTTCCCACTCTCTGCCGATCATACGTGAGCACTCAATAAGGTCGAAACTTGTCATGTTTCTATCCATTTTTTGTACCTCGGATAATAATAGTAAAGCTATACACTGTTCTCATATATAGTCCTTTCAGCGTTTATTGGTAGTTATTATTAAACATTAACGTCACCATTTCTTGTCTGGACACATCCATTATACCCCTTGTCACAGGGTAAGCTGTTACTACGAATATTCTGTATTTGGTCTTGGAATAAACTACTTTAACTGTATGACTCGGTTGTTTCGTGTACCCCAATAAACCGATGTTGTTCATAAATGTCTTTGTAGCTTCGAAACGTTTTCCGATTTTCGTACAGACGTCGGGATTTTCCAAACATTTTTCGATTGATTTGTAGATGAGTAGATATAAATAGGAAAGTTAATGGACATTGTGCTTAATTTAACCACGAAACCTCAAAAATCACCCCACATTTTTTAAGTCAAAAATCAACCACACACATCATCATTCCCCCACATAAAAATAATTATAATCATCATCTCTCACAAATAAAATTTTCTTACTCCCCAAGCAAAAGTAAGAAAATTGTGTTTCGCTTTGCTCAACAAAGTAATGTCAACTAACAACCTCCTTTCTTAAACATCTTTACTTAACTTCAACTTTTTTAAATTTTTTTTTGTTTTAACCAACCAAGCCCACACATCCTCTAATTCCTCCAGACATCTAGACGTCTGACGCCCTCACAGAAAAGATTAAATGGCAAACCGTCACAACATCTAAAGCAATAAAAATAAATAGTATATAAATATATAACCTAGTTACTAGGTTATATATTTTCTAATATGTTTTTTGGTCTTGCCCCCCGTTGTTCAATCAAATAATGCCACCAAGCTAGAGTATTTATTTTATCCTCTAATATGTATCTCTTATCATCAGCAAAACTTAAAGCTTTCTTGTTTACCTTTTCAGTATACATTTTATGTCCATGACTTCTTATTATACTCGTGGTTCTATATTGATCTTTTTCTTTAAACAAACAGTCTTTATAATTCTCTAAGTTAAGTTCGCTTTTGATAACAGACTTCTTTACTCCTTTACATCTTCGATCTTCTTTGCTACCCTCATATATTAATTTACCTTTTTCATCTCTTTTTATAGGTATTTTTTTATAAGCATATGATTTTGGTCTTGAGCAAACACACTCAGTCATAATATCTCCATTTAACTCATCTTTAAACATACCCAACACCTTTTTATTCTTAGGGCTATACAACTCATGCTCTACAGGATAACCACTCATATCATACATATCATCAGCTTCACAAGCCATATCTTTATATAAATCATCAGTTTCTATTTCGAGAATGAAACTATCCGTATCCGTATAGCACATCCTTACTCTGTCTCCATACTTTACTTTAAAATGGTTATAAAGAGTATTATACATATGTATTTTACTGATATCTAATATACTTACGCCTAAGTAAACTGGTTTGTCGTACATTATACTAGTTTTTTTCATATGAACAGCAGACAGATTTTTATCGAATATAGTAGTATGATGATAGTTAGGTTTGGCCACAAGTTTTTTATAACGGAAACTAGTAGTTTTATTAACCAATTGAACATCAACTCTTTTTCTTACGTTTTCCATAGTCTTACCAAACACAGAATTCATCATCAGCTTAAAGAAGTTCTTCTCAAACTCATTCTTTGCGTTCTTTCTTAGCTTAATGTTTAAGTTGATGTACTTCTTAATATCATCACTCTCTTCAAACCTGATTCCCCTATGTATCTTTTTAAGCTTTAAACCTAGATCTAAGTATGTCTTTAAAACCTTATAATGCAGAACATAGTTTTCTTTATCCGACAAATTAGGAACTAGCTTCTCCACCTTTCCTATTTTTAATCTTTCGGGAGCTAAAGGAAAGTCGTTATGTAAATCATGTAACTCTTTAGGATATTCTAAATCAACCTCAAGAAGACATGGTATATCCTCCCAATGATCCAACTCATCTTCAGTCATCCATTTAAAACCACGAACAGGTAACATCTGACTCATAGCCCAAGGATAAAGACTATTAGCATCAATATATATTAAATATACCGATGGTTTACTCAAATCATACTCATCACCCATATATTTGTTATTAGCCTTAGAATACCTTTTACTAGGCATTGATATACCACCTCTGGATCCCTCTTCAAACATTAAAAGCATATCAGAGTCAGATAAAAGTTCGAGTTCAATACCAGTTATCTTAAGCATAGCATCAAACCCCAACCCAGGAATAGTATAGTACCAACAAGGATCTAAGTCATAGTGTTCATAACAAACATCCCTAAAGTTTTCAAAGACATCAGCTAATAGCAAAACATCTATCTTGTTGTAAAGCTCTAAATACTCCTTAAGCGTTTTAATGTTAAAAGTATTCCAAACATCAACAGCATGAGCATAATCTGCAATACTAATATGTTCTTTGTTTAAGCTCGAATAGAATGCTTCTTTTGGAGGTAAACAGGTTTCTTCTAACCTTTCGAAAGAATCTAAATAATCATACGGGAAAACCCCCTTTCTTCTTACTAAAGGTAATTGTTCTTTAGTAAAGTATCTCGAGGTGATACTTAACTGCTCATCATTTAAAAAGCTAGAAAGCTGATCTAAACTACTAGCCATGAACTTAAAAGTATCAATGAACCTAATTGCGTGTGTTATGTTCTTACCAACGTAAATATGTTTACTAAAGCTAATATACTTTTCCTCGTTGTTAGGGATACAATCAATATGACCTCCAGCTTTACTAAGATTCTTTATAAATAGATGACTATCATAACCACTTAGATTATGGAAGTAAACGGGAGTAAAATTAGGAGTTCGAGCATTAAGATTACACTCATTATGAGCAGCTCCTCTATATTTACCAGTAAAATGACAATGGTCTCTTACTTTATAATTTTTATGAGTAAATTTCTCATCACATATCCAACACTTAGTCTTCCTTTTATGTTCTCTTTTTTCCTCTTCGGTTATTTTAATCGGAACCGGCTTTTGATAAAACTCTTGATGGATTTCTTTAACATCTTTAATCAACATATCCACAAAGACTTGTTCAGCATCTTTTCCTACATATTCTCTCAATTTAGGTGGACATACTTTATCATCAAAACACTTTGTTAAATAGCTAAAACTGCATGGGATATGTCTTTGGGTTTTTACGGTTTCTCTCGATTTTTCTTCTATTGGCTCTAATATACATTCGAAGTCTGCATCTATAGTAAACGGAACCTTAATCTTTCTACTATGATTTTCAAACTGCTTTGTTTCTCCCGGCTTCGGCATTTTTAAATTAACAGGATCATGCTTACCACAATATTTTTTATGATTCTCTAAAAGGTCTTCCCTTCCGAATGAATTTATACATCTCTTACAGAAATACTTTTTACCATCATGGCTAGATAATTGTCTTGTCATTAAACGACTAAAGCTTTTTATAAGAGCATAGTGACTATTGTTTCCATCTTTAACATAGAGTAAATCTACATGATGTTCTTTTTCTTCATCCGTAATTCTTAGTGGATAAAAAATTTTCTGATCATTATACGAAAAAACATTAAGGCTGATGTTTGGATTTTGTTTTTCGAATTTGCCAATAGCATCAATCGTAACAGGATACTCTATTCCTCTCATATTTAAACTATTTTCCTTCGATCTTAAATCATTATCGATTCTTTCCGGATGAATATCCTCTGGATTTAACGATCTTAAGATAGGCCATAAAAAGCATCTATTATCCTTATTTTTCATATTAATACAAGCTTTCTTATCAGCAATCCATTTAGGAAGAGGAATATAACCTAAAGCTCTTAAAGGATCGTAAATAGCAGTATGTAACTTTAAATGAACTATACTGTAAACACTCCAACCACTACCTCCTCTAACAAAGGCATCTAAGTTCTCTATGATTCTTTCAGCCATAGTATCATATAAATCACTCACATCGGTTCCTTCTAAGTTAATTAAGTTAATATCAGAAGAGAACTGTGCCGGTGATGGTGGTATCGTTATATCATCATTATCTCTAACCATCAAACATTTTAGAACCATCTTTACTTTAATTTCTCGTTTATTTCTTAAAATATTTACTATATATTGCTTAGCTCGCCTTAAAAACCTACTAGGAGTTGTATCATCAGTCCCTTTAATCTTATATTGCCTTGCCCAATCATTTAATGAAGACCTTCCTTCTATTACTTCTAATGGCTCCGGTCTCCACGGTTGTGGTGGTGCTCGTACATGCGGTGGCCTTGGTGGATGTGGTGGGTAATGTTCTCTAAGATTTGAAGTAATCTGATTTAAAACTTGTGGAATGTGTTCCTCTTCTGCATTACCAACCAACCAATTAGTAAAATTAGTTACCCTCTGTCTAATACGTTCAGGGACAACTCGACTATATATATTAGATGCAAGCCTTTGACTAGCATCGGAGATTCTTCTAAATACAGAACTCATGCTTTTTTACATGAACATAATTCTTTAAATCAATCTTATTATGAATTATTCTCTTCATAATAAGATTATCGAACATTAATTTTATATTTATCGTTCCAAACTCTTCCATTCCAATTTTCAATCGTCTGAGGGGATTTATCTATAAATTTACCCGCTTTGTAAATTGATGGAAAAGTTATGGTTTCTCCCGTTTCAACATCCTCTAAACTAACTTGTCTCGGGTTTTTTAAAATCGTCTTTAATCGATCATAATTGATTAACTTTCCACTTTTAGTTCTTTCTCTTTTCTTTTTCTTCGGTTTAATTTCCACTTCAGGATACAACCCATGCTCTTTTACTTCTTCGACTAATTTCTTTTTAGTCCAGTGAGAGTAAAACTTTATACCATTATCTTTTAAAATCTTTTTTAAATCAGTAGCCTTTATCATTTTATATCGAGAAAAATTACTTAATAAACTACGCTCATTTTATTTACTTTGGAAAATTAAAATTTTATAATGCGTTTAATATCTGAGAAATTCCTACAAACTGGACATTTTCTTATATCTTTTAAGCTATTACATTCTTCACAAATAGGAATGTGTCCGCAATATGCAAATAAAACACTGCATTGATTAGTTAAACAAATACAGCATTCATTAAGTTTAATAGTTAAGTTCTCATTAATTATTTCTAATGTCTCAGGAGGTTGTTCTTCCTCTGGATCTGTTTCTAAATATTCTTCGTAGGAACTTATCTCAATACTATCATTTGATTCATATAAAATATCTTCATCTTCTTCATATTCATCTTCTTCAGAGTTAAAATATCTTTCTGGATTTACATCTAAATTTAAAACAGAATAATAAATAGTTGGATATTTTACTTCTTTTATATTATTAAATCTTACTAAATGAAGAAAAATCTTATCCTCAACTTCTTAAATCCAATGTGCCGCTAAAGAAATTCTAAAAAATCCTAGTTCTCTAAAAATAAAAAATCTTATTTCTTTCATCTGATAATACATTAAAAGCCTAGAAAAGTGGTAATATAAACTAGCTAATATATTTTTAACATAAGGAATAAAAGATAAATGCTCACCGTATTGTTGAATGGAATATTCCACAAAAAAAGGATGTTCTCGGATAAGTAATACTTTTAGAAATCGTGTTGTGAGAGAATATTTTTTTTATGAAATACTGCTCTTTCGATTGAATGTATTTGTTCATCTGACAGTTTTTTAATTACGCTCATTTTATATATCGAGAAAAAATTACTTAATAAACTACGCTCATTTTATTCCCGTCACTCTGGAAGTTAATCAACCTATCACTAATTAAAACTGCATATGCCACAGTATTTGCGGGAGGATTTGCACTAAATGTTGTTTTAATATGAATATCAGTTACAGAATACTTTAACTTTTCGCTTTGTTTTGATACATCAAACACAAACAAAGGAAATAGAGTTTTATAATCTGAAGGAGTAATATTAGGGTTTGATACTAATTCATCCATGTTAAAAAACTTTTTTTCTAAACAAAGCAGCTTCGCTATATATTCTACTAATCTGATTAGCGCGAAAATCTATATCGAAATCATAAGCAGGATATTTTCTTGAGCCAAGCATTACATAAATATTTTTAACATTTAAGTTGTCAAATATAGACGGGTTTTGTTCTTGGTCGCCACTTTTATCAGTTTGAAAACCGATAATTAAAAAACGTGGCACCTCAGGAGATGATTTGGATGATAGCCTCCAAGTAAAGCCTGTTGAAGCCTGTGGAACCGCAATAGAGTCACTTTGTATCATTCTATACCCAACTGGAAATTTTTCTTTCTTCTCGATAAATTTAGAAAGTTCCAGCTTATTACCAATTTCCGGCTCCACATGAGGCATAAACCAAGATACTTTCAGTAAATTAACTCGACCAGGATCATTTAATACCGGTGGTCCAGCAATCCTAGCTGCTTTAAAAATTGCGTCGTCGTCACCATTTCTTGTTAATGTTAAAGTTTGTTTCATACCATACAAAACTTTGTTGTAATCTTCACAAAAACCAAATATATGTTTTAAAGGAATCCTAAAACTAAAGGTTCCAACTGGATTAGAACTAAAAATATACTGTTTTCTTACTGAAAAACCAACATTAGTAGCACTGTCTGCATTTGCTCCGGTATCCTTATACCACAGTTGGTTTAACCCTTGTGATTTAGAAAAGTCATCCGGGTATTTTAACAGCCCGAGCATTGTTGTAACTTGACCTGGATAATTGATGGATTCTATCTCTTGCCCGCTAAGTTGGTATTTGATATTTTTAAACAGATGCATCAATCCATTATTTGTTAATGTAACCTCGTTAGCCGCTCCATAGGCTGTTCCATCATTTTTTACTAATTCTCCTATGATTTGTAAGTAAGACTCGGAAGGATGATAAAAAATATCTTGAGTTTCGATATTAATTCTTATATCTCCTCCCGGGTTAAGATTAGTTTCTGTAATAGGTTCATACTCATGATATTCATACTCATCAATAGTATCATCTTTTATAATCGGTGCTTTTATACCTAATATATCCACTTTATATATGCAATTATAATTTTTTAAATTAAAATTATAATTGAGTCGATATCTTAAATTGTCTTAATCCCCGAACCACTATTTAATTTCTTGACTAAATCTTGTATAGCAATGGCGCTACCATCTATCAAGGTGTTAAGATTTTGTGATGCAGGTTGAGATGTTGTAGTAGGCTTTGGAGCATATTTTTCTAAAATCTTTTTAGATTTCAGTGTTAAAGCCTTTTCAACTAACCTCTTTCCCGCATCAACAGCGGCACTCCTTCCAACTTCTAACGCTTTCTTTGCTCCTTCCTTAGCAACACTTTTACCAACATCAAGAGCAGAAGATGCAATTTGTTTTGCCGCACTGCTCGTAAAGGGTCTCGTTAAAAAATTAACCATGCTATCAAAGATTCCGGCGCCACCATAAGAATAGTTTTTTTTAAATCCTCTTTTTTGTGATGTAATCATTTTATAATAGATACATTAAATTTTTATAACTCCTTGAGTCAAATATACCTTGCCTTTTTAATTCATCACATATACTTACTAACTCATTTCTTACTCCTGTATTACCAGCTTCTTTACTTGCCATTAATAGATAGGTCTAATCTTTCTAACAATGCATTAGGGTTGGATGGGATAATGGTAATTCCTTTTCCTAATCTCGGTGCTTTTGTGATTCTGTCCCAAATAGGGCTAACAAATTTCCATTTATCTCCCTTGTTGGATTTGGGGTAGGGGTTTGCTGGGTTATTACCACGGTGTAGGGCGCTAGTTTGTTTTAAGATTTCTACATAAGTCGAATAATCTTTAGCAGAATAGATATCTCTTGGGTTTTTTGATGTAATAAGTTCCCATAATCCACCAGTTGCTTCATATTTCTCTGCGCCAATAATAAATTTATTATTGTCTGAATCAAAAACAAATTGTTTATTACCGATATAAAGCTTTTCTCCTTCTTTATCTTTATAAATACCAAATGTACTATCAGTATCTTTTCTTAATGATATAGCCTCCTCTTCCCCAAAAATCACCAAGTTCTCCAGGGACTGATAGTGTTGGTTGAGGCATCTCTTTAGGCAATTGTTCAATACCCTCCTTAATAGGTTTAAGCCCTTCTGTAATCTCCTTTGTTGTGGCTTTTTGCGTTTCTGTAATAGGTTTAAAAAATTTTGAAAGCCCCGTTTGTAATTCGATTTCAGCCGTTCTCTCTGCAAGTTGACTATCCCCAATTCTTTTGCTTGTTGCGAGATAGTATTTCACAATTTGTTCCCTTTTCACAGGATCAGTTATCTTTAAAAACGACATTTTATATTACGAGAATAGTTTTCTATATTGTTTCTATATTACACACACAAGAACATTTAAATTTAGGACATTTAATCCGTGGTACGCTTTTTTTCCACCAGCCTCCGAAAGGACTCACGCGCTTCTTGCCTCCCTTTCTCAATCAATGTTTCTTCGTTTTCAGCAGCTATCTTCTTTTTAAACTTAGATCTTATCTCATTCTTCATAGCTTTGTATTTCTCCAATTCCTCCATGATGAGCTTAAATTCATCATCGGATATATGATTGTCCAGTAATGCTTTGGATATATGTGTGGATATTGTGTCAAGTTTGGTATCAGCGATCATTTTTATCTTCTGATGTTTTTCACCTTTACTTCTTGTGGTTCTTACAGCATATTTACCAATAACACTCATTAAACCGGTAACAAGGGCTGACGCTTCTAATGCTATTACCACGAGTATCGCAACTACGGTTGATAACAAACCAATTCCTCCAGCTCCGCTCACCATTGTCATGGTAATTAAACCTGTATCGATGTTGTCCACTATATTAGCAGTTCTAAAATATTTTTTTGCGAGAGCATCTCTTTGTTGAACTTCACTTTCGAGGAAAGACTGAACTTCTGATATCTTTTTTAAACGGTAAGAATGACCATTATCATCACCTATTAAGGATAATTCGATAGGAGGTGCATTAGGCGTATTACGTTCATTAGATAAGCTCGGATATATCTTTTCTTTCATCTCCATTTTTAATTAGAGGGATATTTTTTTAAAGCATGTAGCAAACGTGACACAATAACTCACTCTCCTCAATTCTTAGTAGCTTGCTCGAGTTGTTTGTAATGGTAATGACAATATCCTCGGTATCCGTAAGAATAACTTCATTCGATAAACTTAAGAGCTTTAATTTTAAATTATAAGACAAAGAGGTTAAAACAACGCCTCTACTCATTAAAAAACCAAAACTTAATGTCATTGACTTCGTTTCACCTGGGTTTAGTATTAGAGGTTGTTGAGCAAAGATTTCCCAAAGAACAGGATTAACCTTTTTGGGAGGATGCTTAACTTTAAACGGTTTCCAAAAAATTGTTTTCGGTTGTACTATTTTAGGCTTAACTCCAAATTTATAAACGTTCATACCTTTTTTTCATTTATAATATTGCTCCCAATATAGGAATATTAATAATATAGGCTATTAGGACCTAAAAGAAGTCCTTTTCCATCATAAAACTTTCCTCCTTTTTTTAAATATAATCCATCGCCAACAGAACCTAATCCTTTACCTTTAGCTGGTCCAAGGTAAAGACCTTTTCCATCAGTTTCTACTTGACAAACACATCCACCTTTTTTAAGGTAAAGACCCGATCCCATTGCTTTTTGTACTCCTGATGATGCCAAGCCTGATAAAGCACCAACGCCTAAAGCTGGTAAAACGGTTCTCGCTAATGTAGGTAAAACTGATGATGCTAATCCAGCTAACATTCCGAGGAAGCCGCCTTCTACTTTCATATTGTCCTTAAGCTGTTTTTGTGTCATTTTAATCGTTGTTCCTCTTCCAGATTCATAAGCTTTTGCTATTTTATTTTGCCTGACTTTGGGTTATAGCCACAACATCATTACCTTTTAAATCGTTACGATTTAAACGAATACTTACGGGACACTTGTTTTTCAAAGCATGTTTAAGTTTCTCTTTTTGCCCATCCGATATATTTAATTTTACTGTAGTATATTCCGTCATTTTATATTTATCTTGCTTCTCTTATATGTAATCTAATTGTTGAATTTTCCCCCCTAAGGTTTAGCGAATTTCCATCTTGGTCGGTAATTGATACATTAAGATTATCTATTTTATCCGATGTTAATGGTAGATAAACTAGATTTACCAGATTCTCTATTATTTTATACCCCGGGGAAACATTTGGGAAAAAAGAATAAATAGTGTTTTTAGTTGAACCATTAACATAGCTTCCAGAGATGATATCGATATTAACGAGTAAACTATTAATACTAAGAATGTTTACTACATTTTCTGATTCGTGAAATCCTTGTATGTATTTAGCATGAGTAAATCCTAATACTTTAGCGATAGAAGTTGGTTGATTAAAATCTACTTGATAACCATTTTCTAGAGTAAGAACAGACTTTAAGGTATTAGTGTTTGCGGAGATATTAATATAATATTCTTCGTTAACTGCATCATAATGACCTTTTTTCCTCATTTCTTGCTGAATAAAATCGTTGATATCAACGAGGTCATAACTTCCTTCTGGTATTTTTATTTTAACCCATGAAGCGCCATTGTCGGGAAAATAAACGAGAGTATCATTTCTAGAATCGATATTTGGAAAAGAGTAGTAAGTTTCGAGATTAACCAACTCTACTTCATATTCTTTATCCTTTTCTAATTGAAGTGGTGGAGTAAATCTCGTGTTGAAACTCGTTTTGTTGCTGCCTACTATAATTTGAAATGATGTTTTGTGGTCGGTGTTTCTAACAATTTTCTCTAAAAGTTCTTCCATCTTTTAATTTACTAATATATTATTTAACATGTGTTAAAAATATATCTTTCACCAAAGATATATTTTTTTAATAACTTGTTTTGTGAAATTTTTTTTTTATAACTAATAAATGGTTTACTATCACAAGATTTTATATAGCCTTCATCAAATAAAACGTATATTTCAATTATTCTATTTAGATATACACACATGTCTCTTTTATGTCTTCTATGTTTTCTATTAGTTTTATCTTCCTCTTCAGTCTCAAAAATCCTTCCACAACTGTTTACTTTAGAAAGCAATGTTGAAAGATGCTCTTGTAGAAAAAAAGTACATACATTTTTTTCATCCATACCTTCAAAACTTTTAGCGTAAGATCTAAACTCGTTTACTAGTTTTAGATAATTAATTGTTTTTCTTAAATACCTTACTGAAGCATCTCCAAATTTTTCTTGTAATTCACTCGAAAGATCTCTAGTTTTAAGCAAAATATCATTAGCATTAAAAATATTAAAATTTTCAGCAATTTTAATATGAGCATTTGTTTTAAAAACTTCTTTCGCCATTTTTTTTAGACAATATAGTATTTTTCTTCTTAATTTATCTTCATTTTTTAAAAATTTATTCTGACATAGGTATATAAAAGTTATCAAATCCGTTTCTGTACTTACCATTTTCTTTTTTGCTGGTTAAATCAATGATAACAAAACCATGTGGTTTCTCACAAACTGTTTTACAAAATTCACGAAACTCCTTCATAGGCATATCATCTCCTACATGATTACCATGGAGATGATTAAGATTTTTTAGGTCTTGCCTAAATAAGCAAATAAAATTTGCGTTTTCTCTAATAGTTTGTCGAGGTAATTTAAAATAATTTTGCGCTAAGTAGAAACAATCGACATTACTATGCCTTCCTCGGACGTAATAACATTCACACTTGTTTTGTTTTTCTAAAAGTAAATCGTCAAAGATCATTAGGTTTTTGTTTTCCAGATTTAAATTTCTCGGGTCAGGAACATTGCTATCATTCTCAAAGAACTCACAATTTATATCAGATTTTTTATTAACCGTTTTACCCCACTCTTCAACTAATGCTGTAGGAGAAACATTTAAATCTTGTACTTCATCTTTAATATTAAACAGCCTTAGGATAAGTTCTTTCGGTATTTTCTCTTCAAAAGCTTTTTTAAGTATGCGGTACTCCGGTTGAAACAAACTTCTACCAA
Organism: Tridacna gigas; assembly: GCA_945859785.2. Classification (NCBI taxonomy): domain Eukaryota; kingdom Metazoa; phylum Mollusca; class Bivalvia; order Cardiida; family Cardiidae; genus Tridacna; species Tridacna gigas. Next base: position 17,397,625 of record OX244036.2, read on the forward strand.
AAACGTATAAGTTGTCATAATCGAGCCAACCAGGTCTTAATAAAAGATTTAGTAAAAGAGTTGTTTTACCACATCCTGATTTACCAACTATTACTCCTCTAATGCTCTTAGGTAATAAAGAATGGTTAAATCTCTTTGTCAATGCATCATTCCACGATAAATTTACTACTTCCATTTATATTAAATTAAAATTATTTAATATATAAAATGTATTGCGTTAAATGTAAAAAACAAACAGACACGGCTGATATAAATTATGTTATAAGTAAAAATGGAAGGAATATGAAACGCGGTAGGTGTGTTGAATGTGGGACAACTAAAACACAATTTATTAAGAAACAAAAAGGTGGATCGTTGTTAAACAAGGTTATCAATAACTTACCTGTTGAAATGCACTTACCAGGTCATAATTTTACGGGGCCTGGTACCAAATTAAAGAAAAGACTCAATCCTGATTTAACGCCTAAAAAATGGTCAAAACCTATTAATCGCGTTGACAAAGCAGCATATCATCACGATATTTGTTATCTTAAACATGATGATACGACAACAAGAAATGCTATTTGTGATCGTAATATGCTATAAGAGTTAAAGGGTATCTATAATCCAACGATTAGGGAAAGAATGGAACGTGGATTAGTTTCTTCACTAATTGGAACCAAGGCTAAATTTGGAATGGGAGATAAAAAAAAAATTTCGACATGTTAAATTTATCGGAAGAATTACACAAACCCGTTAAAAGAAAATTTAAGAAAAGAAGAGTTAGAGTAAATGGTATTGATAGGATATGGGCTGCGGATTTAGTAGATATGCAAGCGTTTTCTAAACTTAATCGTGGTGTAAAATATCTTCTTGCTGTCATTGATATCTTTTCAAAGTATCGATGGTTAATACCATTAAAAGATAAAACTGGAAAATCTGTTTCTATCGCATTGAAGAGCATCTTTAAGGAAAGAAAACCCGAAAAAATGTGGGTGGATAAGGGTAAAGAGTTTTATAACAAAGAAGTTAAAGACTTGGTTGAGTTATATTCTACTGAAAACGAGGAAAAATCCAGCGTTGTTGAGAGATGGATTAGAACAATGAAAGAAAAAATGTGGAAGTATTTCTCTGCTCACTCAACAAATGTTTATATCAATGTATTACAAGACCTTGTTAAAGAATATAACAACACGAGACATTCTTCTATTGAGATGACGCCAGTTGATGCGAGTAAGAAGAAGAATGAAAATAAAGTTTGGAAAACATTGTATCCTGATTATGATCGGGTAAGAGAAGATATCGAGCCAAAGTTTTCTGTTGGAGATAAAGTAAGGATAAGTAAAAAGAAAAAGACCTTTGAAAAAGGTTATATCACAAGATGGACAGAAGAGGTTTTTACAGTTTCAGAAGTAAAACATACATCACCCGTAACATATAAAATTAAAGACTTAAATGGAGAGGAAATAAAAGGAACATTTTATGAGCCTGAACTGCAAAAAACGAGACAAGAGTTATATAGAATAGAAAAGGTTATTAAAAGAGGAAAAAAGAAATCTCTCGTAAAGTGGAAAGGTTACTCCGATGAGTTTTATTCGTGGGTTGATAATAGTGCTATCGAAAATATTTAACATATAAAAAATGTCACATATCTTAATTGATAACGTAACTTTACCGAACAAACCTTTAAGCAATTTCGAGCTTGAGGATGCGGTAAATAAATTAAAGATAAAAAACTTTAGGGGAGTATTTTTAGAGCCACCACTTAAGAAAGTAAAAAACAAAGAATGTGGTATATTAAATCTTGATGACGTGAGTGGACCTGGCACTCATTGGGTTGCCTGGTATAAGAATGGTAAAACTAAAATCTATTTTGACAGTTATGGTATTCAACCCCCTAATGAAGTTAGAGATTATTTAAAAAGCCCATTGCATTACAATAGTGATCAATTACAACAAGCGGGGGAAGTATTTTGCGGACATTTATGCTTATACATTCTTAAAGAACTAGGTTTGGGTAATAAATTCCAAAATGTTTTAAATAAACTTTTTTAGCAATATAAAAATGCCTGTTGATAAATTTGGAAGAATGGATGAGGTTAAAACGAGCGGTGATGGTGTGTCACTCGCTTACATAAGTAATAATTTTTTACGTAAAGATGGAACAACTAGCGTCACCGGTTCAATAAATATGAATGGTAACACGCTAACTAGGGTTAGTAATCCAGTAAATCCTCAGGATGTTGCCACTAAGAGTTATGTTGATGGTAACTCAGGGTTGTTAGATGAAAACGGAGGATATCATATGACAGGATATCTAAACATGGGTTTCAATAAAATAAAAAACATACCTGAACCTGAAGAGCCGAGTGAAGCTGCTAACAAAAAATATGTGGATAGTAGCAAAGCAATAGTACAACGACAAGATGGTACTTTTTCTGCTGTTGCGAATATAAATATGCGAGGATATACTTTAACGGATGTTATAGAACCTGCAGAGCCTCAAGATGTTGCAACTAAGAATTACGTGGATTCCGCTAATCGAGCTTTCATTTACGGTCCTGGAGGTTACATAGCATCTGCAGACGTTTCTATGGGTAATCGCAGAATTAACAACCTTGGAACACCCTTAGAAAATCAGCAGGCTGCAAATAAATTTTACGTAGATACTGTTGTTGCAAACAATGCTGGAAGACTTTTTGATACAGCAGATATCGGGGATGATGTTTTAGCGCGTGGAAACATAGATATGCAAGGAAATAGAATTACAAACTTGCCCGAACCCGCTGCTTGGGATGATCCTATGACAAGGTCTTTTCTTTCCACACAGTTGTTAGCTTTATCCGAGCGTGAGAAAGGGGAAAAAGCATTATCGAGAAACGTTGATGGTTCTTTTACCGCAAATGATCAAATAGATATGAATGGAAAAAGAATTATAAACCTGCCTGAACCTATATATCCGTATGAACCTGTGACGTGGGATTTTATTAACCTGAAGTTGCTAAATCCTAAGAGAAAAATAAATAAACCTATAATAAGCGTTCATGCAGAGCAACAAGGAAAATTATTAGAAGGAAATTACGAGTTTTCTTTCGGTAATGGCAGCAGCGGAAGATCTCACGGATTGGGGGGTTATTGCATGTCGGCTTCGGGTAGAATTATAAGAGGTTCTTTAATGGCTTTAAGAGGAAATAACCCTTTAGAAGAAGAGATAAAAATTAACTTAGTCATAAACGGTGAGGAAAAAACTGACTATTCTTTAATAAAAGAAACAGGAAAAGGTTGTAGTTGCACAGTTTTTCCACAACCTTTAGAAATAAAGGAGTGCGATGTCATAAACTTTTTAACGAAGACTAGCAATAGCGACGTAAAAAATGCATATTTAACGATATTGATAGAGTTGGATTTATAAAAAATATTTAACCTTACAGAGGTTAAATATTTATATTCTACACAATGGGCATTTTGAAGGATACATTGTGTTAAAACAAGATGAACAATATGGGTTATGACCGCAAACGAGTAATGAATTTGCTTGTTCAAAACAAAGAATGCACTGGCCTTTAGTAAGAAAATCAACTATTTCATGTATTTCATATTCTGGAGGTAATAAAGTAATAATTGGAATAAGATAAATTGGATGTTGTTGAATCATGTAATATCGATTGCCTTTGGAGAAAACAATTGCTTGATTATTCGGGATTGTGTTATATGGGTAAGACATTTTTATAGCAATATTACTAACCACTGTATTCAACAAAATTCAAAAATATTTAACCTTACAGAGGTTAAATATTTATTTAGATATGGAGACTAAAAGTAACATGATTTAGTATTATTTTCAAGATTGTGATCACTTATAAGTTTACGTTCAAGATCAAGCTCAAGTTTAAGTCTATTTTTAAGTCTTCGTTCACGTTCAAGTCTACGTGTTAGATCTTGCCTGTGTTCAAGCTTAGCTATATTTATATCTTTAAGTTCAATCTCCTGTTTAAGTTGATTTCTAAGACTAAGTTTATTATTAAGTTTTTCACTAAAATCTATTCTAAGATCACGCTCAAGTTCATGTTCAGGTATTGGTTCAGAATCACTATCATAATCACGATCATATTCAAAACTATTTTTAACCTTATAAAAAAATTCCTCTACACCTTTATAACAAACTATAAAACATATTTCACGGTGTAAATCTTCCGTTTCAAAAGTGATAGAATCTTCTAATTCTATACAAAATCCATCATATTCGGGTAAAATATGTTTTCTTTTAAAATCATATTCATAAGAAAATCTATTATAAAATCCTTCACTATTATAGTAATCAATAGAAAAACACATTGCTAAATATCTCCGTGAATGATATTCTTTCTTTGCTTTAATAAATATATATAGTAATTCCGGTTTAAACTTAGTTAAAACAGTTTCACAACATGGTTCTTTTAAGTTTTTCTTATACATTAAATCAATACTGTGTTTAGAAAAGTCATGTTTATCTTCTAAGACTTTTTCCAACTTTTCTTTGGCTTCTTGTGATATATTGTTTAAAACACTCATATCCACAATATTACTTACCCGTATTCATCATAAGTTAAAAAATATTTAACCTTACAGAGGTTAAATATTTATATGTTTTAATATCTATATTTTTCTTTTAATTATGTTTTAGTTTTGCAAACCGGACATTCTTTCTCTTTGTATTCAGCGTTGCATTTTTCACAGAGAGCAACATGTCCACAATTGCAAAATAGGATATTCGGTTTTTCTTGGAGATAGATCACACAATCAGATTCGTAAAATGTTTCTATGCTATTAATTCGATCAATGTTTTTTTCAAATCGATATTCTAAATCAGTAATTTTAGAGCAAAGGGCAGAGGAAACAAAAAAAGGATTTCTTAAAAGATTCTCTTTATAATCATCAACATCAAAACTTAAGGAAAGTCCTGTTTCAGGGTATATTAAATCAAAAGGTAAATACTTAGATTTTATATTCTTAAAAGATTCTATCTCTTCTCCCAACCTTTCAAATTGGTTACAAGTATAGCTTTCATCACCGCGATATCTGGAATCAATTTCAGAATAACCCCCCTCAAAATTGTTGTGATAAAAATATAAATAAACAACACCATCATATTCACTTGAGAATATTTTTTTTAGTTTACTATACTCATAATATATATGTGCTCTCATTTCTGTTAGAATTTCAAAGATATTATATTTGGTAACATTTCTTGCACTCAGAAAATCTATTTTCCAACTTCTTCTATTATAAAATGGTAAAAAGCGCACCTTCTTAGCTAATACTTTTACTAAATCTTCTTTTTCTTTTTTAGTAAGTTTCTCTTACAGAGGTTATATATTTATATGTTTTTAATATCTGTATTTTTCTTTTAATTGTGCTTTTAGTTTTACAAACTGGACATTTTTCCTCTTTGTATTCTGTCTCGCATTTTTCACAGAGAGGAATATGTCCACAGTTGCAAAATAGGATGTTTGGTTCTTATTCAGTGCAGATGATGCAAACAGGTTCATGAAATATATTCATATCATTGATGGGTTCTTCTAGAAAGATTAGTTGCGGTTGTGGTTCAGTAAGGGAATTATCTATTTCAAATATATCATTGAGGCGTTCTTCTAGAAAGATTAGTTGTTGTTGCGGTTGTGGTTCAGTAAGGGAATTATATATTTCAAAATTTTCTCTTAAATAATTTTCAAATATATCATATTTAACAAACGAACCTAATTTGCGATTAATAAATCTAACATCATGTACATCATGAGTAAAAATATCTTTAAATAATAAAATAAACGTACTGTTGCCAGGAAATATCTGCATATCACGATCTTTATTTTTAATTAAGTTAAATATCCCCTTGTCAAATGATTTTAAAAATGTTGTTTCATCTATATGTGGAATAAATAATCCATAATAAGTAAATTCCCATTCACCGCTAATAAAAGGATTATAATCTTCATAATCGTGACACTCGAAAGTAGTAATAACTGTTGGAAAAATTTCATTAGGGTGATTCATTTTCAAGTTACTAAACTCATAGTAAATATATTCTCTTAGGTGTGATAATGTGTATAAAAAATCTTTGTATGAATTTTCTTCTTTTCTTTCTATTTTAAAATATTCTTTTTTTGGATTGTAGATAGAAGTAATTTTATTTTGTTTTTATTCACCTCCTTGAGTTTTTTTCTATCTTCTTGTGATATTTTATCTAAAACACTTATCTTCTTAATAATATATTTTGTTTCATATGTAATACGATTTCAATTTTTATTGCTTTAGATGTTGTGACGGTTTGCCATTTAATCTTTTCTGTGGGGGCGTCAGACGTCTAGATGTCTGGAGGAATTAGAGGATGTGTGGGCTTGGTTGGTTAAAACAAAAAAAAATTTTTTTAAAAAAGTTGAAGTTAAGTAAAGATGTTTAAGAAAGGAGGTTGTTAGTTGACATTACTTTGTTGAGCAAAGCGAAACACAATTTTCTTACTTTTGCTTGGGGAGTAAGAAAATTTTATTTGTGAGAGATGATGATTATGATTGTGATTATGTGGGGGAATGATGATGTGTGTGGTTGATTTTTGACTTAAAAAATGTGGGGTGATTTTGGAGGTTTCGTGGTTAAATTAAGCACAATGTCCATTAACTTTCCTATTTATATCTACTTACATGGTACCTTTATCAAAAAACACGGAAGCCTGCGAATTACTTGCATTTAAATGTTTGTCAACCACGTGGGTAGACAGTTTAAAGTTAATTTTCATGACGGAAAGTTATACTGTAATTGTTTAAAGACATCGTGGTAAAATTTATACAGTGCAATAACCAAGAGACTCGTCCGGACACGTTTGAACGAGTTTGAACATATTGCTCTACCGCGTAAAACGGTTTTCCCCTTTTACTCTATCACGTCATGACTCGTTGCATTTCTCTTTTTCCTACAATGTTTCTAATTGTATTAAAACGATGTCGCAATATTGTCCAAAATGTTGCAGAGTTCATTTTTATGTTTCTCTAAAGACGAGCAAATAGTCGCCGCTTCGTCTGTCCGCCCGTCTGTCCGCCCGTCTGTCCGTCCGTCCGTCCGTCTGTCCGTCCGAAGCCATTTCTCCGTAACCCCTGGCCGAAGGGCGAGCATACAGTCGCTGCTTCGTCTGTCCGTCCGTCTGCCCGTCCGTCTGTCTGTCCATTCTTTCGTCCGTCCGTCTGTCCGTCCAAAGTCATTTCTCCGTAACCCCATGGTCGAAGGGCCAGCATACAGTCGCTGCTTCGTCTGTCCGTCCGTCTGCCCGTCCGTCTGTCCGTCCGTCTGTCTGTCCATTCTTTCGTCCGTCCGTCTGTCCGTCCAAAGTCATTTCTCCGTAACCCCATGGTCGAAGGGCGAGCATACAGTCGCTGCTTCGTCTGTCCGTCCGTCTGCCTGTCTTGAAACTTCGTAGTTATTTTGTTTATTAAAAGTTTCACCGTATGCACTTGTTTTTTATCCATGCAAAACTATGTTACGGAAAAAAGGTGCTTAATGTCTTAGAACTTTACGTTTTTCTGGACTCTAAAATTAAACATTTTCCAGTTTCTATAAGACTATTCAAGATATATGTTGCTGATCAAAAGCCCCCCAGACCATCATTTCATTCTTTCCTATTATACTAGGTTGTGTTATAGAAAAAAGGGACTTAATGACAAACTTTATAAATGTTGAATCTTTCTGATAGTAACATTTCTTGAAAAGAAGTCCATGAATTGCTGATCAAAAGCCCCCAGACCATCATTTCATTCTTTCCTATTATACTAGGTTGTGTTATAGAAAAAAGGGACTTAATGACAAACTTTATAAATGTTGAATCCTTCTGATAGTAACATTTCTTGAAAAGAAGTCCATGAATTGCTGATCAAAAGCCCCCAGACCATCATTTCATTCTTTCCTATTATACTAGGCTGTGTTATAGAAAAAAGGGACTTAATGACAAACTTTATAAATGTTGAATCCTTCTGATAGTAACATTTCTTGAAAAGAAGAAGTCCATGGTAACAATGACAAATGCAGTCTGGCAGATGGAGGGTCGTAGGGTTTCATGGCTCAGCTCTCTTTTTCCCTCAATGTTTTTTACCATATATTGAGTTTTAAGCATTCAGGCTTGAAACCTTTTATAGGGACAGCACAAATTTCCTTGCTGCTCATTTAAGTCCTTTCCCGTTGTTCTATTGCTCGATCTCTTTTCCATCGTTCTTTGAAGGTCAAGCTGTGTCAAGCAATTCAGTAAACCAAATCCTTGCCATCGTTACAAAAGAAACACTTATCAGGCTTTGTATTGTTTTTGGTTGTTTGCTGGCAATTTTGGTAGAATGATTTTCGCGTATTAAGACATTTTCCGGTTTAAATTGAGTGTATTTCGAGATGGGTTGTTGGCTATTTTTAGATGGAATGTTTACGTACAGGGATTAGTTTTAATCCCCGCGTTGTTGTTATTGGGGAACACAAGACCTTTTTAAAAGCACACGGTGTAGTGTCAGTCTTAGCTCGAACCTGTTTTTCGCCACGTGTAGCCGCTGTCTCAAGGAATGCCACTTACTTAAATTCCCTACCCCCCCCTTTTTTTTTCCATTCCGCCATGCCATAGGCATAGAACTACACACAATTTGTATGCACTCCAAATACACGGTAGATCTATGCGGTATATGCCTCTAAAGCATAATTAGTCTAGTTACAGGACGTATCTGAAACGGGACAGGCTTGTTGCGTTTCCATTTAGTTTTGAGGTAGGAACATGATAAATAACATGCCACGACCCTAGTATAGATAAGCGGCAACCCACCTAGTGGTTATTTTACGGCATGCTCAGGTAGTAGGTCCTTGGTCACAGGTTCGAGCCGTTTCTGGATGTATGTTTGATTGTTTTAAATCACTTTCGTACATTTTTCAGTTACATCATGGCAACAGCTTATGTATTTCATTTATTCCTGGTTCCCACCAGTCGTGGGCTGGGGCTTTGAAGTGTTTTACCCAAGGACACTCATCACGAAGCTTCTAGCGGATCTGGTTGGGCTCGTCCTTAGTCTTAGGCTCGAGCCGTTTCTGTATGTTTGTTTGATTGATGTTTTAAGTCGTTTTTATCAATTTTTCATTTACATCACGGCGACAGCTTATGTATTTGATGTATTTCACTACTGGGCTTGGGCTTTGAAGTGTTTTGTCCAAGGCCACTCCCATGAAAGACTCAGCGGATCTGTTGGGCTCCTACCAGGGCCCCAAGATTGCCAGTCCCATGCATTACCACTGAGCCACTTAGGACCACTGTTTTTGGTTAAAAGTTCAGCCCGGAGTCGCCACTGGTTGTATATTTCGGATTTTGACCAATTGCTAATTGAATTTCGTTATGTATTAATAGTTCATGATGTTTCTCGTGGATGCTCGTCAATATCAACTCACAATGACAACCCAGTCACATCTGTCCTTCGGGGTTTTAAATTTTTGTGCTAATGTGGAGTGCAAACGTGTTTGTCTTCTGTGTCTATTTTTCGTCTGTTTTTTTTTTACTGTGCGCCCATGTAAATTTGTCTCTTCACTAGTTTTGTTTGTGTGTATTTAAAATTGTCGTTTTAGTGAATTGATTGGAGCTGAATTTTTGTTCTTTTTGTTTACTGTGCGCCCAAGAAAATTTGTTTCGGCGCCAGTTTTGTTTTTATCTGTAGATCTTGTGATTTTGTTGAATGCATTACGTTTTGTTTATTTTGTCTACAGTGAATCCATGAAACTGTGTTTGATGCCAGTTTTTTTGGTGTGTAAATGATATTGACTTTTGCTGAAATTGAAAGATTTGTTTATTGTGCGCCCAAGAAATTTGTTTCGGCGCCAGTTTTGTTTTTATCTGTAGATCTATGTGATTTTGTTTTTGAATGGATTGTGTTTTGTGTATTTTGTCTACAGTGCACCAAAGAAAATTTGTTTTGGTGCCAGTGTTTTGGTGTGTATATTATATGATATTGACTTTTGCTGAAATTGATTGATTTGTTTATTGTGCGCCCAAGAAATTTGTTTCGGTGCCAATTTTTGTGTTTGTGTTTGTGCATTGTCTTTTGAAGAAATCATTGCCATTCATTGCTACCGTTTACTCTTATTAATTAATTGTTTATTGTGCGCCCAAGAAATTTGTTTCGGTGCCAATTTTTGTGTTTTTGTTTGTGCATTGTCTTTTGAAGAAATCATTGCCATTCATTGCTACCGTTTACTCTTATTAATTAATTGTTTATTGTGCGCCCAAGAAATTTGTTTCGGTGCCAATTTTTGTGTTTTTGTTTGTGCATTGTCTTTTGAAGAAATCATTGCCATTCATTGCTACCGTTTACTCTTATTAATTGTCATTATGTACTGGCCATTGTACGCCCACGATGAATAGTCTCCATGCCAAGTTCTTGTAACTTTATTTTATTGTTTCTTTATGACAACTTTCGCTTGGTCATGTTCTTCTCATTTCATGTTTCGTTTTAGCTTGTCATCTTTGCGCCCCAGAAAACTTGTATTTGTGCTGGATTTGTCACGATGTGTATGTGCTGTGACTTATACTGTTTTGCGTGAAGTTGGTTGCTATGTGTACCAATAATATTTTATTCATTCATGATATTTTTGCTGTCTCTTGCTAATGTGACCCTTTGCATTTGGCTAGGTGTTAGAAGTGTATTCAGTTTTGTTAGTGTGTTTTGTGTGCGTTCTTTGTTGTTGTGCTTGTTTCTGTGCGCCCAAGAGAATTTGATTCGGTGCCAGTCTTGTATCTTTATGTGGGTGGATTAACTTTTACTATATGAGGGAATTCGATTAGTATCAATTGGCATGAATAAATAATTCCGGTGACGAGTATTAAATAGAAGTATTTGGTTTTGTCATTACGTCTGCTTTAGTTTCCGACATTAAATTGCTATTTTTGCAAGGCCTTGTTAATTTGAATTTTTACATTCGAAAGTATCTCTGTCTAGCAACAGGGGTATTTCATTGTTTTGACAAGTTCTGTTTATATACATTCTGTCCATAAATACGTCAGTGTTTCTGCCAATCTCCTTCCCATCAACTCAATCCATTCACGCCTCCCAAACACACATAAAAAAGAATTGGTTTATGGGCAAACAAATGTCTTAAAAACATAGTAAATGTGGGCGGCGCCCCCTAAGGGGTGTGGCTGTTATTTTTGTTGCGGGGGATGGTGCAAGCTACAGGTCGAGGCCCATCGTCGTGTTGCACCTTCTGGCGGGACCTCGGTTTGGTGTCTCATCCGAGGGGCTATTGGTGAATATAGATGGCCGGCCGTGGGAATCGAACCCACGCCCTAAGGCATCCTTTACCTTCACGCTTACATGCACATATGTGCTCTTTATCACCTATATATGTGTAGCAAGTTGTTTATTCAATTTTATTACCTAAATTTGTGACTTCTAGTGCAATTTATTACTTAATGTCTTTATATTAGATATACAACTTCGCAAGATGATTATCTTTAATGATGCTTTTGAAATACAATATTTTATATTCATTGGCCTCCTTTTCTTTTAACAGATTTTGATATATATTACATGTATATGTATTGTAATCTGTTGTGTTATTCAAATGAAACATAACTCTCAAGCCTAATATTCCAGTTTATCAATCTGCTGTAACACAATGCCAAAAGCGCCCAGAAAGAAAAGCAGCAGCCAACACCGGCCCGCGGTGATGGAAGGGGTACCCGAGGATCTTGAGCCCAAAGTCAATTTGTCGGAGGGACAACTGGACGAGGTGGCATCAAAAGTGGCCGAAAAGTTACTGCCGTTATTCAGTGCCCAGGGGCAACAACCCTTGCCAAGTTCTTCATCTGCGCCATTGATGATTCAACAGTCAGTGCCAGTTCCATGTTCTAGCCACGAAGCGTCAGGTGAAGTATCATCCCACCACTCTTGTTCAATATCTGATCAAATTCCTCAAGGTTTAAAACAAAAAATATGGAGTGGGGAATACGTAAATATATCTAACCTCCTTGTCCCGGAGGATAATTCAGGCCAAATTCTTACAATTGATCAACAAGGAAAAATTTCATTTGTTCCTAAGAGCTCCAAGAAAATTATAAGCATAGAAGCTTGGACAGATGCTTTTTTGGTATTCATCGACATTTATTGCAAGGTGAATTCTGACCAATATCCAGATTTGTTAAAGTATCTCCATACCATAAGAATGGGAGCTAAGCAATATGTTGATGGGTGGCTTGTCTACGACGAACAGTTTCGTATTAAAAAAGCAAATTATCCTAGCATGTCATGGGCAATTGTTGATCAGGAGTTATGGCTTTTGTTTATGTGCAGGCCAAGGCTTCGGGTCGACAGTTTCCCTGGGAGAAGTTTTAAATGTTATGATTTTAACTATAAAGGGGAATGTAAGAAATCTCTATGTCAATATTCTCACAAATGCACAAAATGTAATGGGGATCATTCTTTTACGAAATGTGTAAATAACCCAAGAAATGCTTCTTTTAGGTCTGGTGCGAATGGGGGCGGGTTCCGCCAACCTTCCAAGCCTGGAATGCCACGACCGTTGTTACAGTAACAATGATCTGCTAACGATAGCTCCATCTCCAGTGAAATGTGAAATATTACAAAAATTTTTGTTCGATTATCCGAATAAGGACGACGCAAAAATTCTGGCTGAGGGGTTTCAAAACGGATTTCGTTTGAATTATTCTGGTCCAATGGCAAAACGCACTTGCAAAAATCTTTTGTCTGTTCAGCAAAATCCAGTTATAGCATTGGACAAAATTATGAAAGAAATAAGTTTGGGTAGAATTGCTGGCCCTTTCAAGACATGTCCTATTGATAACCTAGTTGTGTCGCCTATTGGCTTGGTTCCGAAACGTGATGGTGCATGGAGATTAATACAGCATCTGTCTTATCCTGCGGGATCGAGCATCAATGACTTTATAGATTCGGATTTGTGTTCTGTCAATTACACTTCCCTGGATGAAGTAATTTATTCAATTGTCCAGCTTGGGAAAAACTGTCAAATGGGGAAAATGGACGTTAAAAGCGCATTTAGGTTATTGCCAATTCACCCAGATGACTTTTGTCTACTAGGTATTCAGCTTCAGGGAATGTATTTCGTTGATAAAATGCTTCCAATGGGGTGTGCATTATCCTGCGCATTGTGGGAAAAGTTTGCGACTTTCCTAGAATGGCTGGTCAAACATTTGTACCCAGACAGTTGCTTACATCACTATCTGGATGATTTCAATTTTTTGGGTGGTCAAGGCACAGGGTTATGCCTTCAAACAATGTCCAATTTCGAACAGGTGTGTGCTTTGCTAGGAGTTCCCTTAGCTGAAGATAAAACTGCTGGTCCAGCATCAATTTTGGTCTTTCTTGGCCTTGAGTTAAACTCTATTTCCTTTAGAATCCAAATTCCAGCGGACAAGCTTGCCAAACTAAAGTCAAGTTTGACTGCTTTATTGGGTAAAAAGAAGGTAACATTGAAGGAGTTGCAATCACTTGTAGGGTTGCTTAATTTCTGTACTCGAGCTATCCCGGTCGCCAGAGCATTCAATAGGCGTTTCTATGATGCAATGGCGGGTTTAACGAAGCCTTTTCACCATATTAGACTAACGGTCGCGATAAAGGCTGATGTCCTCTTATGGCTTTCTTTTCTTCAGGATTTTAATGGTTTTTGTAGCTTTCCTGAGTTGGATTGGAATACCAACGAAACACTTAACTTGTACACAGATAGTGCCGGCTCACCAGACTTGGGTTGTGCTGCTGTGTTTGGGGTAAACTGGGTATATTTCCCATGGCCAAAATGCTTAAGAGGAACCACCTTTTTTGATGATATAACTGTTTTAGAACTGGTGCCAATACTGCTTGCTTTTTCGGTATGGTCGGAATTCTTAAGAACAAAAAAGCTAATTTTGCATGTCGATAATCAAGCTTTGGTAAGCATCCTTAACAAGAAGTCTTCACGATCAAAGCTTGTTATGCATCTGATTAGGCCGCTTGTTATTCTCTGCATGCTAAATTCTATTCAGTATAAGGCTGTACATATACAAGGCTCTTCGAATGAAATGGCCGATTCTCTTTCTCGTTGTCAGTGGGAGCGATTCAAGCAAGCAGCACCAGACGCAAATGCAACAGGACAGGAAGTTCCGGCTACATTCGTCCAGCTAATATCCAGTCTGAAATCGGTTTGCTCTTAGATAACGGCATTTCAGCCAATACTCGAGCAGTATACGAATCCGCAATCACTGTTTTTAAAAGGTTCAAACTTGAAAACGGTCATGAAGATATTTGGCCTCCCTCATTAACCACCTTAACTGAATTCATAGCTTTCATGTCTCTGAAGGGATTTGCTCCAAGTACAGCACGGTCCTATATGTCTGGCATATCCTTCTGTTGCAAATTAAAGAATGTTACAGATCCTACGAACAACTTCATAATATCAAAGTTGCTTAATGGGTTCCATAGGCTCCATAAAAGAATCGATACCAGACTCCCAATCACTTATGACATTTTGAGGTCAATAGCAGGAGCCTTGCCAGCAATATGCTATTCTTCATTCGAAGCACAGCTCTTTAAAGCTATATTTTCTTTAGCTTTCTTTGGTTTCTTTCGGATAGGCGAGCTTGTCGTTTCAAACCTAAATTGTGATGGTCATGCACTCTTAATTAATGATATTCATATCGAGGGCCTGTCTGCTTTAAAAATTGCGTTACGGTCGTCAAAAACAGACCAACAGGGAAAGGGGGTGGTTCTTTATATTCCACAAATCGGAACAGAATCCTGTCCAGTTCATAACGTAAGGGAATATTTGAAATTGAGAAAGCGTAATGATTGTCAGAGTTTTTTCTGTCACGCCAACAATTTACCCGTTACACGTTACCAGTTTGCATCAGTTCTTAAGAAAACTTTGACTGCTTTAGGCATAAACAGTAATCAATATAAAAGCCATTCTTTTCGCATTGGGGCAGCTACCAGTGCTTCAAAAAATGGGCTCAAAGATGAAAGTATTCAATTATTTGGTCGTTGGAAGTCAAGTGCATACAAGTCGTACATTAGAATTCCAACACGTACGCTAGCTTTATGCTAACATTTCCTCCTGACAATTACTAACAAAGTAATTAAGTCTTTTTCAGGTAAATTTGGGCTGATCTGGATTGTTGGTTCATCGATCATAAAACGGGCCTTTTGCTATGCACGAAGCAGTGGAAAGAATGGCTCTCAGCTGGGGTTCGGGAGCGATGCTGAAATACTGTGGCAGGGTAGGAGCGGTCTGGTTTGGGAAAAGCTTTTATCATTACTTAGACACCTATTGACAATCAGTGAAAAACCGAGGTATCTAGTGTTACATTGCGCTGGGAATGATATTGGTCAGCGTAAAAGTACAAATCTATTGAGTTCAATTAAGCGTGATATTGATTACATTGCCAAGGTTTTCAATGGGACAACAATAGTTTGGTCGCAAATACTTCCAAGGCTACATTGGAGAGGCGAACTTGATCATAATGCACTTGAAAAGGTTAGGAAAAGGGTAAATAACGGGATAGCTTCTTACGTACTTAAATCAGGAGGAAAGTATTTGCGGTATCCTGCTATCACGAATTCTTCAGTCGAAATGTTTTGTGACGGTGTACACTTGTCACATAAGGGTAATCAAGTATTCTTGACGACAATTAAGGATGGTTTGCAGAGCTTTTTTTACTCTGATGCCAATGTGTTTCCTGATGATGGACAATCTGGCCGGGCCTAAGGATTTCAAGGTTACTGGTGGCGGTATGGCTTTGCCATGTGGCGGGATGTACCTCCACCAGTATCGATCTTGGTTGTAAAGTAGTTTAAATTTTTAACTTAGCTTGTTTACACAGTAACACTGTGGGTCTCTGTCACCAGGGCTCACTTGTTGCTATCTAATTATTTGTAAGTTACTGAGAGGGGCTGTGGCCAGATTTCGCCAATCAAAGATTTAATTCTTTTGCTCTGAATTGCTTTGAAATGACTTGTCAAATAATATTAGTAAATTATCTAAGTGTTTAATTAGTTTGTGTTTGTCCTCTATAATGAGTTTTAAGCATTCAGGCTTGAAACCTTTTATAGGGACAGCACAAATTTCCTTGCTGCTCATTTAAGTCCTTTCCCGTTGTTCTATTGCTCGATCTCTTTTCCATCGTTCTTTGAAGGTCAAGCTGTGTCAAGCAATTCAGTAAACCAAATCCTTGCCATCGTTACAAAAGAAACCCCACCGCTCCCACCCTTGCCTTATTTTTGTGAATAAAGTTTCTTGTAGTAGTTATATCAATATAAATAATTTTTGCACGGTGATTTGCTTTAGTTAGTCTCGTTTCAGGAGTACCCATACTTTCAATCAGAACTCCGAAGTCGCAGCTCCCTAATCTCTTTGTGTCTGGCGGGATGTACCTCCACCAGTATCGATCTTGGTTGTAAAGTAGTTTAAATTTTTAACTTAGCTTGTTTGCACAGTAACACTGTGGGTCTCTGTCACCAGGGCTCACTTGTTGCTATCTAATTATTTGTAAGTTACTGAGAGGGGCTGTGGCCAGATTTCGCCAATCAAAGATTTAATTCTTTTGCTCTGAATTGCTTTGAAATGACTTGTCAAATAATATTAGTAAATTATCTAAGTGTTTAATTAGTTTGTGTTTGTCCTCTATAACAGAGATTATAATCTCGTAGCACTTGAGTTATTAAAGTATGTAAACATTGTCTGCCATCTGAAGTATTTGACACACATGAACCACTCTTGTATCAGACTTCAAATGTTTGCAAACATCTCTAAATACCACTTGAAAGGATTTGTTGCATAATGACGTCAAAGTGCTCTCATTACTACTTGGATCTATACCAACCGCTTGTTTAGTCAAGTCTGTATGCTATAGTAAGGCTACTATTTAAACGTCCACTTTTCCAAGGCTCGTTCGACGATTATTATATCTCATCGCGAGAATACATTTCTGTACGCGTTGCATTAGAAGGAGTGGGTGGGGAACTGACAGTGACCTTCGTGCGAACGAGCACGGACGAACAAGCTCGGGCGAACAAGCCCGGGGACGAAACAGCTCGTTTCCATGCGTACTATGTTGCGAAAAAAAAAAAAAAAAAACCTCCCGAGAATCTCCTAAAATGATACGATTTAAATCTAAATCTATTTCTAATCTAAATGAATTTCAATACCTGCTTTGTTTACTTTTGGCAGCTATTGTTACTTTAAGAAATTCGGGAACTGACTGTACTAAAACCCAAACTTTTTACACCCCGACATCGAAGGAATTTACAATGTTCTCGTTTTAAATAATGATAATACACGTACATGTTATAATTAAAGATAAACACCGTCATCAAACGAAGGCCGCGAATGTCCCAGCTGCCCCCGGTCCGTAGATTTTTGTATATACTGAACCCCCCCCCCCCCCAAAAAAAAAGAAACTTTCGTAAAGTATGTACAAAATTTTCAAGGTTACCTTAGAGACGTACATACATACGTTATGTATACACGTATGGTGATATTTAAAACAGTTTGTAGTTTGCAAAATTGGGCAGATAATTCCTAGCTAAAAGACCTGGTGGCTATTTAAGGCAAAGTTTGAGTTTCGGTGCGTGTAAGGGATAGACATATCTAGTCAACGTATTGATCAGAAATATCAATGCCAAGACTTAAAGAAAATTTACCAGAAAGAGTTATAGGTATGCTGGAGGCTGGGCTGCCTTCTACAGAGGATGCAGTTCATGTTGGTGCATTCGCGCAAGCAGTCAGCAGCCATCTGCGGCGATTTGCGCAAACCTGGAGTGCAAAAGACTTACACGTAGCGGCAGACCGTGCGTCACGACTCGAGCCTATGACCAATATATCGTGAATCAGTACCTACGAGCAACAATTACAGCTGCTGTTATCCCCGGAATCGTTTAGCTGATAACAGTTTGCTCAGACGTCGCCCGCGCGTTCGCTCGGTTCTGACGCGCCGCCATCGCAATTATAGAGAGCAGATGGCCTTGGGACACATAAACTGGACAAGACAGCGTTGGCGGACAATTATTATTATTTTTATTATTTTGATGAGTCGAGGTTTATATTGTCTCGAGCTAATGGCCGTGTACCATTGTTCCGATGCAGGAATGAACATTATGCTGACTGTTGCGCACTGCAACGCGATCATTTTGGGGGCTGGAGTCAGTTATGGTGCGGGCGGCATTGCTTACGGGTATTGTGCCCCTCTCGTCGTTATCGGGGGAAATTTAAATGCCCCCTGGAAATAAGGAAAGTAATCTTGTCCCTCTGCTTTGACTGAGCAGTGCCATAATTGCGTCACTGACAGTTGCCCTATAATGAAGAACATTTTAATGATGGTTTATTTCCATAACAAAGTGAACAATAATCCAGATTCACTGCAATAACGCGATCTTCGTGCGTACAACTGCTATCAAATTTTAATATTTACCTTTTTGCATTAATTGCAATCAAGAGGAAGATGGGTTCAAAGAAAAAAGAAACTAATGTAGGTTTTACTGCTGCATTTTGTTCTATTTCGTTTCGTTTTGTTCCGTTCCGTTGCATTTCATTTCGTTTTGTTCCGTTTTGGTTCCATTTCTAAGTTAATAGGGACCCGTAAATAAAATACCTTTACATCGTTAGGAATCAATGCTCATGTGACTTGTACCGAACGGTCAACATTACATGTATGCAACAATACACACTTGTGAAATAATCTCACACTGGTCAATGCTGCCGTTTTGTCCTTTCAGAAAAAATACAGTTTTCAGTATTTATTCTAACAACACAAATCACTTTATTTTCTGATCAGGCTAGTGATTTTCTTATGTCTTAAAATGCAGCATTATCTACAAAATAACATCATTGTGTCGACCGGGGGTATAAATATGAAAGGAATCAGGTTGTCTTGATATTCGATTTAATATTCCATGTAGACGAAGAACTATACTGAAGTCCACAAAAAAACACCTCATCGAAAAAGAGCAGTAACTTTATACATAGCCATTATATTTATGTCAGTTTTCTCCTCCGTATTATGTTCACTTATTTAACGTATCAAAACATAAAAGTTTGCTTGCCTCGACGTGTGGACCAAAGCCATGACGTCCTCGCACGTTTTGCAAATGCGTCCCGTGCACTCCCTCCGCGTGGTTCTATACGCCGACATTACACATGTGTGTTCATTTATCGATCAGCAAACAAGTGGTCATCACTATTTTTTTAAGTTTTTAATTTTCTCTCATTGTTATCATCTTGATCCATGGGGTGACGTAAGCATACCTCCGGCCTTGTACTGCTTCCTGTCCCAGTTCCGGTTTGCGAGACGTAACCTAGTTCCCTAATTATTCGGTGAACAAGCAAGTTTTTTTCCCTTTGTAAAATTATAACTCAGAAATTGTGCGGGTCCTGCGTGGCTCAGTGGTAAAGTGTAGGACTCGTAACCTGGAGGCCCCGGGTTCGAGCCTCACTTGATCCATTGGGTTTTTCGTGGGAGTGTCATTGGGCAAGACACTCCACAGCCCTAGCCTAGTACTGGTGAAACCCAGGAAATACATGATTATGTGGGCTGTCGCCGTGATATGACTGAAATTTTGTTGACAGCGGCGTAAAACACCATTCAATCAATTCAATCAATCAGAAATTGTGCATTTTGTGATCATGAATATGTCTTTAAAGACTGAACTATTCGAATCTTTGAAACAATCATTTCGTCCACTTGCTTATACGGTAACCAATCGTTTACACAAGCACCAAGTATAATTTGCATATATCTATGTATTTGGCAGTCACGAAACAGTTTCCGGATACGGCTAAAAAGAATTACTCTACGACTGAAATCGTCTTTTCTACGGCACGCTTCCATTAACAGATTTAAAATAATTTTCCTCATCGGAATCGTAGCTGGAAGGACAATGCATGAGCTCTTCCAGATAATATGCTGGTAATAATCGATGGTAAAAAAATCGACGGTGTTCTGTTTTTAAACGGAAGTTGATTGGTTGTCACGTAAACACTACGTTTTAAGGTTGGTTTCTACTTCTGTATTCATTACATTTTAAGGTAGGGGGCTACAAATTTCAAGAAAATACCACCGAAGCTAGCGTTTGTGTTCTTAAAACTGCTAAAACTACGATAATTTTTTCATTTTTTCCCCAAAATCACTTTTTGTTAAATGTTCAGGGTAAGAATTCAATTTATTTTTGTTTGCAGGATCCGGCAAACTAGCTGGATCGACACTAGCTAGCATCAGCTGTCAAAGCCTCCATGTGGTTTGTCAGTGTTCAGCATCCGATTAGAATATGTAATTTTAGGTTCAAGACGATTCGACCCAATCAAACAGTGGAGAAGATCGGGGGAATTTCGAAAAATATTGCTCGTTTATTTCCTGTTTGTTTTAGTTATTTATATAATTCTGACGGTTTTTTTTTTTTTTTTTTTTAATTTCCACTCATATATTATGATAATTATGAAAAAAACATTTCTTTGGATTTACTACCTATAAAACGAGTTCGTTTGAAATATAAATTAATGTTGTAATGTATTTTATGCGTATGTGTATCTTTTTGTCCATACTTGGTCTTTGACAGCGTCCAAATTTGGTTGTTTTTGAAAAAGAAGTTGTGACACTGAGTCAGCATGCCTTAACATCTGCTAATTATCAATATGCTAGCGATAGCAGCATCAGATATACTGAAATACAACA
The DNA here is from genome assembly GCA_945859785.2 of Tridacna gigas. Classification (NCBI taxonomy): domain Eukaryota; kingdom Metazoa; phylum Mollusca; class Bivalvia; order Cardiida; family Cardiidae; genus Tridacna; species Tridacna gigas. The sequence continues at coordinate 17,418,311 of OX244036.2, forward strand.
CAGTCAAGTCTTTCCGAAAAGTACATTTAAAATGCCCCAAAATATTTGAGTGAACTATGACTGCACTAAGATTTATATCAAGGGATGACAGGGGTTTTGGTAAATGACAACGAAGTTCGGTTAAAAGGAAGTAGAGGGTTAATTGATTTAAAGTGTAGATAATGGAAAGAGATGCTGCAGAATGGCGTTTATCACACCTTTACATGGCTTTCATCCCGAACACATGTCCCCATTCATCGGAGCAAAACCCAGTCAATCACAACCGCATCAGTGTCAGACCTTCTTAAGAGAGTGTAAGTGTGTGTGTGTGTGTGTGTGAGTGAGGAAGGGGTCTTGGGCACATTAAGTAATAATGATAATAAAGTACTAAAAGTATGCTGCACTTCTATAGTTATATAACATTCTGTTTCATGGAAACCTCCAAATCATTTTCTATATACAGTAGATAATTTATTTGTTAGTGCCCCCAATATGGCCTTTGATGTCGACGGGCCTTAAAACTTCACTCGCTGTGAAGCGGATATGAGTTGCCTTGATTGCGATCTGGAGGATGTAGCACAACATAAAATCTCTGAAGTTCCTTTATGGACTTCAAAAAGTCCAACCTACATATATAATCTTGCTTCAGACAAGAAAGCTACGACAGATCCTATGATATTTAAAAATAAATTCCTTGAAATAAAAGAACAATACTGCCTTCACGAAGAGATATATACTGATGGTTCTAAAGATGGAAATAAAGTTGCTGCAGCTGCCGTGCTCGATGGCGAGGTATATCAGTTTCGACTTCCTAACAATTCTTCGATTTTTTCTGCGGAGTTAAAAGCGATCGACCTTGCTCTCAACCATATTCAGCAAGACGCTTACTGGCGCTACATTATTTTTACAGATTCGTTATCTGCCATGCAAGCACTTGAGGGTGAGAAAACAGATAACCCATTAATCGTCAGTCTTCTTGAGAAGTTGTCCGGAATCTGTGAAAAAGCTGATATTGTTTTCTGTTGGCTCCCTAGCCATATCGGTATCGCTGGCAATGAGGAGGCAGATAAAGCTGCCAAGGAGGCATTGTCACTGGAAGTTTTACCTTTTAAAGTTCCTTTTACTGATTTTAAGCCATTAGTGAATGATTTTGTTCAAAATGTATGGCAGCAATCCTGGAATGATCCAGTAAACCAAAGTAATAAGTTGTTTACAGTGAAGCCAGCTCTTGGTGAGTGGCTTCCAGGGTTGCGGACAAGTCGCCGCGAGGAAATTATATTGGCCCGTCTTCGCATTGGTCATACATATTTGACGCACTCGTTCCTCCTCAAAAGAGAAGAAACACCTCAATGCATTTCCTGCAATGCACCTCTTACTGTTCAACACATACTTGTAGAATGTATAGACCTAGCACCTACAAGAGACAGGTTTTTTCATGTTGACAGTATGAACAATTTATTTAATGCTGTAAAGTTAGAGTCTATTTTAGATTTTTTGAAAGAAGTAAATCTCTATAAAAAGATATAATTTTAGGTTCTATTGACCATCTGCTTTTTATACAAAAAGCCAGTAATAATTATTTCCTGTTAGTGTTTACACAGTATAGATTTTAATCTTATTTCGTAACCTTGCAGTATATCAAATAAAAAGCATTTCATTAATTGTAAGCGCGCCCAATATGACCTTCGATGTCGACGGGCCATAAAACTTCATTCATTCATTCATTAAAACTTCACTCATCCATTCATTCATATAAATCATGACAAGTTACGCATAATCATAATTAAGACAATAATTGGGTCGAATCTTCTCATTTCCGGGGCCGAACTTTCAGAATTTTTGAACCGAGTCTTCTCTATAAACGTGGTTGGCCATGGGCTGAATCTTCTTGGCTGAATCTTCTAGTATTGGCTCTTTTTAGATGTTGGGTCGCTTACGTTCGTGAACGAATTTTTAGTGCGTATTGAGGCCAGATGAAAACGTTCTAAAGCGACGTTTATATGCATCGTCTGAATTCAAAACTCCCGTGAGCAAAACTCAGGCCCTTGAATACGGTTTTGTGCTAAGCATGAGATCGTTCTCAATATTTTTTCTAAATGCACGGGGCCAGGAAGCGACAAGAAGGGTTGAGTAGTGCCTAGTTATTGCTAAAATTGATGTGTCTGAAAATACATGTAGACATATGGTAATGGGTTATAGGGTAACGCTTTTAAAAAGTTCAAAGATATTAATTAGGGGTTGCAAGCTTCGTGATTTCAAACAGGTCTGAGAAGGGGAGGGGCGCAGAGTAAATATGTCAACATGTTTTATCATTCTCAAAATTGTATTTATTCATTCCAGTATGTCAAAACCATGAAGTAGACCAGCGTAGTCAGCTACGCTGATGAAAGTTATGGGCACTGTATAGTAGTGTCTCACTGTATAGTAGAGTCGCCAGTCCAACGGACATCAAACTTGGTTGAAATACTGCACATGTTGAAAATTGGTTGCCTCTGGTGGAAATGTGATTCACTAGGCCAGACATAAGAGAAAGGTTGTGTAGGCCTCAGAGGCCGATGGTCAAGTTATTGGGCCATACTGTTTGGCTTGTGCTGTAGCAGCAACATTTCTAGTCATTGCTGTATTAGCAATGACAGTTTATAGCACTTGAATTAAGAAAACCTAAGTAGTTGGGAAGAAAAAGTTTAAAAAAAAAAAAGTTTTCTACGTCATCTTTAAAAACACTATAAAGGATTTTGAATATGGGGACAATTTCTCCAGAATTCAATTTAGGGACAATTTCTCCAGGGGACCATTTCTCCAGCAGCCACCCAGAGGCCTTAGTTTTGCCCAGATTCTTTGAAGGCATTAAGCTAAGGAGGAAGGGCAAATAGCGATAGAACTTCATCAGTTATTTAATTTTGACGATACTTCTTGATTACCTTTTCTTTTTTTAATTGAAGTCACTAGGGTAAAAGACTAGGTCACTTTGGAAAGCACAATTCTCTCTACATATTTCTTTTTCGTGTGAAGTTTGGTATTTTTATTTGTAATGTTAGGATGACAATTCAGAACCTATGATTGCATATACAAATTTTGCGGTCAGGTTGCTTTGTATCTTGAAAACTGTTAATTTATTTATTTATTTATTCATTTATTTATTTATTATTTTTTTGAAATTCAAAAAAGGGTGATGTAAAGCAGATGAGTTTACACACCATTACACACCAGGCGACTCTCAGGACTATCAGTCCTTTGATTTCAAATGCCAAGATTAAATAACGAAGAGAGAGAAAGAATTTTAGAGATGCGTGAAAGCGGACTTTGTCAAAGTCACGTGGCCATACGCTTTAACGTAACAAGGCAGGACAATTTCCTCCGTCAACGTCACTTGCTTAGCCGTTTCGTGACGGCGCAATCTACGACGTCGGTAGTTATAGGCAATCGCGGAGGGACTGTCAGCTGAAATACAGTACGGAGACATCTTTTAGAGCAGGGAATTTCTTGCAGGCAGCCGTACCGTGGTGTGGTGCTGACAGAGCATCACCGTAGGGAACGTCGGCAATGGGCTCAAAACAACATCAGAAGACGTTGGCGAGATGTTGCCTTCAATGATGAATCTTGTTTCATTCTTTCCAACGCCGATGGGCGTGTTCGCGTTTACCGTCGACGTAACGAACGTTACACGCGTAATTGTGTATTAGAGCATAACCGTTTTGGTGGTGGCGGTGTTATGGTTTGGGCGGCGATTAACTACACCTTTAAAACTGACTTGGTTGTCATAAATGGGAAATTACATGCTAGAGGGTATGTGGACCAAGTTCTTCGTCCTGTGGTCGTTCCCATTTTCCAACAACGTCCTGGTCTTATGTTTCAACATGATCATGCTTGACCCCACACGACTAGGCTCACCAGAAATTTCCTCAGGGGCAATGGTATTTATGTTTTACTATGGCCTGCTCAATCTCCAGACTGCAACCATATTGAGCACATGTGGGACGTCCTTGGACGTCGTTTGCGTCGATGAACTGACAAATGCTTCCCATGAAGAATGGTTTCGAGTTCCACACTATCCGTTTCGTAATTTGTGTGGATCCGTGGGACGATGACTTCAGGCAGTGATAGCAAGTCAGGGTGGTCATACGCGGTACTGACGACATTGTGTTGGCGAGTTTGTTTAAACGTCTGTTTCAGCTGAATGTCGGGCACTTAAGCTGAGGTATCAGGTGAAAAATGTCGAAATGAGGTGAAAAATGTCGAAATATTCCCATAGTTTATTTCTTAAGTCTAAGAATCGTGAAATATATGTTTAGTTTATAAATATGGATGTGCAAAGGCAGGTGAAGCGTTTTTTATGGACGTCAGTATATAGTAGTAAGAGTATGACCTGCAAAGACAAATACAAAAGAAGGTCTTAGAAACTAGATCTATCTACAATGTTGATAAAGTGCTAAAAAATATTTCTTATCTTTACCGTAAGACAATACATGACAAAAATGAATTATTCTTACCGCAACAGTACAAGTTGTTTTCTTCCCAGGTAAAATGGAAGAAGTAAAGATGATGACGAGGTACAACAATGCAAAAATACCTCTCTGACTTGTGAAGTACAGAGGGAGAGTGCCGAGCAGTGAACAATGTTAGTAAAATAGCAGCAAATAAAAGAGTGGGCAGTAAAAGAGCGGGAAAGAAAAACACGGACAACTTGCACACAGCATCCTAAAAAGTACTCACAAGCGTACATATACAAATACAAGGGCATACACATGATATGGAATTGCATAATCAAAATAAAACCCTGGTTACAATTGTACTTGAGTTTTTCGCTGATAGTGCAGAGACCTCAAGTGTTTTCGACTGCTTTCTCTGCGCCATTTGTATGGAAAGATCACAGAACAATTTCAAACTGCGTCCGTAAACAAAGCATGAATGGATATCTCTATGACAAAGACTTTGAATTTTATGAATTCTAGATATTTCTTTTTTTCTGCACGTCAGCCAAGGGTAGATCCAGGGAACGGGTCCGGGCATCTGGATTCCCCTCCCCTCCCCCCGGAAAATTCTAAGAATGGTAAAGAATTCTTTACTTTTACAAAAAGGAACTGTTTTTACGAACACAGACGAACTACCGGTGCTTACATTATCTTCCGCTAGGTGGCATTTTTCAAATACATAACCTATCTGATATTGGCATTCTGGGTACAGAACCGAACTATTTTTCATGACGGGAATCAATGCAACGAGTTTCAAAATAAAATATACGTTAACTCTCTAAAACCTACCTTGTACGATTCATCCACGCAAGGTTAGCTACCATATAACCTATAAGCCCGTATCAGCTTAGGAAAAATCCCCGGTACAAGCCCAGCAAGGTGGGGATGTTATTCTTATTGTCAGTCTGTTGCAAAAATCCCGGTTTTCCCCATGTCTATATTTAGAAACTGGCTACAGAGATTTGGAGTAAACAAGTGGTATTCTAAAAAGGTATTTCCCCGTTTGAAATCATTTGTCTTTTAGGACATTTTGTAGCAAAAAGCTGGCTTGATTTTTCCACAGACGTATTATTTAATGCCATTTTCGCCTGCACTTTTTAAGCGGCAATTTATGCAGCGAGTAATAAATATAATTATGTCCATTTTTTATCAAGTGATGCGTCATAGCAGACAGGTCAATCTTCGAAGAATATGACATGCCAAGACAACGCCGGTGCATATAATTTTTCTGCACATGTCATATTCTTCGAAGATAGACATGTCTGTTATGACGCATCACTATCATGTACGCAATGCGTAAATTGAAGCTAAAAAATAGCAAGCGGAAAATGGCTATAAACAATACATGTACGTCTGTGGAAAATCAAGCCAGTTTTTCGCTATGAATTTCTTAAAAATATAATAATTTCAAACGTGAAAAATGATCTTATGAAATATCATCGTTTACTGCAAATCTCTGTATACAGTTTGTAAATACAGACACAGCACTTCATGTTTGCCAGCAGTAATTAATGATTGGAATTTCCTGCCAGATGAAATTAAGAACGCGGAATCATTGCCATCCTTTAAATATTGTTTATACGTAGATAAACCTTGTCCACGGAAGCTTTAGTTTTTTGGCGACAGGAAAATTTAAATTATACATGCCAGATTTCGCAACAAATGCAGCTTTCTCGACAAGTATCTGTACTTAAAAAAAATGATGCGCCACTTTGTAGATGAGGTACAGTGGAAACGACCCAACACAACTTTTTGGAATGTCCTTTTTATAATAACCAGAGAATTAGTCTAAGCCTCTTTATTAACACTATAACAAGACTTACACTCCAAATCATTCTATTTGGGGAAGAAAACCTTAACCTGTTTAATTTAAACATATTTTATTCTACAAAAGTACAATATACATAAACAACACATTACATACAAACAAATATTATCCTGCAGAAATGGTTTGGAACGAAAGCAAAGCTTATAGAGTTCCTCTCCAATTTCCGGTTATTGCATGTATAAAGTACGATATAAAAAAGAAGTCTAGAACACACATGGAAAAAAGAAAAGAGATAGAGAAAAATTAAGAGGAACAGATGGGTGTGGATTGTTGGGTCTACTGTTGAAGATGTTACCTAATAAGAAACCATATATAGAGACAATAAATCTTACAACCTGACCGTCAGTACTACGTAAGTGTTTCTTAGTGAAGCTTATAAAGATGAAGAAAAGAATGCTTGGTAAGAATGATTGGATAAATAATATACTAAGTAAGATTATTTAGGTATTATACAATAGATCTATACCAACTATTATACATACAAGAGAAAGAGGGAGAACACTTTGAATGTCTTTATCTACTGGAGAATACTGTATTGTCACTGTGAAGGCAAGAGAATCAATACACTAAAGAGTAAATCTTCCACTTGCACGGATATAATATGCACTGCAGCAAATATTCTTTCATTATCATGCAGGCTAAGACTTTCATCTCCATATAGGATGATTCGAAGTGAAACTCTTGCAATATTGTTTACACTTGCGTTTAAATGATTTCTTACATCATCATAAGTTGGACATTTTAGAAAGAAATGTTCAGTTGATTCAACTGAGCCACATCTACAGAGTGGCGATTGCACTAAATTTTTCAAGTAAAGGTGATGATTGAGAGAACTACACCTGTTGCGCACCTAGCATGGATTATCTGAATTCTTCTTTCGCCGAAGAAATATAGTTGTCTTGGAGTAGGTTTGGAAAGGTTCAAATAATGCTTAAACGATGCCAGTGATTCTGTGTTTTTAATCGCCACCGGTAGGGAATTCCAATCATTAATTTCAGACGGCTGAAACGAATTATTTTACGAGCTAGTTCTGCAAGCAATGGTTCGCAAATTATTTGGTCTACGCAGATTATAAGCTGATTAATTACCAACCGTTGGGGGGGAGGGACAAGAACATTAAGATAATTTGGAGAGAGTCCATTTACCATTTTGTAGAACTGAACCAGCTTATGTCTTCGCCTTCTTTCGCTTAAAGTTTCCCATCCAATTACCTAATTTAGATCAGCAATAGCCACGAGTTTAGTACAACCTGTAACTATGCGTGCAGCTTCATTTTGAATTTTGTCTAGTTGATCCTTTAACCCCTGAGACAGATTATCCATATAACATCACCATACTCCAAAATAGGCCCAATAAATAAAAAGTAAATCGTTTGAAGTGATAGTCGATCAAATCGTATTTTCAGATGCCGCATAACTCCAATTCTTTTCCATTCTTTTCCAACTAATTTATTGATATGGATATCCCAAGAACCGTCATTAGAAAGAAAAATACCTAAATGTTTGTGATTTGTAACTGACGGAATTTCAGTATTTGATATGTGAAGGCTTGGGTGATTAGGCTTAAGACGTTTGCGGGATATAACCAGCGATTCAGACTTTGCAGGGTTGAACTTGACCGGCCACTTCTGTGCCCAATTCGTAATTTTATCAATATCACATTGTAAAATACTTCAGACACCAACCGGATCATCCACAATCATTGATAAGCTTGTATCATCTGCGAAAAGCTTTACATTTGCCTGAATATCTTCGACGATATCATTTATATAAACTAGGAATAAAAGAGGTCCTACAATAGATCCTTGAGGGACACCGGCTTGCACATGGCCTAAGGATGAAACTCCTCCTGGTAAAATAACTCTTTGAAAACGATTTGTAAGATAATAAGAAAACCAAGATGATAGTTTACCACGGATCCCGGTCCTGTTCAACTTGAAAGGTAAGCCTTTATGCCAAACTTTGTCAAAAGCTTTTCTTATATAAAAAAAAACACAGCTCTAAATTCAAGCCCATCGCCTAAGGCTTTACATATACATGTATCACTATAAAGACTAGTTACTTGATTAACCGTGGAGTCGCCAGGCATGAAGCCGGACTGCGAAGGTGTGAAATAATTATCTATCAGGTGGTTATAAACGTGCTTGAATATGACGCGTTCGAATACTTTTTCAATGCTATTCAACAACGAAATAGGTCTGTAGTTGGATGGAAGAGAAGGATCACCGGATTTAAATATTGGACACACATTGGATATTTTCCATGAAGATGGAACTGTATTAGTATTTAATGAGTGATTGAACAAATCACATAAATGAGGTGCAATCTGTCTAGCAATTTCAATAAGAATTTTATTATTGATACCATCAGGCCCCGAAGCTTTTCTCAGTGATTTATAACATTCAATACTTCGAACGGCCTAATATTAAAGCAAAGAAGATAAACGGGTAATTTGTATCTGGAAGAGTACTTAAGGAATCATCTATATGTGATTGATTTGCAAAACAAGAGTTCAATACATCAGCTTTCTCATTTTCGTCAGTGACCATTGAATCGCTGGAATAATCAAAGAGAGGAGGGATTGACGATGAAGATGGAGAATTTGAAGACAAAATCGACTTTAAAGTTTTCCACCAATCTCGCGGGGATAGTAAACCAGATTTCAGTTTCGAAGACAAGTGATCGTAATAGTTTTCTTTAGTTTGTCGTATAAGTGATATTACTTCGTTTCTAACAGATTTGAATTTTGTCCAGTGGCTAGCTTTGTTCGATCCCTTAGCTTTTTTGTCTAATCTCTTACGATACCGAATTTTTCTTTTAATAGAACAGGTTATCCATGATGGTTCTTGGGGATTAATCCTAACAGTTTTGCTTGGAATCAACATACGAGTTTTATCCGTGATGACATTTGCAAAATTTTCAGCGTATGTGTCAATATAATCATTGTGTATAGAGCGCCAACTGAAATTAGCTAGACAACCTCTTAATTGGTTGTAATCGCCTTGGTCGTATTTCCAAATCGTACGTTGAATATTATTCAACTTAGGTTTTAGGAAATTAAAAACACCAAAGACAGGACAGTGATAACGCGTTATAAGACCAATACAATGAACCAAATTAAACTGGTTACACAGAGTTTCGACCTTACGAAATTGATTTTCGTTCATAATATTCAGATTAAAATCACCAGTAATTATAACATCAACAATATTCGAATTTATAGCAATATCTATAGAATCTTCAATGAGGGAAGTATAAGTCGAGTTAGAGTTCGGCGGTCTATTAAATACGCCATACAAAATGTTCCTATTATTAATAGACTTGATTTGTATCCAAATACACTCAAATCAACCAATTTTGAGATCATTTCTACGAATATAAGAAAGATTATTTTTTAAGTATAAAATTACACCACCATATCGGTCATAAGGTCTATCTTTTCGTTCCGGTGCATGGAAAGAAGAGAAAGGCAGTTCATCTGAAATTGTCATGTAACAAAGTCTCAGAAAATGAAACAATATCAAAAAATGAAAACTCTGCAATTAAGGTATCAAGCTTGCTAGCTATACTTTGGACATTGTAATGAACGGTAGAGAGATGATTGGGAAGATTAAGAAAATTGTATAAATCTGTACTGGACATACTATCTGAAGACTCGCTATGATGCGGACTAGGATTTGGATGGACATCGCCTGCTCGCAATATCAAAAGATGAGTCACTACCATCAAATAATAGGCTGTAAATAGTACGTTCTCTTCACAGCGTTTGCCTATCAATGATAGTTTTTTTTATTGTGGTGTAAAACCTGTTTGGTCAGAGATAACGACTGTTTAATATTCATTAGGACTGAATATGAATAGCACATTGTGCTAAGAACTGAAAAAGGGAAGAATATCAAAACAGTCTGGTGAAAATAAAGATGTGGACAACATGTAGGGTGGCTACAGATATACCTTTAAATTCTACAATTCATGTTACCGCGCCTAGTAAGTACAGGAGCAACATGTAGCAGCTCAACACATGTCTAAATCTATGTTCTTTACAATGTAACAGAGTTATGTTGTAAATCAAATCAAATAAAATCATATGACACTCCATACCATCAAGACAAAGAAGTAAACACATTAAAAATGAAAATTTGGGGGAAAATGATAAATAAATATAGCAATATAAGAAGGCTGCCAAAAGTCCAGAAAAAGTCGGGAAAATTGTAGTGTATGTATTAATTAATGTGATTATAAACAATAGCTAATATGCTTAAAGAATGCCTGATGAATGATGCTGACAAAAAAGTGTTCGACAAAGAATCAGAATATGATAGAGTAATGCTTTGAATAATCAAAAGCCTACAGACATGACAGTATTGCGTGAATGATATGATACACGATTCTAGTTGAAAAAATACTTCGAAATGATAGTTGAAAGGATACTTTGGAATGATAGTATTGGAACCCTTTAGGTAAATTGTACAAGTATAGTCTGAAAAATACAATGATATTAAAGAATCATATCGCTGTGAGTGTATCTTGTTCAAACTGTACGTTTTGTGTAGTTTGATCATGACCCACACCAGCCGCAAGTAAGGAATTTAAAATAGGAACTGCTAGAGTCAAGGAAATAAGTAAAATATAATAAAACTAACAATATAACCCTAAATATATACATATACACACGCAAACAAAAAGAGTAAAAAACAATTTTACTTAATCTGTTTGATAACCAAAGAATATTTTCTGCCGTGCATACATATATCCGTGACAAAGTAATGTTAAAACGTCACAGAAACCAGTAGCCAACAAGAAACCAGAGAAGCCACTCCCGAAAAGTCCAGTTAAATCTCCAAAAAAGGCCCTCTCAGATCGCCTTCCAAAGGGGTCTGATGACCATATACAACAGCACAACCGCTTCCAATGTCTTGATGAAGACATGGAGGCGGATACAGACCAAGCAGAACAAAATACAAATAAGCAAGTTCGTATCATCAAATTGAATAAGAGATGAATCAATACATACTTCCATTGTTCTATGGTATCTTCTTAACCCTAAATTTAGTGATGACTAATAACATTCTGCAATGGAATTGTCGAAGCATCAAAGCTAATGTTGAGGAATTAAACCTTCTCATTAATGAACAAAAACCAGTAGCAGCTTGTTTACAGGAAACATTTCTCAAAGACTCCGATAACTTTACTTTAAAATATCACTCTTGTTATTTTAAACACTTTAATAGTAATGATAAAGTTTCCGGAGGTGTTGCAGTGATTGTGAACAACAATGTTCCACACCGTTCTGTCAAGCTTGACACTACTCTTCAAGCTGTCGCGGTAAATGTTTCCTTTAAGAAGACCATTACGTTGTGTTCTATTTATCTTCCCCCTAGCTTACCATTTGATATAAAAGAACTTGATCATCTTATAGATCAATTACCACAACCATTCATTTTAATGGGAGATTTTAATTCCCATCATACATTATGGGGATGTACAGACACAAGTAACAAGGGCCGAATCATTGAAGAATTTATTACAAAACATGATCTTGCATTGTTAAATGATAATTCTTCAACCTATCTTCATCCTGCTACTGGTTCTTACTCATCTTTAGATCTTACTATATGCAGCCCTGGAATTGTTCCAGACTTTAACTGGAAGGTTGATGATGACCTTCATGGAAGTGATCATTTTCCGATTCAGGTATCGGAAGTAGGACCATCAATACAGGAGCGTCCAGAACGGTGGAAGCTCCATAAGGCAAATTGGGAAAAATTCAAGCTTCACTGCGAACAATCAATTTATCCCACTGCTTTTGATGATTGTGAAAATCCTGCAGAACTTTTCACCTCCTTACTTTATTCGGCTGCTGAAAAATCAATTCCTCGGACATCGACAAATCCAAAGAATCCAAGCAAGCCATGGTTTAACGATGATTGCAAAAAGGCTATAGTTGAGCGAAAGTCTGTTCTCAGACAATTTAATCTGCGACCGACTCGAGAAAATCTTTCAAAGTTCAAAATTGCACGTGCAAAAGCACGACGAACTATCAAGCAAAGTAAACGTGCGTCTTGGCGACAGTACGTATCTAGATTAAATTCTAGATCGTCTGTCAAAAAGACATGGGAAATGATTAGAAAAATTAATGGGAAAAGCTCCTCGTTAAATGTCGGGCACTTAAATTCGGATGATGGTGTTGTCACATCCAAAGCAGATATTACCAATGTCTTGGCAGAAACTTTTCCAGAGAAGTCGTCTTCCTCAAACTATACGACAACATTTCGAAAATTCCAAGACATCAAAGAAAAAACTAAATTGAATTTCAAGTCAAATAATACAGAGCATTACAATAAGAATTTTACTTTGAAAGAACTCAAAAAAGCTCTAAAGAAATGCCATGATACTGCTGTTGGATGTGATGACATCCATTATCAGTTTTTAAAACATTTACCATTTCGATCCCTTGAGTGTTTATTGGGTATATTTAATCAAGTCTGGCATACTGGTACTCTTCCAGATTCCTGGAAAGAAGCAACAGTAATTCCCATACCAAAACCAGGTAGAGACTCTACGAATCCTGCAAACTATCGCCCTATAGCCTTAACAAGTTGTATTTGCAAAACCATGGAAAGAATGGTTAATGATCGCCTTGTTTGGTTTCTAGAGAAAAACAATCTTATTGCTACCGCCCAATGCGGCTTTCGTAAACAAAGAGGCACTCTTGACCACTTAGTTCGCTTCGAAACTTTTATTCGCGAAGCTTTTATTAAAAAGGAACATGTTGTTTCTGTATTTTTCGATTTAGAGAGTGCGTATGATACCACATGGAAGTATGGAATCATGAACGACCTCCATGATTTCGGTATAAGAGGTCGTCTTGCTTATTTCATTTCGGCATTTTTGAATGAACGTGAGTTTAGAGTCCGGGTAGGAAATACTTACTCCAACCCCCATGAACAGGAAATGGGCGTTCCCCAGGGAAGTATTCTTTCCGTTACACTCTTTAGTGTCAAAATAAACAATATCGTTAAGTCTGTTTGTCCTGGTGTGGAATGCTTTTTATATGTTGACGACTTCTGCATTTGCTATAGGTCTAAGCATATGCATACCATTGAACGGCAGTTGCAACAAGTTTTAAACAACTTAGCCAAATGGTCAGGAGAAAATGGTTTTAAATTTTCAAAAACCAAGACCAAATGCATGCATTTCTGCCAGTCAAGAAAGTTTCATTTGGACCCAGAACTTTATTTAGATGATGTACAAATTCAAGTCGTCCCTGAATTCAAATTTTAGGTCTTTTATTTGACTCTAAGCTGTCGTTTATTCCTCACATCAATTACCTTAGCAATAAATGCCAAAAAGCTCTTAATCTCTTACGTGTTGTCTCCAGTATGGACTGGGGAGCCGACAAAAAAGTCCTTTTGAGACTTTATAGAACACTCGTCCGTTCAAAGTTAGATTACGGCTGCATTGTATATGGCTCAGCGCGGAAATCGTACCTTCGGAAATTGGATTCTATCCATAACCAAGGTTTACGCTTAGCACTTAGCGCCTTTAGAACATCTCCTATCAATAGTTTGTATGCAGAGGCAAATGAACCATCTTTAAATTTACGCAGGAAGAAACTTTCCTTGCAATATTACTTAAAATTAAAGTCAAATCCCACCAACCCCACGCATAAAGCAGTATTTAAACCACTGTACAAGGATGAATTTCGAAAGAGAGAAAAAGTAATACCACCTTTTAGTTTGCGCTGTGAAGCAGATATGAACTGTCTTGATTGCGATCTGGAGGATGTAGCACAACATAAAATCTCTGAAGTTCCTTTATGGACTTCTAAAAGACCAACCTACATATATAATCTTGCTTCAGACAAGAAAGCTACGACAGATCCTATGATATTTAAAAATAAATTCCTTGAAATAAAAGAACAATACTGCCTTCACGAAGAGATATATACTGATGGTTCTAAAGATGGAGACAAAGTTGCTGCAGCTGCCGTGCTCGATGGCGAGTTATATCAGTTTCGGCTTCCTAATAATTCTTCTATTTTTTCTGCGGAGTTAAAAGCAATCGACCTTGCTCTCAACCATATTCAACAAGACGCTTACTGGCGCTATGTTATCTTTGTAGATTCTTTATCTGCCATGCAAGCACTTGAGGGTGAGAAAACAGACAACCCATTAATAGTCAGTCTCCTTGAAAAATTATCAGGAATCTGTGAAAAAGCCGATATTGTTTTCTGTTGGCTCCCTAGCCATATTGGTATCAGTGGCAATGAAGAGGCAGATAAAGCTGCCAAGGAGGCATTGTCACTGGAAGTTTTACCTTTTAAAGTTCCTTTTACTGATTTTAAGCCATTAGTGAATGATTTTGTTCAAAATGTATGGCAGCAATCCTGGCATGATCCAGTAAACCAAAATAATAAGTTGTTTACAGTGAAGCCAGCTCTTGGCGAGTGGCTTCCAGGGTTGCGGACAAGTCGCCGCGAGGAAATTATATTGGCCCGTCTTCGCATTGGTCATACATATTTGACGCACTCGTTCCTCCTCAAAGGAGAAGAAGCACCTCAATGCATTTCCTGCAATGCACCTCTTACTGTTCAACACATACTTGTAGAATGTATAGACCTTGCACCTACAAGAGACAGGTTTTTTCATGTTGATAGTATGAGCAATTTATTTGATACTGTAAAGTTAGAGTTTATTTTTGACTTTTTGAAAGAGGTAAATCTCTATAAAAAGATATAATTTTAGGTTCTATTGACCATCTGCTTTTTATACAAAAAGCCAGTAATAATTATTTCCTCTTAGTGTTTACACAGTATAGATTTTAATCTTATTTCGTAACCTTGCAGTATATCAAATAAAAAGAATTTCATTAATTGTAAGTGCGCCCAATATGACCTTTGATGTCGACGGGCCATAAAACTTCATTCATTCATTCATTCATTCATCAAATTTAAAATTGTCGCCTGCAAACTCTTTCAATTTGGACCAGTCCAAAATTTGTCGTTTGGGAAAGGGTTAAATCCCGGTTTTCCCAATATCTATATTTAGAAACTGTCTACAGAGATTTGCAGTAAACAATATTTTTTTCATAAAATAATTTCCTCGTTTGAAATCATTATATTTTCAACAAATCTGTAGCGGAAAAACTGGCTTGGTTTTTCCACAGAAGTACTATTCATTATGCTACTTTGCGTAATAATATTTAACCAGTGCAGGATGGTGATGCGTCATAGCAGACAAGTGAAATCTTCGAAGAATACTGACATGCGCAGCCAACGTGGAAAAATGCCTTTGAAAAATTGTGGGAGAAAGAGAAAATGCTGGTTTACATTTTTTTTCATCTGTGTTTTCTATCCTTCAAAATTCAATAGGCTTTCAAGTGGGGTGAGTCGCTTTAGTCTAGAAAAAGACCAAAATTACTGCGATTTTAAGGTTGCTTATGCCCAGAATGTCTCAGTAAAAGAAAACATTCTTTATCAAAGATCAGACTGCACGTTCGTGTTCCTGCAGTTTGATGTAGATCTACACTGGGCAAAAGGGCAACTAAAGGAGTGAAAGGCCCTAAAGGGTTACATTTGGTAGATCTTTATGATTTGGCTTCGACCTGTCTTTTAAATTAAAACATAGTTGGAATGGGATAAAATGCTGGTTATCAGCACTTTCTCCCTTTCCCACGATGTATTCAAGAGAAGCCGTCCCGTAAAACACGGAATTATTTGGTAAAGGGTTAAAAACCGTGACCTTTCAAAGTCAGTATCTGAATAGCTAGAGAACAAAAAAGTATTTTCGCACTTTTTTATGGTCTAAAGGAGGAAACTTATACTGCAATAATAAGAGTCAATTACAATATAATTGATTTCCCTTGTTCCATCCAAAGCGAAAACTTGATTTGTCAAGTTCGACAGTTACATATATCCGACTTTAAATTTTTAGCGGTTAATGTATATACACGCGAAGTAAAAGCGATGGTCACCACTATCAAACAACCAGAAATTTTTGCCCCGAACGCAGAGTACGTTGAAGAAGTGTTGTAATCGGCGTTGGGTGGACTCACGACCAGTTGCCCGGCTAGCTCAGTTGGTAGAGCTGCAATACTAGTGTTCCGGGGGCCGTGGGTTCGAGTCCCACGTCGGGCACACTTTTCTCCTCTGATTTACTTCATTAGCGACGAAGTCAATTGGTGAGCGCGGGTATGCGGCACCGGCGGTCCGTGGGGACCGGAGGGGGAGTTGTTGACTCCCAAGAAATCAGGAGGGGGAGGAGTATTGTAATCGGCGTTGGGTGGACTCACGACCAGTTGCCCGGCTAGCTCAGTTGGTAGAGCTGCTGTACTAGTGTTCCGGGGGTCGTGGGTTTGAGTCCCACGTCGGGCACATTTTTCTCCTTTGATTTACTTCAGAAGAAAAGATTGCTATGTATCTAGTCAGTAAAAAATGCATCAGAATTTACAATTAATATATTTAGATCTAAAGCAGCAATGATATAGATCTATCCAAAATCGCGTCGTATTTTAGTTGCTTTACTAAATGCTGCAAATTTATAAGGGAGGCGACTCTTATTAAAAGTTGATCGGTAATTGGGGTATAGCTAAACAGCGAAGGGAACTTCCTTTCGCGAAAGGAGGATAGTGTCCACGAAAGAAAGATTATTTACTATGAAATATGGGATTAATACTTAAAAGAAAGGTTTCTTTGTCACATTTAACATATTTTCTTGATACGGATAAAATTTACACTTTGAATTCAGGTATTTTAAACCAAATCATCATGTATTTGCATCGCCCGAAGCCTGTGGCTTTACACAGCGTTGTTATTGAGCGTTCAATTAGATATCGTGAAAAGTTTTTTGGTTCGGAAACGAATAAAATTAAAAAATGAAAACGATGCCTATTATACTACACATGTACTGATGATGTATTTGAATACTTAGCGTTATTTTGTTACTCTTCCACTCGTCACAACTCGGCCGATTCCGTACCTACATCTAACCTCGTCTGTATAAAGGTCCGTTTATACAGAGCGCGAACGCGAACGCGTCCAACGCGAACACGAACGCGAACGCGACTTTTGAGCAGTTTTGCCATTCAAATAGAGCAGGAACCCGAACGCGGAAAACCGTCGACGGCTTTCGAGGCGGCTCGTCTTTTTCTTGCTGTGAGAGATAAAATTTGGTCATTTGGAATCATGGCGCAGGTAGAGTCAGACACGGAGGAGATCATAGTACTGTATTTGTACGCAAAACAACGGAGGAAGAGAAAGAGGCGTGTGTCAGTGCACGAAATTTTACAGAGAAGAAGTGAATTTGGAGAGTACCACCACCTCGTACAAGAACTACATTTTCATCATGCATGATTCTTTTCAATTTCAAGAATCATGGCTTCTGTCTTGTCCATTGTCTTGTCCATTCTTCTCCAAACTTCACAAGCAAAGTAGACTGACGCTAGTGCCTAGCTTTTCCTTGGAGCGGTCAGGCGTACAAGTTTCTATTTGTGGAAATGATGCAAGGGAAGTACCTGCTGATTGGTTGATAGCAAAAAAGCCGCGCGACCTTCTCAGAAAATTCGGTCTGGGGGCAATCAAGGCGGTCGTTCGCGCGAACAAATATTTGTTCGCGTTCGCGTTCGCACTCTATTTGAACGGTTCCTCTACAAATGACTAAAATATTCCAGAACGAAAAACCGCGTTCGCTTTCGCGTTCGCGTTCGCGCTCTGTATAAACGGACCTTAAAGGAGGCTTCCATTTTGAACTACCAATCACATGGCGGCGCCCCTGTAGATCGCTTAGCAACGATATGAACAACCACTGTGAAGTTATTCACTTCTATTGATCTGTCGATGAAAGCTCCCAACGGAATTGATAAACCACGCTAAAAATTGAATGTACAAACTGTTTGCCGACTGAAATATTCTTAGAAAGATAACGACAGCAAAATTTACTCATGTTTACTTTTTTAAGAGGAGCCTTACAATTTCAATAACGGTGAAGGGGCGTGCTTCCGGAGATGTGCGAAGTGTACCGTGTAGGTGCACATCAAGCTACGTGATACAGCCGAGGGATTTGATCACCAGATCACCCGAGGTATGCCGAATGGTTACTCTTCGTGTTGTTTGGGGGGGGGGCAAGTTTTTTCGTCCCCATTTTTTTCGTCACTTTAGACGTTTCGTCCAGTTTTATAATTGTAATATGTACTGTGTGTCCCAAATGTTTTGTGGGAGTGGACAAAATATCTATTAATTCAACAGTTATCACCAGACACTCCACACCAATGCAAAGAAAAAATGAAGATGTACAAGAAAAAAATGATAACAACAGCTGATAATTGTAGGAAAAATGGCAAAACACACAAAACATAATCTGAAAAACAAACTAGAATGGTCATAACCTGAACACAGTTTATGAGTTGGTTACAAGTATGCAGACATTAGATATCTACGAACGAGCAAATAATGAAATGTATGACATAATGGTATGACAAGTGTTATAGTAAGGCTGACATTATCAAAGTTCTAAAGGAAATGTAAGCTCATCATTGTATGTACTTGCTTGAAAATCCTATTATAATAGTAGAATGTGACTATCTGTCTGCAATATAACACACAAAAGGTAAACGATACAAATCTCCCATACAATAATGGATGTAAAATGTACACATAAAGGTATTCAACCAAATTTTTACCTATTGTGTTACTCATCATAGTTCTACTCTTTCCAGAATTTTTAATATCTTAATACATGTATAATTATTCTGACAGAGTGAAAAAGTAAATCGAGTCAGAAGTTTAAACACATATCAGTAAAACCATATAATGACAGTGTTGTCAACATTTATACTTCGGCACTCTGCTGTCTTAAGCCACAGCTAGACGACTTGGATTGGAAATTAGCAACATACAGACATTAAAACAGAACGAATGGGGTACACCTTTTTATAGATACATATTACCGAAGATCAATGGAACAAGCATAGAGTGCAGAAGCGGACCTTTAAGTACAATTCATAACGGATTGACTAAGTAGACTGACAATCAGCAAATGAAATAGCATCAAAACAGCTGTTCAGATGATAAACATTCAGATAAACTGATAAAATAGATCGAATTCATACCAAAACTAACCAAGCTGACAGACAGACAGACAGAAAGACAGACGGACGGACGATGTTCTCGTAATACACATAAACAAAGCCATGGTAATCGATGTAAGAACTAGGCAAAATCAGCAAGATAAATCAAAGTATAACATCAAAACAGCTGTTCAGTTGATAAACATTCAGATGGAGTTATAGAATAGATCGAATACATACCAAAACTAACCAAGCTGACAGACAGACAGACATACAGACGGACGGACGGACGGACGGACGGACGGACAGACAGACAGACAGACAGATGGTCAGACAGACAGACGGACGGACAGACGGACGGACAGACAGACAGTCAGACAGACGGACAATGTTCTCATAATATACACAAACAAAGCCATGGTAATCGATGAAAGAACTAAGCAAAATCAGGAAGATAAATCAAAGTACTGCTAATTAAAGGTGTTTTTTTTTTTACAAACAAAAAATCACAAATTAATCTACAGTGTGGATCAAAGATCGGAATGAATGCTGTGCACAATCCGATTCCGATTTACACTTATCCAATCAGTAATTTGGCCAAACCACCGCAAGGGTACTTTGTCAAAATGCTTCACATAATAACCTACAATGTAGATCCAAAATCAGATCGAACGCTACGCTCAATTCGATTTCGATACATGTACTATCCGAAAAATTCGGTTTTCTTACGATCTTTACAATACGAAGCCATAGTAAGCGGTTTAAGAATTAGCAAATATCACACTTGCCAGTCAACAGTCTATTAGTACCTTTGCCGCACAATGCCGACTGTTACCGACACTGGAAAAGAAGCCTTTTGATAATATTTTGATAACATCGACGGAGAAGGAGAAAATGCTGGTAATAGCATTTTCTCCTTTTTCCAAAATGTTCTCAACCCTATCAAAGAAAGATTACACCATCTGAGCCATAAAACAATTGTCGTCTGCAAATGCTTTCAATCTGAAAAAGACTAGAATTTTGTCGTCTGCTAAAGGGTTAAACAATCACAAGATTAACAGACTTACAAACTTACATTCAGCCGTAATAATTTTACAAAGATTTCACCTTTGATTTTTTATATGATGAAGCAGCAAAACATGCCACCAAATACATATCATTACAAAATGGTTCAGTACTACAAATCTCTGATTTACAAAGAAAACCAACATGAAACAGTAAGTCATGATACTGGGTAGATCAAGATTGCATACATGAAGAAAGACAACATTCGATTAATTCCCCTGCCATAAATGCATTCATGCATTTCATAATCATATACCATAATACTATATAACCTTTGCCCGTCGAATAAAGTCTGTGTCTGTATCAAGTGGAGTGCAGAAGGGTGATCAGACTGCACTTGTGTGCCATATGATCCCACCCGACACCACGTTCACACCAATGCTGATATCAATCAAAAATTGCCGATTAAATAGAAATGTATGAACTCCATGCTAGTGATTGTTGAAAATATGCATTGCACTGGACAAGAATCGGTTCGATCATGTATTTATACTGGTGAAAAAAGAAAAGCAGTCATGTAATAACACGATAATAAGTAACACATGAATAATGGAACTGTGAATACGAAATAAATATTTATAGAATATGAATTTGACTCCGCTTCCTCAGAGCGCCACAGGAGAGAGAAATATCGCTCATAATGAGACGACGTTTCCCCTCCCACACTGCTTCAGAACAAGCAAACCAAATATATTTCTCCACCAAATTAGACCCTCTGAATGAATAATATGAATTATTAAAAACATTTTTATAACGTAGAGGGAACACCCACACAGTAATTCTATGTGAATACTATCGATAAAGGTAATAGATTGTTATTGGGTTGTATAGTTCCAAGATCAGACCGCATATTATGTGCGGTCCGATCCGGATCTACACACCCCAGACACTCATCGAAGTAAAAACTATAATGACTGAAGTGCTGAGTTAATTGAGTCTTTTAATATCCAAGACAATCACTAATCGGACCAATAACACTATAATGTTATGCGGAGACATGCATCGAAGACTTGAGCCGTTCGAGGTCTCGGTGTGACTCCAGCCGATGAATTTTCAATTGCTTGTCTTTCACAATAATAGTACCGTCACTTGTCCAAGTGCTGAGAATAAGTTTGTCTTTCACTAGTTTTCTCGTTTGAAAGAAAATGTTGTCTCTTGTAGCTGTTAAGTTCTCATTCACATACACGTTAGTAAAGCCACTGGCTCTCAGCTTTGACTTGTTCTTCAACACCTTCTGTCTAGCCCTATAGCTCGTAAACTTGATGATTATATCGCGCGGTCTGGACGTCTGGTTACTACTAGTAGTTCCTCTTGGTCTACCCAATCTATGACAGCGGTCTATGTCACATAATGCAATGTCACCTCCTATCGCTGTGGTCACTTGTATCACTTTCTCGTCCACAGATTCGTTGTCAGTCTCGGAAATGCCTGACATGCGGAGACAGTTGCGTCTGCTATATTGCTCAGCTCTGTCAACTTTCAATTCCAGTTCCTCAACCCGGCGCCTCAGCTTAGCATTTTCATCCGAAAGTGAAGCAATTTTCTCATTAAGACTACTGACAACACCTTCCACAATCTCAGATACTAATGCTGGTAGCTGATTTTCAAAAGAGCTCCTTAATAAATTGCTTATTTGTATCGAATTTTCCTCACTAAGAGTGATCTGTGTTGGGGCGCTGCCAGCTTCTGGTTCCTCGGCAATAGGGAAGCTCGAACCGTCAGCATCAATTATCGGTTTTGTTTTCTTAAGATCAGTTTGATCCGCTGGCGAAGACAATGGGCGTTTCTTTTTTGGATTGGTCTGTGGGGTCGATTTGTTACCACTCATTGTGCCTTTAACAACTTTGGACAGTATACTTTTGAAATTTTTCGACAGGCGCCTGGGGTAGTACAGTCTCGTGCACAAGTAATACAAAGCAGTATAAAGGGTTCACTGACGCGGAACAATCGAAGATAAGAGAATATCGTAAACTGACCAAAAATTCAAGAATTCAGCCTCAAGTCCGCCCACAGAGTTCTTGCATTCAAACATCTGATATTAATGTACAATCCTTCACGTCTTCTGTAGCACACAACTCACAAAATCACCTCCATAAATCAACATTCAAGACCACTCGTTGTAAACAAAACTAATCTTCCATAACCGGAACCGGAAATATCCTCTCTCTCATAACAAACTTCATAGCACTGCCCGGTGGTAACCTACACAATTTACAGTATTTTCAGTTTTTGCGCCTGAATATCATGTGGGAATGTTATGTGATCAATAACATGGGACGTGGGATCTTTATCGATTGAATTATACAATGACATATTCGATTTCACACACACCAAAACAAGAGGGCCATGATGGCCCTGGGTCGCTCACCTGAGTCAATAGGCGAAATTCACTCAACGTGCCTTATCCAATTTCTGACCAATTGTCAGGTCAATTGAGCTTAAAATGTGGCCTCTAGAGCATCCACAAGGAATTTCCGTAAGTTGACCTAGTGACCTAATTTTTCACCCCACGTGACCCAATTTAGAACTCATCAAAAAATTTATCAAGACAAACATTCTGAACAGTTTTCAAGTTAATTGAGCAATAAATGTGGCCTCTAGAGTGCCCACAAAGTGTTTGTTTAATTTGACCCAGTAACCTAGTTTATGACCCCAGCTGACCCAATTTCAAACTCACCCAATATTTCATCAAGACAAACATTCAGACCAACTTTCAAGTCAATTGTGCATGAAATGTGACCTCTAGAGTGCCCTAAAGGTATTTCTTTAATTTGACCTAGTGACCTAGATTATGAGCCCAGGTGACCCAATTTTGAACTCATCCTAGATTTCATCAAGACAAACATTTTAAGCAATTTTCAAATCAATTGAACGATAAATGTGGCCTCTAAATTGCCCACAAGGTATTTCTTTAATTTGACCTAGTGACCTAATTTAAGACGCCACATGACCCAAATTCAGACTCATGTAGGGTTTATCAAGACAAACATTTGGACCAATTTTTAAATCAATTGAGAAATAAATGTGGCCTCTGGAGTGCCCTCAAGGTATTTCTTTATTTTGACTAAGTGACCTACTTTATGGCCCCAGGTGACCCAATTTCAAACTCATCCGATATTTCATCAAGACAAACATTCTGACCAATTTTCAAGTCAGTCGAGCAAGATATGTGGCCTCAAGAGTGACCACAAGGTATTTCTTTAATTTGACCTAGTGACCAAGATTATGACCCAGATGACCCAATTTTAAACTCATCCTAGATTTTTTCAAGAGATTTTATCAAGACAAGCATTCTGAACAATTTTCAAGTCAATTGAGCAATAAATGTGGCGTCTAGAGTGCCCAAAAGGTATTTCTTTAATTTGACCAAATGACCTAGTTTATGACCCCAGGTGATCCAATATCAAACTCATCTGATATTTCATCAAGACAAACATTCTGACCAATTTTCAAGTCAATTGAGCAAGAAATGTAGCCTCTAGAGTGCCCTCAAGATATTTCTTTAATTTGACCTAGTGACCTAGTTTATGATCCCAGGTGACCCAAATCCGAACCCATTTGAGATTTTATCAAGACAAACATTCTTACCAAATTTCAGGTCAACTGAGCAAAAAATGTGGCCTCTACAGTGCCCACAAGGTATTTCTACAATTTGACCTAGTGACCTAGTTTATGACCCCAGGTGACCCAAATCCAAAGCCATTCGAGATTTTATCAAGACAAAAATTCTGACCAAATTTCAGGTCATTTGAGCAATAAATGTGGCCTCTAGAGTGCCTACAAGGTATTTCTTTAATTTGACCAAATGACCTAGTTTATGACCCCAGCTGATCCAATATCAAACTCATCTGATATTTCATCAAGACAAACATTCTGACCAATTTTCAAGTCAATTGGGCAAGAAATGTAGCCTCTAGAGTGCCCTCAAGGTATTTCTTTAATTTGACCTAGTGACCTAGATTATGACCTCAGGTGACGCACTTTTGAACTCATCATAGATTTCCTCAAGAGAAACATTTTGACCAATTTTCAAATCAACTGAACAATAAATGCGGCCTCTAGAGTGCACACAAGGTATTTCTTTAATTTGACCTAGTGACCTAATTTAAGACCCCACATGACCCAAATTCGGACTAATGTGAGATTTTATCAAGAAAAACATTCTGACTAATTTTCAAGTCATTTGAGCCAAAAAAGTGGCCTCTAGAGTGCCCACAAGGAATTACTTTAATTTAAACTAGTGACCTAGTTTATGATCCCAGGTGACCTAAATCAAAACTCATCCGAGATTTTATGAAGACAAACATTCTGACCAAATTTCAGGTCATTTGAGCAATAAATGTGGCCTCTAGAGTGCCCACAAGGTATCTATTTAATTTGACCTAGTGACCTAGTTTATGACCCCAGGTGACCCAATTTCAAACTGACTGAACAAGTTGTGCTTGGCTGGGCTAACAAACTTAGAACAGGTTCACTACATACCAAATAACAAAGCTCTATGCCTTCAGGGTTTAGAAAAGAAGAATTTTAAAGTTTTCCTTCTTTGTTCCTATGTTAGAACTTGTGATCCCCGGGGCAGGGCCAGTTTTGGCCCAAGGAGCATTGTATGAAAAAACTTGGTAGAGGTCCGCTAGGAGATGCTAGATGCCAAATATCAAAGCTCTACGCCTTCCAGTTTCAGAGAAGAAGAATTTTAAAGTTTTCATTCTTTGTTCCTATGTTCGAAACTTGTGACCCCCGGGGCGGGGCCAGTTTTGACCCCAGGGACATCATATGAACAAACTTGGTAGAGGTCCACTAGGAGATGCTACATGCCAAACATCAAAGCTCCACGCCTTCCAGTTTCAGAGAAGAAGAACTTTAAAGTTTTCATTCTTTGTTCCTATGTTTGAACTTGTGACCCCCGGGACGGGGCCAGTTTTGACCCCAGGGACATCATATGAACAAATTTGTTAGAGGTCCACTAGGAGATGCTACATACCAAATATCAAAGTTCTACGCCTTCCAGTGTCAGAGAAGAAGAATTTTAAAGTTTTCATTCTTTGTTCCTACGTTTGAAACTTGTGACCCCCGGGGCGGGACCAGTTTTGACCCCAGGGACATCATATGAACAAACTTGGTAGAGGTCCACTAGGAGGTGCTACATACCAAATATCGAAGCTCCACGCCTTCCACTTTCAGAGAAGAAGAATTTTAAAGTTTTCATTCTTTGTTCCTATGTTTGAACTTGTGATCCCCGGGGTGGGGCCAGTTTTGACCCCAGGGACATCATATGACAACTTGGTAGAGGTCCGCTAGGAGATGCTACATGCCAAATATCAAAGCTCCACGCTTTCCATTTTCAGAGAAGAAGAATTTTAAAGTTTTCATTCTTTGTTCCTATGTTTGAAACTTGTGACCCCCGGGGCGGGGCCAGTTTTGACCCCAGGGACATCATATGAACAAACCTGGTAGAGGTCCACTAGGAGATGCTTCATAGCAAATATCAAAGCTCTACGCCTTCTAGTTTCAGAGAAGAAGATCTTTAAAGATTTTGCTATTTTTTTCCTTTTGGTTGCCATGGCAACCAGAGTTATGGGTGGAATTCAATGTCTTGAACAACTTTGGTAGAGCTTCACCTGAGGAACATCCCTGCCAAGTTTCATCAAGATTGGCCCAGTGGTTTAGGAGGAGAAGATGTTTAAAGAAATTGTGGACGACGGACGACGACGCACGACGGACGACGGACATTGGGCGATCACAAAAGCTCACCTTGAGCACTTTGTGCTCAGGTGAGCTAAAAAGCAACATACCTGTTATTCGAAAGCCAGTTGTGTCCTTTTTACTGAGTGTGTCCAAAAGTATATTTTGCTGTATTCATTAATGTTAAATACATGACGAAATACGGGATGTATTCATCTTTATTGGTTACTTTAATTGTATTTTGGCAACTTAAATTAATACTAGTTTTACAACAGTCTCTCTACCAGCGAAAGGAAATTTGACAGACTGCATTGTAACACATAGCAGACTCGTAATGATACCCATACTTTTAAATGGTCGTCTGCAGTTTGACATCCTAGCTGCCTACATTTCGCAGCTAGTGGGCCTAATTTCTGAGGTCAAAAACTGCCTATTCTCATATCATTCTTGAAAAGATATTTATTTTTCCTTACGCATTCTGCTCCCAGAATGTGTATACATACATGCGTGCGCGCGTGTGTGTGAGGTTACGTGGAATATCGTATGTTTACAATATATAGACCTACCGCAAAGTCAAAATGGTATAATGTCTGTTTGTAGCATCAATCACGTATCACTTAGTGATACTATTTCAAGAAGATTCACAGCATCTTTCAGGTTACACATTCTTAAAAAATGGAATTTATACCCAGGTTGTTTGATCGTAACAGATTTCCTAGGATTTTTTTTTTTTTTTTTTTTATCTTGTAGATCTAATATTAGAACAGACTTTAAATCATTAACAAAGTTTGTTTTCATGGGTTCTAGATTAACAATACTACAAAATGTAAAACGTATAGGCTTTACAGTTGCCACACTTTTCCACAATTAAGCTTTTAGATTCAAATGTATGGAAATTACTGCCTTACCATAAGTATTTCACGGTGACAGCTCAGATATTCATTTTTCCTGACTTCTTTAGACATGTTCTTAACCAATCACCAGAAACTTGCGGGGCAGTTGTTTGTTACGCTGTCATTGCGACCGAAACTCCCGAGAAAGCACAAAGTTAGCCTTTGCAAACTCGTAAGGCATGATGGTCTAAGTTGGCATTTCTCACGGGCAAAGAAAATGATTACCTACTTTTTCGAGATGTTGATAATGATAGTAATTAACAACAGTAATGATATAAAAAGTAAATGATGAGAATAGTTATATACGTAGATTTATATTGCTTGAACTATGCCAGCCTTTAAAACATTGCGGGAAAAGGTAGCATTTCGTTCCATTAGATGTTAATCGTCTGTAAAATGTTTCTTTCATTTACGAGTCATTTACTAAAATAACAGTGGTTATAGCAACAAACCAGTCTTAGACACCATGGTTTTCGTTGCCGGGTTTGAGATTGCCGTGTGGGGAAATCTTATACTTGAACTGCCGATTTAAAATATCAACTGTACAAATATAACGACCCTGCAGTTGATTTCCT
Source organism: Tridacna gigas (assembly GCA_945859785.2). Taxonomy (NCBI): domain Eukaryota; kingdom Metazoa; phylum Mollusca; class Bivalvia; order Cardiida; family Cardiidae; genus Tridacna; species Tridacna gigas. The sequence goes on from OX244036.2 coordinate 17,445,869, forward strand.
TTGAAAACATTCTGGATAATAGAGTAATTACTTGCAGTCCCTCCTTTCCCCTCAGTGTTTCAAATATCACCGATATCACCTAGCAGTGACCCCTTTCTTTCAAATGTTTTCCCATGTATTAATTGTTCAATGATCTAAGATTAATCTATGCAGTAATGGGTTAATTTGAAGTTTCGTCCATATTTAAAACAAAGTAACCTGCAAAAAAGTGGTAATCGCAAAAAGAATGACTGTACTTATGGCTTGAATCTGACACAGACTCAGAACATAGCGGAGGAAAAGGTGATAAAAGCGATTTAATCTTTACCAGTGACTTTAAAAGTTGGCTACTGCATAATATACGTATATGGAAGCTTAAAGAGCGATATCATGAACAGGCAATGAGGTTTGTGGTCCTGAAACTCTAATTCTGACTTTTAACTCTACTCACGTGGTTGGCAGTGACAAAACATAGACAGGCAAATTGTATGGCTAGTTCCTGTTTAGAATCGTTTAAAAGAAGGCAAACTTTGAAACAAGTGAAAATCACGAATGCGTATTGTAGCTATTTCGATATCGTTAAGCAATCCACGTATGGTTACCTGGATTGACACTGTCTTTATCATACATAGATTTTGGAGAAAGGTTTACTTAGTATTTTTTTCATCCCTATAGATGGCGAGAATCAGTTTGCACTGATCGAGTAGCCTAAGGGTTAATAGAAACATACCTGCTAGTAATAATGGTAAATTCTCCGGGACAGCAGTAGAAATTGTGGGTTCCAGAAGGGAAATTGCCCGTCCACCAGTAGCGTGAGCGAAAAGAAATCGATACTACGCATTATTCAGAACCAAACAAAAATCTCATTTTTTCGCCGAACAAAACCAACGTTAGATAAATATCTGAATTGGTGGACGGACGTTTTGGCCATGGGCGTTTTGGCCAACTGGAAGTACAAAAAAAAAAAAGGACGTTTTGGCCAAATGCTGTTTCAGAACAGAGAAATGCAATAAGTGAATTGTTTACGCTCTTTAGTAAATGAATACATGTACATTTTCAGAAAAAGAAAAGCACTGGAAGTTCATTTTATTACTTCTCTTTATTTCAATATTACCCGATACCATATCATTATTATCATATTAAAATTGATTTATATCCAATAAATCCTAATTTTCGAAGGATACATTAATCTGATGAAATAAAAATCCTTGTGAGAAAAGGTGTACATGCTTGTCAATTTTACATTTTCCCATAATGATTTCTAATTCCTTAAGCTGCAGAAGAAAAAAAGAATTAGCACATCACAAGAAATTTCTTTTTTATTTCCACCGATATTTTCAATTAATCTATACTTTAACAGACGATTTCTCCAGTGTTTTCAAAAGACACCCACTGCAGACACGTTGCCATAACGTTTGGACAAAACTTCCTACTTTTTGCGTTCAGCGGTCCAAAACGTTCGTTGACAAAATGAGTAGTAGGGTTCGGACAATTTCAGAATATGCCTGCAGCCCTGCAGCCCCTGCAGCGTCACACATAACTGCCCAAAAACAATGGAATCATTCACGCGTGACTGCCCACGAACAATGGGGTATTATTCCGGAGAACAAGGACCGGAAATGCCAATGTAGGATGACGTCATACCACGGTGTCTGCGAGGCTGCGATGCCTGCGATGCCCAAAAACAATGGAATCGTGCACGCGTGACAGCCCAAGAACAATAGGGTAGTATTCTAAGAACAATAGGATTATTATTTCCAGAACAATAGGGTAGGTTCGATTATATCTACCACTCCCGAATGACGTCACGGGATATTTCTCATACCAAAGAACAATGGGGTAAGTGTCGTATGTCTGCCTTGAAACAGTGCCGTCATACTACAAGACTCCCTGCTGCAGTCCCGTGACTCATACCACGTAACAATAGGATTATTATTTCGAGAACAATGGGGTAAGTATCGGTTGTCTGCTGCAAGCCTGGAGCCCCCCATGACTCAGACCACGGAAAGATAGCATCGTTTACCAGCCACTCCTTCATGACGTCATACCACAAGACTCCCTGCTGCAGTCCCGTGACTCATACCTCGTAACAATAGGATAGATATCGTTTACCTACCACACCTAAATGATGTCATACCACGGAAAAATGTGGATCGTATGTTTGCTACCATAACGTCCGTGATATGAATTAAATCATGTTGAAAGCCGCCTAAAACACCATTCAGTCCATTTCTCCTCGTGCCATATCGTTTTCAAAATACAGTTGAAAACACACCGTGTCACCTGAATGTCAATATCCCAAACGCATTCCATAGGACAATGCGTTATTGTCTTAGAACAAACCCTGCTGTCATGCGGTTGTTGGCACAGAGAACAATGGATATTACACAATAGTCTGGAGTGGGGTAATATCATTTGGTAGCTGCACTCGTTTTCGGGATAAGTCATACACCTTTAGAAACTGGAAAGGAACCTGGTTTACGAAAAGTCAATAGGTGGACTGGTCGTGCGTATTGCGGAACGGAGTTTAACCAAGAACATGCGAAATGTCGATCCAGTGTAAAGGATGAAAACTATATACCATCTGGCTCGTGTTTAAGGTATCGATTTCAGTACGACTGATTAGATCATGACCTATTGTGTACCCGGTGTTAAATGACCGGGTATGATCAAAGACTCGATAAATTATTGCATGGTGTTAAACGTCCTTTTCAACATTATTTCTATTATATCTCGACGGCCAGTGCGCCTATCCGTGCTTTCCTGGAGTTTCTAGTAGCCTTTTTTTCTGTTTAACGTGATATATTTTAAACAAAAACGAAAGGTTGACGGAAAAAGGATGCCAATCTTGATACCGCAGAAGCCCTACTCAAAAGAGATCACTTAAAATTATCGGCTGCTGCCATATTTTTTTTCCGGGGTAGAATGAGATCAATGTAGATCAAGATCAGACAGTAGTCTAAAAGCTCTAATAATGGCTTGACAAGCGTGATATCCAGTTATATCAGTTTAGTGTCGACTGATTTTTTTTTTTTTTTCCGGGGTAGAATGAGATCAGTGTAGATCAAGATCAGACAGTTTTCTGAAAGCTCAAATAATGGCGATACGAGCATGATATCGACTTACATCAATTTAGTGTCGATTGATTTTTTTTTTTTTTTTTTTTTTTTTTCCGGGGTAGAATGAGATCAATGTAGATCAAGATCAGACAGTAGTCTAAAAGCTCTAATAATGGCTTGACAAGCATGATATCTAGTTATATCAGTTTAGTGTCGGTTGATTTTTTTCCCGGGGTAGGGTAGAATGAGATCAGTGTAGATCAAGATCAGACAGTAGTCTAAAAGCTCTAATAATGTCTTACCCCCAGCCGGACGGGGAGTAGAATACGCCGGCTGCCAGTCCTGCAGAGTGGTAAGACCCCACCAATGGACCCGCCTGTTTGCCGTGGGTGGAGACTCGTAAGCCGGAAAAGAGGGTCCTGGTAGTTGAGGGGAGCCCAGGGATCTCCAGCTCTTCAACACACTGCTTCGGCCCCGGCTTCGGTCTAAACGAGAGCCTAGATGGGCCCGGTCTAGTGCAATCGGCTGGTCGTTTTTAGATTTTGGGCATCTTGAAAATTATTTCATTCAGTTTTGTTTCAACACTACTGTTGGTGTAAAAAGAAACCTCTATTTTTCCTTGTATTATAACTTTATTTTTGAAAATTGCATGTACTACCAAGCTCTTTCATCATACACTTGCATGTATTCGTACAGCATCAATTTGTCCATCATAACTGCATATTTTTGTATGTTTTAGTCCCTAGTCTAATGAAGGCTCATGGGCTAATTGGGTGGTAAGGATTTTGTTGCTGGGACATTGACTTGCATGGCTGTTCTCTGACACCCAGGAATTAGCCATGTCTGCTCCTTGTCGCTCTTCCTAATCTGTGCTGCCCGAGTATATCATCTGGGTAACCCTGGCATGGGGAGCAGGATCGCCGCTTCATATACCAGGCCCCCTTGTTGGGCTCCATGGAGGGCGGGGGCCGCGGATGATGAATAAAAAAAAAAAAAAAAAAAAAATCAAACATGGAACAACAAACAAAAAAACGATCACGCGACCAACTTGATACGGACTCTGATAATGGACAAACGCCTACTTCTTTTCCTCGGTTTCTTATAATTGAATCGACTAAACCAGATCAACCTCTGACGAAATTGTCGCCTTTCGTCATTGAGAAAGTTCTTGTCTCTCTAGCTGGATCGCCCAAGTCTGTGAAAAAGTTGAATTCTGGTTCGCTTTTGGTCGAAATCGAGAAAGCGAAGCACGCTGAAAACTTACTTAAACTCACTCGTTTCTTTGAAATACCGGCCAAATATTACCCGCACACTTCTCTGAATACATCGCGAGGAATTATCCGATGTCCGGACCTTGCGGGCATATCGGAAGAAGAAATTGTTTCGAATCTGGCTGACCAGTATGTTACTGCTGCTAGAAGAATCACGATTTTCAGGGACAATGTGAAACGGAACACCAACACGATCGTTCTGACTTTCTATACCTCAATATTACCAAAAGTGTTAAAAGTTGGATATTTGAAAGTCAACGTAGACATGTATATACCGAATCCTCTCCAGTGTTACGCTTGTTTTAAGTATGGTCATCATGAGAGGAAATGTAGATTGCACGGAGGAGATGAACTCTGCCGACGTTGTGGGATTACTATTATTTCCCACGCCGAAAGCACATGCACACACGACGTCAAGTGTGTCAACTGTGGCGAAGATCATCCATCTACCTCTCGTGCCTGCAAAGTTTGGAAACGAGAGAAAGAGATAGTAACGATCAAATACAGAGAGGGCCTATCGTTCCCTGAAGCCAAGAAGATCGTTAAAGCACGCCACAATCTCTCCTTCTCGACCGTAGTTAAAGCAAATAAAACTAGTTCTGTCGAGCTCAAAGACGCTCAAACACAAACCACTGATACTTCAACACAAACTACTTCACAACATACCAAAATGTCCACAAACGCAAAAACATCACCAAAACCGTCAGCTAGTAAAAAGCCAGAGAAACCTATTCAACAGAGTCCAAAGAAATCACAAAATAAGGTCCTCTCAGACCGCCTTCCAAAGGGGACTGATGACCAGATTCAACAACACAACCGCTTCCAGTGTCTCGATGAAGAAGACATGGAAGCAGAAAACAACCATGCAGAACCAACTGCAAACAAGCAAGGCAGAATCATCAAATTAAATAAAAAATGAACCAATACATACTTCCATTGCTCTACGGTATCTTTCTTACACTGACTGTAGCTATGAGTAACAACATTCTGCAATGGAATTGTCGAAGCATCAAAGCAAACCTCGAGGAATTAAACCTTTTAATCAATGAACAAAAACCAGTAGCAATTTGTTTACAGGAGACATTTCTTAAAGACTCCGACAAGTTTACTTTAAAGCACCACTCTTGTTACTTTAAACACAATAGTGGCAATTATAAAGCTTCAGGAGGTGTTGCCGTTCTTGTGGATAATGGTGTTCCTCACCATTTGGTTAAGCTTGAAACTACGTTGCAAGCTGTCGCGGTAAACATTTCTCTAAACAAAACCTTTACTTTGTGTTCTATGTATCTTCCACCTGGGTCGCCAATTGATGTCAAGAAACTTGATGATCTAATAGACCAATTGCCGAAGCCTTTTATTTTAATGGGAGATTTTAATTCCCACCATACTCTATGGGGATGTACAGACACGAATGACAAGGGTAAAATCATTGAAGAATTTGTTACGAAACACGACCTTGTTCTGCTCAATGATCAGTCTTCAACCTATCTTCATCCTGCTACTGGTTCGTACTCCGCTTTAGACCTTACTGTATGTAGCCCTGGAATTTATCCAGACTTTAACTGGAAGGTTTGTGATGACCTTCACGGAAGTGATCACTTCCCGATCCAGATATCGGAAATCGGACCTTCTGTACAACAACGTCCAGAACGTTGGAAACTCCACAAGGCTAACTGGGAACAGTTCAAAGTCCACTGCGAACAATCAATTCATCCCAGTGCCTTTGATGCCTGTGAAAATCCTGCAGAGCTTTTCACTTCCTTACTTTATTCGGCTGCTGAAAAGTCAATTCCTCGGACATCGACAAATCCAAAGAATCCAAGCAAGCCATGGTTTAACGATGATTGCAAAAAGGCTATAGCTCAGCGAAAGTCTGTTCTCAGACAATTTAATCTGCGACCGACTCAGGAAAATCTTTCAAAGTTCAAAATTGCACGTGCAAAAGCACGACGAACTATCAAGCAAAGTAAACGTGCGTCTTGGCGACAGTACGTATCTAGATTAAATTCTAGATCGTCTGTCAAAAAGACTTGGGATATGATTAGAAAAATTAATGGGAAACGTTCCTCGTTAAATGTCGGGCACTTAAATTCGGATGGTGTTGTAACATCCAAAGCAGATATTGCCAATGTCCTGGCAGAAACTTTTGCAGAGAAGTCGTCTTCCTCAAACTATACTCCCCCAGCCGGACGGGGGGTAGAATACGCCGGCTGCCAGTCCTGCAGAGTGGTAAGACCCCACCAATGGACCCACCTGTTTGCCGTGGGTGGAGACTCGTAAGCCGGAAAAGAGGGTCCTGGTAGTTGAGGGGAGCCCAGGGATCTCCAGCTCTTCAACACACTGCTTCGGCCTCGGCTTCGGTCTAAACGAGAGCCTAGATGGGCCCGGTCTAGTGCAATCAGCTGGTCGTTTTTAGATTTGGGCATCATTTATTCATACCGAAACTTAGTTATCATCTGTACTGATTCCAGATTATTTGATCACTGCATGAACTTGAAAAGTTTTTTCTTAATACTGCAAGTATCTTGTACAGCCGTTATATAGTTTTTCACATATATCCATACACCGTTAGTATGTCCAAATTACTAGTTTTTACTTTTCCTACATGTTTTAGTCCCTAGTCTAATATAGGCTCATGGGCTAATTGGGTGGTTAGGATTTCGTGTTTGGGACAGCAGCTTCCATGGCAGTTCTCTGATTCCCAGGAATTAGCCATGTCTGCTGTATGTCGCTATGCTTTATCTGTGCTATCCAAGTATATCATCTGGGTAACCCTGGCATGGGGAGCTGGATACTCCGCTCCATACACCATGTCCCCTAGTAGGGCTCCGCGGTGGGCGGGGGCCACGGATGACGAACATATAATACCTAACCATGGAACAACAAACCAAAAAACGATCACGCGACCAACTGGACACGGACTCGGATAATGGACAAACATCTTCTTCTTTTCCCAGATTTCTGATTATCGAATCGACTAAACCAGATCAACCGTTGACGAAATTGTCACCTTTTGTCATAGAAAAAGTTCTTGTTTCGCATGCAGGTTCGCCAAAGTCTGTAAAAAAATTAAACTCTGGCTCACTTCTCGTCGAAATCGAAAAAGCGAAACATGCTGAAAATCTACTAAAACTACTAAATTTTTTGAAATCCCATGCAAATGCTATCCTCACACCTCTTTAAACACATCTAGAGGAATAATCCGATGTCCGGACCTTGCGGGAGTGACTGAAGAAGAAATCACTACGAATCTTGCCAGCCAAAATGTAACTGCTGCTCGACGGATCACTGTATTCAGGGACAACGTGAAACGGAGTACTAATACCATTGTTCTCACTTTCAACACTTCAATTTTACCAAAATGGTTAAAGGTTGGATACTTGAAAGTCCCAGTGGATATGTATATACCAAACCCCCTGCAGTGCTACGCTTGTTTTAAGTACGGACATCACGAGAGATCATGCAAACTTCACGGAGGAGATGAACTGTGCAGACGTTGTGGAACTACTATCATTACCCACGTCGACAACAAATGCACCAACGATGTAAAATGTGTCAATTGTGGTGAAGATCATCCCTCTACCTCTCGATCATGTAAAGTATGGAAGAAGGAGAAAGAGGTTGTGACGATCAAATATAAGGAAGGATTGTCTTTTCCTGAAGCAAGGAAAATTGTGGAAACAAGGCACAACCTCTCCTTTTCCACCGTACTTAAGTCGAGTAAAGCAAGTACTGTCGAGCTCAAAGATGCTCAAACCCAGACAAACGATGCCTCTGTGCAAACAGACACACCACAGAAACCAATGCAAAGTAGTGTTAAAACGTCACAGAAACCCGTAGCCAACAAGAAACCAGAGAAGCCACTCCCGAAAAGTCCAGCTAAATCTCCTAAAAAGGCCCAGTCAGATCGCCTTCCAAAGGGGTCTGATGACCATATACAACAGCATAACCGCTTCCAATGTCTTGATGAAAACACAGACCAAGCAGAACAAAATACAAATAAGCAAGGTCGCATCATCAAATTGAATAAGAGATGAATCAATACACACTTCCATTGTTCTATGGTATCTTCTTAACCCTAAAACTACTGATGACTAATAACATTCTGCAATGGAATTGTCGAAGCATCAAAGCTAATGTTGAGGAATTAAACCTTCTCATTAATGAACAAAAACCAGTAGCAGTTTGTTTACAGAAAACATTTCTCAAAGACTCCGATAACTTTACTTTAAAATATCACTCTTGTTATTTTAAACACTTTAATAGTAATGATAAAGCTTCCGGAGGTGTTGCCGTGATTGTGAACAACAGTGTTCCACACCGTACTGTCAAGCTTGACACTACTCTTCAAGCTGTCGCAGTAAATGTTTCCTTTAATAAGACCATTACTTTGTGTTCTTTTTATCTTTCCCCTAGCTTACCAATTGATATAAAAAAAACTTGATCATCTTATAGATCAATTACCGAAGCCATTCATTTTAATGGGAGATTTTAATTCCCATTATACATTATGGGGATGTACAGACACAAATAACAAGAGTCAAACCATTGAAGAATTTATTACAAAACATGATCTTGCATTGTTAAATGATAATTCTTTAACCTATCTTCATCCTGCTACTGGTTCTTACTCATCTTTAGATCTTACTATATGCAGCCCTGGAATTGTTCCAGATTTTAACTGGAAGGTTGATGATGACCTTCACGGAAGTGATCATTTTCCGATTCAGGTATCGGAAGTAGGACCATCGATACAGGAGCGTCCGGAACGCTGGAATCTCCATAAGGCAAATTGGGAAAAATTCAAACTTCACTACGAGCAATCAATTTATCCCACTGCTTTTGATGATTGTGAAAATCCTGCAGAACTTTTCACTTCCTTACTTTATTCGGCTGCTGAAAAGTCAATTCCTCGGACATCGACAAATCCAAAGAATCCAAGCAAGCCATGGTTTAACAATGATTGCAAAAAGGCTATAGCTGAGCGAAAGTCTGTTCTCAGACAATTTAATCTGCGACCGGCTCGGGAAAATCTTTCAAAGTTCAAAATTGCACGTGCAAAAGCACGACGAACTATCAAGCAAAGCAAACGTGCGTCTTGGCGACAGTACGTATCTAGATTAAATTCTAGATCGTCTGTCAAAAAGACATGGGAAATGATTAGAAAATTAATGGGAAAAGCTCCTCGTTAAATATCGGGCACTTAAAGCAGATATTACCAATGTCTTGGCAGAAACTTTTGCAGAGAAGTCGTCTTCCTCAAACTATACGACAAAATTTCGAAAATTCCAAGACAGTAAATAAAAAACTAAACTCAATTTCAAATCAAATAATACAGAGCATTACAATAAGGACTTTACATTGAAAGAACTCAAAAAGGCTCTAAAGAAATGTCATGATACTGCTGTTGGATGTGATGACATCCATTATCAGTTTATAAAACATTTACCATTTCGATCCCTTGAATGTTTATTGAGTATACTTAATCAAGTCTGGCATACTGGTACTCTTCCAGATTCCAGGAAGGAAGCAATAGTAATTCCCATACCAAAGCCAGGTAAAGACTCTACGAATCCTGCAAACTATCGCCCTATAGTCTTAACAAGTTGTATTTGCAAAACCATGGAAAGAATGGTTAATGATCGCCTTGTTTGGTTTCTAGAGAAAAACAAACTTATTGCTACCGCCCAGTGTGGCTTTCGTAAACAAAGAGGCACTCTTGACCACTTAGTTCGCTTCGAAACTTTTATTCGCGAAGCTTTTATTAAAAAGGAACATGTTGTTTCTGTATTTTTCGATTTAGAGAGTGCGTATGATACCACATGGAAGTATGGAATCATGAACGACCTCCATGATTTCGGTATAAGAGGTCGCCTTGCTTATTTCATTTCGGCATTTTTGAATGAACGTCAGTTTAGAGTCCGGGTAGGAAATACTTACTCCAACCCCCATGAACAGGAAATGGGCGTTCCCCAGGGAAGCATTCTTTCCGTTACACTCTTCAGTGTCAAAATAAACAATATTGTTAAGTCTGTTTGTCCTGGTGTGAAATGCTTTTTGTATGTTGACGACTTCTGCATTTGCTATAGGTCTAAGCATATGCATACCATTGAACGGCAGTTGCAACAAGTTTTAAACAACTTAGCCAAATGGTCAGGAGAAAATGGTTTTAAATTTTCAAAAACCAAGACCAAATGCATGCATTTCTGCCAGTCAAGAAAATTTCATTTGGACCCAGAACTTTATTTAGATAATGTACAAATTGAAGTCGTCCCTGAATTCAAATTTTTAGGTCTTTTATTTGACTCTAAGCTGTCGTTTATTCCTCACATCAATTACCTTAGCAATGAATGCCAAAAAGCTCTTAATCTCTTACGTGTTGTCTCCAGTATGGACTGGGGAGCCGACAAAAAAGTCCTTTTGAGACTTTATAGAACACTCGTCCGTTCAAAGTTAGATTACGGCTGCATTGTATATGGCTCAGCGCTGAAATCGTACCTTCGGAAATTGGATTCTATCCATAACCAAGGTTTACGCTTAGCACTTGGCGCCTTTAGAACATCTCCTATCAATAGTTTGTATGCAGAGGCAAATGAACCATCTTTAAATTTACGCAGGAAGAAACTTTCCTTACAATATTACTTAAAATTAAAATCAAATCCCGCCAACCCCACGCATAAAGCAGTATTTGAACCGCTCTACAAGGACAAGTTTTTAAATAGAGGAAATGTAATACCACCTTTTAGTTTTCGCTGTGAAGCGAACATACCTTGTATTGATTGCGATCTGGAGGATGTAGCAAAACAAAAAATCTCTGAAGTTCCTTTATGGACCTCTAAAAATCCAAGCTACATAACTAGTCTTGCTTCAGACAAGAAAGCTACCACAGATCCCATGATTTTTAAAAACAAATTCCTTGAAATAAAAGAACAATACTTTCTTCACGAAGAGATATATACAGATGGTTCTAAAGATGGAAGCAAAGTTGCTGCGGCTGCCGTGCTCGATGACGAAATATACCAATTTCGGCTTCCTAATAATTCTTCTATTTTTTTCTGCCGAGTTAAAAGCGATCGACCTTGCTCTCAACCATATTCAACAAGACGCTTACTGGCGCTACATTATCTTTACTGATTCTTTATCTGCCATGCAAGCACTTGAGGGTGAGAAAACAGACAACCCATTAATAGTCAGTCTCCTTGAAAAATTATCAGGAATCTGTAAAAAAGCCGATATTGTTTTCTGTTGGCTCCCTAGCCATATTGGTATCAGTGGCAATGAAGAGGCAGATAAAGCTGCCAAGGAGGCATTGTCACTGGAAGTTTTACCTTTTAAAGTTCCTTTTAACGATTTTAAACCATTGATTAATGATTTTATCCGAAATGTATGGCAGCAATCCTGGAATGACCCAGCTAACAAGGATAACAAGTTGCTTACAGTGAAGCCGACACTTGGCGAGTGGCTTCCAGGGTTGCGGACAAGTCGCCGTGAAGAAATTATTTTGGCCCGTCTTCGCATTGGTCATACATACATGACACACTCGTACCTCCTCAAAGGAGAAGAAGCACCCCAATGTATTTCCTGCAATGCACCTCTTACTGTTCAACACATACTTGTAGACTGTATAGACCTTGCACCTACAAGAGACAGGTTTTTTCATGTTGACAGTATGAGCAATTTATTTGACACTGTAAAGTTAGAGTTTATTTTTGACTTTTTGAAAGAGGTAAATCTCTATAAAAAGATATGATTTTAGGTCCTATTGACCATCTGTATTCTTAGACTTTGTCACTAGTCCTGTTTATCCTTTTAGTGTTTACACAGCTGATATTTTAAGCCTTGTCCGTAACATTACAGTTTGCTGAATTAAATGCATTGCATTAGTTGTTAGCGCGCCCAAAATGACCTTTGCTGTCGACGGGCCATAAAACTCCATTCATTCATTCATTCATTCATTCTAATAATGTCTTGACAAGCATGATATCTAGTTATATCAGTTTAGTTTCGATTGATTTTTTCTCCGGGGTAGAATGAGATCGGTGTAGATCAAGATCAGACAGCATTCTAAAAGCTCTAATAACAGCGTGACAAGCGTGATATCGAGTTACATCCGTTACGCATTGATGGGTTTTTTTCGGGGTAGAATAAGATGAATCAAGATGACACACGTTATCGAGTTTACCGAGCTAATGCGTCACAAAGATATCGAGTTATTTTAGTTTAGTTTTATGCGTCGTTAAACCAGTGTACTTAGGCTGCAATCTGCAAGTTCAATTTTGTTTCACCGGAAAACAGATAAATTATGTTACACAATGCAAACAATGTACTCGAATCGACAATAGGAGAGGGTGCGGTCTGCAAGTTCGAACATGTCTCGTCTCACCGGAAATACTGATGACGTAATCCGTCGATGATTCATTTAAAGGATGGTCTATCAATTGAAAATACATATACATAAGTGTAAACGAATCATTTATCTAGAGATAAACAATCAAAGCGTGAGGATCTGTGTTGTTTGGAATTCGAGAAGAATAATTTATAATTAATACTTTCATCACTTAGTCCTGGTTTTGGATGCTGTTGAGATCAGTATTGTTCGAAGTTCGCAAAATAGTTTTTGATGATTTATTAGATATAAGCTTTGAGCAACATCTATGGAAATCGTCATACACTATGGCAGACCTCGAAGAAACTGTAAAAGGAAACCGGAAACGGAAGTGACGTAATGATTAAACCGAAAGCGGAAGTACTAAAATGGAACCGGAAATGGAAAAGTCGCCTCCCCTTACAACTTCCGGATTCATTTAAGTACTTCCTTTTCTGGTTTCATTATTGCGTCACTTCCGTTTACAGTTTTATTTTACCATTTCCGTTTCCGGTTTTATTTGACAACTTCCGTTTCCGCTCAAACTTGCTCCCTGATTCCTAATAAGACTAATTTTGACTCCTTTTCGCAAGACAAACTTCCTTATGCCTCACAAACTCTTTGTGTATCCTAGCTAACGAGTTACTGTGTTTAATCATATCGCGTAAATGATTTGATGTTTTGAAGCACTAAAATAATACTAGATAGCTATTGACAGTAATTTTTTCCGGAATGAAAGATAAGTTTGCAGCCGTTTAAATTATTGGGGATAGAGTATTGTTGAATACAGTAAAAGAAGTATAGCTACGTCTACACATTTTGTGGGAAATTCAGCAGAGGGTCGTTTATTGCAGGTGGTTGTCGGGGCAGGTTCGACTGTAACTGCTTTTAAATATCTTAATCATACTTTGGTTTGGTCTAAAGATGTGTAGTTTTTCGTAGAAATGTAGTTTTTCAAGGTTTAAGGCGTATGCATGATGAAACAAAAATCTGCTGTAGGTAGTTATTTACAGGTCCAGCGATGAATAACCTCGGGGCAAATATTATATATTCAGTTGGCATTACTGTATACTAACCCTTTCGGTGCCAGATAAGTCTATGGACATGGATGAGCAGTCATACGACGAGACGAATAAGACTGGCACTGAAGACAATGCGACTGACTATGATCCGTGGCATAGTCTCATACTAAACATATTTGAGACATGTCATGTGTAATTGGAAAAAGCGGTTTGATAGACCAATTTAGATGAAACTAAGGCTCGTCACAGCGTCTATGTAGATCTAAGATCCGCTTACCGGAAAGCGTTGCTTCATAATTTAACTAGTCAGGTGATGTGATTTAACGCCATTCAAAAAGATAAAGTATATAGAAGTTTGCGCAAAACGGCGAAAGATTTAATGGACATTGATTATTTCGAAAGAGATGAAACTTGGAAAGATGCCATCAACAAACGCAAGTATCTCTTGGATTCAATCATCGAAGACTATAACCCAACGAAACTCTAAAGAAAAGCGATGAAATGTAAAAAACAAAGTGGGGCTAACTGCTAACACAGTAACTAAATAGTAATGAACTAACGAAGAAATGGTGATCTAACCTTGCAGGAGTCTGGAATAAAGAATATACTTCAGTATAATTCTTTAATTACGGAAATAAACAATGCATAGCTTTTATGGTGAAACTATCCAGGTCATTCAAAATAACACTTTAAAATGGTCAACACTATAGTTTGTTCTTTTTCACACCAGGCGCTTTTCGTCAATCTGACCCACACCCCCTTTTTACCTCCTCGCTAACTCAGAGTCCTGAGTCACTCTTAAGTCCATACGTATCTGATCTTGAAATGGACTGTTTTTAACAGTACCGTGTGGTCTTGTCCTTTACTGTTTCAATATATAATGGATTACAAAAAGTATTTAGAATAAAAAAAAAAAAAAAAAAGTTTAACTTAAGCCGACAGAGTCTGATCTTGATCTACATTGATACTATTCCACTCGAAATAGAAAAAAAAAAAAAAAAAAATGGTTGCGTGAAACACCCCGAGATTCGAGAAGGTCGAGGATTGTTGAAAACATCTGAAAATCAAGTAAAGTCCAACATTCATTGCAGAAATGAATCATCAACGGATTAAATCATCAGGATTTTCGGCGAGACAGGACAAGATTGGACTTGCAGACTGCACCCTACTTGCGCGAGGTCTATGTGTCATCAAATTAATACTTAGGTGATGTTACTCGATATCAAGCAAACCTTGTTACAGTGAAACATCTATTAGAGGGTTCTTCTATGACCTGCAAATACTCGATTATGTAAATGTAACATGATGTTGAAAACAGTCACGAGTTGGTCAAATATCGACTTTAAACGTGTTTTGTTGGGTTTCGGATTGCATGTTCTCTTTAGGAGAAAATGGCTATGAAGGAACATTAAAAGTCTTTGTGTAAACTCTTTGTTCTAACAGTGTACACGTTTTCAACCTATTGAACTATTTAATCTGAGTCACATCGGTCTTTGTGGACGAGCAGTTCTTCTTGCACCGAAAGAAAATTGAAACTTTCCTCTAAAATTGTTAGCGGTTAACAATAAATTATTTAAAAATATCAAAAGTTAGTAGCAGACCGAAAAAGATTTTTCCTACCGGGAAAAGGTTTTCTGTCTTGGACAGTCTGCTATAACGGGAGGAAGCTAAGCTAAGCACTCTTATTTCATTATGATATTCTCGGGTTCGAAGTATATGTTTTTAATGATCTTTTCTTGACAGACAAACAATTGTTTGTAACAAGGGTCTACGACTATCAAAATGAGTTGATTTTTTCTATGATGAAATTGTAATGATAATGATTTAGATCTAGATGTAAGTTTTTTCCTTTAATAATGGTGTTTTGAAATAGATCATTGACAATTTGAGGAATTTGTTCTTTGGAGAAAGATCTAGTTGGATAACCCTGAAAAGGGCTGGTTTTTTTTTTTTTTTTTTTTTTTTTTTTTTTTTTGTTGTTGTTGTTGTTGTTTTAGAGGCTGTGGTTTTAGGCACAACCCCCAACTTTTCCGAAACTTAAGCATTTGCTTACAGCCCGACGCTTGACCTCCTGACCTGCTATCAATTTTCTTATTTTCTTTACATCTTGCGGGTAGAAACTGGAACTGGGGTTATGTAGCATTGCCAACAGGAAAAATGGCGCTTATCATTTCGTCACTGACAGACGGAGAAATTCTAGATCATAACCCCTCACCATGCTTCTCGCTGTTTAATATTGACCGTCTTGAGCGTAAACGAAATGTCAATGAAAAAATACTGCAGTATATATATCCGTGTTGCTTGGTTGTATGAGTGGTCTATAAGAATGGTCTTTAAAGATATGGCAAATGATAAAGTTGCTCTCTCTTGGTAGTGGTTATCCATGACAGGGATGTTTTTGGCCTTGGGGGTTATGTTTTGATCCCCCTTTCTTCAGGTCTAAAGCCTTCAGCGCTCTAAATAATGAAATTAGCCTGATAATCTTACGGTACATATTGTCATCCTGAACATTGAGACATGAACATGATTGTTACTTGAAATGTAATTCTTAAAAAACAAGAACCAGGCCTTTTTTTTTTTATCAAATCAACAAGACCTTTTTCATCCTGTTGTTTATACCAACGATAAAATATATCAGTTCTAATTCTCAGTTCTTTGTTTGTTCGAATGAAAATCTATGACTAGATAACAGTGAAACATCATTGTAGCATTTTTGTAAGTAGAATCAAATGACAGCTTGCAATTCAAGAGTAAGCGTTTTAATGTCATATTTATCACGCTCATTTCGAAATGAAACCATGTATCTCGAATTACGACTAATGGTTCGACTCGATTTTGATGGTTGAACATATTTTGTGTAATGTAAATTACACTTGCACTGCGATGACGACCTTTTCTGGTAACCAAAGGTATTTCGTTTTTTTTTTTTTTTTTTTTTTGTTTTTTTTTGTTTTTTTTTCACTTAACATGTCACCAAAGACGACTAAACGAGGAATGAATACATCACTGGCAATTTCGTTTTCATCCTCAGGAATGCCATTCACAAATTTTATCAATTCAAACAGGGAATTTTTTTTTCGTACATAGAGTTATAAGCTTGTTGTCATTCTTTGTAACACCAAACAACTTTTTTCGGGAACAATATTGAATAAGTCTTCTCGATACTTAACCAATTTATGAAAAAACAAGTCTGTTTTTGCACAGCTACATGGTCGTGTGATGAAATATTAAAACAATAATGTTGAAAGAAAGTAGACCAATTTTTTTTTTTTTTTTTTTTTTTTTTTTTTTTTTTTTCATCAAACAAAATTTTTTCGCTCTACAAGAAAGTTTTTCTTCACAAAAATCTTTTTTTCTCTTTTCAATAATGCTTTCATTACAGAAGTTTCCGCTTCTTTTACCACAACAGTTTTTTTTTTACCCACAAAAAAGTCTGTCTCTCTTCAATAATTTTTTTCTAAAAAAAAAGAAAAAAATCGCTTTAAATATTTTTCTCTACAAAAACAAAAATGTTTTTCTCCAGTAAAAAGTTTTTGCTTAACACCCCGCCCCCCATACACACACAAAAGCTTTTTCTCTCTTTAAGAAGTTTTTTTTTTTTTGTTTTTTTTTCTCTCTTCAAGAAGTTTTCACACCAAAAAGTTTTCAATAATCTTTTCACTTGAAGGGTTAATGATACAATGAAAACACGACTGAAAGTAAAACTTTTTTTTTTTCAAATCATTTCCAGCAGAGAGAAAAAAAATTACAACTGAAGTTATTTTTACAACTGACTTTATTTACAATAAATCATTAACAATAAACTATTCACAATAAATTATTAACGATGCAATGTTAATCTAAAAGAATAAAAAAAAAAAAAAAAAAAAAAAATGTGTAATAATTTTACTGTTTAAACATTTTAACATAAACATTTTTATATTTAACAATCCAAATTCACAAATACCAGGAGTTTTCCACTTTTTCTCTATGTTCAGAAATGTCTTGGTGCAACTTGTCTTTCTCTAAATACAGTAAGTAAACACAGTCCATTTCACTGAATTCGCGTAATGCTCTTAATGGAAAAACATAGTTTGCAACGTGTTTTGTTGAAAGAGATGAGAGTGCAATGTCTTCTGTACCATCTCTATCAAATGAAATATATCTTTCCGGGATTCCTATTGTTTCTTTAAAGTCTTGAATATATTGTTTTCTAACGTATGTAAAAGTTGAATAAAACCGATTTCAATTTTAGTAAGCTCAGATAAATTTTCTTCTGTTCTCCCAAGAATAATGAAACACCACCGACATGAAGATCAAATTTGATTACTAATTCTACCGCCCTTTCACAAGCAAGCTGCTAAATAAGCTTTTAGAATGTAATCCAAATCAGAGTTGTCTACCATCCTACCAATAAAGTTCTGTATACCATACATCTTACATGATGATTCTCTGTTGTACATTTTACCTATCCAAAGTTTCACACAGAGAATATCAGAGACAGAAATAAAACTTATGGAATGATCTGCCGCCACCTCTTCTTCGACCATTGCGTGGATAACTCCTTTCGTGATCACCAATTTTTCCAGTCAGTCGGATTACAGTCGGGACACTGTAGCGCACCTAGTTGATTACAGTGATCATCTCTCAAAAAACAAGGCTTTCCTAAACCGAAAAAAGGACGAATTTTCAAACATAAAGTTACCTATGCGTGACTAACTCAGAGAGATGCGGAATGACATTGTCCAGAATCGAAAGAAACAGACCCCGTCTCAATCTGACCCCGAATAAGGGAAATAAAATAATTTTTGACTTTTTTTTTTTTTACGCAACCATCTTGGTTGCCATTCTAGAAATCGAAATCGTGTAGTTAAAGAAAAGTGTTGTCGTAGACCCATACTCTTATAAATATGTTGCACCTGGCGAGATCTAACCGATGGTGTAACATATGAAGTCAAATCTTCTAGAAATTTAGTCACGGGTTGTTTTAAAGTCTATGTCTTCCTTAAACATCGCCAAACTCAGAAAGTACAGCTCGTAGACCCATACTCTTATATATATTCTGACTCGCCGAGAACGAGACGATAGTGATATTTCAGTCGTTCAATTTTTGGAGATATTAGGTCGCTTTAAGGTCTATTTTTCTTATAAAATCATAAAAACTCAAAAGCTCGTAGACTCATACTCGAATCTATTTTCTGAACATTTTTTTTTTACGAGAACTAGACGATGATGGTACTTTCAAGATGATTCAATTTTGAAGAAAATAGGTCGCTTTAAAGTCTAATTTTCTCATAAAATCGCCAAAACTCAAAAAGTACAACTCGTAGACCCATACTCGTATATATATTCTGAACGCTCTCGACGAGAACAAGACGACAGTGGTACATTTTCCCCCATTCAAAATTTCGAAGAATTTGTTATTTTGTGAAAGCTTTAAAGTGAACACTTTTAATACATACTTAAAACGTAGAGCCGAATATGCTCTGTATTTTTGAGTCAAATTCTGAAATATACACTCGGTAAAAGAAAAAAATACCTTCTAAGCTTTGATCAAAATGTACGCTGATTTCTAAACCCATTTTAATCGTCTCGTTTACGGGTGTGGAGTGTAATACCGGGCTCGTTAAAGAGATTAAAGTGTCTTCGTTGAACCGAAAAGAAGATTCATCTGCATAAAAAAAAAAAAAAGAAACGTTTCAAGCAGACATTGAAAACTGACTCAGTTTCCTAAAAACAACGTCGTGGGAGTGTCCTTGGGCAAGAAACTTCAGAGCCCTAGCCTTGTACCGGTGAAACCCAAAATGTACATGAATATGTGAGCTATCGCCGTGATATGACTAAAATTATGTTGAAAGTGATGTCAAACATCAATCAGCCCTAAAAGAATGTGATCAACCTTGGAGAAACTCGACACATTATGCGTTGCTCTGCATTACAAGATTCAGGAAAAAAGTGCGAGAAAAGTGTTACCTAGAATATTGTTTTCTCTCTTTTGTATATATTCTCTTTCAATTCTATCAATTTCTTCCAGGTCTGCCATAGTGTATGACGATTTCCATAGATGTTGCTCAAAGCTCATATCTAATAAAACATCAAAAACTATTTTGCGAACTTCGAACAATACTGATCTCAACAGCATCCAAAACCAGGACTAAGTGATGAAAGTATTAATTATAAATTATTCTTCTCGAATTCCAAACAACACAGATCCTCACGCTTTGATTGTTTATCTCTAGATAAATGATTCGTTTACACTAATGTATATGTATTTTTAATTGATAGACCATCCTTTAAATGAATCATCGACGGATTACGTAATCAGTATTTCCGGTGAGACGAGACATGTTCGAACTTACAGACCGCACCCTCTCCTATTGTCGATTCGAGTACATTGTTTGCATTGTGTGACATAATTTATCTGTTTTCCGGTGAAACAAAAGTGAACTTGCAGATTGCAGCCTAAGTACACTGGTTTAACGACGCATAAAACTAAACTAAAATAACTCGATATCTTTGTGACGCATTAGCTCGGTAAACTCGATAACGTGTGTCATCTTGATTCATCTTATTCTACCCCGAAAAAAACCCATCAATGCTTAACGGATGTAACTCGATATCACGCTTGTCACGCTGTTATTAGAGCTTTTAGAATGCTGTCTGATCTTGATCTACAGCGATCTCATTCTACCCCGGAGAAAAAATCAATCGAAACTAAACTGATATAACTAGATATCATGCTTGTCAAGCCATTATTAGAGCTTTTAGACTACTGTCTGATCTTGATCTACACTGATCTCATTCTACCCCGGGAAAAAAAAAAAAAAAAAAAAAAACAATCGACACTAAATTGATGTAAGTCGATATCATGCTCGTATCGCCATTATTTGAGCTTTCAGAAAACTGTCTGATCTTGATCTACACTGATCTCATTCTACCCCGGAAAAAAAAATCAGTCGACACTAAACTGATTTAACTGGATATCACGCTTGTCAGGCCATTATTAGAGCTTTTAGACTACTGTCTGATCTTGATCTACACTGATCTCATTCTACTCCGGGAAAAAAATATGGCAGCAGCCGATGATTTTAAGTGATCTCTTTCGAGCAGGGCTTCTGCGGTATCAAAATTGGCATCCTTTTTCCGTCAACCTTTCGTTTTTGTTTAAAATATATCACGTTAAACAGAAAAAAGGCTACTAGAAACTCCAGGAAAGCACGGATAGGCGCACTGGCCGTCGAGATATAATAGAAATAATGTTGAAAAGGACGTTTAACACCATGCAATAATTTATCGAGTCCTTGATCTTACCCGGTCATTTAACACCGGGTACACAATAGGTCATGATCTAATCAGTCGATAGGCGTGTACCGTATTGAAATCGATACCTTAAACACGAGCCAGATGGTATATAGTTTTCATCCTTTACACTGGATCGACATTTCGCATGTTCTTGATTAAAATCCGTTCCGCAATACGCACGACCAGTCCACCTATTGACTTTTCGTAAACCAGGTTCCTTTCCAGTTTCTAAAGGTGTATGACTTATCCCGAAAACGAGTGCAGCTACCAAATGATGTTACCCCACTCCAGACTATTGTGTAATATCCATTGTTCTCTGTGCCAACAACCGCATGACAGCAGGGTTTATTCTAAGACAATAACTCATTGTCCTATGGAATGCGTTTGGGATATTGACATTCAGGTGACACGGTGTGTTTTTAACTGTATTAGTAGTGGAGTATATGTCTGTTCTGAGACATTCCCGGACATTTGACCTGATTCCTCTTTATCTGCCAAAAATTTGCATCGCGAGATAAAAGTCCCTGTGTCTTCGCGATAAAAAAATCTTATTATCATCGCGATAAAAAAATCTTATTATCATCGCGAGATAAAAATCCCTGTGTCTTCGCGATAAAAAAATCTTATTATCATCGCGAGATAAAAATCCCTGTGTCTTTGCGATAAAAAAATCTTATTATCATAACAATTAAAAAATCTTATTATCATCGCGATAAAAAAATCTTATTATCATCGCGAAATAAAAATCCCTGTGTCTTCTTGATAAAGAAATCTTATTACCATCGCGATAAAAAATCTTATTATCATCGCGAGATAAAAATCCCTGTGTCTTCACGATAAAAAAATCTTATTATCATCGCGATAAAAAAATCTTATTATTATCATCGCGATAAAAAATTCTTATTATCATCGCAAGATAAAAATCCCCGTGTCTTCGCGAGATAAAAATCTTATTATCATCGCGAAATAAAAATCCCTGTGTCTTCACGATAAAAAAATCTTATTATCATCGGGAGATAAAAAAATTCTATCTCGCTCCAAGTCTCACACGCATGAAGAAATTTATAACTCGTGGAAAAAAGGTTATAAATTTAATAAAAAAAAAAAAAAAAAAAAAAAAAAATTTTTTTTTTCATTTAAAATTCCTCATTTCAAAAATTTTTAAACTTAAAAAATTAAAAGGAAATTTTTAATTCTTCACAACATACTGAACATATCATATTTGCAGGACTGTTTCTTAAATCGTTTATAAACCTAAATATAAATGAACAATTGGAGCATACAGGAAATTCAATAGTCAAAACAGGAATCGCTTTTTCATCGGGATTTTTTTCTTTTTTTCTCACATTTTTCCTCTTCATCCAATACATAGTCGTAATACCTGAAAATACTCCTTCCCCCTTCACAGATATAGAGTATCTGTTTACTCGTTTCTATTGAAGGATAATCTGCGGATAGTTCCATAGAAAAAAGATATGGATTCCCAGCT
This sequence comes from Tridacna gigas, assembly GCA_945859785.2. Classification (NCBI taxonomy): domain Eukaryota; kingdom Metazoa; phylum Mollusca; class Bivalvia; order Cardiida; family Cardiidae; genus Tridacna; species Tridacna gigas. The sequence goes on from OX244036.2 coordinate 17,468,335, forward strand.
TCTTTTACCATTTTGCTCCATTCATAGTAGATAGCTGGTTTTAAACGAACCAAAGCCCTGATATAGTTTGTATCTTGAACACCCGTAAAATAAATAATTCTTCCATCACTAAGACACGCTTTTCTATGTGAACATGCTAGTTTGTCTTCTAAAGTTTCTTTTACTATTAAATGGCTATTCATTTTTAAAAATATATAAATATTTTTTAAACAAAAAAATTTTTGATTTCATCGTAATTTCATTACCCTCTATAAACTGTGAAAATGGAAGCATTCAAAAATAAATTGTCTAAAGTTTTAAAAAGAAAATTTGCTTGCTCACCTACTAAACTTGGCAATAAAATATTTTTTCAAGGGCTTGCAACTAGAGATTATGTGAACGCCTTATATAAAGCCAAGTCTGCCATTTATTACCAGTTTAGTAAAAAGATGAGGGAGGGTGGTGCTGGAGATCTAACTATGTGGATTGGACTTGGTAAAGATGATATTGGTTTATATAGAACGGGAATGAATTGGCTTGATGTTAGGCCAGAGAATGAAAAATATTTAAAATCATATAAAAATGAAATAGAAAGCATATATAAAAATGATATGGCATTTCAACCAGGAGCAATAGGAATGGATGGAATTCTCTTTCCTTGCATAGAATTTAGTGGAAGACATGATAATTTGTCTAATTATCCACTATGGCAAGATCCATATGCAGAAGAACAAAGAGATGAAATAAGATATGAAAATGGAATTACGACATTTCAAGAAGAAAATTGTATAGTATGTCATTCAGAGAGGCCAAATATATTGTTTTGTAATTGTGGTCATATAGCCTTATGTGAAGAATGTAATGATGTAAGTAGTTTAACCAGATGTCCTATGTGCAATGTGGAATGTAATATTAAAAGAAATCTATCTACAATTCCCCCTTCTTAAATCCTAAAGTAAATTTAAAACTTTCTAAAAAAGTTATAAATTTTGTTTAAGACTCCTCAAATGTTTCCACTATTTCCTCCTCTGGTTCCTCCTCCGATTCCTCTTTGTCTTCAGCATTCATTCTAATCACAGCACGCCAATCATCCAGCCAATAATGCATGTTGCCGATCTTTTCAATATAGTATCGTTTAAAAAAATCTTCACATTGTCCTATTAAAAGATCTCGTATTTCACTAAGTTTGTTTTCATAATATTTGCATTGAATGTAATCGAGAAACAAATGTTTGTAATCAAACATTTTCTTAAGGGAACTTCGTATATCACTCTTCACAAACATGAAAGGATCTCTAAAAAAAGAACATTTATCAGCCAGTTGATTTTTTTCTTTTTTTTTTTTGCCATTATAACATTATCCCTGTTATTCCCGTTTAAAGTATTCTTACAGTAACATTTATCATGACTGAGCCTGTCTTGTCTTGTTTGTATCTTATCATCATCCATTTTATATAATAAAAAAAATTATTTAATATATTAAAAAAATATTTTATTTAATATTTTACAAATCTAGTTCTGTAAGTATCGTCAAATAAGAGTTTTTTGCATCAGGATTGTCTGTCCTCGTTACAAAGTTTATGACATCACATTGTTTTACTTCTAAAGGCTGCGAAAAAACTAGGCAACTGCAACGTTCGTCTCTTTTTTTAATTAAGGTGTAGTCGATTTTTTCGACGCCGTTTACGACTATGTTAATTTTTACCTCTTCATTTAAAGCCCTATTTCCTTTTAAAACCAATAAAGAACCTCTTATAATTCTACCCGGAGCCGACATACAATAACCACCTAATCCATGCGCTCTTCCACTGCAACCATTACCGAAAGAAAACTCGTAATTTCCATTTTCTAAACGTCCTTGTTCCTCAGCATGAACGCTTATTACGAATTTTTTCTCCCGCTCAGATAGAGCAAATATCTGCCTGGAGAAAAAAGACCTTGTCACAGGGTCATCCCAATCAGCAGGCTCTGGCAAGTTTTTAATTCTATTTCCTTTCATATCTATTTCACCATCCGCGGAAAAAGAACCGTCCGGGTTTCTCGTTAAAGCTTTTTCTCCCGCAGTAGCTACCGCAACGGCGGTATCTACGTAAAACTTATTTGCAACTTGTTGATTATCTAAAGGTGTCCGGAGGTTGTTAATTCTTCGACCGCCCATGGAGACGTTATCACTCGCTATATACCCCCCAGGTCCAAAAATGGCGCCATCCACGTAATTTTTAGTCGCAACATCTTGTGGTTCCGCAGGTTCCAAAACGTTAGTTAACTGATACCCCCGCATATTTATATCCACAATGGCATAAAAGGTACCATCATGCCGTTGTACAACTGCTTTACCGCTTGTATCTACATAATTTTTAGTAGCGGCATCAGTTGATTCTTCGGGCTCGTGCAGATTATGTATTTTTTTAAAACCCATATTAAATGGAGCCGTAGCGAGAAAATTACCATTTTCTTTTATTACAGGAGTATCAGCAACATTATCTACATAATCCTTAGTTGCAACATCTTGTGGATTTACTGGGTTGCTGACTCTTGTCAGCGTATTACCATTCATATTTATAGAGCCAATAACTTCCGTTGTTCCATCTTTACGCAAAAAATTATTATTTATGTAAGCGAGTGATGCTCCATCACCGCTCAATTTAACATTATCCATTCCTCCAAATTTATCAACAGGCATTTTTTGATACAAATATTTTTTTTAAAAGTCCACCAACAATGTAACATTTGTAAAGGAAACATTAGGATTGTAAGTTTTTACTTCAAATCCTATTGTATCTTCTTCTTTAAATTCTGGACCGCTAGAAAACATAGTGGTGCTCGAATATTCTGATCCAATATGCATCAATTGTAGTCCCGTTTCATCACCATTTTTTAAAATGTCTATTTCAAACCTAGAATTTGTTAGGTTTGATATACGTATACACCCTCTTATTATTTTTGCGTTTCACCAATTTGGTTGTCAATAACACCAGCAAAAGTAAATGGCCTTGAACCTCTCAGCAATCCACCTTTTGATTCAGCAAATATTGGATTTACTGGTTTAAGCACCCTCGCATCTACGTATTTTTTAGTCGCTACTTCATCTCCACTTATGGGCAAAGATAAATAAAAAATTCTTTGATAATTCATATTAATTTCTCCGAACCATTCATAAATATTTCCGGATTTAACGAAAGGTAATAAATTACGAACAATTTCTATTTTCTCATCTAACTGCGTTTTGTTATGATATCTGATATAAGTGTATCTACATAATTTTTAGTTGCCACATCATTTCTATCTTTAGGTGTAGGGAGGTTGTGTATTGATTTGAAAGCCATATTGATTGGCGTTGTTGAAATGTATTTTCCATTTTCTTTTATTAGAGGAGTATCAGCAGCGTTATCTACATAATTTTTAGTCGCAAAATCTTGCGGATTTACGGGATTACTAACCCTCGTTAATGTATTACCATTCATATTTATAGAACCAGTAACTTCCGTTGTTCCATCTTTACGAAAAAAATTATTATTTATGTAGGCGAGTGATGCTCCATCACCGCTCGATTTAACATTATCCATTCCTCCAAATTTATCAACAGGCATTTTTTTATATCGCTAAAAAAGTTTATTTAAAACTCGCTGAAATTTATTTCCCGAGCTTACCTGTTTTAGAACGTACAAGCATAAATGACCGCAAAATACTTGTCCGGCTTGTTGTAATTGATCTGAATTGTAAAATATTGGATTTACCAGATAGTCTTCTAGTTCAAGAGGTGGTTGTATACCGTAACTGTCAAAATAAATTTTTAGTTTACCGTTTTTATACCAAGCAACCCAATGTGTACCAGGTCCTCTTGTGTCATCGAGGTTTAATATACCGCATTCCTTTTTTCTACATTTTTTCGGTACAGTGTTTCGTAAAAATATTCCCTTAAAAGAAGGAATTTTTAATCTTTTTGCGGCATCTTCTAGTTTGAAGTTGCTTAGCGGTTTGTTAAGTAAAATTACGTTTTTAATGGCAATATCCGTCATTTTTTTTTATGGCGAAATATTTTTAATGTTTACGTTATCAACCCACGAATTAAACTCGTCGGAATAACCTTTCCATTTTACTAACGATTTATTTTTCCCCCTCTTAATAACCTTTTCTATCCTAAACAACTCCTGACTAGTTTTTTGTAGTTCGGGTTCATAAAAGGTACCTTGTATTTCTTCTCCGTTAAGATCCACAATCTTATATGTTACGGGTGATGTATGTTTTACTTCGGAAACTGTAAAAACCTCTTCAGTCCACCTTGTGGTATATCCCTTTTCAAAGGTCTTTTTCTTTTTAGATATCCTTACTTTATCACCGACGGAAAACTTAGGGTCTATGTCTCTTACTTCGAGATGATCGGGATAAAGAGTTTTCCAAACTTTGGTTTCATTTACCTTCTTACTAGCATTTACTGGTGTCATCTTAATAGAAGAATAATTCGCGTTATTATATTCTTTAACGAGATCCGGCAACACGTTAATGTAAACGTTTGTGGAATTAGCGGAAAAATATTTCCACATTTTTTCTTTCATTGTTCTAATCCATCTCTCAACGACGCTAGATTTTTCCTCATTTTCGGTAGAATACAACTCTATCAAGTTTTTAACATCTTTGTTATAAAACTCTTTACCCTTATCCACCCACATTTTTTCCAGCTTTCTTTCCTTAAAAATACTCTTTAATGCTAAGGCAACAGATTTTCCCGTTTTATCATTTAATGGAATCAGCCAACCGTATTTGGAAAAGATATCAATGACAGCAAGAAGATATTTTATACCGCGATTAAATTTAGAAAATGCTTGCATGTCTACTAAATCAGCGACCCATATCCTATCAATACCGTTTACTCTGACTCTCCTTTTCTTAAATTTTCTTTTTACAGGCTTGTGCAACTCTTCCGATAAAGCTGTCATGTCGAATTTTTTTTTTTAATTAACCCCCATTCCGAATCTTTTCTTTGTTCCAATCAGATTACTAACGACGGATCGCTCCATTTTTTCTCTAATTGTTGGATTATAGATCCCCTTTAGCTCTGTTAACATATTTGCGTCACAAACATTGTTTCTAACTTCTGTTGTAGGATTTTTTAAATAACAAATATCGTGACGGTACGCTGCTTCATCAACACGGTTTATTGGTTTGCTCCATTCCTTCGGTGTTAAATCGGGGTTAAGTCTTTTATTTAATTTAGTACCGGGTCCAGTAAAGTTATGACCGGGGAGATGCATTTCAACGGGCAAATTATTTATAATTTTATTTAGTATTGATCCACCTATTTTTTTTTTTTTTTTTTTTTTTAACAAACCGTGTTTTAGTTTTTCCACACACCACACATTTTCCACGTGCCATATTTCTTCCATTTTTACTAACAACATATTCTCTGTTGGTGGTTTCAGTAGCTTTTTTACATTTAACGCAATACATCTTTTTAATATATTAAATTTTTTTTAATATATTAAAAATGGATGTTATAAATTTATCGTGGAATGAAGTAATATCAAAGAGATTTAATAACCCTTTATTACCTAAAAGCATTAGAGGGCTAATTGTGGGTAAATCAGGATGTGGTAAGACCACACTTTTACTAAACCTTTTGCTAAGACCGGAATGGCTTGACTATGATAATTTGTACGTTTTTGGAAAAAGTCTTTTTCAACCCGAATATCGCATACTTAAAAAAGCTTTTGAAGAAAAACTGCCGAAAGAGCGCATTTTAGAGTTGTTTAACAGACGTGACGAAATACAGGATTCTAATGTTTCTCCCGTAGCTTTGATCCCAGAATGGGCTAAAACCCTAAAAAAATCGGATATAAAGTGTAGTTTCTTCGAAACTGCTGAGGATGTGCCTGATCCGAGAGAGTTAAAATCGGAAAACAAAAATTTAATGATCTTCGATGATTTACTTTTAGAAAAGCAAAGTAAGTGTGAGTGCTACTATATTCGTGGAAGACATAGTAATGTTGACTGCTTTTATCTCACACAAAAAGGTTGCCGAGGCAAACTATTAGAGAAAACGCAAATTTTATCTGTCTTTTTCGTCAAGACCATAAAAACATTAATCATATTTATAGTGACCATGTAAGTGAAGATATGCCCAAAGAAGAGTTTAGAAAATTTTGCAAAAAGGTATGGGAAAAACCTCATGGTTTTGTTGTCATTGATTTATCCAGCAAAAAAGATAAAGGAAAGTATAGAGACGGTTTTGATAATTTTTATATACCTAATCCAATTGAAGAAAAAAATGAAAATAAAAATTAAAAAAATAAATAATAATTGTAAAAAGATATGAGTCATTATCTAAAAGGTTTTAAAGAACATAAAGATGAGTATAATTCAAGCGGCTTAACTGCAAATGAGTTTATGGAAGAGTTTAAAGATATAGTGAAAAATGTAATACCGAAAGAACTTGAATCTTGCACAATAAGAAAATTAGATAAAGGAATTCAACACGCACTTAGATTAAAAAGAGAGTTTCTTTCTTTTGCTAAAGAACATGATATGGACGAAAGAGAATTACGCATTCTTTTTATAAAAAAAAACATCTTTCTGAATTATTACTTAACGCAAATAAGCATGCAAAGATTCTCGAAACTGAAAAGGAAGATAAAACGAGTAAAAAGTACATAGAGCATAAAACGAAATGTTGCTATATACAACCAAAATAATAAAAGTATATCTTATATTTAATAAAGTTTCTAGGTCGCTTCAAAGATATTCATTAAAACATTACGTCAACGTTGGAATGTATTAAATAGTGCTGCCTGAAAATATATCTTACGACAAGATATATTTTTGCACACATAAATAATTTTATATAAAAAATGGAAAATTGTTTATATCCTAATTGTAATATTACTATGCTTGATTATGGATTAAATGGTTTTACAGTAGATGAGGTTATGTGTGGTATTAGTGATCTTTTGGAAAATAAATTATTAAAATGGCTTGAACTTTGCCCAGAAAGTTTTTTTTAATAATAATGTCATTCAACTTTTCGAACTAAAAAACGAGTTTCTTTCTTTTACATGGTAAAGGTGTAAAAAAATTATGCATTCTTCTCATTAGAAAACGTGTTACCGAAATATTGGATAATGCAAATAAGCATGCAAAAATTTTTGTAATTGAAAAAGAAGATAGAACAAATAAAGACCATAGAATACATATAAACGGAATGGCGCCATATTTAAATGATATATTGAGAATATGCATATTCTTTCAAAACACGAAATTTTTAAAAAAATAAACATAACCCTATTTAAAAATATATCTTTTAACGAAAGATATATTTTTTATACAAAATAAATAATTTTTTACTATAAAAAATTGAAGATCTTTTGAAACAGATAGCTAAAAATACGCAACACAAAATGTCCGCTTAAATTATAGTAAGTGACAACAAAACTCGCTTTACAACGGGGTTTAATCCACCAATTCGACTGGATTATGATAGAAAATACGAAATAGCTTTGGTAAATCTCGAAACATACTACTCTTTTCCAAACATTGACGCAACAAACAACATGTTTATTTATTCTCCAGACAATGAAGCTTCATGGTTTAAAATAGAAATACCGGAAGGAAGTTATGACCTCATAGACATTAATGATACCATTCATCAGGAAATGAGAAAAAAAGGTCACCTTGATTTAGTCAATGATGAACATGCTATTAACATTTCCGCAAACACAAATACGCTAAAATCTATTCTTACCCTTGAAGATGGTTATCAAGTAGATTTTAATCATCCAAACTCCATTTCTAAAGTATTAGGTTTTACTCACGCAAAATATGAAACAGGATTTCATGAGTCGGAGAATGTAGTAAACATTCTCAGTATAAATTCCATACTCGTTAACATCGATATTATCTCAGGAAGCTACGTTAATGGCTCAACACAAAACACAATTTACTCTTTTTTCCCCAATGTTGCGCCGGGATATAAGATAATCGAGTCACCGGTTAATTTAGTATATTTACCAATAACGGGAAGTGACATACACAATCTACAGGTAAAAATTACGGATCAAAATGGAACTTTACTAAATCTTAGAGGTGAAAATCTAACAATTAGGTTTCATATTAGAGAGGCATAAAAAAAAAAAAATAAAATAAAATAAAACGTATAAAAAATGACAAGATACATAAATATTAAAGTTAATATATCGGAGGGGCAAAAGCAAAAACTCCTAACCGCTATTAAAAATAAGGGGGATTGCCAAACAAGTATTCGTTTAGCGCATAAAGATTTACAAGGTAATGATGTTTTAGCTGTTACCCAGTCACAAGCGAGAAAAATAGCTAAAGCCTTTGAAAATGGTAAAGGCGTAACAATTAGAATGTCTGCCAAGCAACTTAAATATACTACGAAAATAGAGGGCGTTTTCTCGGAATGTTAGCCGGATTAGCTTCAAGTGCTTTGCCAATGCTAGCCAAAACCGTTTTACCGGTGTTAGGCGTTGGTGCTCTTTCTGGATTAGCATCATCAGGAGTACAAAAGGCAATCGGGTCTTTACCTTAAAAAAGGAGGTTGTGTTTGCCAGGTAGAAACTGATGGAGAAGGTCTTTATTTAAGTCCTTATAAAGGCAAAGGATTAGGGTCTGTTGGTGATGGTTTATATTTAAAACGAGCCGGAAAGTTTTATGATGGAAAAGGTCTTCTTCTAGGGCCCAATAGTCCTTTTGCTAATATCCCCATTTTGGGAGCTATATTATAAATTAATATTATAATAAAAAAAAAGATGAATGTTCACAAATTTAGCGTAAAACCAAAGATTTCTCAACCAAAAACGATCTATTGGAGGCCGGCTTCTAATTTAAAACATCCCCCGATAAAAGTAAATCCGTTAACTTGGCAAATCTTTAGTCAAGAAGAAATTACATTGACTCCGAGGCAAGTATTTCCAATGCAATTAGGTTTAGGCTTTATGATGACTAAAGGCGTAGTTTTAACCTCATTAGCTTATTCTGTAAGATTAAAGAACTGTAGTTCACAAAATGAGATTAGCCTCGAAGATGTTGAGAATATTTTAATTACTATTACTAACAATTCGAAGGATACAGTGAAGATAAAAGAAAACGAGCTTTTATGTCACGTTTATTATCATCTTTAAAAAAATATTTCGCTTATAAAAAATGGAGATGAAAGAGAATAATAAATATCCCGTATTACCCACGGCTCCCCCAGTTGATAAGGGACAGGGTTATCGTTTGCAGAAAATTAACGAGATACAAAACTTTTAAGAAGCCGAGGTATTGAAGAGAGAAGCTTTAAGTAAGAAAATATTTTAGAGCCGCGAGAATAGTAGATAACGTAGATACTGTTTTAATTATGGTTACCACAGCTAGGGGGTTAGGTGGCATAGGTTTGTTAACAACAGTAGTTGCGATACCCGCGGCAATTTCGTTAGAAGGTATTGCAGGTTTTTGTGGTTTTTTAAGTTTGGTTGGGAAATATGCCGTTAGAAATTCGACTACTAAAGCGGAAAAACATGAGAAGATTAAAACCATTGCTGCTACAAAATTAAATACTATATCCTCTCACATCTCGAAAGCTTTATCTGACAATGAAGTCACGCATGAAGAGTTCCAGCTGATTATGGAGGAATTAGAGAAATATAAGAAGATGAAGGAAGAAATTAGGTCTAAATCTAAGAAAAAGATTACGAGCGAAACGGAAGAATCATTAATAGAGAGAGGGAGAAGAGAACAGCGTGAGTCCTTTCGGAGGTTGGTTGAAAAACATCATGGTGGGCCGTTGGAATATTAAGAAACCTAAAATTAATTTTTCATGTAGCTTTAGTTACGAAACGGGTTAAAAAACTTAAATAAAAACTTTAATAAAAACTGCATTAAAAAATATAATCCTAATAAAAAATGTCTTTTTTAAAAATCACTGATCCGACGATAAGAGATCAAACAGTAAAAGAATTTCTCGCGATAAAAAAGAATATTCGTGATAACGAACTAGCGGAGAAAACGGGCGAGATAGAATTACAAACAGGCCTTTCAAAGCTTTTTAAACCTATTACAGAAACGCAAAAATATACAACGAGGACAATTACAGAAACACAAAAAGATACAAAAAGGGCAATTACGGAGGGTCTTAGACCTATTAAAAAGGGTCTTAAACCTATTAAGAGTCTTAAAGGTATTAAAACGGGTATCGAACAGTTATCTTAACGATTGCCTCAACAAGAAGATTATCCTCCTAGCCTGCCTCCTAGTTATAGGACCACAAGCCCAACACCATCTGAATTATCACAAGCGCCATCAACATCTATAGAGGAAATTGCATTTATTGATCCAGATAACATATTCGGTCCTCGTATGACACCCGACGGAACATATATGGGGAATATGCCATTTGAAATAAAAAAAGATAATATTATTATTGGCAAGAAAAACAGTTTTAAACTAACAAAAGGGTTAAGTAATCTTATTTTTTCTAAAGACCATATCCCTGAATCTTATAATGCAAATGATTATTCAACATATGCTAATATCTTAGCTTTAACTGGTACTATGCATCTTAACAATGATCCGTCTAATGCCAATTTTAAATTCAGAGCTTTTGACTACCCTAAATTACGGGAAAAAGCTAAATTTATTAGAGAAGATATTTGGGAACCGTACACAAAAACAAAACATTATATAAAAAAATTGGTAAAGATGTTAAAAAAGTTGTTATTCCCTGTGACCCTAACGCATTACTAGAAAGACTTGACTTACTTATGGCAAGTAAAGAAGCGGGCAACACAGGCGTGAGAAACGAGCTTGTTAGCGTGTGCGACGAATTAAAAAGGCGTTTTCGATAGTAAAAGCTATAAAAAAAATAATGTCTATATTATATAACATGATCATCTATAAGAAACGAGGATTTACAAGAAAGAATAGATATGGTGGAGCGGGAATTTTTGACAGCTTAGCTAACTTTTTTGCGAGACTTTTAGGTAGTAGTGTGTCTAAACAAATTGCATCCTCTGCCGTTGATGTGGGAAAGAGTGTTGCAAAGGAAGGAGCAAAAAAAGCTTTAGAGGCTGGAAAGAGTGCTGCTGTAGATGCAGGGAAAAGGTTATTTGAAAAAGCTTTAACGCCAAAATCTAAGAAAATTTTACAAAAGTATGCTGATATACCCACAACAACACCCGTTTCGAAAAACGTAAACGCTTTAGTAGATGGAAGTGGCAACGACGCAATTGCTATACAAGAATTAGTTAAAACATTAAATAGTGGGACTGGCATTAAAACGACGTAAAAATATTATAATAATTTAAAAATTATTATAATATAATAGAAATGAGCATTTTAAACATTACTGAAACGGGTTTTAATGATGATAGTAACGAAGAGTACGAATACTTTGAGTATCTACCAATTGTGGGTGCCAATCTTAACAATTCCGGAGGAGATATTACGATTAACATCGAAACTCAAGATATTTTTATGCATCCTAGTGAAAGCTATTTACTTACAGAAGGCAAATTAGTAAAGGGCCCGAATGGTGCACTATATGAAGATGCGGACAATGTTGCTTTAACGAACAACGGTTTAATGTATCTTTTTAATAATATTAGATATGACCTTTCGGGTAAAGAGATTGAAAGAATAACGCATCCAGGGTGGGCCACCACTATGCTTGGTTTGTTACAATATTCCAACGATTTTTCTAAATCGGGGGGATTAAACCAATTGTGGTATAAGGATACAAGCACTACAATAAATGATAATGTGGGGTGGACTTTGAGAAAAGGATACGTTATTAATAGTATTGATGATGCTGCTGCTCCGCCTGGACAAAAGGGCACATTTAGCTTTAGAGTTCCATTAAAACATATTTTTGGTTTTTGCGAAGATTACGATAAAGTCTTGTACGGAATGAAGCAAACTCTTTACTTGACAAGAGCCGGTGATAATGATGCTATTTTTAAAGCTATCCGGGCTGCTGGGCCCCCTGTTTTGCATGAAGTGGGTAAAGTTGAGCTGAATAAAATAGCGTGGTATATGCCACACGTGTTGCCCACAGATCAGTATAAATTGCAACTTTATAAATGTTACACGGTTACGGCTAGTCAGTTTGCTGCTTTGTACATAAAACGTTGTCGTAGTGGTAATTAGTGTGGAGTAAGGAAAATTAACTCAATCTCCGGTCATACGTGTGTATTTAACCATGTATCTGTAAAAGAACAAATAAATTCTTGTAAGACATGTGAAAAATACATACATAAATACATATTACAATAACATGAATCAAAAAACAGTACAATACAGGGCATACATGAAATGAACGTAAAAAGGTTAAGACAAATTACAACACAGTATTCCAGCTCAACACATGAAACGTATTTACATTGCTCACAACTCACCAGTTTATGGAACTGAGTACCATACACACTCCACATCAATTTTCCTCCCACTTCAAACACTGTGTTGTTAAGCTACAATAAACAAAATGTTGTTAAGTGGTATGAAACATGCATGACATTGTGCATTAATTAATCTTGACTTTAATGAACAAATGCTGCCATTTTGAAAGACTGAATTAAATACACAAACTGAACTTCAAAACGCGACCTTGGTAAAAATAATACATAATACAGGGAAAGTTGCAATTTAAACAATAATGTGGAAACTTTACCCAAGTTAATAATTCCCTTTTTTCTGTTGTTTACTAAATGGATAATGGATATCTTTTCTATCTTAAAGTCTAACCTTGAATGACCACATGCACCAAGGTTCAAAATAATGTACCCATGTTTCACATGGAGCTCATGTACTGCATGGAATTGATGTAGTGCATGAAAAGAGAGGTAAGTACTTGGTGAGTAGTTATCACGAAAAGGTCTAAGAAATCAAGATGCAGGTTTCACACAAGTACAAAAACTGACACAAGACTGGGTTTCACACCAGTGCATTAATTGACAAAATTTGGCTACATATTCCCGCCCTTTTAAAAATGACGTCCCGTCATTATATGTCACTCACTAACGTGATGTCAGGTAAGTCCTCGTCAGGAACATATGCCGTCTCTGAAAAACTGTCAATGTGATTGACACAAATACTGCATCTATGTACATCTAATATCTACTCTTCAACTACTACAAACTTACATAATTCTACTATAACTATTCCATTCCTCCCCCCTGTGAAAAATGCGGCCACGCAAGATAAACTTGCAAAAACAACAAATTCAAAGGAAATGGTTAAAAAAATAGTTTGACTTTTATTTAAAAACATGTTTCAATTTACAATGGCTTTAACGAGTTTATGTGCTGTTTCATTGTCAATCTCACAAAGAACTCCTGATCTGACTATAACATCTAGTGCGTGGAGTCTCTTATCAATACGTCTACGTTCATCTGTCATCCTGTACATGATGTAGTCGCCGTATCTGTCGGGAGCTTTCCTTTCTCTGGCTGACCTTCTAGGTTTTGGTACAGGCTTTCGTACTTCGTTTGCACATGGGATTTCTTCAACGAACTCATTCCCTGTTCCTTCCATGGCTTGTCTTGTTCTTTCTTCTCCTTCAGAATCTTTTTCTTCCAAACGGTATTCCAACCTGGTTTCTTCTGGGTTGTTTTCCTGTAATGACAAATCAAAATCATGTGAATGAGAATTAACAACTCTTTGGGAACTTTCATATAATTTCTCTCTACTTACCTTTTCTGCATCATCATTATAGTCTAATGATTCTTTACTCCTACTCTCCATCGGTTCACTTACGCTGTGTTGGATTGGTAGGTATGTTTCTGACTGACTCGACATGGTCTCAACACTATGGGCGTCCCCATCTTGATATGTCCTCTGAACATAATCATGTGTCTCGCCGTCTGAATCACTTCTATCTTCAACGACAGTGGCGTCACTCCTATCAGAACGGTCTTTTTCTTCTTTGGATGCATCCATATCCTTCTCATTCTCATCTAAACATCAATCAGTTCTCTGTTCTGGTGATCCACCAATAGTAAATGGTTACGATGAATGGTTCTCTCTCTCTATCGGTTTCATCTGGCCTGATTCTAAATACAGGAATATCTGGTCGTGGCTGCTCAAGTATTATATACGTGTCTGGTTCATATCTGTCTTCAATCTTGTGTTTCCCCTCAAATGAAAGTCGTCTAACTAAAACCCTGTCTCCTACTGAGATTCTGACTGCTTTCGCTTTTCTGTTATAGTATCTTTCCTGTTTCTCTTTTGACTTTTCCCTGTGTTTCAGGACTATCTGGTGGGTTTTCTCTAATCTCTCTTGGAGGTCTTCGATAAATTCCTTTGTACCTTTATTGGTTTCTTCTGTAACTTTTTCGAAGGTACTGTCGATCGGTAGCTTAGGTTGACGTCCAAACATCAGTTCATATGGAGAATTACTAGTTGTCTCATGTGGTGTGCTATTGTAAAAATACACAAGTGAGTTGAGATATTTCTTCCAGTCTTCCTTTTGATCTTCTTCAAGGGTCCCCAGCATGTCAAGTAAAGTGCGATTAAACCGCTCTGGGCCAGCATTTCCTTGCGGATGGTATGGTGTGGTATGACTTTTTTTCATTCCCATTATTTTACAAAGCTCACTGATAATTTGGCTCTCGAAGTTTGCTCCCTGGTCTGAGTGAAGTCGTGTTGGAATTCCAAAGTGAATTCCAAAGTGAACTATGTAGTCATTGTAGATAGCTTCTGCTGTAGTCTTAGCTGTTTGATTTCTCGTTGCGACTGCTTTTGCAAACTTCGTATAGTGGTCTGTTATTATCAATATATTTCCTATGTTTCCTTTCGATGGTTCCAGGGTAAGGTAGTCTATGCAAACCAAATCCAGTGGGTAAGCACTGTGCACACTGACCAATGGTGCTTTGTCTACTGTTGATTTTCTTCTGATGCATCTGTCACACTTTTCTATCCACTGTGAAACATCTTTTCCTACACCTGGCCAATAGTACCGCTCCCTTATCAGTCGAATGGTTCTTTCCTTTCCTGGATGCCCACAGTCGTCATGAAGGCCCTTCAATATTTCTTTTCTGTAGCACTTCGGAATGACCAACTGTTCTATCTCTTTGTCATCTTCTTTCAGGATTCTGAACAACACTCCTCTCTGTAGTTTGAAATTTCGGTATTGCTTTCTCATTGTCAAATCCTCTTTTGTTATCAGCTTGTTGGGTATTTTCTTGTCGATGACTGCAATTCTCCATTTGTCTATTAGCTCATCATTACGTTGTGCCTTTCTAATTTCTCTTAAATCTCTCTGTGCAATTGTTTGGCCTGGTTCTTCCATGACTTCCAATACACTGATGTTTTCCATCGGCAAAATTTCGACATATGCTGGTACTATGGCATTACAGATGGCTTTAACTGTTTTGTCTTCAAGTTTTATCCTTTCTAATCTGTCTTCGTCTATTTTCTTTTCATATGGGTAGCGGCTCATTCCATCTGCATCAGCATTCTTCAAGCCAGCTCGATAATAGATGTCAAAGGAGAAAAGACCAAGAGCAGAAGCCCATCTCTGACCAGTCGCATCTAACTTGGCACTTGATAAAACATATGTCAAAGGGTTGTTGTCGGTCAGTACTGTGAAATGGTTAGCTGTGAGATATTCGTTGAATTTTTCCGTCACTGCCCATTTCAACGCCAAGAACTCAAGCTTAAAAGCACTGTATCTTTGTTCGGCTCTATTCAAAGAACGACTTGCATATGCGATAACACGTTTCTTTCCTTCCTGTGTTTGGTAAAGTACTGCACCAATGGCTTTCGAAGACGCATCTGTGTGTAACTCAAAAGGTAATGTAAAGTCTGGGTAGGCAAGAATTGGCGGGGATGACAGTAATTCTTTGATGTGATCAAAAACAAATTGTTCATTTTCTGTCCATTTCCAGTCTTTAACAAGTTTCTTTTTACTTTTCTTCGCAGATGTGGGTGGCAGAAGTTCTGATAGAGGTCTTATAACTTTACTAAAATTCTGAATAAATCTCCTGTAATAGCCAGCGAAGGCAAGAAATGATCTTAATTCGTCAGGATTGCTTGGTTCTGGCCAGTTCTTGACTTTCTCTATCTTGGCAGGGTCAGTCTCAACTCCATTGCCTGATACAACATGTCCGAGGAAATTAACTTTTGGTTTAAAGAAACAACATATCTCAGGGGCTAGCTTCAAATTAGCTTCTTGCAGAGTGGTAAGAATCAAATCAAGGCGTTCTAGATGTTGCTCAAATGTCTCACTGAAAACTATGAGATCATCGAGATATATCAAACTTATCTTCATGTTTAGGTCACCTAAAATCTCTTGCATTATTCTCTGGTATGTTGCTGAACTGTTTGTTAATCCAAAAGGCATTTTATTTGTATTCGTAAAATCCGATTGATCCAATGGTAAATGCTGTCCGTTCTTTGTGGCTTTCTTCTACCTCTATCTGATGGTAACCTGATTTCATGTCGATGGTAGTGAAATATTTAGCACCATGCAAGCAGTCGAAGATTTCTTCCATTCTGGGAAGTGCAAAGGAATCTTTAACAGTGATGTTATTCAGTTGTCTATAGTCGACGCACAGACGTAATTTTCCATTCTTCTTCCGGACTAGAACCACATTAGAGCTGTATGGAGACTTTGAAGGTCTTATCACTCTGGCAGCTAGTAACTGTTCAATGTGTTGGCGGACTTCCTCTACCTTTGCTTAAAAGGTATGTCTGTTGTTAAATCGATTCGATGTTTGATGCGGTTACAAATTCCAATGTCCGTATCACTGACAGAAAATATGTCTTCATGTTTCTTCAACAAATCCATGAGCTGTTCTCTCTGATTTTGGTCCAATATTTCAGCTTCGTCAACATTCAACTTATCTGTTATTGTTTCCTTCCCTGTACTTTCCTCTATCTTATCAAAGACTTCTTCTGCTATCGTCGCATGTTGTGATTCACAAAGGATAGCTTTGGGCTGTATGGTAACTGGGCTGGTGGTAAGGTTGGACAGATTCACTTTGACTGTATGATTGTCGCCATGGTTATAATTTATCACTGCAGGTGTGATGTCTATGAAGCTGGGTATCTGGCTTTCTTCAGATTCTTGAATTATTCCTGGTGTCGATGGATAAACTATTTCTTTGTCTGTATATCCTTCAATGTCAATAGATTGGTTAGGATATATTGTGATTTTATGGTCGACTGCAGATCTTATAATTGCTAGTCTGTTGTTGTTCTTCTTCAACTCTTTTTCCCTGATGGTTATGGCCCTAAAGCTAAGATACCAAGGGGTGTGAAGACTTGCCCTCTATAAATACTGCTCTCCAAAATTCTTTTTACACTCTTTCATAAGTTCCTTCAAAATATGGACGGGGGGTAGAATACGCCGGCTGCCAGTCCTGCAGCGTGGTAAGACCCCACCAATGGACCCGCCTGTTTGCCGTGGGTGGAGACTCGTAAGCCGGAAAAGAGGGTCCTGGTAGTTGAGGGGAGCCCAGGGATCTCCAGCTCTTCAACACACTGCTTCGGCCTCGGCTTCGGTCTAAACGAGAGCCTAGATGGGCCCGGTCTAGTGCAATCGGCTGGTCGTTTTTAGATTTTGGGCAATTTGAAAGTTACCTTTTTCAGTTTGAACACTACTGCAGATGTAAAAGAAAACTTCTACCTTTCCTTTATCACAACGACCTTTAAAACAACTGCATGTATTACCAACCTTTTGATTTTTCACTCGCATGTATTCGTACAGCATCAATTTGTCCATTTTAACTGCATATCTTTTGTATGTTTTAGTCCCTAGTCTAATATAGGCTCATGGGCTAATTGGGTTGTGTGGACTGTTTGGTCGGACATTGACTTGCGTGGGTGCTTCCTTATCTTGGGATGTTGCCACGCATCCTCTTTGTCCGATTGTCTAGTTTGCATTGCCTGAGTATATCATTTGGGTAACCCTGACATGCAGAGCTGGATATTCCGCTCTACTGGCCATGTCCCCGTTGTAGGACTCCATGGTGGGTGGGGGCCACGAATGATGAATTTTAACTATCAAATCATGGATCACCCAAATAAAAAACGACGGCATGAACATCTGGAAAACGACTCTGCTTCAGTTGAATCGACAAATGGCTTTCCCCGGTTTCTTGTGATTGAATCTTGTAATACCGAACAACCTTTGACAAAGCTTTTGCCCTTCGTTATTGAAAAAGTATTAGTTTCGATTGCGGGATCACCGAAATCTGTAAAAAAGCTGAGAACTGGCGGCCTTCTTGTTGAGGTAGAAAAACCTCAACATGCAAAAAATCTGCTCGGGTTAAAGCAATTTTATAATATACCCTCAAAATGCTCCGCGCATGGCTCTCTGAACTCTTCAAGAGGAATAATACGCTGCCCAGATTTAGCCGGTGTTGAAGAACAAGAAATTGTGTCCGAACTGTCAAATCAAAATGTAATCGAAGCTGGACGGATCCGTGTTTATCGTGATAACGTCAGGCGAGACACGAATTCCATCATTCTTAAATTCAATACAGCAATTCTCCCAAAGACCTTGAAAATCGGATACTTGAAAGTGCCAGTTGACGTTTACATTCCGAATCCTTTGCAATGCTACAAGTGCTTTAAGTTCGGACATCATGAAAGGCAATGTAACGCCGACAACCACTGTAAACGATGTGGAACGAATGAAGCTGAGACCTTCCATCTTTATCCTTGTGAAAAACCTATGAAATGTTTGAATTGTGGTGAGCATCATCACTCCACATCTCGCACTTGCAAAGTCTGGAAAAGAGAGAAAGAAATTATAACGATAAAATACCGAGAAAGCCTGTCATTTGCAGAAGCACGCAAGATTGTGGATGCACGTCACGCATTGGGAGCATCATACTCCAGTGTCACAAGATCTAATACTGCAAAAACAATAAATCTAAAAGACGCTCAAACACAAACAAGTGAAGCATCGGTACAAACAGTTTCACCACAGAAACAGAGTTCTGCTTCTGCAAAAACGTCACAGAAACCTGTAACGAATAAGAAACCAGAAAAGCCAGCCCCAAAAAGTCCAAGTAAAGTTCAAAATAAAGTCACCTCGGATCGCCTCCCAAAGGGATCCGATGACCAAATTCAACAGCATAACCGCTTCCAGTGTCTTGATGAAGACATGGAGGCGGAAGACACCCTTGCGGAGTCACTTACAAATAAGCAGGGTCGTATCATCAAATTAAATAATAAGAAATGAATTGGCACATACTTCCAGTCCTTTGTGGTATCTTCTTTACAATAAACTCAGTCATGAATAACACCATTCTTCAATGGAATTGTCGCAGCATTAAAGCAAATCTCGAGGAATTACACCTTTTAATCAATGCAAAGAAACCAGTTACAATATCTTTACAAGAGACCTTTCTTAAAGATTCCGACAAATTCTCCTTAAAGGGTCACTCCTGTTTTTATAAAAACTTCAGTGGTAATGATAAAGCTTCAGGAGGAGTGGCAATAATTGTGAATAACAATATCCCACACCATTTTGTCAAACTCGAAACTACTTTACAAGCCGTTGCTGTAAGCATTTCTTTAAATAAAACCATTACTCTCTGTTCTATTTATCTTCCACCCAGCTCGGCAATCGATATCAAGAAACTTGATGACCTCGTAGATCAATTGCCGAAACCTTTCATTTTGATGGGAGATTTCAATTCCCATCATACGTTGTGGGGATGTACAAATACGAATGACAAAGGTCAAACTTTACAAAATTTTATCACAGAGCATAATCTTGTTTTGCTCAACGATAAGTCTTCAACATATCTTCATCCTGCAACTGGTTCTTATTCATCTTTAGACTTAAGTATATGCAGTCCGGAAATTTTTACTCACTTAAATTGGAAGGTTGATAACGACCTTCATGGAAGCGATCATTTCCCGATTGTAATATCGGAAATTGGACCATCTGTACAAGAACGTCCAGAACGCTGGAAGCTTCATAAAGCAAATTGGGAAAAGTTCAAAATTCATTGCGAACAATCAATTGATCCCAATGCTTTTGATGAATGTGAAAATCCAGCAGAACTGTTCACTTCCTTACTTTACTCGGCTGCAGAGAGATCAATTCCTCGGACGTCGACAAATCCAAAGCATCAAAGCAAACCATGGTTTAACGATGATTGTAAGAAGGCTATAGCTGAGCGAAAATCTGTTCTCAGAAATTTCAATCTGAGACCTACTCAAGAAAATCTTGCAAAGTTCAAAATTGCGCGTGCGAGAGCACGGCGAACTATAAAACAAAGTAAACGTGCGTCTTGGCGACAGTATGTATCCAGATTAAATTCTAGATCGTCTGTCAAAAAGACATGGGAGATGATACGAAAAATTAACGGCAAATGTACTTCCAATAGTGTTGGCTATCTTGATACTGATGATGGGAGCTTTACTTCTAAACATGACATTGCCAGTGTGCTGGCCGAAACGTTCGCCAAGAAGTCTTCTTCTGAAAATTACTCATCCATGTTTCGAAAACGCCAGGAAGTAAAAGAGAAATCCAAACTGAATTTTAAATCCAATAACAAGGAGCATTATAATAAAGATTTCACCATTAAAGAGCTGAAAAAGGCTCTTAAGAAATGTCATGACACTGCAGTTGGGTCTGATGATATACATTACCAGTTCCTTAAACACTTACCCTATCGTTCCCTCCATTGTTTACTCCAAATATTTAATCAGATCTGGAAGACAGGTGTTCTTCCAGACTCTTGGAAAGAAGCTATAGTTATACCTATACCAAAGCCAGGCAAAGATTCTACAAACCCAAGTAATTACCGCCCTATAGCCTTAACAAGTTGTATTTGTAAAACTATAGAAAGAATGGTAAATGACCGCCTAGTTTGGTTTTTAGAGAAAAATAAACTTATTTCCACAAACCAGTGCGGATTTCGTAAACAGAGAAGCACTCTTGATCACTTAGTACGCTTCGAGACTTTTATACGTGAAGCCTTCATAAAGAAAGAACATGTTGTTTCTGTCTTTTTCGATTTAGAAAGTGCTTACGATACCACCTGGAAGTATGGGATTATGAACGACCTTTATGATTTCAGTATTCGAGGTCGCCTTGCTTATTTCATTTCTGCTTTTTTAGATGAACGTCAGTTTAGAGTCCGGGTTGGAAATACATTGTCCAGCCCACACGAACAGGAAATGGGCGTTCCCCAGGGAAGCATCCTTTCAGTTACACTTTTTAGTGTTAAAATTAACAACATCGTTAAATCTGTTTGCCCTGGAGTAGAATGCTTTCTGTACGTTGACGACTTCTGCATTTGCTATCGGTCAAAGCATATGCATACGATTGTAAGACAGCTTCAACAGGTCTTAAATAATTTAAGCAGGTGGTCAAACGAAAACGGTTTCAAATTTTCGAAAACCAAGACCAAATGTATGCATTTCTGCCAGTCGAGGAAGTTTCATCTCGACCCGGAGCTGACATTAGATGATGTTCGTATAGAAGTTCAAGTTCTTAAGTCTTTTATTCGATTCTAAACTCACGTTCATCCCACATATTAATTATTTGAGCAATAAATGCCAAAAAGCTCTGAATCTTTTACGTGTTGTTTCCAGTATGGACTGGGGAGCCGACAAAAAAGTCCTTTTGAGACTTTATAGAACACTTGTCCGTTCGAAATTAGATTACGGCTGCATTGTATATGGCTCAGCGCGGAAATCGTACCTTCGTAAACTGGATTCTATCCATAACCAAGGTTTACGATTAGTACTTGGCGCCTTTAGAACATCTCCTGTCAATAGTTTATATGCAGAGGCAAATGAACCTTCTTTAAATTTACGCAGGAAGAAACTTTCCTTGCAATATTACCTAAAATTAAAGTCAAATCCCGACAACCCTACGCATAAAGTAGTATTTGAACCCCTCCACAAGGATGAATTTCAAAATAGAGAAAAAGTCATACCACCTTTTAGTTTGCGCTGTGAAGCGGATATGAGTTGCCTTGATTGCGATCTGGAAGATGTAGCGGAACATAAAATCTCTGAAGTTCCTTTATGGACTTCAAAAAGTCCAACCTACATATATAATCTTGCTTCAGACAAGAAAGCTACGACAGATCCTATGATATTTAAAAATAAATTCCTTGAAATAAAAGAACAATACTGCCTTCACGAAGAGATATATACTGATGGTTCTAAAGATGGAAACAAAGTTGCTGCGGCTGCCGTGCTCGATGGCGAGGTATATCAGTTTCGACTTCCTAATAATTCTTCGATTTTTTCTGCGGAGTTAAAAGCGATCGACCTTGCTCTCAACCATATTCAGCAAGACGCTTACTGGCGCTACATTATTTTTACAGATTCGTTATCTGCCATGCAAGCACTTGAGGGTGAGAAAACAGATAACCCATTAATCGTCAGTCTTCTTGAGAAGTTGTCCGGAATCTGTGAAAAAGCTGATATTGTTTTCTGCTGGCTTCCTAGCCATATCGGTATCGCTGGCAATGAGGAGGCAGATAAAGCTGCCAAGGAGGCATTGTCACTGGAAGTTTTACCTTTTAAAGTTCCTTTTACTGATTTTAAGCCATTAGTGAATGATTTTGTTCAAAATGTATGGCAGCAATCCTGGAATGATCCAGTAAACCAAAATAATAAGTTGTTTACAGTGAAGCCAGCTCTTGGCGAGTGGCTTCCAGGGTTGCGGACAAGTCGCCGCGAGGAAATTATATTGGCCCGTCTTCGCATTGGTTATACATATTTGACGCACTCGTTCCTCCTCAAAGGAGAAGAAGCACCTCAATGCATTTCCTGCAATGCACCTCTTACTGTTCAACACATACTTGTAGAATGTATAGACCTAGCACCTACAAGAGACAGGTTTTTTCATGTTGACAGTATGAACAATTTATTCAATGCTGTAAAGTTAGAGTCTATTTTAGATTTTTTGAAAGAGGTAAATCTCTATAAAAAGATATAATTTTAGGTTCTATTGACCATCTGCTTTTTATACAAAAAGCCAGTAATAATTATTTCCTCTTAGTGTTTACACAGTATAGATTTTAATCTTATTTCGTAACCTTGCAATATATCAAATAAAAAGCATTTCATTAATTGTAAGTGCGCCCAATATGACCTTTGATGTCGACGGGCCATAAAACTTCATTCATTCATTCATTCATTCCTTCAAAATATTAGTTCCCAGAATCAGCGGTGTCTTGGAAGAGTATTGGGTATCAGGTGTCACTAGGAGTAGGCATGGGAGTGGCTTTGACTCTGGTAATCCTTTATGCACAACAATTTCTGTCTGAATATAGCCTCTATATGGCAAGTTTTGTCCATCTGCACATTCAATGTTCAGGATATCTCCAAATGCTTTGATGTAAGTGTCACTAAGATTCTCCTGGAAGTAGGATTCTGAAATAATACTTACACAACTCCCTGTGTCCAATAATGCTTGTGCAGGTTTTCCATTTGCACTCACTTCAACTTCATTACAATCACCAACTAGATGAATTTTGGGATCTTTCATTCTGTCTGAGGTGCTCACATCTGATCCCACGATACGAGCACTTACGCATTTGGGCAATCTTTGCGTGTATGTCCTTTCTGCTTGCATGCTGTACAAACAAACTGTGCTAGGATCGTTGGACAGTTCCTCTGTATATGTTCTTTGGTGTTACAAATGAAGCATAAGGGTGCAAATGTATCACCAGCATTTGGCTGCTGATAGTTTCTATTCTGTTGGCCTTGTCCTCTTCCTCTATTTCCACCTCTCCATCTGTTTCTGCCACGCCATCTTTTCCTTTGTCCACTGGCGGGGTTCGCTTGTTCCGTTGAGGGTATCTGGTTTTGAGTCTTTTCACGTTAGTCTATCCTTTCGTTTATCTTTTTCAATAATTCTTTGACTTCCGATGTCTCTTCTTTCTTTTCTGTCTGTACCACTGGTTTGCACGACTTCTTGCTTTCCATATTATCAGATGTGATGTCAGCCTCTATCTTCCTAACCTCTCTCTTGAATTCATCATATTCACGAATCTTGTCGCATTGGTACATGGACATGTGCTTTAAGTCTTTCTTCAATCCTGAATGTAGGACTTGTTTAAGTATCGCTGTATCTGTGCGTCTAAATCCTCCAAGTTCTACTCCTTGATCGAACAGTTCGTCCAAACGTGATGCGAATGATTCTACACTCTCATTTTCCTTCTGTTCGCAGGTGTAAAACTTTTTCAGAATACTTTCCTTAGTTTCAACTGTTCCGTATGCACTTTCCAGTTTGTCTAACACCTGGTACAATGTCACACCGGGTCCAAGTCTCCTGATTTTGTCGCCAGCACTGCCCTTGAGAGACCGACGTATCCCAAACAAAATCTGTTCGTGGGTAAAGGCTTGTTCGATTCTCACTGATTCAACCTCATACTTATAAGTTTCCCAGTTGACTTCACCTTTTCCGACATCTCCAAAGAAAATTGAAAACTTCGGGTAATGATGCAGTCCTTGCTTTGGAGCTGGTTCATGCTGTCTTTGTTCATCATCCACCTCAGCTGATGCATCCTTAATGCCTCCAAACATCTTTGTCAATCTCAGGATATCATCAAATGACCCATGTTTTGGCTTAAATCCGAGAGTACGCAATGTCCGTATCATTTCCATTTCCTCATCTGTTATTCCACCGGTTGCTCCTTCTGCCAAATTGTCTTCAATATCCATGCCATGGTCGGGTTCTTTCTCCTCTTTTGATGCCATGTTTCATTTAAAAGAGTTCTAAGTTCAGATATACTCAAGTTAACAGTACAATACAGGGCATACATGAAATGAACGTAAAAAGGTTAAGACAAATTACAACACAGTATTCCAGCTCAACACATGAAACGTATTTACATAGCTCACAACTCACCAGTTTATGGAACTGAGTACCATACACACTCCACATCAATTTTCCTCCCACTTCAAACACTGTGCTGTTAAGCTGCAATAAACAAAATGTTGTTAAGTGGTATGAAACATGCATGACATTGTGCATTAATTAATCTTGACTTTAATGAACAAATGCTGACATTTTGAAAGACTGAATTAAATACACAAACTGAACTTCAAAACGCGACCTTGGTAAAAATAATACATAATACAGGGAAAGTTGCAATTTAAACAATAATGTGGAAACTTTACCCAAGTTTTTTCTGTTGTTTACTAAATGGATATCTTTTCTATCTTAAAGTCTAACCTTGAATGACCACATGCACCAAGGTTCAAAATAATGTACCCATGTTTCACATGGAGCTCATGTACTGCATGGAATTGATGTAGTGCATGAAAAGACAGGTAAGTACTTGGTGAGTAGTTATCACGAAAAGGTCTAAAAAATCAAGATGCAGGCTTCACACTAGTACAAAAACTGACACAAGACTGGGTTTCACACCAGTGCATTAATTAACAAAATTACACTTGGCTACATAAACATATCGAGAATGAAGAAACCTTTCCGGTTAATTATAGAATGATACAATGCGATACAGCGGTAGTTTCTCAAACACTCTCATTTACCTGGAGACTCGCCGTTAAAACAGGCCAGAGTTCCCGCGTCACATTATTATCGGTTTTCAGACGGGAAAACAAAAGGCCCAAATACAAAATCCCGCCATATTTGACCATGTTAACGTTACGGATATTCACGTTACGTTAAATTCTTATAAATATCCTAGAACAGACTACAAACTTTCTTTTAAAAATAATCAATTTAGTAGAGCGTATGGCGATGCTGCCATGTTTAGATCTAAGTTTTTTCTCATGGATGATTTGGCGTCAAATCCTAACTTTACCCCATTAGAGTATAAAAATCTTTGTCCATTGTTTTTGTTCGATGTTAACAAACAGAGTGAAAGGTTAAAATATTCTGTAACCGATATTCATGTTAAGGCAAATTTTGAGGTAAATATACCTGCACACACACACGCATATGCTGTTGTTATTAGCGATAGGCGAATAAACTTCCAGTCTGATGGAAATAAAATGAGTTCAGTGTATCAAGATTTTATTATGATTAAAAAATCATAATAAAATTGATTAACATCTTTACTTATTTTTATTATATATAAAAAAATGTCAGACTATATTCCAAATTTATTTTCAGCAGTAAGACGAAATATTGCTAACGTAGGTAGGCGCGTTGCATCTAATGTTTACTCTGGTACACAAAGAGCTGCCGCAGCGGTAATACCAGAAAGCGTACGAAGAAGGGTAAGCAATTTTACTAATCGGTTAACTGGTAATGTGGAGCCAGAACAGATTTCGCAAGTGTTGGGCCAAATTGCTGAAAATCTTAGAGAACATTATCCTCCACATCCACCTGAAGGGCCTGATTTGCCTCCACCCCCGCTTGGAATTACAATTACTAATTCTGCATTTACTGCATATGTTACGCAACACGATGTAGACGTAACAGGCAGAGAACACTATACACCTAGTAAATTTTTAAAAGTAGCGGAGGGCCTCATAATAAAAACTCTTCAAAGAAATTTAGAAAGAAAGGTAAAACTTGTATTAAGGGCTATGTTTTGTAGATACACTGATCCTGAAGATGTGAGGGAATTTGCCTTTCACTCAAAAAAGTTAGTAAACTTAAATAGAAGGGGTGCACGTAAATTATATGAATATATGGTAGAAGAAATTTTAGAAAATTTAAGTGTTTTAGAAAGACAAGAGACTGGTTGGGTTTTTATAAGTATGGTAAGTTTAGAACTACACACAGGTTTTTATAGGCCTTTACGAGGCAGAGGTTATTTACCTTTACCAAAATGGATTAGTGATAAAAAAGCGTGCGTTAATATGAAAAATGAAGATAATAAATGCTTTTTATGGTGTATCTTAAGAAAATTAAACCCAAAAGAACAAAAACCGGAAAGAGTTGACCAAGATTTAAAAGCGAGGGAAAATGAGATAAACATGAAAGGAATAGAATACCCCGTTACGCTTAAAGATATAGATAAATTTGAAAAGCAAAACCTAGAAATTAGCGTAAACGTTTATAGTTATAAAAAAGAAGAAAAAAGATTTTATCCCCTTAGGATTACGAGAGATGAAAAAACTAATCATGTAGACCTGCTTTATATTAAAAATGAGGAAAATATGCACTACGCTCTCATAAAAAATTTTGGACGTTTAATGAATAGCCAAATATCAAAAAATACTAGAACAAAGTATTATTGCAAAAGATGTTTAAACCAACGTGGAAGTGAAGTCCTTTTAGAAAAACACAAAGAATATTGTAATGAAAATGAGCCCGTTTGTTTAGAAATGCCCGAACAGGGAACCGTATTAAAATTTAAAAATTATGATAGGAAACTCTTGGTTCCCTTTGCTGTATATGCTGATTTTGAATGTATTTTAAAACCGGTTCACGAAAAAGAAACGGAAAACACTAAGAAAACGCAAAAACATGTTCCTGCTAGTTTTTACTATATTATAAAATGTTTTGACGATAATGTTTTCGAACCTATAGAAAGGAACCATGTTGGGGAAGATGCACCGGAAAAGTTTATAGAAACTTTAACGAAAGATATACGAAATATTTATGGAAAATACTATCAAAACCCGATACCTATTAAAATAACGAAAGAGGAAAAAGCAAAACATGAAAGAGAAACACAATGTTGGATTTGTAATGAAGAATTTAATCACGAAAATTATAAAGTAAGAGATCACTGCCATTTTACTGGTAAATATAGGGGCGCCGCACATAATGAATGTAAATCTAAAGGCAAGAACTCCAAACTTTACGCCTGTGTACTTTCATAATTTGAGTGGGTATGATTCTCATCTTTTTATTAAATATTTAGGTAAATCTAGCGGCAAAATTGATTGTATCCCAAATATGAAGGAAAAATATATTAGTTTTAGTGAATACCTTTGGGTCGGAGAAAACACAACCCATAAAATTAGGTTTCTTAATACCTTTAAGTTTATGGCTTCTAATTTGGATAAACTTTCGGGTAATTTAGATGAATCTCAGTTAAAAATTTTATCAAGATTTTTTTCGAAAGAACATTTACCATAAGTTAGAAGAAAAGGGGTTCTTCCTTATGATTACTTAGATTCTTTTGAAAGATTAAAAGAAACTCAGTTACCTCCTAAAAAAATATTTTACTCTAGTTTAAACAAAGAACATATTAGTGATGAAGACTATGCCAATGCATTAAATGTTTGGGAAAAATTTGGTATGAAAACGTTTAAAGATTACTTAGAACTTTACAATAAAATAGATGTGCTGCTATTAGCGGACGTATTTGAAAGCTTTAGAGATGTTTGCCATAAAAATTATGATTTAGATCCTAGTTGGTATTATACTGCTCCGGGTTTGGCTTGGGATGCTACATTAAAAACAACAAAGATAAACTTAGAACTTTTAACGGATCCTGATATGCTTTTAATGGTAGAATTGGGTATTAAAGGCGGTGTTAGTATGTGCACAAAAAGATATTCTGCAGCAAATAATAAATATATGGGTAAATCTTACGACCCGGCTAAATCATCAATTTATATACTATATGTTGACGCAAACAGCCTTTACCCTTGGGCAATGAGTCAACCTCTTCCTACTTATGATTTTAAATGGATGACAGAGAAAGAACTAGATAAATGGAAAAAATGCCCCTGTATATTAGAAGTAGATTTAGAATACCCTAAAGAATTACATGACTCGCATAATGACTTTCCTTTGGCCCCTGAAAGGCTAAAAGTTGAAAGAGTAGAAAAATTAATGCCAAATTTAAAAGACAAGAAAAATTACGTAATACACTATCAAACATTAAAAACATATCTTTCTTTAGGTTTAAAATTAACAAAAATTCACCGCGGAATTAAATTTAAAGAAAGTGCTTGGTTAAAACCTTATATTGATTTAAACATTGGCCTGCGAAAAGTAGCTAAAAATGACTTTGAAAAAGATTTTTTTAAGTTGATGTGTAATTCTGATTTTGGTAAAACTATGGAAAACTTGAGAAATAGAGTAGACATACATTTAGTTTCTGAAGCTAATCAGTGTAAAAAACTAATAGCAAAACCAAACTATAGGCATTTATTTAGGATTAAGTATTTTAGATATTAGTAAAACACATATGTATAACAGTTACTATAATTACTTTAAAGCAAAATATGGAGAAAAAGTAAAATTGTGTTATACAGATACAGATAGTTTTATTCTCGAAATAAAAACTGATGATTTGTACGAGGATATTGCCCCAGATATTTCTACAACGTTTGATATGAGTGGCTACCCCAAAGAGCATTCATTATATAGCCAAAAGAACAAAAAAGTAATTGGTATGTTTAAATATGAATTAAATGGAGAAATAATGACAGAGTTTGTCGGTTTAAGAGCTAAAATGTATGCGTATAAAAAATTAATTATAAAAAGAGATAAGAATAAAAATCCAATTTTAAATGAAAATGGAAATTTAATATGGAAAGGTAGTGATGAAGAACGAAGATGTAAAGGAATTAGAAAGTCAGTGATTAAAAATGAACTGCATTTTAACAATTTTAAAAAATGTTTGGACACGGGTGAAAAACAATATAAAAGGATGCGTGTATTTAGAACCTATGCACATAACATGTACACGGAAGAAGTTAATAAAATAGCATTAAGTTCTGATGATGACAAAAGGTATATATTGGATGATAAAATACATACCCTGGCTTGGGGGCATTATAAAATAGAACATGAGTAAACAAAAAATTTATAACTTAAAAAGTTATGAATTTACTTAAAGATTTTATTCTAAGTTAAAGAATTTTTTTTTTTTTTTTCTATAATTGAAAAGGGAATCGTCTCCTTCCCTTTTTGGAATATAGTCTGACATTTTTTTTATTATTTTGTTACTTATATATTATAGGTAACAAAATATTTATGTATGTGATTATTCGTATCTTTTAATATATGGATCTCAGCTTTGGGGATATCAATGTATTGAGAAAATTGAAAAGATTCATGTCCAGTTTTGTAAGAGATTATGTTTTTTATCCCAAAATACCTGTGATGTTTTAGCGCTTGGAGAGTGTGGTCGATTACCTTTATGTACGACCTACATCCCTAATTGTGTTAAATACTGGTTAAGTATTATTCGTATGAACAATATTAGGTACCCAAAACAGTGCTATTATATGTTATTGCAACTAGACGAAGCAGGTAGAACAAATTGGACAACACATATAAGGAACTTATTGTTTTCGTATGGATTTGGTCATGTCTGGATTTTTCATGATGTAGGTGATGATAAGGAGTTTCTGCGTATCTTTAAAAAAAGAATAATAGATTGTTTTACTCAAAAGTGGTATAGTGAAATTGACGTTTCTTCTAAAGCTTTACACTATAAAAATTTCAAAACACTGCTAGATCCAGAATTTTATCTCAATACTGGCCTTTCTTATATACTTCAGAAAACTTTGGCGAATTTCAGGTGTTCGGCACATGATTTGATGATTGAAAAGGGTAGGCATTTGTCAATTGATAGAGAGTATAGATTTTGTTCTATATGCAAATCTAAAGATATATATATTGTAGAGGATGAGTTCCATTTTTTCTTTCATTGTTCTGTATATGAAGAACTCAGAATAAAATACTTTAGGCCATACTGGTTAAGAAATAGAAACCTTAGCACGTTTTACGCTATTCTAAAACTAAATAAGAAAGATACAGTATATAAGGTTGCAAAGTACCTGTCGGAATCCTTTGCTTTGCGAAAAGAAATTTTAAACGAACTCTCATAGGACATAAATCATAAGAATGATGTTATTTCCTCATATATGATTTTATTTTCATTCAATTATAGTAGTCATTATTGTAGTTATAAAATATAGTTTATATGAATTTTGCTTCAATACTGAGTATTACTCTTTTTTGCAACTGTGCATTTATGTTAAAGGGTTATGTCATTATACTTAATCTTATCTGAAATTATCTCTGTAATTACCGAATTTAATTAGATAAGTAGAGGACACAATGTGAAATGAAAAACATGCTGATTACTAGCTTCTATACTTTTTCCACAATGTTTTAAAAATGCACCCAATCTGAGTTGTTTATATTGTAGGAGTAATGTTGTCTTTTGTCACAATATTACTTTTTTGTTCCTCCTTCTTTTCCAAAAGTTTTCATATGGGACGAAAATTAAATATCGTGTTCTAAACGTAATGGTTAGACAATTAAACCTAATCATTCAATTTTCATTTGCGCTTTTATTAGTGCTATGTCCGTCGAAGTTATGTTGACGTATTGTGTTTGTCAAAATGTCATTTTTTTCGCTATTTTATCTTTTCTTACAATGTCTTCCAATGTCACTCTGTAAATAATTTATATGATATGTTACGGTATATGGGCCAGTGGCCTAAATACTTAAATAAAATATTGTATTGTAAAAAAAAAAAAAAAATATATCGCATTTTATTTTGCAAACCGGGCAATCCGTTAAAGACCCGTTCTCATCACATTGTTTGCATGCTGCTACGTGTCCGCAATTACAAAACATTACAGACGGTTTTGCCTCCATACAAATTACGCAGGTAACTAATCTAAAATTTTTTCCCTCATTTATTGTTCTAGGTGTTGTAATTTGTTCTTCTCCTTCCTGATTTTCTTCATCAGTATCCTCTGAACTTTCACGACCTTCTAAAAAAATTTAAATGCTGTTGGTCTTCTCTTATTATACTTTGTATGTGATCAATATCTTCTTCAATACAACGAATCTCTTTATTTAGATTTGTAAATTCTGCCCTTAAAGATTCATAATTAACATTAAGCGCTAGAGTGCAACACACACAATCCTCACGAACCTTAAAACCTGCTTCTACTTTCAAGCTTTAATTGAACCCTATCATTTTGTAACCCTATCCTTACATGGTAAGCCTCCTCATGAGATTCTCGAATTTGTGTATTAAGAGAATTAATCTCTGCAATGTTGGCTTGAAGCTCCGAAATGATCTCCCGGATCCTATCATTAGGCGCAATTATTTCCCTTGAACTCATATTTCTATTACACGTTATGGTTGGCAATGAAATTACAATGAAATCTAAAGTTTTTTCAAATTTTTTATCTTAAAAATTTTTGAAAATAAGGAATTTTAAATGAAAAAAAATTGTTTTTCTTTTTTTTTTTTTTTAAATCTATAACTTTTTTTCCGTGAGTTATAAATTTCTTCATGCGTGTGAGACTTGGAGCGAGATAGAATTTTTTTATCTCACGATGATAATAAGATTTTTTTTATCGTGAAAACACAGGGATTTTTATTTCGCGATGATAATAAGATTTTTTTATCGCGATGATAACAATAAGATT
Organism: Tridacna gigas; assembly: GCA_945859785.2. Classification (NCBI taxonomy): domain Eukaryota; kingdom Metazoa; phylum Mollusca; class Bivalvia; order Cardiida; family Cardiidae; genus Tridacna; species Tridacna gigas. Next base: position 17,500,571 of record OX244036.2, read on the forward strand.
TTTTTTATCGCGATGATAATAACATTTTTTTATCGCGAAGACAGGGATTTTTATCTCGCGATGATAATAAGATTTTTTTATCGCGATGATAATAATAAGATTTTTTTTATCGCGATGATAATAAGATTTTTTTATCGCGAAGACACAGGGGTTTTTTATCGCGATGATAATAAGATTTTTTTATCGCGAAGACACAGGGATTTTTATCTCGCGATGATAATAAGATTTTTTTTATCGCGATGATAATAAGATTTTTTTATCGCGAAGACACGGGGATTTTTATCTCGCGATGCAAATTTTTGGCAGATAAAGAGGAATAAGGTCAAAATTCCGGAAATGTCTCAGAACAGACATATACTCCACTACTTGTATTTTGAAAACGATATGGCACAAGGAGAAATGGACTGAATGGTGTTTTAGGCGGCTTTCAACATGATTTAATTCATATCACGGACGTTATGGTAGCAAACATACGATCCACATTTTTCCGTGGTATGACATCATTTAGGTGTGGTAGGTAAACGATATCTATCCTATTGTTACGTGGTATGAGTCACGGGACTGCAGCAGGGAGTCTTGTGGTATGACGTCATGAAGGAGTGGCTGGTAAACGGTGCTATCGTTCCGTGGTATGAGTCATTGGGGGCTCCAGGCTTGCAGCAGACAGCCGATACTTACCCCATTGTTCTCGAAATAATAATCCTATTGTTACGTGGTATGAGTCACGGGACTGCAGCAGGGAGTCTTGTAGTATGACGGCACTGTTTCAAGGCAGACATACGACACTTACCCCATTGTTCTTTGGTATGAGAAATATCCCGTGACGTCATTCGGGATTGGTAGATATAATCGAACCTACCCTATTGTTCTCGAAATAATAATCCTATTGTTCTTAGAATACTACCCCATTGTTCTTGGGCTGTCACGCGTGCACGTTTCCATTGTTTTCGGGTATCGCAGCCTCGCAGACACCATGGTATGACGTCATCCTACATTGGCATTTCCGGTCCTTGTTCTCCGGAATAATACCCCATTGTTTGTGGGCAGTCACGCGTGAATGATTCCATTGTTTTTGGGCAGTTATGTGTGACGCTGCAGGGCTGCAGGCATATTCTGAAATTGTCCGAACCCTACTACTAAAACGTCATGGCCCAAAATGCCCAAATGTCCTTACCAAAATATCCTTGGCCAAAAGTCATATATTCTCTGAATCTTAATTTTTCGTGTGTATAAAATCATGTTCTTTAAACATTCTGTGCAGTATTCGAAATCAACATGTGTTATACACGAATTTTGTTTTCTTTTCTCGTCCTTTTGCTAATGATAGGAAACTGTAAACGCTGTTTCCACAACTTAAATTGGTCAGCCTCTCTCCCAAGAACAGTACTTTCTAAATTCACGTGTAAATACATACATGTACACTTTTGAAATTCTGACTAAATTATCCCATCTAGATTTAAATAGCCCTTTACTCTTTGCCAAATGACAAAATCTAGAATTTTTCAAAATGAAAACATTTACAGAGGACAAATTAAATGTGTCATATAATATTTGTTTTTGAAACGGGTTGAACACATTGTAGGAAAATAGCAAATTGCCGATGACAAGCTTTTTCTCCTTTTCCCACGGTGTTTACAAAAGCCTACTTCCTAAGGGTCATAAAATAGAGACTACTTACTAAAGAATTAAACTGCTACATTAATTAACATTTTCAGCCAATAATTTCAACCAAAATATTACGACATAGCGTAGATCTACATGTATTTGTTTCTTACAAAAAAAAAAAAAAACCGATCTATAGGGCCGATGGGGTCAAAGATCAGACTACTTTTTTTGTACAGTCTGTTATTGATCTATACTGTCGGCAAAGTGCATTTAATCGCATTGATCAGCCTAAGCAGGGATCGTAAATTACATCCCTGGCCTAAGGGTCAAACCACGGGGGTCAGTTAATGTATCAAATAATGAAAATCTAACCCTTAAACAGAAGAATAATTTGAATTCAACATTTCAAACCGGCAATTTCAGCTCAAATATTGCAATTTCAAGTTTCTTTCGCAAGAAAATTTTGCCGTATCTAAAAGTGTAAATCATAGACCAGTAAGCTCGTTCTTTGCAGCCTGATGTTAATCTACACTGTTTTTACAGACATCCTGAGTCGCGTTTAGCGGACTAAGGGATGTGGCTAAAATACGAATAATCTAATTAGTGCCAGATATACAGTCTATATACAAGGATGGTCAATATACTGATTGTTACGTAATGTTACATTTATCTTATCTTTCTTAGCCACGGGATATCGATTACTCATGGTTTAGGTTCGCCAAACTGCGGAAATTGCCGAACCTGTACGAATGATAACGATAATCTTTATTGATTTGTTGATATGCGAGGCTGCTGATAGGGCATGGCCGTAAAACTTGGCTATGCTTCTAAGCACTGATTAAAGCTCACGGAAAGTATGGACATGTGCACTAGCCGCCGCGATTTAATGGAAACCGTTTTGAAAATGGCGTTAAACATCCCTCAAACAAACAGTTTGAGCACTTTGGCTCGAACAGCTCATAAAGTGAACATTTGAAAACTAGTCGAACCCAGTATATAACAGAATGTATTTGTCGACGATTTCAATAGTTTAATGTCCGTGTAACACCCCGATTTGTAATTAATATTCAGCTGGTTGCAGAGAATTTTTTATTATTATTATCATTATTATTGAACGGACATTATTTTAGGGTCCTGCATGCTTGTTTCTCTTTGAAGTCATTCAAAAACATTGCAGCAGCAGTTCTACTTCCTACATAGTCACAAGTATTCTTAGACTGCAGTATTTTAAAGGTACATTTCAAAGTAATTATAGTCAGTATGCAAATTAAGACCACAATACTCACTGACGCTTCAGTTCGATTTATTAGTTTGTTCAAATTAATGAAAAATCACTGTCCGGCGAATCGTAGCCGATCATGAGAGGATAAAAGTACATTTGTATAAAATTATTTACTGAGGTCCCATTTGTATCATGAATTCTTCCTCAACGAAAAGTGGTTCAGAAGCATTTCTGACTGAACTTATGTCACGCTATTTTCAAAAGACACGTATTCGCACAAGTTACTTCTGTGAAGAGTTAATTACACACGCACTTACCCCTAAAACGCATGCAGAAACTCCAAAGAGAGAATTCTTCTCAGCGATAGATAGCAGGGTTTGCAAGTTTGAGAAAGAATTTAGTCCTACTTTGCTGAAAATACATACATTGTAGCGACACAGATAGGTGGAGGGACAACCGGAGAAGAAGACTGCAAGAGAGAGGTCCGAGTTTCTTTAACCAGTTCTCAAGCCCCCCTCCCCCCTTTCCTCGAAGTTCGATTAAGTTACATGAATCTTGGGTGGGAGGAGAACATTTTCGGAAAGGCTCCTTTTGTTCAATACGAGTGACATTCACACACTTCGAAACTGAAATATGTCTGGATTTTTTTTTCCACGGAATATTAATTAGGGATGAACAAGACTTGTAACCGGAATAAATCCGGTAATTCCGGACAGAAACGTCTGTATACGGTAAAATGAAGGACGAACAAAGCCCCCCCCCCCCCCCCCCGAAAGCTAACGTAGAAAAAGAAAATATCAAATGAATATCAAAACTCGCCATTAAATGTTTATTATCAAAGTTTTTTTTTCAAAATCGTTTCGGAAACTAAGAAGCTTTTTGTTATGAAAATCTTGAACTTTCTTTTACTAAAAGAACACGATAAATAGCAACATCATGTACCTTCGTCGCAAAAAAAAAAAAAACTTCCTTTAGTGGAAGGAATTTACCTTTACGGAAATGTTGCAATGAATCTAGCGTTCAATACAATACTGTACTTATGTATATTAATACGCAATGCTAAAACACTTTTTTTTTTGGTCTAAAACATTTCAACAAGACATCCAATTTTCATTCATAACGAGAAGATGTAGCCTACTAATCATAGCCAACTTTCGCGGACATGCCTTATCAGCAGTCTCGCATACCAATAAATCGATGAAGATAATCGATATCATACGTAAAGATTCGGGAGCTTCCGGAGTTTGGCGAACTTAAACCGTGTATCGATAGCCCGGAGCCATCAAAGATAAGAGACACGTAACATTACGTAACAGTAGCCCTGCTTCAAATTTACAGTCCTTGCCTGGACTGCATATCTGAAGTTTTTATTTCTTTTCGGATTTCAACCTGAACCCTTCATCTGTTGAAGGATAGTGTAGATCAATATTGATCAGAATGCACAGAATGTGTAGTCTTATCAGACCGCACAAAATCTTGGTTTTACATTGTCAGCTATGGCAAGATTTTTCCTGCGTAAGAGCATTAAATTTGCAATAACTGAGCTTTATTTGTCGGTTTCTAATTTTTTTTTTCAGTTTAAGGGTTAAGTTTTTATTCTCTGAGACAGAAACTGATCCCAGATGTTCGGCCGTTAACCCTTTACCAAACAATCACAAGTTTAAACCAACCTAAGAAATTGTTTGTTACAAGTTATTTCTCCTTTTCCCATAATGTTTTCTAACCTGTCAGAGAATTTAGCTCAACTTTAAATTTGGAAGTGCTAAAGGATATTGTAGATTAATATCAGAATGCACAGAAGTGTACCCCCCTTTTTTTGTTTTTGTTTGTTTGAGAAATGGGCAACCCTTTACAAGACGACGAAACTTTGGACTCGACCAGATTGAAATCAGTTGAAGACAACAGATTTCATGATTGCCTGCATTTTCTCCTTTCCTCTCAATTTCCAAAAACTTTCTACCTCGGATTCGTTAAAACTCGGTATTGTGTGGTAAAGGGTGAAACTGCTCAGAGCGACTAAATGCACATTTTGCCGAAAATGCAGATCAATAATAAACTGCACAAAATAAGCAGCCTGATCTTGAAACCTAATCCGTCCGTATACACTTTTGCTGACAATGTAGACCAATGACAGGCTACACAAAACAAGCAGTCTGACCTTGAACCTAACTGATCCTATGCGTCAAAATCCTCTTAGTTAAAAAATTCTTTATATTACAACTTTATCAGGTTGCTTAATTCAGCAGAAAATTCGGCTTTGTAGGAAGTACCGGTTTAAACTTTTTGCAAGAAAAGATAATTTACGTAGCAATTAAAACATGGTTTTACAACAATGGGAGGAAGGCTTTTTGAAAATATGCGAAAAGGGGAAAATGCTTGTAATCAACAATGTCTCATTTTCTCACAATGTTTTCTAGCTTTTCAAAAACAAGTTTCATTTTGACTCACATTTGTCGTCTTTAATGCTTTTAATTAAAAAACAAATGAAATTTTGTCGTGTGATATGTAGAGTAAAAGGTTATACATGTATCTAGTTGGGGTAAATTAGTCACTATTTCAAAATTTTACTTTGTGTGTGTGTAGTTTGATCGTTTTGATTTATACAGTTTACACTTTCTATGATTAGGATAAAGATGGGGAAGGAGGTGAAAAGAAAATTCATAGATAGCACATACTGGTATATTAATTTTGTATACTGCTTAGAACCTTGAGAGTACATGGTTTTATACACACGAAAAGTTATAGATTCAGCATATGAGAAACTGTTCACTTTAAACTTGGTTTTGATCGAAAACTATTCACTTAAACTTGGTTTTGATATTAAAAAAAAATAGAAAAGAAAATGTCTTGCTCCGATTACTCCATAGACTGTGTGGCGATTTCTATTTGGCAACACTTAAAAATTACTCACTGAACGATGTCGCATTTTCTTACAATGTATACTACTATCTATAGTTCTATCAAAATGTTTTGATTTTGGGCAAGTCTAAAAGCTGCATACCATGGAAAGGGTGAATACGATGTGCCCAATTGATGCTTCTTTTTCAGGCAAAATCTAAGTCCAACTCTGTATTAAGTCATATTTTGGTACATAAAAAAGGTACAAATTATTTTTATAACACGAAGTTGAACTCTGTCAAGGCATTATCATGTTTACAGGGATCAATATTCCTTTCATTGCATCTGAAGTGAAAACAAAATGTGCTCAAGACGAAACAGAAAGTAATTTAAAAGCAAATTATTCATCATCGAATAAGCCATGGATAAGAAAGGGCTTTATTGCCTATGCGAAAAGCGTCCTGTCCAATTAGCGCAAACTGATTCGAGTCGACACTCTCCGTCTACAGGAATGATAAAGATTTAAAAAAAAAGTTGTTTTGTTGCAGCCAATCATGTGAGTAGTATAAAAACTCAGAAATCCTAGAATAGTTTTAGTCTAGAGACATATTTATATGCAGTATAACACAATCTCATGATACCGATGTATAGTTGCTAATAATGCTGCAGCTAATTCTATAAGTCACGGGTATAGGAGAAATCATTTCTATTACTCCTTTTACCCAGTTATATTCATAGTATGTGTCAGTTTTAATCTATTAGTACAGTTTTTTTTTTTTTTTTTTTTTTTTTTTTTTTTCGCGATTCTTTTTTTTCAGAGGTTTGCGTTGTTTTAAAAATGGACGGATCTACAATTTAATCCATTACTAGACTGTTACGAACTAACTATTAATACATGTAATACAAAAGAAAAATATTTGAAACTAGGCTAATCTGTATGAGTGATGTAAAGAGAAAACCAACATTTCGGAAAAGCAAGAGATAACTTGCTAGAAATTAGTGAGCCGGTTTCCCCAATTTTTCCAAAGCAATCAGCTCCAGGGTCGTTTGAAGTCGTACTTGCTACGGAGCTCGGTAGGTGTCATGCTGTACACATTTTTTATTTCGAAATAACGAAATCCTAAATCGTTAAAAGGAAATACTATTTCAAGAAAACGAAATACTAAATCGTTACAACGAAATGCTGTTTTGAGAAAACGAAATAATAAATCATTAAAACGAAATACTAAATCGTTAAAACGAAGTGTTATTTCGAGAAAACGAAATGCTACTTCGTTATATCGAAATGCTATTTCGAGATAACGAAATACTAAATCATTAAAATGAAATGCTATTTCGATAAAACGAAATGCTATTTCGAGAAAACGAAATGGGTATGTTCGGAACACTTTGTTCTCATCGTCCGCCATGGCCATGTGAGATGAATGACTACATAGTCTATACTATGGAATGCCATAGCAGAAAATATTCAACATATAAAAACACTATCAAGATATTTAAAATATTCAATCAAGATAGTCGCAATTATACCAAAATGATATATAAATTTGATATATGACAGCAAAATTATCATATCAAAACATAAAACCACTTCAAGACAAATAAATATACTTCAAGATGTAAAAACTGCATCAACATTTTAAAAACCACACCAAGACAAATAAATATACTTCAAGATGTAAAAACAGCATCAACATTTTAAAAACTACACCAAGACTCACGTGACCAATCAAGACTCACGTGACCACAAAATCCACGACGTCATCATTTGGCGAAAAGTGTCCGTATTCCGTGATGATAAGGAAACAACTTGATGAAATTAAGAATTGAGACCAGAATATGAGCTAGAAATTACTTGCCTTCAAAAAAAAAAAAAAAAAAAATCATTTCTGGTCACTCTCATATCAAAAGAATAACTTACATAACTATTTTCATGTTCAAAGTGCATAAATAAAGAACATACCGTCGGCCTTCTTGTGCGAACATGGCGTGACCTAATTCCGGTAGCTCGGTAGTATTTACTGCAGAAAGTCGACGATCTTTGCATTTTTTTGAGAAGTAACGCTACTTAGCATCAAGAAAAAAGAAGTAGATTTCTTTAACACACGATAATTAGTTTATTTTCCGGTGTATTTGTCTTGTATTTGTATGAAATTCAAGGGCAATGAGACATTCGAATATTGGTAAGGGTTACGAGCAGAAATACAGTGTGACGTCATCAAAATATGTGCTCTACGAGATGTACACAAAAATCACCGGTTCAAGGACACTCACGGAATATGGACACTCGACGATATACGAGGGACACTTTTTAAGTTCGTAGAGTAAGCCTATAACTTTTTAACGCGATTATGAAGTTGCACGATTTTTTACACAGAACTTGCGTAATCATTCCTCTCTCGAACGGTGTCACGGTATGCGGCGCACGAGGTCCACGTGCGCGCTGCGCTGGGTATTTTCAACACGTGGTTTTATACACTATAGTAAAATATAGCGTTCAATATGGATGGAAAAATCTCTGAACAGAGGGTATATTGTAAGATTCGAGCACAGCTCGGGTTTCCGCCAACAGAAATTCATGCTGATTTGCAAAAAGTTTATGGGAATGGTGCTTTAAAATATGCTACAGTTTGCAAGTGGGTACGTCGTTTTAATGATGGTCGGGAGTCAATTGAAAATGACCCTCGGGTGGGTAGGCCGGTTTCCGTTTTGACGGAAAAGAACGTTGCTACTGTGAAAACGTTAATTGAGGAAGACGCACGTTATACCGTGCAAGAGATAGAAGAATTAAGTGGCATTCATTCGTCAAGTGTTTTGAAGATCTTACGTGAACGACTTGGGCTACGTAAGATCTGCGCGCGCTGGGTGTCCCATTTGCTCACTGACGAGCAGAAACAAAGTCGGGTTAGACTTGCATGGCAAGTTATAGAAAAATATGATAAATGTGACCCACGTCGTTTGGAAGAGATAGTTACAGGTGATGAAACCTGGATCTATCATTTTCAACCCGATTCTAAGGCTAAAAATAAGGTTTGGGTTTCATCTGAGGGCGACAGACCTGTCATTGCGCGCCGTTGCAAAACATCAAATCGCATGTTGTATGCGATATTCTTTGATTCGAAAGGTCCAGTCCTTCAAATTCCAGTCCCGAAAGGTAGTTCTGTCACTGGAAAGTTTTACAGAGAAAGTGTTCTTACTCAACTTGTTGATTTCTACCAGAAACGCAGACCGCGCACCGGTGTCCGCGGCATCAAATTACTCCATGATAACGCACCGGCCCATAAATCCGCTACGGTACAGGAATATCTGAAAGAATCTGGGCTCGATGTCTTAGATCATCCCCCATACAGCCCTGACCTGTCCCCCTGTGACTTTTGGTTGTTCCCAAGACTAAAGGAAATGCTGGCAGGGCACCGTTTTGAATCCCGTCGTGGTATAGGCAGTGCGGTCTACCAGTGTCTGCAACATATACCTAAAGAGGACTACCGGGCGGCGTTCCGGAAATGGGTAGATCGGTGTAAAATGTGTGTGGAGGCAGACGGGGCATATTTCGAAGGTCTTAGATAAATAAAAGTTTGATATTTCAAGCGGTTTTAAAAAGACCGCCCTACTCTACGAACTTAAAAAGTGTCCCTCGTATGCACAGCACTTCTAGTAATAGAGGCCTACCATACATACGATACGGTATCTGGCATTGCAATTGCATTGTTACGATTGTGTAGCAAAAGATCAGACTGCAGGCCTTCAGTATCTTTTCAAATGCCTGTGTCTTTTCTGTCTGCATTTCCTATCTGTCTGTCTGCCTGTTCGTCCGTCCGTGTATATGTATGTGTGTCTGTCTGCCCTCCGTAGGTCTATTCATCTGTCGGTCTGTGCGTCTGTCCTTTTGCCTGTCTGTCTGTATCTTTATGTCAGCCTTCCCTATGTCTGTCTGTCTGCTCATCCGTCCGTCCGTCTATATGTATGTGTGTCTGTTAGTCTGTCCGTCTGTCAATATGTAATCGTGTCCGTTTGCCCACTTTGTGTCCCTTACTCTGTCGGTCTGTGCGTCTGTCTGTCTTTCTTTTCTTTGGCTGTCTGTCTGTGTCTTTCTTTCTGTTGGTCTTCCCTATATCTGTCTATCTGTTGGTCCGTCCGTCTATTTTGTATGTATGTCTTTGTGTTCGTCTGTCCGTCTGTCCATATGTATGGGTGTCTGTCTGCCCTTCGTTGGTCCGTTAACCTTTCGGATTTTTTGGAGGATCAGACTGCACAGTGTTTTTCTGTCCGTCTTCCCACGTTTTTCTGTCTATTTTTTCGTCCGTTCGTCAGTCTGTTCATGTGCACGTCTGTCTGTCTTTTTCTCCGTGTGTCTGTTTATCTGTCGGTCTGTGCGTCTATCTCTCTTTTTGTTCGTGTGTCTGTGTTTATCTGTCGGTATTCCCTATGACTGTCTGTTTGTTCGTCCGTCCGTCCGTCCGTCCGTCTGTCTGCCCTTCGTGTGTCCGTTCATCTATCTGATCTTTAGGAGGCTCAGGCTGCACAAACATGCAGTATGATCTTACACTTTATGCTTTAATGAATGAAACAACATCACGGACATTTGAAGGGGCATCGGAAACACTCCTCCTGAGGTCTCTCATGAGATCTTGGAATTGCGAATGTCTAAAGAGCCGAGTAACTTCGTCTGGATGGTCCATGATTAACGTTAATACGCCGAATAAAAAATGACAGTGTGACTGTCAACAGTCAAGCAGCAGCAGTGTGTGTACGTTCTTTTCGCCAAGTGATGACGTCGTGGATTTTGTGGTCACGTGAGTCTTGATTGGTCACGTGAGTCTTGGTGTAGTTTTTAAAATGTTGATGCTGTTTTTACATCTTGAAGTATATTTATTTGTCTTGGTGTGGTTTTTAAAATGTTGATGCAGTTTTTACACCTTGAAGTATATTTATTTGTCTTAAAGTGGCTTTATGTTTTGATATGATAATTTTGCTGTCATATATCAAATTTATACATCATTTTGGTATAATTGCGACTATCTTGATTGAATATTTTAAATATCTTGATAGTGTTTTTATATCTTGAATATTTTCTGCTATGGCATTCCATACTATACGGTAAGAATTTATTAAATCGGCAAAAATTTTCTTTTAAACCTATATCGTTATAGATTTTATGGCCTTTAATTTTTCTTAATCGTGACTGGCTGGAATATCTGGGTATGAATTACGTACACCTGCAAACGGTAGCGGGATTATTCGGACCCGAGCTTATACGGCCTCTGCTATTTTCGGGGTTGAGGTCTGAAAACATAGTATAAATTATAAGCTTAATGTGCAGTCAAAGATCAGACTGCAGGGATATTTAGCTGCTTTTAGTCTACACTGGTCGCACTGGACATCGGTTGGTCGTGAAAGGTATTACAAGAGTCCATATTATTTTATTAGATAACGAACATGGAACAGAACATCTTGCGTCTTGTTTAGTACAGATTTCTGTCCTCGAAATGCGATGCTACATTTGACTGGTCGCATCGAAATATTTAACATCCAAAATTGAGACTAGCGTCTTGTTGTGCTTTTCACTGTCGCTGCATGTGAACTTAGAACAATCTCTTGCTTCTTTGCCTTAAAATAGTCTGCCCTGGAAATCTCTGAAGTTTCCAAAATGCATAATGGTGCTATCAACCATACGTTGAGTTGGAAAATTAGTTTCAGTTTACAACTGATTATAATAGTATTCACCGAATTTGTGATTTTTGCCATTTCATAGATGAAGCTACAAATCGTAGATTAACAGATGTAATTATAAGACCATCAGTCTAAAGTGAGTGGCCTTAAATGCAAATAGGGAATTGGGAATATATTACCTTTCCTTATTGTGATTGCTTTACAAAAATGCTGTTGAGGCGTCGTCCTTCTACAGAGAAGTCCCTTTCCACGTCTGCACGGGTCGCCTGCTACCAAGAGAGTGAGTACTTCGTAGATGAGTCCCGGATGTGGGTTTTCCCGCGCCGAAATGTTGCGAGTAGATATTTTTGCACACGTCACAACACTCCCCCCCGACTTTCTCAAAATAGTGGTAGTGGTATCCTCACTAAATGTATGCTGGAATCTTGTGGAACCATCATCGAAATATTCACTCAAAGTCATTGGTTATATGGACTAGAAGCCCATTACTGTTAGCAATTCTTACAAGACTAGAAGCCTTGTGTTTGATCTCTAAGCCCAGATTTAAATTATTGTGACAAAACTATAAGCCTTGTCTGAAGTCCTTATGCAGAACTAAAAGCCCTGCTTTTATAACTGCCCACTAACTTTAGTGGAATGTTCTTAAGTGTTCATTGAGTAATATGATTCTATGCAAAACTAAAAGCCTTGCGATATCCAGAATTACGTTTGACTGTTCATAAGCAAAATTGAAGTCTTAGTGGTTCCTGATACAATGATGAGTTTGCAAAACTAAAAGCTTTGCAATGTTTAGGTAACCCGACAGTTTACGACTTTCATACAGCCATTAAGCAATCTCCCTGGGTAACCAACCAGTACTAGAGCCCGTATTTTACTGGAGTGGGGCATGGCTTTAGGTCAGTACTCCACAGTTCTGCCATTACTCGTTCCAGTGCAAGTTGCGCGCATTTTCTGTTGTAAGTTGGAACACCCTATTTACGGAAAGCCCTCGATGACGAGCCATGTGTCTCGCCACGGTGTATAGCTGTCCAGGTGACGATACTCGATGTCTCCCAACAGTGAAATAGGGTGCGTCTGATTCCAGCAGTAAGTGGTCCTCACCCAACATCTTAAGTGCCTCAATCTGGTCTGGTCTAAAAGACTTGATCTTGTTTGTGAAGCCGAAAAAGGTGTTGGGAAATGTTTGTAACCATCTCTCAACCACATATGAGTTTCCGGTAAAGCAATGCAAGTGGATTCGATGAGCAGGTTTGACATGTTTCCGTACAAAGAGTAGTAGTTGCAGGAAGGCTTCTGTTCCACAATCTCCATCCATCCCCCTACAGTGCAATACAAGAACGTGTCTATCCTGTAGCAATGGCAGAACTTTTCCCAGTAGTATTAGCTGGTTAGACCAATCCTTTACCGGTTCGGTTCTATCCAATCCTATTTCTCCCAAAGCACAAATGCGTGGATGCTGTACTAAGGATGTAAAACATCTAATGGTTTCATCCATCTTGCGAACTGGGAAAGAAGCATGTCTCGGATGAAGGCCCACAGCGACTTTCATTTCTGGCTCAATGTCTAGAAGAGATTGAGGTGATGGGAAGGTATTTGGATCACAGTAGACGGCTACGGTTCCAACAAGGTTAATCTGCTCGTCTGGGTCCACCGGAATAGCCTGAAGGATATCCTGCAAAGAACCTTTACCAGAAATACCTAATTTGCTCAGAGTACGGTCTAGATGGAAATGAGAGTCTATAGCAGCAGGATATTGGGAAGTTTGACCTACATGGCGATCATGAGTCGACTCTCCAAAATTTGTCTTCCAGTACTCTCTTTCTTCCTGGTTCAAGACAGCCACTATTAACAAAAGTACCTTCCAGTCCTCCTGGAGAGTTGGCCTCAGCCAAATTGAAGACCTCTGGTTGCTTGGCTTTCAGATGCTTGCACATGCCAATCATGGCATTCTGTTGTACTTCTGAAACTTCACAGTGCCCTTCAGTGTCTAGAAGACGCTGAATCCTTAAAAAGGATAGTAGGTCCTCCAAAGTGGCTGGTTACCCAAGTAACCATCTTGCCGCCTGTTCCAAAGCTTTAACCCTACGTGCATTAATATGTTTGTCATCGTAAGGAAGTCCTTCGTGAAATATTCCAGGAATGTGCTCCCTAAATGCATGTGGTTTCATGAAACGTGTTTCTGTGGAAGTACATTCCGGAACGCTACAGGACCGTACCTTTGGCTTTTTAGTGCGTCTGTTTCTTTCTTCCCTTGCTTGCTGAACGGCTTGTTCAGTCCACTGCTCTTTCCTTATGTGAGGGGAAGTTCTTTCAAGGGCCTTTTCTTTTCCGTATAACAGCCAACATTCCTTACATGTATCTGAATACCCGCAGGCCCAGCTGACGTGACTGTGCGCTGTCGGTTACCTTTACCTTTAGTCGACCCCCCAGCCGGACGGGGGGTAGAATACGCCGGCTGCCGTCCTGCAGAGTGGTAAGACCCCACCAATGGACCCGCCTGTTTGCCGTGGGTGGAGACTCGTAAGCCGGAAAAGAGGGTCCTGGTAGTTGAGGGGAGCCCAGGGATCTCCAGCTCTTCAACACACTGCTTCGGCCTCGGCTTCGGTCTAAACGAGAGCCTAGATGGGCCCGGTCTAACGCAATCGGCTGGTCGCTTTTAGATTTGGGCATAACTTTTCTTGTTCAAACTTGGTTAAAGTCACTGTAATGTTTTTGAAAAATAATGATTGCATGCATTTGAGAAGTTTTCTCAATAGTGCACGTATTCTCTACAGCTCTTGCGTAGATTTGAATCAATTTAAACATTACTACCTTGTCCAACTTTCTGTTTTAAGTTGTTTTACATGTTTTTAGTCCCTAGTCTAATGTAGGCTCATGGGCTAATTGGGTGACGGGGATTCTGGGGTTGGGGCACCAGCTTCCATGGATGTTCTCTGATTCCCAGGAATAGGCCATGCCTGCTGGAGGTCGCTCCTCTTTATCTATGTTGCCCGAGTATATCATCTGGGTAACCCTGGCATGGGGAGCTGGATACTCCGCTCCATATACCATGTCCCCTAGTTGGGCTCCGCGGTGGGCGGGGGCCGTGGATGACGAACTTAAATCAATTAAATATGGATCAACAAACCAAAAAAAGATCACGCGAACAACTGGACTCGGACTCGGATAACGGACAAATGCCTTCTTCATTTCCTCGATTTCTCATAATTGAATCTACGAAACAAGACCAACCTTTGACAAAGCTGTCGCCTTTTGAGATAGAAAAAGTTCTTGTTTCGATTGCAGGTTCACCAAAGTCTGTGAAAAAGTTAAATTCTGGTTCACTTCTTGTTGAAGTCGAGAAAGCGAAGCATGCTGACAATTTACTGAAACTGTCTCGCTTCTTTGAAATTCCATGTAAATGTTACCCTCACACTTCTCTAAACACTTCTAGAGGAATAATCCGATGTCCGGATCTTGCGGGAGTGACTGAGGAAGAAATCGTTTTGAATCTGGCCAGCCAAAACGTGACTGCTGCTCGACGGATCACTGTATTTAGGGACAATGTCAAACGGAGTACCAATACCATTGTTCTTACTTTCAATACTTCGATCTTACCTAAATGGTTGAAGGTTGGATACTTGAAAGTTCCAGTGGATATGTATATCCCAAACCCCCTGCAGTGCTACGCATGTTTTAAGTACGGGCACCACGAGAGATCATGCAAATTTCACGGAGGAGATGAACTCTACAGACGTTGTGGTACTACTATCATTACCCACGTCGACAACAAATGCACCAAAGATGTAAAATGTGTCAATTGTGGTGAAGATCATCCCTCTACCTCTCGATCATGTAAAGTATGGAAGAAGGAGAAAGAGGTTGTGACAATCAAATATAAGGAGGGATTGTCCTTTCCTGAAGCAAGAAAAATTGTGGAAACACGGCACAACCTCTCCTTTTCCACCGTACTTAAGTCGAGTAAAGCAAGTACTGTCGAGCTCAAAGATGCTCAAACCCAGACAAATGATGCCTCTGTGCAAACAGACACACCACAGAAACCAGTGCAAAGTAGTGTTAAAACGTCACAGAAACCCGTAGCCAACAAGAAACCAGAGAAGCCACTCCCGAAAAGTCCAGCTAAATCTCAAAAAAAGGCCCTCTCAGATCGCCTTCCAAAGGGGTCTGATGACCATATACAACCGCACAACCGCTTCCAATGTCTTGATGAAGACATGGAGGCGGATACAGACCAAGTAGAACAAAATACAAATAAGAAAGGTCGTATAATCAAATTGAATAAGAGATGAATCAATACATACTTCCATTGTTCTGTGGTATCTTCTTAACCCTAAATATAGTGATGACTAATAACATTCTGCAATGGAATTGTCGAAGCATCAAAGCTAATGTTGAGGAATTAAACCTTCTCATTAATGAACAAAAACCAGTAGCAGTTTGTTTACAGGAAACATTTCTCAAAGACTCCGATAGCTTTACTTTAAAATATCACTCTTGTTATTTTAAACACTTTAATAGTAATGATAAAGCTTCCGGAGGTGTTGCCGTGATTGTGAACAACAGTGTTCCACACCGTACTGTCAAGCTTGACACTACTCTTCAAGCTGTCGCAGTAAATGTTTCCTTTAATAAGACCATTACTTTGTGTTCTATTTATCTTCCCCTTAGCTTACCAATTGATATAAAAAAACTTGATCATCTTATAGATCAGTTACCGAAGCCATTCGTTTTAATGGGAGATTTTAATTCCCATATACATTATGGGGATGTACAGACACAAATAACAAGGGTCGAACCATTGAAGAATTTATTACAAAACATGATCTTGCATTGTTAAATGATAATTCTTCAACCTATCTTCATCCTGCTACTGTTTCTTACTCATCTTTAGATCTTAATATATGCTGCCCTGGAATTGTTCCAGACTTTAACTAGAAGGTTGATGATGACCTTCACGGAAGTGATCATTTTCCGATTCAGGTGTCGGAAGTAGGACCATCAATACAGGAGCGTCCGGAACGCTGGAAGCTCCATGGGGCAAATTGGGAAAAGTTCAAACTTCACTGCGAGCAATCAATTTATCCCACTGCATTTGATGATTGTGAAAATCCTGCAGAACTTTTCACCTCCTTACTTTATTCGGCTGCTGAAAAATCAATTCCTCGGACATCGACAAATCCAAAGAATCCAAGCAAGCCATGGTTTAACAATGATTGCAAAAAGGCTATAACTGAGCGAAAGTCTGTTCTCAGACAATTTAATCTGCGACCGACTCGGGAAAATCTTTCAAAGTTCAAAATTGCACGTGCAAAAGCACGACGAACTATCAAGCAAAGTAAACGTGCGTCTTGGCGACAGTACGTATCTAGATTAAATTCTAGATCGTCTGTCAAAAAGACATGGGATATGATTAGGAAAAGTAATGGGAAAAGTTCCTCGTTAAACGTCGGGCACTTAAATTCGGATGATGGTGTTGTCACATCCAAAGCAGATATTGCTAATGTCTTGGCAGAAACTTTTGCAGAGAAGTCGTCTTCCTCAAACTATACGACTACATTTCGAAAATTCCAAGACGGCAAAGAAAAAACTAAACTGAACTTCAAGTCAAATAATACAGAGCATTACAATAAGGATTTTACTTTGAAAGAACTCAAAAAGGCTCTGAAGAAATGTCATGATACTGCTGTTGGATGTGATGACATCCATTATCAGTTTTTAAAACATTTACCGTTTCCATCCCTTGAATGTTTACTGAGTATATTTAATCAAGTCTGGCATACTGGTACTCTTCCAGATTCCTGGAAGGAAGCAATAGTAATTCCCATACCAAAACCAGGTAAAGACTCTACGAATCCTGCAAACTATCGTCCTATAGCCTTAACAAGTTGTATATGCAAAACAATGGAAAGAATGGTTAATGACCGCCTTGTTTGGTTTCTAGAGAAAAACAAACTTATTGCTACCGCCCAGTGTGGCTTTCGTAAACAAAGAGGCACTCTTGACCACTTAGTTCGCTTCGAAACTTTTATTCGCGAAGCTTTTATTAAAAAGGAACATGTTGTTTCTGTATTTTTCGATTTAGAGAGTGCGTATGATACCATATGGAAGTATGGAATCATGAACGACCTCCATGATTTCGGTATAAGAGGTCGCCTTGCTTATTTCATTTCGGCATTTTTGGATGAACGTGAGTTTAGAGTCCGGGTAGGAAATACTTACTCCAACCCCCATGAACAGGAAATGGGCGTTCCCCAGGGAAGTATTCTTTCCGTTACACTCTTTAGTGTCAAAATAAACAATATCGTTAAGTCTGTTTGTCCTGGTGTGGAATGCTTTTTATATGTTGACGACTTCTGCATTTGCTATAGGTCTAAGCATATGCATACCATTGAACGGCAGTTGCAACAAGTTTTAAACAACTTAGCCAAATGGTCAGGAGAAAATGGTTTTAAATTTTCAAAAACCAAGACCAAATGCATGCATTTCTGCCAGTCAAGAAAGTTTCATTTGGACCCAGAACTTTATTTAGATGATGTACAAATTGAAGTCCTCCCTGAATTCAAATTTTTAGGTCTTTTATTTGACTCTAAGCTGTCGTTTATTCCTCACATCAATTACCTTAGCAATAAATGCCAAAAAGCTCTTAATCTCTTACATGTTGTCTCCAGTATGGACTGGGGAGCCGACAAAAAAGTCCTTTTGAGACTTTATAGAACACTCGTCCGTTCAAAGTTAGATTACGGCTGCATTGTATATGGCTCAGCGCGGAAATCGTACCTTCGGAAATTGGATTCTATCCATAACCAAGGTTTACGCTTAGCACTTGGCGCCTTTAGAACATCTCCTATCAATAGTTTGTATGCAGAGGCAAATGAACCATCTTTAAATTTACGCAGGAAGAAACTTTCCTTGCAATATTACTTAAAATTAAAGTCAAATCCCACCAACCCCACGCATAAAGCAGTATTCAAACCACTGTACAAGGATGAATTTCGAAAGAGAGAAAAAGTAATACCACCTTTTAGTTTGCGCTGTGAAGCAGATATGAACTGTCTTGATTGCGATCTGGAGGATGTAGCACAACATAAAATCTCTGAAGTTCCTTTATGGACTTCTAAAAGACCAACCTACATATATAATCTTGCTTCAGACAAGAAAGCTACGACAGATCCTATGATATTTAAAAATAAATTCCTTGAAATAAAAGAACAATACTGCCTTCACGAAGAGATATATACTGATGGTTCTAAAGATGGAGACAAAGTTGCTGCAGCTGCCGTGCTCGATGGCGAGTTATATCAGTTTCGGCTTCCTAATAATTCTTCTATTTTTTCTGCGGAGTTAAAAGCAATCGACCTTGCTCTCAACCATATTCAACAAGACGCTTACTGGCGCTATATTATCTTTGTAGATTCTTTATCTGCCATGCAAGCACTTGAGGGTGAGAAAACAGACAACCCATTAATAGTCAGTCTCCTTGAAAAATTATCAGGAATCTGTGAAAAAGCCGATATTGTTTTCTGTTGGCTCCCTAGCCATATTGGTATCAGTGGCAATGAGGAGGCAGATAAAGCTGCCAAGGAGGCATTGTCACTGGAAGTTTTACCTTTTAAAGTTCCTTTTATTGATTTTAAGCCATTAGTGAATGATTTTGTTCAAAATGTATGGCAGCAATCCTGGCATGATCCAGTAAACCAAAATAATAAGTTGTTTACAGTGAAGCCAGCTCTTGGCGAGTGGCTTCCAGGGTTGCGGACAAGTCGCCGCGAGGAAATTATATTGGCCCGTCTTCGCATTGGTCATACATATTTGACGCACTCGTTCCTCCTCAAAGGAGAAGAAGCACCTCAATGCATTTCCTGCAATGCACCTCTTACTGTTCAACACATACTTGTAGAATGTATAGACCTTGCACCTACAAGAGACAGGTTTTTTCATGTTGATAGTGTGAGCAATTTATTTGATACTGTAAAGTTAGAGTTTATTTTTGACTTTTTGAAAGAGGTAAATCTCTATAAAAAGATATAATTTTAGGTTCTATTGACCACCTGCTTTTTATACAAAAAGCCAGTAATAATTATTTGCTCTTAGTGTTTACACGGTATAGATTTTAATCTAATTTCGTAACCTTACAGTATATTCAATAAAAAGCATTGCATCAATTGTAATTGCGCCCAAAATGACCTTTGATGTCGACGGGCCATAAAACTTCATTCATTCATTCATTCATACCTTTAGTCGAGTCTGGCTTAGAAATCTTTCCTTTAACAGGTGGTGTCGGGGTAGACTTTACATTGGGGTTTGTGCCCTCCGCACTGGCAGGACTAGAAGCCGCCGCCAGCCTTTGAGATCTTCTGGGACTAGAAGTCCCTCCTGCCTCTACTCGAGCTGTCAGACACGGCGAGCTGGGTTGACTACCCGCACTCTCTTTAGGCTCAGTCGCCTCGTCTGGGTCCGTGGGTTCAGGAGAGTAGAGCAGCTGTTCGGCCTGAATATCAGTGATGTCGTCCCTGAAGAAGGATACCAAACTAGAAGTCTGGTCCCCCTCCCGCCTGGGCAGGCCTTCCACGGTGGAGTCACCGCTCAAGAGTTTGGTTACCTCTGTATTGGTAAGATCTGACATCCTGAAGTCTGAAATGGAGTATAAACATTCTTAATATTCCACTCTGGTTTCATTTACCTTACATTTTTCACACTTATATTTGTCAATTTGCAAGGAGTCTGAAATGCTTACATTCACACAGGACCCATGATACCATTCATTGCAAAAATCACATTGTATCATGAACCTGCCTTTCCAAGGCTCACGACAAATGCAATATAGAGTATCGTCATCATCTGGGGGCATTATTTGGTCGTCTGCTGACTCCTTGTATCTTTTTATCCAAGCAGGTAACTTACGATCCCTGCAAGGCATCATCCTGTCATGATTTACGACAAATATGGACTTATTCAATTTCACCCTATAAATGTAAGGTGACATTTTCTTGATGATAATGGCCGGGCCCTTCCATGGTGAACTTAATTTTTTGCACTTACCCTTAATGACAGCTGTATCTAAAAGATACACAATGTCACCCTCGGCGTAAGGTCTTAGCAAGATCTTGAGATCATAATTTCTTTTCATTCGCTTTGAGGAACATTTTAAGTTTGCTCTTGCTGTATCGTGAGCTATTTGCAAATTTCTTTCAAGATCTGATACATACTCACAATAGTCCTTTGGTTGGACTTTTTGGTTTGCAAACATCAATTGTGCTGGAGTGTTAACTTCTCTCCCCAACATTAATTTGTTAGGAGTGTACCCAGTACTCCTGTTAACTGATGCCCTAATAGCCATTGCAATTTGTTGAATGTATTGATCCCACTTACCTTGTTTTCTCCCCAAGAAACACCTGACAGCATCCAAGAAGTTCTGTTGAATCGTTCAACCTGACCGTTGGCCGAAGGCCGATACGGAGTGGTCCTTGCCTTGTGGATCTGTAGGCTCTTACATAGGGCCTCAAACAACTTACCATCAAAATTTCTTCCCTGATCAGATAGAATCTGGAGAGGGAACCCCATGCGCGAAAAGAAGTTGTCCACTGCAGCTTTTGCAGTTTCTTCCGCCCGCTGAGATGGTAGGGGGATACATTCCACCCATTTAGTAAATTGGTCCACCATCATGAGACAATGTTCATTGCCATTTTTTGTCTTTGGTAATGGGCCTATAAAGTCAATGTGAACCCTTTCCATAGGTGCACCGGCCTGAAATTCTGTAAGAGGGACTTTGCCATAGTGTTTATTTTTCTTGTTTTTGTTACACACATCGCATGTGAGAACGTATTTTTCAATGTCCCTAGTCATATAAAACCAGTAAAACTTTTCTTTAAGCTTTTGTTTAGTTCTGGCTACTCCCTGATGACCTGATGATGGAATGTCATGATGGAGGGACATAGCAGACTCTTTGAGGCTGTCAGGGATCACTAAAAGCGAATCCCCTCCTGCCCTCTCCTTTTCATCATGTTTAAACAATACTCCATTTCTGAGATGAAACATCTTATTCAACCAGTGGTTCTTCTCTTCGACGCTAGCTAAGAAGAGATCCTTCTCACTTGGTTGTTTGTTGTGTTCTAGCCACGCTAAAAGCATGCCTAGCTTCTTGTCGCTCTGCTGTGCTTCCCTTATATCTGTATGTGAATAACCCCAAGTTTGTGGTTCGTCAACCACTTGATGAGCACTAGAAGTGCTTGTTTGTACATTGCAACATGAAACGTGAGGACAAAAGTCTTTCCGTGATGCCACAATGTCAAAATGGGCTTCTGTCTCGCCCAATCCTTGGATGTTGCCCGAGGCCATGAGATCTAAAAGACCGCCCTGACCCCCTTGCCCTATCCTTGGGGCCTCTTTAGCTATTTTATTAATTCCCACTGTACTTGGTTTATTTTCCTGAGCCTCTGCCCCAGTATGGTGCACCCCCTGGAGAGTTGCCTCCCGTGTGCGCTTTGCTAAACCTACTGCTTCATCGATGTCTTCACAAAATTTTGCCCATTGTCGATGTGCCCTTGAGCAGTAGTGGCAACCTCCGCATGGCAGATCTTCAGGCTTAATGCCAGCTACATAATCAGAACATGGACTTAAAGGATCTGGGATCCTTGAGAGCGCATCCGCATTTCCATGTCTGATGCCCGCACGGTGTTTTACTATCATATGGTATTGGGAAAGTTCCTCAATCCATCTAGCCAGCTGACCTTTGAACCGCAATAACCAAGTAAGACTGGAGTGGTCGGTACGTACAGTAAAGATGTTACCTAAAAGGTAATATCGAAACTGTCTGGTAAATCTAACTATGGCGAGAAGCTCTTTTCTGGTAGTGCAATAGTTCTTTTGTTCTGGTGTTAGAGAAAAACTGCTATAAGCAATGACTCTCTCAGCACCATTTTGAAGTTGAATAAGTTCGGCACCTATGGCGACATTGGATGCATCTACATCCAATATAAAATGGTCCATTGTGTTAGGCATTGCTAACACCGGTGGGCTTGTCAATGCTGTTTTTAAAGCTTCAAAGGACTTTTTCTCCCTTTCTCCCCAAACAAAGGGACAACCCCTGTCAGTTTGTACAGGGGTTGGGCCAGATCTGCAAAATTCTTGACAAACAACCTATGGTAATTTGCTAGCCCAAGAAACCTTTCTCTATCTTTTTCAGAAGTTGGCTCGGGTCAATTTCTGACTATTTCTGTATCTTTCTGTGTCATTGAGAGGGAATCCCCACTGACATTTCTACCCAGAAATTCAACTTCTGGTTGAAAGAAAATACATTTCCTTGGCTTTAATTTCATGCCATGTACCCTGAACCTTTGCAAAACATCACACAAGTTTCTTATGTGATCCTCAAATGTTTTCCCCATGACCAAGATATCATCCAAAAAGGCTAGAACAACTTTCCATGTCAGACCTTTCAGAATAAAGTTCACTACCCTTGAAAATGTAGCTGGAGCGTTTGTCAGCCCAAAACCCATTCTAATATGCTCAAACAATCCGAATTTTGTCAAAAAATGCCGTCTTCTTACGGTCCTCTGGCTTGACACGGACTTGCCAGTATGCGGAATTTGCGTCTAGTTTAGAAAACCAGACATTCCCAGCCAAAGTATCTAAACAATCTTCGACCAAAGGTAATGGAAATGTATCTTTTATAGTAACCTCATTCAAGGCTCTATAATCTATACACCAGCGAACTGATCCATCTCTTTTTCTTATGAGAACGGGAGAGGACGCCCGTTCAGAACATGATTCTTGAATGACACCAGCATCTAGCATCTTTTTGAGGTGAGCTTCCTCTTCATTGACGAAGCATGCTGGCGTTCTACGCATCTTTTGCTTAATGGGCTTTGCATCTCCAGTGTTTATTACATGTTCTATTGCCGTAAAGTTGCCTAAATCATAATCATTTTCAGCAAAGACATCAGAGTAGTCCCGTAGGACCCGTGCCAAATGTCCTGCCTGACTGGAATTTAAGTGTGATTTTGATGCTTCGAATACACTTTGCAAATGTTTTGGCAAATTTGTTGTCTGATCTGAATCGTTACAGCTAGAAGCCATCACAGAAATAGATCCCTCACAACTCATTTGACTAAAAGCCAAATCTTGATTGCCAATATCATTCAAAACAGATTCAATTTCATAAGCACTGGCTATTATATCATTTTTCCTGAATGATTTGAAGTTGTCGGTGGGGTTTACAAAACATAAGATTGGTTTACCCCCTGAAAGTCTAATAGTTCGTGGCATTAGAATTCCTTTCTTATAGACAATGTCTTCAGGTTCTAAACAATAATCCCCAATTGGATCTGTCAATTTTCCTGGAACCTTTACTACAGAGTTGGGAGGTACCACAACTTTCCTGGTCAAAGAAATTCTGGCAACTAACGGTTTGCCATCCTTTAGATGAGTGGTAATTGGTATTTTCTCCCCATTAACTATGAGCGTATCTGAGCACATATCATGGAGTACACCAAGATGATGCATGATATCGTGCCCCAGCAACATCTCATCGGCTATGGGTGCCACGTAAAGCCTTTCTTTGAAATTTTGGTTACCAATGCCCAAATGTACAGGCCTTGTTATGAAGCCCCTCAAAACATTTTCCTTATCAGCCATTTGCATGATCACATCTTTAACTTTTTGAGGTTTTTCCTTTAATTCATTGTAGATAGCAGTTGAAAGGATTGAAATTTCTGCCCCTGAATCAATCCTGGCTTTAACAATTTTCCCCCCGACTTTCAAATAGATGAAGGAGGAGCCTGCACAAACACTATGTAACTTTAAAACATCTTCATTGTTGTACGTATTTGTATGACTAGTTTTTCTGTTGACTTTATTGAGACTAGAAGCCTCAACTTGATATTGTACATTCTTAAGATTAGAAGCTTTTTCCTCTGAATGTACCATCTTCTCTTTTAGGGCAACTATGTTTTGACCACTTGTAATTTTCTTGACACAGGACTGAGGGGCGTGGTCCTCGGACTCAGTCCTTAATCGTTTAAATCTTTATTTTCTTTTGACTCATTTTGTTTCTTTTCTTTTCTTTTCAACCATGCTTTGTATTTTCTGCAATCTCGTTTAAAATGACCCTTATTTTTGCAAAAGAAGCATTCTTCGTCAGATTTTGCTTTATTTTGTTTTGTACTTGTTTTATTTTCTGACTTGTTTGCTGTTAAAGCTTCATTCACTATCTTTTTTACATCTTCTAATGTAATGTCATTAGCAGACAAATCATCGCGTCATTGTTTTCTGCCCATCAACTGCCTGTGAGATGTACTGGTGATGCTTTACGGCATTTAAGGCTTCCTGTATGCTCTTAGGATGTTCAAAGCATGCATGTTTTGCTGCATCCTTATCAAGACAACCTTGACAAAATTTTGACACTGCTTCTTGTACTCTATAGATTTCAGGCAGATCTTTGAAAGCTGAAGTTCCCAGTGACATAACCCTGTCTGCCCAATCTTCTAGGGATTCTTCATTTCTTTGAGAAGCATTTTGAAAATGCACCCTAGTGGTTTCGGTTAGATCAATTGATCCAAACCTACATTCAAGCTTTCTCAGAATTTCATCAAAGCTGTAATCTTCCCCCATTCTGGTAGCAATGGTGAAGTAATCAAGTGCTTTGCCCTCCAGACTCCAGGTCAGGTAGTCCCTACATTCCTGATCACACCAATCATATACAGACCTGTAGCTATCAAAAACTTTTTAAAGGAAAACCAACTAGTCCTTCCATCGAATTTTAAATTCCTGGGAGTTCTAAGTGGATCCCCTCTTCTGTTCATTGATACGGATTTGGGGAAACGTGACCTGGGCTGAGAGCAAATTTCAGGGTGGAATCCAGACACTTGGTCCTGAGACATGGGTTTCATTTTCTTTTCATTTAACTCTTTTGCATTGTTTTGAATTACCTTTGGTCTTTCATTGCCTACCTGATGAGAGATACCAGTGTCTTGTCTATAAGACTGAAGATCACCAGTTACTCTCCACTCATCATCCAGTCTACAAGACTGATCTTTACTATCGGCATCCATGTACATGGTCTCCGATTTGGGAAACTGTTGGCTATTTGTTTTAATACTTGGCTGGGGTTCCAGTCTAGAAGACCGAAAATCAGACCTACACTGATTAGCATTCGGTCTAGAAGATTGAATATCTGCAACATTGTAATCGAATGTTGAAATGGGTTTATTTGAGTAACTTGGGGACGCTGTCGTCCCAAAAGCCAACACTGACTCATCAATTGAGTCATTTTGTCTAAAAGACGCAGTTGCTTTAATGTCTGTAGGTCTAGAAGACCTAGCATCACTTTCCTTGGTCTGTCTAGAAGACAGGTGCATTTTCTGTTCGATGTCTGTAGGTCTAGAAGACCTTACATTTTTATGTGAGTGCATTATTGACTCTTGCAATGACTTTTGTATATTCTGTTGTGTACGAATTAATTGTTGTAATTCGCCAATTTGTTTATCTGTTTTTTCTTGAAGTTGTTGTAGAGTGGAGAGATCTGAATTATATTTATGGGAAATGCCTAAATCAATTTTTTGAAAGTATTCTCTTTTTGCTTTGGGTTTAGTTGGTGTAGATGACAAATGTGTTTCTGCATTTTCAAACTCAACCTTCTGGTTTGGAAGTGTTGGCAAATTTTCAATTAATACGTCCATGCTTGGGGAGCGAGGTAATTTTGGGCGAGGTACTGAGGAGGCTAATAAACGCCGCAATGATTCTTGAGTCTCCTCAATTTCAGTTTTAAGTTGTGCTGCTTCCCTTTCAGGTGAATAAGAAAAAGATGACCTTGACCTCTCCCCCCACTCAATAGATTGACCAGTTGGCCTAGAAGGCTCACTGAAGTCTAATATTTCCCAAGCCCCTTCAGGAATTTCACCTAAAAACATTAAAGCGAAAGCTTCTTTCGTCACCTTTCCATAAATTTGTCTGTGCCTAATGATAGCATTTGCTTTTTTCTCACCAATGCCGTTAATCAAACGTAAAGACTCAGGTGGGGCTATATTGATGTTTACTTTGAACATACTTATCTTTAAAGTTTGCAAAAGTAATAAATAATGTACTCACCTTGATATCGATCCTTGCTTACAAGGTCTCTCACTACAAATTTTCAAATTTCTGGCTAAGCTGTAAATTTGTTGGTGGGGTATAGGAAAACACTAAAGGGCCAATTAAGTTTTATTATAACCCACTTATACCTGGAAATCCACAACCGGTATCTTACAGAGAATTTAAACTTGTAATGTCAAAGTTGAAAATTAACTTTACCTTGTAAAAATAACCGAAGGTTTTTGGAAAAAAATAATCAAAATACCTTAGTTACTGGCTTGAAACAAATTTAAAATTTATTTCAAGGACTTAAACCACAATTCTTCCCTTATACTTCAAAAAATTCTGAGCTAACTCAAACGAGACAAAGGCTAGTTTAAGCGCGAAAATTGAAGAATATTGAAATGCAGAAAAATAACAAAAGTTTATCCTCGTCGCCAAATAAAGTGAGTGGCCTTAAATGCAAATAGGGAATTGGGAATATATTACCTTTCCTTATTGTGGTTGCTTTACAAAAATGCTGTTGAGGCGTCGTCCTTCTACAGAGAAGTCCCTTTCCACGTCTGCACGGGTCGCCTGCTACCAAGAGAGTGAGTACTTCGTAGATGAGTCCCGGATGTCGGTTTTCCCGCGCCGAAATGTTGCGAGTAGATATTTTTGCACACGTCACAACAAGTCCAATGTTTTCATGTGTTATATATCAAAAGATTAAAACGCCTTTAAAATCGCTTACTACTGTTAACCTGCGGGTGATTGTTAATTAGGAGTGAAATTCCAATACACATATAAAGTGTGCCATCAGTTTTTATTTGAAAGGTGAATGTTGATTAGGAGTGAATTTATATTTCATATGTGTATTCCTTGTGATAAGACCTTTCCTATGGTACCAAAGTCAAGGTCATCTGTCAAGGTCAAGTATCAGGGTAATAATTTCGCTAAAAACTTAACACTGGCCATTACTTTTGAACGGTAAGTCATAGGGCTTTCATATTTCACATGTGTATCCTAGGTTATAAGACTTTTCCTGTGGTATGAAGGTGAAGGTCATCTGTCAAGGTCACGGTCAAATATCAAGATCATAATTCTACAAATAACTTTAACCATAGCTTTTGAACGGTAAATCATAAGGCTTTCATATTGCACACATGTTTCTACTTTGGTAACACCTTCATGTAGCATCAAGGTCAAGGTCATCTGACAAGGTCAAGGTCTATTATCAAGCTTACATTTCTGAAAAGTGCCGTTATGGGGGCATTTGTGTTTCACAAACACATCTTGTTGGGTATGCTTTACTAAGATGCTATACATGTGGCGCTGTCTTTGTAGTCGCTGATTATTTATGCACACATGGTATGGAAAAACATTTTCCTGTGATCTCACTACTAAATGACAAAGAATCTCTTGTTTTACCATGGCTGCAGTTGATCATGTATGAAGACAATGTGGAAAAAAATAAAATAAAAATGCCCGTACAAGATTAAAAAAAATTGAACAATGTGTAAGAAGTATACTCATTTATAACACATTTTGAATAATAGCAATTCACAAAAGACACCAAAGCAATTGAATTAATTACATGGATGTGATGTGATGATGTAGGTTACTGAAAACTTCATTAAAGAAATACATCTACATGTATAGACTTTGGTTCCTTGATCAGAAAATATTATTGTAATTTTGATAAAACATCATTGAATTAAAATAATGTGATTGTCATAAACTATAAAACAATATTTTAGTGTTCCCAGTGAAATTTCAACTTAGGGGTTTTGTACCCCTTACTACTGAAAAATGGGGGTATAAGAAAAGAAAAAAAAAAAGAAAAATAAAAAAAAAAATAAAAAAATAGGGGTACAAAACAGAACAACTAGTATAACACCAAAAAATAAAGAGTTATTAAATTATAATGGAAGTCGAAATCCCCAATCTAAGCTTAGTAAATTAAAACAACCCTCTTTGACTTTTTGAAAGAGTTTGCAGACAATCATCATTTAACATGATCTTAAAAATTGTGGGAAAAGGGGAAATTGCTCATGACGAGTAATTTCTTCTTTTCCAACAATTTTTTTACCCTTCCCAAATGATAAAATATTAGGCTGGTCCAAATTGAAAGCATTAATTTTGCAGAAGACACATAAATGTAATCTAAAACATGAACTGTTTTCTTTCATAGGATAGAAAACATTGAGGGAAAAGGGGAAAAAGCTGGTTACCAGCATTTTCTTCTTTTCTCTCAGTCTTTTCCAAAGCTTACCATCATCAGTAGGCCTCGCTATCTTAAGGTCTTCTAATGTGCCATGTTTCTCAGACATTCTCAGACTCATGATCAAAAACAGCCGCTAAAAGGCACTAAAATGCACAAACTATGAAACGGACTGGACTAAGTTAAATTACGCTGTTGAGTTACTGATATTTTTTTTTCAAAGAATCGAGACACAGTCTGCCATTCTTGGGCCAAACCCCATAACTCTAACATGCATTTAAGCAGGATAACCTTCCTTTTTTGACTTAAAATTCTGGTTAAAGTTTTGCTTGCACCATTATATCTCAGGAATTATTCAGCACTGAGAATAGTCGAGCGTGCTGTCCTCTGACAGCTCTTGTTTTTTTTTAAATTTTCACCTCATTTCCCATCAGCTGGAACAAGTGAGTAATTTTAAACAATTGTTTGTTTGATTTGCCAAAAAATGGGATGTATAGGTCTTCCATTATAAAGTGCACTTACAAGTAAATATGGAATTGGTGCTACTTTTTGTCTTATGATTCAGACACATTGGAAAACATTGTGGGAAAGGGGAAAATGTTTGTTAAAAGCATTTTTTTCTTCTTACACAATGTTTTCAAAAAGTCATTACCGTGTAGTTGTAACACATACTATTTAAGTGCTCAGATGGGTTAATACTGGTATGCGACTTTTATAACCTACTTCCTTGTTAGCTCACCTGAGCACATAGAGCACCAGGATTTCTTGTAGTCTTTTCCTGTTTGCTGGCTTTGTACGTGTATTACAAACACTATATTCAAGATATCTGGCATATATCAACTTCATAATATGGCATTTACAACTTCCAATAATACATATGTTACATTTAAATGTCACTTGTTTTCAACGTAATAAGTATTCATTTGCGTTCCAAAACAATGAATATTGATTAACTAAAGTTGGATATTAAATTTGTATGAGGAACAACGTCTGAAAAACACATCCATTGGCTATATAACATTGAATTAAGTTAAAGAATTGAAAGTGTAATTTAGAAACAGAAAATAACTTTAGTTGACATAGCAGACAGGAAGAAATCAAACTCTAAAAATGTTTAGTTTGCTGAATAAATGGTCACCTTTAAATTCTTGTCCATTCTATCGTGGTAAGTAAGGATATTCAGTTAACTAGCACTTCGTTCCTTTGATCATAATGTAACATCTATTACATCACGTAATTATTGTCAAAATATCTCTTAACATTGGCAATTTTCAAGTAACCATATCTTTTTGGCGAGCCGAATGATTTTATGGCTGAAATTTTAACCGAGATCTCCTCAAACCCAATTCTAAAATCTCAAATCAAAACAACACATGCGAGTTTAAGTTGATTTTTTTCCAATTCTGGTGGCCCAGCTGTCCCTTATTAGTGATTTTCAGTGTACAGCTTAAAGATTTTCCATGGAGAACCTCTGTGGAGGAAAATATAGGCCTAAACTCTTAACCATTTCCCTAATATATACTAATTTTAACACACTGGAAGGAGACAGCATTTGAAAACATCAAGGAAAATGTGAAATTGCTCATAACGAGCAGTCTCTGTTTTCTTAGGTGTTCAGTATTTGGGCCATTCCATGCTAAAAATACAATTTTACCCCAATTTCCAAATTAAAATGGACAACTTCTGAATTCCATCATTGTTATTGCCTTAACTCAAAAGTAAATTTTTCATGTGTTCTTTTTCAGTTACTGAAGTCATGGAAGAATTCCTCCAAGAAAGGGGAGTACAAAAGGATGTAGTTAAAAGGATGAAAGATGATGGGGTAACTTTACAGTTTATTTATTGTTCCATGCTCCATAATTCAAATTACCGGTATTACTTACTAAAAACATTTTATGTAGACCATTCAAAGAACAGTTATATATCACTTTTACATCACCGCTAGCAGTGGCTGTTTTGATGACATATTTATACTAAGATTTTTGTGTTCGTGACAAGTTTAAAGATTGAGCATTTACTGAGTTACCCTTGATTAAGTGAGACATTTGAGTTATTGTCAAGCTCACTTGAGCACAGCATGCTCAAAGTGGCCTATTGTGTTCTATAAATGTTTGTCATCCATTCATCTATTCACAATTTGTTTAAACATTTCCTCCTAAATTACTTTATCAATTTCAATTAAACTCTGAGGATCATAGTCAGACCATGATTGGAATGTCTTAGGGCAAGGTACTTTTTCCTAGCCTATGTAAGACAACCCAGTAATCATGAATAAAAAGGAACTGTTGCCATGATTATAATTGAAGTGCTGTTGAAAATGGCTTAAAACACCAAACAACAAGCTGCGTTTGTGAAACATTAATGCCCCCGTAACAGCCAGTTTTAGCTCCACTGGCCAAAGGCTAGCGAGCTTATGTCATTGCCTTGTGTCCATCGTCTGTCTGTGCGTGGGTTAATTTTTATTTCAAACATCTTCATTTCTGAAACTACCCATCGGACTTTAACGAAACTTCACAGAAATGATCCTGACATGGCCTTCTTCAGAGCCATAGCAACAAAACTGAAAAATATTAAAAAATCTTTGAAAATCTTCTCATCTGGAACCATAAGGCCTAGGGTTACCAAATTAGGCACGTAGCTTCATCTAATGGACCTCTGCAAAAACTATTCAAATTATAGCCCCGGGGTCAAAATTGGCCCCGCCCCGAGGGTCACAGGTTTTACATAGGTTTATATAGTGAAAACTTTAAATATCTTCTTTTCCTTAACCATATGGCCTAGGGCTACCAAATTTGGCATGAAGCTTAATCAAATGGACCTCTACGAAAACTCTTCAAATTATAGCCTCGGGGTCAAAATTGGCCCCACCCTGGGGGTCACAAGTTTTACATAGTTTTATATAATGAAAACTTTAAATATCTTTTTGTCCTCAACCATATACCTTATGGTCCCCTTTTACTCCAATTTAAACCAGCATCTGCAGCTCTTTTCAATTTGGCGCTGTCTCAAAATAGTGTATGAGGGAAAGGGTTAACCAATTTATCACACATCTTATATTTTTAAAACTATAACTATTTCTTAAGTAGGCAAATTAGGACATCATTATGCTCTTGATTGATACAAAATGTATGGGTTTTGGGGGATGCACAGTAAGGGCCTCTTGAAAACATTTTGGGAAAAAGAGAAATTGGTTGTAATAACGTGGTGGTGTTGGAGAATAGCCAAATTCTGAAAAGTTCTAATGAAGACATGTAATTCTTTATCTGAGGCACTATTTTGAGGTTATCCCAAATACAGAAAAGCTGCAAGAAACAAATCAAAACTGGTTTGAATATGATTTTAAGATACGGATAGTAAAGAAAACATGGTGAGAAAAGTTGGAATTGCTTGTCAAGAGTAATTTCACATTTTGCCACAGTCTATTCCAAAACCGTCTCTGTCCAATGTGTTGAAACAAGTATATATCAGGGAAAGGGTGAAGTAAAAGCTGTAGAAAATTTATTTTATTTCCAGAAGGGGACATGTTTTGCTATATAGTAGTCATAACATAGTCACTTGTACAAAATAAGTTAAAGCCTAAAGACTTAAGTGATTCATGGAAGTCGTTACGCTCTTGTCATACTCTTGATTCATTTCAGATAGATGAACATGTTATAGCTGTAATGACTGTTGAGCAGTTATCAGACTACCTGCCGAGATACGGAGACTGTCTTGCTGCTATTGCATTTTGCAAACAAAGTATTGTATCCAGCCCACAGAAAGTCAAAGGTCCATGTAGTTCTCTCAGGGAAAGACTCATATTGAAGTTACAAGGAAAGAGAATTGGACAAGAGCATTCAAGACGTTCAGCTCCACAGAAAGGGAACATGAATGCCAAGAAATCTTCCAAAAAAATTGAAATTGGATGGTTACATCAGTATGGCCCAAATAGTATCAAACAGGTCAGATCATCTAGTGGTGGAGGAACTAGATATGTCCAAGTGGATCTAGATTGTCCTATTTCTCATGTTTTAGATGTAGCTAAAGACTTGTTTTTTCCAAATGGTCTTTCTAAGAAGGGATCTGGTGAGAACTTTCATTTCAGTATTACTGATCAAATACAGGAAGTCATTCCAAATGAAAAAACTGTTGGAGAATACATTGAATCCACGAAGCATAAAACAGTGAGAATGTACATTCTGTCATCACACCAAGAAAAACTCAACAAACCACAAGAAAAATCTGAATTAGTAGTAGTTGACCAATCATGCAGCACTGAAATATCTGATATGAACCATGAGCAGCCTACCTTATTTGAACCTGAACCATTTGAGCCTGTAAGCTCTTTGAATAGTCAAGAAGAAGCATCATGTTCTGAGATATTAGACAACAATGTTTTCTCTAACAATGACTTAGAACCTCATTCTTTTTCATCAGCAGATCATGATCTGTCAGCCCAGAATGAAGTTTTGTACTCTCACAGCGAAGAAGAAGTTTCTCTGCCGGACTTACCTAATTCAACAGAATTTCATTCGAATGAAACATGTGTCATAAGAATTCACCGATCTAATACTTTGAGTGAAATGATACAAGTTTTCAAAGATCCAATAATAATGACCGGAAGCCTACAGTTTATTTTTGTGGATGAGCTAGGGCATGATGCAAAGGGTGTAAGCAGGGATGTTTATGCAGGATTTTTGAAGGCATTTCTTCTGAAATTTACAGATGGAGAAGACTTTAGAATTCCAGTTTTAAGCAACAATTTGGGAGACACTGAATGGGAGTCTATTGGAAGAATCCTATTGAAAGGATATGAAGACCACAAATACTTTCCAGTCACGATAGCACCAGCTTTCTCTGTGGCTCTTTGCCATAGAGAAACGGCTGTGAGCACAGATACTTTGAAAAATTCATTTATGTCTTATCTGTCTGTTACAGATCGGGAAATAATTGAATCCTCATTGCACAGGGAAACTGAAGATAATGATGACTTACTGGAGTTTCTTGACCGATTTGAATGTCACTCAATACCTACACAGGAGAACCTTATGCTACTTATTCTGCAAATTGCTCATAGAGTTATCATTCAAGAACCCAAGTATGTGCTTGATTCACTTCAGAGAGTAGAAAGGCACTTTTGGAGCAAAGAGTTTCCTACAGTTGACAGTATCCTTGTGATGTATGAAAAATTAGAGCCCACAGTTCAAAAGGTCTTGGCTCTTTTTAAAGCAAATCCATTCACTAAAGAACAGAATGACGCATTCAAATACCTCCAGAAATTTGTTCGTGGAAGAAATAAGAGCCAGTTGAGGTACCTGTTGCGCTTTTTAACAGGATCAGATATGCTTTGTGTAGAAACTATTGAAATTATATTTGTGGTAAGACATGGTGTTGGAAGGGTTCCAACAGCACACACATGTGGACCAGTCCTGGAACTACCTTCCACATACATAAATTTCCCTGACTTTAGAAATGAGTGGGAAAGCATTCTTCAGGGTAAAGAAAACATGCATATGACATTGGCTTAAGTAGCTTTTTCATACCATTTTTTCCTGTTATGCAGCAGAAGACCATTGAATGTGTTTTAAGTGAAGGTGAAGTTACTCATAATTAATTGAACCGTTAACCCTTAAAGCACTGGAACCAACTTAACTTGTTTTTGCTGACAGTGTAGGTCAAGATCAGACTGCACAGAACATGCAGTCTGATCTTTGATCTACACTGTCAGCTACTTCAATACACCATCTGGCTAAAACAACCTTGAAATGACAATATTTCTGGTGATTTTCTTCACTGAAAAGGTTTATTTCATAAATTCAGCGCTCTAAGGGTTAATGCTTTACCAAACTTTCCCGTGTATAACCAATTACCACATACAAGATTTAGAGGTGGTCAGTACAAAATTGCACCCGTGGGTTTGAAATATATACACTTACATAAACTTTTAGTGATTAGTGTATTGTCGACTAGATCAAGTTCTTTTGTAATGGAAAGATACCATTTTGGGAAAAGGTGAAATTTCTCATCTTCATTATTTTTTAGCTCGCCTGAGCACAAAGTACTCAAAGTGAGCTATTGTGATCATCCAGTGTCTGGCGTCCGTCGTTTCTTATTTTTTTTTTTTTTTTTTTTTCCCTCGGTATCTCAAGTGAGCTACCCAGGGCTAAATTGCCCTCTGGTTTTCAAAGTCATGCTTGTGCAGGTACCAATTAGACAAAAATTGTCACCTGTTATAGTCATACACTCTTTTCTTTAGTTTTTCTCATAACCCATTAGAACTTAAGATACAGGTTTTGTTGTATGCACAATGGACCTCAAAAACAGCATTGGGTAGGCGAAATTGCAAGCAATCAGTTACAAGCAATAATAGTAAAAAGTAATCTCTATTTTTCCAAAATGATTCTTCTGTATCGAAAATATAAGCCTTGCTGTGGCTGAAATTCAACTTTTCCATGTATGTGCCTTTACGAATGGACAAGCCAAAAACCCCACCCATGTTAATTTAATGAAAATGTTTATGCATCAAATTTTGGGAAAAGTTGATACTATTTTGTATGGTTTTAAGCTGTGCTGGCCAAAGCCAGAAGAGCTTATGGGTCATGGCATAGTTTCGGTCGTGTATCAAAATTTGAATGACACTTCTTGTGACTACTCTAGTAGCAAAAGCTCCTATCCAGTAATATAGAAACTCGAGGAAACAGCCAGTCGAGCGATTCAGGCCCTTGTTGGTCTCTTTGTTTCGACAAGGGAAAAAAAAAAAATCCATTTCTTCAGGTGGTTTTGACTTGTATTGAGATTCTCTTAGTGTCATAAGATTATTCTTTAGCCATTGCTTTAGGAAAGAGATCGATCATTATTTTCTTTGGT
Organism: Tridacna gigas; assembly: GCA_945859785.2. Classification (NCBI taxonomy): domain Eukaryota; kingdom Metazoa; phylum Mollusca; class Bivalvia; order Cardiida; family Cardiidae; genus Tridacna; species Tridacna gigas. The sequence goes on from OX244036.2 coordinate 17,536,021, forward strand.
GTTTGCATATTGTGACATTTTCACAAAGGTTAAATTCTAAAATTGATTTTATATAACCATCTGTTAATTGTGTTTTGTGTAATAGATACGGTTATAGAACATTCAGTAAAATTAATGCTTTAGCTACACTGGACTGAAATTGGTACAGAAAAGCAAAATCCATAAACAAGCTATTGTATTTAATATTTTTATAGCATTTACATTGGTTTAACTCTCTACCAGATGAAAAATATTGGTCTCATCCATAGTGAAAGCATTTGCAGACAACAAAATGAGCTGTGGCTCTAATGGTTAAATTTATCTCTAGAAACGTAGAAAAAATTGTGATAAAAGGAGAAAATGCCTGTTACAAACATTTTCTCCTTTTAGTAGAATGTTTTTGAAAGATTTCTATATCAGAGCCGTTAAGACCAGGGTTTGTTTTGTAAAGGGTTAAGATATCAAAACAATAATGACATGGAATTTCAGTCAGAAAGGCTCCATGCCTCTCACACTCACCATTGGATAGTTGACATTTTTTTTTACTGATATTAACAACAGTTTGTTTTTTTTTTAAATAAAACCAAAAATTACCATCAATTCAGCGTGGTTTTATGCCTGATTGGCAGAAGATGGCCATGGATATCTTTAATCTGTGTGTTTTTATAGCACATATGATTCTTAATAGCAGTTAAGATATTATGTTCAACCCATATTGTGTTTGCATTTTATACTACAATAATACTTTGTTTAGAAATGTGAGATTTGATCTTGTTTTTATCTTAACCCTCTGAAATAAGAGGTTTTATGTGGGCAAAGAAAGGGCCTTTTGAAAGATGATTTGCTTCCTTATTGAAAACACTTATTTAGCTCCACTTGCCGAAGGCCAGCGGGCTTATGTCATGGCCCGGTGTCCGTCATGCGTCCGTCCGTGTGCCCAGCCGTCCGTCCTTGCATTAACTTTTATTTCAAGCATCTTCTTCTCTGAAACTATCCATCCAATTTTGATGAAACTTCACAGAAATGATCCTGACATAGTCCTCTTCAGAATGTCTTGAAAGAATTTGATTCCTTAAAAAACTCTGGTTGCCATGGCAACAAAACTAAAAAATATTGAACATCTTTGAAAATCTTCTTGTCTGAAACCAAAATGCCCAGGGCTACCAAGTTTGGCATGTAGCTTTGTCTAATAGACCTCCACTAAGTTTCTTCACTTTATAGCCCTGGGGTCAAAGTTGGCCCCGCAGCAGAGGTCACAAGTTTAACATGGGCTTAAATAGTACCTTAAATTTAACATAGTGATCAATGGAAACAACTCCTCCTATGAGATATTTAGTTTGTCATTATTTACCTCCATTGATTATCAAAACTGCGCTATTTCATGATTGATGTTTGGTTTTCAGGATATTTGAATAGAAAATGGGACAGTGATTTAGTTTGATGCTTATGGTTTTTCTCTGAGTTGTGAAATTTTAAAAAAAAAGTAAGGTTTATATCATTCAGTTCTTTGTTCCAGAACTTTAGCATTCATGCCATTGAAAAAAGCTGCATGTATTCACTGACATTATCTTTACATATGAAAAAGATATGACATTTTTCTTTTTTTTTATATTTTATGCGGGGGGGGGGGTATTTTTTATGTAAGTTAAGACTGGCAGACCTTTATGCTGTATGTCTCATGATACATTTATTTTACACTGTACGAAACAACAAATCTTTTGACGGGACCGAGTTAAAAGCCATTGCAGACAATAGATTGACTGTAGCTTACATGATTATTTCTGTCTTTAATACGGTAGGAAACATATTGGGAAAAGGAGAAAATACTGGTTGACAGCATTTTCTCCTTTTCCCACAGTTTTTTCAAAAGCCTTCTCTTTCAGGGTCATTAAAACTCAGAATTGTGTGATAAAGGGTTGAAAGCCAGTGGAGCAATACAGGGCCATCATGGCCCTCTAGTTTTGCTAATAGATTAGATAATCTTGATACCTAAATATGTATGTACATTTCAAAATTGTTTTAACCCTTTCCCTAATATATACTCAGTTTAACAGTGAGAGGAGACAGCTTTGGAAAACATTGTGAAAAAGGTGAAATTTCTCGTAATAAGCAATTTAACCTTTTCCCACAATGTTTTGTACACTATTGGTAATTCAAACTCCAATGTAAACTAGTTTTGACTTGCTGTCTCGAATATGGGACGGTCTCAAAATAGTATTTAAGAGAAAGGCTTAAGCTTATATTTTTAGCTCGTCTGAGCACAACGTGTTCAAGGGAGCTCTTAGGATCACTCTGTGTCCGTTGTCCGTCGTGCGTCGTCAACAATTACTTTAAACATCTTTTCCTCTGACACCACTGGGTCAATTTTAATCAAATTCTCTGGAAAGGTAGACAATATTGTGATAAAAGGAAACAATGCTTTTTACAAGCTTTTATCTCCTTTTACCAGAATGTTGTCTAAAGACTTCTATATCAGAGCCGTAAAGACCAGGGTTTGTCTTGTAAAAGGTTAAGATATCTAAATTTAGAATGATCCTCAAAACAATAATGACATGGAATTTCAATCAGAAAGGCTCCATGCCTCTCACTCACCATTGGATAGTTTACATTTTTTTACTGATATTAACAGACAGTTTTTTGTCGAGCCCGGTTGCGATGAGCAAAATATAGTTGTCACAACGTCACTTCGGTGTGTGTGTCCGGACGTCCGTCCGTCCGGATTTGTCCGGACCTGAACTTCTGTATTCATGTATGGATTTCAAAATAATTTGGCACAATTGTGCTCCTTAATGCGTAGTAGTGCCATTTGAAAATTACAAGTTGTCCTTGTACAATCTTCTAGTCGTAAAGAAATAAAACAAAAAATTAACAAACCATCAATTCAGCGTGGTTTTCATGCCTAACTGGCAGATATTAAATATGCAGCTTGATCTACTGGACCTTTACATGTACCAGGTCTGTCCCAAGTATGCCCGTTAGGTAAAAAACAGCCCCGCTAGGTAAAAAACAGCCCTGCTCCTGAGTGTCAAAGGTTTTATTCACTTTTTGTTATCTATGTTCTTGTAACTATAAAATAACCTGCCCCGCAGCTCTAGACCCATATACAGAAATGATCTTAGGTGAGCGATTCAGGGTTATCATGGTCCTCTTGTTTCCAAGATACTTTTTAGTTGTTATGTTGTATACTTATAATTTTATTATTCATTTCATAGAAAAGACAAACACATTTTATTTCCTGTTTTTATCAGAAATGCCACAGTTATGGCTTAGTAATTTTTATTTTATTAAAAACGAAATAAAAAAGATTTATTTAGTTCTATAATTTATAAGATCGCACGCAGCAGACAGACCTCAGGACGACTAATAGTGATCATCGTCTGCCCATTGTAGACTTATAGACAGAAGTCTTGTCCGGCTACAAACATTACGATATCTTTTTTGTTTGTAGTCGCACACTCAAAACGTTGGTATCGTTGGAAAGATGACATTATAGCGCATTCAGTGGCGTATCATGGCGTCCAATGTTCGCGCAGACGCTAGTGGTTTGGAGTTAATTTTGATCAATGGTACGGGCATCGGCAACGTAACCCGACTGCCTTGAGACGTCGGCGTACGGTTCTGGCACAAATACGAGGTCGATTACTACCAGGCGCGTCCCGTGCCTTGTCATTTGGAGCGGTAAAACGATTACGTAAATGAGAAAGGTGAATGTACCTATCCTGACGTAACGTCGTAACAAGCGGACGTCCAGTACGTGGAAGATTTTCAACCGTGCCATGAGTTGCAAATTTCCTACGTAAACGCCGAACGGTTTTCTCGTTAACCCCGAATCGACAGGCTACATGCGCGGCTGTTGCCAGAGCCTCAAGTTGGCCAAAAAGGCGCGCACGCTGCTCATCTGAAAGCTTCATTTTTCAATAAATGTTTTTTTTTGTTTTTTTTTCAAATATTGCGATGTCCGTCGCTTGGCTTATCGTAAGACAACAGGTTTTGATAAAGAAATTTATCAAATTGTTTTCAGTACTGTATACATGAGAGATTACGTGAAAAACATCGCAGAAGACAATCAAAATTCATACAGCGGTTTGAACTACAGGCGATATAAAGTGGGCCAAATTTCAAGGACGTAGCTTCACGGGTTTTAAGATTATTATGGAAACCCCGACCTGACAAGACTTTTGTGCGTAAGTACATGAGTAGATATCATTATGCTCGATCTAGCTCATAACCATGTTATGTTTGATTTCATTTAAAAAAAAATAATCCGTGGTTAATGAACCATTAATTTAAGTTACACATGCATTCACTTAAGAAAAATAGTTCATGCTTAATTGAACCAGCATTTTTTTAAATTATGCTAACACATTCACTTAAGAAAAATAATTCATGCTTAAGTGAGTTAGCTTTTTTAAATTAAGCTTACACATTTGCTTAAGAAAAATAACCCATGCTTAAGTGAGCTAGCTTTTTTTAAAATTATGCATTTATTAATGTTTATCAAAATCAACCCACCCTTATCCAATCAACCCACCCTTAAGCATATGGCTAACCCTTATCCAATCAACCCACCCTTAAGTTTATGGCTAACCCTTATCCAATCAACCCGCCCTTAAGCATATGGCTAGCTTTTAACCAATCAACCCACCCTTAAGCATATAGCTAGCTTTTAACCAATCAACCCACCCTTAAGATTATAGCTAATCATTAAACATATTAACAATTTTATGTAACATTAAGCATGCTCATAAAATTAAAATAAAAATGGGTCAACTACTCCTCTGATTAAGGTCAGCAAACAAATAGCATAACCTTTTTTAACAACATTTTTTTACTTAAATCAAATTTTAAAAAAGAAAAAAAAAATTTGATTTAGCTAGCTAACCAGCTCATAAGTTAACCAATGCAATAACACCCCAACAAACCCTTACATCAAACAATTGCTTAACCTCCGATCCCCCCATCAACCAACGAATGATGCAATGACTAACCGGTTTATGTGTTTGTGGGTGACTTAAGATTTTGGTAAATTTAAAAAAAATTTAAAAAAAAAATTTAAAAAAATTAAAAAAAAAAATTTGAATTTACTTAATTAATTTTTCATAATATTTTATAACATATGATGGAAATTAGAACAGAGCCTTATGATTTAAAAAACGACTCTATTTTACTTACAAATTGTGTTTGTTGTAATAGTAAATTAGAAAAAAAGGTAGCAAATATAAGTGAAAAAATTGAGTGTTATGAATGTAGGTATGATGATAGACCATTTGGCTGGTGTAGAAGCAATAAAGGACCTTGTACTTGTGAGTGGGTTGAAAAAGATGTTTTATATATTACATGTAACACATGTAATAGTCCAACCTGTATTAAATGTGGTTATCATGGTAAATATGAGAGATCACCCTTTGATTATTGTTATGCTTTTAGAAATTGTAGTGATAATAATGATTGTAGTAAAGCTATTTGTAAATTATGTTTATCATCACCATGTGTTAAATGTAATAAAAAGTGTGTTTCATTATCACATGGTTATAATTATAATAAGGGTATCTGTGAAAAATGTTTAGAAAAAGAAAAAAAAGAAAAAGAAAAAGAAAAAAAAGAAAAAGAAAAAGAAAAATTTAATCAAAAGTGGAATGGATCAATAAAAGATAAGTTAGAGTGTTATAGTTATAAAAAACTAATGATTTTAGCAAGAAAAAAAAATTTAAAAGGTAGGTCTAATTTACATAAGTCAGCTTTAATTGCTAAACTTGTACCACTATCAACTAAAGATGATTTTCCAATTAGATAAATATTTAACCTTTTACTGGATTAAATATTTTTTACAAGTCTAACTCTATTAGTATCGTTAAATATGCATTTTTAGCATTAGGGTTATCTGACCTTGTTATAAAGTTTATAACATCACATTGATCTAATACTAAAGGTTGTGGAAAAACTATACAACTACAACCTTCTCCTTTCTTTTTTATTATGGAGTAGTCAATCTGTTCAACTCCATTTATGACTATATTAACTTTTGCCTCTTCTTTTAGAATACCATTACCTCTAACAACCATTAAAGTTCCTCTTATAATTTTACCAGGAGCAGACATACAATAACCTCCTATTCCATGGCTTACTCCGGGGCTTCCATTACCAAACGAAAACTCATAACTACCATTTGATAAAGAACCTTGTTCCTCTGCACATACGCTTATAATAGGTTTAAGAAGCGTTACCCTTTCATCCACGTAGGATTTTGTTACTAAATCACCATCACTTTCCGGTTCCTTAGCATTTACTAATCTATTACCTCTTAAGTTTATATCTGTTACAACTGAAAATGAATCATCAGGATTTTTTCTAATAGCACCACCATTATCAACATAATTTTTATTAGCAGCAGCATACAGCTCTTCAGGATTTGATAAACTAGTGATTGAGTTACCACCCATATCTATTTTACCAGCTATTGAAAAAGATCCATCTTGGTTTTTTGTTAAAGCCTTTTCACCTGCAGTAGCTATCTCAAAAACACTATCTACGTAAAGTTTATTTGCTGCTTGGTTATTTTCAATTGGAGAAGCAACAAAATTAATTCGACGGTTACCCATAGATATTTCTCCTATTGAAGTATAAAAGTTATCATTAGGGTTATATAAAAACGGTGTAGATTTACTATCAACATACCCCTTTGTTGCTACATCATCAGGTTCAGCTGGTGATAGAACGTTAATTAAACCATAATTCCTCATATCTATATTTCCTGTAGCAATAAATTTACCATCATTACGTTTAACAATAGCACTTTCTCTACTAACCTTATCCACATAACTTTTTGTAGCAGCATCATGAGGTTCTTCAGGGTTAAAAAGATTATGTATTTTTTTAAAACCCATATTGAAAGAAGCAGTAGCAATAAAATTTCCATTTTCTTTTAATAGTGCTGATTCATGGCTACCCCCTGCTGTATTATCAACATAATCCTTTGTTGCAACATCTTGAGGATTTACTGGATTACTAACCCTTGTTAGCGTGTTACCATTCATATTTATAGAACCGGTAACTGTGGTTGTTCCATCTGTACGTAAAAAATTATTACTTATGTAAGCGAGTGACACACCATCACCGCTTGTTTTAACCTCATCCATTCTTCCAAATTTATCAACAGGCATTTTAATATTACTAAAAAAGTTTATTTAAAACATTTTGAAATTTATTACCTAAACCCAACTCTTTAAGAATATACAAACATAAATGACCACAAAATACATCACCAGTATGTTGTAATTGGTCTGTATTGTAGTATATTGGTGTTTTTAAATAGTCTATAACTTCAATAGGTGGTTGGATACCATAACTATCAAAATAAATTTTTATTTTTCCATTCTTAAACCATGCAACCCAATGCGTGCCAGGTCCTTTGCTATCATCAAGGTTTGATATACCACATTCTTTATTTTTTATTTTTTTAGGTAGGTTATCTCTTAAAAATATTCCTCTAAAATTTTTTAATTTTAATTTTTTTGCGGCATCCTCAAGTTCAAAATTACTTAAAGGTTTATTTTTTAAAGTTATATTATCAATTGTAATATCATACATTTTTTATATATTTAAATATTTACAATAGCACTATTATCAACCCATGAATTAAACTCATCAGAATAACCTTTCCACTTTACAAGAGATTTCTTTTTTCCTTTTTTAATAACCTTTTCTATCCTATACAACTCTTGACTCGTTTTTTGTAGTTCAGGTTCATAAAAGCTACCTTTTATTTCTTCACCATTTAAATCTTTAATTTTATATGTTACAGGTGATGTATGTTTTACTTCTGAAACTGTAAAAACCTCTTCAGTCCATCTTGTGGTATAGCCTTTTTCAAAAGTTTTTTTCTTTTTACTTATCCTTACTTTGTCTCCAACAGAAAACTTTGGTTTGATATCTTCTTTTACTTGATTATAATCAGGATACAATGTTTTCCAAACTTTATTTTCATTCTTTTTCTTACTTGCTTCAGTTGGTGTCATCTTAATAGATGAGTGTTTCGTGTTATTATATTCTTTAACAAGATTTGGTAACACGTTTATATAAACATTTGTTGAGTGAGCAGAAAAATACTTCCACATTTTTTCTTTCATTGTTCTAATCCATCTCTCAACAACGCTTGATTTTTCCTCATTTTCAGTGGAATATAATTCAATCAAATCTTTAACATCTTTGTTATAAAACTCTTTACCTTTATCCACCCACATTTTCTCAGGTTTTCTTTCTTTAAAAATACTCTTCAATGCTATAGAAACAGATTTTCCTGTTTTATCTTTTAGGGGGACCAACCAACCATATTTTGAAAAGATATCAATAACAGCAAGAAGATATTTTACACCATGATTAAGTTTAGAAAATGCTTGCATATCTACTAAATCAGCTGCCCATATCCTATCGATACCCCCTACTCTAACTCTTCTTTTCTTAAATTTACTTTTTACTGGTTTATGTAATTCTTCTGCTAGCGTTATATTTTTTAAATTTTTTTTTTAATACCCATACCAAATCTTTTCTTGGTTCCTATCAATGAAGAAACCAATCCTCTTTCCATTTTTTCCTTAATTGTTGGATTATAGATACCTTTTAACTCTTTAAGCATATTAGCATCACAAACAGAATTTCTTGTTGCTGTGTCATCATGTTTAAGATAACATATATCATGATGATATGCTGCTTTATCAACACGATTTACAGGCATTGACCATTCTTTAGGTGTTAAATCAGGATTTAATCTTTTCTTTAACTTGGTACCAGGACCAGTAAAATTATGACCTGGTAAGTGCATTTCAACAGGTAAGTTATTGATAACCTTGTTTAACAATGAACCACCCTCCTTATCTATTTTAATAAACTGAGTTTTAGTTGTTCCACATTCTTTACATTTACCCTTTTTCATATTTCTTCCATTTTTACTTACACCATAATTTAAATCAGTTGTTTCAGTTTGTTTTTTACACTTAACACAATACATTTTTATATTAATTAATTTTTTTTAATTTAAAATATGGATATTGTTAATCTATCATGGAATGAAGCATTAGCAAAAAGATTTAACCACCCTCTTTTACCAAGAAGTATTAGAGGTTTAATAGTTGGTAAATCAGGATGTGGTAAAACTACACTATTACTTAATCTTTTGTTACGCCCCGATTGGTTAGATTATGATAACTTATGTGTTTTTGGTAAAAGTTTGTTTCAACCAGAATATCGTATATTAAAAAAAGCATTTGAAGAAGAAATACCAAAAGAATATATATTAAGATTATTTTCATTTAAGGATGAAGTACAAAGAAATGATATTTCTCCTTTAGCATTAGTTGAAGAATGGGCAAAAACAATTAAGGAAAAATCTAATATTATCTGTGAATTCTTTGAAAATGCAAGTGATGTACCAGACCCAAGAAATTTAAATGCAACAAATAAAAACTTAATGATATTTGATGATTTACTTTTAGAAAAACAAGGTAAATGTGAAAATTATTATGTAAGAGGAAGACATAGTAATGCTGATTGTTTTTATCTTGCACAAAGCTTTTTCGAATTACCTAGACGAACCATAAGGGGAAATTCTAACTTAATTATACTTTTTAAACTACCTAAAAAAGATCAAGTAAATATTTATACTGATTATGTAAGTGAAGATATGGAACTTACTGAATTTAGAAATTTTTGTAAAAAATGTTGGAATGAACCTCATGGGTTTGTTGTAATTGACTTAACAAGTAATGTAAATAATGGTAAATATAGATGTGGTTTTGATAATTTTTATATGCCAATGAATTGTAAATAAAAATTAAATTATATCTTAAACAAAAAGATATAATTTTTAAACATATTAAAACTTTAATTTAAAAATATAAAATGGAAGCAGAATTACTTGAAAAAAATAGTAAAAAACACCGACCGTAAATCTTCATTTCAAATTATTGTAAGTAACAACGTTGCTAATTTTACTACAAGATTTACACCACCACTTCAACTTGAACGTGATAAAAAATATGAAGTAGCATTGGTTAATCTTGAAACTTATTATTCATTTCCAAATATTACCAATAGTAACAATGTGTTTATTTATTCAACTGATAGTGGTACAACGTGGGTAAAAATCAGGTTACCAGCTGGAACATATGAATTAACAGATATTAATGATTATATACAACAAGAAATGAAGAAAAAAGGACATTATGATCAAATTAATGATGATTACTATATTAGTTTATCTGCAAACACAAACACATTAAAATCAGTTTTAATTTTACAAAATAATTATGAAGTTGATTTTAATCATAGAAAAAGTATTGGTAAGGTATTAGGATTTAACAGAGCAAAATATACTAGAGGATTTCATGAATCAGAAAATTTAGTTAATATCTTAAGTATCAATAGCATATTAGTTAATATTGATTTAATATCTGGTAGTTATGTAAATGGTTCTCAAAGAAACACAATTTATAGCTTTTTTCCAAATGTTGCTCCAGGTTATAAAATAATTGAGTCGCCAGTTAATCTGGTATATATATTTGATACCTTAGCTAATTTTTTAAGTAGGTTATTTACAAGTGGAGCGGTTAAGCAAATAGCAAGTTCCGCAGTCGATGTTGGTAAAAGTGTAGCTAAAGAAGGAGCAAAGAAAGCTTTAGAGGCAGGTAAGACAGCTGCAGTTGATGTTGGAACCAGATTAGTTAAAAAGGCTTTAACACCTAAATCTAAAAAGATTATTGAAAAATATGGTCAAGTTCCAACCATACCAACAATACAACCTGTTGAACAAAATGTAAGTTCATTGATTGATGGTGGAGCTGTTAATATACAAACAATGGTTAAGAAGTTAAACAAAAAAAGGGGTAAAGGAATTAAAACAATATAATTTTTAATTTAGCTTAAGTAATTATTACATTAAATAAAAAAATATGGCAAAGTTTAAATTTAGATTAGCAGAATATAAAAAATATAATACAAAAAGAGTTGATATTCTTTTTGCTAATTTTAAAATTACTGAAGATGATGAAATTGTTGAAGTAAATAATACAAGTTATGATTATAAAAAGGTTGTTGTAAGATTGTCTCCTGAAAAAGCTGATGTTGTTAAGGAGTTTGAAGATGAAGTAAATCAATATTTAGAAGAAAATGATATACCAAAGATAACTTTACTTTATGGTAATCGTATTTATCCAAAAGTAAGAAAAAATGTAAATGTAGAAAAACTTAAAACTATTAAACTCAAGGGTGTTTATGTAAATGATGAGAATAAATCATTTCCTCAACTATGGTTAGAAAATTAAAAACAAAACACAATTATAATTTTAACTTAAAAATTATAAATGTATATATAAAAAATGGATATTTTAAATGTTAAAGCACCAATTTTAAAAGATGATAGTATTGATGAATATGAATACTTTGAGTATGAACCTACCATAGGATCCAATTTAAACAACTCAGGGGGTAATATTAGGATTGATATAGGAAACAAGGATGTTTTTCTTCATCCTTCTGAATCATACTTAAGTTTTGAAGGTGATTTGTTAAGAGAAAATGACGCTCGTTATAATGGTAATGTTGCAAACGCCAATGATAATTTGGTTGCGCTAACAAATAATGCAATAATGTATTTGTTTAAAAGTATCAGATACCAACTTGAAGAGCAAGATATTGAGTATATTAATTATCCTGGTTATGTTAGTACAATGTTGGGGTTGTTAAAATATCCTGATGATTTTTCTAAATCACAAGGTTTAAACCAACTATGGTATAAAGATACCGGACTTAGAGCAAATAGAGATACTAATAGTGGATTTAAAGTAAGAAGAGATTGGATTTTTAGTTCAGATCCGGTTGGTTCATTTAATGTTTGCATACCATTAAAACACATATTTGGCTTTTGTGAAGATTACAACAAAGTAGTATATGGTATGAAGCATAGTTTAACCTTAACAAGAACAGGTGATGATAACGCAATTTTTAAAGCTGCTTCAGCCTTAGATGGTGGTGGAAATCCAACTAATAATTTTAGTGGAAAAGTTGTTTTAAGTAAAATAACTTGGTTTATGCCACACGTAACACCTGAACTTGGTAATAGATCAGAACTTTTAAAATTTATTGAGAAGAAAGAAAGATTTCCTGTTGGGTATAGAATGATACAATCAGATACAATAGCGGTACCAAACAATACTAACTTTGCTTGGAGACTAGCAACTAAATCTTCACCTGAGGTACCACGTTTTATCATTGTTGGTTTTCAATCAAATAAGCGTGATAACCAGGAACAAAACCCAGCTATATTTGACCACTTAAATGTAAGAAATATTAAAGCTGTGTTATCCACAAAACAATATCCACATAATGAACATAATATAAACTTTGATACTAACCTAATTGGAAGAATATATGAGGAAGCCGCTTCGTTTAGAAAAAAGTTTTACAACATGGATGAATTGGTATCAAATCCAAATATTAATCCTGATGATTTTAAAAAACTTTTTCCCTTGTTTGTATTTGATGTATCAAAGCAAAGTGAAAGAATTAAGTATTCTGTAACTGATATTCATATTAGAGCTAGTTTTACAGGTAATCCAAGAGCAAATGTTGAAGCATATGCTGTTTTACTTAGTGATAGGCTAATTAACTTTCAGAGTGATGGAAACAAGATGGCAGTTATATATTAAGTAATTTTTTTGTTAAAATAAAATTATGTTAAAGATTGCTGATTTTAAAAAGATATTAACAGATAACAATATTAAGTTTTATTCATATTGGAATAAGAAAAAATATATTGATGTTTTAAAAGAGCATGGATTGTATCCTGAAGAAACTATACCACTTAAAAAAGCATCTAATTATGATAGATTAAAGGATATTGCTAAAAATCCAAAAACAGTAATATTAAAAGATGTTGAGACTGAAGAGGTGATTGAATTTCCATCAATTTACAAGGCTAGTAAGTTTATTGATAGATGTCCTCAAACGATTGAAAACTGGAATGGTAGAGTATGGAATGGTAAATATAAAATTAACATTCAATAATTTATTATTTTTTAAAAAATAATAAATTTAAAAAATTTGACTTAAGGTTATTTTTTTTGATATTAAAAAATAAATATGGATATCAATTATGACAATTATACTGTAAATGGATTAAAGGCTTTAGCAAGAAATAGAGGATTAAGGGGTTATTCACATTTAAGACGACAAGAATTAATTCATTTTTTAAATTTGAGGAGTGAACATATATTAGATACAAGAGTTGAAAATATAAACGTACCAATATTACAACCAACGGTTGCTCAACCTTTACCATCAATAACAAGACAAAGACCAACTACTCCACCAACTACTTCAGTTAATGATTTGTTAAAAAGTTTAGAAAATGTTAGAGTGGAACAACCTAGTATATCACCTGAACTTAATGCTTTAAAAAATAAGATAAAAAGCATATATGATAAATTGGATAAAATAAAAGTAATAAAAAATAATTCTGCCTTAAAAAATTATGCAACTGAACATAAAATAAAAGGAATAGATGTTTCTACACCACAAGAGTTTTTAGAGCTAACACAACCGACAATTATAAAACATTTAAAAAGCATGCGTGGGTTTAAAGTAAAATTAAATCTTCAATGTTTAATGAAAAGAGGAGAAGGTGATAATGAAGAAAAAGTAATAGCAAATTTTTCTTCTTCTTCTGATAAAGATGGTTATGAGATTATTTTAGATGGAACCGATATAACAGAAGTATACTATGAAATGATTGAAAGAATTTTAGAAAATTTTGTTAGTTTTTTAATGAAGGGTAGCGGGTGGGAATTTGATAGTGTGATCCATTTAAAATTACATAGTGCTATCTATGAACCATTAAGAGCAGGCGGATGGTTACCCCTACCTGATTGGATTGCTAACAAAAAGGCATGTATTAATATGAAAAGTGAGAATGATGAATGTTTTACAGATTGTATTTTAAGGTATTTAAATCCAAAAGAAAAAAATAAAGAAAGAATAGATAATGATTTAAAATCTAAGAAAAATAGCTTAAATATGAAAGGAATTAAATATCCTGTTTCTTTACTTGATATAGATAAGTTTGAAAGACAAAATCCAACAATTAGCGTTAATGTTTTTGGAATAGTAGAAGGTAAGGAAAAAATCGAACGTATTAGAGTTATAAAAAGTTTAAAAGAAAATCATGTAAATTTGTTATATATTGAAGATGAAGATGGTGAAAAATCTCATTATGTTTTAATAAAAAATATTAAAGCTTTACTGAGAATTCAAACAGCCTCTAATCATGATGTAGAGTATTGTATGCTTTGTATGAACCATTTTGGAAGTGAAAAACTTTTAGAAAAGCATATGGAGCGTTGTGAAGATCATGATGGAGTTGATTTAATAATGCCTAAGTTTGATCCTGACAATCCTGAAGAAATTTTAATAAAGTTTGAAAACTATTGTAGTAAAATTATGGTACCTTTTGTTGTAATTGCTGATTTTGAATGTATATTACAAAAAATAGAAGCAGAAACACAGCAAGAAAATAATACTATTGAAACACAAAAGCATATACCTGTCAGTTATAACTATTTAATTTGTAGTTTTGATAGAAAAGTTTCAAAACCAAAATTAAGAGGGTATGCAGGTGAGGGTGCCGAAAAACATTTTATAGATACTTTAACTAAGGATGTTAAACAACTTTATAATGAATTTTATAAAAACCCAGTAGAAATGGAAAAATTAACTGAAGATAAAGTTAAAAAACATAAAAATGAAGTAAAATGTTGGATATGTGGTGGTGAATTTACGCATAAAAATTATAAAGTAAGAGATCATTGTCATTTTACTGGCAAATATAGGGGTGCCGCACATAATGAATGTAATCTTAATGCAAAAGTTCCTAATTTTATACCTGTTATCTTTCATAATTTATCTGGTTATGATGCACATATTTTTATTAAGTATCTTGGTAAAACTAGTGGTAGAATTGATTGTTTACCTAACACAGAAGAAAAATATATTAGTTTTACAAAACATCTTATGGTAGGAAATAATCATATTATGTTAAGATTTCTTGATAGTTTTAATTTTTTATCAAGCAGTTTAGATAAAATTGTAGAAAATTTAAAAAATGATAATTTTAAAAATTTAAAGTATTATTTAGAAAAACATCGTGGTGGATCTACAGAAGAAAAATTAAAATTGTTAAGTAGAAAGGGTATCTTTCCTTATGAATGGTTAGATAGTTTTGAAAAATTAGAAGAAACACAACTACCACCTATAGAAGAATTTTATTCAAGCTTAAATGGAGAAGGAATTTCAGAAGAAGATTATGAACATGCTTTAAAGGTATTTGATTTTTTTGAATGTAAAAATATTGGGGATTATTTACAACTATACAATGAAACAGATGTTGTACTTTTAGCTGATGTTATGGAAACCTTTAGATTTTCTATGCATAAAGAATTTGACTTAGATCCTGCTTGGTATTATACTTTACCTGGATTTGGATGGGATGCTATGCTAAAGGTAACCAAAATAAAATTAGAAAAACTTACTGATGTTAATATGCTTAACTTTTTTGAAGCATCTAAAAGGGGTGGTGTTTGTATGACTAGTATTAGACATTTTGAAGCAAACAATAAGTATATGGGTGGTGAGTATGATTCAACTAAACCTAGTATATATGGGATTTATATTGATAAAAACAGTCTTTATCCTTGGGCTATGAGTAAGCCTTTACCAGTAGGTGGTTTTAAATGGATGACTGAAGAAGAATTAAATAACTGGGAAAAATATCCGTGTACCCTGGAGGTTGATTTAGAGTATCCTAAAGATTTACATGATTTGCATAATGAAATGCCTTTAGCAGCAGAAAAATTAAAAGTAAGTAAAGTAGAAAAGTTAATACCAAACTTAAATGATAAAGAAAAATATTTACTTCATTATGAAGCTTTAAAGACTTATCAGAGATTAGGATTAAAGATTAAAAAAATACATAGTGGAATCAAATATCAAGAGAGTACCGCTATTAAAACTTATGTTGATAAGTGTGTAGAATTAAGAACACAAGCAAAGAAGGATGAAAATGATTTCTTAGATCAGTTATGGAAGTTAGCAATGAATTCTGTTTTTGGTAAAACCATGGAAAATATAAGAAATAGAGTAAACATAGAATTAGTTAATGGTGAAAATAGTGAACGTTTTAAAAAGTTAACAGCAAAACATAACTTTCATAATCATACTATATTTGATGAAAATTTGGTTGCTGTTCATATGAAAAAAACATGGATTAAATATGATAAACCAATTTATTTAGGAGTAAGTATACTTGATATTAGCAAAACAACTATGTTAGAAGATTATTATAACTATTTTAAAAATAAATTTGGTGAAGATAAAGTATTTATGTGCTATACTGATACTGATAGTTTTGTTTTAACAATAGAAACTGAAGATTTGTATGAAGATTTAAAAGAGGATGCTAATGATTTGTTTGACTTTAGCAATTATCCGGAAAATCATCCATTATATAATGATAAAAATTGTAATGTGTTAGGTAAGTTTAAGGATGAACTAAAGGGAGATCTTTTAACTGGATTTGTAAGTCCTGGAGCAAAAACTTATGCTATGAAAAAATTTATCTTAAGAAAAGATAAAGATGGTAATGTGTTAACCGATGAAGATGGTAAATTTATTTATGATAAGCCTGTTAAAAAAGATAAAGATGGTAATATGGTTTATAATGAGAAAACAGAAACTAAAAAATGTAAAGGAGTTAAAAAGTCTGTGATTAAAAATGACCTAAAATTTAACACCTATAAAAACTGTTTAGATACTGGTAAAGATTTTTGTGTAAATATGGGAGGAATAAGAAGTAAACTTCATGAATTAACAACTATAAAAATGAACAAAAGAGCATTAAGCTTTGAAGATGATAAAAGAGTGATACTCTTGGATGGTAGTTATAGAACTTTATCACATGGTCATCATAGGATATCTGAGTTAACTGAAGAAGAAAGAAAAATGTATGAGCAACAAGGGGCAAGACCAAAAACAAAATAAAATATTTAATCTGGTAAAAAGATTAAATATTATTAGGCTCTGTTCTAATTTCCATCATATGTTATAAAATATTATGAAAAATTCATGAAGTAAATTCAAATTTTTTTTTTTAATTTTTTTAAATTTTTTTTTTTAATTTTTTTTAAATTTACCAAAATCTTAAGTCACCCACAAACACATAAACTGGTTAGTCATTGCGTCATTCGTTGGTTGATGGGGGGATCGGAGGTTAAGCAATTGTTTGATGTAAGGGTTTGTTGGGGTGTTATTGCATTGGTTAACTTATGAGCTGGTTAGCTAGCTAAATCAAAATTTTTTTTTATTTTTTAAAATTTGATTTAAGTAAAAAAATGTTGTTAAAAAGGGTTATGCTATTTGTTTGCTGACCTTAATCAGAGGAGTAGTTGACCCATTTTTATTTTAATTTTATGAGCATGCTTAATGTTACATAAAATTGTTAATATGTTTAATGATTAGCTATAATCTTAAGGGTGGGTTGATTGGTTAAAAGCTAGCTATATGCTTAAGGGTGGGTTGATTGGTTAAAAGCTAGCCATATGCTTAAGGGCGGGTTGATTGGATAAGGGTTAGCCATAAACTTAAGGGTGGGTTGATTGGATAAGGGTTAGCCATATGCTTAAGGGTGGGTTGATTGGATAAGGGTGGGTTGATTTTGATAAACATTAATAAATGCATAATTTTAAAAAAAGCTAGCTCACTTAAGCATGGGTTATTTTTCTTAAGCAAATGTGTAAGCTTAATTTAAAAAAGCTAACTCACTTAAGCATGAATTATTTTTCTTAAGTGAATGTGTTAGCATAATTTAAAAAAATGCTGGTTCAATTAAGCATGAATTATTTTTCTTAAGTGAATGCATGTGTAACTTAAATTAATGGTTCATTAACCACGGATTATTTTTTTTTAAATGAAATCAAACATAACATGGTTATGAGCTAGATCGAGCATAATGATATCTACTTACATGTATATATCGTGTGCCGTACATTATCTGTCAACTGTTTTTAAACATCACCACCTAAATCAAGGGGCATTTCATTCAAGCTGGACTCACATTATCCTAAGGTGTTTGGCTTTCCAAATTAATGAAATGGTTGCAGATAATTGAAAAATGGAATATTTTGAAATCTTGAAAAAAAAAAAAAAAAAAAAAACGGCTTGTCTACAAGGCTTAGGTCTTTGATATGTTGTGAGTAGCTTCACCTCTTGTTCATTAGTAGAATGTATTTGAATCATCATGTCTGGGGGCACGCTTTTGCTATCGAATTGTACTACCTAGAACTTGGGAAAAAAAACATAATTGATTATTTCTAGTAACTACCCAAGTCCAACCTTAGATACATTTAGCAATAAAATCAGGAACAGTACTTGTCTGCTATGGAGGGGAATATCCGCCAAAATTATATTGGTCTTTATGTATGGAAGGGGATATCCGCCAGTTCACTCATTATTCATGATGACACTTTCATTATTCCTGATGAAATTTTCAACTATGTTTTACAATTTTAACGTTGACTTACAATTACGTCTTGCCTATTTCATTGTTTATGTTGACATTTGAATTACTTTTTTTGTTACTTCAATTTACAATCAACTATTCTATCTAATTCCATCATATTTAATTATCCATTCAACCTTCCTATTAATATTTGAGACATTTAATTTCATATCAACATTGTAATTATTTTAACAACAGTTACTTCAACAATACAAGATAACAAGTGTAATACGAATAAGCACAATCTAAATAAGCATAATGCAAATAAGGATAATATGAAGCAGGGAACCACATCAGTCTCATTATTACGACAGGGGTCGCCACTGAGAAACTAAATTCTCCCTCAAGGCTAACGGTGCTGCGTAGTCCAAATATTTAGACGTATACATGCTTATTTACCTTTCAACATTTATCATCGGACATTTCACATTTGATTTTTCTTATTGCATGTAACGTCTAAACGGGTCCCATTCAGTTTTATGTAGCAAATCCGATCATCTTTAAAACCAGAATTATAACAAAAGAGAACTTCATTTACCTGTAGATAGAACTTTTTTTGAAAATATTCAGCCGCTGTCTTGATAAATAATGGGCAGATTCATTCAGAATTCAATAAAATCACTCGCAAGTTGGATTGCCGACAGAGTCGCCGCCATGTTTTTCAGTCATGCAGACAGTTGGATGACAAATAAGAATTTACTTTAAGTTTATGAACGAAATCTGTTACAGTAATCAAACAAGACCGAAGCGAACAAAATTTCGTTTTAAAAAAAGACATAATACCATTCTGTAAGTTGCACTGACCCGCACATGACGGTTCATTCGGAACAATCATATCTCTTCCACGGCAATTCATAACAAAACAGAGTGGTGTTGAATCGGAATGGATTTAGCTCATAAATAGGCAAGTTTTGGACAAATATCCTTTTTCAATCGAGAAATTATTCATTTATCTTACTTCTGATGTATATTTTATTGAACAAGTTCACTTGAAAGTATCCAAATTTGCTGTTCAAACAGCATCAAAATTCGATGTCGGAGTTTGCTAAAGGAAACTATGAAGGAGCCGATAAGACCCTACGTACACGATGAATGTCAGAATGAAAAATAACGTACGTAGGGGCTTATGAATAGGACTAGGTGCTGCGCTACTTTACTCGGACTTCTGGAACCTTAGATGTGGCAGGCCCTGATGAAAACTATCCATACCTACCAAGCATTGGACAGGTATGTATAAATAACATTATCTCTCATTGATTTAGTGTTGAATCCACTTGGGAGAGGTGGGACAGGTTTGTGATTTGAACACGGGTATTACGGAGTGAGCGATGTACCACTGACTGAGCTACCGCCGTAGGCGACCGCATTTATCACATGAATGTTGCTCATCTGTTTATTTTTTTATGTGTGAAAGAAAAGGGGAAAAAAGAAATTTCAGCTGAATTCCATTTCCTACAATTTCGTCACATGTATACAGAATTAACCCGTTGAAAAAGTGCATTTTTTTACCGGTACGTAAAATTCACCGGATCAAGCATAGACCGGTGTATTACCGGAATAGACACGAATGGGCCGGAATAGACTTAGAAAACACGGCGTAGCGACACCTAGTTTATTGCATGTAGGAATGGAGCAAAGCCTGCACATACTCAGAGAAGCAGAAATAGGGATTTGCACCTTAGACTACAGAAAATGGACCTTTGTAAAGCCATGTAAGACATAAATTGGCGAGAACTGGTACTTGGTGAGAACTGGTTGAATGCCAGTACAAAAAGTATTAAGATATATAGCAGATATTATTAGTCTGACAACCTGAAAACCTGTCTCCTGCTCCTCTAATTTTTCCCTTTTTGACCACCATTGCACCTATCCATGCTCTCCTGGATTTCCTTTTAGCAGCACTCCGCACACTATTCTTTCCAAGCTGCTGGCGGCTTCCCTACCCGCCGTTTTCAACACTATTTCAGTTATGCCCCAGCAACCACTGCAACTATCCATGCTCTCCTGGATTTTCTTTTTAGCAGTACTCTGCACAATATTCTTTCCAAGCTGCTGCTGGGTTGCACACCTGCTATTTTCAACACTATTTCAGTTATGTCCTGGCGACCAGTGCACCTATCCATCCTCTCCGGGATTTTCTTTTACCAGTACTCAGCACATTCTTCTTTCCAAGCCGCTGGTGGCTTCCCTACCGGCCGTTTTCAACAATATTTCAGTTAGGCCCTGGCGACCAGTGCAACTATCCATGCTGTCCTGGATTTTCTTTTTACCAGTGCTCTGCACAATATTCATTCCAAGCCGCTGGTGGCTTTCTAACATGAGCCAGGATTGCATCCTGTTGCATTGACTTTATCGGCTAACTACTATTTCTTTCCCTTTCAGGAGAATACATGAAGATTCAGACATTGGCTAACCTCTAACGTGGGGTTAGCCATTACAGCTGCAAATGCAGCCGACAGACGAGACAGAAACGGGCATGGACGAACTGGACGCATTCCTGCAAGGACCGGTCTCGGCCTGGATGGAGAGGCAGAGGGATGTGATGGTTGTGGGAACTTTGAAGTCCCACCTCACATCCCTAATAAAGTTTCTGGATTTCTTAGAGGTGGTAGGCATTCAGGGTTGGTGGAACTGGACCTGCCTCGCCATCCAGGCCTTCAGCCGGTCCCTCAGGAAAAGGACAGCGGAACGGAAGGCAGAAGTGGCGGCAAGAGATTTGGCGTCACTTCCGTCGCCCGAAGCCAGACGGACATACTGGACTTGGGACTACTACGATGACGTTACCTCGGCCGACTAGACGACGATGACGGACGAGGACAGACATGACCACCTTGACGGTCTGACAGACTGGCTGGTGATGGAGGTCAATATGACCGACAGATGCAGGCCGTCCGTCGTTACCAACATGACGCTGACAGCCTTAGAAGACGCAATGAAAGAGATGAAAGATGACAGGACGTTCTACCGCGGGCTCTGAGGTGGTCACGGTGTCTGAGGCCTTGTACCGACGACTTGAGGACCTTCAGACACAGCTACACCCGGACACTGACCGGCTGGTTACGAACAGGGGGAGAGCATTTGCTAGCAGTTCATCGGTCAACCAATGTCTAAATCGAGCATGGACTGCTAGCGGATGCTCTAAGTATGGACGGTTTTCCTGTACCATCAACAGGAAAGGACTGACGACCGACATGCAACAGCACGACCCCCCTGATCGCCAACAACCTGGCAGAACTACTCTGCCATAGACGGACGACGGCTGACGCACACTACAGACTAATAGACAAGATTGCGACCTCCATCCAGACTGTAACGAAAATACAGGACTTCTATGGGGGCGGACAGAAGGTCTCAACGATGGCAACAGACACTGACAAGAACCCGTGGAGCCTGACTGTGACTGACCCGACCCTGACGAGCGCGTCTCACAGTGACACTTCCTCGAACCGGACTGTGACGTACGAGACCCCAGGCCCAAATCAGACTTCCACAAAGATGAATGTGACGGACGGTTCTAATTTCAGTGACAATTCCGGACTGACACAAAGGTTGCTCTCAAGACTAGAATTACCTGAGAAGAGGACGGACTTTTATAAGACAGTTTTGACCTTTTTGACTGACCTGGACCAGTCTCAGATACTGAGACGGGCCCAGGCAGATGAGACTGACAGAAAACATAAGATGATGACGGAAACCTTCTACTTGTCGGAGACCCTCAGGACTGGCACTGAAAAGAAATATGGAATGGACGTAGTTAGCATGGTGTCGAACTTGATTGACTTGGGGGCCTCCAACAAGCAGATGGACTTCCTGACACTGGTGCTTGCCCTGATTGCAAACCAGTTTGACGCATCCCTGACGACGGACGAACGTGATGGTTTGACGGTCTCGACCCCATCTCTCTCACCCCTCCTGCAGAGCCTGGACCCAAGACCATCAGAGGAACAAGTTCAGTTTAGAAGGGAAATGGATGAGTATGAGTTCAGGAGGCAGGAACAGGCTAGGGTCTAGGCTCAGCAGGATGAGGTGCTCGAGCAGATGAGGCAGAGAAAACTATGAGTTCAGGAGGCAGGAACAGGCTAGGGTCTAGGCTCAGCAGGATGAGGTGCTCGAGCAGATGAGGCAGAGAAAACTATGAGTTCAGGAGGCAGGAACAGGCTAGGGTCCAGGCTCAGCAGGATGAGGTGTTCGAGCAGATGAGGCAGAGAAAACTACAATTTATGACCCAGGATATGACTGACATTATTAGACAGGACTTTGACATTTACATTAGGACAGGAGAGCCACCGACAATAGAGAACCTCGTGACTAAACGACCGATGCGTTATGGACAGCTGACTGCAAAACAGATTGTGGACAAAATTAGGAACTTAATAAAATATTCAAACAGACCAACACAGACAGACTAAAAGACTGACGCTCAAGACAGTGGCCTATGACTGAACGACAGAAAAAAAAAAACACAAGAAACTTCTAGTCAAAACAAGACTATAAAATGTGTGATAAACTACTAGTCAAAACAAGACTCTAAAGTGTGTGATAAACTACTAGTCAAAACAAGACTCTAAAATGTGTGATAGTCAAAACAAGACTCTAAAATGTGTGCTTGAGAAAAAACACTAAAATTTCTAATAGTCTATTAAAAAAAAAATCTAAAATGTCTGATAGTCAAAGAAAAACCCAAACAAGTCTAATATGTCTGATAGTCAAAGACTGAAAGCTTAAAATGTGTTTTGAGAAGGGTACAAAACATTCAGGGAAAAGGAGAAAATGCTGGTTACCAGCAGCTGATTACCAGCATTTTCTTCTTTTCCAACAATGTTTTCAAAAGGCTTCTCTCTCAGGGTAATTAAAAGTTCGAGAAGGGTAGAAAACATTGTGGACAAAGGAGAAAATGCTGGTTACCTGCAGCTGGTTACCAGCATTTTCTCCTTTTCCCACAGTGTTTTCAAAAGGCTTCTCTCTCGGGGTCATTAAAAGTATGAGAAGGGTAGAACACATTGTGGGAAAAGGAGAAAATGCTGGTTACCAGCATTTTCTCCTTTTCCCACAATGCTTTCAAAGAAAGAAACATGTCCCATATGTCTGATGTTAAAAATCTAAATTGTCTGATTTTCAAATGTTAATGTTTAACTCATTATCAAACAACATAATTTTAGACTGGTCCAAATTCAAAGCATTTGTAGACCACAACTGACTAAAAATTTAAAATGTGTTTAGAGAAGGGTACAAAATATTGTGGGAAAAGGAGAAAATGCTGTTTACTGGCAGCTGGTTACCAGCATTTTCTCATTTTCCCACAATGTTTTCAAAAGGCTTCTCTCTCAGGGTAATTGAAAGTTTGAGAAGGGTAGAAAACATTGTGCTAAAAGGAAAAAATGCTGGTTACCAGCAGCTGGTTATCAGCATTTTGTCCTTTTCCCTCAATGTTTTCAAAAGGCTTCTCTCTCAGGGTCGTTAAAAGTTTGAGACACAGCATTTTCTCCTTTTTCCACAATGCTTTCAAAGAAAGAAACAAGTCTAATATGTCTGATGTTAAAGAAAAAAAAAAATCTAAAATGTCTGATTTTCAAATGTTAATGTTTAACTCTTTACCAAATGACATAATTTTAGATTGGTCCAAATTCAAAGAATTTTGTAGACCACGAAATAAATGTGACTGAAAAATTAAAATGTGTTTTACGAAGGGTACAAAACATTGTGGGAAAAGGAGAAAATGCTGGTTACTAGCAGCTGGTTACCAGCATTTTCTCCTTTTCCCACAATGTTTTCAAAAGGCTTCTCTCTCAGGGTCGTTAAAAGTCGTGACTGTGTGGTAAAGGGTTCATCTGGTAAAAAGTTATGAAGATAATGTTAATTTTCAGCAAATAAAGGCTGTTTAATAGTTTTTATTTTCTTTTTATTCTTGCAATGTAAGATCAGACTGCACAAACACGCATGCTGATCTTAACCTCCACTCTTGACTGAATGAGAATGCTGATAGTGCAGCCCAAGATCTAACTGGTACGACAAATTGTAGACCATTCCAGCAATATACTCAGAAGAATAGAGGGTAGATAGTGTTGCCCAAGATCAGACTGCTCATATATGCAGTCTGATCTTAATCTGCACTCCCTCCTGACCCTAACCCGTCTTCTTTCAAAGGACAAATCTTTTCAACATACTGGTTTTCTTAATGTTATTGAAGACTGAAGTCTAAGATGAGACTGCACAAACATGCAGGCTGATCTTAACCTCCACTCTTCACTTAATGAGAATGCAGACAGTGCAGCCCAAGATCAGACTCGAACGACAAATTTTAGACCATTCCAGCAATATACTTAGAAGAGTAGAGGGTAGCGAACAAAATCCCTCCTTTTGGGCGGGGCTTAAATCTACCGGATACCTTTTTTAAAAGGACAATATAAACCCATAGCCAACACATTTCTTCTTCCGTTTGGAGAGTAAAGTTGTGTCTTTGGTCTTTTATTTATTGATATGTCTCCAACATTTTTCTAATGGTGTTTGTGTAGAGTGCAGCCTAAGATCAGACTGCACAAACAGGCAGGCTGATCTTTACCTCCTCTCCTTACTGTATGAGAATACAGCCGAAGATCAGACTGCACCTACAAGCAGTCTGTCATTATTTTTCTTTCGTTCATTATCTTTGTAGACAGTGCAGCCCAAGATCAGACTGCTCATATATGTAGTCTGATCTTAATCTGCAGTCTCTCCTAACCCTATCCCATCTTCTTTGAAAGGACAAATCTTGTCAAGATTTGGTTCTCTTTATGTTATTGAAGAGTGCAGTCTGAGATCAGACTGCACAAAAATGCAGGCTGATCTTAACCTTCAGTGCTAACTGATTGAGAATGTTGATAGTGCAGCCCAAGATCAGACTGGAGCGACAAATTTTAGACCATTCCAGCAATATACTTAGAAGAATAGAGGGCAGATAGTGTGGGCCAAGATCAGACTGCTCATATATGCTGATCTTAACCTACACTCTCTTCTACAGCTTCCCATCTTCTTTCAAAGGACCATATCCTTTCAAAGGACAAATATTTTCAACATTTGGTTCCCTTCATGTTATTGAAGACTGAAGTTGAAGATCAGACTGCACAAACATGCAGGCTGATCCTAACCTCCACTCTTAACTGAATGCAACCAAAGATCAGACTGGACATACATGCAGTCTATTCTAGAGTTCCACTCTTCAGTATATCTTTACAAAATTTTTCTGATGCTGTTTGTGGAGAGTGCAGCCTAAGATCAGACTGCATATTCATGCATTCTGACCTGATACTCCACTCTTTACTGAATGAAAGTGCAGCCTCACTTAGTCAGTCTGTCTTTACTTATTTTTCTTTCCTTCATGATCTTTGTACATAGTGCAGGTCAAGATCAGACTGCTCTTATATGCAGTCTGATCTTAGTCTCTTCTACGGTTACCCATCCTCTTTCAAAGGACAAACTTTTTCAACATTTTGTTCACTTCATGACACTGAAAATTGCAGCCTTAGAGCAAAATGCAAAAACATGCAGTCTGATCTTATACTCCACTCTTTACTGAATGGGAGTGCAGCCCAAGATCAGACTGCAGATACATGCAGTCTTGTTCTAAAGCTTCAACCTTCAATATCTTTTCAACATTTTTCTTATGGTGTTTGTGGAGAGTGCAGCCTAAGATCTGACTGCACGTACATGCAGTCTGACCTTACACTCCACTCTTTACTGAATGAAAGTGCAGCCCAAGATCAGACTGCACATACATGCAGTCTTGTTCTAAAGCTCGAACCTTCAATATCTTTCAACATTTTTCTTATGGTGTTTGTGTAGAGTGCAGCCTAAGATCAGACTGCACATACATGCAGTCGGACCTTATACTCCACTCTTTACTGAATGAAAGTGCAGCCCAAGATCAGACTGATCCTACAGACAGTCTGTCTTTAATTATTTTTCTTTCTTTTATAATCCTTCTGGATAGTGCAGACTGCTCATATATGCACCAATCTCTTCCTCTTTGACATAGGTGGACTCAGGGGATCAAGACGAACATTTTGATACCCAATTTGATGGGTTTCGACTCCCCCCCCCAAAAAAAAATCTGTTTTCAAACCCAAACGTCCGAGGTGCGACCCGGTCAATGGGAGGTAACTGTCAAATTTAATGGCTTCAAATTTGGCACACACAAACTTCCAGCTATACAGATCATAACCCACTAATTGAAAGTGGGCTAACTTAAATATGGTCTTAGATTTAAGTATTTGAAAGTGGCGTAAGTCGAAAAAAATTGCGACCCTGCTGGCCGAAAAACCTACACGCCTGCCGGTATTTCACTTCTCTGTCAAAGTGATTCATACCACCACGGACCTTTATACTACGCATCTGCTTACAGGCGGACTTGTTTCCTTGGGAAAAATAAAGCGTAGCACCGTTCAGGGGAGCAGTCGTTTTTTTAAAGAGTTACCTCCCATATTTTAGAAGGGCCAAATTTCAGCGCAAAGAAGAATTCAATTTCGTCGTTTGTCTTTTACTTGGCCTTGTTGTCATTATAAATTGGAAATTGAAACTTTTGAAATGATTTTTAGTAAAACTCTTTTGGTTGATAATTTATAATTTAAACATCGATCTTTTTCGTTGTGTTAAGAATGTCGATATGAAATTAAATGTCTCAAATATATTAGGAAGGATTAAATGAAGAATTAAAAATGATAGAATTAGATCAAAAATAGTTTGTTGTAAAATGAAGTAACAAAAAAAGTAATTCAAATGTCAACATAGACAATATAATAGGCAAAACGTAATTGCAAGTCAACGTTAAAATTGTAAAACATGGTTGAAAATTTCATCGGGAATAATGAAAGTCTCATCATGAATAATGATTGAATTGGCGGATATCCCCTTCCATAGTCTGCTATTATAAAGATTCTTTTAGTGCTAGCAAAAACTTAAAGATTGTTTTGAAGGGTAAGATGCACACACAAAGAGAAAAGATAGTCTGTTCTTGAATCTTAAACGTCCGGTTGTTCCGCTATGGTGG
Source organism: Tridacna gigas (assembly GCA_945859785.2). NCBI lineage: Eukaryota > Metazoa > Mollusca > Bivalvia > Cardiida > Cardiidae > Tridacna > Tridacna gigas. The sequence goes on from OX244036.2 coordinate 17,563,620, forward strand.
CTGTATTTTTCGACAGGAAGGAACGGCTCCTCTTAACCACTTCAAGTGCACTTAAGTGTTTTAATCCTTTACCTCATATGCAGTTTTAGACTGTATCACATTAGAAGAAGCATCGGCTGACAGATTTTTTTTTGAAGGTAAATACTCTTTTTGGATGGAATAGAAATTGTTGTTACAAAAGGTGAAATTGGTCGTCACTACCAATTTCACGTTTTGTCACATTTTTAAATGCAATCCACTGCACACCGTCAAAAGTCGTCTGTTTGAGGGTAAGGGTTAAAATGTACCTGTTAGTCATGATGGGTTTTCTTATTTGGAGGACCAAGGAAAATATATTAGGAAAGCAGAAATTGCTTGTTACAAACAATTTCTCCCTTTTCCGCAATATTTTCAAATGGCCATTACTGATCACCCATTTACAAGTAACGTTTATTTGAGAATGGGTTAAAATTGGTGTTCAATGGTCTCCGAAAGATTGCATAGGTAGACCTTTACCACTTATGGGAGTAAAACGTCGTTCAGTTTAAAATGCTTTTATTGGGTTGAAGTTGATTATTTTGTTTATTTATTGGAAATGAAGCAAGGCATTTTGGGAATAGGGGAAATTGTTCAATACGGGCAATTTATCTTTTCCCCACATTTTTTTCTAAAAGCAATGTTTTCTTTGCATCCGTAAAAACCATGTTTCTGTTTGTTACGGGTTAACTATATCTTTTTTAGCTCACCAGAGCACAACGTCTGGAAATATTTTAAACCTTTTGTCCTCCTAAACCACTGGGCCAGTTTTCACCAAATATGGCAGGAATGTTCCTTGGATGACCCTTTTCAAAAAGTGTTCGCGAAATTTTGATCCGTCAAGAAACATTGCAATGGTGGGCGGGCCTTATTTTCATGATATGGACATAAGAAAATTCTTTAAAAATCTTATTCTCTGAAACCATTGGACAGATTTTGATAGAATTCCACAGAAATGGTCCTCAGTTGACCATTTTCGGACCATATGCCTTCAGCCTGTTGCTAACTCAACGACTCATGTGAGCGATCCAGAGGCATCTTGGCCGTCTTGTTTTAAGCCTGCATCGATTGATCAGGGGCAATTTGTTTTACTCTTTGTCTGTCCGTCTGTCTCCAAAACTTAACACGCATGTAACTTCCAGGTTCTGAAGTTATAATGCACATGCTTGATTTGCACGTCGGTAACACGAACATACATCACATGATTAACCTTTAAAGATCATCTGGTCAAGGTCAAAGAATAAGGTCACAATTTCCAAAAATAACTTGTAGCAGCGGCATTGTATTTCACAATTACACCACAGGCTTGTTTCCTCAGCGAAAAATCAATATGGAATCCATTTATCACCAGAAAAAAAGCGTTTTGCTGTGTTTCCCTTTGTACGAAGGAAAATAACTTGAGTTCTTCATTTTCATTCCACCGTAACGTTTCTTTAAGCTCACCTGAGCACAACGTGCTCAAGGTGAGCTTTTGTGATACCCTGATATTCCGGCGTCCGTACGTTGTCGTCGTACGTCGTCGTCAGTCAACAATTTCTTTAAACATCTCCTCCTCCTAAACCAATGGGCCAATCTTGATAAAACATGGCAGGGATGTTCCTTGGGTGAAGCTCTAACGAAGTTTTTCAAAGAATTAAATTCCACCCTTAACTCTTGTTGCAAAAAAAGGGGAAATAACCACATTTTAAAATTCTTCTCTGAAACTAGAAGGCCTAGATCGTTGGTATTTGGTAATATAGCATCTCCTAGTGGACCTCTACCAAATTTGTCCAAATAATGTCCCTGGGGTAAATATTTGCCCCACCTCAGGGGTCACAAGTTTTTACATAGGTTCATATAGTAAACAATTTAAAAATCTTCTTGTGCCAAACCATAAGGCCTAGAACTTTGACATTTGGTATGTGGCAACACCTAATGGACCTCTATCGAGTTTGTTCAAATCATTCCCCTTGGATCAATATTGGCCCTGTCCCAGCTGTCACAAGCATGAATATAGGCTTATATAGTTAAAATTCCAAAATCTTCTAGTGCAGTACCATAAGGTCTAGATCTTTGATATTTGGTATATATTATCACCTAATGGTTCTTTATGAAGTTTCTTCAAATGATGCCCCTGGGGTAAAAAATGGCCCCGCCCCAGAGGTCACAAAATTTTTTCATAGGGTTATATCGTGGAAACTTTAAAAAACTTGTTCTCTGAAACTAGAAGGCCTAAAGCTTTGGTATTTAGTATGTAGCATCTCCTGGTGGGCCTCTACCAAGTTTGTTCAAATAATGTCCCTGGGGTCAATATTGGCCTCGGTCCAGAGGTCACATGTTAATACATAGGCTCGTATAGTGAAAACTTAAAAAATTGTACTTGTACCAAACCATCAGGCCTAGAGCTTTGATATTCGGTATGTAGCACTATCTAATCAACCTATATGAAGTTTGTTAAAACTATGCACCTATGGCCAGAAATGGCCCCGCCCCATGGGTCACAAGTATGTATATAGGTGTATATAGTGAAATCTTTTTATGCCAAGCTATAAGCTCTTGAACATTGATATTTGACAAATGGGATCAGATGTTTTACATAGTGCTTAAATCTCAGGTGAGCGCTCCAGGGCCCATGGCCCTCTTGTTGACTTTGCTGACAGCGATCCATAGAGGCTAAGCCGCACAGTGATCAAGAACGGGATATAGGAAATATGGAGTCTAGCTTCGGATTTGGATTGTCCTCCGGTTTCTTGATAACTTTTCGGTATATTCTTACTAAATGTGCAATAACTTGGTTAAATTTCATATATGGAAGTGTCTGTTTTATTGACTTCTTTGCCAAGAAATCACAGCTGGCTTATGCTTGAACTATATTAACACCAGCGTACAAATATTAATGACACTTGCGACTGTGAAGAAATGAATTAATGAATTCCCATCTCGATCTATAATAATCCAGCTCGAGGTCTTGTCACCGAGAGCTTCTAAAATATTTTGGCAACCAATATAGATTCAGATCAGTCTGTACACATGTACTAAGTGATCTCAATCTATACTGTTTGGGGTGTCAATAATCTAGGTTTTCTCATGAACAAGTGACAAGTAATTTTCTTCGAGTAATCTGTCCATCCTCAATGTTTCAAATGGATTGGTGAGCTTCAAGATTACTTGAGTTATTATAAATTCTTTTTGTAAATATAATCTTTATCATTTTCCCATATAGATACACAGTTTTACAGATGTCATTTGAAAACATAGGTAGACAAAGAAGAATTTCTCTTTTCCCGAAAGGGCTGAACCCATTCCCACATCGATACGTGTTTTCAAATGTATACGGTAATGGCCTTTTGAACTGTCGAAACATGACAAATTCCTCATATCGAGCACATTTTTTGTATTTCCCTTAATGTTTTCCTAGGTGTAACAAAAACTAACTCCCTCACATGCACACAATGTATCATGAATGCGCTTCTAGAACTTCAAGTCCGTTACTGGATTAAAAGTTAATTACAGCAGAATATAATAAGTTGCTTGGATGTCGGGCTTGGAACATTGTGTATTTTTAGCTCCACTGGCCGAAGGCCAGCGGGCTTATGTCATGGCCCGGTGTCCGTCGTGCGTCCGTCCGTCCGTCCGTCAGTCCGTGCGTGCGTCCGTCTGTCCGTCCGTCCGTGCGTTAACTTTTATTTCAAACATCTTCTTCTCTGAAACTACCCATCCAATTTTCATGAAACTTCACAGAAATGATCCTGCCATGGTCCTCTTCAGAATTTCTTGAAAGAATTGATTCCTTCAAAAACTCTGGTTGCCATGGCAACAAAACTGAAAAATATTGGAAATCTTTAAAAATCTTCTTGTCTGAAACCATAAGGCATAGGGCTACCAAATTTGGCATGTAGCTTTATGTAGTAGACCTCTATCATATTTCTTGAAATTATAGCCCTGGGGTCAAAATTGGCTCTGCCCCAGGGGTCACAAGTTTTACATAGGCTTATATAGAGAAAACTTTAAAAATCTTCTTATCTGAAACCATAAGGCATAGGGCTACCAAATTTGGCATGTAGCTTTATGTAGTAAACCTCTATCATGTTTCTTCAAATTATAGCCCTGGGGTCAAAATTGGCTCTGCCCCAGGGGTCACAAGTTTTACATAGGCTTATATAGAGAAAACTTTAAAAATCTTCCTGTACCTAGACATAAGGCCTAGAGCTACCAAATTTTGCATAGTTGGGGTCTACCAAAAGTGCCCAAATTATAGTCCTGGGCTCAATTTGGCCTCATGCTGGGGGGGGGGGGGGTTCACAAGATTTACATAGGCTTACATAGGGAAAACTTTTAAATCTTGGTGTAGATAGCCATAAGGCTTAGGCTACCAAATTTTGCATAATTATAGCATTATCTAGTGGACAACTACAAAGAGGGCCCAAGTTACAGCCCTAGGATCAAGTTTGGCCCTGCACCAGGGGTCACAAGTTTTACATGGGTTTATGGAGTTCAGAAACCGTCTTGTTACTAGCCATAAGGCCAAGAACTCCCAAATTTGGCATGTTATTCTTCTAATACACATATTCCCCATTTAGTCCAACTGTAGCCCTGGGGTCAAAGTTTTATAAGGGCTTATATAGTGAAGACTTCTCTTCATGGTTTATATTTATAAGCCAGTGGAGCGATACAGGGCCATCATGGCCCTCTTGTTTTAAAATTAACGACCAGGGGTCCGAGATTATTATTTTCTTCGTCATGTAGGATACCTTTTCAGCACAAGGAAAACATCGCAACAATGGAGAAATTGCTGTATATAAGATATTAATCTATTACACCATATGATATTTCTGCGGACACTAAATGACAGCAAGGGTACAAAACGAGCTGATCTGTAAATTACTCCTTTTGATAGGTTAGAAATCATTCTGGCAAAAGGTAAAATCGTTCGCAATGAGTAATTTCACCTTTTGTCATAATGTTTTCCAAAGCTGTATCAGAAAAAATCGTAGAAATTAGTATTTGTGGAGTAAAGGATTAATACCATTACCATGGTGTTTTCGAAGAAACATCATAGCACGTTCACAAAATGACGTGTGTTTACCTGGACTTTTTTTTTTTTTTTAAATATAATTCATATATTTTCCCTGTGAAAGAACCTCTAATGCGCAACAAAATATCTCGAATGTATAATTTATGTATACAACATGAGAATTCTTTCAAAATCAGACAGCCTTGTTAATAAATGGCATGACAGTACTGATCTGTCACCAGTTTACAAACAGTTTCAAGCATCGCCTTGCAAAGACCAATATCCGATATACTGTATTCGGGATTGGAATTTTACAATATTTTTTCTACACTGTCTTTCGTCGAGAAAGAAAGAGAACTGGGATTGCGGCATCAGTGTAGTCTAAATAATCGTGTGTAAACATCCCCGTACAAATGTAATTTGAAGAATCTTTCACTAGCAAGAATTAACCCGATCTGTAGACACAAAAGTGATCTGATTCCACATCGTTTATGGGGTCATTTATCCATCATTTTCTAGTGACCCAAGAATGCTAATACCAAAGTAGCAGAATGATTTTTCTGGTATTGAGTATTTGATTAGTTAGGACCCTTTTCGGTCATTTACTTTAAGAAGTAAGATACAGTGCCATAACGTAAACAATTTCAATCACACATAAAGTCTCTAATACTAGTAATTACGGAATCCTAAAGGGGCCACCCAAAACCTCACATATCTGTACATGAAAGGTTTTACGATTTTGTCAAAACCTCGCATGTCACTTAACTTTAATACGTGTAAATGAATCAATTTTAAGAAGTAAAATCTCTCCCCTGTTACCTCGCGAGAATTTAAAACATCGCATGTATTTAAGTTGAGTGACATGTGAGTTTTGACAAAATCGTAAAAACTCGCATGTACAGACATGCATGGTTTTGGGTGGCCCCTTTAGGATTCTGTAAATAGTATTCTACACTAAGCTTCATATGATAAATGATGTCAAGTTTCATAGAAAAAAATGTCCTGAACTTTATAATTAAGTGCGTTTAACCCAACCCGAAACAATAAAGTAAAATGTATGGATGCTATTCTAAAACTGATTCTGTCCACCATATTTAATCGTTTCCCGCATAGTGCAGAATAAGAACCAAAATAGTCAGTCTACTATATGTTGAATAAGTCTTCTGAGTTCCAGGTATAAATCAATCTTTTTATATGCGTCTCCTCCAAAGTTTAGACCATGCTGAGCCATAAGATCTATACATGTATTGTAAATATCTTCGTCACAGGAATAGCCGTTTCGTTGAAGTGCATTTTCACTACAAATCTGCACTTCATCTTCATTCACAGCGCACATATAGTTTTGAACGGAATACAGTTCCGGAATCGAAAACATGACGTCTGGTCGACCATGTGGTACGTTCTGGTTTGTTGATGGGCGAATGATATGAGAATTCCAAACTTCAACAGTACTGTCTAGCCCGTCCTTAAAAAGAAAAAGAAGAGCAAATGAGACAAAATATAGCATCATAGAATTGTGATTCTACGCTACGGGGTCTCTTTATCGTGAATTTCGCAGTAGAGTAAGTAAAGTTAGTAAAGATAAAGTAGCAGTATCTTCGGGAGATGCATATCCATAAACGTGTCACTCAAGTTCTAAGAAACTGCAACAAACACCTCCGACAAGACACCTATTTTTGGTAAATATTTAACAGCAGGTTACAACCGACTTAACCAGATGAATTTGTGTTATCCTGTGCCATGAAGATACATATCCACATAAAGTTCATTAAATGACAAAAAACATTAATGGCCCGGATGCACTTGTTTTGGTAAAATTCAGAAATTCAAGGTGACATAATCCTGAATTGTTGTATCTGATTCAAAGGTATTTACGTTTCAGCATCGTCACACACACACACACACACACACACATATATATATATGCACGTAGCCAAGAAGATTAGTGAAAAATCATGAACCTAGTGATGCAAGCATAAAAGTTTGCATGAATATTGGTAAGGTTATAAAGTTCTTAAAATCCACGCAAAAATTAAAAATGGCCGCCATTTTTCAAGATGGTCGCAATTTCTGATTCTAAAACATTGTTTTTGGTTGTAAAACATTATGTATTTGACCAATTTTATAACTGTTGGAGTCAAAATATATGTTTTTAAACATGAAAATACGAATTTGAAGCATTTTTATGGGGACAACCACATTTTAGCCCAACTATTCGACAATTTAGGGGGAAAAAAAAAATCCCAGTCCCCAGGTTGCTAGTTTCGGGAAAATGTAACAAGTACAGTTTTAATGAAAATTTTGTGCCTCAATTGACTTAATTTGTGATTTCAGAAGTCATTTATTAATATTTGTATACACTTTTTTTTTTTTTCAAATTTCAGGAATATTCAGTGCCAATCAAAGTACTGAAGGTACTGGGATTCAGCTGTTTATCTGGGAAACTCTAGGGTCTTTATGGAAATAAAGCAAGTATTCAAGGTCACAGATCACATGAATGAACGTTGGAGCAATCTTCCGATTTCAACAACTTTCTGAGATGTCTTCTTGTATTACATAGAGGTCATAGGTCATCGAATGCACTTTTTAATTTACCTCATTAGTTGATCAGATATCAACATCGATTTTATAAATCTTATTCTTTCGCTATGTCCTAAATGTCTTCATGTGATGACATGAGCCTATCATAACTATTTCTAAGCATTGTTGCAAACTCTAATGATGTTTATGGCAAATCAAAGTGCTGAAAGTACTTGAATTCAACAATTCAGACATTTTTTTTTTTTAATTCAATTGGAATAAAATGGAATAAAACACATTTTGATTGTCACAGAGGTCATGAATGAATCCTAGAATCATTGAGTGAATTTTCATCTAATTTCTGTCAGGGAACACAATGAAAGTATATGAATGAGCAAAAAATATCGTGAAATATACATTTAAAAACAATACTTGTATATAAGAAGTTGAAAAGTTAAGTTTAAGAAACCCGATTAATACAAACCTAATAATGGGCTAAGACTTGTATTCAGTTGATGTAGTGATTATTAAGTATGTGTATCCAGATATAAATACTTAATGATAATTAGGGCCCAATTCCACTAATGCAGTGTGTACTGATCTCAAAATACTCATATTTACTTCAAAACAGTCAAATTTCAGTAATATTTAAATCTGAAACTAAACAATATTGAAAGAAAAAGATCTCCATTAACAGCATCGAAATTACATGATAAAAACTTGAGGGTAATGACTAAGCACTCTTTAAGCTTTAGTAGCTTATTCTTTGTAAAAAAGAAAGGAAAAAAAAAAAAAAAAAAAAATGTTCTTCAGAATAACAACAAATGTCAATCCTAAGATTTTTGGCGTGCTGTTACATGTACAAGGTATGATAAATGAATTTATTGTCCGAATAATTGCTAAAATTTTGTACATTGTCTAAGTTTTGTACCACTGTATACATTGTAAATTTAAGGCCTTTCTCTTCAAATACTAGCAGTTATATACAGAAATTGGTGAATGCCAGATTACATGTACATCTATGAATGGTCTAATTCGTTTTTATTTCATAGATCTCAGGAAAAAGAGGCTTGAATATTTGGTTTTCAGCCATTTGGTGTTATCTATATATGGCCTAACAATGCCTTAATTGTCCGAGAGGTATAGTAAAAAAAGTTTCGTAAAAAGGATTTGACAGCAAACAAATAACTTTTCTGTAAATTTGCTCTTTTTTAACTATGTTGTCTCAATGTTGTAAAATGCACGCAAGAACGATTGCATGTTCTTAATGAGGAACTCATAAAGATTTTGGATGGATATCTCTGTTCATGGTTGCTAATTACATGCACTTACGCATTGAAATATGCCTATAGTTTACCTTTTGCAAGCAGGGCTGTACCATGCCTGTGGACTGCCCATATCACATTCTTCATGAAGGAACAGATAACAACCATATGTTTCTGACACAGGTATTGGAACTGATTCCCTGAACCTATGATCATAAACATCCCAAAAAATATTTATACATTCTTTAAAATGATAAGTCTGTAGGATGTAGAAATATCTAGTAGGCACTGCATAATCGCTAAAGAGGGATCGCTTGGAGTCTTTTTAGTAAGTACAAAATGTAGGACACTGCCACCATTTTACAGCCTTCCTCACAGAAGCTGTAAACTCTACAAGGTGTCTGCTGTAGCTCCATAGAATGGTTCTTAAGACTGCCAGAAACTGCAAAGAAATCCGATAATAACAATGCAGTCTCTGCACAGCAACTGAAGGAAATGTCTAGAGCAGTTTCTAAGAGTATGTAGATGTCCACCTGTCTTGCCAAGCATAAATGCATGACTTTGGCTGTATGGTTTCTCTGTCATTTTGACTGTTTAAGCCATAATAAATCCTCTTGACCCTTAACTAAGTAAGCCAACTTAACTGAGATTTTATGGTAATAAGCACTTTGTGTTCGTCTGATGGAAATTGTTTCATATTCAAGATATTGGTGTGCAAAAAGCAAGTAAAATGTGCTGATACTAGGATGTAATTGCAATTTTTGAATGGAAAATCCACTAGGTGCAGGACATTCATCAATTTTAAAAGCTTACCTAAATCACTAAAGTGATCTATAAAGGCAAAAGATTTTCAAAACGACAATTATTTTACATCACTCAGAACCAGAAAAGACAATCCGGTGTTTTGAATGCCGTAAATAATAGATTTACAAACATGACGTCATTCAGCGCTTTCAGCGCTTTGATTTCATGGAAACAAGTTCTATACATAAGGAATTACCAGTCATTTTTAGGCTCTCTATGGCAAAGAGTAGCTTTAAAAAAAAGAGCAATTTGATTTGTTCTGTTTAAAAATTTAACATTTCGCTCGGGTGAGTCACAGTAGTGTAGATATAACCCGATCTGGGCCAAACCCCTTAAGATGGTCAAAACTCTTAACCCAACCCTTAACAAAATAGCCAAACCCTTAACAAAATAGCCAAACACTTAACAAAATAGGCCAACACTTAACAACAAACCTGTCCTTAAGATAACTGACTAACTTATGAATTGGCCAACTTATGAATTGACTAACCCTTATGAAATGGTCAACTTATGAATCAACTAACTTATGAATCAACTAACTTATGAATCAACTAACCCTTATGCATTAACCAACACACTTAACAATCACACATGCTTTAACCAATTTCATAAACATAACCATGCTTATAAAATTCATGAGTCACTCATATAACAACCTACCAACAAGTTAGTATAACCTCCACTCTTAAACGTTTTAACTTAATTCAATTTTAAAAAAATTTCTAAAAAAATTTTGTTTTCAGGCTAACCAGTCACTCGGCTAACCAGTCCACCACATAACCGTTTGTTTCCCCCATCAAACAATGCATTGGCTAACCACATGAAAAAATAAAAATTTGAATTTGTGTTGGTTAAGTAATTTTAAAATATTATAAAAATGAGTGTGTTAAATAAAATTTCAATTGAGTTTAAAGATAAGTTAGAAAAGACTTTAAAAAGAAAAAAAGTTTGTAGTTATATTACCTATTTTAGAAATATAAAAAAATTAATATTTTCTAAAGTTGTTGCAACAAAAGATTGCGATAATTTGATGAGATATATAAAACATGCTGTATATTATGAATTTAGTAGAGCTAAAAAATTAAATGTTTTAGATTTTTACATGGAAGTAGGAACTATTAGTAAAATACAAATGGAACCAAATTGTTACCTAAGAATACATAATACTGATAATAATGTTTTGAGTAAATATGATAGAATGGCGGAGTTTTTAACTAATAATTCAAATACAAATTTTACAAGTTATAAAACTGATTTTGCTTATTTAGGTATTGTAAATGATTTACAAAAGTATTTAAAACAAATATAAATATTTAACCTTTTTACCGGGTTAAATATTTTTTAATTTAATTTTCAATCCTATGATGCCCCCAAGCTAATGTATCTATATTATCCTCTAATACGAATCTCTTGTCATCATCTGAACTTAATGCTTTTTTGTATAACTCTTCAGTATATATTTCATGTTCATGACTTCTTAACACACTCATAATTCTATAATAGTCTTTCCCTGAAAACAAACAATCTTTATAATTCTCTAAATTTAGTTCATTTTTAACAACAGACCTTTTTACCCCTTTACATCTCCGGTCTTCGCCATTGCCCTCATATTCCATTTTCATCTATTTTTATATCTAATTTTTTATAAGCATACAATTTGGCACCTAAACCGACGAACTCAGTCATAGGATTACCATTTAATTCATCTTTAAACATTCCCAACACTTTGTTATTCTTTAAACTATACAACTCATGCTCTTTAGGGTAACCACTCATATCATACATTTTATCTGCATCAAAAGCAATATCCTTATACAAATCATCAGTTTCTGTTTCAAGAATAAAACTATCAGTATCAGTATAACACATCCTTACTTTTTCACCATACTTCACTTTAAGATAATTATAAAAAGTTTTATGCATAAGTGTTTTACTAATATCCAATATGCTCATACCTAAATAAACGGGTTTGACATATTTTATTTCCGTTTTCTTCATATGAACAGCAACTAAATTTTCATCAAATATTGTAGTATGATGGTAGTTTGGCTTAGCAGTAAGTTTTTTATAACGATAACTAACCGTATTATTAACCAATTGTATATTTACTCTATTTCTTAAGTTTTCCATGGTCTTACCAAAAACTGAATTCATCATTAACTTAAAAAAATCTTTTTCAAAATCATTTTCTGCATTTTTTCTTAACTCAATATTTAAATCTATATATTTTTTAATATCAGAACTTTCCTCAAACTTAATTCCATGGTGTATTTTTTTAATTTTTAAACCCAACTCTAAGTATGTTTTTAAAACTTCATGATGTATAACATATTCTTCTTTATCGTTTAAATTAGGAATTAACTTTTCTACCTTTTCTATTTTTAAACGTTCTGGTGCTAAAGGAAAATCGTTATGTAAATCATGTAACTCTTTAGGATATTCTAAATCAACCTCAAAAAAACAAGGTATATTTTTCCATTCTTTTAATTCTTCTTCACTCATCCATTCAAAACCATGAGTAGGTAATAACTGACTCATAGCCCAAGGGTAAACACTGTTTGCATCTAAATATATTAAATATTTTGATGGTTTATTTGCATCATATTCTTTCATATATTTGTTATTAGCCTTAGAATACCTTTTACTACACATAGATATACCACCTCTGATACCCCTTTCAATTATTAAAAGCATATTAATATCTGATAAAAGTTCAAGTTTTACTCCCTTTTTTTAAAGCATTGCATCATATGCTAACCCAGGTGCAGTATAATACCAGCAGGGGTCTAATTCATAGTGTTTATAACAAACATCTCTAAAGTTTTCAAATAGATCCGCTAAAAGCAAAACGTCTATTTTGTTGTAAAGTTCTAAATAATCCTTAAACGTTTTCATGTTAAAAAGCATTCCAAACATTTTTTGCATGTTCATAATCTTCATCACTAATATGTTCCTTGTTTGTACTTGAATAAATTTTTTCTTTTGGTGGTATGCTTGTTTCCTCCAACCTTTCAAGAGAATCTAAGTAATCATAAGGAAAAACTCCTTTTCTTCTAACTAATGGTAAATGTTTTTTTGGGTAATATCTCGATGAAATATTTAACTGGTCTTCGTTTAAATTACTTGAAAGTTTATCCAAACTAGAACTCATAAAGCTATCAAGAGACCTAATTTTATGGTATATATTTTTTCCAATTCCAATATATTTACTAAAGCTAATATATTTTTCCTTATTGTTTGGTATACAATCAATTTTACCACTAGTTGAACCGAGAAGCCTAATAAAAAGATGAGCATCATAACCACTTAAATTATGAAAATAAACGGGTGTAAAGTCAGGAATTTTTGCCTTTAGATTACATTTAGTATGAGCGGCACCCCTATATTTACCAGTAAAATGACAATGGTCTCTTACTTTATAATTTTCATGGGTAAATTCTTCATTACAAATGTAACACCTAGTTTCTTTTTTATGTTTTTTTTTTTTTTTTTTTTTTTTTTTTTTTTTTTTTTTTTTTCTTCATCTTCTGTTATTTTAATTGCTACCGGTTTTTGATAATATTTTTTATAAATTTCTCTAATATCATTGGTTAACGTTTCTATAAATTTTTTATCAGCATCTTCTCCAGTATATTTTCTTTCTATAGGTTGGCTTACTTCATCATCAAAAAATTTCATAATGTAGTAAAAACTACAAGGCACATGCTTTTGGCGTTTTATAGTATAACTTTTCTCTTGACTTGGTTGACAAGTTTCTATAGGCATCAGTATACTTTCAAAGTCACCATATATAGCGACGGGGAAATTTAATTTTTCTATCATGATTTATAAATTGTAATATGGTTCCCTTGTCAGGCATTTTTAAATTAACACCTTCATGATCAGAGCAATATTTCAGATGCTTTTCTAAAAGTATTTCACTACCAAAGTGTCCCATACAAAGCATACAATACTCAATATCACTATTGTCGCTTACTTTTGTTCTCAATAACTCTTTAATATTTTTTATTAAAACATAATGCGTTTTTTTACCATCATCAATAAAAAGTAAATTTACATGATTTTTTCTTAAACTTTTAGTAGCTCTAATACGAGTAATTTGTTTGTTGTCTGAATACTCAAAAAACATTAACACCAATTTCTGGATTTTGTTTTTCAAACTTATCTATATCATGAAATGTAACAGGATATTTTATTCCTTTCATATTTAAGCTATTTTCCTTCGATTTTAAATCACCATCAATTCTTTCAGGATGGTTATCTTTAGGATTTAATTCTCTTAAAACACACCATAAAAAGCATTTATTGTCTTCATTTTTTATATTGATGCACACTTTTTTGTTACTAATCCATTCAGGTAGTGGTATATATCCCGAAGCTCTTAAAGGTTCATAAACAACTGTATGCAACTTTAAATGTATTACACTATGAAACACCCACCCACTACCCCTTCTTAAAAAAGCAGTATAATTTTCTAAAATTCTTCCTACCATAATATTATATAATTCATCTACATCGGTTCCCTTTAAATTAATTTCATTTATATCAGAAGAAAAATTAGCTTCTACCGGTTTATCAATCTCTTCATATCTATACATATAACATTTAAGAACCATTTTTACTTTGGTTCCCCTTTTACTTTTTAAAACATTTATTATTGATTGTCTTGTAAGCTCTAAAAACTCATCGGGTGAAGAAACTTGTATTCCAGGTATTTTATGTTCTTCTGCCCACATTTTAAGAGCTGAACGTGCCTTTTCAACTACTATTTGATTTACTTTACTATATAATTTTTTAGTTTTCTTTTTAAGAGCATTTAGTTCAGGTGAAATACTTTTAGGAACTTCTTTAACTTTTTCTAAACTTATTAATAAATCCTCAACTGTTTGTTGTTGTGTAGGTGGTGTGGCTGGTGTTGGTGGTAGTGCAATTGTTGGTTGTAAAACTGGCGCGCGTATATTTCTATCCCTTCTATCTAATATTGGCCTACGTCTATTAATTAAAAATTTAACTAATTATTGCCTCCTTAAACCAGAGTAACCCCTTAATCCTTCCCGTCTTGCTATAGCCCTTAATCCATCTACTGTATAGTTGTCAAAATTAATATCCATATTATATTTTTTTATAAAAATTAAATTCTTTAACTCAAAATTTTATTATGAATTTTCTCTTCATAATAAAATTTATTAAACGTTAATTTTATATTTACCGTTCCAAACTCTGCCATCCCAATTTTCAATCGTTTGAGGACATTTATCTATAAATTTACCTGCTTTGTAAATTGATGGAAAAGTTGTGGTTTCTCCCGTTTCAACATCCTCTAAAATAACTTTTCTTGGATTTTTTAAAATCGTTTTTAATCTTTCAAAATTAGGAACTTTATTATTTTTAGTTTTTTCTTTTTTTTTTCTTCGGTTTAATTTCCTCCTCAGGGTATAACCCATGCTCTTTTACCACATCGACTAATTTCTTTTTAGTCCAGTAAGAGTAAAACTTTATACCGTTATCTTTCAAATTTTTTTTTTAAATCAACAGTCTTTATCATTTTTATATAAAACAAAAATTACTTAATACACTACACTCATTTTATTTCCATCACTCTGGAAGTTAATCAACCTATCACTAAGTAAAACTGCATATGCCTCAGTATTTGCAGGAGGATTTGCATTAAATGTTACCTTAATATGAATATCAGTAACAGAATACTTTAACTTTTCACTTTGCTTTGATACGTCAAACACAAATAAAGGAAAGAGAGTTTTATAATCAATAGGAGTAATATTAGGGTTTGATACTAATTCATCCATGTTAAAAAACTTTTTTCTAAACAAAGCAGCTTCACTATATATTCTACTAAATTGATTGGCAGTAAAATTTATATCAAAATCATATGCCGGATATTTTTTTTAACCTAACATTACATGAATAGTTTTAACATTTAAGTTATCAAATATAGACGGGTTTTGTTCTTGGTCGTCACTTTTACCAGTTTGAAAACCAACAATTAAAAAACGTGGCACCTCAGGAGATGATTTAGATGATAGCCTCCAAGTAAAACCCGTTGCCGCCTGTGGAACTGCAATGTTGTCGCTTTGTATCGTTCTATACCCAACTGGAAATTTTTCTTTTTTTTCTATAAATTTTTGAAGTTCCACCCTATTACCAATTTCCGGCTCCACATCAGGCATAAACCAAGATACTTTCAGTAAATTAACTCTACCAGCATCGGTACCACCAACTCTAAAAATTGCATCGTTGTCACCATTTCTTGTTAATGTAAGAGTTTGTTTCATACCATATAAAACTTTGTTGTAATCTTCACAAAAACCAAATATATGTTTTAAAGGTACCCTAAAACTAAAGGTTCCAACTGGATTTGAACTAAAAATATAATCTCTTCTTATTCTAAAACCGGTACGGTCACCTCCTGCTGCTTCTTGGGTATCCTTATACCATAATTGGTTTAACCCTTGTGATTTAGAAAAGTCATCCGGGTATTTTAACAGTCCAAGCATTGTGGTAGTCTGACCAGGGTAATCAATGGA
Organism: Tridacna gigas; assembly: GCA_945859785.2. NCBI lineage: Eukaryota > Metazoa > Mollusca > Bivalvia > Cardiida > Cardiidae > Tridacna > Tridacna gigas. Next base: position 17,579,762 of record OX244036.2, read on the forward strand.
TTCTATTTCTTGCCCACTAAGTTGATATCTTATATTTTTAAACAGATACATCAGACCATTGTTTGTTATGGTAACCTCATTAGCTGCCCCATAAACAGTATCATCATTTTTTACTAATTCACCTATAATTTGTAAATATGACTCGGAAGGGTGATAAAAAATATCTTTAGTTTCGATATCAATCCTAATATTTCCTCCTGAGTTGTTTAGATTGGTTCCTGTAATAGTTTCATACTCAAAATATTCATACTCATCAATACTATCATCTTTTAAAATTGGTGATTTAATGTCTAAAATGTCCATTTTTTATATGCAATTATAATTTTTAAATTAAAATTATAATTGAGTCAAGTTTTTAATACTCTATCCAGAAATTAAATTGTTTTAATCCCTGAACCACTATTTAATTTCTTAACTAAATCCTGAATTTTAATTGCACTACCATCTATTAAGGTATTAATATTTTGTGTTGCAGGTTGAGTTGTTGTAGTAGGCTTTGGGTATATTTTTCTAAAATCTTTTTAGATTTTGGTGTTAAAGCCTTTTGAACTAACTTTTTACCTGCATCAACTGCAACACTCTTCCCAACTTCTAATGCCTTCTTTGCTCCTTCCTTGGCAACACTTTTCCCAACATCAAGGGCAGAAGATGCAATTTGTTTTGTTACATTACTTGTAAAGAGTCTCGCTAAAAAATTAGCTATGCTATCAAAGGTTCCGGCACCTCCATATGAATAGTTTCTTTTAAATCCTCTCTTTTGTGATGTAATCATTTTATAATATAGACATTAAATTTTTATAACTGATTGAATTTAATACACCTTGCCTTTTTAATTCATCACATATGCTAACCAACTCATTTCTTAAACCAGTATTGCCGGCTTTTTTACTTGCCATTAAGAGGTCTAATCTTTCTAACAATGCATTAGGGTCAGACGGGATAACAACAATTCCTTCTCCACTTTTTGTTTCTCTTATAATATTTTTATAAACAGGGCTAATAAATTTAATGTATTTGATTCCACCACTGCTTTTAGGGCGGTTGATGGGGTTATTACCAAAAAAAAAAAAAATAAAATTGGAATCCTTTAATATTTTTTCATAATTACGACGGTCATCATTAGTATATTTATCTGGATATTTAGACATAATAAGTTCCCATAATCCATCTGTTGATTTATATTTTTCTGCACCAATCCAAATATAGTCACCATCGTAATCAACCATTTTATCACCTATATAATAATTAATACCTTTCCTTCTAATACCAAATGTTCTATCAATTTCTTTTTCATATTGCTTTTTTAATGTATTATATTGCCTATCTAAGATTGTAAGTTCCTCTTCCTCTTCCTCTTCCTCTTTTGGAATTAATTGTTGTTGCTGAGGAAGTTTTTGTGGTAACTGTTCAATCCCTTCTTTAATAGGTTTAAGTCCTTCTGTAATTTCCTTTGTTACAGCTTTTTGTGTTTCTGTAATAGGTTTAAAAAACTTTGATAGGCCCGTTTGTAATTCAATTTCTCCTGTTCTCTCTGCAAGTTGGCTATCACGAATTCTTTTCCTTGTTTCAAGATATTCTTTTACAAATTGGTCCCTTTTTACTGGGTCAGTTATCTTTAAAAACGACATTTTATATTACAAACATAGTTTTTTATATCGTTTTCAACGTAGTTTTAATCAGTATTTTTTATTTCACATGTACAAGAACATTTAAATTTAGTCTGTGGTACGATTTTTTTCCACCAACCTCCGAAAGGACTCACGTGCTTCTTGTCTCCCTTTTTCAATCAATGTTTCTTCATTTTCAGTTGTTATCTTCTTTTTAAATTTAGTTCTTATCTCATTCTTCATAGCTTTGTATTTCTCCAATTCCTCCATAATTAATTTAAATTCATCATCAGATATATGATTGTCAAGTAATGCTTTTGATATATGTGTGGATATTGTGTTAAGTTTACTATCGGCAATCATTTTTATTTTCTGATGTTTTTCACCTTTACTTCTTGTGGTTCTTGCGGCATATTTACCAACAACACTCAAAAAACCAGTAACAAGGGCTGGTGCTTCTAATGCTATTACCACGGGTATTGCAACTACGGTTGACAACAAACCAATTCCTCCGGCACCACTTACCATTGTCATGGTGATTAAAACTGTATCAATATTATCCACTATATTAGCAGTTCTAAAATATTTTTTTGCAAGAGCATCTCTTTGTTGAACTTCACTTTCAAGAAAAGATTGAACTTCTGATATCTTTTTTAAACGGTATGAATGACCATTGTCATCGTTCATTAAGGTTAATTCAATAGGGGGTGCATTAGGTGTATTAAGTTCATTAGGTAAGCTCGGATATATCTTTTCTTTCATCTCCATTTTTAATTAGAGAGATATTTTTTTTTAAATTGTGTAACAAACATGACACAAAAACTCATTCTCCTCAATTCTTAATAGCTTACTTGAGTTGTTTGTAATAGTAATGATGACATCAACGGTATAACTTCATTTGATAAACTTGTCTAATTTTTAAATTTTAAGATAGAGAGGTTAAAACAACCCCCCTACTCATTAAAAAGCCAAAACCTAATACTATTGACTTCGTTTCACCTGGTTTAAGTGTTAGGGGTTGTTCAGTAAAAATTTCCCAAAGAACAGGATTAACTTTTTTAGGAGGATACTTAACTTTAAATGGTTTCCAAAAAATAATTTTTGGTTGAACTAGTTTAGGTTTTACTCCAAATTTATAAACGTTCATATTTTTACTTTTTGTAAAAAATTATTTATAATATTGCCCCCAATATAGGAATATTACCAAATGGGCTATTAGGTCCTAAAAGAAGCCCTTTTCCATCATAAATTTTTGAACCTTGTTTTAAATACAATCCATCACCGACAGATTTTAATCCTTTACCTTTGGCTGGTCCAAGGTAAAGACCTTTTCCATCAGTTTCTACTTGGCATACACATCCACCTTTTTTAAGGTAAAGACCTGACCCCATTGCTTTTTGTACTCCTGATGAGGCTAACCCGGATAAAGCACCAACGCCTAAGGCCGGTAAAACGGTTCTTGCCAATGTAGGTAGAACTGATAATGCCAATCCTGCCAACATTCCAAGGAAGCCACCTTCTACTTTCATGTTGTGTCTAAGTTGTTTTTCTGTCATTTTAATTGTGGTTCCTCTACCAGTTTCATAAGCTTTTGATTTTTTTTTTACTTGACTTTGGGTTATAGCTAAAACATCGTTACCTTGTAAATCACTATGATTTAAACGAATACTTACAGGACATTTGTTTTTCAAAGCATGTTTAAGTTTTTCTTTTTGTCCATCTGATATATTTAATTTTACTGTAGTATAGTTTGCCATTTTATATATATTTTATTTTTTATTAATCTTGCTTCTCTAATATGAAATCTGATTGTTAAATTTTCACCTCTAAGATTTAGTGAATTCCCATCTTGATCTGTAATTGATACATTAAGTTTATCTATTACATCTAATGTTAATGGTAGATAAACCAGATTTACCGGATTTTCTATTATTTTATACCCCGAGGAAACATTTGGGAAAAATGAATAAATAGTGTTTTTAGTTGAAACATTAACATAGCTTCCTGAGATGATATCAATATTAACGAGTAAACTATTAATACTAAGAATATTTACTACGTTTTCTGATTTGCGAAAACCTTGTGTATATTTAGCACGAGTAAATCCTAAAACTTTAGAAATAGAATTTGGTTGATTAAAATCTACTTGATAGTTATTTTCAAGAGTAAGAACAGACTTTAAGGTGTTGGTGTTTGCAGAGATATTAATAAAATACTCTTCATTAACTGCATCGTAATGACCTTTTTTCCTCATTTCTTGTTGAATGAAATCATTGATATCAACAAGGTCATAACTTCCTTCTGGTATTTTCATTTTTTCCCATGAAGCACCATTGTCAGGAGAATAAACAAAAGTGTCATTTTTAGAATCAATATTTGGAAAAGAGTAGTAAGTTTCAAGATTAACCAATGCTACTTCATATTCTTTATCTTTTTCTAATTGAAATGGTGGAGTAAATCTTGTGTTAAAATTTGTTTTGTTGTTGCTTACTATAATTTGAAATGATGTTTTGTATTCAGTGTTTTTAACAACTTTTTCTAACAATTTCTCCATTTTTTAATTACTAAAAATATATTTTAATACAAAATATATATATATATATATATATATATATATATATATATATATATATATATTTTTTTTTTTTTTTTTTTTTATATATTAATAATGATTATTTTGTTTAAAAAATTCACCATTTCTTGACCCTTTTAAATGTTAATTTTTTATTTTTTTATTTTTTTTTTTTTTACTAGATTCGGATTAAATATTAAATGTATTTCATTTATTCTATTTATGTTAGTGGTTATTTTTCTTATATTTTCTCTATGGTTTTTATTAGTTTTATCCATCTCTTCACTTTTAAAAATCTCTGCCCATTCATTTATTTGACTAAATAATTTTGAAACCTGGTTTTTAACGAAAGAAATGTATTTTTCTTTTTCACTAAGGGTATTGTTGTTTTTCTCAAAAAGTTCAAACTCTTTTTTTAGTTTGAGGTTATTAATTTTTTTTCTACAATTTCGCTCCGTGGTAATTCCAACATTTTTTGGTATTTCTTCCACAACTTCTTAGATATCCAATAAAAGCTTTTCAAAACTTAAACTATTAAAATCATTTGTAGTTAATCCATAAACACTATTAAATCCTACCATTCTACAATATAGTATTTTTCTTCTTAATTTATTTTCAATTTTAAATTTATACCGACTTAGGTATATAAAAGTTATCAAATCCATTTCTGTACTTACCATTATGTTTTTTACTGGATAAAAAAATCATAACAAAACCATGTGGTCTCTCCCAAACTGTTTTACAAAATTCACGAAACTCATTCTTAGGCATATCATCTCCTATATGGTCACTATAGATATGATTAAGATTTTTAAGGTCTTGTCTAAATAAACAAATAAAATTTGCATTCTCTCTAATAGTTTGTCGAGGTAATCTAAAATAATTTTGTGATAAATAAAAACAATCAACATTACTATGCCTTCCTCGGATGTAATAACATTCACATTTGTTTTGTTTTTCTAAAAGTAAATCATCAAAAATCATTAAATTTTTGTTTTCTGGATTTAACTCTCTTGGGTCAGGAACATCACTAGCATTTTCAAAAAATTCACTATTTATATCAGATTTTTTATTAACCGTTTTAGCCCACTCTTCAACTAACGATGTAGGAGAAACATTTAAATCTTGAACTTCATCTCTAATATTAAACAACCTTAGGATAAGTTCTTTTGGTAATTTTTCTTCAAAAGCTTTTTTAAGTATACGGTACTCTGGTTGAAACAAACTTTTACCAAAAACACATAAGTTGTCATAATCAAGCCAATCAGGTCTTAATAAAAGATTTAGTAAAAGAGTTGTTTTACCACATCCTGATTTACTGACTATTACTCCCCTAATGCTTTTAGGTAAAAAAGGATGGTTAAATCTCTTTGATACAACTTCATTCCATGATAAATTTGCTATTTCCATTTTTTATATTAAAAATTTTAATTTTAATATAAAATGTATTGTGTTAAATGTAAAAAACAAACTGAAACAACTGATTTTGAATGTGCAATAAGTAAAAATGGAAGAAATATGAAACGTGGTAAATGTGTTGAATGTGGAACAACTAAAACACAATTTATTAAAAAACAAGAAGGTGGGTCGTTGTTAAACAAGGTTATCAATAACTTACCTGTTGAAATGCATTTACCTGGTCATAATTTTACTGGTCCAGGCACCAAATTAAAGAAAAGACTCAATCCTGATTTAACACCTAAAAAATGGTCAAAACCTATAAATCGTGTTGACAAGGCAGCATATCATCATGATATCTGTTATCTTAAACATAATGATACTACTACAAGAAATACTGTTTGTGATAAAAATATGTTAAAGGAGTTAAAGGGTATCTATAATCCGACGATTAGGGAAAGAATGGAACGTGGATTAGTTTCATCATTAATTGGAACCAAGGCTAAATTTGGAATGGGAGTTAAAAAAAAATTTTTGACATGTTAAATTTATCGGAAGAATTACACAAACCCGTAAAAAGAAAATTTAAGAAAAGAAGAGTTAGAGTAAACGGTATTGATAGGATATGGGCCGCAGATTTAGTAGATATGCAGGCATTTTCTAAATTTAATCGTGGTGTAAAATATCTTCTTGCCGTCATTGATATATTTTCAAAGTATGGATGGTTAATACCATTAAAAGATAAAACTGGAAAATCTGTTTCTATTGCATTGAAGAGTATTTTTAAGGAAAGAAAACCTGAAAAAATCTGGGTAGATAAAGGTAAAGAGTTTTATAACAAAGAAGTTAAAGATTTAGTTGAATTATATTCTACTGAAAATGAGGAAAAATCTATCGTTGTTGAGAGATGGATTAGAACAATGAAAGAAAAAATGTGGAAATATTTTTCTGCTAACTCAATAAATGTTTATATTAATGTATTACATGACCTTGTTAAAGAATATAACAATACGAGGCATTCTTCTATTAAGATGACACCAGTTGATGCAAGTAAGAAGAAGAATGAAAATAAAGTTTGGATAACATTGTATCCTGATTATAATCGAGTAAAAGAAGATATAAAACCAAAATTTTCTGTTGGAGACAAAGTAAGGATAAGTAAAAAGAAAAAGACTTTTGAAAAAGGTTATACCACAAGATGGACTGAAGAGGTTTTTACAGTTTCAGAAGTAAAACATACATCACCTGTAACATATAAAATTAAAGATTTAAATGGAGAAGAAATAAAAGGTTCCTTTTATGAACCTGAACTACAAAAAACGAGTCAAGAGTTGTATAGGATAGAAAAGGTTATTAAAAAAGGAAAAAAGAAATCTCTTGTAAAGTGGAAAGGTTACCCTGATGGGTTTAATTCATGGGTTGATAATAGTTCTATTGAAAATATTTAATATATAAAAAATGCAGGATATTTTAATTGATAACATAATTTTACCAAACAAACCTTTAAGTAATTTTGAACTTGAGGATGCAGTAAAAAAATTAAAAATAAAAACTTTTAGGGGAGTATTTTTAAGAGCCACCCTACCTAAAAAAGTAAAAAATAAAGAATGTAGTATATTAAATCTTGATGACTCGAGTGGTCCTGGCACTCATTGGGTTGCCTGGTATAAAAATGGTAAAACTAAAATTTATTTTGACAGTTATGGTATTCAACCACCTCTTGAAGTTAAAAATTATTTAAAAAGTCCATTACATTACAATAGTGACCAATTACAACAAGCAGGGCAAGTATTTTGTGGTCATTTATGTTTGTACATTCTTAAAGAACTAGGTTTAGGTAATAAATTCCAAAATGTTTTAAATAAACTTTTTTAACAATATAAAAAATGCCTGTTGATAAATTTGGAAGAATGGATGAGTTAAAACAAGTGGTGATGGTGTGTCACTCGCTTACATTAGTAATAATTTTTTACGTAAAGATGGAACAACCACCGTTACCGGTTCTATAAATATGAATGGTAACACATTAACGAGGGTTAGTAATCCAGTAAATCCTCAAGATGTTGCCACCAAGAGTTATGTTGATGGTAACTCAGGGTTGTTAGATGAAAACGGAGGATACCATATGACAGGATATTTAAACATGGGTTTTAATAAAATAAAAAACATACCCGAACCTGAGGAGCCGAGTGAGGCTGCCAATAAAAATTATGTTGATAGTAAAAAAGTGATAGTACAACAACAAGATGGTACTTTTTCAGCCATTGCAGATATAAATATGAGAGGATATACTTTAACGAATGTTATAGAACCTGCAGAACCCCAAGACGTTGCCACTAAAAATCATGTTGATGTTTCCAATCGAGTTTTTGTTTATATGGCAGGAGGCCATATAGCAACTAGTGACATTTCTATGGATGGGAAAAGAATTTCCAACATCGGAACACCTATAGAAAATCAACAAGTTGCAAATAAGTTTTACGTAGATACTGTTGTTGAGTTAGCCACTGCAGGTGATAAGGCTTTAACAAAAAACCAAGATGGTTCCTTTTCAATGGATGGTAATATAAACATGGGCGGTAACTCGATTACTGGCTTACCAAATCCTATAGACTGTGATACCGCTGCGAATAAAAATTATGTTGATAATGGTTGGGCAATCGTAAAAAATCCTGATGGAAGTTTTACGGCAGCAGCCAACATAAACCTCCTAGGTTATTTTTCTTTAAAAAATGCCGTGGAACCTGTAGAAGAAAGAGATTTGGCAACAAAATCCTACGTAGATAAAAAAGTAAATCCTAAACCAATTATAAGTGTGTGTGCCGAGGAACAAGGCCCTTTAGGGGATGGTAATTATGAGTTTTCTTTTGGTAATGGAAGCTCTGGAGTAAGCCATGGGATAGGAGGTTATTGTATGTCTGCTCCTGGTAGAATTATAAGAGGGACTTTAATGGTTGCCAAAGGTAGTGGTATTTTAAAAGAAGAGGCAAAAGTTAATATAGTCGTAAATGGAGTTGAACAGGTTGACTACTCCATAGTGAAAAAGAAAGGAGAAGGTTGTAGTTGTATAGTTTTTCCTCAACCTTTAGTAATAGACCAATGTGATGTTATAAACTTTATAACAAGGTCTAACAACCCTAACGCTAAAAATGCATATTTGACGATACTGATAGAGTTGGATTTATAAAAAAATTTATTTAAATAAAATTTTATTGTATTAAAATGGAAGAAAGAAAAGAAATACTAATAAAATTTTTGGGAACAAGAAAACCTGATGCTTTTAATGTCATTCTAAATAGGTTAAAATATGACCACTCCGAGCTTATAAAATACAAAAGTTTTTTTACAAGTGACATTAACTTAAAAAAATATGAAGAAAATATTAACAAAATATATGATATTTTAAAACAAGAAATTAAATATTTTTTTAGGAAATATTATGAAAATAAGGTTGATGAGTTTGATTCTGACATAGATAATCTTCTAAATGAGTTTTAAACAAAATATTTAACCAGGTAAAAAGGTTAAATATTCAAATCTGTTGTAAATTTTAATCATCCTCTTCATTTTCGTTGTCGTTTTCATTGTCAGACCCTAACCCTCCCATAGAAGAAGTAGGTAGTGTTTCTTCTACAACTTTTCTTTTAACATGTTGAACATCTCTTTTATTTATAATAACCTCAGAAAGACTTGTTCGTACTTTAACTTTGGATGGGCTAATAAAAATATCCTCTATATCAACATAGGCAATTACTTTACAAGGTCTTTTAGTAAAAGAAGAAAGATGATCTATTTTTACTAGACCATTTTTATCTACATTTTCTTTTTTGTCATTAGGATTATGTTTTCTGTAAAAATTAGTTTTTATGGTAATCCTTTCAAGCTCACTTTTTTTATTATAATGTTTAGTGTGTTTCAGTTTTGGAAAAAAAATAGGATTTGTATTACCATCTACAAAAATTTTTAAATCACTAAATCTATTTTTCTTATTTTTTTTTTTTTTTTTTTTTTTTTTTTTTTTATCTTTTTTTTGGTGCTTCTTCTTTAAAAAATTCTTCACTATTTTCCATTGTTTCTTTAAACTTAGTTTCTTTTGTGGCGGGGTTTTCATAATCGTAAAAGCATAACAAACTCATAAAGTACTCTGTTGGGCCTTTATCATTATAAGCTTTAATACCATAAGAAAACAAGGAAGGAGTACGAATCCGTAGGTTATCTATTGTTCCATTGGAATACTCGTATTTAACCTTCATTGTTTGAAATTTATATTTTTGGTTTGTTTCTGGATCACACAGAATTAACTTTTTTATATCAAAACCTTCTGGTTTTACAAAATTAACCGTTTCTGACATATTGATATAATCTATATGCTAATATATTGTAGAGATAAGATTAGAAAAATTCAAATTTTTATTTTTAATATTTTTTTTTTTTTTTAATTTAAATTTAAAAAAATATTTAACCTGGTAAAAAGGTTAAATATTTATATATTTTTTTTAGTTTTAACTCTTTAATATGTTTTTCTACAAATTCCCCAAATTTTTCATATTGTGGGTCTTCTTCTTCTGTTGGGATATTAAAACGTTTACCTATTTCATGTAAAAAGACACTAAAAAGCTCGAAGATGTGGTCAGTATTTTTATCTATTCCTATATCATTCCCAATTCTATCTAAATATTTTTTTAGTTCTGTGTCTATTACACTACTAACATAATCTTTAATCACTTTTTCTGATATTTTTGCCCCATCCCTCATAATTTGATCATAAAATTTTCTTTGTCTTTCCTCATTTCCTTCCAGTAAATCAAAAGAAGTAAAAGGTTTCCTATTTTTTATAAATTCATGATCGATTAAATCCATTTTATATAGTTGATATTTTTATTTTGATATCACTAAGAGTTCTACAAATTGGACATTTGTTAAAATTTTTTAAATCATTACATTTTTTACATATAGGTGTATGCCTACAATTACAAAAAAGTATATCAGGTTTTTTCATTTATACAAATTACACATTTTTCTGAGTGAAAGCTTTTTAATGTGTTAATTTTTATGGTTGGTTCTTCATCTTCATCACTATCATATTCCGGCCCCCTTAACATTCCAAAAGGATCATAAGAACCATCAAGATAATCATGCAAGCCTCCCCAATATTCACCATAATATTCAACAAAATTAGTAAAATTAAAATACTCTGCAGGATGAATATTTTTAAATGTTAACAATGCATATAAATTATATTTAGTTTGTGGTTCTCTATCATCATTTTCAACTAATTCAATTAAGCATTTTGATAAACACTAATAAATTTGTCACTTTGGTTAAATGGTATTCTAATGCCAGTAAAAATAGGACGGCCAACATAGCGAAATGAATCCTCAAAACACTCATTGGTGGACGTATTAGCCGTAAATCAGGCCAACACATAACAACAGTTGTATCAAAACCAGATTCTTTTAATCTGTGTTTGCTATGTTCATAATAAATACGTGGTTTTAGTTTTGCAAGCATATAAAAAAAATCTTTATTTTTTTTATCAAATTTAAAATTTAATTCAAATAGATCAATATCAAGATCAATATTATCAATATCAAGATCAATATCAGGATAATAATAATTATAACCATCAATATCATTTTTATACTTTAAAGTCTTTTCCAGCTTTCTTTTAAAATCGTTTGAGATTTTATTTAACACACTCATTTTTATAATATTTTAAAACTACTTAACCAACAAAAATTCAAATTTTTATTTTTAATATTAAAAAAAAAAAAAAAAAAAAAAAAAAAAATTTAAAATATTTAACCTGGTAAAAAGGTTAAATATTTATATTTTTCTTTTAACAATAAAATATTTTTCTACACACTGGGCATTTATCTATTACAAAACAAAAACAATTATCACATATAGGATTATAACCACAATCACAAAAAAATACATCTGATTTATTTTCACAACATATTACACATTTTTCTTCTTTTTCTGGTGAATAAAAAGGTGGAGGTAATGACTCATCTTCTTCAACTTCATCATTAGTTTCTGAATTAGGAATAAGATCACACAATTCTGTAAAACATGGGTAATATAATTCATCTGTTTCAAAATATATAAAAGGAGTTGCCGTTTCATAATATCCTAATGGTATAAGTGGATGATATACACTTATAAATTCAGAAGCTTTATCATATTTTGAAAAAAACATATTGTTAACCTCTTCAGAAGAAAAAAATATTTTTGTTAAACATATTTTTCTTAATGATGTATTACGTATTAAACACATTTAAACAAAAATCAACATTAGACATCTCTTTTTTTATTCTACTATTTCACAGTATGCAGCAATTTTTACATCCTTTCTACAAAATGGTCTAAAAAAATGGTCTTTCTTCTTTAACCCAATCAAACCTTATTTTTTTCATGTTAGAACTGTACTTGGTTATAGCTTTTCTTTCTAATAATTCTTCTATTTTTAATAAACTGTATGATTCACTTGAATCAAATCCATATTGTGAATGAATTTTTCTTAACACACTCATTTTTATAATATTTTAAAATTACTTAACCAACAAAAATTCAAATTTTTATTTTTTCATGTGGTTAGCCTGAAAACAAAATTTTTTTAGAAATTTTTTTAAAATTGAATTTAAGTTAAAACGTTTAAGAGAGGAGGTTATACTATTTTGTTGGTGGGTTGTTATATGAGTGACTCATGAATTTTATAAGCATGGTTATGTTTATGAAATTGGTTAAAGCATGTGTGATTGTTAAGTGTGTTGGTTAATGCATAAGGGTTAGCTGATTCATAAGTTAGTTGATTCATAAGTTAGTTGATTCATAAGTTAGTTAGTTCATAAGGGTTAACCAATTCATAAGGCTTAGTCAATTCATAAGTTGGCCAATTCATAACTTAGTCAATTCATAAGTTGGCCGGTTATCTTAAGGATGGCTTTGTTGTTAAGTGTTGGCCTATTTTGTTAAGTGTTTGGCTATTTTGTTAAGGGTTTGGCTATTTTGTTAAGGGTTGGGTTAAGAGTTTGACCATCTTAAGGGGTTTGGCCCAGATCGGGTTATATCTACACTACTAGTCACCAAGAGTCTTCATGTTACTCTTGCATATATCTTAAGGGGCTAATATGTCATTTTATACACAAAAAGAAAATATTCTTCTTTTATTTCATCTGTAAAATACCCAAGTCAATTCAGTTCTAAAGAAAATATTAAACACAATGATATTCTCATAGCATTTAAGAACAAAATTAAATTTCATTAACTATTCAATCTTAATTCTCTTAAGTAATGATAAGAACTACAACTTTTCCAAAGACACCACAAATATTTAAATACAGTCTTCACAGAAGTCCCAAAATACATTATTTTAATATGCCTTGACAGCCATCTTGAAAAAATGGCCACCATTGTGAAATTTTGGGTGGCTAACGGTTTTTCTTTTAAATAGAATTCATATATGAGTATAGGTTCAAAGCTTTATGCTTGCATCACCAAATGCATGATTTTGGTGAAAAATTGGGTTAATCTGCTGAGCCAGAATGCACTGGTAACGCCAAACCAATTATTCACGCGCCATCGGGGGGGGTTAAAAAGATGGACATAGGGCCTACAAACTACCAGGTTCTGTCTGTCTGTCTGTTCTAAGGCAACAATATGCAATAAAATACATGTAATTGGAAACATTTGTGCATGTGTATTTTTACCTGAATGGTTGACAAGAAACAGAAAAGCACAAGATTTTTATCCAGGAAACTTCCTTCAAAGTAACCATCAGCTTTTAGTTGGTCAAAACAAGCAAGCCAAAATTCAATGCATTCTCGCCTTAAAAATCCCCACCAACTTTCGATTCTTTGGTTGCTTGTACTTCGGCCGTACATAAAGCTGCGATTTCCCTTAAAAGCGTCATCACCATTACGCCAAAGAAACCTTTGAAATTCACATACATTTCTATTCTCAGTGCCCCTGTCTCCTCTTAAAATCACGGGGCAACCAGAAAACTTTTTGACAGCTTCAACGTAATATCCTCCAATAACTCTTGGATCGCTACTGGTAACAAAACCATTGAGCTAAACGATCTTTCGGGAATATCCGTCAGTATAGCCGTTAATGCAAATACCATATGGCCGTAGCTTGTCATATGAATCCATGTGCCAAATATAGTTCGGTCCTTTTGCATACTTTTGATACTGACGTCGGTGAAGACTGTGTCGTTGGCGAAGTTCGGTTCCTTCTGGGTCCAGCAACCGAAGCAGGAGCCTAACATCTTCTTTCCTGGGGTTTAACCCATGACATTTAAGTTTTTGATACATCCACCTATATCCATGTAACGAGCCGGATCCTCTCTGCTCATGTATGATAAAGTCAACGACGTGCATTATGTCCGTTTCTCCTTTGCGCCGATAAAGTGAATTTTTCTCCAAAATTCGCTTTAGCTGTCTAAGCGATAATCTGATACCGTGGGTGTTAAATAATATATACATGATGTCCTTGTATTTAAGCCCAAGATTAAAGTAATGTCCGATAAGTGCTTCCCGTAAATCCATAGTTTCCATCAGCAGTTTCTAATTCATTTCCTCGACATTGCATTTCGTTTTCTTGAAATAGCATTTCGTTTTATCGAAATAGCATTTCGTTTTAACGATTTAGTATTTCGTTATCTCGAAAAAGCATTTCGTTTTATCGAAATAGCATTTCGTTTTCTCGAAATAGCATTTCGTTTTAACGATTTAGTATTTCGTTTTAACGATTTAGTATTTCGTTATCTCGAAACAGCATTTCGTTTTATCGAAATAGCATTTCGTTTTAACGATTTAGTATTTCGTTTTCTCGAAATAGCATTTCGTTTTAACGATTTAGTATTTCGTTTTCTTGAAATAGTATTTCGTTTTCTTGAAATAGTATTTCGTTTGAACGATTTAGCATTTCGTTATTTCGAAATAAAAAATGTGTAGAGCATGACACCTACCGGGCTCCGTAACTTGCACAGTAATCGATTAAATTTTTTATTTACCGTTTACCGAATGACAAAATTTTAGACTTGTCTAAAGTGAAATCATTTTCATAAGGCAAATAAAATGTGATAAAAATATGGACTTTGTCTTTAAAAGGGTCAAAAGGGATGCTGTTAATCAGCATTTTTACCTTTTCCCTCAACGTTCTCAAAAGCCTTCTACCCCAGAATCGTTAAAACTTAGGATTGTGAGCTAAAGGTTTAAGTATAACTTTTCCCCACAGAGAAATTTCAAAACGAAACTTTTTCCCTGCAATGTTTCATGAGTCTACAAGGGCTTACAGGTACTTTATCGCGAATTTCGGTCGCGATGAAAGCATAACAGCTAGCCTGCAAGCTTCAATATGATGTGACAGATCAGGAAACAGTTTTAAAGTAGCCAGGAAACAAGAATATGCGAAGTGTCGCCATAACATACTTTTAATATGGCATTAATCACCACACACTTGAGTCTAAAAGCTGAATAGTGGAAAAGGGTAGCAATTGAACTTTTTCTATGAGTCTTGATAGTTTTAAATCGAGTCTAAACAATCTCATAAATATCAAAAGTCTGGTCCTATGTTAGATCTGTAAAATACATGATGTCTTAGGGATACTGTCACGGTCAAACAACCCGAGTGTATATTTTTGGTCAACAAATTATGTGGATACATGTATATATCCTAAAGATAGCAGGTGGTCCGTCTGACGATAACACGACGTAACACAGTAAAGATACCCGATAGGCGGCTTATCGAACAGCGAGACTCGGCTATCATCGGGAAACTCCGGCACAATCCGAACAATCACGAAAAAAGTAAAAAATAGGATAGGGCCATTAAAAAACTGTAAAAAGGACCAAAGTTTATTTTCTTAAATGACTAAAATATATACCAACTTAAAGGGAAATAAATGAGCTTTCTGACCTCACTTGGGAAAATTTTGGCATTTCAACACAAGAAAAGAAAATTCAACAAATATTTCACTTTTTAACTTCGGAAAATGCAATTTCCCTCTATATTCTATATAAACCATACCTGCAATTTTAAAGTTAAAAAAGGACCAAAAGTTTCTTTTATGATACGTATAAAACTTAGTTCATCTGAAAGAGGATAAATTGAATTTTCTTGCTTTACTTGGGAAAATTTTCAATTCTGAAAACTGATGAAGTTATAAACGTTTAACTACCAGGGCCCTTCATAATTCTATATAAAAAATTACAGGTAAAATGGGCAGATATCGATTTTTACATGTCCGCGAAAGTTGTCTATGTCTGGCAAGGAAACTTCCTTTCGTTAGGAAAACACTTCTTATATAGCAAAACAATCTTCCTTTCGTAGACGAAATCTTCCTTTCGAGAAAGGAAGTTCCTTTCTTTCCTTTTTGTAAACGAACGCTTCACCTTTCACAGCAAATACTTCTTCACACAGTTTCATTTAACCCTTATGCTGCTAAGCGCGACTAAAGGACCTTTTGCGGACAGTGTAGATCAAGATCAGACCACACAGAACATGTAGTCTGATCTTGAATCTACACTGTCCGATAAGGGGATATCTTTCACCAAAAAATATATTTGAAATGCAAAATTTGGGTATTTACTGTAGGATTGAAAGTTCCATTTCACTTATTTAGCAGGATAAATAAATAACTTTTAAATTTAACTTGTAAAATGTATCCATATCGAAAAGATAGCCTTAGATTTAAAAAAAAATCCTTTCGTAAACTAAACACTACTTTCGTAGCAAAAGTCTTCCATTCGTGAAAAGAAATTACCTAACGCTATTTATACGAGTAGTAACGCTATTTCCGTGATATTAAAACACGAGTTTTTCGGTCTACAACACTTAAATTCATTATTCAAATGTCATATATATCAAGTAGATGTACTAAGATGAACATGGAAACCTACTTTTCGTAAGAAAAACACCTCTTTTATAGCAAAAAATCCTCCTTTCGTGGACGGAATCTTCCTTTCGCGAAAGGAAGTTCCTTTCGCTGTTTAGCTATACCGGGTAATTGTTTGAGTTTTTTACCTTAGAACATTGAAAATTAAACTGCTGGAAATCTTCAGAACGGCGTTTACTGTGTTAGCGATATTCAAAATGGATGAAAATCGACGTAGAGATATTTCATGATCTAGATTTTTGATCGTATGCTTGATTAAGATAGATGGGGAACATACTTTAATCAGGATCGTTATTCTTATGCACTCACCGTTTCGTCAACACTTCCGGTGGTAAAAGTTAAACGTCCACCGAATAATGAACTGGCAGCCTGTTATCGATCTTCGTATCAACAGTCTATCGGACGGCTACGGGAGATACAACGGGTACCAGTTTAACCGAATAAGTCTGTACACCGTTTAAGTCTGATGTCTATTTTTATCCGATACCACCTATGGGCGGAGTTTATACTTACACAAATCTAGTCAGGAACTGTGCATTAAGTAGGCGCCCAATTTGACATTTTCAAACCACGTTTAACCCATTACGAGATGACAAAAAATAAAAGACTGTCCAAATTTAAAGAAATTGCAGACGACATTTCAAAGTGTGCAGACGACATTTCAAAGTGTGTATTGAAATCTAAGTGTAATATAGAGTAGAAAACATTGTGAGAAAAAAGAAATAGTTTGTAAAAAGCTATTTCTAACAATGTTTTCCTAAATAATATTTTGCAAAGGTGTCAAAACCAGGAATCGTGTGGTAATGGGTTAAAATGTGTGAGTTGTCAACATTTGGGTCGCTGGTTCGAACATTGGCTTGGCGTGGGCACCGGGATCCTTCATAATCTTTGCGAGGTTAATAAAAATGTCGATGTAGGCCTATCGATGATGCTGATCGGAGTCGATTATGGATTTCTGTCCTCGGAACTCGATATTTCCCCCATTTTTACATTAACATCAATATGACCTCCCCGAATCTGCCGCGTAGGTATTTCGGTAGAGTAATGTCTAGTAGTATCAATTCATGATATGCGACTCGTCACATGAAAAGGGACCACCTCGATCTGGTCAGACTGCAGGAATTGTGCAGGCTAACCATGTTGAAACTTTTCGCCTATAGCAGGTTTTCTCGAAGTAAATCTGAATTGCATAAGATCCCTTTTAAAAAATTGGTTTAACGGACTGTTAAAAAGGCCCCTTTTCGCGTGATGGGTCACATATAATTAATCCACGACTAATCTGAATCAATACTTGCAGCTTTCTACATGTTTTAAACACTTTTAAACCACGTACACCGTTTAAGTCTGTTATCTACGAGACTGATCGGGGTCTATACTTACAGCTTTCTACATGTTTAAAACACTTTTAAACCACGTACACCGTTTAAGTCTGATGTCTAGGAGACTGATCGGGGTCTATACTTACAGCTTTCTGCAGGTTTTAAATACTTTTAAGTCTGATGGCTAGGAGACTGATCGGGATCTATACTTACAGCTTTCTAAATATTTTAAATACTTTTAAACCACGTACACCGTTTAAGTCTGTTAACTAGGAGACTGATCGGGATCTATACTTACAGCTTCCTACATGTTTTAAATACTTTTAAACCACGTACACCGTTTAAGTCTGATGGCTAGGAGACTGATCGGGGTCTATACTTACAGCTTACTGCATGTTTTAAACACTTTTGAACCACGTACACCGTTTAAGTCTGATGGCTAGGAGACTGATCGGGGTCTATACTTATAGTTTTCTAAATGTTTTAATGCTTTTAAACCACGTACACCGTTTAATTCTGATGGCTAGGAGACTGATCGGGGTCTATAGTTACAGATTACTGCATGTTTTCAACACTTTTAAACCACGTACACCGTTTAAGTCTGTTATCTACGAGACTGATCGGGGTATATACTTACAGCTTTCTAAATATTTTAAATACTTTTAAACCACGTACACCGTTTAAGTCTGTTATCTAGGAGACTGATCGGGGTCTATACTTACAGCTTCCTACATGTTTTAAATACTTTTAAACCACGTACACCGTTTAAGTCTGATGGCTAGGAGAGTGATCAGGGTCTATACTTACAGCTTACTGCATGTTTTAAACACATTTAAACCACGTACACCGTTTAAGTCTGATGGCTAGGAGACTGATCGGGGTCTATACTTACAGCTTTCTAAATGTTTTAATGCTTTAAAACCACGTACACCGTTTAATTCTGATGGCTAGAAGACTGATCGGGGTCTATAGTTACAGCTTACTGCATGTTTTCAACACTTTTAAACCAGGTACACCGTTTAAGTCTGATGGCTAGGAGACTTATCGGGGTATATACTTACAGCTTCCTAAATATTTTAAATACATTTAAACCACGTACACCGTTTAAGTCTGTTATCTAGGAGACTGATCGGGGTCTATACTTACAGCTTCCTACATGTTTTAAATGCTTTTAAACTACGTACACCGTTTAAGTCTGATGTCTAGGAGACTGATCAGGGTCTATACTTACAGCTTACTGCATGTTTTAAACAATTTTAAATCACGTACACCGTTTAAGTCTGATGGCTAGGAGACTGATCGGGGTCTATACTTACAGTTTTCTAAATGTTTTAATGTTTATAAACCACGTACACCGTTTAATTCTGATGGCTAGGAGACTGATCGGGGTCTATACTTACAGCTTACTGCATGTTTTCAACACTTTTAAACCACGTACACCGTTTAATTCTGTTATCTACGAGACTGATCGGGGTATATACTTACAGCTTTCTAAATATTTTAGATACTTTTAAACCATGTACACCGTTTAAGTCTGTTATCTAGGAGACTGATCGGGGTCTATCCTTACAGCTTCCCACATGTTTTAAATACTTTTAAACCACGTACACCGTTTAAGTCTGATGGCTAGGAGAGTGATCAGGGTCTATACTTACAGCTTACTGCATGTTTTAAACACTTTTAAACCACGTACACCGTTTAAGTCTGATGGCTAGGAGACTTATCGGGGTCTATACTTACAGCTTTCGCAGGTTTTAAATACTTTTAAACCAGGTACACCGTTTAAGTCGGATGGCTAGGAGACTGATCGGGGGTCTATACTTCCAGATTTCTACATATTTTAAACACTTTTAAACCTAGTACACCGTTTAAGTCTGTTATCTAGGTAACTGATCGGCGTCTATACTTACAGCTTACTGCATGTTTTAAACACTTTTAAAGCACGTACACCGTTTAAGTCTGAAATCTAGGAGATTGATCGGGGTCTATACTTACAGTTTTCTGCATGATTTAAACAGTTTCAAACCACGTACACCGTTTAAGTCTGATGGCTAGGAGACTGATCGGGTCTATACTTACAGCTTTCTAAATGTTTTAATGCTTTTAAACCACGTACACCGTTTAATTGTGATGGCTAGGAGACTGATCAGGGTCCATACTTACACCATACTGCATGTTTTAAACACTTTTAAACTACGTATACCGTTTAAGTCTGATGGCTAGGAGACTTATCGGTGTCTTTACTTACAGCTTTCTGCATGTTTTAAACACTTTTAAACCACGTACACCGTTTAAGTCTGATATCTAGGAGACTGATCGGGGTGTATACTTACAGCTTTCTGCATGTTTTAAACACATTTAAACCACGTATACCGTTTAAGTCTGAAATCTAGGAGACTGATCGGGGTCTATACTTACAGGTTTCTGCATGATTCAAACAGTTTCAAACCAGGTACACCGTTTAGATCTGATGGCTAGGAGACTGATCGGGGTCTATACTTACAGGTTTCTTCATGTTTGAAACACATTTAAACCACATACACCGTTTAAGTCTGATATCTAGGAGACTGATCGGGGTCTATACTTACAACTTTCTGCATGTTTTAAACACATTTAAACCACGTACACCAATTAAGTCTGATGACTAGGAGACTGATCGGGGTCTATACTTACAGCTTTCTGCATGTTTTAATCACTTTCAAACCACGTACACCGTTTAAGTCTGATGTCTAGGAGACTGATCGGGGTCTATACTTACAGCTTTCGCAGGTTTTTAATACTTTTAAACCACGTACACCGTTTAAGTCTGATGGCTAGGAGACTGATCGGGGGTCTATACTTCCAGCTTTCTACATGTTTTAAACACTTTTAAACCACGTACACCGTTTAAGTCCGTTATCTAAGTAACTGATCGGGGTCTATACTTACAGGTTTCTGCATGTTTTAAACACTTTTAAAGCACGTACACCGTTTAAGTCTGATGGCTACGAGACTGATCGGGGTCTATACTTACAGGTTTCTGCATGTTTTAAACACTTTTAAACCACGTACACCGTTTAAGTCTGATATCTAGGAGACTGATCGGGGTCTATACTTACAGGTTTCTGCATGTTTTAAAGACATTTAAACCACGTATACCGTTTAAGTCTGAAATCTAGGAGACATTTCGGGGTCTATACTTACAGCTTTCTGCAGGTTTAAACACTTTTAAACCACGTACACCGTTTAAGTCTGATATCTAGTAGACTGATCGGGGTCTATACTTACAGGTTTCTGCATGTTTTAAACACTTTTAAATCACGTACACCGTTTAAGTCTGATATCTAGTAGACTGATCGGGGTCTATACTTACAGGTTTCTGCATGTTTTAAACACTTTTAAATCACGTACACCGTTTAAGTCTGATATCTAGGAGACTGATCGGGGTCTATACTTACAGCTTTCTGCATTTTTTAAACACATTTAAACCACGTATACCAATTCAGTCTGATGGCTAGGAGACTGATCGGGGTCTATACTTACAGCTTTCTGCATGTTTTAAACACTTTTAAACCACCTACACCGTTTAAGTCTGATGTCTAGGAGACTGATCGGGATCTATACTTACAGCTTTTGCATGTTTTTAATACTTTTAAATCACGTACACCGTTTAAGTCTGATGGCTAGGAGACTGATCGGGAGTCTATACTTCCAGCTTTCTACATGTTTTAAACACTTTTAAACCACGTACACCGTTTAAGTCTGTTATCTAGGTAACTGATCGGGGTCTATACTTACAGCTTTCTGCATGTTTTAAACACATTTAAACCACGTATACCAATTAAGTCTGAAATCTAGGAGACTAATCGGGGTCTATACTTACAGCTTTCTGCATGTTTTAAACACATTTAAACCACGTCTACCGTTTAAGTCTGATGGCTAGGAGACTGATCAGGTTCTATACTTACAGCTTTCGCAGGTTTTAAATACTTTTAAACCACGTACACCGTTTAAGTCTGATGTCTAGGAGATTGATCGGGGGTCTATACTTCCAGCTTTCTACATGTTTTAAACAATTTTAAACCACGTACACCGTTTAAGTCTGTTATCTAAGTAACTGATCGGGGTCTATACTTACAGCTTTCTGCATGTTTTAAACACTTTTAAAGCACGTACACCGTTTAAGTCTGAAATCTAGGAGACTTATCGGGGTCTATACTTACAGCTTTCTGCATGTTTTAAACACTTTTAAACTACGTACACCGTTTAAGTCTGATATCTAGGAGACTGATCGGGGTCTATACTTACAGCTTTCTGCAGGTTTTAAACACATTTAAACCACGTATACCGTTTAAGTCTGATGTGTAGGAGACTGTTCGGGGACTATACTTACAGCTTTCTGCAGGTTTAAACACCTTTAAAACACGTACACCGTTTAAGTCTGATATCTAGGAGACTGATCGGGGTCTATACTTACAGCTTTCTGCATGTTTTAAACACTTTTAAACCACGTACACCGTTTAAGTCTGAAGTCTAGGAGACTGATCGGGGTCTATACTTACAGCTTTCTGCATGTTTTAAACACATTTAAACCACGTATACCAATTAAGTCTGATGGCTAGGAGACTGATCTGGTGTCTATACTTTCAGCTTTCTGCATATTTTAAACACTTTTAAACCACGTACACCGTTTAAGTCTGATGTCTAGGAGACTGATCGGGATCTATACTTACAGCTGTCGCAGGTTTTTAATACTTTTAAACCAGGTACACCGTTTAAGTCCGATGGCTAGGAGACTGATCGGGAGTCTATACTTCCAGCTTTCTACTTGTTTTAAACACTTTTAAACCACGGACACCGTTTAAGTCTGTTATCTAGGTAACTGATCGGGGTCTATACTTAAAGGTTTCTGCATGTTTTAAACACTTTTAAAGCACGTACACCGTTTAAGTCTGAAATCTAGGAGACTGATCGGGGTCTATACTTACAGGTTTCTGCATGATTTAAACACTTTTAAACCACGTACACCGTTTAAGTCTGATGGCTAGGAGACTGATCGGGATCTATACTTACAGCTTTCTAAATGTTTCAATGCTTTTAAACCACGTACACCGTTTAAGTCTGATGGATAGGAGACTGATAGGGGTCTATACTTCCAGCTTCCTGCATGTTTTAAATACTTTTAAACCACGTACACCGTTTAAGTCTGATGACTAGGAGACTGATCTGGGGTCTATACTTACAGCTTACTACATGTTTTAAACAATTTTAAATCACGTACACCGTTTAAATCTCATGGCTAGGAGACTGATCAGGGTCTATAATTACAGCTTTCTAAATGTTTTAAAGACATTTAAACCACGTACACCGTTTAATTTTGATGGCTAGGAGACTGATCGGGGTGTATACTTACAGCTTACTGCATGTTTTCAACACTTTTAAACCACGTACACCGTTTAATTCTGTTATCTACGAGACTGATCGGGGTATATACTTACAGCTTTCTAAATATTTTAGATACCTTTAAACCACGTACACCGTTTAAGTCTGTTATCTAGGAGACTGATCGGGGTCTATCCTTACAGCTTCCTACATGTTTTAAATACTTTTAAACCACGTACACCGTTTAAGTCTGATGGCTAGGAGAGTGATCAGGGTCTATACTTACAGCTTACTGCATGTTTTAAACACTTTTAAACCACGTACACCGTTTAAGTCTGATGGCTAGGAGACTGATCGGGGTCTATACTTACAGCTTTCGCAGGTTTTAAATACTTTTAAACCAGCTACACCGTTTAAGTCTGATGGCTAGGAGACTGATCGGGCGTCTATACTTACAGATTTCTACATATTTTAAACACTTTTAAACCTAGTACACCGTTTAAGTCTGTTATCTAGGTAACTGATCGGGGTCTATACTTACAGATTACTGCATGTTTTAAACACTTTTAAAGCACGTACACCGTTTAAGTCTGAAATCTAGGAGATTGATCGGGGTCTATACTTACAGTTTTCTGCATGATTTAAACAGTTTCAAACCAGGTACACCGTTTAAGTCTGATGGCTAGGAGACTGATCGGCTCTATACTTACAGCTTTCTAAATGTTTTAATGCTTTTAAACCAGGAACACCGTTTAATTCTGATGGCTAGAGAACTGATCAGGGTCTATACTTACACCTTACTGCATGTTTTAAACACTTTTAAACCACGTATACCGTTTAAGTCTGATGGCTAGGAGACTGATCGGGGTCTATACTTACAGCTTTCTGCATGTTTTAAACACTTTTAAACCACGTACACCGTTTCAGTCTGATATCTAGGAGACTTATTGGGGTCTATACTTACAGCTTTCTAAATGTTTTAAACACATTTAAACCGCGTACACCGTTTAAGTCTGATGGCTAGGAGACTGATCGGGGTCTATACTTACAGCTTTCTGCATGTTTTAAACACTTTTAAACCACGTATACCGTTTAAGTCTGAAATCTAGGAGACTGATCGGGGTCTATACTTACAGCTTTCTAAATGTTTTAAATACATTTAAACCACGTACACCGATTTAATCTGATGGCTAGGAGACTGATCGGGGTCTATACTTACAACTTACTGCATGTTTTAAACAATTTTTAACCACGTACACCGTTTTATTCTGATGGCTAGCAGACTGATCGGGGTCTATACTTACAACTTTCTGCATGTTTTAAACAATTTTAAACCACGTACACCGTTTAATTCTGATGGCTAGGAGACTGATCGGGGTCTATACTTACAACTTACTGCATGTTTTAAACAATTTTTAACCACGTACACCGTTTTAATCTGATGGCTAGCAGACTGATTGGGGTCTATACTTACAACTTTCTGCATGTTTTAAACAATTTTAAACCACGTACACCGTTTAATTCTGATGGCTAGGAGACTGATCGGGGTCTATATTTACTGCTTTCTGCATGTTTTAAACAATTTTAAACCACGTACACCGTTTAAGTCTGATGGCTAGGAGACTGATCGAGGTCTTTACTTACAGCTTTCGCAGGTTTTAAATACTTTTAAACCACGTACACCGTTTAATTCTGATGGCTAGGAGACTGATCGGGGTCTATACTTACAACTTACTGCATGTTTTAAACAATTTTTAACCACGTACACCGTTTTAATCTGATGGCTAGCAGACTGATTGGGGTCTATACTTACAACTTTCTGCATGTTTTAAACAATTTTAAACCACGTACACCGTTTAAGTCTGATGGCTAGGAGACTGATCGGGGTCTATATTTACTGCTTTCTGCATGTTTTAAACAATTTTAAACCACGTACACCGTTTAAGTCTGATGGCTAGGAGACTGATCGAGGTCTTTACTTACAGCTTTCGCAGGTTTTAAATACTTTTAAACCACGTACACCGTTTAAGTCTGATGGCTAGGAGACTGATCGCGGATCTATACTTCCAGATTTCTACATATTTTAAACACTTTTAAACCACGTACACCGTTTAAGTCTGTTATCTAGGTAACTGATCGGGGTCTATACTTACAGATAACTGCATGTTTTAAACAGTTTTAAACCACGTACACCGTTTAAGTCTGAAATCTAGGAGACTAATCGGGGTCTATACTTACAGGTTTCTGCATGATTTAAACAGTTTCAAACCACGTACACCGTTTAAGTCTGATGGCTAGGAGACTGATCGGGGTCTATACTTACAGCTTTCTGCATGTTTTAAACACATTTAAACCACGTAAACCGTTTAAGTCTGATATCTAGGGGACTGATCGGGGTCTATACTTACAGCTTTCTGCATGTTTTTAACACATTTAAACCACGTACACCGTTTAAGTCTGATGGCTAGGAGACTGATCGGGGTCTATACTTACAGCTTTCTGCATGTTTTAAACACTTTTAAACCACGTACACCGTTTAAGTCTGATGTCTAGGAGACTGATCGGGGTCTATACTTACAGCTTTCGCAGGTTTTTAATACTTTTAAACCACGTACACCGTTTAAGTCTGATGGCTAGGATACTGATCGGGGTCTATACTTACAGCTTTCTAAATGTTTTAAACACTTTTTAACCACGTACACCGTTTAAGTCTGATATCTAGGAGACTGCTCGGGGTCTATACTTGCATTTATCTGCATGATTTAAACACTTTTAAACCACGTACACCCTTTAAGTCTGATGTCTAGGAGACTGATCGGGGTCTATACTTACAGCTTTCTAAATGTTTTAAACACATTTAAACCACGTACACCGTTTAAGTCTGATGGCTAGGAGACTGATCGAAGTCTATACTTACAGCTTTCTAAACGTTTTAAACACTTTTAAACCACGTCCACCACAGTATGAGTTATATTTAATTTCTGTACATTTAATAATGTCTACACCGTTTAAGTCTGATCCCTTAAAGACTAATCAGGGTCCATATTATCAAATATATTTGATTTCAATACAGTTTATAATGTGTACATCGTTGAAGTCTGTTCCCTCAAAGACTAATCAGGGTCCATAGTATCAACTATATATGATTTCAAAACATTTTATAATGTGAACACCGTTTAAGTCTGTTCCCTTAAGGACTAATCAGGGTCCTAAGTATTAACTATATATGATTTTAATTCATTTTATAATCTGTACACCGTTTAAGTCTGTTCCCTTTAAGGCTAATATGGTCCATAGTATTAACTAGATTTGATTTCAATACATTTTATAATGTGTACATCGTTTAAGTCTGATCCCTTAAAGACTAATCAGGGTCCATAGTATCAAATATATTTGATTTCGATACATTTTATAACGTGTACACCGTTTAAGTCTGTTCCCTCAAAGACTAATCAGGGTCCATTATATCAACTATATATGATTTTAATACATTTTATAATGTGTACACCGTTTAAGTCTGTTCCCTTAAGGACTAATCAGAGTCCTAAGTATTAACTATTTATGATTTTAATTCATTTTATAATCTGTACACCGTTTAAGTCTGTTCCCTTAAAGACTAATCAGTGTCCATAGTATCAACTAGACTTGATTTCAATACATTTTATAATGTGTACACCGTTTAAGTCTGATCCCTAAAACACTAATCAGGGTCCATAGTATAAACTTTATTTGTTTTCAATACATTTTATAATGTGTACACCGTTTAAGTCTGTTCCCTATGGCCGTAGGTTTGTCTCCCCAAGGTCGCAGGCCAAATCCTTGCGATCTTTCCAAAATTCCTCTGTGTACGCTTTAAGTTTTGACCATTTCTCGATTGTCCGTCGATGTATACGCTTTAAAATGCCTACGACAATGCACGTTCTAAATACGCTGCACATGCGATCAACTTGCGTCAACCGACAAAAGTAGTAGTATTTCCTCCCGGGCTAGCCCAGTTTCGGATTTAAGTAATTTGGGCTAGCCCAGTTTTGGATTTAAGTAATTTGGGCCAGCCCAGTTTTGGATTTAAACCCTTAAACCCTTCTGAGAATATTAAGTTCAAGGTCATATTCTTAAAGGCCAAGGTCATTATTAAGTTCAAGGTCATATTCTTAAAGGCCAAGGTCATTATTAAGTTCAAGGTCATATTCTTAAAAAAACCAAGGTCGTTTATGATATTACAGAATTCCATAATTTGGGTTTTCCATAATTTGGGGTTTCCATTATTAAGTTCAAGGTCATATTCTTAAAGGCCAAGGTCATTATTAAGTTCAAGGTCATATTCTTAAAGGCCAAGGTCATTATTAAGTTCAAGGTCATATTCTTAAAAAAACCAAGGTCGTTTATGATATTACAGAATTCCATAATTTGGGTTTTCCATAATTTGGGGTTTCCATAATTTGGGTTTTTTATCCTCTCGAAATAAAAATCTTCTCAATCTCTACGAGACTTCGGTCTTCGAGGGGGCCAGCTAGATGGCTAGATTTCACGGTTCTAAAATATTTTCAATCTAGAGACTTAGCCTCTATAACTTTAAAATCTTTTCGATCTCTGCGTGCCTAATGAGTTAAATCTCTGCCTGCCTAACGAGTTAAATCTCTGCGTGCCTAACGAGCTTAATCTCTGCCTGCCTTAGCCTCCATAACTTTAAAATCTTTTCGATCTCTACAATTCTTAACGCGTATAACCTCCTGTACTTTAAATCTTCTCAATCTCTCCGAGACTTCGGTCTTCGAAGGGGCCCGCTAGACGGCTAGATTTCACGGGGCTAAAATCTTCTCAATTTCTCCGAGACTTAGCCTCTATAACCCCTGAGAATATCTTAAACCTTAATTTCTAGTCGAATACGGCGATTCGCAAGTATCGTAGTATCGACATCTACCTTCGATTAAATTATCGATCGTTTCCGATAATTTTCCTAATTTGAGCTCGGTTGTATAATCATGTAGTTTATATTTCCTTAGATAATCTTCTTTCGTTTTCCCTTTCTTAAAATATTCGTCGGTAATACGGTATGTTCTTTCAGGTATCGGGGTTCCTTCAGGTAATTTGCTATCAAAATAATCTTTAACCTTCTTTTAGTGTAGCCATCGTATCCCGTACGAAAGCTCCCTTAATTCCTTGTACGATAGTTTCCATAGACGATATTCGTCGCAAATTTCTAAAAATTCGGGTCCGTATAATTTCTCCATTTCAGATTCAAACGCGCTAATATATTCCAACTCCATTTTCTATAGCGATATTATTCTTTAAGCCAGAGTTAATATATAAAAATATTAATCCCTAATTCGTTCGCGAGCCAATACAAAAATCGCCTGTTCGATCCATCAACGATATTACAACCCGTTTCTTCGCTACACGGTTTGAAACTTTCGTGACATGTGTCTCTATCATTTAATATTTTGCTGATCTTTTTTATTAAAAAAACGATGATATCCCAATCCTCTAGTTCATTTAAACGAAATTCCTCGAGTAATTCGTACGCTTCATCAGTAAAAATACCTTCTACTAATTCATCCACGCGTTGTATTTTTTCTATAAGTGGGGGATCGATATTTAACGTGTCGTATAATCTTCTAAGACAAAGCAGATTTAACGCGGAACTGAGCGTTTTTAATTCCGAAAACGACTTTCCCGTTAATAATAAGTTAATAAATTTATTCCTAGCCTCTTTGCTAAGTTCCGAAGGTACAAACTTATACTTTTCTATTCGTTCATTTCTGACCTTACAAATTTTGCAATTAAAAGGATTCACTGCCGTTCCCGGTTCCGTATCTGACGAGCGTGATATTTTTTATATATTAAATTAACTCTTTAATTTAATATATATTTTTTTATAAATCAAGTTCTATAAGTATCGTTAAATAAGCATTTTTTACGTTGGTATTGCTAGTCTTCGTTAAAAAGTTTATGACGTCACACTGCTTTATTTCTAAAGGCCGTTGAAAAACTACGCAACTACAACCTTTTCCCATTTCTTTTATTAAGGAGTAGTCGGTTTTTTCCTCGCCGTTTACGACTATATTAATTTTTACTTCTTTGTTTAAAAAACTATTTCCTTTTAAAACCATTAAAGAACCTCTTATAATTCTACCCAGAGCTGACATGCAATAACCCCCTAATCCGTGCGATCTTCCGCTTCTGCCATTACCGAAAGAAAACTCGTAATTTCCGTTCAATAAACTTCCTTGTTCCTCGGCGTGAACGCTTATTATAGGTTTAATTATTTTTTTCTCCTGCTCGGATAAAGCTAACAACTGCGTGGAAAGAAAAGACCTCGTTACAGGATCGTCCCAAGTGGCAGGTTCGGGCAAGTTTGTAATTCTTTTTCCTTTCATATCTATTCGACCATTCGCGGTAAAAGAACCGTCAAGGTTTTATCATTAAAGCTTCTCCCCCTGTAGCCGCTAAAACTGTACTATCTACGTAAAATTTATTCGCGGCTTGCTGCTCTTCTAAAGGAGTTCCAATATTGGTAATTCTTCGTCCTCCCATAGAAACATCTGCAGTCGCTATATAACCTCCGGAGCCGTAAATGAAAGCTTGATTAGCGGAATCTACATAATTCTTAGTCGCGGCGTCTTGCAGTTCTGCGGGGTTTAAAAGATTTGTCAAATGGTAACCTCGCATATCTATATTCGCGATGGCCGAAAAACTGCCGTCCTCCCATTTTACTATAGCCCTACCGCTATCATCTACATATTTTTTAGTAGCGGCTTCGCTCGGTTCCGTAGGATCGTCTAAGTTTTTTATCTTATTAAATCCCATGTTTAAATATCCTAACATATGATAACCCCCATTTTCGAGCAATAACCCCGTATTAGAGTCTACATAATCCTTAGTCGCGACGTCTTGCGGATTCGCGGGGTTACTAACCCTCGTTAAGGTATTGCCATTCATATTTATAGAACCGGTAACTTCCGTCGTTCCGTCTTTATGTAAACAATTATTATTCACGTAAGTAAGCTATACCTCCTCGCCGCTCGATTTAACATCGATCATTCTTCCGAATTTATCAACGGGCATTTTTTTTTATATTTAAAAAAGTTTATTTAAAACTCGTTGAAATTTATTTCCCGAGCTTAGCTCTTTAAGAACGTACAAGCATAAATGACCGCAGGATACTTGTCCCGCTCGTTGTAATTGGTCCGTATTGTAAAATATCGGATTCGTAAGATACTCTTTTAGTTCGAGAGGCAGTTGCAAACCGTAACTATCGAAATAAATTTTTAGTTTACCGTCTTTATACCAAGCTACCCAATGCATATCGGGTCTGCTCGTGTCATCTAGGTTTAATATACCGCATTCCTTTCTCATACTTTTTTTCGGTAAAGTATCTCGTAAAAATACTCCCCTAAAAGAAGGTATTTTTAATTTTCTCGCGGCATCTTCTAGTTCGAAGTTACTTAATGGCTTGTTCAGTAAAATTACGTTTTTAATTGCGATATCCATATTTTTTACGTCGAAATACTCGTAATGACTTTATTATCGACCCAAGAATTAAACTTGTTGGGATAACCTCTCCATTTTACCAACGATTTCTTTTTTCCCTTTTCAATAACCTTTTCTATTCTAAACAACTCCTGGCTAGTTTTTTGTAGTTCGGGCTCGTAAAAAGTGCCTCGTATTTCTTCTCCGTTAAGATCTGCAATTTTATACGTTACGGGTGACGTACGTTTTACTTCGGAAATCGTAAAAACCTCTTCAGTCCATCTTGTGGTATAACCCTTTTCAAAGGTCTTTTTCTTTTTAGATATCCTTACTTTATCGCCTACGGAAAACTTGGGTTTTATATTCTTTACTTCGAGATGATCGGGATAAAGAGTTTTCCGAGCCTCGGCTTCATTAACCTTCTTACTAGCATTTACTGGCGTCATCTTAATAGAAGAATGTTTCGTATTATTATATTCTTTAACGAGATCCTGTAAAACATTAATATAAACCCGAGTAGATTTAGCGGTAAAATATTTCCACATCTTTTCTTTCATCGTTCTAATCCATCTCTCGACGACGCTAGATTTTTCTTCATTTTGGGTAGAATATATTTCTACTAAGCCTTTAACATCTTTGTTATAAAACTCTTAGTAGGGGGGATATTACCACTTCTGACTCACGCGTGCGGCACCCATCAGTGCACCATCTCATTCGTGCGCTCCCCAAAAGCGCACCGCCGCCCTTAGCGCACCCCCCACGCGGGTATACTAGTGCCTGACTCCCTTAGCACATCCCCCGCGCGGGTATACTATCTTTTTAGCGCACGCCTGCCGCATCCCCCGTGCGGCTTACTATCTTTTTTTAACGCGCGCGCCCCGGTAGTAAATTAGAAAAATTTATAACTCGCGAAAGTTATAAATTTACGAGATTAAAAATTTGAAATTCTTAAAATTTTTCCCTACTAAAAGCGTGTAAAAAAAATGGAGGATACGAATGATTGTGTACGTTTTAAGTCTAAAACTAGTTTTTATCGCGGGGATTTAGCCGGTATGAAATTGTACGGAACACCACCCGTTATTGATAAATATGATAGTAAAGTTATGGATAATATTAGAAGAACGATCGTAAATAAAAATAAATTTACTCCTATAGCTAAGATAGGTGAAATAAAAGTATTTCCGCTTACCGAGAATGGAAAAGATTTTTTATATATTTTTTAAAAAATGATGTCTAGAATTTATTACGAATATAGCGCGCGAAGATTAGAAGAAACCGGATTTTCCACGACTTTTTACGTAACTTCGGAAGATGAAAAAAGATTTTCCGAGTCCGCCGTTATTATAATTCCGTTTAATCTAAGTAAAAAAAAATTTTTAAGAGTTTATAAAAGTTCTTTACTCGGTTTTATCGGGTCTATAAAAAGAACCGAAAATAAAAGTCTTTTATTAAATCCGCTACTTACATTTGAAAATTTTACTCCCCATACTCCCGATAGTCATAATTCTAAAATAGATTATAACAACGAATACGACTATCATTGTTTTACGGATAGTGACGATCGTTACGGGAGTTACTTGAGAATATTTACCAGTATGGAATTAAATCATAAAAAGCCTTACGCGGAATTACCTAGCACTAACGAACCTTTAAAAAACGACAAATCGTCATTTTTAGAAAAAGAATTTAATTTTTGCGAAGACACTGAGCCGAAAGTGTTTCTTTGTAAGTGCGGCCAAAATCATACAATTATATGCTTAAGATACGATGACACGGACAATTTAGAAAGATGCCCTTTATGCAAAATTTAAAACGAAAGTTATAGATATATATTTTATAAAAAAAATATATATTTTTTATTTATGTAAATTTAAGAGAAATTTTCTTCTCTTTCTAAAGCGCGTGTTTTCTTCTCTCAATTTACTTATTATCGCTTCTAACGCTTTAATACGAGCATTATTGTCAACGATTTTTTCGTTATAATGCGATTCTGGGTCCACCATTGTTGGCGATTCTTTTTTATCCATCATTTTTAAAGTTCAATTTTTGTTTTATCGAAAAATTAAAGATTTTTTTTTATATAAAAATAAATGGAACTTTATTTAGGAATCGAAATTGATATTTATATAATTTAGATCATCTTTTATCCGAACACGGTAAAAAACTTCTCAAGGAATATTATTATCGGGACGATAACGATTTGCCCCAAAGAGTATTCGCTCATGCCGCGGTTACTTATTCCGATAACTTAGAACACACGCAAAGAATCTACAATTACGCGTCTAATCATTTATTCATGTTTTCCTCTCCTATCTTAGCGAGCGCGGGAAAATCGTCTAAAAGGGGTTTACCTATTTCCTGTTTCGTCTCCCATATTCCGGATAAAATAGACGGTATCATCGAACATTTAGCGGATACTTGTTGGTTTACGATCGTAGGCGGGGGAGCCGGAGCCGATTGGAGTTCTGTAAGATCGTCGGACAGTAAGTCGTCAGGCCCGGTATCTTTCATGTCTCCTATAAATTCCGTCGTCTCTTCTTACAAACAAGGAAAAACTAGAAAAGGAAGTTACGCAGCTTATCTCGATATTACGCATCCGGAAATAGTAGAATTAATTACGATGAGGATACCTACCGGAGGAGATATTAATAGAAAAAATCTTAATTTATTTAACGCGGTTAATATTACCGACGATTTTATGCGCGCCGCGAAAAATGGTACGGACTACGATTCAATAGGTCCTAAAACTAAAAAACGAACGCCTACGAGCACGAGAAAAATATGGGAATTAATTTTAGAATCTAGAAGTAGGACGGGAACTCCTTATTTAAATTTTATCGATACGATTAATAAATCTCTTCCTAAAGAGATGAAAGAAAAAGGATTAAAAATTTATAGTAGTAATTTATGCAACGAAATCCATCTACCTACGGACGACGATACAACGGCCGTGTGTTGTTTATCTTCTTTAAACGCGGAATATCCTTATAAATGGACGAAACGAGTCGTCGAAGATATCGTACGTTTTCTAGATAACGTTATAGAATTGTTTATTAATAATTGCCCTCCGGAATTATCTAAAGCTAAAAAAGGAGCGATACGCGATCGGCCTTTAGGAATCGGAGTTATGGGTCTCGGATCCTTATATCGTAAAAAAATGATTCCGTTCGAATCTTCCAACGCGAAAGAATTAAATATAGAGATATTTTCTAAGTTAAAAAAATACGCGGAAATAGCTTCCTTAAAACTCGGAAAAGAACGGGGAGAGTGCCCGTCTATGAAAGGAACTGGAAAAAGAAATTCTCATTTAATAGCGATCGCTCCTACCTCTAATATTTTGATTATAGCGAATTGTTCTCCCTCTATCGAGCCCATCGTCGCTAACGCTTTTACCCATAAAATGCGCGTGGGTTCGTTTCTTACGAAAGATAAATATTTAGAAAAAATATTACGAGGTTATAATTTAGACACGCCCGAAATATGGAATAGTATTATCGCTAATCGCGGATCGATACAGCATCTCAATCTCCCTACGAATTTATTAGAAGTATTTAAAACCGCGAAAGAAATAGATCAACTAAAAGTAATCGAATACGCCACGGATAGGCAAGAGTATATTTGCCAAGGCCAATCGTTAAATATTTTTTTTCCTTTGGGTTCGGATAAAAAATATATTCACGACGCGCATTTTAAAGCGTGGGAATTAGGTTGTAAGGGGCTATATTATTATTGAGGAGAGGCGGTGGAGAGGAGCGAGGATATATCTAACCTCGAATGTAATTATTGCGTTTCTTAACGCGCGAAAAAATGAAACAAATATGAAAAAGGTTAGCTATTTTTTCGGGGAAAAAAAATGGAAGCGAAAGAAAGTTAGTGTTTTCCGGTTAAGGAAGACCTTCATTTATTTACTCCTTACGAAATGGAATTTATAAGGAGATACGGTAATAAAAGTTATTATATATTAAGATCTTACAAACTTCTTTTCGAAACGCGCGAGAGTTTAGAAAAATCGAAAAGATATCTCATCCGCGAATTAGATAGTGAATATATGTATGATAATCCCGAATTAGTTATCAAAAGATGTAAATTAGATGAAACAATAATGGGTTTTACGGAAGGACAAGTCGAAGAAGATTTTTTCGATATTCTCGAGGCGATAGAAGATTTAATAGATTTTAGAAAGTTTACCTACGGAAGCGATAAAAGAATAGGTTATGAAAAAATGTGTATGTACGTAAGAAAGAGATATAAAAGGGATTAAAAAATTTATAACTTTTTAAAAGTTATAAACTTGTTTTATTAGTCTATTTTTCCTATATAAATCGCGGAATAATGAGCGATAAATTATTTAGAAAAGTTAATAAAAAATGCGATCGCGAAATAAAAAACGTCTTATCCGAAATACGTAGTTTAGCCAAAAAAGGAGAAGAATATGCCGATCTTAATTTTAAACTCGTTGAAAAAATTTTAGAGCGTATCCGTAACAAGACCCCGGGATCATATAGGTTTGGCGGAAACGATTATCCGATAGAAGAATATTATTATTATTACGGGTTTAACATCGATTATTCGATCACGGGAAAAGCTGGTGATGATATTTCGAGGATTTTTGCGGAGATTGAAGAATATTCTACTCTTTATGATGTAGATGATACGAGGGGATCACCTACTAATTGCATAGTAGATAAGATTTTAGAATTACGCCCCGTTATAGAAAATCACGTTGATAATATCATTAGTGAGATACGCAAGAAATGGGAGTTTTTCGACGCTGACCCGATTAAGCGAGAAAAAATTCGTAAGGATGTAGATTACGTTATTTACGTCTTAAAAGAAGTTAAAACTGAGCTATTAAAAAGGAGAAAGGAATTAGCTCG
The DNA here is from genome assembly GCA_945859785.2 of Tridacna gigas. NCBI lineage: Eukaryota > Metazoa > Mollusca > Bivalvia > Cardiida > Cardiidae > Tridacna > Tridacna gigas. The sequence continues at coordinate 17,615,269 of OX244036.2, forward strand.
TTTATAAGTAAGGGATTAAAAAATTTATAACTTAAGTTTAAGTTATAAATTTATAGCGATTTTTTAAAATTGAATTTTTAAAAATACGTTTTTAAATAAATTGTCCAAAAAATGGCGAGTAATAGTTATATACGGTTTCAAGATTTCAATATAAAAAAGCTAAGGTTTTGCGAAGCTAGAAAGGATCGTCGCGGGTATAAAACGACGAAAATTGAGTACGAGTATCCCGATGGAGAAACGAGCGTTTTACGATTACGTTCTCCCGTTTTGTTTTCTTACGGAATTAAGCAGTATCCTAATTCGAGCGAACACTATATATCTTTGGTATCTTTTTACGACGAAAAAAATAAGAACGAAAAAGAAGACGGGTTTAGAAAAACGTTAGATAGTATTTCGGAATTTTTACGAGAAAATTCGGAAGAGGGGGCTATAAAAAGAAAGAATAAAGATGGTTCTTTCGAAGTTTTGGAAATTATTAAAGGTAATATTTTTTTTCTGAAACTAAAACACAAAAAAACTTACTATAATGATAAGCTTAGTAGTTGCGAGATAAAAACTGCCGTTTACGAAAAAGATGGAAGCGGAAATCTCGGAAAAGTAGATCCCAGCAGTATCAGAGAAAGAAGATGTAAAGTAATCGCTTTTATAGATATAGAAGATATTTTTAGTAGTTCAACCACACTTAAAGTACGAACGTCTATTTCCGACGTCATTATCGTTAAAAGGGGCGTTCCTCCCCCTATAAAATACGAAAAACCTTCTACTCCTTCATCGGAAATAAAGCTAGGTTCCGACGACGAAGAATAAATTTATTACTTTTTTAAAAAAAAGTTATAAATTCTCGGTCTGCCCGTGGGTTCTATAGGTCTTCTCGACCTTAATGGTTGTAGTAGTATCCGTCTCCGGTGAACTCGTAATCTCTTCGGAAAAAATACTTTCGATCTCTTTTTTATAATAATCCTCTAAAAAAAATCTACATTTTCTTATTAAATAAACGTATAGCTCGTTAACATCTTCTAGGTAAAGTTTACGACAATCTTCGGAAGTAAACAAAACCTCCTATTTAGCGATTTCCGTAAAGTCCGCCGTTATAACGTTAAATAAATCTTCCGGATCTGTTACGATAACATCTTTTATTTCCTCTCCCATTTTTTAATAGAAAAAATTATTTAATAATTTATAAATCGAGTTCTACGAGTATCGCTAGATAAGAGTTTTTCGCGTTCGGATTATCGGTCTTCGTTAAAAAGTTTATGATGTCGCATTGATTTACTTCTAAAGGCTGAGGAAAAACTACGTAACTACAACCTTTTCCTACTTTTTTTATTAAGGAGTAGTCGGTTTTTTCGATACCGTTTATTACCAAGTTAATTTTCGCCTCTTCGTTTAAAAAATCGTTTCCTTTTAAAACCGTTAAAGTACCTCTTATAATCCTACCGGAAGCGGGCATACAATAGCCGCCTAAACCGTGCGATCTTCCGCTACTACCGTTACCGAAAGAAAACTCGTAATTTCCGTTCGATAAAGGTCCTTGTTCTTCGGCGTGTACGCTTATTATAGGTTTTTTTATTTTCAGCAAACCTATCATATGTTCCGATAAAGCTATTAACCGCTCGGTTAAAAAAAATTTCGTTACGGGATCATCCTTTTCGACGGGTTTGGGCAAGTTTATAATTCTTTTTCCGTTCATATTTATTTGACCATTAGCGGTAAAAGAACCGTCATCGTTTCTCGATAAAGAGTCCTCGCGCCTGGAAAAATTTAACAACTGCATGCTAAGAAAATACCTCGTTACAGGGTCATCCCAATCAGCGGGTTCGGGTAAGTTTTTAATCCTATTTTCTCCCATATCTATATCCCTCGCGGCCAAAAAACTACCGTCCTCTCGTTTAACTATCGCTCCGTCTCTATCATCCACATATTTTTTATTAGCGGCTTCGCCCGGTTCCGTAGGATCGCCCAAGTTTTTTATTTTATTAAAACTCATGTTTAAATAATCCGTCATGAGAAAGCCTCCATTTTCGTTTAATAAACCCGAGTTGGAATCGACGTAATTCTTAGTCGCGACGTCTTGTGGATTTACGGGATTACTAACCCTCATTAACGTATTACCGTTCATATTTATAGAACCGGTAACTTCCGTCGTTCCGTCTTTACGCAAAAAATTATTATTTACGTAAGAGATCGAAATACCATCTTCGCTCGGTTTAACGTCGTCGCCCATTCTTCCGAATTTATCAACAGGCATCTTTTTTATATAACTAAAAAAGTTTATTTAAAACTCGTTGGAATTCGTTTCCCGAGGTCAGCTCTTTTAAAACGAACAAACATAAATGACCGCAAAATACTTGATCGGCTCGTTGTAATTGGTCCGTATTGTAAAGTATCGATCTATCAGATAGTCTCGTATTTCGATAGGTGGCCTTATACCGTAGCTATCGAAATAATTTTTTCTATCGCCGTCTTTATACCAAGCGACCCAATGCGTACCGGGCCCACTCGCATCGTCGAGGTTTAATATACCGCATTCCTTTTTTCTACACTTTCTAGGCAGATCGTTTCGTACAAATACGCCCCTAAAAGAAGGTATCTTTAGTCTTTTCGCAGCATCTTCTAGTTCGAAGTTACTGAACGGTTTATTAGGTAAAATTATGTTTTTAATCGCGATATCCGACATTTTTTTAAACTTAAATATTTTTAATGTTTTCGTTGTCGACCCAAGAATTAAACTCGTCGGAATACCCTTTCCATTTTACCAAAGATTTATTTTTTCCTTTTTTAATAACCTTTTCTATCCTAAACAACTCCTGACTAGTTTTTTGTAGTTCGGGTTCGTAGAAGGAACCTACTATTTCTTCCCCGTTAAGATCATTAAATTTTATACGTTACGGGTGACGTACGTTTTACCTCGGAAATAGTAAAAACCTCTTCGGTCCATCTCGTGGTATATCCCTTTTCGAAAGTCTTTTTCTTTTAAGATATCCTTACTTTATCGCCTACGGAAAACTTAGGATTTATATCCGTTAGTTCGTCGCCTTCGGGATAAAGAGTTTTCCAAACCACGTTTTTGTTTACCTTTTTACTAGCGTTTACCGGCGTCATTTTAATAGAAGAATGTTTTGCGTTATTATATTCTTTAACGAGATCGGGCAACGCGTTAATGTAAACGTTAGTGGAATTAGCGGAAAAATATTTCCACATTTTTTCTTTCATCGTCCTAATCCATCTCTCAACGACGCTAGATTTTTCCTCATTTTCGGTAGAGTACAATTCTATCAGCTCTTTAACGTCCCTGTTATAAAACTCTTTACCCTTATCCACCCACATTTTTTCCGGTTTTCTCTCTTTAAAAATACTCTTTAATGCAGCGGCAACTGTTTTCCCCGTTTTATCTTTTAACGGTATTAACCAGCCGTACTTGGAAAAGATATCGATGACGGCGAGAAGATATTTTATTCCCCGATTAAATTTAGAAAACGCCTGCATGTCTACTAAATCCGCGGCCCATATCCTATCGATACCGTTTACCCTTACTTTCCTTTTCTTAAATTTTCTTTTTATGGGTTTATGCAATTCTTCCGATAAACTCGTCATGACGAATTTTTTTTTTTATTAACCCCCATTCCGAATCTTTTTTTCGCCCCAATCAGATTACCGACGACTGATCGCTCTATTTTTTCACTAAGCGTGGGATTATAGATCCCCTTTAACTCCGTTAACATATTAGCGTCGCAAATAGAATTTCTTGTAGCCGTGTCATCGTATTTAAGATAACAAACATCGTGATCGTATGCCGCTTTATCGACTCGGTTTATCGGTTTACTCCATTCTTTCGGCATTAAATCCTCGTTGAGTCTTTTATTTAACTTCGTACCGGGGCCGGTAAAGTTATGCCCGGGAAGATGCATTTTGACGGGTAAGTTGTTTATAAACTTATTTAGTAATGAGCCGCCTTTTTTTTTTTTAACGAATTTAGTTTTAGTTCTTCCGCACACGACGCATTTACCGCGCGCCATATTTCTTCCATTTTTAGTAACGACGTGTACAACGTTACTGCTATCAGTAAATTTTTTGCATTTAACGCAATACATTTTTTTTATAAGTTTAATTTTTTTTAATTAAGTAAAGTGGATATCGCGAATTTATCGTGGAAAGATATAGTAACGAAAAGATTTAATAATCCTTTTTTACCTAAAAGCATTAGGGGAATAATTGTCGGTAAATCGGGTTGTGGTAAGACTACGCTTTTAATAAACCTTTTGATAAGACCGGGATGGCTCGACTACGACAATTTAATGGTTTTTGGGAGAAGTCTTTTTCAACCCGAATATCGCTTACTTAAAAAAGCCTTCGAAGAAAAATTACTGAAAGCGCAAATTTTAGAGTTGTTTAAAATGCGCGATGTAATTATGACTAATAACGTTTCTCACGAAATTATAATCGAAGAATCTATTAAACCCGTAGTGAATAAATCGGATATAAGATGTAGTTTCTTCGAACATACCGAAGATGTACCTGACCCGAGAGAGTTAAAATCGGAAGACAAAAATTTAATGGTTTTTGACGACTTACTTTTAGAAAAACAAAATAAGTGCGAGTGTTACTACGTTCGAGGAAGACATAGTAATGTCGATTGTTTTTACCTTTCACAAAACTATTTTAGGTTACCGAGACAAACTATTAGAGAAAACGCTAATTTTATTTGCCTTTTTAGCCAAGACCAGAAAAACATTAATCATATTTACAGTGACCACGTAAGCGAAGATATGTCTAAAGAAGAGTTTAGAAATTTTTGTAAAAAAGTATGGGAAAAGCCGCACGGTTTTATCGTTATCGATTTATCGAGTAAAAAAGACGAAGGAAAATACAGAGACGGTCTCGATAACTTTTATATTCCGAGTTAATAGAAAAATATATCTTTTTTAAAATAAAGATAAATTTTTTACTGTAAAAAATGGAAGATCTTTTAAGACAAATAGTCGAAAATATGAAGCATAAAGTATCTTTTCAAATTATAGTAAGCGACGACAAAACGCTGTTTACGACGAATTTTAATCCACCGATCCGACTGAAAAATAAAAGAAAATACGAAATAGCTTTAGTAAACCTCGAAATGTATTACTCTTTTCCTAACATTAACGAGTCGAATAGCACGTTTATTTATTCTCCGGACAATGGAGGTTCTTGGTTTAAAATAATAATACCCGTAGGAAGTTACGATCTTGTAGACATTAACGATACCATTCATCAGGAAATGAGAAAAAATGGGCATGTTGATTTAGTTAACGATAATTACCCTATTAATATTTCCGCGAACACGAATACGCTAAAATCTATTCTTACCCTAGAAAACGGTTACGAAGTAGATTTTAATCATCCGAATTCCATTTCCAAAGTATTAGGTTTTACTCGCGCGAAATACACTACGGGCTTTCACGAGTCCGAAAACGTAGTAAATATTCTCAGTATAAATTCCGTGCTCGTTAACGTTAATATTATCTCAGGAAGCTACATTAACGGATTAATGCGAAACACAATTTACTCCTTTTTCCCGAATGTCACGCCGGGATATAAGATAATCGAGTCTCCGCTTAATTTAGCATATTTGCCGATAACGCCGCAAGATATACATGATATGGAAGTAAAAATTACGGATCAAAACGGGAATTTACTAAATCTTAGAGGGAAAAATATAACGATTAGATTTCATATTAGAGAAGCGTAAAAATAAAGGCATAAAAAAATAAAACGTATAAAAAAACATGACTAGTTATACGAATGTTAAAGTTAATATATCGGATGGGCAAAAGCAAAAACTTAAATCCGCTATTAAAAAAGGGGGTTGTCAAATGAGTATTCGTTTAATGCGCGAAGATTTAAACGGTAATGACATTTTAGCCGTTACCTTGTCTCAAGCGAAAAAAATAACGAAAGCTTTCGAAAAAGGTACCGGAGTAACGATTAGAATGTCCGCTAAGCAACTTAAACATAACGCTAAAATAAATGGAGGTTTTCTCGGAATGTTAGCGGGTTTAGCCGCTAGCGCTTTACCCGCCATAGCTAAAACCGTTTTACCCGCGTTGGGAGTCGGCGCTCTTTCGGGTTTAGCGTCATCGGGAGTACAAAAAGCTATGGGATCGGGTCTTTACCTTAAAAAAGGAGGTTGCATTTGTCGGGTAGAAACCGACGGAAAAGGTCTTTATTTAAGCCCGTATAAAGGTAAGGGATTAAAATCCGTCGGTAACGGTTTATATTTAAAACAGGGAGGAAAATTTTACGACGGAAAAGGTCTTATTCTGGGCCCTAATAGTCCTTTCGCTAATATTCCCATTTTAGGAGCTATATTATAAGTTTATATTATAAACTTATAATATAAAAAAAGAATGAACGTTCGCAAATTTAGCGAAAAATCGAATATTTATCAGCCTAGAACGATCCAATGGGTACCCTATCATAATTTAAAACATCCCCCAATAAAAGTAAACCCATTAACTTGGGTAATCTTTAGTCAAAAGGAGATTACGTTAACTCCGGGGCAAGTAATTCACGTGGGATTAGGTCTAGGCTTTAGGTCGACTAAAGGCGTAATTTTAACCTCTTTAGATTACCATCTAAGATATAAAGAATGTAGTTTACAAAACGGGATTAGCTTCGGAGATGCCGCGAATATTTTAGTCGCTATTACTAACGATTCGAATGAACGGGTAAAAATAAAAGAAAACGAACTTTTATGCTTCGTTTATCATCAATATTAAAAAAAAGTTTCGCTTATTAAAAAATGGAGATGAAAGATATTAATAGATATCCGGAATTACCTACGGCTCCTCCGGTCGATGAGGGGCAGGGTTATCGTTTACATAAAATTGGCGATATACAAAAATTTTTAGAAGACGAGGTCTCGAAAAGAGAAGCTTTAAGTAAGAAATATTTTAGAGCCGCGAAAATAGTAGATAATATAGATACCGTTTTAATCGTGATTACCACGGCCGGGGGAATAGGCGGTATAGGTTTGTTAACTACGATAGTCGCGATACCCGCCGTTATAGCGGTGGAAGGTTTCTCGGGTCTTTGCGGGTTTTTAAGTTTAGTCGGAAAATACGTCGTTAAAAATTCGACGACAAAAGCGGAAAAACACGAGAAGATAAAAATCGTGGTGGATACTAAATTAAATACTATATCGAGTCACGTCTCGAAAGCTTTATCGGATAATAAAGTCACGGACGAAGAGTTTCAACTAATCATCGAGGAATTAGAGAAGTACAAGAAGATGAAGGAAGAAATTAGGTCTAAATTTAAGAAAAAGATTACGAGCAAAACGGAAGCGACTTTAATAGAGAGAGGTAGAAGAGAACAACGCGAGTCCTTTCGGAGGTTGGTTGAAAAACATCACGGTGGGCCGTTGGAATATTAAAAAGCCTAGAATTAAGTTTTCGTGCAGTTTTAGTTACGAAACGGGTTAAAAAATAATTCTAATAAAAAAAAATGTCTTTTTTAAAAATCGTGGATCCCGTAAAAAGGGAACGAATCGTAAAAGAATTTCTCGAGATAAAAAAAAATATTCGCGCTAACGAATTAGCGGAGAAAACGGGGAAAATAGAATTGCGAGAGGGTCTTTCGGAGCTTTTTAAACCCGTTATGGAAACGCAAAAAACTACCGCGAGGAAGATTACGGAAGGTCTTAGGCCTATTAAAGAGGGTATCGAACAATTACCACAAAGGTTACCGCAACAAATAGGTTATCCTCTTAGTATGCCTCCTAGTTATAGGTCATCGAGTTCGATAGAATCGGTATTAGGAGAAGAGGAAGAAGAGGAAGAAGAGGTAAAAAGGAAAAATGAAGATCCTACCTTCGGTATTTATTCAAAAGGCAGGAAACGTTTTATTGGTGATAAACAAGTTTTTTTCGCTCCCAATAACAAGCTCGTTATTGATAAAAAAACTTTTAATTTTACACCCGGCTTGTGGACACTTCTTACATCTAATGAACCCAACGAAAAACTAATTAAAGAAGATGATAAAGAAGCATATGCTTTTATTTTAGGTTATACTAATACTATGCATTGCGGCAATAATCCCAACAATCCCCATCCTAAAGCCTCTAGATCGCAAAAATGGAAAAAATTTGTCAAACCCGTTTGGGAAAGTATAAAAAAAAACTGGTAAAGGTCTTAAAAAAGTTGTTATTCCCGGTGATCCAAACGCGTTACTAGAAAAACTCGACTTACTTATGGCTAGTAAAGCGGCCGGTAACACGGGCTTAAGAAACGAGTTGGTAAGTGTGTGCGACGAATTAAAAAGGCAAGGTATTTTCGATAATAAAAGCTATAAAAAAATAATGTCCATATTATAAAATATGTACGTTTATAAAAAACGAATAGAAGGAATAGATACGGCGGAGCCGGAATTTTCGACAGCTTAGCTAACTTTTTTGCGAGACTTTTAAGTAGTAGCGTGGCTAAACAAATCGCGTCTTCCGCAGTTGATGTGGGAAAGAGCGTCGCTAAGGAAGGAGCGAAAAAAGCTTTAGAGGCCGGAAAAAGCACCGCGGTAGATGCGGGAAAAAAGTTAATTGAAAAGGCTTTAACGCCGAAATCTAAGAAAATTTTGAAAAAGTATAACGCAATACCCGCGGCAACAACATCCACGACTTTGCGAAACGTAAACGCTTTAATAGACGGAAGCGGTAACGATCCAATCGCGATACGAGAATTAGTTAAAAAATTAAATAGCGGTGCTGGGATTAAAACGACGTAAAAAAATTATAATAATTTAAAAAATTATTATAATCTAATAAAAATGAGCATTTTAGACATTACTGAAAAGCCTTTTAACGATGATCGTATCGAAGAGTACGAATATACCGAGTATTTACCGATTGCGGGTGACGTTAATAAACTTAACATTAGCGGCGATATCAGGATTGACATCGAAGCGCAAGATATTTATTCACATCCTAGCCAAAGCTATTTAATTATACGAGGTAATTTAATAAAAGAAGATATTGCCGATAATGATCCATATACGGATGCGGACGTTATTACTTTAATGAACAACGGTTTAATGTATCTTTTTAGTAGTATTAGGTACGACCTTTCGGAAAAAGAGATCGAAAGAATATCGCATCCTGGGTGGGCTACCACTATGCTCGGATTGTTAAAATATGATGACAGTTTTTCTAAATCGCGGGGCTTAAACCAATTGTGGTATAAGGATACAACAAAACAAGCTACGATAGACGGTACTAATACGGGTTTTATAGTGAGGCATAAACACATTATGAATTCCGTTCCAAAGGGTACATTCGAATTTAAAATCCCCTTAAAGCATATTTTTGGTTTTTAGCTCCACTGGCCGAAGGCCAGCGAGCTATTGTCATGGCGTTGTGTCCGTCGTGCGTCCGTCCGTCCGTTCGTCCGTGCGTGCGTCCGTAAACTTTTTCTTTAAAAAACTTCTCCTCAGAAACTATTGACTGGATTTTTACCAAATTTCACAGGAATGTTCCTTTGGTGGTCCTCTTTCAAATTCCTTCAAATAATTGTGTTCCATAAAGAATTCTGGTTGCCATGGCAACCAAAGTAAAAAACCTTTAAAAATCTTCTCCTCCCAAACCGCTATTTGGATAGCATTATTATTTTGCAGGAATGTTCCTTAGATACAGGTTTACAGAATTCCTTTAAAAAAAAATGATCTGTCAAAAAACATGGCTTTTATGGGAGACTCATTTTCCTTTTATGGTATAAAGTAAAATCTTTGAAAAATTTCTTCTCTAAAACTATTCATTGGATTTCATTGTTGTTTTGCAGGTAAGTTCCTATGGTGGTTGTCTGCCAAATTGTTTCTATGGTGGTTGTATACCAAATTCCTTTTAAAAAAATGATACACCTAAAAACACATTTTTTTATAGACAAGGCTTATATTTCAAAAAAATGTTCTTCTCCAAAACTATTTATTGTGTTAGTTTTATCGACTAACAAAGAAAAAGGAAGAAAATTGGATTGACTTGACCTAGTCAGGGCTGTCCTATTTAAGCCCACACATTTTCCTTGGTATTAAGATCACAATTTACTCCAATGATATGCTATTAGTTAGTACTAGTAATGAAATATCACTGGCCATAAATAAGATAAAAGCTTGAGCACCTTTCACAACTTGAGCTTTTCAATTTTGCCTTATTACTAAGCCTGAGTAACCATGCCAAGATAAAAAAGAAAAAATATTTTAATAACAAAACCCCCATGTTGTAGGTACTTTATAGTCCTTTTGATATAGAACAAGAGAACCTCTGCACTTTTATTAGTTCTGGTAAAGGTTTGTTGACCTACTAATGAGTAAATGCAGAGTGGACAGAGAAGGGGTGTAAATCCTGGTGACCTGGTACACAGTGGGACAGGGCTGTACATTTGTGATAAGGCATTAATGTTACCCAGTCAAACTGATCCCGCAACTTCAGTACACCAGAATTAATCTGTGCCCTGGAGCAGGACATTTGATTTATGTAAATGCATTTGTAGACCATTTTGTGTTGTTTGCCACAGAAGACATTCTAACTGTGAAAAGTTGATTATTAGGGATTAGGTGTTCATTGTATGCCAGCATATTTCATTCTATCTGGTGTATTGATGTAAGTTGATCTATATTGCTATAACATTCATTCATTTGCCCTCCTAGCTGTTCTTTTAGATTACCCCTTTACCACACAATCACAACTTTTAACGACCCTGAGAAAGACATATTTTCTATATTTTGATGTTTCCCCACCCAAAATGGTTTGTGAAAGGACCTGTTGCAGACAACATATCTTCAAATTAGTAAGACATATATAAAAAAGGATAGAAATTATTGTGGGAAACTAAGAAAATGCTGGTTACCATTTTTTTCTTCTTTTCTCACAAGTTTTTACCATACCTTTTTTCTTTAGTGAGCTAAAATGCAGGATTGAATGGTAATTGTTAAAAACTTCTTTTCGCCATTATAGAAATATCAGGCCTGTGGAGCGATACAGGCGCTCAAGCGCCTCTAGTTGCGAAGATTACGATAAAGTATTATACGGAATAAAACAAAGTCTCTACTTGTCAAGAACGGGCGATAATGATGCTATTTATAAAGCCGCTCATGTAGCTGCTGATGTTGGTAATCCAGAACGAAATAAACGGGGTAGAGTGGTACTGAAAAAAATATCGTGGTTTATGCCGCATGTGTTACCTGCGGATAAGTACAAAATGGAACTTTATAAACATATTGAGAACAAAGAAACCTTTCCGATTAATTATAGAATGATACAGTGCGAAACTACGTCGGTTCCTGTAGCGAGTACATTTACTTGGAGACTCGCCTCTAAAACATCACCAGAGATTCCGCGTTTCATTATCATCGGTTTTCAAACGGGAAAACGAGGTATTCAAGAGCGAAATCCAGCTATATTTGATAACGTTGGAGTTAGGGAAATTAGCTTAACGTTAAATTCCCGTAAATATCCTAAAAAGGACTACAAAATTTCGTTTGCCAAACGAGAATTTAGTAGAGTATATGGGGATGCTTGCGAGTTTAGATCTAAGTTTTTTCTTATGGATGATTTAGCCTCAAATCTTAATTTTACTCCTTTAGAGTACAAAGAACTTTTTCCATTGTTTTTGTTCGATGTTAGTAAACAAAGTGAAAAGTTAAAATATAACGTAACCAATATTCACGTGGATATAAGTTTTTATGTTAATCCGGAATTAAACACGCACGCGTATGCCGTTGTTATTTGCGAAAGGTTAATAAACTTACAGTCCAACGGAAATAAAATGAGCGTAGTGTATTAAAATTTTATTACGATTTCGTAATAAAATTGACTAATACTTCTAATTATTTTTCGCGTTATAAAAACCATGAATACCGAATTAAATAGACTAACGGTAAAAGAACTGAGAGATTTAGCTAAGTCAAGAGGTATCAGGGGATACTCGGCACTTAGACGAGATCAATTAATTAATCTTTTAAGTAATCCCGGGCCACCGATATTAGATATAAGGACTCCCGTTTTACGACCGACCATCGTACCACCAACTCCGCCTACGCAATAATGACAGCTTGATGATTTATTAAGAAGTTTAAGAAGCGTTAAAAAAGTTCCTAAAAGTATTTCGCCCAAACTTAACACGCTTAAAAATAAGATATGGAAATTAGGTACTAGAGAGGATCAAATAGAGGTCGAAACGAAATGTTCGTCTCTTAAAAAGTGGGCGGAAGAACATAAAATTCGCGGAGTACCGGTTGCTTCGCCCCAAGAGTTTTTAGAACTTTCGAGACGAGCGATAACGGGAATTTTAAGAAGTAAGCGAAATACAAAAGTAAAAATGGTTCTTCAATGTCTTATGTATAGAGAAAATGAGCCCGAAAATCTGGTAGAAGCTAATTTTTCTTCCGACACGAACGAAATTAATTTAGATGGAACCGACGCGGATGAATTATACGATATTATGAAAAGTAGAATTTTAGTAAATTTCTAAGACAGGGTAGCGGTTGGCGTTTTCATAGCGTGGTACATTTAAAGTTACATACCGCCATTTATGTGCCTTTAAGAGCTACGGGATATATAGAGCTACCCGATTGGATTTCGAACAAAAAAGCATGCATTAATCCTAAAAATTACGATAACAAATGTTTTTTATGGGGCGTTTTAATAGCGACGAGACCAAAAGAAAAAAATGCGGAAAGAATCGATAGAGATTTACGATCGAGGGAAAATAGCCTAAATATGGTAGGAATAGAATATAGATATAGATATAGATAAGTTCGAAAAACAAAATCCAGAAATCAGCGTAAACGTTTTTAGTTTCAACGAAGAAAAGAAATTTTATCCGTTAAGAATTACGAAAAAAGAAAAAGATAAACACGCCGATTTGCTTTACTTTACGAACGGGACAAATAGCCACTACGCCGTTATAAAAAATTTTAGCCGCTTAATGAGTAGCCAAATATCGAGCGACGGGCACAAAAAGTATTTTTGTAAAAGATGAGCGAATCCTTTCGGAAGCGAAAAACTTTTAGAAAAACATAAAAAATATTGCGCCGATCACGAAGCCGTTTTTTAAAAATGCCCGAGGAGGGTAGCGTATTACGGTTTAAAAATCATGATAGAAAAATAAAGTTTCCCGCCGCTATATACGCCGATTTCGAAAGCGTACTGCTGCCTATAGAAACTTACCAACCGAACGAAAAGGAAAGTTATACTATAAAAAGACAAAAGCACGTTCCTTGTAGTTTTTACTACATTATAATATTTTCTAACAGGATAAGCCAACCTATAGAAAGAAGTTATACTGGAGAAGACGCCAATAAAAAATTCATAGAAACGCTAACCGTCGATGTTAGAGAAATTGCTAGAAAATATCGCGAAGACCTGGTTCCGATTAAAATAACGGAAGAGGAAGAAAGAAAACACGAAAGAGAAACTAAGTGTTATATTTGTAACGAGGAATTTACTCGTAAAAATTGTAAAGTAAGAGACCATTGTCATTTTACCGGTAAATATAGAGGAGCCGCTCATTCTAGCTGTAATCTTAAAGCGAGAATTCCTAACTTTACGCCCGTTTACTTCCATAATTTAAGCGATTATGACGCTCATCTTTTTATTAACGGTAACATCGATTGTATACCGAACAACGAGGAAAAATATATTAGCTTTAGTAAAACTATTTGGGTAGGGGAAAAAATATTCCATAAAATTAGGTTTCTCGATAGTTTTAAGTTTATGTCTTCGAGTTTAGATAAACTCTCGAAAAATTTAAGCGAAGACCAGTTAAATATTTTATCGAGATATTTTTCGAAGGAACATTTACCGCTAGTTAGACAAAAAGGAGTTTTTCCTTACGATTACTTAGATTCTTTCGAAAGATTAAAAGAAACTCGACTACCGCCCAAAGAAAAGTTTTATTCGAGTTTATACAAGGAAGGTATTAGCGACAAAGATTATGAACGCACGAAAAATGTTTGGAATACTTTTAACGCGAAAATGTTTAAAGATTATTTAGAACTTTACAACAAGATAGACGTTTTGCTCTTGGCGGATGTATTCGAAAACTTTAGGGACGTATGTCGTAAGCACTACGAATTAGACCCTTGTTGGTATTTTACTATGCCCGGGTTAGCGTATGACGCGATGTTAAAGAAAACTGGAGTAAAGCTCGAACTTTTATCGGATATCGAAATTCTTTTAATGGCCGAAAAAGGTATCAGAGGCGGCGTATCTATGTGTAGTAAAAGGTATTCTAAGGCTAATAATAAATATATGGGCAAAGATTATGACGAGAATAAACCACCGAAACATTTAATATATATAGACGCGAACAGTCTTTACCCTTGGGCTATGAGTAAATTATTACCCGTACAAGGTTTTAAATGGATGAGTAAAGAAGAATTAGAAAGATGGAAAAATATACCTTGCCTTTTAGAGGTCGATTTAGAATATCCCGAAGAATTACACGATTTACATAACGATTTTCCTTTGGCGCCCGAACGTTTAAAAATAGAAAAGGTAGAGAAATTAATTCCTAATTTAAACGATAAAGAAAATTACGTTATACATCACGCTGCTTTAAAAACGTGTTTAGACTTAGGTTTAAGGATTAAAAAAATACATTGCGGAATTAAATTCGAGGAAAGCTCGGATATTAAAAAATACATAGATTTAAATATCAAGTTAAGAAAAAACGTGAAAAACGAGTTCGAAAAAGATTTTTTTAAGTTAATGATGAATTTGGTTTTTGGTAAGACTATGGAAAATTTAAGAAATCGAGTAAATATACAATTGGTTAATAACGAGCATGGTTACCGTTATAAAAAACTCGTCGCCAAACCGAACTATCATCATACTACGATATTCGACGAAAATTTAGTCGCCGTTCACATGAAGAAAACGGAAATAAAATATAACAAACCCATTTATTTAGGCGCGTGTATATTAGATATTAGCAAAACGCTCATGCAAAAAACTTATTATAATTATTTTAAAGCAAAATACGGAGAAAAAGTAAGGATGTGTTATACCGATACGGATAGCCTTATTCTCGAAATAGAAACTGAGAACTTATATAAAGATATCGCTGGCGACGTTAATACGATGTTTGATACGAGCAACTACCCTAAAGAGCACGAGTTACATAGCCAGAAGAACAAAAAGGTGCTAGGTATGTTTAAAGACGAATTAAACGGAGACGTTATGACGGAGTTCGTCGGTTTAGGCGCTAAATTGTACGCTTATAAAAAATTACCTATAAAAAGAGAAGAAGAAACGGAAGAAAATCCGAGCCCCAAACCAATTTTAGATGAAAACGGAAAATTAATATGGGAAGGTAGTGGCGAAGACCGAAGATGTAAGGGGGTAAAAAGCTCAGTCGCTAAAAACGAACTAAGTTTAGAGAATTATAAAGATTGTTTATTTACGAAAAAAGACCATTATAGAATTATGAGCGTAATAAGAAGCCGCGAACACGAAAGTTATACGGAGGAATTAAACAAAAAAGCGCTAAGTTTCACGGATGATAAAGGTTTATATTGGAGGATAATGTAAACACTTTAGCCCGGGAGCATCGTAGGATTAAAAAAATGTAAATTTATAACTTTCGCTAAGTTATAAATTTTTTATATATTCGTATACGTTATATGCGCTACCAGAGATTATTAGTGCAAATAGCTAATCCTTTTATAATTTTTCATTTTATTGTAACTTATTCTTTCCTTACTTCCGAAGGTTTCCTCTCTAAATTTTATTAAAATATCTATTGCAACTATGTGAGAAAATAAATCCTCATCATCGGAATCAAAATTTTCTATAAATTCTATTTCGTAATTTTTAAAAAGATTTCTGCATCTTCTTACTACGTCACTATCGTTGGGAAAAAAAGGGAGTATGTGCGATATTTCTATTTTAGAGATAATATATCTTTTTGCCTTTTCTATTTCCTCGTGAGTTCTAAAAAAATGATTACACATTCTTAACGAATAATAAACGGATAAACCGTGTTCACATATAAATTCCATTTCATAAGGAGTATATAAATGTACTTCCGCCTCATCCGGAAAATAATAAATTTCTTCTTCAAATTCCATAAGATTATCATGTATTATCTCTGCCATTTTCGACAAAAAATAAATGAGAAAATTTTAAAAATTTCAAATTTTTTTTTATCGATAAAAAATTAAAAAAAAAAAAAGACTTAATTTAGTTTTTTAAATTTATAACTTCGCGAAGTTATAAATTTTTTATGAAGGTTTATTTACGTTTCTAATGTCTCCACCAACTTCACTGCCCTATTCACAGTTTTACAAATCCGGCACTTCGGCGATTCATTTACCTCAAAGCATTCAACGCATACGCAAATATGTCCGCAATCCCAAAATAATAATTCCGGAGTATTTTCTAAGCAAATGACGCATTTTTCTTCCATAGTAAATGTTTTTCCCTCATTAATCATTGCACTAGGTTCTTCTTCTAAAAAATTCCCATTATTAAAGAAGATTATAAAGTAAATCATTTCTTCATTCAGCAAATAAAACGAAAACAATTTTAAAAGTTTATTCCGTTCTTTAGTAAGAAAAGCCTCCGATGATACATTCTCTAAGATAATGGGTATCGTATCATCCGTATTGAGAAAATGAAGATCGAAGTTAAACTCTCCCGTATTTCCAGTTTTTTCTCTACTTAAAAAATAACGCAAAGCCGATCTTAAACTTTTAAATAACTTATTCGAGGATGCGTGACGATCTCCCTGTAAAAAGAATGAAACCGATTTTTGGTTAGGTCCCGTAAAAAAACTTACGGTAAAATGCGTTCTTCTCCATAAAAATGTCGATATTTTCTCTCTCTTATCTATAGTTAACTTATCTAATACTTTCTTCCCGGAAGTATTCTGTATATCATGATAAATTTCTATTATACTCATTTTTTATACCTGTCTTTTAGCCGGGAAAAATTTTTAAAGAATTTCAAATTTTTTTTTTATCGATAAAAAATATAAAAAAAAGACTTAATTTAGTTTTTAAATTTATAACTTCGCGAAGTTATAAATTTTTTAGTTTATACTACTCTAGAATTGACAAAAATAGGTTCAAAAGCAACTGCATTATCACGCTTATTAATGTTCCGTAAAAAATCCCTATAAAAAAGTCTCGAAAATGATCCCGCGGTTTCCCGGATACTAATTCGCATTTTACTTCGTCTTCCTTTCTTTCTTCCGGGCTCACACTTCCGTGAATGTCAACTACTTTATTTATCCCTTCCCCTACCTGTTTTAGGGACGCTTCGTGAGCCTCTCTTTCTTCCGGGCTCATACTTCCGGCACCATCTACATTATTTAGTGCTTCCTCGTAATCCCTTAGGTACGCTTCGAGATTTCTTCCTTCCAGACTCATACTTCTGAGCATGTCATTTAATTTATTAAACCCTTCCCTGCACTGTCTTAGGCGCACTTCGTAAACCTCTCTTTCTTCCAGACTCATACTTTCAGGCACGCCATATAAAATATTTAACCCTTGCCAGCACAGTCTTAGGCACTCTTCGCGAATTCTTTCTTCCTGCGTGACATAAATTTTATCTTCTTGCATTTTAACTAGATCTGAAATGGACTCTTTACTAAGATTCTTTAGTACACTCATTTTTATACCTGGCTTTTTAAGCGGGAAAAATTTTAAGAATTTCAAATTTTTAATTTCGTAAATTTATAACTTTTGCGAGTTATAAATTTTTTTTAATTTCCTAGGGGGCGCGCGTTAAAAAAAAAGATAGTAACCCGCGCTGGGGGATGCGGTAGGCACGCTAAAAAGATAGTATACCCGCGCGGGGGATGCGCTAAGGGAGTCGGGCACTAGTATACCCGTGCGGGGGGTGCGCTAAGGGCGGCGGTGTGCTTTTGGGGAGCGTGCAAATGAGATGGTGCGCTGATGGGTGCCGCGCGCGTGAGCCAGAAGTGGTAATATCCCCCCTACTACTCTTTACCTTTATCTACCCATAATTTCTCCGGTTTTCTCTCCTTAAAAATATTCTTTAATGCTTCGGCGACAGATTTCCCAGTTTTGTCTTTTAATGGAATCAGCCAACCGTATTTAGAAAAGATATCAATGACAGCAGAAGATATTTTATACCCCGATTAAATTTAGAAAATGCCTGCATGTCTACTAAATCGGCGGCCCATATCCTATCAATACCGTTTACTAAGACTCTCCTTTTCTTAAATTTTCTTTTTATGGGGTTTATGCAACTCTTTGGCTAAATCCTCCATATCAATTTTTTTTTTTAACTCCCATTCAGAATCTTTTCTTCGCTCCAATCAGATTACTAACGACGGATCGCTCCATTTTTTCCCTAAGCGTCGGATTATAGATCCCCTTTAACTCCGTTAACATATTCGCGTCGCAAATAGAATTTCTGGTAGCCGTGTCATTATGTTTAAGATAGCAAATATCGTGATGGTACGCGGCTTTATCAACGCGGTTTATAGGTTTACTCCATTCTTTAGGAATTAAATCGGGGTTGAGTCTTTTATTTAATTTAGTACCAGGTCCCGTAAAGTTATGTCCGGGGAGATGCATTTCGACGGGTAAATTATTTATCATCCTATTAAGTATTGATCTGCCTAAATTTTTCTCTTTTTTCTTTTTTAACGCTTTTCGGTTTGACGCTTTTCGGTTTGACGCTTTTCGGTTTGGCACCCGCTGACTTAACAAACTGCGTTTTAGTTGTTCCGCAAATCAGACATTTTCCGCGCGCCATATTTATTCCATTTTTAGTAACGACATAATTCACCTTGCCTGTCTCAGTAGCTTTTCTACATTTAACGCAATACATCTTTTTATATACGTTAATTTTTTTAAAAATATATATATAAAATGGATATTGAAGATTTATCATGGAACGAAGTAGTATCGAGTAGATTTAATAACCCCCTTTTGCCTAAAAGCATTAGGGGGCTAATCGTGGGTAAATCGGGATGCGGTAAGACTACACTTTTACTAAACCTTTTGCTAAAACCGGAATGGCTCAACTATGATAATTTATGCGTCTTTGGAAAAAGTCTTTTCCAACCCGAATATCGCGTGCTTAAAAAAGCTTTCAAAAAAAGACTACCGAAAAAATGTATATTAGAGTTGTTTAACAATCGCGATGAAATACAGGATTCTAATTTTAGTGCCGAAGATATAATCGAAAAATGGGCCGGAAGAATAGAAGACGAAAAATTGGATATAACGTGTAGTTTCTTCGAAACAGCCGAGGATGTACCAGATCTGAGAGAGTTGGAAGCGGAAGATAAAAATTTAATGATCTTCGATGATTTACTTTTAGAAAGGCAAAATAAATGTGAATGCTACTATATTCGCGGAAGGCATAGTATTGTCGACTGCTTTTACCTTTCCCAAAACTATTTTAAGTTACCGAGACAAACTATTAGAGAAAACGCGAATTTTATTTGTCTTTTTCGCCAAGACCTTAAAAACATTAATCATATTTATAGCGATCATGTAAGCGGGGATATGCCCAAAGAAGAGTTTAGAAAATTTTGCTACGGGGCGTGGAAAAAACCTTATGGTTTTGTTACCATTGATTTATCTAGCGAGAAAGATGAAGGAAAGTATAGGCATGGTTTTGACGAGTTTTATATACCTAAACCGTTAGGGAAAAATGAAAAAGATAATTAATTAAAATTTTTTTCGCTATAAAAAATGGAAGATATTTTAGAACGGGTAGCTAAAAATACGCGGCAAAAAGAATCCTCACAAATTATAGTAAGTGGGGACAAAACGCTTATTAGAACTAGGTTTAATCCCCCTTTACAGCTGGAACGGGATATAAAATACGAAATAGCTTTGGTAAACCTTGAAACGTACTATTCTTTTCCAAACATTGACGCGACAAACGACATTTTTATTTATTCTCCGGACAATGGCGTTTCTTGGTTTAAAGTAGAAATACTGGAAGGAAGTTACGACCTTACAGACATTAATGATACCATTCATCAGGAAATAAGAAAAAACGGTCACGTTGATTTAGTCAATGACGAATACCCTATTAATATTTCCGCGAACACGAATACGCTAAAATCTATTCTTACCCTCGAAGACGGTTATCAAGTAGATTTTAACCATCCAAGCTCCATTTCCAAGGTATTAGGTTTTACTCACGCGAAATACGAAGCGGGATTTCATGAGTCCGAGAATGTAGTAAACATTCTCAGTATAAATTCCGTCTTCGTTAACATCGATATTATCTCAGGAAGCTACGTTAATGGATTAATGCAAAATACGATATATTCTTTTTTCCCCAATGTTGCCCCCGGATATAAGATAATCGAGACGCCGGTTAATTTAGTATATTTACCAATAACATTAGATGAAATACATAATCTAGAGGTAAAAATTATGGACCAAAATGGGACTTTACTAAATCTTAGAGGCGAAAATATAACGATTAGATTTCATATTAGAGAGGCATAAAAGAAATAAAACGTATAAAAAAATGACGGAATACGTGAATGTTAAAGTTAATATATCGGAGGGGCAAAAGAAAAAACTCGTATCCGCTATTAAAAAAGGGGACTGCAAAATAGGTATTCGTTTAGGTCGCGAAGATTTACATGGTAACGATGTTTTAGCGGTTACCCGAGCACAAGCGAGAAAAATGGTTAAAGCCCTCGAAAATGGTACTGGCGTAACAATTAAAATGTCTGCCAGGCAACTAACATAATAAGGAAATAAAGGGGGGTTTTCTCGGAATGCTAGCCGGTTTAGCCGCAAGCGCTTTGCCAATGCTAGCCAAAACCGTTTTATCGGCATTAGGCGTAGGTGCCCTTTCGGGATTAGCATCATCCGGCGTACAAAAGGCGATGGGATCGGGTCTTTATCTTAAAAAAGGGGGTTGTATTTGTCGAGTAGAAACTGACGGAAAAGGTCTTTATTTAAGCCCCTATAAAGGCAAAGGATTAGGATCCGTTGGTAATGGTTTATATTTAAAACGGGGCGGAAACCTTTATGACGGAAGCGGTCTTATTCTAGGTCCAAATAGTCCTTTCGCTAATATTCCCATTTTAGGGGCTATATTATAAATTAAAATTATAATTAAAAAAAAGAATGAATGTTTATAAATTTAACGTAAAACCGAGAATTTCTCAGACAAAAATGATCCATTGGAGGCTCGCTCCTAATTTAAAACATCCTCCGATAAAAGTAAATCCGGTAACTTAGGAAATCTTTAGTCAAGAAGAAATTACGTTATCTCCGGGGCAAGTATTTCCGATGCAATTAGGTTTAGGTTTCACGTCGGCTAAAGGTATAATTTTTACCTCATTAGCGTATTCTCTAAGATTTAAAAAATGCGGTTCGCAAAATGAGATTAGCATCGGCGATGTCGAGAATATTCTAGTTACTATTACTAATAATTCGAAGGTTACGGTAAAAATAAAAGAAAACGAACTTTTATGTCATGTTTATTATCATCTTTAAAAAAAAATTTCGCTTATAAAAAATGTCTGAGATGCAAGAGATTAAATATCCTATATTACCCACGGCTCCTCCAGTTGACGAGGGACAGGGTTATCGCCTGCAGAAAATAAACGAGATACAAAACTTTTTAGAAGGAGAAGTGATGAAACGAGAAGCTTTAAGTAAAAAATATTTTAGAACCGCGAGAATAGTAGACAGGGTTGATACCGCTTTAATTATGGTTAGCTTAGCTAGCGGGGGCGGAGGAGTAGTTTTGTTATCGACGATAGTTGCGATACCCGCGGTAATGGTATTAGAAATTGTCGCGGGCGTTTCCGGTATTTTAAGTTTAGTCAGAAAATATACCATTAGAAATTCGACGACTAAAGGGGAAAAACACGAGAAGATTAAAATCATTGCCGCTACTAAATTAAATACTATATCTTCGCATATCTCAAAAGCTTTATCGGATAATAAAGTCACGGACGAAGAATTCCAACTGATCATGGAGGAATTAGAAAAATATGAGAAGATGAAGGAAGAAATTAGGTCTAAATCCAAGAAAAAGATTACGAGCAAAATGGAAGAATCGTTAATAGAAAGGGGGAGAAGAGAACAGCGCGAGTCCTTTCGGAGGCTGGTTGAAAAACATCATGGTGGGCCGTTGTAATATTAAAAAACCCAAAATTAAATTTTCGTGTAGCTTTAGTTACAAAACGGGTTAAAAAACTACGTCAAAAACTACGTTAAAAACTACGTTAAAAAAAAAAAAATCCTAATAAAAAATGTCTTTCTTAAAAATCAAAGACCCTGCTAAAAGGGACCTAATTGTAAAAGAGTATCTCGAGACAAAGAAGAATGTTCGGAGAAACCAGATAGCGGAAAAAACGGGCGAAATAGAATTACAATCAGATCTTTCGAAGCTTTTTAAACCTATTACGGAAGCACAAAAAACTGCAATGGAGGAAATTACGAAGGGTCTTATACCTATTAAAGCGGGTATAGAAGGATTACAACAATCTATTAAATTACCGAATTACCCGGGAATAGAATTTAATACCACTAAAGGAAAGTTAACTATGGGGAAAGGCGATGAAATGCAAACTATTGGTCCAATTGCATCTTGGTATTTAACGAGATTTGCCGAAAAAGCTGATATTGATAAAACATACGGGCTATATTCTAAAAATGGTAAATTTTATATCGGAAATAAAATGGTCACGATTAATAATAATGATATCTCGCTAGGTAATGACGTTTATAAAGGAACACCAGGTTTCTGGGAGTTAATTACTTCTAAAAACCCGGATTCGAATATTTTTACGCAAGAGGATTACGAAAGGTATAGCGATTTAGTCGTAAAAAGCAATACTCTTTATCGCAATAACAATCCAAATAGTAATCACCCGAAATCTTCTAAAGGAAAAAAATGGGAATTACTTAGGCCTATTTGGGATATAATTAAACCGAGAGGCATAACTGGGGAAGGAATTATTATCCCTTGTGATCCTAACGCATTACTGCAAAAATTAGATTTACTTATAGCTAGTAAAGCAGCGGGCAATACGGGTGTAAGAAACGAGATCGTTAGCGTCTGCGACGAATTAAAAAGGCAAGGGCATCTAGATAAAAAAAGCTATAAAAAGTTAATGTCTATATTATAAAAAGATGTTGATGTTTAAACGAAGGGGATTTAAAAAAACATACGCGTATGGCGGTTCCGGAATTTTTGACAGTTTAGCTAGCTTTTTTACGAGACTTTTTACTAGTAACGTCGCTAAACAAATTGGTTCCTCTGCCCTCGATGTAGGAAAAAATATCGCTAAGGAAGGGGTGAAAAAAGCCTTGGAAGCCAGAAAGACTGCCGTGGTAGATGCGGGGACCAGATTAGTTAAAAAGGCTTTAACCCCTAAATCCGAGAAAATTTTACGAAAGTATGCCGCGTTACCCGCGACGTGAAGTACTAGCGTGTTAATAGATGGTAGTGGTAACGATGCAATTGCTATAGAAAAATTAATTAAGAAATTAAGTAAAGGATCGGGTATTAAAACGACGTAAAAAATATTATAATAATTTAAATTATTATAATATATAATAAAAATGAGTATTTTAGACATTACAGAACCAATTTTAGAAGGTACTGGTATTAGTATTGACGAGTACGAGGTTCATGAATATGAGCCTATTACTGGCACCAATCTAAACAACCCTGCGGGGGAAATCAGGATTAACATCAAAACCCAAGATATTTTTACGCATCCTTCTGAGTCTTATTTAATTTTTACGGGCGAATTAGTAAGAAACGATAATGGAGCGATTTATGCCGCTGGTGATAACATTTCGTTAACGAATAACGGCTTGATGTATCTATTTAAAAATATTAAGTATCAGCTTAGCGGAAAGGAGATTGAATCCGTGACAAATCCTGGTCAGGCTACTACAATGATCGGGTTATTAAAATATCCGGACGATTTTTCTAAATCGCAGGGATTAAACCAACTGTGGTATAAAGACAACGTAGATATTGCCACTAATAAAAACGCCGGTTTCGAAATAAGAAGACAGTATATTATACGAGACGCGGTTCCGCGTGGTACGTTCAGTTTTAAAGTTCCGTTAAGTCATATATTCGGGTTTTGCGAAGATTATAATAAAGTTCTTTACGGAGTGAAACAGACTCTTACCTTGACAAGAAATGACGATAATAATGCAATTTTAAAAGGGGGCTAATTCCAGGGGCAGTAGTTGGCGGGCCAGATATACCCGCCGTTATAGACGGTCGAGTTAATTTAATTAAAATATCGTGGTATATGCCCCACGTTATGCCCGCGGATGAGGAGAAGATGAAACTTTATAAACTTATCGAGAAAAAAGAAAAATTCCCAGTCGGGTATAGAATGATACAATGCGACTCTATCGCGGTTCCTCAGGCATTAACGTTTACTTGGAGACTTTCCGTTAAATCATCTCCCGAGGTACCACGTTTTATCAATATCGGCTTTCAGACGAACAGACAAAATGATCAAGAAAGAAATTCAGCCGTATTTGACCACGTAAACGTCGAAAATATTTATGTCATGTTAAATTCCGCTACATATCCCGCGGCTGACTATAATTTATCTTTCCCCGCTCATCGATTTAGTAGAGCGTATGGCGATGCCGCCTCGTTCAGATCTAAGTTTTATAACATGAATGAATTAGTATCAAATCCTAACATTTCCCCCACGGATTATAAAACCCTTTATCCTTTGTTCGTCTTCGATGTCTCTAAGCAAAGCGAAAAGTTAAAATATTCTTCTACCGATATCCGAGTTAAAGTATTTTTTAACGCGAATGTACCCGCGGACACGGAGGCATACGGCATTATTATTAGTGACAGGTTATTATCCTTCCAGTCTGACGGAAATAAAATGAGCGTAGTATTTTAATTTAAACGTTTTTTTCCCTATATAAAAAAATGTTAACGATAAAGAATTTAAAAAGAATTCTTAGTGATAATCATATACAATATTTCTCTTTTTGGGATAAGAAAGATTTGATCAAGAAATTAAAAGAACACGGATTAATGCCGGAGGAGATACCCAAATCGGAAAACGGTAATAAAAATAGAACTTAAACGGGAAAAGATAAATGATTCTAAGTACGATAGATTAAAAACTATCATGAAAAATCCTAGAAAAGTTACTTTACAGGATATTGAAACTGGAGAAATACATACTTTCCCTTCTATCTTTGAAGCCGGTAAATTTATTAAACATTGCCCCCAAACGATTTCAAATTGGGACGGAAGAGTTTGGAAAAATAAATATAAGATTAACGTTAATAAGATTTAAAGTCTCGCGATGATAGTAAGATTATAGTCCCGCGAAATCTAGCCGTCTAGCTGCCCCCTCGAAGACCGAAAAGATTTAAAGTACGGGGGGTTATACGCGTCAAGTCAATGCAGAATTTTTTTTTTAGACAAAAATGGCTTAAGTAATATTTATCATAAATTAAAAAAAATGGATTCAACTAATCGAGATGACGATTTTCAAAGACGATTAAACGATATATCGGCTCGATATGACGATTTGCCTAGACGAATAAGCAATATATTGGCTCAATATAACGATTTGGAAAGACAATTAAATGATATTTTTGAACGGGAATACGCTTTAGAAAGGGAACTCTCAGAAAAAGAAAAGCGACTGAACGATATAACGAGACAACGGAGATATTTATTAAGAGAGCAAAACATGTTACTATATTCATGGAGATATTTATTAATGGAACGTAATAACCCGAATATCAGGTTTCCTTCTACTGTACTGCCCGTGCCTGTTCCCGACGCTATTAGTTCGGGTAGCGTAGATTCCGATAATGATAATTCCGAAGATTCTAATGAAGATTCTGACGAAGATTCCAATGAAGATTCTGACGAAGATTCTGTCGGAGAAAATTCGGTAACCTGGAATAACACGAAACCCGAAGAAAAAACTTTCTTCGTGTACGATACGTGTTGCGTATGCCAAGACGAGGAACCTACTATATTTAATATCCCTTCTGGTCACGTATGTCTATGTAAGGATTGTAATATTAAAAACGTGGGGAGAAACGAATGTCCTATTTGCAGAAAGGTAATAACGTATTTTTACGTAATAAAACGATCCTAAATTTTATATAATAGTTTAAAAAAAAAAAACTATTATATAAAAAATGGAAAACGGTTATAGAGCCTTTACAATTAGAGGCCTACATAATATAGCTAAGAATAGGGGTCTTAAAGGATACTCTAGGCTTAGCAAAGAGCAATTAATCGAGGTTTTAAGGGGACAAAGAGCGATATCGGATATTAACTATATAAGAGGGTCGGTTAACGATCTTAGTGCACAAACAATAAGAGGTCTTCACGATATAGCTAAGAATAGGGGTCTTAAAGGATACTCTAGGCTTAGCAAAGAGCAATTAATCGAAGTTTTAAGGGGGCAAAGGCAATTAGTTAATGAACCGAGAAAGCGAGCAATAAGGGAACAAAGACAGCCGGTTAGAAGGCAAACGATAAGGGATCTTCAAAATATAGCTAAGAATAAAGGGCTTAAGGGTTACTCTAGGCTTAGTAAAGAACAATTAAATCAGGTTTTAAGGGGGAAAAGAGCGATATCGGATATTAACTATATAACAGAGCCGGTTAACGATCTTAGTAGACAAACAATAAGAGGTCTTCAAAATATAGCTAAGAATGAAGGTCGCAGAGGATACTCCAGGCTTAGCAAAGAACAATTAATCGAGCGTTTAAAAAGTCAAGAAGCGGAGCATGAAAGAATAACGGTGAAAAAACTTCGTAAGGAAGCTAAGAGTAGGGGTTTAAGGGGATACTCCCGACTTAGAAGAGCCGAGTTGCTTAGGCTCGTAACGGATTTCCGAACGCAAAAACTATAAGTTAAGCTAGTGAAAACCGCTCTTAATGATCAAATTAGAATATGTAAAGGAGAAGCACCTCCATGGAATGGTATTACCCCTTTCAATAATTCGATAACGAGAACTTACGCGATAATGAACGAGTTTTTACTGCTAATGAGAGAACGAATGATAAAAATTTTATCGGATAATCGCGGAAGAAAAGTAAAGATGAATATCGAGGCTTATATGTATTACGTGGATACAAACCCTGTACTAGCGAAACCAGCTCGTTTCCATTCTGATACGAATGAAATTAATTCGAAGGAAACGGATTTATACGAGTTATACGATAGAATGGCGGCAAGGATTAAAGAAAATTTAGAAAAATTCGTAAGTAGAGGTAGCGGTTGGTTAATATGGAATATAAGCAAAATAGTATTGAGTACTTCCGTCTATGATCCTTTAAAAGCCGAAGGTTACATACCTTTACCCGAATGGATTGAGAAGAAGAAAGTAGTTATTAACATGCAGAATAAAGACGATAAATGCTTTCTATGGTGCATTTTGAGATGGTTAAATCCTGTAAACAAGCACGCGTATAGAGTCGATAAGACTTTAAAAGAAAAGGAAAATAGTTTAAAGATGGATGGAATAGAATATCCCGTCTCATTTAAGGATATAGATAAGTTCGAAAAACAAAATCCGGAAATTAGCGTTAATGTCTTCGAGTACACGTCAAAAAAGAAGATTAACCGTATTAGAGCGCCTAAAAAATTAAGTAGTAATCACGTAAACCTACTTTATATCGAGGAAGGAGATGAAAGTCATTACGCTTTAATAAAAAATTTTAGGGGTTTAATGAGAGAACAAATATCAGATATAGGCGGTATCGAATATTGCATGCTTTGTTTAAATCATTTTGGTAGTAAAAAGCTTTTGGAAAAGCATACGAAATATTGTACCGGTTATCAGCCCGTTACTTTAGAAATGCCGGAAAAGGGTAGCGTCATAAATTTTATAAATCATAGTAGAAAACTCACGGTTCCTTTCGTCGTATACGCCGATTTTGAAAGCGTGTTATCACCTATAAGCGTTTGTCAGCCGAATCCCGAAAATAGTTATACGATAAAAACTCAGAAACATACACCTTGCAGTTTCTGTTATATTATAAAATGTTTCGACGATAATGTTTGTGCCCCTATATTAGGAGAATATACCGGAAAAAACGCGGCGGAAAAGTTTACAGAATTTTTAACGAGCGATATAAAAGATATTTACTATAAATACTACCAAAAACATAAGCCTATGAAAATAACGAAACGGGAAGAGGCAAGATACGTACAAGAGGAAATATGCTGGATTTGTAACGATGGGTTTACTGACGAAAAAAATAAAAAGGTAAGAGATCATTGCCATTTTACGGGTAAATATAGAGGCGCCGCCCATAATGAATGTAACCTAAAGGCGAAAACGCCGAACTT
The DNA here is from genome assembly GCA_945859785.2 of Tridacna gigas. Lineage (NCBI taxonomy): Eukaryota > Metazoa > Mollusca > Bivalvia > Cardiida > Cardiidae > Tridacna > Tridacna gigas. Next base: position 17,643,582 of record OX244036.2, read on the forward strand.
TACGCCCGTATATCTGCATAACTTGAGCGGGTACGATGCCCATCTTTTTATTAAAATCCTCGGTAAAACTAAAGGGAAGATTGGTTGCATTCCGAATAACGAAGAAAGATATATTAGCTTTAGCAAGAAGATCGCGGTCGAGAAATATACTGCCCTAGTAAATAAAGTTCCGACGCAAAAATATAAATATCATACCGTTAGATTTCTCGATAGTATGAAATTTATGCAAACTAGTTTAGATACTCTTTCGAGTTATTTAAATGAAAGTCAGTTTAGAACCTTAGCTAAATTCTTTACGAAAGAACAGATACCTTTAGTTAGAAGGAAAGGAGTTTTCCCCTATGAGTACTTAGACTGTTTCGAAAAACTCGAAGAAACGAGTTTACCGCCGAAAGAAGAATTTTATTCCGGCTTGAGCAGAAAACATATTAGTGAAGAAGACTACGCTCACGCGACGAAGGTTTGGGAAACCTTCGGCTCGGAAACTTTTAGGGATTATCTCGAACTTTATAATAAAATAGACGTATTACTTTTAGCCGATGTTTTTGAGAACTTTAGGGATATTTGTCGCGAATACTACGAACTAGATTCCAGTTGGTATTATACCTCTCCGGGGTTAGGTATGGATGCTATGCTAAAGAAAACGGAAATAAATCTCGAACTTTTATCAGACCCGGATATGCTTTTAATGATAGAAAACGGCATTAGAGGCGGTATTAGCATGTGTAGCAAAAGGTATTCTAAAGCTAATAATAAATATATGGATGGCTTATACGATCCGAGTAAACCCTCGAGATATTTTATATATATCGACGCAAATAGTCTTTACCCTTGGGCAATGAGTAAACCCCTTCCTACTCATGGATTCGAATGGGCGACTGAAGAAGAATTAAAAGAATGGAGAAAATATTGTAATATAGAAGGACAAGGTATGTTCTTAGAAGTAGATTTAGATTATCCGCGAGAGTTACATGACGCGCATAATGATTATCCTCTACCACCGGAACATTTAGAGATTAAAAAGGTAAATAAGCTCATACCTTTATATGACAAGGAAAGTTATATCGTACATTACGAAACTTTAAAAACGTATCTCGATTTAGGTTTAAAACTTAAAAAGATACGTCGAGGAATTAAATTTATAGAAAGTCCTTGGATGAAACCATATATCGACTTAAACGTCGAGCTAAGAAAAAAGGCTAATAATAAATTCGAAGAAGAGTTTTTTAAGCTAATGATGAATTCCGTTTTTGGTAAGACTATGGAAAACGTACGGAATAGAGTAGATATACAATTGGTTTCTAACGAAGTCAGTTACCAGTATAGAAAGCTCGTTACTAAACCAAATTATGATCATACCACTGTATTCGATGGGAACTTAGCGGCTGTACATATGAAGAAGACTAATATAAAATATAACAAACCCGTTTACCTAGGGATGAGTATTTTAGATATTAGTAAGACCCATATGTATGACACTTATTATAATTATTTAAAGCGAGGTATGGCGAAGACGTTAGATTATGTTATACAGATACAGATAGTTTTATTCTCGAGATAGGAACCGATGATTTGTATAAAGATATCGAACCAGAAAAGATCGTGGGATTCGATACGAGCAATTATCCCGATGATCATTTTCTAAAAAATAATAGTAATAAAAGGGTAGTCGGAAAGTTTAAAGACGAACTGGGCGGAAAGATTATGACAGAGTTCGTAGGTTTGAGAGCAAAAAATTACGCTTTTAAAACTATAGAAGGCACGGAACTTAAAAGATGTAAAGGAATTAAAAAGTCCGTGGTTGATTGCGACTTGCATTTTGAGCATTATACAGAATGTTTGTTTAGCGGGAAGGATCAGTACAGAACTATGCCTACGCTGAGAAGTTATAAACACGAAATATATACCGAGGAGATAAACAAGAGAGCTTTATCTTATAATGATGATAAAAGATACATAATAGGCGATAGAATAAATACGAGGTCTTTAGGACATTATAGGAACGAGATGGATACGGAAGGATCGCGGGAAAAGCCTCCTTTGAGCAAAGATTGAAAAAATTGGTTAAAGAAAAATATTACTTTAAGAAAATGAATAGCTCGCCTAATAAATTAGAAGAATATAAAAGATTATTTCGATCTATTGAAGAGAATATAATGACGTACGATGATTTACCGGTAAGAAACGAGATTAATGATGAGAAAATCGCGGAAAACGAGAAACGTATTAAGATGCTTAAGAAGGAAAATATATACCGGCTAAAGAAGAATAATAAGATAGGGGGTTTACGCGTTAAAAACGAGCGTTTAGAAAAGGAAAAAGAACCGGCAAACGAGAAAAACCTGCGAGAATTACGAGAGGTTAGAAAGACTATAGATAGATGTTTAGGAATATCGGAGTCTCGGAGAGATTGAGAACATTTTAGCCCCGCGAAATCTAGCCGTCTAGCGGGCCCCCTCGAAGACCGAAGTCTCGGAGAGATTGAGAAGATTTAAAGTACAGGGGGTTATACGCGTTAAGAATCGTAGAGATCGAAAAGATTTTAAAGTTATAGAGGCTAAGGCAGGCAGAGATTAAGCTCGTTAGGCACGCAGAGATTTAACTCGTTAGGCAGGCAGAGATTTAACTCGTTAGGCACGCAGAGATCGAAAAGATTTTAAAGTTATAGAGGCTAAGTCTCGGAGAGATTGAAAATATTTTAGAACCGCGAAATCTAGCCGTCTAGCGGGCCCCCTCGAAGACGGAAGTCTCGTAGAGATTGGGAAGATTTTTATTTCGAGAGGATAAAAAACCCAAATTATGGAAACCCCAAATTATGGAAAACCCAAATTATGGAATTCTGTAATATCATAAATGACCTTGGTTTTTTTTTAAGAATATGACCTTGAACTTAATAATGACCTTGGCCTTTAAGAATATGACCTTGAACTTAATAATGACCTTGGCCTTTAAGAATATGACCTTGAAATTAATATTCTCAGAAGGGTTTAAGGGTTTAAATCCAAAACTGGGCTAGCCCAAATTACTTAAATCCAAAACTGGGCTAGCCCAAATTACTTAAATCCAAAACTGGGCTAGCCCGGGAGGAAATACTACTACTGACAAAGACTCAATCTCACCCGACCAAGACTCAACCCCGAACGTAAGAGTTGCAACATACTTGCAATCAAGACGATCTATATTCGATCTAAACGATATAGTCTGTCCTGGACGCTCAATCCTTGATCATTTCTCGACAGATTCTCGACCGAGCGACGTGAAAATCTTCATAGTCACCCAGATTTGCTCACGACCCAGTACGGGCGTAAATAAAATACAATACGATCTGTAGTCGACGAACAATTTTCACCAGCATTCAAAAGGAAAGAGTGCCAACAGTATAGGTTTAAATGGAAAATAATTTAATTACATTCCTATGAAATTTTCCCCTTTCTTTCCTGGAGCTCTGGTCGAGGCTTTTTGAATAGAATGCTAGTTATACTACGGACCTTTTACAATTCGTGTTGCCCAGCACTGTATGCTCCCACACCATATACTAGGGAGCATATCATTTTACCGATTTCTGTCCGTCTGTCAATGTGTCCGTCTATCTGTAATCTTTTCCGTCAATTTGTATGTTTATGTCTAATTGAAACAACCGATATTGGGTCAGAGGCCTAGAATTGTGAAAATATACATGTAGTTACTTACGGGACGACTATGCACGCGATCAATTCTCGCTCCGAAAAACTGAGCCTCGCTCATCTATTATATAGCCTCGATTGCCCCTCGACCAATGCGACCTATCTTCGATCTTGTACTATCTTTCGGCAATCTATCTGCGATTTTCCAGATCGCACAGGTCGCAGCTTAGTTTTTTGACATTTGTAAAACCCTAGTTTAGATCTTTTTTTGGGAATACCTTCCCTCGACCTTGTGCGACTACAGAAGACCAAGGTGCGTTCAACCGCCGATTACTTGCGATCAGCGGCGATCAAGCCACGTTTTGAGATCGCAACTCAATCTTCAGGGAAGATTTTTCAGTGAAATGGGCCCATTAAAGACTAATCAGTGTCCATAGTATCAACTATATATGATTTCAATACATTTAATAATGTGTACACCGTTTAAGTCTGTTAGTCTGTTCCCTTAAGGACTAATCAGTGTCCAATAGTAGGTAAAAGTTAAACGTCCACCGAATAAGTTTGTACACCGTTTAAGTCTTGCCATTTTCCATTTTTCCGTCAATTTTGGAAAGGTCAAAATTGGCACCGTAGCAATGCGATAAGGGCGGGTTTAAAGGGCTGCCGAATGGGGCGGAGTTTCGGTAAAATGAAAATTAGGGCGTTGCCGTATTATGACTGACATCAGACTTATTCGGTGTACAGACTTATTCGGTGTACATTTAACCTCTACCCACTTCCGGTGTGATGATGAAAGTAAAAAAATAATAACTTCTAGTTGCAATGCAGGCATGTAAAAAGTTTGAAACGATGAATAATTGTACAGTTAACTATCTTGACATAGTATGGTGAAGATGAACATTGTCTCTATTGATTTTAGGAACTGAAGACCAAGACGAAACCAGTAAAACAACCGGTGGAAATCTGACCTGCATACGCATAAAAAAATCATCAGATTGAATTATTACCTTTCCTCTGTTATTGTTTGAAATAGATACAGATTAATGAATCGTTGTCTAAGCTTTTTTCTACATTTCAAAAGTTTATTCATGCCAGTGCGGTGGGAAATACATTAACCAGAGGAGGAAGAAAGGTTTCATGTAAGACAATGTCTTCAGGTGTTGGAACAACAGATTTGAAATCCAATTTGAATAAGACGGGTGATGGTGAAGATGTGCAACATGGCACTGGCATTGTACTACATAACTGTAATACTGGATACTTAATGGGTGCTTTGGGACTGTTTTTACAGTTCCTTCTTGCCTTGTTGGCATTTACATCACTTATAGGTACTTTACTTTTTCAAAATTAACCTCTTACCACACATCCCCAGTTTTAACGACCCAAAGGAAAAGCACTTTTGAAAACATTGTGGGAAACTATGCAGCTAAAATAAACCTTTTTGACATCCTGCCATGTTTTCTACCCGTTTGAAAAAAAACATTTCCCTACTAAGTCTTGTGCAACATTTAGTTTCCCATCTGTAGATCAGTTTATGTTCTAGAAAATGAAAAAAATGAAGGGGGATTTTTCTCCCTCCATCTAAAAAAATAGGGTTTTTTTAAGGTCACCTGAGCACAAAGCGGTCATACTAAAATACGCTCTACGGGGAAAATTCGCCCTACGACGCCCTACAGATAATTTATCGCCCTACGGGTATATGATCTGTATTGGATTCAATTGATTATTTACATCTATCAAAATATACTCTATCTAACATATCCTAAAATATCATGAATTTATTTTGTATAATTTTGGAGATATTTGATCGGCAGTTTTCATACTGATGATGAGTGACAGGTGCTCTTGAAGCCCTACCACTTCATTGCTCGCCCTACTTGTTTTCGGGGAATATTTTCACCAATTAATACTATCTGTAGCTAGAATAATGTTTTCATTAACTTTTTTTTCTTTATTTGTAGTTTATTTCGAGGTTTTACAGATGTTCCAGATGAAAACGTCCAGACAATCAGCGATTCAAAGGGAGATAATTTGATAAACGGAATTTCCTAAAAATAGAGTTACCTTCTGAGATCGATACAATCCTAGTTATAACGCCCTGAAGGAAGAAAGCTGATGAAAACATTGTGGGAAACACAGAAAATACTGGTATCCAGCATTTTCTTCTTTTCCCAGGATGTTTCCTACCCTCTCTTCGAGATCATACCACTTCGCCCATCAACACAGGAAAACCCAGGTTTTTACACGTCTACAGAACTTCCGAGAAGTCTTTTGAAAACATTGTGCGAAAAGGAGAAAGTGCTTGTAATGAGCTATTTCACAAATACCCACTATTCAGTAAACTTTCCCAAATTTTTAACGCCTTCATGTTGTCGTCTGCAAACTCTTTGCATTTGAGACAGTCCAAATGTATCCTCTCTTTCTCAGCCCAGTTGTGGGAAAAGAAGAAAACGCTTGTTTCCTGTATTTTCTGCTGTTCCCACGATGTTTTATAAAGCTTTCTTCCTCAAGCGCGTTATGACTTAGGGATCGTATCGATCTCAGAAGGGATTGATGGATGTTTTGGTAACAGACAAGTTCAGTAAATTGGACTTATAGAGTAAATCGATTGGATGTTTTGGTAACAAGGCAGTAATAATATAGTGCCATGACGTTTTTCACACCCAAGGCTTCCATTTGTGTAAACCTTTTTTCTTTTAATTTGCAATTGCTACTCGTTTTCTGACATAATCATATTTGTTACTTACTTACTCCTTACATGCTGTATACATAAATACCTGAAATAAGTAAATTTTGATCACCATATCTTAGGAGGGGGGAGAGAGAGAGGGGGGCCTTAACAATGCTTTAGTGCATACTTCTTGTGATTCTGAACATGTATACATTTGTGCTCTTCTAAAAAAAAGAAAAAGATATTTGTTCTGTTTTGTTCCTCTTCTTTTTCCACAATGTTTTCAAATCTGGTCTGACGCACAAAAATCGACGTCTGGTGGTTTTAAAGTGCGTTCATCAATACAACACTGCATAAAAAAAATCATATACACACTATGTGAGAGCGAAGGGAGTACTGTATATTGTATATTGACTTGTTTAAAGTCGTTTTCACACCTCCCACTTCCAACAAGATAGAGAAGTTTCCCATAGATCTTAAAGATTTACCTCGGTTTATGAAAAACCTGAAACACCAATGGACAAGAAGAAACTCGCAGATCAGACTGCACACGTAAAAGTTAAGGGGATAGAGCATGTCCAGATTACACACTGTTCATGCAGTTTGAAAAAAAAAAAAAAGTATTTGTCACTATCTATCTCTCGCATTCACTCTCTTCTTTTGCCACAATATTACCTGTGCTTCTGAACTCCATTAAATTATCCTTTATTTTAAATCTAAGAGCCCCGAATAAACTCAACGGTCATTTTCACTCTAGAAATAAAACCCTAATTTTAGCAATGCTGATGTTATTCTTGTTCAGAATGTCTTAAAAAAGTGACAAATGTAGGTCAAAGACCAAACTCTGGTGTAGTCTGATCTCAATCGGCACCAGCCACAATGACAACAAAAGTAATGACGGACGCTCAAAGGTTTAATGGCTGGTTTGAAATTCTGTCAGTAAGAAAATATTTTCACATTGAAATGTTCATGAAACTTTATTTTAAAAGGAGATACAACGGGTTTCAAGTTTAGGATTTGGTATTATCCATTACCTCAACTATGGTTGAAATGATCGAAAATAAGACTAAGTGATTTCCTGTATTAATTTACGTACAGCATGACAGTAGCAACATAATGGAAATATTATGTCTTAAAGTCTGTGGAAAGAAAGAAAGATTGAACGAATCAGACCCAAAACTTTATTTGGCGTGAAAAACGTCACATTGCATTAGGCCTACCATTATACTTTGTTACAGAAACATCCAATCGATTTATATTACAGTCCAATTTACCAAACTCGTCTGTTACCAAAGTGTGTGTCACCCCCCTCAGATGGGTAACTCATCTCTAGGAAATTCTATTTATCAAATTATCTCCCTTTGAATCGCTGCATGTCTGGACGTTTTCGTCTGGAACATCTGTAAAACCTCGAAATAAACTACAAATAAAGAAAAATAATTAGATTAACACATTATTCTAGCTACAGATAGTATTAATTGGTGAAAATATTCCCCGAAAACAAGTAGGGCGAGCAATGAAGTGGTAGGGCTTCAAGAGCACCTGTCACTCATCGTCAGTATGAAAACTATCGATCAAATATCTCCAAAACTATACAAAATAAAGTCATGATATTTTAGGATATGTAAGATAAAGTATATTTTGATAGATGTAAATAATCATTTCAATCCGACACAGTTCATATACCCGTAGGGCGATAAATTATCCGTAGGGCGTCGTAGGGCGAATTTTCCTGTAGGGCGTATTTTAGTATGACCCACACAAAGTGCTCAAGGTGAGCTTTTGTGATTGTGCTGTGTCCAGCGTGCATCGTGTGGTCGTCAACATTTACCTTGTGTGCACTGTAGAGGCCACATTTTCAGCCTGATAGTCATGAAACTTGGTCAGAATGTTTGTATGGATAAATCTCAGACAAGTTGGAAATTAGGTCACGGGTCAAAAAGTAGGTCACCGGCCAGATCTTAGAAAAATCTTGTGTGCACTCTAGAGGCTACATTTTCAGCCTGATAGTCATGAAACTTGGTCAGAATGTTTGTTTGGATAAAATCTCAGACAAGTTCAAAATTGGGTCACATGGGGTCAAAAAGTAGGTCACAGGGCCAAATCTTAGAAAAGGCTTGTGTGCACTCTAGAGGCCACATTTTCAACCTAATACGCATGAAAATTGGTCAGAATGTTTGTCTGGATAAAACCTCAGACAAGTTCAAAATTGGGTCATGTCAGGTCAAAAAGTAGGTCACAGGACCAAATCTTAGAAAAAGCTTGTGTGCACTTTAGAGGCCACATTTTCAGCCTGATAGGCATGACACTTGGTCAGAATGTTTGTCTGGATAAAATCTTGGGCAGGTTTGAAACCAAATAATGCTGGGTCAATAAGTAGATCACAGGGCAAAATCTTAGAAAAAGCTTGTGTGCACTTTGGGGGCTACATTTTCAGCCTGATACTCATGAAACTTGGTCAGAATGTTTGTCTGGATAAAATCTTGGACTAGCTCGAAAGTGGGTCATGTTGGGTCAAAAACTAGGTTACTGGGTCAAATCTTAGAAAAAGCTTGCGTGCACTCTAGAGGCCACATTTTCAGCCTGATACTCATGAAACTTTGTCAAAATGATTGTCTTGATGAAACCTCGGACGAATTTGAAATTGGCTGACATCGGGTCAAAAAGTAGGTCACTGGGCAAAATCTTAGAAAAAACTTGTGTACACTCTAGAGGTCACATTTTCAGCCTGATACTCATGAAACTTGGTTAGAATGTTTGACTTGTTAAAATTTTGGACACATAGAAAATTGGGTCATGTTGAGTCAAAAAGTAGGTCACTGGGCCAAATCATAGAATAATCTTGTGGGCACTCTAGAGGCCACATTTTCAGTTTTGTACTCATGAAACTTGGTCAGAATGTTTGTCTGGTTAATATCTTGGACTAGTTTGGAATTGGGTCATGTCAGGTCAAAAAGTAGGTCAGGGGACCAAATCTTAGAAAAACCTTGTGTGCACTTTAAGGGCCACATTTGAAGCCTTATACTCATGAAAATTGGTCAGATTGTTTGTTTGGATAAAATCTCAGACAAGTTCGATATTGGGTCAGGTCGAGTCAAAAAGTAGGTCACAGGGCCAAATCTTAGAAAAACCTTGTGTGACTCTAGAGGCAACATTTTGAGCCAGATTAGAAATTCAAAAATAGGCTTAACCAGTCAAAAGGTAGATCACTTACACCCGTGCATTTTATATCATCATGACCAGGATCTTTTCAGCCTTATCAATCCTAGATAACCTTACTCAGGTGAGTGCTTAGGGCCAATGGCCCTCTTGTTGAAAGAAGGGGGGGCAAGAATTTTAATGACTAAATGTAGTATGAACCTAAAGGTGTGACTGTCTTCCACTATTTTCTGAAAAAGATATACGTAGCATATATTACTGGTAACCATTATATTCCCCTGTTACCTTCATTCTGAAGGCTTGCTGCGATGTTATTTTTGTGTTTGTTTCCCAGCTCACCTAGCGGAGACACAATAAAAAAGAATAACATTGGAGCAACAGGGTTCAAAATTAGCAGTAGCAAGTAGCAAATTTGCTACCTGAAAAATAAATTTTGCTACCTGGGCACAAAAGCAGTAGCAAAATATTGCTACCTGGTAATGCTGTCTGCTTGGAGTGTTTTGCCAATTTTTAGCTGCACTGGCCAAAGGCCAGCAAGCTTATGCCATGGTCCTGTGCCCCTCAGTATGTGCATCCATGCGTTTTATTTCAAACATCATCTTCTCTGAAACTACCCATCCAATTCTGACCAAACTTCACAGAAATGATCCTGCCATGTTCCTCTTCAGAATTTCTTGAAGAATTTGATGCTTGTTTATGAAAACAATGGTAGCCTGGCAACAAAACTGAAAAATATTGGAAATCTTTGAAAATCTTCTTTTCCCAAACCATAAGGCCTAGGGCTACCAAATTTAGCATGTAGCTTCATCTAGTGGACCTCTACCAATTTCTTCACATTATAGCCAAAATTGGCCCGGCCCCAGGGTCACAAATTTCATATGGGCTTATACAGGGAAAATTTTAAAAATCGTCCTGTCCAAAACCATAAGGCCTAGTGCTACCACCTTTGGCATGTATCTTCATCTAATGGACCTATACCAAGGTTCTTCAAATTTTAGCCCTGGGGCCAGAATTGGCCCCGTCGTGGGGGTCACAAATTTTACATGGGCTTATAAAGGGAAAACTTTAAAAATGTTCTGGTTCTAACACTGTGTTGTATAGTATAAAGGAACAGAGATACAGACTGCAGTGTTTCCATGCACATACATAGTCTGTACAAATTGATTAAAACATGCAAAAAGTATAAAACAAATCAAAATCTTATGTGCAGTGCACATACAGGAAATCATGCTTGCAAAAGCACCTTTTTATTGTTCGATTTCGTTGCCGATTCCTGTATGAGACACTTTCTCTGGGGCTTCAAATGTGTATAAAGGAATCCCAGTATTTCTTAAAATACTTTCTGGTACCCTGTGTCAGTACTATAGAGTTAGAGAATAAGAGACAGGTTCTCACTCTGGATTACTTATAGATGCCGATGTACCAATCTTTGCAGCTAGCATCATTTTGTGTTGTGTCAATAACTGTAAATCAATGTCATACAAACTGAAACTTACAAAACTGTGGAAGAAACTGGCTTCAGCAAAGCCATCTACATCAAATGCTGCAGATGACAATGAAGGAACTAGTATGGTGAAATCTCTGCAGAAAGGTTGGGAGAAAAACTTTCAATCAAGCTGGCTGAACATCTTTTCTTAGCTTCTTGTAAAACCATGCAGTACTGAGTACATTACTGTACACTTGCACCCCCAGTTTTTAGCTCACCTGAGCACAACATGCTCAAGGTGAGCTTTTGTGGTCGTCCAATGTCCGTCGTGCGCCATCAACATTTACCTTGTGGACACCCTAGAGGCCACATTTCTTACTCAATTGACTTGAAAATTGGACAGAATGTTTGTCTTGATGAAATCTCCGATGAGCTCGAATTTGGGTCACCTGGGGTCATAAACTACATCACTAGGTCAAATTAAAGAAATATGAGGGCCATTTGAAAAGTTCTGATAATGGGCACATAACTGTAGGTAGAATTTATTGATTTTTATGAACTATACATGTACCAAAAGCTCAGTTTTTGCTGCACACGAATGTGCTTAATTTGCACGTGCTACGCGAGACGCTACTGTAATTCAGCGCTTTGAATTAGATGGAGTTTTACGCATTGGCGCTTAAAGCGGACGTCGGTGTAAAGATGGCTAAAGAGGAGCAAAGGGTCTATGTGAAAATACGGTCTCTGCTTAACTGTTCGGCGCAAGATATCAAAACCGATCTAGATAAAGTTTATGGAAATGATGCTCTTTCGTATCCTACAATTGCCAGATAGTCAGCTCGTTGTAAAGATGGTAAACAATCTGTTGAAGATGACCCTCGGTCAGGACGTCCATTGACGGCATTTCGTGAAAATGACGTCGCTGCCGTTAGAAATGCAGTTGGAGAGGATGCTTGTTATACTGTTGAAGAGTTGGCTGACATATGTGGCCTTAGTTCGGGGGCAGTTTTTACAATTTTGAAGGAAAAGCTGAAACTCCGGAAAATATGCGCCAGATGGACCCTCCATTTATTGACAGACCACCAGAAGTAGGAGCGCGTAAGAATTGCCACGGAAATACTTGCAGTGTATGAGAACTGTGACGATAGCCGACTGTTTGAAATCGTTACTGGTGATGAAACTTGGGTTTCGTTCTTTGAGCCTGATGAAAAAGAAAATAACAAAAGTTTGGGTAGCGAAAAATGGAGAAAGGCCCCTGATTGCTAGATGTTCTCGAAGTGTCAGGTGCATTTTGTATGCACTATTTTTTTATGTGTGTGGAATGGTGCTTCAGTTCCCTGTCCCAGAACACACCACGGTTACAGGAAAGATGTACGCTGAACGTATTTTGCCTGCCATGGTTAACCACTATTTGGCAGCCCACACGCGAACCGGAGTGCGAGGACTTAAACTTCTCCATTACAACGCCCCCGCCCACAAGTCAGCTGTCGTTACGGACTACTTACAGACATGTGGACTCAATACTTTACCACACCCACCTTACAGCCAAGACCCAGCTCCCTGTGATTTCTGGTTAAATCCCCATATCGAACAGTGCCTCAGAGGTTGCAAGTTTGAGACCCGCACAGCTGTTGGGCGTGCCTTATATCAATGCACTAACACTATCCCTAAATCTGACTATAAAAAAGCATTTTCTGACTGGATCAGACACCTGAAAAAGTGTGTACAAGTCCATGGGAATACTCCGAGGGATTGGAGTAGACAATTTCCATCAGGTAAAAGTTATGTTAGAAGTCCACATGCATTATCAAAACTTTTCAAATGGCCCTCGTACCTTGTGGGCACTCTCAAGGTCACATTTCTTACTCAAATGACCTGAAAATTGGTCAGAATGTTTGTCTTGATGAAATCTCGGATGAGTTCGAATTTGGGTCACCTAGGGTCATAAACTAGGTCACTAGGTCAAATTAAAGAATACCTTGTGGACACTCTAGAGGCCACATTTCTAGCTCAATTGACCGTAAAATTTGTCAGAATGATTGTCTTATTTAAATCTCGCAATAGTTCTGACTTGGGTCACTTGGGATCATAAACTAGGTCACTAGGTCAAATTAAAGAAATAGCTTGTGGACACTCTATTAGGCCACATTTCGTACTCAACCGGCCTGAAAATTGGTCAAAATGTTTGTCTTGATGAAAACTGGGATGAGCTCGAATTTCGGTCAACTGAGGTCATAAACTAGGTCACTGGGTCAAATTAAAGAAATACCTTTTGGGCACTCTAGAGGCCAAATTTCTCGCTCAAATGACCTGAAAATTATTCAAAATGTTTGTCTTGATGAACTCCCGGATGAGTTCAGATTTGGGTCACCTGGGGTCTTAAACTAGGTCACTAGGTCAAATTAAAGAATTACCTTGTGGACACTCTAGAGGCCACATTTTTTGCTCAGTTGACTTTAAAGTTGGTCAGAATGTTTGTCGTAATTAAATCTTGCATGAGTTTGAAATTGGGTCATTTGGGATCATAAAGTAGGTCACTAGGTCAAATTAAAGAAATACCTTGTGGGCACTCTAGAGGCCACATTTCTAACTCAGTTGACCTGAAAATTGGTCAGAATGTTTGTCTTGATGAAATCTTCAATGAGTTCGAATTTGAGTCATCTGGGGTCATAAACTAGGTCACTAGGTCAAATTAAAGAAATACCATGTGGGCACTCTAGAGGCCACATCTTTTGCTCAATTGACTTGAAAATTGGTCAGAATGTTTGTCTTAGTAAAATCTCACATGAGTTTGAAATTGGTTCACTTGGGGTCATAAACTAGGTCACTAGGTCAAATTAAAGAAACACCTTGTGGACACACTAGAGGCCACATTCCTTACACAGTTGACATGAAACATGGCCGGAATGTTTGTCTTGATTAAATCGCGGATGATTTGTAATTTGGGTCACATTGGATCATAAACTAGGGCACTAGGTCAAATTAAAGAAATATCTTGTGGACTCTCTAGAGGCCAGATTTCTTTTTCAATTGACCTGAATTTTGGTCAGAATGTTTGTCTTGGTGAAATCTTGCTTGAGAGCAAATTTGGGTCACCCAGGTCAATAAACTAGGTCACTAGGTCAAATTAAAGAAATACATTTTGGGCACTGTAGAGGTCAACTTTTTCGCTCAGTTGAATTGAAAATTTGTCAGAATGTTTGTCTTAATGAAATCTCGGATAAGTTCAAAATTAGGTCACCTTGGGTCATAAACTAGGTCACTAGGTCAAATAAAAGAAATACCTTGTGGACACTCTAGAGACCACATTTCTTACTCAGTTGACCTTGAAATTGGTCAGGATGTTTGTCTTGATAAACTCTCAGATGAGTTCAAATTTGGGTCACCTAGGGTCATAAACTAGGTCACTAGGTCAAATTAAAGAAATACCTTGTGGGCACTCTAGAGGCCACATTTCTTACTCAATTGACCTGGAAATTGGTCAGAATGTTTGTCTTGATAAAATCTCGGATGAGTTTGAATTTGGGTCACCTAGACTCATAAACTAGGTCACTAGGTCAAATTAAAGAAATACCTTGTGGGCACTATAGAGGCCACATTTCTAAATCAATTGACCTGAAAATGGGTCAGAATGTTTGTTTTGATGGAATCTCGGATGAGTTTGAATTTGGGTCACCTAGGGTCATAAACTAGGTCACGAAGTCTAATTAAAGAAATAGCATGTGGGCACTCTAGAGGCCACATCTTTTGCTCAATCGACTTAAAAATTGGTCAGAATGTTTGTCTTAATTAAATCTTGCATGAGTTTGAAATTGGTTCACTTGGGTCATAAACTAGGTCACTAGGTCAAATTAAAGAAATAATTTGTGGACACTCTAGAGGCCATATTTCTTACTTAATTGATCTGAAAATTGGTCAGAATGTTTGTCTTGATGAAATCTCAGATGAGTTTGAATTACGGCCACCTTGGGTCATAAACTAGGTCACTAGGTCAAATTAAAGAAATACCTTGTGTGCACTCTAGAGGCCACATTATTAGCTCAATTGACTTGAAAATTGGTCAGAATGTTTACCTTAATTAAATCTCGGATGACCATACACTAAGTCACTAGGTCAAAATAATTAAAGAAATACATTTTGGACACTCCAGAGGCCACATTTTCAGCTCAATTGACCTGGCAATTTGTCAGAATGTTTGTCTTAACTCTTTACCAAAAGACAAACTTTTAGACTGGTCCAAATTGAAAGCATTTGCAGAAGACAAAATAAATGGGACTGAAAATTTGAAAATTGTTATGGATAGGGAAGAAAACATGGTGGGAAAAGGAGAAAATGCTGGTTACCAGCATTTTATCCTTTTCCCACCGTGTTTTTAAAAGGCTTCTTCTACAGGGTCGTTAAAACCCATGATTGTGTGGTAAAGGGTTAATAATATCTCAGATGAATTAGGTCATTATGACCCTGGAGTGAAATTTCTCCTATTGACTCAGGTGAGCGATCCAGGGCCATCATGGCCCTCTTGTTACCATGTACCCCTAGTTTTAAGATTTTGCCAGCCCAAGGGGTTGCAAAAAAAAATCCCTTGCTGAAAAAGGCATGGGAACACTGACAGAATCTCTATAACCAACACAGATAACCATTTAAAAGATTGAGAAAAACAAGAATAAAAAACGTACCACTTTTAACACAATATACTTATATATACGAGAAGTGTTCAAATATGAATGCATCTAGAATGTTACATTGTTCAATATTGCGAAACACATGGAAATGAAGGTAATCGGGTAGATATACTTGTTAGCTTTAAATTGGTACCACATTCATGAAAATCTGTTAACTTTAGCTGTGTTTATAGCTCGCTATACATTGTCTACTCATATATTATACTAATACAAAAAAGGTTGGTAGAAGATCAGAGTATGTGATTGAAATACAGTCTTATATTTAGAATCCGTGTCTCCTTGGCATAGGATTTAAAGACATTTTTTATGAAATATTTTCTGTTTATGGACAAAATGAAATGTCTTTTTCATCAGTTATTTGTTGGTTTAATAAATTCAAATGTGGGTTAATTTTGACTGAAGGTGCAACCAAGGTGCTCATCGGCCTAAAACAGCAACGTCTACAAAGATGGTTGATAAAGTGAAAGAAATAATTAATACCGATGCAAGATACACCACTAGGCAAATAGCTAGTTTTGTTGGCATTTCATTAGGAACAGCTCATGCCATTCTCGAATGTGATTTGAAAATGAGAAAGATCTGTGCCAGATGGATTCCCCAACTGCTTCCAGATGAGCAGAAAAAGGCTCATGTGCAATGCGCTGAACTGTTGCTTAAATAGTATCCAAATTACAATGCAGTCTTTTGCAAATGTCATCACTGGTGATGAAACATGAGTTCATTTTTATGAGTCAAAACAAAAAACCCCAAAACAAGATTTGGGCTACAAAGTCTGGCAAAAGACCATGCATTGCAAAAAGGACCATCAGTCCATTTTCCTAAAAACTCGGGGTCCCGCCATTCAGGTTGCTGTGCCTAAAGGCAAATCTGGTAATACAAGAAGAAAGTTCTTCGAAAACTGAAGAAATACTTGCGAAACGAAGGCCCGCAACAGGCTTGGCCATGTCAGATTGCTGCATGACAACGTGTCATTGTAGAAGGCGTCTATAGTGCAAGACTTTCTGAAGCAGGAAAAAGTCGTTGTGCTCCCTCACCCTCCATATTCACCTGACCTTGACTCTTATGACTTCTTTTTCTTTCCAAAGCCAAAAAAAGATACCTTTCAGGTCGAATATTGGTTCAGCGCAAACACTGCGGTTGTGCAATATTCCAGTGTCTTCATAGTATACCTAAAAAAGACTATGAAAATGCCTCCAGAGACTGGATCTGGAGACTGAAACTTTGTATATCTGTTGGAGATGAATACTTTGAGGGAACAAAATAAAGATTTCGGTCAAACCAATGAAGAATCAAATTTTAGGTACTTAGATGCATTAATAGTTGAACATTCCTCGTAAATTTTATGTGACAAACTGCCAGCTGTAGACTTGGGTCCATTACTACTGGTAATTGAAGTCAGCAATGCTGATATAGTGAAGAGTTTAAAACTGAACCCTTAAGAGTTCAAAGTACAGTAAAGAGACATATTCAACCAATAAGAAATACCAAGTTTCATGTACTACAGCTTCAAAGCTTTTTCAGTCAGAATAGCTAGCAAAACATCAGGATTGATTAAAGATGAAATTGATGTGTGGTCTAATCTTGATGTACACTGTCCACGGAAGCAACTGAAGTTGTATTTGACACTTTCAGAGTTAGGAACTTAATCTTTCAATTATAATTTCAGACATTTTCTTTTTTTTCTAATTTCAGTAAAAAGGTATTGTGAGCCACGGTACGAAAGAAGACCATGGAAAATATGGTATGTCAACAATAAATGTTTCTCAGTCATGAAATTTTATATACTCTGGACTGTTGACACTGATTCAAGTATGCGAATCCATTTCTGTGCTAAATAACAAGTAATTGAATTTGCCAATTTGGGTCAGTTTTAGCTCAATGTTCAGCTGTTTTGTTGAAATTTCATGTCTCTTTAAATAGACAATGGTGTTGGTTTAAGATTGGGGCCTGTATTCAGTAACCATTCTAAGAACATTCCCAGTCTTATTCTCCAGAATTTTCTAAATGCAAAAGTAACGTTTAGCCAATCAGAAGATGTGTTACTTTCAAATTTAGTAAATCTTGAAGAATGAGACAAAGACTGTTCTTAAGAATGGTTGGTGAATACGGACCCAGACTGCTCATTCTTTTCTGTCTGTTCTTGAACTATGCTATATGGTAAAATCACAAATTGTGATTTTAAGCATTTTAAGGGTAAAGAAAACATCAAAGGAGAACTATTTCACCAGGATTTCATTTAGTCTAGATCTGTATCTAAAGATGGTTTGCAGGTATGATAACTTTCAAATTGGGTGAAATCACACCATAAATATATCCGACAGGTTTACAGTGTCAGACCAGAACATGTGGAGATTTTACATTACTAAGTGTGTGATCAGTCAACCGTTTAGTTTGATTGACAACAGGACTTGGTCAACTGAACGTATCAAAAGTAAGAGAAGGTCCTTCAACATTTGTCTATTTATGTCATTACACCCTGGTACAAAGTTGCAGCAGAAAGCTTTTACACCTTTCTTGTGAAATACTGTACAAAAGGAAAATTATTGCTTGGCTTAAGCAATTTCTTTTGTTGTCACATTGATTTCATAAGTCATGTGCTGCAAGATGAAGAAAACATGCTCATCATTAAGTCTATAAGACGACAAAATTTTAGATTTGTACAAATTGAAAGCATTTGCAGACATCAAATTAAACATAGCTGTGTATCAAAGGGATAGAAAAAAATTGGGGAAAGGGTGAAAACATCGATTATGATGTTTTCAAAGGCCTTGTGCCCTAGGTGAGTAGGATTGTTTGGTGAAGGGTTAAAAGGATGAAAATACATGCAAGTACAGAGTTACAAACACCTATTTTTAAATCAGGTTGTTTATGTTTGTGTTTCTTGCAGGTTTTTCGACACATCTAAACAGGCGCTAGGTGCTGCTGTAATCCACTTTGCCAATGTTTTTCTTGCTGATGTCTTTCAAGGTGATCCATGTACCTGGTAAGGGTTAGGTTCTACCCATTACCTAATAATCCTGTGTTTTAATGACCCTGATTTTGAAAACATTGTGGAAAACAGTAGAAACTCATGGTAACCAGAATTTTCTCCTCTTCCCACAATGTTTTCCATCCAGTCAGAGGTACTAATTTTGAACTGGTTGTCTTGAGATACTCTAGATTTGGAGTAGTCTAAATTTGTCATTTGGTAAAGGTTTAAAACTTGATATATTACATATATTGTCAAACAACTCAGTCATTTTGCCACAACATTTTCCAAAGTAACCTACTTCAAGACAAAAAAAATGTGCTGGTATTGAGTAAAGGCTCAAAAGTAGCCAAGTGTAAACAATTCTGTGTGTAAAAAAATGTAAATTTTTGTTTATATTAATTAAAAGTATGGCCATTATCATGGGTATGGAGATCTAAAAATTCCAGTTTTAATATACAACCTATTATATATATATAGCCAATACACACTGCTCAAAATAATTAAAGGAGCTCTTGCTTTTTCTGAAGACATTAATACAGAGGTTTGACAGGAAAATTTTAATGACATTCAATAATAGCTTATTAAAGTCTTCATCAATTAAGCATTATTTGAAGAATCTCAATTGCCAGTTAGTCCAGAACTGCTGGAAAATCAGAACAATGGCAGTTTTTGGCACTTCATACAGAAGGTGTCTAGTATCCTATCTGGGTGATTTGCCTCAATGGCTTGCATGCTTTCCATGAGAACAGAGAGACATACCGTATAATGGGTTATAAGGGGTCCATATTTGCTCACTACCGGTGATATAAGGCAAAATAAAGAACATGACAGACTTCTGTAGCCTAAAACTGATAACACTACGTCGTTTGCGAATAAAAATCACATGCAAGTAAAATTTAATTGTGTAATATCCTATGTGTTTGAACTCCTGTAGGCCCACCTGGGTAGCTCAGTGGTTAGCGTATCTGACTCATGACCTGGTGGTTGTGAGTTTGATACCTGGTTGAGGCAAACTTTCTTTCTGGCGATTTTTCGCCTCTCACTTCTGATGCATGTGAGAAAAAGTAGTCAGTGGCTTTGGGAAGAAAGTTGTGTCAGTACCAGTGTGAGAAAGCCAGGAAACCCATGGGTGTGTCACTGACCACCATGATATGACCTGAGCTGTTAAAATGGCATTAAACTTCAATACAAACAAACAAACAGACAAAATTGAACTCTGTAATTAACAATGTAATTATCTGATATATGCCTAACATACAAGTAAAGTGCTAATTATCACCAATCAACATAATTACACCTAATCAACGTCAACTAAGACACTGGTTACCAGTTATACTTGAAGTCATTAATTATGAGACGCAAAACTGGGTACCAGCATTAAAATGTCAGGCATCCCTGTATGGTAGGGCTTGCGCCATCCATTTTTAGCTCACCTGAGCACAAAGTGCTCAAGGTCAGCTTTTGTGATCGCCCAATGTCCGTCGTCCGTCGTCCACAATTTCTTTAAACATCTTCTCCTCCTAAACCACTGGGCCGATCTTGATGAAACTTGGCAGGGATGTTCCTCAGGTGAAGCTCTACCAAAGTTGTTCAAGAGATTGAATTCCACCCATAACTCTGGTTGCCATGGCAACCAAAAGGAAAAAAAGAGCAAAATCTTTAAAAATCTTCTTCTCTGAAACTAGAAGGCGTAGAGCTTTGATATTTGGTATGTAGCATCTCCTAGTGGACCTCTACCAAATTTGTTCATATGCTGACCCTGGGGTCAAAACTGGTCCCGCCCCGGGGGTCACAATTTCAAACATAGGAACAAAGAAGGAAAACTTTAAAATTCTTCTTCTCTGAAACTAGAAGGCGTGGAGCTTTGATATTTGGCATGTAGTATCTCCTAGTGGACCTCTACCAAGTTTGTTCACATGATGTCCCTGGGGTCAAAACTGGCCCCGCCCCGAGGGTCACAAGTTTCGAACATAGGAACAAAGAAGGAAAACTTTAAAATTCTTCTTCTCTGAAACTGGAAGGCGTGGAGCTTTGATATTTGGCATGTAGCATCTCCTAGTGGACCTCTACCAAGTTTGTTCATATGACGCCCCTGGGGTCAAAACTGGCCCTGCCCCGGGGGTCACAAGTTTCAAACATAGGAACAAAGAAGGAAAACTTTAAAATTCTTCTTCTCTGAAAGTGGAAGGCGTGGAGCTTTGATATTTGGCATGTAGCATCTCCTAGTAGACTTCTACCAAGTTTGTTCATATGACACCCCTGGGGTCAAAACTGGCCCCACCGCGGGGGTCACAAGTTTCGAACATAGGAACAAAGAATGAAAAATTTAAAATTCTTCTTCTCCGAAACTGGAAGGCGTAGAGCTTTGATATTTGGCAGGTAGCATCTCCTAGTGGACCGCTACCAAGTTTGTTCATATGATGTCCCTGGGGTCAAAACTGGCCCTGCCTCGGGGGTCACAAGTTTCAAACATAGGAACAAAGAAGGAAAACTTTAAAATTCTTCTTCTCTGAAACTGGAAGGCGTGGAGCTTTGATATTTGGCATGTGGCATCTCCTAGTGGACCTCTACCAAGTTTGTTCATATGATGTCCCTGGGGTCAAAACTGGCCCTGCCCCGGGGGTCACAAATTTCGAACATAGGAACAAAGAATGAAAACTTTAAAATTCTTCTCTGAAACTGGAAGGCATGGAGCTTTGATATTTGGCAGGTAGCATCTCCTAGTGGACCTCTACCAAGTTTGTTCATATGATGTCCCTGGGGTCAAAACTGGCCCCGCCTCGGGGGTCACAAGTTTCAAACATAGGAACAAAGAATGAAAACTTTAAAATTCTTCTTCTCTGAAACTGGAAGGCGTAGAGCTTTGATATTTCTCCTTTTCCCACAGTGTTTTCAAAAGACTTGTACTGCAAACCCGTGAAAACCAGGGCTTGTTTGGGAAAGGGTTAAGACAAACATTCTGACCAATGGTCAGGTCAGTTGAGCTGAAAATGTGGCCTCTGGAGTGTCCAAAATGTATTTCTTCAATTTGACCTAGTGACCTAGTTTATGACCCTATGTGACCATATTTTAAACTCATCCAAAATATCAAGACAAACTTGTTAACAAAGGTTTAGGTGAATTGGGCAAGAATTACCGCCTCTAGAGTGTCCACAAGGTATTTCTGTAATTTGACTTAGTAACCTAGATTATCACCCTATGTGATCCAATTTCAAACCCATTCAAGATATCATCAAGCCAAACATGCTGACAAATTTTCAGGTCAGTTGAGCAAAAATTGTGGCCTCTAGAATGCCCACAATACATTTCTTGAATTTGACCTAATGACCTAGTTTATGACCCTATGAGAACCAATTTCTGACTGATCCGAGATATCATCAAGTAAAACGTGTAAACCAATTTTCAGGTCAGTTTAGCTAGAATTGTGGCCTCTTAGAGTGCCCACAAGGTATTTCTTCAATGTGACCCAGTGACATTGTTTTTGGCCCTGTGTGACCCAATTTTGAACTCATCCGAGATATCACAAAGACAAACACGCCGGCCAATTTTCAGGTCATTTGAGCAAGAATTGTGGCCGCTAGAGTGCCCACAAGATATTTCTTTAAATTTGACCTGGTGACCTAGTTTATGACCCTATGTGACTCAATGTTGAACTCGCCCAAGATTTTATGAAGACAAGCATGCTGATCAATTTTCAGGTCAGTTGAGTAATAATTGTAGCCTCTAGAGCGACCAAAAGGAATTTTTTGTAAGTTGATCTAGTGAGACCTAATTTATGACCCTAGGTGACCCAAATTCAATCTCATCCAAAATTTCATAAAGACACACATTCTGACCAATTTTCAGGTCAATTGAGTAAGAAATGTGGCCTCTAGAGTGTCCACAACGTATTTCTTTAATTTGACCTAGTGACCTAGTTTATGACCCAAGTTATCCCAAATTTGATCTCATTTGAGATTTTATTAAGACAAAGATTCTGACCAATTTTCAAGTCAATTGAGCACAGAATGTGGCCTCTAGAGTGCCTAAAAGGTATTTCTTTAATTTGACCTAGTGACCTATTTTATGACCCTAGGTGACCCAAATTCGAACTCATCCGAGATTTCATCAAGACAAATATTCTGACTAATTTTCAGGTCAATTGAGTACAAAATGTGGCCTCTAGAGTGTCCACAAGGTATTTCTTTAATTTGACTTAGTGACCTAGTTTATGACCCCAGGTAACCCAATTTCAAAGCCATCCAAGATTTCATCAAGACAAACATTTTGACCAATTTTCAGGTCAATTGAGTATGAAATGTGGCCTCTAGATTGCCCTCGACATATTTCTTTAATTTGACCCAGTGACCTAGTTTATTACCCCAGGTGACCCAAATTCAAACTCATCCGAGATATAATCAGGAAAACATTCTGACTAATTTTCAGGTCAGCTGAGTAAGAAATGTGGCCTGTAGAGTGTCCACAAGGTATTTCTTTGAGTTGACCTAGAGACCTAGTCTATGACCCCAGGTGACCTGATTTCAAACTTATTCAAGATTTAAGTAAGATAAGCATTCTGACCAATTTTCAAGTCAATTGAGCAGAAAATGTGGCCTCTAGAGTGTCCACAAGGCATTTCTTTAATTAGACCTAGTGACCTAGTTTATCACCCTAGGTGACCCAAATTTTAACTCCTCCAGGATTTCATCAAGACAAACATTCTGACTCATTTTCAGGTCAATTGAGTAAGGAATGTGGCCTCTAGAGTGTCCACAAGGTATTTCTTTAATTTGACCTAGTGACCTAGTTTATGACTCCAGGTGACCCAATTTCAAACTCATCCAAGATTTCATTAAGGCAAACATTCTGACCAATTTTCAAGTCAATTGAGCAAAAAATGTGGTCTCTAGAGTGCCCACAAGGTATTTCTTTAATTTTACCCAGTGACCTAGTTTATGACCCCAGGTGACTCAAATTCGAACTCATCCAAGATTTCATCAAGACAAATATTCTGACTAATTTTCAGGTCAACTGAGTACAAAATGTGGTCTCTATAATAGAGTGCCAACAAGGTATTTCTTTTATTTGACCTAGTGACCTAGCTTATGACCCCAGGTGGCCCAAATACAAACTCATCCGAGGTTTCATTAAGACAAACATTCTGACCAATTTTCAGGTCAATTGAGTAAGAAATATGGCCTCTAGAGTGTCCACAAGGTATTTCTTTAATTTGACCTAGTGACCTAGTTTATGTCCCCAGGCAACCCAAATTCAAAATCATGCGAGATTTTATCAAGACAAACATTCTGATAAATTTTCAGGTCAATTGAGTAAGAAATGTGGCCTCTAGAGTGTCCACAAGGTATTTCTTTAATTTGACCTGGTGATCTAGTTTATGACCCAAGGTGACCTAAATTCAAACTCATCCAAAATTTCATCAAGACAAAAAGACAAAACATTCTGACCAACTTTCAGGTCAATTGAGCAAAAAACGTGGCATCTAGAGTGTCCACAAGGTATTTCTTTAATTTGACCTAGTTTATGACCCCAGGTGACCCACATTCAAACTCATCCAAGAGTTCATCAAGACAAATATTCTGACCAATTTTCAGGTCAACTGAGTAAAAAATGTGGCCTCTAGAGTGCCCTCAAGGTATTTCTTTAATTTGACCTAGTGACCCAAGGTGACCCAAATTTGAACTCATCCAGGATTTTATCATAACAAACATTCTGACCAATTTTCAGGTCAGTTGAGCAAGAAATGTGGCCTCTAGTGTGTCCAAAAGGTATTTCTTTAATTTGACCTAGTGACCTAGTTTATGACCCAAGTTATCCCAAATTTGATCTCATCTGAGATTTTGTTAAGACAAAGATTCTGACCAATTTTCAAGTCAATTGAGCACAGAATGTGGCCTCTAGAGTGCCTAAAAGGTATTTCTTTAATTTGACCTAGTGACCTATTTTATGACCCTAGGTGACCCAAATTCAAACTCCTCCGAGATTTCATCAAGACAAATATTCTGACTAATTTTCAGGTCAATTGAGTACAAAATGTGGCCTCTAGAGTGTCCACAAGGTATTTCTTTGATTTGACTTAGTGACCTAGTTTATGACCCCAGGTAACCCAATTTCAAGGCCATCCAAGATTTCATCAAAACAAACATTTTGACCAATTTTCAGGTCAATTGAGTATGAAATGTGGCCTCTAGATTGCCCTCGACATATTTCTTTAATTTGACCCAGTGACCTAGTTTATTACCCCAGGTGACCCAAATTCAAACTCATCCCAGATTTCATCAGGAAAACATTCTGACTAATTTTCAAGTCAACTGAGTAAGAAATGTGGCCTGTAGAGTGTCCACAAGGTATTTCTTTGAGTTGACCTAGAGACCTAGTCTATGACCCCAGGTGACCTGATTTCAAACTTATTCAAGATTTAAGTAAGATAAGCATTCTGACCAATTTTCAAGTCAATTGAGTAGAAAATGTGACCTCTAGAGTGTCCACAAGGCATTTCTTTAATTAGACCTAGTGACCTAGTTTATTGCCCTAGGTGACCCAAATTTTAACTCCTCCAGGATTTCATCAAGACAAACATTCTGACTCATTTTCAGGTCAATTGAGTAAGGAATGTGGCCTCTAGAGTGTCCACAAGGTATTTCTTTAATTTGACCTAGTGACCTAGTTTATGACTCCAGGTGACCCAATTTCAAACTCATCCAAGATTTCATTAAGGCAAACATTCTGACCAATTTTCAAGTCAATTGAGCAAAAAATGTGGTCTCTAGAGTGCCCACAAGGTATTTCTTTAATTTTACCCAGCGACCTAGTTTATGACCCCAGGTGACTCAAATTCGAACTCATCCAAGATTTCATCAAGACAAATATTCTGACTAATTTTCAGGTCAACTGAGTACAAAATGTGGTCTCTATAATAGAGTGCCAACAAGGTATTTCTTTAATTTGACCTAGTGACCTAGCTTATGACCCCAGGTGGCCCAAATACAAACTCATCCGAGGTTTCATTAAGACAAACATTCTGACCAATTTTCAGGTCAATTGAGTAAGAAATATGGCCTCTAGAGTGTCCACAAGGTATTTCTTTAATTTGACCTAGTGACCTAGTTTATGTCCCCAGGCAACCCAAATTCAAAATCATGCGAGATTTTATCAAGACAAACATTCTGACCAATTTTCAGGTCAATTGAGTAAGAAATGTGGCCTCTAGAGTGTCCACAAGGTATTTCTTTAATTTGACCTGGTGATCTAGTTTATGACCCAAGGTGACCTAAATTCAAACTCATCCAAGATTTCATCAAGACAAAACATTCTGACCAACTTTCAGGTCAATTGAGCAAAAAACGTGGCATCTAGAGTGTCCACAAGGTATTTCTTTAATTTGACCTAGTTTATGACCCCAGGTGACCCACATTCAAACTCATCCGAGAGTTCATCAAGACAAATATTCTGACCAATTTTCAGGTCAACTGAGTAAAAATTGTGGCCTCTAGAGTGCCCTCAAGGTATTTCTTTAATTTGACCTAGTGACCCAAGGTGACCCAAATTTGAACTCATCCAGGATTTTATCATAACAAACATTCTGACCAATTTTCAGGTCAGTTGAGCAAGAAATGTGGCCTCTAGTGTGTCCAAAAGGTATTTCTTTAATTTGACCTAGTGACCTAGTTTATGACCCAAGTTATCCCAAATTTGATCTCATCTGAGATTTTGTTAAGACAAAGATTCTGACCAATTTTCAAGTCAGTTGAGCACAGAATGTGGCCTCTAGAGTGCCTAAAAGGTATTTCTGTAATTTGACCTAGTGACCTATTTTATGACCCTAGGTGACCCAAATTCGAACTCATTCGAGATTTCATCAAGACAAACATTCTAACCAATTTTCAGGTCAATTGAGCAAGAAATGTGGCCTCCAGAGTGTCCACAAGGTATTTCTTTAATTTGACCTAGTGACCTATTTAATGACCCCAGGTGACCCAAATACAAACTCATCTGCGATTTCATCAAGACAAACATTCTGACCAATTTTCAGGTCAACTGACGAATCACAGTACCTTACCCAGCACTTCGTGCTCAGTTGAGCTAACAAATAGGCCTAACCATTGTCTGTGGCTTGTGATAAACAACATAAAGATGAAGTTTCATAACATTTTGACCTGTAGTTAAAGAGATATTAATCCATAAATGAAAATATATGTGAAGCCCCCTTTTTCCATGACACGACACTTAATCAAAAAACTAAAATAATGATATTGGTGGAATATCATAAGGAACACTCGTATGAAGTTTTACAAATTTTTGTCCAGGATTTTGAGTTGAAGATACATATATATTGATCCTTAGCAGAAAAATACATGAAGCCCCTTTTTCCTATGAGACCATATTTGATATCAAAAAGGCAAAAAAACCAATATATATCGGCGGACATCATTAGGAACACCTGTATGAATTTCTATTAGTTTTTGTCAAGGATTTTAGAAGATATCTGTCCTGAAAGACGGACAAACAGATGGTCATTGGTCCATGATGAAATTAAATATTTAGCCCCCTTTTTTCATGACATGGCATTTCATGAAATGAAAACAAATAACTATTGTCTGTGACTTGTAATAAACAATATAAAGATGAAGTTTCATGACATTTTGTCCTGTAGTTAAAGAGATATTTGTCCACAATCAAAGCCCCCTTTTTCCATGACACGGCAATAAAAAAAAACGAAACTTTTTCATAGAGGTCCATTTCACAGTCCTACATGCAAAATATGAAAGCTCTAGGTCTTATGATTTGAGGACAGGTTTTAAAAACATTTCCTAATTTATCTTTAAGTAAAATTTGGCAAATATAGCAATTTTTCTAATTCAACGGAAGATAACTCCAGTTGTTCTGGTCCTATTAGATCTACAATCAAACTCATTTGAGATCTTACGGTCATATATATTTTGACCAAGTTTGGTGCTGATTGGTTTATATTTGTAGATGCTAGAGTGTAAACAAAGTCAAATGTAGCAATTTTTTTAATTCAAGGGCAAGTAACTCCAGTCATTCTGGTCCGATTAGACACATAATAGAACTCATCCGAGATCTTATGGTCATATATATTTAGACCAAGTTTAGTGCTGATTGGTTTATATTTGTAGATGCTAGAGTGTAAACAAAGTCAAATATAGCAATTTTTCTAATTCAAGGGCAAATAACACCAGTCGTTCTGGTCCGATTAGACCCATAATCGAATTCATCCGAGATCTTATGGTCATATATATTTTGACCAAGTTTGGTGCTGATTGGTTAATATTTGTAGATGCTAGAGTGTAAACAAAAAAATGTGGACGGATGGACAACGACGGACGGTGAGTGATCGCAATAGCTCATCCTGAGCACTTCGTGCTCAGGTTAGCTAAAAATATGTGGGGATCCCGTGCTCTCGCACTCTAGGTGCAACACTGCTTTTGAAATAAAACACCTGTAGAATTGGATCTTTTTAATGCAGAACCGTATTGTAACATAGACAAGGTAAATGTGTAAATTGATAAAATGACAGTTTTTGTTTCTTCGAAGGTGATAATTGATGTAACTACCAGCATGGCTGATTTTTTGCATATTTATTGCTTTTATGATGATTTTCATTTCTTAAATGTGACCAAATAACTCTTCTGGTATATTCAAAATGGGGTTTGTTTTCACCTCGGCCCTTGTTGCTACATGACCACAGAAAATGCCTGGATGTCTGATGTTGTCTAAACCCATATTGAAATATGTAAACGATCCCTATCAAAGTGTGAGTAGTAACTAGTATATTTGTTGTTCTGCCAGTGACTGGAGCTTTTAACAACCCTACTTACACAAATTGTCAGATTATCTATAGTTGCTTTACTTTTAAAAGATGTGAATAGAATATACTTGTATTTTATACATATGATTGTTTGAATTTGACCACTATTGGGCCTTTAACCTTTTACCAAACAATCCTGTGTTCAACAACCCTCAAGAAGTCCTTTAAAAAGTTTGTGGTAACCAGCGTTTTCTCATTTTCCCATGTTTTCTTCCATACCAAAGAAGTTAAGCCCATTTATACTATATTCAAACTTGTCGCCTGCAGCTGCTTCCAATTTGGAAGAGTCTAAAAGTTGTCATTTTGGGAAATGTTTATTAAGAGTAGAATTTTTTACATTTACTGTATTGTCATGTATTTGTCGTTTCAGGTATATTGTCAGTTTTCTTCTAGATTCAACAGTAGGGATTTTGGTTATTTATATTGGACTTAAAGTTGCTCAGGTGATTGTCAGGGCCTATAAGATGGAAACCCTCTACTTTGGAGAATATGGTAAAGTGTTTACCTATTTACTTTGTTACTGTCTGTGCTGTGTGGGTAACTATGTACAGGGTACAAATATGTACCATTTAAAGTAATAATATGGGTATTAAAAAGGGCTTAAAATATATTTCTTTATTTACTTTGGCTCAGATGTTGGACTTTGTCCTTGAATGGGTTGAAAACATTGTGGGAAAAGGAGAAAATGCCGTTACCAACATTTTCTCCATATTTCACAATGGTTTCAAAAGTCTCTTTCCTCAAGGTCATGAAAACAATGAATTGTTTGATAAAGGGTTAAGCCAGATTGTGGACATTGAAATGAGGGTTTAAGGAGGAGTTACAGGACCCATTGTTCTCCCAGTGTTTCTAGGCCGCGGGATAGCAGGAATCCAACACTTTTGTAAATAATCCTCCAAATTTTCTGACACCCTGCTGGACAAGGCCCACATGATTAAAAATCACATCATGGATTACCCATGGTACTTTGATTACATTACTATCAATCATTGAATTGAATAACTAGCCTATAACCTATAAACACTGGTTAGAAATATTATCAGTTGCATTGGACATTAGAAAAGTTGAGTGATTTTCATGACAAAAGAATATCAAATCTATCAGAGTTGACTGGTTCCCTGCTTTGTGATCAATTTGAAAACCAGCTCACTTGTAAGCGACATATTTGAAATGCTGTCTCCAAATATCAGATAGCTAAAAACAGTTGCAACCTGAAGAGAAGAATGTCACATTGAGAATCATTTCAAGATATTTTTAACTTGAAATAGATAATTTATGCTGTATTATATTTATAATTATTTGTTTTGAGCTTTTTTTGTGAAAGCTGTTTGATGTCTGACAGATTTTTTAATGCCTTAGTGAAGCTGGAAAATAAACACACCTTTTCCATTGCCCACAGTAATGGTATGACAACAACATTTCCATCTTAGTTATATACATTGCCTTATGGGCCCCCATGTGGGGGGTAAAACCCCCACCTTTTTCTTATACTGGATAAAACACTGATCTCCTTCCAGTGTAGTATTCTAAGCCCTCTTGTAATTGATTTCTTGCTCCACTGGCCAAAGGACGGCAAGTTTATACCCGATGTCCGTCCCTCCATGCATGTGTGTGCGTCCATGCATACACTTTTATTTCAAAAATATGCTTCTCTTAAACAGCCCTTCCAATTTTGATAAAACTTAATAGCAATGATCCTGCCATGGCCTACTTCAAAATTTCTTTAACCCTTTCCCAAACAAGCCCTGGTTTTCACGTGTCTGCAGTACAAGTCTTTTGAAAACACTGTGGGAAAAGGAGAAATTGCTCGTAACGAGCAATTTCTCCTTTTCCCACAGTGTTTTCTACCCTTTTTGAGACCTTTCTGCCATTTTCATCAAATTTAAAATTGTCTTCTGCAAACTCATTCAATTTGGACCCGTCAAAAATTTGTCGTCTGGGAAAGGGTTAAAGAATTTGATTCCTTGGTTTGATTTGTATTGGAGTTTA
Organism: Tridacna gigas; assembly: GCA_945859785.2. NCBI lineage: Eukaryota > Metazoa > Mollusca > Bivalvia > Cardiida > Cardiidae > Tridacna > Tridacna gigas. The sequence continues at coordinate 17,673,929 of OX244036.2, forward strand.
ACGCCATTTTAACAGCTCAGGTCATATCATGGTGGTCAGCGATGCACCCATGTGTTTCCTGGCTTTCTCACACCAGTACTGACACAACTTTCTTTCCAAAGCCACTGACTACTTTCCTCACATGCATCAGAGGTGAGAGGTGAAACATCGCCAGAAAGAAAGTTTGCCTCAACTGGGTATCAAACTCGCAACCACCAGGTCACGAGTCAGATACATTAACCACTGAGCTACCCAGGCGGGCAATTTGATTCCATTGAAAACTGTGTTGCCATGGCAACAAAACTGAAAAATGTTGAAATTCTTTCAAAAAAAATCTTCTTGTCCGAATCCGTAAGGCCTAGGGCTACCAAATTTTATGTGTAGCTTCATCTAATAGACCTGTACCAAAATTCTGGGGGACACAAATTTTACATGGGCTTATACAGTCGAATATCCATACCTCGAAGTTCAGGGGACTACCGCAAAAAGTTCGAGGTATAGAAAGTTCGACTCGCAGAGATTCTTCAGATGAGTGTGTCAGGTACCGGAAGTAGGTAACCGAAGCATACTTCGTTCACAGGCCGTACATTTTGTTCCCTCTAATAGTTAATTGATCGTTGTTTTGAAAATTAAAGAGTAAAGGATGCATACTGTTTATTTTCTTTCATTAACATGTTTTTCTTTCATTCTGTTTGTAAGAACGATACTGAAATTGTGAAATTAAAAAAAGCATTTCGTCAGCCGACGTTGCTGGCTATCTCCCGAAAATACAAATATCTTATGCGGATAGTACTTTATATAGAAAAATAGAGCAATTCAATCCAGACTTTAAATTTACTTCGACGTATAGAGAACTTCGAGGAGTAGATGTTCGAGCAATGGACATTCGACTGTATTGTGAAAACTGAAAATCCTTTTGTTCATTTACCCTAAAGCCTAGGGCTATTAAATTTGGCTTGTAGCTTCATCTCGTGGACCTGTATCAAGATTTTTGAAACTGTAGACCTTTGGTTAACATGTTTGACAAAGGCTTACGGAGTGAAAACTATAGAAATCTTCTTGTAGTGCATGAAGTGAATATGACTTTAGCTAATATGTTCTGCGCGAAGTTGGAATTGGGACCATTCTAGAATGGTCCTGCACAAAGTAGGAATTCCCACTTTGTTGCGCAATTCTAGAATTGTATCAGTACATTTCTAGAATTGCGCAAGGGATTTTATGGATAAACCACATAGGTAGAGTCTCTGCACAAAGCGGGAATGCCTGGGACAAAGTTGGAATTTTTACTTGATTTAAACAGAGAAAGAATGATCTTGTTCTCTTTTGTATCATTTTTCACCCTTCATCATATGTTTCAATATTTATGTTTCTGTGTCATTTTGAATGGATGGATTTCAAAGTAATTTGGTATAATTGTTCTTCTTTACCATTAGACATTCCATTTGAATCATTTATTTGGGTAGATCCAAGATCAAGGTCCCACTTGAAGGTCAAATGATAAAACTGTCATAAATAGCTTCTTTAAGCCATAATTTCTCTATTTATGGATGCATTCAAAGATAATTTGGCAAAACCATTCTCCTATACCGGCAGAAGTGCCCTTTAAAATATTTGTTCAGGTAGGTTCAAGGTCAAGGTCATCCTTAAAGGTCAAATGGTAAAATGGTCATACATAGAGCTTGTATGAGCTACAACTTCTACATTTATCAATAGCTTAAAAAATAAATTTTATACAAGTTTTCTTCTTAAGAGTCATTTGAATCATTTGTTCAGGTAGGGTCAAGGTCACAATTGAAGGTCAAGTGATAAAATTGTGATTAATGGAATATGTCTGAGCCATGAAATATGCATTTTAGATGGATTTCAAAATTATTGGACCTGATTATTCTCCTTCATGAGTAGATGTGCCATTTAAAATAGTTGATCATATAGGTCCAAGGTCAAGGTCACACTTTAAGGTCAAATGATAGTTATCCTTAATAGATCTTGTCCAAGCCATAACTTCTACATAGATGTATGGATTTCAAAATTTGCACAGTTGTTCTCCTTTATGAGTAGATGTGCCATTTCTAAATTTGTTCAGGTAGGCCCATGGTCAAGTTCACTCTTGGTGGTCAAATGATAAAATTTTTTAGTTTTTCTACTTAATGAGAAGTAAGTGTCTCTCTGAATTATTCACTTCAGTGGTTTCAAGGTCAAGGTCATATTTGAAGGTCATAAATTTAGCTTCTTGTTCATAAATAGGAAATATTCCTATCCTCATGCAAATTTGAAAATAAAGGGTCTGAAATAAGATAGATGTACATTGAGTGATTAGTTACTTTTTTCCATGTGCAGCTTATTAGTTTCTTTACTAACTCCAACATGGTTGGCTCAACATGTGTTGCCCATGTTACCTTCTAGTACTGTATTGTTCTAGCATTTTAGATGACCAAAATGCTGTTACACATATCAGTGCTACACAGTAGTGCTATATTTGCTGTTCTTATGACAATTTTCCTGTTTACAGGTAGTCCAGCACAGTGTAATGCGTGGGTGGGGCAGTGTGGACTGTATATCCTTGTGATGATTCTGGAGAAACTTCTGATGACTGGCCTTATACAGTTTGAATTCTGGGATAAAGTGAGAATATTTGCAAATTGTTGTGTTTTTAGTTTCGATACTCTTTGCTTAAAATTGCATGACAATGTGTTTGATAAGATAATTAATTTCATGACACTGTTATGGCATCAACAAATCCATACACAAGTATGCTGGAATATAGTGCATAGATCAATAGATAGAATTAAGAAAAGTAGACTGTAAAAGCCATTTGCCTTGGCATTTTGTCGAAATTCCACCATTTTTCCTTGCAGTTTATCAATACAAAAACCACATGAATCCCTGTGTAAAAACAAATGCAGCAATTTTATTGTATGCTCTTGCTTGAAATTTTGTGATTAATTAACTTGAAAAGAATAGTCAAGCTAGATGGCAATACCAATTATACCATTATGAAAAATCAAGAATTCTTTCTATATATAAAGTGTTACAATAATGTAGAAGCCATGTTCTGCAAAATACATCATTTAAAAAGTATCTTTTTATGTCAGCCTGTGCAGTTTGCTCAGTTGGACATGGATGGAAACTTTTTGCTCTTTGTAAATTTTCTGCATGTGATAGGACCATACTACCTCCAGATAGAGTCAATTGTTGGACAAAATGGATTTTATGGAACCATAATCATGTGATGATTTGCATGGTATAATGCATGGAGGAGATGCATTAAACCCCTTTCTGGCAGAGCATGGCTCATATATGTAGATCAAGAATCTGAAAAACCTGACTATTTTTAGCTCACCTAAGCATGAAGTGCTCACAAAGTGCTCAAGGTGAGCTTTTGTGATCCTGTTGTGTCCGACAGTGGGCGTCAGTCGTGCATCGTCAACTTTCACCTTGTGTACGCTCTAGGGGCCACATTTTCAGTCCAATACTCATGAAACTTGGTCAGAATGTCTGTCTCAATGATATCTCAGACGAGTCTGAAAATGGGTCATGTCGTGTCAAAAACCAGGTCACTAGATTGAATCTTAGAAAAACCTTGCATATACTCTAGAGGCCACACTTGCAGTCCAATACTCTTGAAAATTGGTCAGAATGTTTGTCTTGTTGGTATCTGGGACAAGAAAAAAAAAATAGGTCATGTCAGGTCAAATAGTAGGTCACTGAGCCAAATCATAGAAAAACCTTGGGTACACTCTTGAAGCCACATTTTCAGACCAATACTCTTGAACTTTGGTCAGAATGTGTGTCTTGATAATATCTTGAATGAGTTTGAAAATTGGTTATGTGGGGTCAAAAACTAGGTTGATGAGTCAAATCTTTGATAGACCTTGTGCATGGTCTAGAAGCCACATTAATTTTTACAGTCCAATATTCATGAAACTTGGTCAGAATGTTTGTCTGGATGATATTACAGACATGTTTGAAAATGGTTCATGTCGGGATAAAAACTAGGTCACTAGGTCAAGTCTTATAATACCTTGTGTACACTCTAGAGGCCACATTTTCACATTTATGAAAGTTAGTCAGAATGTTTGTCTTGATGATTTCTCGGACAAGTTAAAAAATAGGTCATGTTAGGTCAAAAAGTAGGTCACTGGATAAAATCTTAAAAAATCTTGTGTATGCTGTATAGGCCACATTTTCAGTCCAAAACTCTTGAAAAATGTTCAGAATGTTTTGTCATGATGATATCTTGGACAAGGTTGAAAATGAGTGATGTCTGGTCAAAACTAGATCACTTAGTCAAATCTTTAGAAGAACCTTGTGTAGGCTCTAGAGAACTAATTTTCTGTCCCATACTTACGAAACATTTTCATAGGAAGACTTTTTAGAGACTGAAGAGGCCATATTTTCAGTCTGACATTCATAAAAGGTGGTCAGAACTTTTGTCTTAAAAGATATCTCAGGTGAGTTCTAAAATAGTTCATATTTGGACAAAAACTAGGTCACTAGGTCAGATTTTTGAAAAACCTTGTGAACTATCTGGAAGCCACATTTTCAGTCCAATACTTGTGAAACTTGGTCAGAATGTTTGTCTTGATGATGATGATGATGATGATGATATCTTGGATGAGTCTGAAAATGGGTCACTTGGGGTTAGAAAACAAGGTCACTAGGTCAAATCTTAGAAAAACTTTGAATTCACTCTGGAGGCCATATTTTCTGTTTAATACTCATACAAAAAGGTCAAAAAGTTTGTCTTGATTATCTAGGATGAGTGTGAAATGGGTCACATGGGGTAAAAATAGGTAAAAGGGTCAAATCTTTGAAAAACCCTTTGTACACGCTAGAGGCCATAATTACAGTCCAATAATTATGAAAGTTTGTCAGAATGTTTGTCTTGATGATATCTTGGTTGAGTTTGAAAATTGGTCGTGTCGGGTGAAAAACAAGGTCACTAGGTCAAATTATAGAAAAACCTTGTCTACACTCTAAAGGCTACTATTTTAGTCCAATACATATGAAAATTGGTCGGAATATTTGTCTTGATATTATCTGAAACAAGTTGGAAAATGGGCTGTGTTTGGGTGAAAAATAGGTCACTGAGACAAATTCTATAAAAAGCTTGTGTACACTATAAAAAGCTTGTGCACACTCTAGAGTTCACATTTTCAGTCCAATACTCATCAAAGTTTGTTAAAATGTTTGTCATAATATCTTGGAAGAGATTGGAAATAGGTCATGTCTGGTCAAAAGGCTCAGGTGAGGGACTTCAGGGCCATCATGGCCCTCTTGTTTGTTTCAGGTTAGAGAATTATTGATGTCTGTATTTAAAGATCCACAGTTAGAACTTGTTATAGTGATGTTTGTGATACCCTTAGTTGTAAATGTAAGTATTGTTCTTTCTCATAACCCTTTACCAGCAATCCCATGTTTTAGTGACCCTGATAAGGAAATCCTTTGAAGGAATAGTGGGAAAAGGAAGAAATGCTGGTAAGCAGCAGTTTCTTCTCTTCACACTCTTTTTTCTACCATTTAACCCTTTACCACACAATCCCGAGTTTTAACGACCTGAGGAAGAGGCCTTTTGAAAACAATGTGGGAAAAGGAGAAAATGCTGGTAACCAGCATTCTCTCCATTTCCAACAATGTTTTCTGCCCTTTCAAAGACAGAAAAAATCAATTAAACAGCATTTAATTTGTCGTCTGCAAATTCTTTCAGTTTGGTCAAGTCCAAAGTTTCGTCGTTAGGTAAAGAGTTAAAAGAAAGAAATCATCTTTCAAGCTTGACCAAACTTGTCATCTGCAAATGCTTTCAACTTGATAGAGTGCAACATATTGCTGTTTGGTAAACGGTCGACTCTATAGTAGGTGACAGAATTTTTAGACTTGTCTAAATTGACCTTTCTGCACACGCAAGTTTGGCACACCCAACTTAGTAACATGGTATTTTGGTCACTGCATAGAGAAAGAGCGTTTATTTCTGTTTTATTCTAGCTTACGTTTTGCTCAGTTTGAACCACCCAAAGTTTTCTTCCCAACTTTCTTATTAATTCAAACTAAATCAGCAACGTAACAAGAAAAAATATGTTGAATAATGTCATATTTATAAAAAATCAAGAAGTAAAAATAGCGCAAATATGCTTGTAATTCTGTGTTCCGTCTCACAACTGTGAGTAGATTGGTGTCAGCAACATCTACAATTAGTAATAGGGGAAAGGGGCATAAGTTTTTAAGACATTTTGTGAGTATGTAACATGTCAGTTTGACAGTAAACAATATAAGAAAAGGACTTACAATTTACCCTGTTACCACACAATCCTGTGCTTTAAATAACGACCTTGAAGGAGGAGACTTTTGAAAGCTTTTCTCTTTTTCCCAAGATGTTTTCTACCCTTTTAAGACAAATCTCATTATAGGAGCAAGGTTTAATTTGTTGACAGCAAATGTTTTCAAAATAGAAGAATCAAATGTTCTGTTGTCTGGTAGAGATTTATATGTACTTAACACCTGTATTACCTGTTTGAGTGGAAATCAATAAGTTTTATTGTGAGTGATCAATTAACTCTTTACCAAACAATCCCAGGTTTTCATGACCCTGGAAAAGAAGGCTTTTGAAAACATTGTGGGAAAAGGAGAAAATGCTGGTAACCAGCATTTTCTCCTTTTCACACAATGTTTTCTACCTATCATGGACAAATTTTGTCATTTGGGCCACTTTTTATTTGTCGTCTGCAAATGTTTTCAATTTGGACCACTCTAAAATTTTGTTGTTTGGTAAAGACTTAAGAAAGTGTTTTGTCGTAATTTTAACAGATGTATGTTGTAGAAACTTTTAAATTGGGGGAATGTTTTGTCACTTGAGGTGATTTTAAGGATTATACTGATTTTGGATGGATGTGCATTTATCAGTTATGCGACAATCATGGGGAAAACAAACAAACTATTGAACCAGGTCAAAGTGCAATTAACAAAAACACAGTAATTGTCTGTACGAAACAGTAATGAAATATGAATGCTCCCTAAAGTATTACAACAAGAATCAAAGAATATCTGATTTTTGCAATGTCAGCTCATTTATGAAACAGGATGCCATGTGGCTGTCAATAAAAAATACTTATTCCTGTTGCTTGTTTCGTACAGCAATTACGACTGTCTATGAGTAATGCTTGGAATTTGAAAGATGTTTGTTGAGTTAGATATCAATAGGTAGATTTCAATAGGTAGTTTAACAATAAACTTTGGCATGATCGTTCTTTCTTTTCCGAAAGATTTTAAAAAAAAGAAAAGAAAGAAAACTGCTTTTCTGTTGTTTGGTAGAAAGGCTGGTTTTTAGGAATCCTGGTTAAATCTACTGGCAGCATTTATGTGGATATAGGTGTTGGAATGGATGAATTTAGTTTTCGGTTCAGAGTATATTATGTGACAATTACCTTACCATATGATTCTTATCTGCAACTTTAATCCATTTTGAAATGATTTATCTATAATCCAATCTTCTTTAGTTTAAAGGAAAAGAAAAAAAAAATGTATTGTCTGTCAATAGAAAAGACTCTAACTTTGTCTGACCGTTCTGTTTATGTGACACACTATACTGCATTTTGATTGGCTGATATGACCTGTCAATCAAAATTGGCAGAAATGTCAATTTAGATTGTTGCTAAACTCGGAACCATACTTTTTTTTTTAGGCATTTATTTTTTGGGTTGTTGACAATTTTCTGAAGAAGAGATCGAAGAATTCAAAGACAATTTATGTGAATAACGGTGATCATTCTGTGAAATATAATAGACAAGAAGATGTAGCAAGGCTATATAACCGCATAGAGAGAGCTGAAGATGGAGACTCGGACATTATACTTACTGATGAGGATGGGGATTTTCGCCACAGAAGGGCAGATGGAACAGAGCGTTTGATCACCTGATTTTTACTATGTTGGCTAGATAAACACAAAACTTTGTGATGGCTATTGTATAAAGTATGCAATAAAAGATAACTCTTGACCAAATGGTTGCATATTTCTCTGATACTGTGGAAAAAGGCTTTTAAAAACATCTTTGGAAAAGACTGACATTAATGTTGCACACTTGCAAGAATGCTGGTATGAGTATTTTCTCCTTTACCATGATGATTTCAACTCTTTCAAAGACAGATGCAATAACTTTTCATTAATTGAGCCACATTGGATTTGTTATCTGCAAGTGCTTTCAGTTTGGCCTTGTGAAATTATTTTGTCATCTGGAAAAGACATTAAAATAAGTATTATAGATAAATGGTATGTTTGAAGTTAGGATGAAGTCTCTACTAGTCGACAAAGTTTTAGACCCTTCCATATTGACAACAACCATTTCAGTGTGGCACAAGCGATGGGATCTGCTTTTGAAAGAGTAGAGCACATTGTTGGCAAGTAGAAAATGCTGATTACCTGCATTTTCTCTGTTTCCAACAATATTTTAAAAGGCGTCTTCCTCAGGGTCATTGAAGCAAAATATTGTTTTATAAAAGGCTGTGTTAAAGACAAAGCCTGCTTCAGCTTGCCTCTGTTGGTGTGTCCTCCACATCACATGTTATATCTTCCCTAAATTGGCATGCAATCTATAATTTCTGAATTTATAACAATTATTGGAATATTTAAGACTAAGTGTTCTATAGTAGGGATCAAAGTTTGATATGAGCCATGATCTGTGAAAAAGGGGTTTAGTGCATCTCGTGTTCCATTACACCAAGCAAAGCATCACACAGCTATGGACCCATAAAATTCATTATGCCTAAGGTCCAGCTGAATCATGAAGTAAACTGGTCCTTTGACATGCAGAAAATTGACCAGTAGCAAAATTTTTTGATCAAGATATCCTGTGTGGTCTAAGCAGGCTGACCTGGGTCAATATCTTTTGCTAACACATTAAACCCCTTTTCACAGAGCATGGCTCATATCCATTTATATCAGCTTAATATCTTCAGCACTGAAGTATTCAGCACAAATTAAGTATTTAGTGGTGAGTTATTCAAATGAAATAATTGTATGAACACAAAAAGTATATGATCAATACAGGTTATTGTATCCCTAAGCCTTGCTTTTTTTGATACAGACATTCAGTGCATATGCATATGCTCTTTACCACACAATCCCGACTTTTAACGACCCCAAGATAGAAGCCTTTTGAAAACATTGTGGGAAAAGAAGAAAATGCTGGTAACCAGCATTTTCTTCTTTTCCCACAATGTTTTCTACCCTTTAAGAGACAACTTTCATGTTTCAGCTACATTTGAATTGTCGTCTGCAAATGCTTTCAGTTTGGACTAGTCTACATTTTTGTCATGTAGTAAAGGGTTAAATGAAAATGTACACCTACTGTTTAATTTCACCAGAAAGCTTGATGGTCATGCTTGCGTCATCTTAAAAACAAATTGTGTTGAAATGAAGACATGTCATATCTTGTCTGAATATCAACAAAATAATAAGATCTCCAAAACTGCAGGTCTACACATTAGGACATGAGAAATAAAACAAAAGTGGAGAATATTTTTCAAAGAGGACAATAATTATTATTTGTATTCCAACTTTTTAGCTCACCTGAGCACAAAGTACTCAAGTTGAGCTTTTGTGATCATGCTGTGTCAATCGTGTGTCATCTGTTGTCCAGGCGTCAACGTTTACCTTTTGTGCACTCTAGAGGCCACATTTTCAGTCAAATACTTATGAAACTTGGTCATAATATTTGTCTTGATAATATCTTGAACAAGTTCAAAATTGGGCCATGTAGGGTCATAAAGTAGGTCACCAGATCAAAATTCAGCAAACCTTGTGTGCTTTCTAGAGGCCACATTTTTAGTCCAATACTCATGAAACTTTGTCAGAATGTCAAAATTGGGTCATGCCAGGTTAAAAAGTAGGTCACCAGATCAAATTTTAGAGAAACTTTGTGTGCACTCTAGAGGCCACATTTGTTGTCTAATGCTTATGAAACTTGGTCAGAATTCTTGTCTGGTTGATGTCTAGGACAATTTGAAAACTGGGTCGTGTTGGGTCAGAAAGTAAGTCAATGGGACAGTTTTTTTTTTTTTTTTTTTTGTATTAGAGTTTAACGCCATTTTAACTGCTCAGGTCATATCATGGTGATTAGTGATGCACCCTGGCTTCCTCACATGCATCATAGGGTGAAAAGCAAAGAATCGCCGGAAAGAAAGTTTGCCTCAACCGGGTATCAAACTCGCAACCACCAGGTCACGAGTCAGATATGCTAACCACTGAGCTACCCGGGCGGCCGACAAATCTTAGAAAAACCTTGTGTGCACTCTAGAGGCCACAATTTCAACCTGATACTCATGAAAATTGTCGAAGAATGTTTGTCTTGATGATATATTGATTGGGCAAGTTTGAAATTGGGGTACATTTGGTCAAAGTAGGTTACTGGGCCAAATCTTAGAAAAACCTTATGTGCACCGTAGAGGTCACATTTTCAGCCTGATTCTCTTAAAATCTGGTCAGAATGTTTGTCTTGATGAATCCTTGGACAAGTTCGAATTGGGTTACATTGGGTCAAAAAGTAGGTCACTGGGCCATATCTTAGATAAGCCTTTTGTGCACCATAGAGGGCGCATTTTCAGCCTGATGCTCATGAAACTTGGACGGAATATTTGTCTTAATGATATCTTGGACAAGTTTGAAACTGGGTCATGTTGGGTCAAAAAGTAGGTCACTGGGACAAATCTTAGAACAACCTTGTGTGTGCACTCTAGAGGCCACATTTTCAGCAGGAAACTCATGAAAATTGGTCAGAATGTTTGTCTTGATGATATCTCTGACAACCATGAAATTGGGTCATGCTGGGTCAGAAAGTAGGTCACTTTGCCAAATTTTAAAAAAAAATCTTAAGAGGCAAGATTTTCATCCCAGTACCCATGAAACTTGGTAAGAATGTTTGTCTTGATGAAATCTAGCAAAAGTTCAACATTTGGTCATGTCAGTCATTGGACCAAATCTTAGAAAAAAACTTGTTAGTACTCTAGAGGCCACGTTTTCAGACCAATTCTAATGAAAATTGGTTAGAATCTTTGTCTTGATGATATACATGTATTGGACAAGTTCAAAATTTGTTTACATTTGGTCAAAAGGTAGGTCACTGGGCCAAATCTTAGAAAAACCTTATGTGCACTGTAGAGGTCACTTTTTCAGCCTGATACTCTTAAAATGTGGTAAGAATGTTTGTCTTGATAATATCTTAGACAAGTTTGAATTGGGTTACATTGGGCCGAAAAGTAGGTCACTGGGCCATATCTTAGATAAACATTTTGTGCACCGTAGAGGGAGCATTTTCAGCCTGATGCTCATGAAACTTGGACAGAATATTTATCTTGATGATATCTTGGACAAGTTTGAAACTTGGTCATGTTGGGTCAAAAGGTAGGTCACTGGGACAAATCCTAGAAAAACCTTGTGTGCACTCTAGAGGCCACATTTTCAGCCAGAAACTCATTAGAATTAGTCGGAATGTTTGTCTTGATGATATCTCTGACAAGCGTGAAATTGGGTCATGCCGGGTCAAAAAGTAGGTCACTTGGCCAAATTAAAAAAAAAAACTTAAATGTACCCTAGAGGCAAGATTTTAATCCCAATACCCCTGAAACTTGGTGAGAATGTTTGTCTTGAGGAAATCTAGCACAAGTTCAATGTTGGGTCATGTCAGATCAAAAAAGTGGTCATTTGGCCAAATCTTAAAAAAAAAACTTGTGAGCATTTTCACACCTGTTCTAATGAAAATTGGTCAGAATGTTTGTGTTGGTGATATAGCAGACATGTTCAAAATTGGGTCATGTTGGGTCAAAAAGTAGGTCACTGGGACAAATCTTAGAAAAAAAATCTTGTGTGCAATCTGGAGGCCACATTTTTTGCTGGAAACTCATGAAATACTATCAGAATGTTTGTCTTTATGATATCTCTGATAAGTTAAAAAATAGGTCAAGTAGGTCAAAAAGTAGGTCAGGAATACCCATTTATTTTACATCATTTCAACCAGCTGTTCAGCTATAGCAGTCCTAGATGACTTTACTCAGGTGAGGGCTTTAGGGCCAGTGCCCCTCTTGTTTATGAGATATTTTCTGCAGAGATGTAGAAAAGAAGTGATTGTTTGTTACTCTTATCCCAATATTGTTTTCAAAACTGCCTGGAAGTTAAAAGTGCAATTCCCATTGTATACTTTAAACCTTTACTAAACAGTCTTGTGTTTTAGCGACCCTGATGAAGAAGACATTTGAACAAATTGTTGAAGAGGGAAAAAATGCAATTTTCCTTTTCCCACAATCTTTTTTGTTCTGTTAAAAATGAATGCCATCATTTGAGACACATTTAATCTGTTGTCTGCAAATTCTTCATCAATGGACAAGCCCAATTTTGATTGTTTGGTACAGAGTTGGAAGTTACAAATATTCTGTTGCTTTTAGGCAAGTGATTTGTGACAAAAATTCTTCTTGTATGCTCATTTTTGAATAAATAGATCTAGTCTACATGAAGTTAGATTGTTCAAAGCCTAAGTTTTGCATTGTATGTTTGCAGTATTAATATCAGTAGACCTCATGTAAGAAGTGGCAAAAGTGGGTTAAATGCATCTTCATAATACTTTATACCAAGCAAGTCATTACATGACATGGATCCATTTTGCCTGAAACTGACTGAATCCGGATTGGTCCTTTGACATGCAGAAAAATTGGCAAAAAGTTTTAATCAAGGTCAGCCTGGCCAGGCTGACATCTGTCTATACTTTTCACAGATGCATTAAACCCCCTTTTTACAGAAGTTGACTCATATGAAAATATGTATAGAAAGGGGTGCCGACATAATAGATACAATTTGTGTTTATGAATTTCTCTTTGCAAACCCCATGTGTCAAGTCATTCTAGGTTCTCTTGAATGATTTTCTCAAACAAATCATTTTTATTTGCAAACATGAATTCGTGTAAATCAATTGTTTTTTTACAAACAGCGTCTTGCATCTATCAGCAGACCAGCTTTGGAAACAATGTGACAAAACTTTATATCCCCAGCCTAGAACTAGTTTAGCCCCATTACAAACATGAATAAGTGAGCTGTCACCATGATATTACTGAAATGAATTGAAGAGAGTGATCATGTATAGCTTTTAAAGATGATCGCTACAGTTTCATAATTTTTTTTAAAACATTCAGAATTTCACAAAACTTGGTATGGTGAAAGTATATCATCTGATCTACGAAAATATGAGATAAAAACAAGGGGTCACCAGCTTACGAAAAATTCTACAAAGATTTCTTTTAGTACACCCTGCATTCCAGCAGTTCAGAAGGAAATTTCACCTACTAAGTCTAGATATAATTTTAGCTCACCTGAGTACAAAGTGCTTAGGATAAGCTGTTGTGATCACTCACCGTCCGTCATCGTCCGTCCGTCGTCTGTCCGTTCACATTTTTAGCTCCACTGGCCGAAGGCCAGCGAGCTATTGTCATGGCGTTGTGTCCGTCATGCGTCTGGCCGTCCGTCCGTTCGTCCGTGCGCGCGTCCATAAACTTTTTCTTTAAAAAACTTCTCCTCAGAAACTATTGACTGGATTTTTACCAAATTTCACAGGAATGTTCCTTTGGTGGTCCTCTTTCAAATTCCTTCAAATAATTGTGTTCCATGAAGAATTCTGGTTGCCATGGCAACCAAAGTAAAAAACCTTTAAAAATCTTCTCCTCCCAAACCGCTATTTGGATAGCATTATTTTTTTGCAGGAATGTTCCTTAGATACAGGTTTACAGAATTCCTTTTAAAAAAAATGATCTGTCAAAAAACATGGCTTTTATGGGAGACTCATTTTCCTTTTATGGTATAAAGTAAAATCTTTGAAAAATTTCTTCTCTAAAACTATTCATTGGATTTCATTGTTGTTTTGCAGGTAAGTTCCTATGGTGGTTGTCTGCCAAATTGTTTCTGTGGTGGTTGTATACCAAATTCCTTTTAAAAAAATGATACACCTAAAAACACATTTTTTTATAGACAAGGCTTATATTTCAAAAAAATGTTCTTCTCCAAAACTATTTATTGTGTTAGTTTTATCGACTAACAAAGAAAAAGGAAGAAAATTGGATTGACTTGACCTAGTCAGGGCTGTCCTATTTAAGCCCACACATTTTCCTTTGTATTAAGATCACAATTTACTCCAATGATATGCTATTAGCTAGTACTAGTATTAAAATATCACTGGCCATAAATAAGATAAAAGCTTGAGCACCTTTCACAACTTGAGCTTTTCAATTTTGCCTTATTACTAAGCCTGAGTAACCATGCCAAGATAAAAAAGAAAAAGTATTTTAATAACAAAACCCCCATGTTGTAGGTACTTTATAGTCCTTTTGATATAGAACAAGAGAACCTCTGCACTTTTATTAGTTCTGGTAAAGGTTTGTTGACCTACTAATGAGTAAATGCAGAGTGGACAGAAGGGGTGTAAATCCTGGTGGCCTAGTACAAAGTGGGACAGGGCTTTACATTTGTGATAAGGCATTAATGTTATCCAGTCAAACTGATCCCGCAACTTCAGTACACCAGAATTAATCTTTGCCCTGGAGTAGGATATTTGATTTATGTAAATGTATTTGTAGACCATTTTGTGTTGTTTGCCACAGAAGACATTCTAACTGTGACTGTGAAAAGTTGGTTATTAGGGTTTAGGTGTTCATTGTATGCCAGCATATTTCATTCTATCTGGTGTATTGATGTAAGTTGATCTATATTGCTATAACATTCATTCATTTGCCCTCCTAGCTGTTCTTTTAGATTACCCCTTTACCACACAATCACAACTTTTAACGACCCTGAGAAAGACATATTTTCTATATTTTGATGTTTCCCCACCCAAAATGGTTTGTGAAAGGACCTGTTGCAGACAACATATCTTCAAATTAGTAAGACATATATAAAAAAGGATAGAAATTATTGTGGGAAACTAAGAAAATGCTGGTTACCATTTTTTTCTTCTTTTCTCACAAGGTTTTTTCCATACCTTTTTTCTTCAGTGAGCTAAAATGCAGGATTGAATGGTAATTGTTAAAAACTTCTTTTCGCCATTATAGAAATATCAGGCCTGTGGAGCGATACAGGCGCTCAAGCGCCTCTAGTTTTGTTTACACTCTAGCATCTACAAATATTAACCAATCAGCACCACACTTGGTCAAAATGTATATGACCATAAGATCTCGGATGAGTTCGATTATGGGTCTAATCGGACCAGAACGATGAGTTATTTGCCCTTGAATTAGAAAAATTGCTATATTTGACTTTGTTTACACTCTAGCATCTACAAATAGTAACCAATCAGCACCAAACTTGGTCAAAATGTATATGAGCATAAGATCTCAGATGAGTTCGATTATGGGTCTAATCGGACCAGAACGACTGGAGTTATTTGCCCTTGAATTAGAAAAATTGCTATATTTGACTTTGTTTACAGTCTAGCATGTACAAATATTAACCAATCAGCACTAAACTTGGTCTAAATATATATGACCATAAGATCTCGGATGAGTTCGATTATGTGTCTAATCGGACCAGAACGACTGGAGTTATTTGCCCTTGAATTTAAAAAATTGCTACATTTGACTTTGTTTACACTCTAGCATCTACAAATTCAAACCAATCAGCACCAAACATGGTCAAAATATATATGACCTTAAGATCTCAAATGAGTTTGATTGTAGGGCTAATAGGACCAGTTATTGCTGTGTCATGGAAAAAGGGGGCTTGACATATATTTTCATTGTGGACCAATATCTCTTTAACTACAGGACAAAATGTCATGAAAATTCATCTTTTTATTGTTTATTGCAAGCCACAGACAATAGTTATTTGTTTTTATTTCATGAAATGTCATGTCATGAAAAAAGGGGGCTAAATGTTTAATTTCGTCATGGACCAATGACCATCTGTTTGTCCATCTTTCAGGACAGATATCTTCTAAAATCCTTGACAAAAACTAATAGAAATTCATGCAGGTGTTCCTAATGATGTCCGCTGATATTTATTGGTTTTTAGCTCACCTGAGCACAACGTGCTGAAGGGGAGCTTTTAGGATCACCCGGTGTCTGTCGTCCGTCGTTCGTCGTGCGTTGTGCGTCGTCAACAATTCTTTAAACATCATCTCCTCTTAAACCACTGGGCCAATTTGGACCAAACTTGACAGGAATGTTCCTTGGGAGGTCCTCTTTAAAAATTGTTCACAAAATTTGATTCCATCAAAAACTCTGGTTGCCACAGCAACGAAATGGAATTTTCTAAGAAATTTTTTAAAAATCTTCTCCTCTGAAACCGCATGTCAGATTTTGAAATAATTTCACAGGTATGTTCCTTGGGTGACCCTTTTCAAAAATTGTTCGCGAAATTTTGATCTGTTGAAAAACATGGCTCTGGTGAATGGGGGCTACTTTGCACTATACGGATATGAAGAAATTCTTAAAAATTCTTCTCTAAAACAGCTGGTCAGATTTTAAAGTAATTTCACAGAGATGTTCCTTGGGTGACCCTTTTCAAAAATTGTTCACGAAATTTTGATCCGTCAAGAAACATGGCTCTGACCCTTTTCAAAAAGTGTTTGCGAAATTTTGATCCGTCAAGTAACATGGCTCTGGTGAATGGGGGCTACTTGCACTATACGGAAATGAAGAAATTCTTAAGGATTCTTCTTCTCTAAAACCAATGGTCAGATTTTAAAATAATTTCACAGAGATGTTCCTTGGGTGACCCTTTTTTAAAAATTGTTCACAAAATTATGATCCGTCAAGAAACATGGCTCTGGTGACTGGGGGCTACTTGCACTATACGGCCATGAAGAAATTCTTAAAAATTCTTCTTCTCTGAAACCGCTGGTCAGATTTTGAAATTATTTCACAGAAATGTTCATTTGGTTACCCTTTTCAAAACTTGTTTGCGAAATTTTGATCCGTTGAGAAACATGGCTCTGATGGGGGGGGCTACTTGCACTGTACACACATGAAGAAATTCTTAAAAATTCTTCTTATCTGAAACGGCTGGTCAGATTTTGAAATAATTTCACAGAAATATTCCTTGGGTGACCCTTTTCACAAATTGTTCGAGAAATTTTGATCCGTCAAGAAACATGGCTCTGATGGCTGTGGGCTACATACACTATACAGACATGAAGAAATTCTTAAAAATTCTTCTTCTCTGAAACTGCTGGTCAGATTTTGAAATAATTTCACAGAAATGTTCCTTGGGTGACTCTTTTCAAAAACTGTTCGCAAAATTGTAATCTGTCAAGAATTATGGCTCTGGTGGTGGGGGCTATTTGCACTATAGGGACATCAAGAGGAATTTCTTAATTCTTCTTCTCTGGAATAGCTGGTCAGATTTTGAAATAATTTCACAGAAATGTTCCTAGGGTGACCTTTTTCAAAAATTGTTAGGGAAATTTTTATCCGTTGAAAAACAACAGCCAATTGTTGGCACCTGCATGTGGTGCTCTTGTTTGACTTATGTTTTTTAGCTCACCTGAGCACAAAGTGCTCAAGGCGAGTTATTGTGATCGTGCTGCGTCCGTTGTGCGGCGTCCATCGTCAACTTTTTACCTTGTGTACGCTCTAGAGAGCACATTTTCGGTCCAATCCTCATGAAACTTGGTCAGAATATTTGTCTTGATAAAATCTGGGACGAGTTAGAAATTGGGTCATGTGGGGTCAAAAACTAGGTCACTAGGTCAGATCTTAGAAAAACCTTGTGTGCGCTCTAGAGGCCACATTTTCAGACAGATACTTGTGAAATTTGTTCAGAATGTTTGTCTTGAAAAAATCTCGGACGAGTTCGAAATTGGGTCATGTGCGGGCAAAAACTAGGTCACTAGTTAAAATCTTAGAAAAACCTTGTGTGCGCTCTAGAGGCCACATTTTCAGATTGGTACGAGTTCGAAATTGGGTCATGTGGGGTCAAAAACTAGGTCACTAGGTCAAAATAAAGATATACCTTGTGGGCACTTTAGAGGCCATATTTTTCACTCAATTGACTTGAACATTGGTCAGTATGTTTTTCTTAATTAAATCTCAGATAACTTTGAAATTGGGTCACCTGGGGTCATAAAGTAGGTCAAAATTGGGTCACATAGGGTTGTAATCTAGGTTACTAGGTCAAATTACAGAAATACAGTGCCTTGTGGGCACTCTAGAGGCGGCAGTTCTTGTCCAATTCACCTGAACCTTGGTCAACAAGTTTGTTTTGATGTTTTGGATGAGTTTGAAATATGGTCACATAGGGTCATAAACTAGGTCACTAGGTCAAATTGAAGAAAGACATTTTGGACACTGCGGAGGCCACATTTTCAGCTCAATTGACCTGACAGTTGGTCAGAATGTTTGTCTTAATAATATCTCGGATGAGTTTTAAATTGGGTCATCATGACCCTGGAGTGAAAGCTGTCCTATTGACTCAGGTGAGCGATATGGGGCCATCATGGCCCTCTTGTTTTGCCTTTTGATATCAAATACTGTCTCATAGGAAAAAGGGGCTTCATGTATATTACTGTTAAGGATCAATATACATGTATCTTCAACTCAAAATCCTGGACAAAAATTTGTGAAACTTCATACGAGTGTTCCTTATGATAATTCCACCAATATCATTAGTTTAGCTTTTTAGCTCCACTGGCCGAAGGCCAGCGGGCTTATGTCATGGCCTGGTGTCCGTCGTCCGTCCGTGCGTCCGTTAACTTTTATTTCAAACATCATCTTCTCTGAAACTACCCATCCAATTTTCATGAAACTTCACAGAAATGATCCTGCCATGGTCCTCTTCAGAATTTCTTGAAAGAATTTGATTCCTTCAAAAACTCTGGTTGCCATGGCAACAAAACTGAAAAATATTGGAAATCTTTCAAAATCTTCTTGTCTGAAACCATAAGGCATAGAGCTACCAAATTTGGCATGTAGCTTTATGTAGTGGACCTCTATCAAGTTTCTTCAAATTATAGCCCTGGGGTCAAAATTGGCTCTGCCCCAGGGGTCACAAGTTTTACATAGGGTTATATAGAGAAAACTTTAAAAATTTTCCTGTACCTAGCCATAAGGCCTAGAGCTACCAAATTTTGCATGTTGCTATATCTAGTGGGCCTCTACCAAGCAATCCAAAATTTTAGGCCTAGGGTCAAAATTGGCCCTGCCGCAGGGGTCACAAGTTTCACATGGGCTTACATAGTGACAACTTAAGAAATCTTCCTGTTTTGATTTTTTTTTGAAATTAGCCTTGCATCAGGGGTCTTATGTTTTACAGAGGCTTCATATGGACAAAACTTGAAAATCACCATATTTATAACCATACAGCTAGACTTGTATTATTTTGGCATGTGGCTTTATCTTGTGGACCTCTACCAGGGTTCAAGTAATTATAGTTCTGGGATCAAAAATGGCTTTGCCTTGCGGGTTTCAACTTTCACATGGGCTTTTACAGAGAAAACTTTGTAAGTCTTCATTTTGAAACCATTTGGCTCAGAATTGAAATGTGTAGTATTTATGGTTTATATTTATAAGCCAGTGGAGCGATACAGGGCCATCATGGCCCTCTTGTTTAATTAAATGTTGTGTCGTGGAAAAAGGGGGCTTCACATATATTTTTATTATGGATTAATATCTCTTTAACTACAGGACAAAATGTTATGAAACTTCATCTTTATGTTGTTTATCACAAGCCACAGACAATGGTTAGGCCTATTTGTTAGCTCACCTGAGCACGAAATGCTGGGTGAGGTATTGTGATTCGTCGTTGTCCAGCGTCCGTCTTTCCACAATTCCTTTAAACATCTTCTCCTCCTAAACCAATCATGTTGAAACTTGATAGGCATATTCCTTGGGTGAAGTTCTACCAAAGTTGTTAAAAGAATTGAATTAACCCTTTAACTCCAGGGGTCACAATTTTGGGCAAAATTGTATATAGAGCAAACTTTAAAAATGTTTTTGTCTGAAACTAGAAGGCCTAGAGCTTCGATATTTGATATGTGGCATTTCCTTGTGGACTTCTACCAATTTTGTTCAAGTTTGTTCAAATGATGCCCCTGTGTCAAAACATGACATAAAGGTATACAGAATGAACTTTAAAAATCTTGTTCTATTTAACCCTTTACCACACAATCCCACAATTTTAATGCCTGTGAGAAATAAGGCTCTTGAAAATATTGTGGGAAAAAGAGGAAATACTTGTAACCAGCATGTTTTCCTTTTTCCACAATGTTTTCCACCCAACCAAAATCAAATTTAAATTTTTGAGTCACATTTATTTTGTTGTCAGCAAAGGGTTTGAATTTGGACAAGTCTTAACCCTTTAAGCACCTTTCACTACTATAGTTGCCTTTGTGTCTAGTGTAGATCAAGATCAGACTGCACAAAATGTGCAGTCCGATCATTGATCTATACTGTCTGCTTTGTTGAAACACTGCAGACAAAAGGCACCCACTCAATTGTTATCATCTTGGACTCATTCTGGAATGAAAATGGCCTTTAGGTTTAAGGATTAAATTTTGTTGTTTGTTAATGATTTGAGCCAAGCCTGTTGGCTCGTTACCTACAGGGCTAGCTATGCAGGGATGTCAAGTTTAAATCTCAGTTGGGCCAAGCACACGGGTAACCAGCATTTTTTTTCACTTTTTCCACAATGTTCTCTACCCATCCCAAATCTAAGTTCATTTTTTGAGACAAATTTATTTTGTTGTCTGCAAATGCTTTGAATTATGGACCAGTCTAAAATTTTTGTTTGGTAAAGAGATAAAGATAGACCAAGTAATATGCATTTCAAGACTGTGTTGTAGGCAATACTATCTTGCAGAATATAAGGCATCTATATCCAAGATCCAACAGCAGTCTGATCTTTATCTACACTGTCTGATAAAACATCCTGTCTTGCGTACTCCTAGCCTTGGTTCCCACCTGATCATTTTTTCCTTTTATCTATTTAGGACTGACGGATGCAGTTTCAATTTGACATGAAGCCCCCTTTTTCCATGACACAGCAAAAAATTCCAAAACCCTGACAGTATGCACTAGGTCACTTGATGTGTGAAAATTTCATCCAAATCTGTTGAGATATGTCCAGTAATTAAAGAGATATTGGTGAAAAATGAAATATAACATGAAGACCCCTTTTTCCATGATGCAGCTATAAATTGCAGAACCTTGACAATATGCGCTAGGTCACATGATGAGAAACATTCTGTGAAAACTAGGGATGGCAACGGTTAGTAAAATTACTAACCGGTTAATCGTTCAATCTTTCGATCGGTTAACCGGTTAACCGAACGACCATGTAAAAAAAATTAAGATGAAGGTACCTGCCATATTTGCTTGAGATGTCAACATTGATAACTGGTGCATAAGAAATGCGTACCCGTAACGTTTACTTTTTCTGTACTTTGGCGCAGAAGGCGGCCAATCTATCGACGATCTCCCTCACGGCAATATAATCAATTTTCCACAATGTTTTCTTCAGAGTACTAGAAATTATCAGGCTATTCACAACTTCTCATAATCAATTAACTGGATCATGCAGATGACGCTATGGTTATCGTCAAACGAAAGGGCCATCGCTAAGTGAATCGGGTGTTAACCTTCTCCCAAACGACAAATATTAGTTTTAGACCCTTCCAAATTCGAAGCCTCTGTAGAAAACAATTTTATTTGTTATTGATACAAATGATTCTTACTTCTTGAAAAAGGTAGAAAACATTGTGGGAAAAGAAGAAATTACTCGTTATGAGCAATTTCTCCTTTTGTCGCAATGTTTTCATAGATTTTCAACCTCAAGGTCGTGAGAACAAGGGATAGTCTGGGAAAGGGTTAAGATAACTGGTATATGGACGAAAACTGCTAAATAAATTACCAACAACACAAACATAACCCTTCAAGTGGTTGCGCATGTTTGACGTACCACCTGTCATCTTCAATTCTTGACTGCACAAAGTGCATTTTACAGTGTTCCCGTCGTTGTTTCGCTTGAAATACTTCCAAACGGCTGATGTAGGTGGAGGCATGTTGTTTGTTTTCGAGATTTGTGCTTAAGATTAACTTCTAAAGGTATATTTCGATTTTCAAGGATACTTATCAAAGTGATAATGAACGAAGAGTAATCGCTGTGCGTTTTTGACCGGAGGTCGATTAACTTGTTAATTTTAATCCGTCTTACGCTGATTGGTCAATCAATGCACATATTTGAATGGGGGCGGGCACTTAATGAAATAATCCAAACAAATCAAATCAATAAACTGTAGAAGCGAGTGCCTTTGATTGGAGGAGGACACCTGTGTTTGACTGTTTATTATCGGAGACAGGAGACCAATTAGCGGATTAACAATGTTTATAGCACAGACATGTCAAACTGTGTATCACACCTTCGCCGCGTCTTGGCGACATAGATGCGCGTATAGTGCAGTTATGGTTTTCAGAACCGGCAAAGTTAATTTTGTAGACGTTTTTCTTCACTATTTTGGTACATTTTTGGTAATTTATATTTCTGGTTAACCGGTTTCCGATTTCCTAACCGGTTAATTGGTCATTCGATCGGTTAACCGGTTAACCGTTGCCATCCCTAGTGAAAACTTTTGAAAACATTGTGGGAAAAAGAGAAAATGCTGGTAACCAGCATTTTCTCCTTTTTCCCACAGAGTTTTCTACCCTATAAAAGAAATATTGTGTCACTTGAGCCAATATGAAAATGTTGTCTGCAAATGCTTTCAATTTGGACAGATCTAAAATTTTGCCGTGTGGTAAAGGGTCAAAGGCTTTGACAGCATTTTTCTCTCTGGCTGTTAGGATGTATCTTTGAACATTGTGTTCATTGTATTTTGAGTTCATTTTTGTTCATTCATTTAACTCTGTAGTACAGATTTTATCTTGGAAATCTTAGAAGTCATTATAATTTTTGTTCTTTGTGGTGTTTGTCTTAATTTATAAATAAGTTTATGACGCCCCCCCCCCCCCCATAGATTTTGGGCATATACTCCATCATGAATTGAAGTACTATTTGAAAGATCTGTTCAGGTAGGGTCCAGGTCAATGTCACACTTGAAGGTCAAATTTTTGTAAGCTGGACGCATTGAAAGGTCAGTGCAAGACTATTGCAAGTGTAAATACATTGTTTATGTGTTTACAATAGCAATTATCCATGAACATGTCCCTGGACAACCACTGTAGTTGTTAGTGTATTTAACAACATTATAATACTAACTTGTATAAAAAGTCTTTGAGTCGGCAAACATTCTCTACTAAGTTTGTTCAAATCAGGCAACTTTTTGCCACACACCAAAAGGCCTAGGGCTTTGTTATTATTCCTTCAAAACTCTGTTCTGGAGGTACATAGGAGTCAGCTTGTTAGTCCATCCTAGTTCTCAACAACTACAGGACAGACTTCATTCAAACTTTAGAGAGACTCGGTGCCAAGCAAGAATGTGCATATTATATTTTGGTGACGGTTTCATTGAATTTTTACAAAGTCATTTTCCTTTGATGAAATTTCTTGTTCTCCCTATTTTTCAACAACTATTGGACAAATATCATTCAAACTTCTCACAATTATTTATATAACCGGGTTTGGTTAGGAAAGATTATCTTCTTGTCTAAACCAAAAAGACCTAGAGCTTTGGCCTTGCACTTCGATATTTGGTATTTATCTTCATTGTAGACCTTTACTGCTTGGTACTCAGGTGAGTGATATAGGACCATCATGGTCCTCTTGTTTCTAATTATTAGAATTATAAACAAATTTTACCTCATTATTGTAGAGAAACATCAAATTTAATAATAAAAAAAGTGATTTAAAGGCATACTGAGTATTAATCTATTAGAAAATACCTTTCCTTGTCGTTAAAACGCTGAAAACCCAATAAAACAAGAGTATTGCTTAAACTTTATTTTTTTCAATGTTCAAACATTCAGATTGTTCTTATTTCTACCATGAAAATATTTAGGTACTAAATTACAAGATTCAGGCTTAAAACAAAATAGGTCACCAGCCTTATTTTTTAAGAAAATACGTTCTAAGTTTGTGGGTGGGGCACTTACTAATGAGTAACTGTAAATGTAAGTCTTGTCCCTGAGACAAAGACATTGTATGAAGTACAGTCTTAAAATGTTTCAACAATATGATTATATTGATAAGAAGTAAGTATATTGATAAGAAGTAAGTTTGTTACTTACAATAAATCAATCCACTGCATATAAATGAAATACTGATGAAAGCATTTAACACTATTACCAACGACAAATTTTCGACTCTTAAATTAAACCAGCTTGCAGACGAAAAATCAAAACCTTGTGTTCATGAATCGCAGTTCTCTGATGCATTAGAAATCATTGTGCGAAAAAGGGAAATTGTTCATTATGATCCATTTCTCCATTTTCCTCACTATTTCCAATGTTGTCTGCTGCAGACTCGTAAAAACTAAGGAACTGACGGATAAAGGAGTAAGAGTTACAGCCCACTGTTTTCTTTAATTTTTTGTTTTTAACCTATTATTACAGATTTATTTTTTATAATGGAAGATTGCAAAACATGCAATTCACTTGATTTATGCAGATAATCATGAAAATGTGCAATACCTTAAAAGATTTAACTATACTGGGCTGTATATTCTGAGTTATTTCAATTCAATTCAATTCATTTATTAGCTCTACTGGCTGTAAGCCAGCAGAGCTTATGTCATGGCATGGTTTCTCTCGTCTGTGAGTCTGTCTGTCCATCCGTTAGTCTTTTTCTTGTTTACATGATAAAGTCTGCATTTGTGGTCGGATTTTCATGAAACTTGCACAGTTTGTTTATCTCACCAATAGCTTGAACCCTATTGGTTTCAAAAAAAATCTGATCAAAAGTAGCCATTTAAAGTTTAAATTTTTTTAATTTCTTGTTTGCATGACTTAGTCTGCATTTGTGGTCGGATTTTCGTGAAACTTGCACAGTTTGTTTATCTCATCAATAGCTTGAACCTTATTGATTTCGAAAAAAATCTGACAAACAGTGTGGGAAAACTACCCATTTAAAGTTCAAGATTTTAATTTCTTGTATACATGATTAAGACAGCATCAATTTTGTGGTCTGATTTTCGTCAAACTTGCGCAGTTCGTTTATCTCATCAATAGCTTGAACCCTATTGACTTTGAAAAAAATCTTACTAATAGTGTGGGAAAAGCAGCCGTTTCAAGTTCAAAATTTCAATTCCTTGTTTACATGATGAAGTCCTTATTTGTGGTTTGATTTTATTATCTCATGAATAGTTTGAACCCTGTTGATTTAAAAAAAAATCTGACAGTCAGTATGGAAAAAGTATTTGAAAATTTCCATTTCTTGTTTATGCGACAAAGTCTGCATTTGTGATCAGATCGTCATGAAACTTGCATAGTTGCTTTGTATCATCAACAGCTTGAACACTATTGATTTTAACCCTTTACTAGACGACAAAATTTTAGCCTTGTCCAAATTGAAAGCATTTGCAGATGACAATTTAAATGTGGCTCAAATGGTACAATTTTTCTTTGAAAGGGCAGAAAACGTGGGAAAAGGAGAAAATGCTGGTTACCAGCATTTTCTCCTTTTCCCACAAGGTTTTCAAAAGGCTTCTTTTCCAGGTTTGTTAAAAGGTGGCATTGTGCAGTAAAGGGTTAAAGAAAATCTGACAATCAGTATGGGAAAAGTAGCCATTTAAAGTTGAAAAGTTACATTTTTTGTTTACACGATAAAGTCATCATTTGTGGTTGAATTTTCATGAAACTTGCACATTTGCTATATATATCATCAATAGCTTGAACCCTATTCATTTTGAAAAACATTCGACAATCAGTATGGGAAAAGGAGCCATTTAAAGTGGAAAATTTACATTTCTTGTTTACGTAATTAAGTCTGCATTTCTGATCCAGTTCTTTTGAAACTTTCAAAGATTATTTGTATCATCAAGGGATTGAACTCTATTCAAAATGAAGAAAATCTAGCAATTACTTTAGGAAAAGCAGCTTCATGTATTTGTAGACTTATTAACACAGTCCACATTATTAGTCACATTTCTTCGAAACTTGCACAAGGATTGTGTAATGCAAAGAGTGCTGAAAGCCTGTCAAACTTGGCTGGATTCCAAACAATTGTTTTTGAGAAATTGTACTTCATTTTTTTTTCACTATTTGTCCAGTTCAACATGCCTACTTGTGCTGTCTTAGTGGGTTCAAGCCCAGTTGCAAACAACCCCCCCCCTACCCCATTTCACCTTTTTTTTTTTTTTTGGGGGGGGGGGGGGTCTGTTTTCTTTTGGCATCATGAATTCATAATGTATGCTAGAAAAAAGCAAAATCACTGCCAGTAGAGTGATTTGGGCCCTCAAGGAGCTCTAGTTAGTATTTAGAGGCCACTGGCCCATCATGCAGTACATTATACAAATAATAAATTTATATGACATAGTTGCATATGTACACACACACATATGTATACATGTATATATAATTTTGACTTGACATAAATTGACATTATTATGGTCCTTTGATAGCCCTTGACCTCCTGATTATTAAAATATGTTAGATTCCATCCAGCATGATTATCTAATTTTGCTTGTTTGCATCTAAAGCAAACAACATTACAACCATAACCAACAGCGTCAGCTCTATAATATTTTATAAAGAAACAGAGCAGACCCAGATCAGAGAGCTCCTGTAAAAGCTGACTGACCAGGGTAAACTTGGTTTACTATTTTGTACAATATCATAGATCTGATTACTCTGTTAGCTATTGCGATAACTTCTTTGTTTTATAATACTGAAAATAAAACCTACTCCTCGACACGCTTTTAACCCATTCCCTCATAGAAAAGACTTGCGACAGATCTGCAGTCGACCTCTTATAAAAAATATCATGGGAAATAGAGAAATTGCTTATAACCAGCAATTTCTCCTTTTCCCTCAATGTTTTTACACACATACTTTCCATTCACCAGATCTATATTTTTAGATTTTTTAGGCTCTCAATTGATCATTGATTTCCCTTTGGACAATGTCTATTACTTGTTTCCACCTTTTTTGCTCTCCGAAGTCACATTTTATTTGCAACATTGAACCAAACCCATAATGGTTTTCTTCAACAGTATTTTTCAACTCTTAACATAAGTTCACACATCTATCTCATTCCAACTGATTTGAAAGATGCTCCAGCTCAATAATGTGTCTGCCAGATAGAAAGCTGTTGGCAGAAATACATGTCCATCTTTACTTGGTTTGGTGACATACTTTTGCTTTCAATTTGATCTTTTGAAACCTTTACCATCAGATTCTTGACTCGCACGTATAATGCTGGATTAAGATACTTTCATGTTTAGTGCATTGCTGACACGGAACGCCCAATATTTGTTCTTAATTTATCCATTACTGCAGGTTGTTAAGTTTAACAGGATTGACTTTGAATAGTTGGGGTTCAAGTTAAAGGTGAGCTTGATAGTTACACTAGCATGATAATGGAAACTGTCTTAGTCATCATTAAAGCACTGAATTAAAGGCCCAAATGTGGCCAAAAGTAAAGAGGGATGGTAAAATGCATTTAAATTTAAGCATACAATTTTAACGTATGGAAATTATTGTTAAGATGACAATCTGTTACTATACTGTCCAAGGGTCCCTATAAACTTAGAAACGGAACCGAAACGAAACGCAACGGAACGAAACGAAATGGAATGGGAACAAAACGAAACAGAACAAAATGAAATGGGAACGAAACGAAATGGTACAAAAATCAAAGAGAATTGAGACCTAAATTTTTTTCTTCTTCTTTTGAAATTCCTTCCTCTTGATTGCAGCAAATGAAACATAGTATATATTAAAATTTGATGGCGCCTCAACGCACATCGATCGTGCCATTATTGTGGATCTGTTAATGTTAAAATGAAGACATGTCATCTTATTGTGTTTGTATGAATTCCATTTTTCACTTTGTTGAAAAAAAAAGGGTGCTTTTTTGCACGGCAATGATCGGATTATTATTTATATATATGACTGATTGATTAATTTGGCAACATTTTTTGTCAGATTTTTTCTGTGTTCTTGCATTAAGTCTAAAAGGTCTTTATTCTGATTTGGTACATCTATATACTGATACCCACTTTCTTCATGCATCGTCTGTCTATAAATCACTTGAAGACCCTATAACACTTGCCATGATTATTTACAATACATATAAAAATCTTGGAAGACAGGGTCACCGAAATATAAAATCAGCAATGGAAATATTATGAAATCGATTCACATCTGGTCAAAAAGTAGGTTCCTGTGACAAATCTCCAGAAAAAAAAAAAAACTTTCTTCATGCGTCTTCTGTCTATAAATCACTTGAAGACCCTATAACACTTGCCATGATTATTTACGATACATATAAAAATCTTGGAAGACGGGGTCACCAAAATATAAAATCAGCAATGGAAATATTTTTCCTTGACCCCAAATCTAAAGGGGTCTAGGGAGGTCATTTCTAATATTGATATATCCGAGTGCTGGAGTCCAGGGCGGGTAGTGCAGTTTAAATTCCAGTGCACTGAATGCTGGATAGAAGTAATTTCTGTGCTGAAACAATATCAGCCAAAAATAAACAATGCAGGTGTTAAAATGCATTTATACTGAAATCATAGCTTTATAAAGTATGTAAAATATTGTGAAGACCACAATCTGTTATTGTGCTGCGATCCAAGCTTTATTCGCTAGCAGAAAAATGTATTTTAAAATCAGGTAAAAAGTAAAGAAGAAATTTAGCTACATAGTTTTAAAATTCATTTTTCAGGCAACAACGAACACGTGGGCCGACCGTACAATAACAAATTATCATCTTCACAATAATTTCAATACTTTTAAATAGCATGATTAAAATGTATTGATTAAACACAAGCATTGTTTATATTTGGCTGGCATGTGTTATGGCTATAAAAAAGATATTTCTCTGAACAAAAATAGTTGTTATTTCTTTATTACTTCTGCAAATGTAATATGCTTCACTCATTTGATGCCTACATACGTAACACATCCCATCTTTGACGCTCCTTAAACTGGCATATTGCAGGTGAACAGTTAAGAAAATGTGCGTTTTCAGGCCCAAAACACAGGAAGAAGTAAAGAAGGCATCAGCTAGAGCTGTTTTCTATAACGACACGGCTAACCCGACTCGCATCTTGTCTAAATTCTTTGCAAACTGTACATGTATTAGCTTGCTTTCCAGGACTGTGGATCTCCCTGGGTCTTTCACATTTTCTTGAGGACACTAATGACCTTGACTTGGACCTTTGAGGACCAGATGGTCATCTCGTAATGGGAATCACAATTGATTTAACCATGAAACTGCTAAAATGAATGAAGCTAAATTTTAAACTCAATAGATTAGACCCAATACTGCGATTTCAGAGTTGATTTCGCCGGAAGGAAAATATCGTATCGGACAGTGTAGACCACAGATCAAGACTGTATGTTTTGTGCAGCCTGATATTTAAGTACACTGTCCGCAAAAGCGCAGCGAGTTGCGCTGAGCAGCCTAAGGGTTAATATACTGTCCTTTCCTTTCACTTGTTCATGTAAGCAGCATATGAAATTTGGCTGAAATCAGTAAAACAGCTTCAGGGGAGAAATTCGTTAAAACATACTGACGAAGACAGACCCTGACTATCTACTAGACTATCATAAAGCCTTTGGATTTAGAGCAGCTAACATCATTGTGACTCGGGATTGATTCACCTCTGAATTCTTTTACGCTTTAATGTCGAAAGACTTAGAGGAACACGGAATACTGAGCAAGACGAACATTAGTAACAAACGTTTACTATTCATTTTGCAAAATATCGTACTGACAACCAAAACAAAACAAAACAACAAAAAAAGGGGAAAAAAATGAGTTCGATACATGTAACTTGCCATGTATGGGAATAAAAATCAGAATAGAAAAGATAATATAAGAGGGCCATTGGCCCTAAAGCATTAACCTGAGTAAAGCCGTCTAGGATTGCTTAAGTTGAAGCCATCGTGGCTGTGATGATGTAAACACATGATTGTTACTTAGTGACCAACATTTTTATCCAAAGTGACCCAGTTTTATCTTGTTCAAAATGTTATCAAGACAAACATTCTGATCAAATTTCATGAGTCCCAGACTGAAAATATGGCTTCTAGATTGCACAGAAAGTTTTTCGAAGATTTTCTAACTCTACATGACCCTTTTTTGAACTTGTCCCAGACTTCATCAATATGTCCCAGATATCGTCAGGATAAAGAATCAGACCAATTTTTGTGAGATATGACTAAAACTGTGGCCTCTAGAGTGCATGTAAGTTTTTTTTTTCTGGAGATTTGTCACAGGAACCTACTTTTTGACCAGATGTGAATCGATTTCATATTTTTTCTAAAATATCTTTAAGACAAATTGCTCCAACCAAGTTTCATAAGTATCGGACTGAAAATATTTTTTCTAGAGTGCACTCAGGGTTTTTCTGAGATTTGTCCCGATGATCTACTCTTTTACCCAACGTGACCCAGTTTTGAACCAGTACAAGATTTCATCAAGAAAAATTTTTTAAGTAACAGACTGAAAATGTGGCGTCTAGAATGTGCACAATATTATTCTAAGACTTTCCAAGTAGCTACTTTTTGACTCTACCAAACCGGATTTCAAATGTGTCCAAGATATCATCAAGACAATCTGACCAATTCTCATAAGTATCAGACAGAAAATGTAGCGTCTTGAATGCATGCAAGGGCTTTCTAAGATTTAATGATTGAATGGAGTTTTACGTCGCTTTGAACATTATTTCAGTCGTATCATGGGGACAGTTCACATATTCATGAATTTCCTGGGTTTCACCAGTACAAGGCTAGAGCTCTGAAGTGTCTTGCCCAAGGACATTCCCACGAAAAACGAAATGGATCCAGTGAGGCTCGCACCCGTGGCCTCCATGTCATTAGTCCTACACTTTACCAATGAGCCACGCAGGACCTCTCTCTAAGATTTAAACCAGTGCCCTACTTTTTGACCTATCGAGACCTAATTTCAAAATTTGCTGAAATGTCATCAATTAACCCTTTACTACACAATCCTGACTTAATGACCCTGAGAAAGAAGCCTTTTGAAAACATTGTGGGAAAAGGAGAAAATGCTGGTAATCCTTTTCCCACAATGTTTTCTACCCTAACTAAGGCAGAAATCACCATTTTAGCAACATTTAATTAAGTTTTTCTAAGATTTGACCATATGACCTACTTTTTCACGTGACGTGACCCAATTTTAAATCTGCCCGAGATAATTATCTAGACAAACATTCTGAAGTACTTTCATGAGTATCAGACTGAAAGTCTGGCTCTGGAGTGCACACAAAGTAGTTCTGCGATATACCCGGTGACCTACTATTTGACTAAACGCGACCCAGCTTTCAAACATATCCTAGATATTATCAAAAAGCAAACATTCTGACCAAGTTTCATGAATACTGAACTGAAAATTTGGCCTCTAAAGTACACACCATTTTTTGTTTTTAGAAAAGGCTCAGTGACCTACTTTCTCCTGACATGACCCAATTTCGAAGATCTTCGAGACATCACAAGACAAAATTTCTGACCAAGTTTCGTGAGTATCCGACTGAAAATATTGCCTCTAGAGTGCACACAAGGTAATTGCTGAATACCGCACGATAGACAAAGTCCGATGGACAAAGCCCTGTGGTCAAAGCATGATCACAAAAGCTCGTCCTCAGCACTTCGTGCTCAGATGAGCTGAAAAACCCTGATATTTACAGACCATCGAGTCATTTCGTAATACAGAATACCATACATGTACCTTACTTATTATATCCGATATATAGGATCTGAAATGTCATCTGAGATAAAATTTTAATAACTAGTCTAGGAAAAATGTTGGTAAACCAGCCTTTTGCGAGCTAAATAACATTTTATAGACGACTTTAACAAAAATTTAACAAAAGCAAACTTCTGTCAGTTTTCTTTTTTTTTTTTTAATCATATCACTGTATGTAAATAATTATAGTTCACGATAGGTTAAAGTATAGGCCTACATGTACATGTGTATTGAAATTTACAAAGTGGCTTCTTTTACAGGTATGAGTGAAAAGTTTTTCAAAAGAAACTCGCATATATAATGATTTTGTTTTGAATCTAAAGATGACATAATTCGAAGCTTTGTCACGATCACCAATTTGGACAGTTACTTTCTGAAACCAATCTGGGTCAGCAATTTTTTTCTAGAAATGAGGCGTATGATAAAAAAGACTGTTGACCAAATAGGGCACTATTTGCTTTTCTCAAACGTGTGTATGATATGAAAATCCGTAATGGCTGTATTACACTGAAAACAAGGGTAATTATGTAATAAACATGCATCTCGTGTGAAATAAAAAGCCTTTTCTATGATCTAAGATGTCTAGCAAGCAATTGATTTTGATTCCGACTATATTTTCAAACCCAAAAACCACGCATGAGATGATTGCAAAATAACAGCGGTGATTTTTGTATGCTCAACATAAAACATACGATAATACAATTAGAAATGGTACAAAGAAATAATAAATTGAGTGAAAAGATAATAAAAAAAAAAACCTCTGCTACATTGCCCTTCATTTCGTTTCGTTTTGTTCCCGTTTCGTTTCGTTCCCATTCCATTTCGTTTCGTTCCCATTTTGTTCCGTTTCGTTCCATTTCATTGCGTTTCGTTCCATTTCTTTGCGTTTCGTTTCGGTTCCGTTTCTAAGTTTATAGGGACCCGTCAGTCCAAGTGTTATTGGCTGGCAGAAAAATTAATTTTCAAACCGGGTGAAAAGTAAACAAAAGATAGAGTGACCTGGCAACTTTTAACCTAGTTTTAGATTTCATTTTTCTGCCAGCGTCAACAATAATTAACATGTTTATTGGCTGTAAGAATTGACCTAGCAGGGTGGAGCTATGTTACTGTTCACCGCATTTCAGACTGAGATAAAAAAGGTAATTTAGAAATTATCATGAGTTGCCTTATTCGGCTATAATACAAATTAAAGATAAAGAACGCAAGAATTAAACAACATTGATAACACATTGTTTACTTTTGGCAGCTATAGGGCCTTTAATGAAATGAACCTTTTGAGCAGCAAAGAGCAGTCAAAAATATTACTATTTTAAGGTAGACCAGAATTTGTTACCAGGTAGCAGACCGTAAAAACCAGAGATTAGACTGCACATTCTGTGCAGTCTGATCTTGATCTACTCTGCGCATAAAAGTAAATGAAACTGGGTCCATGGCTTTGACAGATTTACAAATAATTTGGTGATACCTTGGGTGTAGTGAGAACCATCTGCTTACCTTGTGCTCAGTCAATCATAATAGATTAAATATAACAGATTTTGTATGTTACTATTAGATAAATGTTGATACACATGATGAATGGCATGGTGGATAATGGCATGGTGGATAATTCAAGTTTCTTGTTTTCTATTTTGCTTCTGTCTGCAGTAGGATATTGTTTTTGAGTTAGGATAATATGCATGTGTTGTTGGCCGACTTAGAAAATTCAAACTTCAAGCTGTGTAAGTGCTTTCAGCGCCCTAAGCAAAAATGGGGGATTTTGTGGATAGCATAGATCAAGATCAAGCAGTGCAGAATGATCTTGAATATATACTGAACACTTGTTAAGTCAAGCCTATAAGATAGGAATTGTTTTGAGATGCAGGGGATTTTGTATTTTCAGCTGTCTAAACAGGCTGACCTGGGTGAAGACTTTTTGCTATTGGTCAGTTTTCCTCATATCAAAGGATCAGACTACTTCCTGATTCAGCTGGTTGTTAGACAAAATGGATTTTATGGATCCATAATTATGAGATACATTACACCCCTCTCCTCTGAATGGTGAGTTAACAGTGATATTACTGAAATTTTTAGTTAATTTTTTACCAAACATCAATATTTTAGACTTGATCATTTTCAAAATCTTTGCAGTTGACAATTTATGTGTTTCAAATGATTCCATGTGTCTTTGATGGGCAGAAGACAATGTTTGAAAAGGAGAAAATGTTTGTTTCCAGAATGTTTTCAAAAGCTTTCTTCTTCGGAGTCATTAAAATTGGGGATTGTTTGATAAAGGGTTAATGGCAATTGCCTCTTTCATGTTTATGCTTTTTGTGTTCTGAGAGTGATCTGTAGGTTTTATTGTTAGCTCCAAAGGCCAGCCAGCTCATGTTATAGCCCAGTGTCCAGCACATGTTATAGCCAAGTGTCTGTTGTGTGTCCGTCTATCTGTGCGTCAGTTTGTCAAGTTCTATTTCAAACATCTTTTTCTCTAAAACTACCTATCCGGTTTTGACCAACTTTACAGAAATGATCCTGCCATGGTAACTCTTCAGAATTTCTTGAAAGAGTTTGATTACTGTAAAAACTCTGGTTGCCATGGCAACAAAATTAAAAAAAATATTGAAAATCTTCTTGTCAGAAACCATAAGACTTTTTAGGGCTACCAAATTCGGCATGTAGCTTCATCTAATGGACTTCTGGGAAGTGTCTGAAAGTTATAGCCCTGGAGTCAAAATTGACTTTGCCTTGGGGGTCACAAGTTTAACAGGGACTTATATAGTGAAAACTTTAAAAATTCTTCTGATTCTAAGCCATAAGGCCTAGGTCTACCAAATTTGGCATGTAGTTTCATCCAATGGACCTGTACAAAGACTCATGAAAGAGTAGCCTTGGGGTCGAAATTGGCTCTGCTCTGGGGGGTCACAAGTTTCACATGGGCATACATGTATAAAGTGAAAAGTTTAAAATAATTCTTGGTCTAAACAATAAGGCCTAGGGCTACCAAATTTGGCATGTAGCTCCATCTAATGGACCTCTACCAAGATTCTTCAAATAGTAGCCCTGGGGCCAAATCTAGCCCTGCCCCGGGGTTTACAAGTTTTACATGGGCATATATAGTGAAAATTTTTTTAAAAATTTCGTTAGTAATCCTAAAGCCAAGGGTCACCAAATTTTGCTTCATCTAGTGGGCCTCTACTGAGACAGTTAAAATTTTAACCCTGGGGTCAAAATCTGCACCACCTGTGCAGTCACAAGTTTTACATGGGCTTATAGTACATACTTCAAAATTTTTTGTCCCTAACCGTAAGACCTAGGGCTACCAAATTTTGCATGTGTATTTTTCTAGTAGACCTCTGCCAAGATTATTCAAATAATAGACCTGGGGTCAAAACGGACCCAATCCCACAAGTTACGAGTTTTACATAGGCATGTATAGTGAAAGTTTTGAGATCTTACTGTTCCTGACCATAAGCTACAGCTGTAATATTTTGTGAGTGTTATCCAGTAAGCCTGTTCCAGAATTTTTCAAATTAAAGCCCTGGTGTTAAAATTGGCCCCACTCCATGGGTCATTCAGGTAATATGTGGATATAGAGTGAAAATTCTTTAAATCTTCCTGCTCCTAACCATAAACCCTTTGGCTATCAAATTTGGCACATAGCTTCATCTTTTGGATCACTTCTGAATTTGTTCAAAATTTACCCTGGAATCGAAATTAACCTTGCCACAGGGGTCTCATGTTTTACTGGAGCTTTGAGGAAACTTTGAAAATTTGTTTGTTTACAAGTACTGTATATGACCTAAACCTGTATTGTTTGGTATATGGCTTGATGTTGTGGACCTCTACAAGGATTCAAGTAATTAATGCTCTGTGGTAAAAAATGGCCAAACCGGAAAACTTGACTAGTATTCTTGTTCGAAACCATTTGGCCTAGAATTGTGATTGTACAGTAAAACTCTGATATAGCGAATTTCACGGGACCGTCAGATTTAATTCGCTATAAGCATAATTCGCTTTATTGATAGTACGAACTTCGTTATATTTCGGGACTCAAAGGTAGACACATGTACATGCAGTCTAACATTTATTTACCAGAAAAATGTTTTTCTAACATACTTCGACAAATATGTGTTATATTTATAGTATCCAATGACATTTATGACAGGTAGGAAAAACTAGTAGCCGATTTCGTATTTATTTAATCGAGTGAGTGATGTTAATCATTCAAAACACATTTTATACCGGTAGGAATTGAAAGCATTTGCAGACGACAATTTTCTACTTGTGGCAAATTATACCTTACCACGATAATTATCGATCGAAGCGGGAAGGTGTGAATAACTGACTTGGTAATTAAAGACCCTTACATGCGACTTCAGTGTAACCAAGGTATTTTCAGTGGAAATGGATATCTGCGGACCTGATTTTTGATTCGCAATATGCGAAAATTCGTTATATCCAAATTCGTTTTAACAATTAATTTTTACAAAGGCAAAAGAAGGTTTTTGCCGGGGAATTGATTTCGATTTGTACTAAGTGAAAATTCGCATTATCAGAGTTTGTTATAATTAAGTTTTACTGTATATGGTTTGTACGTATTAGCCAGTGGAGCAATACAGGGCCATCAAAGCTCTCTTGTTTCCCGTAGCAGATAGCTCACACAGTTACCACAGGTCCAAAATAGTATTGCTATATTTGTTCACTTCACATTTGTTTGCAGATAAAGTTGCCAATACAATTATCAATAAAAGATGGGTGGTGATATGCTGCGTGTTGTTTTTTCCTCCATGTTTAACATCAGAGCTAAATTTTCCCTATACGAGGGCCATTTGAAAAGTTCTGATAATGGGCACATAACTCTAGGTAGAATCTATCGATTTTTAGCTCACCTGAGCACGAAGTGCTACGGTGAGGTATTGTGATCAGTTGTTGTCTGGCGTCCATCTGTCCGCCGGTCTGTCTGTCCGCCTGTCCGTCTGTCCACAATTCCTTTAAACATCTTCTCCTCCTAAACCGGTGGGCCAATCATGTTGAAACTTGGCAGGCATGTTACTTGGGTGAAGCTCTACCAAAGTTGTTAAAAGAATTGAATTAACCCATTAACTCTGGTTGCCACGGCAACAAAAAAGGGGAAATTTACAACATCTTTAAAAATCTTCTTGTCTGAAACCAGAAAGCCCAGAGCTTTGATATTTGGTATATAGTATCTTCTAGTAGTCCTCTACCAAGTTTGTTCAAATGATGCCCCTGGGGTCAAAATTGGCCGGTCCCCAGAGGTCACAAATTTGGGCAAAATCATATATAGAGCAAACTTTGAAAATCTTCCTGTCTGAAACTAGAAGGCCTAGAGTTTTGATAATTTATATGGATCATCTCCTTGTGAACCTCTACCAAGTTTGTTTAAATAATGCCCCAGGGGTCAAAATCAGCCCTGCCCCAGGAGTCACAAAGTAGGACATAAAGGTATATAGAGAGAACTTTTGTTTTGACACATATCTTCAAAACTATACAGAGTTTTTACATCGAACTTGTAACATCTATCAACCACCATTATGAAATGCAGGACAACAAGTTTCACCCAGATTGACCATGCAACACCACAGTTATATACCTTTGTTTTTTAGCTCTCCTGAGCACAATGTGCTCAAGGGGAGCTTTTAGGATCACCGGGTGTCCGTCGTGCGTTGTGCGTCGTCAACAATTCTTTAAACATCATCTCCTCCTAAACCACTGGGCCAATTTGGACCAAACTTGGCAGGAAAGTTCCTTGGAAGGGCCGCTTTAAAAACTGTTCACAAAATTTGATTCCATCAAAAACTCTGGTTGCCACGGCAACGAAATGGAAATTTCTAAGAAATTCTTTAAAAATCTTCTCCTCAGAAACCGCTGTTCAGATTTTGAAATAATTTCACAGAGATGTTCCTTGGATGACTCTTTTCAAAAATTGTTCGCGAAATTTTGATCCATGAAGAAACATAGCTCTGGTGAATGGGGGCTACTTGCACTATACAGAAATGAAGAAATTCTTAAAAATTCTTCTTCTCTGAAACGGCTGGTCAGATTTTAAAATAATTTCACAGAGATGTTCCTTGGGTGACCCTTTTCAAAAATTGTTTGCGAAATTATGATCCGTCTAGAAACATGGCTCTGGTGACTGGGGGCTACTTGCACTATACAGAAATGAAGAAATTCTTAAAAATTCTTCTTCTCTGAAACCTCTGGTCAGATTTTGAAATAATTTCACAGAGATGTTTCTTGGGTGACCCTTTTCAAAACTTGTTGGCAAAATTTTGATTTGTCGAAAAACATGGCTCTGATGGGGGGGGCTACTTGCACTATACGGATATGAAGAAATTCTTAAAAATTCTTCTTCTCTGAAGCGGCTGGTCAGATTCTAAAATAATTTCACAGAGATGTTCCATGGGTGACTCTTTTCAAAAATTGTTCGCGAAATCTTGATCCGACAAAAAACATGGCTCTGGTGAACGGGGGCTACTTGCACTATACAGAAATGAAGAAATTCTTAAAAATTCTTCTTCTCTGAAGCGGCTGGTCAGATTCTGAAATAATTTCACAGAGATGTTCCTTGGATGACCCTTTTCAAAAACTGTTCCCGAAATTATGATCCGTCAAGAAACATGGTTCTGGTGACTGGGGGCTACTTGCACTATACGGCCATGAAGAAATTCTTAAAAGTTCTTTTTCTCTGAAACCGCTGGTCAGATTTTGAAATAATTTCACAGAAATGTTCCTTTGGTGACCCTTTTCAAAAAGTGTTTGCAAAATTTTGATCCGTCGAGAAACATGGCTCTGATGGGGGGGCTACTTGCACTATACACACATGAAGAAATTCTTAAAAATTCTTCTTCTCTGAAACGGCTGGTCAGATTTTGAAATAGTATCACAGAAATGTTCCTTGGGTGACCCTTTTCGCAATTGTTCAAGAAAGTTTGATCCGTCAAGAAACATGGCTCTGATGGCTGTGGGCTACTTACACTATGCGGACATGAAGAAATTCTTAAAAATTCTTCTTCTCTGAAACTGCTGGTCAGATTTTGAAATAATTTCACAGAAATGTTCCTTGGGTGACTCTTTTCAAAAACTGTTCGCAAAATTGTGATCTGTCAAGAAACGTGGCTCTGGTGGTGGGGGCTATTTGTACCATAGGGACATGAAGAGGAATTTCTTTTATACAGATATAAAAGAGGCATAGGAGACTTGTCAAAAACTGTCTACTCAAACACTGCCACAACTCGGGGCAAAATTAAATAACGTGAAGCTAGGAAAATCGCGACTCTGATCAGAACTTTGTTAAAATTTATGTGGTTTTCATTAAGATTTTACCAGTACTATATGCACAATTTCCACAGGAATTCAATGTTGACCTTTGGGAAAATTGGCAATGGAAACCCTGGCCAATGAGATGCTGGATCGTGTAATACCTGTATAAACTTTTGAGCACAAGAACAAAGTTTGCATTATCTTTATGTTCACATTTTTATCACGCCTGAGCACAACATTGCTCAAGTTATTGAGATGAGCCATTGTCCAAAATATGCAACATGAGTCTTCAACATTTGACCTGTGTGCACTCTAGAGGTCACAGTTTTTACTTGATCTGGATGAAAGTGGGTCAGATTGTTTGCCACTTTGAAATCAAGGTTAAGTGTGATAATAGGTCAAAAGAGGTCATAAACTAGGTTACTAGATCAAATAAATTGATACTTTATGTGCTCTCTAGAGGCAACCTTTTTTTTTTTAGCTAATCTAGATGAAGGTTGATTTGAATGTTTGTCTCTTTAAGGTTCAGATCAAGTTTGATATTTGGTCAGAAAGGGCCATAAACTAGGTCAGTAGGTCAGATGATTGAAAAACCTGGTGTGCAGTCTAAGGCCATGTTTTTAAGCTGATCCTGATGAAAGTTGGTCAGGAGGTTTTTAATCATAAAATCTTGGTCTAGTTTGATAATGGAACACATGAAGTTACAAAGTAGATTGCTAGGTCAAATCCTTGAAAAACTTTATGTGCACTCTAGAGGACACATTTCTAGCTGAACTTTATCATAGTTAATCAGCATGTAGAAGCATCCAGAGGACTACAAATGCTTTTGTGTATTACAGTTGATGTTGCGTTTATGCTCACCTGAGGGCATAGTGCTCAAGGTGAGTGCTTTTATGATCGTATGATATTTATTGTGTGTTGACGTTTACAATTATGACTGTCTACACTCTAGAGGTCACAGTTTTTATCCAATCTACATAAAACTTGATTAGAATGTTAAGTCAGATGAATTGAGTTCCAGAGACCATTTTTTTACCTATCTTCATGAAAACGTATTAGGCTGAGTTCAAATATAGGTCGGTAAGTTAAAAGGGTAAATTATTAAAAGAAAGTATCTATGCCTGTCAGCCTGCCTAAAGTTTATGTCCACTAAAGGAGAAAATTCAGAGTGAAAATAGTTAAAGCCTTGAACTGAGATTGTCAAGAAAAGGGTTTTCACATGAATGAAAAAGCTAAGATTCTGGAGTTTCGGTGGCGGCTGATGTCTTCTATAAATGAAAGTGGTGTATAACCTAGCTAGATATATTAATCATGCTACTGTTTTAAGGCGAAATGCAGTCTCATGATGATTTTTTTTTTTTTTTTTTAATAACTTTATTAACCACGTATATTGGATAGAGGAGGTCGTGGCCATCCTCCTCTATCCTTACAACAATCAATTATTATTCATCTCTCATAGTATTCTTATCCTGCTAGCTAAGAGTATAAAACAGTCTATTTTCCCAATTTGAAGTTTTTTTTTTTTTCCAACATGTATAAAAGACTAATTTATCAAATTTAACAAAATTAGTGCCTTTGCAAACAGTGCAGATCGAGATTCGAGTGTACTGCTGTATAGAGTGATTTTGGATTTCTCTGTTCGCTATGATGAAAATTACATTGCAAGATAAGAATTAATCAAATACATGAACTGTTCAGAGATCCAGATAAGGTTTTGTGGTTCAATTTTATATACAGCCTTAAATCGTAAGTTGACAATAATTTTTAACATACTATTTTGAAGCAGTTTGAAACTGAAAGAACTTGCAGACGACAATTCTGAACTAGCTGAAATATGATTGTAAGTTACTGGTTTTATGGGAAAAAAAAGTGCAGAAAAGTGTGAAATTAATCTTTATGAGCTCTTTCATCCCTTACCACAATGTTTTTCTTTTTACATTTTATCATTTTCTCCTTTTTTTCCATTGTGTTAAATAGAGTAGAATGGGAAAGTTTCAAACAACGACCTATTCAGTTCACCGAATCTGGATCAACGAATAATTAGAATAGACTAATAAAGTTATACAAAACTAGTGAGAGAAAAAAACAAAAAGTGAAAAAAATAAGAAAGGAGGAAAACAGGAATAACTTATCACATAATAGCAAAAAAAAAGGAATGTATATCAATACATTTTATATTAAGAGTGGTTTTGAATAATATGTCTTACAAATGACCATCTTTCTAAATTAGAATCAGAGGATTTTGTGTCTTTGTAAATGGTCCAAGCCAAAGATAAATTATTTTGAAGGCCATAAATTGTTGGAATTCTAGATTTAGATTTACAAGAAGCGATATATCTTTTGACATACAGAAAGAGTGTGTATAATTTGTCATCATTATTGAATGTACCTATTAGAACGTTGAAATTATTTATAAGTCTGTGTTTTAATGGGTCTACTTCTCTTATTTTTGATTCTAAATATTGAATAAGGGTTTTTACCTTTTCACATTCGTAAAATACATGGAGCAAACTTTCTTCACTAGTATTGCAAAAACAGCATAGGTTATTTGGGGCAACGTTCATTTTGTGTAATAGGACATTAGTGGGGAAAAATCTATGAACTATCTTTATTTGCATCCATTGAGTATACGAATCGTTTGTATTTTTAAAAATATTATTATAAATGTATTTCCAATCAAAGATATGAGTAGGGAACAAAGACTCCCATTTCTTTTGGCTAGTAGGGATTTCATTGTTTTCTATAAGTGCTTTATATATTATTTTGTTAGGTTTCTTATTTATCAAAATTTCATTTAAGTAGCAATTAATGCAAGGATTGGCATAGTTTAGAATCAATTTTTCATCTTTATTAGTACCAACCCTTCTTGAAAAATTTTGGATACTGTTTATCAGACCATAATACCTCAAATAATTAATCTTTTTACCTAAAATCATCTCTATAGATTCTAAACCAATGAATTTCCCATTGTTATCCATTAAATCTCGGACATTTCTAAATCCTCTTTCATATAAATCTTTGATGTAGATGACTTTTGAGTCGATTGTAAAATTTTCGTTGTAGAATAAGGGCA
Source organism: Tridacna gigas (assembly GCA_945859785.2). Lineage (NCBI taxonomy): Eukaryota > Metazoa > Mollusca > Bivalvia > Cardiida > Cardiidae > Tridacna > Tridacna gigas. Next base: position 17,716,066 of record OX244036.2, read on the forward strand.
TATTCAATATCAAGTCCCAAGAATCAATTTTGATTTTTGTTATATATTCTATGTATGATTTAAGTACGTCTCTCCAGAAATCGTTTTTTGTCACTTTCGAGATGAGTTCGGAATAGGCTTTTCCTAAATTTATTATTTTTCTTACGTCCATCGTGTCATATACTAGCTGATAGCATTTATTAGGTTTACAATTTATTAGGTTTTTAAACCATTTTAATTTCATGCTAACGTTAAAGCTTTTGATATCTATCATTTTCATACCACCTTCTTCATAGTTTTTTATAAAAACATTTTTTTTAATTTTTGCCCTTCCATCCCATACAAAGTTGTATAGTAAATCATTTAAACGTTTTATGAAATCTGTTGTCGGAGAAGGGAGACTTATAAATAAATGCGTTAAAAGTGGAACAAGAAGTGATTTTACCACAGTTATTCTACCAATAGGTGTAAGCTTTCTTCTTTTCCAGTAGGCTATGCATTTTGAAATAGTTTTAAGTTTCGGTTCATAATTTAAATCTATCATCTTATGAAGATTAATGTCAAAAGTTAATCCAAGTAGCACAAATTGAGTTTCACCCCAGTTTAATTTCCATTTAGTTTTTATCGAATATGCGCTATATTTACGTGACCCTATCCAAATCAGTTTTGTTTTATCAAAATTGCACTTTAACCCAGAGATTGCATAGAACTTGTCAAGTATTTCTAAAACACTATTTAAAGATTTTTTCGAGCCGTCTAGTAATAATGTAGTGTCATCAGCGAATTGGCTTATGAGATATTCAGTGTCTTTCACCCTTATACCTTTAATATTTTTATTTTGTCTAATTTTAATGCTTAAAATTTCAGAGCATAGAATGAATATATATGAAGAAATAGGGTCTCCCTGACGACAGCCCCTCTTTACCGTAAAGGCATCTGATAGAAAACCATTTAATTGCACACTTACTTGTGTATTATACAAAAATAATTTTATCCATTTTTTGAGTGTAGGACCAAATCCAAAAAAGTCAAATGTTTTTAAAATAAAGTCAAACGATAACGAGTCAAAGGCTTTTTCAAAGTCTAGTAGCATTAATAGGCCAGGTGTGTTATTGTCTTCACAATATTTCATGATGTCATAGATTAAACGGGTATTTTCTCCTATAAAGCGATTCTTAAGGAAACCTGTTTGGTCACTTGAAATTAATTGGTCTAATACGGTTTTTAATCTATTTGCTATTGTTCCAGACGCTATTTTATATAAAACATTCAATAAGGTTATCGGTCTCCAATTTTTTAAGAACTTTTTCGGTTTATTGTCTTTCGGGATGGATGTTATGATTCCCGATTTTATAGAGCTAGAAAAAGAGCCGTTTAATAGGGCGTAATTTAGGGATCTAACGACAAAATGCCCGATCTTGGGCCAAAAGACCTTAAAGAAGTTTGCTGAGAAGCCATCAGGGCCTGGGCTTTTGTCATTTGACATTTGTTTTAAAGTCAGTGATACCTCTTGGTAATTTAAAAGACCTTCTAGACTTTTTGACTCGACATAATCTAACTTATTTACTGTACAATTAAGTAAAAAATCAGATATACTAAAATCATCTCGGTTATCTTGTTCTTTATATAGGTTTTCATAAAATAATTTTGTCTCATTCAAGATTTCCTCTTGATTACTGATTGTTTCTCCATTTTGTTTTTCGATAAAGCTTATTGATTTTGCTGAATTGTGTTGTTTTTCAAGATTGCAAAAATACCTGGTGACTTTTTCGCCTTCATCTATCCATTTTGAGCATGATCTTACAAAATACCCTTTAAGCTTTTCATTTCTTATTTTTTCTAATTCATCCTGAAGTTTAACTAATTTTTCTTTGTTGTTTTCATCTAGAGATTGTTCTAATTGCAAAATTTCGGCCAAAAGTAGTTTCTCGCGATCTGATCTTACTTTACTTTTATGATTAGCAAAGGAGATTGTTTTTCCACGTATTTCCATTAATAGGGTTTCTAAAAACAGCTGATCATTGATAACTAATTGTACTTGTGATCTATCCATATTTGTTACATAATCCTGGTCATAAACAGGTAAACAATATTGTAGTAATATCTCGTCAATATTTTTATTAATACAATTAATGTAATCAATATCATGCAGCAAGGAATTATTGAATTTCCAAAGGCCTTTTCCGTGTTTAATTTCATTAAATTTTAGTTCAATCAAAATAATTGAATGGTCAGATTTATAACTAACATCAATATCGCAATTCCTTAAAAATGGTTGAAGTTCTTTTGAAAGCAAATAAAAGTCGAGTCGTCCTTTTTGTAAAGGATTAAAACGTTTCCAGGTATACTTTCGTGTGTTGCCATGTAATTCCCTGAAGGGATCCACAAGATTTCTATCATCAATGTATTTTTGGACAATTTTCCTTGCTTTTTTGTTATGATCACTGTATCTATAATTTTCATAATCTAAAGCTGAATTAATGACAAGGTTAAAATCTCCACATATAATCAAGTTTTCATTGTTCGCAAAGGAATCCAGTTCATCGAAAATATTTACGAAAAAACTTGGGTTGTCATTGTTAGGTGCATACAGTGTTGTAAGCATAAAATTAATATCACAAAAGCTTAATACCATTATTAAGTAATTTCCATTTCCATCTTTTTTGAAACTTAGAACTTTAATATCTAGATGCTTTTTAAAAAGGATAGCGACACCTTTTGAATTTGAAGTACCATGGCTAAAGTAGCAATTTCCATCCCACGCGGAATAAACAGTTTTTTCTATTTGGTTTGTAAAATGTGTTTCTTGTAAACATAAAATATCAGTATCTTTTTCCTTAAAAAGGTTAAACAGATCTTGTCGCTTCTTGGCATTATTGAGACCTCTGCAATTGTATGAACAAATTTTCAACTTATCCATTAACTGAAATTTTTAGGACATATTTTCTTAGAAAATCAATTATCATATAAGATAAAAATCCACTCTTTATATAAACACACTGATGCATATGTGATAAAAATGAACTAAATGCGATAACTAAATATGAAAAAAACATTTGATGAGCGAAGAATGCAAATAATACATTACACAACTAGATCTACATGAACATTCCATAATTTTTCTACGTACAATTACTCATAAGGGTTTTCTTTCACATCTAAAGAGGTCCATTAAAAGGATTATCTACTACTGGCATAAATTTAATAAATACAATATTCAAATTGTTAAATTTATTCCTAATAAGTTCATATTATCAACATTGCCAAGAAAGGAGGAAACGCTCGATAAGAGTATCCCCTCTCTTTTATGCAATGTCCTTAAAAATACTTCTCGTTACCGTGATGATGATTGTCTAGAGTCTGACAATATTTATTCAATGAAATATACAAATAATGCAATTTGTCTCTACCAAGTTTTAAAAAGCACCACGTTGTGGGAAAAGGAAAAGTAAAAAACACTGACACGAATATTCTTTCCCTAAACTTCCTTAAAACTATATTTCTTTTCGGTCTTTTTCCGGTCTTTGAAACGGATTGTATAGTACAGTGGTAACGGGTCAATCAATATAGTCTATAGAAAGTGTTTCTAATAGGTTTATAGAATAGATAATAAGAATGCCTAGGACGCCCCGGTATGCATTACTGTTTGTCCTTCAGGTTACCCCTGGGACGCCACAGTGCACTATTCTGGTTGTCCTTTAAGCACCAGTAACACAGAAGTGTAGAAAAAGTATAAAAATTTATACAAATACAAAGTCCACAGGGTCTCTGTCCTAATACATCTAACATCAATCTGACCATGTATCTAATTGAACATCAGCACGTAATAAGCACTTCGGACAGAATTCTCTTAATAATTCTATAATGGACTTAATTAAGCCATCTACCAAACGACAAAATCTTAGACTGGTTCAAATTGAAAGCAATTGCAGGCGACAAACCGAATTGTGCCCGAGTAATGATTTTAAACTTTTAAAGGGTAGAAAATAATGCCTTCAAAAGCTTTCCCCCCTGGGGTCGTCAAAAGTCGGGCTTGTGCGACAATGAGTCAAAAATGTTAACTGTAAAACTAGAGTGAGGATCACTAAGAAAAATTTTTCACTTTTTTTCTCAGTGGCAGATTAACTGTTTATTCATTGTAGTTACTGTTCTTTTGTTTAACAATCATAGTTATCGATTGTCTAGTACACAGGGTAACAATTGACTTAACTCTCTACCACCCAATCCCTACCTTCAACGACCCCGAGAAAAAAAAGCATTATGAAAACACAATGGGAAAAGTAGAAATGCTGGCAACCAGCATTTTCCACCCCTTCCACAATGTCCCGCACGCTTTCCAAATCAAATTTCAAATGTCGACTCACCTTTATGTTGTCGTCTGCGAATGCTTTCATTCGGACAAATTCAAAATATTTTTGTGGAAGAGGTCCATAAAAAGCATTATCTAATAAATACAATATTCAAATTGTTAAATTTGTTTCTACTAAGTTTATATTATCAACATTGCAAAGAAAGGAGGAAACGCTTGATAAGAGTATCCCCTCTCTTTTTTGCAATGTCCTTAAAAATACTTCTCGTGACCGTGATAATGGTTGTCTAGAGTCTAACCATTCATTCAATAAATTATACAAGTAATGCAATTTGTCTCTACCAAGTTTTAAAAAGCAAATGTTGTAAGAAAAGGAAAAGGAAAAAAACACTGACACAAGTATCTTCTCTCTTTCCCCGAACTTCCTTAAAACTATATTTTAGGTCCTTGAATAGGATTGAATATTGCAGTGATAACGGTCAAACAATACAATCTACAAATTTGTCTCTAATAGGCTTAAGAAACAACATTGTGGGAAAAGGAGAAAACGCCCGATAAGAGTATTTTCTCTCTTTCCCGCATTGTCTTCAGTAAATCTCTCAAAACCATGCTATTTTTTCTCTAATAAGACCAGGGATTCTATATAACACATATATATAATATATGATCTCTGATAAGATGAAAAAACATTGTGGAAAAAGTAGAAAAAGCCGGATAAGAGTCGCAACTTCTTCAAAAGTATATATCAGATCCGTGAAAAAGAATATATATTAAATGAATAATTGATCAGTATGTGCAAACAAAGTTTAACTCTTATCCTGCTGAATAATTAAAATGGAACCCTCAATTTGATGGTAAAAACCAAAATATAGCCACTCTAGGTTATGTTTTCGGAAATAACTTCTACCAATCGGACCATGCAGATCCATGATCAGACCGCAAATTATGTGCAGATTGATCACGATCTACACTGTCCGCAAAAGGTCAGTGAGTCGCGCTGAGCAGCGTCATGGTTAACTGTTGATGGTTTCCTCTTCTCACACATCAGAAAACTTTTGATACATGTATGTTGAGCAAATGATCCCAAATTGAAAACATTTCGGGAAAAGTGAAGGTGAATATTGTGATAACAGATACTATTGTAATCACTTTTTTTTTCACACAGATCAGAAATATTTCATTTTTGAAAAGTTGAAAAGGAAAATTAAAAACGCATTATGAAAACATAATGGGATGAGTAGAAATGCTGGTAACTAGCATTTTCCACATTCTCCAAAATGTCCTCCACGCCTTCCAAATCAAATTTCAATTGTCAACTCACCTTTATGTTGTCGTCTGCAAATGCTTTCATTCGGACAAATTCAAAGTATTTTTGTTAAAGAGGTCCATAAGAAGCATTATCTAATAAATACAATGTTCAAATTGTTAAATTTGTTTCTACTAAGCTTATATTATCAACATTGCAAAGAAAAGAGGAAACGCTTGATAAGAGTATCCCCTCTCTTCTTTGCAATGTCCTTAAAAATACTTCTCGTGACCGTGATAATGGTTGTCTAGAGTCTAACCATTCATTCAATAAAATATACAAATAATGCAATTTGTCTCTACCAAGTTTTAAAAAGCAGACGTTGTAAGAAAAGGAAAAGGAAAAAAACACTGACACAAGTATCTTCTCTCTTTCCCCGAACTTCCTTAAAACTATATTTTAGGTCCTTGAATAGGATTGAATATTGCAGTGATAACGGTCAAACAATACAATCTAGAAATTTGTCTCTAATAGGCTTAAGAAGCAACATTGTGGGAAGAGGAGAAAACGCCCGATAACAGCACTTTGCCTCTTTCCCACATTGTCTTCAGTAAATCTGTCTCAAAACCATGCTATTTTTCTCTAATAAGACAAGGGATTCTATACAACACATATGTATATGATCTATGATCCCTGATAAGATGGAAAAACATTGTGGAAAAAGTAGCAAACGCTGAATAAGAGTCGCAACTTCTTCAAAAGTATATATCAGACCCGTGAAAAAGAAAATATAGTAAATGAATAATTGATCAGTCCATGTGCAAACAAAGTTTAACTCTTATCCTCAATTTGATGGTAAAAACCAAAATATAGCCACTCAAGGTTATGTTTTAGGAAATAACTTCTCCCCATCGGACTATGCAGATCCATGATCAGACCGCAAATTATGTGCAGATTGATCACGATCTACACTGTCCGCAAAAGGTCAGTGAGTCGCGCTGAGCAGCGTCATGGTTAACTGTTGATGGTTTCCTCTTCTCACACATCAGAAAACTTTTGATACATGTATGTTGAGCAAATGATCCCAAATTGAAAACATTTCGGGAAAAGTGAAGGTGAATATTGTGATAACAGATACTATTGTAATCACTTTTTTTTTTCACACAGATCAGAAATATTTCATTTTTGAATAGTTGAAAAGGAAAAGTAAAAACGCATTATGAAAACATAATGGGAAAAGTAGAAATGCTGGTAACTAGCATTTTCCACATTCTCCACAATGCTCTCCACACTTTCCAAATCAAATTTCAATTGTCGACTCACCTTTATGTTGTCGTCTGCAAATGCTTTCATTCGGACAAATTCAAAGTATCTTTGTTAAAGAGGTCCATAAAAAGCATTATCTAATAAATACAATATTGAAATTGTTAAATTTGTTTCTACTAAGTTTATATTATCAACATTGCAAAGAAAGGAGGAAACGCTTGATAAGAGTATCCCCTCTCTTTTTTGCAATGTCCTTAAAAATACTTCTCGTGACCGTGATAATGGTTGTCTAGAGTCTAACCATTCATTCAATAAAACATACAAATAATGCAATTTGTCTCTACCAAGTTTTAAAAAGCAGACGTTGTAAGAAAAGGAAAAGGAAAAAAACACTGACACAAGTATCTTCTCTCTTTCCCCGAACTTCCTTAAAACTATATTTTAGGTCCTTGAATAGGATTGAATATTGCAGTGATAACGGTCAAACAATACAATCTACAAATTTGTCTCTAATAGGCTTAAGAAGCAACATTGTGGGAAAAGGAGAAAACGCCCGATAAGAGTATTTTCTCTCTTTCCCGCATTGTCTTCAGTAAATCTGTCTCCAAACCATGCTATTTTTTCTCTAATAAGACAAGGGATTTTATATAACACATATATATATGATCTATGCTCTCTGATAAGATGGAAAAACATTGTGGAAAAAGTAATAAACGCTGAATAAGAGTCGCAACTTCTTCAAAAGTATATATCAGATCCGTGAAAAAGAATATATAGTAAATGAATAATTGATCAGTCCATGTGCAAACAAAGTTTAACTCTTATCCTGCTGAATAATTAAAATGGAACCCTCAATTTGATGGTAAAAACCAAAATATAGCAACTTCAAGGTTATGTTTTAGGAAATAACTTCTCCCCATCGGACCATGCAGATCCATGATCAGACCGCAAATTATGTGCAGACTGATCATGATCTACACTGTCCGCAAAAGGTCAGTGAGTCGCGCTGAGCAGCGTCATGGTTAACTGATGATGGTTTCCCCTTCTCACACATCAGAAAACTTTTGATACATGTACGTTGGGCAAATGATCCCAAATTGAAAACATTTCGGGAAAAGTGAAGGTGAATATTGTGATAACAGATACTATTGTAATCACGTTTATTTCACACACATCAGAAACATTTTATTTTTGAATCATTTGGAGCTGCCGGCTGCAGAAAAAAAGTAACCAGTTAGTAACAAAACATACAGACACAGTACAGCAAAAAGTCATCACTTCAACTCAAGATATGGACTAGCAACAGTTTAGATAAATAGTTTTAGCGCTTTGATCTTGAGTCTTGTATTGCCAGAGAAATATCATCATAAACATCAAATTTAATACTTTCATCTTGGCTTGTCTGTCCATACACTGATCCATTGAAAAACCATGCACTTTTAATTTCTGCATGTAGAAACAGTCTACTAATCAGGCCTGTATTAAGTCTGGTCACATCGTCTGCTACACGGTGTCCTGCTGTTTTCAAAGCTCGTCTATGTTTCATAATCTTGTATTTGACGTTATTATTCTTTGTTTTTATCAATACTGGCCTGGGCCCATTTCGTTTCGAAGGCAGTCTGTGAATTGCAAGAATGTCTTCCTTGTCTAGGTCTATATTTTGTTTTTTAAGGATCCCACAGACGGTATCTACCAACTTTTCCTCGTTTTCGTTTGGCTCCTGTTTTATATCCATTATTTTAATATTGTTCTTTCTTGAATATTGTTCATTGTAGTTGGCCATTTTTATAGCTTCATTTATTCTTTTATTGTTCTCCGATGAATACATTTTTATATCTTTTTTATTCTCTTCAATCATGTCATCTTTTTTTCTCATGCTGTCTTTCAATTGTTCATTCTCATATTTTAGAGAATCTATTCTATCTTGCAATTGCTCAAGTTTTTCATTATATTTTTCCTTTATTTGGGTTTCCATGTCTTTTTTCAGCTTTTCTTCAAGTGACGCAATGATATCCTTAACCGTAGTCGTGATCAAGCCTCTAATTTCCTCTTTTCTCACAATATCTCTCATATTAAATTTTATCTCACTCAAGTCTTTGGAAATGTTGTTCATTTTCTCCTGGAGTTTCGTAAAATCTGTGGTATTTGTAGTATCTGTGGTATTTTCAAAGGTAGCCTCTGACATTGAATGATCCAGAGATGTTTCTACGCTCGTAGTTTTTTTCTGAGGCTTGCTTCTGGCCGATTTAACACTAGCACCTTTTGCACTCATGTTTGTATGAGGCGTTTTATTTCCCTTGACCTTGACCTCTGACCTTACGGTCAAATGTTCTAATTATAGAGTGATATGATTTTTACTCACGGAAACAAAGAAAAATGTCCAAATATCCTTTTATATCAAAAACACAATATCAAATCCATCAAATAATCACCAGAACACATTCTTTATCCCTTTACGAACTTCGACATGTAAAATTTGTCGCTCTATCACCCCTAAAATTGTGTAAGATATTAATTTTTTTAAGCGCTACAAAAATTCGCCTTCACCCATTATGACCACGTGACAACTCCTGACTCATGATGATAATAAAATATTGATGAAAATGCCGTAACACCATTCTGTCTTCAAAGGTTTTAGCATGTAGAAGTATTATAATATAATCTTTTGTCATAATATACATTTTTTTTTTCCATAAAAAATTTGCATGACTTAAAAGGTTAATTCAAATTTGTGCTTTTATGCAAACAAAGATTGCTTATCAAAAAAATGTGTTGATATATTGTATAATGTTTGTATGTTAAAGTTAGTTATAGTTAAGGTACATTTACAGAAAATGTTGACATATTGTATAATGTTTGTATTTTAAACTTAGTTAAGATACATTGCCATTTTCTGTAATCAAGTTTCCATAAGACGGCAAATTGTAGGAGAATATAGAAATAAGTATTTTATATAGTACACCGTTGTATAATATGTCACTTTTTGCCACTTTTTTTTTTTTTTTCATAGGCTTTCCTTCAAAGGAGCATGAAAATTTGCAATGTTTTTAAAAGCTTTACTCTAAAGAAGCAAAAAAAAATAGTAATATCTGGATGTTATGTCATAATTTAACACAATGTTTTCAAAGTCTTCCCTCAGAAGGAGCAGGATGAATTGCAATGTTTTCAAAAAGTCTTATTCAAAATGAGCTTGAAAGATATTGGCCTTTGGATGTCATGTCACCCTCTTGCTACAATGTTTTCAAAAGCTTTCTTCTAACGGAGCATAAAAAGTAGTATTCAAATGTAAGTGTGCTTGAAAGCAAAGAAGTAAAGATTGCTTTTTAGGTCACCTGAGCACAAAGTGCTGAATGAAGGAGAGCTTTTGTGATTCTACTGTGTCTGGCACCGGTTGTGCGTCATCAACTTTAACCTTCTGTAACGCTCCAGAGGCCACAATGATACTCCTGAAACTTGGTCAGAATGTTTCTCTTGATAAAATCTCGAAAGAGTTTTGAACATTGGTAATGTCGGAAAAAATTAAGTCACTAGGTTAAAGTTGAAAGAGCCTTGTGAGGCCACATTTTCAGTCACATACTCATGAAAATTGGTCAGAATGTTTCTCTTAATTATTTCTTGGACATTTGAAAATAGGTCACCATCTTTACACAGTAGAGACCACATTTTTACTCTGACACTCATGAAAATTGGCCAGAATGTTTTTTTTAATCATTTCTCAGAGAATGAAATTGAGCCATATCGGATCAAAAAGTAGGTCAGCAGGTCAAGTCTAAGAAAAAGTTTGTGCACACTCTATAGGCCATTTTTAAGTTGATACTCATGAAACTTGGCCGGAATGTTGGTCGCGACAAAACCTTGAAAGAGTGTGAAAACCTAATTATCTGGCCATAAACAGGGTCACTCGGTCAAATTTTAGAAAACCTTGTGCACAGGCAAGGTCGTATTTCCAGCACAATAATAATGAAGGTAGGTCAGAGCTGGATCAGGGAAAACTTTAAATATCCAGGGCCCAAATTATAGCCCTGGGTCAAGTTTGTCCTTGCCCAGAGGGAAACAAGTTCTACATAAGCATATGTAGTGAACACTTTAGAAAGCCCCAAAGGTAACAAAGTAGGACATAAAGGTATATAGAGCAAACTTTAAAAATCTTCATGTCTCAAACTAGAAGGCTTAGAGCTTTGATATTTGGAATTTAGCATCTCCTAGTGGACCTCTACCAAGTTTGGTTAAATGATGCCCTTGGGGTCAAAATTTGGCCCGGTCCAAGGGGATAAAAAATTAGGATATAATTGTCTATGGAAGGGGTTGTTTCGTGTCTCTGAGATATCTCCAAGACAGACGAAGCGAATCAAATCAAACTCCACAGAGAGTTCAACCACACTGAGATGGTTTGTCCTGCACATGCGATATTTCCCTATGTTAAAGGCCAAAGTCCTACGAAATTAAAATTTGTGTTGGGGAAGTGTTTTGTGTCTCCACAAAATCTCCAAAACTGCTGAATCGAATTTAATCAAACTCCATATAAAGGTAAACCACATTGAAAAGGTGTGTCATGTACAAGAGATATGTCCCTAGGTTAAAGGCCAAGGTTCTACCAAGTAAAGATTTATTTGGGAGGATTATTTCGTGTCTCCGCCATATCTACTAAACTACTGAAGGGAATTAAATCATACTCCACAGAAAGGTAAACCACATTTAGGTGTATCATACAAGTGATATGTCCCTTGGTTAAAGGCCAAGGTCCTTTCATGTAAAAATTTGTTTGGGACTGGGGTTTCAAGTCTCTATGATATCTCCAAAATTGCTGAAGCGAATTTAATCAGACTCCACAGAAAGATAACCACATTGAGAAGGTGTGTCATCCACAAGTACTATGTCCCTAGGTTAAAGGCCAAGGTTCTACCAAGTTCAAATTTGTTTGGGAGAGGTGTTTCGTGTCTCCTGACTCCAAAACTGTTGAAGCGAATTTAATCAAACTCCACAGAAAGGTAAACAACATTGAGAAGGTGTGTCATTCCCAAGTGATATGTCTCTAGGTTAAAGGCCAAGGTCCTACCAAGTTAGAATTTGTTTCGGTTTGGGGTGTTTTGTGTCACCGCGACATCTCCAAAACTTCTGAAAGGAATTTAATCAAACTCCACAGAAAAGTAAACTACATTGAAAAGGTGTGTTACGCACAGACGATACGTCCCTAGGTTAAAGACCAAGGTCCAGCCAAGTTAAAATTTGTTGGGGGGATTTCGTGTCTCTGTGATATCTCCAAAACTTATGAAGCGAATTTTATCAAACTCTTCAGAAAGGTAAACCACACTGAAAAAATATGTTATGCGCAAGAGGTATGTTCCTAGGTTAAAAGGTCAAGGTCCCAAAATTTGTTTTGGAGGGGGGATTTCAAGTCTCCGTGATATCTCCCAAATTGCTGAAGTGAATTTAATCAAACTCCACAGAAAGCTAAACCACATTGAGAAGGTGTGTCATCTCCAATTAATATTAATGTTAAAGGCAAAGGTCCTTGAAAGTTCAAATTTGTTTGGGAGGGGTGTTTCATGTCTCTGTGATATCTCCAAAACTGCTGGGGCAAATTTAATCAAACGCCACAGAAAGGTAAACCACATTGAGAAGTTGTGTCATGCCTAAGTGATATGTCTCAAGGTTAAAGGCCAAGGTCCTACCAAGTTAGAATATTTAGGTTGGGGGTGTTTTGTGTCTCTAATATCTCCAAAACTTCCGAAAGGAATTTAATCAAACTCTACAAAAAAGTAAACCACATTGAGAAGGTGTGTTATGCGCAAGCGATATGTCCCTAGGTTAAAGGCCAAGGTCCTACCAAGTTAAAAGTTGTTGGGATGGTTTCTTATGAAGCGAATTTTATCAAACTCTTCAGAAAGGTTAACCACATTGAGAAAATGTGTTATGCGCAAGAGATATGTCCCTAGGTTGAAGGCAAAGGTCTTACCAAGTTAAAATTTGTTTGAGGAAAGTGTTTCGTGCCTCCGCGATACCTCCAAAACTGATGAAACAAATTGAATCAAACTCGACAGAAAGGTAAACCACATTGAGAAGGTGTGTCATGCGCAAGGGATATGTCTCTTGGTTAAAAGCCAAGGTCCTACCAAGTTAAATTTTGTTGGGGGTCTTTCGGGGGCATCAGGCACTTTCAGTGACACGTCTTGTTCTGAAATTTGCACACTGTCTTTAGTTTAGTTTAAACATATTTTATTTCATAAGTTGAAATGGGGTTGGGCCACAAGTTCTCACAACTTAGAATTGGCCCTTCCCCTACAGCACAAATTATAAAGTTCTAACAACGGTATGTACAAATACAACAACAATGAAATATGAAAAAGAAAAGAAACGCTGTAAGAGAGAGCTAAAAGTTGAAATAGAAAGATTACAAAGAATAACAAAAAGAAACAAAAAGAAAAGTTCAAAACAGGAAAAAGAAAAAAAGATTGTGTTCTCTGTGATTGCCTAAAACTTCATAAAGTTGTCATTAACAGTTACAAAAATAGACTGAAAATTACGAAAAACGTTTAGATTCTTTAATGTACAACTGAACTGCTTCAAATAGTAAACAATTTTGGTCGTGACTTAGGTCAGCACTGCCGAAAAGAAGTTTTATAGTATTTAGAGGATGAAATAATCTTGTTGCTAGGAAAAGTGAGATTCTTATGTCTGTAAAGCGAGAGCACTTGAAAAAATAGTGTTCAGCATTTTCAATGTTATTACCACAGTCACATGTGGGATCTGGTTTTAAGTGATTCTGAAAAAGGTCCCCGTTTAAATTACTACAATTGTTCCTTAATCGAGCATGAATTACTGATATATATCTATTACCAATACAGTAGAGACTTAAAACGCTCGCGGGCCCGGTATGTGTTCTTAATTTTGATTTAAAAGAATGGTATGTTGTACTACATCGTATTTCTTGTTCGAGATTATTCCATAGAGAAATTGAGGATGGGATACATGACTTTTGTAACAAACTTGTTCTGGTGCGAACGTTTTCATAATTTTGGCTGTCTCTCAATTGGTATTGAGATATATTTCCAACTAATGGAGGAATTAATTCTTTTATGTAATGAGGAACAATATTGTTTGACACTTTATACATAAAACAGAGCTTAGAATTTTTCCTTCTAGATGATAAGGTTTCCCATCCACATTCTTTGTAAAGATTTTCAAGAGTTACTGATCTTGTGAGGCCTGTTACAATACGTGCAGCTTCATTTTGTAATTTTTCAATGGAATCCGAACATGAAATGGAGCAACCGTCCCATACAATAGATGAATATTCGAGAATAGGTCTTACATATGATAGATAAATTTGATTTAATGCTGCGCGAGTAAGAATAAACTGAAGTCTCCGCATAATTTGAATTATTTTGGATGCAGCCTCCAAATTATTATTAATGTGATCGTTCCATTGGCCTGAACTACTAAAAGTTAAACCCAGATGTTTATGTTGATCTACAATTTTAATTTTAGTATTATCAAAAAAAAAGAGCTGGTTTGCCGTGGTCTTTTTTCGTTGAAAATATAACAGCTTCAGTTTTGTCTGGGTTGAAATCAACAAACCATTGTTTTGCCCATTTTGAAACGTTTCTTAGGTCATAGTTAATTATACCCTCTATATCACGTACCGAAGAAGCGGAATAATATAAAGAGCTGTCATCGGCGTACAATCTTGTAAGACTCAAAAGAGATTCAGCAATATCGTTAACATAGATTAGGAACAAAAGAGGCCCTAGAACAGAGCCCTGTGGTACCCCTGCTCTTAGGGGTAGGAGAGTAGATTCTGTGGCTTGGATTACTACTTTCTGCTTTCTATTCTTGAGATAACTAGTCAGCCATGTAAGAAGACTATCACTAATGCCATGTTCTTTAAGTTTAAACAAAAGACCTTTGTGCCACACTCTGTCAAATGCTTTTGAAATATCACAGAATACAATACAAGAGAGTTGGCCATGATCAATAGCTTGGCATATATGGTGATATATGTCTATTAACTGGTAAGTGGTAGAATGTTTTGGTAAAAAACCAGATTGGTATTTATATATGAGGTCGTTAGACATAAGGAAATTATACATATGTTTAAAAATAATTCGTTCAAGAAGTTTTCCACAACAACTTAATAACGAGACAGGTCTGTAGTTAGAAGGTAAGGACTTGTCTCCTTTTTCATAAATAGGTGTAACAATTGCTTTTTTCCCAAGATTCAGGGAAAACCCCTTCTGACAATGATCGATTGAATATGATGTACAATGGGTTACAGATCGTGTTGATGCATCCTTTGAGCATTCTATGACTTATATCGTCTGGACCGCTGGCCTTGTTGATGTTGATAGAATGAATGGTATCCTTAATTTCCGAAATTGTAACTTCGTTAATTACCAGTTTATTTAGAGTTTTGAATTGACAGTTAGGTAATATGCTGTTTTCGTCATCAACCGTTGAAATGGATGCAAAATAGTTGTTTAAGCAATTTGCTTTTTCTTGGGAGGATGTGAACCAAATTTCATCTCCATTAGATTGAATTTCACTCAAAGGTGGAAAGCATGATTTGGAATTTTGTTTTTTTAGAAAGTGCCTAATAATTTTCCAAAAACTTTTTTTATCGTTACTTTGTAGTTCTGTCAATGTTGTTTCCAAATTTCTGAAAAATATTTCTTTCGCATGTTTTTTCATATTATTAACAGTATTACGTAAATTCTTATATTTTTGCCAATCGGTCGATTTGCATGAGTATTTGGCAATGATTTTCATTCTATCCCTTTTTCGCGATAACCTTCTTATTGCACTGTCGTACCAGGGTTGGTCGTCGGGACGAATACACACTGTTTTCCACGGAATACATTGCTTAGCAAGCTCAGTAAAGATTTTGGTAAATACGTCGCATGATTCATCAACAGAACCGTTGTGCAAAATATTCCAATTAAAGTTTAATATTTTGTGATTAAGCAGTTCATAATTAGCTTTACTGTATAACCAAATATTTCTTTTGTAACACGGTTGGATCTGATATGTAAAGGGTATAGACACATAGGTAGCAGAGTGATCACTGACCTCGGGGGGCATTACGATAGTACCACTGTCTGAATATGCCATGTCATTAGAAATTAAAATAGGATCAAGAAGAGCATTTTGACGTGTTGGTGTATTAATTATATTAATCATAGAGTTCAGAATCAGTATATCCTTTAAATTATGAAGATTGTCATTTAATAAGTCCTCGTTCAAGTCGCCTAATATAATTACATTTTTTGAAATGTTAAAAGCCGCCTCGATGTTCAAATGAAGGTTTGTGAAAAAGTCGTCATCTGCAGTTTTAGGGCTATAGAAAGTTCCAATCAAAATAATTTCGGAGTTGGGAGAAATTTTTACCCATATCGATTCATTGCAATATCCTTCAAGATCAGTAACTCTGGAATGTATAAGGTCTTTGTTTAAGTATACAAGAATCCCACCGCCGTGATTTGTTCTATCTTTTCTGTAAGGTATGTCAAATGAGTCAGATAAACACAGAAAGTCGTCTGTAATTCTATCATTCAGATGGGTTTCTGTAAAACACACTATGTTAAAATCTAGAAAATTATCTCTTATAAAGCTTAACTTGTTTCTTATACTTCTTATGTTACAATGTAACAATGATAGTAAAAACTTTTTTTCAGATGTAACAGGCCCTGGGTTGAGTTCAACGTCCCCAGCTTGAAGAATGATTAGCCAAATAAAAATACAATATGTTGAAAAAATGTTGTATGTCATGAGACATTTTGCTGTGGATAAGATCAGATTCACGCCCTTAACCAATTTTATGAGAATATATGATAGTAAGGTGTACAGATTCAGTCGTATATGCTGCTTAAGTACTTTGTAAAGGACATATAATTTGCCATGAAACAGACCAATGGATGCTCTCCATGCATTCAGATCATTACCCATCAGGAAGCAAAATAATCCGTCTGCGCAGAACATCCATCAGGCCTGAGTCATAACAAGCATAATTCACAGAGGCACCATCAGAGACAAAAAGATGTAAAAGACATGATAAACAAATAACATATATACAATGATAACATATTCTGTGCACAAACATGCGATTTAAGGAGGGAAAAAGAGATATCTGAGATGCGTTATTTCGTACATTTTGGTTTAGGTATTTAAAGGGGTTAACAAATAGTTCTCATACAATAGTAAACAGAATGGTCAGTGTTGGAATATATGGTACCCATTATAACTCTCTATCGAAACGAAACATAGAGCTGTTATTAGGGTA
This sequence comes from Tridacna gigas, assembly GCA_945859785.2. NCBI lineage: Eukaryota > Metazoa > Mollusca > Bivalvia > Cardiida > Cardiidae > Tridacna > Tridacna gigas. The sequence goes on from OX244036.2 coordinate 17,733,142, forward strand.
GATGGACTTATCTCTATATCAAATTTGGTTTGGACGATAATGACAATATTTGATTTTAAAGGGTCTACATTTGTCGTTTAGAAATGGGTTAAAGATTATGTTTCGTTTTAAGTTTCATATGCCATTAAAGTATACATCTTGACAATAACAACAACAACAACAAGCAATACAATAAAAAGGAAAAAACGTAATTAAATCAACAAATTTTGTCTTTAACATGTTAGAAAACTTTGGGGGTAAAGGAGAAAATGCAGGTAACCAGCATTTTCTCCCTTTCCCACATTGTTTACAAAGGTACCTTCTTCATATTTGTTAAGATGAAATAATGGACAGTGTAGATCACAGATCAGACTGCACAGAAGGTAATGAAACAATGGATAGTGTAGATCAGAGATCAAACTGCACAAAAAATAATGAAATAATAGATCAGACTGCACAAACGATAATGAAATAATGGACATTGTTGATCGCAGATCAGACTGCACAGACAATAATGAAACAATTGACAGTGTAGATCAAAGGTCAGACTGCACAAAAGATAATAAAATAATGCACAGTGTGAATAAAAAAACAGGCTGTACATTAGATAATGAAATAATGCACAGTGCAGATCACAGATCAAACTGCACAGAAAATAATGAAATAATGGACAGTGTAGATGAAAGATCAGACTGCACAGACAATAATGAAATAATAGACAATTTAGGTCAAAAAGCAGGCTGTACAGTAGATAATGAAGTAATGCACCGTGTAGATCAAAGATCAGACTGCACAGAAGTTAATGAAATAATGCACAGTGTAGATCAAAAAGCAGGCTGTACAGTAGATAATGAAATAATGCACAGTGTAGATCAAAGATCAGACTGCACAAACAGTAATGAAATAATGGACATTGTAGATCAAAGATCAGACTACACAGACCATAATGAAATAATGGACAGTATAGATCAAAAAGCAGGCTGTACAGTAAATAATGAAATAATGCACAGTGTAGATCAAAGATCAGACTGCACAAACGATAATGAAATAATGAATATTGTAGATCAAAGATCAGACTGCACAGACAATAATGAAACAATGGACAGTGTAGATCAAAGATCAGACTGCACAATCGATAATAAGATAATGCACAGTGTAGATAAAAAAAAAAGGCTGTACAGTAGATAATGAAATAATGCACATTGTAGATCAAAGATCAGACTACACCTACACAGACGATAATAAAATAATGGACAGTGTAGATCAAAAAGCAGGCTGTACAGTAAATAACGAAACAATGGGCAGTGAAGATCACAGATAAGACTGCACAGAAGATAATAAAATAATGCACAGTGTAGATCACAGATCAGACTGCACAGAAGATAATGAAAAAAAGCACAGTGTAATCAAAGACCAGACTGCACAAAAGATAATGAAATAATGGACAGTGTAGATCAAAGATTAGACTGCACAGACGATAAAGAAATAATGGACAGTGTAGATCAAAAAGCAGGCTGTAAAGTAGATAATGGAATAATACACAGTGTAGATCAAAGATCAGACTGCACAATCGATGATAAAATAATGCACAGTGTAGATCAAAGATCAGACTGCACAGACAATAATGAAATAATGGACAGTGTAGATCGAAGATCAGACTGCACAAAAGATAATAAAATAATGCACAGTGTAGATCAAACATCAAACTGCACAATCGATAATAAGATAAAGCACAGTGTAGATAAAAAAGCAGGCTGTACATTAGATAATGAAATAATGCACAGTGAAGATCAAAGATCAGACTGCACAATCGATAGAAGATAATGAGTAATGCACAGTGTCGATCAAAAAGCAGACTGTACAGTAGATAATGAAATAATGCACAGTGTAGATCAAAGATCGGACTGGACAGAAGATAATCAAATAATGCACAGTGTAGATCACAGATCAGACTACACAGTCGATAATAAATTAATGCACAATGTAATCAAAGACTAGACTGCACAGACAATAATGAAATAATGCACAGTGTAGATCAAAGATTAGGCTGCACAGACAATAATGAAATAATGGGCAGTATAGATCAAAAGCAGAAGGTATAGTAGATAATGAAATAATACACAGTGTAGATCAAAGATCAGACTGCACAAACGATAATGAAATAATGCACAGTGTAGATCACAGATCAGACTACACAGTCGATAATAAATCAATGCACAGTGTAATCAAAGATTAGACTGCACAGACAATATTGAAATAATGCATAGTGTAGATCAAAGATTAGACTGCACAGACAATAATGAAATAATGGGCAGTATAGATCAAAAAGCAGGCTGTATAGAAGATAATGAAATAATGCACAGGGTAGATCAAAGATCAGACTGCACAAAAGATAAAGAAATAATGGACGATATAGCTCAATGATCTGACTGCACATAAGACAATGAAAGAATGAACAATGCGGATCAAAGATCAGACTGCACTTTCTGTTCAGTCTGATCTCCGTCCGCACCGTCCACATAACAACTTAAGTCAATTTAACGCCCATTGGATAAAATCCGATCATCACAAAGACTGATAGAGTATTAATTAATTTAGACTCTAATTAAGTTTTGTGCACAAAAATTCGACACTCTGTGGTCAGTTTACGACTGTTTTATCTGTAGACGGTGTTCCACGTCTTCTGAATGATTTAACCTGATCGGCCTACACTCCTCTGATTTTTTAACAAATATTCTGCCGTTGGAGGTCCAGAAGCTGTGCAACAAGTTTGCCTTTTTCAATGGCTGGAGTTTTTTAATGATCACATAATTTGACCGAGTAAGATCTTCGCTGACGAATACAGGAGTATTTCGTAGGTTTGCTTTTGCAGAAAATACTCTGTGTTTGATGTGGTAGCTTGCAAATTTCACAATAATTTGGGGAGGCACATTGTTTCTTAATTGACCAATAGGATGGCATCGATCGATGTCTGTCTCGGACAACAAAGGGCCGTTTGGTAGCATTCGATCATTGATGAAAGCAGTGACTTTCTTTGTTAGTTCATTCTCCGGAAGCTTTGGATCTAATCCCATGTTTGAAAAACGCAAAGAGTTTCGTCGGCCATATTGTTCTAGATCATTTACTGATGTTTTAACTTTGTTTAGTTCAACTGATAAATTTTCACATCTCTGCTCCAATTCGACGATCAAGTTTGTTTTCTCATCGAGTTTGTCTGCCTGTTCCTTTATTATCTTATTTTGTTGTTCAGAAACTTTGATCTGTTCGTCAATAGTTTTTTTTCAGTTGAACATTACTGGAAACAATATCGTTAAGTACACTCGAGTGAAGCATTTCAATTGCCGAGTCAACAGCCTTCTCGATTGCGGTTTGAATAGTCGGAGCTATCATTGTCTGCAATAATGGTGCGATGGAATTAGCAAAGTCGGGGTCCTTGACAGCCGCCAAAAATGATTCAGAGGAAAGCTGGTTTTTCTTGGAGGGCATGGATTTCCGGGCAGGGGTTGTTTTTTTGGCAGCTGATTTAAACAGGGGAGATGCTTTGCGTTTACCAATTTTCCGTTTACTCTGGCTGTCAGCGAAGGGAGTAGACGCAGAAGGCAACCTGGTGTCGAGGGAATGGAAGGACCCTTCATTGTCTATATCGAAAGGCTCTGTGCTGGTGTCCTCTGTTATATTGGAAGCCATTCTCAAACGAGAAGAGATCAACTCACCATACACACAACTGATCCCAACTGATTCAAACTGATTCAAACAGTACAGCACAACGCAATGATTCAATTGTGTTTACAATTAGAAGTCTATATTTAGAAGTTGATGGGAGCTCGTGAATAGTATTTCAAACCGGTTTCCATCTGTCAGATACGTGTATATCTAAAAATATCTATCTTGTATACATGTACAATAGAGTTAGGAGAATAGATCAGTCTTTTCTGAAGAACAAAGGAATTACCGTTCAAATCAATACAAAGTCCTTATCCTTCATTAAATAAGTCCAGCACATATCCCACTAATCATATCAATAACTTAAATAAGTCAAAAAACACAGAACAGACCATAGTTATGGGAATAACAACACTACATCTCACAATATCATCAGACCTAACTCACACGTGTCCATGACATACCGCCAGTGTACCTATCTTTATATTATCAATAGCTTAAACCCTATTGATTTTGAAAAAAAAAATCTCACAATCAGTAAGGGAAAAGTAGCTATTTGAAGTATAAAATTTACAGTTCTTTTTTACGCAGTAGAAGACTCAGGTGACCGATATAGGACCATCATCGTCCTCTTGTTTTTTCGTATTGGGCTTTATCTTGTGGACCTTTACCAGGATTCAAGTAATTATAGCGCTGTGGTAAAATATGGCTATGCCCTGACCTGAGGTCATGTTTTTCTCGTGGGATTTTACATAGAAAATTTTGTATGTCTTCTAGTTTGAGACCAATTTGCCAAGTTTGTAATATTGGCGTGTAAGTTTTTTACTTATTAGCCAGTGGCATGATACAGGGCCATCATAGCCCTTTTGTTTCTAGTTGTTACTGTTGTCATTCGAAGTGCCTTACTTTTATTATGTTGAGAGTATTGTGCAGATACACAAGGGATCTGAATAAAATGTTCTTATTATTTGAAAGGTATCTTGCTTTTTACTCAAATTTCTTGTTTGATTTCTACTCACCTGTGGGCAAGTTATGTCGCTACAACTAGATTTTGAATGGGTTAACCCCTATTTGGACTAAGAAAGTCTGAGGTTTGTATGGTGTTGAACGCCGTTTTCAACATTATTTCAGTTATATCGCGGCGGCAAATGCACCTATCCATGCTTTCCTGGAGTTTCTTTTACCAGTACTACGAACAATATTCTTTCCAAGCCAAGTCTGAGGTTAAAGGCTAGCAAGCAATTGCTGCTTTGACAAATACTGAAAATATCCCCTTAAATTTTCACACATATTTAGGGTCAGAAATGTAGATCACTGACAAAGACCCCTACACGTGTCATTGGGTTTGGCTGAATAATTCCTCTAGTGTAAAATTTACTGCCAGGTATATGCTGTGAAAGCATGCAATTTTATAGTTTCAGTTATCTGTATCACTAACAAGAAATTGACCATCCAGATTGGTAATACATGTACTCGAAGATCTGGACTATGAGCGCGGGGAACTAGTCAGTTTGTACCCTCTCTCAAGGACACTTAGTTATTAACGGCAATACGTCGGAATTCGATGCAAACAAAATCCGAAAGTGGAGACCTGGGGCAAGTGACCAATTAAAGGGGATAAGTCTATGTCTCTCTGCAAGATAGGCCTGCGTGGCCCAGTGGTAAAGTGTTTGATTCATAATCCAGGGGTCCTGGGTTCGAGCCGTACTGGATCCTCTGGGTTTTTCGTGGGAGTGTCCTTTGGCAAGACACTTCAAAGCCCCAGCCTAGTACTGGTGAAACCCAGGTAAGACTTGAATAATGTGAGCTGTCGCCGTGATATGACTGCAATAATGTTGAGAGCGGCGTAAAACACCATTCAATCAATCAGTCAAGCAAGCAAGCAAACTTTAAAACAAGCAATAACTGTAAATCAGAATTGACTGATTGATTGTATGGTGTTTAACGCCGTTTTCAGCATTATTTCAGTTTTATGACGGCGGCCAGTGCACCTATCCATGCTTTCCTGGAGTTTCTTTTTACCAGTACTCCGCACAATATTCTTTCCAAGCTACTGGCTGCTTTCCCACGTAACCATGTAAATCAGAAGTAGTGATTTAAATGTATTTTGCCCAAAGAAATTTCATCTGGAAACAATGACTAATTATTACAAGTTTCTGTTCTCTGATAGGGTAGAAAACATTGTGGGCCAACAAAATTCCCCTTTTCCCACATTTTTTTCAAAAGCCTCCTATGCTAGGGTCGGAAAGCTAAAGGTTGCTTGGTAAGGGTTATGCGACAATAATTTGATATGTGCGACTGTAACTGGCTAAAAGAGGCAGACCCGAGGACAAAACCTACTTATAACTGCACTGACTAGATGAACGGAAGGACTTCCTACAGCCGCTACACTCTTCAAAAAGCGTAAATGTGTATGTTGTACATACCGTATTCAAACAAGACGTTTTGGTAATCAAACCATTGAAAATATTGTGAAGAATTCTTTGCTTGTTACATGGGTCATCTTGCTAAAAACACCCATCAGATATCTCTTAGCAACATTCTTAGCAGAACAGACCATCAGATACATGTAGATAGGTATAGATCGCATAGAGGAGAAGTGCAGTGCGGTGCACATGAAATGATATTCTACCTCTTAATTTTTGCTCTATATTCCATCACACCTGTCGGTCACACAGGATTTATAATAATTGTTTGCTACTGGATTTAATGGGCGTTCATGCAATATTAGTGGAAAACATAATAGGGAGCAGATTCGCAAAGACGCAAAAAACACATTTTGATATTAAGGGTCGATCTATGGAAAGGATGTTTCATGAGGTAGCTATAGTAAAATATTCCTGCTTCCACGGAAAAAACCTTGTCACTGGTCACTAGATTGTCAGACCTGGAGCTAAATGATTGTCATAGCATGTCCTTGTCACTTCCTTCACTCATAAATATGTATTCAATAATTGGGTCAGAGTTGAACATTTAGTGGTATAAAACCTTGTATACAAAATTATTGGGGCCATGCCAAACATTTAGTGGCATGTAACCTTATATATAAATATTGGGTCCAAGACCCAATTAATTATTGGGTCGGACCCACTAAGTAGGTCTCAGGATAATTGCATATTTTTGTAAGATGCATTGTGAATTCACGATATATATAGGTATACATAGTACCCTTGCCCTAAACAGATAAGTTTTCACTGAATCGCATGCTTCTAACACCTTTATTTCGGGTAGGACCCAATAGTTAGGTCTGACAAGTGAGACCCAATATGTGGTCGTTTTTAAGTATATATATATATATATATATATATATATATGAGTCTGTTTTTGGTGTGCTTTCCTTGCCTTTTGGATAAGAGTCTGATTTACGATTGGTCCGCTATATTTAGTAACAGTCTCTGACTGGTTACCAGTTTGTACAGTCATTGGGGTTACATTCCGGGCACTGTAGCATCCCTATCTGGTTCATATGGTCCGACTGTAAGTAACACGGGACCACTGCGTCTAGTTCGGGTAGGGTCTTTCCAATCTCAGGTATCAGGTCTTTCAGGCGTTGATATTCTAAGGGTCGTAAACACAACCCCTTTTTTGTGGGTACTACTTTTTTTTCCGTTTTCCAGTATTGTCTCATGTCCACACATTCGCTACCTTCAGTTATTGTACAATATACATTGCCTCCCAAGTGACCGTTGTAGTCCATTTTATCTGTCAATGCCTGATCCACGTACTCTATAGTGTCAACCCAGTTTTTCCAACGCATCAGGGTTAAACTGATACCTTTCTTGGTGGGTTTTTCGTCTTGCCATTCTCTCAAGTCCACTCGCCGCTCTCCCTTCCATTCTGTCACCTCTGCTGCACGTCCATTACCCAAGTTTCCTCTGAAAATAGACATGTCGTTGGTATAAATTCTGAAGTCAGAATGAAGAATAAGGGCTGTTTGTCTTATTTATGCACACGGAGGCCTCATTCTGATCTATGTTCATTTCCTTGGTCTCTCATTTGATTGGTCTGCTATATTTAGATATGTGATCATCAACTATATTTAGAGTCATTACATCACTTATCTCTATTCTTATTGGTCCGCTTTATTTGGAAGAATTATGTCATACCTATATTTAGATGTAGGAAAACCTTAAGAGTAATATCTTTCACTATGCATAAGTCATTGTGGTTCAGTGGGTAGTGGAAAACGTTCTAGACCTTTCTAACGAGCCTAAATTCACTCAAATCGGTCAAAGCATAAGTGAGTTAGAGGCGATTTTACGCATGAATGAGTTTCGTTCCGGTTGGTTGACATCATCGTGTAGGTCTCGGTGAGACCTTTCCAACGGTACAACAATGATCAAAATCGGACCAGACATAAGGGAGCTAGCGCAATTTAAATATTTTGGATTCCTTTAAGGGGCAGATAATAAGGGGGAGATCACTCGAATCATACACGACAAAGTTTAAACCGATGTATCTCTAGAACTAATAGAGCTAGACCCCTATATGTATATATTTTCTGAATCAGCGTGATAAGACCTTTTCCATGATACTCAAGGGGTAACGATCAGACGAACTAAATGAGATATAGTATTTTATAGGGACAATGACGTCATTTCCGGCCGCCATCTTGGATCGAGGTGTCTGAAACTCTCACCATTGCACAGACGAGAAAGAGTGATGCTATTTAGACACCAAGATTGTCCAAATCGGTCAAACACTAAGGGAGCTAGAGCAATTTAAAGATTTTGGATTCCTTTAACCCTTTACCGCACAATGACGCCTTTTGATGCCCCTGGGAAAGAAGTCTTTTGAAAACATTGTGGGAAAAGGAGAAAATGCTGGTAACCAGCATTTTCTCCTTTTCCCACTATGTTTTCTACCCTATCAGAGAAAAATTGCACCATATGAGCCACACTGACATTGTCGTCTACAAATGCTTTCAATTTGGACAAGGCTAAAATTTTGTCGTCTGGTAATGGGTTAAGGGGCAGATAATAAGGGGGAGATCACTCGAATTATACACGACAAACTTTAAACAGATGTATCTCGAGAACTTATAGAGCTAGACCCCTATATGTAAATATTTTCTGAATCAGCGTGATCAGACCTTTTCCATGATACTCAAGGGGTAACGATCAGACGAACTAAATGAGATATAGTATTTTATAGGGACAATGACGTCATTTCCGTCCGCCATCTTGGATCGAGGTGTCTGAAACTCTCACCATTGCATAGACGAGAAAGAGTGATGCTATTTAGACACCAAGATTGTCCAAATCGGTCAAACACTAAGGGAGCTAGAGCAATTTAAAGATTTTGGATTCCTTTAAGGCGGCAGATAATAAGGGGGAGATCACTCGAATCATATACGACAAACTTTAAACCGATGTATCTCGAGAACTAATAGAGCTAGACCCCTATATGTATTTATCCTGTCACCTCCTATAAATTCCGTCGTATAACAGGGGGTCATATAAACTTGGTGATATACGGTCACTTGACCACGTGACTAGGTTTATTATGTCAGTTGACCACGTGATCAAGGTTTATTAGGCTAGTTGGTCATGTGACCAGCCGGAACTCCTTTTTTAGGTACCACGAAACGAAATCAATATTTTAAAGTAAAATTATCGCTTAAAATTCGATGCACATATTGATTTTTCTTATTATTTAAAATAAAACAGAATTCTTCGCCACAGCATTCTCCCGAGGTCTTACATCACGTTTATGACGTAGTCAATATAATTTATGACGTCATTATTGCAGCTGCATACCCAAAGCGCTTTACATAGTTCGCCATTTGTGTGTTTATTTCATAGTGAGAAAGATGTCAATACGTACTTTAATTTCGAGCGAAATATTCTATTCTATCTAGTCGGATTTAGGATTGTTTACAAATGAGAAACAGGACAGAATAGTGTCGTGGACTGTGGAATTATACAATAACATAGTGTCTTTGATTTCAGGAAAGTTTGTCATGCTCGGCTTCGGAATTTATGGTATCAGTACCGTAAGATATTGAATAGGATGTACGGTCTTTATATCAATGTTTGTTTTTTGTTTTGTTTTGTTCTTGCAGAGTGTGTGACAGGATAAATAGAATAGATGGTTGGTGTCTTGGATGGGTTAAGTTTATCGGGCTCGGCTCCAAAATTTATCCGGTTCGCCTTCGGCTCACCAGATAAATTCCTCTGCCTTGCCCGATAAACTTAACCCATCCAAGACACCAACCATCTATTCTCTATATATTTTCTGAATCAGCGTGATCAGACCTTTCCAACGGTACCAGTTTTATTTGAATCGGAGTATGTTGACCACTAGAGGTTTAAATCTGCTAATACTGGTTAAAAATCGAATCGTGAACCTAGGGTTCAAATGACAACTGAGGATCTGTTCTCACGTTTGAGATGGTTTATGGAAAAAGTGTCAGTGTAAACAGTTGTCCTAGAAGCGAAAAACGGTTGCGTGGTTTAACAGTTTTATTTGGTTTTTAAAGGCCTTTAATTTTTAAGAAAAGTAGCCCGAATACAGTGTGTCCCCAGATGATGAACCCAGACTGGACCCAGACAACTTCTGAGATGGAATCGTCGAAAGAAACAAGAACTAAAACTTCGGTAGCTCCCCAAAAATACTACCTACCATCAAGCTATAAGTTGCAGCAATTTAGGGGATTTTTTCCGATATTTTAAAGATCTTGTAAAAACATGGGCCCCCGTTCTTTTCAAAATGAAATTAAGCCTAATCCAAGTCCACCAATATTGACGTATAGGGCGCAACAGCCCTGAAAGGCCCCTTTTCATGTAGGTACTTGATAAAACTTGTTCATTCTTGCTTTTAGCTCTTAACAAAAACAGATCTATTTTAAAATTTTTCTCAAAATGGATTTCAAGACCATATTTAGTGGAATTAGCGCGCTATATTTCTATATTAAAGTGTGCATTGGGGAATTAATTGCCTTTTTGAAGGATGGATTTGGAAGCTATCGATTTGGTAAATATTTTTATTATTTAATTATTTCCATTAATTTTATAGGTTGTGATTTCGTCGTTTAAATGTATGCAGAACAAGAAGGATATTAGGTTAAAAAAACAAGAGGGCCATGATGGCCCTGTATCGCTCCACTGGCTTTTTAACCCTTTTCCACATAAATCAAAGAGTTAGTGACCCTGAAAGTGAAGGCTTTCAAAAAAATCCTTAGAAAAGGACAACATGTTGTCAGCCAGTAATTTCTCATTTTCCCACAATGTTTCGTAACCTATCAAAGACAGAAATAGTCATTTAAGCTACATTCAATTTGTCTTTTTTGCAATGGCTTTAAACTTGGTACAGTAAAAAAAGTAAAATTAACATATCATGCACTTAATTGGCATTGACAGAGACATACAGCATAAAAGTCTGTATGGTAATAAACTTACTTTGAAAACATAACCTCCACCCCACCTGTCAACCAAAAATCTTGAATGCAGAACTCCAATAATGTAAAACTGCAGTTTGATAATCAAGGGAGGTAAATAGTAACAAACTTTATCATGTATAACAGGAGCTACTTCCCTTGATTACTATTCTAAATTACAGTCACTATATAAGCCCAAGTTAAACTTGTGATCTCCGGAGCAGAGCCAATTTTGACCCAGGCTATAGTATGAAGGAATTTGATAGAGGTCTATTAGATAAAGCTACATGCCAAATTTGGTAGCCCTGGGCCTTATGGTTTCAGACAAGAAGATTTTCAAAGATGTTCAATATTTTACAGTTTTGTTGCCATGGCAACCAGAGTTTTTGAAGGAATCAAATTCTTTCAAGGAATTCTAAATAGGACCATGGCAGGATCATTTCTGTAAAGTTTCATCAAATTTGGATGGGTAGTTTCAGAGAAGAAGTTGTTTGAAAAAAAAAAAAAAAAAACTATAGCGGGGATATCTATGGAATAATGATTTAGAAATAAATCTGACAATCACCGCCTGATGAGACTCAAAAGAGGAGTCGAAATAGTTTTAAAAACAAACAAACAAACAAACAAAAACTTACTTTTTTCTATTACCTTCAGATAGGGTAAGCCGTAACTACCATCCATGTGTTTTTCAGCTTTTTGCACACTACTTTCACTCTGAAACTTTCAGCACCATATCCCGTCCATCCTATCATCTTATTAAATTGTTTTTCAAAATAATGTCTTCCTTTTTCGATCTTATTTCCAGTAGGGTTTTGGATGCAATATTTGACACTTTACATCATAATCTGTTTATTAATAAATACAGACGCATGCTGAAAATATTCTGGATGATACAAATGCTTCTCCAATGTGTGGTATGATAAGGTAAACTTCATCTTGAAGAATGATCCCATACTTACGTCTGGACCCTATCTTGGATTGAATCAACTCCCTGATTGGTGGAAAATCCCTGCTTCTGATTGGCTGAATTTCAATCCATTTTAGGGGTTCAAGCTCGAGGTCCTTTTGTTGAATAGGCTATTGTCTGACCTTCCGGTCCTATGTCAACAGAAGCCAGACACGCTGACGACTTGAAAAGGGATTAAGTTTGACAATTGAATAAACCATTTTCCGTACTTCTGTCCCTAAATAAACAAAACCAGACAGTATGGCTACATTAACAAAAGACCATTGTTCTGCCTTTTGGTCCTTTGTAAGGGGATTAACTTTGACAGTTGAATAGGTCATTGTTCGTACTTCCGTCACAAAATAAACAAAATCAGACAGTATGGCAACATTAACAAAAGACCATTGTTCAGATCTTCTGGCCCCTATTATAGACTAAACTGATGTAATGACTCTAAATATAGTTGATGATGATCACATATCTAAATATAGCTTCACGCATGCTCATCCTTTTACCTTGGACTCTGTTCTGGACTTAAGGTCTCATTTGAGAGCAGGACCTTGAGGAGTGCAGATGGGAGAGAGGTAAATTTATTTATGTATTTATCTATTTATTTATTATCATCTGGTAAGGAAAGGGCCTGACCCTCAATGCCCGCGAGTACTTACCAGCACAAGGTATACACGTCAGCTCTGTATACCGTTACACTCTCTGATCCTGATCCAACAAGACTAATCCTGATCCAACATGACCGTCCCTCATCCAAAATGGCGGACTCACCATACCCGCCGCGAATACCCATGACACACCAACAACTCCTTATATGCAAATGAGTTACTAAAAATAGAAATACAATGGCCGAAAGTAGGTCAAGATGGCCACCGATTATGTCATCTTTGTTTGCCTCCAAAGAGCTGCTTATACTACTGGTTTTGACGAAGACACATAATTTAGGCAGTACCAGGCAGCTCGTTTTACAAAAAAAAAAGTGAACTTAAAATCATTTTTATATCATTTCTTAAAATGATTTTAAGTTCCTTATAAATGACCTTTTTAGTAACTGTGCATTTCAAACAAAAAGAGGTTTCGTAAATGGAGACATTCTCATTGACGCATAATATCGCGACATAACATCAAAATAAAGAATTTTCTTAACCTGGACATGACCAGTTTTTTGTTTATCACCGCTTCAGTTGGTACCAAGTTCCGGAGTCGATGATACACGGTGGTCACTAATGTTAGTAGGGTCTTACGGTGTCACAGAAATACCATTGTTCGCTTGCACCACCGATTCCAAGAAACAGGTGGTGTAGCAGATAGCCGTAGAACCGGTAGACCAAGACTTACGAATCGGTAAACGGACCGGTTTAATACGCTGACGCGCTTGCGGCGTCGTTTCCAAACAGCGTCTAGTACCGCGAGCCAGTACGGTATCAGCAGCCAGACTGTATTGCGCCGTTTTAGACAGACCCGGGCTCAAGGGAAGAAGGGAACGTTTCTCCAACTGTTGTCTAATAGAGAGGGATAGATTCGGGGGTGGGAGCGTAATGGTTTGGGGAGGGATTATGGGAAAGACGAAAGACAAATCTGGTTGTAATACGCGGCGATCTTAACGCACAAGGCTACGTCGGCCAAGTTTTGGCGAGTGAGTGAAGAAGTTCCATTTCTGAAACGACATGGGCCTGCTATGCTAATTCACGATAACGCGCGTACCCATGTCGCACGAATCAGCCGACAGTTTCTCAACAGGAACAAAGTTGACGTACTTCCCTGGCCTGCTTTATCCCCGGATACGAACACATCTGGGATTACCTTAGCAGAAGGGTGCGATCCACAAATATCCACAATCTGAGGGACTGGGACAACGCCCTCGTGCAAGAAAGGGATTACGTTCCTGACGCAGTAATCAGACATTACGTGAGGTCTATACTAGGTTGAATCGTCGTCTGCACCAACAGCAGAGGTACGTACACAAAATACTCATCGAAAAAAAAACCAAAGGAACTGCGATTAAAACAACTTTAAATGTATTATTAAATGTGACCTGAATCTTGAGTATTTTTGCAATTTTGATTTTAGCACCATCATCTTTTTCGCTAAAAAACAGTCCCTAAAACTGACCGTAACTCAAAATCGGATACGTCTGCCACTTTTTAGAGGGTCTGATCTAAGTTTGGTACCAAAGTTATAGGCTTTCGGTTAAATAGGCGATGAGAAATCGCAGAAATCAAAGTGCACCTTTTTTTTTTTTTTAATTGGGTATAAATATGTACGTATTTCGCCCGTCATTATACCACATTTGGAATGGTATTTGACACTATGTAGATACGAATTTGTGATACGTTGTGTGTAATATTTTATCCGCGTTCAACGCATGTATTTGAGCTGGGAAATTTACAGGTGTATTTAATACGTTAAAATCAATATACTGAAAGTACTGACAGACTAGCGAATTTGATCGTTTGACTGATTGATTGATTGACTGATTGATTGTATGGTGTTTATCAACCCTGTTTTCAACATTATTTCAGTTATGTAGCGGTGGCCAGTGCACTTATCCATGCTTTCCTGGAGTTTCTTTTACCAGTACTCCGCACAATATTCTTTCCAAGCTACTGGCTCCTTTCCCACATAACCATCGTCGAAACGTGAGAGAGAAATGAATCCTGTCGCAATGACTATCATCAATCCTCGGAAAGAAAATTGTTGAGGATCAAACCAGCGACCTTCTATTCTCAAGTCCTGTATGCTACCGACTGAACTGCCGGGGCTATATGTGCTATTGGTTAACAATAATCCAGTTTAAGTTTAACCCTTAACCTGCTAAAAAATGTTAAAGAAACTTTCAAGCTGATGGTAAACACCTGAATATTGCTACTGCTATTTCACGGTTACACTTTGGAGAAAATCTATCCTCTTCTCGGACAATGTAGATCCAAGATCAGACTGCACACACCGTCTGCAAAAGGTCATTGAGTCGCGGTAGTGCTGGTAAAAGAAACTCGAGGAAAGCATGAACAGGTGCTCTGGCCACTGCAATATCACTGAAATAATGCTGAAAACAGCGTTAAACACCATGCAGTCAATTAGTCAATATCTTATAGCACAAGATGTAGTTAACTATTTAACTCTCCTTACAAAACGAAAAATTTTACATCCATCCAATTTCAAAGCTGTTGCAGACCATGAATTAAATGTGGCTGAACTGATGAAACATGATTCCAGAAGGGCAGAAACCAATGTGGGAAAAGGAGAAAATGATGGTTACCAGCATTTTCTCCTTTTCCGACAATGTTTACAAAGGGATCCTTCCCCAGTATCGTTAAAACTTTGGATTGTTTGGTAAAAGGTTACTAGAATAACAGTTTAACATAATAGTTCAACTGTACACAGTGACCTAAATAATGAATGACTGAAGGAATGACAAGGGTTCCCTGTCCCGTGGGGGTTGATATAGCTGGGATTTGCTACCTAGGTGTATCTATTAATAGATTCATTCATAATGTTACAGATGTGTAGGAATAAAAGATTCTCTGCTTTGCATAGGTCACTCAATTTACATATAAGCAAAGATCTTGTACCTTATAAATGACCTCTTGTTCCGTTTATTACTTTGTAAGATGACATGTTCAAATCGGAGAGGTAGAGATTTAGTGGTTTATGTCTAAATTGTCACGTGTAACAGAATTAAGATTTCTAACAGAAAGAAGTATTTTCTGTGTGGCAGTATTTGGCAACTGTGGGGTTTTGAATCTAGGTCAATCTTGATGCCTATTGACTAGCTTCGCTAGTCAAAAATAGAATATATGGTTGGTGCCGAGATTGATAAAGTTTATCCGGTGAGGCTTAGAAAACTGAGAGAGCGAGCTTTATATTCGATTTATCCCGTTTTCTAAAGGAAAAAGCACATTTCTACTCATTTTTTCAATTATTTTATTTGTGTACATTTGGTCCCTGTACGTCCCCGGTGTTCAAGCAGCCATAGTACGCACTTATTCTGGTGAGCCTAGGAAAGCAATAGTTCCTATTACACCAGACTACAAAACCCATATATCATCAAAACTGAGTAATTTTTCACAATTTCCAGCGTGATATCAATGTTTTTATTTCTAAATATGTCGAGTTTTGCTATGCAAGCTGACTGTCAATGCAATGTTATATATAAAGTCTTGTGCCATACTGTAGGTGAACGTCCAAACGGCTCCAGTTATGGCGACATTAATAAGGGCATCAAACAAATAACGTCCAACTAGAAGGAAAACTTAGGGGTTATATCCCTTTTCGTATTAAAGACAAAATGTCCAATGTATGGTAACGTCACATGACGTAGTTTTCTCTTAATACTACGTAATCACTAGCAGAAATGTTGCTGTAAACAGACATGGAAGGGCAAAGGAAAGAACTCACCCCCTGCACGAAATGGAGAACGGTAGGCGAAGATTTGTTTCCATGTTGCCTCGTTATTCCACCACCCCGAGGTTCAGTTTGATGATGTGGCCGGCTCAAAGTCAAGACTTGAATATTATTGAGAACGTATGCCATGACTTAAAAGACAACTGAAAAATCGGCCTGAAATCATTAACTCGCGAGATAAGCTTCCGGAAGCCATTCCTGACGTCTGCACAAACATTCCTATTGAGTACCTCAGGAACTTTTATTCCAGCATATATCAAGGAGGATACAGAATTTAATGAAATCAAAATGATAGATCTATCATAAAAGACTAAGGTACGAAAAGTTGGTTTTGAATATGTTAAACAGTTTGGTTTTTCAATGCTCATTCACAATTCACGTCAGCCATTTTCTCTTTGCACGTTTGCAAGAATTCATGGCACAAGTCTGTATATTTATAGCGCGTAGGAATACACCCCGTTATTCGGTCATTGTAAATAACGAAAACAGGGTTAAAAAAAAATAGTGCGACAGTATCCCTTGGCTGTATCACTGTAGTCTGCACTGTATTCCTAAAGCCACATTAGATGTTACAATGTTATCTATCATACCAGTGTGCCATTTCAGCTGCCCAAACATACCCTCCAAAGGATGCTAGGTACACCAGGTAGCCTACATAATTGGTTAAAATATCACTGAAAAATAACATCTGATATAAAAATCAAATACCTAAATAAGGACACGAGCAAACTAGAACGTGAGTGACAGTGTCTTCATTACTGGTACTGTACAACTTTGTCTCCTAAATCCTAAACTTTCGATTTAATCACCACCTTTCCCCTTAACCACAAATTTTACTAATTTTCTTGGCAGAAAGACAGAATCGGAATATAGTTCTGGTCGTAAATTACAATAAACTGAGAGAGCTTTAAATATATGCAGATGTATGGAACCATTTGCACTCAGAAAATGGCATACTTTCGATCATCCTTGCTCCGGGACAAAATGCATTTCTACTCTATCATCCGAAATCTGGCTTCAAATGAGCCTCACATTTATTACGAAAATGAATGAAGGGTTACATGACATTCTCCGATTTTGATCCTGAAAAAAAAATCCCAGTTCAACCGTAACACTCACCTTCCTATTCGCCCGATTTATAGCCCCTGGATTCCAATTGGATGTCCCCTCAAGATTTTTCTATTCACAACACATTGTTGTGATTCAGGAGTTAAGCGGTCGTTCAAATGTTTCAGCCGATCAAAAATTGCGCTTCTTTCTAAATCTAGAATTATACTTGTTAAAGATAACTGTCCTCGAACGCGATTTTAATTTTTGACGAGTGGCATCTGAGCACAGAGACGATCGCCAAAAACGAGCTCATGTTTAAAGTCTCAGTATTGTCACAAACTGACGACAAAATTAGAACTTGAACGTACCTGTTACTTGCGTATTCAATTCCATGCAAAACACGATAAATACTGCAGCATTTCGTTTTCCCCCCCAGATTTGCAAGTTGTAAATGATTTCTTTAAGAACTAAAACGTGTAATAGTCATGGTCATGTGTGTCTCTACAATCGATTGCAATTTGCTGCAATACAGATTAACCCCACGAAACAGGAAGTCAGCAGCTTTTTGCACGAAAAATTCACGATGAACTTGAGACGTTACGGTGCCCACTAAACGTCAAAATATGAAAAGAAGCACAGTAAACATTTCCTTTTTGAGACTAGAACCAGAGGATGTAGATCACTTTTTTAGATGCCATTTCTTTGATCGACAAAGACTAAACCTTTCAACTCTAGTAGAAGTTTTCATCCATTAAATGTAAATACATTACTTTACGGAGAACCATCTTTAACAGCACGTCAGTATTCGAAAATATTTATAGCAGTCCATGAGTATAAAAAACAAACTGGCCGATTTAAATGATCAACAGTTTCCTATATGCTATTTACCTGATCACACGTCTCTTTTATTCCATTTGATGAAATTGTGTACTTGACTCTCTCCGTCTGTCTCTGTTTGTCTGTCTCTCTCTTTCTCTCTCTCTCTCTCTCTCTCTCTTCCCCCCCTCTCTCTCTAATATATTTGTAGTGTCAACAATTGCTTGAACATTTGTATAATAACTTTGTCATCTAAGTTGTCATAACTTGTGGCTCAACCCCATTTCCATGTAAATTTGAGGGAAAATAAATACGTTTAAACTGACTATAGAGTTATACTAAGAATGCAATATTTAGAATGGTTGATGATTATAGGGCCAACGTTACATTGAGCCGGTTTGAGTGGCATCAGTATAAATTTTCTTGATTTCAAATCGGTTTGTTGCAGCCAATCGGGTGGCTTGTCTCAGAATTAAGTATAAGGACTAAATCTTGTTTGCTGGAGCAAATGGCCTAAGTTTTCTATGGCCCGACTTGAGCACATCTAGAGCTAAACTTTAACGTGGTCTGAAGCTATTTATCATTGATGCACTCTTTATTCTACAGACAAGTTCAAGAATTCATTCTGTATATAGGACTACGAGTATACTCGGCGTTTCACCGAAATTACAGAAATGGACCATTTCAATAAGGAAAAGCGAAAAGATTATATTTTAAAGGTTTTGGTCCAGCATATTTTACAAAATAGCAGACAGTGTAGATCCAGGGTCAGGCTGAACGACTTTAATGAAGAATGCTTTTGAAAAAACATTGCTGTTTGGAAAATAGACCAGCTTCCAAGACTTACCATCGTTTTGAATCCCTGTCGTGATTTCAAACGCCTTGAACTCATATGAAATGCTGAAAAGAACAAAAGAACTAGCAAAAAAGCGACACTCCATTGACCTGTTGCGAGCAGATTAGGGGGGGGGGGGGAAATGTCACTTCACTGTGCTATCTTGAATCTGTCCAAGCAAAAAGAGTCACTTTATTTGGCTGTCTGAAACCGATCCAGGAAAGAAGTGTGACTTCCCGGGGCGGTCTGGAGCCGATCAAATGAAAAAGTGTTACTTCATTGGTTGGTCTGAAGTTGATCTTGGGAAAAAGTGTCACTGTATTTGGCCATCAGAAACGAATCTAGGGAAAACGTGTCATTTTATTCGGCAGTTTGAAGCCGATCCCGGGAAAAGCATCACTTCACTGGGTGGTCTAAAGTCGATTTATGGAGAAAGTATCACTTCACTGGGCTGTCTAAAGTCGATTCAGAGAAAGAGTCACTTTATTGGGCCATCTAAAATCGATCTACGGGAAAGTGTCACTTCATTTTGCTGTCAAAAGCGAATCATGTGAAGAGGATTCAACCCCTCTCACTGCTGTATATTTTTTCAACTATGTTTATGTGGTAAAGTAGCCAATGGCTTGGAAAGTACAAGTTAAACCAATTCTAGGAAGGCATGTATAGGTGCACTGGCCTTTGCAACATAATTGAAATAATGTTGAAAATAGTGTTAAACCATAGAAGCAAGTTTTGGTCCAACTTTATTGAAAACTGTTGGGCCAAAATTTTGTCTAGATAATCTTTTTGACTGTACAATACCGATAGGTCCATTTGTATACATTTCAAAAGCAGTATAAACATGGAAAATCCTAAAAAGGATATAAACCAGGTTACCTTCCCGCCCAGTGTCAATGAAACTTGTTCAAAATGTTAGATTTTACTGTGTTTCAGGGTAGCTTTGGCTTTAAATTGAAATTGGGCAGATATTTGTAATTTTAAACCAACGTTTCCCTAAAACACAGTGAAATCTAACTTTGAAATTTGGCAGAATATTTGATCCCAGCCCCTGTAGCTCAGTTCGTAGCGTACAGGATTGAGAGCAGGGGGTCGCTGGTTCGATCCACGGCTGGGCCAATTTCTTTCCAAGGATTGATGATAGTCCATGCGACAGGATTCATTCCTCTCTCACCCCTGATCATTGTTTTGACGATGGTTATGTGGGAAAGCAGCAAGTGGCTTGGAAAGAATATTGTGCGTAGTACTGGTAAAAGAAACTCAAGGAAAGCATGGATAGTTGCACAGGCTGCCGTGAAATAACTGAAATAATGTTGAAAAGGGTGTTAAACACTATAAATCAACCAATCAGTCAGAATATTTTCCTTGGTAAATATTTCAGACAAGTTTAAAATGAATCATATCGAGTCAAAAAGTAGGTCACTTGGGAAAATCATAGGAAAACCTTGTTTGCACTCAGAGATAAAATTTTCTGTCAGATACTCATGAAAATTAGTTGGAATTTTTGTCTTAATGACATCTCGTACAAGTTTGATATTAAGTTGTGTAGTATCAAAAAGTAGGTCACTTTTATGAATCAGAAAAACTTTGTGTGCACCATATAGGCCACATTTATCAGCAGTAGGCCTATTCCTTTTTGCATGCTGCTCATTTGATTGGTTGCATAAGCCTTTACAAATTTATGTTTTTCCATTCTGTTGTCAACTCTACAGACTGTCAGTGTGAGGCAGTGTAGAGATATTTTTATTAGTCTGTACAAATGTGATCTAGAAGTTTCAAGCCTGTACAAATGTGATAGAAATTTTGAGCTTCTGGGCCTCTTCTTTCTTCTTCTTCACCCCTTCAGATGCCCAGGCCTTCAGTGCCTTTGGCGCTTTGATTTTTAATGTTCCGATACGAAGTATACTTACAATATATCTCTCGGGACTAAACTCACTCAAACCTAAATTGTTTGCTGTGTCTTCTGCAATGAATGTCAAATTGATTATAAAGTAAACTAAAGTAAACTTGTTGAAATGCAATCATCCTTTTTCAAATAGTTTGTTGAAATAAAACAAAAACATCGATGAGATTACAAATAGGAGTGTGTGCACAAATATTCCAGAAAGCTGCAACATTACAAAGCAGTTAGAACAATATTCAAATAGTCATTTGAATCTAAGTATGAGTATGGATAATCTGATGTTTCTTAACTTATGATGAAGGTTTTAAATCGTTGCAGTTGTGTTAAAGTACCCCCAGAAGTAATCAACATGATAATTATTGAAATTATTAAAGCTTTTTTTTAAATTAATAGGTTGGCTTCTGCGATCATTGGGCGATCATTAGGCTACATCGCGGCACCTTGACATACATTTTAAGTAAAACTGGCTATATAAGACAATCGAACGACGTAGCTTATATCACTCACCTGAATAAACAAAGCCATGTTTGTCACTGAGTAGGCCACATGCCCATTCGACTATAAAACAGAGTAAACCTTGCCAACAGGTGTGCAAAATTCTTGTATCCTGTAAATGCGAAATCCAAAAGTGCGACATGAAAGTTTGTTAACTTAACCCTAGTAGGAGAATTATCAGTCATAAATTGGAGCTCTGGGTCTCATTTTGACCTTCAAAAAAGTCAAGGTCACCATGACATAACTTATTCTACACCAATTCCTGACAACCATCTATAAAATTTGGATTTGGCCGAGTTTAGTCCGGAAAATATATTGTAAGTATACTTGGTATCAGAACATTGAAAAATAGCATTGTTCACTTTTTCAAGGGCAGATAACTCCCGTGTTGGTCATCGCAGAGCCAATTCCTCATAATTGCGGAATGTGTACTATATCTAGTATAATAATTTTAACATATCCTCGTTTTCCATGAAACAATAAAACAATGCTGTGGTTTTTCGCAAAGTCAGGGACGACAAAATAAGCAAAATTGAGGTACGACTTAAAAGTGATTGTAACTACATTGCTGAAGAATCTTGTTTTAAACTCTCTGCATCATTTACATCCTCTTATAGAGTAAGCCTACATGAAATAAATGAATATTCATTGCAGCTTCAAGTGGAAGATATTTGCAATTTAGTCTTAAAAGTTGAAATCATATCAAATTACCCCACCCTTTTATCTCAGGCATTCAGCATGGAAGACATGACCACTGCAACTTAATACTTCACCAAATGACAGTCAATACATAGTAGTATTAATCAAATAATTTTGGCAAAAATCTGTTCTAGCCCTAAAGAGGCACTTATGGACACCCCTCCTTTCATGTGATTGAACTGTGTCGAGTCCATGTTTTGGAAAAATGTCACTTCAGTGGGCAGTCTGAGGGAGAGAGAGAGCACGCAGGAAAACCGGTCTGGAGTCACGGACTTTCTAATCAAGACATTCCTCTGCCACCAAGTGACAGACAGACAGTAAGACAGACAGACAGTAAGACAGACAGACAGACTGACAGACAGAGTATTACACTTGATTTCCGTCCAAGCAGTCAACGATAGTTTTCCAGTGTGACGGCTCTGTGCTCGGCACTGTCCAAATTAAGGGTTTGTATACGCTGTGCGCAAGGAGCAATGAATAATTGAACTGTCTGGCTGATACAAGTATATCTATCCTGGTACTCACCTGGAAAAGGTGAGACAGACCATTTTAAAAAGCCTGCGACATGCCTTTCCAAATAATTAAGAATAAGATATAAAATACAAAGCGTAGAGCTCCTGCACTGCCTGGACTCGCTTATCATTAACAACCTTTAACCTCTTATCATACCATCACGAGTTTAAACGACCTGGAGAAAGAAGGTTCTGGAAAACATTGCGGGAAAAGAGAAAATGCTGGTCACCAGTATTTTCTCCTTTTCCAACAATGTTTTCTACTCTTTCAAAGACATATTTCAGCAATTAAGTTGCATTTAGATTTTCGTCCCCAAACGCTTCATTTGGAGGAATCCACATTTTTGACGTCTGTTAAGAAGTTAGATAGTCAAATCTCCGAACATTGGAATGCCGCATTAACAACATTCCACAATGCACATTATGCAAGTTTTAAATGGTACACAAAATCGATGAGAATTGGTATGAACCTTTTTTTTTCACTGAAAGTAACAAACTACGAGGCTACAACCTGAAATTGACAAATCCAAGAGCACATAAATCCGTCAAGTAACATTTCAGCCACGCTCTGTTAAAAAGGGGTTTAATGCATCTGCAAAAAGTATCGATTCATGTCAGCTTGCGCAGACTGGGTCTAAACTCTGTGCTGTTCGTCAGTATCCTTCATTTAAAGGCCCAGTCTAGCGCATTATTCAGTCGGTTGTAAAAAAAAAAAAATGAATTTTACGGATGCATAATTAGGCGATGACTTGCTTGGCGTAATGAATCACGGATATATATTAGACCTCCTTATCCCAGAACGTCACTCATTCATTTTCGATAAGAATTCTGATTTTGTGAATTCCAAGGATGTTGTATTTTTCAAAATGAACCTAGGTCTAACGACTTACTGAATCATGAGGTAGACTGAATCATGAAGTGGAATGATCCATTGACATACAGAAAATTTACTGATAGTAACAAGTTTTGACCCATGTCAGCTTGCACGGATTGCGAAGGCCGACATGGATCGATACCTTTTGCAGATGTTTTAAACCTACTTTTCACAAAGCAATGCTCAATACTAATACTAAATACAAGCCCTGATGAAGCATAGCAGAGACTTAAATAAGAGAACTGTTGTCGCACTCCTGATTAACTACTCTTGGTAACCAGCACCTTCTCCCTTTTCAACCATGTTCTCTGCCGTTGAAAAACTAAACCTTAACATTTTAGTCACATTTAATATGCCGTCTAAAATACTTTCAAATGGTAAAAGTCTAAAGTTTGTCGTCTGGTAAAGAGAGTCAAATTCTTCGTAGACTGACTTGTCTATGAGGCATCACTATCCTGTACAGGATAAATATTAAAACTCGGTGTGCGTAACTTTGAATCTCTTACGATAAAAAGTAGGAAGCGGAGAATGGCTATAAATAATACCTCTGTGGAGAAATTAAGCAATCTTTTCGCTCCGAATTTCTTTAAAAAATTATAATTCAGTCTGGCAAAATATTTTTGAAAAAAAATAACTGTTTACCGCAAATCTTTGTATACAGTTTCTGACTATGGATGTAGGTTATTTGTAGGGTTTTTCCAGGGCCTAAACAACAAAAACATGTACTTGCCATGCTGGGCTTATACCGGGGCTATTTCATAGACCCAAAGGGGACTGTGCTTATTGGAGAGGTCATCAGACCTCTCCAACAATGGTGAGTTTAAAAGGCAGACTAGCCCTTAAATTGCTATCTAAATCCAGTCTTTTTGTGAAATTGTTCTGATACGCAGCCTGTTTCGTCATGGTTTTATAAATAAACCGAAATCAAGAAAATTGAAAGAGGAAATCTGTAGACGTGGTTTATTTTTATATGACGGATTCCAAATAATAAAAGAAAAAAAAAATGTTATAATGATTTGAACGCGAATTACTTCTCCAGTAATTGTAAATTTTCATTAAACAAATAGGCATAGATCTAAATCTAAGCAAAAGAAGGGGAAGAAAGAAGTTCGTTCAAAAAAGGGAAAGAAACTCACGGGAAAAGTTCGCAAGACTTGAAGACGCGGGAAGAGGGTCACGTGACTGGCATGTGATGCTTGATGTTTTTACACAGTGGTAATCATTTAATGCCTTATTCGTTTGTTTACATGTATCAACTATTTGAAAACATTGATGCTGACCTCTCCTGGCTTCTTTTTTAAAGAAGCCAACTTGTACATGACTCGTACGTAGGTTATATGCAAGCTAAACATGGCTGGATGAATCGTACCCGTTAGCGTGATTTTGAATAAACGTATACATATTTATTTTGAAATTTGCTATATCGATTGCCAACCAGAAAAGTAGTCCGGTTCTGTACCAAGAATGCCGATCAAAGACATATTTCCCCCTTTCTAACTATGTTTTCTGTCCTCTAGAAACTTAACTCTAACATTTAATTCATATTTAATAGGTCGTCTGCAAATGCTTTCAATTTAGAAGTCTCCATTTTGTCGTCTAAGAATTTTGTTCAGTATGTTCTCTGTCATTTAAAAACCAAACCCTTACATTCAGTTAAATACAAGATGTCGTCTGCAGATGTAAAGCTTTAGATAACATTGAGGGAATAGGAGAAATTGCTAGTAACCAGCATGTTCTCCTTGTTGCACCGTGTTTGCTGACTTTTAAGGGCCAAACATTTTAAGTTAACTTACCGTCCATGATGGTACGGTCAAAGAAACTGGGTTGCTAATATTTTCTATTGTCGTCCCAGCTCGGAACACTTGAACAGCGGGTAGAGTGGAGATCGATATCTCAGAACTACAAACTACCTAGGCGAATGGATCCGTTCTGAAGTTACAAAATGTGCACTCTCACTGACGATTAAATATTGTTCTTTATTGTTAGCATTTGCAGACGACAAAGTGAATGATGCTCAAATGATGGCATTTGTCATAGAAATGGTTTAAAAAAAAACGTTGTTGGGAAAAGAGAATGATGGTTACGTGATTTGTGTTGTTACCATATTTTTTTTCCTTCAAAAGACCTCTTCCTCATAAGTCGTGAGCGTTTGATCGTTTGATAAAGGTTAATAAACAATACATGTACATGATTATAGTAGAGCATCCCTTCCAGCGCTATAGGCGAAAACATGGGCTTTCCCGTACAACATAGACCAGGAACAGACTGCATAGAACTTGCAGTCTGATCTTGGATCTATACCTTCCGCTTGTTTAGTCAAACCAATTCGTTAAAAGCATTTCCCAGTTTTAGTAAATTGTACTTCTGGGCGTCGCCGGAGGTCGAGCGTACATATTTGGCTCTGAAAAATTGATCGATTGGTTGATTGATTAATTGATGCTTTCAATACAATATCAGTTACTAGTATATCACGGAGGCGGTTCGCATGTGACACTGACAGAGTTATACGATCAGGACAATAAGGTATATTTGTGCGGACCGTTAGAAACATTATTTCTTAATAAACCTCATCGTCTCTACACCTGTGAAAAATGTTGGTGCCATCATCACTGCTCTGAGATAACAGTGCAGCAGCAGGTCTGAGCACTTTCTTAGAACATATAAACATGATCTTTCAGATCATTCATACCAACTGATTTATTCGAAATGTACATGTTTCAGTTATGAACGTTTTGCTGGATAAATACCTTATACAGAAGCGGACATTTGCTGATCACGCTTGATGGCAGAGAAATCGCTTGATTAGAGAAGCAGTAATACAACAACGTATTTCCTGTGTGTCTTGTCTTGTACCATCTGTGTTGACTGTATAGTTTAGTAGCTTGATCAGAACTGCTGTCTCACTGTTAACCTAGAAACAAGAAATATCTTTTAAAGACAAATAGACGGCGTAAGAATTAGGTATACCGGAATAGAAATATTATAAATTTCTCCGTAAATAGGTCTGCAGGGTGTGGCAGAATAACCATGTTATCATTTTTTACCAGTCCCAAATTACTATTTATTCACTCCGGTATATTTGTACCAAAAAGTACGTCAATAGCCAGGGCATTCAGCTACGCCGAAAAAATGAATGACTCTAAAAAGTGGAAATTTTGTGGCAGAAGAATGGCTTGATACGTAAGAGAACCTCTGCTTAATACAACAGCGTATCTTCTGTGGACCCTGTCTTGGACCACCCGTATAATCACCCATCAGAACTGCTGTCTCACTCCTAACCTAGAAGTAAATAAAAGACTGAAAAGAACGGAAACTCTCTGGCAGAGGAATAGTTGAATTAAAGAATACAAAATAATATCTCGTTCATGCCTCGTCTTATACCATCCATATTTAGTGTATAGTTTGGTAATTTGATCAGAACTGCTCTCCCGCTGCTAACCTGTAAAAAGAATAATGAATATAAAATGGAAATACTGTAGCAGAAACACGGATTATATAGAGATCCTGTCACAACAACAGCATATTATATCATTCGTGTTCACTGTGTTGCTTAGATGTTCGGTCAGAACTGCTGTCTCGCTGCTTGACTGACTTTAAGAATTTTTTGGCAGATGAATGGCTTAATTATCTTGGGTGATCCGTTGATCAAATCCCCCGGCTGTATTACGTTTACTGAAATGCACCTTCACTGTACATTGCTTCGCCGAATATACACCGCTTTACCGTTCCTAAAATTGTAACGCTCCAATTAAAAAAGATCAAAGCGCTGACGCACTGAAGGCAGCGGGTTTGTGCCAGCTACAGATCTTATTACTTTCTTTGCACAGGTTTCCTTTATACT
Source organism: Tridacna gigas (assembly GCA_945859785.2). Lineage (NCBI taxonomy): Eukaryota > Metazoa > Mollusca > Bivalvia > Cardiida > Cardiidae > Tridacna > Tridacna gigas. The sequence continues at coordinate 17,760,543 of OX244036.2, forward strand.
TGACTTGAAGTAAAAAGGTGCCTTAATCGATCTGCAAACAGTATAGACTTAGGTCAGCCTGTGCAGGCAGCCAGTCTGTGCAGTCTTCACAGGCTGACCTGGGCTGAAACTTTTCGCCATTGGTCCATTTTCTGTACAACGAAGGGTCGGTCTATGGATCAATAATTATTTATGTCTTGCTTGGTATAATCCATCACGAGGATGCAAGAAGCCCCCTTTTGCCAAAGCACAGCTCATTTGTTTGTGGCTAAAATAAAGATAAAATCTAGTACATGAGCACAGGCAGAAAACAAGACTTGAATAAATGATATTAATCCTTTCCAAAACAATCCCAAGTTTTTATGACCCTGTGGAAGAGGCCTTTAAAGACATTTGTGGAAATGGAGAAAGTGCTTCTAACCAATGTTTTCTATTATATCAATCCGTAACATTTATGAAGTTCTTGAAAGGTATCTTAAAGTACTGAAAACCAGTCTTAGTATAATTTTGAGGTTTTACACCTCAAAATCCTTGTAGGCCAAATAATGTGCTTTATAAAAGTTTTGCCGATCCCTTTTAAGGAGTTTGTAGCTCAAAGACTTGAAGTTGGTACCGCTGGTTTAAATTTCCAGCATGGTCTTCTTTCTGATCCACTTATCATTTATGCCATGTTGTTATTCAGTGCATGACCTTAAGGAAATAGCCAAGAAACGCATGCATAGGTACACTGGCAGCTGTTATGACCCAAGCTGTTTAAATTTCATTAACTGCTAATAAATTATACTGAAAGAAGCCATTTGCAGTCAAAAATTGAAACATGGCTCAAAAACAGTGTACATCTTTGATAGGGTAGAAAACATTGTTGGAAAAGGAGAAAATGCTGCTTACCAGCATTTTCTCCCATTCCTACAATGTTTGTAAAAAGTTATGTTCTAAGGGTCGTTAAAACTTGAGATTGTGTTGTACAAGTAAATGCATAATATAATTTGCAGTTATAACTACTTTTAACTCTTTACCACTCAATGCCGACTTCTACGGTGGCACAAAAGTGACATGGAAGATATATTTTATACTACGTGCGCACGTAATAGTTATTACGTGCGCACGTATTGGTTAATACGTGCGCACGTATTAGCTACTGCGTGCGCACGTACTAGCTACTGCGTGCGCACGTAATAACTAATACGTGCGCACGTAATACTATTGCGTGCGCACGTATTAGCTAATACGTGCGCACGTATTAACTAATACGTGCGCACGCAATAGTATTACGTGCGCACGCAGTAGCTAATACGTGCGCACGTATTAACTAATACGTGCGCACGTATTAACTAATACGTGCGCACGTAATAATCGACCAATCAGTTTATAAGGAACAGAAGCCATATTGTTGCGAGGGAAGGGCAAAATTACATTGGTCCAACACGGCAACAGATGTGCATACATCTGACACCCAAGTAAAAAATCAAGTAGAGCTATTATTTCTTAAATCGTTTAGGCATACTGCGATTATTTTAAGTATCTGTACCTTGGTACGGTACAGTAACTATTGATACTCTAGCCTACGGTCCATCGAATTACCCCAAACCACCCCAAAACACCCCAAACCACCCCAAAACACCCCAAACCACCTTTTATCATATAAAATTAATACTGTGGTGGGGTTGGGGGTGGAATGATTTGTAGGGTACGAAAGACTGATGAGCTATACAAGGAGTTTTGTCACCGAAAACTACCCAAAACACCTCAAGAAAACAAAAAAGGCGTTTAAAGTGATATCATTTTACAACGGTTTAAGATGCAGGAACAGTATAAATCAAATTGAAAATGGCATACACAATAATTAATTTTCCTTAAACTGAAATATCTATGGTTCAAAAGATGTAGTTTGAATGCCTAACACCGTGGACCCCAATCAGACTGTTACTTTAGTAGCAGTCTGATGATCTGGCTGCACAATGTTTGCATATATCTAACTTCCCTAAAACTTATATAAATTACGGTATCTGTTGCCATTCTGACTACATATAGTTTGGAGGCACGAACGAACTTTTTCAGGCAGTCAGACATGACCAAACATTATGGACCCAGATCAGACTGCTCCTTCAAGGGGCAGTTGGATCTTCATGGGCGGATCCAGAGGGGGGGACCGGGGGTCCGGACCCCCCCCTGGAATTTTGGAAAAATGTGGTTATCGGATTCGTGAAACGGTACTGGTTTGATATTGCACAGCATTTATGTAAAATACAGTCATGAATATAAAAAATAAACGGTTCTAAATGTGGAGACCTCCTCATGGTTAGAACTGGAAACGTTGACTTACATCCACTGAAATCCGAAATCAAAGTATCATATAATAAGAAGAGTGCGTTTGCGGTGGGACCCCCCCTGAGAAAGATATCTGGATCCGCGCATGATCTGGGTCCACAAAGTTTCCCTTTCTGACAGCATGACTACATATAGTTTGGAGGTATGAACGAACTTTTTCAGACAGTCAGACATTAGCAAACATAATGTACCCAGATTAGACTGCTCCTTTAAGGGGCAGTCAGATCTGGGTCCACAAAGTTTGCCATTCTGACAGCATGACTACATATAGTTTGGAGGCATGAACGAACTTTTTCAGACAGACAGACATGACCAAACATAATGTACCCAGATTAGACTGCTCCTTCAAGGGGCAGTCGGATCTGGGTCCACAATGCTTGCCATTGTGACTACATATAGGTTGGAGGCATGAACGAACATTTTCAGACAATCAGACATGACCAAACATAATGTACCTAGATTAGACTGCTCCTTCAAGGGGCAGTCGGATCTGGTTCCACAATGTTTGCCATTCTGACTACATATAGGTTGGAGGCATGAACGAACTTTTTCAGACAGTCAGACATGACCAAACATAATGTACCCAGATCAGACTCCTCCTTCAAGGGGCAGTCGGATCTGGGTCCACAATGCTTGCCATTCTAACTACATATAGAGGCATGAACGAACTTTTTCAGACAGTCAGACATGACCAAACATAATGGACCCAGATCAGACTGCTCTTTCAAGGGGCAGTCGGATCCGGGTCCACAATGTTTGCCATTCTGATTACATATAGTTTGGAGGCATGAACGAACTTTTTCAGACAGTCAGACATTATGGTCCCAGATCTCAGTGGGGCCAAAAAGTCTCTAGCGCATGTAATGCATGTAGTCCTTTTATCCTTAGGCTAACGTGACAGGACGTAATATAGATATTTTTTGTTAAAAGTGATCCTTACCCAACAATTCAACCAACCCTTACTGTATTAATAATTTTATATCATATAAAAGGTGTTTCGGGGTGGTTTGGGATGTTTTGGGGTGGTTTGGGGTGTTTTGGGGTGGTTTGGGGTAATTCGATGGACCGTAGGCTAGAGTATTAATAGTTACTGTACCGTACCAAGGTACAGATACTTAAAATAATCGCAGTATGCCTAAACGATTTAAGAAGTAATAGCTCTACTTGATTTTTTACTTGGGTGTCAGATGTATGCACATCTGTTGCTGTGTTGGACCAATGTAATTTTGCCCTTCCCTCGCAACAATATGGCTTCTGTTCCTTATAAACTGATTGGTCGATTATTACGTGCGCACGTATTAGTTAATACGTGCGCACGTATTAGTTAATACGTGCGCACGTATTAGCTACTGCGTGCGCACGTAATACTATTGCGTGCGCACGTAATAGTTAATACGTGCGCACGTATTAGCTAATACGTGCGCACGCAATAGTATTACGTGCGCACGTATTAGTTATTACGTGCGCACGCAGTAGCTAGTACGTGCGCACGCAGTAGCTAATACGTGCGCACGTATTAACTAATACGTGCGCACGTAATAACTATTACGTGCGCACGTAGTATAAAATATATCTTCCATGTCACTTTTGTGCCACCGTAGACTTCTAACAACCTTGAGAAAAAAGCCTTGTGAAAACAGTCTGGGAAAGGAGAAAATGCTGGGAACCAGCATTTTCTCTATTATCCACAATGTTTTCTATCCTATAAAATAAAACTTGTACCATTTGAGCCACAATGAAATTGTCGTCTGCAAATGCTTTCAGTTTGAACACAGCTGAAATTTTGCCGTCTGCCAAAGGCTTAATGGGTGACTTTTCGTGTAACATCGCCTGTCATAGCCGAATCCGTACGACTTTGGCGATAAAAGACGATGTTACACGAATCCCATTACGATGCCCTATGCTCAAAATTCATCATGCAAACAAACACCGACAAGAAAAAGTCGATGCAAAGAATCAAAGTCGCCGCAAATTTTTTTATTTAATGCTTCAAGAAAGCCAGGGCAAATAAGTAAATGTCAGTTTTCATCAGCAGATTTTTTAACACATTATGAAATTGATGTGACTGTGAATCTATATCAAAAGTTGTTTTCTGTTACAGTATCTAATACCCTCGCATAGCGCTCTCTGAACTCTTTTCCAAACGAAAAATATCAGACTCTTCCAAATTCAAAGAGTTGACAGACGACAATTTAAAAAGCTGCAAAAATGGTAGAAAATTCGCTAGTAGTGGGGGGGGGGAAAGTATTTGTTAAAGGAGAAATTGCTTATAACGAGTAATTTCTCCTTATCCAACATGTTTTTCCAAAAGAATTTGACAGCGCACGTGATAACCCGCGTTTGTTTGGGAAAGTATTGAAAACAGGGCCAAGTTACTAAAATGTTAATGTCCTAGGATAGTATGATTCAAGAGAACGTAAGTTTGTAAGGCATGCTTTAAATTTAAACAAGTCTAAAACTATACTGTTTGGTGAACGCTGTTAATAAAGAATATTGGTTTTGCATTGCGATTTATGAACAACACAGCGAAAAACTGGTCTCTCTCCAGATTTTTTCCAACAAAGTACATGTAAATTTATCTAGAACTTGGTGAGAAATAAACAAAAGGGTTCTAAACAATCTTTGTTTTAAAAACTAAACTTAGAAAGAAGTAACCAATAATGGTTAGATACAATCATAACCATCATACTCGTTCTTCGGCGGAATTTAACACAATTTCAGCAATGTACAATTTTAGCGGTGGTCATTCAACAAAAAACACAAATAGTAGGAAAAACTAGGTACTAAATAATCAAAATGATAATTAAACCTGTGTACGAAATGACGAAAGTGGATACGAAATGACCAACTGGATACGAAATGACCAAAGTAGAAAGTATAGGTAGGTACGAAATGACCAAAATCGTATCTACGAAATGACCTAGGTACGAAATTAACTAGGTACGAAATGACTGGAAACCTGTACAGCCTTGATCAATGGAAACAAGGCATTTATTTGGATGAGTCCATTTCTCGCGAATAGCGAAAATAAAAGTAATACTTGGGCGGATTTTTTGATGTTGTAAGTATTAACAGAGCAAAAATAGTATCGTATTGTATATACTTCGTAGTTTAAGAATGAATTAAAAAGCCAGTTTAAGGCGAAGTAGAACGATTCCTTGTTAACCTTAACACCCCTATAAAAAAGAAATTCCCATTGTCCATGTCCTAACTCGAAAAACTATTAAAAATATAGTCGCGCGCTTCTGCGCGGCGACTAATAAAAACTTTTGCTCTGAAAATATTTTCTTTTGCACTTTTTCGGTCTATGTAGATACCGACGCCCTCTTTCCGTTTCTATTCTACAGTAACATTACGGATGAACTCGTAAGGTGTAAGGCAGTTTTGAAAGGGGTGTCGTCTGCGCGAGTAGCGCGTATTTATACATGATCGTTTGTGTATTCATGGAGGAACTATTTAGTCAAGTGTAGGAATCAAGTTCTGTTTACCTCGCGTATCCAGGAAAAAGCTGCCGGATGCAAGAATTCTCGACCTAGATAAATATCGTAAGCGTTGAAAATCAGTAACTCATACCTGGGGACTATGACAGCGGGTTTCACCCGCTGCCAAAAACACGAGTTACAATTTTCAATCGAAATCTTCCTAAGTACACTTCCGTTGACAAACAGCTTTTACGTTCCAGTCTATTAATTCCGTTGGCAAATTTCACTACAGGTTGATAGATGTAAGTTCGACGTAGTCGTTGATGTCGTTGCTAATCGATTTACATCATTATTTTCCGCTAGATGTCATTTTTCAAATACATAACTATCTGATTTGGGCATTCTCGGCACAGAACTGGGCTAATTTTCAAGGATGCAATCGATGCAGCGAATTTCAAAATGAAATATACGTTTAGTAAACAAAACCCTACCTGGTACGATTCATCCAGCCATGGTTAGCTAGCATATAATCTTTGCACCAGGCATTTATTAACACAGCCCGTATAAGCTTTGGAAATAGCCCCGGTATAAGCCCAGCATGGTGAGGACGTTTTTTCTTGTTGTTGTTGTTGTTGTTGTAGTCACAAATCCCGGTTTTCCCCATGTCTATATTTAGAAGCTGTATACAGAGATAATTTGCGGTAAACAATGGTATTTTATAGAATTATTTCTCCCGTTTGAAATTATTTTAGGAAATTTGCGGCGAAAAACTGGCTTAATTTGTCCACAGAAGTGTTATTTATAGTCCGCTTGTTATTTTCAGTTGCAATTTACGCACTGCATATTAATATTTATCTCGTACAGGATAGTGATTCGTCATAGCAGACTGCTGGTCTATCTTCGAAGAATATGATAGCGCAGATAAGGGATTTACATGGGAGCCACCATGTCTTATGCCTCTGACAATACTTCAAAATGTGATACATTCAGCAAACGTCGGATGATCCGTCGATCAATTCCTTTGGCTGTATCACGTAGCCTGATATGCGCCTACACGGTACATTTCCTCGCCGGATATACACCGCTTCATCATTCATAAATCGTAATACTCCACTTTGAAAAAGAAAATACTAGTCACCATTTTCTATCAAAAGATTTCTAAATACATTTACGTTGACAAACAGTTTGTACACTTATTTTCTAACTTTGTCTATCAATTCCGTAGGTATTGTTCAGCTACAGGTGGCTTATCAACGTACTGTTCTTGTCGTTGCTCCGATTTACATCGGAGTCGCCATGATTAAGATTATGTGAGTGGCAGTATTTTTAAAAGGAAACCTCCTTGATACAGACGAGGCTAGATGTAGGTATGGAATCTGCCGAGTTGTGACGGGTGTCCTCGATATGGACGAGGCATTCGGCAAACGTCGGGTGATCCGTTTATGAAGTCTCTCGGCATTATCAAGTAGCTTGATATGCACCTAGACGGTTCATTTCTTCGCCGAACTGCTTTAATGTTCTTAAAATAGTAAGCTCCACTTGAAAAAAGACAGTGTCACAATTTTCTGTGGAAACCATTCAAAATACATTTAGATTGACAAACAGTTTGTCACTCAATTTTTAACGTGCTTTATCAATTTCGTTGGCATTTTTCACCGCTAGATTGATCTGTGTGAATTACTTCACCGTGGTTGCTGATGTTGCTAATCGATTTTCACGGGCGCTGACATGTTTAAGATCACATGACTGACAGCACAGTGGAAACCCCCTTGATAAAGACGAAGTTGATATAGTTACGGAATCGGCCGAGTTGTGACAACTGACGGACAAGATTAGGTGCAGTTACGCAGCAGAGTTTTGACGAGTATGGAGAGCCCGTAACACAACAGCGTATCCGTTTTCATTGTATACTACTTTGGTCAAAACTGCTATATCTTTGTCTCAGAGCTGGCCCATAGGTAATGAATGAATTAAAAGAATGGAGAATTTGTAGCCGTGAAATGCTTTATTACGGAGCCCGTAATACTGTATCTTCTGTGTGCTCTGTCTTATGCCACCATGTTTACTGTGTATTTACTGTGTTTACTGCTCTCTCGCTGCTAACATGTGAATGAACGAATAATTAAAAAATCAAGGCTGAAAAAAAGTATAGCTTTAATGAAAATCGCACTGTGATTTTGATGATGGTATTTTGGTATAATTATTATGATTCGTTTGACAGACAGACAGACAGACAGATAGATTTTGGTATTATCTACCTGTCTTGACAGCCTATTAATGAAAATAATCCCTCACCCAGCTCATTACTATTCTTTCAGTTTAGTTCAAATTAAGTCACTTTTACTGCATGTTAAACATTTAAAATCGCTCAATGGAAAAAAAAAAAAAACAATGCATGGATTATCTGATCTCTTCATTTAGCCTTCTTCAGCTGGTTACCACATAATCCAAAGTTTAAATGACTCTATGGAAGAAAGCTTTTGAAAACATTATGGAAAAGGGGGAAATGCTGATGTCAGCGTGTTTTCCTTTTTCTACAAAGTTTTCTTGCCTTTCAAAGCCAAAATCCCATAATTTCATCTGCATTTGATTTGGCGTCAGCAAATGCTTTCAATGTGGACTAGTCTAGAATTTTGTCGTCTGGTTAGGACTTAAAGGCCAAATGGTCGCCAAATGTAAACAATTCTGTGTAATAAAATACAGGTCAATTTCATGCATACTATTTTAGATATGGCGATCATTATAAAGTCCCACGATTTGTTAAGGTGCGCCTAATCAAGCTACGAGTTACTGGCCGCGAACAATAAAAATTTAAACTAGAATCAATGTCAGCGACACTGAATTGTATCTGTATTTTATACACAGGAGCTTTACATTTGGCTGCCATTGGACCTTTAACTCTGTACCAAACGACATTTTACAGTTGCCCAAATTGAAAACATTTGAAGGCGACAGAATGAATGTGACTAATGTACTGGAATTTGTCTAGGGGAGGGTAAAGACATTATATCCTTTTCCACTGTGTTTTTAAAAGTCTCCTTCTTTAGGGCCGTCAAAACTCTGGATTTTGGTAAAGGGTTAACTCTTCACCAAACGACAAATTCTTGATTCTTCCAGATTGAAAGCTTCTGCAGACGACAATTTCGAAAGTGATACAAATAAACTCAACAAATGATAAATTTTTTGACAAGCTAGAAAACATGGTGGGAAAAAGAGAAAACGCTAATGACCAGCATTTTCTCCTTTTCTCACAATGTTTTCAAAAGTTTTCTCCAACAGGGTCGTTAACAGTCGGGATTGTGTGGTAATAGGTTACAGTATATGTGAGCAGACGAAAACGGGGAAATAAAAAATCAGATAACACATAAACCACAATAACCTCCACAAACAGCAGGAAAAAAAAGCACGTCAAATATCTTCCCCATTATTGTCTCCATTTACATCTACTTATACGATTGATAACTGAAATTAATCACGTATTCATATCTTTCTTAAACCCTTCGGCTGCTAAACCTGACTAAATGTGCTTTTGCGAATATTGGAGATCCAGATCAGAATGTATATTCTCAGATCAGACTGCACAGAACATACATTCTGATCTTGGATCTATGCTGTCCGGAATCGTAAGATTATTTTTAGCAAAGAACGTTGAAATCGCAGTTTGGGATCCATCTCTAAGCTGTATCTTTCGTAAACACTAAGACTGCTTTCAGGCGTGACTACACGCTTCTTTGTGGACAGTGTTGATCAACGGATCAAACTGCACATGACGTGAGGTCTGATCTGATGATATACATTGCTTAATTGATTGGTAAAATGTCGTAGGGAAAGGAGAAGTGTTTCGAATCTTTCCCGAAGTGGTTTGAGAAAGCATCTTATAAAAGGTCGCAAAAACCAAGAGACGTTAGATAAAGGGATAGATTGGGCCGAATTCATAAAACATAGCCAAAGCTTATAAGCCAAAGCCTTAAGGCCAAGCTTTTGCTTGTCGAGGTGAAGCACAAGCCAAAGATTTTGCTCACAAACATATTCACAATCTTTTGCTTAATCTAATGACCTTTTCTTATCAAACCAAGCAAGATCTTGACTAATACCACAGCGCATAACTATTGTTGGAGGCACTATTGATCAGTTGTTCCTGAAATACCCGTGAGTGCATTTCGTTTTGCTGCATATACCAAGCGTGCTATAGCTTATAGGCCTATGCATCATGGATTCGTTCGACGATTCTTTGGAATCTTCCAACAATTCAGAGGAACTGAATTTAGTAATGGTTTCCTTAATCAAGGATCATCCCGTCCTTATGGAGAAGAGTCAGCTGCCAAGCGCTAAGGACAGGAAGGCAAGAGCACTCCAGGAAGCCAAATCTGTAATTTTTACAAAGACTGGCAAAAAGCTGGATGACAAGCAGATCTTGAAGAAAATTTCGAACATGAAAGTCCAAGTTAAGACAAAGACAGATAAAAATCAAACTGGGAACCGCAAAATTATTCTGTGTTCTTGGGAGCAGGAACTCTATAATCATCTGCAAGGGGATGAAAACCCTACCATCACGAAGATGCCCTGTGCAATTTCTGCAGGCTTTCAAACGACCAATGCCAGTGCCACACGATCAAGTGGACTGTCAAGCCAGGCAACTAATGATATCCAGCCCCGGTCAAGCTGTGCCAGTTCCGTGGTATGTACCTTCATCTTCAGTTTCAGTTGCCTTTCCAAATGTTTGACATATATCACCATAAAGGAATCAAACATAAAGGTTCAACTTAGACATTAAGCATTTTGTAAATATGACCCACTATCTCTTTAAACCTCAACAGATTTGCATTCTGACTCTTCCATATGATAGGCAAGACCCTTCTGCATGTTTACTGCAAATTTTGTTGAATTCAGACTGCCGCCAATTTCGTTGTATATAAATTGCTCGTAACTATAATTATGGGTGATATCATAAAGAAATCAAACATAATATTATGTTTGATTCCTTTATGATATCACCCATAATTTTAGTTACGAGCAATTTATATCCAACGAAATTGGCAGCCATTCGGATGATTTTGTATGAATCATAAAAGCAATTGTTATTTTTCAGAGTTCCATGGCGCCGAATGAGCCAGGCAGTTCCAAGTCAGACCTGTCTGGACTGATGACACCACCCGCAAGTCGTTCGTCAACACCAGTGCCTGGCCGGGTTCCAAAGAGGAAACCCCTTTCTGCTGAAACTGAAGAAACCAAGAGTCTCTCAACGCCAGAACTACAGAGACTGGTACTCCTTGAGCAGCTAAGGTACACCAGGGCAAAAATGAGACGTCTTGAGCAGCAAGATCATCAGACCACAGATCAAACCCTCAATCCACCAGTCACTGTGAGTCTCACGAACTTGGATAGCTGGGAAGATCATTTCATGTGAAGCATACTTTGACAGGACCCATGTGTAAAATCGTAAAATCGACTATCAAATAAAAGACGAATTTTTTGCTAGAATATTGAATGTATTCTCCTTTAATTTTTTTTAACATTACACAGGGTTGTTCTCTTTGAGGTGCAGAAATTAAAGTTTTACTTATAAAACTTGGCTGATGTATCCAGCCACAGTGGGTGCTCTTAAAGCACAGGAATTTGACATTCTATAACCAAAAATAAATGATAAAATATGAAAAAAAATCTCCCGTATATCATATAAACGCAAGGAATGCAACGTCTCGATTGCCGGCGCCAGCACAAGACAGCCTTTCCCACCCAGAATCACCCACAAAACAAACCTCGATCATAATTTCCTTTAGCCTAGTGATAGACAACACCAAAATGTACCTGCGACATTCGGCGATACCTCAGTAGACACCTTTTAACCGGAGATATCCGTCATGTTTTACATTTTTTTTTGACAATTTCGATCCATCGAGGAGGCCATTCGCTGACGTCACGTGATCCCCAGTAAGTGTATCCCGCGATATTTTCGTATTACTTATTACTATTATTTTTTTCGTTTTCAAGATATATTTATGGACATCACATGATACTTAAGATTTTTCTAGAAGTAACTAACAAAAGTATTTGACCGCATTCCTTTTTAAAGAAAAGATATTTGACTCCTGTGAATAGGGAAATCCCCCATCAAGCAAGGTAACTCTCTAGACTCAAGCCGTATTGGACCGTTCATGGGAATCAAGTGACGTCAGCGAATGGCTTCCTCGATGGATCACAATTGTCAAAAAAAATTGTAAAACATGACGGATATCTCCGGTTAAAAGGTGTCTACTGAGGTATCGCCGAATGTCGCAGGTACACTTTTGAGTTGTCTATCGCTAGGCTAAAGGATCAATGTTTGTTTCTTGGGTGATTTTGGGTGGGAAAGGCTGTCCTGTGCTGGCGCCGGCAATCGAGACGTTGCATTCCTTGTGTTTATATTATATAGGGGAGATTTTTTTTCATATTTTATCATTTATTTTTGGTTATAGAATGTCAAATTCCTGTGCTTAAAGTGATGAACCTCCATGTGGTATTTCAACAATGGAAAGTCTTAAGCAATCCTCTCTCAGCGCCTAACACTTTCCAATTCTGAAAACCACTTAGTAATATACAGCAAGTCAATCTCCAGAATTCACAATATTTCGACCCCAAATGGGGTCTTCGTCAGATGGTCACTTAACGTATGAAATACTAGAGAGAACTCTTAAGTATTTCATACGTTAAGTGACCATCTGACGAAGACCGCATTTTGGGTCGAAATATTGTGAATTCTGGAGATTGACTTGTTGTATATTACTGGTTTGCGTGTCAATTTTGTGCCATTCTTCATCCTGAAAACCACTTAGCATGCTTAGAGAGCAACACCAGCCAAGTGTTGTTTGTAACACTTTAGCGCATAAGGTAAACCATCGCCAGAGAAATGGGTGATTCAGGAGTCACAGACTAAATTACAGTTACTGAACACGCCTGTCGTAAAGGACAGCTGTTATTTCTTGTCGCCGATGCTGTCCTTGTAATCTAAGTCCTGCTTCATTAGCTCCTGCATGGAAGTCAGCATCCTCCTCCATTTCTTCCATTTCACCATCATCAAAGTCATCATCAGGGTCATTTAGAAATTTAGCAACATTATGCAATACAAAACATGCCATGATACATTTCGGAATGTTGTCAAGTTTCAGACGAATGCCGTATCGCAGTATGGGAAAACGTCGTTTTAACTGACCAAATGCCTGTTCGATGACCACACGATTTCGTGCGTGTTCTCGGTTGAAATATCTCTCAGCTGGCGTATTTGGGTCACTGTACGGTGTCATCATATAAGGGGCTATTCCATATCCTGAATCACCAAGAAGAAACCCTTGTGCATGCCTTGAAACTTTATCATGCAGTTCCGATGTTTGGAAGATTCTCGAATCGTGGACTGACCCTGGCCATCCCACATCAACACTGGTGAACGCATACCTTTCATCACATGTCGCCTGGACATTAAACGATGGAAAGTTCTTGCGATTGATGAAATCATCACCAAAGCGTCCATGTGGCTTATCAATACGTACATGAGTGCAGTCGATTGCTCCCAGGGTAAATGGAAAACCTAGCTTTTCTGCCCACAGTTGCTTTGCACGTGTTATTTCTGCATTGGAAACTGGAAATTTTATCCATTTCGTGTGTTCAGCAGATACAAAATCCAACGTACCTGGAAATATCCAACAAAGAGCACAAAATATGGCACACAAAATTGTAGTAAACATAAGTTGTCTCCAAACCTCGCAATTTTTCGACCCAACCGGGGCCTTGCAGACACATTCTAGTAGAGATCCCAGAAGTGAATGGATCACTTCTGGGATCTGTACTAGAAAGTGCCCAAGAAAGACCCCCGTGTGGATCGAAAATTTGCGAGATTTAGAGACGACTTATGTTTACTATCAAGGTACCTGCAACATGTCTTGATACAGTTGGCTGTGTAACTCCCATCACCTCTGCTACTGTAGTCTGGTAGCCAGGATCAGCTAAATAATGCAAAGTTGTCTCCATGCGTCCAACTTGCGAAAGACACCCACCACGAGTCTCATCACTTTCCGGCAAAAATGTTTCTGCAAGCCATTCAACATGTTCCTTGTTGAATCGAAATAACTTGCGGTACGTCGCAGGAGCTATCTCATCACGATCTATCCTACTTTTATAAACCTTCTCTTCTCTCACATGCATGAACATAGCGTCCGGATAGGGAAAGGCACTCCTAAGGCAAAGGTCAATCCACTCTGGAGGAGCTTGCACAAATGACAGCAAATGCTTCATGGCATAAGGGAAAGCTCAGTTTTATGTATACAGTCTCAGGCATTTTCTATGTGATCAAGCTAATGCTCGCCAGCCAGAGCTTCTGCTAATTCTTATAAGGAGTTGCTTGTTCTATGAAGCAAAAGCAAAACATTATAAATACCTCTTCAAGGAAAAGTCCAGAAAAAGCAAATGCTAGTTTTTATGAATTTTTGAGAATGATTCAAATGGTTATCATATCATGTGACTTTTGACCCGCATACGTCCTCTATTCCTTTTTTCTGTGTCTGACTGTCTCTTTCTCTCTCTCTCTTTCTCTTGGTCTGTCTCGCTTTACACACACACACACACACTCTCTCTCTCTCTCTCTCTCTCTCTCAAGTCCGTGTTTCATTTAGAACATGGTTTAACGATGGACACTTTTTGCTTAAAACTTTGCATCATAAGTTCTACATTCCGAAGTATTTAACTTTTTGCCAGACGACAGATCGTCTCTAAATTGAAAGCAATTGCAGATGATAAATATGGCCCAAGTAATGATTTTGTCTTTGAAAGGGTAGAAAACATTGTAGGAAAATCAGATAATGTTGATAACCAGCACTTTTTCCTCTTCTCACTATGTTTTCAAACACTTACACTTGTTAAAACTCGAGAATATTTGAAAACGGGTCAAGTACGATGCAGCCGGTCTGACTTATTTGATAGTATTCGCAACAAGGCTGGGAGAGTTTCTGGAGGTTGATCTGGCTGGTGAAAGGATGATGTTGGTGACCAATTGATCTTGATCTAAACTGGCCTCAAAAACATCTTTTAAACATTGTCCAAAAAGCACTTTGAACTTTCAATATGCCTAACGTAGTTCCTACCTCCAGAAAGTGACTTCTTGCGTCTTCCAGCAGACCGCTTTTGAAAACACTGTGACAGAACAAGACAACGAACTTTAATTTAAAAAAAAAAATGATTTGTCATATTGCAAAATGAATAAAAGAACATAGTTCTTGCATACGTACCGAACGTTTTTCGGGGATCATTTTCACACATTCAACCGATCGGAGCAAATTGAGTAGTTTTAATAAATGAATAAATGAATGAATTTTTACGGCATCAAAGGTCATATTGGGCGCACTAACAAGTAATGGAATGCGTTCGAGTATTTTTAAAGAAGAATTATTTTTTAATGATGTTTCAAACATCTCCGAAAAGGGAGCGATTGCTTGTTAACCTTAGACCATACAATCCGGTGTTTTAAGGACCCAAACGGAAAAGTATTTTGAAACAAATAATGTGAAGGAAAAAAAGAAATTGCTGGCAACAAGCGTTTTCTGCTTCTTCCATATCTTCTGTCCTTTAAGAGGCATGGTCATCATTTCAGCCACATTTGATTTGTCGTCTGCAAACGATTTCAGTTTGGACCAGGTCGTATTCACCAAACATTCTTAATAATATTCTTAGTCGTATGCTGAAGAATTTTCTAGATTTCAAAGTAACACAACTTCTGATTGGCTGAACCAGAAGTTGTGTTACTTTCAAACCTAGACAATTCTCTAGAAATAGACAAGGAATATTCTTAAGAATGGTTGGTGAATACGGACCCAGCAGACTAAAGTTTTGTCGTCTGGTAAAGGATTAATCATTTATTCTTCTCCTTTAATTCCTTTCGAAAATGAGTCCTTTGCAGGGACGTCTTTGCCAAACGACAAAATTTTAGACTTGCCGAAATTCGAAGCATTTGCAGACGACAAATTGTTTTGCCCAAAATCTTTGTCTTCAAAGGGATAGAAAACATTGTAGAAAAAGAAAAAAATGATGGTTACCGGCATTTTCTCCTTTTCTCAGAACGTTTTGAAAAGCCTTCTTCTCCTGGATCGGTAAAACATGTGATTTTCTGGTAAAAGGTTAAAATTTGTCATCCAGGTATTTAACTTCCTCCTTGTGTGAGCGAAACCACCCTTCACTACATAGGGTTTTACAAAACGTTTTTTGCATGTTAACGAAAAAACACTTCTGATCTTTACAGGTCAGATATTTTTTAAAGGCAAACCATATATTTTGTGGAGAAAGAAAATTACCTCGTTCTTTTTAAATTGATTTCCTGTGAATTTGTTAGTAAGATTTTAAACTGTAACGATTTTCACTGTGTTGATGGAAACATAAATGCGGATGTAAGTGATAAATACGACTTTATATGAGTGTGTCTTATGCATAAAAACCCCGGACTTTAAAGTTGTATTCAAACCTTTACAAACTGGAGACAAAAGAAACCAGTTTATCTGATCCTCGAAGCAGGTTTTCAGATTTCGTTGGCAGTGATTTTGTATACACTTCAGGTAAGCTTTAATAGTTTCTAAAATTCTTTTACACTCTATATCACCAGTAAGTACTCTCTCTGAAAAGAGAACAATTCATAATTTATTGCTATCTCGCGCCACTTTCAACATCAATGCAGTCATATAACGCAGAAAGCTCACTTATGTTTTTCCAGGGT
The DNA here is from genome assembly GCA_945859785.2 of Tridacna gigas. NCBI lineage: Eukaryota > Metazoa > Mollusca > Bivalvia > Cardiida > Cardiidae > Tridacna > Tridacna gigas. The sequence continues at coordinate 17,777,001 of OX244036.2, forward strand.
TGCACAAATGCTAGGCTTGGCCTTTAACGTATTTGCCGAAGTTGTTGTTGTTAGCCAACATTTTTTTCCTATCCTTTCCCAAGATCAATGTCACAATATTAAACAAATGTAAGTTGTCGTCTGCAAGTGCTTTGAATTTGAGCAAGTTCAAAATTGTGTCGTTTGGTAAAGAGTTACGCAGAGCCTGCGTAGTAGTGCTTGTAAACTTGGGCTGGTTATACTTAAAACATGAGCTTGGTAACAGTCAATGCACTTATTTATCTCTACCAAACGACCAAATTTTACACTTGTCCATATTAAAGCATAAGCAGATGACGATTAGAATGTGGTTCAAATGACGTCTTTAAAAGGGTACAAAACATGTTTGGAAAAAGGAGAATATGCTGATAACCAGCACATTCTCCTTTTTCCACAGTGTTTTCGAAGACCTTCCCTCTTCTGGGTTGTAAAACACTGGATTGTTTGGTTCAATCAGGGAAGGCAACAAATTTGAAGCATAAAAAAATACGGTATGGAAAACATCCTTGTAAAATGTGGTAACATTGTTGATTAGGAATAAGCTTGAGTACATGAAAACATGTCAAAATTGAAATACTGGGTTAAAAATGAGAAAATGACCTATACGAGCAATGACACGTGTTACCAACATGTTGTTAAAGGTATGTTTACTGCTGAACAACAATAACAGAATTCCTTGATTTAAAAAAAAAAAATGTCTGTCGGTAAGATTATTATCTGGAAGTCCGAGAATCACCAATCACCGTGGTATAGCTAAAATGTCGTTGAAAACAGACTATAGCACAAACAATCATATAAATGAACCATGCTCTTTGAAAAGGGGCTTAATGCATCTGCAAAAAGTATCGACCAAGGTCAGACAGCACAGTCCGCACAGGCTGACCTGGGCCGAAACTTTTTGCGATGGGTCAATTTTCTGGATGTCGAAGGACCAGTCTGCCTGATGATTCAGTCTGCTGTTTTACACTGGATTTTATGGACGCATGACTGTGTGATGACTTACCTGGTATCATGCATCGCGAAGATGTAATAAGCTTCTTTTTGCCAGAGTGTGGCTCATATCATTTTTATCAACACTTCATTTGTGTTTGTAGTTTAACCCATTTAAAGTGTTCGACAGGGCTTAAGTTACTTATTGCGGACAATATAGACCAAGATCAAACTGCACAGAACGTGCAGTCTTAGTCTCAATAATGAGACGGTTGCGGTGCTTCTTTTCACATTTGGACATTTTCTGTGCACCGCACCGTCTCAAGTCCATCAGGAATTTTCCCGTAGCAAAACTACAGCGCTATACCGACCATCAGTGTTGTCGGTTAATCCGTATTGCAGCAAAATGACTTTAATTTCTGATAACACACATGACCAAGGACAAAATATCGAACGTTTCATTACCAAAAGTACTTGTAGAGTGTCGTCTATAACGTGTAATCTCGGGGAAAAAAAGTTTGGGTTTTATCACGTTTGTCTCTATTTAGCTGAACGAAAACGTCTTGGGTGACAGATGAATTAAACTCTTGCAATCGCAGTATTTTCTTTTTCTCTTTCTCCTAAATGGAAAGGTCCGTCCTTGCCATTGATTCGCTACTCATCCATTCCGAAAGCAGCCGGACATTTTATTATTCAAGAACCATGTTCTGGTAAAAGGGGTATATATAACACATCTCCGGGACGCAGTATACCAAGCAAACCATCACATAATTATGGATCCATAAAATCCATTTCGTCTAACAGCCGGCTGAATCCTGAAGTAGAATGGTCCTTGTACATGCAGAAATTTTACCAAAAGCAAAAAGTTTCGAAATGCGCAGACTACGAAGGCTGATCTTGGTCGATACTTTTTGCAGGTGCACTAAACCCCTTTTTCACAGAGCATGGCTCATTTACCTATATTCTGCCAAGAAAGCTGAATGGAAACATCAAGTCAATAGTTATAAAACCTACGTAATTATGTCGAATTTGTAGTTTCTGCATGTTCTGTGCAGTCTGATCTTGATCTACATTGTCTGCAGATGCGCTATGGGGCGCGCTTAGCAACCTAAGGTTAAAATTTAAAAGGTCAAAATGTAAAAGGTCGATTAATTACAATCAACATGCCTTGCATTGTTAATAAAGGCCCAGTGACAGCCAAAAGTAAACAATACGGGTGTTAAAATGCAGTTAAATTTATGTCTTACCATTCAAAAGTATGGCAACTGTTGTGAAGACGGCAATCTGTTATTTGAACGGTCGGTTCATATGTTAGTCGCAGGCAGAAAAATGAATTTTAAAACTGGGTAAATTGTCTCCAAGCCACTCTATCTTTTGCTTACTTTTTACCCAGTCGTAAAATTTATCTTCCCGCCAGCGACTAACATTTCGACCGACCATACAATAACAGATTACCATCTTCTCAATAATTTCCATCCTTTTAAATGGAATGATTTAGATTTAAATGCAACCTGTATTGTTTACTTTTGGCCGCTGTTGGACCTTTAAGAAAAAACAGATAATTAAATCTTGATCTACACTGTCAGCAAAAGTGATCTGAATTTCTCGTGGCACTTTAACCCTGTATCCTAAGTTCTAGTGTTAACGACCCTAAAAGAAAAGGTGTTTGAAACAGTGTGGCAAAAGGAGAAAATGCGTGTAACCAGCATTTTTTTTTTCCCCTTTTCCCACGATATTTTCTACCCTATCAAAGACAGAAGTAAACAATTGAAATACATATAATGAACAACAGACAGAAATCATCATGTAGGCTATATTTGATTTGTTGTTTGCAAATGCTTCAAATTTGGTCGTGTCCAAAATTCTATCACAAACGACAAACTTTTATACTGGTCCAAATTGAAAATATCTGCAAACGACAAATTAAATGATCCATGCTCTGTGAAAAGGGAACTGAATGCATCTGCGAATAGTATCCACCAAGGTAGGTCTACCCAGTCCGCGCAGGCTAACCTGGGCCGAAACTTTTCGCTAAGGATCAGTTTACCCTATGCTTCAGTTGATTGTTAGACAAAATGAATTTTGCGGATCTTTAGTTAGGTGATGGCTTGCTTGGTATCATGTATCACGGAGATGCACTAAACCCCCTTTTTGACAGAGCAATGCTCATAAATCTTGACAGGACGGTAAAATTAGTCTGTCATAGGATAGAAAGTATGTGGGAAAAGGAGAAATACTGTTTACTAGCATTTTCCCCTTTTCCCATAATTTTGAAAAGGCCTCTTCCTCGGCGTCTTTAAAATCCGTGATTTTGTGGTAAAGGGTTAAAATTTAAAGCTGCTACACGCGACTCAAAGGTAGAGCCCGAAACCGAAAGTACTTCCCCGATAAATCCCGTGTATGGGTCTTTCACGGTTTCAGGTGAAAAACTATGATCGCCTTTTACCTTTTGCCACAAGACAAAATTTGCGACTATTTAAAATCAGAGCATTTCCAGACAGGCAATTAAATGTCATTCAAATTGTTTGAATTTGAAAAGTTAGAAAACTGTGGGGAATGATAAAATGCTGGTTAACAGCATTTTCGCCTTTTTCCACAATGTTTTCAGTTTTTTTTTTTTTTTTTTTCCGCAGGGTCGGGATTGTTTGGTAAAGGGTTAAAATCCTTTACTTTATTAATGCAACCTTTTAAACCCTTGCAGTTGAAGGCTTTGGAAAACATTGTAGGATTTCTTTTCTTGATAACATTTTAGAAAAAGAAGATTTTGCTTGCGAAAAGTAGTCACTTTTTCCGTCATTGATCTCCATACATTTCGCCAGTGTCTCTGAAAAGGTTAAATTTGAACGCTTCCTTCAATTGTATAATGGTACCTTTACCTTCGAAATGCGAAGCGAGACTATATACGCTATTGCAGACAATGTAGATTAAGACCAGACTGTACAAAAAATTAGACATATTCAGAATGTGCTGTGTAATCTTGTATATACATATATACTGTCCGAGTTTCTGTTTACAATACGATTTTTTCTGCTTATTTGGCACTATCAGAGTTAGCGAAACACAGTAGAAGGGTAGGACTCACAAATTGACAATGTGTGTTTGGCTTAACCGAAAACGAAAGTACAACGTGTTATCTAACTCTTAGAGCGCTAACTCGGCTTCTGTTGTTTCTGCGGACATAAAACTTCATGGAACGTGCCGTCTAATCTTGGATCCACACTGCCTGTTACGTTGCAAAACATTTTGACAAAGAGCCTCAAATGAGCGATATCTATATCTTTTGTCCATAGTACTAATATAGTGCTACTAACTAATTATTCATGTGTTTAGTAGTATACTATAGCAGCAAAATAGAAACTGAAACTAACTGCAAAAATAGTTTCGACAGGATGCATCCCTGTGAATCTTAGATGATAGTTTTAAAGTTTTATTAATCAAGTCATAAAATTAAAATACAAAAGGGCCTCAAATTTCTATTTCGTCAGTCATGCATAGGAGAAGCAAGGATTGAAATATTTAAACGCACAGTGAGGAACGAAGTACGGATGGAGGAAGGGGGCTGAAAGGTCACCATTTACTATAAAGCAAAGAGGGGCTGTCATCAGTGCATCAATTTAACCCATCTATTTAGTTCGAAAAGGCGGGTGATATAAAGAAAAGTCAATTTATACATGTACATGATATTGTTATTTACAACTTTGGTCGCAGATTTTTTTATACGAACGTGCGTATTGCGTATGGGTGCTAGGCCCTTGTTATGTATACTCAAGCGCATAGCTGACTTTCCCCCCACTCACCGCCCGATTGGCCGACGCTTACCATTCGGACTTTTGTGATACGGGAGGTATAGAGCAAAAACTGTTTAGTTTGTGGAAATGACAGTCTAAGCTCGTTCCATGACCTGAATTCAGCATGCAGTTTCAAACTGTACATGTATTTGTGAAATTTACAAGTTATAGGTACAGGTGTACATGATGATGATGATGATTATTATTATTATCATTATATTTTCATGATTTCAGGATGCAGGTCTTCCAAAGGTTGTTTATGTGTGTGATGCTTTTCCACCATCTAATTTCTACAGAAAGTGGTATGCCATCAAGTATCACATCCACTTCACGTAATCTCGGAGGTAATATAATGGAGAGTTATCGAGAATCAACGAAAAATAATTCGGAGTATGAGAATTACGGCGAAGCAAAGGCAAGCGAAATCGATCACGAGAGTGAAAGACTAAATACAGAATCTGGTCACAGAGGTCTTAGTAGAGCTTACCTTGTTCAGAGACAAAACAATAGCAGTGACAAGAAAGTAGAGGAATTAGAAGCACCAAACATTTGTAAAACATGTAACTGTAGCAAAGATAAAGAGGAAAACCTACATATTGACTGTTCTGATAAAAAGCTTGGTCAGGTGCCGCCGAAAATTCCTAACAACACCATCTCTCTTGATCTTTCAAATAACAACATCAGCAAAATTGGTCAACATGATATAAGCTACTTACAGCAACTACAGTATTTACGTCTGAGCAATATATCTTTAAGGAGCATACATCAAGAGGCATTTTACAACCTAACTAATCTCACTTCATTGGACATGTCGCTGAATCCGAAGTTCCCGATGACAAATTGGACAATAGATAAGATGTTTTTCAAGGATTTAAAGTCTTTGGGACAGTTAAAGATGTATGGAAACACACAATATCTTACAAATGGAACATACCCAGACGAGGCACTCAGTCATTTGACGGCTTTATATAAACTCAGGATTGACGGCATGCACAATAAGAGATTTGGTCCTGGTTTTCTTAAACTTGAAAAGCTGAGGACGTTGATATTGTCAGGTTCTCATCTACGCCAAGACTTGGTAGTGCGTTACTGTTCCACTGATATTGTCCAAGGTATGTTAGACAACCTAAAGAACGTCAGAAGCTTGTCTATCATTGCATGTTTTGTGAGGAATGTACATCGGGATGCGTTTCTCCACACAACTGAACTGGAATCTCTAGATTTGTCGAAAAATAAAAAATTAGAGCTAGCCGGAGTAATGGCATCTTTTAAAAGTTTGGAAAAGACGAAAATCAGGGTTCTGAAATTAAACCAAATCTACGATCGACTTTACAATAACTGCGGTGTGGTAATAACGAGCGACGAGATAAAGGGTCTCAAGTCGCTGAAGAATTTAACAGAACTACATCTTGAATATAATGCCATCAGTAAAATTAATTACGATGTACCCAAAAGTCTCCCCAAAAGTTTGGAAATTTTAAATGTCAGAAACAATGAATTCGAACTCGGTGTTTACATGCTTTTTATCAAAAACATAAGCAACCTAAGAAGACTTGACCTGTCTTACCAGTTCTTTCCGAACCTCATGTGGGAAAACAATCCACCTTTATTATCCAAGACAAGTCCTCAAAACACCAATTCTACGTTAGATGATCATGGTGACCGGTTGAAAGCATTTGCTAAAGATCACAAAAGTATAAATTCTCATACCAAAATCGAGTCGAGTCAAGATACCGATTTTCAAACTATGAAAAATGGACATGAAATATTGAATAAAAGAACAAACTCGTGGGTTCCGTCCTCGAACTATGAAAAGTTTTCACCAACCAACTACGGATTTGAAAAAAACTTTGAGAATTACTTGATTCAAGAATTGCATGACAAGAAAGGAATAGAAAGAGATTGGGCGGCTGATCAACCTGTGTGTAAAAGTCTTCCTAATAACATTCTTCAGATTGTAACACCATCCCTTCCACCTAAACTAGACTATCTTGATCTAAGCGTCAGTAAACTTGCTCATCCAATATTTGCCTTCAACATTTCAGCCGATAACATGCTGAAATCAGTAAACATGTCCCAGTGTATGCTATACTGCTGGGACGGTCCTGTCAATGGAATAGAAAAACTTGAAAGACTAGATCTTAGTAAGAATTTTTGTACCGATGTTCGAAAAAGTTTCTTTGACACTTTTCCAAATCTCACAACACTGTCCGTGTCCATGAATCTGTTAAACTTAGTCATTTCAAAAGATGTTGAGGGCAGATTATTCAAAAATTTACGAAAACTTGAGGAATTGGACCTTTCCTATAACCGATTAGAGGCAATTCCTAAAGCTCTTCTTCGCAACCAGGTTAATTTAATTAGGTTGAATATTAGCAAAAATCTTTTGTCTACTTTTGAGCTTGATGTGAGTCACATGATCAAGCTTCAAAAGCTGGATTTATCTAACAATTCCATCCCCACTCTCAAGCAGCGCATGACAGATGATTTGAAAGATGCAGCCGTAAAAACTTACAAAAAGACCGGTAATCAATTGGAAATAGACTTGTCACACAACAAAATACACTGTTTCTGTAGCAATCTCGATTTCCTAAGATGGATGCGAGATAATAACTGCACCTCAATGAAAATAACAGTTACTCACTGCATGTTTGAAAATGAGAGCAGGGCGTATGAGGATATCTCAACCAAAGGGCAGTTGACCGAAACTATCAAATACCTGGAAAAAAAATGCGCTTCATACTTTGCCCTGGCAGCTTCCCTCACAGCCCTTTTGTTTTTCATAATCAACTGTATCTTGGGGGTTATCGTTTATCGCTATCGTTGGAAAATTCGCTATTGGTACTATGTAACAAAACGCGATATCAGATCAAGGCGCTCTGGATATCAGCCACTCAGAAACATGTCAGAAGTCAGAAGCCACGATCGATTACAGGGAAATTACAAATATGACGCATACATTGCCTGTGTAGAATTGGATCGAGACTTCGTTCTGGGTACGCTTAGGCCATCTCTCATAAACACAGACAGACTAACATTGTGTATACCCGATGTCGATTTTGTACCTGGCCAAAATATGTACAGAATGATATCAAATGCGATTCACAGCAGCAAAGTAGCCATTTTCATAGTTTCATCTGAAACCTTTTTTGATACCGAATGGGAAATCGCGATGAGAATGGCCCAACAAGAATCCTTGGCAAGGGGAAAAACCATGTTCTTTGCCATTTTCCTCGATGAAATACCAATTGAGCGAATCTGTACCAGGAAATGGATAGATATAGGGAATATGTACCGACACAGGCAATACATCACTTATCCGTCTCAGGCACCGCGTGAGCAGTTACAGCTGTTTTGGAACGACTGTTTGACACGAATTCAAGAGCAAGATGAATGAGACTGGATTAAAAAAGGGAAACAACTTTGATGTCGATTTTTTTTTTTTTTTTTTTTGTAAATGAGTGGCGCTCTGGCAAAAGTGGGTGTAATGCATTTCGCAGTATGCGCAGGCTGACCTGAGCCGAAACTTTTCGCTATCGGTCAATTTTCTGCATGTCAAAGGATCAGTGTACCTTATGAGTCAGTCGGTTGTTAGAGAAAATGGATTTTATGCATCCATAATCATGAGACAGCTTGCTTGGTATCATGCCTCGCAGGGATGCACTAAACCCCATTTTGTCAGAGCATCGTTCATTCACTTTTGTATAGTGTATATAGATAGGCGATATGTAGATCTAGATGATCAGTTTATGAATCAATGTTCAGGAGGCAACTCATTTTGTGATGAACCCTGGCGCTGTCAATCGGAACTTCATGTGCTTTTGCGAATTGTGCAGATCTAAGATTAGACGGTGCAGAACGAGCTGTCTGATCTTAGGTATACACCATCCGCTATCCATCTGCTGAGAAATGACCAGAATTATCGTCCACTTGCAGTCAAATTCTTTTTTTTTTACCTAAAAAAAGCGGATATATTCGGTTGGCTGCCAGAAAATTATCAAATTTTCTTGAATATCGTTTATCATTTTTGACACGGTTTCTAGATCTATTTGAATTCTAATCATAGTTGGAAAATTGTGTACATTTCTTGGTCATTATATTTAATTTTTGTAACAGAAAGGGAGCCAGGAAATGGTCTATCTAATTGTATTTTTGGTATGTGTGTATCTGTCATGAGATCAGCTTCTTATTGAGACCGTGTTAATAACGGTGCATTAGTACACAGTGATTGATTGGTTAATATCCGCTCATCTTCAAAATTTAATGCATTAATTTAGCTCCCTTTTAGTTCCAAGACTTGATAAATATAAGAACGAAGAAAGTTGTTGAATTCGTAACGGTTTATAACTAGACGCAATCGAGAGTCAACCTAAAAACCATGGCCTGATGGTAGTAGTAGTATGGGGGTTCATTGATATGAACAAATACATGTATAATAAAATATTATGAGTGAAAATGTTTTGTTGATAGTCTGTTTCTTTTTTAGTTTATCACGAAGCAATTGTGTGTAAATAGAGCTCATGGCAGGTTAAAGGAAAATTTAGATGCTTTTGATTGTAGTCTAGATCAAGATCAGATTGCACAAAACATGTGCTCTGATTTTCAATCTACACTGCTCTGTTATTTACCGGATACCATTGCAATGCTTGTCTTTATTATTTAACTCCTTTCAAGGCGACAAAATTCTGTTCTCGTCTATATCTAAAGCATCTTGTAGTTGACGTATCAAACGTGGCAAAATTGATGGAATTTGTCGCGGAAACAGAAGAAAAATAGTGTGGGGTAAAGGTGAAATGGTGGTTACCAGCATTCCTCCTATTCCCACAATGATTATAAAAGTCTTCTTTTTTTTTTTCTTATGGTTGTTAAAACATTGGGTCATTCAATGAAAGGTTTGTGATCAGGTGAAAGATTAGGCGTTCACAGAAAATGCATAATTGAGCCATGCTCTGGCAATAGCGGGCTTAATGCATCTCTGTGATGCATAATGCTAGGCAGGTCATCACTTCATAATGGATCCATCAAGTCCATTTTGTCTAACATCTGACTAGATCAGGAGGTAGACTGGTCCTTTGACATGCAGAAAATTGACCAAATAGCAAAAAGTTTTGGCCCAGGTCAGCCTGCATAGACTGCGCAGGATGACCTGGTTGATACTTTTTTGCAAATGCATTAAACCTGCTTTTCACAGAGCATGGCACATATGTAAATGAATTATTTGCTAGTTTGCAGCTTTTTTATTCAAAATTTGAATGAATGTTAGTTTGAAATTTTTTACCGAACATGTTGTAAGTTCATATGGACAATAATCCTATTATTCAGAAATATGTAATGTTTTTGTGTATTCATTGCATTATCTGTGTCCATTATCAGTCCTTCGTATGTCATCCCCACAGTGTCAAACTTCCTTACCTAGAAAATCATCACAATGGTCAAGAATAAGCTAGGTTTTCTTGTGGCAATGATTTCCTTAAACCTGAATTTCTAACAAATTATCGATTATTTAGAGTGTCAACAATACTATTCCAGAGAGAAAACACTGTGGGAAAAGAACCTATCCCTGTTCAGGATGATTTGTTTTTCTGGGATTGTTTCTTTAAAGCGGCTATTTCAAGCATTTGACAATATGTCAGAATAAGGATAAGCTTTTATGAACCTAGATTTTCAATATGCTTGGCCTCACATGTACATGTAGATGTTTCCTAATGGACCTTCGGAAAGTATGCTGTTCTATTTGTTGCACTCTCCACCATTTTCAAATGTCAAAATTAACATTGAGTTTAATGGACAAAATCAATGAAATAATCTTTTAATTTCTAGAATAGTTTTTCTCTCACTGTCTTTGTAAAATAACCTGATAGTTATTTTAAAAAAATGGTTTAGATAGATGATTTAGAGCAAAATGTTAGGTTTTATACCAACCAAATGGTCTATACAGGTTTATACCAATCAAATGGTCTATACAGGTACATGTATTTAGTTCTGGATATCTGGATTTTTACCACCATGTTTTCAAAAGTCTTCTTCTGTGTTTGGTAAAGAGTGAAGGGGAAATTGCTCCTTTAGCCAAAGCGTTTTCAGGATTTAACTCCCATCCATCTTGATTATCCATATTTTAGAATGCTCTGATGCAAAGTGTTTCAAAAGGTAATGTTTTTATTTGTCAATTCTTTACCAAATGACAAAATTTTAGCCTTATTCAAATGAAAAGCATTTGAAAAACAACAAATTAAATGTTATTCAGACCATAAAATTTTTCTTTTGTAAGATAGAAATCATTGTAGGAAAAGGATAAAATAGTTACAAGCATTCCTCCTTTTCCCACAATGTTTTCAAAAGCTTTTTTCCTCCAGATTGTTAAAACTTAGGATTGTACAGTAAGGGGTTAAACAATCCTGTTCAGAAGATGTAAATCAGTACCAAATTTTACAAGAAAAAAGAAAAACAAATGTTTGTGAAAACTAAAAATCTTTAATTTCATTTTTTTTTTAAATGTCTCATTACCATTTGACCAACTACCAAGCCTGCATAGAAGTACACAGCTTTGTGAACATTGTGAGAAAAGGAGCCATTGCTAGAATACAAGCAATGGCTCCTTTTCCCAAAATGGTTTCAATATCATCTAAAAATGATGATTCTGTTCCTTCACTGTATTTCCTCTACATCATCTGGAATACATTGGGGTAGGTATTGAATTCATCTGTGTGGTAGTATAGATTGATTGTGAATCGCATATTACTGGCCTTCATCCTGTTCTTTCTTATTCACCTTGGCATCTTATAATGTGTATGCAATTTTAAAAGAATATGAAAAAAATCAACCACCAAATATGCGTATGTGGTAATCAACAAAAATGTTTGAAATTTTAATGTTCAAATACTATTTTTAGACCACCTATTAGCATTCACCATGGGCAAAAGACAATCTTTGGTTCCACAAAGAAAAACAAAAGCGTACATTAAATAAGACAAGATGGTGAGACAATCAAAGCAAATATTGTATGTTCCATGATCAAAGCTATGCAATTTCTCATCTTTGAACATAACTGAATAGTACAGCATCACAAAAGGCTCTATCATATTGGCTCTAACACCTCCCATGGAAAAGACCTTGTCCAATATTTTACAAACTGAGTCAAAATACCTTATTTTGAAGAGATCAATGTGATCAAAACATGAGACAATTATAAATGAAAGAAAAAAAAAATACAATCATACAAGACATGACAAAAAGTATATGGGCAGTGCTCTGGGGGAAGGGAGTTTAATGCATCTCCTTGGTCCATTATACCAGCAAGTCATTGCATAACTATGGATCCATATAACCATTTCTGTCTAACAACTGAATCATGAGGTGAACTTCTCCTTTGACATGCAGGAAATTTACACATAGCAGATAGTTTCTACCCAGGTCAGCCTGGGGCAGACTGAACAGGCTGACATGGGTCGATACTCTTTGCAGATGCATTAAACCTTCTTTTTACAGAGCATTACTCATATTACAATAATATAAATACACTTAGAAGAGCAAAGTTAATTCTCCTTTAGATTAAAATAGTAAAAAACTCAAATACCAAATGACTAGTATACATGTAATCTTTTTAAAATTTGTCCTTGTTTGGGAAATAACAAGTTATCTTGCTCTGTGAGTTCAGCAGAACCTGCCTAGAATTTTTTCAGCAGAAAAGATTGGAAGAATTTAAAAAAGTTCTACAATTATTGTATTTAGAACACATGGTTATTTACTCTGAAAAAATAAGTACTGAACAAGAGGGCCATGATGCCCCTGTATCACTCCACTACCTTTCAAATGTACCATGCACTTAATTGGATTTATTGACTGATTGATCAATAAATGTGTTTTACACTGCTTTCAACATTATTTCAGTCATATCATAGCAACAGCTCACATATTCATGTATTTCCTGGGTTTCACCAGTACTATTGACCTCATACTATATAAGCCCATGTAAAACTTGTAACCCCCTGATTTTGGCCCCAGGGCAATAATTTGAAGACTTTTGGTTGAGGTCTATCAGATGAAGCTACATGCCAAATTTGGTAGCTCAAGGCCTTATCATTTTTGACAAGAAGATTTTAAAACATTCTCAATATTTTTCAGTTTTGTTGCTGTAGCAATCACAGTTTTCATCAGAATTTAATTCTTTGAAGTAATTCTAAAGAGGGCCAGGGCAGCATCATTTCTGTAAAGTTTTATCAATATTGGATGGCTAGTTTCATAGAGGAAGATATTTGAAATAAAAGTTCACACACAGACGGACAGGTGCACACACACAGACAGACAAAGGACCATGACATAAGCTCACTGGCCTTTGGCCAGGGGAGCTGAAAACTCTTTTAGAATAAGCCTCATCTAATTTTTTTGACAACTACCAAATGATCCATCTTCTTACAAGCCCAGGGAAGAAGTTGTTTGAAAACCTTTCTGGGAAAAGGAGAAAAAGCTTGTAATCAGCATTTCCTCCTTCTAGCATTATTTTTCACTGTTTCAAAAACAAATTCTACCTTTCCAATCATAATATATTATGTTGTTTCCAAATGCTTCAATATTTCAAAGTCTAAAATTTTGTGATCTTGTAAACAGATATTGAAATCTATGTGTTCACAGATGATTTTGAATCTACCAAGATGTAAAAACAAGTAAACTTTTATCTGAAACAATCGTGACCCAAGGGGTAAAATTTGAAGAATCTTTGTAGAGGTGAAGCCACATACCTGAAACCTATGCCATATGGTTTAGAACCAAAAGATTTTTGCAGTTTTCACTATATAAGTCCAGTTTTCACTATAATAAGCTCAGGGCAGGGCCAATTTTGGCCCTAGGGCTATAATTTGAGGAATCTTAGTAGAGGTCTACCAGATGAAGCTACAAGCTAATTTTGGTAGCCCTAGGCCATATGGTTCAAAACCAGAAGATTTTTAAAGTTTTAAAAGAATCTTAGTAGAGGTCTACCAGATGAAGCTACAAGCCAATTTTGGTAGCCCTCGGCCATGATGGTTCAAAACCAGAAGATTTTAAAGTTTTCACTGAATAAGCCAATGTAAAACTTCTGACCCCCAGGGCAAGGCTAATTTTGGCCCTGGGGCTATAATTTGAAGAATCTTGGCAGAGCTCCATTACATAAAGTAGCATGCAAAATTTGGTAGTCCTACGCCATGCTTTCAGACAAGAATATTTCCAAAAATTTCCCATATTTTTCAGTTTTGTTGCCATGGCAACCAGAGTTATAGGAATCAAATTCTTTCAAGAAATTCTGAGGAGGACCATAGCAAGATGATTTCTGTGAAGTTTGGTCAAAATTGGATAGGTAGTTTCAGAGAAGATGTTTGAAATAAAAAGTTAACGAACGAACGCATGCACACATGCATGCAGGACGGACACAGGACCATGACATAAACTCACTGGCCTTTGGCCAGTAGAGCTGAAAAGTATGTGGACCATAAATCTAACAAAAAAAAAAACCTGTTTACCAAACAACAAAATGTCAGACTTTTCTAAATTTAACGCATTTGCATATGATAAAGGATATTATACATGACTCAAATGATGGAAGTTGTGCAACACTTAAAACAAGAGGACCATGATGGTCCTAAATCGCTCACCTGAAATGCAACTGAGCTCAACACCATAATGCTACATGCCAAATATGAAAGCTCTAGCCCTTACTGTCTGGGACAAGAAGATTTTTAAAGATTTCCTTCTTTATCTCTATGTGAAATCTGAGAACCCACAACATAGGGCCAATTTTTAACACCAGGGCCATAATTTGAAGTATTTTGGTAGAGGGTGACTAGATGATGCTACATGCCATATATGAAAGCTCTAGCCCTTACGGTTTGGGACAAGAAGATTTTTAAAGATTTCCTTCTTTATCTCTATGTGAAATCCGGGAACCCACAACATAGGGCCAATTTCCACACAAGGGCCATAATTTGAAGTATTTTGGTAGAGGGCCACTAGATGATACTACATGCCATATATGAGAGCTCTAGCCGTTATGGTTTGGGACAAGAAGATCTTTACAGATTTCCTTCTTTATCTCTATGTGAAATCCGAGAACCCACAACATAGGGCCATTTTCAACACTAGGGCCATAATTTGAAGTATTTTGGTAGAGGGCCACTAGATGATACTACATGCCATTTATGAGAGCTCTAGCCCTTATGGTTTGGGACAAGAAGATTTTTACAGATTTCCTTCTTTATCTCTATGTGAAATCCGAGAACCCACAACATAGGGCCATTTTCAACACTAGGGCCATAATTTGAAGTATTTTGGTAGAGGGTCACTAGATGATGCTACATGCCAAATATGAAAGCTCTAGCCCTTATGGTTTGGGACAAGAAGATTTTTACAGATTTCCTTCTTTATCTCTATGTGAAATCCGAGAACCCACAACATAGGGCCATTTTCAACACTAGGGCCATAATTTGAAGTATTTTGGTAGAGGGTCACTAGATGATGCTACATGCCAAATATGAAAGCTCTAGCCCTTACGGTTTGGGACAAGAAGATTTTTACAGATTTCCTTCTTTATCTCTATGTGAAATCCGAGAACCCACAACATAGGGCCAATTTCCACACTAGGGCCATTATTTGAAGTATTTTGGTAGAGGGCCACTAGATGATGCTACATGCCATATATGAAAGCTCTAGCCCTTACAGTTTGGGACAAGAAGATTTTTAAAGTTTTTTCTTTCGGTTGCTGTGGCAACCAGAGTTCTTCATGGAATTCAAATCTTTGAAGTATTCTGAAAGTGCATCACCTAAGGATCATTTCTGTGGAGTTTCACTGAAATCTGTTGGGCGGTTTCAGAGGAGAAGATTTAAGTAACTGTTCACGGACGGACGGACAGACGGACGCCGGACAATGATCAATCACAATAGCTCACCCTGAGCACTATGTGCTCAGGTGAGCTAAAAACAAGAAGGTTTTTAAAGATTTTCATTTTTTCAGTTCTGTTGCCATGGCAACCACAGTTTTGATAGGAATCAAATTCTTAGAAGAGTTTCTGAAGAGGGCTATGGCAGGATCATTTCTCTGAAGTTGCATTAAAATCCAATGGGTAGTTTCAGAGAAGATATTTGAAATAAAAGTTAATGCATGCATGCACGGACAGACACAAGGACGGATGCACAACGGACACAGGGCCATGACAAAAGCTCGCTGGTCTTCAGCCAGAAAAGCTGGTCTTCGGCCAGAAAAGCTAAAAATCTTTGACACATTTGTACAATATTTTGCATTAATGGCCTGTGGCTATAATTTGAATAGTTTTTATAAAGGTCTATTAGATGAAGCTACATGCTAAATTTGATGTCCCTAGGCCATATGGTGCCTGACCAGAAGATTTTTAATGATTTTCAATAGTTTTCAGTTTTTGATCCCCAGGGCGGGGCCAATTTTGACCCTGGGGCTATAATTTGAAGAGTTTTTTTAAAAGTCCATTAGATGAAGCTACATGCAAAATTTAATAGCCCTAGGCCACATTTTTTAGGACAAGAAGACATTTTTAAGTTTTCACTATAAATACTTATGTGAAACTTGTGACTCCGCAGCAGGGCCAATTTTGACCATGGGGCTATAATTTGAATGGTTTTTGTAAAGGTCTATTAGGTGAAGCTACATGCCAAATTTGGTATCCCTAGGCCTTATGATTTCAGACAAAAAGAATTTTAAAAATTTTCAAAATTTTTCAGTCTTTGACCAACGGGGTGGGGCCAATTTTGACCCTTAAGCTATAATATGAAGGATTTTTGTTGAAGTCCATTAGATGAAGCTACATGCTAAATTTGGTAGCTCTAAGCCATATGGTTTTAACAAGAAGATATTTCAACTTTTCACCATATAAACCTATGTAAAACTTGTGACCCCCTGGGCAGAGCTAATTTTGACCCTGGGGCTATAATTTGAAGAGTTTTTGTAGAGGTCCATCAGATGAAGATACATGCCTTGGTTTTGCTCAAGAAGATTTTTAAAGATTTCCATATTTTTCAGTTTTGTTGCCATGGCAACCACAGTTCTGATAGGAATCCAATTCTTTGAAGAGTTTCTGAAGAGGGCCATGCCAGGATCATTTCTGTAAAGTTTCATTAAAATCCGATGAGTAGTTCCAGAGAAGATGTCTGAAATAAAAGTTAACACATGCACGGACACACTCACACACAGACGGATGGATGCACGACGGACACAAGGCCATAACATAAGCCTGCTGGCCTTCAGCCAATGGAGCTAAGAGACCCATGTTCTGTAAAAATGAGGTTTAATGCATCTCTTTGATGCATTATACCAAGCAAATCATCATATAACTATGAATCTATAAAACAATTACATGATTCATATCAACTCTCAACAAAAAAACCCACTAAAACCAGTACACGATAATTACACTATACATATCATACATAAATGAGTCATGCCTTTTGGAAAGGGGCTTTAAAGCATCTGCAAAAAGTATCGACCCATGCCAGCCTGTGCAGTTCCCTCAGGCTGACATGGGTTGAAACTGTTCAATATTTGTAAATTTTCTGCATGTCAAAGGACCATTCTACATCATGATTCAGTCATTCTATGACAAACTGTATTTTATGGATCCACAATTCTTTGACAACATGCTTGGTATATTGCATTATAAAGATGAATTAAAACCCCTTTTTTCCACAGTGCCACTTATTTAAATGAAAGACTTTCTAAAATGAAAATATACCAACATTTTTACACCATGAAAAGTTCCTTCATATGTATAAGCACCTTTTGCTTCAATTTTACCCCATTAACCTGTGACAGCACCTCTTGACATCTCTTCATTTGAGGATTTTGAAAAATATTGTGACAAATGAAGAAACAGTCTGTTTTGAGTAATTTCTATATTTGTCATAATGTTTTCTACCTGGTCAAGGCATCCAAATGCTGGTTCAGTCTTTACCAGATGGCAAAATTTTAGACTTGTTCAAACTAAAAGCATTTTGAATACAAAAAAATACATCCAGCTCAAATGATTTGTCTCTGGAAGCATAGTGAATATTGTTGCGAAGGGAGAATATGCTGACAACCGGCATTTTATCCTTTTCTCATAATGTTTTTATAAGGCTTTTTCCCCAAGGTTAAATAAAACAGAGAATGGTAAGGTGAGGGGTTAACACTTAAATACATGAAATGCACTTTTCCATGTCTAATTACACATAAAACTGTTGTATGTGTATTGTGTGATCAAGGATCAAAGAGCTGCTTTATACCCATTTTACAACCTGTGTAAAATCCAACTACAACCTTGATGAAAGTTTATCACTAAATTTGGATGAGTTTACATAAATTGAGCTACTACATTCAATATACAGGCATTTCAATCAGATTATTAAAGTTTTTTGCAATTTGACTTGTTTCTATGGTTCTTTTGTGCACAAAAGGATTATTCTTTATCAGACAACAAAATTTTAGACCCTTTTTTGTGAAAGGTATTTCCAGACATCAAATTCTTAACTCTTAACCAAATGACGAAATTTAAGTGTCCAAAATGAAAGCATTTGCAGATAACATATCAAATGTGACTCAAAAACTGAAATTTCTCTTTGCTAATGTGGAAAATGTTGCGTGAAAAGGAGAAAATGCTGGTTAACATTTTCTCCTATTCCACAATGTTTCCAAAATCCTTCATCCTAAGGGTCCTTCAAACTCAGGAATGTGTGATAGAGGGTTAAAAATTATGCTCAAATAACAGGATTTGTACAGAAAGGATAGCACCTTTGTGGGAGGAAAAAAAACGATGCATTCCATCAATTCTCCTTTGCCTACAATGTATGACCAATGCACCTTTCTCATAGTTTGTAAACAAACAGGATCATTTGCTAAAGGGTTTAAAATTTCAAATGCAAAGTAGGAAAAGAAAAATACAATTTAACATACATTCAGATTTCCCAATACTCCATTTACCTTTAGATTTTCCATAACTCTGGTTGTCTTTGGGCCAAGTGCATATCAAGATCAGATGGCACAAAATATGCAGTCTGATCAATTATCTACACTGTCAGCTTTACTGAGACATTCTAGTCAATAACATCCCTGAATATGCTCTTATTTTGGTTCAATTGCTATGCTGATAAAATCTCAGAGGTCGAAAAATTGTCCAAACCTATTCCTCCTATAGGGCAAGTGAATTACAAAAGTTACTTGCCCTTCTTCTAGTATCACTCCTCCTACTTTTTAGTCAAGATAGCTGTGTGTCGCCACCACTGCCTTTAAAATATTTGAGGATCTGGCCTTAAGCAGACAACATATTTGTATAAATTATTTGATACACAAAAGGTCCATTCATTTCAATTTTCCTCGGGGCATTTTCTTGTTGATGAATAATCTATTTCAAATTTGTATTTGTTACACATAATGCGAAAGAAAAATGTAACCAAGATGGATCCTTATATTGATAATATTCAACTATTTTAGAATTCGTTTATGATAGTTTTACTCTGTTAGAAAGTTAAAATTTTCTCATTCCCCTTATAGTGAGATTGGTATAATTTCTCCACCTTAATAAATCAAGTGTTGCACACATTATGGACATGATGTATGTACAGTGTAAAAAGTCATTTCCATTTTCTTTTTACCACTGCTGCGGACAAATAAATGATAAGCACTTTGTTGTTTTGTACTACGGATAACAAGTCTTAAGATTTCAGTAATATTTTCAGAGAATCCCCCTTCAATAGCTTTACTTGATCTAACCCTTAGAAAAGTTACTCATCCTGTCGGACGATTGCTTAAGAAGTGTTTCTTGTCCAGACCCATTTCTTACTCATCAATACTAGCAGACGGGTGGATTTTTCAAACTCTGAATCTGTTGGGTTTATTCTGTGCTGTATAAATGAACCACATACCATACAACTGTTTATTCTCTTACAGTAACTACCTTACAAAAATATTGTTGGAAAAAGAGGTACTGCTCACTATTAACAACCTTTGTTTTTCCCACTATATTTTCCAAACAATTCATGTAAAGTACATGTATATGCCTTTCCATCACTTACTCTAGTTCCTATCAGGTCTACACTAAGCAACTGGGTATTGGGTAAATGTAGAAAGAATGCAACACTGCTTAGCTTTCTGCCATGCTATTTACCTATTTTTCAGAATACAAATTCTAGAATTGTTCTCATTTTGACCCTTTTACCACAAAACCCTGAGGTCCATTGACCCTGAGAAGGAATGATTTTGAAAACATCGAGGGAAAAGCAGTAAATGCTGGTAACCAGCATTTTCTCCTTCTCCAACAATGTTTTCTACCTATTCAAGGGCACATATTATCATTAACAAAACATTTGAATTGTTAACTCTGCAGGATAGGGAAAAATGATTCTTTTCAATGCACACTTCTTTAGGGTTGTGAAAGCATAAGATCTTTTTGTAAAGAATTAAAGTGCAAAATAAATCAACCAGGCATTCTGATTACCCTTTACAATGCAATCCCCAGTTTTAACAGCCTTGATGACAAAGGCTTTTGAAAACATTGTGGGAAGAGCAGAAATTGTGGGTAACCAACATTTTCTCTTTTCCCCACAATGCTTTCTATCCTTCCCAACATGAATTTCTGTTTTTGAGTCGCACTTAATTTGTGATCCATCTTGTCCAGTCTAGAATTTGGTTGTTTGGTAATGAGTTATTTTCATTCACAATATAAATTACTGTTATACTTTTAAATTGCAACGTAAGCCATTTGACTGGCTGAGAAAGTCTGTCTCTGCAAAACAGATAGCTTGTCTTGTAATTTAGAAATAAAGCTCTTTTTATTATAAAATTTGGACAAAATATCGGAAGCTATAGACTCACAATCAGCCAGCTCTGTCTTGAGAGAGAGAGAGAGAGATATATATCCAAAAACAAATGGTGTTATGTCAATCATCATAAGTTTCAATATTTTTCCCTGAATAATTTGAGGAATGAATATCACTGTGGTAGAGACTTAATATAGCTCCTAATCGCTACACTTTCGTCAACTGCTTGTGGCCTGGACTTTCTGCCTGAAGGTTAGTATCGCTTTGGTCATTGCCCCTGGGCGATCTGTTGACATGGAGTGACCACACCTGGGTATCATATCAACCTGGAGACAATTTGGTAGTAAAGTTTTCAAAAGTTCTGCTCCTGAAGGGTCTATGACCTGAAATAACAAATCATGGAAAGACTGTCATATTTGTCATTACTATAGTTACCATTAATTTCCATTACCAAACAATCTTTTTTTTAACAACTCTCCCAGGGAAGAAAATCTTTTAAGAACCTTGTGGGAAGAGGAGAAAATACTGGTAACCACCATTTTCTCCTTTTCCCACAATGTTTGCACCCTCTCAAAGCCAAATGCAATCATATCAGCTACACCTATATCTTCGTCTGCAAATGCTTTCAATTTGGATTGAAGTCTGAAGTCCAAAGTTTTGTCATCTGGTAGTAGTTAATCATGTTGATTGAGGTTTTTCATTTCCATTATTATTACAACTATGTGATAAAAAAGCAAATATTTTATCAAAAACAAAATATTTAAAGCTTATCAAAAGCTGTAGAAAAATTGTGCACCACATACCTATTTATTACAGTAAGCATACCACTGACCTTAACGAAATGAAAAAAGTAAACGATCAGAATATCAAACAAAATATGAAGGATACTGGTCCCAGTTAATCATGCAACAACAAAAACTCATTACTAAACCATAAAATGTAAGATTTATGAAAGAATATAGATTATGGTGCTCATTTAATCATGTATGCAGGGCTTTTGTCTTGCATAGAGCTATTTTCTCAAACATCTAGGTAAAGGGGGTAATTACTTGTAGATCTAATAAGCAATTTCTCTCCTTTTTCATACTATTTTCACATAATTTTCATTCTTGTTCATTATACAAGGATGTTTTCAAAGTATACTGGTAAAGATTTGTTCAACCTTTATTAAACCATACAATGTTTTCACAACCCTTGGGAAGAAGTTTTTCGAAAACATTGTGGGGAAAGAAAACAAAATGGCCATTGGCCCTGAAGGGCTCACCAGAGCAAAGTCATCTACACTTAATAATGCAGAAGAGATCCTGGTTTTAATGATGTAAAACACCTGAGTGTAAGTGACCTACTTTTAGATCTGACATGGCCAAATTTCAAATTTGTCCAAGATATCATCAAGACAAACATTCTGACCAAGTTTCATGAGTATCAGGCTGAAAATGTGGCCTCTATGGTGTACTTAGGCTTTTTCTAAGATTTGGCCCAGCTACCTACTTTTTGACCCCATGTAACCCAATTTCAAACTTGTCCAAGATATCATCAAGAGAAACATGCTGCCCAAGTTTCATGAACACTAGGCTGAAAATGTAGCCTCTAGAGTGTACACAAGGTTTTTCTAAGATTTGGTATATTGACTTACTTTTTGACCCAACATGACCCTATTTCAATCCTGTCCAAAACATGATAGAGACAAACATTCAAAGTTTCATAAGTACTGGGCTGAAAATGTGCACACAAGGTTTTTCTAAGATTTGACCCTGTAACCTACTTTCTGACTCGACCCAATTTCAAACTTGTCTGAGATATCATCAAGACAAACATTCTGACCAATCTTCATGAGTATCAGGCATCAAATGTGGCCTCAAAGGTGTTTTTCTAAGATTTGGCCTAATGACCTACTTTTTGATCCAACATGACCCAATTTTTTACTTGTCTCAGATATCATCAAAACAAATAATCTGACCACGTTTCGTGAGTATCAGGCTGAAAATGTGGCCTGTAGAGTGCACACAAGGTTTTTCTTAGATTTGGCCCAGTAACCTACTTTTTAACCCTACATGACCCTTTTTGGAACTTGTCCGACAATGTCATCAAGACAAATCATCTGACTTAGTTTCATGAATATCAGGCTAAAATGTGGCCTCTACAAGTGTACACAAATTTTTTCTAAGATCTGGCCCAGTGACTCATTTTTTGACCCAACATGACCCAATTACAAACTTGTCCAAGATATCATCGAGGCAAACATTCTGACCAAGTTTCAAGGCAATCCAGCTGAAAATGTGGCCTCTAGAGTGCACAAATGGTAGATGTTGACAACCCGGACAACACATGATGGACACAGCACAATTGCGAAAGCTCACCTTGAGCACTTTGTGCTCAGTTGAGCTAAAAATGCTTGTTGCCAGCTTTTTTCCAGTTTTCCACGCTTTTTCTATCCTTTGAAGGATATGTTTCTTCACTTGAACCAGATCTAATTTGTCATTTGGACATGGTTTCAATTCTGACCAACCTAAAAATTTTGTTGCCTAGTAAAAAATTAAGCAGTGATGGAATATTATTTTACTAGATAACAAAATTCTAGACTGGTCTAAACTGAAAACATTTGCAGACAGCAAATTAAATGTTGCTTAAGTGACAAAAATTGTCACAAAAAGGGTAGAAAACATGGTGGGAACAGGAAAGAATACTGGTTCCAAGCAATTCTCCTTTTCGCACCATTTTTTCATACGGTGTCTCTCTCAGTGTTGTTAAGACTCAGGATTGTTAACCCTTTACCAAACAACTCTGACTTTTAACAATCCTGAGCAAAAACCCTATTGTGGGAAAAGAAGAAATGCTGGCAACCTTTTCCTACAATATTTTCTACCCTCTCTAAGACATATTTTATCATTTGAGATACATTCAATTTATTGTCTACAAGTACTGAACCAGTCTAAAATTTTGTTATGTGGTGAAGAGTTCACCTTTTACCTAACAATCCCGACTTTAAAAAATCCCTGAGGAAGAAAGCTTTTGAAAACATTGTGGGAAAAGGAGAAATGCTGGTAACCAGTATTGTCTCCTTTTCCAACAATGTTTTCTAAGGTCTTTTATTTGGGGTCTGTTTAAATTCGAGGTAAAACGTTAAGGTTGTGATTTACCTTATCTTCCTCACCCCATACCATTTGTGTCAGAGCTGATATAATAATTACGGTGAAGATTTTCTCCTTTCCACACAATGTTTTCTAAGGTCTTTTACTTGGAGGCTGTTTAAACTCGAGGTAAAAGGGTAATGTATGGATTTACCTTATCCTCCTCACCCCATACCACTTGTGTCGGAGCTGATATATGGTGAAGATTTTCTTTCAATAGGTCATGCATTCTAGGATCTGCTATGGTTCTAAACACTGCAAGTATACCACAGTACTGTACATGATTGGTCGTTGAAACAAGAGGGCCATGATGGCCCTGTATCGCCCCACTGGCTAACAAGTACAAACCATACATACCACCATTGAAATTCTAGGCCAGATGTTGAATTTATCACCCACTGCAGAGGCCTTATTCACCAACTAGCTTTAATCTAATTTTAATCTTAACTCTTTACCATACGACAAAATTCTGGACTAGTCCAAATTGAAAGCATTTACAGATGACATCATGAACATGGCAAAATGGTGGGATTTACCTGTGAAAGGTTAGAAAACATAGTGGAAAAAGGAGATTTACTGGTTACCAGCATTTTCTCCCTTTTACACAGCGTTTTCAAAAGCTTTCTTTCTCAGAATTGTTAAAACTCAAGACTGTGTGGTAAAGGGTAAAATGACAAGAAAAGTCATCTGGTTGGCTGAGACAGAATATCTAAGCCAATTAAAGAGCAAGTCCTGGAATCAAAATTTAGAACAATACATGTATGTAGAATTTATGATAAATATGCTACCGGACTGCTGTCATTCTTCTCATAATTCAGTTTTTCCTTTATTACATCAAACTGATGTAAAACTTTCTACAAATGTCTGAATATTGAAAATGAGTCATGCTCTGTGAAAAAGGGGCTTACTCCATCAGTCTGCAAAACATGTTGACCCAGGTCAGCCTGCATAGTCCCTGCACACTGACCCGACTCCAATTTTTTTGTCTTTGGTAAACTTTCTGTATGTGCAAGGACCATTCTACCACAGGGTTCTTCTGGTTGTTAGACAAAATGGATTTTATGGATCCATAATTACTTGATGTAATGGCTCAAGGAGAAGTATTGAACCTCCATTTGCCAGAATATTGCTCACATCATTTAAACATTTTTGAAACTACTTTTACATCTCAAGAGATACAGTTGTCTATAGATTTCAGGAAACTCTCCTATACAAAAGATTTTAGCATGAGCCTTGTCACTCAGTTAGATATGAGATATCATTGCAACATTACCACCACAAATGCAGGCTCGTTCTGTCGAAAGCAATCAGTGCAATTTTTTTATAAGTTGGGGAACCAATCTATCAATCAATGCAATATGAATAGGCACAGAATGTTCAATTTGATGCTTAATCTACATGCTTTGATTTACAAAGGTTGGTTACTATGCATATGTGCAGTTGCTTTAGTGTAGATCAAGATCAGACAGTACAGAAAGTTAAACCCTAATTAGGATCCTCCTGATAACCAGCACTTTTTCCTTTCTTCACAATGTTTTTTATGCTTTTTGGGACAAATCCTATCATCTGAACTACATTTTATTTGTCATCTGCAAATCATTTCACTTCAGGCAATTCTAAAGTTTGCCATCTAATATGGGTTTAATTCTCTACCAGACAGCAAAATCAGAGACTGGGCTAAACTGAAAGCATTTGCAGGTGACGAATTAAACATGGCAAAAATGGTGGAATTTTTGTATCAGAAAGACTAGAAAACTAAGGAAAATGGAAAACATGCTGGTAACTAGCATTTTCTCCCTTTTCCATGATGTCTTCAAAAGCATTCTCTCCCTGGGTTGTTCAAACTCTGGTTTGTTGGGTAAAGGCTTAACTCTTTACCACACAATCCCGTGTTTTAATGGCTTTGACAAAGAATGCTTTAGAAAACATAATGGGAAAAGGAGATAATGCTGGTTACCACTATGTTTTCTACCCCATCAAAAACATATTCCATCATTTTGGCCACATTTAAATTTTCGTTTGCAAATGCTTTGAATTTCTTAATTTTTGTTGTTTGGTATAGGGTTAAAGCAATCCAATTTGATCAACTTGTACTCACATCTTGAGTAAAAAGGATAATACTTCTTCCTCAAGTCAGCAACCCCTTGTAAAATCTGAAATATCCAATAAACAAAAGTTCAAGTTCACTTCAAACTCCTTGGGCTATTCAAGTATATTCAGAGAACTACAGGCCACTTTGTGACATTTTTGGCAAACAGTTTTCATCTGGATTTCAAAACTATGATATTTGGTAAGATACTTTAGCCCTTTTAAGCAGAGGACACAAATTAAGACTGGCCCAAACTGAAGGTATTTGCAGACGACTAATTAGATGTGTTCTAAATGATTTTCTTTGTGTTTTATAGGATAGAAAACATTGCTGGTTACCAGAATTTTCTTCTTTTCCAACAATGTCTTCAAAAGCAATCTTTCTCAGGCATAGGTAGCCAAGCCCCGGTAGCTCAGTCGGTAGCGTACAGGACTTGAGAACAGGGGGTCCCTGATTCGATTCCCAGCTCTGCCAATTTCTTTCCAAGGATTGATGATAGTCACTGCGGCAGGATTCATTCCTCTCTCACCGCTGACCATTGTTTCGACAATGGTTATGTGGGAAAGCAGCCAGTGGCTTGGAAAGAATATTGTGCTTTGTACCAGTAAAAGAAACTCCAGGAAAGCATGGATAGGTGCACTGGCCGCCGCAATATAACTGAAATAATGTTGAAAACGGCGTTAAATCACATACACACACTTCAAAGAGCTCTTGCCAGATTAATTTCAGGTAAAATGTTTAGGAACAAGTTAACATAATATTTGCTTATCAGCAGTTCATGTAATCATACATGATATTAATGAAATTACGATGGGCCCTGCTCTTTACAAAACAACAAAATTTCAGACTTGTCCAAATTGGAAGCATTTGCAGACGACAATGGTTAGAAAACAGTGTGGAAAAAGGATAAAATGCTGGTTACCAGCATTTTCTCCTTTTCCCACAATGTTTTCCAACAGCTTTTCTTTCTGGGTCGTATAAACCCGTGATTGTGTAGTAAATGGTTAATGACTAAAAATTCTAATTTCACTTTTTTAGATTTCCTTTAACTGCATTCATTTTTCTCTCAGAGTCTGTAAACAAAATATCGTTAACTTATCAAAAAGTGGAGATATTAACAAAATTGTAAGCATACCCAATAACGAGAACGTCAATTTTTTAACAGACGTGGATGATGTCATTTTTCTTACTCTGTTTCACATAGCTACTTTTTACCCAAATCACTTGCTTATATTTACATGGTACAACATAGAATTTCAGAGGTAGTTCTTGAATAAAAGATTTCATGCAAAATTGTTAAAGAAGGTGAATTAAAAATGCTCCTACGTTGCCGAAATATTAACACTTAAACTACTAAATGAATGGTAAATGGAATTTTCCCGCCTATCTTACCACCCAAATACAGCCATTTCACAGTTGTTTGCCAGTAAAGCCTCACCATACAGGACAGTATAGATCTAAAACCAGACTGCTGCCTCACATCCATCAAGGGTAGGAAGTGTATTAACGTCACCAGAAAGAAGTTCGTCCAGATGGGGTATTGAACATGTGACCTCCAGATCATGTGTCCGATAAGCTACCCATTGAGCTTAACTTTCAAAGTTTCAATTAAGGTCTTTTTGTTAATTTATCCTGTTGTTGATCTAATAACTGATAAATGAGCAAAATAGAATTTTTAAAATTTGTTTGCAACAGATATGTTACATCTGCAATACGTTTCCTCCTATTATGATTTTCATTTGCCTTTCATTTCTTATGTAAGTGATAAAGAAGTAAACGGTTGAAAAGAATGTTGTGCAATTTCTGGTGTGGATAAGCAAGAAAAACATGGATAGGTGCGATGATCGCTGTGATATGACCATAGAACATGAAATCGGCAGAATGAATTCTAGTTATGTAAGTGATAAAGAAGTAAACGGTTGAAAAGAATGTTGTGCAATTTCTGGTGTGGGTAAGCAAGAAAAACATGGATAGGTGCGATGATCGGTGTGATATGACCATAGAAGATGAAATCGGCAGAATGAATTCTAGCACCCTTCTTCCCGTTATTATATAGAACGCGCATTTGGAGGTATTTGTTATATTTTTCGTAAAAACAAAGCTTGTGTTACAATACATGTAGATTATGTTTACTTTGTGTATTTCATAATAATTGTAAGCAAAAAGAGAGGTGAGTTAGCCTATATTTTCACCTTTGGACATTTCCATTTAATACTACTGGTACTACATGTTTAACTAGAAACTTAAGCGTATCAATTACATTAAACTAGAAGGCCCTGAAGGGCCTGAATATGCTCTACTGGCAGGGAATTAAATCTTGCTTTTATGCTAGCATACATTATGAATTCATGATGCAAAAAGACAAATTTTCAACAAAAAAAAATGGCTACTTTTCCCACATTGTTTCTTGGATTTTTTTTCAAAATCAATAGGATTCAAGCTGTTGATGAGACAAAACAACTGGGTGAATTTCACAAATATCTGATTACAAATGCAGACTTTATCATGTAAACAAGAATTGGAAATTTTCAACATGAAATGGCTACTTTTCCCACATTGTTTCTTCGATTTTTTTTTCAAAATCAATAGGGTTGAAGCTACTGATGAGATAAACAAACTGTGTGATTTTCATGAAAATTTGACCAGAAATACAGACTTTATTGCGTAAACAAGAACAGAAAATTTAAATTTTCAACTTTAAATGGCTACTTTTCCCATACTATTTGTTGGATTTTTTTCAAAGTCGATAGGGTTGAAGCTATTGATGAAATAAACAAACTGTGCAAGTTTCACGAAAATCTGAAGTTATTTGCAGACTTTATCGCGTAAACAAGAACTGGAAATTTTCAACTTGAAATGGCTACTTTTCCCATACTGTTTGTTGGATTTTTTTCAAATTCAATAGGGTTGAAGCTATTGATGAGATAAACAAACTGTGCAAGTTTCATGAAAATCCGGCAACAAATGCAGACTTTATCGCGTAAACAAGAAAAAGACTAACGGACGGACAGACGGACGGACGGACAGACGGACGGACAGACGGACGACGGAAACCCCGCCATGACATGAGCTCTGCTGGCTTTCAGCCAGTAGAGCTAAAAATTAACGATCTTATCTTACAATCTTGAATGAAATATCGTCTGTACAGTGCTTTATAATTGTATAAGCAATAAACACTTGAAAAGAAAATTTATTTGTCTAAAACCAATTGGGCATCACATGAAATGGAGATGACAGCGGTTTCATTTCTACAATTTCTGTTGCTTGAGATGCATTAAATTCCTCTATGTATTGCTTGGCTTGACATTTTTAAAAGTTATGGTTTCTTGTACTGATAATGTAAATGGACGTCTAACAAGTATGTCTTATCTGTCGTTATGCTTTAGCAGATGTGGCATCCATTACTGAAATAAAATGCTAACTTAATGAAAATATTCCACATTCTCTTGACAAACGTATCTTAAATAAATGCAAAAATGTGTAATTGAATACCTCGTCCAAATCCCAATGCTTTTTTGGGGCCGGTATCTGGAGAATGAACGTAGCATAAGAAAAATTAGTCAGAGAAGTAGTGGAAAAAAAGAAACTTTTTTTTTTCTCTTAATGTTGAATTACACACAAAAAAAGGAAAATAATGAAGAAGCAGACATTTATCAATTCTATTTGAAATGTTCAGTCTGTATCGATGTTCAGCAACTTGGTTCTTCTAACTAATAAAATTCACTGAGCATAGTGACGCAGTTGGTAGTGTACAGGACTTGATATCAAGTGGTCTCTGGTTCGGTATCCCAGCTTGGCGAATTTCTTTCCAAGGACTGATGATATGATATTCAATGCGACAGAATTCATTCCTCTCTCATCGCTGATCATTGTTTCGATGATGGTTTTGGGGAAAGCTGAGTCGGTAGCTTGGAAGGTATATTGACTTATTTCAGAGATATCATTTCTCATTTAGGATACCACGTATGAACATAAAAATTAAGAACTTGACAAGATTCCCAATGAGGCAGCCAGGATTGTCACAGGATGTACTAAACTCGTGTCTGTTGCAGACCTTACAAGAGAATCGGGCTGGAAGACACTAAGAGAGCGCAGGAATAAACATAAACTCATTTTTTTTCAAAATGGTAAATGGTCTAGTTTCAAACTACTTTTGCTCTCCTGTGCCAACCAATATTGGCAGTAATACAACCTACAACCTACAATCTTTGTAATTTGAATGATTTGGCAAAAATTGTTAGTAGAACTAACCTTTACATGAAATCTTTTCTACCTTTAGTTGTAAATGCATGGAACTCTTTCCCAAAAGCTACGACAGAAACAGTCTCTCTCTCATCTTTTCAATGTATATGTTGAATATAGATAAACTAATTCCCTACAACCCTTTCTTTTACAGGGATAGAAAACTGCAGGTTATGCACACTCGACTTAGATTTAAGTGTAGTTATTTAAAACAAAATCCCCCCCCCCATAGCAGATATTATTGTAACACGAGGACAGTATTCAGGCAATGTTTTAGCGAAGTATCTGCTTTTGATATTGAAACTGTCCTTTTTGGTGACAACAGGCTCTCCCTTGCAGAAAATGAAAAGATCTTTAATGCTGGTCATCTTAACATTGATAATAGTGGGAGATTTACTCCAGTTTCAATCCATAGAGTTTTTGATCCAGTGTTCCTCTCTCCTGACATTGTACCACTGCCAATATAAATATAGATCTACACAGATCTATGTATACAAGTTTTTCATTTTTTGTTCATCCTGCTCAATCACCAATCATCATTCCTTCCTCAAATACTTTTTGTTTTTGCTTTAAATCTCTGACGTTTTTGTCATCAGTTTAATATTTTGAAGTTTATTAATTTGATTTTATCTACTGTAGATCTAGTTGAAATGCCACGTGACTGTTTTAGGGAGAGGAACTATGCTTTCGCTCCGATCCTTTTCACATTGCTTTGTTGTACTTTATATAATACATGTAAATTTATATGGAATCAAATATGTTTTAACTCCTAAACTACTTTACTAAGTATATTTTGCAAAGTACTACTTGAAACAAGAGGACCATGATGGTCCTAAATTGCTCACCTGAAATGCAACTGAGCTCAACACCATAATGCTACATGCCAAATATGAAAGCTCTAGCCCTTATGGTTTGGGACAAGAAGATTTTTAAAGATTTCCTTCTTTATCTCTATGTGAAATCCGAGAACCCACAACATAGGGCCATTTCCAACACTAGGGCCATAATTTGAAGTATTTTGGTAGAGGGCCACTAGTTATGCTACAAGAAGATTTTTACAGATTTCCTTCTTTATCTCTATGTGAAATCCGAGAACCCATAACATAGGGCCATTTTCAACACTAGGGCCATAATTTGAAGTATTTTGGTAGAGGGCCACTAGATGATGCTACATGCCAAATATGAAAGCTCTAGCCCTTACGGTTTGGGACAAGAAGATTTTTACAGATTTCCTTCTTTATCTCCATGTGAAATCCGAGAACCCACAACATAGGGCCATTTTCCACACTAGGGCCATGATTTGAAGTATTTTGGTAGAGGGCGACTAGATGATATTACATGCCATATATGAAAGCTCTAGCCCTTAAGGTTTGGGACAAGACGATTTTTACAGATTTCCTTCTTTATCTCTATGTGAAATCCGAGAACCCACAACATAGGGCCATTTTCAACACTACGGCCATAATTTGAAGTATTTTGGTAGAGGGCCACTAGATGATGCTACATGCCACATATCAAAGCTCTAACCCTTATGGTTTGGGACAAGAAGATTTTTAAAGATTTCCTTCTTTATCTCTATGTGAAATCCGAGAACCCACAACATAGGGCCAATTTTCAACACTAGGGCCATAATTTGAAGTATTTTGGTAGAGGGCCACAAGCTGATGCCACATGCCAAATATGAAAGCTCTAGCCCTTAAGGTTTGGGACAAGAAGATTTTTAAAGATTTCCTTCTTTATCTCTATGTGAAATCCAAGAACCCACAACATAGGGCCATTTTCAACACTAGGGCCATAATTTGAAGTATTTTGGTAGAGGGCCACTAGATGACGCTACATGCCACATATGAAAGCTCTAGCCCTTATGGTTTGGGACAAGAAGATTTTTACAGATTTCCTTCTTTATCTCTATGTGAAATCCGAGAACCCACAACATAGGGCCAATTTCCATACTAGGGCCATTATTTGAGATATATTGGTAGAGGGCCACTACATGATACTACATGCCATATATGAGAGCTCTAGCCCATATGATTTGGGACAAGAAGATTTTTAAAGATTTCCTTCTTTATCTCTATGTGAAATCCGAGAACCCACAACATAGGGCCATTTTCAACACTATGGCCATAATTTGAAGTATTTTGGTAGAGGGCCACTAGATGATGCTACATGCCAAATATGAAAGCTCTAGCCCTTACGGTTTGGGACAAGAAGATTTTTACAGATTTCCTTCTTTATCTCTATGTGAAATCCGAGAACCCA
The DNA here is from genome assembly GCA_945859785.2 of Tridacna gigas. NCBI lineage: Eukaryota > Metazoa > Mollusca > Bivalvia > Cardiida > Cardiidae > Tridacna > Tridacna gigas. Next base: position 17,809,244 of record OX244036.2, read on the forward strand.
CAACATAGGGCCATTTTCCACACTAGGGCAATTATTTGAAGTATTTTGGTAGAGGGCCACTAGATGATACTACTTGCCAAATATGAGAGCTCTAGCCCTTATGGTTTGGGACAAGAAGATTTTTAAAGATTTCCTTCTTTATCTCTATGTGAAATCCGAGAACCCACAACATAGGGCCATTTCCAATACTAGGGCCATAATTTGAAGTATTTTGGTAGAGGGCCACTAGTTATGCTACAAGAAGATTTTTACAGATTTCCTTCTTTATCTCTATGTGAAATCCGAGAACCCACAACATAGGGCCATTTTCCACACTAGGGCCATAATTTGAAGTATTTTGGTAGAGGGCCACTAGATGATGCTACATGCCAAATATGAAAGCTCTAGCCCTTACGGTTTGGGACAAGAAGATTTTTACAGATTTCCTTCTTTATCTCTATGTGAAATCCGAGAACCCACAACATAGGGCCATTTTCCACACTAGGGCCATTATTTGAAGTATTTTGGTAGAGGGCCACTAGATGATGCTACATGCCACATATGAAAGCTCTAGCCCTTATGGTTTGGGACAAGAAGATTTTTAAAGATTTCCTTCTTTATCTCTATGTGAAATCCGAGAACCCACAACATAGGGCCAATTTTCAACACTAGGGCCATAATTTGAAGTATTTTGGTAGAGGGCCACTAGCTGATGCTACATGCCAAATATGAAAGCTCTAGCCCTTAAGGTTTGGGACAAGAAGATTTTTAAAGATTTCCTTCTTTATCTCTATGTGAAATCCAAGAACCCACAACATAGGGCCATTTTCAACACTAGGGCCATAATTTGAAGTATTTTGGTAGAGGGCCACTAGATGATGCTACATGCCACATACGAAAGCTCTAGCCCTTATGGTTTGGGACAAGAAGATTTTTACAGATTTCCTTCTTTATCTCTATGTGAAATCCGAGAACCCACAACATAGGGCCAATTTCCACACTAGGGCCATTATTTGAGGTATATTGGTAGAGGGCCACTAGCTGATACTACATGCCATATATGAGAGCTCTAGCCCTTATGGTTTGGGACAAGAAGATTTTTAAAGATTTCCTTCTTTATCTCTATGTGAAATCCGAGAACCCACAACATAGGGCCATTTTCAACACTAGGGCCATGATTTGAAGTATTTTGGTAGAGGGCCACTAGATGATGCTACATGCCAAATATGAAAGCTCTAGCCCATACGGTTTGGGACAAAAAGATTTTTACAGATTTCCTTCTTTATCTCTATGTGAAATCCGAGAACCCACAACATAGGGCCATTTTCCACACTAGGGCCATTATTTGAAGTATTTTGGTAGAGGGCCACTAGATGATACTACATGCCAAATACGAGAGCTCTAGCCCTTATGGTTTGGGACAAGAAGATTTTTACAGATTTCCTTCTTTATCTCTATGTGAAATCCGAGAACCCACAACATAGGGCCATTTCCAACACTAGGGCCATAATTTGAAGTATTTTGGTAGAGGGCCACTAGTTATGCTACAAGAAGATTTTTACAGATTTCCTTCTTTATCTCTATGTGAAATCCGAGAACCCACAACATAGGGCCATTTTCCACACTAGGGCAATTATTTGAAGTATTTTGGTAGAGGGCCACTAGATGATATTACATGCCATATATGAAAGCTCTAGCCCTTAAGATTTGGGACAAGACGATTTTTACAGATTTCCTTCTTTATCTCTATGTGAAATCCGAGAACCCACAACATAGGGCCATTTTCAACACTACGGCCATAATTTGAAGTATTTTGGTAGAGGGCCACTAGATGATGCTACATGCCACATATGAAAGCTCTAGCCCTTATGGTTTGGGACAAGAAGATTTTTACAGATTTCCTTCTTTATCTCTATGTGAAATCCGAGAACCCACAACATAGGGCCAATTTTCAACACTAGGGCCATAATTTGAAGTATTTTGGTAGAGGGCCACTAGCTGATGCTACATGCCAAATATGAAAGCTCTAGCCCTTAAGGTTTGGGACAAGAAGATTTTTAAAGATTTCCTTCTTTATCTCTATGTGAAATCCAAGAACCCACAACATAGGGCCATTTTCAACACTAGGGCCATAATTTGAAGTATTTTGGTAGAGGGCCACTAGATGATGCTACATGCCACATATGAAAGCTCTAGCCCTTACGGTTTGGGACAAGAAGATTTTTACAGATTTCCTTCTTTATCTCTATGTGAAATCCGAGAACCCACAACATAGGGCCAATTTCCACACTAGGGCCATTATTTGAAGTATTTTGGTAGAGGGCCACTAGATGATAACTACATGCCATATATGAGAGCTCTAGCCCTTATGGTTTGGGACAAGAAGATTTTTAAAGATTTCCTTCTTTATCTCTATGTGAAATCCGAGAACCCACAACATAGGGCCATTTTCAACACTAGGGCCATAATTTGAAGTACTTTGGTAGAGGGCCACTAGATGATGCTACATGCCAAATATGAAAGCTCTAGCCCATACGGTTTGGGACAAGAAGATTTTTAAAGATTTCCTTCTTTATCTCTATGTGAAATCCGAGAACCCACAACATAGGGCCATTTTCCACACTAGGGCCATGATTTGAAGTATTTCGGTAGAGGGCCACTAGATGATACTACATGCCATTTATGAGAGCTCTAGCCCTTATGGTTTGGGACAAGAAGATTTTTACAGATTTCCTTCTTTATCTCTATGTGAAATCCGAGAACCCACAACATAGGGCCATTTTCAACACTAGGGCCATAATTTGAAGTATTTTGGTAGAGGGCCACTAGATGATGCTACATGCCAAATATGAAAGCTCTAGCCCTTATGGTTTGGGACAAGAAGATTTTTAAAGATTTCCTTCTTTATCTCTATGTGAAATCCGAGAACCCACAACATAGGGCCAATTTCCACACTAGGGCCATTATTTGAAGTATTTTGGTAGTGGGCCACTAGATGATGCTACATGCCATATATGAAAGCTCTAGCCCTTACAGTTTGGGACAAGAAGATTTTTAAAGTTTTTTCTTTCGGTTGCCATGGCAACCAGAGTTCTTCATGGAATCCAAATCTTTGAAGTATTCTGAAAGTGCATCATGTAAGGATCATTTCTGTGAAGTTTCACTGAAATTTGTTGGGCGGTTTCAGAGGAGAAGATTTTTTAAGTAATTGTTCACGGACAGATGGACGGACTGACGGACAGACGGACGCTGGACAATGATCGATCACAATAGCTCACCCTGAGCACTATGTGCTCAGGTCAGCTAAACAAGAGGGCCATGATGGCCCTGTATCGCTCCACTGGCTTATAAATATAAACCATGAAGAGAAGTCTTCACTATATGAGCCCTTATAAAACTTTGCCCCCAGGGCTACAGTCAAACTAAATGGGGAATATGTGTATTAGAAGAATAACATGCCAAATTTGGGAGTTCTTGGCCTTATGGCTAGTAACAAGACGGTTTCTGAACTTTTCACTCCATAAACCCATGTAAAACTTGTGACCCCTGGTGCAGGGCCAAACTTGATCCTAGGGCTGTAACTTGGGCCCTCTTTGTAGTTGTCCACTAGATAATGCTATAATTATGCAAAATTTGGTAGCCTAAGCCTTATGGCTATGTACACCAAGATTTAAAAGTTTTCCCTATGTAAGCCTATGTAAATCTTGTGAAACCCCTCCCCCCCCAAGCATGAGGCCAAATTGACCCCAGGACTATAATTTGGGCACTTTCGGTAGACCCCAACTAGATCAAGCTAAATGCAAAATTTGGTAGCTCTAGGCCCTATGGCTAGGTACAGGAAGATTTTTAAAGTTTTCTCTATATAAGCCTATGTAAAACTTGTGACCCCTGGGGCAGAGCCAATTTTGACCCCAGGGCTATAATTTCAAGAAACATGATAGAGGTCTACTACATGAAGCTACATGCCAAATTTGGTAGCCCTATGCCTTATGGTTTCAGACAAGAAGATTTTTAAAGTTTTCTCTATATAAGCCTATGTAAAACTTGTGACCCTTGGGGCAGAGCCAATTTTGACCCCAGTGCTATAATTTCAAGAAACATAATAGAGGTCTACTACATAAAGCTACATGCCAAATTTGGTAGCCCTATGCCTTATGGTTTCAGACAAGAAGATTTTTAAAGATTTCCAATATTTTTCAGTTTTGTTGCCATGGCAACCAGAGTTTTTGAAGGAATCAAATTCTTTCAAGAAATTCTGAAGAGGACCATGGCAGGATCATTTCTGTGAAGTTTCATGAAAATTGGATGGGTAGTTTCAGAGAAGAAGATGTTTGAAATAAAAGTTAACGCACGGACTGACGCACGCACTCACGCACTCACGGACGGACGGACTGACGGACGGATGCACGACGGACACCGGGCCATGACATAAGCCCGCTGGCCTTCGGCCAGTGGAGCTAAAAAGAAAACTCCTGGAAAGGTGCTCTGCCCACTGGGATATAATTGAAATAATGTTGTAAACGACGTTAGACACTATACAAGCAAAAGCTGCTTAATACTAACATGTGGATTACATCTACTGTAAGGAAAGAAAATAAGTTGTTTAAACAGACTTTTGTCTATGCAGCCCTACTAAATATGTAGAGAAATCTACTTATAAGCGTTTGAATAATCAACCATCTTCGTGACTGATGGGGTAAAAATAAAAGTAACTGTAATAGTAACTGTAGGGACACGATCTCACATAAAGTACAGGGAAATGATTAGTAGCCTGCGCTACTCGCCAATACCACTTGACACCCCATGGATGACTTGGAATTTCTAATAATGGTTTTACTTTTGTACAGGTCCCGAGATGGGGGGGGGGGGAATAAACGATTTGTATTAAACCTTTTTTTATCTCGCCATGACCAGTAAAAGATTTCATTAACAAACATCGGATATTGTTTTTACATCCAAAATCTAAGGGAGATCAATCACTAAGAACATGGCTTAGCCTTTCAGTATTTCTAAACGGCGAATATGGAACAGATTGAGAATATACTGACAAATCTACAAACCTCAATTTCCCTGTCAATGCCCAATTGAAAATTAAGGATTAAAAAACACACATAGTGTGATCTAGTTCCCTTGCTTGTATTGTAAAATACATCTAGAGTCTCATCAAAACAAGTAATCATGTTCTGAAATGATGTGCTCTCATAAAAAGCACATGTAAACAACAAAAATGTTGATGTCACTTTAAACATGATTTTCTCCATCTCATCTCAATGTCATTAAGCCCCCTTTTCATAGAGTATGGCTCATATACATGTATTTATCATTTTCTCTGTATGTGCTTCATAAATTGTGAGGAAAAAATATGGATTTGAACATGTAACTATCACCTGGAGTTAGCTTACAACTGACATACTGTCATAAGTTTAACTCTACCAAATGACAAAACTTTAGACTGGTCCAAATTGAAAGCATTTGCAGACAACAAATTAAATGTGGTCCAAATGATGAAATTTGACCTTGATAGGGTAGGCACATTGTGGGAAAAGGAGAAACTGTTGGTTACCAGCATTTTCTCCTTTTCCCTCAATGTCCTCAAAAGCCTTCTTCCTCAGGGTCATTAAAAGTGGGATTATATGGTAAAGGGTTAATTGTAAAGTGAGCACTACAGGGTGTACGGAAAGTAAGGTAACACTTTCGTACATTTATGATATGGCATTTAACTTCAGATAATGAGATAGAAATATGTATACATGTGTATAATGTAAGTTTTTTGTGTGATTATTTCACTAGATTTTCATTGCATTACACAATTTTATACAGGTTTCAAATAAGAAGTACCTTTCTGTCATTGGTGTCATTTTAGTAATTATTGATGTTTTCAATGTGACAGCCTTTTATGTTCTTCCCACGCCAAACACACACAATGAAATTGTCAACCATTGAAGCACACATGCCAATAGCAATCTTATTGATTTCATGTTTAATGTTCTTTAACAACATGTTTGTGCTGTCTGGTTTGGGACTGAAGACCTTTGACTTCAAAAAACCCTTAAGGAAGAAGTCGTACAGGTTTGTGCACAGACACGATATTCCATAATCTTTTACCTCTGAATTAGTCTTGATATTCCCATATCACCAAACATAATGTAAAGAAAATGTCATAGTACTAGATGTGCGTGTTGTAGCACCTGCATAAATCACATGTTTTGCAATGTAGGGGACTTCTTTTCATGTGCGGGAACAAACATGTTTTTTTAAAAAGCAATTGAGGTAGTGCTGGGCATTAATGGTTTCATTAAAGACATATGGCCCAATAACACCATGACACAACATTGTACACCATACACTTAGTTTTTCACTGTGCAGCAGTCTCTCTGTATGACAGAGTGGTTGTTCTTGTGCCTGAAACTGCATATTTTGATTACAAACATGTCTAGACAACAGGACGTTAGAGAACGTCATTAACTACTAAAAAGACGCTAATAACAAAAGGGTACTTCTGATTTGAAATCTGTATAAAAGTGCATTGTGTAATGAAACTTGAAGGAAATTATCACACAAAAAAACTTGCATAAATTATATACGTGTATATAGAATTTTATCTCTTCAGCTGAAAGTAAAAGCTGTATTATAAATGAACAAAAGTGTTACCTCACTTTCCTGACACCATGTATATTTTCAAACCTTCTTGGCATCCAAGTATAACTCTTTTCTACATGCTGATGAAATTCTAGACTTGTCCCAAGCATGTGGGTGTAGAACAATTATCCACCCAGACATTTGCCCACGCAGACATTTGCCACCCAGACATTTGCCCACCCCAACATTTGCCTACTAGGACAAAAGCCCACAAGGGCAAAAGCCCTCCCATACCATGTTGATGGTTAAGTCATTGATCAACTGTTTCAACCCTCTACCAGATGAAGCCTTGCTTTTTACGGCAAGAAGACCTGTGTTTTATGTGTCTGCAGTTGAAGACTTGTGAAAACACTATGGAAAAAGGACAAATTGCTCATAATGAACATTCTCCATTTTCAACAATGTTTTCTATCCTATCATTAAATTTTCGTCCATTTTCACTGCATTTCAAATTATCGTCAGCAAATTTCTTTGAATGGGCATATGCAAATTTTGTTGTCTGATAGATTAGAATAATTAAGTGTACCTTTTAAGGATGGTCTTTATAATTTTGGAGACATCATGGAAAGAGGAGCCATAACAATTCTGAGTTGCTCATTTGTACATTGATTTATTTTTTCACAGTTGTTGATGCATTGAAAGTTAAAAAATCTTATCAGGCTAAGGGCAAGCTGAACAGTAAACAAAACAGACATTTTGAGAAAGTTTAAACATATATTTATTTCCAGTATTTTAAATAATTAAAACTGGTCCAGGGTTCATAAATTAATGTTATATATGATCTCTGGCTGGTCAAACAAATAATTCTATAATTAAACCAACGTAAACATTGTTTCATAGTTTTAACAATTACATTGTTTGGACAAGCTTCTCTTATAATTAAGATTAAAAGAATTTAATTCATAATTAAACCACTTTAAACACTATTTCAGGATTTTAACAATTACTTTGTTTGGGCAAACTTCTCTTCGTATACATTTAAGATTAAAGGTATTTAATTCATAAATGCAGCCTTTCCAATGCAATGCAAATCATTTATTTGAGGGAAAAATGTTGAAAAAGTATTTATAATGACAAGAGGGCCACGATGGCCCTGGGTCGCTCACCTGAGTTAATAGGTGAAATTCACTCAACGTGCATAATCCAATTTCTGACCAATTGTCAGGTCAATTGATGAACAAACTTGGTAGAGGTCCACTAGGAGATGCTACATGCCAAATATCAAAGCTCCACGCCTTCCAGTTTCAGAGAAGAAGAACTTTAAAGTTTTCCTTCTTTGTTCCTATGTTCGAAATTTGTGACCCCCGGGGCGGGGCCAGTTTTGACCCCAGGGACATCATATGAACAAACTTGGTAGAGGTCCACTAGGAGATGCTACATGCCAAATATCAAAGCTCCACACCTTCCAGTTTCAGAGAAGAAGAATTTTTAAGTTTTCCTTCTTTGTTCCTATGTTCGAAACTTTGTGACCCCCGGGGCGGGACCAGTTTTGACCCCAGGGACGTCATATGAACAAACTTGGTAGAGGTCCACTAGGAGATGCTACATGCCAAATATCAAAGCTCCATGCCTTCCAGTTTCAGAGAAGAAGAATTTTTAAGTTTTCCTTCTTTGTTCCTATGTTTGAAACTTGTGACCCCCGGGGCGGGGCCAGTTTTAAGTCCAGGGGCATCATATGAACAAACTTGGTAGAGGTCCACTAGGGATGCTACATGCCAAATATCAAAGCTCCATGCCTTCCAGTTTCAGAGAAGAAGAATTTTAAAGTTTTCCTTCTTTGTTCCTATGTTCGAAACTTGTGACCCCCGGGGCGGGGCCAGTTTTGATCCCAGGGACATCATATGAACAAACTTGGTAGAGGTCCACTAGGAGATGCTACATGCCAAATATCAAAGCTCCACGCCTTCCAGTTTCAGAGAAGAAGAATTTTAAAGTTTTCCTTCTTTGTTCCTATGTTTGAACTTGTGACCCCCGGGGCGGGACCAGTTTTGACCCCAGGGACATCATATGAACAAACTTGGTAGAGGTCCACTAGAAGATGCTACATACCAAATATCAAAGCTCTACGCCTTCTAGTTTCAGAGAAGAAGATTTTTAAAGATTTTGCTATTTTTTTTTCCTTCTGGTTGCCATGGCAACCAGAGTTATGGGTGGAATTCAATCTCTTGAACAACTTTGGTAGAGCTTCACCTGAGGAACATCCCTGCCAAGTTTCATCAAGATTGGCCCAGTGGTTTAGGAGGAGATGTTTAAAGAAATTGTGGACGACGGACGACGCATGACGGACATTGGGCGATCACAAAAGCTCACCTTGAGCACTTTGTGCTCAGGTGAGCTAAAAAATCATTTAACTTAAAACCACATGAAAATAGATAAAAATAAGTGAAAACAAAGGGAAAAAGACAGGTGGGCAAATGTCCGGGTTGCTGTTGTTGTGGGTGGGCTTTTGCATAGGTGGCATTTGTCCAAGTGGCAATTGTCTTAGTGGGCAAATGTCCGGATAGGCATTTGTCCATAGACTTCTAAGGATGTATATATGACAATTTTAATGTGGATTTTACTATGGAATTTGTCTGTAAAGATGAAACACTGGATAGCAACATTTTTTTTCCTTTTCCCAAAATGTTTTTAAAAGCTTTTTTCTTTGGGTTATTAAAACATGGGATTGTTTGGGTAGATGGGTAGGCAAACAGCATTTTATGATTCCAAAATGCCACTTTTGAGTAAAAAAAAAATGTCTGTAATGAACAGTAATGCATCTTAGGGGATCAAATTTGTACTTGTCGTCTGCATATGCTTTCAACTTGGACAAGTAAAAAAATTTGTTGTTTAGTAAACAATTAAGACAAGTTTGACTGCAATCACCATTGGGAGTATATCCTAAATTAACCCTTAACCTGCTAAAAAAGTCATGTGAAACTTTCAAGCCAATAGCAAAATCCCAAGTACTGGTACACTCACACCCCATTAGAACTTACTTTGGTAAAACACTGACCCTATTATAACACAGGTGTCCAATAGCTCCCAAAATTGGGAGGGGGTTGACCATTTTCCGTGTCTGATCTGGATCCATCATTACCCTGATATGAATGCTCTATGTACAAAAAATCCCTACCTATAGACAAAAAACTGATGTCAAATCAATACCATGCACATCATGTGACAGTTTTTCACACCTTTGCCCTGCTGATTACCTTTATCACCTATGGCTGTGCATAATTGCCTTATTTGACAAATACATGCGCAGTTGATTATAAAAATACTTCAGCCTACAACTGTGATAACAAAAATATACACTCTTACACTAGACAGACTCTACATCAATATACTTTAACATGTATATTGTCAACAGCGATATTGAATGTACCAAATTCGCCAATGTATTCAGATACCCTAAATGTTCAGACTTATTAAATTATTTTTAAAAATAATTTATGTCTAGTCCTAACTCAAGTCAGTCCAAAAGTTTAGTTTTACTAAGCACTCTGACAGGCTGAAACATATATTTTCCAAAACATCTGACAGTTAACCCTTATCCCGCTAAATAAGTGAAATGAAACTTTCAAGCAGATAGTAAAAACACGAATTTTGCTATTGCAAAGATATTTTTGGGGGAATGATATCCCCTTGTCAGACAGTGTAGATTCAAGATCAGACTGCATGTTCTGTGCTGTCTGATCTTGATGCACACTGTCCGCAAAAGGTCTTACAGTTGCGCTTAGCAGCCTAAGGCTTAATTTTTAGAAAATATTTTCCATAGGATGATCGGCTGCATTTCGGTGTTACATCATACGTAACACCACTATGGACATGAATCCTTCGAGAGCCATGTAACTAAACAGTAATGCAACATCACGGTTGTTTCTTATTAGAAATGCCTCATCAAAGCAGACATGGTAGATTTAGATAAGAGATCAGACAAAACATTGTCTGCAGTCCGATCTTGATCTACAGAGGCAGCAAAAGCAACTTAGTTCTGAAAAATGTTCAAGGGTAAAATTTTTCCTGGCTTTTCGCTGTTATACAAACAGTATCGCCTTTTTTCACTACATTTTCTAAACGAACCTTCTGCAGAAGTGTGAAAAGTCGTTCTTTCGACAGAAATGGTTGAAGTCCTGTGTTGATCCTATGATTACAACAAGAGGGCCATGATGGCCCTGTATCGCTCCACTGGCTTATAAATATAAACCACGAAGAAAAGTCTTCACTATATAAGCCCTTATAAAACTTTGACCTCATGGCTACAGTCTGACTAAATGGGGAATATTGTATTAGAAGAATAACATGCCAAATGTGGGAGTTCTTGGCCTTATGGCTGGTAACAAGATGGTTTCTGAACTTTTCACTCCATAAACCCATGTAAAACTTGTAATCCCTGGTGCAGGGCCAAACTTGATCCTAGAGCTGTAACTTGGGCCCTCTTTGTAACTGTCCACTAAATAATGCTATAATTATATGCAAAATTTGGTAGCCTAAGCCTTATGGCTATGTACACCAAGATTTAAAAGTTTTCCCTATGTAAGCCTATGTAAATCTTGTGAACCCCCCCCTCCAAGTATGAGGCCAAATTGACCCCAGGACTATACTTTGGACACTTTTGGTAGACTCCAACTAGATCAAGCTAAATGCCAAATTCGGTAGCTCTAGGCCTTATGGTTTCAGACAAGAAGATATTTAAAGTTTTCTCTATATAAGCCTATGTATAAAACTTGTGACCCCTGGGGAAGAGCCAATTTTGACCCCAGGGCTATAATTTCAAGAAACATGATAGAGGTCTACTACATAAAGCTACATGCCAAATTTGGTAGCCCTATGCCTTATGGTTTCAGACAAGAAGATTTTTAAAGTTTTCTCTATACAAGCCTATGTAAAACTTGTGACCCCTGGGGAAGAGCCAATTTTGACCCCAGGGCTATGATTTCAAGACACATGATAGAGGTCTACTACATAAAGCTACATGCCAAATTTGGTAGCCCTATGCCTTATGGTTTCAGACAAGAAGATTTTTAAAGTTTTCTCTATATAAGCCTATGTAAAACTTGTGACCCCTGGGGCAGAGCCAATTTTGACCCCAGGGCTATAATTTGAAGAAACTTGATAGAGGTCTACTACATAAAGCTACATGCCAAATTTGGTAGCCCTATGCCTTATGGTTTCAGACAAGAAGATTTTTAAAGATTTCCAATATTTTTCAGTTTTGTTGCCATGGCAACCAGAGTTTTTGAAGGAATCAAATTCTTTCAAGAAATTCTGAAGAGGACCATGTCAGGATCATTTCTGTGAAGTTTCGTGAAAATCGGATGGGTAGTTTCAGAGAAGAAGATGTTTGAAATAAAAGTTAACGCACGGACGGACGGACGACCGGACGGACGGACGGACGGACGCACGACGGACACCAGGCCATGACATAAGCCCGCTGGCCTTCGGCCAGTGGAGCTAAAAATTAAGCATTGTTGAATACTAAACCTTGTTGTTTCTTTACTTTATTCACGGTTAATTAATCCATTAAAGAGATGCATCAAATAAGCGTAAGCATTCTTTTTTATCTCAGCCAAAACAAAATATTCGGAAAATAGCCGGATGAAATATTTTTTTCTGCTGACTACACAATACCAGGAGTGTAAAATTCCACTCGTCCGCACATATTGACAAGTGATCTTTGACTTCAGGCAAGTTCAAAAAATACCCGACTCACCCAACCAGGCGAGTACATTTTCTGACATATCTATAACATGCACTTAAAGCCCTTAAAATTCGGCAAAATTAAGACAGAGAACTGCAAAACTAGCAGAAATTTACATCTGTTATTGATTGGTGCGCATGATGTTTAAATCAGGACGGATCGGAATATATTCGGCTGTCTACGCTTTAATAATTCTTCTTATCTAATCAGAATAGCAGTCATTGCTAAATGCACCCCATGAGATTTTTCACCGTATCATGCAGAATCAAGGCATAGCTTTAGAAATTATGGGTGGTGACTTGTTATGGAATTTTCATGAATAATCTGGTAATACATAAATGTTTATTTGGTATTCCAATTTTAGTAACTGTATCAAGATATTTCTAGTACTGTCGATGTTTTGTTTACAAAACATGATGAATGCACAATTGTCTAGAATGAATATCAATTTTCATAATTACTTTGTAATTAGCGAATGATTTTAATCAATAGTCATATAGGTACTTAAGTGTTTGTATGATAGGTCCATATCAAGGTCTCAAAGAAAAATGGATATCATTATTGCCATAATCCAGCGTATATGTTTATTGGGAATTCCCGTGTTTTTCTCTAATGTACTACCGGAAGTTTCTGGGAGCACTCGATTGTGATATATAAAGGCTCCCAAAGTGGTAAGAAAGGTTGTGAGATTGGCGATTGTGACTGAAGTTTAAAAAGGATTAAATACTTGGCATCCCCGTTGAAACAAACGCTGTCATTATCATCGTTGGATTCTAAGCTTTTGGAGATCTATTGAGACCAGGAATTTTATTTGATCTTCGTCACTTACTCAGTTTTTGGATCAACACAATTGTGATAGTTTAGGACAGTTTGAATTGTTTAGACTCTGTGAAGTGTAAGTAGGCATTTATCATTTGTATTATAAATTACTGTGTTTTGAATTATTGCATTTTAAAACATAGCTTGTGGAACTCTTCTGTTCTTTTTTGTATCTATTAAAAAGTCATTTAAGCTGTAGCCATTTGGTATCTAAGACACCGTAATAGATTGTTGGGGTCTCATCTGGGATTCAAACAAATTGTAGAGTTACTTTGATAGTTATTGTATAACTATATCTTAGTCAGTTTGTAACAGCTATTTTATTGTCAAATAAGTGGATTTTTACATTTATATTTGTCAAAGCATTCTTTGTCATTATTTCTTTGATTGCATCACTTCCTTTTGAATTAAAAAATGGCTTCAAGTATTGAAAAATTCCTAGAAGATCCATCGGTAGAACAACTTTTAAAATTTAAAAGAATTGAACTTTTGGATTTAGCTGATCAGTTTGGGTTTTCAACCAAATGATACTTTAAAAAACAGCAAATTTTAGATGTCGTAATCATTCATTTGGTTGGAAATGAAAGGATTGAGGAAGATGCTATGGAATATGTTTCGAAAAAAGAAGTTCCAGAGGCTATTAAAATCAAAGAAATGAAATTGTCTAACAAAAAAGAAATAGAAGATAAGAAAATAGAGGCAGAAAGGGTAGAGGCAGAAAAGAAAATAAAAGAAATGAAAATACTGTTAGAGGGAGAAAAACTAGCACTAGAAAAGAAATGAGAGAAACAGAAATAGAAGCTCACACTTTAATTGAAAAGAAAAATTAAATTATTTTGATGTTACAAAACACATTCGTTTTGTTCCAGCTTTTCAGGAAAAGGAGGTAGACAAGTATTTTCTTCTTTTTGAAAAAGTAGCTAAAGATCTTAACTGGCCATTAGACAAACACACTATTTTACTTTAAAGCGTCTTAACAGGCAAAGCTTCAGCAGTTTATTTAGCTTTGAGTCCGGAACAAGCCAATGATTATAAAACTGTAAAACAAACAATTCTTAGGGCTTAAGAGTTAGTTCCGGAAGCTTATAGGCAAAAATTTAGAAATTTAAGAAACTGACAAAACACATGTTGATTTGCAAGAGAGAAAGAACGTCTTTTTGATAGGTGGTGTATGAGTGAAAGGGTAGATGGAAATTTTGAAAATTTGAAAGAAATGATTTTACTTGAAGAATTTAAAAATTGTGTTCATCCATCTATTAAAAAGCACACTACAGAACATAAGTACAGACGTTACTTAAGGCATCGGAAACGGCTGATGAGTTCTATCTCTCTCACAAACATATTTTTCAAAAGAGTTCCCAAAGTTCCACTTTCAGAAAGAATAATTTCTACCAAGAGAATAAAAAGTTCTCGTTTTCATCCTTCTACTTCACATTCTGAGAAGAAAAACGTTCATGCTTCAAACAATTAAAATCATTCTGGTTCTTCTTCTCAGAAAACCTGTTTCTGAGTCAAGTTCACAGGACTAAATGCCTTCTGTCTTTTGTATTTTCTGCAAAAGACGAAGACACTTAATTTCTGATTACCAAGTTCTTAAAGCTAAGAATGAGAAGAAATCTATGGGTGCTTTTACTTCAGTCGAGCTTTCACCCACTGTAGATTTTATGCCATCTGGTGTTTCTCCTTGCCTTCAAGTGAAGGATAAATTATACCAATCAGTTCCCAATGGGGATCTTTCTTATCCCTCTAGGTCTAGTCAGGATATTGTACCCAATTGTAGGGATTCTCTACTCTTTAATGAAGATTTATTATCCAGCGATGGGAATCTTATGCCTGTTTCCCAGGACGGACTCATCTGACTCCTCACTTTCAGAAGTCTATGAACCTTTTATTTCCTTATTGAATGACAAAGCCAATGGAAAGAGGATTAAAATTTTGATAGATACGGGTGCTTCTCAAGCTTTATTATTAGCAGATACTCTGCCTTTTTCTGAGAAGTCCTCTTCTGGTTAGAGTGTTTTACTTCAAGGTGTTGAGTGTGGCCTAGTCAATGTTCCCCTCCATTATGTTAGTCTTCAGTCAGACTTAGTTTCTGGTCCTGTAACTTTTGGTATTCGATCTTCTTTACCCATTGATGGAGTACATTTGTTATTGGGAAATGACCTGGCAGGGGGAAAGGTTATTGCAAATTCAATCGTTACTGACAAGCCAAATATGGACCAGGTCACTGATCCAATTGAGAAAGAATTACCAGACCTGTACCCTTCGTGTACGGTCACTCGTGCTATGGCCCAAAAAGCCATTTTGTCTAAAACTCCTTTTGATAAGAGTTCCTCAGAGTACGATCTTGCTGACACATTCTTATCTCATATTTTTTCTGATGGGGATGGTAATTGTAATTTTTATCTTCTTTGCCTCATTCTGACAAAAGCCAGTTTTCTTCTCATCCTGTTAAGGATTCTTTGAAACCTTTGGTTGTTACTGGTGGTAATAATTCCAGTGTAGTCCATGGTTTTCATCGTTCTTCAGATGTCAATTCTTCCAGTGATCCTACCACTTTAACGCCTCATGGTTACTCACATAAAAGGAATATTTCGTCTATTTCACATGATTTAGATTCTCATAAACCAGATGTTAATTCTACCAGAGAGACTTCTCATGGATGTCATGTTTTCTCTCGTAAGAATTTAATTATTGAACAAGAAAAAGACCCTGAGTTTTCCAATCTGTTCAATAATGTCTTGCCTGAAAATGAAATTTGTTCAGTTCCTGTTGAATATTATTTCAAGAATGGTGTTCTTATGTGTAAGTGGAGACCCACTGATGTCTCAGCAGATGCTGACTGGGCTGTTAAACATCAAAATTGTTTTACCCAAAAGTTTTTGAAATGAGGTACTTTCAATGGCCCATGAAAATCCTTTAGCTGGTCATCTTGGAGTTACTACACTTACTATAAGGTACTTAATCATTTCTTTTGGCCATACATGGAAAGGGATGTTTCTAAGTTTTGCAGGTCATGCCATAATTGTCAAGTTGTCAGGAAGCCAAATAAGAAAATTCCTTGCACCCGTCTTCATCCTATTCCAGCCTTTCAAGAACCTTTTAGTAGAGTTCTTATTGATTGTGTTGGTCCTTTACCAAAATCTAAAGCCAGGAATGAGTACTTACTCTCTATCATGTGTAATTCTACAAGATTTCCTGAAGCTATAACTTTACGGAATATTAAAGCCAAAACAATTATCAAAGCCCTTATTAAGTTTTTTACTTTGGTTGGTCTTCCAAAATCTATCCAATCAGATCAGGGCTCTAACTTTATGTTTGGTATTTTTCAACAAGTTACGTACGAGTTAAATATTCATCAATACATGTCATCTGCTTATCATCCAGAGAGTCAAGGAGCTCTTGAGAGATTTCATCAAACACTTAAAAACATGATAAGGACTTATTGTCATCAAACAGGCAGAGATTGGGATGAGCGAGTTCATCTTTTATTGTTTGCTGTTAGAGAATCTGTTCAGGAATCTCTTGGGTTCAGTCCATTTGAATTAGTTTTCGGCCATTCTTTCAGAGGTCCTTTAAAACTCTATAAAGAGAAACTTTTCTCTGAAGATAACACTTCTTTAAATCTTTTAAATTATGTTTCTGGCTTTAGACTCAAACTATCTAAAGCTTGTGAACTTGCTCAAAACAATCTTCGATCTCCTCAAACAAAAATGACAGAACGATATGATTAGAAGTCTAAGACAAGATTTTTGAAACCGTGATACAAAGTTTTAGTTCTTTTACCTATCCCTGGTAAGCCTTTGCAAGCAAAGTATTTTGGTCCCTTTTATTCTACAGAAAAAGGTCAGTGATGTAAATTATGTTGTCTGCACACCTGATAGACATATGAATACTCATATATGTCATATTAACATGTTAAAATCTTATGTTGGCAGAAATAATAGTAATACTGTTCAAACTATCAATATTGTTTAACCTGTTCCACAAATTAGTGATACTTTGTGTGATACTCAGAATTCACAGGACTTTGAAAATAAAATTCCTGGTTCCTCACGTCTTCAAAACTCGGACATTCTTCAGGACTTGGATTCGAAACTGGGACATATAGCATGTTTTTAAAAGCAACAACTCACAGAACTTATTTGTGAATGTGAACACTTATTTCCTGATGTGCCTTCAAGAACTAACAATATTTTTCATGATGTGGACATTGGTGATGCCAAACCAATAAAACAACATCCTTATCGGACACATCCTTTTAAACAATAATATTTGAAGGAGGGCATAACCTAATGCATGGAGATAATGTCATAGCAGATGCACTCTCCAGATCTGAGTAGTTAATTTACTTTAATTTGTAAATTTGTTTAAAGAACATTTTAGAATTGTTATAATATACTATACTGCTATATAATTTTTTTTTTTATGAGGTTAAAAGAAACCTTTCTTCACTTAAGCCTTCTTTTTCTTTGAGGGGGAAGGTGTTACGGAATGTTTGTGAACAATCTGGTAATACGTAAATGTTTATTTGGTGTTCTAATTTAAGTAACTGTGTCAAGATATTTCTAGTACATTTCTTGTTTTGTTTACAAAGCATGATGAATGCACACTAGTCTAGAATGAATATCAATTTTCATAATTACTTTGTAATTAGTGAATGATTTTAATCGATAGTCATATAGGTACTTAACTGTTTGTATGATATGTCCATATCCCAGTCTAAATGAAAAATTGATATTATTATTGCCCTCTCGCTTCAAGTGATTGGCACGTTACGTCTTACCCCTAATGCAGATTTTACTGCAAAAATTTGTGGACCCATGACTGGTGTGAAATCTTAACAGATCTGATGGTTAGTTGTACGTTTTTAGTTGCAATTACGCGTTCACTGCTGACAGCAAGATGGTGATTTTTAAAGCTTTTGTGGATTGTGTGGATAAGCATCAGACTACAAAGAATGTGCAGTCTGATCTTTGATCTATACCATCTGCCTCTGAAATATGACCGAACTCATATTTTTAGAAAGCTACTTCCATTATGCCTAAAAAAAAAAGATAAGAACACATGGAAATGTATTTGAAGATTGAAAACCCGTCCAAAGTAGATAGTCATAGTTGATACCGTCTGCATGAATGAGAAACATCGCGGTGGTACCGTCTGCAATCCAACATGATAGAGTTTTGATTGATATTGGAATGATTTTGGCCATTATTCAGCAAAACAGCGGCCAACTATGGCCCTAAAGGTAAATGAAGTTGTTTTACGTAATTGTATCGGTGTTTTAGAGACTGGATTTGCTAATAGAACTAAATGGGACCTATATGGATGTTACATGCAAAAGAAAAAATTAAAAGTGAAATGTGCAACAAATAAATGTTGAAGGGTAAATAGGCATGTCTATGTCTAAATATTTGGACTAGATCTACCTCCAGCACTACTGTGCAGAAATTTGCAGGATTCTGGACACATTCCCCCAACAAGATAAAAATTATTATTTCGGCTATCCTGTATTGTTCAAAATGGTAATTTCCACAAGAATCGGAAAATTGATGATTTATTTTTGTCTGAATATTTTGGCGAATAACAGTAATTATTTAATGCTATAGTTTAAGAATTTGTCTGCGAATAGTGTGAGAGTGTGTGTGTGTGGGGGGGGGGGGGTGACACAGCGTTATATATTTTGACCCTGGATATAACCCTGTTGTCAATTGTGGCTCCCAACTACAGTGTTATAGCAGGGGTCCAGTGTATTTCAAAGTTATTTCTGGGGAAAATATCTCTCTATTGGCGAGTGTAGATCCAAGATCAGACTGAACGATCTGTGCCATCTAATCTTGATTTACAATGTTCACAAAAGGCCCTCCAGTCACACAATTAGATTTCTTACCTGTCTAGGGACCCACATCTTATGATACTGGACAAAGTCCAGCATATATTCCACCTGACTGGCTGTCTTTGGAAATAATAAATCACAATTATCATGGAGATCCTCTGTGTTACTTTCTAGTGCGTCCATCAGCTGTTTCCAAAATGGGCTCTGTCTGGGGGTCTTCACTGTAAATATTTTGTCAAAAATTGATTCACTGATGAGTTTTTGCTGCAAGTTTTGGAATTCTAAGCCCATTACAATTTACCATATGTGCAGTCGAATCTTGGATCTTCAATGCCTTATGTTGAGAGGGTTTTCCAACAAAAAGAACATTAAAAAGCAATAATAAAGTTTTTCACTAAGGGCTGGAAAAGTTTATTTCATTTATTCAAAGTTCAATCCTTTACCACAAAATTCACATGTTTTAATGGTCTTCAGGAAGTCTTTGAAAAAATTGTGGGTAAGAAAAAAAATCTGGTTACCACAATGCTTTCTACTCCATCAGAGACAAATCTCATCATTTCGGCCAAATCTGGTTTGCCCCCAGCAAATGCTTTCAATTTTGAAAAAGTTTGAAATTTGTCCTCTGGTAAGGAGTTTCAGGACTTGAAGAAATTAAATGGGACTAAAAGATTTTTTTTTCCTAATTCCAAGAGAAACCTTTGTCACTCTGGGAATAAGTAGATAAACCTGAGAAGAGCAGATGGAGTTCATTCCTTCACAATTGTCTGTAAGCAAACTAATAAGGCCTGGCAAAATATTAACAGATTTAACATACTTTCCAAACTTTTTACCAATCCTTCGGAAATAAACTTTTGACAATATTAGAAAGAAGAAGAGTTGACTCACTTGCAGGACATATCATTGTCAAAGAGTGGATATCTTCTGGAAATGTGGCAGCATACAGACCAGCCAGGGCTCCACCCATCGACATACCCACCAAATGAAAGGGCTCTTTATCCAACCCCACTTTCGATACAAACTGTGAATTGAAAATGTTTATTCAGAAACATTATTCATCTTAGTTTTTTCCACAAGCTTTTTCAAAGGCTAAATACAGCAAAGTATAATGATACAGTCACATCTATACTCTAACTCTGCCATTCTGTGTGTGTAAAACAGAACCCAACAAACATGCTAATGCCAAATAAAGGATGATTAGTTACCCTGTTTATATCAGTGGGTCATTTATCTAAAAACATTTAAACTTTTAAAGCACCTTTCACAACTATACTTCCCTTTGTAGCCAGTGTAGACCAAGATCAGACTACATAAAATGTGTTATTTGATCTTTGATCTACACTGTGCAATTTGCTCAGCCATTCAGGACAAAGGCAAACATGAAAGCTCACTTAATTGGGCCTTATTTCTAGACAAAAAGAGTCAATTTGGTTCATTCAGCGCTTTAAGGGTTAATGAAAACTGAAATCTACCTTCAAACTTCCAGGAATGTACCCACCACCATTCTATACTTAGTTTTAACTCAAAATTCGAACTAGCTATTCCATTGGTCGAGACAGAATGTCTTGGCCAATCAGGTAGCTAGTGTTGGAATTTAAAATCAAAACATTACCATTTGAGAATACAGCCCCTATTAATACAAAAAAGACAACAATCTACTTCAGCTAGAAAGATAGATGTATTTGCATCCAACCTTTTTCATTTTTGTGACAGTGATGTCATGTGATATATCCTGATCGTCTGATGGTATGTCACTATCTCCATGGCCTGGTAAGTCAATTGCAACAATGTGGGTCCCTGATGCAAGGTTCTACAAATGTAAAATCATAAACCTTTTATTATCTAAATTTTAAGAAAAGCATTATAGATAAGGAAACAAACTGCTAGAATATAATAATCTTATTTAGCTAGAGTACTGACATGTTCGCAAGCCAGGGATACTAAGGTAGTACGTAACGAACAAAGTGGAGTTAGTATCCTTGGCTTGCGAAGATGGAGTACTGACTGAACATAATGGACTGAGGTTTCTGCCATTTCAAAAAAAAAAAAAAAGGCTTCAACCTAAGCTCTTGTACACTAATACATATAGATAAATGTCCTTTTACACTTTGCCCTGGTTCAACTCGCTTTCTAAATGTAAGCTATGCATACAGAGAAGAAAGAGGGTGAATCAAAACAATACAATACCACATGCCCATGTTTTTAATGCTTTAACAGATGACAAATTTTACACTGTTCCATATTGAAATCATTTGCTGAGTACAAATTGAATGTGACTTGAATGACAAGATCTGTCTGTGAATGGAATGATGGGTGGGTGCATGTTGTCTGTAATATTAAATTATACGGAATGAAGAGAATCTTTTTTTTTTTTCATGGAGGTATAAAAAAAAAAAAATGGTATTTTATACCTCCATGAAAAAAAAAATTCTCTTCATTCCTTAACTGAAAACATTTTGGGAAAAGGAAAAAATGCTGGTTACCGGTATTTTCTCCTTTTTCCACTATGTTTTCAAAAGCTCATTCATTGAGACTCTGGTTTGGTATAGGGTTTATCAGAACAAGAGGGCCATGATGGCCCTGTATTGCTCCACTGGCTAATAAGTACAAACCATATGTACAACATTAGAATTCTAGGCCAGATGTTGAATTTATGACACATGGGGTTGGGCAAATTTTGACACCAGGGCTATAATTTGAAGAAACTTGGTACAGACTCATTAGATGAAGCTACATGCCAAATTTGGTAGCCCAAAGCTTTATGGTTTTTGACAAGAAGATTTTCAAGATTTTTCAGTTTTGTTGCCATGGCAACCAGAGTTTTTACAAGAACCAAAATCTTTCAAGGACCATGGCAGCAGCATTTCTGTGAAGTTTTATCAAAATTGAATGAGTACTTTCAGAGAAGAAGATGTCTGAAATAAAAATTAACACACAGATGCATGGACGGACACACAGACGGATGCACAGACACACGACGGACACAGGGCCATGATATAAGCTCGCTGGCCTTTGGCCAGTGAAGCTAACAATGCAATACCAGAATTCCAGGCAGGAGGACTTGCATTCATTTTTTTTTCCAATAACACCTCTGTTTTGTTGTGTTGTGACAATCCCATGTGTACACTGAGACAATCCTATGTATACATAGAGACAATCCTGTGTGTACACTGATACAATACTATGTGTACAATGAGGCAATCCTATGTGTACACTGAGACAATCCAATGTGTACATTGAGACAATCCTATTAGTACACCGAAACAATCCTATGTGTACACCAAGACAATCCTATGTGTACACTGAGACAATCCTATGAGTAAACTGAGACAATCCTATGTGTACACTGAGACAATCCTACATGTACACTGAGACAATCCTATCAGTAAACCCAGAAAATCCTATGTGTACACCGTAGTGGTGTACCGATAATCGGCAAGTATCGATTAGCGGCATGTTGGAAGCTCCCGATTTCGATTATCGATTGAATTTGCCATAATCAATGATCGGCAGGAAGTCTGCACCGTCGGTCGGGAACCGGATTTTATATACCGGTGTCTGTTACCGGGTTTCATCACTCCCGCGATAACAACAACTCCCTCGATAACAACAACAATCAGCCAAAATACTTATGTGTTACAAAGCCAACTAGCACAAAGCAGAGGTGGTTAAAAACCAACATGTGTGTAGAAAGCAGGTGCAAAGGTAAAACTACAAAAAGTCTATCTACAACACAAACAACAGCATAATACATAAATGATACAAGGGTTTACAGTGAAACATGCATGTAAGAGCAAATTTATGAGGAACCGATTATAATCGGAAGAATCGCATCGGTAGCAGCAACTGATTCCAACTGATGATCGATTATGATTTCTAACCGATGTCCCATCACTAATACACGGAGACAATCCTATGTGTACACCGAGACAATCCTATGTGTACACTGAGACAATCCTATGTGTAAACTGGGACAATCATATGTGTACAATGAGACAATCCTATGTTTAAACTGATACAATCCTGTGTGTATACTGCGGCAAACCTATGTGTACACTAAGACAATCCAATGTGTACACTGAGACAATCCTATGAGTACACATGACAGAAGAATTAAATATGTACTTGTTACACTGGTATATATGAGCCATGCTCTGGCAAAAGGGGGTTAATGCATCTCTGTGATGTATGAATACGAAGCGATTCATTACAGTATTATGAATCCATAAAATCCATTTAGTATAATAACCAACTGAACCATTTGGTACACTGGTCCTTGTAAATGCAGAAAATTGACTATTGGCAAAAAGTTTCAACCCATATCAGCGGGCATAGACTGTGCAGGCTGACATGGGTCAATACTTTTTGCAGATGCATTAAGCCACATTTTCGCAGTGCATGGCTGATATATAAGAAGACGCAAGACATAAGTTTCAGTAATTACATAAATGATTATCAAAAAATAACTTGAAATTCCATGAGCCATTTCAGAACAAGCATTCTGATAGTATTGCATAGCAATACACAGTCCCCTACCGGCCGTATGTATCGCTGGCATGTCAGTGAAATTTTTAAAGTCCAAGGTCCGTAAATGCATCAAAAAGCAGTGGAGCGGGACAAAACTTGAACTTGATGTGTAAGTCATGGTGGTTGATGTACACACCAAAAATCAGCTCTATATGTAGCAGCGTTTAGAAAAAAAGTGCGGAAAAATGTTTTATCAGTGAAATTTTGTAAGTCCAAGGCCCGTAAATGTGTGAAAAAGCAGTGGAGCGGGATGAAACTCAAACTTGATCTGTAAGTAATGGTGGTAGACTTACACAGTGAAAGTCAGATGAATATCTACCAGCATTCAGGAAAAAAAGTCCGGAAAACTGATTTATCAGTGAAATTTTGTAAGTCCAAGGCCTGTAAATCCGTGAAAAACCAGTGGACCGGAACAAAAGTCGAACATGATCTGTAAGTAATGGTGGTTGACTTACACAGCAAATCTGAGATCAATACCTACCAGTGTTTAGGAAAAAAGTGCGGAAAACTGATTTATCAGTGAAATTTTGTAAGTCCAAGGCCCGTAAATCTGTGAAAAACCAGTGGAGTGGAACGAAAGTCAAACTTGATCTGTAAGTCATGGTGGTTGAGTTACACAGCAAATCTGAGATCAATACCTACCAGCGTTTAGGAAAAAAGTCTGGAAAACTGATTTATCAGTGAAATTTTGTAAGTCCAAGGCCCGTAAATCCTTGAAAAACCAGTGGACCGGAATGAAAGTCGAATTTGATCTGTAAGTCATGGTGGGTGACTTACACACCAAAACTCGGCTCAATATGTACCAGCGTTTAGGAAAAAAGTCCGGATAACTGATTTATCAGTGAAATTTTGTAAGTCCAAGGCCCGTAAATCCGTGAAAAACCAGTGAACCAGAACGAAAGTCGAACTTGATCTGTAAGTGATGGTTGGTGACTTACATACCAAAACTCAGCTCAATATGTACCAGCGTTTAGAAAAAAAGTCCGGAAAACTGAATTGCCAGACTGACGGAAAGATGGACAGATGGACGGACAGAGTGCAAACCTAAAGTCCCCTCCGGCTTCACCGGTAGGGGACTAATTAGTACATGTACATGTAATTACAAAATTGTTTAGTTTGTTTCAAACAAATGCGCTTTTTTTTAAAATTTTATTAGAAAAGTGCAAATAGAAGCAGTCAGTACTACTACTACACATCCTCTGAAAAGATAATATGGCCATTCAAGGAAAATGCGTTAAAGGAAGCCATCATAATGTGTAACAATATATGCAAAAGCAACTAAAATATGTGTGGTACTTCAATCCTTTACCTAGCAATCACATGTTTAATTACCTTTCCCAAACAAGCCCTGGTTTTCACGTGTCTGCAGTACAAGTCTTTTGAAAACACTGTGGGAAAAGGAGAAATTGCTCGTAACGAGCAATTTCTCCTTTTCCCACAGTGTTTTCTACCCTTTTTGAGACCTTTCTGCCATTTTCATCAAATTTAAAATTGTCGTCTGCAAACTCTTTCAATTTGGACCAGTCCAAAATTTGTCGTTTGGGAAAGGGTTAACTACCCTGAGGAAGACAGCTTTTGAAAACAATGTGGGAAGAGAAGAAAATGTAAGTAACCAGCATTTCCTCCTCTGCAACAATGTTTCTTCCCTTTCACAGACAAATCCCATCATTTAGGCCACATCCACTTTATCATTTAAAAATTCTTTTCAACATAGACAAGTCTAAAACTTTTGTGTTTGGTAAGGAGAAAACGATTAATTTCAACTTACCTTCACTAACGAGACCCACATAAACTTGTCTGCAGTAAAACCATGCAGCAGTATAATACTGGTTTGGCCTTTCTTTGGTTTGCCTTTCTCTCCATAGCAAATATTTAGTCCATCAATCTTTAAATATTTCAGGGACATGCCACTTAAAAAGACCTCTAACCTGAAAAATTGTTAGTATGACTCCATATTTAATCCTTTAACACATGAGAAAAATGTATACTTGCCCAAACTGAAATCTGACTACAAATAAAATCTGACTCAAATGTTGAAATATGTCTTTGATAGGGTAGAAAACTAGAAACCAGCATTTTCTCCTTCTCCCACTACATTTTGAAAAGACCTCTTTTTCAGGATCTTAAAAAGTCTGAATTGTGTGGTTTAGGGTTAATGTAGGAGCATCTTTGACTAAGCTAGAAGAGATTTTAATGAAAACATGTAGTGGCAAACTCATTTAACTTCTTTATCTATGGTGTTGTTTTCCTCTGACAAACTCTGGTTCTTCCAACAAGACAAAATTTTCCGAGGTGATTCCACAGCTTTTTTTTTTGACATAATTGACACCCAGGCTGCTAAGCCTGACTCAATGACCTTTTTCCCCCAAAAAATACCTTTGAAATAGCGAAATTGGGGTTTTTACAATTGGCTTAAAAGTTTCATTTCACTTAATTAGCAGGATAAGGGTTATAATCAACAGTCTGTCACAATGTTATTACCTGTGGGTAATTCATAGAGTATTATTTAACCTTTTACAATACAATCCTCAGTTTTAATGACCGTGAAGACGAAACACTTTTGAAAGCATTTTGGGAAAAGGAGGAAATGCTGGTTACCAGCATGTTCTTCTTTTCCCACAATATTTTCTTCCCATCAAAGACAAATTGTATCATTTTAGCCACCTGTTACTAGTTGTCTGCAAACCCCTTCAATTTGCACGGCCAAAATTTTGTTGTTTGGAAATAATTCTTACAAACCTGACGGAAAACCCACAGTAATTTTGTGGATAGCGTTGATTCAGGTCAGCAGGAAACTTGGGCAGACCTAAAATATCCATCATGTTTTAACATACTCTGGCCAAAACAGATAAGAAATTGTGTACTGTAAAACTGGAAATGTTTGTGTCATGGAAATCTTCACAGTTTCAGCGTATTAATAAAAATCACAAAAATATCTGTCAGTGTAAATTTAAACTACATTAAATAGATACTAGGTACTAGGTCAGTGATTGACTGGACCTTTGTCAACATCGATAAGTGCCCTATTTCATCACAGCCGGCTAGAATATCAGTCTAGTAGTGTTTAACTCTTTAACGCATTGAAAGTGTTTGCAGACGACAAAATAAATGTGACTGAAAATTTGAAATTCGTTTTGGGAGAGGTAGAAAACATTGTGGAAAAGGGAGAAAATGCTGGTTACCAGCATTTTCTCCTTTTCCCAAAATGTTTTCAAAAAGGCTTCTTTCTCAGGGTTGTTAAAAGTCGGGATTGTGTAAAGAGTAACATTGTGGAAAAAGGAGAAAATGCTGGTTACCAGCATTTTCTCCTTTTCCCACAATGTTTTGAAAAGGCTTCTTTCTTGGGTCGTTAAAAGTCGGGATTGTGTAAGGAGTTATTAATGCCAATTAGATATATTTCATTGAAGTAGAAATGGAAATTTATTAAAATGAATAGTAAGTAATATTAAGTAGATTGTCTATCTCAGTTTTCACGGAAATTAAAACATGCATAAGGTCAGTATTTGGCAATTCGCGAAACTTTAGAACCACGATAACATCCACTTTAACAGTAAGTCTAGAATATTGCTCCTTTGAGTCGCTTGTTCTTGTTTTTTATCAGTGTAAAAATAGCCTGTTCTATACAGCAATAGGTTAATCCATAACTGTTTAATCCATAACTGCTGGTAACCAGCATTTTCTCCTTTTCCCACAATGTTTCCTGCTATTCCAAAAATAAATTTCAATTTTTGAGTCACATTTAAACAGCTGTCTGCTAATGTTTTCAATTTGGACTAGTCTCAAATTTTGTTGTTTGGTAAAGGGTAAAAGGTTGTATCTCAAAGGAAATTGGTTTTGCAACTTGAGACACACAACAAAGTTTAACAAACCTGAAGTACAGCATGATGAATACAACTGGAAAAGTTACATAGGTCACAGCAGCAACTCCCACAGCACCAAACATTAGATATACAAGCATCATTGAAGATATGTACAGCATTCCAACAGCAGTCTGTCAAAACAGATTAAAACAATCAAAGTTCAGTAGATAAAGTTCTGTAGAATAATGATATAGTATTAAAAGCCAAGAAGTGGCCAAAAGTAAAAACATGGGTGCTAAAATGCATTTAAATTTAATCATACCATTTAAAGGTACATCCTTACTGCCAGAGAGAAAAAACACTCTTAAAATTTGATAAACTGTAGAATGGTTCAGAATAAGTCAGCTATGTAAAGATAGAAAAATTACCAATATATATGGTGTAATGGATAAATACATTATCGGTAATGTTCAATTTACAACAGTGATTTCTTTGAAGGCTGCCAAAAGATAGAATGCATTTGCTATATATCATAAATCTATGCAACCTTGCAACTGTCAGGGGCAACATTCGGCATGAAGATACAAGAATTATTCCAGTTTGATAAATTAATGATGAAATGGATTAAAAACTGGCTGAAAACAAGTATAAATGTATCTCTAAAAGTATATATTGTGCAGTCTGTCCAAGTGTTAGTCGCTGGCAGAAAAATGAATTTTAAAACCAGCCTGCAAGTAAAAAGTAAACAAAAGACAAAGCCACTTGGCAAATTTTTAGCCAGTTTTAAAACTTATTTTTCTGCCTGTGACTCACACTGGGACCGACTCTACAATAACAGATTGTCATCTTGACAATAATTTCCATACTTTTAAATGTAATGATTTAAATGTACAATGTAAATGCATTTTAACACTACATTGTTTACTTTTTGCTGCCACTGGGCCTTTAAGTGTAAGCAATATTTAAAAATACGTACGACATTAAAGGTAACATACTTTTACTCTCTTTATTGCATGTATCTCCCCAAGTTACTCCCTGAATATGTATTACCCAGTCCTGCTACTGGTTGCTTTGTGATGGAATGAGTTACCCTAACTTTCTACCAGACAACAAAAATTTAGACTTGTCCAAATCCTTCCACAATACTTTCATAAAGTATTCCTCCTACTGATTATCAAAATAGACATTATTGCTTGGTAAAGGGTTAACATATTACCTCTTGCCATTGATTTCTATATTTGATCCTTTAAAAATACTGTGGGCCACTTTGTGGCCAATTGAAGGCATCTGTTTGTTCTGCAGCAAACCGCTTACATCTCAAACCGTTATGGCATAAAAAGATTTTGCTTGTAACAATCAGTTTCTCCTTTGGCTACAATGGTTTTTTTAACTGTGTTTACAGTTACTGATGTATTAACCCTTTACTACACAATCCAAAGTTTTAACAACCCTGAAGAAGGCTTCTAAAAACATTGTGGGAAAAGCAGAAAGAGCTGGTTACCAACATTTTCTTCTTTTTCCACAATGTTTTCTACCCTATCAAAGACAGAAGTTATCAGACAAGGATGTCTCTAGAAGGCTTTTCCTTCATGTAAGTTTCAGGAGTCTGGTAATTTGCAAAAGGAACAAGCATTCTGATAGTATTGCATAGCAATACACAGTCCCCTACTGGCCGTATGTATCGCTGGCATGTCAGTGAAATTTTTAAAGTCCAAGGCCCGTAAATGCGTCAAATAGCAGTGGAGCGGGACGAAACTCAAACTTGATGTGTAAGTCACGGTGGTTGATGTACACACCAAAAATCAGCTGTATATGTAGCAGCGTTTAGAAAAAAAGTGCGGAAAAATGTTTTATCAGTGAAATTTTGTAAGTCCAAGGCCCGTAAATGCGTGAAAAAGCAGTGGAGCAGGACGAAACTCGAACTTGATCTGTAAGTAATGGTGGTTGACATACACAGCAAAAGTCTGGTGAATATCTACCAGCATTTAGAAAAAATAAGTCAGGAAAACTGATTCATCAGTGAAATTTTTTAAGTCCAAGGCCCGTAAATCCGTGAAAAACCAGAAGACCAGAACGAAAGTCGAACTTGGTCTGTAAGTCATGGTGGTTGAGTTACACAGCAAATCTGAGATCAATACCTACCAGCGGAAAACTGATTTATCAGTGAAATTTTGTAAGTCCAAGGCCTGTAAATCCGTGAAAAACCAGCGGACTGGAATGAAAGTCGAACTTGATCTGTAAGTCATGGTGGTTGAGTTACACAGCAAATCTGAGATCAATACCTACCAGCGTTTAGCAAAAAAGTCTGGAAAACTGATTTATCAGTGAAATTTTGTAAGTCCAAGGCCCGTAAATCAGTGAAAAACCAGTGGACCGGAACGAAAGTCGAACTTGATCTGTAAGTGATGGTGGGTGACTTACACACCAAAACTCAGCTCAATATGTACCAGCATTTAGAAAACAAGAGGACCATGATGGTCCTAAATCGCTCACCTGAAATGCAACTCAGCTCAACACCATAATGCTACATGCCAAATATGAAAGCTCTAGTCCTTATGGTTTGGGACAAGAAGATTTTTTAAAGATTTCCTTCTTGATCTCTATGTGAAATCCGAGAACCCACAACATAGGGTCAACTTTTAACACCAGGGCCATAATTTAAAGTATTTTGGTAGAGGGTCACTAGATGATGCTACATGCCGTATATGAAAGCTCTAGCCCTTACGGTATGGGACAAGAAGATTTTTACAGATTTCCT
The DNA here is from genome assembly GCA_945859785.2 of Tridacna gigas. Lineage (NCBI taxonomy): Eukaryota > Metazoa > Mollusca > Bivalvia > Cardiida > Cardiidae > Tridacna > Tridacna gigas. Next base: position 17,839,282 of record OX244036.2, read on the forward strand.
TCTTTATCTCTATGTGAAATCCGAGAACCCACAACATAGGGCCATTTTCAACACTAGGGCCATTATTTGAAGTATTTTGGTAGAGGGCCACTAGATGATACTACATGCCATATATGAGAGCTCTAGCCCTTATGGTTTGGGACAAGAAGATTTTTAAAGATTTCCTTCTTTATCTCTATGTGAAATCCGAGAACCCACAACATAGGGCCATTTTCAACAATAGGGCCATAATTTGAAGCATTTTGGTAGAGGGCCACTAGATGATGCTACATGCCAAATATGAAAGCTCTAGCCCTTACGGTTTGGGACAAGAAGATTTTTACAGATTTCCTTCTTTATCTCTATGTGAAATCCGAGAACCCACAACATAGGGCCAATTTCCACACTAGGGCCATTATTTAAAGTATTTTGGTAGAGGGCCACTAGATGATACTACATGCCATATATGAGAGCTCTAGCCCTTATGGTTTGGGACAAGAAGATTTTTAAAGATTTCCTTCTTTATCTCTATGTGAAATCCGAGAACCCACAACATAGGGCCATTTTCAAGACTAGGGCCATAATTTGAAGTATTTTGGTAGAGGGTCACTAGATGATGCTACATGCCAAATATGAAAGCTCTAGCCCTTAAGCTTTGGGACAAGAAGATTTTTACAGATTTCCTTCTTTATCTCTATGTGAAATCCGAGAACCCACAACATAGGGCCATTTTCAAACTAAGTCCATAATTTGAAGTATTTTGGTAGAGGGCCACTAGATGATGCTACATGCCAAATATGAAAGCTCTAGCCCTTAAGGTTTGGGACAAGAAGATTTTTACAGATTTCCTTCTTTATCTCTATGTGAAATCCGAGAACCCACAACATAGGGCCAATTTCCACACTAGGGCCATAATTTGAAGTATTTTGGTAGAGGGTCACTAGATGATACTACATGCCATATATGAGAGCTCTAGCCCTTAAGGTTTGGGACAAGAAGATTTTTAAAGATTTCCTTCCTTATCTCTATGTGAAATCCGAGAACCCACAACATAGGGCCATTTTCAAGACTAGGGCCATAATTTGAAGTATTTTGGTAGAGGGTCACTAGATGATGCTACATGCCAAATATGAAAGCTCTAGCCCTTACGGTTTGGGACAAGAAGATTTTTACAGATTTCCTTCTTTATCTCTATGTGAAATCCGAGAACCCACAACATAGGGCCAATTTCCACACTAGGGCCATTATTTGAAGTATTTTGGTAGAGGGCCACTAGATGATACTACATGCCATATATGAGAGCTCTAGCCCTTAAGGTTTGGGACAAGAACATTTTTAAAGATTTCCTTCTTTATCTCTATGTGAAATCCGAGAACCCACAACATAGGGCCATTTTCAACACTAGGGCCATAATTTGAAGTATTTTGGTAGAGGATCACTAGATGATGCTACATGCCAAATATGAACGCTCTAGCCCTTAAGGTTTGGGACAAGAAGATCTTTACAGATTTCCTTCTTTATCTCTATGTGAAATCCGAGAACCCACAACATAGGGCCATTTTCAACACTACGGCCATAATTTGAAGTATTTTGGTAGAGGGCCGCTAGATGATACTACATGCCATATATGAGAGCTCTAGCCCTTATGATTTGGGACAAGAAGATTTTTACAGATTTCCTTCTTTATCTCTATGTGAAATCCGAGACCCCACAACATAGGGCCATTTTCCACACTAGGGCCATTATTTGAAGTATTTTGGTAGAGGGCCACTACATGATACTACATGCCATATATGAGAGCTCTAGCCCTTATGGTTTGGGACAAGAAGATTTTTAAAGATTTCCTTCTTTATCTCTATGTGAAATCCGAGAACCCACAACATAGGGCCATTTTCAACACTAGGGCCATTATTTGAAGTATTTTGGTAGTGGGTCACCTGATGATGCTACATGCCAAATATGAAAGCTCTGGCCCTTAAGGTTTGGGACAAGAAGATTTTTACAGATTTCCTTCTTTATCTCTATGTGAAATCCGAGAACCCACAACATAGGGCCATAATTTGAAGTATTTTGGTAGAGGGCCACTAGATGATGCTACATGCCAAATATGAAAGCTCTAGCCCTTACGGTTTGGGACAAGAAGATTTTTACAGATTTCCTTCTTTATCTCTATGTGAAATCCGAGACCCCACAACATAGGGCCATTTTCCACACTAGGGCCATTATTTGAAGTATTTTGGTAGAGGGCCACTAGATGATACTACATGCCATATATGAGAGCTCTAGCCCTTATGGTTTGGGACAAGAAGATTTTTACAGATTTCCTTCTTTATCTCAATGTGAAATCCGAGAACCCACAACATAGGGCCATTTTCAACACTAGGGCCATTATTTGAAGTATTTTGGTAGTGGGTCACTAGATGATGCTACATGCCAAATATGAAAGCTCTAGCCCTTAAGGTTTGGGACAAGAAGATTTTTACAGATTTCCTTCTTTATCTCTATGTGAAATCCGAGAACCCACAACATAGGGCCATAATTTGAAGTATTTTGGTAGAGGGTCACTAGATGATACTACATGCCATATATGAAAGCTCTAGCCCTTATGGTTTGGGACAAGAAGATTTTTAAAGATTTCCTTCTTTATCTCTATGTGAAATCCGAGAACCCACAACATAGGGCCATTTTCAACACTACGGCCATAATTTGAAGTATTTTGGTAGAGGGTCACTAGATGATGCTACATGCCAAATATGAACGCTCTAGCCCTTAAGGTTTGGGACAAGAAGATTTTTACAGATTTCCTTCTTTATCTCTATGTGAAATCCGAGAACCCACAACATAGGGCCATTTTCAACACTACGGCCATAATTTGAAGTATTTTGGTAGAGGGCCACTAGATGATACTACATGCCATATATGAGAGCTCTAGCCCTTATGGTTTGGGACAAGAAGATTTTTAAAGATTTCCTTCTTTATCTCTATGTGAAATCCGAGAACCCACAACATAGGGCCATTTTCAACACTACGGCCATAATTTGAAGTATTTTGGTAGAGGGTCACTAGATGATGCTACATGCCAAATATGAACGCTCTAGCCCTTAAGGTTTGGGACAAGAAGATTTTTACAGATTTCCTTCTTTATCTCTATGTGAAATCCGAGAACCCACAACATAGGGCCATTTTCAACACTACGGCCATAATTTGAAGTATTTTGGTAGAGGGCCACTAGATGATACTACATGCCATATATGAGAGCTCTAGCCCTTATGGTTTGGGACAAGAAGATTTTTAAAGATTTCCTTCTTTATCTCTATGTGAAATCCGAGAACCCACAACATAGGGCCATTTTCAACACTACGGCCATAATTTGAAGTATTTTGGTAGAGGGCCACTAGATGATGCTACATGCCAAATATGAGAGCTCTAGCCCTTATGGTTTGGGACAAGAAGATTTTTACAGATTTCCTTCTTTATCTCTATGTGAAATCCGAGAACCCACAACTTAGGGCCATTTTCAACACTAGGGCCATAATTTGAAGTATTTTGGTAGAGGGCCACTAGATGATGCTACATGCCAAATATGAAAGCTCTGGCCCTTAAGGTTTGGGACAAGAAGATTTTTACAGATTTCCTTCTTTATCTCTATGTAAAATCCGAGAACCCACAACACAGGGCCAATTTCCACACTAGGGCCATAATTTGAAGTATTTTGGTAGAGGGTCACTAGATGATACTACATGCCATATATGAAAGCTCTAGCCCTTATGGTTTGGGACAAGAAGATTTTTACAGATTTCCTTCTTTATCTCTATGTGAAATCCGAGAACCCACAATATAGGGCCATTTTCAAGACTAGGGCCATAATTTGAAGTATTTTGGTAGAGGGTCACTAGATGATGCTACATGCCAAATATGAACGCTCTAGCCCTTAAGGTTTGGGACAAGAAGATTTTTACAGATTTCCTTCTTTATCTCTATGTGAAATCCGAGAACCCACAACATAGGGCCATTTTCAACAATACGGCCATAATTTGAAGTATTTTGGTAGAGGGCCACTAGATGATACTACATGCCATATATGAGAGCTCTAGCCCTTATGGTTTGGGACAAGAAGATTTTTAAAGATTTCCTTCTTTATCTCTATGTGAAATCCGAGAACCCACAACATAGGGCCATTTTCAAGACTAGGGCCATAATTTGAAGTATTTTGGTAGAGGGCCACTAGATGATGCTACATGCCAAATATGAAAGCTCTGGCCCTTACGGTTTGGGACAAGAAGATTTTTACAGATTTCCTTCTTTATCTCTATGTGAAATCCGAGAACCCACAACATAGGCCAATTTCCACACTAGGGCCATTATTTGAAGTATTTTGGTAGAGGGCCACTAGATGATGCTACATGCCAAATATGAGAGCTCTAGCCCTTATGGTTTGGGACAAGAAGATTTTTAAAGTTTTTTCTCTCGGTTGCCATGGCAACCAGAGTTCTTAATGGAATTCAAATCTTTGAAGTATTTTGAAAGTGCATCACCTAAGGATCATTTCTGTGAAGTTTCACTGAAATCTGTTGGGCGGTTTCAGAGGAGAAGATTTTTTAAGTGATTGTTTACGGACGGACGGACGGACGGACACACGGACGGACGGACGGACGCCGGACAACGATCGATCACAATAGCTCACCCTGAGCACTATGTGCTCAGGTGAGCTAAAAATGCTGGTAACATGCATTTTTTCCCATTACCGCAGTGTTCCAACCCATGCTTCATGGGGTTTGTATGTTACTGCCTGGGATTGGTTAACATTTCCTTTGATGGTAACGTCAACCCAAAACAGCAACATGTTTTTTTTTTCTGTCTTCGTCTTATATTGTCACTGATAGACTGATCGTTTTCTTCCACGTTACTGAACCCTTAGCAAATAAGTTAGTCCGATTATCGTTTCTTTGCCTCTGGGAGTAAGCTTTTCATATAATCGCTCATAATTTAACAATTTTGTGTACACTTTCAATAATCTGCAACTGTTTTGTCTTTTTGCCCTAAATGAGTGCGCATGCGCAGTTTTTCGGCCTCATTACCAGGAAGTGGTCAGAGACTAAAAGGGTCTATAGCAGGTACTGGGTTAAATAAAGATCTATCAATAAAGTATCTGCCAAGTTGAAGCCTGAAGTTGTGCACAGCCACTTTATATAGTACAGAAAACTGTCCCCAAAGGCAATTATAGTTATTGATTGGTCTCCTCTGGGTACAGAAATGATAGTGAAAAAATCAATTCAAGTCTGTGCACAGATTTTGTGCACAGATTTTGTGCGCACTTTGAAACTCTCTATTTTCACAAACAGAGGATAAAACTTGAATTTGAACATACCTGTTGCTAACGTATTCAAATAACCCTTCATTGCAAATACAAATGTTTTCAATTTAAAAGCTAAACATAAGAAAAAAAGTTTAATTCATCTGTTATTCGAAGTGTTTATGTTCCCCAAAATACACACAAAATGGCTGCCAAGCGAAATAAAACTTCATAATTCTTTCTTATTTTTACATTTGCATGCTTATAAAAGACGGGATAGGGTCAAAACGGCCCACTTCCAAAACGGCCTGGTCCAAAACGGCCCACCTTACCATTACGGCCCACTAATATGGGTACTAAAACGACCCACTTTTATATAGGATCCTTATCGTATTTTATTCCTTATCATATTTATTTCATTTTCTTTTATTGTTTATCCCCTGATTTTATTGAACTAATGTCGATTTATGCAAGAATAAATGATAATGTATCACCGGATTTGCCTGGTGTTATATTTCACGCATTGCTTGCTTCCTCCCCAGATAGCGTTTTCTAAATTAATGCTAGACTGGGACGTCTGAAGATGGCTTCAATCACAGGTGTTTGACATTATGTTCTAAGTTTCTTTTGTTTTATATTAAGAGCTCATTATTTCTTTAAAATTGTGTATATCTTCATACTATCTCTTGCTGCTCGAATCATTTTCTATTGCTAAAATATAATTTCAAAAATTTCATTTTGGTCTATCTTAGATTTTTTTTTTTTTAAGTTTCATAAATTTTATCTGTTATAAATTTCTTGATTGAGTGTTTTGTTTGACTGTTTTTTTTCTGTGTGCGTGTGTATTGTTTATCATATTATTTGAGAACGAGTCGGAAATTTCACTTTTAAAATGATGAACTTTCCATGCATGCTTTGTTTTCGGGAGGTTCGTCAACGGCAGCAAGCAGTGGAAGTGACCGGTATAGCTTTACAAAAAAAAAAAAATCTGTTTCTCTGTCGCGCTCTCTCTCTCTCTCTCTCTCTCTCTCTCTCTCTCTATCATTTTTCAAATAAATCGCGGGGAAGTTCTTCATTCAATTTAGATATGTAACAAAGAAAAAACCATACGGATCATTTTTGCATGGTAGAATACTGTTGTTATAAGTTAACTTATATCAAATCGATGGTATTGACTAGTATGACTATTTAAAAAATGAGCATGCACTATTTTGATTTAAGCAAAACATTCTTTTGTAAAGATATTATTTCAGGGGGAACAAGACAGTTCCCCGACACAAGCTTTCGAGACAGTTCCCAAACAGATTTGAAAACAGTTCCCCGACACTTTTGGAGACAGTTCCCCGACACCTTAGCTGGTTTTCAAATGACAATTATCGTGTGTAGATATGGATGATGGAGAATTTTATGGATGAATTTATGTAAAGTTTGTTTGAAACGTTTGAAACTTGTACCTAATTTTCTGTGATTGATATAAATATGAAATGTCTGTAATTTTCTACTGCCTGTTGTAAATCATCGTGAATTCACCCTTTGGAGAAAAAGTATGGGTCCGTCATTGGACATATATAGAATTCTTCACCACAAGGTACAAAAAATAGATTCCCATTACATCAATTATCCACAAATATTTCAAATTTTCTCATGATTATTAATCATTATTATCAGTAACAGGTTATTTGACATTCCACAAAAGTGTCGGGGAACTGCCTCGAATACTTGTGTCGGGGAACTGTCTTGTCAGGAAACTGTCTTGATACCATTTCAGGTGCCACATGTAGACAGACTGAGAGACGCTCAGAGTTGACGATTGGTTGGTATTTCGCCAGTCCATACGAACCAGTAATGACGTAGAAGGTATTGAATTTATCCAAGCAAAACCTTTTAAAGTAAATAGACCAAAGCCTAAAAAGTTATTTAAAAAAAAACATCTTTTTGTCCATCTTTCTTTTAATGAGGAACGGTCTATATACAAGTGTCATCATTTGCTGCAATCATCGATGTAACCAGGGTTTAAAATTATTACACACTCCGGACTGACTGAACAAGTATTAAACTTTAAAGCATATAGCATTGGTGCTGAAACCCTTTACCACTTTTAAACGACTGTTAATGATCATGAAGAAAAAGGATTTGGAAACATCATGGGAAAGGTAGAAGATGTTGGTAACAGGGATCGTAAATTATATGTTATATACGATCCCTGTTGGTGAGCAGCATTTTCTCCGTTTTCCACAATGTTTTCTACAACATTTTCCCTCAATATTTTCTGTAAACAGCATTTTCTCCGTTTCCCATCATTTTTGCTACCCTTTAAAGAAAATAAACGTTATTTGAGCTACATTTAATTTGTCGTCTGCAAATGCTTCAATTTGGAACTGTTTAAAATTTTGTCATTTGGTAAAGAGTTAAGGGTTAAATTTTAATCAGTTTGCAAAATCACTTTAGTGCATCGATATTTAAAAAGAGGTTAATTAATAAAATATGTAAATTTATTTCAGACTATACGTTTCTTGTCATTAACGGAAAGTTTAAATTATCCACCTTACTCAATACTTAAAACTGGCCAGAAAACATCTGTACGAGATAAAAAATGAACAAAAAAACAAACGACAAAGAAAAAAAAAACGCCTACGTGATGAATATGAAGATGACGAGAGAATTCCATTACGAATATGGCATGACAAAAAAAAGTGGGCCGTTTCGGTATTGGGCCATTTTGGTCATGGGCCGTTTTGGTACTGGGCCGTTTTGGAAGTGGGCCGTTTTGACCCCAATCCATAAAAGACTTCCACAAGCGCTTAAGGTACATGAATTTTTTCTTTTTTTGTCCTTGGTCATGTTTATCGCTAAAAGAATAAATTGCATTTCTCTGCAATACAGATTAAACGAAGAACCAAAGTCAGTACAGCGCTGTAGCTTTGCTACCGGAAAATTCACGTCGGACTTGAAACGGTACGGTGCACAGTAAATATCCAAATAAGAAAAGAAGCACCGCAAACGTCTCATTGTTGAGACTACCACTTCATCACAACTAAAATTGCTGACTGTAGATAAATTCTGCGCTCTTTAAAATGGCTGATTGTAGGTAAATTCTGTGCTCATGTCAAGCCAAATAATCATTAAGGCTAATAAAAATTACACAAGATCCAATACTATAGTATTCGGAAAAGTATTCAGCCAGCAAAACTTCACGCTTATCTCGGCTTTGTTTTCAGTAAGGCGATCATTATAAATACTGACCTCTCGATTTGCTCACTCAAACGGCTAGTTTTTCCCCCAGTTAACCACAGCGGTATACCAATCCTCTTTCCGTTTAAAATTTTCATTTGTCTCCAACTGACTTACGAACTCTTAAAAGGCAATAACATCACAAACAACGCTTAGACAGCTCTTAGAAGTTGATATCAGATCAATACGATTATTATCTACTGTTGACCGCTGTTGTCCCGCTTCGACACATTTTTACAGTCTGGTACCCAAGTTTGACAAATACATGTATATTCAAGGGAATTAACTACCATAAGATATTTGGCTAACATCCTCGGGGTTATTTCCCTTATACGATGTTTATTGCTCGGTCAAATCGATCGGGGTTGTCTATCAAACTATCAAAATAAGCTGTTAAACCCTTTACCGCACAATGCCGCATTTTAACGACCCTTGGAAAGAAGCCATTTGGTTACCAGCATTTTCTCCTTTTCCCACAATTTTTTTTACCCTATCAAAGAAAATTTGCACCATTTGCCCCACATTGAAATTGTTGTCTGAAAATGCTTTCAATTTTGACAAAGCTAAAATTTTGTCGTCCGGTAGAGGGTTAATGATACAAGAAGCTTTGTACTACAAGAGTGTTGATACTTTACAGACTTTTTACAAAAAAAAAAAAAAACTAACAAAGGATAACATGAGAGAAGCTTAAAAATGTATAAATCGCAGGCCGGACAATGGGATCAAGAAACACCTATTAATTTTTCCTTCGATCCTTTACCAAAGAAACCCGCGTGTTAACGGCGCCGACAATGAGAGTTTTTTTTTTTGAAACATATTGTGATGATGGGAAAAAGAGGTGCAAAAACGTGGCACCTCAATCCATTTTGTTTTTGCTTTTCCGCTTTAAACACTAAGCTCTACCTCTAAAAATTCACGACGAAACTATCGGTACTGGTTGTAGTAAAATGTTCCTTAATGGTGTCAGTTTGGACCACAGAAATCATCAGATCAAGACCAGTAACATATTTTCGAAATGTTTTTTCCAGGAATTTTCTTGTATATAAACTGGCAGAGCGGAAGAAGAACTTTATGTCAAATCTTCAGCCGGGACTACATGTATGTGCATGTACTTTTGATTACGACGACTTGGAAACTCATAACGATTCTCATAAGCTTGACTAAAAGAGCAGACGGTATACATTTAAGATCAGACTGTACATTATTCTGTGCAGTATGATCTTAATCTATACCATCCGCAAAAGGCCAAGTGTTCAGCTATGGCGCTTGAAAGTCTTAGGATTTGGACAATAATGCTTAGTAAAATTTTGGGTTTTGAAGACAGAAATACCGACAGCCCGTGTCTGCGACATGGTTCATGTCATATTAATCGTGCAATATGAACTTCCAGAGTTGAGTACGTATCCCATTCAGGAAATCCAAAGTTTCTTTTTAAAATATTTATAAACTATTCTTTCTCATTTACGAATCGATTTTACAAGCCATTGACTTTCTCAGTTTAAAGTACAGAATATTTTCGAAGTTTGGTATTATGCCAAATCTACAAACACCCCAATGCATGGGTAGTATCGATGGCAGACATTTTCAACATTTTTACTAATCCCTCTCGGAAGGGTTCAGAAAATCTAACCTAGCACTCAGCAGACTGAATGATGGTCAAGACAAATCCTCGCGGTGCAAGTTTAAACCCATTCATTTTACACCCATAGTTGCCCTACGTAGGTATAAATCTGCAAAATATTTCTCGCAAGACGTTTGCCCCTTGAAAACTATACCAATAGCCGGGACACGTGGTCTGGGAACCGATTATCAGTTCATTGCCATAGATATGTATAAATCGTGAAAGGAGACCGCGATAAGGAGTGCCGGATTAAAATATTTATCACCACTGGACCTAAGCTAGGGCCGTAAGGTGTGTGGGGCTATTTCAAAAGGTTAACCCAGTCCATTACGGGAATAGGGTCGGCGTAAATACCACTAAAAACTGCTAAGAACTACATATGATAAGAAACGCTAAAATACTGTTAATTCAAAATCAGTGTTTTATGCATAAAATCCATTATCTTGACAAATATTGTGGATGACGACTCTGGTTTACTTTTGATGCTGAGAAACAGATCCTCCTTATGTTATCTTGACCATGTTTTGTTCAAAGTCTCCTGGTTGCCCTTGGAAAAGAAATCTCCTACGCGTTGGTTTAGGCTTTCTCGTCGTCTGTGCAAAGTGATCTTTCATAACTGACAAGGTTTTACTCTAGGTGTGCCTGATATTTGAGAGAAATCTCAGACAAGAAGAAGTTTACCATCCAAGTAATGTATCGGTGGGCCCATCATAAATGGAGATTCAACAGACTCCAAGAGCACATTTCCCACATAATCAACGCCGAAACAATGATCTGACCTCGCTCGAAATTTTTTGATGATGCACTAAACCCCGTTTTCACAGACCATAGCTTCTATGTATTTTATAATGTTGGGGCCAGATGGTCTAGTAATATGGCTTAAGTGTTGAGCTTTGATTAAAATAGAGCCATCTTGATTTTTCTGCAGCAAATGCTTTCAATTTCGAAATGTTCGTCAACACACACACACACACACACACACACACACACACACACACATATATATATATATATATTTTTTTTTTTATTGTCATTACATGACTTAATGGTTATTACTGTTTTCTATGGTGTTAAACGTACCTGACTCCTGACCTGGTGGTTGCAGGTTCGATACCCAGCTGAGAGAAATTTCAGTTTCTTTCCGGCGATTTTCCGCCCCTCACGTCTGATGCACGTGAGAAAAGTAGTCAGTGGCTTGGAAAGAAAGCCAGGAAACACATGTGTGGGTGTACTGAGTGTCGTGATATGACCTAAGCTGTTAAAATGGCGTTACACTCCAAAACAACATTTTTTTTCAGTTATATAACGGCCACCAGTTTATGCTTCCCCGACCGCCGTGATATGACCTAAGCTGTTAAAACGGCGTTACACTCCAATACAAACAACATTTTTACAGTTATATAACGGCCACCAGTGCTCCTATTTATGCTTCCCTGGAGTTTCTTTCGCAAGTACTTCGCACAGTTTTCTCCACAAGCCAAGATATTTCCCTAACATATAACCGTCGACGAAATGATGATCAGCAGTGAGAAACTTTTAGACTAATATACAATTAAAAGAAGAATATACGAAAAACGAGCTTATTTATCATATTCCCAATGTTTCTATAAAAGGCTTAGAACTACCGGAGTTGGCTGAATCTCATGACACTTAACTAGCGTTGAATAAAGTGGTTTGATCTCGTGACGCTGAATACGCCTTCATTAGGATCATGGATTGTGCATTAATTGATAAGGTAAGTAAATTCATACTTTGTGTTTCTGATCTCTCATTTTCAGTGTGAAAATTCATTATATTACTCATTTTTTTTTTTGCACTTGTTTTATTCCCTCACGCTCCTTCATTTATCCGCCACATTTCGTGACGCTAATTCTCTGTACATGTAGTAATTGACTTCACACCTCTTGAGAATTACGGACGTTTCGTACCATAACCATTTCGTACCAGTCACTTCGTACCATAATTTTACCATTTTGTACCATACTTTATACCATTTCGTACCATAATTTTACCACATCGTACCATAGTCATACAATTTTGTACCATGTATTTTGTGACCTATGACACAGTTTTGACTATGAAAAACTATCGTCATGACGGTATTAAAAGACGAAAACAAAAACAACGCTATTTATTCAAGTTAAATATTAGTTAAAGAAATAATGAGCATAACACTTTCTGATTATCTCCTTTTCCCACTATGTTTTCAAAGCAGTTTCTCCAAGGGTCGTTAAATATGAATCGCTTTCGTAAGGTGTATAATTTAAGTAAGTGAATATTGTGGAAAATGATGTTTTTACGAGAAAAAAAAAAAAAAAAAAAAAAAAAATTGTCATATTGACCTTGACGTTTAACCCTGTCCTTGTCTCGGCATCATACAAGGCTCGCCACATACCCATGAACAAACATACAAAAAAAGAAGACAAAAAGGATAATAGACAATCTACAATCAAGGGTAATCAAACAATTATAATTCTTCGATTAAATGTTCCATTTAATGTAATCTGTTTGTTCACAATTCTAATTATCCAACAAACATTACAGACAAACAGACCAATTTTTTTTATCTATCTTCTTAGTCGCATACTAACTGATTCCTTTATTTATGATTTATGATAATATTCCGTAAATAAGGTAATCAAAGCATTGATTTATACTAAGTTAATATATCAAATACCACTTTTTGTCACATTTATTGATATGTTTGGTCATAGTACGAAATGGTATTATCTTGGTGCGAAGTGGTAACGCTATGGTACGAAATTGCACATTTATGGTACGAAGTGGTAAATCTATGGTACGAAATGGTCATAAACTGAATGGTACGAAATGGTTATGGTACGAAGTGACTGCATACCCCTCTTGACGCTCCTAGTTATCCGCGACGCTGAGTCGGTAGGTGGATTTATCCGTTATTTGGGTCAAAACACGCTATAGTATAAGATATTTTGATAAAATATTTTATGTATTCCATCAGTGTGACAAAACCAACATGAAAAATGGAATATTTGGGCCTGAGACGCTTCCTGACATTTCCTGACACTTCCTGACATTTCCTGACGCTGATTAGGGAGACCCCTGTATACATGTCGTAGATAAAATTTTTTTTGGTAGATCTAGATCTTAGTACATATAACTGTCACTGAAGGCGATTCTAGTTTTTGATTGGTCGCCTCCGGCTACAGAGACGATCGTGGAAAAAAAAGCTCAGTTGAAGTCTGCGCACAGACTGTGAGCGCAGCTTGAAACTCTTATTTTCACAAGTAGAGGACAAAACTAGAATTTGAACATACCTGTTGCTTACGTATTCAATAATCCTTCGCTTTAAACCGACCAAAACAGAAAGTCAGTACAGCGCTGCAAGTTTGCTACCAGAAAATTCACGTTGGACTTGGCACGGTGCACAGTATGAGTTCATATAAGGAAAGAAGCAGCGCAAACGTCTCATTATTGAGACTAGGCCTAATCTAGATCTTTATGTTCTTGTTTTCTTCGCACAAAGGTGGACAGCCCAAGTAAATAATTATGCAATTTACTCTTGATATATAGATCTAGGGTAAGTATCTTGTTCTGATGATAAAGGATTATGCTTTTTTTTTTTCTGTCCCCGAACTAGATAAATTAATCTAAATCTGCAGATCCAGTTGAATCTATTGTGATCGCGAGCGTGTTTAATTCCGAAAATATCCCATGATGCAAATTAACAACTACGACGCATGCGCAACGACGTTCCAACAAATGGTGGACAGAATTCGGAATGAGCTCCAAGATACCAAGGAAAGGTAAATAAATGCCCATTTACAGCTTCTAGAACCAAAACTGGGTATTTGCAGGTGCATATAATAAAACTTTAAATCTTTTTGTATTCATAGCTCTCGCCATTCAGGCAAGGAAGAAGAGGTCAAAGGCCAAACCACGATTTAAAACAGACGAAAAGAAGAGGGGCTCGTAAGTTTATTCTTTTTTTTCAGTTATTTGATTTGCTGGCAAAAATGTAAATTACGAGATAGATTATTTATACTCTCTTTTAAGTAGCTTGGTGAACTGTCTTTATGAAAATGCAACCGGAAGACTTTGGATCACATGTGAATTATGACCAAGTCATGAATCATTCGGAAATGGGAATTCCTACATGCTCCTGGTTTGTGTCACATGTGACAGGAGTTAAAACAATGTCTTTTATGATAACATTGTTTTTTGGCTCACAATTTAAAAGTTTTTCTGCAAAGCTGCAGCCAGTTGTCCAGCAGATAGCTTTGTAAATGCCATGTTCGAGAAGTTGTGCAAAAAAGATTGAGTGACTTGCCGAAAATGGATCCATTATCCATTCATGATTTGTGCCCATAAGCAAGAACCAGCCATCAATCTATGTAGATATCGGTAATAATAAAAACTACATTGGGGAAATAAAGCATGTGCTTTGTATGTGTGTTTTTGTTTTATTTCTCATAGCTTCTAATTATTTTAATGGTTAAAACCAACCTTGATCATATTCTATTTCTGGAGGTACTGCCATAGATAACATAAACACTTCCTTTACAGGCCAAGCTAATTTGAATTGTAGTTTATCATTGTTATGTTGACATAGGAATATAAGGGAACATTTAGAGTGTAACAACCTCCTACATATTGATCAACATGGTTTTAGAAAATGCAGATCTTGTACTACGCAGTTGCTAGAATGTACTGAAGATTGGACAAACAGTGTAGATGGCAACAAAGATATAGATATGATTTATTTAGATATTAACTCTGCCTTTGACAAAGTTCCACATCTAAGATTGTTAAAGAAAATATGGCAAATAGGTACAAGGGGTAAAATTTACGAATGGCTGGAGGACTTCTTAAATAACAGAAAACAGAGAGTCGGCATTAATGGCAAGTTTTTGTCATGGTGCAAGGAAGTCTGTTGGGACCAATCCTCTTCCTGATTTTTATAAATGACTTACCAGAAGTGTTAAACTGTCCCGTAAAATTATTTGCTGATGACACAAAGTTCTATTTAGAAATTAATCACCTAGATGATAAAAAATAAACTACAAGACAACATATTCAATCCTTGTACATGGACAAAGAAATGGGAAATGACCTTTAACCCTAAAAAATGTAAAACCCTACATATAGGACAAAAAGAAGCAGGTGATTACTTCGTTACAGACAATAAAGGTTCTGTGACAAAAATTCAAGAAATCAAACACGAGAAAGATCTTGGTGTAATATTTGACAAAAAACTAAATTTCCATCAACATAATTATATGCACCAAGGTTAAATTAGCCAGTAGGAATCTAGGCATTATAAGTAAATCGTTTACATTCATTGACCCAGAAATGTTCCTAAACCTATATAAATCTCTAGTTTGACCCCATCTAGAATATGCCTCTGTTATTTTTGGTCACCAAAATTTAAATAAGACATCATCACAATTGAAAACGTTCAAAGAAGAGGGACACGTCTAGTCCATTAAGTAAAAACACTCACATAAAGCAAGAGATTAAAAAAGCTCAGCCTTCCCACTTGAGAGTATAGGAGTGATAGAACAGACCTTATCCAAACATATAAACTACTGTATGGTATTGACAAAACTTCCGAACAAATCGTCAACTTACGGGATGCTGCTGGTACTAGAGGAAACTGTCTAAAATTATATAAAAAAAGGTTTAGCCATGATCTGAAAAAATATAGTTATAGCAACAGAGTGGTGAATCTGTGGAATAATATGGAAAATGTAATTGTTACTTCACCATCTTTGAACAGCTTTAAATCCAGACTGAATAAAAATTGGAAAGCTAAGAATAAATTTATGGCAGAGTGTTATAAATAAATGCATATACAGGACAGGGTATTTTAAAATGTATTTTAAACTGTACATTAAGTCTTTTTAATCTAAATAGTTGTTGCTCAATCATCTATACAGTAAATCTGACTTAGGAGTATATGCACAATTAATTTCAATCACGTAAGAATTAGTGTCTAGTTTGCTATGATAAATATGTGTAAAGATATGTTATATCATGTGGTAATAACCATAAATATAGAAGAATGGTGATTAAATTAAGAGATAAAAGTAACCGGAATACAAATTAGATCTGGGAAAACATCAAAAAGGGCCTTCAGAAGCTAAATAGCTTATGTACAATTGTACAGCTGGCCTCGATTACTACATGAACTATATGAACGAGGAATGACATTGTACAGGATACTTGCAGATTTACACAGAAATAAGTTTGGAATTCTTTTATTACTGGAACTGACATGTTTTTCATGTCATAATAAATTGACAAATTGCATTATTACAGGACTGAAAATGTATAGGGAATCCTCCTGGTAAAACACATGATGTAAATGAATTGGCTTACTGTCGAAAAAGTGGGTTTGATTATCATTTAAAAAAAGAGAAGTGCAATGCAAAAATATAGAAATGTTGGTAAAATATTTCAGCTATTTTTTGACAGTAAAATGTATTTGAAAAAAATTGTGTCTTTTTGGAGACATGTCTTGAATTAAGCCTTTATTTGCTCTTTTAAAACACATTTTGATGCAATTTTTGGTAATGTAGCTTCTGGACGGAAGTCGAAAGCCGGCAACCTATTTGATGATGTTATCTTCTCACCTGATTCATCGGTATCATTGAAATGAGTGAGGGTACGATTGAAGGACGTGCACAATCCAAGGAGGGTTGACGATATTATATTGCCATAAGCGAATTTCGCCAGTAATCATATTTCTCCAACCCTGTTACTAGGCAACATTTTCATATCTGTTTCATCATCTGTTCACAAAAACAAATGATTTCATATTGGCAAAGGTTATTTCAGCTGTCATTCTGATCCAATGAAAAAAAAGTACTTACCAGTTGGGCAAAAGTTCATGGGCAACTTACTGCATTCTTTGTACTGGTATTTTTCTAAGCACTTTTCAGGAACCTCCTTAAAATGCACTTTTCAAAAGAATTTTTAAACTTAAAACTTTTTTGTGTCGTCTATTTTTGTTTGATGAGTCATTGTTGGAATTTTTATAGCCGGAGTTTTGTAAGAGGTGCCCAGAGGGAAACATATCGATATGAAGGCCAGAGGGGTCCTTATTGATTTTTCCGAAGAAAACAGATCAAATCAAGATACAATGACAATCAACAAATAAGACTAGATACCTTTATCTCTTTGCTTAACATAATGTTAAAAATTATTGTATCCCCATTTGATTTTCTGTATGTCCAATTTTTCAACCCAAGAGGTACAAAAACCCACATTTAAAAAATTCAGTGGACACACTGGGTTATATACGTCCTGAAAATTCGGAAAAGCATCTACGCATGTCCTTTAAGGTGTTCTTTCATTTATCATGAGCCCGAGCATTTTTTGTGTATTGCCCTCATTGATTGTTAGCAATTTGTACTTTTAACCTGAAATTAAGCAGTGTTGTGAGGGTGGTAGCCCCCACACAGTAATAAAATACTTAATCAACAATAGTCATCTAAAGTGTCCTCATGGGATATTTGTGTTGTTTTTGGGTCCTAAGATTTCTAGTTCTTTTGTTAAATAAACTCTTTTTAGCTCACCTGAGCACAAAGTGTTCATGGTGAGCTATTGTGATTGTACGGTGTCCGTCGTGCGTCGTCTGTCATCAACTTTTTACCTTGTGTACGCTCTAAAAGCCACATTTTCAGTCCGATCCTCATGAAACTTGGTCAGAATGTTTGTCTTGATGAAATCTCGGACGAGACTGAAATTAAGTCATGTGGGGTGAAAAACTAGGTCATTAGGTCAAATCTTAGAAAACCCATGTGTAGGCTCTAGAGGCCACATTTTCAGGCCGATCCTCATGAAACTTGGTCAGAATGTTTGTCTTGATTAAATCTCGGACGAGTTTGGAATTGGGTCATGTTGGGTCAAAAGCTAGGTCACTAGGTCAAATCTTCGAAAAATCTTGTGTAGGCTCTAGAGGCCACATTTTCAGTCAGATACGTGTGAAATTTGGTCAGAATGTTTGTCTTGGCGAAATCTCGGACAACTTTGAAATTGGGTCATGTGGGGTCAAAAACTAGGTCACTAGGACAAATCTTAGAAAACCCTTGTGTACGCTCTAGAGGCCACATTTTCAGTCCGATCCTCATGAAACTTGGTCAGAATGTTTGTCTTGATAAAATCTTGGATGAGTTCAAAATTGGGTCATGTGGGGTCAAAAACTAGGTCACTAGGTCAAATCTTAGAAAAACCATGTGTGGGCTGTAGAGGCCACATTTTGAGTCAGATACTTGTGAAACTTGGTCAGAATGTTTGTCTTGATGAAATCTTGGATGAGTTCAAAATTGGGTCACATAGGGTCATAAACTAGGTCACTAGGTCAGATTTAAAGGAATATCTTGTGGGCGCTTTAGTGGCCACAATTCATGCTCAATTGCCCAGAAAATTAGTCAGCGTGTTTGTCTTGATAATATCTCGGATGAGTTTGAAATATGGTCACATGGGGTCATAAACTAGGTCACTATGTCAGATTGAAGAAATACATTTTGGACACTGCGGAGGCCACATTTTCGGCTCAATTGACCTGACAATTGGTCAGAATGTTTGTCTTAATAATATCTCAGATGAGTTTTAAATTGGGTCATTACGACTCTGAAGTGAAATTTCGCCTTTTGACTCAGGTGAGCGATCCAGGGCCATCATGGCCCTCTTGTAATGAATATCAGAAACGATAAAAAGTCACCAGTGCTTGATTGAAGGTACTTCTGTGTACATGGTACACAAAAGCAGTGCTAGCTCTGGCCCAAGTAAAATAATGGCCAACAAATTTTTATTGAAAAAAATAGTAGACAAAATTAGCACGCGAAGTTGGTAAAAAAGAAACACATGCACCTTTAGCAATGAACAAACTTTATTTCATAATGTATTAATAATTAAAAGATCTATGATGTGAACAGACCAAAAACTGTATGTTCCTATCTTATTTTTTGGTTGGGTACCAAGCTTTTGCTATTTTAAAGGTGTTTTTGGATTTTTGGGGAAAATTATCTCCTTAATGGACTGTATAAATCAAAGATCAGACTGCACAATCTGTGCAGGCTGAACTTGGATCACTACTGTCTGCAAGAGATCCTTGAGTTCCGTTTAGCAGCCTGTAAAATGCAAGGCAATTCCCCCCCTTTTTTTGGGGGGGGGGGGGTTCTCTTGTTATATTCAGGAGAAGTAAATGTAGACAAAATAAATCGTCAATCATGGGTGGAGAACGGAGTGCCCCGTACTCGGGGCCTAGCTCCGATGTAATTTTTGTGACCATGATTTAACTATTGATTCAGTTAGAGGTTAATATCTGTTTTAAAATAAAAAAATCAACTTAAATTTTCATAAAATCTAAAATGGTGGATGAATTTGTTAAAGAGTAAGTTACGACTTGTCACATCCGAATATCAGCGTGTACGTTAACTGGTATATAGCGAGTCAACCATTCCGCCATAGTTCTCCTTGTTATTCGTGCATGCTAATTACCTTTTTGAGAAAGATTGACAAATATATCTGTTTTATAATCAGAAATAGAATGCGCTATATATATATATATATATATATATAAAAACCAACCGTAAAATTCTGGTAGGCCTATTGGCCGTAGGTGCAGACGAACGCAATGTAAACAAATTAATGATGTGTAATTGGTTTCATTAACTCGGCCATAACCGTTATTGGCGGTATTGAAATACAACATCGCTGAATCGATTAAATCGATTGAATTGGCCAATCAAAATTTAAAGTGAAATAAACAATAATCGCCAATTGTTCTCTAATTAATGGCTTACAAAAACAACCGGTTACATGACACGCGTTGTGAAATATACAGGGTCATAATTTAACCCCCCCATTTTGACTGGTCGATTAATTCTTTACGTCCGCCGAGGTGTGAAACAAGCGATAACAACTCGTGTCTGGTGCAAAATTTACGCGTGATCCAGGCAAGTGCAGGAAATTTTACCTGACTTTTTGGGGATAAATTAATCGACAATTTTTATCGCCAGTTGGAAGAATTAATCGACAGCCGAGTTAAATAATCGCCAATTGGCGATAATGTCAGTTGGCAGCGCGAGCACTGCAAAAGTATGCTGTACGGTGCAGGCTGTTTTCCACAGCATGCCAGGTGCTTTCAATTGTGTTATTGCATGCCCCTGAGTCTTTGTTGACAAACTCCTTACTTTGGTTTACAGTTATGTGAATGGATCAGTTGTCTCCTAGACAGAAGAAGGCTTCCAAAAGTCACTAATAATTGTCATACCTGGAAGACCAAATTCTTTTATGATCAGTAACAATTTGAAAAAGAAAAATGGTTTGCTATCCCACTCTCTTCAGCTGAAAACCCAGACTCCTTCTGCTGTTTTACCTTGATTATGCTTTCTCTTACTGAACTTTCATTCATCTATCGCAATGATTTTTCCTGGTCCTCTTTGCATAGTTTTGTCTTTCAATGCACAGTTCCCTGTCAAATTAAACCAATCTATGGCCGTGTCAGGGTTCCCCCTGGCCATTTTTTTTCTTTCGCCACCACTTTCACCAAATGAGAAAAGTTTGCGCCACATTAAAATAATTGGAGCCAGTTGGTGCCATTTTTAAAATGGAGTCGGCCAGGATAAAAAATTGGTTAAATTAATAAAATATCTTTTCTTTGTTTGTATCATGAGCAATGAAATAAATGAGAAAACATTTTTCCATTTGATTAGTTTTTTTAACCCATATCTATATTCATTGCGTGAATATAGTTCGGCAGCAGGTGCTTGATTAGGGAAAATCCCAAGGTGAAAAACGGGCATGGCTGTGCTTCAAAATGCTTTGATTGTTACCTGCTTGTTGTATAGGTTCCCCTTTTGAGTTACTAACTTGCCCAGGTTTTAAGTAAATAGCTTAACCCTTTACCGCACAATGCCGCCTTTTGACGCCCCTGGGAAAGAAGCCTTTTGAAAACATTGTGGGAAAAGGAGAAAATGCTGGTAACCAGCATTTTCTCCTTTTCCCACAATGTTTTCTACCCTATCAAAGAAAAACCACATCATTTGAGCCGCATTAAAATTGTCATCTGGAAATGCTTTCAATTTGGGCAGGTCTAAAATTTTGTTGTGTGGTAAAGGGTTAACTCTTTCCCAAACAACAAAATTTTAGATTGGTTGAAATTGAAAGCACTTGCAGACGAAAAAATAAATGCGACTATAAGATTGAAATTTGATCTGGGTGGGGTAGAAAACATTGTGGGTAAAGGAGAGAATGCTGGTAACCAGCATTTTCTCCTTTTCCCGCAATGTTTTCAAAAGCAGGGTTTTCATTTTGAAATGAAGCAACCGATTGATTGACAAAAACAACAGGCTGAGGGTCAAGGGGGCCGCCTAGGCTTTGGCGTCCATGATTACCAAATGGAGATCGGAGAAACGTATCATCGCCTACGATTGGAAAATTGGATGCAAGTATCCAATGAATGACCGCGTAACATTCATAAACCAACTGTTTCTGGTTTCGCGGTAAAATTGAACCGGTGTCGCAGTACAGTTACCAACGCGTGAAATATTTTCGATATAAACAACGCGATCGATTTTTCAAAGATCCAGCAAAAACAACCGATTAAAGGCCGATTTCAACCGATGTTTTTGATCGGCAATCGGCTTTAAATGAAAACCCTGAAAAGGCTCCTTTCTCAGGGTCATTAAAAGTCAGGATTGTATGGTAAATAGTTAAGTAATAACAGAGGTATTCAAAAATTTCAAACTTGTTGCACAACGACGACAGGGCTACGGCAATATAACTCGACGTTGTTTTCTTCAAAAACAGCCGAGCTAAAAATGTTGACTTGTCCGTATTGAAAGCTCTGGCAGACAAGAAATTACTGAGTTACTCATAGATCAAGTTATAAATCTTGTCTTTTGAAAGATAGAAAACATTAATGGGCAGTAAGATCATAATCGTAATCTACCAATCACTGTTTACATAAAAAAAATAGCGACCGACTTCTTTAACTGAGAAAGGAATAATCAATCGCGAAAATTCCAGTTTGCAAACATAAGTGGCGAGCCAATAAATCAGTTATCCCGAGGTCCAATCTTCTTTCATTGATGTGTTAATTACCGAATTTAATCCACGTAAAAATGGTGTGGTCGTCGCTAAATACGAGCCATAATGCCCTGCATGTATCATGCATATAACACAGAATCAAGGTGTGGCTTTAGAAATTATGGGCAGCGACTAAATCTCGTATGTGATTCTTGATTGGTTCGCAGTACTTCACGTTGTGTAAAAATTCTGTTTTCACACCCTTGGATGCAGATGGGGCGTGGCGAAATTGATATTTGATTGATTATTAGCATTGCATGGTGTATTATGCGTGTATTGTGTGTAACTAGACAATCCCATGTAATATACAGACTGTTATTTAGATCACCTGCCATGATGGGGTGTATTGGCGACAATTTACAAACTGCTTATCAATTTTTCGGTCATAGATATGATTTCACGCAGTGAGGTGACGGGGACCAGTATCAAAATGTACGGCACCCCGATGTGAAAAATATCGGCGCCAGTCATTTTCGCCATTTGGCTTTTTCTTGCGCCACATTTCAAAATCTATCGCAGATGGCGCCAAATGCGAAGCCCAGCGGGAACCCTGCCTTGTGCTCACTCCCAACTTTAGCTTGTGGTTCACAAGCTGTGTTGGATATTTATGAATCCTATAATAATTACCGTATATCGGGTTTTTTTCGCGGGAAGGAAATTTTCGCTATTTTCGCGAGTGGGTCATTCTCGCGAAAATTATATTTGCTAAATATTCCATACAATCTAAAAATCCTTCCTTTCATACGAAACATCATGAGAAAAAAATTCTTCGCTTAGGCACCCTTGTTTATTGTCAACGGAATAGACGAGTAATAATGTTCCTCTTGGTGCAAAGTGGCTAACCGTTATTTATAATCATTTAAAGATAAAGCCCAACATTGTTAGAAATGGCTTTGAAAATGCTGGTACCTTGAAACAATGAAAAAAAATTGACTTAACACGATGATCCATACATGATGTATAGGTAGAGTTGTCATTAGATACCAGTAATCATTATACTGAAGTTTGAGCAAAGTTGTTTCCCTTAGTTTCCTAGTGTCCATTTGTAGTCAAGTGATAGAACTATGAATTGTGAATAAATAAACCGACTAGGAAATTCCCTAGTCTAAGATTTGAATAAATCTTTTCTTATTTATGGATATAATATACCATGGGTATCAAGGGAAAAGGAGTAATTTTGAGATTCTGAAATGCACGGCTATCAAGGTAAATCTTGTGATTCTATAGCTTTTTTCCCCATTTGGCGGTGCACTAATACATTCGGTATGTAATACCAGACATACCGATAAGTATTTTTGTCGGGTGTGATGCCATCATATACTTACGATTTCGCGAAAAACAGAAATATACCGATAAATTCGTGAAAATAAGAAAAGTGAAAAATTGACTTTGACCGAACTCACGAAAATTTTGGGACACGAAAAAAACCAGATATACGGTATGTTAACTTGAAAACTTGGGTAAGAGATAAGTATTCTATGAAAACAAAGAACCGTGGCGTCTTGAGATCTTTTTAGCTCATCTGAGCACAAAGTGCTCATGGTGAGCTATTGTGATCGTGCTGTGTCCGTCATGCGTTGTGCATCTCCTGTCGTCAACTTTTTACCTTGTGTACGCTCTAGAGGCCACATTTTCAGTCTGATCCTCATGAAACTTGGTCAGAATGTTTGTCTTGATAAAATCTTGGACGAGTTCAAAATTGGGTCATGTGGGGTCAAAAACTAGGTCACAAGGTCAAATCTTAGAAAAACCTTGTGTACGCTCTAGAAGCCACATTTTCAGTCCAATCCTCATGAAACTTGGTCAGAATGTTTGTCTTGATAAAATCTGGGACGAGTTCGAAATTGGGTCATATGGGGTCAAAAACTAGGTCACTAGGTCAAATCTTCGACAAACCTTGTGTACGCTCTAGAGGCCACATTTTCAGTCAGATACTTGTGAAATTTGGTCAGAAAGTTTGTCTTGATAAAATCTCCTCTGAGTTCGAAATTGGGTCATGTGGGGTCAAAAACTTGGTCACTAGGTCAAATCTTAGAAAAACCTTGTGTACGCTCTAGATGCCACATTTTCAGTCAGATACTTGTGAAATTTGGTCAGAATGTTTGTCTTGATAAAATCTTGGACAAGTTTGAAATTGGGTCATGTGGGGTCAAAAACTAGGTCACTAGGTTAAATCTTAGTAAAACCTTGTGTACGCTCTAGAGGCCACATTTTCAGTCAGATACTTGTGAAACTTGGTCAGAATGTTTGTCTTGATAAAATCTCAGACGAGTTCGAAATTGGGTCATATGGGGTCAAAAACTAGGTCACTAGGTCAAATCTTCGAAAAACCTTGTGTACGCTCTAGAGGCCACATTTTCAGTCAGATACTTGTGAAATTTGGTCAGAAAGTTTGTCTTGATAAAATCTCCTCCGAGTTCGAAATTGGGTCATGTGGGGTCAAAAACTTGGTCACTAGGTCAAATCTTAGAAAAACCTTGTGTACGCTCTAGAGGCCACATTTTCAGTCCGATCCTCATGAAACTTGGTCAGAATGTTTGTCTTGATAAAATCTCGGACGAGTTTGAAATTGGGTCATGTGGGGTCAAAAACTAGGTCACTACGTTAAATCTTAGTAAAACCTTGTGTACGCTCTAGAGGCCACATTTTCAGTCAGATACTTGTGAAACTTGGTCAGAATGTTTGTCTTGATAAAAATCTCAGACGAGTTTGAAATTGGGTCATATGGGGTCAAAAACTAGGTCACTAGGTCAAATCTTAGAAAAACCTTGTGTACGCTCTAGATGCCACATTTTCAGTCAGATACTTGTGAAATTTGGTCAGAATGTTTGTCTTGATAAAATCTCGGACAAGTTTGAAATTGGGTCATGTGGGGTCAAAAACTAGGTCACTAGGTCAAATCTTAGAAAAACGTTTTGTACACTATAGAGGCCACATTTTCAGTCCAATACTCTTGAAAAATGGTCAGAATGTTTGTCTTGATTACATCTTGAAATAGTACGAAAATGTGCCATGTTGGGTCAAAAACTAGGTCACCAGGTCAAATCTAAGAAAAATGTTGTGTATGCTCTAGAGGCCATATTTTCTGTCCAGTACTCTTGAAAGTTGGTCATAATGTTTGCCTTGATAATATCTCTGACTAGTTTGAAAATGGGTCATGTCGGGTGAAAAACTAGGTCACTAGTTCAAATCTTAGAAAAACCTTGTGTAAGCTCCAGAAGCCACATTTTCTGTCTAATACTCTTGAAAGTTGGTCAGAATGTTTGTCTCGATGATATCTGAGTAGAATTTGAAAATGGGTCATGTCGGGTCAAAAACTAGGTCACCTGGTCAAATCTTAGAAAAACCATGTGTACACTGTTGTGTCCACATTTTTGTTCAATACTCTTTTAAAGTTGCTCAGAATGTTTGCCTTTGTAATATCTTGGATGAGTTTGAAAATGGGTCATGTTGGGTCAAAATCTAGGTCACTAGGTCAGATCTTAGAAAAACCTTGTGTATGCTGTAGAGGCCACATTTTCAGTCCAATACTCTTGAAATTTGGTAAGAATGTTTGTCCTGATGATATCTTGGACCATTTTGAAAATGTGTCATGTTGGCTGAAAAACTAGGTCACTAGGTCAAATCTTAGAAAAACCTAGTGTACGAATGACTCTCAGAAAGAAGCCTTTTGAAAACACTGTTTGAAAATGAGAAAATGCTGGTATCCAGCATTTTTTCTCTTTTTCACAATGTTTTCTACCCCTTTGAGAGACCAAACCCACAGCTTGATCCACATATTATTTGTTTTATGCAGAAGGTTCAGACTGATGAGTTTAAAATTTTATTGTTTGGTAATACATATATCTCACAAGACATTGGAAATTGGTTGTGCTTGGTCAAAAGGCTCAGGTGAGCGACACCAGGGCCATTATGGCCCTCTTGTCTCCTTTTCCCACAGTGTTCTCTTTCCTATCATAGGCAAGTTCCATCATTTGAGCCACAGTTAAATTGTTGTCTGCAAATGCTTTCAATTTGGACAAGTCCATGTTTTTGTGGTGTGGTTAAGAGTTAAATGTAACTGGATATTGATCAATGAAACATGCTGCCTGATCAATTATCTCTGTTGGCCAATCATGGGAACATAAGATTCTTGCTCTTAAATGATGAAATTCTGTCATAAATAAATAGTTGGGATTTTGATTATAAACCAAAAGTGATAACTTTGACATCAACATAAATCAATTGCTATTCAAAAAGGAAGTTACAGGTGAAATAACAGATAATTATTGATTAACTCACTACAGTTTTGAATCGTAATTAAATTACACTGCAGTTAACTACATGGAATGTGCCAGTACACAGCCCCTTATCTTCTTAATCACAAGAATTTGGTGTGAAAAGAAAAATATTTAGGAGACATCCTGTTGTTCATAGACTAGAAATCACGTGGATACGACAGTGTCACTACAGTGTTACTTTTTAACCGACATTTTTTCTGCTGCAGTGTCAAACATCAAAAATAGAGGAATGTAGTGCAACCGTTTATTCATTTTCCTGTAAATAGTAAGCTCACTTGAAGCCAGATTCCTAATTATAAAGAACATTTTCGGGGTTCAAGGGTGATACAAAGTAGCTATCCAGTATGTTATTTTGATGGCTTGGGAACAATTTGGATGCACATTCATGAAGTCACCGCACGGCCAGGTAGCTCAGTGGTTAGGGAATCTGACGTATGACTTGGAAAGAAGGTTGCAGTGTTTTCTCCAGGTGTAAAACTTTGCAGTAGTCCGGTCTGTTAACTCGATTTTTTAGCAAAATGTTTACACTCCGGACGAAAGCAACAAATTTTGCACACAGTTAATAGACATCATTCCGAGTCATTTGCGCCTGGTGTGCCCGATTTCAGTGGTCTAGTTCATTAATTACTGCCCATTATATATTCGGATAGATGTAGTGTCCGAATACTCTTCCTTTCTACTTTCGTTTCAGTTTCTCAGAGCACGTGCATTCGTATCTCACAATGATTTGTTCACTGAGGGTCGTTCAAACTGTTTTCATATTTAAGAGAACTTCGTTTCTTATCAAAATTTTGTTTTTTATTTACTTTGCAGGTGGAATTTGATATATTTTCAGTAATATAGAAATGAATTAATCTGAAATGATATCCAGAATGAGTATTTTTAGTATTTTTTGCACCTTTATATTAATTTTTAAAGGTGCCGAAATTTTTTGAAAGGCCCTTATATATGCTTCTTTCTTAAAACTGCATAATTTTAGGCCAGTTCTAGTTCCGTCACTGACACGTCAAGATGGATTGAAGCAATTACATTGTATGCGGAAAATCTGAAGGCAGTTTGATTTGTCCTGCCAATCGACCAAATGCAAAGCAATCCTATACAGATTTTCTACAAGTTGTTAATGGCTTTTTGTCATTAGATAAATTGCCAACTTCAATTATTATTAGTGGTAAAGAAAGTGCCGAAGACTTCGTTATAAACTCTGCAAAATGGCACAAATCTTGTCGTTTAAAGTTTGTTAGCTCGAAGCTAGCACATGCCCGAGAACGACAGGCACGTTCAATTAAAGACGACACAGAGTCTTCGGAACGGAAATCTCGGCGACTTAGTGGAGTTTCAGCTCCAACTAGTCACAAAAAATGTATATTTTGTGAAAGTTCCGAGGGACAACTCCATAGTTGTTCCACGTTCAATCTAGATACACAGCTTCGTGATATGGCCACAAAGTTACAAGACACTGATCTTTTATCACACATTTCTGGCGGAGATCTTGTTGCCATAGAAGGAAAATATCACAGCAAGTGTATGCTAGGATATAAAAACCGTTTTCGAAGTTTCGAACGTCAGATGATCGAAACGCCCATTACTTCTTCAACATCTGGCAAATTAGTAGAGGCTCAGGTTTTTGCTGAACTTGTGTACTTTATTGAAGCTGGAATAGAAGAGGGGGTATACATCTACAAACTTTCCGAATTGCATTCTCTATATGAAGAGAGACTTGAGGTTTTTTTCAGTCTGACAAAACTATTAACAGATCTAGACTAAAGACTAAACTCTTGACTCATTTCTTCCCTGAATGCCAAGAGCAAAACGATGGCAAAAACGTACTTTTAGTTTTTAACGAAGGAATTCGTCGTCTTCTGAAAGAAGCAAATAAATCAAGAGATTTAGATCAAGAAGCCGTATCATTGTCCCGTGTATGTAACTCCATACGAGAGGAAATGTTTAATACTGATTTTTTTCAGTTTTCCGGTAGCTTTCCAGCAGGATGTGAGGAATCCGCAGTACCTGCAAGTCTCAATTCATTGGTGTCTTCATTAATGTATGGCCCAAATATAAGAGATCAGAATGTCATTAATTCATGAGCTTGTTTAAGCATTTGCCGGTTGACCCTCTTTAATTCCAAAGAAAGCGTTTCTAGAGCAAACACTTCAGGGCGACATTCAAGACTTCGTGAACCGCTGCTTCCTTTGTACGTCGGTCTTAACATTCACACCCTTATTTGTGGTAAGAAACTGCTTAATCAGTTGAATGATTTGGGTCTAAGTGTTAGTTATCACCGTTTGTTAGAAATACAAGAAGGGATAACTTCGGCACTCTGTCATAGATTTTGTGATGAAAATGTAGTTTGCCCGACACAACTCAAAACAGGCATCATGAGTGTTGGGGCTTTGAATAATATCAACCACAATACTTCTGCAACTTCTGCACAAGGATCATTTCATGGGACAAGTATTAGTATTTTTCAGTGTCCGTCTGCTGATAACACTGGTAGAATAAGAGAACCTTTGGTGATCTCTTCAAATACCAATACAGATTGTCCAGCATTACCAGATAGTTTTAGAATCGTCCCTGCAGTAAATTGCAATCTAGATGCGTTCAATGTACCCCCATCAAAAATGACTAAGACAAGTGGCAATCTTACAGTGGCCAAGCAAAGAGAGCTTGAGTGGGTGGAACATTGTAAGCCACTCCTTTTGAAAGAGACCCTTGAAAAAGGAGATTTTGTAGCTTGGAGTGCATACCATGCTCTCTCCAACCCGACGAAAAGATTCTTCCCGGAATATCGTCTTTATTGCCTCTTTTCCACGAAAAGGCGGCCACTGTTGCTATGATTAGACATGGAATGACTGTTATTCGTAATACAATTTCCGTTTGTAACCCAGGACAACTTCCTATCATGGTTGTTGACCAATCACTTTTCGCCTTAGCCAAACAGGTGCAATGGCAATGGCCGAACTCTTTTGGAGAGAGTTCATTTATTGTTATGTTGGGCTGGTTACATACTGAGATGGCCTTGTGGAGAATGGTAGGAGACCTTCTTGAGGATTCTGGTTGGACAAACGCTTTAAGCGAAGCTGAAATTACTTCAATTGGTACTGCAGAATCATTTCTACATGCTTCTCATGTAACGAAAACCAGACATGCTCATCAGGTGACTGCTTTGGCCCTTTCTAAGCTGCAACACGAAGCATTTAAAATTCAACAAGGAGAAATTGGTGAAAAGTCATTCTATACTTGGAAAGCTGACATGCTTAAAAACGTACTAATGTTTAAGTTCTGGAACCTTATACTAGAGCTTGAACTCTTGGTGTTGATTTTTGTGCGATCCCATCGTGAGCGAAACTTTCAACTTTACATTGAAGTTATGGAAGCTTTGGTGCCATGGTTATTTGCTCTGGATCATATGAACTATGCTCGGTGGCTGCCAATCCATATCAGAGATACGAAATCTATACCTGCCGATTTTCTTGAATTATTTCAATCCTGCTGGACTTTTAATAAGACCATAAATAGGTTTTCTTCAATCCCTTTAGACCAAGCACATGAGCAAAATAATAAAATTATAAAAAGTGTTGGTGGTGCAGTTGGTCTAACTGAAAACGCAAGTGCTCTTAAAAAATGGATGATTTCAGGCCCCGAGCAAGCTCGGCTTTTAAAAGAATTCGAACACACATGTATTGATGATTCTCTGAGTGATTCTTGTCACGAGGAAGGTCTGTCAACACAGAAAACTTTCAAACTGCAAGTCAATAAATTATGCCTCACCATTTCTGATTTCGGAAATCCATTTCTTGAAAGTTGCTCGGAGCTTATGACAATTGATAATCATGTATGTACAGATGGGGTTGTTGTTAACACGATTAGTACTATCGAAGTAATAGGAAAGTCACAGTATGATAAATATGTGCAAGAAATTCTTGTTAATAGAACAAAACCTATTCAGTCTACTATTACAAAGAATAAACCTCCACTTTTTAGAACAGCACCAATTAAGCTGAAATCAAAGCTCAAAGAAGCAACTATAGAACTTAAAAGCGACTTTTCTCTGTTTAGTCATTTATTTATCGCGTGTCAGGTACGTGAAGGCAATATAGAGGAGTTTTTTTCTCACGAAAACCATCTATGGCCACCATCTCTCTCTCAACATGGGAAACTGCGTCTGCCAAATAACAAATCAGAGTTGTTGGATTGTTTAGGTCAATGCAGTAGTTTTGATGCTCCTGAATGCGATGTCAAAGTTTTCGATGGCGCAGCAATTATACATTCCTTGGCAAAAGGTGACGCATGTACATTTGCAGATTATGCCAATATAATATTCATACCGTGGACCCAGAGACAACTCCAAAAGTACAACAGAATAGATATTGTTTGGGATACATACAAGTCGGATAGTCTGAAAGAAGCTACTAGAGAGAAATGGGGAAAGGGTTCAAGAAGGAAGGTATCTCCCCAAACAAAGTTACCGGTCAATTTCGCGTCATTCTTATGTGATTCTAAAAACAAGGAGGAACTATTTGCTCTCTTGAGTGATGCTGTCTCTTCATTCATATATCCACCCGACAAACAAGTTTTCATTACATCTGGACAGTCAGTAATTAGGAAAGGTTGTAATGAACCTATGAACTGTTCTGATCATGAGGAGGCCCACACTAGAATGTGTCTACATGTGTTACATGCGATACAAAAGGGTGCTTCAAAGATCTTGATCAGCACAGTTGATACCGATGTTGTCATTATATGTCTAGGGCTATTTTCTAAATTCCATAGTATCTGTCCATCTCTACAGATTTGGGTAGAATTTGGCAAGGGTAGACATATGAAGTACTATCATTTAAATTTGATGTACAGCACTCTTGGCCCTGACATATCCAAATCTTTACCATTTTTCCATGCTTTTACCGGCTGTGATACAACTTCTCAATTTGGTGGTAAAGGCAAGAAAGCTTCGTGGAAGACATGGAAAG
Source organism: Tridacna gigas (assembly GCA_945859785.2). NCBI lineage: Eukaryota > Metazoa > Mollusca > Bivalvia > Cardiida > Cardiidae > Tridacna > Tridacna gigas. The sequence continues at coordinate 17,870,728 of OX244036.2, forward strand.
CCTTTCCTGCTTTTTCTATAAAAAACCCTTTTATTCCTTTTAAAGTAGGTTCTAATGCATTTGCCTTAATTGAGCCTTTGTGTGAGTTATGTATGACCACACGACTAACCAAACACGTGTGAACGACTTAAGGCAAGACTTATTTGCACAGGGGAAAAATGTTAGAATGATGCAAAACTTACCACCGACACAGGATGCTCTATGTCTACATGCCAATAGGAGTTTGTACCAAGCCAGTATCTGGTTAACAAGTTTAAAGTCAAACCAAAATGTACCATCTCCAGACCAATTTGGCTGGTGGAAGGTAGATGGCATTTGGCAGCCTATTTGGACTACTTTACCAGAAGCGGCAAAGAGTTGCAGAGAGCTAATACGTTGCGGGTGCAAAGCTATGCCACTTTGTAAGAGAAATTGTTTGTAAAAACCACCAGCTCCAATGCACATCACTTTGCGGCTGCAGCGGAAATTGCAGACAGGCAGATTAACTTTAGCAATAGATTTTATTGCTTATGAAACTGTATATTCAGCTCAAATGACTTGCTTTCTCGTGTTATTCTGTAAATTATCTCCGGTCTCCATCTTATGGCACATTCCTTTGTTTTGTTTGCCTGTTTGAGTGTGTTCTAGTTTAACGCCACTTTAACTGCTATGCTATCTCGCGCCAATTCTGTCATATTTTTCTTTTCAAAGTCACTGACTACTTTTCTCAAATACATCAGAGATGAGAGGCGAAAATTTCCCGGTAAGACTGATTGACGCAACTGGGTATCGAACCCACAAAATCTAATTTCACAAGTAAGATATGGTCCCAAATAAGCTGTCCGGCCAGTCGCCCATTTCTCTGAATATTAGTAGAAAATACCGCATTGATCTAAAGGTTTTATGGTATTGTTATTGTAATTATTATCAGCGAAATTGAAAGTCAGTTCTTTCTGAGGATGTAAAGTGTAGGCAAACGACACGCAAATGGACGAACGGATGAACAGAAAGAAACAAAAGACATTATAAAATATTCACAAATTTAATCCCCAAATCCAGGAATGCTTTTGAAATAACAAGATACTTCTGGAACACATTTTTTTGTCTGTCATACCGGTGAAACAACGGAATTACTATTTTAAAAAGGAAGAGTATTTGCATGGTACAGTTATCCGAATTTCAAAACGCAATAAAAATTGATCTAGGTCCTTAAAATCGGGCACACCCATTTTTTCTGTCTAAGAAACGTATTGTTTACATCGTATAAAAAATTCACTTTCGTCCAGCTGGTAAACATTTTTGAGCTAACAGACTGTACTACAGGTCATTATGACCCCATCCAGAAATGTGGGGGTCAAAACTGGGGTCAAATTTCTTTAAATCATTTTCAAATAAATGATGAGTAAACAAGTTTTCGTTATTCTTTTGTGTTTCATTGACATCACCAAATATCAATATGTTCAGTCATACATTGAACTTTATAACAACAGGTGCGGATCCAGGATTTTTGGTTAGTGGGGGCATAAATGGAATCAAAGTTTAAATACTGGTAGTCTTAGTGTGCGTGCTCCTTAACTCATCCAGTCAGTTACTACAATAAAGCTTCATGGTGGCATCGCGAAGAAAATAATTTTCTACCCAAAACATTGTTAAAACTGACAAAACACACAAAAACTTTAGACGGAATGCTTTTTACCAAAAGGTAAACCTCCTACCCCGATTATTCAGCAGACGAAAGAAGTTTTTAATGTCGGTCCTTTTATGTCGTCATCAGGTAGCGAGACGAATGAAATCAATTTGATAGAATTATTTTCGGTACAGAAAAGATTAAACCCCACCCATTTGTCCTGTCTAAAAATAATCAAATTGATGGTGAAATATAGGCCAATCTCAAAAGAAAACGTCTTAAATCATTCCGACTTGATAGGGCATACAAGACTGTGCTGTTTTCGATTTGATGGGCCAGGCATTTTAAATTCATCAGTTGCTGCTGACTTTTTAAGTATCGGAAAGATGCCAAACTAGCGAATTTAAAATGATCAACGAAAGATTGGTGTGATTAGTGAACTGCAATTGATCTTTACCAAATTAGTATGGCCCACATATTTAGTAGATATGAGGATGTAAAGTCAGGGGAGTGATTGGCTGAAGAGCTGAGGGGAGGTAATTTTCGGCCGCAGTGTATGTGGGGGGGCATGGGGTCAAAGGGCAATGTCCCCAGAAGGGGGACCAGAGGGTGAAGCCCTCAGGAAACCCCAGCTTTAGAGCATTTGAAAAAATCCATTAAAAGCTTTCCTGGCTGCAATTTCTTAGGTACTGATGTTTAGTAATCTATTCCGTAACATCAGTTATATCTCAATAAATATCCTAGATCAAGTTGATATCATATGGTAAATATTTTACTGTACCCATCTATATACCAAACATTGCAGTTGGTTGTTTACTGCCATAAGCAGTAATGTTAAATGTGCTAAAATAATTTATTTTGTAAAAAGGTCACAAATCTTCTCAATAATTATTATCTATCTTTGCTCGCAACTTTGTCATAAACCATCTAATTATCTGTATTATTAAAAGCTATTTCAGTTTTAAAGTCGAAGGCCACATGTCAAACTTCTAGCACTCACCATGCTATAAATGACTGTTTGGTCGAGTTCAAAATATTGACAGAACGAAAATGAAAAAGTTATGAAATCGGAAGATAGTCAAGATTGTTAGTCTATATTTCATATTCTCCCACAACGTGGACAAAAAGTAGCGACATCAGTGATATGAAAAGTCCATTAATTAGTTTTTTTTGTCAACCATGATGTCTTCTCAAATTAATGATCTGCACAGTTTGAAATAAAAATGTGTTTAAACACATAAATTTGAGTATGAAACTTGTCCCAATTAACGCACCCAGGAAAAGTAATGGGTATTCGTGTGCGAGATAGCGTGACCAATAACAAAGGTTGACCATTGTCAATTATTTTTGTCTATACGTGCAAAAACAAGGAAATGGTAATCAAATTTTCATTATTGATTCCTTAGGTTGCATCTTTTATTATTATTATATTGGTTTTGATAATGTATCAGTCAACAGTCAAGGACCATATTTGAGCATATTGTGACCCCCCCAATTTCCCAATTTTCGAGCGTGAAATTCTGGGGGCCCAAGTCAAACCAAGGATGTACAATAACAATGATATACTACTCGATCACATCGGATGATCGAAAGAACATCCACAAAAACTTTCAGTTCACACCAAACAACGACCTGACAAAGTATGGATTATGGCTATGGTGCAGTGACGAACCCAGCAAATAATGGACCTTTTTTAAGAAATGCGATAAGAAAACTGCATGCAGTTCCATCAGTTAGAAAATATAGGTCTTTTTAAGCGTTTGACGTTTCTTATCGAAATTTATGTTTGCGTGACTCCTGGAAACCCTGTAATTGACGCAGTTCGATTGACATTCGGGATGTTTTATGACAAAATTTTATATGGCTAAGTGGTTGTCATTATGCATAGCGACTGTTTATGCGACAAATATACAGAAAGGGGAAACAGCTTAAAAAAGCACGGGAGTCTAAAACTTCGGAACTTGGAATAGAGAACTGTGCATGCTTTTCGCTCTCCAAAGGTCGTTGTTTAGTTGTGAGCTGAAATAGCGGACAGCAAGGCTGCGCATCGGGCCAAGTAATGCAAAGACCTGATTGGTCAAATATCGCTTTCCACGTATCCATGTATAATACGATGAAATCAAAGTATAGCCAAAACCAGACACACAGCTTAAAGTACAGTTACGTCACATGTAAAATTGAATTATCTGATGCCATTCTAGGTGGCATTTTTCAGATACATACCTATCTGATTTTGGCAGTCTGGGTACAGAACCAGACTACTTGTCAAGGCGGCAATCGATGCTGCGAATTTCAAAATAAAATGTTCGTTTACTCACTAAAGTGCTACCTGGTACGATTTATCTATCCATGGTTAGGTAGCATATAACCTATTCACCAGTCATTTATAAAAACAGCCCCTATAGGGTCGGGAAATAGCCCCGGTGTAAGCCAAGACGTTTAATGTTGGTAAGTCTGTGGAAAACAAAAAAAAAACATGTACAGCCCTTGTTTTCAATAAAGCTATAGTTAGAATCTGTGTACGAAGATTTGCAGTAAGTAATGGTATTTCTTAAAACTATTTTTCTTGTTTGAAACAATTGAATTTTTAAGAAATTTGGAGCGAAAAACAGGTTAGGTTGTTTTTTTTTCCACAAAAATATTGTTGATAGCCATTATCTCCTTTGGTACTTTTTTAGCGGCAGAGTTTTAGCTTATGGATCGCGTATTAATATTTATCCTGTTCAGGATAGTGATGCGTCATAGCAGACAGGTCCAATCTTGGAAGAATATTGACATGCATAGACTACGCATCTGATCTATAAATAGCTGTCATAAAAAGTTGATTTCTAAAATAAGTTTTGGTTGTCTGAGATTAAGACTTATGATTTAACCCACACCGCATTTTCAAATTTCTCCTTGGATTTGGACCAATCAAGAAGGTGATGTTTGGAACTTTCAATCTGTGGAAATCTGCGAATAAATCACAACCCCTGTAAAGTGTTATGACTTACGTACCTCGGTCAATTTGAGTGGGTGGGGGCCTTTGTCCCATTCGCTCTCTCTAAATCCACCCATGTTTACCCTAAAATTCATTATAAAAATATACGTCTGAATAGAAGACTCTTCCAAGAGAAGATCTAACTGGACAAATCTTGTCTGGTTTTTCGCAGTGATTGAAAGGGGTCATCTTAAATCATTCCGACTTGGACCAGGACCGAGCTTTTTCCGCTTTGATGCACCGGACATGTTTGATGCATAGGGTGCTGTCGACCCTTTTAGTAAAGGAAAGATGCCAAACTAGCGAAATTGAAACTATTAAATGAAAAATGAAGTGATTAGCAACAGCATTTAATATTTGATCAAATTATTATTGTCACATATGTGGATATTAAGTTTTATGACTTACCTACCTCGATCGATTTTAGGGGGGGTGTATGCGGGTTCTGCCACCCCCTAAATCCGCCCATGTAACATTTTATGGAAAATTACAGGCTTCATTAGAAACGCCTTCAATAGTCGCCAATGACATTTTATGCCATGTAAAAGTCAAGAATCGGTATTTGGGAATCTTGACATGATATGATTTTTGTTAGATTTACTATTGAGATCAGCTTGTTTGCTTTTCAGTGCTAAGAACGCTGTCAAAAGTTGCTTTTTCTTTTGTGCTGACAACATTTTACACTGAGGAATAGTCAAGGTTTCTTCAGTGCTTGAAATGAGACTTACTTGCTTCCCAGTTTATTGGCTCTTGTACAGCATTAGCATTTTGAATTGGATACCAGTACAACTGGCCCTCCACTTAGGTGGAGCGCAGTGGAGATAACATTTGGGAACCAGTGAAATTTGTCAATAAAGATTGGTGACCTATATTGATCATTCATATACTCAGAAAATGGACTTTGATTTAAGTGCGTCGGAAAAGACGACCATAAAATTTCAAGTCAGTAAAAAATGCATCAAAGACGCGAAAACACGCTCTGGAGAAAGCATCAAAGGTTGTGTCAGTATTGGTATGAGAAATCCAGGAAATTCATGTGTAGGTACGCTGACCACCATTATATGACCTAAGCTGTTAATACAAAGTTAAACTCCAATACAAAAATCAAGGACTGATAGTCCTGAGAGTCGCTTGGAGGTTAATGGGTTAGAAGTGTTCACCCTTTTTTGTTCAAATCCATTAAAAACATTCAAGATACAAAATAACTTAACCATAACACAGTATTATATGCAAACATATTTCTGAGTCATCATCCTAAAATAACAAACATTAATATTAAAATTTACATGGAAACATGTGGTTAGAATAAAATTTAGGCACCACGATCAGCTTTAAAAAGTTGTGAGTCTCTTACTGCAGGTGACCTCATTTAAAAAATGGTTTTCAAAAGGTACAATCAATATAAAACAAGTCATTTCGTTGAAATGACATCCACCGCAAAAAACTTGTTTTGATAATTATAACAGGTATTGTGTTTTGCATGTAAATGGCCTTTTTTGTTAGTGGTGAAAATATACAGTAAGCCCCTTTTTCCATGACATGGCATTTCATTAAATAAAAACAAATGCTGATTGTCTGTGGCTTATGATAAACAATATAAATATGAAGTTTCATAAAATTTTGTCCAGTAGTTAAAGAGATATTGGTCCATAATGGAAATATACATCAAGCCCCCTTTTTCCATGACACCACATTTCATTAAATAAAAACAAATACTGATTGTCTGTGGCCTATGATAAACAATATGAATACGAAATTTCATAAAATTTTGTCCAGTAGTTAGAGATTGGTCCATAATGGAAATATACATCAAGCCCCCTTTTTCCATGACACTGCATTAAGTACAGAAACAAAATAAAACAAAACAAGCAGATCGGAAGACACTAAGCCCCCTTTTTCCATCACAAGGCATTACATAAAAAAGTGTATTGGCGGGCTATCATGAGTGGTCTGTATGAGGTTTTATTAACTTTCGTTAACGTTTTTAGAATATATCTGGATGGACAGAAGATCGGATGGACGAATGGACAGAAAACATGAAAACTATAATTATCTGCCCCCACCCTGAAATTCGGCGGGGCATAATAACTGTCGAAGTTTTATCAATATTTATAGTTCCTCCCCAGCTTAATAATGTCTGTAAAGAATGTGGACAAAAATTAGGCTTCTAGGTTGATAAAAATGTTTTATTAGCGCAGAATCTGGGTGACTTAAAACTTACATGTATATCTTAATTCTTACACATATTGCTAAAACAAAACATTCTGAATAATTTCAGTGGACAGGGTATACATTTTCTCTCCAGATTTAGAACAAGTTGTTTTTGTATGACACAAATTTTCTAAAATTGGACCAAGTGGTTATACATACATCGGTTAACTTAACTGATTTTCCTTTGCAAATACAGGATGCTGGATATGAAATTTGGGTATAATTCTTATACTGTTTCAGAGGCGCTGATTCTGAAATGTCACTACTCAGTTCTGAAGCTTCTGTGAAGTTTACAGAAACAGAGCAGAACCACTTGAACAATTATACAAGAGTACCATTTAGACAACATTAGTATGGAACTCTGTTGAACTTTGTCTTCTGGTATAGGATCTAGTGACACACTTTTAGACCAAAAATGCCCTTTTGCAACTCACCCATATCTAATCTAAGCAGTCTGACAAAGTTTCATGAGTATTGGACTGAACATAAATAGATTCTACAGCACTATTACGGTTTCGTCTGATTTGACCTAGTGAAAACCTTTTTCTTTTAACCCCTGGTGACCTATGTTTAGTTTTGTCAAAAATATTAATGAGACAAACAGCCGGGCGATTTCATGATCATTGGACGAAAATGTAGCCTCTGCAACACACAAAAATATCTGACTCAGTAATCTACCTGTACTTTGGAAACAATTTGTTTTTGTTGTTGTTTGGGTTCAAGTTTTGTCCACAACGGACTCTAAGAATGTGGCTGCTACAGCTCAAGAAAAACAATATGACCCAATAGCATGATCATCAGCCTTTTAACTTTGTGTTTTATAATGTCCCAGGAATTTGTACAGCTTCCATACCAATTGAAAATTGTAGAGATGTACATGTTATATTGCTTTAGTGTAAACTAAATGTTCGTGATTCGCTGTATTACCCTATACAACAATCCTTTATGAGATAACAAACACTCCAATAAAGAACTTGTTGTTCGAGTGGGTTAACATTGTTCTATTATATTTGAATTATAGTGGAGTAAAAAGTCAAGTTCTCAGATTACTGGTTGTTAGAACTGCGTAGTTTCAAGTTGAATTCCTCTGTGAATTCAGATTTTGGCACTTACGAAAGTACCTTGCATTCTGACACCCGCACTAATAAATTGTTGTTTCATAAATACTTGAACTAGATTAATTGCATATTGAAAAAAAGCACGGCAGACTTTGACAAATTCACCTCTTTAAAAACGAAAAACAATTAATTAAACACAGTAAACTTTAAAACACTCTCTCTACATTCAATGGATTGGTGAAGAACTAGGTCCGGGTACGTTGAAAATTAAGGCCAAATCAGCGACTGATTCATAAATATGTAAATTGATAAAGAATTCCGCGGTGCAAATGACGTTATATGTCATGTGATTACAAGATCTATATTTGTTGCACAGCTACATTCCAGAAAGCACCTGCTAAGCGATGACTTGGTAAAGTCTAGAACCGTGCACATCACATACGCTATATACTATCTCTGGTGCACCTAGAATATGGGTAATCAAAGTATCTAAAGTCTAGAATAAAAAGCTCTAAAGAAGCAACGTTTAAGAACGTGTAAGAAGGCAACACAACCATTCTAAGTCATTATAAATTTGTTTAAAAAAATTAGCCTACTGTTGGGAAAAATCTCCATTGAAGGCTTCCATGTTAACTCAGTATCGCCTTTCTCTTTCTGGTCATAGGTTGAGTGTTGAATTGAAATAATACTTACAATTAAGGACAGATTGTAAGATTTAAGTTGAAATTCTATTGGGTAATTATTAAACAATTTTCACTGAGAACTGTGCACAAATAGAAGCGTGCCGTAGAAAAGACGCTTGTAGCCAAAGAGGATTTTTCAGTGTGTCCGCAAACTTGTCTGGGTCATGACGGCTATTTTAAGATATATACATAATATGTTACCGTGTACCCTTGCGGATGAAATGATTGTTTCAAAGGTTTGAACCGTTAAATAGCTCAGTCTTTATAGACATATTCATTATCACAATGGCACAGTTGTAAGTTATTTACAACAGAAAAAAGCTGGGTTGTTTACCGAATAATTAGAAAACTATGTTTTATTTCGTAAACCGGAACTTGAGACAGGAAGCAGTACAAGGCCGGAGGTATGCTTACGTCACCCCATAGATCAGGATGATAACAACGAGAGCCTGGTTGCTATGCAACCAGGCGACTCAAAAATTGTGAAGTTGCCAAGTGCAAATGATTCCATCCATGTATATTGTTTGAACCCTTTACAACACAATCCAGAGTTTTAACCATTCTGAAATAGACAGCTTTCAAAAACATTGTTGGAAAAGAAGAAAATGCTGGTAAGCAGCATTTTCTCCATTTCCCACAATGTTTTCCATCCTATCAAATACAAATTCCATCATTTGAGCCATAGATTGTTATCTGCAAGAGCTTCCAATTTGGCCAAGTCTACCTTTTTGTTGAGTGGTGACACTGTTAAGTAAATAAAAAGCTATGACTGGTGTTATACCACTTTGTCTCCTCAATTCCAATCAATCCCTTTAGTCACCACCAGTCTCCACAGTCACAAATTTCTCTAAAAATTTCATTTTCTTTGGTTAACCCTTTACCACATGGCAATATTTTAGACATTCCCAAATTGAAAGCATTTGCAGATGACCAAATAAATATGACTCATAAATTGAAAAGTATTTTTGGAAGGACAGAAAACATTGTGGGAAAAGGGGAAAATGCTGGTTACCAGCATTTTCTCCTTTTTCCACAACGTTTTCAAAAGCCTTCTTCTTCAGGGTTGTTAAAACTCGGGATTGTGTGGTCAAGGGTTAAGGATAGTAATGTGATATATACTTTTGGTTGTAAGTTAATATCTGAGAAACCTTTGAATACAAATGTATATGCTGATGGATGGAATCATTTGCACTCTGACTTCACAACCGTGAATTCAAATTGTTCGCATGCCATCAAAATGACATGCCTGCAATCACCCTTGCTCCAGGGGAAAGATGAATATCTGTTGTACATAATTCGGAATCTGGTTTTGAATGAACCTAATATACTCAATTCCAGAAATAAAGCATCACTTTTTCAACTTGATTATTTTGATGAAAAATACTTTTTTTTAAATTTTTTTTTACCCGAGTCTGTGGATATTGCTATGTACTACTATCTGTCATGTACTTGGCATTGAAAACCGAAAATCATTCATGCGTGACGCTGCACAGCAATACCTCATAAACAGGTTTTCCTGCACATGTGGCCGTCTTAAGGTATTGATAGACACTGTGTTTCTGAATTTATACAGTGCACCTTACCATTGCATAAAAAACATTTTTAAAAGTAAACTTCTATGTTTGACGTTACCGTCAATCCATGTGATGTTTAACCAACATGCAAAGAAATCAAGCTATCATTATGCTCAAGACCGGATCATCATCAAGGACTGTAGCTGTTGCTCTCAGTTGTCACCATACAACTGTTGTTCAACTGCATCAGAGGTTTCAGTAGACTGGGAGTGTGGATGATCGACCAGGGATAGGGACTCCTGCTTGAGTTCAGTGAGTAACTTTCTGCTTTAAGCTCTTCTTTTGCAACTAATGAATGATCTTTTCTGGCATGACAGTGGTTTTTAGCTCCACTGGCCGAAGGCCAGCAGGCTTATGTCATGGCCCGGTGTCCTTAGTGCGTCCGTGCGCCCGTCCGTCAGTCCGTGCGTTAACTTTTATTTCAAACATCGTCTTCTCTGAAACTACCCATCCAATTTTCATGAAACTTCACAGAAATGATCCTGCCATGGTCCTCTTCAGAATTTCTTGAAAGAATATGATTCCTTCAAAAACTCTGGTTGCCATGGCAACAAAACTGAAAAATATTGGTAAAAATCTTCTTGTCTGAAACCATAAGGCATAGGGCTACCAAATTTGGCATGTAGCTTTATGTAGTAGACCTCTATCATGTTTCTTGAAATTATAGCCCTGGGGTCAAAATTGGCTCTGCTCCAGGGGTCACAAGTTTTACATAGGCTTATATAGAGAAAACTTTAAAAATCTTCCTGTACCTAGCCATAAGGCCTAGATCTACCAAATTTTGCATTTAGCTTGATCTAGTGGGGGTCTACCAAAAGTGCCCAAATTACAGTCCTGGGGTCAATTTGGCCTCATGCTGGGGGGGGGGGGGGCAGGTTCACAAGATTTACATGGGCTTATATAGGGGAAACTTGTAAATCTTGGTGTACATAGCCATAAGGCTTAGGGCTACCAACTTTTGCATAATTATAGCATTGTCTAGTGGACAACTACAAAGAGGGTCCAAGTTACAGCCCTAGGATCAAGTTTGGCCCTGCACCAGGGGTCACAAGTTTTACATGGGTTTATGGAGTGAAAACCTCAGAAACCGTTATGTTACTAGCCATAAGGCCAAGAACTCCCAAATTTGGCATGTTATTCTTCTAATACACATATTCTCTATTTAGTCCGACTGTAGCCCTGGGGTCAAAGTTTTATGAGGGCTTATATAGTGAAGACTTCTCTTTATGGTTTATATTTATAAGCCAGTGGAGTGATACAGGGCCATCATGGCCCTCTTGTTCTTTTACATGCTTGCCGGGCTTGCCCACCTATGAGACAGATTTCAGCCAGTCACTGCAAATGCCTTTGTTATGCCTGGGCTTCACGCACCAAGGATCAGTACCTCAACAATATGATGTCAACTTAGGAAAGCACACCGCAACGCCAGGAGACCTTACGTTAGCCAAATTTTGACCTCATGACATCGCCAACAATGCCTTGTATTGACTAGGATTTACTTCAGGTGGACCAGAAACCAGTGGCACAGTTTCATTTTTTACAGACAAGTCCAGGTTCAACCATGGCAGAGGGAATGGAAGGAGGATAGTTTGGAGGTGCTGTGGAGAAAAATTCGCAAATTGTTGCGTTGCTGAAGCTGACAGATGAGGTGGGGGTATCTGTGAGGGTTTTAGCCGTCATCAGTCACAACACCAGGCCTGATCTCCACTTTTTCAACAGTCCTGTGAATGCTTTGGCTCATTGCGATCAAGTGCTGGCACCTATAGTTTTTCTGTACCTTACAAGAACACCATGTGTTGCCACTCTGCAGCATGCAGATGGACACAGCCAGACTTTGAACGATGTTTCTTAATGCTAATAATATCCCTATTTGGGACTGGCCAGTGCTTTTCCAAGATATGGCACCCATTGAACATGTATGGGGTGAGATGGGGCGCTGTACAGCAAACCGATCAAGGCCCCCACTGACTCTGGTACAACTACGACAAGCACTGACAGCAGAGTGGCACAGGATGCCCAAACTCGTCATTTGTACCGTCATTGACTCTATGAGGCGTGGCTGGGTTGCTCGTGTTGCTGCAAATGGAGGTCATACTAGATATTGACTGGCTTTGTTAAGTTTAAAGTAAGGGTACATTGATTTCGACAGGCATCATGCTAGGAAAACTTCGATTATCACCAATTTTTGTACCTCTTTCTTTTTCATAAATGAGGTATGTTATACCAGGTACTAGTTTGGAACGACCAAAGTCTGTATCAAGATTGGTATAAACCAATGTGTCAGTGATGAGTTATTTCTGGAGTTGAGTATATTTATAGAAAAAAGGAAGAAAGAGTTGCATGACATTCCCTGATTTTTGGTGTTTAACACTAGAGTAGAAAAAGTCTCAGTTCAACAGTAACACAGTTACATCCGCCCAATTTAACCGGATGTGTCCTCAATAGTCTTCTTTTCACAACACATTGTGATTCACGAGATAAGAGGCTGTGCAGTATTGGTAAACAAATACAACAATTACCTTGATCACCTTAACTTATATTTAAAGTATTTGTTGTTCAAACTGAGTGATATATGATTGATTATTAGATGCCCATCTGGGTAGCTCAGCGGCTGACTTGTGACCAGATGGTTATGGATTTGATACCCGGTTTTGGCAAACTTCTTTCAGCGATTTTTTGCCTTTCACCTCTGATGCATGTGAGAAAAGTAGTCAGTTGCTTGGAAAGAGGGTTGTGTCAGCACTCACCACTGCTGTAAGCATGCCAAGAAACATATGGGTAGGCACACCGATTGCTGTAATTTGACCTAAGCTGTTAAAATGGAGTAAACGCAATACAACAACCAAAGAACGATTATTTCACAGTGACACATGTGACCAGAGCTCTGATGAATACACATATAAAATGCAGATAATTATATTGTAGCCCTGTTCCCAGAAAAAAAACAACACATTTTTAGGCATACATGATTTAATAAACATCATAGTAAACACAAATTATGTATCATATAGGCTTTAAGAATTGACCTGGCAGGGTGGAGCTATGCTACAGTTCACTGCATTTTAGATTGAAGTAAGATAGGTTATTTGGAAAAACCATCATGAGTAAAAGATTGATAAATTACATGTGTTTACGTAGATTTATGACAAATTATTTCAAACTAGCCTGGCCACTAAAATGACAAATAAACTGGTCCACTGATGACAAAGGTTAGCCAGGTCAATTCTTACAGCCTATACTTTCATAATACAGTTGCCGAGCCCCGGTAGCTCAGTGGTAGCATACAGGACTTGAGAACAGGAGGTCGCTGGTTTGATCTCTGGCTTGGCCAATTCCTTTCCGAGGATTGATGATAGTCATTGAGACAGGATTCATTACTCTCTCACCACTGAGCATTGTTTCGACGATGGCTATGTGGGAAAGCAGCCAGTGGCTTGGAAAGAATATTGTGCGTAGTTCTGGTAAAAGAAACTCCAGGAATGCATGGATAGGTGCATTGGCCACCACGATATAACTGAAATAGTGTTGAAAATGGTGTAAGCATACAAACAATCAATCAGTGATAATACAGTCAAATGTCATTTGTCATTGGAATTTTCTGTTGTTTTACTTTGAAATTTACAAGTTACTTAAAGCAGGGCTTTAGCTAGTCTCTGAAATTCAGGAGTCATTGACCCCTTGACCCTAAAATTTTAGGGGTCATATCTAATTTTTCAAGAGTCAAACCAAAAAAATCATGAGTTAAAATGGAAAATTTAAGTCTGAAATCAACTTTTTGTTGTTGCACATAGTATTAAAATTGCAATAAAGATGAGAGGTGAACAGTTTGAATGAGGTGTAGATATGTTTTATAGGTTGCTTTTATTAACTTGCTGTTTTTAATAAGATTCAAAGTACGATCATTATTGGGTACAATGTTGAGCAATATGTTGGACATCGTCGAGTGAAGATGTTTTACAATATCCATACATAAATGCTTTATTTTAAAAGGATACACTAATATTGAATTTATTGCCCTTTCTATTACTTTTAGTATGGTTAGTGCTAGTTGTCGACCTACGCTTATCATGGGTAACAAGTGAATTATCACCTTGCCGATTATATGTAGTAGTTTGATTGATGTTTAACACCATTCTGATGATTTTCACGCCTTTACAATGATTATCTTTTGGTATTATTGCTGTTTGATATAACTGATGCATCTCTGAAAATTTTTGGGAGTCCAAATGACTCCTTGATTGGAATTTTCTGTGCTTCAGAATATGGTATATTAAGATTTTTGTGTGTCAAGACCCTGGTTTACGGGTCAAACTAAAGCCCTGTTGGGAGGATCTAATAGCTGCAATTTTACTGTCAGGAAGCCAAGATTAGTTTTTTTGATTCTGTTCCAGTTGGTAGATAGTATGGATCAGGATAAGAATATCTAGAAATAGGGCATACATAAGGTGATCAAGGGTTTTAAATGGATTCCCAGAATATTAATCCTAGACTGCTGTAAACTGAAAAGAAATGGTCTGCAAAGGACAGTTTCCAAACTGATACAAGTGAGCTGAAATTCTCTGGGTAAGTTTGAAAACATAATGGGGAAATGGAAAAAATGCAGGTCACTATGTTTTCAGAAGCATTGTTACTAAAGTCATTAAAACATGGGACTGTTGGGTAAAGGGTGAAGTGTGTGATGCCATTCATTTCAAAATGTCTGGAATCATGCAAAGTGATGTGCCATAGTCAGTGAGAATTCAGATCTTTTGTGAAATGCTGGAATATGTGTCAAATCTTTTCTGATGGTGGTAGATAAATATTGCCAAAAGTTTTTAATTCATGGCCAGACAGTTTATGTAGAGATATGGTATACTGCGAGAAGTGACCTGTAAAAGAAGACAAGGAAGGAAAGGCTTTTCTTGCAATTTTTGGGAAGCATTGAGGGAAGAGGAGCCATTGCCCTTTCCCTCAAAGTTTTTAAATCTGTGGTCAAGGGAGGCAACAACACGAAGGTTTAAAAATGATTGTGTATTAAAGTGTATTATCATGAAGTTATTGTCTCTTGACATATTTGCAGGACAATTGCATGAATATGTCAAAAGTTATGGCCATAATTTTTAGCTCACTTGAGCATGAAGTGCTAAGGTGAGGTATTAGGATCAGTCGTTGTCGGGCGTCTGTCTGTCCGTCCATCTGTCCACAATTCCTTTAAGCATCTTCTCCTAAACCGGTGGGCCAATCATGTTGAAACTTGGCAGGCATGTTCTTTGGGTGAAGCTCTACCAAAGTTGTGAAAAGAATTGAATTTGGGTCACCTTGGGTCATAAACTAGGTCACTAGGTCAAATTAAAGAAATACTTGTGGGCACTCTAGAGATCACGTTTTGCACTTAATTGACCTGAAAATTGGTCAGAATATTTGTCTTGATGAAATCTCGGATGAGTTTGAATTTGGGCCACCTGGGGTCATAAACTAGGTCACTAGGTCAAATTAAATAAATACCTTGTGGACACACTCTAGAGGCCACATTTCTAAATCAATTGACCTGAAAATTGGTCAGAATGCTTGTCTTGATGAAAGGTTGGATGGGTTCGAATTTGGGTCACCATGGGTCATAAACAAGGTCACTAGGTCAAATTAAAGAAATACATTGTGGACACTCTGATGGCCACATTTCTTACTTAATTGACCTGAAAATTGGTAATGAATGTTTGTCTTGATAAAATCTCGACTGAGTTTGAATTTGGGTCAACTGGGGTCATAAACCAGGTCACTAGGTCAAATTAAAGAAATACCTTGTGGACACTCTGGAGGCCACATTTCTTGCTCAATTGACCTGAAAATTGGTCAGAATGTTTGTCTTGATGAAATCTCCAATGAGTTCAAATTTGGGTCACCTGGGGTCATAAACCAGGTCACTAGGTCAAATTAAAGAAATACCTTGTGGGCATTCTAGAGGCCACGTCTCCTACTCAGTTGACCTGAAAATTGGTCAGAATGTTTGTCTTGATGAAATCGCGGATGAGTTTGAATTTGGGTCACCTGGAGGTCATAAACTAGGTCACTAGGTAAAATTAAAGAAATACTCATTGGACACTCTAGAGGCCATATTTCTTACTCAGTTGACCTGAAAATTGATCAGAATGTTTGTCTTGATGAAATCTCAAATGAGTTCGAATTTGGGCCACCTGGAGTCGTAAACTAGGTCACTAGGTCAAATTAAAGAAATACCTTATGGGCACTCTAGAGGCCACATTTTGTACTCAGTTGACCTGAAAATTGGTCAGAATATTAATTTGTCTTGATGAAATCTTGGATGAGATAGAATTTTGGTCACCTGGGGTCATAAACTAGGTCACTAGGTAAAATTAAAGAAATACTTAGTGGACACTCTAGAGGCCATATTTCTTACTCAATTGACCTGAAAATTGGTCAGAATGTTTGTCTTAATTAAATCTTAAATGAGTTTGAAATTGGGTCAACTGGGGTCATAAACTAGGTCACTAGGTCAAATTAAATAAATACCTTGTGGACACTCTAGAGGCCACATTTGTTACTCAATTGACCTGAAAATAGGTCAGAATGTTTGTCTTGATGAAATCCTGGACCAGTTCAAATTTGGGTCAGCTAGGGTCATACACTTGGTCACTAGGTCTAATTAAAGAAATACCTTGTGGGCACTCTAGAGGCCACATTTTCTTACTCATTTGACTTGAAAATTGGTCAGAATGTCTTAATTAAATCTCGGATGAGATTGAAATCAGGTCACCTGGGGTCATTAACTTGGTCACTAAGTCAAATTAAAGAAATATATGGAGGGCAATCTAGAGGCCACATTTCGTACTCAATTGACCTGAAAAGTGGTCAGAATGTTTGCCATGATGAAATCTCAGATGAGTTTGAAATTGGGTTACCTTGGGTCGTAAACTAGGTCACTAGGTAAAATCAAAGAAATACCTTGTGGACACTCTAAAGGCCACATTTCTTACTCAATTGACCTGAAAATTGGTCAGAATGTTTGTCTTGATGAAATCTCTGATGAGTTTGAATTTGGGTCACCTAGGTCATAAACTAGGTCACTAGGTCAAATTAAAGAAGTACCTTTTAGACACTCTAGAGGCAACATTCTCTGCTTAATTGACTTGAAAATTGGTCAGAATCTTTGTCTTAATAAAATCTCAGATGAGTTCAAATTTGGGGTACCTTGGGTCATAAACTAGGTCACTAGGTCAGATTAAAGAAATACCTTGTGGAAACTCTAGAGGCCACATTTCTTACTCAATTGACCTGAAAATTGGTCAGAATGTTTGTCTTGATGAAATTTCAGATGTGTTTGAATTTGGGTTACCAAAGGTCATAAATTAGAACTCACTAGATCAACTTACAAAAATTCCTTGTGGGCGCTCTAGAGGCTACAATTATTACTCAATTGACCTGAAAATTGATCAGCATGTTTGTCATGATAAAATCTTGGATGAGTGTAAAATTGAGTCACATAGGGTCATAAACTAGGTCACTGGATCAAATTTAAAGAAATATCTCGTGGGTGTTCTAGTAGCCACAATTCTTGCTCAATTGACCTTAAAATTGGTCAGCATGTTTTTCTTTGTGATATCGTGGATGAGTTCAAAATTGGGTAACATAGGGTCAAAAACAAGGTCACTGGGTCACATTGAAGAAATACCTTGTGGGCACTCTAGAAGCCACAATTCTAGCTAAATTGACATGAAAATTGGTTTACATGTTTTACTTGATGATATCTCTGACTAATCAGAAATTGGGTCTCATAGGGTCATAAACTAGGTCACCAGGTCAAATTCAAGAAATGTATTGTGGGCGTTCTAGAGGCCACAGTTTTTGCTCATCTGACCTGAAAATTTGTCAGCATGTTTGACTTGATGATATCTTGAATGGGTTTGAAATTGGGTCACATAGGGTCATAATCTAGGTCACTAAGTCAAATTACAGAAATACCTTGTGGGCAGTCTAGAGGCAGCAATTCTTGCCCAATTCACCTGAACCTTTGTTAACAAGTTTGTCTTGATATTTTGGATGAGTTAGAAATATGGTTACATAGGGTCATAAAACTAGGTCACTAGGTCAAATTGAAGAAATACATTTTGGACACTCCAGAGGCCACATTTTCAGCTCAGTTGACCTGACCATTGGTCAGAATGTTTGTCTTAATAATATCTCAGATGAGTTTTAAATTGGGTCATTATGACAATAGGGTGAAATTTCGCCTATTGACTCAGGTGAGCGATCCAGGGCCATCATGGCCCTGTTGTTTTTTTCTGTTGCTGATTATAAACCATTGTATGCATTAACTCTTAACATACAGCCCTGTGTTTTAACAACCTCAATGAAAAGGGCTTTTGAAAATCTTGTTGGAAAAGGAAAAACATGCTGGAAACCAGCATTTTCTCCTTCTCCCACAATGTTTTCTACCCTTCTGAAGACAAATCCCATTTGAGACATGTCTAATTTGTGGTCTGCAAATGCTTTTAATTTGGATGAGGCCACATTTTGGCATCTCACAAAATATAAAAGCAGAACCATTTACTGAGACTGACAAGTTTTGGGGATGCTGCATTTTTTTCTGTTGCTGACTTTGAAACACTTTGTCTTAAGTGACAGTAACAGTTACTGTTGATAATAAACTGGAAGTAATCAGTGAATTATTGGCATTATTGATACATTTAACTGTTCTAAGAAATCACTGGATCAATTAGATATAGATGCATATTCCAAGGATTGAATGGAGCTTAAGGAAACTACGCTGCATTCGAAGAAGGTACATGATAAAGGTTTCTTCTTACTAAAGATGACTGATTTTGATGAGCATGTATGTAAAAAGTCTTACCTCTTTGTTATACCCCCCACAATGAAGTGGAGGGGGTATACTGGAATCGCCATGGCTGTCCGTCCGTCCGTCTGTCCGTCTGTAGACACAATTTTGTCCGTAGCTTTTTTCCTACAGTTTTTCAAGTACTGCACTGAAATTTACACATAGTGTTTGGGTACATATGAAATTGTGCATGTGCAATTTTCATGACCTTGCTGCCATTGGTTGCTGAATCATCTCCCCTTAAGCTTGTTGCCCTTTGTAAATTTTAACTATGGATTTTTGTTCAGGGCATAACTTCCAAAGTATAGAAGCTAGGAACTTCAAACTTCACACAAAGTTAGATCACATTAAGGAGAAGTGCATTGTACAAGAACAGTAACTCTATTTCATTTATTTTTTGAGTTATTGCCCTTTGTAAATTTTAACTTTGGATTTTTGTCCAGGGCATAACTACCAAAGTATAGAAGCTTTATGACTTCAAACTTCACACACAGATCACTATAAGGCAAAGTGCGGTGTACAAGAACCATAACTCTATTCCATTTATTTTTCGAGTTATTGCCCTTTGTAAGTTTTAACTTTGGATTTTTGTCCGGGGCATAACTTCTGAATCATTTAAGCTAATGACATCAAACTTCATATACAGATAGACCACATTAATGAGAAGCGCAGTTTACAAGTACCATAACTCTTTTCCCACTTTTTTTTTCAACTGTTATTTTTTTACGAAACCATTCTGCATTCTGTGACAAAGAGCTGTTTTGTGACAAGGAGCTGGTGGGGGGTATAATCACTTTTAGTGATAGCTCTAGTTTCCACAGGAATTAAAATTGGCTGGGTAAAAAGATCTTGTTATTGCAATTGTGAGGTATTGCCAGAATATTTCCAAAAATAGTGGGTTGTGTAGATATGGATGAGACTGCATGCACTATGCAATCCTATCTTGATCTACATTATTTGCCAAGCACCTAAAGTTTAAAGACAGGCAAAGATATGGCATATAATGAGAGTTGTCCATTGTAATTTCACAAATGTTCTCATGATAATTTGTTGTGCTTTTCCATCAGTGTCGAAGCACCATTTACTTTGAATATTCAGCACCACTCATTATAATTCAGAGCTTGCAAGGTAAAAAAATTCAAGGACTTGTATATTTAAAACATTGATAGAGAGGAAACTTGTTGGTAACAAGCAAATTTGTCTCTTTTTGCAAAATGCCTTTGTAAGTGTTTGAACAGGGGTAAGAAGATATATTGGTATTGTCATGTAATTTCAGCTCTTTAAATGTCAATTCTATAGATGGAGCAGTGAAGTGCTTCAGAAATATTGATTCAGTCAGTCATGTTTCAAGCCCATTCTAAGATGGCTTTATTGAGTATTGATCTGGTATTGCTTATTTTAAACTGAGTCAGACTGTTGCATACATATTTTTGCTGCCTTATTTCATGATGATACATTTGAGTCATTATCTGTGTAAAGGGGGGGTTAAATGCATCTGCAAAAAGTATCTACTCATGTCACAGAGTTGCTTCTAGGATAAGGGATTGCGGGAATCCCGCGAAAATTAATGTCAGGGCGCAAAAATGTCATGCCTCTGTGCCCTATGTGCCGCAAACTTAAGGAGGGTCACGCAATTTTCGCTGTTTGTTGCGCCCAGTGTGATAAATTTTAATAGTGGAGTGCAGCCTCAAATCGTTTCCGTGAGACCTGTGTCGACGGCAGCAACTGGTTAGAAAATTGATTCAGCTTGGTAGCAGAACATTCATTAATTTCATTACAGGTTTGAAATTCCCAAATATTTACTTGCAATATGCGATTAAAAACTAGAAAAGGTGAATTGTGGAAGGTCAGTTATGCAGATGAAAGAAATTGTACATGCGAATATACAAATAAAGTAATCTTTTTTGTCGTAAACAGCGGTAATATAACACTGAAAATTACTTCGACGGCTATTTATAAATTTTCTGGGAATTTCTGAGAACTGTAAAATGGTTCTCTGCCATTCTTACTCAATTAAATATAAAAAGTCTGAAAAAAAAAAAAAAAATAAATAAACGAGAATCATGTAATCACCTAGCAACGGCGGATGAATCAAACATTGATCATTGTGCCAGAAAAGATTAGCTACTCTCTTTTTATATAACATTTGTGTCCGCATAAAATAAAAGGATGCCAAAGAAGTATTGTTGCCTATAAATGATTATTCAAAGATCTAAACTCCGAAATAAAACAGTATGAATCAAGTGTGAAGGATGCACGCACCGCTGTTATCACTGCTGATCAAGCTGGCCTGTCATTAATAAAAAAAGTTACAGTGATGTAAATCCGCTTATCTAGAGTAAAACGACAGTTTTCAAGTTACCTGCTACCACTTTTGGCAAATTCATGTAAAATTATGGGAAAATATCCATCCCAAAATTACCTGACATGAAATAAAAGACTGCAAGAGAAAACACGAAAACTCATGACATAACAAAATGTCAGTTTTACATTGTCTGATCGGAGGTTCTTTAGACTGTCTTTTCAGGTTTAATAATGACTTTAAGCAGTAAATTTACACAAATATATGTATAAAACAATACTTGGGTGCTAAAAATCTCCCTCTTATTACGAGGAAAAATTTTGGGGGATTTTATGAAATGAAAATATTGAACAACCTACAAATAAGATGGGGGCGGTAGGGTGGGGATTAGGCCACCTTGTCTTACAATGCTAGCACTGGAACACATGTTGAAGAGGTATAGGACATTCACAGATATAAAGTTGTTTTGTATTTCCTTTAATTGATTTCTCTCATTGGTTTTAAAACTTCAACAAAAATTAACAAAATAAGTAATGTCAAAAACAAAACATGTGTCTGAAAGGGTTCTAAAATAATGTCAGTCCTATAGTTACTTTGTTGGTGGAAAACAAACAAGCCACTGATGAAAAGATAAATTTGAGGGCCCCTTTTTGGAGAGCTAGGGCCCCTTTTTAGGAAGTGAGGGCCGCCGCAGGACCCCACTTCAGAAAATCCTAGAAGCAACACTGATGTCACCCTCAGTCTGTGCAGGCAGACATGAATCAAAACTTTTTGCTATTGGTAAATTTTCTACATTCAAGGGCCATTCTACTAAATGATTTAGATGGTTGATAGACAAACTGGATTTTATGGATCCATAATTACGCAGTGACTTGCCTGGTATGATGCATCACAGAAGATGAATAAAGCCCCTTTTGCTTGGCTCATTTTCTTTTTAACAAATTCATTGGAATTGTAAATAATGTGTGGAAAAATATCAACTATACTTGTAGAAATAATATTCTTGGGGCAGTTCTGTTCTAATTCTTGCAATTATTGTGTCCTTAGATGATACAGAAATGTAGAGGTCATGACATCATTCACAATTTCTGCTCTACTTAAAATGAAAGTTTGATAAGTAAAGAACAATGTACATAACTGCATGATTATTAGCCAATCCTGATTTGTTTTTTGAAGATCGTCGTTCAAGATCAGACCTCAGAGAATATGAAGTCTGATCGGAGATCTACACTGTGTAATTTCCAGTGAGATATCCTGATCAAAACAACCATGTAATGGCAACCTTCAAGTCTTTCAAACTGATAGAAAATGTTCATTTCTACAAGTATAAAGAATGTCTGAATTTTCCTGAACAATGCTTAAGTCTTTAACCCTTTACCAAATGACAATTATTTAGACTGGTCCAAATTGAAAGCAGTTGCAGACGACAAATTAAAGGTGGCTCAAATGACAAAATTTGTCCTTGATAAAGTAGAAAACATTGTGGGAAAAGGAGAAAATGCTGGTTATCAGCATTTTCTCCTTTTCCCACAATGTTTTTTTGAAAAGGCTTCTCCCTCAGGGTTGTTAAAAGTCGGGATTGTGTGGTAAAGGGTTACCAAGCAATCTTTTGTTTTAACGACAAGGATAACCAGAATTTTCTTCTTTTCCCACAACATTTTCAAGCCTTTCACATACAAATCCCATCATTTGAATAAATTGAGCCAATTTTGATATGTAGCCTGCAGATTTTTTGGCTTTGGATTTAGACAAGTCCATAATTCTGTTAAGAGTTAACAGGTGATTTCATGAGCAGTTAATGTGTCAGTACACTTGCCGCGAAACGTCGAGAGTTAGCGCATCACACGTGAATTTATAATTTTTTCCGCACATATTTTCCGTGAAGATTGTGGGGAAATAATGTGAACTACGCACAAGATATATAGTTAGTTACGTGAATTTTTGTGCACGAATGCTGATGCCTCTGGCATATTTTTGCATGTTTGCAGGCATAGAGTTTTATATGTCGTGCAACGTTTCGTAGGCTTCACGCGTGAATTTTAATGCTTCACATTTGTGCACATGCAGAACTGTAAGTATGATGTACTTCGCACAACAGCCAGTTTGAATGTTTACGTTGAGCTTACAGTCATGTACATGTACGTGTAAGCCTACACAAGTACAGTAATATGCTAATTTCCTACTGCAAAAGACTATTATCTTATATTGCAATATTTGGTAACAAGGATTCTTCTTTAAAAAAAAAAAAAAAAAAACTCAGTTATCGTGTGAAAGGGGATCGACCTGAAATACGCATTGGATATTTTTAGACAAAATGGAAATTGCTGGACGAAATCGGTCAGAAATTGATAGTCAAGTGAATAAGGACAAAGACAAATTATGAAATGATATTATTCAGTAATTTTGGACTAATTCTTACTTAATTTAGTAATATTTTTTCATATCTTGGCGTCATTTTTGACAACGTAAAGTCCAAGGAAAAAATGATTAGATTGGAACCCAGGCTACGTGGAGCTGTGTAGCAGTTCACTGCATTTAAGATTGAGGTAAGATAGGTTATATGGAAATCATTGTGAGTAGCCGTAAAGGACGGATATAGTACTTTTATGATGCATGTATTTACGTAGATTTGCGAAGAATAATTCGAACTGGCTCCGGGCCACTAAAGTGAAAAATAAAGACAGAGAGATGATAGTATGGGAGGTAGGGTCAGAGCGAGCCCTTAGGACTGGCTTTGAGTAATACCGATTTTGGACTTGAATTGCGTTGATCATGGTAACATTATTTTATCTTGTTAAGGCTTTCTTTGCAGGAAATAGTAATAATTATTATGATAATAATTACAGTTATCTGACTAATTTAGTGAGAGGGGTGTTATTATAATTATTCCCCGCAAACAATATATATCTCAAAAGAACCTATTTTGTGTCCTTGATTGTCAGCTTGTGTTTCAAGTAGAAAACTTTTTAATTATAATTAACAAAACAGAATTGTTTTCTAGACATACATGTACCCTGTAATTCGCCAAGGTATTTGGACACCCTAAAAGTTCGGACACATTCGAAATTTTTAAAAATAATTTATTTCGAGTCCTTAATCTGGACAGTCTAAAAAATAAGTTTTCCCAAATATTCGGACAGTCTGTAACATTATTTTTCCAAAATATCAGACAATTAAATTAAACATTATTTGTTTAGAAAATGTTTCCAATAATAATTGGCTGGATATTTGCACATATCTGCATTGCTGATATTCATTGTTATGAACATGAATCCCCTAAGAGCCGAGTAACTCGGAGGATGTTTTAAGTCATCAAGTTAGACCTGGGATTGTTACGATCGTTAGACAAAAAAAAAACACGAAGGTTATTTTTGTGTAAAAACAAACAAACAACGTAGATTCAGATCTAAGATCACACAAAAGATTTTGCCTAGTGTGATCTTGATCGACACAGGCTGCCAAAGCAACTAGTTTTGAAAGGTGCTTGAAGGGTTAAATGGTTTTAGGCTTTTTGGTGTTGTGCAAGGACTTTCTCCTTTTTTAGCTCCACTGGCTGAAGGCCAGCGGGCTTATGTCATGGCCCGGTGTGCGTCGTGCGTCCGTCAGTCCGTGCGTGCGTCCGTCCGTGCGTTAACTTTTATTTCAAACATCTTCTTCTCTGAAACTACCCATCCAATTTTCATGAAACTTCACAGAAATGATCCTGCCATGGTCCTCTTCAGAATTTCATGAAAGAATTTGATTCCTTCAAAAACTCTGGTTGCCATGGCAACAAAACTGAAAAATATTGGAAATCTTTAAAAATCTTCTTGTCTGAAACCATAAGGCATAGGGCTACCAAATTTGGCATGTAGCTTTATGTAGTAGACCTCTATCATGTTTCTTGAAATTATAGCTCTGGTGTCAAAATTGGCTCTGCCCCAGGGGTCACAAGTTTTGCATAGGCTTATATAGAGAAAACTTTAAAAATCTTCCCGTACCTAGCCATAAGGCCTAGAGCTACCAAATTTTGCATTTAGCTTGATCTAGTTGGGGTCTACCAAAAGTGCCCAAAGTATAGTCTTGGGGTCAATTTGGCTTCATGCTTTGTGGGGGGGGGGGTCATAAGATTTACATGGGCTTACATAGGGAAAACTTTTAAATCTTGGTGTACATAGCCATAAGGCTTAGGCTACCAAATTTTGCATAATTATAGCATTATCTAGTGGACAATTACAAAGAGGGCCCAAGTTACAACCCTAGGATCAAGTTTGGCCCTGCACCAGGGGTCACAAGTTTTACATGGGTTTATGGAGTGAAAAGTTCAGAAACCATCTTGTTACTAGCCATAAGGCCAAAAACTCCCAAATTTGGCATGTTATTCTTCTAATACACATATTCCCCATTTAGTCCGACTGTAGCCCTGGGGGTCAAAGTTTTATAAGGGCTTATATAGTGAAGACTTTTCTTCATGGTTTATATTTATAAGCCAGTGGAGTGATACAGGGCCATCATGGCCCTCTTGTTTCGCAATGTTCTCAAAAGAAACTAGCAGAAGCGTGAAAAGTCGTTCCCTTTACTTTGTTGTCCTTCTATGAACAATATCAAAGAATTAATAAATACTTAACCTTGCTGTTTCTTTTCTTTATTTTTTGGTTTTATATATGTGTGTGTGTGTGTGTGTTAAAAAAACTAGATCTAATGCATTAATTATCGTATGCATTCCTTTTTATTTCTGCTGCAACTAAAGAAAAACAGGTGGACTTTTTTTCCTGCTGACTACACAAATTGTGACATGACTGCCCAGGTGTTCCGGAAACTACCATTACTAAATGCAAAAAGGCACTATCACCTAATGTAAAGTGGGCATGATAGAGGCTTTTTGGGTGCTCATTTTGTGTTGATTGGAGGTCAGCCTGTAACCAGGTAGATCTCTATAGCGGAGTGTGTACAAAAAACTGGTGCATTACAACCCTCTCGCTCTGGATGATTTGCACCTTACGTCATACCCCTAATCCAAATTTTACTGCAAACATTTGTGTATCCGCAACAGGTGTGAAATCTTGCTGACAGATGGCTTGTTATGCATTTTTGGTCCATCTAATTTACTCTGCTGATTGCTAGATGGGTGAGTTCAAAATATTGGTGGATGGTGTGGATAGATATCAGGTTATTATACAGAATATGAAGTCTGATCTTGGATCGATACCATCCACTTCTGAACTATGACTTTAGAAAGCTACTGCTTTTAGATCTAAAAAATTCATTTACACGCCAATTTTAGATCATGACAATTTCCATTTCGTCAAGCGATTACTGTTTCGTCCATTTCGTCGAAAAATTTGCAATGCGTATTCCAGGCATACCCAGTTACGATAGATGTTTCACTTTAAACTTTTACCACACAATCACTGGAACCGAGGCTAGTACATGTATGTATCCTTCCTTTGAAAAAGATCTTTTTACTCGCATCACTCACGAACTTTGCCTGTATACAGTACATTTGTACTGTGATTTTGCGCGAACTTGCAAACATTTTATTGTCGGCACGTTGACATTTAACTGTTTGTGCACATGAAGGATACTCTTCGCGTGTGATGGGGAAGCTTTCATGAAACGTGCAAAGGTTTTGCGTGGACATTTTAACCTTTCCATACATTTTTGCGCATCATGTGCAAGCGCGAATTCTCTTAGCTTCGTGGCAAGTGTACTGTATGTAATGAAGTGAAGTGGAAGTATTGTTACGTTTTGTTGTGTGGCTGAAAACTTCTATTACTGGTGAATTTACACATGAATTTGGCTTGAGATTCTTTAAAAATTAGTAGAATTCGCCAACTTTCATGGTGACATTGTGGCAATACAACTGTTTGCAGCATATCAGTATAGGATCTGATTCATTGAACCCTTTACACCCAAACCAGCCAATGTTTTGTCCCTTTTCCCGCAGTGTTTCCAGAAGCCTTCTTCGTCAGGGTTGATTAAAGTCACCCAGAATCCTTTGACCTGTCCCTGTAATGCACATCCTTGAATAATTAAAACTAAAGAAATTAAGATGGCCACCTTCATGAAACTTCATGTAGGGATAGGAAAAAATATACAGATGCTGCATGTTAGTTCAATTTTAAACTAAGGTCAAGGTCATTGTTACTAGTATTAACAAGGCAAATGGAATCTGCAATAATTTCAGCTGTATGTGATGGAGGGATATGAAATTTACTATGATGGATTATTACATGGAGATGGGTCCAACAATTCACTGAAGCACCCTTAATTTTTCAGCTTACCTGAGCATGAAGTGCTCAAGGTGAGCTTTTGTGATCGTGCTGTGTGCGGCATCCATCGTACGTCGTCTGTCATCCAGGCATCAAAATTACCTTTTGTGCTCTCTAGAGGCTCTTTTTTCAGTCATATACTCATGAAACTTGGTAAGAATGTTTGTTTTGATAATATCTTGGGCAAGCTCGAACTTGGGTCATGTCGGGTCAAAAAGTAGGTCACTGGGCCAAATCTTAGAAAAACCTTGTGTGCACTCTAGAGGCCACATTTTCAGCCTGAAACACAGTCATGAAAGTTGGGTAGAATGTTTGTCTTGATAATATTTTGGACAAGTTTGAAATTGGGCCATGTCAGGTCAAAAGGAAGGTCACTGGGCTAAATCTTAGAAAATTCTTTTGTGCACTTTAGAGGCCACATTTTCAGCCTGAAACTCATGAAAGTTGGGTAGAATGTTTGTCTTGATAATATCCGGGACAGGTTCAAAATTGGGTAATGTGGGGTCAAAAAGTAGGTCACTGGGCTAAATCTTAGAAAAACCTTGTATGCACTCTAGAAGCCAATTTTTAGTTGGATACTCATGAACCTAGGTCAGATTGTCTGTCTTGATGATATCTCAGACAAGTTTGAAATTGGGTCCTAGGTCAGATTGTCTTTCTTGATGATATCTCAGACAAGTTTGAAATTGGGTCATGTTGGCTGAAAAAGTAGGTCACTGGGCCAAATCTTAGGAAAACCTTGGGTGCTCTATAGGGGCCACATTTTCAACCTTATACTGATAAAGATTGGTCAGAATGTTTATCATGTTGATATCTCAGGCAGATTTGAAAGTGGGTCATGTTGAGGCAAAAAGTAGGTCACATGGTCAAATCTTAGATAAACCTTGTGTGCACTCTAGAGGCCACATTTTCAGCCTGATTCTCATGAAACTTGGTCAGAAAGTTTGCTTTGATGATATCTTTGACAAGATTTAAAGTGGGTCACATCTGGTGAAAAATTAGGTCACTGGATCAAATCTTAGAAAAACTTTGTGTGCACCGTATAGGCCACATTTTCAGTCTGATACTCATGAAACTTGGTCAGAATGTTTGTTTTAATGATATCTTGGACAAGTTAGGAATTTAGTCACAATGGTTCAAAAAGTAGGTCACTTACACTCATGTGTTTTACATCATTAAAACCAGGACCTCTTCAGCTTTATCAACTGTAGATGTCTTTACTCAGGTGAGCGCTTTAGGGCCAGTGGCCCTCTTGCTTTTAGATTTACATGTATTTGGAATGTTGAAGTTGTGGCTATTGACACAACTTATGTTTATATTGAGTAAGGGTGGTTAGATTAGTTTCAAAGTCTAATGACATAATTGCAACATCTCATTGATGCCTGCCGTGAAGAACGTGCACTTGAATCGAATCTACAGAACTTGTTAATATCCACCAAAATACCTGCTGAAGATAGTAAATTTTGTTGACATGGCAAAATATATTTACCTCTTTTCTCACTATACAAGGATTGCTCAAATATGAATGCATCTAAGCACCTAAAATTCGATTCTTCATAGGTTCACTGAAATTTTTATTTTGTTTCCTCAAAGTATACATGGATCCCTGGAAATCGATATTTTACCAATCAGGTCATCACATTTATTTGGCCCGATGTGCAGCCTTGCTGTCTGCTATTTCAGCTCACAAACAAGAGACTGTTAATGTTGGAGAAGCGCGATATTATATGTGTTTACAATGCCTGAATTTTAGGAAAAAGTTTAAAAGATGTGCTTTGCGATCATGTACGGCTTACATGAGATATACACAGAGATTACAAGTTTGCATTCTGATTATGATTGACAATTGGAGATGAGCAAAGAGTTTTGATCAAAGCTACATTACGCAATAGATTAATTAATGTTAGTTTTTTTTTTTTCCCTCTGAAATTCTCTGAAAAAAACATAAACTATTTTACAGTGGAAAACAAAGGTAAAATATATGAAATATATGAAATACTAATAGAAAGAATGTTCACTAAAATAGCTAACCTTGTTTAATAACCTCTGCAAATCCAAAAAGGGGCAATTGTCATCAGTGTTTCAATTTGATGTTAACATTAACCCTTGGTGCGTGAAACGTGCTGAATGTACAGTTTTGGAAGTTCAGCTCAAAAGGCAACTTATGTTAATTAAATCAGCTTTTTTTTTAGCCATATTTAGGTGGATTAGCACATCTGCCATTTCAAAGGGTATGTGGGTAAACTGTTAACTGATAGGATGTGTGTTTGATTGCTGCTGTGATCCACTCGACCAACAGTAACTGTTGTCTTCAGTATATCACAAGATAAAACAAACTACCGCCAATGATATTAACAAGTTTGTTAATTGACAGCACTCTTTACACATTTTAAAATCATCAGGCAACCATTTTCCCTCAACTTGAAATTTAAACATTTCTTAGACTTCCACCTCTCTTATGAATGAGACAATCTATAAATATTTCAAAATGCTTGTAATTTAGTGTAATTTATTATCGAATACAATGTTGAGACAACCTAACAAGCCTTACAAAAATATTAATCATCTTTAATTCTATTATTTTTAAACAAAACTGAGGTTTATGAGGTGTTTCATTCTTTCTCGTAGAAGTTCAAAACTTTGCTGGCACAGGTATTATATGGTCTTAGCCCCTGATATTCACACTTTTTGTACAAATCCTTGTGTAAGTAAGTTCAAGTATCCATATATTTCTTGCAGAGAATCTGTCATTGGCAGAAACATATGAAAAGGAATATTTTTTCAGAATTAAATTGATAGAAACAGTCATGACAGCACGATTTAAGTAGCCTTTCTGCTATACTGTATATGTATTTACTGCAGTTGTTTGTGAGCCCTTCGCGACGGTAACCAAGGAAGTCTGTTTATCTCATTGTCACAGATCCATGTATTCACCTCCAACAGACATACAAAGTTTCAGTCTCCAGATCCTTAGTCTTTTTAGCTCACCTTAGCACAACGTGCTAAAGGTGAGCTATTGTGATCGCCCTATGTCTGGCGTCCGGCGTCCGTCAACAATTTCTTTAAACATCTTCAACTCCTAAACCATTGGGCCAATCTTGATGAAACTTGGCAGGGATGTTCCTTGGGTGAAGCTCTACCAAAATTGTTTAAAGAATTGAATTCCACCCACAACTCTGGTTGCCATGGCAACAAAAAGGAAAAAAAAAGCAAAATCTTTGAAAATCTTCTTCCTTGAAACTAGAAGGCACAGAGCTTTGATATTTGGTATGTAGCATCTCCTAGTGGACCTCTACCAAGTTTGTTCATATGATGCCCCTGGGGTCAAAATTGGCCCCGCCCCGGGGGTCACAAGTTTGAGCATAGTAACAAAGAAGGAAAACTTTAAAAATCTTCTTCTCTGAAATTTGAAGGCATAGAGCTTTGATATTTGGCATGTAGCATCTCCTAGTGGACCTCTACCAAGTTTGTTCATATGATGCCCCTGGGGTCAAAACTGGCCCTGCCCCGGGGGTCACAATTTCCAACATAGGAACAAAGAAGGAAAACTTTAAAAATCTTCTTCTCTAAAACTAGAAGGCATAGAGCTTTGATATTTGGCATGAAGCATCTCCTAGTGGACGTCTACCAAGTTTGTTCATATGATGCCCTTGGGGTCAAAACTAGCCCTGCCCCGGGGTCACAAGTTCGAACATAGGAACGAAGAGGGGAAACTTTAAAAATCATCTTCTCTGAAACTGGAAGGTGTAGAGCTTTGATATTTGGCATGTAGCATTGCCTAGTGGACCTCTACCAAGTTTGTTCATATGATGCCCCTGGGGTCAAAACTGGCCCCGCCCCGGGGGTCACAAGTTTGAGCATAGTAACAAAGAAGGAAAACTTTAAAAATCTTCTTCTCTGAAACTTAAAGGCGTAGAGCTTTGATATTTGGCATGTAGCATCTCCTAGTGGACCTCTACCAAGTTTGTTTATATAATGCCCTTGGGGTCAAAACTGGCTCTGCCCTGGGGGTCACAAGTTCAAACATAGGAACAAAGAGGGAAAACTTTAAAAATCAGCTTCTCTGAAACTGGAAGGCGTAGAGCTTTCATATTTGGTATGTAGCATCTCCTAGTGGACCTCTACCAAGTTTGTTCCAAGGATGCTGCTTGGGTCAAAACTGGCCCAGCCCCGGGTGTCACAAGTTCGAACATGGGAACAAAGAAGGAAAACTTTAAAATTCTTCTTTAAAACTGGAAGGTGTAGAGCTTTGATATTTGGTATGTAGTGATTCTCTTCTAAGTTTGTTTGCCCATATAAGCACAACAAGTTCATTGAGTTCAAAATTGGGTCATCTTGGGTCATAAACTAGGTCACTAGGTCAAATTAAAGAAATACCTTGTTGGCACTCTCAAGGCCACATTATTTGCTCAATTGCCTTGAAAATTAGTTTGAAAGTTTGTCTTTATAAAGTCTCACATAAGATTAATTTGGGTCAACTTGGGTCATAAACTAGTTTACTGGGTCAATTTAAAGAAATACCTTGTTTGCACTCTGGAGGCCACATTTATTGCTCAAATGACCTGAAATTTGGCCAGAATGTTTGTCTTGATGAAATAACCAGATGGGTTTGGATTTGGGTCACCTGGAACCATAAACTAGGTCACTGTCAAATTAAAGAAATTCCTTGTGGGCACTCTAGAGGCCACAATATTTGCTTAATTGTCTTGAAAATTGGTCAGAATGTTTGTCTTTATAAAATCTCACATGAGTCTGAATTTGGGTCAACTGAGGTCATAAACTAGGTCACTTGGTCAAATTAAAGAAATACCTAGTGGGCACTCTAGAGGCCACATTTATTATTCAGTTGATTTGAAAATTGGTCAAAATGTTTCTTTTGATATAGTCCAAGACCAGTTCAAATTTGGGTCACCTGGGGTCATAATCTAGGTCACTAGGTCAAATTAAAAACACACCTTTAGGGCACTCGAGGCCACATTTTTTGCTCACTTGACTTGAAAATTGGTCAGAATGTTTGTCTTCATGAAATATGAGTTTGAAATTGGGTCACCTGCGGTCAAAAACTAGGTCACATGGTCAAATTAAAGAAATACCTTCAAGGCACTCTACTAAGGTGAGCGACCCAGGGCCATCATGGCCCTCTTGTTTAGGTATACTATGAAGACACTGAAATACTGCAGAACCGAGATGTTTGCACTGAACAAATTTTTGATCTGAAAGGAATTTTTTTTAGCTTTGGAAATAAAAAGAAGTCACAGGGAGCAAGGTCAGGTGAATACGGAGGGCGGGGGAGCACAGGGACTGTTACCTGCTTCAGAAAGTCTTGCACCTCATACAAAAGACATTGACTGAAACACATGATTTACACATGTTGAAACAGAGTTGACAGAAAACTTTTAGACATAAAGTTTTGTTGACCCCCCCCCCCCCCCCCCAAAAAAAAATGATATGAAAAGTGTATTTTTAGCTCTACTGGCTGTTAGCCATCGGAGCTTATGTCATGGCGTGGTTTCCGTCGTCCATCCGTCTGTTCGTTCCTTAGTCTTTTTCTTGTATACGCGATAACGTCCGCATTTGTGGTCGGAATTTCGTGAAACTTGCAGAGTTTGTTTATCTCATCAATAGCTTGAACCCTATACATTTTGAAAAAAAATATGACAATCAGTGTAGGAAAAGCAGCCATTTAAAGTTCAAAATTTCAATTTCTTGTTTACGCGATAAAGTCTGCAGTTGTGGTCAGATTTTCGTGAAACTTGCAGAGTTTGTTTATCTAATCAATAGCTTGAAGCCTATTGATTTTGAAAAAAATCTGACTAACACTGTAGGAAAAGCAGCTACTTAAAGTTCAAAATTTCAATTTCTTGTTTACGCGATAAAGTCTGCATTTGTGGTCAGATTTTTGTGAAACTTGCCGAGTTTGTTTATCTTATCAATAGCTTGAACCCTATTTATTTTGAAAAAAATCTGGCAAACAGTGTAGGAAAAGCAGCTTTTTAAAGTTCAAAATTTCAATTTTTAGCTCCACTGGCCGAAGGCCAGCGGGCTTATGTCATGGCCCGGGGTCCGTCGTGCATGCGTGCGTCCGTCCGTGCGTTAACTTTTATTTCAAACATCTTCTTCTCTGAAACTACCCATCCAATTTTCATGAAACTTCACAGAAATGATCCTGCCATGGTCCTCTTCAGAATTTCTTGAAAGAATTTGATTCTTTCAAAAACTCTGGTTGCCATGGCAACAAAACTGAAAAATATTGGAAATCTTTAAAAATCTTCTTGTCTGAAACCATAAGGCATAGGGCTACCAAATTTGGCATGTAGCTTTATGTAGTAGACATCTATCAAGTTTCTTCAAATTGTAGCCTTGGGGTCAAAATTGGCTCTGCCCCAGGGGTCACAAGTTTTATATAGGCTTATATAGAGAAAACTTTAAAAATCTTCCTGTACCTACCCATAAGGCATAGGGCTACCAAATTTTGCATGCAGCTATATCTAGTGGGCCTCTACCAAGTGGGCCAAAATTTTAGCCCTGGGGTCAAAATTGGCCCCGCTGCAGGGGTCACAAGTTTTACATGGGCTTACATAGTGACAACTTAAAAAATCTTCCTGTTTTTTTTTTTTTTTTTTTTGAAATTAGCCTTGCATCAGGGGTCTTATGTTTTACAGAGGCTTCATATGGACAAAACTTGAAAATCACCTTATTTATAACCGTACAGCATAGACTTGTATTATTTTGGCATGTGGCTTTATCTTGTGGACCCCTACCAGGGTTTCAAGTAATTATAGCTCTGGGATCAAAATGGCTTTGCCCTGCGGGTGTGAACTTTCACATGGGCTTTTACAGAGAAAACTTTGTAAGTCTTCATTTTGAAACCATTTGGCTCAGAATTGAAATGTTTAGTATTTATGGTTTATATTTATAAGCCAGTGGAGCGATACAG
The DNA here is from genome assembly GCA_945859785.2 of Tridacna gigas. NCBI lineage: Eukaryota > Metazoa > Mollusca > Bivalvia > Cardiida > Cardiidae > Tridacna > Tridacna gigas. The sequence continues at coordinate 17,905,160 of OX244036.2, forward strand.
GGCCATCATGGCCCTCTTGTTTGTTTACGCGATAAAGTCTGAATTTGTGGTTGGATTTTCTTGAAACTTGCAGAGTTTATTTTATCAATAGCTTGAATCCTATTGATTTTAAAAAAAAATCTGACAATCAGTGAAGAAGAAGCAGCCATTTAAAATTCAAAATTTAAATTTCTTGTTTACACAGTAAAGTCTGCTGTTGTGGTCTGATTTTCGTAAAACTTGCACAGTCTGTTTATCTCATCAATAACTTGAACCCTCTTGATTTTGAAAAAAATCTGACAATCATTGTAGGAAAATCAGCCATTTAAAGTTTAAAATTTCAATTTCTTGTTTATGCTATAAAGTCTGCAGTTGTGGTCAGATTTTTGTGAAACTTGTACAGTTTCCTTATTAGCTCACCTGAGCACGAAGTGCCAAGGTGAGGTATTGTGATGGGTCGTTGTCCGGCGTCCATCTGTCTGTCTGTCCACAATTCCTTTAAACATCTTCTTCTAAACCGCTGGGCCAAACTTGATGAAACTTGGCAGGGATGTTCCTTTGGTGAAGCTCTACCAAAGTTGTTCAAGAGATTGAATTCCACCCAAAACTCTGGTTGCCTTGGCAACAGAAAGGCAAAAAATAGGAAAATCTTTGAAAATCGTCTTCTCTGATTCTATAAGGCGTAGAGCTTTGGTATTTGGTATGTAGCATCTCCTAGTGGACCTCTACCAAGTTTGTTCATATGATGTCCCTAGGGTCAAAATTGGCCCCGCCCCGGGGGTCACAAGTTCGAACATAGGAACAAAGAAGGAAAACTTTAAAATTCTTCCACTCTGAAACTGGAAGGCAGGGAGCTTTGATATTTGGCATCTAGCATCTCCTAGTGGACCTCTACCAAGTTTGTTCATATGATGCCCCTGGGGTCAAAACTGGCCCTGCCCCAGGGGTCACAAGTTTTGAACGTAGGAACAAAGAAGGAAAACTTTAAAAAGCTTCTTCTCTGATTCTAGAAGGCGTAGAGCTTTGATATTTGGTATGTAGCATCTCCTAGTGGACCTCTACAAAGTTTGTTCATATGATGCCCCTGGGGTCAAAACTGGCCCTGCCCCGGGGGTCAAAAGTTCGAACATAGGAACAAAGAAGGAAAACTTTAAAATTCTTCTTCTCTTAAACTGGAAGGCATGGAGCTTTGATATTTGGCATCTAGCATCTCCTAGTGGACCTCTACCAAGTTTGTTCATATGATGCCCCTGGGGTCAAAACTGGCCCCGCCCCAGTGGTCACAAGTTTTGAACATAGGAACAAAGAAGGAAAACTTCAAAAATCTTCTTCTCTGATTCTAGAAGGCGTAGAGCTTTGATATTTGGTATGTAGCATCTCCTAGTGGACCTCTACCAAGTTTGTTCATATGATGCCCCTAGGGTCAAAACTAGCCCCGCCCCGGGGGTCACAAGTTCGATCATAGGAACAAAGAAGGAAAACTTTAAAAATCTTCTTCTCTGAAACTTGAAGGCGTAGAGCTTTGATATTTGGCATGTAGCATCTCCTAGTGGACCTCTACCAAGTTTGTTTATATAATGCCCTTGGGGTCAAAACTGGCCCTGCCCCGGGGGTCACAAGTTTTGAACTTAGGAACAAAGAAGGAAAACTTTAAAATTCTTCTTCTCTGAAACTGGAAGGCATAGAGCTTTGATATTTGGTATGTAGCATGTCCTAGCAGACCTCTACCTACTTTGTTCATACGATGCCTTTGGGGTCAAAACTTAGCCCCGCCCCGGGGGTCACAAGTTCGATCATGGGAACAAAGAAGGAAAACTTTAAAATTGTTCTTCTCTGAAACTGGTACGCATGGAGCTTTGATATTTGGCATCTAGCATCTCCTAGTGGACCTCTACCAAGTTTGTTCCTATGATCCCCCTCGGGTCAAAACTGGCCCCGCCCCGGGGGTCACAAGTGTTGAACACAGGAACAAAGAAGGAAAACTTTAAATTCTTCTTCTCTGAAACTGGAAGGCATAGAGCTTTGATATTTGGTATGTAGCATGTTTAGCAGACCTCAACCTACTTTGTTCATACGATGCCCCTGGAGTCAAAACTGGCCCTGCCAGGGGGATCACAAGTTTCGAAAAAGGAACAAAGAAGGAAAACTTTAAAATTCTTCTTCTCTGAAACTGGAAGGCGTGGAGCTTTGATATTTGGCATCTAGCATCTCCTAGTGGACCTCTACCAAGTTTGTTCATATGATCCCCCTCAGGTCAAAACTGGCCCCGCCCCGGGGGTCACAAGTGTTGAACACAGGAACAAAGAAGGAAAACTTTAAAATTCTTCTGTTCTAAACCTTGAAGGCATAGAGCTTTGTTATTTGGTATGTAGTGAACCTTTTCTAAGTTTGTTAGCCCACCTGAGCACAACATGTTCAGTCAGTTCGAAATTGGGTCACCTGGGGTCATAAACTAGGTCACTAGGTCAAATTAAAGAAATACCTTGTGGGCACTCTAGAGGCCACATTCATTGCTCAAATGACCTGAAATTTGGTCAGAATGTTTGTCTTGATAAAATCTTAGATGAGTTTGGATTTGGGTCACCTGGGATCTTAAACTAGGTCACTAGTTCAAATTAAAGTAATACCTTGTGGGCACTCTAGAGGCCACATTTTTGGCTCAATTGACTTGAAAATTGGTCAGAATGTTTGTCTTGATAAAATCTCACATGAGTCCAAATTTGGGTCATGTTGGGTCTTAAATTAGGTCACCAGGTCAAATTAAAGAAATACCTTGTGTGCACTCTAGAGGCCACATTTATTGTTCAATTGATTTGAAAATTGGTCAAAATGTTTGCCTTGATGAAATCTAGGATGACTTTAAAATTGGGTTACCTGGGCTCATAATCTAGGTCACTAGGTCTAATTAAAGAAATACCTTTAGGGTACTCTAGAGGTCACATTTCTTGCTCAGTTGACTTGAAAGTTGGTCAGAATGTTTGTCTTGATGAAATACTGGGTGAGTTTGAAATTGGGTCAGCTGGGGTCATAAACTAGGTTACTGGGTCAAATTTAAGAAACACTTTGTGGGCACTCTAGAGGCCACATTTATTGCTTAATTAACTTGAAAACTGTTCAGAATGTTTGTCTTGATAAATTTTTTGATGAGTTCTAAATTGGGTCACGTGGGGTGATAGATTAGGTCACTAGGTCAACTTACAGAAATTCCTTGTGGACACTCTAGAGGCCACATTTTAAGCTCAATTGACGTGACAATTGGTCAGAAATTGAATTATGCACGTTGAGTGAATTTCGCCTATTGATTCAGGTGAGCGTCCAGGGCCATCATGGCTCTCTTGTTTCATTAATAGCTTGAACCCTGTTGATTTTGAAAAAAAACCTGACAATCAGTGTAGGAAAAGCAGCCATTTAAAATTCAGAATTTAAATTTCTTGTTTACACAATTAAGTCTGCAATTGTGGTCAGATTTTCGTGAAACTTGCACAGATTGTTTATCTCATCAATAGCTTGAACCCTATTGATTTTGAAAAATATCTGACAATCAGTGTAGGAAAAGCAGCCATTTAAAGTTTCACATTTAAATTCCTTGTTTACGAGATAAGGTCTGTTGTTGTGGTCGGAAGTTTGTGAAACTTGCACAGATTGTTAATCTTATCGAAAGCTTGAACCCTATTGATTTTGAAAAAAATCTGACCATCAGTGTAGGAAAAGTAGCCATTTAAAGTTCAGCATTTCCTTTTCTTGTTTATGTGTTTTAGTCTACGTTTGTGGTCAGATTTTCGTGAAACTTGCACGGTTTGTTTATCTCATCAATAGCTTGAACCCTATTGATTTTGAAAAACATCTGACAATCAGTATGGGAAAAGTAGCCATTTAAAGTTCAAAATTTTCATTTCTTGTTTACCCAATAAATTCAGCATTTGTAATTGGATTTTCATGAAACTTGCACAGTTGCTTTGTATCATCAAAAGCTTGAACACTATTGATTTTGACAAAAATTTGATAATCTGTATTGGAAAAGGAGCCATTTAAATTATTAAAAAATTTACATTTCTTGTTTACACTACGACTCGGCATTTGTGGTCGAATTTTCATTTAACTTACACAGTTGCTTTATATTATCAACAATTTCATCTCTGTCGATTTTGAAAAACATTCTACAATCAATATGGGAAAAGGAGCCATTTAAAGTTGAAAATTTACATTTCTTTTTTACGCAATTAAGTCCGCATTTTAGATCCAAGTCTTTTGAAACTTGCAAAGATTATTTGTGTCATCAAGGGATTGAACTCTAATAAAAATGAAGAAAATCTAGCAATCAGTTAAGGAAAAGTAGCCATTTGAAGACCAGGGATTGTTTACTCAACACAGTCCACATTATTATTCCATTTCTTTGAAATTTGCAGGGATTGTTTAATACAATGAGTACGGAAACCCTATCAAATTTGGCTGGATTTAAAAGGGTTGGTTTTGAGAAATTGTATTTCAAATTTTTTTTTTTTTCACTATTTGTTCAATTCAACATGCCAGCTTGTGCTTTCTTAGTAGGTTCAAGCCCAGTTGCAACAATACCCCCATTTTATTTTGGGGGGGGGGGAGGGATGTTTGTCTTTCATCTTTTTGCATCATAAATTCATAATGTATGCTAGAAAAAAGGCAAACTCACTGCCACTAGAGCGATTTCAGGCCCTCAAGGGCCTCTAGTTTTATAAATTGATCTATATGTGTTGCATTCTAATTCTAAAGTAACATTTTCTTGACCAAAAGCCATGCTGAAGGTATTCATACTATCTGACTGGATGAAACAATACCATTGTGACTGCTAAACAGGATTTTGCGAAGAAAGTAAATTTTATTTGCTTATTGAAATTTGTTTTTTTGTATATCTGTTGGAGGTGGATACTTCGAGGGAACAAAATAAAAATTTCAGTGAAACCTTTGACGAATCAAATTTTAGTTTCATAGATGCATTCATATTTGAACGGTCCTCGGAATAGCTTTTGTACCAAATTGATGTGTCTGATGATTCTGATCTATATACTCATGTATGCTAGAATTTTTTTTTCACTTTTCAGTAATTGGTATGTAGCATTAAAACAGAATGTACCTAATTAGAAAGCTGGCAGCCATTTTGAATGTGTAGTTAATCAGCATTACCAGGTGTCAAATTTTTAAATTTTCCAAATTATACAAATCTGCACCTTACAAACCAAATATCAACATCTATAAAACTAAAGTAATGATCAGTATAGAAAAACAATATTAATCTTCTCATTAGTAATTAATATGTTAATTATACGCCAAACTACGAAGTGGGGGGGTATACTGGTTTCACCATGTCAGTCTGTCCATGGGTCTGTCCATCCATCAGTCCATCTGTAAATCCATCTGTCTTCTTTTCATTTCTGTGCCCTAACTCAAACCGTTTGACCTAGGACTGTGAATCTGTAGACAAATGGTGCTCATGACCTTAGGAGGTGCCCTAATGTTTTTGGGTCACATGGATGAAAGGTCAAGGTCACAGGGGAACTTTGTTTGAAAATTGTATCCATGCTGTAACTCATAGATGTTTGACTTAGGACCCTGAAACTTTATACAAGTCTTGCTCCTGATCCAAGGAGATGACCTATTGTTTTTGGGTCAAATGGGTCATAGGCCAAGGTCACAGGTGAACTTGGTTTGAAAATCTTTTCAATGCTCTAACTCAATGGCTGTTTGACCTAGGACCCTGAAACTTTGTACAAATGTTGCTCATGATGCAAGGAGGTGTCCTACTGTTTTTAGGTCACATGGGCCAAAGGCCAAGGTCACAGGTGATCGTTGTAAAATAATTTCCACTCTCTTATTTTGCTGCTCTTCAGTGACCAGGAGCTGGTGGTGCGGAGGGGGTATTTGTCCACTTTGTGATAGCTCTAATCATGTTTTCTGTTTAAAAAAACTCTTATATACTTTTGTGAACGTCTATGTCGGTAATATAAATTCAATAACATAGAAAAATTAGGGGTATTTTGGTTGCATTTCGGTATTTCGATGATTTGTTGGATAACAGTCATGTAGATTATACACATACAGTACAGTCCACGCGTTTTTTTCACATTTCGCGCTCCGCGGTAGACTTAGCGCGGACCAAATGCGGCGATTTTAGAACACAGGTGAACGCGGACTAACGCGGACGACCGTTAATCGCGGCGATCCCTGGCGGACCACGACGGACTGGTTACGCAATCAAAACGACCGCGATGTCTCCGCCGCGATCAGACAGGTAGTTTTTTTTTTTTTTTTTCAGTTTAATAGATGACTCTTGAGTGAAACGAAATTACGCTCCATTTTACTTTTGAATTAAAAAAAAAAAGAGATGATAATTATGTAGTCATCATTGCCAAATGAATTATTATTATACGGGCCTTTATTTAATTTGTCATAAAAATCACAACACTTAAACCTTTTACCACACATTCCGAGTTTTAAGTGCCGTGAAGAACAATCGTTTTGAAAACAATGTAGGAAGCGGAGAAAATGTTAATAACCAGCATTTTCTCCTTTTATCACACTGTTTATCCACCCCACCACACACAAATTCCACAATTTGAGCCACATAATTCATTGCCTGCAAATTTGGTGTTTTTTTTAGCTCTACTGGCTGAAAGCCAGCAGAGCTTATGTCATGGCGGGGTTTCCGTCGTCCGTCCGTCCGTCCGTCCTTCCGTCCGTCCGTCTGTCTGTCCGTCCGTTAGTCTTTTTCTTGTTTACGCGATAAAGTCTGCATTTGTTGCCGGATTTTCATGAAACTTGCACAGTTTGTTTATCTCATCAATAGCTTCAACCCTATTGAATTTGAAAAAAATCCAACAAACAGTATGGGAAAAGTAGCCATTTCAAGTTGAAAATTTCCAGTTCTTGTTTACGCGATAAAGTCTGCAAATAACTTCAGATTTTCGTGAAACTTGCACAGTTTGTTTATTTCATCAGTAGCTTCAACCCTATCGACTTTGAAAAAAATCCAACAAATAGTATGGGAAAAGTAGCCATTTAAAGTTGAAAATTTAAATTTTCTGTTCTTGTTTACGCAATAAAGTCTGTATTTCTGGTCAGATTTTCATGAAAATCACACAGTTTGTTTATCTCATCAGTAGCTTCAACCCTATTGATTTTGAAAAAAAAAATCGAAGAAACAATGTGGGAAAAGTAGCCATTTCATGTTGAAAATTTCCAATTCTTGTTTACATGATAAAGTCTGCATTTGTAATCAGATTTTTGTGAAATTCACCCAGTTGTTTTGTCTCATCAACAGCTTGAATCCTATTGATTTTGAAAAAAAATCCAAGAAACAATGTGGGAAAAGTAGCCATTTTTTTTTGTTGAAAATTTGTCTTTTTGCATCATGAATTCATAATGTATGCTAGCATAAAAGCAAGATTTAATTCCCTGCCAGTAGAGCATATTCAGGCCCTTCAGGGCCTTCGAGTTTTCTTGTGGAAGAGAGTTTATTGCTAGGTAAACATGGCGATATATTTATACATTTGTTTTCTAATCAGAGAGCAGTTCGCAAGCATAATTTTACACCATTGTTATAATAATCATTTTAATTGAAATATTCCAAGTAAAGTATCTCTTGACATGTGAAATTGTTGAACTCACGTCTGATCACCACAGTGCTGCACAAAACACACTGTGAATGTGCTTTCCTGACTTAGACAAACACTCTTCGATGATTACGAGTGATGTTCATTTTTAGCTCCACTGGCCAAAGGCCAGCGAGCTATTGTCATGGCGTTGTGTCCGTCGTGCGTCCGTTCATCTGTTCGTCCGTGTGTGCGTCCGTAAACTTTTTCTTTAAAAAACTTCTCCTCAGAAACTATTGACTGGATTTTTACCAAATTTCACAGGAATGTTCCTTTGGTGGTCCTCTTTCAAATTCCTTCAAATAATTGTGTTCCATGAAGAATTCTGGTTGCCATGGCAACCAAAGTAAAAAACCTTTAAAAATCTTCTCCTCCCAAACCGCTATTTGGATAGCATTATTATTTTGCAGGAATGTTCCTTAGATACAGGTTTACAGAATTCCTTTAAAAAAAAATGATCTGTCAAAAAACATGGCTTTTATGGGAGACTCATTTTCCTTTTATGGTATAAAGTAAAATCTTTGAAAAATTTCTTCTCTAAAACTATTCATTGGATTTCATTGTTGTTTTGCAGGTAAGTTCCTATGGTGGTTGTCTGCCAAATTGTTTCTATGGTGGTTGTATACCAAATTCCTTTTAAAAAAATGATACACCTAAAAACACATTTTTTTATAGACAAGGCTTATATTTCAAAAAAATGTTCTTCTCCAAAACTATTTATTGTGTTAGTTTTATCGACTAACAAAGAAAAAGGAAGAAAATTGGATTGACTTGACCTAGTCAGGGCTGTCCTATTTAAGCCCACACATTTTCCTTGGTATTAAGATCACAATTTACTCCAATGATATGCTATTAGTTAGTACTAGTAATAAAATATCACTGGACATAAATAAGATAAAAGCTTGAGCACCTTTCACAACTTGAGCTTTTCAATTTTGCCTTATTACTAAGCCTGAGTAACCATGCCAAGATAAAAAAGAAAAAGTATTTTAATAACAAAACCCCCATGTTGTAGGTACTTTATAGTCCTTTTGATATAGAACAAGAGAACCTCTGCACTTTTATTAGTTCTGGTAAAGGTTTGTTGACCTACTAATGAGTAAATGCAGAGTGGACAGAAGGGGTGTAAATCCTGGTGACCTGGTACAAAGTGGGACAGGGCTTTACACATGTGATAAGGCATTAATGTTATCCAGTCAAACTGATCCCGCAACTTCAGTACACCAGAATTAATCTGTGCCCTGGAGCAGGATATTTGATTTATGTAAATGCATTTGTAGACCATTTTGTGTTGTTTGCCACAGAAGACATTCTAACTGTGACTGTGAAAAGTTGATTATTAGGGATTAGGTGTTCATTGTATGCCAGCATATTTCATTCTATCTGGTGTATTGATGTAAGTTGATCTATATTGCTATAACATTCATTCATTTGCCCTCCTAGCTGTTCTTTTAGATTACCCCTTTACCACACAATCACAACTTTAACGACCCTGAGAAAGACATATTTTCTATATTTTGATGTTTCCCCACCCAAAATGGTTTGTGAAAGGACCTGTTGCAGACAACATATCTTCAAATTAGTAAGACATATATAAAAAAGGATAGAAATTATTGTGGGAAACTAAGAAAATGCTGGTTACCATTTTTTTCTTCTTTTCTCAAGTTTTTTCCATACCTTTTTTCTTCAGTGAGCTAAAATGCAGGATTGAATGGTAATTGTTAAAAACTTCTTTTCGCCATTATAGAAATATCAGGCCTGTGGAGCGATACAGGCGCTCAAGCGCCTCTAGTTGTTTATTTCTTTACCAGACGACAAAATTTACGACTTGTCAAAATTTAAAAAAAAAAAAGGCATTTGCAAACGACATTTTGAATCATACTCAAACATACAATTTGTTTTTCAAAGCTAGAAAAATTGTGGGAAGAAAATGGAAATGCTGGTTCCCAGCTTTTTGATCTACGGTCTACACCCTGCAAGCGCTCTGGTGAGACATTCTGGACGAAAGCAACCTTGAAAATGCTGTTACTCGGGTCCATTTTTTCTTCTTCCTGTGAAAGTGCATGTTAGGCATTTTGGCGATCTTTGGAATAACTTACTTATTCAAATTCAAATAACGTCTTCTTTCATTTTTCACATACACGTTGATGAGTCACAAACGACATAATTCAATAGGCAATTAATAACTTCAACTTAAATTTTAGGACCGCAAATATATGTACTTGTACTAGTCTTAACAAATATGTTAATCAAAATCCATTTTTATTCAGAAATACTGAAAGGTGTTTTTAAGTCAGGAAGTATTACCTTTGTTTTTGTTTCATGGAATCAAGTATGAAATTGCTCTGTGAACCATAAATTCGGCACTACTGCCCTGAAATTTCAGATCATTATAAATTGAAGTGCAATAAAATTTTGTAATTCAGAGTGTAGCTGAAAGCAAGGATCGTATATTACATGTAATATACGATCCCTGCCGAAAGTAATCATATATATAACGTTAGGTAATATAATCCCTATACATCTAGGCGAAAAAACCTAAAATTTACATGATTTAAAGGTGCGAAAATGTTGCTGTCGGAATGGAATGATTAGGTCTTGGTTCCCGATATTTCTCTAAAAGTGTTTAGAAAATATACAGATTTTCATAAATATAAATCCACCGTGATCCGTCGTGATTCCGCCGCGATCCACCGTGATTGTCTCCTGCTGAGAAGCTTATCAGTCCGCGGTAAAAGTCCACCGCGTCTCGCGGACTTTTACCTTTGCAGTAGAATTTGCCGCGGACAGATTGGTGTGCCGCGTCTCGCGGACTTGAGCAAAAAAACACGTGGACTGTACTGTACCTTCATTTTACAGCTTAGTTATGGTCAAAGTTACTACTAATAAAGACTTATATGTATGTTGTAATAACCTTTCTAGTGCTTGTATTTGTTTGGAGCAGCACAAGGAAATTTGATATTGCACAAGAACGAAGGTCTTGCTAAATGTCAAAATTTTGTTACGCATCGAGAAGCAAATACAGGCACCAGAAAAGTTACTTTAACATAATAGTCTTCTGATTATATACTTACAAATTTTAATGTCGAAACTTTGCAATTATGGACATTTTATTAAAAAAGAGTAAACAAAACAGAAAACATAATGGTTTAGTGGGCAGTAGCTTTGTTTCATAAGTGCCATATGGATATTTATTGTATACCTGAAATTTTTCTGGCTCAAATACATGTGCCCCACGTGGACAAAATAACACAGATCAGAAAAAAATCTGTATCGACACACTGTGAAATATGGTTTCAAATATGGTATTGATGATGTGGAAAACAATTATGTATTGATTTGTGATTTAATTGGTGAAAGTTTATGCCATGATATTCATCAAAGTGACTTTTCTGGCTATTACACTATTGTTTGTTTTATTTCGTTTACCAATTTAGGAATAAAATGTCAAGAACTGCAAAATTTTGTCATTGAAAGTTGTAGGTATATGATAAAAGGAATATAATGTTGCAGTAACTTTTCTGATGCTTGTATTTATTTCTTGAAGCATAAGAAAATGTTGGCATCTCGCTCGGTCTTTGATCTCACATGATATCAAATTTTCGCTGCTCAAATGATATACAAGCTCCAGGAAAGTTACTACAACATAACATTCCATATAATATTGTACTGTAACATTTTGACCAATCAAATTACAGATCCACTTGTACATATTCTGCAAGCGAGATAAGTGATCATATCATATTTGGAACTGTATGTGACACTGTATAGATACAGATCTTTTTTTCCTGTCATGTGATTTTTTTTTTAATCTGCGTTTGACACTTATATCTGAACTGGAAAATTTATAGGTATAAAATGAAGAAAAATATCTGATCCAAGGGGACTTTTCTTGCACCATCCAGAAAATACAGCTGATGTTACCCTTTAGAGCAGAACACACAAGTTTAGTTCTTTATATTGACAATGTCACTTCAAGTCGAATGTACAGAAACCTTTTTATTACATTTCTGTATCATCTGAGACTCAAAATACAATTTATGATGTATGTGCTGTTTTTGAAAATGAAACAGTTTTACCCGACCTTTAAGTGCATGCATCTGAAGACGTGCTTCTACAAGTGTTTAAAATGTCTTTTTTCTTCTCCATTCTAAACAGTGAACCGGATCTGCGCTATTTCTCTTACTATTTTCCTTCTCAACCTGGTGTTGGAACAGTATCGTAAGTCTGGTTGTTACCAAGCCTTTTGCTTTTGCCTGCAAACAGCGTACATCCTTATTTAATTCCTGTACATTCATATTATCCCACCAAGCTTTGACCTTGTATAGTTTTATTTTCAGTCTGTTCATGAATGAAATTGTATCAGCAGCCTACACTTTGCCAACTCTTAATGCTTGGAGAAAAGGTTCAAATGATAATATTTTATGAATATTTTCCATGACAAAATCTTATGGTGACCCTTACCTTATGTTTAAAAATTTGATATGTCTTAAGACCTCCTTTCGAAATGTGATGAACAGAAAATGCTTTAGATATGTTTGAGTGATTTTTACATTGGTCATAATGTTTCCTTCTTATCAAGTTGAACAGGAACCAAAATTTACTAAAGGAAAGTCTATAGTCAGACAGTATTATTCAAATACTCAAAACTAGTCATTTATGAAGGAAAATGTAATTGGAAATTAAACAATAACAAATACATTGTGGCAAATTGTGGAATACTCATACACAAGCAATTCCTTGATCACCTCAGAAAAGATGTATGCAATGTAAGGTTCTTTTGCAGATGTGTCTCAAGGAATTGAACTCCAATTTTAGCTTGGTCTAAAGCCTCAATTACACGATTGCAGATAAGGATACTGTTTCTGATGATTTATTAGGTAAACCACAGACAATCCAGCATAGCTACTGTTACAAGGGATTCTATTATAGTTTGTAAAAATGTTTATGCAGTTTCCCTGTGGTCCATATAATTATGATTATATTATAAATGCACATCAAAAACATAGAAACAAAGGCAGACCATTGTTTCAGATGACATTACTGTTTTGTTAGTACAGTAGAATTTCTTTAGTTCATGTGTCGCTGTTTTGCAGCTATGTGTTGGTTTTGTATGCTATTTCTGGTCACGATATTTATCCTTCTTTATCGTTGTTAAATTCCTCCAATTACTTCACATTTGTAGTTTGTTGCATATTTCATGCCTCAAAAGCAGTTTTCAAACACAAACTCCTACCTTTGGTCGGTATTTAATTAACACGCTTGCAAATTAAATTTAAGGCGTGAAAACCTGTGACCAACCTTGATTTTCATGCCTGTTGATTGATGATGCCGATTTGTACCAATCAGTTGTTAACTGTGAATGTAATTAACTGCTTAATTTGGTCTCTAATGTCAAATAAACAATCAAAACCACAACAATTCTAAAATGCCGTAAAGCAGCCAAGAAGGGACAGCATGGGATAAACTAAGGTCCTGTGTGGCTCAGTGGTAAAATGTAGGACTCATGACCTGGAGGCCCTTGGTTTGAGCCTCTGGGTTTTTCTTTGGAGTGTCCTTGGGCAAGTTCGAAATTGGGTCATGTTGGATGAAAATGTAGGTCACTGGGCCAGATCTTAAATAACCTTGTGTGCACTGTAGAGGCCACATTTTCAGCCAGATTCAAAATTAAAAAATAGGTCGAGTGGATCAAGAAGTTTATTGCCTACACGCATGCGTTTTACATCACAACCACGATCTTTTCAGCCTTATCAATCCTAGATGATCTTATTTAGGTGAGTGCATTAGGGCCAATGGCCCTCTTGTTCCTTTTCCCACAATGAATTCTGTCCTTTCAAAAACAAATCCAAGTATTTGAGTGACATTTGATTTGTAGTCTTGCATATGCTTTCAATTTTGACAACTCTAAAATTTTGTCATCTGATGAAGGGTTAAGATGTCTGTAGAAGCAATTTTAATGCATTTTGAGACTTCTGTTGCTTGTGAAACTCTCATCTCAATTGAACTTCAGTCAACGCTTTCACCGCTTTAAAAAAAGGAAAAGCAAAGAAGGAAAAATGAAAGAATTAAAGCGGTATGGCCAATATCACATTTGGCCAAGAAAGTGTTTCAGCCATAACCAGACCACCATAACAGCCTTTAACTGTCCTGTATATTACGAGATATTTATTCTGGCAAAACAGCCATGATTACAATGCAATATTTGGATTATTTGGATTTTTCAAACAGCCTGAAATTATCTTACTCATTTATTTAGCACTGTAAGGTCAATCCCTGAAGTGTCTTTCACTACTATATGAGGTATGTCCATAAAGTTCTAGGACAGAGTAATTTTCCTCAAAATGGCATCTAATGATTGTTTAAAACTTTGCATGCCTTAAGCTGTTTTATTCTGAAATAGAATATATTAAACAAATTACATAAAAATATTAATTATACATAGAACAATATATTTGAAACATTCATAGACCCCATACCTAGGTCAACGACGACCAAGACGTAAATTGATTTCGTGAGATTTGTTACTATCACCAACAATAGGAAGCCTAGATTTTCTCAAAATATTAACCTATATACAGTATGCATTTGTGATGCCTCTAACCATTCATTCGTCGTAAGTGAACTGTAAAAATCTTTATCCAGCTTCGGAACTACCCTGTTCGCTTATGATATCAAGTCAGTGGTAGATGTTGAACACCACAAAGCTCGCCTTTACTCTAGGGAAGACTCCAAAGGCCACCTTGGCAAGGTCAGGGGAGTAAGGGCTGTGAGGCAACTATTGGAACCCCAGAAGATCCATCTCAGCCACGTAGGGGGCTTATGGCATGGTGTCTGTCATGCGTCCATCTGTCTGTGCATCCATCTGTCTGTGCATCCATCCCTGCATCCGTCCCTGCGTGTGTTTGTTTTTTCTTCAGACATCCTCTTTTCTGAAACTACCCATCCAGATTTTATGAAACTGCACAGAAATGATCATGGCCAAGGCCCTCTTCAGAATTCCTTAAAAGAATTTGATTCCAATGAAAGCTCTTGTTGCCATGGCAAGAAAACTGAAAAATATTGAAAATGTTTAAAAATCTTGTCAGAAACCATGAGGCATAGGGCTACCAAATTTTGTATGTAGGTTTATCCAAACCAAATTCATTGAAATTATAGCCCTGGGGTCAAAATTGGCCCCACGGCGGGTGTCACAAGTTTTACATGGGCTTATATAGGGACAACTTTAAAAATCTTCTTGTCCAAAACAGTAAGGTCCAGGGCTACCAAATGTTGCATGTAGCTTCATCTAATAGATCTCTACTAAATTTCTTCAAATTATAGCCCTTGGGCCAAAATTTAGCCCCACCCTGGGTGTCACAAGTTTTAAATGGGCTTATATAGGGAAAACTTAAAAAATCTTCCCATTCTAAACCACAAGGGGGTCACAAGTTTTACATGAGCTTATAGTTGGAAAACTTTAAAAATCTTCTGGTTCTAAACCATGGCCTAGGGCTACCAAATTTGGTATGTAGCTTCACCTCTACTAAGATTCTATAAATTATAGCCCTTGGGTCAAAATTGGCCCTGTCACAGGGGGGTCACAAGTTTTACAAAGGCTTTTATAGTGAAAACTTTAAAATCTTCTTGTTCTTATCTGTAAGGCTTAGGGCTACCAAATTTGGCAAATAGCTTCATGTACTAGATCTCTTGTGAATTTGTTCAAAATTCAGTTAATGTTCAAATCGAAAGAAACCCTCTTGTGTTTAACCCTTCACCAGACGACAAAATTTTAGCCTTGTCCAATTTGAAAGCGTTTACAGGAGACAATTTCAGTGTGGCTCAAATGGTGCAATTTTTCTTTGATATGGTAGAAAACATTGCCAGAAAATGAAAAAATGCTGGTTACCAGCATTTTCTCCTTTTCCCAAAATGTTTTCAAAAGGTTTCTTTCCTAGGGGGCATCAAAAGGTGGCATTGTGCGGTAAAGGGTTAAAGAAGGAAATTTTGAAAATCCTGTTCATAACCATACAGCCTAGACCTATATAATTTGGTATGTGGCTGTATCCTGTTGATCTCTACCAGGATTCAATTAAGTATAGCTCGAAATTATAGCATAAAATTGTAATTATGGGTAAAAAATGGACCTGCCCTGAGGTCACAATTTTCCCATGCGTTTTTATAGAGAAACTTTAACTCTTTCCCAAACAAGCCCTGGTTTTCACGTGTCTGCAGTACAATTCCTTTGAAAACACTGTTGGAAAAGGAGAAATTGCTCGTAACGAGCAATTTCTCCTTTTCCCACCGTGTTTTCTACCCTTTTTGAGACCTTTCTGCCATTTTCATCAAATTTAGAATTGTTGTCTGCAAACTCTTTCAATTTGGACCAGTCTAAAATTTGTCGTTTGGGAAAGGGTTAACAGTCTTCTTGTTTAAAACCTTGCGGCCTAGAATTGTAATGTTAGGTGTGTATAGTTTGTACATATTAGGTAGTGGAGCGATACAGGGCCATCATGGCCTTCTTGTGTATTGAATCTACACAAGTTGTCCATAAACTTTACAGACATAACTTGTAGTTGCCTTTGCAGCTAGTGTTCATCAAGATCAGACTGCACAGAATGTGCAGTCTGATCTGTGATCTACAGCTGGCTTTACTGAGACATTCTCGAGAAAGCAAGCTTAGCATTGCAAATACATACCTTGATCTTATTTCTTGATGAACCCTTTTAACCACTCAATCCTGACTTTTAAAGACCCTGAGAAAGAAGCCTTTTGAAGACATTGTGGGAAAAGGAGAAAATGCCGGTAACATTTTCTCCTTTTCCCACAATGTTTTCTACTCTTCCCATAACAAATTTTAATTTTTCAGTCACATTTATTTTGTTGTCTGCAAATTCTTCCAAGTTGGACAAGTCTAAAATTTTGTCATTTGGTAAAGAGTTAAAATGTCGTTAAGCTTTATTTGGGGCTCAAAGGGTAAAAATTCGAGGGAGTGTGCCTTTATTCTAAGAGAGAGTCACCAAATATGGTAATAAAAGGGATCTATTGTGTTTTATTTCCTATGGTCGTAGAATTACATACTGGCTAAGGCCATCTGTAGCTGCTACTCATTGATTTGTATCTATTTAGACAAGTCAGAGAAAATCTTGCCTGTGATAAATGGTTAAGTCTGGACTATTTGTACAAGTAATATGCAAATTGATCTCAGTCTGTCTCCTACTGAGTTTCTCCTCTGAACTTCATATTTTTTAAGGCTTTTAGATGTGAAGTTTTCCTGATCAGTGAGAATAATGAAAGAAAATTGTATTGTTTTTTCCTAGCATGAAGTGAATTCTGTAGTGTGTGTCTTGACACTTTTGAGTGGATTGATTTTTTGGATTATGGACATTTGTCTATTGTTTTATGAACGTTCAATAAGTTTCTTCAACTCATATGTGATTACCAGTAATTTGGAATCATTGTGGATCTTTAATTAGTCGAACGCCCAGAAATCTTTTTTTTTTCTGATTACCAGTAAATTTGATCACCAGTAAATTTGATTAGCAGAACATTTTCTTCTTTTGTCAAGCTGCTACACCATGTACAAGTGGGGATATTTTTATTCGGGTAAAATTCTGGGAAAAAGATCAAAACTTTTTGACAAAAGATAGCAAGTCAAAGAAATAGTCAAGAAAACATTCCTGTACATGAATTTGCTAGCTACTATACAGATGACTTAAAATAATCATTTTCTGGTGGGCATTAGTCTGACAATTTTGGAAGTATTCTGACCAAAAACCGCCAAACTCAAAACTTTGGACTGTTTGAAAAATATTTTGCCTGTATTTGGCTAGCATCTTACAGTTTTGATTGTGTTCCTTTATTTGGCTTCAAAGGTGATGTAAAGCTTTTGGAAAGTGTATGCTTTTTGTTTGAAAGAATTATTTGAGCTAAGTGAAAAGTAATTTAGGGAGAAAACTTGTGTTTGGAAAGCTTGAATGTGCTTTGCTTCTACAGATCAAACTTTAACTTGGTTTAATGGATGTAATTTTAGTGATTTTATATGTCACTTGGTTGACTGGTAGTGTAAAGTGTGGTATTGTGATGTATACCTGCTGTTCCTGTGTTACTTGTACTGAGCAATCAAATGTGAAACAAGCACAGGGAATCACTTCAGTCTCAGTACAAGGTAAAGTAGCATTAAGCCCAGATAACACAGAGTCTCCTCACAAAGATACTGAAAAGCTTGAAGAAAATGAACCAACCCATCATGATGTGCTTGATGTATGAATACTGCTACTGAAAATGAATTACATAAACACAAGACCTAATGTTCCGATTGCTTGATAAACACCAATCAACTCATTACCTCCTTCACTCTTTACAACACAATCCTGAGTTTTAACGACCCTGAGAGAGGAGGCTTTGGAAACCATTGTGGGAAAAGGAGAAAATGCTAGTAACCAGCATTTTCTTCTTTTTCCTACATGTTTTCTATCCTATCAAGCCTGCTTAGGTAGCTTAGTGGTTAGCATATCTGACAGGTGACCTGGTGGTTGAGAGTTCAAAACGTGTTTGAGGCAAACTTTCTTCCCAGGAATTTTTTGCCTCTCACTTCTTATGCATGTGAGAAAAGTAGCCAGTGGTTTGGAAAGAAAGTTGTGTCAGTATTGGTTGAAGAATGCCAGGAAACACATGAGTAGGTGCACTGACTGTGATGTGACCTAAGCTGTTAAAACAGTGATAAACTCCAATACAAAGAAATATCCTATCAAAGATAGAAAGCATCACTTGAGCTACAAATAATTTGTCATCTTCAAAATTTAATGCTTTCAATTTGATGAAGTCAATAGTTTGTTTGTTTGGTAAAGAGATAAGCCTTTACCAGACCATAAAAGCTTGGACTTGTCCAGGATGAAAGTATTTGCAGGCTAGAAATGCAATGTAGCTAAATGGTTAGATCTGTCATTGTAAGGATAAGAAACATTGTTGGAAAAGAGAAAATGCTGGTTACCAGGAGAAAATACTGGTTACCAGTCATTTCTTCTTTTCCAATGATGTTTTCAAAATCCTTCTTCCTTAGGGACATTGAAATATGGGATTGTTTGGTAAAGAGTTGACCGTTGACCAGATGCCAAAGTTAGACTTTGGAAAGTATTAATCCTTTGGACAACAAAATGTGGCTGAGATCATGGATGGAACTGTCTTTAGAAAGGGTAGAAACATGGTGTTAACAAGCATTTTCTTTTTTTTTCACACAGTGTTTTCAAAACTGTCACCTCATGGTAGTTCAGTATAGTATAATTGTTTAGTATAGGACTAAAAATAAAAAAAAATTGCAGCTCATGAACTTGATTTGAGTTGTGTTTTCATTATGCTGCTGCCAATAGTATTTCAGTTACTCTTCGCAATGAATGATAGCAGATGTCTTTCCAGGGTAATATAGGAATAAGGTGGGGGGATTGCAATGCCTTGCTTGAGTTGTCACCAATTTGACAACACTGCATGTGAGGAAGGAACAAGGATTTCCTGATAACAAAGCTGACATGAACTCTTAAAGTGATGAATTAGTGAAATAATCTTTTCAATTAGCAAAAACAGTAGAAATATATCTGTTTTAAGGTTGTTTTAGCTAGTATTTTAAATTCAAGCAGAAGATAGTGTAGACATCAGATCAGACTGCATCTTCTTTGGAGAGTCTGATCTGATCTTCACTGTCCATTAATGCAACTCTGCGGGGTACAGCATTTTACAGGATAACTACCAGGCCACAAAGGACCCTAGACAATGTTGAAAACATCTCTGTAATAATAGGTATCCATACATAAATGTACAGGGTTTTCCCATAGTAGCAAAATAGGGGGTCATTGTGACCCCCTGGTCATAAATAATGGGGGTCATTCTGGAATTTGTAGGGGTCACAACACGGTGTAACTAAGTTAGACAAAAGCTACTATTTACAAAACAATTACAGGCTTAAAAGTAGCCCCACTTTTCCCTACTGTTTTGTCTTGTTCCTATTTTTTCCCTGCTTTTTAGCTCACTTGAGCACAAAGTGATCAAGGTGAGCTTTTGTGATAGTGCTGTGTCTGTCGTCAGTCATGTGTCGTCCGTCGTGCTGTCGTCAACATTTGCCTTGTGTGCACTCTAGAGGCCACATTTTCAGCCAGATCCTCATGAAACTTGGTCAGAATGTTTGTCTAGATAAAATCTTGGACAAGTTCAAAATCGGGTCACATGGGATCAAAAAGTAGGTCACAGGGCTAGATCTTAGAAAAACTTTGTGTGCACTCTAGAGGCTACATTTTCAGGCTGATACTCATGAAACTTGGTCAGAATGTTTGGATAAAATCTTGGACAAGTTCAAAATTGGGCCACATGGGTTCAAAAAGTAGGTCATGGGGCCAAATCTTAGAAAAAGCTTGTGTGCTCTCTAGAGGCCACATTTTCAAACTCATGAAAGTTGGGAAGGATGTTTGTCTAGATGAAATCTCGGACAGGTTTGAAATTGGGTCATGTGTGGTCAAAAAAAAAGGTCACAGGGTCAAATCTTAGAAAAAGCTTGTATGCACTCCAGAGGCCACATTTTCAGCCTGATATGCATGACACTTGGTCAGAATGTTTGTCAGGATAAAATCTCAGACAGGTATAGAAAAACCTTGGGTGACCTTAGAGGCCACATTTTGAGCCAGATTAGAAATTCAGAAATTGGCTGAAGCAGTCAGAAAGTAGATCACTTGCACTCATGCATTTTACATCATCACGACCAGTATCTTTTCAGCCTTACCAATCCTGGATGACCTTACTCAGGTGAGCGCTTTAGGGCCAATTGCCCTCTTGTTAGCTCACCTGAGCACAAAGTGCTCAAGGTGAGTGATTGTGATCGTGCTGTGTCCGTCGTGCGGCATCAACATTTTACTTTGTGTGCACTCTAGAGGCCACATTTTCAATCAGACATGCATGAAACTTGGTCAGAATGTTTGTCTTGATAAAATTTCGGACAAGTTCGAAATTGGGTCATGTCGGGTCAAAAAGTAGGTCACTTGGCTAAATCTACTGTGATGGTGTCTTGGATACCAAATGGCTACAGCTTAAATGACGTTTTAATAGATTAAAAAAAGAACAGAAGAGTTCCACTAAACTATGTTTTAAAATTCAATAATTTAAAACACGGTGATTTATAATACAAACAATAAATTCCTACTTACACTACACAGAGTCTAAACAATTCAAACTTTGCTGAATATCACAATTCTGTTGATCCAAAAACCAGGTAAGTCACGAAAAACAAATAAAATTCCTGGTCTCAACAGATTTCCAAATGCTGAGAAACCAACGATGATAATGACAGCGTATGGTTCAACGGTGATGCCAAGTATTTAAACCTTTTCAAACTTCAGTCACAATCGCCAATCTCACATCTTTTTTGACACCAACTGGGGGGGCCTTTATATATCTCAATCGAGTGCTCCTGGAAGTACATTCGAGAAAAATACAGGGGAATTCCCCATGAAAACATATGCTAGATTACTCAATAACAACATCAATTTTTCTTTGAGACCAGGATAACAAAACATGGAACACACTAGTAATATCTTGACACTGTTACTAAAATTAGAATACCAAATAAACATGACTAGTGAACATTCCGTAACCCTAAGAAAAACCTTGTGTGCACTCTAGAGGCCATGTTTCAAGCCTGATATTCTTGAAACTTGGTCAGAATGTTTTTCTTGGTATTATCTTTGACAAGTTCGAAAATGTATCATATTGGGTCAAAAAGTAGGTCACTAGGCCAAATCGTAGAAAAACCTTTTGTGCACTCTAGGGCCACATTTTCAGCCAGAAACTCGTGAAAGTTGTTTAGAATGTTTGTCTTGATGATATCTCGGACAGGTTGGAAATTGGGTCATGTTGGGTCAAAAAGTAGGTCACCAGACTAAATCTTAGAAAAGCCTTGTGTGCACTGTAGTGGCCACATTTTCAGCCTGATACTCTTGAAACTTGGTCAGAATGTTTGTCTTGATAGTGTCTTGGACAAGTTTGAAATTGGGTCATGTCGGGTCAAAGAGTAGCTCACTTGGCCAAATCTTAGAAAAACCTTGTGTGCACTCTAGAGGCCATATTTTTGGTCAATTATGCATGAAACTTGGTAAGAATGTTTGTCTTGATGATATCTCGGACAAGTTTTAAATTTGGTCATGTCAGGTCAAAAAGTAGGTCACTGAGCTAAATCTATGAAAAACCTTGTGTGCACTCTAGAGGCCATGTTTTCAGCCTATGATTCTCTTGAAACTTGGTCAGAATGTTTGTCTTGATCATATCTTAGACAAGTTCAAAATTGGGTCATGTCAGGTCAAAAAGTAGGTCACTGGGCCAAATCTTAGAAAAACTTTTTGTGCACTCTAGGTGCCACATTTTCAGCCTGAAAGTTGTTTAGAATGTTTGTCTTGATGATATCTCGAACAGGTTGGAAATTGGGTCATATCGGGTCAAAAAGTAGGTCACCAGACTAAACCTTAGAAAAGCCTTGTGTGCACTCGAGAGGCCACATTTTCAGCCTGATACTCTTGAAACTTGGTCAGAATGTTTGTCTTGATAGTGTCTTGGACAATTTGAAATTAGGTCATGTCGGGTCAAAGATTAGCTCACTTGGCCAAATCTTAGAAAAACCTTGTGTGCACTCTAGAGGCCACATTTTCAGTCAATTATGTATGAAATTTGGTAAGAATGTTTGTCTTGATGATATCGCAGACAAGTTTTAAATTTGGTCATGTCGGGTCAAAAAGTAGGTCACTGGGCTAAATCTAAGAAAAACCTTGTGTGCACTCTAGAGGCCATGTTTTCAGCCTATGATTCTCTTGAAACTTGGTCAGAATGTTTGTCTTGATCATATCTTAGACAAGTTCAAAATTGGGTCATGTCAGGTCAAAAAGTAGGTCACTGGGCCAAATCTTAGAAAAACCTTTTGTGCACTCTAGTGGCCACATTTTCAGCCTGAAACTCATGAATGTTGGTTAGAATGTTTGTCTTGATGATATCTCAGACATGTTCTAAATTGGGTAATGTCTGGTTAAAAAGTAGGTCACTGGGCCAAATCTTAGAAAAGCCTTGTGTGCACTGTAGTGGCCACATTTTCAGCCTGATACTCTTGAAACTTGGTCAGAATGTTTGTTTTGACAATATCTTGGACAAGTTGGAAGGTGGGTTGTGTCTGGTCAAAAAGTAGGTCACTGGATCAAATCTCAGAAAAACCTTGTGTACACTCTAGGGCCACATTTTCAGCCTGATACTCATGAAACTTGGGGAGAATGTTTGTCTTGATGATATCTCAGACAATTTTGAAATGTCTGGTCAAAAAGTAGGTCACAGGGCTAAATCTTAAAAAAAACATGTGTGCATTCTAGAGGCCACATTTTCAGCCCGATACTCATAAAACATGGTCTTTGGTTTGTCTTTGTGATATCTTGGACAAGTTCGAAATTGGGTCATGTTTGGTCAAAAAGTAGGTTACTGGGCAAAATCTTAGAAGAAACTTAGGTGCACTGAAGAGGCCACATTTTCAGCCTGATACTCATGAAAGTTGGTCAGAAAATTTGTCTTGGACAACTTCCAAAGTGGGTCACATCTGGTCAAAAAGTAGGTCACTGGACCAAATCATAGAAAAACCTTGTGTGCACCGTAGAGGCCACACACAGTAGGTCACATTTGTTTTACATCATTAAAATCAAGCTCTCTTCAACTTCATCAACTGTAGATAACTTTACTCAGGTGAGCTCTTTAGGGCCAATGGCCCTCTTGTTAAGAAAATATTACTACTTTTTTCATGAAAAAGAAAATGAAAAATGTATTTTTAAAAAATATTTCATTACCTGGTATATTGCAGAATGCAAGGAAAGCATATTCTACTTAAAAGGTTTTTACAGTCTTTGAACATGATACTGTATATCTCATTATGTAAGCTACATGGTGCCTTAATGGGAAATGTGTCTCCACCATTGGTTGTTTATGCCTAATTAGTTAACAGCAGCATGTAAAGTAAGAGCTAAGAGCCTCCTGAAATAAGACAGCCCGTTTATCTTGTGACTGGAGATTTTATGCCCCATTTAGGGTGGCAAATAGCAGTTGCACTGTCTGTATGTCCTCCTTGCCTTGTCCTCACAACAACTCCTTCAATTCCTAGATGATTTTCAGAAAAGTGTCACGGAATGATCAATATCGAGTGCTGTAGAGTGTATTCTCGGGCTCATTTGATTGGCTTCATTTGAAGGAGTTACTGTCTGTTATTTAATTATATTGCCTATCAAATAGGGCTATCAAATTTTGCATGCAATTTCATGCAATGGACTTCTACCAAAAAAAGTAATCAAGTTATAGCCCTGGGGTAAAAATTGGCCCTGCCCTTGGGGTCACAAGTTAAAGATAGGCTTATGTTATGAATAATGTAGAAATTTTCTTGTTCCTCACCATGAGAGCTAGAGCTGTAATATTTTGTATGTGTTATCATCTAGTACGCTCTTACAAAGATTATTCCATTTATGGTACTGGGATGAAAAGTGGCCCCAGCCTGGGAGTGTCAAGTTCAACTTGTGCTTATTAGTCCCCTACCGGCAAAGCCGAAGGGGACTTTAGGTTTGCACTCCGTCTGTCCGGCAGTCCGGCAGTTCAGTTTTCCGGACTTTTTTTTCTAAACGCTGGTACATATTGAGCTGAGTTTTGGTGTGTAAGTCACCCACCGTCACTTACAGATCAAGTTTGAGTTTTGTTCCGGTCCATTCATTTTTCACGGATTTACTGGCCTTGGAGTTACAAAATTTCACTGATAAATCAGTTTTCCGGAACGCTGCTAGGTATTGATCTCAGATTTGCTGTGTAACTCAACCACCATGACTTACAGATCAAGTTCGACTTTCTTTCCGGTCCACTGGTTTTTCACGGATTTACAGGCCTTGGACTTACAAAATTTCACTGATAAATCAGTTTTCCGGACTTTTTTTTCTAAATGCTGGTAGATATTCACCTGACTTTTGCTGTGTAAGTCAACCACCATGACGTACAGATCAAGTTCGAGTTTTGTCCCGCTCCACTGCTTTTTCACTCATTTACAGGCCTTGGACTTACAAAATTTCACTGATAAAACATTTTTCCACACTTTTTTTCTAAACGCTGCTATATATACAGCTGATTTTTGTTGTGTACATCAATCACCATGACTTACACATCATGTTCGAGTTTCGTCCCGGTCCACTGCTTTTTGACGCATTTACGGGCCTTTGACTTAAAAAATTTTGCTGACATGCCAGTGATACATATGGCCGGTAGGGGACTGGGTATTGCTATGCAATACTATCAGAATGCTTGTTAGTGAAAACTTAAAAAAATCTTCCTGTTCCTACCATAAATCTTACAGCTACCAAATTTGTACATAGCTTCATCTGGTGGATCACTACCAGTTTGATTAAAATTTAGCCCTTGGGTCAAAATTGGCCCTACCTTGAGGGTCACATGTTTTACAGGGGCTTTATATTGTGGAAGATTTAAATATCTTCTTGTTTATAACCATGTATGACTCAATTAGCAGAACATCGGTATACCAAAATACATGAACATCTTTTTTACAAGCACCAACGGTGTTCCCACACTACCTTGAAAACGGTATGGCTCTGTCAAAATTGACGTCATTCTTAATGTCTGCGAGGAAGAAGAGACCTTGAATAACAATCAGATGATGAAACGCCCAACAATAGCACCCAGAAAAAACATATCAAGGTCCTGACAGTGTAATGAAGATTGACAGAGCCATATTGTTTTCATTAGTGATTGACTTCTTTAGTTTATACCCTTTTAAAGACTGACAGTATTGTAGTAAAATTGATACACAATCTAAAGTTTCGTCCTATATACTTGTCATATTCTAGCTTTTTAGCTCACCTGAGCACAAAGTGCTCATGGGGAGCTATTGTGATCGTGCAGTGTCTGTCATGCGTCGTCTGTCGTGCGACATGCGTCGTGCGTCGTCAACTTTTTATCTTGTGTACGCTCTAGAGGCAACATTTTCAGTCCGATCTTCATGAAACTTGGTCAGAATGTTTGTCTTGATAAAATCTCGGACGAGTTCGAAATTGGGTCATGTGGGGTCAAAAACTTGGTCACTAGGTCAAATCTTAGAAAAACCTTGTGTACACTCTAGAGGCCATATTTTCAGTCCGATCTTCATGAAACTTGGTCAGAATGTTTGTCTTGATAAAATCTCGGACAAGTTCAAAATTGGGTCATGTGGGGTCAAAAACTAGGTCACTAGGTCAAATCTTAGAAAAACCTTGTGTACACTCTAGAGGCCACATTTTCAGTCTGATCTTCATGAAACTTGGTCAGAATGTTTGTCTTGATAAAATCTCGAACGAGTTTGAAATTGGGTCATGTGGGGTCAAAAACTAGGTCACTAGGTCAAATCTGAGGAAAACCTTGTGTACGTTCTAGAGGCCAAATTTTCAGTCCAGTCATCATGAAACTTAGTCAGAATGTTTGTCTCGATAAAATCTCGGACAAGTTCGAAATTGGGTCATGTCGGGTCAAAACCTAGGTCACTAGATCAAATCTTAGAAAAACCTAGTGTATGCTGTAGAGGCCACATTTTCAGCCAGATACTTGTGAAATTTGGTCAAAATGTTTGTCTTGATAAAATCTCGGACGAGTTCGAAATTGGGTCATGTGGGGTCAAAAACTAGGTCACTAGGTCAAATCTGAGAAAAACCTTGTGAGATCTTATGAAGACAAACATTCTGACCAAAATTCACAAGCATCTGACTGAAAATGTGGCCTCTAGAGCGTACATAAGGTTTTTCGAAGATTTGACCTAGTGACCTAGTTTTTGACCCCACATGACCCAATGATCAAGTTTCATGAAGATCGGGCTGAAAATGTGGCCTCTAGAGTGTACACAAGGTTTTTCTAAGATTTGACCTAGTGACCTAGTTTTTGACCCCACATGACCCAATTTCGAACTCATCCGAGATTTTATCAAGACAAACATTCTGACCAAGTTTCATGAAGATCAGACTGAAAATGTGGCCTCTAGAGCGTACACAAGGTAAAAAGTTGACGACACACGATGGACGACAGACACAGCACGATCACAATAGCTCACCATGAGCACTTCGTGCTCAGGTGAGCTAAAAATACACGTAATCCACCTATCTTGTTTGTAAACCTTGTCCTCAATACCGTAAGACTTTTTAATCTGATAGACTGAGAATGGCTCAGAAACAATGTACTTTAGAAGCCTTAGATGCTTTCATATTTTGAGTCTCTGTAAGAGAATCAGGTCAGATGAACTGACAATTGCATAGATAATAGCCAGATTTTCCATACCAAACAGATCGTGAAAGTGATTTAAAAACAAATGGCTGTCCAAGATCTCATGGCTCACGCTAATCAGGGATCATACACATGTATATTTGATCCCTGCTCAGATTGAATTACTGGACCCTTGAATTACACCAGTTGTTTTGAATTTGTACCCCAATGTTTTTTCTTAAATGTATATGAGTATATCTAACCATGTCAATTAATGAATTAAGATTTTTCCTATTTATAATACACACGTCTGTTTTTGGTCTCTTTCAATCTAACTTTCTTGTAGTTCTCATAGATATTGTATTCTCAACTGAAACAAAAAGTCGTGTCAAATCACTCAAATAGGCTCCTATATAATTCAGTGTAAATTCCGCTAATTCCACACATTGTCACATGTTCCACGACATTCGTTCGCGAATACCATGCTCCAAATGTTTCAGGAACTTCACTAATCCCTTGAATTTCCAACAAATACATCCATCATGACCGATTGGATTTTTCACAAAATTAGGTCAAACGCGTGTACCATGTCTTTTTCCTAACCACCACAAGGCCTGTAACCACATCTACTTCACAATTTCCAGCATCCACACACAAGAAATAGTCCTGAAAAGAAAGATGGATTTTAGCTCATTCAGCACAAAATACCCTATTTCAAAACATCAGGTGAAAATAATGTGAGAAAAGCAATCCTGCAATGAAGCATGCACTGTCAAAAAAAGGTTTCCTTTTTTTTTAAGAACTACTTTAGCACCATACGACCCGGAAGTATTTCTCTAGGTGATTTGACACCTAGATGACACCACAAGTTGGTCAACATTTCCAAACAAGGCATTCTTACTGATTATTGGCCTCAATGTATTAACAAAATGCACTAACTTCAATACACTATATGTTCAGATGCATACAGTCTCATTTCAAAAACATTACCCCTAAGCGACAAAATCCTGTGCTTGCAGCTGCAGTTAGACATGTTTCGGAACAGTACTTCGAATCAAAGATTCTCTGGAAGTAGTCGGTAGATTTTGACAAAACAAAGTGCAGCATGCTTTGGCCAGTCTGTAGTTTCCATTTTACAGCCTTTGGTGGTTCATTGCAGCCATCAAGGTAAAAAAAGAGTCAAAAAAGTAACAATTCTTGCGCTATTTTGGGGGTCAAATCTGACTTTGTCATAAAAAAAATAGAGTTCAAAAAACCCAAAGCCACCTTTGTTTGTACTTGAAAGACCATCTACAGTCAATGTACTACAGTTCACAGCAAAATACTGTCATGAGATGCAGTACAGAGCCTCAAATATCACAAGTTATATTAGTAAGGAGAAGAACCAGCTCAGTCTTCTAGATAAAACCCAGATTGTCATGTTGTATCTTCCCCTTAACCCATTACCAGACGACAAAATTTTACCCTTGTCCAAATTGAAAGCATTTGCAGACGACAGTTTCAATGTGGCTCAGTTGTTGCAACTTTTCTTTGATAGGGTAGAAAACATTATGGGAAAAGGAGAAAATGCTGGTTACCAGCATTTTCTCCTTTTCCCACAATGTTTTCAAAAGGCTTCTTTCCCTGGGGCGTCAAAAGGCGTCATTGTGCAGTAAAGGGTTAATTGGTATTCTAAGTTGAAAGGGCTCAGATAAAGTCATTCTGTTCAGTATAACTATGTTGTTACTGAGCTCTAGTGTCATTTGACTAGTTAAAAACATTGAGGAAGGAACTAATTTATGTTTGATTTCTTAAAAAAACAACGGCAAAAGTGAAATTATGGCAAAAGAAGATCGAAAGCGTGCAAAATCTGGATGCTTTTTTAAAATTCGGAATGAAATTTCACCTAAAGGAAAAAAAAGTTGAATATGTACCTTTGGCAGGCCCAAGTTCTGCTCCAGATGAAAAACAATTAAAGGGAATTAACTCTGAAGACACCAAGAGGCGACAACTGTGACAGCGACTCCAACCAGCAGACGACGGACTGACATCTACATCTGGAAACAGAATTGTGGACATTGACAAAATGCTGTCTACCATAAATGATCTTTATAAAACTCATACTTCTGTGTGGAACAAGTGCAAAAATTTAAATCTTCAAATTTGCAAACAAGTAAAACAAGGCTTGGGTTGGAGGTTCCAGTTTAAGTGACCATTCTATGCACAGTTCTGCTCTTTCTGGCCAGCAAAATAAGGGTCCCTTGGATCTTTGTATCTAAAATACCCATAGCCCTTGTTTGTGCAGCCCTTCCAAATGATGCACTGTCCATTTTCATGGGGTTTTGAATAACTTTCAAGTTTCTTTTGGCACAATTCAAAGAAATTCTCCATCTGGACAATTTTTAACATTTTTTAAATTTTTTAAATTTCTTAAAATTTATCTAAATTTCAATTTCAACTTCAAAAGTCACTGTGAACAACTTTCGGAAATTGCAGACGACAACTTTCTTCATTTTCAAGACAGGGATACAGTCTACAGGAAAAACCAGACTGGAACCAGTCAGTGACTGACACAAATTACAGAATATTTCAAAAAATCAATTAAATTTAATATTTAAAATTTAAAAATGACTCACGAACATTGACAGCATGATTCCATTAAGTTTTCCATGGTGTAAGCAATTTGTATTCCAAATTTCAAGTCTTTAGCTCCAATACTCGCAGAGAAATAAACAATCAAAAAATTATGCCAGAATCACTTCTGGGTGTCAAATCACTCAAATAGGCTCCTATATAATTCAATGTAAATTCCGCTAATTCCATACATTGTCACATGTTCCATGACATTCGTTCGCGAATACCATGCTCCAAATGTTTCAGGAACTTTACTAATCCCTTGAATTTCCAACAAATACATCCATCATGACCGATTGGATTTTTCACAAAATTAGGTCAAACGCGTGTACCATGTCTTTTTCCTAACCACCACAAGGCCCGTAACCACATCTACTTCACAATTTCCAGCATCCACACACAAGAAATAGTCCTGAAAAGAAAGATGGATTTTAGCTCATTCAGCACAAAATACCCTATTTCAAAACATCAGGTGAAAATAATGTGAGAAAAGCAATCCTGCAATGAAGCATGCACTATCAAAAAAAGGTTTCTTTTTTTTTTAAGAACTACTTTAGCACCATACGACCCGGAAGTATTTCTCTAGGTGATTTGACACCAAATGTCACAACAACAACAACTCCTTTTTTCCCTCAATGTTTTCCACCCTTTCAGACAAAAATACATTCATTTTGGCCATAATTCTCCTGTCGTCTGTAAATGCCATTTATGAGAGGTTAAAACCCTTTTCCTTATGTTCCATTTTCTGATGCTCTGGTAGTTGTGTAGTTTTATGTCATAAATCAATTTCTTGTAAAACACCGATACATACAACCAAATATATGTTTTCGTTTTATTTAAATATGTTTTATAATCAATAACATTTTATCTTTTTCCAGATCTTGAAAAACAAATAAATGTAATACTGCATAATGTACACTTGTTTTATAGCTTTTGTCATTCTGCAGTGCCCGCATTAAACTTCTCATTGGAGTGCCTCCACTTCTCCCTAAAGTCCCTCCCCTTCTCCCTCTTTTGAGTCAAAGGAGAAGTGGAGGGACTTTAGCCCTGCTTTACCCCTTTTTATCTAAAATTTGATGTCACCATGAGAGATCTTTTTTTTATAATACATAACTTTATGATGGATTCAATCTACTAGAATGCCAATACAACTTTATGCTGCTGAAATAGAGTTTTCAGAGACTTAGGAGGACATACTTATGATAAACCATTCCTTTTCTTAACTCTTGACCAAACGAAAAATTTTAGACTAGCCCAAATTGCAGGCATTTGCAGATGACAAAATAAATGCTGGTTTTTCTCCTTTTCCCTCAGTGTTTTCAAAACATTTTCTTTTTAGGGTTGTTAAAAGTCAGAATTGTGTGGTAAAGGGTTAAATAATTTTTTTGTCTAGTAGCAAACCCCTGTGAATAGTATTTTTGTCATTTTCATAGCAAGTAATTTTCCTTTTGCCCATGTTCTCAGATGCATAAAATCTAAGTATCAACATAACTATGTATGCATCAGGGTTTTCTTTGATGCAAGATTTTGTACGTTTTGACACATTTTTAAGGAAAAAGACCCATAACTTTTTCAACAATGCATCATTGTGGACAAACTAATATGATAAGGGCTACTAATGACTTTACCACCGAGACTGCTACATCGCAAGTAGATAAACAAGAGGGCCATGATGGCCCTGGATCGCTCACCGGAGCCAATAGGCAAAATGACCCCAGGTGACCAAATTTCAAACTCATCTAGGATTTAATTAAGACAAATGTTTTGACCAATTTTCAAGTCAATTGAGCGAAAAATGTGGCCTCTAGAGTGTCCACAAGGTATTTCTTTAATTTGACCTAGTGACCTACTTTATGACTCTGGGTGACCCAATTTCAAGTTTTCTGAGATTTAATTAAGAAAAACATCCTGACCAATTTTCAAGTCAATTCAGCGAAAAATGTGGCCTCTAGAGTACCCACAAGGCATTTCTTTAATTTTACCTAGTGACCTAGTTTTTGACCCCACATGATCCAAGACAAACATTCTGACCAAGTTTCACAAGTATCTGACTGAAAATGTGGCCTCTAGAGCACACAAAAGGTTTTTCTAAGATTTGACCTAGTGACCTAGTTTTTGACCCAACATGACCCAATTTCAAACTAATCCTAGATTTTATCAAGACAAACATTCTGACCAACTTTCACAAGTATCTGACTGAAAATGTGGCGTCTAGAGCGCACACGGGGTCAAAAACTAGGTCACTAGGTCAAATCTTTGAAAAACCTTGTGTACGCTCTAGAGGCCACATTTTCAGTCCGATCCTCATGAAACTTGGTCAGAATGTTTGTCTTGAGAACATCTCGCATGAGTTCGAAATTGGGTCATGTGGGGTCAAAAACTAGGTCACTACGTCAAATCTTAGAAAAACCTTGTGTACGCTATAGAGGCCACATTTTCAGTCCGATCCTCATGAAACTTGGTCAGAATGTTTGTCTTGATAAAATCCCGGACGAGTTCGAAGTTGGGTCATGTAGGGTCAAAAACTAGGTCACTAGGTCAAATCATAGTAAAACCTGGTGTACGCTCTAGAGGCCACATTTTCAGTCAGATACTTGGGAAACTTTGTCAGATTGTTTGTCTTGATAAAATCTCAGATGAGTTTGAAATTGGGTCATGTGGGGTCAAAAACTAGGTCACTAGGTAAAATCTTAGAAAAACATTGTGTACGCTCTAGAGGCCACATTTTCAGTCCAATCTTCATGAAACTTGATCAGAATGTTTGTCTTGATAAAATCTCGGACAAGTTTGAAATTGGGTCGTATGGGATCAAAAACTAGGTCACTAGGTTAAATCTTAGAAAAACCTTTTGTACATTATAGAGGCCACATTTTCAGTCCAATACTCTTGAAAAATGGTCAGAATGTTTGTCTTGATTATATCTTGAAATAGTACGAAAATGTGCCATGTTGGGTCAAAAACTAGGTCACCAGGTCAAATCTAAGAAAAATGTTGTGTATGCTCTAGAGGCCATATTTTCTGTCCAGTACTCTTGAAAGTTGGTCAGAATGTTTGCCTTGATAATATCTCTGACTAATTTGAAATTGGGTCATGTCGGGTGAAAAACTAGGTCAGTAGGTCAAATCTTAGAAAAACCTTGTGTAAGCTCCAGAAGCCACATTTTCTGTCTAATACGCTTGAAAGTTGGTCAGAATGTTTCGATGTTATCTCGGTAGAATTTGAAAATGAGTCATGTTGGGTCAAAAACTAGGTCACCTGGTCAAATCTTAGAAAAACCATGTGTATGCTGTTGTGGCCACATTTTTTGTTCAGTACTCTTTTAAAGTTGCTCAGAGTGCTTGCCTTGGTAATATCTTGGATGAGTTTGAAAATGGGTCATGTTGGGTCAAAATCTAGGTCACTAGGTCAGATCTTAGAAAAACCTTGTGTACGCTGTAAAGGCCACATTTTCAGTCCATTACTCTTGAAATTTGGTAAGAATGTTTGTCCTGATGATATCTTGGACCAGTTTGAAAATGTGTCATGTTGGCTGAAAAACTAGGTCACTAGGTCAAATCTTAGAAAAACCTAGTGTGCGAATGACTCTCAGAAAGAAGCCTTTTGAAAACACTGTTTGAAAATGAGAAAATGCTGGTATCCAACATCTTTTCCCTTTTTCACATTGTTTTCTACCCCTTTGAGAGACCAGTCCCACAGCTTGATCCACATATTATTTGTTTTATGCAGAAGGTTCAGACTGATGAGTTTAAAATTTTATTGTTTGGTTATACATATATCTCACAAGATGTTGGAAATTGGTTGTGCCTAGTCAAAAGGCTCAGGTGAGCCACTCCAGGGCCATCATGGCCGTCTTGTTAGCTCACCTGAGCACGAAGTGCTCATGGTGAGATATTGTGATTGTGCTGTGTCCGGCGTCCGGCGTGCGTCGTCTGTCGTCCGTCGTGCGTCGTCAACTTTTTACCTTGTGTACGCTCTAGAGGCCACATTTTTAGTCCGATCCTCATGAAACTTGGTCAGAAAATGTTTGTCTTGATAAAATCTCGGATGAGTTCGAAATTGGGTCATGTGGGGTCAAAAACTAGGTCACTAGGTCAAATCTTTGAAAAACCTTGTGTACGCTCTAGAGGCTGCATTTTCAGTCTGATCCTCAGGAAACTTGGTCAGAATGTTTGTCTTGATAAAATCTTGGACGAGTTCGAAATTGGGTCATTTGGGTTCAAAAACTAGGTCTTTAGGTCAAATCTTAGAAAAACCTTGTGTACGCTCTAGAGGCCACATTTTCAGTCTGATCCTCATGAAACTTGGTCAGAATGTTTGTCTTGATAAAATCTGGGACGAGTTCGAAATTGGGTCATGCGGGGTCAAAAACTAGGTCACTAGGTCAAATCTTAGAAAAACCTTGTGTACGCTCTGGAAGCCACATTTTCAGTCTGATCCTCATGAAACTTGGTCAGAATGTTTGTCTTGATGAAATCTCGGACGAGTTCAAAATTGGGTCATGTGGGGTCCAAAACTAGGTCACTAGGTCAAATCTTTGAAAAACCTTATGTATGCTCTAGAGGCCACATTTTCAGTCAGATACTTGTGAAATTTGGTCAGAATGTTTGTCTTGATGAAATCTCAAACGAGTTTGAAATTGAGTCAGAATGTTTGTCTTGATGAAATCTCAAACGAGTTTGAAATTGAGTCATGTAGGATCAAAAACTAGGTCACTAGGTCTAATCTTGGAAAAACCTTGTGTACGCTCTAGAGGCCACATTTTCAGTCAGATACTTGTGAAATTTGGTCAGAATGTTTGTCTTGATAAAATCTGAGACAAGTTTGAAATTGGGTCATGTGGGGTCAAAAACTAGGTCACTAGGTCAAATCTTAGAAAAACCTTGTTTTCGCTCTAGAGGCCACATTTTCAGTCCAATCCTCATGAAACTTGGTCAGAATGTTTGTCTTGATAAAATCTCGGATGATTTCGAAATTGGGTCTTGTGGAGTCAAAAACTAGGTCACTAGGTCAAATCTTCGAAAAACCTTGTGTGTGCTCTAGAGGCCACATTTTCAGTCAGATTCTTGTCAAATTTGGTCAGAATGTTTGTCTTGATAAAATCTCGGAAGAGGTCGAAATTGGGTCATGTGGGGTCAAAAACTAGGTCACTAGGTCAGATCTTCAAAAAACCTTGTGTACGCTCTAGAGGCCACATTTTTAGTCAAATACTTATGAAACTTGGTCAGAATGTTTGGCTTGATAAAATCTCACACGAGTTTAAAATTGGGTCATGTGGGGTCAAAAACTAGTTCACTAGGTCAAATCATCAAAAAACCTTGTGCACGCTATAGAGGCCACATTTTCAGTCAGATACTTGTGAAATTTGGTCAGAATGTTTGGCCTATTGACTCAGGTGAGCGATCCAGGGCCATCATGGCCCTCTTGTTTTAAATGAAAAGAGACACAGCTTGCAATTTACAATTACTAACTGCAATTTCTTGACAAAAAAATGGAAACGGTCTAAATTTAGATAAAGCTAGAATTTTGAAAATTGCTAGGTTGAATTGTTTTCCAGAAATCATTTTGTGTTAATGAGATATTTGATGAGTGATTGTTGTTTCCTAGCTAGTTTGAAGATAAAAGAGATTTTAGGGGAACATTCAGTTTGACTAAATCATCTTTCAGATCTATAATAAACTTTCAGTAGACAACTTTAACTCTTTACCAGAAGACAAAATTTTTGCCTGGACTAATGTGAAAGCATTTACAGATGACCAATGTTGTTAAAATGATGATTTCTATCATTGATAGCATAGAAAACATTGTGGGAAAAGGAGAAAATGCTGGTTACCAGCATTTTTTCCTAATCTCACTTTGTTTTCAACAGGCTTCTCTTTCTGAGTCATCAAAAGTCAGGATTTTGTGGTAAAGAGTTAATAACATCCTTGTAAAAGATAGAACAATCAACTTCAGTAATCAATCAAGGCCAGTTTGATAAGCAATTAATCCATTTGCCACAGTGCTTTCAAAGTGGTCTAGTGCAAGATAGAAAAAAAAAGTCATCTGTAGTGGTAGCCAGCCTTTTCTCATTTTTGCTAGGGATGTCAACGGTTAACTGGTTAACCGGTTAACTGATCGAATGATTGGTTACCCAATTGGAAAATCGTTAACCGGTTAGAAAAATAAAAAAGGCAAAAAAAGAACAAAATTACGAAAAGAAACTTTAAAAAGTTCTAAAAATTGATGGGTCATCATCCGCCGTTCATATTATGCATTATCCACAAATCCATAATGCCACTAGCCAACTCGGCGGAGGTGTGATACACGTGTATACAGTTTGACAGGTCTCTGAAACAAACAGTGGAGAATGACAGTTGTTTGTTTTTTTTTTCATCCGCTTAGTTGGCCCCAGTGACAATTAATAAACTGTCAACTGCAGGTATTCTGTTGTAATCAAAGTTTTTATTATCATTATTATGCCCCCCTTCGAAGAAGCGGGGGTATATTGCTTTGCACTTGTCGGTCGGTCCGTCGGTTGGTCCGTAGACCACATTTTTGTCCGGAGCATAACTCAAAAAGTATTTCAGATATCATCTTGAAACTACATAGGTGGATAGATCTCATTAAGGAGAAGTGCAGTGCACAAGAATCATAACTCTGCCCATCATATTTATGGAGTTATTGCCCTTTGTTGATTTTCATACTTAATTTTTGTCTGGAGCATAACTCTAAAAGTATTTCAGGTATCATCTTGAAACCTCATAGG
This sequence comes from Tridacna gigas, assembly GCA_945859785.2. Lineage (NCBI taxonomy): Eukaryota > Metazoa > Mollusca > Bivalvia > Cardiida > Cardiidae > Tridacna > Tridacna gigas. The sequence continues at coordinate 17,941,370 of OX244036.2, forward strand.
TGGATAGATCTCATTAAGGAGAAGTGCAGTGCACAAGTACCATAACTCTGCCCATCATATTTTTGGAGTTATTGCCCTTTGTTGATTTTCATACTTAATTTTTGTCCAGAGCATAACTCAAAAAGTATTTCAGATATCACCTTGAAACCTCATAGGTGGATTAATCTTATTAAGGAGAAGTGCAGTGCACAAGAACCATAACTCTGCCCATCATATTTTTGGAGTTATTGCCCTTTGTTGATTTTCATACTTAATTTTTGTCCGGAGCATAACTCAAAAGGTTTTTCAGATATCATCTTGAAACTTTACATGTGGATAGATCTTATTCAGGAGAAGTGCATTGCACAAGAACCATAACTCTGCCCATTATATTTTTGCAGTTATTGCCCTTTGTTGATTTTCGTACTTAATTGTTTTCCGGAGCATAACTCAAAAAGTATGTGAGGTAAAATCATGAAACCTTGTAAGTTGATAGTTCACATTAATGGGAAGTGCAGTGCCCAAGAATTGTTAATTTATCATTAATAATTTTTGAGTAATTACCCTTTGTTCGTTTTTACACTTTGAACTTAACAGTTTATAATCACATGTTATATTTAGAATTGGATGCCATTAGGGGGGCATACATGTTTTACAAACATCTCTTGTTATTATAGACTTTTACAGTTTGGTCGTGATTAGTTTGTTTGTCCACCGTCATTAATTAACACTCAATAGTGGAAACGGACCAATCACGTTAGACTAATTGAAATTTATCATGTAACGAATTACCAGCCACACACATGTATTGTATATCGATTATCCTTCTTTCATTATCAGTCTATCCGTATGACAAGCAGCATCGAAATTTATTATAGAATATTTGAAATTATAAACAACAATGCCTCCAGCTACGTCAGCTGTTTGAAGTTTTTAAAATGTAATGGTGCTCTTAGCGAGAAAGAGAGAAAACATTTCCGTTTATAACGTGGCATCTAGATTTACTGAACAGCCTTAAACGACCTGTCATATAAACACGAAAGCATTGTGGGAGAAACGATTCCTTAAGATTTCATTATCATGTACACGAGTTTGAGAAAGAGAGGTATCAAGACAGTTCCCCAACAAGACAGTTCCCCGACACAAGTTTTCAAGACACTTCCCCAACAGATTTAAGGACAGTTCCCCGACACATTTATTCTATTTCAAACAACCTGTTACTGATAATTATAATTGATGATCATGTACAAATTAGAAATATTTGTGGAGAATTTATGTATCAAACTTATTCTCTCATGGGTGAATTCACGATGATTCACGATTATCATGAAAATAAAGGACTTTATAAGAAGACTTCGCTGGCATGACAGTTAAAACATGTTTTGGCAGTATTTGTAGTTTCTATATTTCTACGATGTGTTTTCAAATTACGTTAAAGAGAGAGAGAGGGAGAGAGAGGGAGGGAGGAGGGATTCACCTGAGTGAATTTTTTTTTGTTTACCTTGTAGTTTCTCTCCATAATCCCATGTTTTTAAATACATGCATATTATATAGATCTATACCATCGGGAAACTGTAGTATATTTGATATTGTTTGGCATTTTGTGTCGAAAGGTTGTCAAACTGTCCCATCAAACAAAGCTGAGTTGTAGAAAATTATAGCCATTCAACAATTGCAGTCATAGAAAATTATGGACAATCTCACGGTGGCCAAATGTACTCATCAATTACAGGTACAAACGTTTCAATTAATCGCAATAAATTATTTATCCATAAAATCACTCATCAACCAATTTTACCACGATTCTTTTCATTTGACATAGAACAAAAGTGTTGGGGAACTGTCTTCAAATGTGTTGGGGAAGTGTCTTCAAATTTGTCGGGGATTTGTCTTGTTGGGGAACTGTCTTGTTCCCGAGAGAGAGAGAGAGAGAGAACTTGTCCATTTATGACATTGCGTAAAGTGCCTTGTTCAGCTTAAAGTGTATTTCACGGGTATGTGTATGGTATGCAGTGCACTTCCTCCTTCCTGCCGAGAGCAAAACAGTGTCCCATTTGAGGGTATTTCCAATGATATATAAAATTGACAAAGTTCTTTGTTCGGTTAACTGGTCGAAAGATTTACCAGGTAACCGGTTAGTAACTTTACTAACCGTTGCCATCCCTAATTTTTGCAAAGTGTTTTCGAAAGCCTTTTTCCCCAGGGTCATAAAAACATGTTAAGAATACTGTATTTCACCTAATTAAGGCTCCCTCCCTAATTGTAGTGCCCCTACTATATTTCTTACCTCAGAGGCATCCAGACAACCCCACCCAGATTGACCTTCGCTTAAAATCGATGACTGGAGTGACAAACTTCCAAACGCAAGTTAACTTCACCAAAACTTTTCAAACACAGACATACGAAAATCACTAATGACCAATATTTTATCAATAAACTTACCGGTATGGCGTCTACATAATCCTAATTACTTTACAAATCGATGTCAGTAACACCTGACTATCCAAATACACATACAATTCCAATAACATTATAATCTTCCGGTAACACAAAATTTGTCAACTAAGTTTGAAAAACTTAAGGAAAGTGAAGTATTGAATACCAGTTTCCCACTATACTAATCATGATTGATATCTTAATATGTCAAAATAAATCATGATCAATGGGAAAGTGGATATCTGCATTACTGCACACTACATTGAGTCTTTCAAAATGGTGACTGCTTTGCACTCGGTACTAACTAAAACCCGGATCAAAGTACCATAGTTACTCCAAGTGACCGTGCTTAAATTTCGGGAAATTGGCTTTGAAATAGGAGTGCCCTGTCGGTGTTTTGCATGGCGCCCTGGCACGTTAATTAGGTGAAATATGGTACTTTGGTAAAAGGTAAATATAGAGGAACACATTTCCTCATCATGCAACCACTACGATGGTGTTTATAAACATCTGTACCTAAAATTGGTGTGTGTATATATACAAAAATGATGGCTTCACAGTCAGTGTAACTTAGCTAAGTTATCATGCTGTGGCTTTCATTGCATATGAAAATCCAGGCGTTTTGATCATATTGTTCACTGAATAAAACTTTAAAGGGCTCTATTCAGATTTTTATAATTTTACCAAACTTCAAAAATGATTTATCTCTAAACTAAGTAAGGCATAACTGGTAAATCATCAGTTAAGAAGAAAGACATAAGTAAGAAAATTTTTTTTTTTTTAATATTATTTCCTTACAGGGCTATGTAGCCTCTCTAGGTATTTTTAGATTTCGTGCTAGAGATTCACAAAGACTCTCGGGAATGTAACATGAACAACAGCATGTATCGATTACGAGGATTTGTAATTAATCCGTATGACGTCATTTCAGATGTGATGAAAGTAGATGGAGTCATCTACAGTGGCTATTTCATAATGACTCTCTTGTTGTTTAAATGCCAAAATCAGACCTTTTCACTGAATGAAACTGCACAGTTTATATGATTGCAAAGAAAAATATATTTGGTTGTATGTATCAGTGTTTTACAAGAAATTGATTTATGACATAAAACTACATAACTACATAGGCCCCTTTAATCCTCTTCAAAACAGTCCAGTGTTTTATCAACCCTGAGGAAGAAGCCTTTTGAAAATACAATGTTTTACACCCTATTAGAGAACTTCACTTTATATGTACTTCAAATTTGTCATTCTGCAGATGCTTCTCAGTTGTGACAAGTCTAAATTTTGTTGTTTTGGAAAAGGTTAGATATATTTTCATCAGCACACTGTTAGAATATCCATTTTCAATGTGAAAGATCTAGGAGAACTTCACCCTTTACTAAACCTTTTTGATCTCAAGGAGGAAATTGCTCATGATGAAAAATTTCTATGTTTTGCCACAATGTTTCTACCCTTTCAAGGATAAACCTCATCAATAAGACCACAATTTAATGTTCTATATGCAAAAGTTAAATGCTTTCAGTACAGGCTAGTTCACTTGGTAAAAAGCTAAAGTTTACAACCGAAAAAAAGATGAAACATGGGCTTGTAGCATAAGGAGACTTGTCCATTTTAACGAAATACTGAAGTATTAAATACTTCATTAGGGATAATGAGCTTGGGGCTCAAGGAAAAAATAGTCATGTCAACCAAATGGTCCTCTGCTTAAGGCAAAAAGTAATCCGCAGGAGGTAATGAGTCAAGTATACACACCAGAACACCAGCACTCTCTAACAGCATCCAAATATTCACAAAAAGAACCAGACTTGTATTGGATTTTCAGTGGCAGTTATTCAGCCTTTGATGTGAGCATGTTTTTCATTGTTCATTTTTTTGGGGGAAAGTGTGTCTATCATGGAATCTGTTTTTTTGTCACCAAGTGTATCTTTCACCTAGGCATGGATCATGCATGATGAAGTGATTCGATCAAGGTATATTTTTTTGAAAGTTTTAAAGTTGTAGAATTTTGTATTGTAGCTTTAACCTATGTACATGGGGATTATGAATAAGTTTTTGATATGGGCTTTGCAGAGGTCCAAATAAAGTGATGGTTTTAAGTTTCATTGACAAAAAAAAAATAAAAGTTTAATTTTTTCATGAATTGATCTTCATGCATTACATTCCGATTCTAAAATTACATTTTCTTTACCAAAAGCCATGCTGAACGTATTCATATGATCTGACTTGATGAAACAATACCATTGTGAGTAACTGCTAAACAGGATTTTGCAAAGAAAGTAAATTTTATTTGCATATTGAAATTTGTTCTTGTTAAAATTTTGTTGCCCTGTTGATCCAGTATTAGCCAATATCTTCGTATGAGGCTCTTGAAAATATTATGGGCATTTTCTCTTTGTGTTTAAAGTTTTCATTCATGAAATCTATCTGCAAATGGAATAGATCATGCATGTATTACATTTTTAACATAGCTATTTTCGAAGATAACATCTAGGTGTTGTTATAGTCCTGTCACTGTCTGCATATGGTAGGTCATCTGCGTTGTTATGCAAAACTTGGACTTGTCATAATAATTCTGTGTCATTACTGAAGATATTTTTGACACAGTTATGCCCCTTTTTCAACTTGGAATTTTTAATTAAAGCAGCTTAAGCCAAGGATTAGGCACTCTTTGAATTTGGTTTTGGAAAGACAGTAAGCTTGATGTTAAGAATTGTTCTGTGAGTAGTTACTGCTTTGAGGTCCTAACTTAGCACATCACTTGGAAAGAAATTCCAGGTAAGCATGGTCAAGTGCATGGCATTAGAATGATGCTCTTTGTGATAATAGAGCTCAAGAATGTGCAGTGTGATCTTTGATTTAGATTGTTTGAAAGTTAGAGACACTTTCTTCTTACAATTATCAGCCTATGTCCACTGTATGCCGGGGTTGTGTATTGACTGAAAATATGGTTCATGTACTTGATTGTCTAGGATTTATCCTCATAACCAGATAACAGAATTTTAGACCTGTCCTTATTGGAAGCAAAATTGCAGACAACATAAAAATAGCTCATATGATAAGGTAGGAAGAGGTAGATAACATTGTTGGAAAAGGAGAAAATGCTGGTTTTCAGCCTTTTGGTCTTTTCCAACAATGATTTCAAAGCTCATCTAAGGGGCATAAAAAGACTGGATTGTCTGGTGAAAGTTAAGTAAATGGAAGTTAACTCATTACCGCATAACAAAATTTTAGACTCATCCAAATTGAAAGCATTTGCAGACGACAAAATAAATGTGACTGAAAAGTTGAAATTTGTTTCAGGAAGGCTAGAAAACATTGTAGGAAAAGGAGAAAGTGCTGGTTACCAGCATTTTCTCCTTTTTAGCTCACCTGAGCACATAGTGCTCAGGGTGAGCTATTGTGATCGATCGTTGTCTGGCGTCCGTCCGTCCGTCCGTCAGTGAACAATTACTTAAAAAATCTTCTCCTCTGAAACCGCCCAACAGATTTCAGTGAAACTTCACAGAAATGATCCTTAGGTGATGCACTTTCAGAATACTTCAAAGATTTGGATTCCATGAAGAACTCTGGTTGCCATGGCAACCGAAAGAAAAAACTTTAAAAATCTTCTTGTCCCAAACTGTAAGGGCTAGAGCTTTCATATATGGCATGTAGCATCATCTAGTGGCCCTCTACCAAAATACTTCAAATAATGGCCCTAATGTGGAAATTTGCCCTATGTTGTGGGTTCTCGGATTTCACATAGAGATAAAGAAGGAAATCTGTAAAAATCTTCTTGTCCCAAACCATAAGGGCTAGAGCTTTCATATTTGGCATGTAGCATCATCTAGTGGCCCTCTACCAAAATACTTCAAACTATGGCCCTAGTGTTGAAAATGGCCCTATGTTGTGGGTTCTTGGATTTCACATAAAGAAGGAAATCTGTAAAAATCTTCTTGTCCCAAACCATAAGGGCTAGAGCTCTCATATTTGGCATGTAGTATCATCTAGTGGCCCTCTACCAAAATACTTCAAATAATGGCCCTAGTGTGGGAAATGGCCCTATGTTGTGGGTTCTCGGATTTCACATAGAAATAAAGAAGGAAATCTTTAAAAATCTTCTTGTCCCAAACCATAAGGGCTAGAGCTCTCATATATGGCATGTAGTATCATCTAGTGGCCCTCTACCAATATACCTCAAATAATGGCCCTAGTGTGGAAATTGGCCTATGTTGTAGGTTCTCGTATTTCACGTAGAGATAAAGAAGGAAATCTTTAAAAATCTTCTTGTCCCAAACCGTAAGGGCTAGAGCTTTCATATATGGCATGTACCATCATCTGGTGACCCTCTACCAAAATACTTCAAATTATGGCCCTGGTCTTAAAAATTGGCCCTATGTTGTGGGTTCTTGGATTTCACATAGAGATAAAGAAGGAAATCTTTAAAAATCTTCTTGTTCCAAACCATAAGGGCTAGAGCTTTCATATGTGGCATGTAGCATCATCTAGTGGCCCTCTACCAAAATACGTCAAATTATGGCCCTAGTGTTAAAAAATGGCCCTATGTTGTCGGTTCTCGGATTTCACATAGAGATAAAGAAGGAAATTTGTAAAAATCTTCTTGTCCCAAACCTTAAGGGCTAGAGCTTTCATATTTGGCATGTAGCATCATCTAGTGGCCCTCTACCAAAATACTTCAAATTATGGCCCTAGTGTTGAAAATGGCCCTATGTTGTGGGTTCTCGGATTTCACATAGAGATAAAGAAGGAAATCTGAAAAAATCTTCTTGTCCCAAACCTTAAGGGCTAGAGCTTTCATATTTGGCATGTAGCATCAGCTAGTGGCCCTCTACCAAAATACTTCAAATTATGGCCCTAGTGTTGAAAATTGGCCCTATGTTGTGGGTTCTCGGATTTCACATAGAGATAAAGAAGGAAATCTTTAAAAATCTTCTTGTCCCAAACCATATGGGCTAGAGCTTTCATATGTGGCATGTAGCATCATCTAGTGGCCCTCTACCAAAATACTTCAAATTATGGCCCTAGTGTTGAAAATGGCCCTATGTTGTGGGTTCTTGGATTTCACATACAGATAAAGAAGGAAATCTGTAAAAATCGTCTTGTCCCAAACGTTAAGGGCTAGAGCTTTCATATATGGCATGTAGTATCATCTAGTGGCCCTCTACCAAAATACTTCAAATAATGGCCCTAGTGTGGAAATTGGCCCTATGTTGTGGGTTCTCGGATTTCACATAGAGATAAAGAAGGAAATCTGTAAAAATCTTCGTCCCAAACCGTAAGGGCTAGAGCTTTCATATTTGGCATGTAGCATCATCTAGTGGCCCTCTACCAAAATACTTCAAATTATGGCCCTAGTGTGGAAAATGGCCCTATGTTGTGGGTTCTCGGATTTCACATAGAGATAAAGAAGGAAATCTGTAAAAATCTTCTTGTCCCAAACCATAAGGGCTACAGCTTTCATATTTGGCATGTAGCATCATCTAGTGGCCCTCTACCAAAATACTTCAAATAGTGGCCCTAGTGTTGGAAATGGCCCTATGTTGTGGGTTCTTGGATTTCGCATAGAGATAAAGAAGGAAATCTTTAAAAATTTTCTTGTCCCAAACCATAAGGGCTAGAGCTCTCATATATGGCATGTAGTATCATCTAGTGGCCCTCTACCAAAATACTTCAAATAATGGCCCTAGTGTGGAAATTGGCCCTAGGTTGTGGGTTCTTGGATTTCACATAGAGATAAAGAAGGAAATCTGTAAAAATCTTCTTGTCCCAAACCATAAGGGCTAGAGCTTTCATGTTTGGCATGTAGCATCATCTAGTGGCCCTCTACCAAAATACTTCAAACTATGGCCCTAGTGTTGAAAATGGCCCTATGTTGTGGGTTCTTGGATTTCACATAAAGAAGGAAATCTGTAAAAATCTTCTTGTCCCAAACCATAAGGGCTAGAGCTCTCATATTTGGCATGTAGTATCATCTAGTGGCCCTCTACCAAAATACTTCAAATAATGGCCCTAGTGTGGGAAATGGCCCTATGTTGTGGGTTCTCGGATTTCACATAGAAATAAAGAAGGAAATCTTTAAAAATCTTCTTGTCCCAAACCATAAGGGCTAGAGCTCTCATATATGGCATGTAGTATCATCTAGTGGCCCTCTACCAATATACCTCAAATAATGGCCCTAGTGTGGAAATTGGCCTATGTTGTAGGTTCTCGTATTTCACGTAGAGATAAAGAAGGAAATCTTTAAAAATCTTCTTGTCCCAAACCGTAAGGGCTAGAGCTTTCATATATGGCATGTACCATCATCTGGTGACCCTCTACCAAAATACTTCAAATTATGGCCCTGGTCTTAAAAATTGGCCCTATGTTGTGGGTTCTTGGATTTCACATAGAGATAAAGAAGGAAATCTTTAAAAATCTTCTTGTTCCAAACCATAAGGGCTAGAGCTTTCATATGTGGCATGTAGCATCATCTAGTGGCCCTCTACCAAAATACGTCAAATTATGGCCCTAGTGTTAAAAAATGGCCCTATGTTGTCGGTTCTCGGATTTCACATAGAGATAAAGAAGGAAATTTGTAAAAATCTTCTTGTCCCAAACCTTAAGGGCTAGAGCTTTCATATTTGGCATGTAGCATCATCTAGTGGCCCTCTACCAAAATACTTCAAATTATGGCCCTAGTGTTGAAAATGGCCCTATGTTGTGGGTTCTCGGATTTCACATAGAGATAAAGAAGGAAATCTGAAAAAATCTTCTTGTCCCAAACCTTAAGGGCTAGAGCTTTCATATTTGGCATGTAGCATCAGCTAGTGGCCCTCTACCAAAATACTTCAAATTATGGCCCTAGTGTTGAAAATTGGCCCTATGTTGTGGGTTCTCGGATTTCACATAGAGATAAAGAAGGAAATCTTTAAAAATCTTCTTGTCCCAAACCATATGGGCTAGAGCTTTCATATGTGGCATGTAGCATCATCTAGTGGCCCTCTACCAAAATACTTCAAATTATGGCCCTAGTGTTGAAAATGGCCCTATGTTGTGGGTTCTTGGATTTCACATACAGATAAAGAAGGAAATCTGTAAAAATCGTCTTGTCCCAAACGTTAAGGGCTAGAGCTTTCATATATGGCATGTAGTATCATCTAGTGGCCCTCTACCAAAATACTTCAAATAATGGCCCTAGTGTGGAAATTGGCCCTATGTTGTGGGTTCTCGGATTTCACATAGAGATAAAGAAGGAAATCTGTAAAAATCTTCGTCCCAAACCGTAAGGGCTAGAGCTTTCATATTTGGCATGTAGCATCATCTAGTGGCCCTCTACCAAAATACTTCAAATTATGGCCCTAGTGTGGAAAATGGCCCTATGTTGTGGGTTCTCGGATTTCACATAGAGATAAAGAAGGAAATCTGTAAAAATCTTCTTGTCCCAAACCATAAGGGCTACAGCTTTCATATTTGGCATGTAGCATCATCTAGTGGCCCTCTACCAAAATACTTCAAATAGTGGCCCTAGTGTTGGAAATGGCCCTATGTTGTGGGTTCTTGGATTTCGCATAGAGATAAAGAAGGAAATCTTTAAAAATTTTCTTGTCCCAAACCATAAGGGCTAGAGCTCTCATATATGGCATGTAGTATCATCTAGTGGCCCTCTACCAAAATACTTCAAATAATGGCCCTAGTGTGGAAATTGGCCCTAGGTTGTGGGTTCTTGGATTTCACATAGAGATAAAGAAGGAAATCTGTAAAAATCTTCTTGTCTCAAACTGTAAGGGCTAGAGCTTTCATATGTGGCATGTAGCATCATCTAGTGGCCCTCTACCAAAATACTTCAAATTATGGCCCTAGTGTTGGAAATGGCCCTATGTTGTGGGTTCTCGGATTTCACATAAAGAAGGAAATCTTTAAAAATCTTCTTGTCCCAAACTGTAAGGGCTAGAGCTTTCATATTTGGCATGCAGCATTATGGTGTTGAGCTCAGTTGCATTTCAGGTGAGTGATTTAGGACCATCATGGTCCTCTTGTTCTACAATGTTTTCAAAGGTCGTTAAAACTCGGGATTGTGTTGTAAAGAGTTAAATAAGTGATACTGAGACTCTATATAGAATATATAGGGTACTGTTCAAATCTTTCAAAGCCATTCAAAATTACTGTTTCAGATCTGATCCCAGAGGCAATGACCCAGTTTATGATGAGGACGAAGAAGAGGAGATTCTTGGCTCGGATGATGATGAACAAGAGGATCCTAAAGACTATTGTAAAGGTGAGTGCTGCCTTAACCCTTTACCAAACACAGTGTTTCAGAAAGTCAGCGTTTTTGTGTTTTTGACGCGCAAAATGAAAGCCTTACGCAACAAAATGAATGCAACACGTCTTCCTTGATGCAACATAAATCAGAATGAAAATGGAACGTAAAGTATTGATTCATTGAATAGATCTAATTTTACAAAATCGTCAAGTTAATAACTGCAAAATCATATCGAACCTACTTTCTAACACTGAATTATTTGTTTCCGGTTTACACTGAATCGGTCTAAAACGCAACATTATTCTGTGTGACATCACTGTGGTCTCTTCTATATTACTGTATGGAATCTGTACATAAACATTTTGTCCGCGTTTTAGACCCTGCACGGTAATGGTCACCGACTTGCTGGAGTAATCGGGATGACAGACGACAGTTTCTACGAGGTCATTGTTTTCTACTTTTACCTTTAATACCACACTGTCATTTAAAACTTTTAGCATTATGCGACATCTACAAACTGGCAAAGGTAAACAACACGTGAAAAAAAACCACAGGTTAAAGACTATGACGCTTAAAATATTTTGAACGACCCCTGAAATTCCAAACAGCGAGTCACAGATGACCCCCAAAATTTATGAGTAAGCAGAAACACTGCAAACAATTACATTTTTACAGCCTTTTTGAGAATGTTTTGAAACTATTGTTGGAAACGAAGAAAGTGCTTGTATCCAGTTATTTTTCGTTGACCAACAGTGTTTTCTACCCTATCAGTAATCTTTTGCCAACTGATGTAATTAGTACTGGTAATGTGACTATCAAGTGGTATGACATTTCACTTCTGAATCAGAAATCTAATGATTAACCCTTTCACAACTATAGTTGCCTTGCAGCCAGTGTAGATCAAGATCAGACTGCACAAAAGGTGCTATCTGATCTTTAATCTATACTGTCGGCTTTATCGGACGTTCTTGAAGAGAGCAATCTTGAAATTGTTATTATTTGGGTTTTGTTCCTAGACTGAAAATATCTGTTAGGTTTATTTATTGCTCTAAGGGTCAACTCTTCACAAACTGTGGGAAAAATAAGATACTCTTGTAGACAATACAGGTCAAGATCAGACTGAAGTATGTGCTGTCAACTCAGTGATCTACATTGTCTGAGTCTAGCCTTGAAATTACTGAAATTAACCCTTTACCTGTGTTTTGATAAAGCCAAAATAGTGGCTTCAGAAAACATTGTGGAAGAAGGCGATAATGCTGGTGATGAAAATTTTCTCATTTTCCCACAATGTTTTCCACCATGTCGAAGACATTAAAATTCCATTCTTTGAACCAGATGTAAATTGTCATCAGCAAATGCTTTCCATTTGAAGTTAAATTTTGTAGTCTGGTAAACAGTTAAGTTTTCTGACAGGAAAAAAACTTAGCATTTACTTTGGAGTGTAAGAGTTATTTATGCAAAAAGTATCTTTACCTCTTTACCAGACTTTTCCAGATTAAAAGCAATTGAAGTCGACAAATTTAACATGGCTCAAATGATGGTATTTATCTAGGAAAGGGTAGAAAACATTGTGGGAAAAGGAGAAGATGCCAGTTACAAGCATTTTTACCTCTCCCGCAACACTTTTCAAAAGCCCATTTCATCAGAGTAGTTAAAACACTGGATTTTGTATTAAAGGGTTAATGAAGCTGTCATTAATATAGTCCTGTATATACTAGAGTTAGAACTTACTTTCCTCTGTACACCTCGTAGACAAGCTTTTGAATCTATTAGCATATGGTTTAATAAACAAGCTTTTTCTGGTTGTCGAAAAGCAGCCAGTGCCTTTTGAAGAATATTGTGCAAAGAACTGGTAAAAAGAAAGTCCAGGAAAGCATGGATAGGTGCACTGGCTGCTGTGATAGATCTAAAATAATGTTAAAACAGCATCAAACACAATGGAATTAGCATTTGTTGTGGTCAGAGTACCTGTATCAAACAAAATATATTGTATGGTGTGGATTAACAAGGCTGCATGTTCTGTGCAGCCTGATCTTCATCTATAGTGATAGCAGCTGTGGTTGTCCTGTACAGCCAAGAGCTATTATATACAGGTTTGTTTACAAGTGGATATCATCAAATCTCGATTTAAGATCTCTTGATTTACACTGTTTGCAAAAGCAACAAAATTTTTAATGTACATCTTACTTCTTTAACACGCAGCCCCAAGTTTTAATGACCCTGAAGAAAAGGCGTTTGAAAACAATATGGACAGAGGAGAAAATGCTGGTTACCAGCATTTTCTCCTGTTCCCATAATGTTTTCTACCCTTTGAAATAAGGAAATCACCATTTAAGCAACATTTAACTTGTGGTATGCAAATGCTTTCAAATTGGTACAGTTCAGTATTTTGTCGTTTGATAAAGAGTTAACCCTTTACCATACAATTCCGAGTTTTAATGACCCAGAGGAAAAAGGCTTTTGAAAACATCTTGGGGGGAAAAGGAAAAAATGCTGGTTTCCTTTTTCCACACTTTTTTTCTACCCTGTCAGACAGACATCATCATTTGAGCAACATTTAATCAGTGGCTGTGAATACTTTCAGTTTTGCAGAGTACTAAATTTTGTTGTTTGGTAAAGAGTTAAGCATTATTTATCCTGATTTTTTACAGGTGGATATCACCCAGTCAAGATTGGAGATCTCTTTTGCAACAGATATCATGTTGTTAGAAAACTAGGCTGGGGACATTTCTCTACAGTTTGGTTGTGCTGGGATTTGCAGTAAGTGTTTGCCTGTACTAGCATATATTAGAAGAAAGCTAAAATGGCTCCAAAAATGTGAAAATGCATAATATTGAGGAACAAGAAAGTTGAGGTGGTAAAGCATGAGGGTCAGACACTACATGGTAGTGTCTAACTGACCAGAAGAATGTTAAACAGATCAGTTTGGGTAATGAATAGAGGCCTCAGAAGGCAATCCAATTTGTTTACTTGTCACTCTAATGCCTTTTGCGTTATTTTTAGCTCCACTGGCTGAAGGCCAGCGGGCTAATGTCATGGCCCGGTGTCCGTCGTGCGTCCTTGTGTCCGTCCGTCTGTCTGTGCGTCTGTCCGTCCGTGCGTTAACTTTTATTTCAAACATCTTCTCTGAAACTACCCATCCAATTTTCATGAAACTTCACAGAAATGATCCTGCCATGGTCCTCTTCAGAATTTGTTGAAAGAATTTAATTCCTTCAAAAACTCTGGTTGCCATGGCAACAAAACTGAAAAATATTGGAAATCTTTAAAAATCTTCTTGTCTGAAACCATAAGGCGTAGGGATACCAAATTTGGCATGTAGCTTTATGTAGTAAACCTCTATCATGTTTCTTCAAATTATAGCCCTGGGGTCAAAATTGGCTCAGCCCCAGGGGTCACAAGTTTTATATAGGCTTATATAGAGAAAACTTTAAAAATCTTTCTGTACCTAGCCATAAGGCCTAGAGCTACCAAACTTTGCATGCAGCTATATCTAGTGGGCCTCTACCAAGCAGGCCAAAATTTTAGCCCTGGGGTCAAAATTGGCCCCGCTGCAGGGGTGACAAGTTTTACATGGGCCTACATAGTGACAACTTAAGAAATCTTCCAGTACCTAGCCATAAGGCCTAGAGCTACCAAATTTTGCGTTTAGCTTGACCTAGTGGGGGTCTACCAAAAGTGCCCAAATTACAGTCCTGGGGTCAATTTGGCCTCATGCTGGGGGGTGGGGGGGAGGTTCACAAGATTTACATGGGCTTATATAGGGAAAACTTTTAAATCTTGGTGTACATAGCCATAAGGCTTAGGGCTACCAAATTTTGCATAATTATAGCACTATCTAGTGGACAACTACAAAGAGGGCCCCAAGTTACAACCCTAGGATCAAGTTTGGCCCTGCACCAGGGGTCACAAGTTTTACATGGGTTTATGGAGTGAAAAGTTCAGAAACCGTCTTGTTACTAGCCATAAGGCCAAGAACTCCCAAATTTGATATTGGGTCAGAGGTTAAGATCAGGGGTGTGATTTATTCGAAAATTGTTTACGTGCTATACCTTAAAAACAATTTGATTACGACTCTGAAACTTTATACAAGTGTTGCTCATGACACTTGTATAAAGTTGCCTTATTGTTTTTGGGTCACATGGGTCAAGGGTCATGGTCACAGGTGAACTTTGTTTGAAAATCGTTTCTGAGCTCTAACTCAAAAGCTGTTGACCTAGGACCCTGAAACCTATACAAAAGTGCAGGCTTACTACTAGTAGTCCTACTTTTTCCTACCTTTCCTACTTTTTTGTCTTGTTCCTATTTTTTCCTACTTTTTAGCTCACCTTAGCACATAGTGCTCAGGGTGAGCTATTGTGATTGATCGTTGTCCGGCGTCCGTCCGTCCGTCCGTGAACAATTACTTAAAAAATCTTCTCCTCTGAAACCGCCCAACAGATTTCAGTGAAACTTCACAGAAATGATCCTTAGGTGATGCACTTTCAGAATACTTCAAAGATTTGAATTCCATGAAGAACTCTGGTTGCCATGGCAACCGAAATAAAAAAAATTTAAAAATCTTCTTGTCCCAAACTGTAAGGGCTGGAGCTTTCATATATGGCATGTAGCATCATCTAGTGGCCCTCTACCAAAACACTTCAAATAATGGCCCTAGTGTGGAAATTGGCCCTATGTTGTGGGTTCTCGGATTTCACATAGAGATAAAGAAGGAAATCTGTAAAAATCTTCTTGTCCCAAACTGTAAGGGCTAGAGCTTTCATATTTGGCATGTAGTATCATCTAGTGGCCCTAGTGTTGAAAATGGTCCTATGTTTTGGGTTCTCGGATTTCACATAGAGATAAAGAAGGAAATCTTTAAAAATCTTCTTGTCCGAAACCATAAGGGCTAGAGCTCTCATATATGGCATGTAGTATCAACTAATGGCCCTCTACCAAAATACTTCAAATAATGGTCCTAGTGTGGAAAATGGCCCTATGTTGTGGGTTCTCGGATTTCACATAGAGATAAAGAAGGAAATCTGTAAAAATCTTCTTGTCCCAAACCGTAAGGGCTAGAGCTTTCATATTTGGCATGTAGCATCGTCTAGTGGCCCTCTACCAAAATACTTCAAATAATGGCCCTAGTGTGGAAAATGGCCCTATGTTGTGGGTTCTCGGATTTCACATAGAGATAAAGAAGGAAATCTGTAAAAATCTTCTTGTCCCAAACTGTTAGGGCTAGAGCTTTCATATTTGGCATGTAGCATCGTCTAGTGGCCCTCTACCGAAATACAGTCGTGTCGTGTTAATCCGGACACTTTGGTTTCCTATGGTGGTGTCCGGAGTAAGCGTATTTCCGGATAAGCAAATCAAGCTGGGTCTTGTCCGACTTTATTGATTTTTTTAGCTCCACTGGCCAAAGGCCAGGAAGCTATTGTCATGGCGTTGTGTCCGTCATGCGTCCGTCCATCCGTTCGTCCGTGCGTGCTTCCGTAAACTTTTTCTTTAAAAAACTTCTCCTCAGAAACTATTGACTGGATTTTTACCAAATTTCACAGGATTGTTCCTTTGGTGGTCCTCTTTCAAATTCCTTCAAATAATTGTGTTCCATGAAGAATTCTGGTTGCCATGGTAACCAAAGTAAAAAACCTTTAAAAATCTTCTCCTCCCAAACCGCTATTTGGATAGCATTATTATTTTGCAGGAATGTTCCTTAGATACAGGTTTACAGAATTCCTTTAAAAAAAAATGATCTGTCAAAAAACATGGCTTTTATGGGAGACTCATTTTCCTTTTATGGTATAAAGTAAAATCTTTGAAAAATTTCTTCTCTAAAACTATTCATTGGATTTCATTGTTGTTTTGCAGGTAAGTTCCTATGGTGGTTGTCTGCCAAATTGTTTCTATGGTGGTTGTATACCAAATTCCTTTTAAAAAAATGATACACCTAAAAACACATTTTTTTATAGACAAGGCTTATATTTCAAAAAAAATTTCTTCTCCAAAACTATTTATTGTGTTAGTTTTATCGACTAACAAAGAAAAAGGAAGAAAATTGGATTAACTTGACCTAGTCAGGGCTGTCCTATTTAAGCCCACACATTTTCCTTGGTATTAAGATCACAATTTACTCCAATGATATGCTATTAGTTAGTACTAGTAATAAAATATCACTGGCCATAAATAAGATAAAAGCTTGAGCACCTTTCACAACTTGAGCTTTTCAATTTTGCCTTATTACTAAGCCTGAGTAACCATGCCAAGATAAAAAAGAAAAAGTATTTTAATAACAAAACCCCCATGTTGTAGGTACTTTATAGTCCTTTTGATATAGAACAAGAGAACCTCTGCACTTTTATTAGTTCTGGTAAAGGTTTGTTGACCTACTAATGAGTAAATGCAGAGTGGACAGAAGGGGTGTAAATCCTGGTGACCTGGTACAAAGTGGGACAGGGCTTTACATTTGTGATAAGGCATTAATGTTATCCAGTCAAACTGATCCCGCAACTTCAGTACACCAGAATTAATCTGTGCCCTGGAGCAGGATATTTGATTTATGTAAATGCATTTGTAGACCATTTTGTGTTGTTTGCCACAGAAGACATTCTAACTGTGACTGTGAAAAGTTGATTATTAGGGATTAGGTGTTCATTGTATGCCAGCATATTTCATTCTATCTGGTGTATTGATGTAAGTTGATCTATATTGTTATAACATTCATTCATTTGCCCTCCTAGCTGTTCTTTTAGATTACCCCTTTACCACACAATCACAACTTTTAACGACCCTGAGAAAGACATATTTTCTATATTTTGATGTTTCCCCACCCAAAATGGTTTGTGAAAGGACCTGTTGCAGACAACATATCTTCAAATTAGTAAGACATATATAAAAAAGGATAGAAATTATTGTGGGAAACTAAGAAAATGCTGGTTACCATTTTTTTCTTCTTTTCTCACAAGTTTTTTCCATACCTTTTTTCTTTAGTGAGCTAGAATGCAGGATTGAATGGTAATTGTTAAAAACTTCTTTTCGCCATTATAGAAATATCAGGCCTGTGGAGCGATACAGGCGCTCAAGCGCCTCTAGTTTCTTCTTTTCTCACAAGTTTTTTCCGTACCTTTTTTCTTCAGTGAGCTAAAATGCAGGATTGAATGGTAATTGTTAAAAACTTCTTTTCGCCATTATAGAAATATCAGGCCTGTGGAGCGATACAGGCGCTCAAGCGCCTCTAGTTATTGCTGTTGTTTCAGGTATCTGGTGGGCAGAATGCTAATTGTCACATAGTCATTCCGACATGCTTCACTAGTTAAGTTGTTTGTTAAGTGTGAAAACTGTCTACTATCAAGTTTTACCAGATAAACACTGTTTATTCATGCGTGTCAAGCAGTCAATCTAGACCACAAATTCGTTAATCCTACCAAAACGGTTATGACAGTTAGTAATTATAACAGGTTCTATTTGGATGTTCAACACTTAATCCGGATTATTGAAGCATATTTGTGCGGTTTTTGAGTATTTCGTTCCCGATTTTTTCTTTCCGGATCCAGAACGCGAATTTCCGGATTAAAAGGTACAATTTATGAATAAAAAATCCGTTCCCACAAAATTCTTTCCGGATCTTGAATATTCCGGATTAATGACGTCCGTATTAACGCGGCACGACTGTACTTCAAATTGTGGCCCTAGTGTTGAAAATGGCCCTATGTTGTGGGTTCTCGGATTTCACATAAGAGATAAAGAAGGAAATCTTTAAAAATCTTCTTGTCCGAAACCATAAGGGCTAGAGCTCTCATATATGGCATGTAGTATCAACTAGTGGCCCTCTACCAATATACCTCAAATAATGGCCCTAGTGTGGAAATTGGCCCTATGTTGTGGGTTCTCGGATTTCACATAGAGATAAAGAAGGAAATCTTTAAAAATCTTCTTGTCCCAAACCGTAAGGGCTAGAGCTTTCATATATGGCATGTAGCATCATCTAGTGACCCTGTACCAAAATGCTTCAAATTATGGTCCTGGTGTTAAAAATTGGCCCTATGTTGTGGGTTCTCGGATTTCACATAGAGATAAAGAAGGAAATCTTTAAAAATCTTCTTGTCCTAAACCATAAGGGCTAGAGCTTTCATATGTGGCATGTAGCATCATCTAGTGGCCTTCTACCAAAGTACTTCAAATTATGGCCCTAGTGTTGAAAATGGCCCTATGTTGTGGGTTCTCGGATTTCACATAGAGATAAAGAAGGAAATCTTTAAAAATCTTCTTGTCCCAAACCTTAAGGGCTAGAGCTTTCATATTTGGCATGTAGCGTCAGCTAGTGACCCTCTACCAAAATACTACAAATTATGGCCCTAGTGTTGAAAATTGGCCCTATGTTGTGGGTTCTCGGATTTCACATATAGATAAAGAAGGAAATCTTTAAAAATCTTCTGGTCCCAAACCATAAGGGCTAGAGCTTTCATATGTGGCATGTAGCATCATCTCGTGGCCCTCTACCAAAATACTTCAAATTATGGCCCTAGTGTTGAAAATGGCCCTATGTTGTGGGTTCTCGGATTTCACATAGAGATAAAGAAGGAAATCTGTAAAAATTGTCTTGTCCCAAACCTTAAAGGCTAGAGCTTTCATAAATTGCATGTAGTATCATCTAGTGGCCCTCTACCAAAATACTTCAAATAATGGCCCTAGTGTGGAAATTGGCCCTATGTGTGGGTTCTCGGATTTCTCATAGAGATAAAGAAGGAAATCTGTAAAAATCTTCTTGTCCCAAACCGTATGGGCTACAGCTTTCATATTTGGCATGTAGCATCATCTAGTGGCCCTCTACCAAAATGCTTCAAATTATGGCCCTAGTGTTGAAAATGGCCCTATGTTGTGGGTTCTCGGATTTCACATAGAGATAAAAAAGGAAATCTGTAAAAATCTTCTTGTCCCAAACCGTAAGGGCTAGAGCTTTCATATTTGGCATGTAGCAACATCTAGTGGCCCTCTACCAAAGAACTTCAAATTATGGCCCTAGTGTTGAAAATGGCCCTATGTTGTGGGTTCTCGGATTTCACATAGCGATAAAGAAGGAAATCTTTAAAAATCTTCTTGTCCCAAACCATAAGGGCTAGAGCTCTCATATATGGCATGTAGTATCATCTAGTGGCCCTCTACCAAAATACGTCAAATTATGGCCCTAGTGTGGAAATTGGCCCTATGTTGTGGGTTCTCGGATTTCACATAGAGATAAAGAAGGAAATCTTTAAAAATCTTCTTGTCCCAAACTGTAAGGGCTAGAGCTTTCATATATGGCATGTAACATCATCTAGTGACCCTGTACCAAAATACTTCAAATTATGGCACTGGTGTTAAAAATTGGCCCTATGTTGTAGGTTCTCGGATTTCACATAGAGATAAAGAAGGAAATCTGTAAAAATCTTCTTGTCCCAAACCGTAAGGGCTAGAGCTTTCATATTTGGCATGTAGCCTTGTGGTGTTGAGCTCAGTTGCATTTCAGGTGAGCGATTTAGGACCATCATGGTCCTCTTGTTTAACTCTTTACCACACAATCCAGACTTTTAATGACCCTGAGAAAGAAGCTTTTTGAAAACATTATGGGAAAAGGAGAAAATGCTGGTAACCAGCATTTTCTCCTTTTCCCACAATGTTTTCTGCCCTGCCAAGAACAAAGTTCATTTTTTCAGTCGCAATGATTTTGTCGTCTGTGCATGCTTTCAATTTTGACCAGTCTAATACTTTGTTGTTTGGTAATGAGTTAAAAAATATTCCTACTGTTCCTACTTTCTTCTTGAAAATGAAAATAAAAACTGTATCTTTCAAAATATTTTAGTATGTTGTAGAATGCAAGGATGGCATATTCTACTTATCAGGTTTTTACACAGTCTTTGAACATGCAACTGTTTATCTCATAATTATGTAAGCTATATAGTGCCTTTATGGGAAATGTGTCTCCACCACTGGCCATTTATGCCTAATAGATGGACAGCAGCATGTAGAGTAAGAACTAAGAGCCTCTTGAAATTAGACAGCCCATATATCTTGTGACTGGAGATTTTATGCCCCATTTAGGGTGGCAAATAGCAGTTGCACTGTCTGTCCTCCTTGCCTTGTCCTCACAACTCCTCCTTCAATTCCTAGATGATTTTCAGAAAAGTGTCACAGAATGATCAATATCAAGTGCTGTAGAGGCTGTATTCTCTAGCCAATTTGATTGGCTCATATTTGAAGGATTTGTTGTCTTTTATTTAATTTTATTACTTATCAAATCTGGCTATCAAATTTTGCATGCAATTTCATGCAGTGGACTTCTACCAAAAGTAATGAAATTATAGCCCTGGGGTAAAAAGTGGCCCTGTCCTTGGGGTTACAAGTTTAAGATAGGCTTATATTGTGAAAACTTAAAAAATTTTCTTGTTCCTCACAATAAGAGCTAGAGCTGTAATAGTCTGGTATGCTCTTTCCAAGATTATTCAATTTATAGCACTGGGTGAAAATTGGCCTGGGAGTGTCAAGTTCAACTTATGCTTATTATAGTGAAAACTTTTAAGAAAATATTCCTGTTCTTACCATAAATGTTACAGCTACCAAATTTGCACATAGCTTCATCAAGTGGATCAGTTCCAAGTTAGATTAAAATTTAGCCCTTGGATCAAAATTGGCCCTACCTTGAGGGTCTCATGTTTTACAGGAGCTTTATTTTGGGGAAAATTTAAATATCTTCTTGTTTATAACCATTTATCTTTGACCTGTAGTAATTGGTATGCAGCTTTATCTAGTGGACATCTACCAAGATTCAACTACTTGTAATTATAGCCCTTGGGTAACGAATGGCAGGGGGTTACATCATTCATACAGGTTTTTATAGGGAAAACTGAGAATCTTCTTGTTCCAAACCATCTGGCCTAGGAATGAAATGTTTGGTATGTAGCATGATATTGGAGAACTTAATGAAGATTGTTTAATTATTGTTAGTGTGTTAAAAATTGGTCCCATGGAAGGTGGTGGGGTATCACAAAATTGTTTTGCGGGGAGAGATTAAGGGCCATTCTTGCCTTTTTGTTACCTAGTAAGAGTTCATTGATAAGTGGTAGGAATGATACTGGATAAGAATTGCCTGCATTCATTAGAATCGTCTTGGACTTTTTGGAAGACCATCACAATACAGATTTCCACAAGTTTGATGACTATCTGTGCCAATTATGTGTATGGCATAAGCAATTTATTAGACACTGGAACAGTATAAGGTCATTCTGGCCCTCTTGTTTCATCAAAAACATACTCTCAAGCTTTTATATGATGAGTATATTTTGTCGTTTGTTTGATTTCACAGTATAATTCTGTGTGTAATTCCTCCCTCATTTTTCATGTAATTAGTTTTTCAGAGTTTTAAATAGTATGTAATTATTATTGCGTGCTACAGCAAACATTCTCATCTTTTTGTATTTGAGGCAGTTATTTATTTATGTATTTTTTTTCAAACAAAATCAATATCTTTTAGAAGATTTTTCCTTAATTTTATAGATAGCTTTATTTTCCCCAATTGATGAATTTGATTTTAGATAATTCAGTAGAAATTACAATAGCTTCAGGGTCTTGATTTTGAAAAAAATTTTGTAAGTCTTTGTTTCCATCAAAAAATTGTTCATAACTAGATTAAACCTAAATTTTGTACATGGCTTATTATCATTAAGAGACTTACGAGCTACCCATTGGTTAAGATCAATTGAACTTTAACATTGTTGTGATTAGAAATTGTTCAATTTGTGTAAACTTACTCTAATTCTTATCAGACAGTTGAAGCCAGCTTCTGATACTGCTGTAAATCGAACAAATGGTAGACATTATTAAAAACTTTTACAATATTATGTTTTGCCATGCATTAATGACTGGCTGCCATCTTGGGACTTAGTGTTTCTCCAAACACATCTTGTTCTGAACTGTTCTGCAGTGTTAAAGTTAGTTTATATACAAGATTGAATGAAAAGTTTGTTAAATTTATTCCTAATTTTTATCATAAGATTCCTATTTTTACCATAAATTTCCTACTTTTTTCCTACCTTTTCCTCAAAATTACTCCTACTTTTTCGTGATAAGTCACTTGTAAGCCTGCAAGTGTTGCTCATGACTCAAGTAGGTACCCTATTGTTTTGGTCACGTGGGTAACGGTCAAGGTCACAGGTGAACTTTGTTTTGTAAATCATTTCCATCTCTGATTGTGCCGATTCAGTGACAAGGTGCTGGAGGGGGGTATTTGTCCACTTTGCAACAGTTATAGTTAGCTCAGCTGTTTTCTAAGAAGACATTGAGGCATTTTCATAGCCCTGTTGTAGTCTGCCGTGTCATATGAAAACTTTGCTATTTTCTCACATCTCTGATGTTGCTGAAGATAGTTTACTTCAAACTTAGGCAAGTTGTCAACTTGTATCTGACTTGTGACCTGGTAGTTTCGAGTTTGATACCCAGTTGTGGCAAACTTTTCTTTCCTGTGATTTTTCGCCTCTCACTGCTGATGCATCTGAGAAAAGTAGTCAGTGGCTTTGGAAAGAAAGTTGTGTCAGTACTGGTGTGAGAAAGCAAGGAAACACACTGCTGTGTCAGTGACAGCCATGGTATGACCTGAGCTGTTTAAATGGCATGAAACTCCAATACAAACAAACAAACAATCCCTCTGTGCGTGTCTTAACTTTTTTTAGTCCCCTACCGGTGAAGCCGAAGGGGACTTTAGGTTTGCACTCCGTCTGTCTGGCAATTCAGTTTTTTAGCTCCACTGGCCGAAGGCCAGCGAGCTATTGTCATGGCGTTGTGTCCGTCGTGCGTCTGTCCGTCCGTTCGTCTGTGCGTGCGTCCTTAAACTTTTTCTTTAAAAAACTTCTCCTCAGAAACTATTGACTGGATTTTTACCAAATTTCACAGGAATGTTCCTTTGGTGGTCCTCTTTCAAATTCCTTCAAATAATTGTGTTCCATGAAGAATTCTGGTTGCCATGGCAACCAAAGTAAAAAACCTTTAAAAATCTTCTCCTCCCAAACCGCTATTTGGATAGCATTATTATTTTGCAGGAATGTTCCTTAGATACAGGTTTACAGAATTCCTTTAAAAAAAAATGATCTGTCAAAAAACATGGCTTTTATGGGAGACTCATTTTCCTTTTATGGTATAAAGTAAAATCTTTGAAAAATTTCTTCTCTAAAACTATTCATTGGATTTCATTGTTGTTTTGCAAGTAAGTTCCTATGGTGGTTGTCTGCCAAATTGTTTCTATGGTGGTTGTATACCAAATTCCTTTTAAAAAAATGATACACCTAAAAACACCTTTTTTTATAGACAAGGCTTATATTTCAAAAAAATGTTCTTCTCCAAAACTATTTATTGTGTTAGTTTTATCGACTAACAAAGAAAAAGGAAGAAAATTGGATTGACTTGACCTAGTCAGGGCTGTCCTATTTAAGCCCACACATTTTCCTTGGTATTAAGATCACAATTTACTCCAATGATATGCTATTAGTTAGTACTAGTAATAAAATATCACTGGCCATAAATAAGATAAAAGCTTGAGCACCTTTCACAACTTGAGCTTTTCAATTTTGCCTTATTACTAAGCCTGAGTAACCATGCCAAGATAAAAAAGAAAAAGTATTTTAATAACAAAACCCCCATGTTGTAGGTACTTTATAGTCCTTTTGATATAGAACAAGAGAACCTCTGCACTTTTATTAGTTCTGGTAAAGGTTTGTTGACCTACTAATGAGTAAATGCAGAGTGGACAGAAGGGGTGTAAATCCTGGTGACCTGGTACAAAGTGGGACAGGGCTTTACATTTGTGATAAGGCATTAATGTTATCCAGTCAAACTGATCCCGCAACTTCAGTACACCAGAATTAATCTGTGCCCTGGAGCAGGATATTTGATTTATGTAAATGCATTTGTAGACCATTTTGTGTTGTTTGCCACAGAAGACATTCTAACTGTGACTGTGAAAAGTTGATTATTAGGGATTAGGTGTTCATTGTATGCCAGCGTATTTCATTCTATCTGGTGTATTGATGTAAGTTGATCTATATTGCTATAACATTCATTCATTTGCCCTCCTAGCTGTTCTTTTAGATTACCCCTTTACCACACAATCACAACTTTTAACAACCCTGAGAAAGACATATTTTCTATATTTTGATGTTTCCCCACCCAAAATGGTTTCTGAAAGGACCTGTTGCAGACAACATACCTTCAAGTTAGTAAGACATATATAAAAAAGGATAGAAATTATTGTGGGAAACTAAGAAAATGCTGGTTACCATTTTTTTCTTCTTTTCTCACAAGTTTTTTCCATACTTTTTTTCTTCAGTGAGCTAAAATGCAGGATTGAATGGTAATTGTTAAAAACTTCTTTCGCCATTATAGAAATAACAGGCCTGTGGAGCGATACAGGCGCTCAAGCGCCTCTAGTTGGTGTGTACATCAACCACCATGACTTACACATCAAGTTCGAGTTTCGTCCCGGTCCACTGCTTTTTGACGCATTTACGGGCCTTGGACTTACAAAATTTCACTGATAAAACATTTTTCTGCACTTTTTTTCTAAACGCTGCTACATATAGAGCTGATTTTTGGTGTGTACATCAACCACCATGACTTACACGTCAAGTTCGAGTTTCGTCCCGCTCCACTGCTTTTTGACGCATTTACGGGCCTTGGACTTAAAAAATTTCACTGACATGCCAGCGATACATACGGCCGGTAGGGGACAGGGTATTGCTATGCAATACTATCAGAATGCATGTTTCTATTGTCAGTTTGTGTCACATTTAATCGTGGTTTTCCCAATGTCTATACTTAGAAACTGTCTACAGAGATTTGCAATAAACAGTTGGTATTTTAAAAAAATATTTTCCCCTTTGAAATAATTTTGTTTTTTAAGAAATTTGTTGCAAAAAAAATGGCTTGATTTTTCCACAGACATTTATTGCCATTGTCCACAAGCACTTTTTAAGCGACAATTTACATACCGCATATTAATACTTGTCCTTTATTTAGCCCTTTACCAAACAATCCCAAGTTGTAACGGATAACAGACTTTTGAGATCATTTTTTTAGAAGAAGAAAAGGCTGATCACCAGAAAATGAAATTTTAGACTTGTCCAAACTGTACTGACGACAAATTAAATGTTATTCAAATGGTTGGATTTTTGTCTTAAAGCCTAGAAAACATTTTAAGAAGACATAAAAGTACTTTTACTCATCATAACCTTTATGATGCATCAATGAACATAATTTTTAGGTGTTTTTGTGGATAGAGCAGATAAAGATCAGACTACATTGAATGCACAGACTGATCTTTGGCCTTAGACAGGTTTGAAATTGAAATAATTAACATTTTTCTACTGCATGCAAACAACCATTTTATTTACTTTGGTATTGGCTCAGTGGTAAAGTGTAGGCCTCGTAACCTGGAGGCTCCAGGTTCCAGTCTCACTAAAAGCAATGAGTTCTGTGGGAATGTCCTTGGGCAAGACACTTGCCTTGTACTGATGAAGCCCAAAACATACATGAATACCCCCTGTGAAAAATGTTCAAGAACAAGTGGTGAGTTCATTAACATTCAAGAACCTTTCTTGAACCTTAAGAACTGTTCTTGAACCAATAAAACAGTTCAAGAACTGAGGTTCAAGAACCCAAATGGTTCTTGAATACTGGTTCTAAAAGCAAGAAAGTGAAAGAACATTAATTCTATAAAACCATCAGTTCTTGAACTGATCTGAAAGTTCATGAACTTTCAAGAATCTTTCTTGAACCTTTAGACCTGTACTTGAACTAATAAAACAGTTCCTGAACTGAGGTTCTAGAACCCAAATGGTTCTTGAACATTGGTTCTAAACGCACAAAAGTGAAGAACATTAATTCTAGAACACTACCAGTTCTTGAACTGATCTGAAAGTTCTTTAACAGTTGACCTAGAATACAAATGGTTCCAGAACATTGCTTTTAATACATTGACCAAATTCTACAAACCCTGGTTCTAGAACTGTACCAGATCTTGAACGGTTGGAAATCTAGAATTTGGTAAACTCGTATGTTTTGCTGCAAATTTGTGTTATGGCAAAAATTAGCAAGTTGTCTTTCCTTCAATTTGCATAAAAGTGGTTTCAGATGCTTGTTTCAAATATCTTCTTCTCTGAAACTACCCATCTAATTTTGATGAAACTTCACAGAAATGATCCTGCCATGGCCCTCTTCAGAATTCCTTGAAAGAATTTGATGCCAATGAAAACTGGTTGCCATGGCAACAAAACTGAAAAATATTTGAAATTTTTAAACATCTTCTTGTAAGAAACCATAAGGCCTAGGGCTACCAAATTTTGCATGTAGCTTCATCTAATGGACCTCTTCCAAATTCCTTGAAATTCTTTCTTTACTACACAATCCCGACTTTTAACGACCTTGTGAAAGAAGCCTTTTGAAAACATTGTGGGAAAAGAAGAAAATGCTGGTAACCATTATTTTCTCCTTTTCCCACAATGTTTTCTACACTTCCAAAGAGAAATTTCATTTTTGAGTCAAATTTATTTTGTCAGCTGCATATGCTTTTAATTTGGACATGCTTTTGATATTTTGTCATTTGGCCCTGGGGTTAAAATTTGGCCCCGGCCCGGGGGTCACAAGTTTGTCATCGGCTTATATAGTGAAAACTCAAAAATCTTTTCTTTTCTAAATGATACAGCAAAGTGCTACCAAATTTTGCATGTAGCATCATCTATTGGACCCCCTACTAATGTTATGCAAATAATAGCCCTGGGGTCAAAATTGGCCTCACCCCAGGGGTCACAAGTTTTACATGGGTTTATATAGTGAAAGCTTCAAAAAATATTTTGATCCTAACTGTGAGGCATAGGGCTATCAAATTTGACATGCAGTAGACCTCTACCACTGTTGTCCCATTTATTGTCCCTGGGCCAAAGCCTGCCCCACCCTCACAAGTTTTATATGGGCTTACAAACTGAAAACAAACTGAAAATGGAAGGAATTATCTGTTTCCTAACTGTAAAGTCTAGGCTTACAAAATTTTGTATGTGGCTTCATCTAGTGGACCTGTAGCAAGACTGCTGAAAACATAGCCCTGGGGTAACACATTTTACAAAGGCTTAAATAGTGAAAACTTTGAAAATATTTTTTTTTTAGTATTATGAATTCACTATTTTTGTGTTCTGAAACAGGGAAATAACTGTTATAACTGATAAATAGTTTGTTACCTTTTACCTCTTTGATTATCACACTGCACTAATACATGATTGATGTTGGGTATTCAAGTTTTTCTGCAAAAAAAAATGTTTAGTTTTCAATGAGTGTGATTTATTCTGATGTTTATATTTATGCTCAGATGAGTCAAATATTTAAGGTGTCTCTCATCATTTTTTTTTTTTTTTGTTTCAGAACTTTACCATTCATACCATTGAAAAATTGTTTTCTGCT
This sequence comes from Tridacna gigas, assembly GCA_945859785.2. NCBI lineage: Eukaryota > Metazoa > Mollusca > Bivalvia > Cardiida > Cardiidae > Tridacna > Tridacna gigas. The sequence goes on from OX244036.2 coordinate 17,969,478, forward strand.
TCTAAGATCTGGAAATCTTCTTGTTGTTAGAGTACACTAATATGTGGTATGAATGGTACTTGATTAGACCTGCTTATATTCATTGATATCATCTTTGCATTTGAAAAAAATACCACTTTTTAGCTCACCTTAGCACAACGTGCTAAAAGGTGAGCTATTGTGATCGCCCTATGTCCGGCGTCCGTCGTCCGTCGTCTGTCAACAATTTCTTTAAACATCTTCTTCTCCTAAACCACTGGGCCAATCTTGATGAAACTTGGCAGGGATGTTCCTTGGGTGAAGCTCTACCAAAATTGTTCAAAGAATTGAATTCCACCCACAACTCTGGTTGCCATGGCAACAAAAAGGAAAAAAAGGCAAAATCGTTGAAAATCTTCTTCTCTGAAACTAGAAGGCGCAGAGCTTTGATATTTGGTATGTAGCATCTCCTAGTGGACCTCTACCAAGTTTGTTCATATGATGCCCCTGGGGTCAAAACTGGCTCCGCCCCAGGGGTTACAAGTTTGAGCATAGTCACAAAGAAGAAAAACTTTAAAAATCTTCTTCTGTAAAACTTGAAGGTGTAGAGCTTTGATATTTGGCATGTAGCATCTCCTAGTGGACCTCTACCAAGTTTGTTCATATGATGCCCTTGGGGTCAAAACTGGCCCCGCCCCGGGGGTCACAATTTCCAACATAGGAACAAAGAAGGAAAACTTTAAAAATCTTCTTCTGTAAAACTAGAAGGCATGGAGCTTTGATATTTGGCATGAAGCATCTCCTAGTGGACCTCTACCAAGTTTGTTCATATGATGCCCTTGGGGTCAAAACTGGCCCTGCCCCGGGGGTCACAAGTTCGAACATAGGAACAAAGAGGAGAAACTTTAAAAATCATCTTCTCTGAAACTGGAAGGCTTAGAGCTTTGATATTTGGTATGTAGCATTGCCTAGTGGACCTCTACCAAGTTTGTTCATATGATGCCCCTGGGGTCAAAACTGGCCCCGCCCCGGGGCTCACAAGTTTGAGCATAGTAACAAAGAAGGAAAACTTTAAAAATCTTCTTCTCTTAAACTTGAAGGCGTAGAGCTTTGATATTTGGTATGTAGCATCGCCTAGTGGACCTCTACCAAGTTTGTTCATATGATGTCCCTGGGGTCAAAACTGGGCCCGCCCCGGGGGTCACAATTTCCAACATAGGAACAAAGAAGGAAAACTTTAAAAATCTTCTTCTCTGAAACAGGAAGGCATGGAGCTCTGATATTTGGTATGTAGCATCTTCTAGTGGATCTCTACCAAGTTTGTGCATATGATGCCCTTGGGGCAAAAGTTGGCCCTGCCCTCTGGGTCACAAGTTCAAACATAGGCACAGAGAAGGAAAACTTTAAGAATTATCTTCTCTGAAACTGAAAGGCTTAGAGCTTTGATATTTGGTATGTAGCATTGCCTAGTAGACCTCTACTAAGTTTGTTCATATGATGCCCTTGGGGTCAAAATTGGCCCTGCCCTGGGGGTCACAAGTTCAAACATAGGAACAAAGAAGGAAACCTTTAATTTTTTTTTCTCTTAAATGGGAAGGCATAGAGCTTTGATATTTGGTATGTAGCATCTCCTAGTGGACTTCTACCAAGTTTGTTCCAAGGATGCTGCTTGGGTCAAAACTGGCCCTGCCCCTGGGGTCACAAGTTCGAACATAGGAACAAAGAAGGAAAACTTTAAAATTCTTCTTTTCTGAAACCGAAAGGTGTGGAGCTTTGATATTTGGTATGTTGCATCTCCTAGTGGACCTCTACCAAGTTTGTTCATATGATGCGCCTCAGTCAAAACTGGCCCGGCCCAGGGGGTCACAAGTTTGAAGATAGGAACAAAGAAGGAAAACTTTAAATTTCTTTTTCTCTTAAACAGGAAGGTGTAGAGCTTTGATATTTGGTATGTAGCATTTCCTAGTGGACCTCTACCAAGTTTGTTTATATGATGCCCCTGGGTCAAAACTGGCCCAGCCCGGGGGGTCACAAGTTCGAACATAGGAACAAAGAAGGAAAACTTTTAAATTCTTCTTTAAAACTGGAAGGCGTAGAGCTTTGATATTTGGTATTCTCTTCTAAGTTTGTTTGCCCATCTAAGCGCAACAAGTTCATTGAGTTCAAAATTGGGTCATCTTGGGTCATAAACTAGGTCACTAGGTCAAATTAAAGAAATACCTTGTTGGCACTCTCGAGGCCACATTATTTGCTCAATTGCCTTGAAAATTAGTTAAAAAGTTTGTCTTTATAAAGTCTCACATAAGATTAATTTGGGTCAACTTGGGTCATAAACTAGTTCACTGGGTGAAATTAAAGAAATACCTTGTTTGCACTCTGGAGGCCACATTTATTGCTCAAATGACCTGAAATTTGGCCAGAATGTTTGTCTTGATGAAATACCAGATGAGTTTGGATTTTGGTCACCTGGAACCATAAACTAGGTCACTAGGTCAAAATAAAGAAATACCTTGTGGGCACTCTAGAGGCCACATTCTTTGCTTAATTGCCTTGAAAATTGGTCAGAATGTTTGTCTTGGTAAAATCTCACATGAGTCTGAATTTGGGTCAACTTGGGTCATAAACTAGGTCACTTGGTCAAATTAAAGAAATAGCTAGTGGGCACTCTAGAGGCCACATTTATTATTCATTTGATTTGAAAATTGGGTAAAATGTTTCTTTTGATATAGTCAATGACCAGTTCAAATTTGGGTCACCAGGGGTCATAATCTAGGTCACTAGGTCAAGTTAAAGAAATATCTTTAGGGCACTCGAGGCCACATTTTTTGCTCAATTGACTTGAAAATTGGTCAGAATGTTTGTCTTCATGAAATATGAGTTTGAAATTGGGTCACCTGCGGTCAAAAACTAGGTCACATGGTCAAATTAAAGAAAAACCTTTAAGGCACTCTACTAAGGTGAGCGACCCAGGGCCATCATGGCCCTCTTGTTTTGTTGTTGTGGTGGGGGGGGGGGGCAGAACTAGGCTATTTTCTTCAGTGCATGGTTTAACTCTTACCACACAACAAAATTTTAGACTAGACAAATTTGGAAAGCATTTGCACAAACAACAAAATAAGTGTGATTAAAAAATTGAAATATGTTTTGGGAAAGGTAGAAAACATAGCGGAAAACTTAGAAAATGCTGGTTACCTGCATTTTTAGCTCACCTGAGCACAAAGTGCTCAGGGTGAGCTATTGTAATCACTCACCGTCCGTCGGCGTCCGTCGTCCATCCGTCCGTCCACATTTTTTTGTTTACACTCTAGCATCAACAAATATCAACCAATCAGCACCAAACTTGGTCAAAATATATATGACTATAAGATCTCGGATGAGTTCGATTATGGGTGTAATCGGACCAGAACGACTGGAGTTATTTGCCCTTGAATTAGAAAAATTGCTATATTTGACTTTGTTTACACTCTAGCATCTACAAATATTAACCAATCGGCACCAAACTTGGTCAAAATGTATATGACCATAAGATCTTGGATGAGTCTGATCATGGGTGTAATCGGACCAGAACGACTGGAGTTATTTGCCCTTGAATTAGAAAAATTGCTATATTTGACTTTGTTTACACTCTAGCATCTACAAATATCAACCAATCAGCACCAAACTTGGTCAAAATATATATGACTATAAGATCTCGGATGAGTTCGATTATGGGTGTAATCGGACCAGAACGACTGGAGTTATTTGCCCTTGAATTAGAAAAATTGCTATATTTGACTTTGTTTACACTCTAGCATCTACAAATATTAACCAATCGGCACCAAACTTGGTCAAAATGTATATGACCATAAGATCTCGGATGAGTTCGATTATGGGTGTAATCGGACCAGAACGACTGGAGTTATTTGCCCTTGAATTAGAAAAATTGCTATATTTGACTTTGTTTACACTCTAGCATCTACAAATATTAAACAATCAGCACCAAACTTGGTCAAAATGTATATGACCATAAGATCTCGGATTAGTTCAATTATGGGTTTAATCGGACCAGAACGACTGGAGTTATTTGCCCCTGAATTAGAAAAATTGCTATATTTGACTTTGTTTACACTCTAGCATCTACAAATATTAACCAATCGGCACTAAACTTGGTCTAAATATATATGACCATAAGATCTTGAATGAGTTCAATTATGTGTCTAATCAGACCAGAACGACTGGAGTTATTTGCCCTTGAATTAAAAAATTGCTCCATTTGACTTTGTTTACACTCTAGCATCTACAAATTTAAACCAATCAGCACCAAACTTAGTCAATATTATATATGACCGTAAGGTCTCAAATGAGTTTGATTGTAGGTCTAATAGGACCAGTTATTGCTGTGTCATGGAAAAAGGGGGCTTGACGTATATTTTCATTGTGGACCAATATCTCTTTAACTACAGGACAAAATGTCATGAAACTTCATCTTTTTATTGTTTATTGCAAGCCACAGACAATAGTTACTTGTTTTTATTTCATGAAACACCATGTCATGAAAAAAGGGGGCTAAATGTTTAATTTCGTCATTGACCAATGACCATCTGTTTGTCCATCTTTCAGGACAGATATCTTCTAAAATCCTTGACAAAAACTAATAGAAATTCATACAGGTGTACCTAATGATGTCCGCTGATATTTATTGTTTTTTTTTTTTCCTTTTTGATATCAAATACTGTCTCATAGGAAAAAGGGGCTTCATGTATATTTCTGTTAAGGATCAATATACATGTATCTTCAACTCAAAATCCTGGACAAAAATTTGTGAAACTTCATTCGTGTGTTCCTTATGATAGTCCGCCAATATCATTAGTTTAGTTTTTTTTGATTAAATGTCGTGTCATGGAAAAAGCGGGCTTCACATATATCTTCATTATGGATTAATTTCTCTTTAACTACAGGACAAAATGTTATGAAACTTCATCTTTATGTCGTTTATCACAAGCCACAGGCCCGCCTGGGTGGCTCAGTGGTGAGCGTGTCGGACTCATGACCTGGTGGTTGTGAGTTCGATACCCGGTTGAGGCGAACTTTCTTTCCGGCGTATTTTCGCCTCTCACCTCTGCTGAAACATGTGAGAAAAGTAGTTGGTGGCTTTGGAAAGAAAGTTGTGTTAGTACTGGTGTGAGAAAGCCAGGAAACACATGTGCGTCACCGACCGCCATAATATGACCTTAGCTGTTAAAGTGGCGTTAAACCCCAATACAACCAACCAACCAACCAACACAAGCCACAGACAATAGTTAGGCCTATATGTTAGCTCACCTGAGCACGAAGTGCTGGGTGAGGTATTGTGATTCGTCGTTGTCCAGCGTCCGTCTTTCCACAATTCCTTTAAACATCTCCTCCTAAACCAATCATGTTGAAACTTGACAGGCATATTCCTTGGGTGAAGTTCTACCAAAGTTGTTAAAAGAATTGAATTAACCCTTTAACTCCAGGGGTCACAATTTTGGGCAAAATTGTATATAGAGCAAACTTTAAAAATGTTTTTGTCTGAAACTAGAAGGCCTAGAGCTTTGATAATTTGGTATGTGGCATTTCCTTGTGGACTTCTACCAATTTTGTTCCGATGATGCCCCTGGGTCAAAACAGGACATAAAGGTATACAGAATGAACTTTAAAAGTCTTGTCCTACTTAACCCTTTACCACACAATCCCAAGTTTTAACGCCTGTGAGAAATAAGGCTCTTGAAAATATTGTGGGGAAAAAGAGGAAATACTTGTAACCAGCATGTTTTCCTTTTTCCACAATGTTTTCCACCCGACCAAAAATCAAATTTAAACTTTTGAGTCATTTATTTTGTTGTCAGGAAATGGTTTGAATTTGGACAAGTCTTAACCCGTTAAGTGCCTTTCACTACTATAGTTGCCTTTGTGTCTAGTGTAGATCAAGATCAGACTGCACGAAATGTGCAGTCCGATCATTGATCTATACTGTCTGCTTTGTTGAAACACTGCAGACAAAAGGCACCCACGCAGTTGTTATCATCTTGGACTCATTCTGGAATGAAAATGGCCTTTGGGTTTAAGGATTAAATTTTGTTGTTTGTTAATGATTTGAGCCAAGCCTGTTAGCTCATTACCTACAGGGCTAGCTATGCAGGGATGTCAAATTTAAATCTCAGTTGGGCCAAGCACTCAGGTAACCAGCATTTTTTTAACTTTTTCCGCAATGTTCTCTACCCATCCCAGATCTAAGTTCATTTTTTGAGACAAATTTATTTTGTTGTCTGCAAATGCTTTGAATTATAGACCAGTCTAAAATTTTTGTTTGGTAAAGAGATAAAGATAGACCAAGTAATATGCATTTCAAGACTGTGTTGTAGGCAATACTATCTTGCAGAATATAAGGCATATATATCCAAGATCCAACTGCAGTCTGATCTTTATCTACACTGTCTGATAAAACATCCTGTCTTGTGTACCCCTAGCCTTGGTTCCCACCTGATCATTTTTTCCTTTTATCTATTCAGGATGGACGGATGCAGTTTAAATTTGACATGAAGCACCCTTTTTCCATGACACAGCAATAAATTCCAAAACTCTGACAATATGCGCTAGGTCACTTGATGTGTGAAAATTTAATCCAAATCTGTTGAGATATGTCCAGTAATCAAAGAGATATTGATGAAAAATGAAATATAACATGAAGACCCCTTTTTCCATGATGCAGCTATAAATTGCAGAACCTTGACAATATGCGCTAGGTCACATGATGAGAAACATTCTGTGAAAACTTTTGAAAACATTGTGGGAAGAGGAGAAAATGCTGGTAACCAGCATTTTCTCCTTTTTTCCACAAAGTTTTCTACCCTGTCAAAGAAATATTGTGTCACTTGAGCCAATATGAAAATGTTGTCTGCAAATGCTTTCAATTTGGACAGATCTAAAATTTTGCCGTGTGGTAAAGGGTTAAAGGCTTTGACAGCATTTTTCTCTCTGGCTGTTAGGATGTATCTTTGAACATTGTGTTCATTGTATTTTGAGTTCATTTTTGTTCATTCATTTAACTCTGTAGTACAGATTTTATCTTGTAAATCTTAGAAGTCATTATAATTTTTGGGCATATACTCCACCATGAATTGAAGTACCATTTGAAAGATCTGTTCAGGTAGGGCCAAGGTCAGTGTCACATTTGAAGATCAAATTTTTGTAAGCTGGACGCATTGAAAGGTTGGTGCAAGACTATTGCAAGTGTAAATACATTGTTTATGTGTTTACAATAGCAATTACCCATGAACATGTCCCTGGACAACCACTGTAGTTGTTGGTGTATTTAACAACATTATAATACTAACCTGTATAGAAAGTCTTGAATCGGCAAACATTCTCTACTAAGTTTGTTCAAATCAGGCAACTTTTTGCCACACACCAAAAGGCCTAGGGCTTTGTTATTATTCCTTCAAAACTCCGTTTTGGAGGTATATAGGAGTCAGCTTGTCGGTCCATCCATCCATCCATCCATCAGTCTTTCTGTAGCATTTTCTTGTCAGAGCTAGTTCTCAACAACTACAGGACAGATTTCATTCAAATTTTAGAGAGACTGGGAGCCAAGCAAGAATGTGCATATTATATTTTGGTGACGGTTCATTGAATTTTTACAAAGTTATTTTCCTTTGATGAAATTTCTTGTTCTCCCTATTTTTCAACAACTATTGGACAAATATCATTCAAACTTCTCACAAATATTTATATAACCTGGTTTGGTTAAGAAAGATTATCTTCTTGTCTAAACCAAGAAGACCTAGAGCTTTGACCTTGCACTTTGATATTTGGTATTTATCTTCATTGTAGACCTTTACTGCTTGGTACTCAGGTGAGCGATATAGGACCATCATGGTCCTCTTGTCTCCTTTTGCCACAATGTTTACAAAAGCTTTCTTCATAAGGGTTGTTAAAATTCAGGATTGTGTGGTAAACGGTTAAAAGCCAGTGGAGCAATACAGGGCCATCATGGTCCTCATGATTTAGTATTTTCACTGGAAAAGCACCCCTAGAAGAGCCTTGGCTTCTACATATGGTACTCTTGTTAGATCTCTTTCTGTTAAGTAACTGAAATTACCTTTTCAATCAGAAGAAAAGATCTGATTATTACAGAGTTGCTGCTGTGCAAACAAATTATACATGACTTTGATTTGTGTTACCATGGTAAGTGCTTTTATTTGATGCCTTTGAGTCTACTCCAGTAGAGTGGGCTAAATAATTGATAGCCAGAAGACATTCAGATAGTTGCACCTAATGTTAGATTATCCATGTGTAAGGCCCTAGGTTGGAAAGGGCCTAGGCACATGACTTTAGGGAGATATGTCTTTGCAACAACAGTTCCATTGAAAACTAAATAAGCACAAAACAAACTTAAGAAACGCTAGTAATGCGTTATATTGGATAAGTAAAGTACTATAACCAGTTTGTAATCATTGGATTTCTATCCATAATGGATACATAATTGACTAGATGGAGACTGTTTAGTGGTATATTTGTGCATGACAAATATTTACTGTGATGCATGGATAATCAAGTTGCTTGAGACATTGATTGGATTTACCACAACAATGATTCAAAATTGTTTTGTAGATCTGAGTTCTCTGTAAGCCATTAAAGATACATCTATACTCATTTTCAGCCAGTTTTTAACTCATTTCATCTTTATTCCAGCAAACTACAAGCAGTCTTGTATTTACATGCCAAATGTTGCTGCTGATGGTTGCAACATTGCATAGATTAAGATGGATAGAAAATGAATTTTATTTTCTGGAGGTCTTCAAAGAAATCACTGTTATGATGTTTCTGATTTGATATATGTATTTATCCCTTACACCATATATATCGGTACTTTTTCTGTGTTTACATAGCAGACTAATTTTGAACCGTTGTAGAATCAAATTTTGGCAGCTCTTTTTTTTTCTCTGGCTGTAAGTATGTATCTTCAAGCAGTGTAGTATTTTGGACTTACCATTTTTGAGGTTCTCAAGAAAAAAATGTAATTTTTTGTTAAAACAGATAAAGCTCACACGAAGAGACCAGACAAAAAGTGTCAATTAAAGGAGATATTTACTATTTCTGAACACTCTTTTCTAATCTGTCAGAATTTTTCTTAAAGCTTCAAACTTGGTCAAGAGGAAAAGCATTTATCTCTTTTTGCATTACTTTAGTTATCCTTGTATCTAGTTTTGAATTATTAAATACTGTGTTTACACCATGTTCCCAGCGGCCATGGCAGCCCTGTTTGTCCGAAACACAGTGCCATTTTGGTAGTTTTTTTCTCCATTTACCAATTTCAGTTAGGTCTAGCTAGGTTTCTTTACAATACTTCATGGTAGCCTTGACAACCCGTGGAGGGAAGGGCTGCTCAGTTCCACACTGTCCAAAGATCTACTAAGGTTCGACCGGCATTCTACCACGGTTGTGATTATGTTCCATCCCAGCCCGTCAAGTTCTGATCAGCTCTCTCATGTTTCTAACATTCATATCAAGGTCTTACACCTTTTTCATGTTCTGTCAAGGTTTCTGAGAGATGGAATGTGATGGACGAGCATTTTTGGATCATGTTTGCCCACGGTTCAAAAGGAGGACCTTCCAATTATACCCCCCACCTACAAAGTAGAGGGGGGTATACTGGTTTCACCATGTCTTTTTGTCTGTCCGTCACTCCATCCATTTGTCTGTCCATCCATCCATCAGTCCATCCATGTTTTTGTTTCAGTGCTGTAACTCAAAAAATATTTTACCTAGGACCTTGAAACTTTATACAATTGTTGCTCATGACTCAAGGAGGTGCTGTTTTGTTTTGGGGTCACATGGATCAAAGGTCAAGGTCAGGGGTGAACTTTATTTGAAAATTGTTTCCGTGCTCTAACTCAAAAGCTGTTCGACCTAGGACCCTGAAACTTTATACAAGTGTTGCTCATGACCCAAGGAGGTACCCTATTACTTTGGAGTCACATGAGTCAAAGGTCAAGGTCACAGGTGAACTTAAATTGAAAATTGTTTCAGTGGCTGTTTGACCTAGGACCCTGAAGCTTTATACAAATGTTGCTCATGACCCAAGGAGTTGTCACATTGTATTTTGGTCACATGGGTCAAAGGTCAAGATCACAGGTGAACTTTGTCTCGAAAATCATTTTCGTTCTCTGATTGTGCTGCTTTAGTGTCAAGGTGGTGGTGGGGGGTATTTGTCTGCTTTGCAACACTTCTAGTAATCATTATATTCAAGACTTCGCCTTGTCAAAATGACATGCAAAGGCAAAGCTTTTGTTTTTGTATATGTGCTTGGTTCATACAGTCTTTGTGTCGGAAAGATAGAGCATTACAGCCAGGGCGGAATGCTATACTGCAGTTAGAAAGATGTAAGAGAAGAATTACAGCTAGGGTGGAATGCCATACTGCAGTTAGAAAGATGAAAGAGAAGAAGGGAGACAAGAAAACAGATCACTCAGGTGCAGGAATGGATATAGAAAAAAAGGAAGCAGCATCTCGGCCTCTGCTCAACACTTTTCACCAGATAGTTTTGCACTGAAGATATCAACACATTCTAGAACTATCTAAGGATTCCTCCAGAGCTCTTTGACGAAATATGGGAAAGCTTAACACCAATCATTGAGAGACAAGACATGAGGTGCCGTTTTGCCTTGCAACCTTGTTTGAATTTGTTTCTGACTCTGGGACATCTGACCATAACAGACAGTCACTCATCACTTTCCTGTGCATTTCAGAGTAGTAAAGCAGCCAGATCTGCCATATGTTGACAGAAGAGTGCACTGCATTGTAGAAGCATACACTGATAAAGTGTTTGCTGTTCCTGTGGCACCTGATGAATGGAGAGCCCTGGCTCAAGAGTTTGAGAGACATCAGATCCTCGAAGATCATTAGGTTGAACCTGGTCCTCCAGTGGTGGCATTGGTGATGGTGCAGTTAATTAAGATGAATCTGTTTTTCTTTTGTTGCTCATACAGTGCCAGCTTTGACTTTTTGGAGTCAGATTTTATTTGCTCCGAGACCGTTCACATCCAGTCCGGCCGTAGTAGTGCACAACGCGTCATAACATGCTGGATCTATAAATTGGCATATGCCAGGACGTGCCTTAATAGAACGCAGCAAAACAGCTGGAACATAGCTGAGCTTGTTGGAAGAACTAAGAAGAAACTCAACGAAACCTGAGAAATCTTGAAAGAAGCATGAGATACCAGTGTAAGCAGTACTTCCACATCCCAACACGGATCGTCTCGAAGTCCTGTTACGGCTTATTATGTGCTAGTTTTGTTGCGATTGACCCGTTCCAGTACAGTCATTAGGTTTGTAATCTGCACCGGGAATGCCATGGCAATTTTTTTGACAGTTTGAAAATGTATCACAGCAATCACAGTCTGATAAGTTTGTTTATCCTGTTCCTCTGTGAAGTATTAACGTCAACGGTTGTCTGAAATGTGGCTGTCGGAGAACATGGTGTAAATGTAGAATTATGTTGTGTGGTATATAAAAGCCTAGTGGTTTAGATGTGGCATTTGGAACTCAAATATTCCAGAGTTTAAACTCTGCTTAATACCATATATGCCCGACTATAAGACGCCTCCGCTTATAAGGCGCTCCCCCAACTTTGTGATTCCAAATCAGGGATTTCATTGATGACCTCCTATAAGATGCAGGCAGACTTCGTACTGACATAATAATGCTAAAATTGCGAGTATCCAGCTAGAAATATGACTCCCAGACATTACGATCTATCGAAGTTACGTCCTTCCAAAAATGCATTTCCTGTATCTTTGTCGATGGTATCTTGATTCAAATCTAATTCTTTTTTAAGATGGCAAAAAGTAACTTGAAAAAGTGTAAAGCATGGACCAAACCACTTTCATTTTTGGTTAAAGTAATCCTGTCAGCAAAATTAGGCCATCGATGGTTTGATCATACATTGTTATTTATCAATGGGTATATTTAGTTTATCTCACCAATGTGAAGAGTTACATTAAAGGATCAAAGTACTCTAGTATCTTGCACCTGGTACAATATGATTTAACCCTTTCCCAGATGGAGAGGTAGCCAAAACTGTTACCTCTATTGAACAGTGACCTGGAAAAATCAATAACCTATACCACATATGGAGATAAGACATTTTATGGTCCTATCTGAACAGGGAATATTGGATTTTGTTAATTTCTTGACAATTTTTCACACATGTCCAAAAAAATGTTAAAATAGAGCTATTATTTCTTATTTCACACTATTTTGGTATATAAAAAGTTTTTAGAGAAAAGGCTGCTCTTTTTCATGGTATGATTTTTTTTTAAAGTTTTAATGCAAATTATGCAGCAAAATGAGAATAAAGTTAGTGTTTGTTTTTTTTTCTCATTTCTTTAACAATTTTTTTCCTTTATTTTCATGCAATAGGGTCATGAAAATGGTGATTTATAATTATGTTAAATAATTGAACAAATCTTATTATAGTAAGGTCTTTGGAAATTTAGATTATCTTTCACATTGTATACTCTTTTTATGCAGTCAAAATGCAAATTTCACTTTGTAATGGGTTTAAAAGTCTAAAGAGATTGTTTTAATGTTTCAGTAATCATATTTCCTGTAGGTTACCAATACAAAAATCTATGAAATCTTTTCTTTTTTTTTTTTTAATAAAGAGAACATAATAATAAATGCTGAACAAGTGAGTGACTCCTTTAATGAATAAATCCATGACAGATGTCAGCTTTTCTGAGAAGCCTATTGTAGGAAACAAGATTTTTTTTCCTTCCCGCAATGTTTTCTACCCAATTGGAGAGCTGACATTCAGAAGGAACAGGTTTTGATTTGCTGTCTGCAGGCTCTTTAAATATGGAAAATGTAAAATCTGTTGTTTCATAAGGGGTTAGCCCTTAAACAAAGAAATCAGAGATTTTACAACCCAAAGAAAGAGGGCTTCTGTTTCAACCAGCAACAGAAAAACATGTCGCTAGTAGATCGACATAAGATTTCATTGAAGCAGATCGAGGGGGAAAAACGCCGTGTTTGACATTATCGGTAACATGGACAAGGTTAAGAAGATGTAAATTTCGATTAAACATCATGCAAATGTTGATAAACATGTAAATTGCCATTTTTTTGGCCTAAAAGATCATAATTCAAGCTTAAAATGTAGTTGCTGTTTTTCAGTCGCCCTTGACAACGTAATGTTTGGAATACTCCGTCTTATTCAAAAGTTCATACTCCGAGATGTTGCGGCTTTTAAGGATAAGATTCGTAGCGATATTTTTCGTTATTACTCATGTACACATTCGTCCAAAAAGAAAGGAACGCCTAACGATATTAATTTTCTGTTGGAAATATAAATGCCAAACCATGTGTATCTTAAACTTTGTGTAAAAACTGAACGATGGCGTAATGTAATTTTCAAGTAAAATGCTTTCAACTATATGAAAAACCCCAAAATAAGTAATTAAAACACACTGTCGGAGGTGCAAACTGCCATTCGAGATTGGCCTCCAGTGCCTCATCTATCTCATCAACGTCGGATCAGAAGATTCCTCAGCCGATAACCCAGAGAAATCCAAAATATCAGTGTCAAAATTAAATTCAGACCCTGAATTCTGAGCCATAGTGTACGATTTCAAATGCTACCGTTATTTTCGAAAATCTAAGGAAATTTTGGTGTTTATTAGCTCATATTCTCAAACCAACTGCAAGAAAATTGATAGTTTGGGGATTGAATCGCTCAAATTTCATTGGCTAATTGAATTGATTAATTTGAATGTGAAATTTAATTGGCTTACCCATTAATTTTTTTTCACCAACCTTGTGATCGCATGGTAGATCTATACCGCCCATTCATAATCCGTAGATGACCGCTGTGTCATTACGTAATATTATGTAACGGTGCAGCTGGCCACGAGACAGAAACAGTAAAAATGGATAATTAAAGGCCATAAAGTGTATATCACAACGCTTCCGAAAAAAAAAAACTTCAATCGGGAGGGTAATAAAATCTAATCAACTTTTGTTGAATTTAGGGCTGTACAGTGCACAGGTTCTGGTCTCTTGTTCTTCCCTCATTATTTGTTTATCTGATAAAGGAAATATACGTCAGAAAAAGAAATTTCCATTTTCCTAATATTTCGTAAGTCGCAATTTAATCGTGTCGGGACAGTTATTTCATTGTGGCTCATTTTATTCATTCACGTCTGAGTAAAGTAAACAGAAAATCAGACCTAGCCCACTGAATATTTTGTGATTTTTCTCGGGTCAGTTTACGCGTAAATAAGAGATGGATTAACACCTCCGACTGGTAAGAAATATGTGATTTAAACTTTTGTTCAAATGTGATTAGTGTATGCAACATTGTTGAAGGTGTAATTTTGGCTACGTGACAACGTCGTGGTTATTTTTCCAGTACTTTCCATCGAAACAGATGACGCTGTATGTCACATACGCCATTTACACATGTACACGGTTATATTTCTGGACCCCAGTCCTGTTTGACTTCAAATAACTCTTTTTTTCGAAGAACAACCATACCAGTTTTTTTCTGTCAAAATAACGACGATATCTTATACTTACTGTTTCATACATTGTAGATAGTTTTGGTAATGTAAATTGCCGATTTTTTTTACGTTGAATAGGACACCCGTGAAAACCCGGGTTTGTTCAGATACAGTAGACACGTTAAAACCCGGGTCTGTACGGATAAGATAGACACATGAAAACCCGGGTTTGTCCAGATAAGGTAGACACGTGAAAACCCTGGCTTGTCTGGGAAAGGGTTAACTCTTTACAAAAGGTCAAAATTTATAGACTTGTCCAAATTCAAAGGATTTGAAGATGAAAAAGTAGCAGTGACTAAAGAATTGAGAATTGTCATACCAACATTTTCTTCTTTCTTCACAGGGTTTTCAAAGGTCTTTTTCTTTCGGGATTGTTTATTAAAGGGTTAAATACCTATATGGCGAGGATAATTTTTGACCACTTAATCATGAGCTAACACAACAGAGAATTTAATGATTGCTAATTTAAATCCAAATAATTATAATCGGCTATCCTGGTCGTAAATTAAAGTTGATTGTGGGAATCTATGATGTTATCAGCGCTAATTTATCGATGGGATGGGTTGCTTGGTCAGTTCAAGCTATGAAAGTTTGACATCTAGCTGGTAATCTCATTTAACAACAGGTGTTGTCTGTGTTTTTTAACACAGACTGCAATTAAACCCTTTACATCTTGCCTCGATGATAAACTGATAAAGGCTACAAAATTTCAACTTGGAAAAAGTTGGCTGGAGAGAGACAGAGTGGGCCATGCCTGTTGCTTGACTGGACGCTGGTGACTTGCTATCAGCTGTGTTGCTTGTGAAGGGTCTCAGTGTCAAGCAAGGAAGTAAGTCTCCTTCAGGAGTCAAGCTATTTGCCTTGCTTATATGTGGAGACATGCTTCTAGGCATGTCTGTATTTGTGACAACTTGGGGCCCAGGAGACATGCTTCTGTCTGCGTTGTGTAGGGGCATGTCAACAGGAAGCATGTCTTCTGAAGAAGACATGCGTATGTCTTTGTTGGTCTGCTTGGAGATGCTTTTTGCACTGGACATTCTATCCCTGACCGGTTTCGTTCTTTTATTAGAACTCTTCAGAGGTATGAAGAAGCTAGGGTTAGCTACTTCAAAGTTGCTGGATAGAGTGGGATAACCGATATATATATTGAGCGGTGCCGGTGGGTGCTGGTGTTACTGTTAATAGCTTCATGTGAACAATGGTGCCGGTGGTGCCGGTGTTGGCTATTTTTAGCCCGAAAGTACCAATGGTACCATACTAAGCTCTATTTGGCTTACGTAAATGGTGCCGGTGGGTGTCGGTCTATGTCTTGGTGATTTGGGCCGGTTCAGAATGGGGTTATGGAACTGTGAAGGGTTCACATGGAGCTATCAATAGAAAAGAGACTGTGTAAGTCATAGGTAAGGAACAACAAAGAAAGAAATAAAAATTCTGTAAGTGATTGTTAGAGAATTTGTAATGACATAAAGAAATCAGAGCCAGAGTTAGCACTTTAGTATGATTGTAGAGACTGTCACAATTCACGGGAGTAGAAAACTGTTTGTTGATGTTAACACCGGTGGGTATTGGAAGTCCATCTTGTATGTTAAATCGTGCTGGATATAATTGGTCTTCCAGAGTTCGAAACTAGTGGTCAAGGTTGGTGGTATCTTGGTGCTCCTGGTCCGTTGAGGGTGATCGAATGGTGATGGTGATTTCAATGTTAGTTTGGCACTTTGCCTAGTGCTTTTTTAGGTCCTCCTTTCTGATATATTGAATGTTACAAAATCGGCAGAGGAAATAGCGTCCTATATGTGCCGATTTTATATGTCGGTGGTAGGAGCCATGGTGTTTGAAGCTTTTAGTGCAATTGTTGCATGTATACATTTCACAACGTTGGTTGTTATGTGTATGTGACGTTACTAACGTCGTTTGCGGAAGTGACATGCATTGGCGTTAGGGACTAGAATTAGCCATTACAAAGATTTCTTTATCGTCCCTGAAGGCGGGGGTGTTTGGTCATCCATTGTCAACATCAGTTTTAACATCACATCCAGGACAGTCGGGAAACAGAGAAAGAAAACAAGAAAAGATTGGCTGAGTGCAGGTTTCCAGGCTATCCTGAGATGTTAATCCCTACCGGGTACAGAGTGTGTAGTTGGTAGATCCAATAAGATTCTCATTGGCGCCTGAAAGTGGTGCTCTTGGTTGACTTGGGGTCGGTGCGGATAATTTCAGTTATTTGATAGTTAACATCCTCGAGTGTGTGAGAATCTAAATTGAAATGTTTGGCCAAGGGAATGTCTTTGTTTAGGCATATGTCCCTGAGGTGTTCTTTAATCCTGATTTGGAACTCGCGTTTGGATTCTCCCACATATTGTTTGCAACACTTATTGCACATTAAGAGATAGACAACATTCTTGGTTGTGCAGTGTCCCCTCAGTTTGCAGTGATATTTGAGCGATGTGTAAGTGCTTTGAAAGACTTTGCTTTTGTTCATATGACTGCAAAAGTTGCAGTTGAGGAGTGTGCAGTCTTCAACAAAGTTGCGTATGACGACACCAGATTTTGAAGGAATTTTGTTAGAAAATCTGGCGCAGGTGATGAAGTCCTGTATTTTAGGGCCTATTTGGTTAGCAAATGTAGGGTAGACGGGGAAAATCTCAGGGAGAGTAATGTTGATGAGTGGCCAGAGACCGAATATCGCATGTTTGATAGAGGAGTTATCCTTGTCAAATGTTAAGACAACTGGTAAAGCTTCCATTTTTGGTCCTTGTGTTGGGGGCGAGATGAGTGACTTCCTATCGATAGCTAGGACTTTGGTGTAGCCATTGTTGAGGGCTCTTAAAGGGTTGCCTCTGTTTTTGAAGTATTCTAACATGTCTTTTGCATGTTTAACGAAATCAGAGTGGCGACTGCAAATTCTTTTTATGCGTAGAAGTTGACTGTATGGTGTGGATCGTTTTATGTGACCTGGATGGTTAGAACTGTATTGTAGATAACAGTGTTTATCTGTGGGTTTACAGTATAAGTCAAACAGGATTTGGCCTTCTTGCGTTCTGATGGTCATGGTGTCTAGGAACGTGATTCGTTCATCAGAATACTCCATTGTGAACTTAATAGTTTTGTGGAAGCGGTTGCAGTGGTTGACGAACCTGTGTAGTTGGTCAAGGCCTGCAGTCCATATCATATAGATATCATCTATGTATCTGAAATATACAAAGGGTTTGGACCGAGCTAAGTGAAGCATTTTGTCTTCTAGATCCCTCATGAAAATGTTTGCAAATGATGGGGCTACTTTAGTGCCCATGGCTGTTCCTCCTATTTGGAGGAAGTGTTCGTCATTGAATGTAAAATTGTTGCAATGAAGTACCAGTTTTAAAAGGGAAAGGATACTTTGGTTAGAAAGTCTATACTGCGGGTTGTGCTTGTTCAACAACCTTGTGACAGCAGTGAGGCCTTCATGGTTAGGGATATTTGTGTATAGGGATGTAGTTGTGTGAGTCACCAAACAAGAGCAGCAAGCTCTGGATGACTCATCAAATAATAAAAACCTTATCAAAAGAGCAGACAAAGGATCTGCCATTGTTATATTCGACCGCAATCACTACTTCCAGGAGGCCATGACCCAATATAGAGAATGAGAATTTCTATATCAAAACCAACAGGGATCTGACAGAGAAACACTGTAACCAAATTCACAGCCTACTCACACAACTATGTGACAAAGGGGAAATTAGCGATAAACTTCATAAATGCCTCACGACAGGCCCATACAGAACAGCTAGATTTTACCATCTGCCTAAAATCCACAAAAGTCTTATACCTGGAAAAATACCTGGCAGACTGATCATCAGTGGCAACAATAGTCCCACTGAAAAGATCAGTAGCCTAGTGGATGAACACATTAAAACTTTTGTCCCGCTAATACCATCCAGATCACATAAAACGATCCACACCATACAGTCAACTTCTACGCATAAAAAGAATTTGCAGTCGTCACTCTGACTTCGTTAAATATGCAAAAGACGTGTTAGAATACTTCAAAAACAGAGGCTACCCTGTAAGAGCCCTCAATAATAGCTACACCAAAGTCCTAGCTATAGGTAGGAAGTCACTCCTCTCACCCCCAACACAACGACCAAAAAAGGAAGCTTTACCAGTTGTCTTAACATTTGACAAGGATAACTCCTCTATCAAACATGCAATATTCAGTCTCTGGCCTCTCATCAACATTACTCTCCCTGAGATTTTCCCCGTCTACCCTACATTTGCTAACCAAATAGGCCCTAAAATACAGGACTTCATCACCTGCGCCAGATTTTCAAACAAAATGCCTTCAAAATCTGGTGTCGTCATATGCAACTTTGTTGAAGACTGCACACTCCTCAACTGCAACTTTTGCAGTCATATGAACAAAAGCAAAGTCTTTCAAAGCACTTACACATCACTCAAATATCACTGCAAACTGAGGGGTCACTGCAAAACCAAGAACGTTGTCTATCTCTTAACGTGCAATAAGTGTTGCACTCTCTACCCGGTAGGGATTAACATCTCAGGATAGCTGGGAAACCTGCACTCAGCCAATCTTTTCTTCTTCAAAATTTCGACTTAGATCTAAATTGCACTGTGGAAAGATTCACCTCATTTGGGTTACTTGTATCATTACATCATTCTAAGTTGTCTCAATGACAAAAATTACCAATTAGAGCATTTGACTTTGAAAAAAGTATTGACTCGTCTTTGATTTTCAGAAATGTCAGAAGGTTCAATTAATACACATGGTACTTTGATATATACCAGTCAACTTGAGGGCCATACAATAAACTGATCACAACAACAACAATAAAATTACCGCTGAGTCTGTAATAGACTGGTTACCTCCCAGATATAGAAAGTGTATAGGGATCGGTATAGGCTACTAAAGAAGGGCCGAATTCTGCCCGTCCAGTTTTAGAAAAGCCTTGACGCAAGACTAATAGAGATTCATGGGAGGTCACTCTTACATCGAAAGCAGAAGATTTTCTGATATTTTTGACCTCACGAATAAGTGAATTGTATTTTTGGTATCACCTTTTATGTTTATGTCTGCTAATATTCTTTTTAGTTTTGATTACTAATTTCAAATTGTGCAAAAAATTGCAATGTTATCTGTACAGCCAAACTGAAAATGTGTATGCTGCTCTGATTGGCTATTCTGTGATATACATGTAGCCCAATGAAAAGCAACAACACAATAGCCTGTGCTAGTTGTAATATGTGTATCCAGAACGGGGACCAGTTTAAGTCTGTAATGGATTTAAAGCTAAGATAACAAGTAAAACACAAAAAGTGTGTGCTCTAAACTTTTGTTTCTTCACTTTGAGGGTTATTACGACTATTACTGAGTCACTTAAAACGTTGAATTTATGCAAATCTCTATAAATCAAGTAGTGGAAGCCGAAATATCTTTTTCATAGTGAGTAAAAACCATTGGTTGCATTATGAAATAAAAATATATGACAACCTAAATTAGACAGGGGAGGGTGGCGGTTAGGCTTACAGTGTTAGCACTGGAACAAGTGTTAAAGAACGTCACTCATGCAAAGAAAGAACACTAGAATGAAAGAACCCTTTAATGATGGTGACCTTTCTTTTCTCCACTATGTTCTAGTATGCTATATGAAAGACAAATCCAGTCATTCAAGCCACATTTGAATTGTCGTCTGGTACTGCTCTAAATATGAAAGGGTCTGAAATTATGTTGTTTAGAAAACTGTTAAAACCTTGTCTGTGTCCATTTATTCATAATGATGAATTGCATGCTTAGGCTGCAACTTAAAATTCATCTTTCCATCTTTCTGATGATCAAGTGCTTGGAAATACTAAACAGTTGTAATCAAGGTATCCATATTTTAGCAACATATTTTCTTTTTATACCATGCTTAGCATATAACAGATAAAAAGAATAAAATAGAATTGCATATTTTTCAATCAATCTTATTAGCTGGACTCTATATAAAATAAAAAAAAAAAAGTTAACATTATGGGATTGAAACGTGCTATGTTCAATTATGGGGTAAAACTCTATTTTTACGCTACCATCAGAATTTTCTTGCTTAAAAATTTGCTGCTTAAGAAAAGTCATTTCATTTTACCCCTGCCATTAAAAAAATGATGCTTAAATACCCCTTGGCTCAAAAAATTATCTGGGGCTCTGTAAGATTGCACCTTTTACAAAACAATACCGTGTGTTTATGACCCTGACAAAGAAAGCTAATGAAGACATAGTTGGAAAAGGAGAAAATGCTGGTAACCAGCATTCTCTCCTTTTCCCACAATGTTTTCTACCTAATCAAAAACAAATTCATTCGTGCAAGCCACGTTGCAAATGCTTTTAATTTGGACCAGTCTAATATGTTGTCTGGTAAAAAGAAACTAATATCAGCAGACAGCATTTCTGTGCCCCACTATGGAGCTCCTACAGTCTGTCTATAATCAATACGAGTTTGTTGAGAATGGTTCCATGCCAAATAATCCAATCTTTGTTTGCAATAGTTCAATGAAGCTTTCAAACAAACTCACATTAAGATGTAGAATATCAGTACATCATTAAACATCCTCAAACTCAGTGTTACAGCAATCAAGTATACATGTATATACATAGTATAAATAGTGTTGCACCCCCTGTGTTTTCACCAGGTTTGATTTTCTGGCTTGAATGATAAAAATTGGGTTGGAAATTAGAGTCTGGCTGTGGCATACACCAACAAACCAGTTTGTTTGTTTGGAGTTGAATGCCGTTTTAACACCTTAGGTCATATCACGGAAGTGCATCTATGCATTTGTTTCCTGGCTTTCTCACACCAGTACTGACACAACTTTCTTTCCAAGTCACTGACTACTTTTCCCACATGAATCGGAGGTGAGAGGCGAAAAATCGTCGGAAAGAATGTTTGCCTCAACTGGGTATCAAATTCGCAACCACTAGGTCATGAGTCATATGCGCTAACCACTCAGCTACCAGTGTGGACACCAACAAACCAGTCTGTTGCGTCTGAAATGGACTAAACTGAGATATCCCTTGACGTTATGACAGCGGCTACTGATCAAGCTGTTTCAAGCTCTTGTGAAAGGTATGAGACAAAGACTGCAAACTGTTCTCCAACCCTGGGCGAAAGTAAGCAATATTGACTGATTTTGTGTGCCCATTCTCTGCAGGTCACTTTCAACCTGTTGTAAGTTTTATTTCAACATTTAATTCCCAGTTTTAACCAAACTGAAAAGTTTCCTGTTTTTCTTAAATTTGAAAGCAATGGCTACGCAAAAATTTCCCTCTTACCGTGAGGTAAAGGGATACCTCAGTTCAGTTCATCTCATGGGCAAAAGACTGGTCTGTTGGTGTATGCAGCAGCCGAATTCTAATTCCTACCCCATTTTATATTATTCAGGCCAGAAAATCAAAGTCAGTAAAAAACATAGGGGGTGCAGGACTTGTTTTTACAGTGTATATAATTTTCAATAATTATTTTTACACTGTATTAAATTTCAGTGGCTGTGCCAGTACACTGAGTGCTCTTAGAGTCATAAAATTTCGATAAAATTTTATGAGTTTCCACATTGAAATATTTTTCAAAGGACAAACTAAATGCTACTAAACATGAAGTTTGTCTTTTAAAGGATTGAGAACATTGTGGGAAAAGGTGAAAATGCTGTTGACCGGTATTTTTACCTTTTCCCACAATGTTTTCAAAAGACTTCTTCATGGTCTTTAAAACTTGGAACTGTCTGGTAAAGGGTTAAGGACTTCGAGTATTGTGCCCTGCCTAATGACACTTGTATCATAACTTACCGTAAATGCTTGACTATAAGACGCATTCTTTTCCCTAGAATTTTGAGCTTGACGTAGGGGAGCGTCTTAAAAGCGCATAATCAAAGGACTTTTCGAAATTCCATCTGGAGAACTTGCTTACCTGCCGATCATCACGAAGAGAAACTACCACCTCCAAACCTAGTCATGCTGATGTAAAGCTTTAAATTCATTCTTAAAGACGACAAGACAGATTAAAGTGCCTCTGATTGGATGACATCAGACGGACCTTTGTTGTGTCATGGGTTTTCACGTTTTTTCTTTTTTCAGCGTCCGATTTTTCATGTCAATTAATTTTATGGAGAAGTATCTCTGCATCATTTGACATGAATTTTTCAATTTTAGGGTGGCAGGTAACACTAAAACCTGTCATTTTATGCTAGATAAAGGGATGAACACTTTTATCACGTTTTCATAAAATGCCAGCCTGATTAGTTGTGATAAAAAGAGTAGTGTGCGTACTTCACATTTGATACTAATTGTGTAAGTTATTAAAGCCCATATATCTGCTGGGTACATGCCCACAAGCTTATTTATAGGAAGCTTTAGCCGATGATCTCATGTGTCAGATTGACACTTAGGCAGATTATTTTTGAGCATAAAAAAAAACAAGGTCATTTAAAATTTCCAAGTGTCAATGAGAACTGATAGACTATTAGCCGGTTCGTTTGGGCTCTGCTAAGAAGAGAATACTATTCACAGAA
This sequence comes from Tridacna gigas, assembly GCA_945859785.2. Taxonomy (NCBI): domain Eukaryota; kingdom Metazoa; phylum Mollusca; class Bivalvia; order Cardiida; family Cardiidae; genus Tridacna; species Tridacna gigas. The sequence goes on from OX244036.2 coordinate 17,992,532, forward strand.
GCGATTAGAATAGAAAGTCAATCGAATGAGTTTAGAATCATTCAACATGGCGGCTTTTTACAACAAACTGCTGTTGTTTGTAGAAGAATGGCTATTTGATGAGAATGACGCTAGCTTCTTCTGTCTAAACAGGCCTTGAACAATCCCCAAAATAGCAGCTTTGTATTCATCAGTGTAAGTCGAATAAGTGATAAAAATATATATACTTTTTTATACCAATTCGAGAAATATTAGAACGTTTCGAACCCAAGACATTTTGCCCCTAAAAATTCTGAGGGCGATTCAAGACATGCGGAGGAATTAATCAGTATTTACCGTATATTTACCACCGCAAATTGGATACTGAGCAAGAGCAATCTTTTCAGCAAGTAAAAACACGAATATTTGCACATGACAACAAAAAAACAAATATCAACTAAAAAGAAACCATTCTTCAACTCGCGTTTCGTTGGCCGCTTCCGCCATTTTGTTTCGAATCTCTGCCGGCTCTTCCAAATATCGAGTGGAAGAGACGGCAGAGCTTCTAAAAACGGAAGACGCCAAATCGAACGCACTGGAATATCTCTTCCAATTCTGGCAGCTCTACCGTTGGCCCAAACGAACCGGCTATAAGTTAGAAAATTAATGTACAAACTATTTTTCTACGGAAATGTATTAAGAAAGATTCTAAGAGAAAATTGTGACAAGTGTTTTCTTTTTCTAAGAGGAGTATTACGATTTAAGAACGGTAAAGCGGTGTATTTTTTTTTAGAAGAAATGTACTGTGTAGGTGCATATCAATCTACGTGATACAGCCGAGGAATTTGATCAAAGGATCACCCGAAGTTGGCCGAATGCCAAACCAAGTACATGTATAATCAGCATTTGGCAAACCTCGGGTGATCCGTTGGTCAAGTTAGATGTAGGTACGGAATCCCCGGAATCGGCCGAGTTGTGACGAGTGGTATAATCAGTTGATGTAAGAAGCTTGCAATTTATTCAGAAAATGCTATAGGAGGGTTTCAGTGACAACACAGCTGATCAAGATGATGATCTCGGTTGTCAACAAAATACGCAATGAAAATCAGTCAAATTGCGTATCGTGAGAAACATGTACATATTTGTTACACTTTAAAATAAGTTTTGTTGCGTATTTGCTGTTCCAAATAGTGTAAAATAAGAAAATACACAGCTTGCCTGGGGAGCTGATCTTATACTGCTTAGTAAACAGAAAGGACACCTTCAATTGGCCATATAGACCAAAATATTTGAAATCTGTGGTTTCATTTGGTTAGAATATTGTTCCCAGTATCAGAGAGTGTAGATCGTAGAAATCCGACTGCAATTTCTGCACAGCCTGACCTTTATGTACGCTGTAGGCAACTATAGCATGTGTCACCTTTATCATGCGAAAAGTGTAATCTCTTTAACAACATTTCATATTGATAAGACATCCCATTGAAGGTTTGTTTCTATATATGGAAATCATGATTGTGTCTGAGCTATTATTAGTTTGTCAATGTTGGTTAAAATTTAGTCTGTGAAGCATCTTGCAAAGCACTTGGCTTAATTTTCTTACCTACAACAAACTGTGCATGTACCTTGAGGCATTGTATCGGCCTAGTTTGTGCTTTAGCATTAAATCAATGGACATTTGCAGTCAGTAAAAGATAACTAGATACTGTAATTTCAAGACTGTTTTGGTTCGACAGTAACATACAATATGGAGGGTGTGGATCCAAGATAAGACTTCATTTTCTGTGAAAGTCTGATCTTGATCCTGTTTGTCCTTGAAAGTAATTGAAGCAGATAACCAAGAGCTACATAAAAATGTGAGTTGTGCTGCTTTTTGGTTTGGTTTTGATATGCAATGGCTGATTAACTCTTTACCACAAAATCCCAACTTTTAACGACCCCGAGGAAGAAGCCTTTTGAAAACATTGTGGGAAAAGGAGAAAATGCTGGTAACCAGCATTTTCTCCTTTTCCCACAATGTTTTCTACTTGTCCCAAAACAAATTTCAATTTTTGAGTCACATTTATTTTGTCGTCTTTCAATTTGGACTGGTCTATAATTTTGTCATTTGGTAAAGAGTTATGCAACGTAACTTTTTACCGAATGACAGTATTTTAGACGAGCTCGTATTGAAAGCATTTGCAGACGACAAAATAAATGTGACTGAAAAAATTAAATTTGTTTTGGGAAGGGTTGAAAACATTGTGGGAAAAAGAGAAAATCCTGGTTACCAGCATTTTCTCCTATTCCTGCAATGTTTCAAAAGGCCTCTTTCTCAGGGTCATTAAAAGTCGGGATTGTGTGGTAAAGAGTTTCTTTGTGGAAGACAATGTAGAATTTTAATCTTTTCTCTTAATTAAGTTTGATGAACTAAAGGCTGAAAAGATTAACCCCCATAGTGCTGAATAAAAAAGATGGACCTTTTTAATAGGGAAAAACAGCCGAAGTGTTGCAATTTCAAGATTGTTTTGGCCAGGTTATGTATATAAAGTAGGGGAGTGTTTACCCAAGATCAGCTGTGCAGTCTCTTCTTGATCTACACTGTCCACAACAGCAACACAAGTTGTTTTTAGTGCTCTAAGGGTTAACACAACAAGTGCTATGGATAGCTTTTCAGTGCTCTAAGGGTTAACACAACAAGTGCTATGGATAGCTGTTGGTGCCTCCGTTGATGGTGAATAAGGTCAAACAGTACAGATTATGTGGTTTGGTCTAAGTGCAATCCATAATAATTTCCAACAAATTCTACACCAAAAGGCAAAATATGAAACATTTTGTTTCTCATCTTCACAACAAAACTGCCTGCTAACTTCCTTTGTGGAGGAATCTAAGGGTGAAATGAGAAACCACAAAATGTGTAAAATTCTGTTTGTTCAATTAGAAAATATGTTGTTTTGATACAAATTTGTTCCAGTTACAAGATATTCTGTTACAGTACAAATTGAGTGTTACATTATAAAACCAATTTCTTTTATTTGACTTGATTGTTCAGAGGGAAGTAGTTTCACATCTTGACTTGGAGTGAACTTAGTCCTTGATGGCTTTTCCTCATACAGTATGTTTCATTGTGCTACCAGCAATTTATCTTCCTGCAACAAATTGTGATAGGCATGCACCCTACAGATTGTTACAAATTGGACAAGTAAAAAAATACAAGAAAATGCTAAAGAAAAATTTTGTTTACCAAAAATCAATAAATACTTCCTTAGAAGATTAAAATGTTCACTTGTCACAATATTTTAAGCTGTAAAGAGTTGATGTATATGAGTTTAAATGACCACTCAAGAATGATTTTTTTTGTACTCTGGCAATAAACAGCAGCTTTGCAAAGCAGTGTAGTAAATGAAGCAGTTTTTTTTTTTTATGAAAAACAGTTACACCATTTTCACAATGTATTCCATATCAATATTAATTTTGTTCTTTGTGTGCACAAACATTTAGCCAGTGAAATTTAGAAATAAATTGTATGGTGAAAGACATTTAATTTATTTTTGCAGATTTTGTTAAATGATGATTTGTAGAATTTATAAGTGCAATGCCTGACTGCCATATTGATTTGTCATTTCTGTAGAAGTTATTCCAGGCCATAATATTAGTCATTTTGAAGGATTATTAGATGGTGTAGATCAAATATCAGACTGTAGGTTCTCTGCAGCCTGATCTTGATCTACACTGACCACAAAGGCAACTGTGAAAGGTAGGCTTTAATGGTTAAATTGGAGAAGTCAAAATGAGGAAAGAAAAAATTACCAGTAATTGCATGAATAGTAATAGATGAAGAAGTGGTCACTCAAAGATTTTTGTTCCATGTTAAATATACTTCACTATTTTGTATTGATAATTTGTGAAGTACCAGGTTATTGATTTGTTGGTATGCAGGACATTACTTCTAATTGTTCCTTTTCTCCACATTTCTCCAATAGTAATGGTTGTATTAGCCACCCACATTCTTAACCCAGCACCCAGTTATATTATTGACAATTCATAATTATTTTGAGATCAAATTGTTTAAATTTGTTTTGATAAGACATAATAGCAGGAAAATGTGAAAAATACAGCTCATTTGAGAGAGTTTTTTCATTTGTAACAATGTTTCAAATACCTGGCCTCTAAAGTTGTTGAGGGGTCCTGGGTGGCTCAGTGGAGGCCCCGGGTTTGAGTCTTATTTGATCCACAGGGTTTTTTGTGGGAGTGTCCTTGGGTAAGATACTTCAGAGCCCCAGCTTAGTACTGGTGAAACCCAGGAAGTACATGAATACGTGAGCTGTCGCCGTGATATGACTGAAATAATATTAAAAGTGACATAAAACACCATTTGGTCAATCAGCTCTAAAGTTGGTTGTAATGGGGAAATGTTTCATGATGAAAATCCTCCCTTTGTTGATACTTAGATAACAAAAAATGTGTTATTAATTATCTTGAGTGGTTGGTCTATTGTCACAATTTTGTTTTTTTCATTCAGAGAATTTCCACTTTATTTCCTAGCACACAAAAATTGTTCATAATCATGAGTGAACAAAAAAGGAAAGACACCATGGTGTTATATTTTTAGGTCAATCATTGTTTTGAAACATTTTAGTTAAAATTCTATTGTTCATTTTAAAGCGAAATAATTCATATGCATGTACCTACTGGTATATTTACTTTTCAGCTTTTGTGATCGTGCTGTGTCTGGTGTCTGTCGTACATCGTCCATCCTGCATTGTCCGTCGTCCAGGCATCAACAATTACCTTGTGTACACTGTAGAGGCTACATTTTCAGTCAGAAACTTATGAAACTTGGTCAGAATGTTTGTCTTGATAATATCTCGGACAAGTTCGAAATTGGGTCATGTCAGGTCAAAAAGTAGGTCACTGGGCCAAATCTTAGAAAAACCTTGTGTGCACTCTAGAGGCCACATTTTCAGTTTGAAACTTATGAAACTTGGTCAGAATGTTTGTCTTGATAATATCTTGGACAAGCTAGAAATTGGGTCATGTTGGGTAAAAAAGTAGGTCACTGGACCGAATCTTAGAAAAACCTTGTGTGCACACTAGAGGCCACTTTTTCAACCTGAAACTCATGAAAGTTGGGAAGAATGTTTGTCTTGATGATATCTCTGACAACTTTGAAATTAGATCATGTTAGGTCAAAAAGTAGGCCCTTGGGCTAAATCTTAGAAAAACCTTGTGTGCACTCTAGAAGACACATTTGTAGTTGGATACTCATGAAACTAGATCAGATTGTCTGTCTTGATGATATCTCAGACAGGCTTGAAATTAGGTCATATCAGCTGAAAAAGTAGGTCACTGAGCCAAATCTTAGATAAAGCTTGGGTGCTCTATAGAGGCCACATTTTCAGCCTTATACTGATAAAGATAGGTCAGAATGTTTATCTTGTTGATAGCTCAGACAAGTTTGAAAGTGGGTCATGTTGGGGCAAAAAGTAGGTCACATGGTCAAATCTTAGATAAACTTTGTGTGCACTCCAGAGGCCACATTTTCAGCCTGATTCTCATGAACCTTGGTCAGAAAGTTTGCCTTGATGATATCTTGGACAAATTTTAAAGTAGGTCACATATGGTCAAAATTTAGGTCACTGGACCAAATCTTAGAAAAACTTTGTGTGCACCATATAGGCCACATTTTCAGTCTGACTCTCATGAAACTTGGTCAGAAAGTTTGCCTTGATGATATCTGGTACAAGTTTTTAAGTAGGTCACATGTGGTCAAAAACTAGGTCACTTGACGAAATCGTAGAATAACTTGGTGTGCACCGTATAGGCCACAATTTCAGTTGGATACTCATGAAACTTGGTCAGAATGTTTGTTTTAATGATATCTTGGACAAGTTTGGAATTAAGTCACATTGGTTCAAAAAGTAGGTCACTTATACTCTTGTTTTTTTACATCATTAAAAACAGGATCTCTTCAGCTTTATCAACTGTAGATGACTTTACTCAGGTGAATGCTTTAGGGCCAATGGCCCTCATGTTTGTGACTACATTTTACTCTATTTGGAGAAGAATGCTGAATAAATAATTTTAGAAACACCAAAACTATTTTTTATGAGGAAATTTAATTTTATGTTTTTAATTGCCATGAAGTTGTATTACTAAATCTCTTGTTTAATTAACACACCAAACATTTGTGTACATAGGTATGGAAAAGAATACATTCTGGTACACTGAGCCATATGCTGAGAAATACCTCATTTGGAAATGTTCAGAAAACAGAATTTGGATGAAGGGGTGTGTTTGAGGTGGGGCTTTGGGGTGCAGTTGTTTTCATATATTGGTATGTCTCACAAAAACGGTATAGGACAATTGAAAATCAAGTTCAGACTACTTTTTTGGGCTACTTTTTAGTTCACCTGAGCAAGGTGCTCAAAGTGAACTTTTGTGATCGTGCTGTGTCAGGCGTCCATCATCCGTTGTGCGTCATGGGGTCGAAAAGTAGGCCACTAGGCCAAATCCTAGAAAAACCTTGTGTGTACTCTAGAGACCACATTTTCCGCCTGATACTCATGAAACTTGAACAGAATGTTTCTGTGGATGAAATCTGGAACAAGTCTGAAATTGGGTCACGTCAACATGGGCCAAATCCTAGAGAAACCTTGTGTGCACTCTAGAGGCCATATATTCAGCCAGATCCACATGAAACTTGGTCAGAATGTTTGTCTGGATAATAACTTTGACAAGTTGGAAGGTGGGTTGTGTCTAGTCAAAAAGTAGGTCAATGGGTCAAACCTTAGAAAAACCTTGTGCGCACTATAGAGGCCACATTTTTAGCCTTGTACTAATGAAACATGGTCAGAATGTTTGTGATGATGTCCCAGACCACTTTAAAATTAGGTCATGTCAGATCAAAAAGCAGGTCACTGGGCCACATCTTAGACAAATCTTATGTGTAGTCTAAAGGCCACATTTTCAGTGATACTCATGAAACTTGGTCAGAATGTTTCTGTCAATGTGATGCTCATGAAACTTGGTCAGAATGTTTCTGTCAGTGATAATTTGGTTAAGTTTGATATTTAGTTATGTTTAGTCAAAAAGTAGGTTACCGGGCCAGATCTTAGAAAAACCCTGGGTGCACTGTAGAGGCCACATTTTCAGCCAGGTTCAAAATTCAGAAATAGGTAAAGTCTGCCAAAAAGTAGGTGACTTACACTCATGTGTTTTACAACATCTTGACCACGATCTTTTCAGCTTTATCAATCCTAGATGGCCTTGCTCAGGTGAGGGATTTAGGGCCATTGGCCCTCTTGTTTAATCCATAGATATATACTTGCAGACTCGTAGTGTGTGTAAATAAGAAAGTGCCTATCACAGTTTCGCTTTTTCCCAACTGTTTTCAGATGTGGTCTGCTGCAAACAAAATTGTTGTCAGCAGGTTCTTTTTCATTGATGAACTTGCTCCCGGAATTCATAGACAAAAGCTACACCAACTGCTGTGTCAGTCAGTCAGTCCCTGTACAGTAGTTGTTTTTGTCTAATCAGTGCTTTAATGTGACAGTGGCATGATGTCTCAAACACCAAAACTGAAAAACGAAAAATGGTATTAAGTGTAAATATCAAGAGCGTAAAGACTCGTGTTAAAAAAAAAAAAAGGACATGTTGAAAGTGCTTATATCTCAGTTTATCACAGTATATAACTCCTTACCAGACAACAAAGTTTTGGACTGTACCAAATATAAAGCATTTGTAGACGACAAATGTGACTCAAAATTATGGTATCTGTCTTTGATAGAGTAGAAAACTTTGTTGGAACAGGAAAAACCCCTTTTCCCACTATGTCTTCAAAAGGTGTCTTCCTCAGGATTGTTAAAAGTTGTGATTGCATGGTCAAGGGTTAAGAGGATACGAAGGAATTGTCTGTGGCAAATACACCAAAATGTCTGAAACAAATGGAAAGGGTGAAGAGCTTGAGCCAGAGATAGATTATCCTTGGGCAAAGCATATTGTTATTTGCTTGACCCATTAATAAACAATCCCTTTTCTTTATGACCATTAGGAAGAAGGTTTTTGAAAACACAGTGGGAGAAGGAGAAAATGGTGATAGCCAGTATTTTCCTCTTTCTCTTCAATATTTTCTGCCATTTCAAAGACTGGTTTAGATCACATTAAATGTGTTGTCTGAAAATGCTTTCAGTGTAGATAAGCCTAAAATTGTGTTGTATGGTTGAAAAGTTTATATGAAAAATGTTGGTTTTTAGGTCTACCGGGTGTAAGCCAGCAGAGCTTATGTCATGGCGTGGTTTCTGTCATCTGTCCATCTGTCTTTCCATCTGTCTGTTAGCGTTTTTCTTGTTTACGCAATAAGATCTGCATTTGTGGTCAGATTTTCATGAAACTTGCACAGTTTGTTTATCTCGTCAATAGCTTGAACCCTATTGATTTTGAAAAAAAATCAGACAATCAGTGCGGGAAAAGTAGCCATTTGAAGTTCAACATTTCAATTTCTTGTTTATGCAATAAAGTCTGCATTTGTGGTCAGATTTTCCTGAAACTTGCACAGTTTGTTTATCTCATCAATAGCTTGAACCCTATTGATTTTGAAAAAAATTTGACAATCAGTGAGGGAAAAGTAGCCATTTAAAGTTCAACATTTCAATTTCTTGTTCACATGATAAAGTCTGCAGTTTGGTCTGATTTTAGACACCATGACCTTATGTTAAGTGACACAAAGGACAAGCATTTGAAGGCAAGGAAAATGTCTTGACCTATGTAGTGCTTAATTGCTTTTATGGACAGTGTAGATCAAGATCAGACTGCACAGAATGTGCAGTCTGATCTCTGATCTACACTTTCCATATGTTGGTCAGATATTGCCAAAAACAACTTTAAAATTGCATATCTGCCGTCTATAGGACTGGCAGAGAATTTCTATTACATTTTATTAACACAACTGTGCTCAAAGTGCTCAAGGTGAGCTTTTGTGATCTTGCTGTGTCTAATGTATGTCGTCAAGTTTTACCTTGTGTACACTCTAGAGGCCACATTGGTTAGAATGTTTGTCTTGATGATATCTTGGACGAATTCAAAGTGCGTCATGTTGGGTCAAAAACAAGGTCACCAATTCACATCTTCGAAAAACCATGTGTACGCTCAGGAGACCACATTTTCAGTCCGATACTCATGAAAAATGGTCAGAATGTTTGTCTTGATACTATCTCTGACAAGTGGGTCTTGTCGGGTCAAAAACTAGGTCACTAGGTCAAATCTTAGTAAAATTTAGTGTACGCTGTAGAGGCCACATTTTCAGTCTGATATTCATGAAAATTGGTCAGAATGTTTGTCTTGCTAATATCCTGGTTGAGTTGGAATATGGGTCATGCAGGGCTAACCGTGGGTCAAAAAGTCTTTTAGCCAGCTCTTTAGCCAATTGGAAAAAATCTTTAGCCAATTTCAGTGCTTTGTAGCCATCTACTTTTGCCAAGACAGGAAAAGGGGAAAAGGAATTACAGAAACAAAAATTTATTTATTACTTTATTTTATAAACATTTGATTCTTTATACAGTTACATAACCAAGCACAAATTATTTCTAGCACATAAATAAAAAAAATTATATAAACAAGCACAAAAATACTTCTAGCACATGTTGAATTTATTAATGAACAATACATTTATTGTTCAAATTAGACTGCTTATACTACTGTGTTGAAAGATAGATCAGAAGAATTTTCACTGTAAATTCCCCTTTACATTAAAATTCTTCTGTTCTTCTTTTCAGCCCAAATTTCAAACGCTCTCTTAAAATCAAAGGTGTCTATATCTGGGCCATTTATTGCGAGATTCATCAGATTGTCTAAATTCTTTGTGTTGATGGAATTCCTTAATGCTGTTTTTATCAAGTTTTGTTTGATGAACCCATGCTCACAATCTGCAGTGGAGACTGGAGCAATAAGCAATCTCTGAGCTAGTTCACAACAAGCTGGAAAGGTCTCTGTGTCTTATTGGTAAATTGCAACAAGTTCTGATATCAACAACAGCCTTACTTCCATTAGAATGGTGGCTTCTAGCAAATTTTGAAAATGAGTGTAGTTCTTGTTTTGTTCCCTCAAGTCCAAGAGTACCTAAATACTCAAAAATGGTTTCAATATCCGCCAAAATATCTGAATCATTCAGTGCAGGATTGAAGAAGTTTGTGAGGGAAGTCAAAATAGCTGTGTCCTCTGTATCTGAAAATCTAGTCACTAAACTCTTAACCATTTTATCCACAAACTCTACACAAATTTTCTCTGCTTCAACTCTTTGATTACGTCCATCTGTTATAGTATGACCACCAAATTCAAAAGTCTCCAAACCATCCGATCCAATTAGAGGTTCAGCTGTCACCTCCTTTGCAAATTTAGACAAATTTTCAGAAGATTTTCTGTCTCTTATTTCTTCCAGACTATCAATAGTGGATGTAAGAAGTGGTTGAATATCAGAAAAGTTAATGTAATTGTACTGATAAAATTTTGATAAAATTGCAAGTGGCTTTAGACAGTCAGCCAAAAAATGGGAAACATACAGGAACTTATAGCATGTTATAGGCTTATACAAGCTGAGAGCCTTTCCATTTGTTTCTTCTAAAAAGACAGATACAAGGCTTCTGTAATTACTCACTAAAGAATCTACCACTCCTTTGAAACTCAACCATCGAGTGTGAAATATTTCGTTAAACCTTGTTGCTTGAGCATCTATAACAGCCTGAATTGCATGTAGGGTGGCCATGTTTTTTTCAGAATTCTTGAAGTATTTGAATACTGAGTTCATGACTTCTTGATACTTAACAAGATAGGGTATGGTATCTGCTGCAGTAGCACAACTCAATGCAAGCCTATGAGCTATGCAATGAGTGGCTATTACCCCAGGTACGTACTCTTTTAAGCGAGTGACAACACCAGACTTAGATCCTACCATTACAGCAGCACCATCTGTGCTGACACTTATGCATATTTCTTTGTCCTTCAAACAGTCAATCACCTCATCAAAAATACTTGGTGCATTAGCCCTATGGAGGTCACTTATTTCCAAGAAATAGGTTTGAGGAACATTATTACTGAATTTGTCACTTTCCAAAACACGAATGTATGTAACAAGATTTTGTTTCACCGAAACATCTGTGCTTTCATCTATCATGATATTTATTGAAATGTTTTATTTTACCCACAACTCTTCTGTTAAGACAGTGACCATACAGTCTTGGAAGTCATTGATACTTGTGTTGTGTTTGTATGTCGTATGGGAATCAACTTTCAGGTCTCTCAATGTAGTGTTTCCCTGGAAAAAGAAAACATGTATCAACTCATGTACATCATTATTTGTTATTCCAATGTTTTTACATATCCAAAACACCATTGAAGCATGTCCAAGTACCCATAACATAGTTAAAGAACAAATCAAGGAAATATTGAAGCTATGCATTCCTCTTTCCAAGTTTGAAGGTGTAGTTACTACCAGATCGAGCAAAACTTGCATATACAATTTCAGGTTAAAACCAGGCAGTGTAGACTAAGATCAACATTAGGGGTGTAACAATACATCGGACTATCGATGGATCCCGATGGCGACCGTGTCGATGCAACTGCATCGATGGTTTAGTTAAAAATCGATAACAATCGCCGATATTTACCTCGACTATCGATAGTTTCGATAGTTTCACTAACAAGAAGAAGAGAAAAATCAAAAGAATTCAAATAGCCCCCAAAAAGCTTCCAAATGTCGCCGACTGTCTGATAAATTCTTCCTATATTCGTTCTGTCGGATGTTTCGCCCAGGTCGGTTTTGTACTTAAGTGGGAAACAACTTACACCATTCAAATTTAATGGTTGTATCATTCGTAGACGTTAATTTGTGATGCTTGATTCTCAGTTAACCTTTCTTTTGTCTCTTTTTGATCATAATACCTGTTTTTTTTTTGTTGTTGAAAAATATTGTTCGCCAATGTGGCGAATTATCGGCGGGCGAAACAGGGTCGTTCTCCTTAGCAACATAAAACATGGCGACTGCATCAGCAACTGCAACGTCAATCGAAATGATAAAAACGGGAAAATCACAAGTCTGGGAGCATTTTGGCTTATTACAAGAAAATGGACAAATAGATAAAAAACGTGTCGGGTACAAGATATGTCAACCTATTTTGAAATACAGCGGGAATAGAATCTACCAACAATTTGACGACCACCTGAAAAGGAAGCACCTGACTTTCAATGATGTGCGAAAAGAAGAAAATGCTGATTACCAGCATTTTCTCCTTTTGCCATAATGTTTTCAAAAACTTTCTGTCTAATGTTTCTGAAAAAAAATATGGAACATTTATTGGACGCTCTACTTAGATATCAATGCATGAAGTTAAATGTCTTTCAGTATTATGGGCTCTGCAGTAAGCTTTTAAAAGTTGACGTCTTTAAAAGCTTACTGTAGAGTTACTTTATAATTACTTTTTTACAAGGTGTGTTTATGAACCATCTGCATTTGTCAGCATAATTTGTTTTGCTTTTCATTTCTGTAAATCAATCCGACAATCACATTTAAAAGTCTGAGTTTATGTAAAGTTATGTTTAATTGTTTGTGAACCATCTGCACTTGGAAAAAATAGTTTCTGAAATTTATTAAGCACTCCCACTAAAGGTAGAATTTAAACTACCCAAAGAAAGTATTAGTATAAAACATGATTTCAAGATGTAATTTGGTGAAATTTCATTTTGTGTAATTCAATAAATTCATGCAATAGTATCGCAATAGTATTGCAATAGTAACAGGCAATATCAATACTATTGCAATAGTATTTTTTCCAATGTCAATACTATCGCAATAGTAGATTTTGGCCTCGATAGTCAACCCTAATCAACATGCAGCCATGGAGTGCAATTTCATTATCTAGGTATATAATACCAACTCACTCTCCACTGAACTTCCTAACAACTTTACATAAACTCATGAAGTCCCCATGTTGCAATGACCAACACAAAAAGAAATGCTACAAGAGTAAAGAAAAAATTACCTGCATGATGCAGAGCTTGTTCAGGTCTGGTACTAGTGAACTTGGCATATTCTTCTTTGCTATGAAGTACACATTTTTCATAGCTGCTGTCACTGCCATTTGGCTTTTACTTGTTGCTATCATTTTAGCAGTTTTCATGGATGTAGAAAGTTGGCTGGTTTCCACAGCATCTCCGTGATCTCAAATTGAAAAAATCAATTAAAGCCTGAATGGTATAACCTATGCAAGTGGTGCACAACCTTGCCTTGCCACAAAAACACTAATCTAAATTAGATGTATTCACCTTTTTCATCTTGTGTGCCAAATTCAATTTATGAAATAAAAATTGTATACATCAAATTCACCCTGCAGTCATGCATTCTGATTAAGGTTTGTACTACCAACTCTCAATTACAACTGCTTTCTGTCATTATAGCTGAATTTTCTTCAATTCATTTTCAATGAATCAAGTTTTAAGAGACAAAGTGATGCAAAGAATTTTGAGTTACCTTTACTTTTTTCACGTTTTGACAAATTATCTTTTTTCATGGTTGTGCAGCCAGTTGTGAACAAGTTTGTTTTTTGAACCTTTATGCATAACTTGCACAACATATGTTTCGAGGTTTGATCATACTGCAGCCATTCATAATTTTTAAGCCAAACGTGTTGAAATGAACTACTTGGAGTTGTTGGGTTTGCTTTCAGACGTTTTGATGGAGTAATACACTCATCCTCTGGTTCCTAAGACCGCTTCGTACTAGAAGAAGCCATTTTGAGACTGTTCCCAACATGTACATTGGGACCACTTTTATACAGAAATAATGCTAATCATGAGCAATTAAAAAATAACAGCATTCTTTAATAATTTCTAATTACTCTTTGAAGAAAAAAATCAATTCTATTATCAATTTAACTTGCGTGATATTCTGTTCGTCAAACTGATATATCTCCCAAGCCCACCATTTAAGGGCATCCATTTAAAAGGAATCTCTGAGGGAATCCAAATGTCAATAAATCGCCAAACGGGTCACAAACATTCATCCAATTAGAGGAGGAACTATTGATTAATATGTTGTTATCCAGTTAAAATCTGATTAGTCCCACCTTGACTAATTCACAGCAATCTTAATTGTTGTCACATGTTACTGTATCAGCTTAACTGATATGGGTACGTTACAGTATATGTATGTCACTGGGAGTAACCGGTTGATTGCACACAGTTAATGTGTGTATTTATAACCAGCTGGGCTGTGGGGTAGTATTGTAAACTGTAACCCTTTTACTTCTTTAAACCCTTTTACTTCTTTAAACCCTTTAGACACAATTTTAGCCAATTGATTTTTTCTTTTAGCCAATTTCTTGAAATTTTCGCCAATGGCGAAAATGGCGATCGACAGCTTTAGCCCTGACTCATGTCGGGTCAAAAACTAGGTCACTAGGTCACATCTTTGAAAAACCTTGTGTATGTGCTAGAGGCCACATTTTCAGTCTGAAAAAGGTGCTCAGAATGTTTGTCTTGATGATATCTTAGATGAGTTAGAAAAGGGGTCACTTTGGATCAAAAACTAGGTCACTAGGTCAAATCTTAGACAAATCTTGTGTATGGTCTAGAGGCCACATTTGCAGTCCAGTACTTTGGAAAGTTGGTCAGAATGTTTGTCTTGATGATATCTCGAACAAGTTCGAATATGATTTATATCGGGTCAAAAACTAGGTCACTAGGTCACATCTAAGAAAGACCTTGTGTACACACTGTAAGCCACATTTTCAGTCCAATACTGATGAAACTTTGTCAGAATGTTGGTCTTTATAATATCTCCGACGAGTTTGAAAATGGGACATGGGTCAAAAACTAGGTCACGCGGTCAAATATTGGAAAAACCTTGTGTACACTCTAGAAGCCACATTTTCAGTCTGATTACTCATGAAACTTTGTCAGAATGTTTGGCTTGATAATATCTCACAAGACTAAGAAACTTGGTCATGTTAGGCAAAAAACTAGGTCACCAGATCAAATCTTTGAAAAGCTTTGTGTATGATCTACAGGTCACATTTCAGTCTGATAGTCTCGAAGGTTGGTCAGAATGTTTGTCTGGACGATATCTCAGACAAGTTTTTGAAATAGGTAATACTGGGTCAAAAACTAGGTCACCAGGTCATATCTTCGGAAAACCTTACGTTTGCTCTAGAGGCCAAATTTTTCAACTTAATACTTGCGAAAAGTGGCCAGAATGTTTGTCTTGATGATTTCTTTGATTAGACAGAAAAAGCGTCATGTTTGGTCAAAAACAAGGTCACCGGATCAGATCTTTGAAAAACATTCTGTAGCTCTACAGGCCACATTTTTATTCCAATACTCTTTGTCTTGATGATGTCTTGGATGAGTTTGAAAATGGGTCATACTGGGTCAAAACTAGATCACCAGGTCCAAATCTTTGGAAAAGCATGTGTTGGCTCTAGAGGCCAAACTTTGAATCAAATACTCATGAAAAGTAGTCAGAATGTTTTTCTTGATGATTTCTTTGATGTGTTTGAAAATGGGTTATATCAGGTCAAAAACTAGGTCACTGGATCAAGTCTTTGAAAAACCTTTTTTATGCTGTAAAGGCTACATTTTCTGGTCAGTACCCATGAAAGACTGTCAGAATGTATGTTTTGATGATATCATGGATATCATGGATGAGTGTGAAAATGGAGCATTTCTCATAAAAAACTAGGTTACCAGGTCTAATCATAGAAAAACCATGTGTAAATGCTAGAGGCCTCATTGTTAGTCCATACTCATGAAAGTTGGTCAGAATGTTTGTCTGATGATATTTTGGACAAGTTTGAAAATGGGTCATGTCAGGTAAAAAAGTAGGTCACAGGGCTTAATCTTTAAAAAAAACTCATATATGCTGTAGCATCCACATTTTCAGTCCAGTGCTCATGAAAATTAATCAGAATGTTTGTTTTGATGATTTCTTTAACCCTTTCCCAAACAAGCCCTGGTTTTCACGTGTCTGCAGTACAAGTCTTTTGAAAACACTGTGGGAAAAGGAGAAATTGCTCGTAACGAGCAATTTCTCCTTTTCCCACAGTGTTTTCTACCCTTTTTTGGGCCTTTCTGCCATTTTCATCTACTTTAAAATTGTCGTCTGCAAACTCTTTCAATTTGGACCAGTCCAAAATTTGTCGTTTGGGAAAGGGTTAATGAGTTCGAAAATGGCCCACATTGGGTCAAAAACTATGTCATGGAGACAAATGTTTGAAAAACCTAATATACCCTCTAGGGGCCTTATTTTCAGTCCAGTACTCAGGAAAGTTTGTTAGAATGATTGTTATCTATGAAACAATTGAAAATGGGTAATGTTTGGTCAAAAAGCTTCAGGGCCATTATGGCCCTCTTGTTGAACACTGAAAGGGTTCAACACAGAGGAAAAAAGAGCAGTATTTTGCTACTTGAAGTCAGAATCTGTGATAGGAACAGAATTAAAAGCTTTAAAATTTTCTCTATATTTACAGGGCCAAGAGATTTGTGGCACTGAAGGTTGTGAAAAGTGCTCAACACTATACAGAAACAGCTATTGATGAAATCAAACTGCTTCGTTGTGTAAGTGTACTTAATTTTATAGCCCAGCACAAAGTTTCTAGACTCAGCCTATCTGATTACATCTGTCAATTTGTGGACAGCCAGCCAGGGTAGCTCAGTGGTCGGCATATCTGACTCGTGACCTGGTGGTTGTGAGTTCTATACCCGGTTGAGGCAAACTTTCTTTCTGGCGATTTTCACCTCTCACCTCTGATGCATGTGAGAAAAGTAGGCAGTTGCTTTGGAAAGAAAGTTGTGTCAGTACTGGTGTGAGACCCAGTTTTAGCTCACCTGAGCACAAAGTGCTCAAGGTGAGCATTTTTGATCTTTATTTGTTGTCAACTTTTACCTTGTGTATGCTCTAGAGGCCATATTTTCCATCTGATACTCATGAAACTCGGTCATAATGTTTGTCTTGATAATATGTCAGACGACTTTGAAATTGAGTAATGTGGGATAAAAAACTTGGTCACTGGGTCATTTATTAGATAAACCTTGTGTCCGCTGTAGAGGCCACATTTTCAGTCTGATACTCATGAAAGTTGGTCAGAATGATTGTCTTGATGATATCCAGACGATTTTGAAAATGGTCACAGCGGGTTAAAACGTGGTCAAATCTTTGAAAAACCTTGCATACACTCTAGAGGCCACATTTTCAGTCCAATACTCTGGAAAGTTGGTCAGAATGTTTGTCTTGATGATATCTTGGACAAGTTTGAAATTGGGTCCTGTCAGGTAAAAAGTAAGTCACTGGGCCATATTTTAGAAAAATCGTATGTGCACTGTAGGGGCGACATTTTTCAGCCTGATACTCATGAAACTTGGTCAAAATGTTTGTCTTGATACAGTACAGTCCACACGATTTTTTAGCTCACCTGAGCATAACGTGCTAAAGGTGAGCTATTGTGATCACCCTATGTCCGGGGTCCGTCGTCCATCGTCCGTCAACAATTTCTTGAAACATCTTCTTCTCCTAAATCACTGGGCCAATCTTGATGAAACTTGGCAGGGATGTTCCTTTGGTGAAGCTCTACCAAAGTTGTTCAAAGAATTGAATTCCACCCTTAACTCTGGTTGCCATAGCAACAAAAAGGAAAAAAATGCAAAATCTTTTAAAATCTTCTTCTCTGAAACTAGAGGGCGCAGAGCTTTGATATTTGGTATGTATCATCTCATAGTGGACCTCTACCAAGTTTGTTCATATAATGCCCACGGGGTCAAAACTGCCCCGCCCCGGGGGTCACAAGCTCGAGCATAGTAACAAAGAAGGAAAACTTTAGAAATCTTCTTCTCTGAAACTTAAAGGCGTAGAGCTTTGATATTTGGCATGTAGCATCTCCTAGTGGACCTCTACAAAGTTTGTTCATATGATGCCCTTGGGGTCAAAACTGGCCCTGACCCGGGGGTCACAAGTTCGAACATAGGAACAAAGAGGGAAAACTTTAAAAATCATCTTCTCTGAAACTGAAAGGCCTAGAGCTTTTATATTTAGTATGTAGCATCTCCTAGTAGACCTCTACCAAGTTTGTTCATATGATACCCCTGGGGTCAAAACTGGCCCGGCCCTGGGGTTCACAAGTTCAAACATAGGAACAAAGAGGGAAAACTTTAAAAATCTTCTCCTCTGAAACAGGAAGGTGTGGCGCTTTGATATTTGGTATATAGCATCTTCTAGTGGACCTCTACCAAGTTAGTTCATATGATGCCCTTGGGGTAAAAACTTGCCCTACCCCGGGGGGTCACAAGTTCGAACATCGCAACAGAGAAGGAAAACTTTAAAAATCTTCTTCTCTGAAATTGGAAGGCGTAGAGCTTTGATATTTAGTATGTAGCATCTCCTAGTAGACCTCTACCAAATTTGTTCATATGATGCCCCTGGGGTGAAAACTGGCCCTGCCCCGGGGGTCTCAAGTTTGAACATAGGAACAAAGAAGGAAAACTTAAAAAAATCTTCCTCTCTGAAACAGGAAGGCCTGGAGCTTTGATGTTTGGTATGTAGCATCTTCTCTTGGACCTCTACCAAGTTTGTTCATATGATGCCCTTGGGGTCAAAACTGGCCCTGCCCCGGGGGTCACAAGTTCGAACATAGCAACAAAGAAGGAAAACTTTAAAATTATTTTTTTCTGAAAAAGAAAGGCTTGGAGCTTTGATATTTGGTATGTTGCATCTCAGAGTGGACCTGTACCAAGTTTGTTCATATGATGCCCCTGGGGTCAAAACTGGCCCAGCCCTGGGGGTCACAAGTTTGAACATAGGAACAAAGAAGGAAAACTTTAAAAATCTTCCTCTCTGAAAGAAGAAGGCATGGAGCTTTGATATTTGGTATGTAGCATCTTCTAGTGGACCTCTACCAAGTTTGTTCATATGATGCCCTTGGGTTCAAAACTGGCCCTGCCCCAGGGGTCACAAGTTCGAACATAGGAACAAAGAAGGAAAATTTAAATTCCTTTTTCTCTTAAACAGGAGAGTGTAGTGCTTTGATATTTGGTATGTAGCATCTCCTAGTGGACCTCTACCAAGTTTGTTCCAAGGATGCTGCTTGGGTCAAAACTGGCTCAGCCCCAGGGGTCACAAGTTCGAACATATGGAACAAAGAAGGAAAACTTCAAAATTCTTCTTTGAAACTGGAAGGCGTAGAGCTTTGATATTTGGTATATAGTGATTCTCTTCTAAGTTTGTTTGCCCATCTAAGCACAATGGGTTCATTGAGTTCAAAATTGGGTCATCTTGGGTCATAAACTAGGTCACTAGGTCAAATTAAAGAAATACCTTTTTGGCACTCTCGAGGCCACATTATTTGCTCAATTGCCTTGAAAATTGGTCAGAAAGTTTGTCTTTATAAAATCTCAAATAAGTCTGAATTTGGGTCAACTGGGGTCATAAACTAGGTCACTGGGTCAAATTAAAGAAATACCTTGTTTGCACTCTGGAGGCCACATTTATTGCTCAAATGACCTGAAATTTGGCCAGAATGTCTTGATGAAATATCAGATGAGTTTGGATTTGGGTCATCTGGAACCATAAACTAGATCACTAGGTCAAATTAAAGAAATACCTTGTGGGCACTCTAGAGGCCACATTATTTTCTCAATTGCCTTGAAAATTGGTCAGGATGTTTGTCTTTATAAAATCTCACATGAGTTTGAATTTGGGTCAACTGGGGTCATAAACTAGGTCACTTGGTCAAATTAAAGAAATACCTAGTTGGCACTCTAGAGGCCACATTTATTATTCAGTTGATTTGAAAATTGGTTAAAATGTTTCTTTTGATAAAGTCCAAGACCAGTTCAAAATTGGGTCACCTGGGGTCATAATCTAGGTCACTAGGTCAAATTAAAGAAATACCTTTAGGGCAATCTAGAGGCCACATTTTTTGCTCAGTTGACTTGAAAATTGGTCAGAATGTTTGTCTTTGTGAAATATGAGTTTGAAATTGGGTCACCTGGGGTCATAAACTAGGTCACTTGGTCAAATTAAAGAAATACCTTTAAGGCACTCTACTCAGGTGAGCTATCCAGGGCCATCATGGCCCTCTTGTTCTAATTTTGTGCTCCGCGGTAGACTCGGCGCGGACAAAATGTGGCAATTTTAGAACACAGGCGAATGTGGACTAACGCGGACCACCGTGAAACGAGGCGAATGCTGGCAGACCACGATGGTATGGTTATGCAATCATAACAACCGCGATAACTCCGCCGTGATCAGACGGGTAATTTTTCAGTTTAGTACATGACTCTAAGAGTTATACGAAATTATGCCCCATTTCACTTTTTAAATAAAAAAACAACAGAATGATAAGTAGCCATTATTGCCAAATGAATTATTAAATAGGTCTTTATTTGTCATAAAAATGAAAACATTTAAAAGCTTTACCACACATTCCAAGTTTTAATTGCCTTGAAGAACAATGGTTTTGGAAACAATGTAGGAAACGGAGAAAATGTTGGTAACCAGCATTTTCTCCTTTTATCACAATGTTTATCTACCCTGCCACACACGAATTCCACAATTTGAGCCACATTTAATTTGTTGCCTGCAAATTTGGTAGAGTCCTGATTTTTTTTTTTTTCTTATGGAAGACAGTTTATCGCCAAGTAAACAGAAGAATACATGTATACATTTGCTTTCTAATCAGAGAGCAGTTCGCAAGCATAATCTTGCACCATTGTTATTACCAGGGATCTTATATAAATACACTGTATATAATTATGATCCCTGTTACAATTATCAAAATGCAGTGTTTTTGGGGGTATACTGGAATCAGCCTGTCTGTCCGTCCGTCCGTGTGTCAGTCTGTGTACAAAATACTACTAATTTTGTGTCGCAAACTCCTCCTCCAGTTTTCTTTCAATTGTATTGAAACTTTGCACATACATTCATCATATATTGAAGGTTTGCAAGACGCAATTTTCAAGTGTCAACTCCTCCTGCTTCATGAATTATCTCCCCTTGAACTTGACACTTTTTTTTCTCTTAACATCCATCTCTGTATGAAATACTAGTAATTTTGTGTTGCAAACTCCCACAAAAGTTTTTCTGCAATTGTTTTAAAACTTTGCACATACATTGATCATATATTGAATGTTTTTAAAATGCAATTTAAAGTATTAACTCCTCCTGGTTGAGCAATTATCTCCCCTTTGACTTAAACATCTTTTTATTTCAGTGTCTCTCAAACATTACAAAGTCAAGTATGATATTGTGTGCGTGAATATTTGTATTGAGACTTTGAACATACATTGATCATATATTGGAGGTTTGCAAGACTCAAACTTCAAATGTCCTCCTGGTTAAGCCAATGATTGTGTTTTTGTAAACACTCGTGACAAATATTTTGTTCCTTTTGAGTATTCTGTTAAGTTATAAGCTCTAATTTGAAGAATCATGAAGAATTTGTCAATTACATGGGTCATGTTTTATGAAAAGGGAGCCTTATGCATCCATTCTAAAACTCCTTCACATGGCAGTTTATATATAATTATGAAGATAGACACCATTATCTGTTCCTTACCAACATTTTCAATTAAATGAGTACATTCCTGAAGAAAAAACATTGGTCAATTACAGCTCTTGCGGGGGTATTAAGTCACATCCTGTGTCAAATTCCAGTTTTAATTGAAATATTCCAAGTAAGGTATCTCATGACATGTGGAGTTGTTGAACCCATGTCTGATTTTGTATCACCACAGAGTTGCACAAAAAATACTCGGAGTGTGCTTTCCTGGCTTAGACAAACACTCTTCGACAATTAGGAGAGATGATCATTTTTAGCTCCACTGGCCGAAGGCCAGCGGGCTTATGTCATGGCCCGGTGTCCGTCATGCATCCGTCCGTCCGTCCGGTCGTCCGTCCGTCCGTGCGTTAACTTTTATTTCAAACATCTTCTTCTCTGAAACTACCCATCCGATTTTCACGAAACTTCACAGAAATGATCCTGACATGGTCCTCTTCAGAATTTCTTGAAAGAATTTGATTCCTTCAAAAACTCTGGTTGCCATGGCAACAAAACTGAAAAATATTGGAAATCTTTAAAAATCTTCTTGTCTGAAACCATAAGGCATAGGGCTACCAAATTTGGCATGTAGCTTTATGTAGTAGACCTCTATCAAGTTTCTTCAAATTATAGCCCTGGGGTCAAAATTGGCTCTGCCCCAGGGGTCACAAGTTTTACATAGGCTTATATAGAGAAAACTTTAAAAATCTTCTTGTCTGAAACCATAAGGCATAGGGCTACCAAATTTGGCATGTAGCTTTATGTAGTAGACCTCTATCATGTTTCTTGAAATTATAGCCCTGGGGTCAAAATTGGCTCTTCCCCAGGGGTCACAAGTTTTACATAGGCTTATATAGAGAAAACTTTAAAAATCTTCTTGTCTGAAACCATAAGGCATAGGGCTACCAAATTTGGCATGTAGCTTTATGTAGTAGACCTCTATCATGTTTCTTGAAATTATAGCCCTGGGGTCAAAATTGGCTCTTCCCCAGGGGTCACAAGTTTTATACATAGGCTTATATAGAGAAAACTTTAAATATCTTCTTGTCTGAAACCATAAGGCCTAGAGCTACCAAATTTGGCATTTAGCTTGATCTAGTTGGAGTCTACCAAAAGTGTCCAAAGTATAGTCCTGGGGTCAATTTGGCCTCATACTTGGAGGGGGGGGTTCACAAGATTTACATAGGCTTACATAGGGAAAACTTTTAAATCTTGGTGTACATAGCCATAAGGCTTAGGCTACCAAATTTTGCATATAATTATAGCATTATTTAGTGGACAGTTACAAAGAGGGCCCAAGTTACAGCTCTAGGATCAAGTTTGGCCCTGCACCAGGGATCACAAGTTTTACATGGGTTTATGGAGTGAAAAGTTCAGAAACCATCTTGTTACCAGCCATAAGGCCAAGAACTCCCACATTTGGCATGTTATTCTTCTAATACAATATTCCCCATTTAGTCAGACTGTAGCCGTGAGGTCAAAGTTTTATAAAGGCTTATATAGTGAAGACTTTTCTTCGTGATTTATAAGCCAGTGGAGCGATACAGGGCCATCATGGCCCTCTTGTTCTTTAACTCTTTACCAGATGACAAAATTTATGACTTGTCAATTCCCAGCTTTTTCTACTTTTCCCACAATGTTTTCAACATTAGGGATTCTCTATATAATGGGGCTTACAGTCTTGATGGCATCTTTTTTCATACGGAGTATCTAGAGTATGCATTTATTAAAAGCATGTTCCTTACAGGCAAAAATGCTTTAGCTGCAGACAAGCTATCATACCTTTACATAATTTTAAGCTTTCTATGGCATCAACATGACCGCTGTGTTTTGGTGATGCACAAGGGTTGATTTGCACAAGTTTTTGCAGCCACACTTTGTAGTAAATTGGTTATTGCATTTTGTTTTTATCACAGGAATCAACCCTTTAATTGGTACAAATAGCTTGTCGGCCGGAGTCGATAAACTCCATTGTTTAGACAGAGAGTATCCATCCGGCAACAAACTTTTTTCACCAGTCAAACGGCCAATTTGTGTGTCTTGATACACAGGTCGCATTCATGTTTCCGTTTTCAACGAATAATTAAGCACGTCTTTAGCCAATTTTTAGTAAACCGTCGGGGGCCTTGAAATGTTTTTCTCTGTGCTCGTACCAGGCAATCATCGTTTGATGGTTGTTGAAGGTCTCTCTTCCTTTCAGACTGGAAGAATTACATCAATTTTGACCGAGCCAAATTGTTTTAGCTAGAGATCGACTGGTTTACTTCAGACAAGTTTAAAGACCGACGGTATTCTAGTAAAATCAGTACACAGTCCAGTGTTTACTTCAGGTGGCACACTGGTAACTTTCTGGCTAATTGAAAATAGAGTAAAAATCACTCTCTTCGACATGCGTCAAGGAAAACCCTGGTGTGTGTGTGTGTGTGTTTTCAAATACAAGTGTTTGACTAAAAATATAATGATCACTTCTAAACAACTTGTAATTATTACATATTGATATATTTGCACAATCATATTCTTTAATTCCTTACAAATGCACAAAAATGTAGACTTCTTCAAATTCAAAGCATATGCAGACGACAACTTAAATGCAGCAAAGGTGCCATTTGTCTTGGGGTAGAAAACATTGTGAGACAAGGAGGAAATGCAGGTTACTATCATTTTCTCCTTTCCTCACCATTTTTAGCACACCTGAGCACAACGTGCTCAAGAGGAGCTATAGGATCACCTGGTGTCCGTCGTCCGTTGTTCGTCGTGTGTCTGTGCTTCGTGCGTTGTCAACAATTCTTTAAACATCATCTCCTCCTAAACCACTGGGCCAATTTGGACCAAACTTGGCAGGAATGTTCCTTGGGAGGTCCTCTTTAAAAATTGTTCACAAAATTTGATTCCATCAAAAACTCTGGTTGCCATGGCAACGAAATGGAATTTTCTAAGAAATTCTTTAAAAATCTTCTCCTCTGAAACCGCTGGTCAGATTTTGAAATAATTTCACAGGAATGTTCCTTGGGTGACCCTTTTCAAAAATTCTTTGCGAAATTTTGATATGTCAAAAAACGTGGCTCCGGTGAATGGGGGCTACTTGCACTATATGGATATGAAGAAATTCTTAAAAATTCTTCTTCTCTGAAACTGCTGGTCAGATTTTAAAATAATTTCACAGAGATGTTTCTTGGGGGACCCTTTTCAAAAACTGTTCGCGAAATTTTGATCCATCAAGAAACATGGCTCTGGTGAATGGGGCTACTTGCACTATACGGAAATGAAGAAATTCTTAAACATTCTTCTTCTCTGAAAGGGCTGGTCAGATTTTGAAATAATTTCACAGAGATGTTCCTTGGGTGACCCTTTTCAAAAATTGTTCGTGAAATTTTGATCCATCAAGAAACATGGCTCTGGTGACTGGGGGCTACTTGCACTATACGGCCATGGAGAAATTCTTAAAAATTCTTCTTCTCTGGAACCGCTGGTCAGATTTGGAAATAATTCCACATGAATGTTTGTTGGGTGACCCTTTTCAAAAAGTGTTCGCGAAATTTTGATTTGTCGAAAAACATGGCTCTGGTGACTGGGGGCTACTTGCATTATACGGATATGAAGAAATTCTTAAAAATTCTTCTTCTCTGAAACGGCTGGTCAGATTTTGAAATAATTTCACAGAGATGTTCCTTGGGTGACTCTTTTCAAAAGGTGTTCATGAAATTTTGATCTGTCAAGAAACATGGGTCTGGTGACTGGGGGCTACTTGCACTATACGGATATGAAGAAATTCTTAAAAATTCTTCTTCTCAGAAACTGTTGGTCAGATTTTACAATAATTTCACAGCGATGTTCCTGGGGTGACCCTTTTCAAAAATAGTTCGCAAAATTTTGATCCGTCAAGATGGGGGCTACTTGCACTATACGGAAATGAAGAAATTCTTAAAAATTCTTCTTCTCTGAAACGGCGGATCAGACTTTGAAATAATTTCACAGAGATGTTCCTTGGGTGACTCTTTTCAAAAGTTGTTCAAGAAATTCTGATCTGTCAAGAGACATGGCTCTGGTGACTGGGGGCTACTTGCACTATAAGGATATGAAGAAATTCTTAAAAATTCTTCTTCTCAGAAACAGCTGGTCAGATTTTAAAATAATTTCACAGAGATGTTCCTGGGGTGACCCTTTTCAAGAAATGTATGCGAAATTTTGATCCATCAAGAAACATGGTTCTGGTGAAAGGGGGCTACTTGCACAATACGGAAATGAAGAAATTCTTAAAAATTCTTCTTCTCTGAAACGGCTGATCAGATTTTGAAATAATTTCACAGAGATGTTCCTTTGGTGACCCTTTTCAGAAAGTCTTCTTGAAATTTTGATCCGTGAAGAAACATGGCTCTGGTGACTGGGGTTAAATTAAAACAATACCTTGTGGGCATTCTACAGGCCACATATTTTGCTCAATTGACTTGAAAATTTATCAGAATATTTGCTTAAATTAAATCTTGGATGAGATTGAAATTGGGTCATCTGGGGTCATAAAGTAGGTCACTAGGTCAAATTAAAGAAGTACCTTGTGGGCACTCTAGAGGCCACATTTTTTGTCTTGATGATATCTCAGAGGAGTTCAAAATTGGGTCACATAGGGTCATAAACAATGTCACTGGGTCACATTGAAGAAATACCTTGTGGGCACTCTAGAGGCCACAATTCTAGCTAAATTGACCTGAAAATTGGTCTGCATATTTGACTTGATGATATCTCAGATCAATTAGAAATTGGGTCTCATAGGGTCATAAACTAGGTCACTGGGTCAAATTAAATGTATTGTGGGCACTGTAGAGGCCACAGTTTTTGCTCAACTGACCTGAAAATTTGTCAGCATGTTTGACTTGATGATATCTTAAATGGATTTGAAATTGGGTCACATAGGGTCATAATCAAGGTCACTAGGTAAAATTACAGAAATACCTTGTGGGCACTTTAGAGATGACAGTTCTTGCCCAATTCACCTGAACCTTGGTCAACAAGTTTGTTTTGATGTCTCGGATGAGTTTGAAATATGGTCACAAAGGGTCATAAACTAGGTCACTAGGTCAAATTGAAGAAATACATTTTGGACACTCCAGAGGCCACATTTTCAGCTCAGTTGACCTGACAGTTGGTCAGAATGTTTGTCTTATTGATATCTCAGATGAGTTTTAAATTGGGTCATTATGACCCTGGAGTGGAATTTCGCCTAATGACTCAGGTGAGCGATCCAGGGCCATCATGGCCCTCTTGTTTCAAAAGCCTTCTTTGCCAGGGACGTTAAATTTCGGGATTTTGTGGTAAAGAGTGAAATTAAGAATAAAAAATTTACGCCAGAATGCCATAATTGATGAAATCGGGGAAGAAAGGGTGTTAAGTTTACACGACCTGCCAGGAAGAATTTCCTCAGCATATCACACAGACGTTGTGTGCATTATTCTTCAATGTTGACATCAAAGAAATGCCGCTCGAACTTCACCCTTTCCATAAAATCTGACCATCCTAGATGCGTCCGTCGTCTGTCGTCCGTCGTCCGTCAACAATTTCTTTAAACATCTTCTTCTCCTAAACCACTGAGCCAATCTTAATGAAACTTGGCAGGGATGTTCCTTGGTGTTCAAAGAATTGAATTCCACCCACAACTCTGGTTGCCATGGCAACAAAAAGGAAAAAAAAGCAAAATCTTTGAAAATCTTCTTCTCTGAAACTAGAAGGCACAGAGCTTTGATATTTGGTATGTAGCATCTCCTAGTGGACTTCTACCAAGTTTGTTCATTTGATGCCCACGGGGTCAAAACTGGCCCCGCCCCAGGGGTCACAAGTTTGAGTATAGTCACAAAAAAGGAAAACTTTAAAAATCTTCTTCTCTAAAACTTGAAGGTGTAGAGCTTTGATATTTGGCATGTAGCATCTCCTAGTGGACCTCTACCAAGTTTGTTCATATGATGCCCCTGGGGTCAAAACTGGCCCCGCCCCAGGGGTCACAATTTCCAACATAGGAACAAAGAAGGAAAACTTTAAAAATCTTCTTCTCTAAAACTAGAAGGCATAGAGCTTTGATATATGGCATGAAGCATCTCCTAGTGGACCTCTACCAAGTTTATTCATATGATGCCCTTGGGGTCAAAACTGGTCCTGCCCCGGGGGGGTCACAAGTTCAAACATAGGAACAAAGAGGGGAAACTTTAAAAATCATCTTCTCTGAAACTGGAAGGCGTAGAGCTTTGATATTTGGTATGTAGCATTGCCTAGTGGACCTCTACGAAGTTTATTCATATGATGCCCCTGGGGTCAAAACTGGCCCCACCCCGGGGGTCACAAGTTTGAGCATAGTAACAAAGAAGGAACACTTTAAAAATCTTCTTCTCTGAAACTTGAAGGTGTAGAGCTTTGTTATTTGGCATGTAGCATCTACTAGGGGACCTCTACCAAGTTTGTTCATATGATGCCCCTGGGGTCAAAACTGGCCCCGCCCTGGGGGTCCCAACATAGGAACATAGAAGGAAAACTTTAAGAATCATCTTCTCTAAAACTAGAAGGCATAGAGCTTTGATATTTGGCATGAAGCATCTCCTAGTGGACCTCTACCAAATTGTTCATATGATGCCCTTGGGGTGAAAACTGGCCCTGCCCCGGGGGGTCACAAGTTCGAACAAAGGAACAAAGAGGGAAAACTTTAAAAATCTTCTTCTCTGAAACTGGAAGGCGTAGAGCTTTGATATTTGGTATGTAGCATTGCCTAGTGGATCTCTACCAAGTTTGTTCATATGATGCCCCTGGGGTCAAAACTGGCCCCGCCCTGGGGGTCACAATTTCCAACATAGGAAAAAAGAAGGAAAACTTTAAAAATCTTCTTCTCTGAAACAGGAAGGCATGGAGCTTTGATATTTGGTATGTAGCATCTTCTAGTGGATCTCTACCAAGTTTTTTCATATGAAGCCCTTGGGGCAAAAGTTGGCCCTGCCCCGGGGGTCACAAGTTCGAACATAGGAACAGAGAAGGAAAACTTTAAGAATCATCTTCTCTGAAACTGGAAGGCGTAGAGCTTTGATATTTGGTATGTAGCATCGCCTAGTAGACCTCTACTAGGTTTGTTCATATGATGCCCTTGGGGTCAAAATTGGCCCTGCCCCGGGGGTCACAAGTTCAAACATAGGAACAAAGAAGGAAAACTTTAATTTTTTTTTTTTTCTCTTAAATGGGAACGTATAGAGCTTTGATATTTGGTATGTAGCATCTCCTAGTGGACTTCTGCCAAGTTTGTTCCAAGGATGCTGCTTGGGTCAAAACTGGCCCAGTCCCCTGGGGTCACAAGTTCGAACATAGGAACAAAGAAGGAACACTTTAAAATTCTTCTTTTCTGAAACAGAAAGGTGTGGAGCTTTGATATTTGGTATGTTGCATCTCAGAGTGGACCTCTACCAAGTGTGTTCATATGATGCCCCTGGCTCAAATGACCTGAAATTTGGCCAGAATGTTTGTCTTGATGAAATACCAGATGAGTTTGGATTTGGGTCACCTGGAACCATAAACTAGGTCACTAGGTCAAAATAAAGAAATACCTTGTGGGCACTCTAGAGGCCACATTATTTGCTTAATTGCCTTGAAAATTGGTCAGAATGTTTGTCTTTGTAAAATCTCACATGAGTCTGAATTTGGGCCAACTGGGATCATAAACTAGGTCACTTGATCAAATTAAAGAAATAGCTAGTGGCCACTCTAGAGGCCACATTTATTATTCATTTGATTTGAAAATTGGTTAAAATGTTTCTTTTGATATAGTAAAAGACCGTTCAAAATTGGGTCACCTGGGGTCATAATCTAGGTCACTAGGTCAAATTAAAGAAATATCTATAGGGCACTCGAGGCCACATTCTTTGCTCAATTGACTTGAAAATTGGTCAGAATGTTTGTCTTCATGAAATATGAGTTTGAAATTGGGTCACCTGGGGTCAAAAACTAGGTCACGTGGTCAAATTAAAGAAAAACCTTAAAGGCACTCTACTAAGGTGAGCGACCCAGGGCCATCATGGCCCTCTTGTTTTTTTTTTTTTCGGGTGTTCAGTACAATTGTTAAATACATTTTTTTTTTTTCATTTTTGACCCAGTGAGGCTAATAAGTAATCAGCGACTGGAATGTCCGCACCATTCCGTGTCAAACACAACTTTTATTATTTTTAGGATCCTAATAAATCAGCTGCATGTAAGTGTGAGCAAATCTCTGTAAATTAACCATGAGACTTACGGACAGTTTACATTAATAAAATATCTTTTTGCAGGCAATAGAAAAAATGCCAAAATACTGCAAAGTAAGGTCTGATATGGGTCAGAATATTTCACACATTGTCAGCGTGATCCTATCCAATATCAATATAGTGTTGAGCACTATTCTCAACATGATTCCAGTCATCTCAAGGCTGCCAGCTAGTGCATCTGCATCTCTTTTCCAGTACTTCGTGAAATTATTTTGCAAGACACTGATTGCTAAGGAAGAAAAAATACTCAGCTGTGACAAAAAATGAATCATGTCGCAATGACCAATATCAATCCTGGAAAAGAGTTGCTGAGCTGGGATTCAACGTCACAACCCTGCATTACTAGAATGTATGTGACACATTCAAGATCAGATATCATGTTCTGGAATATCATGGAAGGGACCTATGAAGATCAGTGGTCAAAGTGTTAAGTTTGTAACGAACTAAAGCTTAGTGCATTAAACTTTCCAAACAGTGAAGGTTATAAGGTTTTGATTAACAAAAGACATTTAAAATTGCAAGATAAAGACTACCACTGTCCGAATTTGGCTGATCTTAGTCTGAAGTAGGAAGATAGATAGAATTGACCATTGGCCCATGAACAGATGACAAATTTTAAACTCAATATTGAAAGCATTTGCAGACAACAAAGTGAATATGGCCCAAATGAATGAATTTGTCTTAAAAAAGGTAGGATACATTGTGGGGAAAATGTTACCACCATTTTTAGCTCCACTGGCCAAAGGCCAGCGGGCTTATGTCATGGCCAGGTGTCCGTGCGTGCGTGCGTGCGTCCGTCCGTCCGTGCGTTAACTTTTATTTCAAACATCTTCTTCTCTGAAACTACCCATCCAATTTTCATGAAACTTCACAGAAATGATCCTGCCATGGTCCTCTTCAGAATTTCTTGAAAGAATTTGATTCCTTCAAAAACTCTGGTTGCCATGGCAACAAAACTGAAAAATATTGGAAATCTTTAAAAATCTTCTTGTCTGAAACCATAAGGCATAGGGCTACCAAATTTGGCATGTAGCTTTATGTAGTAGACCTCTATCATGTTTCTTGAAATTATAGCCCTGGGGTCAAAATTGGCCCTGCCCCAGGGGTCACAAGTTTTACATAGGGTTATATAGAGAAAACTTTAAAAATCTTCTTGTCTGAAACCATAAGGCATAGGGCTACCAAATTTGGCATGTAGCTTTATGTAGTAGACCTCTATCATGTTTCTTGAAATTATAGCCCTGGGTCAAAATTGGCTCTGCCCCAGGGGTCACAAGTTTTACATAGGCTTATATAGAGAAAACTTTAAAAATCTTCCTGTACCTAGCCATAAGGCCTAGAGCTACCAAATTTTGCATTTAGCTTGATCTAGTTGGGGGTCTACCAAAAGTGCCCAAATTATAGTCCTGGGGTCAATTTGGCCTCATGCTGGACGGGGGGGGGGGGGGTGTTTCACAAGATTTACATAGGCTTACATAGGGAAAACTTTTAAATCTTGGTGTACATAGCCATAAGGCTTAGGCTACCAAATTTTGCATAATTACAGCATTATCAAGTGGACAACTACAAAGAGGGCCCAAGTTACAGCCCTAGGATCAAGTTTGGCCCTGCACCAGGGGTCACAAGTTTTACATGGGTTTATGGAGTGAAAAGTTCAGAAACCGTCTTGTTACTAGCCATAAGGCCAAGAACTCCCGAATTTGGCATGTTATTCTTCTAATACACATATTCCCCTTTTAGTCTGACTGTAGCCCAGGGGTCAAAGTTTTATAAAGGCTTACATAGTGAAGACTTCTCTTCATGGTGTATATTTATAAGCCAGTGGAGCTATATAGGGCCATCATGGCCCTCTTGTTTTTCTTCCTTTTCCTTTTCCCACGTTTCCCGAAGCCTTGTACGGGTCGAAAACTCGGGATCGTGTGATAGTGAGTTTACCAGTGGGAAAAAAAAAATATCTATTTCTGCAATGTAACTCTCGTTACTGAGTGTTTTTTAGCTCCACTGGCCAAAGGCCAGGGGGCTTATGTCATGGCCCGGTGTCTGTCGTGCGTCCGTCAGGCCGTGTGTCCGTCCGTCTGTGCGTGCTTTAACTTTTATTTCAAATATCTTCTTCTCTGAAACTACCCATCAAATTTTCATGAAACTTCACAGAAATGGTCCTGCCATGGTCCTCTTCAGAATTTCTTGAAAGAATTTGATTTCTTCAAAAACTCTGGTTGCCATAGCAACAACACTGAAAAATATTGGAAATCTTTAAAAATCTTCTTGTCTGAAACCATAAGGCATAGGGCTACCAAATTTGGCATGTAGCTTTAAGTAGTAGACCTCAATCATGTTTCTTGAAATTATAGCCCTGGGGTCAAATTGGCTCTGCCCCAGGGGTCACAAGTTTTATATAGGCTTATATAGAGAAAACTTTAAAAATCTTCCTGTACCTAGCCATAAGGCCTAGAGCTACCAAATTTGGCATGTAGCTATATCTAGTGGGCCTATACCAAGCGGGCCAAAATTTTAGCCCTGCGGTCAAAATTAGCCCCGCCGCAGGGGTCACAAGTTTTACATGGGCTTACATAGTGACAACTTAAGAAATCTTCCTGTACCTAGCCATAAGGCCTAGAGCTACCAAATTTTTGCATTTAGCTTGATCTAGTGGGGGTCTACCAAAAGTGCCCAAATTACAGTCCTGGGGTCAATTTGGCCTCATGCTGGGGGGTGTGGGGTGGAGGTTTACAAGATTTACATGGGCTTATATAGGGAAAACTTTTAAATCTTGGTGTACATAGCCATAAGGCTTAGGGCTACCAAATTTGCATAATTATATCATTATCTAGTGGACAACTACAAAAAGGGCCCAAGTTACAGCCCTAGGATCAAGTTTGGCCCTGCACCAGGGGTCACAAGTTTTACATGGGTTTACAGAGTGAAAACGTCAGAAACTGTCTTGTTACTAGCCATAAGGCCAAGAACTCCCGAATTTGGCATGTTATTCTTCTAATACACATATTCCCTACTTAGTCCGACTGTAGCCCAGGGGTCAAAGTTTTATAAGGGCTTATATAGTGAAGTTTTCTCGACAATCTTCTTGTTTCTAACCATAAAGCATAGGACTAACAAATTTGGCATGTTTTGAGCCATGGGATCAAAATTTGTCCCACTCCAGGGTTCACAAATTTTAGAAAGGCTTACATAGTGAAAACTTAAGACATCTTTTTTTAGCTCACCTGAGCACAACATGCTCAAGGGGAGTTTTTAGGATCACCCGGTGTCCGTCGTCCATCGTGCATCTGTGCGTCGTGCGTCGTGCGTTGTTCGTCCTGCGTCGTCAACAATTCTTTAAACATCATCTCCTCCTAAACCACTGGGCCAATTTGGACCAAACTTGGCAGGAATGTTCCTTGGGAGGTCCTCTTTGAAACTTGTTCACAAAATTTGATTCCATCAAAAACTCTGGTTGCCATGGCAACGAAATGGAATTTTCTAAGAAATTCGTTAAAAATCTTCTCCTCTGAAACCGCTGGTCAGATTTTGAAATAATTTCACAGAGATGTTCCTTGGGTGACCCTTTTCAAAAAGTCTTCGCGAAATTTTGATCTGTTCAAAAACATGGTTCTGGTGAATGGGGGCTACTTGCACTATACAGATATGAAGAAATTCTTAAAAATTCTTCTTCTCTGAAACCGCTTGTCAGATTTTAAAATAATTTCACAGAGTTATTGCTTGGGCAACCCTTTTCAAAATGTGTTCGCGAAATTTTGATCCATCAAGAAACATGGCTCTGGTGAATGGGGGCTACTTGCACTATACGGAAATGAAGAAATTCTTAAAAATTCTTCTTCTCTGAAACGGCTGGTCAGATTCTGAAATAATTCCACAGAGATGTTCCTTTGGTGACCCTTTTCAAAAATTGTTCACGAAATTTTGATCTGTCAAGAAACATGGCTCTGGTGAATGGGGGCTACTTGCACTATACGGCCATGAAGAAATTCTTAAAAATTCTTCTTCTCTGGAACTGCTGGTCAGATTTGGAAATAATTTAACAGGAATGTTCCTTGGGTGACCCTTTTCAAAAAGCGTTCGCGAAATTTTGATTTGTCAAAAAATATGGCTCTGGTGAAGGGGGCTACTTGCATTATACGGATATGAAGAAATTCTTAAAAATTCTTCTTCTCTGAAACGGCTGGTCAGATTTTGAAATAATTTCACAGAGATGTTCCTGGGGTGACTCTTTTCAAAATGTGTTCGCGAAATTTTGATCCATCAAGAAACATGGCTCTGGTGAATGGGGGCTACTTGCACTATACGGAAATGAAGAAATTCTTAAAAATTCTTCTTCTCTGAAACAGCTGGTCAGATTCTGAAATAATTTCACAGAAATGTTCCTTGGTTGACCCTTTTCAAAAACTGTTTGCAAAATTTTGATCCATCAGGAAACATGGCTCTGATGTTGGGGCTACTTGCACTATACACACATGAAGACATTCTTAAAAATTCTTCTCTGAAACGGCTGGTCAGACTATTAAATATTGTCACAGAAATGTTCCTTGGGTGACCCTTTTCGCAGTTGTTCGAGAAATCTTGATCCGTCAAGAAACATGGCTCTGATGGCTGTGGGCTACTTACACTATATGGACAAGAAGAAATTCTTAAAAATTCTTCTTCTCTGAAACTGCTGGTCAGATTTTGAAATAATTTCACAGAAATGTTCCTTGGGTGACTCTTTTCAAAAGTTGTTCGCAAAATTGTGATCTGTCAAGAAACATGGCTCTGGTGGTGGGGGCTATTTGCACCATAGGGACATAAGGAAGAATTTCTTAATTCTTCTTCTCTGGAATGGCTGGTCAGATTTTGAAATAATTTCACAGAAATGTTCCTAGGGTGACCTTTTTCAAAAATTGTTAGTGTAATTTTTATCCATCAAAAAACAACAGCCAATTGTTGGCACCTGCATGTGGTGCTCTTTTTTGACTTACGTTTTATAGCTCACTTTAGCACAAAGTGCTCATGATGAGCTATTGTGATCGTGCTGTGTCTGGCGTTCGTCGTCAACTTTTTACCTTGTGTACGCTCTAGAGGCCACATTTTCGGTCCGATCCTCATGAAACTTGGTCAGAATGTTTGTCTTGTTAAAATCTGGGACGAGTTTGAAATTGGGTCATGTGGGGTCAAAAACTAGGTCACTAGGTCAAATCTTAGAAAAACCTTGTGTGCGCTCTAGAGTGACTCTGGAGTGAAATTTCGCCTATTGACTCAGGTGAACGATCCAGGGCCATCATGGCCCTCTTGTTATCCTTAATGTAAGGCCTAGGGCTATAAAAATTTGACATGCCGATTCATATTGTAGACTTCTACCAAGATTGTTCCATCTTTTTCATTGAAACCAGTCTTCCAATTTTGACCAAACTTTACAGATATCATTTTGCCATGATGTTCTTCAGAATGTCTTCAAAGAATTAAGTTCTGTTAAAAGCTATGGTTGCTATGGCTACAAAACTGAAAAGTGTTGAAAAACCTTTAAAAATATTTTCCAAAAGCTTGTATTTACTAACGTCATTGTAGCTCATGAAAAAGATACTGCTTTTTAGCTCCACAGACCAAAGGCCACCAAGCTTATCATCTCTTAAACATAGGCTAATATAGTGGGAACTTATAAGGTCTTCTTGTTCCTTACCTTGAGTTACAGCTGTAATATTGTATGAGTGTAATCTAAATAACCTCTTCCAAAGTTATTCAAGTTATGTCAAAATTAGTTGTATCTCATGGGTCATAAACATGTGTTTATAGCGTGAAAATTCAAAAAATCTTTTTGCTCCTAACCGCAAACCCAAGGGCTACCAAATCTGGATCACTTTTGATTTTTTTTTTAAATTAGCCTTGCATCAGGGGTCTTATGTTTTACAGAGGCTTCATATGGACGAAACTTGAAAATCACTTTATTTATAACCATACAGCATAGACTTGTATTATTTTGGTATGTGGCTTTATCTTGTGGACCTCTACCAGGGTTCAAGTAATTATAGCTCTGGGATCAAAAATAGCTTTGCCTTGCATTTCATTTTCTGAAGGCCTTCAAAGAGATCACTGCTATCGTATCCGGTTTTATATGAGGACAAATCCCTTGAGTTTTTTCTATCCCTACATCATATGTATTGGTAATTTATCTATGTTTACACAGGTGACTAAAATCTGAGCCATTCTACTCACTATCAAGTTTTACTTGCGTATCTTTACTGTCTAGCTATAAGGATGTATCTTTTAATAAAAGCCACGTACATGTGATAAAATGAAAAAACTAACATGATGGTTGTTTTCGTTTCTAAAGACTGATATTTCTGTGATTCTGTATTATCATTTTTCTTGTCTATGAGAACATTAATGGTAGTCATTTTCTAAAGAATATAGGGTTATAAGGGTTCCATAAACAAATGATATGTATACTATTATCTCTTTACTAGACAACAAAATTTTAACCATGTCCAAATTGATAACATTTGCAGATGGCAGACTAAATGTACAAGTAATTCAAACAATGAAATTTGTCTTTCCAGTGGCATAAAACAATGTTGGAAAAGGAGAAACTGCTGATAGCGAGCACTTCTCCTTCTTCCACACTGGTTTCCAAAGCTTACTATCTCGGGGCTCTTAAAACTTGGGATTATTTGGTAAAGGTTTAATGATATAGGGACAACCTCCGTCTGTATTTATTGCCAAATTTGGTGGTCGGGGAGTAGATAAGCTTTCACCCTTAACCCTTACAGCATCAAATAAACAGAGCTGAAAGATGTGTCTGTAAAGAAGGGGAAAATTGTGATCTTTTCATATTGTTTTGATTAAACATGTCTAAGAATATCAGACAGGATCTAAAATCGGACAGCATGTGTTGTCTGATCTTGATCTGCACCATTAAGGTTTGTGCTCTAGGCATCAATTATCTACCAAAGGTCAAACTTCTACGTTCGTCAATAATTTTAAATGGGATTTGCCACTTAGGAAAAAAAAATGTTGGAAATACAGAAAATGCTTGCTACCTGCATTTTTCTCCTTTTCCCTCGATGTTTTCAAAAGCTGAATAGTACTGTTTGATTAAGTGCAACTTCATTCCTTCAGTAACTTTTACATACTATGTAGATCAAGATCAGACTGCATGTTAATAATCAAGCCTGGACAACCTTAAGATCGGTAATTCTTAGCAGAATTATTTTTGTAGCCCTTTTAGGTACCAACAATCCCCGGTTTAAAAAAGAGCCAGGGTGAAAAGGTTTGGAAAACGTCGTGGGAAAAGGAGAAAATGCTGTTAAGCAGCATATTATCTTTGTAGCAAGATATTTACTACCTTTTCAAAAACAAAGAGAAACCCAATCATTTGAGACATTTAATTTGTCGTCTGCAAATGTATACAAAATGAACAAGTCTGGAAATATTGTTCGTCATGTTAAGATTTAGGATGCGGACAGCAGAGGCTTCATGGCATAATTTGATTGTTTGTATGGTGTTTAAGGCTATTTTAAAAATTATTTCAGTTACATTGCGGCGGCAAAGCTATTTTAAACATTATTTCAGTTATATCGCAGTGGCCAGTGCACCTATCCAAGCTTTCAAGCTTTCCTGTAATTTCTTTTAACAGTACTCCACGCAATATTCTTTCCAAGCCTTTCATGGCAAATGTTGAGAGAGAGAGTAATGAGAAAATGCTGATTTTAATAAAGATATACCTGTCACCAGCTATCTGTTGCATGACCCTGCACTGTCATTTACAAAGGCAGTATTAAAGGCCTGGCAGCGACCAAAAGAAAATTTCAGAAATGCAGGAGGTAAAAAGCATTTGAATTTAAATCATACCACTTAAATGTATGGTGAAATATTTCGAGTATGACAAACTATGTGATCGGTCCAAATGTGAATGATTTCAAAATCAGGCAAAAACTAAACAAAAGATAGAATGACCTGGCAACTTTTTACCTAATTTTCAAATTAATTTCTCTGCCAGCGACTAACACCCTGGACCGACCGTACAATACAGGTTGTCATCTTCACAATAATTGATTGATTGTATGGTGTTTAATGCCGTTTTCAACATTATTTCAGTTATAATTATCATGGCGGCTAGTGCACCTATCCATGCTTTCCTGGAGTTTCTTTTACCAGTACTCCACAAATATTCTTTCCAAGCCACTGGCTGCTTTCCCACATAACCATTGTCGAAACGGTGATCAACGGTTAGAGAGGAATGAATCCTGTCGTGATGACTATCATCAGTCCTCGGAAAGAAATTGGCCAAGCCGGAGATGGAACCAGCAACCTCCTGTTCTCAAGTCCTGTACACTACCGACTGAGCTACGGGGGCTTGGCTCATCTTCACAATAAAATCCTGTCAAAATTTTTACAGATGTGGATTGAGTTCAGACTATGAATCACGTGATATCTGATCTTGAATGTTCACTGTCAGTGAGTTACCTGATACATTTTTGTAATTCTTTCCTACTGATGATGTCAATTCCATCTGCGCCATGCTCTGTGAAAAAGTGGTTAAATGCATCTACGCAAAAAGTGTCGACGGAGACCGCGCAGGCAGACCAGTATTGAAACCTTTTGCTCTTGGTTAAATTTCTGCATGTCAAAAGATTCTTCTTCCTCACGAGTCATGGCTCAGTCGGGTGTTGGACAAAATGGATTGTATGGATCCATATTTAGTGATGACTTGCTTGGTATAATGCATCGCGGACATGTATTAAAATCTCATTTGCCAGGGCATGGTTCATGTACAGTATTTTGCAGTCAACGGGGAAATAAGTGGTTGTTTGTTCTCAAAGGCCGCCAACCGGTTACCAATTTGAAGTAAAACGTGAATCATGAACAGGCAAATTAAATCTTATAAATGTGATAAATATATTGAAGAAGACTAGAAGACATGGAAACTGAACAAAGTATATACAGGTATAAAGGTTGAAATGCAATACTGGGACTGGTACCAGTACTGGTAACATCTAATACAATACTGAAGATAAGAACAAGTTATTAGTGCCTGTCAGAGAATTACACAAGGAAAAGCAGCAGACACCGAAGATCAAGATTCTCTCGAAAGTTACGTCCATTTTTGTATGGTACAAAACATCCTAATAATTTGAGAGATTCGGGACATCGGATATAATCTTTGCGCATCCGAATTATAGATACATCCTTACATCAAGAGAGAAGAAACGCTGTTAAAACTTGAACATGTGTAGAATGGCTCAGAATTTGATCAGCTGTGTAAACATAGATAAATTATCAAAAACATGGTGTAAGGGATAGAGAAATCTCAAGTGATTTGTCCTCATTTAAAACTGGAAACAGCAACAGTGATTTCTTTGAAAGCATCCAAAAGATAAAATGCATTTTCTGTCTGTCATAATATGTGCAACCTTGCAGCCGACAGGGGAAAAATTTGGCATGAAGATACAAGAATAATTATAGTTCCATAAATTAATGATGAAATGGGTTAAAAACTGGCTAAAAACGGGTATAGATGTATCTTTCAGCAATATTGTAGATGGCATAGGATCCGCCAATATAGGCCTTATTCCTAAATGGCAGCAAGATATGAGAGAGAGAGAGAGGGAGAATGAGAGCAAAATGCATTTTTTTTTTTTTCAGAATCAAAATACTGTGGGGAAAGAGGAGAAAATTTTCCACGCATTTTCCAGCGACATATTTCTAAACATGTACAAATTCACTGCTATTGCGAATGTTTTTAAAATAGTATTTTGCTGAAAGTAAGCAGATATAAAGTTATTTTGACTTACCATATTAATGGGTAGTCCAACATCGGTATAGGTCTTAAGTCATAAATTATCAAAAAGGGTTAGTAGATAAGGTCGTATGAAAAAGTGTCAGCCAAATTTGATATGACACATGCATGTGGAACTAACAACTGGGACAGTACTTCACACTGCTGCAGTGCTATACCAACATCAAAGGCATACCGAGTTAACCCTTTCACCTCGTATGTGTTAAGTTTGGATATACATATATATACGTTGTTTGTATAGAAATAAAAAGGACGGATTTGTGTTGGATATTTTAATAGGAATATTCAGTTTAGAATTTGGACTGATGCATTATTTTTCTTATGTTCCAACCTGTAATTTAAAAGGGCTAGAAATATGAAGCAGTTTTATTCATTACCCTGTGATTTCCTAACTTCAAGAGACGGAGAAATGTTGGGCAAAAACAGCATGGTAATATACAGAGTAGCCTATCTTATAGCATTGTCATTTAGTATGTATTTCTTAATACAATAGATAACAAAGGGGCCAATAATTTAAATGTTTGTAACTGCTAATGAATGATTCGAAAGTGTGTGTGATATAAATGTGTCTACATGGGAATTCCTCCATCGGAGGAAACTTTTTTTAGCTCACCTTAGCACAACGTGCTAAAGATGAGCTATTGTGATCGCCCTGTGTCCGGCGTCCGGCGTCTGTCGTCCGTCAACAATTTCTTTAAACATCTTCTTCTCCTAAACCACTGGGCCAATCTTGATGAAACTTGGCAGGGATGTTCCTTGGGTGAAGCTCTACCAAAATTGTTCAAAGAATTAAATTCCACCCACGACTGTGGTTGCCATGGCAACAAAAAGGAAAAAATAGCAAAATCTTTGAAAATCTTCTTCTCTGAAACTAGAAGACGCAGAGCTTTGATATTTGGTATGTAG
Organism: Tridacna gigas; assembly: GCA_945859785.2. NCBI lineage: Eukaryota > Metazoa > Mollusca > Bivalvia > Cardiida > Cardiidae > Tridacna > Tridacna gigas. The sequence goes on from OX244036.2 coordinate 18,032,992, forward strand.
CATCTCCTAGTGGACCTCTACCAAGTTTGTTCATTTGATGCCCCTGGGGTCAAAACTGGCCCCGCCCCAGGGGTCACAAGTTTGAGCATAGTAACAAAGAAGGAAAACTTTAAAAATCTTCTTCTCTGAAACTTGAAGGCATAGAGCTTTGATATTTGGCATGTAGCACCTCCTAGTGGACCTCTACCAAGTTTGTTCATATGATGCCCTGGGGTCAAAACTGGCCCGGCCCCGGGGGTCACAATTTCCAACATAGGAACAAAAAAGGAAAACTTTAAAAATCTTCTTCTGTAAAACTAGAAGGCATAGAGCTTTGATATTTGGCATGAAGCATCTCCTAGTGGACCTCTACCAAGTTTGTTCATATGATGCCCTTGGGGTCAAAACTGGCCCTGCCCCGGGGGTCAGAAGTTAGAACACAGGAACAAAGAGGGAAAATTTTAAAAATCATCTTCTCTGAAACTGGAATGTGTAGAGCTTTGATATTTGGTATGTGGCATTGCCTAGTGGACCTCTACCAAGTTTGTTCATATGATGTCCCTGGGGTCAAAACTGGCCCCACCCCGGGGGTCACAATTTCCAACATAGGAACAAAGAAGGAAAACTTTGAAAATCTTCTTCTGTAAAACTAGAAGGCATAGAGCTTTGATATTTGGCATGAAGCATCTCCTAGTGGACCTCTACCAAAGTTGTTCATATGATGCCCTTGGGGTCAAAACTGGCCCAGCCCCTGGGGTCACAAGTTCGAATATAGGAACAAAGAGGGGAAACTTTAAAAATCATCTTCTTTGAAAGTGGAAGGCGTAGAGCTTTGATATTTGGTATGCAGCATTGCCTAGTGGACCTCTACCAAGTTTGTTCATATGATGCCCCTGGGGTCAAAACTGGCCCCACCCCGGGGGTCACAATTTCCAACATAGGAACAAAGAAGGAAAACTTTGAAAATCTTCTTCTGTAAAACTAGAAGGCATAGAGCTTTGATATTTGGCATGAAGCATCTCCTAGTGGACCTCTACCAAAGTTGTTCATATGATGCCCTTGGGGTCAAAACTGGCCCAGCCCCTGGGGTCACAAGTTCGAATATAGGAACAAAGAGGGGAAACTTTAAAAATCATCTTCTTTGAAACTGGAAGGCGTAGAGCTTTGATATTTGGTATGCAGCATTGCCTAGTGGACCTCTACCAAGTTTGTTCATATGACGCCCCTGGGGTCAAAACTGGCCCCACCCCGGGGGTCACAAGTTTGAGCATAATAACAAAGAAGGAAAACTTTAAAAATCTTCTTCTCTGAAACTTGAAGGCGTAGAGCTTTGATATTTGGTATGTAGCATCTCCTGGTGGACCTCTACCAAGTCTGTTCATATGATGCCCCTGGGGTCAAAACTGGCCCCGCCCCTGGGGTCACAATTTCCAACATAGGAACAAAGAAGGAAAACTTTAAAAATCTTCTTCTGTAAAACTAGAAGGCATAGAGCTTTGATATTTGGTATGTAGCATCGCCTAGTAGACCTCTGCAAAGTTTGTTCATGTGATGCCCTTGGGGTCAAAATTCGCCCCGCCCCGGGGGTCACAAGATCAAACATAGGAACAAAGAAGGAAAACTTTAATTTTTTTTTTCTCTTAAATGGGAAGGCATAGAGCTTTGATATTTGGTATGTAGCATCTCCTAGTTGACTTCTACCAAGTTTGTTCCAAAGATGCTGCTTGGGTCAAAACTGGCCCAGCCCCTAGGGTCACAAGTTCGAACATAGGAACAAAGAAGGAAAACTTTAAAATTGTTCTTTTCTGAAACCGAAAGGTGTGGCGCTTTGATATTTGGTATGTTGCATCTCAGAGTGGACCTCTATTAAGTTTGTTTATATGATGCCCCTGGCCCCGCCCCAGGGTCACAAGTTCGAAGATAGGAACAAAGAAGGAAAACTTTAGATTTCTTTTTCTCTTAAACGGGAAGGTGTAGAGCTTTGATATTTGGTATGTAGCATTTCCTAGTGGACCTCTACCAAGTTTGTTCATATGATGCCCCTGGGTCAAAACTGGCCCAGCCCCGGGGGTCACAAGTTCAAACATAGGAACAAAGAAGGAAAACTTTAAAATTCTTCTTTAAAACTGGAAGGCATAGAGCTTTGATATTTGGTATGTAGTGATTCTCTTCTAAGTTTGTTTGCCCATCTAAGTGCAACAAGTTCATTGAGTTCAAAATTGGGTCATCTTGGGTCATAAACTAGATCACTAGGTCAAATTAAAGAAATACCTTGATGGCACTCTCGAGGCCACATTATTTGCTCAATTGCCTTGAAAATTAGTTAAAAGTTTGTCTTTATAAAGTCTCACATGAGATTAATTTGGGTCAACTTGGGTCATTAACTAGTTCACTGGGTGAAATTAAAGAAATACCTTGTTTGCACTCTGGAGGCCACATTTATTGCTCAAATGACCTGAAATTTGGCCAGAATGTTTGTCTTGATGAAATACCTGATGAGTTTGGATTGGGTCACCTGGAACCATAAACTAGGTCACTAGGTCAAAATAAAGAAATACCTTGTGGGCACTCTAGAGGCCACATTCTTTCCTTGAAAATTGGTCAGAATGTTTGTCTTTGTAAAATCTCACGTTAGTCTGAATTTGGGTCAACTGGGGTCATAAACTAGGTCACTTGGTCAAATTAAAGAAATAGCTAGTGGGCACTCTAGAGGCCACATTTATTATTCATTTGATTTGAAAATTGGTTAAAATGTTTCTTTTGATATAGTCAATGACCAGTTCAAATTTGGGTCACCTGGGGTCATAATCTAGGTCACTAGGTCAAATTAAAGAAATATCTGTAGGGGACTCGAGGCTACATTTCTTGCTCAATTGACTTGAAAATTGGTCAGAATGTTTGTCTTCATGAAATATGAGTTTGAAATTGGGTCACCTGCGGTCTAAAACTAGGTCACATGGTCAAATTAAAGAAAAACCTTAAAGGCACTCTACTAAGGTGAGCGACCCAGGGTCATCATGGCCCTCTTTTTTTTAGCTCACCTTAGCACAAAGTGCTAAAGGTGAGCTATTGTGATCGCCCTATGTCCGGCGTCCGTCAACAATTTCTTTAAACATCTTCTTCTCCTTAACCACTGGGCCAATCTTGATGAAACTTGGCAGGGATGTTCCTTGGGTGAAGCTCTACCAAAATTGTTCAAAGAATTGAATTCCACCCACAAGTCTGGTTGCCATGGCAACAATAAGGAAAAAAAGGCAAAATCTTTGAAAATCTTCTTCTCTGAAACTAGAAGGCGCAGAGCTTTGATATTTGGTATGTAGCATCTCCTAGTGGACCTCTACCAAGTTTGTTCATATGATGCCCCTGGGGTCAAAACTGGCCCAGCCCCAGCCCCAGGGGTCACAAGTTTGAGCATAGTCACAAAGAAGGAAAACTTTAAAAATCTTCTCCTCTAAAACTTGAAGGCGTAGAGCTTTGATATTTGGCATGTAGCATCTCCTAGTGGACCTCTACCAAGTTTGGTCATATGATGTCCCTGGGGTCAAAAATGGCCCCGCCCCTGGGGTCACAATTTCCAACATAGGAACAAAGAAGGAAAACTTTAAAAATCTTCTTCTGTAAAACTAGAAGGCATAGAGCTTTGATATTCGGCATGAAGCATCTCCTAGTGGACCTCTACCAAGTTTGTTCATATGATGCCCTTGGGGTGAAAACTGGCCCTGCCCCGGGGGTCACAAGTTCGAACATAGGAACAAAGAGGGGAAACTTTAAAAATCATCTTCTCTGAAACTTGAAGGCGTAGAGCTTTGATATTTAGTATGTAGCATTGCCTAGTGAACCTCTACCAAGTTTGTTCATATGATGCCCCTGGGGTCAAAACTGGCCCCACCCCGGGGGTCACAAGTTTGAGCATAGTAACAAAGAAGGAAAAATTTAAAAATCTTCTTCTCTGAAACTTGAGGGCGTAGAGCTTTGATATTTGGCATGTAGCATCTCCTAGTGGACCTCTACCAAGTTTGTTCATATGATGTCCCTATGGTCTAAACTGGCCCCGCCCTGGGGGTCACAATTTCCAACATAGGAACAAAGAAGGAAAACTTTAAAAATCTTCTTCTGTAAAACTAGAAGGCATAGAGCTTTGATATTTGGCATGAAGCATCTCCTAGTGGACTTCAACCAAGTTTATTCATATGATGCCCTTGGGGTCAAAACTGGTCCTGCCCCAAGGGTCACAAGTTTGAGCATAGTAAAAAAGAAGGAAAACTTTAAAAATCTTCTTCTCTGAAACTTGAAGGCGTAGAGCTTTGATATTTGGTATGTAACATCGCCTAGTGGACCTCTACCAAGTTTGTTCATATGATGTCCCTGGGGTCAAAACTGGCCCCGCCCCGGCGGTCACAAGTTCGAACATAGGAACAAAGAGGGGAAACTTTAAAAATCATCTTCTCTGAAACTGGAAGGTGTAGAGCTTTGATATTTGGCATGTAGCATTGCCTAGTGGACCTCTACCAAGTTTGTTCATATGATGTCCCTGGGGTCAAAACTGGCCCCGCCCCGGGGGTCACAATTTTGAGCATAGTAACAAAGAAGGAAAACTTTAAAAATCTTCTTCTCTGAAACTTGAAGGTGTAGAGCTTTGATATTTGGTATGTAGCATCTCCTAGTGGACCTCTACCAAGTTTGTTCATATGATGCCCCTGGGGTCAAAACTGGCCCCGCCCTGGGGGTCACAATTTCCAACATAGGAACAAAGAAGGAAAACTTTAAAAATTTTCTTCTCTGAAACAGGAAGGCATGGAGCTTTGACATTTGGTATGTAGCATCGCCTAGTAGACCTCTACTAAGTTTATGCATATGATGCCCTTGGGGTCAAAATTGGCCCTGTCCCGGGGGTCACAAGTTCAAACATAGGAACAAAGAAGGAAAACTTTTTTTTTTTTTTCGCTTAAATGGGAAGTTATAGAGCTTTGATATTTGGTATGTAGCATCTCCTAGTGGACTTCTACCAAGTTTGTTCCAAGGATGCTGCTTGGGTCAAAACTGGCCCAGCCCCGGGGGTCAGAAGTTCGAACATAGGAACAAAGAAGGAAAACTTTAAAATTCTTCTTTTCAGAAACCGAAAGGTGTGGAGCTTTGATATTTGGTATGTAGCATTTCCTAGTGGACCTCTACCAAGTTTGTTCATATGATGCCCCTGGGTCAAAACTGGCCTAGCCCCGGGGGTCACAAGTTTGAACATAGGAACAAAGAAGGAAAACTTTAAAATTCTTCTTTAAAACTGGAAGGCGTAGAGCTTTGATATTTAGTATGTAGTGATTCTCTTCTAAGTTTGTTTGCCCATCTAAGCGCAACAAGTTCATTGAGTTCAAAATTGGGTCATCTTGGGTCATAAACTAGGTCACTTGGTCAAATTAAAGAAATACCTTGTTGGCACTCTCGAGGTCACATTATTTGCTCAATTGCCTTGAAAATTAGTTAGAAAGTTTGTCTGTATAAAGTTTCACATTAGATTAATTTGGGTCAACTTGGGTCATAAACTAGTTCACTGGGTCAAATTAAAGAAATACCTTGTTTGCACTCTGGAGGCCACATTTATTGCTCAAATGACCTGAAATTTGGACAGAATGTTTGTCTTGATGAAATACCAGATGAGTTTGGATTTGGGTCACCTGGAACCATAAACTAGGTCACTAGGTCAAAATAAAGAAATACCTTGTGGGTACTCTAGAGGCCACATTCTTTGCTTAATTGCCTTGGAAATTGGTCAGAATGTTTGTCTTTGTAAAATCTCACACGAGTCTGAATTTGGGTCAACTGGGGTTGTAAACTAGGTCACTTGGTCAAATTAAAGAAATAGCTAGTGGGCACTCTAGAGGCCACATTTATTATTCATATGATTTGAAAATTGGTTAAAATGTTTCTTTTGATATAGTCAATGACCAGTTCAAATTTGGGTCACCTGGGGTCATAATCTAGGTCACTAGGTCAAATTAAAGAAATATCCATAGGGCACTCGAGGCCACATTTTTTGCTCAATTGACTTGAAAATTGGTCAGAATGTTTGTCTTCATGAAATATAAGTTTGAAATTGGGTCACCTGCAGTCAAAAACTAGGTCACATGGTCAAATTAAAGAAAAACCTTTAAGGCACTCTACTAAGGTGAGCGACCCAGGGCCATCATGGCCCTCTTGTTTTATTATTCTGCACTGCTAAGTTTTTTTTAGCAATTTGCCAGACGACAAAATATCAGGCTACCCCAAAGTAAAAGGCAGTTGCAGACGACAAATCAAGAGTGGCTGAAATTACAAAATTACTATCTGAATCGTAGAGAACACTGTGAAAGGAGGAGAAAATACTGTTAACCAGCATTTACTCTTTCTTCCACAATGTTTTAAATGCTTTCTTTCTTAGGATCATTATAAATCAGAATTGTGTGGTAATGGAATGAATACATGTACCTGATGTTATTGGTTATTGTATTTTTCTAGAACATTGACCCATTTTTCCTCCATTTTGTATTATTTGTACATGGGAGTAATAAAGAGTAAAACTAAGTAAGTAAAGTATCAGGGTTTTAGGACCAAATACATTGTAATAACAATTAATTTTAGTAGTTTTTTTTTTAGCTCACCTTAGCACAACGTCCTAAAGGTGAGCTATTGTGATCGCCCTATGTCCGGTGTCCGTCGTCCGTCAACAATTTCTTTAAACATCTTCTTCTCCTAAACCACTGGGCCAATCTTGATGAAACTTGGCAGGGATGTTCCTTGGGTGAAGCTCTACCAAAATTGTTCAAAGAATTAAATTCCACCCACAACTCTGGTTGCCATGGCAACAAAAAGGAAAAAAAAGGAAAATCTTTGAAAATCTTCTTCTCTGAAACTAGAAGGCGCAGAGCTTTGATATTTGGTATGTAGCATCTCCTAGTGGACTTCTACCAAGTTTGTTCATATGATGCCCCTGGGGTCAAAACTGGCCCCGCCCCAGGGGTCACAAGTTCGAGCATAGTCACAAAGAAGGAAAATTTTAAAAATCTCCTTCTCTAAAACTTAAAGGCGTAGAGCTTTGATATTTGGCATGTAGCATCTCCTAGTGGACCTCTACCAAGTTTGTTCATATGATGCCCCTTTGGTCAAAACTGGCCCCGCCCTGGGGGTCACAATTTCCAATATAGGAACAAAGAAGGAAAACTTTAAAAATCTTCTTCTGTAAAACTAGAAGGCATAGAGCTTTGATATTTGGCATGAAGCATCTCCTAGTGGACCTCTACCAAGTTTGTTCATATGATGCCCTTGGGGTCAAAACTGGCCCTGCCCCAGGGGTCACAAGTTTGAACATAGGAACAAAGAGGGGAAACTACAAAAATCATCTTTAGCTTTGATATTTGGTATGTAGTGTTGCCTAGTGGACCTCTATACCAAGTTTGTTCATATGATGCTCCTGGGGTCAAAACAGGCCCCACCCCAGGGGTCACAAGTTTGAGCATAGTAACAAAGAAGAAAAACTTTAAAAATCTTCTTCTCTGAAACTTGAAGGCGTAGAGCCTTGATATTTGGCATGTAGCATCTTCTCGTGGACCTCTACTAAGTTTGTTCATATGATGCCCCTGGGATCAAAACTGGCCCCGCCCCGGGGGTCACAATTTCCAACATAGGAACAAAGAAGGAAAGCCTTAAGAATCTTCTTCTGTTAATCTAGAAGGCATAGAGCTTTGATATTTGGCATGAAGCATCTCCTAGTGGACCTCTACTAAGTTTGTTCATATGATGCCCTTGGGGTCAAAACTGGCCCTGCCCCGGGGGTCACAATTTCGAACATAGGAACAAAGAGGGGAAACTTTAAAAATCATCTTCTCTGAAACTGGAATGCTTAGAGCTTTGATATTTGGTATGTAGCAAATCCTAGTGGACCTCTACCAAGTTTGTTCATATGATGACCCTGGGGTCAAAACTGGCCCTGCCCCGGGGGTCACAAGTTCGAACATAGGAACAAAGAGGGGAAACTTTAAAAATCATCTTCTCTGAAACTGGAAGGCGTAGAGCTTTGATATTTGGTATCTAGCATTGCCTAGTTTACCTCTACCAAGTTTGTTCATATGATGCCGCTGGGGTCAAAACTGGCCCCGCCGCGGGGGTCACAATTTCCAACATGGGAACAAAGAAGGAAACTTTAAAAATCTTCTTCTGTAAAACTAGAAGGCATAGAGCTTTGATAGTCGGCATGAAGCATCTCCTAGTGGACCTCTACCAAGTTTGTTCATATGATGCCCTTGGGGTGAAAACTGGCCCTGCCCCGGGGGTCACAAGTTCGAACATAGGAACAAAGAGGGGAAACTTTAAAAATCATCTTCTCTGAAACTGGAAGTCGTAGAGCTTTGATATTTGGTATGTAGCATTGCCTAGTGGACTTCTACCAAGTTTGTTCATATGATGCCCCTGGGGTCAAAACTGGCCCCGCCACGGGGGTCACAAGTTTGAGCATAGTAACAAAGAAGAAAAACTTTAAAAACCTTCTTCTCTGAAACTTGAAGGCGTAGAGCTTTGATATTTGGCATGTAGCATCTCCTAGTGGACCTCTACCAAGTTTGTTCATATGATGCCCCTGGGGTCAAAACTGGCCCCGCCCTGTGGGTCACAATTTCCAACATAGGAACAAAGAAGGAAAACTTTAAAAATCTTCTTCTGTAAAACTAGAAGGCATAGAGCTTTGATATTTGGTATGTAGCATCTTCTAGTGGACCTCTACTAAGTTTGTTCATATGATGCCCTTGGGGTCAAAATTGGCCCTGCCCCAGGGGTCACAAGTTCAAACATAGGAACAAAGAAGGAAAACTTTAATTTTTTTTTCTCTTAAATGGGAAGGCATAGAGCTTTGATATTTGGTATGTAGCATCTCCTAGTGGACTTCTACCAAGTTTGTTCCAAGGATGCTACTTGGGTCAAAACTGGCCCAGCCCCTGGGGTCACAGGCTCGAACATAGGAACAAAGAGGGAAAACTTTAAAATTCTTCTTTTCTGAAACCGAAAGGTGTGGCGCTTTGATATTTGGTATGTTGCATCTCAGAGTGGACCTCTACCAAGTTTGTTCATATGATGCCCCTGGGTCAAAACTGGCCCCGCCCCGGGGGTCACAAGTTCGAAGATAGGAACAAAGAAGGAAAACTTCAAAATTCTTCTTTAAAACTGGAAGGCATAGAGCTTTGATATTTGGTATGTAGTGATTCTCTTCTAAGTTTGTTTGCCCATCTAAGCGCAACAAGTTCATTGAGTTCAAAATTGGGTCATCTTGGGTCATAAACTAGGTCACTTGGTCAAATTAAAGAAATACCTTGTTGGCATTCTCGAGGCCACATTATTTGCTCAATTGCCTTGAAAATTAGTTAGAAAGTTTGTCTTTATAAAGTCTCACATAAGATTAATTTGGGTCAACTTGGGTCATAAACTAGTTCACCGGGTCAAATTAAAGAAATACCTTGTTTGCACTCTGGAGGCCACATTTATTGCTCAAATGACCTGAAATTTGGCCAGAATGTTTGTCTTGATGAAATACCAGATGAGTTTGGATTTGGGTCACCTGGAACCATAAACTAGGTCACTAGGTCAAAATAAAGAAATACCTTGTGGGCACTCTAGAGGCCACATTCTTTGCTTAATTGCCTTGAAAATTGGTCAGAATGTTTGTCTTTGTAAAATCTCATGTGAGTCTGAATTTGGGTCAACTGGGGTCATAAACTAGGTCACTTGGTCAAATTAAAGAAATAGCTAGTGGGCACTCTAGAGGCCACATTTATTATTCATATGATTTGAAAATTGGTTAAAATGTTTCTTTTGATATAGTCCAAGACCAGTTCAAATTTGGGTCACCTGGGGTCATAATCTAGGTCACTAGGTCAAATTAAAGAAATATCTTTAGGGCACTGGAGGCCACATTTTTTGCTCAATTGACTTGAAAATTGGTCAGAATGTTTGTCTTCATGAAATATGAGTTTGAAATTGGGTCACCTGCGGTCAAAAACTAGGTCACATGGTCAAATTAAAGAAAAACCTTAAAGGCACTCTACTAAGGTGAGCGACCCAGGGCCATCATGGCCCTCTTGTTTTCCATAGCGTAATTGAAGACCATGCATGTAGTGGGAAATTTTTAACAATGCTGCATTACACATTGTTCACTTCGTTGCAACCCTGAAAGCAGCTTTCACAACTGTAGTTGCCTTTGCAACCTGTATAGATCAAGATCAGACTGCACAAATGATCTTTGGTCCACAATCTGCAAGCGCTCTGGTGAGACATTCTTGACAAAAGCAACCTCGAAAATGCTGGTACTTGGGTCCATTTTTTTCTTCCTATGAAAGTGCATGTAAGGCTTTTTCGGTGCTCTTTGCAAAAACTTATGTAGTTAAATTCAAATAACGTCTTCTTCCATTTCTCATATACACGCTGATGAGTCATAAACAACTTATTTCAAAAGGCAATTAGTTACTTAAATTTTAGGACCACAAATATTATGTAAATGTACTATACTTAATAAATATGTTAGTCAAAATCCATTTTTATTCAGAAATACTGAAAGGTGTTTTTACTCCGGGAAGTATTACCTTTGTATTCGTTTCTTGGAATCAAGTATGAAATTGCTCTGTGAACCATAAATTCGGGACTACTGCTTTGAAATTTCAGATCATTACAACTTGAAGTGCAATACAATTTTGTAATTCAGAGTGTAGCTGAAATTAATCATATATATATAATGTCAGGTAAAAAGGCAAAAACCTAAACTTTACATGATTTAAAGGTGTGAAAATGTTGCGGTCGGAATGGAATGATTAGGTCTTGGTTCCCGATATTTCTCTGTAACTGTTTATAAGATACACAGATTTTTATAAATATTAATCCGCTGTGATCCGTCATGATTTCCCTGCAATCCCTCACAGTGGTCTCCTGCTGAGAAGCTTCCCAATATTTATCAGTCCACGGTGACAAGTCTGCCGCATCTCGCATCTTACACCTTTGCAGTAGAATTTGCCATGGACAAATTGGTGCGCCACTTCTCGCGGACCTGGAAAAAAAAACGGGTTGACTGTACTGTATCTCGGACAAGTTCGAAATTTGGCCATGTCAGGTCCAAAAGTAGATCACTTACACTCATGTGTTTTACATAATTCAAACCAGGATCTCTTCAGCTTTATCAACTGTAGATGACTTTACTCAGGTGAGTGCTTTAGGGTCAATGGCCCTCTTGTCTTTTAAGCCTTAACCAAGCGACCCTTAGTTTTAATTACCCTGAAGAAGAAGGCGTTCGAAAAAAAGGGGAAAATGCTGGGAGCCAGCATTTTTATATTGTGAAATTAATACAGGAAAAGGAAATTGTTTGTTCCACATGACCTTTCTGTTTTTCAGGTTCGTGAGTCTGATGAGGAAGATCCTTTCAGGGAGAGAACAGTACAGTTATTGGATGACTTCAAAATATCTGGTGTTAATGGAACACGTATCCCTTAAATTTTTTTCAGAGATTTTATTAGTACATTTTTTTAACTTTGGTGTGATTGTTGTAAATAGATGAACATTATTTTAATTACCTCTTTATTTGATGTACAGAAAACTACAAAAGTAAAGAAAACTTCATGTATCACTGAAGTATTTCTCTTCATTAGATGAGCCAGCACTACTGTAGTCTATTTGTTTTTTATGCATTTTCTTAGATTTAGCTTTAAACCATTTTTCTTTTTCAGTCTACATTTTGCACTTTTTAGCCCAACAATGAAATTTTGTACTTTTCTTTGTAAGAGATCCAATTTTCATATCTCTGAGTCTACTGAAACGGCAAAACTTTAGGTTTGTCCAAATTGAAAGCATTTACAAATGACAAATAAGATGTGGCTTAGGTATTTAATTTTAAATGAGTTGTATGTGTGAAAGAGTAGAAAATATGTGTGAGAAGGAGCAGATGCTTTTTATCAGCATTTATCCTTTTTCCTCCATGCTTTCAGAAGCTTTCTCTCAAAATCTTGTTTGTCTGAATACTGAACAAGTTGTAGACAATATAGATGCAAGATCATACTAGACTTTATTTTGTTGTCTGATCTTGGATCTGAAGTTGTGATTGGCATTCTTAAGGTAAGGATAGTTAGGACACACGAGAAGTTCTGTGTCTTTCCAGATGACAAAATTTTAGACTGAGCCCAATCGAAAGAATTTTCAGACAACAAATATTATATGGCACAGATGATGGGATATGTATCAGAAAGGGTAGAAAATATTGCAGGAAGAGGGGAAAATGCTGGTTTCCTAGGGGTTTCTCTTTTTTTAGCTCGCATGAGCACAAAGTGCTCAAGGTGAGCTTTTGTGATCGTGCTGTGTCTGGCATGCATCGTCCATCGTGTGGTTTGCGTCGTCCATCGTCCAGCCGTCAACATTTACCTTGTGTGCACTCTAGAGGCCACATTTTCAGTCTTATACTGATAAAGATTGGTCAGAATGTTTATCTTGTTGATACCTCAGACAAGTTTGAAAGTGGGTCATGTTGGAGGAAAAAGAAGGTCAAATCTTAGATAAACCTTGTGTGCACTCGAGAGGCCACATTTTCAGACTGATTCTCATGAAACTTGGTCATAAAGTTTGCCTTGATGATATCTTGGACAAGTTTCAAAGTGGGTCACATTTGGTCAAAAAGTAGGTCACTGGACCAAACCTTAGGAAAACCTTGTGTGAACCGTAGAGGCCACATTTTCAGTCTGATACTCATGAAACTTGGTCAGAATGTTTGTTTTAATGATATCTTGGACAAGTTTGGAATTTAGTCCCATTGGTTCAAAAAGTAGGTCACTTACACTTATGTTTGTCATCATAAAACCAGGATCTCTTCAGCTTTATCAACTGTAGATGACTTTACTCAGGTGAGCGCTTTAGGGCCAATGGCCCTCTTGTTAACAATATTCCGAAAGCCTTTTTCCTCAAGGTAGCTAACCTTTTTTGCCGACTTTTAACAACCTTTGGAAAGAAGGCTTTTAAGAACATTGTGGGAAAAGGAGGAAATGCTGGTAACCAGCATTTTCTCCTTTTCCCACAATTTTTTATAGCCTATGAAATACAAATTTTATGTTTTCAGTATATTTATCATCTGCAAATGCTGTCAGTTTGGACAGGTCTAAAATTTTGTTGTCTGGTAGAGAGTTTAAACAAAGGTCTATGTATTGAAAGGGTTAAGGAAACTTTATTTAGAATGTTTTATTTAGAATGTGGAAACAACTGGCAATATAACACTGAGAAGAATTAATTTGGTGTTTATTGTATATATTCTAAAGATAGCCTTGTGATGAGTTCTTTACAGTTATTTGAATAATTTTTTTTTTTTTGGTACCAGGTCATAGAAAACCAAAGCTTCTTATTTGAAAATACAGTACAGAATTTCCAGTGCAAAACATGGTCTACTTTCATTTTCTACATAGTTAATACTGTTTGGTAGATTTGGTTGTGCTAAGTATGTTTTGAATGAACATACTCTTGAAACTTGGTCAGAATATATGTCTGAATGAAATCTTGGACAAGTTTGAAATTGGGTTATTTAGATCAAAAAGTAGGTCATTGGGCCGAATCTTAGAAAAACCGGAAAAACCATGTGTACACTCTATAGGCCACATTTTCAGCCAGATAATCATAAAACTGGTCAGAATGTTTGTCTAGATAAAATCTTGGGACAAGTCAGTAATTTGGTCAGGTTGGGTCACTGGCCAAATCTTAGAAAAACCTGTGTTGTGTGCTTCATAGATGCCACATTTTCGTAGATGCCACATTTTCAGCTTGATACTCATGAAATTTGGTCAGAATATTTGTCTGGATAAAATTTTGGACAAGTTAGAAATTGTGTCAGGTTTGGTCAAAAAGTAGGTTACTGGGACAAATCTTAGCAGGGGTGTAAAATTCTACTTTTCTGCTTGTATTGACGAGTGATCTTTGACTTCAGGCGAACGGGCGACTGCATTTTCTGACATAGCTATGACATGCACTAGACAAAAAGCAGGAATAGCCAAGGGAATTCCCAACCAGTTCAGTGGTTTTTCTGAACCTACTGAAGAACTGGCATGACCTAATTTTCAGTAAATTGATTGAATACATGCATTTCAAATTAGGTTATGCATGTAAGAAGATAATTACGTAAATAAGTAGGTTGATTTTGCCTTTGAACGGTTAAGTCATTTGATCAGAAAATGTGATGTGTAGATAATCTGTTTATAGTAGTTAGCCATGAACAGGAAGACCGTTTGTTTGTTTAGACAGGTTGTCGTAAGAAAATGTATTCCTCTCATTGTATGATGATAATGGAACTTTGTCAGAATGTTTGTCAGGATGATAACTCTGATTAGTTAAAATTTGGGTCAGGATGGCTCAAAAAGTAGGTCACTGGGCCAAATCTTGAAAAAACCTTGTGTGCCCTGTAGAGGCTACATTTTCAACCCAAATTCTCATAAAAATCAGTCTGAATGATTGTCTTGATGATATCTCTGATAAGTTTTAAATTTGGTTAGGTCGAATCAAAAAGTAGGTCACCGTGCCAAATCAAAGAAAAAACGTGTGCGCTCTAGAGGCAAAATTTTCAGCCTGATACTCATGAAACTTGGTCAAAATGTTATCTTAGACAAGTTCAAAATTAGATCAAGTGGGTCAAAAAGTAGGTCACCAAGCCAAGTCTTAGAAAAATATTGTGTGCAGTCTGAAGACCACATTTTCAGTCTGATACTCACGAAACATTGTCAGAATGTTTGTGTTGATGACAAATTAAAAAATAGGTCAAAAAGTAGGTCACATACACTCATGTGTTTTACTTCATCACAACCAGGATCCTTTAAGCTTTATCAATCTTAGATAGGGGTCCTGCATGGCTCAGTGGTAGGACTCGTAACCCGGAGGCCCAGGGTTTGAGCCTCACTGGATCCACTGGGTTTTTCGTAAGAGTGTTCTTGGGCAAGACACTTCACGCCCAGCCTAGTGCTGGTGAAACCCAGGAAATACATGACTATGTGAGCTGTTGGCATTTAATCAATCAATCCTCACTCAGGTGAGCACTTTAGGGCCAATGGTCCTATTGTAGAAAAAGCCTTACAAGTCTTCTTGTTCAAAACCAATTGATCTAGTATTGTAATATTTGGACTGGTGTTTATGGATTGTAAGTATTAGCCAGTAGAGCAATACAGGGCCATCATGGCCCTCTTTTTACCTTTGTCTCAGTGTTTTATTCATGAAAGGGTTAGTTGTACATTTACACTTTTCTGTCTGTTTTAGAAGGTAACAAGTAAGAGTTGTCCAAAAATGGAATATTGAGCAATTAACTGAAGCATCTTTGCTGTATGGAGCAAAGGGAACAATTCTGAAATGGATCATGAAGTAAAACATACCTAAAAGATGTAGAGAGAAGGTTTCTGGCTTACAGATTCAGTTAGTTACTTATACCATAGTGTTCAGATATGATATGACTGTATATTTATACATCTTGGATGATCGTCTTATTCCTTAACAGCTATTAGATGTTTGTATGGTCTTTGAAGTTTTAGGAAACAATCTTCTCAAATTTATAATCCGCTCCAATTATCAAGGAATTCCACTGCAGAATGTGAAGAATATGATCAGACAGGTAGACAGTAGAATGTCATAAAGTTTATCTCATTTCTTTAGCTTGGCTAGTTAGAAAGAAAATGCCATAGGTATTGTCATAGCTGTGAGGTCATCTTCGTTGGCACCGGTAAAAAACTTCGGACATTTTCTGATACCTCTCTGTACTGCAGATATTTACTTGAAATTTATTCTAGTTATTAACAAATAGGGAATCCATACCAGAAGGGCAGATACTTCTCCAAGAATTTTGGACATAATTTTCATTAAAAATGCAACTAAAGCCAAGCGTTGGCACCTGCATGTGATTCTCTTGTTTTTAAACCCATTTTTAATCTCTCTGACTCTCCCTTTCTCTCTGAATGGGTCTTTTTCTCTCTCTGTCTCCCTCACTCCCTTCCTTTAAAGTTTTATGACACTAAATATTTCCCCAGGGTGAATAGGCTTGTTTGTATTATCAATAATTCTAAACAGAAAAGGTCTTACCAGATTGGTCTGATGCAGCCTGTCAGATGGCTAGTTGTAGGTGACTTCAGAATTAGAGTTTGATGAAATATGTTTTTTGAATACAGCCCCTTGGTTCACATGTCATCCTCTTTGCTCATCTCATTTCCATCTCTGAGTCAAAGTTTCCTGTTTGATAAATGTGAAAAACCTTTAATTAGGTAGAGAATAACATAAACATAGTCCAAGATGAAAGGTCATATTTTACTGAATTCTGTCTATGCTTATCTCTTGTTTTATAATCTGCACTTAACCAATTTTAGACTCTTCCAAATTGAAAGCATTCTGCAGATGATTAATTTCTATATTGAAACAAATGAATTTAAGATCTCTGATAGGGTAGAAAACGATGTGAGAAATGGAAAAAAGTGCTGGTTACCAGCATTTTCTCCTTTTCCTACAATATTTCAAAGGTCAGTGTGTGTAAAGGGTTTAACTCATCTGCATGGAAAACTTATGGTGAAAATAATTTGATATTGAGGTTTGTTCTCTTTGTGTAATGAAAGTCCAGAAAACATACAATTTGGGAGAATGTCAGACGGCATGTTTTGTGCAGTCTGGTATTGATCAACATTGGCTACAAAGGCAACTTAAGTTGTAAAAGGCATTATAAAGGTTTAAAAAGAGCCTTACCCAAAGAAAAATATTGTAATCAATTGTTTATGTCTGTTTTCAGGTGTTGCAGGGCTTACATTATATGCACACAAAATGTAAAATAATCCATACTGATATTAAACCAGAGAATGTTTTAGTATGTGTTGATGAGGCCTACATACGCAAGCTCGCAGCTGATGCTTTTGAATGGCAAAAAATGGGTGTCAAATTGCCAGGATCTGCAGGTTTGCTTAAGCCTTTATTTACGTTCTGTTGTCCCGTTTCCATACAATCCCCAGTTTTAACGACACTGAGGAAGAAGGCTTTTGAAAACATTTTGGGCAAAGGAGAAACTGCAGTTAACCAGCATTTCCTCCTTTTCCCACCATGTTTACTAACGTGTCAAAGACAAGTCATGTGACCCACATTGAAATTGTTGTATGCAAATGCTTTCAATTAGGGTATGTCCATTGTTTAGTCTGTCATCTGGTAAAGGATAAACCATGCTATATTGTTAATACATATTGGTAAAAATATAAGGTTTTATACCTCTGCAAATGACAGCTTTTCAAACATTGTGTGAAAAACACAATTGCTCGTAATAAGCAAATCACACCTTTGTTCTCAATGTTTTCCATCTTCAAAACAGTATTTATCCTTTCCTTTACTTCAGATATTTCTCTGATGCTATTTGCAGTAGTTTTAAGTGTATTTGAAAATGTTCTGTCTGCATCTAAAGATGATGTTATTGAAATGAACTAGGAAACAATTTTCCACCATTGTAGGAAAAAATAAATATGTATTGATAGAATAAAAGTGAGAATTATACAAACTCTTTTTTTTTTGTCAGACTGATAATTTTCAACTCGTACTTTCTACTCAGTGACAATTTGCTGCATTTGGGTCAGATATGGGAAGATAAAAGTCAGGGTTATTATATTAAATGTAAACCATTAACTCTTTAGCACATGAATTTTAGACTTGTCCAAATTCAAAGCATACAGAGACAACAAATTAAAGGTGGCTCAAATGCTTGAACTTTCCTTAAATAGCGTAGAAAACACCCTGGGAAATGGAGAAAATGCTGTTTTTTGAAGTTCTCTCATGGACTTCGATGTAAAGAGTTAAAGTATTAAATCTGTGTGTAAGACTTAATGGTAAAAAATTTATTATTTTGTTCTTCTTTGCATGGTGTGTGTGTGTGTGTAAAACCAACCAAACGGGGAACTTTGTGAGAATACACACCAACCAGCCGGGGAACACCTACCAAATGGGAGGTCCCCGTTTGGTTTTTATTTCAAATTTGCATTCCAGACCCCCTAATTATCAACATGTCAAAGTAAATTAGTTATCTGAGGTATTCCCCGATTGGACGGTTAGGAGCACACACACATTATACACACATTCTGCTATGATCAGAGTTGGTGTGTATCTGTTTGAATACCATTCCCCAATTGTGGGGTAAAAATTTCTGACACTTTGTCCAGTACAGTTCCCCGATTATGCTGTAAAAAATTCATACACTTTGCGGCCATTTTTACTGGGCTATTTCAAGAACACGCGTTGGTGCAGATCAACAAAATGCAGAAAGCAGAAGTATTTATTATTAGCTCACCTTAGCACAACTTGCTAAAGGTGAGCTATTGTGATCGCCCCATGTCCGGCGTCCGTCGTCTGTCGTCGGTCGTCCGTCAACAATTTCTTTAAACATCTTCTTCTCCTAAACCACTAGGCCAATCTTGATGAAACTTGGCAGGGATGTTCCTTGGGTGAAGCTCTACCAAAATTGTTCAAAGAATTGAATTCCACCCACAACTCTGGTTTCCATGGCAACAAAAAGGAAAAAAACGCAAAATCTTTGAAAATCTTCTTCTCTGAAACTAGAAGGCGCAGAGCTTTGATATTTGGTATGTAGCATCTCCTAGTGGACCTCTACCAAGTTTGTTCATTTGATGCCCCTGGGGTCAAAACTGGCCCCGCCCCAGGGGTCACAAGTTTGAGCATAGTCACAAAGAAGGAAAACTTTAAAAATCTTCTTCTCTAAAACTTAAAGGCGTAGAGCTTTGATATTTGGCATGTAGCATCTCCTAGTGGACCTCTACCAAGTTTGTTCACATGATGCCCCTGGGGTCAAAACTGGCCCCGCCCCTGGGGTCACAATTTCCAACATAGGAACAAAGAAGGAAGAATTTAAAAATCTTCTTCTGTAAAACCAGAAGGCATAGAGCTTTGATATTTGGCATGAAGCATCTCCTAGTGGACCTCTACCAAGTTTGTTCATATGATGCCCTTGGGGTGAAAACTGGCCCTGCCCCGGGGGTCACAAGTTCGAACATAGGAACAAAGAGGGGAAACTTTAAAGATCATCTTCTCTGAAACTGGAAGGCGTAGAGCTTTGATATTTGGTATGTAGCATTGCCTAGTGGACCTCTAGGAAGTTTGTTCATATGATGCCCCTGGGGTCAAAAATGGCCCCACCCCGGGGGTCACAATTTTGAGCATAGTAACAAAGAAGGAAAACTTTAAAAATCTTCTTCTCTAAAACTTGAAGGCATAGAGCTTTGATATTTGGTATGTAGCATCGCCTAATGGACCTCTACCAAGTTTGTTCATATGATGCGCCTGGGGTCAAAACTGGCCCCGCCCCTGGGGTCACAATTTCCAACATAGGAACAAAGAAGGAAAACTTTAAAAATCTTCTTCTCTGAAACAGGAAGGCATGGAGCTTTGATATTTGGTATGTACCATCTTCTAGTGGATCTATACCAAGTTTGTTCATATGATGCCCTTGGGGCAAAAGTTGGCCCTGCCCCAGGGGTCACAAGTTCGAACATAGGAACAGAGAAGGAAAACTTTAAGAATCATCTTCTCTGAAACTAGAAGGCGCAGAGCTTTGATATTTGGTATGTAGCATAGCCTAGTAGACCTCTACTAAGTTTGTTCATATGATGCCCTTGGGGTCAAAATTGGCCCTGCCCCGGGGTCACAAGTTCAAACATAGGAACAAAGAAGGAAAACTTTAATTTTTTTTTCTCTTGTATGGAAAGGCATAGAGCTTTGATATTTGGTATGTAGCATCTCCTAGTGGACTTCTACCAAGTTTGTTCCAAGGATGCTGCTTGGGTCAAAACTTGCCCAGCCCCTTGGGTCACAAGTTCGAACATAGGAACAAAGAAGGAAAACTTTAAAATTCTTCTGTTCTAAAACCGAAAGGTGTGGAGCTTTGATATTTGGTATGTTGCATCTCAGACTGGACCTCTACCAAGTTTATTCATATGATGCCCCTGGGTCAAAACTGGCCCCACCCTGGGGGTCACAAGTTCGAAGATAGGAACAAAGAAGGAAAACTTTAAATTTCTTTTTCTCTTAAACGGGAAGGTGTAGAGCTTTGATATTTGGTATGTAGCATTTCCTAGTGGACCTCTACCAAGTTTGTTCATATGATGCCCCTGGGTCAAAACTGGCCCAGCCCTGGGGGTCACAAGTTCGAACATAGGAACAAAGAAGGAAAACTTTAAAATTCTTCTTTTAAACTGGAAGGCGTAGAGCTTTGATATTTGGTATGTAGTGATTCTCTTCTAAGTTTGTTTGCCCATCTAAGCGCAACAAGTTCATTGAGTTCAAAATTGGGTCATCTTGGGTCATAAACTAGGTCACTAGGTCAAATTAAAGAAATACCTTGTTGGCACTCTCGAGGCCACATTATTTGCTCAATTGCCTTGAAAATTAGTTAGAAAGTTTGTCTTTATAAAGTCTCACATAAGATTAATTTGGGTCAACTTGGGTCATAAACTAGTTCACGGGGTCAAGTTAAAGAAATACCTTGTTTGCACTCTGGAGGCCACATTTATTGCTCAAATGACCTGAAATTTGGCCAGAATGTTTGTCTTGATGAAATACCAGATGAGTTCGGATTTGGGTCACCTGGAACCATAAACTAGGTCACTAGGTCAAAATAAAGAAATACCTTGTGGGCACTCTAGAGGCCACATTATTTCCTGAATTGCCTTGAAAATTGGTCAGAATGTTTGTCTTTGTAAAATCTCACATGAGTCTGAATTTAGGCCAACTGGGGTCATAAACTAGGTCCCTTGGTCAAATTAAAGAAATAGCTAGTGGGCACTCTAGAGGCCACATTTATTATTCATTTGATTTGAAAATTGGTTAAAATGTTTCTTTTGATATAGTCAATGACCAGTTCAAATTTGGGTCACCTGGGGTCATAATCTAGGTCACTAGTTCAAATTAAAGTAATTCCTTGTGGGCACTCTAGAGGCCACATTTTTTGCTCAATTGACTTGAAAATTGGTCAGAATGTTTGTCTTATAAAAATCTCACATGAGTCCAAATTTGGGTCATGTGGGGTCTTGAATTTGGTCACTAGGTCAAATTAAAGAAATACCTTGTGTGCACTCTAGAGGCAGCATTTATTGTCCAATTGATTTGAAAATTGGTTAAAATGTTTCTCTTGAGGAAATCTATGATGAGTTCAAAAGTGCATCAACTGGGGTCATAATCTAGGTCACTAGGTCAAATTAAAGAAATACCTTGAGGGCACTCTAGAGGCTACATTTCTTGCTCAATTGACTTGAAAATTGGTCAGAGTGTTTGTCTTGATGAAATATCTGATGAGTTTGATATTGGATCACCTGGGGTCATAAACTAGGTCATTTGATCAAATTAAAGAAATACCTTGTAGGCACTCTAGAGGCCACATTTATTGCTCAAATGACCTGAAATTTGGTCAGAATTTTTGTCTTGATAAAATCTCGAATGGGTTTGGATTTGGGTCACCTGGGGTCATAAACTAGGTCACTAGCTCAAATTATAGAAATACCTTGTGAACACTCAAGAGGCCACATTTTTTGCTCAATTGACCTGAAATTTGGTAAGAATGTTTGTCTTGATAAAATCTCAAAACGGTTTGGATTTGGGTCACCTGGGATCATAAACTAGGTCACTAGGTCAAATTAAAGAAATACCTTGTGGGCACTCTAGAGGCCAAATTTTTTGCTGAATTGACTTGTAAATTGGTCAGAATGTTTGTCTTGATAAAATCTCAAATATGAGTCCAAATTTGGGTCAACTTGGATCATAAACTAGGTCATTAGGTCAAATTAAAGAAATACCTTTTGGGCACTCTAGAGGCCACATTTATTGCTCAATTGACTTGAAAACTGTACAGAATGCTTGTCTTGATAAAATCTCTTGAAAAAATCTAGGATGAGTTTAAAATTGGGTCACCTGGGTCATAATCTAGGTCAGTAGGTCAAATTAAAGAGATACCTTGTAGTCACTCTTGAGGCCACATATCTTGCTCAGAATTGGTCAGAATGTTTGTCTTGATGAAATATCGAATGAGTTTGAAATTGGGTCACCTGGGGTCATAAACTAGGTCACTTGGTCAAATTAAAGAAATACCTTGTGGGCACTCTAGAGGCCACATTTATTTCTCAATTGATTTAAAAATTGGTCTAAATGTTTGTCTTGATAAACCCTACATGAGTCTGAATTTGGGTCATGTGGGGTCTTAAATTAGGTCACTAGGTTAAATTAAAGAAATACCTTGTGGGCACTTTAGAGGCCATATTTATCGTTCAATTGATTTGAAAATTGGTTAAAATGTTTCTCTTGATGAAATCTAGGATAAGTTCAAAATTGGGTCACCTGGGGTCATAATCTAGGTCACTAGGTCAAATTAAAGAAATACCTTTAGGGCACTCTAGAGGTCACATTTCTTGCTCAGTTGACTTGAAAATTGGTCAGAGTGTTTGTCTTGATAAAATATCACATAAGTTTGAAATTAGGTCACCTGGGGCCATATACTAGGTCTTTTGGTCAAATTAAAGAAATACCTTGTGGGCACTCTAGAGGCCACATTTATTGCTCAAATGACTTTAGAATTATTCAGAATGTTTGTCTTGATAAACTTTCAAGATAAGTTCTAAATTGGGTCAATTGGGGTCATAATTTAGGTCACTAGGTCAAATTAAAGAAATACCTTTAAGGCTATCTAGAGGCCACATTTTTTGCTAAATTGACTTGAAAATTGGTCAGAATTTTGTCTTCATGAAATCTCACATGAGTCTGAATTTTGGTCAACTGGGATCATAAACTAGGTCACTAGGTCAAATTAAAGAAATACCTTTTGGGCACTCTAGAGGCCACATTTTGTGCTCAAATGACTTGAAAATTGTTCAGAATGTTTGTTTTGATAAATTTTCAGATCAGTTAAAACTGTTTTAAATTGGGTCATGTGGAGTCATAAACTAGGTCACTAGGTCAAATTAAAGAAATACCTTGTGGGCACTCTAGAGGCCACATTTATTGTTCAGTTGATTTGAAAATTGCTTAAGATGTTTGTCTTGATGAAATCTAGGATGAGTTCAAAATTGGGTCACCTGGGCTCTTAATCTAGGTCACTAGGTCTAATTAAAGAAATACTTTTAGGGCACTCTAGAGGTCACATTTCATGCACAATTGACTTGAAAGTTTGTCAGAATGTTTGTCTTGATGAAATATTGGGTGAGTTTGAAATTGGGTCAGCTGGGGTCATAAACTAGGTTACTGGGTCAAATTTAAGAAATACTTTGTGAGCATTCTAGAGGCCACATTTATTGCTCAATTAACTTGAAAACTGTTCAGAATGTTTGTCTTGATCAATTTTTTGATGAGTTCTAAATTGGGTCACGTGGGGTGATAAATTAGGTCACTAGGTCAACTTACGGAAATTCGTTGTGGACGCTCTAGAGGCCACATTTTAAGCTCAATTGACCTGACAATTGGTCAGAAATGGATTATGCACGTTGAGTGAATTTCACCTATTGACTCAGGTGAGCGACCCAGGGCCATCATGGCCCTCTTGTTTCCTTGCAAGCAGCGCACTGGCTGCTTTCCCGCATTAATAAATAAAGTTGACACAACATTCAGCATTGTGGGACAAATTGATTCGGTTTGAATAATATTGATGTCGATTTGACCGGGAAGATTTCTAGTTTTACACATATATATGCGAAAACTAGATTACTCCTTTCAGGTTTTTTTTCTTCAGCTATTGAAAAATTGTTGAGAAAAATTTACTGTCTCAAGGTTTTATATACACATAAAATTAAAACCACTTTTGTTTTTTTCTGTAGGTTAGCGAAACATGGTTTTTTTTTATGTTTTAGTGCTAGGAAAGTCATTTCCTTTTTAATTAATCTTCATATTTCGTTATCTTGAAATTATCTCATACATGTTTGTATAGAATAATAAAAACATGAGGTTAGGCCACAGTTTTTTTAGCTCCACTGGCCGAAGGCCAGCGAGCTATTGTCATGGTGTTGTGTCCGTCGTGCGTCCGTCCGTCCGTCCGTTCGTCCGTGCGTGCGTCCGTAAACTTTTTCTTTAAAAAACTTCTCCTCAGAAACTATTGACTGGATTTTTACCAAATTTCACAGGAATGTTCCTTTGGTGGTCCTCTTTCAAATTCCTTCAAATAATTGTGTTCCATGAAGAATTCTGGTTGCCATGGCAACCAAAGTAAAAAACCTTTAAAAATCTTCTTCTCCCAAACCGCTATTTGGATAGCATTATTATTTTGCAGGAATGTTCCTTAGATACAGGTTTACAGAATTCCTTTAAAAAAAAATGATCTGTCAAAAAACATGGCTTTTGTGGGAGACTCATTTTCTTTTTATGGTATAAAGTAAAATCTTTGAAAAATTTCTTCTCTAAAACTATTCATTGGATTTCATTGTTGTTTTGCAGGTAAGTTCCTATGGTGGTTGTCTGCCAAATTGTTTCTATGGTGGTTGTATACCAAATTCCTTTTAAAAAAATGATACACCTAAAAACACATTTTTTTATAGACAAGGCTTATATTTCAAAAAAATGTTCTTCTCCAAAACTATTTATTGTGTTAGTTTTATCGACTAACAAAGAAAAAGGAAGAAAATTGGATTGACTTGACCTAGTCAGGGCTGTCCTATTTAAGCCCACACATTTTCCTTGGTATTAAGATCACAATTTACTCCAATGATATGCTATTAGTTAGTACTAGTAATAAAATATCACTGGCCATAAATAAGATAAAAGCTTGAGCACCTTTCACAACTTGAGCTTTTCAATTTTGCCTTATTACTAAACCTGAGTAACCATGCCAAGATAAAAAAGAAAAAGTATTTTAATAACAAAACCCCCATGTTGTAGGTACTTTATAGTCCTTTTGATATAGAACAAGAGAACCTCTGCACTTTTATTAGTTCTGGTAAAGGTTTGTTGACCTACTAATGAGTAAATGCAGAGTGGACAGAAGGGATGTAAATCCTGGTGACCTGGTACATAGTGGGACAGGGCTTTACATTTGTGATAAGGCATTAATGTTATCCAGTCAAACTGATCCCACAACTTCAGTACACCAGAATTAATCTGTACCCTGGAGCAGGATATTTGATTCATGTAAATGCATTTGTAGACCATTTTGTGTTGTTTGCCACAGAAGACATTCTAACTGTGACTGTGAAAAGTTGATTATTAGGGATTAGGTGTTCATTGTATGCCAGCATATTTCATTCTATCTGGTGTATTGATGTAAGTTGATCTATATTGCTATAACATTCATTCATTTGCCCTCCTAGCTGTTCTTTTAGATTACCCCTTTACCACACAATCACAACTTTTAACGACCCTGAGAAAGACATATTTTCTATATTTTGATGTTTCCCCACCCAAAATGGTTTGTGAAAGGACCTGTTGCAGACAACATATCTTCAAATTAGTAAGACATATATAAAAAAGGATAGAAATTATTGTGGGAAACTAAGAAAATGCTGGTTACCATTTTTTTCTTCTTTTCTCACAAGTTTTTTCCATACCTTTTTTCTTCAGTGAGCTAAAATGCAGGATTGAATGGTAATTGTTAAAAACTTCTTTTCGCCATTATAGAAATATCAGGCCTGTGGAGCGATACAGGCGCTCAAGCGCCTCTAGTTTATTTTTCTTTTTACTGTCCGCCGACCCAATTTTTTCATGAAACCGAAAAAAAATAAATACTTTTTTTCAATTTTATTTTCCATCACCGTTTCAACTTAATGAGCAGAACGGTGTACCGTATACATGAACATCTTTTCTACAAGCACCAACAGTTTCCACACTATCTTGAAAATGCTTAACAAGTCTAGAATTTCAAAAAATTTTTCAACTGTCTTGCTTTTATACGATTGCGAGTCAAAATCAGCTCTAAAGAAGTGAGGAAAAATATGACGTAAACGGGTACCTGTTGTTTCTTCCATATGCCTTGATAGACGAAGATCAATTCTGCGGCACATTTTCTGTCTTAAAATATGACGCGAATCGCAAATTGAAATGACAGAAATTCTCTACATCATGCCATCTAGATATATCTTGCTCCACAGGTGTGGCTGCTTTAGCATTCTACTTTTCCACGTAAACAATTTAAGCGTTTGATGACTTGAAAAACACTGTATTTAACTAACAACATGATGTACGTTTAATTTTTATCACAAACATACACATGTTTAATTTACAGTCTGATCAAATTAGATGCTAAATTTAGACACTGTCTTTCTCTGATCTACCTACCCGCCTTCTTTACATTCACGAGAACTTTCAGCACTCGCTCAATAATAAACAAACCCTTGTTTGGACATGTTTTACGCTTCAATAGCTTTCAATGAGAAAACGGTCCCCTGGCAATAGAACAATTTCTCATCAAACAAAACTCATTTTCTTACTATAAAATATGTGTACAGGTCAACCGTTTACTCATACAGCAATCTTGCTGCAAGACTTTGGATTTTTGTACATTGTCGAAAAAATTAACATTTGTGGTAATTATAAAAAGTGCCGGGGTTCTTGTTAGTAATGATTTAACTTTTCAGCGGTGACTCTTTAACTTGCAGAACTTTATTGAATGGAATAAATCTATTTGCATAAATAAAATAGAAGCAAATATTTGAAGCTCTCACTGTGTGGTACCGCATTTCGTTAGATCTAGATTTTGACTACTTGGTAATTCACGGAAAAAAGGATTTAGATGCAAATAGATGCAAATTTAGTTGCAGTAACAGAACGGAATTTTTAATTACCGATAATTTTGAGATGAGACGTCTGCTTTCCTCAAAAGTTGTCTTAAACAGCATTAATTTGATGATATTTATGTGTTTCATTTTTCCTATATCGACATATTTCCAAAGATACTGCTAAAAATATGTAAATGCCACATAAAAAAGGCGCTAACGGCATATTTGTCGCCTAATGAAAATTATTGAGTACGAAGAAGATCTACCGATTTCCAAGCAGTTAATATGAAGGGTTAACTAGAGATAGTAACAAAGGGGCAAAATATCTTAGATGAGTGAAATTATGTCACAAAACAACTTGTAGGCCTATCGTGATAAAAATTTGTCTGCTAGCACATGCAGACAGTCGTGAATCCATTTTAATTGTCATTAGTTTTCACGTTTTTTTTTCACGATTCTGTGATGACAGTCATTTTAGAAGTAAACCAGATGTATTCATTGTATCCTTGAATGACAAAATGCACAATATTTTCCAACTTCCCTTAAATAAAAGATGTGTGTGAACAAATTTCACATTATTTGCATGTGCTAAAGACTCTTTTGATTAGTGAACAGTTTCTGGAAGTTATAAATCAATATTACCCCCCCCCTCCCTCTCTCTCTCTCTCTCTGTCTATCTCTCTGTCTCTCACAAAACAGCTATGTTTTGCATGACTGTAAATCATGACTTTTTCCATGGTTTTTCTAGCAAAACACAATGAGTGATGAGCTTGCTAAGGCTGCTCTACTGTACAGTTAAAAGAGCAAGCTCATCCTGCACAGACTACCATGTGACCATATTTCAAACAAGAGGGCCATGATAGCCCTGTATCGCTCCACTGGCTTTTAAAGAATGTATCATGTGCTTTATTGGCATTTTGATAAACCTAGATCTTACGGTTAGGAACTAGAAGATTCATTTAGTTTTCAGTTTATAAGCCTATGTAAACAATTTTGACCCCTGGGGTGGGGCCACCTTCGACCCCTTTGAATGCATTGCATTAGTTGTTAGTGCGCCCAAAATGACCTTTGCTGTTGACGTGCCATAAAACTCCATTCATTCATTCATTCCAAGTTTAACCCGAGAGCTATGATTGGGACAATCTTGGTAGAGGTCTACTCAATGAAACAGCATGCAAAATTTGGTAGCCCTAGGCCTTTTGATTAAGAACAAGAAGACTTAAGTTTTCACTATATAAACCCATATAAAACTTGTGACCCATGAAGTAAGGTCAATATTAACCTCACTGCTATAATTTGAATAACCTTAATCAGAGTCCAATAGATAAAGTTACATGCCAAATTTGGTAGCTCTGTGCCGTATGGATAGGAACAGGAAGATTTTTAAAGTTTTCACTATATATGCCCATGTAAACTTTAGACCTCCCCACCCCACCCCACATTTTGGGCCAATTTTGACCCCAGGGCTATAACTCTGGTACAAGTCCATTAGATGAAGCTACATACCAAATTTGGTAGCCCTAAGCCTAATGGTTTCGGACAAGAAGATTTTTAAAGATTTTAAATATTTTTCAGTTTTGTGGCCATTGCAACCAGAGTTTTTATTGGAATCAAAATTGTTTTAAGAGATTCAGGATTTTATTAAGTTTCATCAAAATTGGATGGGTAGTTTCAGAGAAGAACATGTTTGCAATCAAAGTTAATTCAAGCATGTAAAAGATAAAGAGAAATAGTTCAAAAGAAAGCAATGTGAATGTGTCCTTGTTTGTAGCTGCAATATCAATGACATGACAGAGTGATAGAGTGATAGTGGTGGTGAATTTTATTTTTATTTTTTTTTTTGTCCTCCGTCCCTAACTTTTTACGAAGAAAATTGGTAAAACAAAAAATTCAAAAACTCTGGCCTTACTTTGTTTTCACAATTTACCTAAAGACAGTTATGCTTTCTCCGGATGAATTCAAGATAAACTAAGAGATATCAGTTGTTTGCATATCAAGAAAAGTGTTATGGAAGAAATCTGCATCTAAATTTACTATCATGCGGGAAAATTAGGACAATAACATGGGAAAAATGGTTATTTATTCATTAAGAAAAAGACCAAACAGAAGAATAGAGACTATCAGTCAAGTAAAACATCAATATGATCCCAAAAACTAGTAATAATGATAATAGACATTATGGCAAGCGATTTTACTGTTTGTTTTATAAATGATCGGTCAAAAACTGCAGAAACATTTAGTTTAGATGTTTAGAATTATATAAATGAAAAGAACAAAAAAGGAGGGAGAACAACTCGTATTTGAAAAATTAAGGAATGCAGGTAAATCAGCGCAATTCAGAGATTTAGAAAGGTGAGGCTGGAGAATTAGCAGTCACATAAAGACCCCTTGAACATCACATTTTAATACCATGTGATTGCAGAACATGCCAAAACTGCTACACATATGTACACAGAAAGATAAAAATTGTGACAGCACAACAAAATTACAAATTTGTACTGAACTAGAACTCTCGTGAAGCGGAAAAATATCGCCCCCCACACCAGCACCTTGTCACTGAATCAGCACAATCAGAGATCGGAGATGATTATCAAAACAAAGCTCACCTTGTGACATTGACCTTTAACCCATGTGGCCCAAAAACAATAGGGCACCTCCTTGGGTCATGAGCAACACTTGTATACAGTTTCAGGGTCCTAGGTCAATCGGCTATTGAGTTAGAGCAGGGAAACGATTTTTAAACAAAGTTCACCCGTGACCTTGACCTTTGACTCATGCAACCCAAATACGATAGGGCGCGTTCTTGGATCCTAAGAAACACTTGTATAAAGTTTCAAGGTCCTGGGTCAAACGGCTTTTGAGTTAGAGCATGGAAACAAAAAGATGGACAGATTGACTGACAGACGAACGAACAAACGGATGGATAGACAGACATGATGAAACCAGTATGCCCCCCTCTACTTCGTTGGTGGGGGGATATAAAGATTAAACAAGAAAGACCTTTAAAAAAAAAAGAGAGATAGATGGCATAAGCAGTATTCGGAAATGAATATTGAAACTCTATGGGGTTTAATATGAAAAGACATAGTTAAAGGCCCAATAGCAGCAAAAAAAACACAGATGTTAAAATGCAATTACATTTAAATCATACCATTCAAAAGAATGGAAAATATTGTGAAGGTGGCAATCTATTATTGTGTTGTTGGTCCAAGTGTTAGTCGCTGGCAGAAAAGCGAATTTTAAAATCTGGCATAAAGCAACCAAAAGATAGAGTGACCTGGCAAGTTTGACCTAGTTTTGAAATTAGTTTCTCTGCAGGCGACTAACTGTTGGACAGACCTTACAATGACAGATTGTCATCTTCCCAATAACTGCCAAACTTTTAAATGATATGATTTGCATTATCATTTAAATGCATTTTTAACATCTGCTTTGTTTACTTTTAAAAGCTATTGTTACTTTAGGGTAATCATGTCATATAGTGCCTCTTTTTCCTCATTGTTTTCCATATTATTGAAAAGTTAAATTCAACTATGATCGGAAAAGAAGCTGCTGCTGCTAAGAGGTGTGTGTTGTGTTTATTCTAGAGTGGAACAGCAGGGCGCACTGCCCTGCCCCTTTTTCACCCCGCCCTTATGTCCCCTATCCTATATACATGCGTCCTACTGTCCTTTTCATATACATACAAAAATCGGCTGCCTGTTGTTTAGGTTTATCTTGTATTACGTAAGCGCACTTCAGTTGACTGTAGGGAATTAACACAGATCGACTATAGGGAATTAACACAGGTTCTTGAAGGCAGTGTCTTCTTTTTTCGTAACATTACCTTATACAGTTTTAAGTAAGAAAAGTTGTTTCTGTGAATATAGGGGAAATGGTTTAGCCCATAACTGTGTTGTCCCTCTATAAACAATAGATCCATTAAATAATTAATAAATACTAAACCTTGTCATTTGTTTATTTATCGGTAATCCATTTATATGTTAAACTATGCATTCTTTTTTATTTTGGGCTGCAAGGATTTTTTTTTTTTAAAGAAAACAGCCCAACTTAATTTTCTGCTGACTACATAAAACGTGACATGACTGCCCTGGTGTTCTAGAAACAACCATTACTAAACGCAAAAAGACACTATCAGTTAATGTAAAGAAGGCATGATACTGGCCATCTTCGCAAGCCAACGTGACGATCACTACGTGGATCTTACCCCTTGGCTGATCGAGTCGAAATTTGTTAGCACGGTGACGCACCACCTGCTGGATTTTAATTGTTATCATCCCTTGATTTACGTCATCGAAAACCAATCAAACGTCGCGTAACATAACTCTTTAGGCATTTCTTTAAATATAGCCAAAGGCATTTTTACCTTTCTAGGTATAATCTATTAAGCGCTTATGTGTTGTTGCTTTGACGGGGGTCGTTGACAATTGGCCACTTGGTCTAATGATAGTTTGTTGAGCATGCTTTCTGTGTAATTGGCCAGCAGTTGACTGCTTTTCAGATTGCAAACTTGACAGACGATTTATCAGGTCAAAATCTATTTTCAAAATCTTAAGTTTCGCTAAGCAAAGGCCACACACATACTTTGACAGTCCATCATCTTATGTTGGGGTGTATCCTAAGACTTTATTTAATTGATTTGTGACAGTGAATGTTGAAGAAAATATTGTTTGTCTGTATGTTTTTGGTAAAAATTCTCAGCATATCCGACAACTTTCTCTGTGGTTGCCATTTTTATTTATGTTCTGTGGATGTTGGATAGCAAATGTAACATGCTATTTGATTGGTGCTTTCAGTCCTGACTGCAACCAATGATTACATGTATCGCGAAGCTAACAAATTTTGACTCGATCAGCCAAGTGGTAAGATCCACATAGTGATTGTCACCTTGGCTGGCGAAGATGGATACTGGCATATTGCGTGATCATTTTGTGTGGAGTGGCAATCACTGGGTATGAATTTCTTGGAGCATAGCAAATGTAAATATGTAAACAAGCGCTTGCATAACAACCCTCTCGCTTCGAAGCCACATTACATCATACCGCTAATCCAAATTTTACTGCAAACATTTGTGTACCCGTGACAAGCATGAAATCTTGTTGACAGAATAGGAAGATGGAATAGGTGACCCAAATAGGAAAGAAGATATTTAAAACACATATATTTCAAGATTGAAAAAACACCAAAATAGATCTTAATTTGTCGGATAGTCTTTTACCCCTATTCTGTCGGACACACACACACAGTCGGACAACAAGGTAAAACCTATTACGGCCACATATTTTTTTCCAAAATGATAATTTCCTAAAGATTCAGACACTAAAAAAAAAAATTTTTTTTTTTCCCTATCCGAATATATCGGCAAATTATGGTCTTGTTAAGGTAGACGGTGTCATTTAAAAACATTACTGACATCTTCCAATCAATAAATGTGTACGATATGTAAACTGGTTTGTGCTACTACTAAAGTACTATACTTGCTCTACTCTAGGATGGCTAAATTTCGGGAAATTGGCTATAAGATCGCCCTGTCGTTGTTTTGCACGGCATCCCAGGTGCGTTAATTAGGTGAAACACGGTATTTAAGTGAGAATGGGTCAATTAAACAAGAAAAAGTACTTTGTTGTAAATTGTAAATAATGTATGAAAATAAAAACAAGTTACCATTTTATTGTGTTCATCTGTATGCCCAGTTTACAGTTAACTCTGTACCAGAGGAAAAATCTTAGACCTGTCCAAATTGAAAAAGTATACATAACAATGCTCATACAAAGCATTTTCTCCTTTTCCACGATGTTTTCAAGAGTCATTTTCTTAAGGGCCATAAAAACTAGCACTTATTTGGTAAAGAGTTAAAGACCTTTTTGCGCACAACTATTGCACACAATAAGTAGTCGAAATACCAGATTTACCGTCGGAGATTAGAGCATCAGAAGGGAATCGTAACACATCTTGAGAAGTCTTCCTACTTATCGAGAGAATTTTAAGTCTATCATTATGCTGTTTAGCTACTTACAAGGGTTTGACAGCCCCATTAACACCTATTCGACTCTAGCACTAAGAGTAAGAAGTACATAACAAAAATATCCCCAAATTTTATGAACCAATGCTACAGAGATTGGCAATAAAGACATCAATCTATAGAAGAAGCTCTTTACATACTATTTGTCAGATGAATTTAGTCTACTGCAGCCAAGCCCCTGTAGCTCAGTCGGTGGCATACAGGACTTGAGAACAGGAAGTCGCTGGTTTGATCCCCAGCTTGGCCAATTTTTTTCCGAGGACTGATGATAGTCATCGCGACAGGATTCATTCCTCTCTCACCGCTGACCATTGTTTCCAGAATGGTTATGTGGGAAAGCAGCCAGTGGCTTGGAAAGAATATTGTGCAGAGTATTGGTAAAGGAAACTCCAGGAAAGCATGGATAGGTGCACTGGTCGCCGTGATATAACTGAAATAATGTTGAAAACGACGTTAAACACCATAACACCATACAATCTTCAATCTAGTCTTCTGCATTACGCACACTTCAAAAAGTACATTCCAAGCGAAGTCTCCTGGCAGACCATGTGAAATCAGTGTCTGAATGTCAACAGAGAGAGAGTCCGAGGCCTCACGTCGACCAACTTCCACACATTCATTGTTCAAAAGAATGGACACTTCTTTAAATAAAAGTGCCTTATGCAATCTATTCCTCTGAAACTCTGGTACCCTAAGTAGGGAATATGTAGACATTTCCAAGGTCCCTAATTAGATGTCTTTTCATCAGCTGTGGCTGAATTTTTCAATGTTAATATATAATGCTGGAGTAAATATACCTCGGCTGTTCGCCCACATTTTTCAAATATTTCTGTTCTTACTTCTATACAAAGATTGACAGAAAGCATTTTGGAGTATTGTCTATGTTGTTTTTGAAAGCATCAGTTTTTATCTTTGAAAACTCTCCAGCCCTGCGTCTGTTGAACAATATGGTCTGTGTGAGACAAAATTTTAGACAGACGCACCGAATAGCGCTTTGTCAGTCGACATGAGGCATCTGCTTCTCTCCGTAGATATTCAGACATTGATCTCACATCGTTTGCGATTAGACTCTGCTTGGAATGTATTTTTTTACAGTGTGTGCAATGCAGTTGGCCAAATTTCATCTGACCAGTTGAAGTAAAATTGTGGAAAGAGATCCTGCTGTAGATTGAAGGCCTTTATTGTCATTCTCTATAGCATTGGTTATAAAGATTATAAAGATATTTTTGTTGTGTCCTGCTTACGTACAGTGCTAGAGTTAGAGTCGTATATTCAGCTAGCCTTAACGGGCCTATGTGCGTGCCCATATTTATTACACCAATATACAATTGTTGCCACCTGGATGCTTACTCGCACCTTAGCAAATGGATTCTTCCAAAAAATAATTGTATTTCTTTTATTAATTACAATTCTACTCATTACTGTGCAGCCTACACATATCTTTAGACTCACCATTCATCCATTCATGTAGCAGCAGCTTCTTTGAAAAATATATCTATCTGAAAATTTAAATTTTCAATAATTCCGCAAAAAAAAAGAGGAAAAAGAGGCGTGGTTACCGTAATTATCTCTCTTCATATTGAACCCTGTAGAGTTTCAATATTCATTTCCACCGAGTACCTCTTATACTGTTGATCTTTTTTTTTTATTTTTCAAAGGTCTCTCTTGTTTAATCTTTCAGTACAAATTTGCAGATTTTGTTGTGCTGTCACAATATTTTTCTTCCTGTGTAGGTATATGTAACAGTTTGGGCATGTTTTGCAATCAGAAAGTATTAAAATTTGATGTTCCTGGGGTCTTTATGTTACTGCTTATTCTCCAGCCTCGCCGTTCCAAACTTCTGAGTTGTGTAGATTGACCTACATTCCTTATTATTTCAAATAACAGTTGTTCCTCCACCCACCCCCAGCTTTTTTTCCTTTTCATTTACACAATTCTGAACATCTAAATGTTTCTGCAATTTTTCCGAAGGATCATTCATAAAAAAAATAGTAAAACCACTTGTCATAATGTCTGTAATTATGTAATTATAATTGCCAGTGTTTGGTATCATACTGATGTTTTACATTCATCAGTTTGCTTTTAGGAGGCAGATCTAATTTTTTTCCCGTTGAAAATCAAATATACAAAAAATTCACTCTGTGCTATGGTACCCATTTGGTATATATGATTTCCACTTCCCTATACACAAAGACCCCATTTGGTATGTATACACAAAGGCCCCGTTTGGTATACACAAAGTCCCCGTTTGGTATGTATACACAAAGTCCCTGTTTTGTATACACAAAGTCCCTGTTTTGTATACACAAAGTCCCTGTTTGGTATACATAACTTGGTTCCCCGTTTTGCTGGTAAAAATTTCACTTGAAAAATCTTTGATTTAGGATGTTTTTTACAACTAGAAAAGAAATTAAACAGTCTTAAAACTGTCAAATTCTTCATCTGAGTTGCTAACAATGATCGGAAATACAGGTCCTCGATTGGTAGGTTTAGAACTTAGGTCCCTGTTTGGGGGGTTTTACAAGTATATGTGTGTATGATTTTCTCTTATGTTTTTTTTTCCACTAGTAAGCACAGCACCGAAAGAAAAACCTGTCGATTTTTCCAAAATGTCCAAGAACAAGCGTAAAAAAATGAAAAAGAAGGAGAAAAAGAAACAACAGCTGATGAGCCTCCAGATGCAACAGATAGAGGAAGTAGAACAAAACAGAGTAAGTGAAGTATTGGCACCACACATGTGTCCTTGTGAATGTTGTCTTTCTGTACTTGCAATTTGCATCTTATATATATTTCTGAACATTCATGTCATGGAGGTTTAAAAAAGAGTTCTTAAAAGTCCATCACTCACTTTGAACAGTACTGTCTTTTTTAGCTCGGCTGTTTTCAAAGTAAACAACAAGTTACTGTCATAGACTTTGACATTTTGTACTATCTCTGTTATTACTGAAGATATTTACTTCAAACTTGGACAAGTTGTAAACAATCAAAGGGGGACTCGTACAACAAGGGCAGATAACCATCAAAGTATTTTTTTCACACAGTTATCCCCTTTTTGTACCTAGAATTTTCACTGAGAATCAAGCACTTGCAGGCGAGTGTTAGCTTCTGCATTATCAGTTTGCTTGCATCATTGAGGTATTCTAGCTGTTCTGACAGGGTTTGTTTTTGTTTGTTAGTGCTGAAGCAAATCTTGAAGGATTGATATACTCATTAGATATTACATTATTTGTGTTAAGACTACTAAGTAAGGTAAATTTCTTAGTTTGTCTGCTAAATTATAATGTTATACAGCAAATTCAAGGTTGTTTTGGTCAGAATATGTCGTTATCTCACAAAATGCCACCCAGTGTAGATAAGACCACATGCTCTGTGCTGTTTGAAGTTGATCTGTACTATAGGGAAAGGATCCTTCAGCTGTCATTGTCATCCCTGATGATCATGATAAAGAAACTGAATGAAATATTCTCACATGACAAATGTTCACATGGTTCACAAACTGATGGGTTTTTTGTGAAATATTAGTGGTTAGCATGAAACAGTATTATTGTCTGGAACTTATATTTTCATCCTTTGTTATATTGGTCGTAAAACGTGGATTTTCTTCTATATTATTTGTTTGCCATTCCACTCTTTCCTCCTAATTTTTTTCGCAGAATGATTTTTTACCCCCAGATTTTGTAATCAAATTTTCAAAGTTTTAAGTTGTTGGAAGGTTACTTATTTAAAGACTTTCAAATTAATCTTTTAAAATGCATGAAGCCCTGGGTCCATAGTATTCACCTGCCATTCTTATGAACTGTCTGAGCCTTTTTAGCTCACCTGAGCACAACATGCTCAAGGGGAGCCTTTAGGATCACCCAGTGTCCGTCGTCCGTTGTGCGTCTGTGCATCGTGCGTTGTCAACAATTCTTTAAACATCATCTCCTCCTAAACCACTGGGTCAATTTGGACCAAACTTGGCAGGAAT
Source organism: Tridacna gigas (assembly GCA_945859785.2). Classification (NCBI taxonomy): domain Eukaryota; kingdom Metazoa; phylum Mollusca; class Bivalvia; order Cardiida; family Cardiidae; genus Tridacna; species Tridacna gigas. The sequence continues at coordinate 18,069,680 of OX244036.2, forward strand.
GTTCCTTGGGAGGTCCTCTTTAAAAATTGTTCACCAAATTTGATTCCATCAAAAACTCTGGTTGCCATGGCAGCAAAATGGAATTTTCTAAGAAATTCTTTAAAAATCTTCTCCTCTGAAACCGCTGATCAGATTTTGAAATAATTTCACAGGATTGTTCCTTGGGTGACCCTTTTCAAAACTTGTTTGCAAAATTTTGACATGTCGAAAAACATGACTCTGATGAATGGGGGCTACTTGCAATATATGGATATGAAGAAATTCTTAAAAATTCTTCTTCTCTGAAACCGCTGGTCAGATTTTAAAATAATTTCACGGAGATGTTTCTTGGGTGACCCTTTTCAAAAATTTTTCACGAAATTTTGATCCGTCAAGAAACATGGCTCTGATGAATGGGGGCTCCTTGCACTATACGGAAATGAAGAAATTCTTATAAATTCTTCTTCTCTGAAACGGCTGGTCAGATTTTGAAATAATTTCACAGAGATGTTCCTTGGGTGACCCTTTTCAAAACTTGTTCGCGAAATTTTGATCCATCCGGAAACATGGCTCTGGTGACTGGGAGCTACTTGCACTATACGGCCATATAGAAATTCTTAAAAATTCTTCTTCTCTGAAATGGCTGGTCAGATTTTGAAATAATTTCACAGGAATGTTCCTTGGGTGACCCTTTTCAAAAACTGTTTGCAAAATTTTGATCCATCAAGAAACATGGCTCTGGTGACGGGGGGCTACTTGCACCATACGGATATGAAGAAATTCTTAAAAATTCTTCTTCTCTGAAACCGCTGGTCAGTTTTTAAAATAATTTCACAGATATGTTTCTTGGGTGACCCTTTTCAAAACTTATTTGCGAAATTTGATCCGTCAAGAAACATGGCTCTGGTGACTGGGGCTACTTGCACTATACGGCCATATAGAAATTCTTAAAAATTCTTCTTCTCTGGAACCACTGGTCAGATTTTGAAATAATTTCACAGGAATGTCCCTTGGGTGACCCTTTTCAAAAATTGTTTGCAAAATTTTGATCCGTCAAGAAACATGGCTCTGGTGACTGGGGTCAAATTAAAGCAATACCTTGTAGGCATTCAGAGGCCACATTTTTTGCTCAATTGACTTGAAAATTTATCAGAATGTTTGCCTTAATTAAATCTTGGATGAGATTGAAATTGGGTCATCTGGGGTCATAAAGTAGGTCACTAGGTCAAATTAAAGAAATACCTTGTGGGCACTCTAGAGGCCACATTTTTTGTCTTGATGATATCTCAGAGGAGTTCAGAATTGGGTCACATAGGGTCATAGTCACTGGGTCACATTGAAGAAATACCTTGTGAGCACTCTAGAGGCCACAATTCTAGCTAAATTGACCTGAAAATTGTTCTACATATTTGACTTGATGATATCTCGGATCAATTAGAAATTGGGTCTCATAGGGTCATAAACTAGGTCACTGGGTCAAATGAAAGAAATGTATTGTGGGCACTATAGAGGCCACATTTTTTGCTCAACTGACCTGAAAATTTGTCAGCATGTTTGACCTGATATCTTAAATGGATTTGAAATTGGGACACATGGTCACATAGGGTCATAATGTAGGTCACTAGGTCAAATTACAGAAATACCTTGTGGGCACTCTAGAGGTGACAGTTCTTGCCCAATTCACCTGAACCGTGGTCAACAAGTTTGTTTTGATGTCTCGGATGAGTTTGAAATATGGTCACATAGGGTCATAAACTAGGTCACTAGGTCAAAGTGAAGAAAGACATTTTGGACACTCCGGAGGCCACATTTTCAGCTCAATTGACCTGACAATTGGTCAGAATATTTGTCTTAATAATATCTCAGATGAGTTTTAAATTGGGTCATTATGACCCTAGAGTGAAATTTCGCCTATTGACTCAGGGCCATCATGGCCCTCTTGTTTTTATCTTGGTATATTCTAATTAAATTTGAAGAAACAGTTATAGAACATGACTGAGAATGTTCTCAAGAATGGTAGGTGTATACAGCCCCTATCATTGGCTGTTTGGCTAAAAATGTCTCCCAAAATATTGGATGGTGCAGAGCATGAAGTGCTCAAGGTGAGCTTTTGTGTCCGGCGTGTGTCATCCAGCATGCCTTATCTGTCGTGCGGTCATCAACATTTACCTTGTGTGCACTCTAGGGGCCACATTTTCAGCCAGATCCTCATGGAACTTGGTCAGAATGTTTGTCTTGATTAAGACTTCATGACCACCATCAGATCATATTCTACACCATCACTGGCATGCTTGGCCACCCCCGTAGCTCAGTCGGTAGCGTACAGGACTTGAGAACAGGATGTCGCAGGTTCGATCCCTGGCTTGGCCAATTTCTTTCCGAGGATTGATGATAGTCATTGCGACAGGATTCATTCCTCTCTCACCACTGACCATTGTTTCAATGATGGTTATGTGGGAAAGCACTAGTGGCTTGGAAAGAATATTGTGCGGAGTACTGGTAACAGAAATTCCAGGAAAGCATGGATAGGTGCACTGGCCGCCGTGATATAACTGAAATAATGTTGAAAACGGCGTTAAACACCATACAATCAATCACTGGCACACTACAAGTTATTTTATGAGCTGTTTTGGATGATTCTTTCTTATTCCTAAACTTGACAAAAGTGACCTTCAGAAAATGTAAATTTGAGACACCTGATTGTGATATGAACATTTTTAGCTCATCTGAGCACAAAGTGCTCAAGGTGAGCTTTTGTGATCATGCTGTGACGGTCGTCTTTGGTGTGTTGCGAGTTGTCTGTCATGCGTCGTGCATTCGTCAACATTTATTACCTTGTGTGTATTCTAGAGGCCACATTTTCTGTCAGATACTCATGAAACTTGGTCAGAATGTTTGTCTTGATAAAATCTCAGACAAATGTTTGTCTTGATAAAATCTCAGACAAGTTCGAGATTGGGTCATGTCAGGTCAAAAAGTAGGTCCCTGGGCTAAATCTTAGAAAAACCTTATGTGCTCTCTAGAGGCCACATTTTCAGCTTGATATGCCTGAAAGGTTAATGCGCCAAATCTTAGAAAAACCTTGTGTGCACTCTCGAAGCCACATTTTCAGCCTAGTACTCTTGAAACTTGGTCAGAATCTTTGTCTTGATGATATCTCAGACAAGTTTGAAATTTGGTCATCTTGGGTCAAAAAGTAGGTCACTTGGCAAAATCTTATGAACACTCTAGAGGCTACATTTTCAGCCTGATACTTGTGAAACTTAGTCAGTATGTTTGTGTTGGTGATATCTTGGACTAGTTAGAAATTGGATCATGTTGGGTCAAAAAGTAGGTCACTTGGCCAAATCTTAGAAAAAGCTTGTGTTCACTCTAGAGGTCACAGTTTCAGCCTGATACTCATGAAACTTGGTCAGAGCTTCAGCTTTATTAACATAGATGACTTTACTCAGATGAGTGCTTTAGGTCCAATGGCTCTCTTGTTTTCATACTATCTGCTTTAAGAAAGGTGGAATGCATTAGTTCTCGATTAATTCCTCCAATATTACTATAACAACATGATGTTGAGTATAAGAGCCCTATGTTGATATAAACTATTACAAGAAGTGAAAGAACCCCAGCCTGCTTTATCAGCTACAGATCTCTTTCTTCTTGCTGTAGTAGTAAAGTTTACATGCATTTGAAAGTTCTTTCTTAGTCAGGCAACTCCCTGTGTTTGATATCTATGGAGGATTGCTGTTACTGATAATGATCTGTTGATTTTATGTACAATCCAACAAGCTGTTGACAAGAATAGAGTTTTCAGTCTTGCTATAGCCATATATTTTTTAGCTCACCTGAGCATGAAGTGCCCAAGATGAGCTTTTGTGATCGTGCTGTGTGCGGCGTGTGTCGTCCAGCGTGCGTTATCCATCGTGCGGTCGTCAACATTTACCTTGTGTGCACTCTAGAGGCCACATATTCAGCCAGATCCTCATGAAATTTGGTCAGAATGTTTGTCTTGATAAAATCGTGGACAAGTTCAGAATTGGGTCAACTGGGGTCACAAAGTAGGTCACAGGGCCAGATCTTAGAAAAAACTTGTGTGCTCTCTAGAGGCTAAATTTTGTGCCTGATACTCATGAAACTTAGTCAGAATGTTTGTCTGGATAAAATCTTGGACAAGATTGAAATTGGGTCACTGGGTGTAAAAGTAGGTCACAGGGCCAAATCTTAGAAAAAACTTTGTGTGCACTCTAGAGTCCACATTTTCAGCTGATACTCATTTGTCAGAATGTTTGTCTTGGTAAAATCTTAGACAAGTTTGAATGGGGCCACGTTTGATCAAAAAGTACCATAAATTGCGTAAGTTTTGGGACAGTAAAAAATAATTAATTTTTTAGATGTCCCAATATTTAGGTTGACGAAAAATAATTATTTTCTGTGGTGTCCCAAAACTTATGGTCAAACAGCGATCGTATATTACAAGTAATATATGATCCCTGGGTCAAACAAGACAAGCTGTCAAACTGTTTGTCACTGACCACTTACCCGTTGAATATTAGCGCTGCAATTTCAATAAAACCACGATCAGATGCTGGTCTGTCTATTTTTAGACAAATTGGAATTCCTGTAGTCGATTCGTTTAGTAGGAATTTCAAACTTCGTATTTTTTATTGTTTTCGTTACTGATAAATGTTTTCAGTCATTTTTGTATGCATCCCGGGAAAGCAATCAGCATTGGTGTTTTGCATTTATATAAATACTTTTACAACGTATTTTACCTGTTAATGTGAGGTAAACAACGATTTGATTTCGGTTCTGAAAAGTACCTGCTCGGCCCATTCTCAAATTTGATTGGTTGACAATCTTCGATCGATAAACTCCCGTTAGAATATAGGATATCTTGAATTTTATTTTTATACAACGAACCTGATTGACCATGAAACACACACACACTATTTGTCGACTTCGGATGTACGTGTACACATGACATGTACCTTTGTCCTTTGGTACAAGTTAATCACACCCTTTTTACCCTTATTTAGGTTCTTTTTTTACAAATGGGTTCTTTAATTGTCTGTCCGGGTGATCAGATTTATTTGATTTGAAATGGGAGATTCCCGATGATATCGAGAGGGTTTGGAAGCAATGCTTACGTGCAGAAATGAAACTGTGCAAGGCAAATGCTTGTAAACAAAGGTTATCAAGCGGATTAAAGATTTTTTTTCGGAGTAGATATTCACTGCCCCAATTCTTTGGTACAAAAAAATACTGTCTTATTTTGCAATTTTTAGTATGGCCCAAATCTTTGGGTCATGAAAAATAATTATTTTCACGTTTTTTGATGGTGTCCCAATTTTTTGGATGTCCCAAAATTTAAGCAAAATACGGTAGGTCACAGGGCCAAATCTTAGATAAACCATGTGTGCACTCGAGAAGCCACATTTTTAGCCTATTACTTATGAAACTTGGTCAAAATGATTGTCTGGATGAAATATTTGACAAGTTCAAAATTGGGTCAAAAAGTAGGTCATTGGGCCAAATCTTAGAAAAATGTGTGCACTCTATCAGCCACATTTTCAGCCTGATACCGGAATTCGAAATTTGATGACATTGGGTCAAGAAGTAGGTCACTTGGCCAAATCTTAAAAAACATTTTGTACACTCTAGAGGCCACATTTTGAGCCTGAAACTCATGAAATTGGTCAGAATATTTGTCTTAATAAAATCTTGGACACAAAGAAAATTGGGTTTTGTTTAGTCAGAAAGTAGGTCAGGGGGCCAAATCTTAGAATAAACTTGTGTGCTTTCTAGAGGCCACATTTTCTGCCTGATACTCATGAAACTTGGGAAGAATGTTTGTCTGGATAAAATCTCAGATAGGTTTGAAATTAGGTCACTTCGGGTCAAAAAGTAGTTGGTCACTTTGGGTCAAAAAGTAGGTCACTGGGCCAAATCTTAGAAAAACTTTGTGTGCACATAAAAGCTGCATTTTCAGCCTGATATTCCTGAAACTTGGTCAGAATATTTGTATTGGTAAATTTTTGACAAGTCTGAAATTGGGCCACATCAGGTCAAAAAGTAGGTCAAGGGGCCAAATCTTACAAAAACTTTGTGTGCACTGTAACGGCCACAATTTCAGCTATATACTCATGAAACTTAGAATGTTTGTCTGGATCAAATCTCAGAAAAGAATGATATCAAGTCATGTCGGGTCAAAAAGTAGGTCATGGGGCCTAATCTTAGATAAACCTTGTGTGACTCTAGAGGCCACACTTTGAGCCAGATTCAGAATTCAACAATAGGCTAAATTGGTCAAAAAGTAGATCACTTACACTTATGTGTTTTACATCATCATGACCAAGATCTTTTCAGCCTTATCAATCTTAGGTAACCTTACTCAGTTGAGCGCTTTAGGGCCAATGGCCCTCTTGTTTCCAACTAAGGTCAAGCTTTACACAAAATACTTTTCATTTAAACATCATCAGCTATCCTTACAGCTACCAAAATGAAATATTCCGTGCTTGTTTTTTCTGTAATCTAGAAATGATTATTGTCAGAATTCATGTTTTGTTCACTTGCTTTGGATGATAAATAAGTTTGTTTATCTAAAAACTAAATTAACGATAAAGTGTGGCTTTAGTTCTGCTGCTTCAGTATGCTGCTATAGAGATTTAGTTAAACATGTAGAGCATGGTCCTGAGCTAGGATTTAACCCTTCACTGCACAATGCCACCTTTTAACGCCCCTGGGAAAGAAGCCTTTTGAAAACGTTGTGGAAAAAGGAGAAAATGCTGGTAACCAGCATTTTCTCCTTTTCCCACGTTTTCCACCCTATCAAAGAAAAATTGCACAGTTTTGAGCCACATGGAAATTGTCATCTGCAAATGCTTTCAATTTGGACAGGGTTAAAATTTTGTTGTCTGGTAAAGGGTTAAAGGTTGGCGTGTTTTATAAAAGGTTATCTCTAACTCTTGAATGGCTGAAAATGTTAAACCTTACAGTCCTGAATCAATGAAATGGACCTAAACAGCTGTAATATTAATCATGTTTCATTCAAGGTTGGTTTGGACAAAGTATGTTATGAAGAAGCAGACAGTGTGATCCAAGATCAGACTGTACTTTTTAGTGCCCTACCAGCGAAGCCGAAGGGGACTTTAGGTTTGCACTCCGTCCGTCCGTCCGTCTGTCCATCTTTCCATCTGTCCGTCTGTCCGTCAGTCCGGCAGTTCAGTTTTCTGGACTTTTTTTCTAAATGCTGGTACATATTGAGCTGAGTTTTCGTGTGTAAGTCACCCACCATCACTTACAGATCAAGTTCGACTTTCGTTCCGGTCCACTGGTTTTTCACGGATTTATGGGCCTTGGACTTTCAAAATTTCACTGATAAATCAGTTTTCCAGACTTTTTCCCTAAACGCTGGTAGGTATTGATCTCAGATTTGCTGTGTAACTCAACCACCATGACTTACCGATCAAGTTCGACTTTCGTTCCGGTCCACTGGTTTTTCATGGATTTACGGGCCTTGGACTTACAAAATTTCAGTGATAAATCAGTTTTCCGGACTTTTTTTTCTAAATGCTGGTAGATATTCACCTGACTTTTGCTGTGTAAGTCAACCACCATGACTTACAGATCAAGTTCGAGTTTCGTCCCGCTCCACTGCTTTTTGACGCATTTACGGACCTTGGACTTACAAAATTTCACTGATAAAACATTTTTCCGCACTTTTTTTCTAAACGCTGCCACATATAGAGCTGATTTTGGTGTGTACATCAACCACCATGACTTACACATCAAGTTCAAGTTTCGTCCCGCTCCACTGCTTTTTGATGCATTTACGGGCCTTGGACTTACAAATTTCACTGACATGCCAGCGATACATACGGCCGGTAGGGGACTGTATTGCTATGCAATACTATCAGAATGCTTTTTTGCAGTCATATCTTAACTCTTTACCGAATGACAAAATTTTGCACTTGTCCAATCTGAAAGCATTTGCAGACCACAAATAAAATACTTCTCAAATGTTGGAACTTATTATTGAAAGGGTAGAAAACATGGTGGGAAAAGGAGAAAATGCTGGTTACCAGCATTTTCACCTTTTCCCCCAGAATTTGTGAAAACACAGGATTGTTTGGCAAAAGGTTAAAATACTCTGTGTATGATTAGACAGCATATTCAGTGCAGTCTGATCTTAACCTTTACTGTCCACAAAACACCTTATGTTGTCCTTGGCCAATGGGGGAAAAATGAACAGTGAAAATATAAGGGGTCATAAAGAGGTTTCCATAAATGTCCATCAATGTTTATAGTATTTTGAATGAACCAGTAAAGCTCTTTTGCATTAGGCATTCTTTTGGCAATTTTTGCTGTGTTTATGGTGTATTAGGTATTAACATTATGGGTAATGTTGTGAAAATACTGTTGTTATGTCTTGTATAAACAATTCAAGAAAAATCATGGAATTCGACTGAAAACTTTGTGTTCTTATGTTGAATCAGTCTGACTGAAGCATGGTGAAACCAAGTTATAATTAGCTGAAACTGCTATAGTATTACCTTATTTACCATAAACAGTTTGCTAAGGAAGTTTTAAACAGAAGAAAAATTGTTATTTTTTAACCCTTTACCACACAATCTGCAGTTTTAAAGACCTTGAAAAAAAGCTCTGTTTACCATCATTTTCTTCTTTTTCCACACTGTTTTCTACCTATCTGAGGAAAAATTTCAGTTTTTGAGATGCATTTACTTTGAAGTCTGCAAATGCTTTCATTTTGGACAACTCTAAAATTTGGTCGTCTGGTTAAGATTTAAACAAACTTTTTTTTCTCAAACTTCATGTAGGCATTGTAATGCATCTGCCTGGGATGGCTTTTGAAACCAGTGTTTTCAGTAGAGAGATTGCTCAAAAACAAGTGATTTCTTTAATTGGCGCATGTTATCTTGAGACTCTTTGTTCAAAGATAGGATTGTCAATATCTAAAACAATATTTTTTCTCATATATTTTATAATGTGAATGTCCAAGAAAGGCTTGCAGTATGAAAGAAGAACTTAACCCCCTTACAAAATAATTCCATGTTTTAACAACCTTGAAAAAGAATGCTTTTGAAAACATGTGAGCTGTTGCCGTGATATGACTGAAATAATGTTGAAAGCAGCGTAAAACAACATTCAGTCAATCAGTCAAGCAATCAATGTCTTAGTGGTGGTTTTATAGAGAGGTGTAGAAAGTCATCAGCAGCTGTGGGTGGGGGGAGAAGGTGAACTAAAGGAAAAAATTCAGAATTTGCATGTGAATTAACCCTTCACCAGTTTTAACAACCCCTAGGTAAAATGCTTTTGAAAACAGGGGAAAGGGAGAAAAAGTTTTTAACCAGCATTTTCTCCTTTTCCCACAATGTTTCCTGCATTTCCAAGGGCAAATTGTATCACTTAGCCACATTTTAACTGTTGTCTGCAGGTATTTCAATCTGGACAAGTGTATAATTGTGTCTGGTAAAGAGTTGACTCTTTCCCAAACTACAAAAACAGAAAACATTGTGTGATAAGGAGAAAATGCTGGTTACCAGCCTTATCCCCATTTCCCACAATGTTTTCAAAAGTTTTCTTTTTCAGGGTTGTTAAAAGTCAGGATCGTGTGTAAAGAGTTAATGGGCTTTGCAAGCAAAGTTTCTATATTCCATTTACACTCTACCACTTATATTTAAGCCATTTAAACCAAACTATTGTTTTTTTTTTCAGCTCAACTGTTTAAAAAAATTGTCATAGCCCTATCGTTGTCTGTGTCATTGTGCAAAAACTTCAACATTTTATAAAATCTCTGTCATAACTGAAGATATTTACATTAAACTTGAACTACAATTAAAAGGGGGAACCCACACAACAGGAGCGGGTAACCATCAAAATATTTTTGACACAGTTATGCCCCTTTTTCGACTTAGAATTTTCACTCAAAATCAGTGTATTTCTAAAAGCAGCTGCAGCTGAGCTTCGACATCCACATGCAGTGCTCTTGTTTTCACATACCACTGACTGGTACACATGGTTTGAAGGAGGAGTACATTACTTAATGGGATTGATTTTGAAAAAACTAGCAGGGAAAAAGAAAGACTGAGCTCCTTTTCCCACAACAATTTACAAATGTTGTCAGCTGAAGGGTTGTATTAAGTCAAGCCCCAGACAGACCCACACCCAATTATGTATTATCATGTCTGTCTAACAACATATTATGTTCTTGTAACATGTTTATCTGACCTGTCTTTGTTTTGGGTCTGTCATCCTGGGTTTTATTTTTGTACACACACATAAATTTTTTTCTCTTCCTTCTTTATTTTAACACAGGTCCCTGATGAAATGGATCAGGGACAAGAACAGAGACAAGTTAAAGAGTCACATCAAGAAGAGGTAGTAGTTTTTTTGAGAGAAATATTGTTCAAACATTGTACATTTTTGGGGCGAAATTTTTTTACCTTGATGCATTTGAATGGCATAAAAGATAAAAGTACAATACTTTATGCTATGCATGCACTGTTTTCATGTACGCCTCTGTGAACTTAAAAACTTCAAGTACAGGTCATACCAAATACAATATATGATTATGTCGGCATTTAGGCAGCTGAATGCTATTCATTGGGTGTTTGGAGACATCATAGATAAAAATAGAATTGCACAAAATGTGTAGTTTGATCTTTACTCTGTATCATCTGACATGATGACATTTTTATGTAAAAAGAGCTTTAAAATGTGAATAACTGGATGGTTACTATTGACTGGAAATGTTTATTTCATTTAGTAAGATAGGGGTTAGGTTTAGGCCCTTTGAAAAAGCATTGAATGTTTGAAGTTAGCTGGTCCTCTGTCCATAGATATGCTGACATGTTGGAGTTTGTTTTGATCCTGGTTTACATACATCTACCTCATGTCCATTGCCTTAACTCTTTACCACACAATCCCGACTTTTAACGACCTTGAAAAGGAAGCCTTTTGAAAACATTGTGGGAAAAGGAGAAAATGCAGGTAACCAGCATTTTCTCCTTTTCCTGCAATGTTTTCTATCCGTCCCATAACAAATTTCAAGTTTTAAGTCCTATTTAATTTGTCGTCTGCAAATGCTTTCAATTTGGACTAGTCTAAAATTTTGTCGTATGGTAAAGAGTTAACGCTTTACCATACAATCTCAAACTTAACATCACTGAAACAGAACCAACATTTTCTCCTTTTCCCACAATAATCACCATCATTTAAGCTGCATCTAACCTGTTGTCTGCAAATGGTTTTAATTTTGTCCAATTCAAAATTTTGTCATTTGGAAAAGAGTTAAATGGTGATGGTGAAATAGTTCTTAATAGCTTTGTTTGCCTTTAACCATAAAATATCCTGTTTAACCACCCGGTGGAAAAAGGCTTTCGAAAACATTGCGGGTACAGGAGAAAATAATGGTAACCAGCATTTTCTCCTTTACCCACAATGTTTTCTATCCTGCAAAGACTAATCATTTAACCCTTTACCAAACAACAAATTTTGGACTGGTCCAAATTGAAAGCATTTGCAGACAACAATTTTAAATTTGATGAAAATGGTAGAAAGGTCTCAAAAAGAGTAGAAAACACTGTGGGAAAAGGAGAAATTGCTCGTTACAAGCAATTTCTCCTTTTCCAACAGTGTTTTCAAAAGACTTGTACTGCAGACACGTGAAAACCAGGGCTTGTTTGGGAAAGGGTTAAATCACATTTAATTCAATGTCATCAAATTCTTTTCTGATTGGCCATTCTGTACTTTGTCATCTGTTAAAGAATTGTATTTTCATGAAGAAGGGGAGAAATGAATTGTTTTTTCAATAACCAAGTGATCATGGGATACTTTTGAAAAATTGGATTTCAATGAGTAGAAAGTTACTTTGATTATAATTTTATGAGAGATGATATAGAGAGCTTTGTGTGATCAGATTAGATTCGTTTGAATGTTTGCACATCTTGAAATGTTGTGATTCATCAAAATGCCTGTTTTTTATTATATTTAGCTCACCTGAGCACAAAGTGCTCAAGTTGAGCGTTTTTGAGCGTCCTGTGACCGTTGTGCGTCATCCAGGCATCAACAATTTCCTTGTGTGCACTCTTGAGGCCACAATTTTCAGTCAAATACTCATGTAACATGGTCAGAATGTTTGTCTTGATAATATCTTAGACAAGTTTGAAATTGAGTCGTGTCGGGTCAAAAAGAAGGTCACTAGGTCAAAACTCAGCAAAACTTGGTATGCACTCTAGAGGCCGCATTTTTAGTCCAGTATTCATGAAACTTGAAGAGAATGTTTGTCTTGGTAAAATCTCGGAAAACTCTGAAATTAGGTAATGCCGGGTCAAAAAGTAGTTCACCAGATCAAATTTTAGAAAAGCCTTGTGCGCACTCTAGAGGCTACATTTTTAGTCTAATACTTATGAAACTTGGTCAGAAAACTTGTCTTGATGATGTCTCAGACAAATTTGAAACTGGCCACATTTTTTGGCACAAACTCATGAAACGTGGTCAGAATGTTTGTCATGATAAATTTACCTACTATTTATTCCTTTTTCTATATGCACGCTAAAAGACCCTAGATGTCGATGTGCCATAAAACATGGATAAAATCTAGCACAAGTTTTAAATGGGGTCACATTGGGTAAAAAAGTAGGTCATTGGGCCAAATCTTAGAAAAGCCTTGTGTGCACTCTAGACGCCTCATTTTGAGCCAGATTCAAAATTCAAAAATAGGTCTAATTGGTCAAAAAGTAGATCACATATACTCATGCCTTTTACATCATCATGACCAGGATCTTTTCAGCCTGATCAATCCTAGATGACCTTACTCAGATAAGCACTTTAGGGCCAATTAACCTCTTCTTTTGATAAATGTAGTGCTTTTCTAGGTTGATTAGCTGCATTATAAAGCTACTGATTTACTCAAAATCAGGTAACAGTCAGTGATGCATTGATAAACGGTGAGGCTTTGGCATGAAGACGGTTGGCTGTGGACTGTAGCAGCTGGTGTTTTTTTTTTAGCTCACATGAACACAACGTGCTCAAGGTGAGCTATTGTGATCGCCCTATGTCCGGCTTCCGTCATCCATTGTCTGTCGTCCGTCGTCCGTCAACAATTTCTTTAAACATCGTCTTCTCCTAACCCACTGGGCCAATCTTGATGAAACTTGGCAGGGATGCTCCTTGGGTGAAGCTCTACCAAAGTTGTTCAAAGAATTGAATTCCACCCTTAACTCTGGTTGCCATGGCAACAAAAAGGAAAAAAATGCAAAATCTTTGAAAATCTTCTTCTCTGAAACAAGAGGGCGCAGAGCTTTGATATTTGGTATATAACATCTCCTAGTGGACCTCTACCAAGTTTGTTCATATGATGCCCATGGGGTCAAAACTGGCCCTGCCCTGGGGGTCACAAGCTCGAGCATAGTAACAAAGAATGAAAACTTTAAAAACCTTCTTCTCTAAAACTAGAAGGCATAGAGCTTTGATATTTGGCATGTAGCATCTCCTAGTGGACCTCTACCAAGTTTGTTCATATGATGTCCCTGGGGTCAAAACTGGCCCTGCCCCGGGGGTCACAAGTTCGAACATAGGAACAAAGAAGAAAAACTTTAAAAATCTTCCTGTCTGAAACAGGAAGGTGTGGAGCTTTGATATTTGGTATGTAGCATCTTCTAGTGGACCTCTACTAAGTTTGTGCATATGATGGCCTTTGGGTAAAAAATGACCCTGCCCGGGGGTCACAAGTTCGAACATAGGAACAGAGAAGGAAAACTTTAAAAATCTTCTTCTCTGAAATTGGAAGGCGTAGAGCTTTGGTATTTGGTATGTAGCATCTCCTAGTAGACCTCTACCAAGTTTGTTCATATGATGCCCCTGGGGTCATAACTGGCCCTGCCCCGGGGGTCACAAGTTCGAACATAGGAACAAAGAAGGAAAACTTTAAAAATCTTCCTGTCTGAAACAGGAAGGTGTGGAGCTTTGATATTTGGTATGTAGCATCTCGTAGTGGACCTCTACCAAGTTTGTTCATATGATGCCCTTGGCGTCAAAACTGGCCCTGCCCCGGGGGTCACAAGCTTGAACATAGGAACAAAGAAGGAAAACTTTAAAGTTCTTCTTTTCTGAAACCAAAAGGCGTGGAGCTTTGATATTTGGTATGTTGTATCTCCTAGTAGACCTCTACCAAGTGTGTTCATATGCCCCTGGGGTCAAAACTGACCCCGCCCCAGTGGTCACAAGTTCGAACATAGAAACAAAGAAGGAAAACTGTAAATTTCTTTTTCTCTTAAACGGGAAGGTGTAGAGCTTTGATATTTGGTATGTAGCATCTCCTAGTGGACCTCTACCAAGTTTGTTCCAAGGATGCTGCTTGGGTCAAAACTGGCCCAGCCCTGGGGGTCACAAGTTTGAACATAGGAACAAAGAAGGAAAAGTTTAAAATTCTTCTTTGAAGGCGTAGAGCTTTGATATTTGGTATGTAGTGATTCTCTTCTAAGTTTGTTTGCCCAACTAAGCACAACAAGTTCATTGAGTTCAAAATTGGGTCATTTTGCGTCCTAAACTAGGTCACTAGGTCAAATTAAAGAAATACCTTTTTGGCACTCTTGAGGCCACATTATTTGCTCAATTGCCTTGAAAATTGGTCAGAAAGTTTGTCTTTATAAAATCTCACTTAAGTCTGAATTTGGGTCAACTGGGGTCATAAACTAGGTCACTAGGTCAAATTAAAGAAATACTTTGTGTGTACTCTGGAGGCCACATTTATTGCTCAAATGACCTGAAATTTGGCAAGTATGTTTGTCTTGATGGAGATGAGTTTGGATTTGGGTCACCTGGAACCATAAACTAGGTCACTAGGTCAAATTAAAGAAATACCTTGTAGGCACTCTAGAGGCCACATTATTTGCTCAGTTGCCTTGAAAATTGGTCAGAATGTGTGTCTTTATAAAATGTCACGTAAGTCTGAATTTAGGTCACCTGGAACCATAAACTAGGTCACTTGGTCAAATTAAAGAAATAGCAAGTGGGCACTCTAGAGGCCACATTTATTATTCAGTTGATTTGAAAATTGGTAAAAATGTTTCTTTTGATAAAGTCCAAGACCAGTTCAAATTTGGGTCACCTGGGGTCATAATCTAGGTCACTAGGTCAGATTAAAGAAATACCTTTAGGGCAATCTAGAGGCCACATTTTTTGCTCAATTGACTTGAAAATTGGTCAGAGTGTTTGTCTTCGTGAAATATGAGTTTGAAATTGGGTCACCTGGGGTCATAAACTAGGTCACTTGGTCCAATTAAAGAAATACCTTCAAGGCACTCTACTCAGGTGAGCGATCCAGGGCCATCATGGCCCTCTTGTTGAAATGTGCTTACTGCTACTGCTAATTTATTTTTTCAGTGGAAGACTCATTACCTCTCGAAACATATTTGCAAACATACCTTAGGAAGATCGATAATAAAAATGAATTCAATTTTATCTCATACTGTTTAAACAAAGGCTAAAGGGAGAAATTATTGGTCAGTAGCAATGCTGCATTTATCTGCAACAATAATTTGCTCTAATAAGACTGATTTGCTCTAATAAGACAAAATAAGTACACTGCAGGATGTGTTGGATTAAAACCTGTTGGTATTGCAAATTATATCGTTTTGGGTTAGAATCCCTTTCAAAATATAGTACACTGTAGATTTCAAGATCAGAGTGCACAGACAGAGTAGTCTGATCTAGATCTACATTGGCTGCAAAAGCAGTATTGAGCAAAGTATGCTAGGAGTTAACTATTTCTGAAATTTGTGATAATAAACTTCACAGGTGTTTATTTGAATTATAGGTCAAATCTTACCATATGATATCAAGCATTATCATTTTTCACATAGTTTTGTAAGGGATTGAATTTTAATATCTATGGACCTACAGCTTCAGTTGAAATTCTTGTCAGAAAGTAGAGCTAACTTTTGAAAGCATTCTGCATCTGATACTTTCCGTACTAAGTTGATAATTATGGGAAAGAAATGCTCACTCTGGGTTTGAATTGGGAAGAGATTAATGTAAGTGATGACTTTTTAACTTAAGAGAAAAAACTTATTTCAACACTAGCTTACATGGTTAAAATCTGTGTCACAGACTTGCATTTATATCAGAATAGAACAACATTGAGAGTTATATCATCTCTTTTCCACAGGTATAGCATGTGTTTATTTTCTATAATTACAGTAAAACCTCAGAAGTTTGTACCGCAAGGGACCGGAGTTTTTATTCGAACTAAACGTAGTACGAATGAGAAAGTGTGGCTGTGTTCGGGTATTTTCGGTGCTGTACATATACTGAAATAGACAATCAGATTTACGCAGCATATCTTGCATTACTCTGCACTGGTTCCGACCATACATGTATATCTCCCATTCCTTTAACTTGAAGGCTTGATCCGATGTTATTTTTGTGATTGTTACTCCACTAACCTAGCGAAGACACATGTAAAAATCATTTGAGCAAGCTTCCGAAAATGGGGATAATATCATGTGACCATCTGATACAAGAAGTTTGAATCAAATGAATAATCAATGTAAAGAAAAATGAAAGCTTAAAGAAAGATCTTGGTTTGATTTCTCTGCCATTCTTTCACTTAAAGGTTTACTTTGTTTATGGCAGTCACATTTGTGCTAGTATTGAACTAGAAAAATTGAAATATGTACATGTACAAGGATTGTCCCAGAAATTGGCGAACATTGCTTATATTTAGGGAAAATGATGATAAACACCCGTAGCTGTTAGCTCACCTGACCATGAAGTGCTCAAGGTGAGCTACTGTGATTGTGCTGTGTCTAGTGTCCTTTGTGCATTGTCCGTCGTGCATTCGTCAACATTTACCTTGTGTGCACTCTAGAGGCCACAGTTTCAGTCAGATATTCATGGAACTTGGTCAGAATGCTTGTCTTGATAAAATCACAGACAAGTTCCAAAACTGGTCATGTCAGGTCAGAAAGTAGGTCAAAGGGCTAAATCCTAGAAAGACCTTGTGTGCACTCTTTTGGCCACACTTTCAGCCTGATACTCTTGAAACTTGGTCAGAATGCTTGTCTTGGTAGTATCTTGGACAAGTTAGAAATTGGATCATGTCCAGTCAAAAAGTAGGTCACTGGGCTAAATCTTTGAAAAACCTGGTGTGCACTCTGTAGAGGCCACATTTGTAGCCTGAAACTCGTGAAAGTTGGTTGGAATGTTTGTCCTGATGATATCGCAGACAAGTTCAAATTGGTCTTGTTGGGTCAAAAAGTGAGTGACTGGGCTAAATCTTAGAAAAACCTTGTGTGCACTCTAGAAGCCACATTTGTGGCCTGAAACTACTGAAAGTTGGTTGGAATGTTTGTCTTGATCATTTCTCAGACAAAATAAGGTCATGTTGGGTCAAAAAGTAGGTCTCTGGGCCAAATCTTAGAAAAACCTTGCTTGTTGGCACTCTAGAGGCCATATTTTTAGTGGGATACTCATGAAACTAGGTAGGATTGTCTGTCTAAATATATCTTGGACAAGGTTGAAATTGGGTCATGTCGGGTCAAAAAGTAGGTTACAGGGCTAAATCTAAGGAAAACCTTGTGTGCACCATGAAGGCCACATTTTCAGCCTTATGCTAATGGAAATTGGTCAGAATGTATATCTTGTTGATATCTCAAAGAAGTTTGAAATTGGGTCATGTTGGGTTGGGTTAAATAGTAGGTCACAGGGTCAAATCGTAGAAAAACCTTGCGTGCACTCTAGAGGCCACATTTTCAGCCTGAGAGACTTGAAACTTAGAATGTTTGTCTCGATGATATCTTGGACAGGATTGAAATTAGGTCATGTCTGGTCAAAAAGTAGTTCATTGGGCCAAATACTAGAAAAACCTTTTGTACACTCTATAGGCCACATTTCCAGCCTAAAATGCACAGGCGTTCATTTTGTGATGAGCTTTGCCATCAAAATAATGTAATATACAAGACAAGGTGTCCAATTTGTTTCCATACCGAACACCAGTCCTCAATTATCAGTAATTTTTACATTTTCTGTCACCGGAATGGCAATATCTATGATTTTACCTTGTTCTACGAGGATTTATCTTTCCACTAGTGTACAGGACGATAGAAATGGGTAGGTTATAGGAGAGTTACAAAGGTCTTAACTTTTGGGAAGGATATTTTTCTCTTTTACAACTGTGCGCTACAAATTTTGATCAGGCTGAATATGAATCTCGTTCTTGATTGGCCATTGGGGAAATGAGAAAGAGTGATATTTAGAATACACAAAATATGGCAACTCATGTATTTTTATTTCCCAATTATTTAAACTCTATATAAAGTAAAATATTGCGAATTTCATTTGTATTTTAGTTTTGTTCATTTAAGTTTCCATGATTCTACCAGGTCAGGCTTATTTTTAGAACAGTGAAAAATCCAAGTCTTTGTGCTATATATAAAACTGTAAACAAAATGCCTATTTCCGTCTGCGGATGCATTTTGAAAAGAAAAAGAATGATTTTTAACACAATGGAGTAAATGCTGTGACCTGGTAGAGTATTTGAAAATATTAGCAGTATATTTAGAAATTACCTTTATACTGATAAGATTGCTGAAATGACATTTAAAAAGAATATACATGGGTCATCATGAATACAGGTCATTTCACCCTAAAATACGATTGACCATGCTTACTGCACATCTTTTTTAATTTTCAGATATGCAAGAGAATTCAGACTAAAACTTTTTAAGGTGGAAATATTTGTCAAATTTTAACATTGATATTTAAAACCCAGTTACACCCTCTCAAACAGTCCCAGGTGTTTACTGTCCTGATGGAGTTGTGAACGCATTTAGGCAAAAGAAAAATCAATCTAGTTTCCGTTTCTCCAAAATTTTTAGGCTTGTCTAAATTGAAAACATGTGCAGACAACAAAGTAAATGTGACCCAATAATTGAGATTTATTTTTGGATGGGTGAAAAACTGTGGGAAAGGGAAAATGTTGTTTTTTAGCATTTAATCATTTTTCCACAATATTTTCAAAAGTCCACTACTTTAGGGTGGTGAAAACCCAGGTTTGCTAGGCAAAGGGTTAACAGGCAAATCATTATCTAGCCACTTTACAGTTATTGTCTGCATAATATGCAGTTGTGCACCGTTGTTAAATTGTTTTGATCTAAGATCAGACCTGCATGATAAAGCCTGATTCACATCCAAACCACTAAATTTGAGATTAATGAATTAAGGTAGGATTGTCTTGTACATTCTGATATTGATCCAAATGATAAACTTTTGGTTGAGAGAAGAGACAATGACAGAAAGTGTTGAGAGCTGAATACATTTCACATTTCCAGAATTTCGAAATTAATTTCATATGTCTTTTTCCCTAAGGTCATTTAAATGTGGGAAAGGATGGTAAAGGGTTAATAAGGAAGCTTGTGCCATAGCTTCTTTTTCAACAGTTATAATTAAACTGCTCTTTCAGTGAAGATTTGAAACTTGTTACTTGCTTTCAAATTGGCTCAGTCCAAAATTCTTGTTTCTGCCAATCACCTATTTATTGTATGACAATTCAGTCACATTGCGAAAGGAATTCCGGTCACACGACTTGGGTTCTTAATACAAGTAGTTATAAACACCCCCCCCCCCCCCCACCACCTATGAAGCAGAAGTGGGGCGGGGGGGGGTATACTGGTTTCACCATGTCAGTCTGTCTGTCCATCCATCTGTGTGTCTGTCCCTGCATCCGTCCATCAGGTGTTGCTCGTGACCCAAGGAGGTGCTCTATTGTTTTGGGGTCACATTGGTCAAAGGTCAGGGTCATGGATGAATTTGGTTTTGAAAATTATCTCCGTTATGCGATTGTGCAGACTCAGTGACAAGGTGCTGGTTGGGGTTATTTGTCTGCTTTGGAACAGTTCTTCTTTAGTTATACCCCTGCAAACGAAGTTTGTGGGGGGTATACTGGAATCAGCCTGTCGGTCGGTCGGTCATGCGGGCGGTCGGTCTGTCCGCAAAATCTTGTCCGGACAACTCCTCCTACAGTTTCAATCCAATTCCCTTGCTACTTGGCAGAAGTGTTCATAAGGAGCTGTAGATGTGCAAGACACACATTTTGTAAAAATTCCATCAAGAATTACTGAGTTATTGCCCCTGATTTGACTTAAAAATGCTTGTTCGGACAACTCCTCCTACAGTTTCTGTCTGATTCACTTTAAACTTGGCAGAAGTGTTCATTAGGAGCTGTAGATGTGCAAGACACACATTTTGTAAAAATTCCATCAAGAATTACTGAGTTATTGCCCCTGATTTGACTTAAAAATGCTTGTCCGGACAACTCCTCCTACAGTTTCTGTCTGATTCACTTTAAACTTGGCATAAGTGTTCATTAGGAGTTGTAGATGTGCAAGACGCAACTTTCGTGAAAATTCTATGAAGAATTAATGAGTTATTGCCCCTGATTCACATTTAAAATGCTTGTCCGGACAACTCCTCCAACAATTTCAGTCCAATTCGCTTTATACTTGGCAGAAGTGTCCATTTGGAGTTGTAGATGTGCAAGACACACATTTTGTAAAAATTCCATCAAGAATTACTGAGTTATTGCCCCTGATTTGACTTAAAAATGCTTGTCCGGACTTCTCCTACAGTTTCTGTCTGATTCACTTTAAGGAGGTCTTTCTGTCATATGTATAGTTGGCCAACATTATGCAAAAAGGCACCTTTGGACACTTGCAACAAGCGTGGATCCAGACCAGCCGCTGTGTCTCGGACATATTGTCAGATCTTGGTCTACACTTTTTTACACTCATTTAGTTTTGTGTCCAATTTAATTGATACTTTGCATAAATATTCACCAGGAGCAGTAGAGGTTCAAGATGCATTTTTCTCAAATGTTTGCCAAATTAATTACCCCTGAATTTACTCAAAACTTCTTGTCCAGAGAACTATTCCTACAGTTTAAGTCTTATTCACTTGATATTTGTCATGATATTCACCAGGAGCAGTAGATGTGCAAAGCACAAATTTCATGAGTGTTGGCCTAATGATTACGGAGTTATTGCCCCTAAATTGACATTGCAGAGTTATTGCCCCTGTGACATGAAATATAGGGGCAGGGATATTTATCACCTTTAGTGATAGTTATTCTAGTTTTGAATTGGCACAGTGGTGTGGCTTGAATTGGCAAAAATAAATTGCAGCAGAAGCTGCAAACAGCACAATATAAATCATAATTAAACTGAAATTAGCATTAAATGATTTTGACATCTTTGCAAAAATATGGAGACAGAGTGTGAATCAGCTGCTGTGTTTTACCAACACTGAAAAGACCTTTAGTTAAACATAATAGGAACATGACTGTAAAAACTAGTGCCAATCTTTACCTCCTTTTCACATAATGTGTTTTACCCTTTCAAAAAGAACTTCTGTCAGTGTAGTAACAGTATGTCACCTGCCACTGCCCATTAAAAAAAATGTCTTCTGGTACAGTTTATCCTTAGCGTTAAATTCATGTAGAGTCTTGAAATTTGTTACACAAGGAGTAATTGTTCTGGACAAGCAGTATCACCTTTTGTCACAATGTTTACACAACTGGTCTTCTGAAAAACACCTTAAATTTGGAAAAGGCACAGTTAATACTATTAATGGTTACCTTTTAGTACATTTCTAAAGAATGTTAAAATGTTTGCCCAATACATACATGTATATAAGTACTATCCATACATTTCGATGTATCTTTTCCTAGTGAACAATGGCTACTTTATGCAATTATTTGGAGTTGTCTGATCCAAGGAAAAAACAATAGTGGACTGCTTGTGAAATCTGCTACCCAACTTTGATAATGAGTGTGAATTCCTCAAGAAATGAATAAGACTATGATTTAACTCTTTCCACACAATCCTGAGTTTTAACAACCCTGACAGGGAATTGTTTAAAAATATTGTGGGAAAGGAGAAAAAGAAAAAGCTGGTAATCATCATTCTCTCCTTTTCCCACAGAGTTTTCTAGACAAAATCTGTCATTTAACTCTTTACCAAACAACAAAATTTTGGACTGGACCAAATTGAAAGCATTTGCAGACGACATATTAATTGTAACCCAAATGATGATTTCTGTTTGTGATAGGGTAGAAAACTTTGTGGAAAAAGGAGAAAATGGTGGTTACCAGTATTTTCTCCTTTTCCCACAATGTTTTCAAAAGCCTTCTCCTTCAGGGTGGTTAAAAGTCGGGATTGTATGGTAAAGGGTTACGTGACATACCTCACACAATTTATCCACCATTTAACCCTTTCAGCGCCATAGGTGAAAACAGGGACTTTTGCAAACGGCACAGATCAAGATCAGACTGCACAGAATGTGCAGTCTGATCTTTGATCTGTACCGTCTGCTTAAATAGTCAAGCCCCGACGATAAAAATCTTTCTGGGTCTCTGTGGATTGCATTTACAGCCACCGAAAGACTTACGTCATGGCCCGGTGTCTGTCGTGCATCCGTCTGTCCGTCCGTGCGTCCGTCCGTCCGTGCATTAACTTTTATTTCAAACATCTTCTTCTCTGAAACTTCCCATCCAATTTTCATGAAACTTCACAGAAATGATCCTGCCATGGTCCTCTTTAGAATTTCTTGAAAGAATTTGATTCCTTCAAAAACTCTGGTTGCCATGGCAACAAAACTGAAAAATATTGGAAATCTCTAAAAATCTTCTTGTCTGGAACCATAAGGCATAGGGGTACCAAATTTGGCATGTAGCTTTATGTAGTAGACTTCTAGAATGTTTCTTCAAATTATAGCCCTGGGGTCAAAATTGGCTCTGCCCCAGGGGTCACAAGTTTTACATAGACTTATATAGAGAAAACTTTAAAAATTTTCCTGTACCTAGCCATAAGGCCTAGAGCTACCAAATTTCGCATGTAGCTATATCTAGTGGGCCTCTACCAAGCGGGCCAAAATTTTAGCCCTGGGGTCAAAATTGGCCCCGCTGCAGGGGTTACAAGTTTTACATGGGCTTACATAGTGACAACTTAAGAAATCTTCCAGTACCTAGCCATACGGCCTAGAGCTACCAAATTTTGCATTTAGCTTGATCTAGTGGGGGTCTACCAAATGTGCCCAAATTACAGTCCTGGGGTCAATTTGGCCTCATGCTGGGGAGTGGGGGGCGGGGTTCATAAGGTTTACATGGGCTTGTATAGGGAAAACTTTTAAATCTTGGTGTACATAGCCATAAGGCTTAGGGCTACCGAATTTTGCATAATTGTAGCACTATCTAGTGGACAACTACAAAGAGGGCCCAAGTTACAACCCTAGGATTAAGTTTGGCCCTGCACCAGGGGTCACAAGTTTTACATTGGTTTATGGAGTGAAAACTTAAGAAACCGTCTTGTTACTAGCCATAAGGCCAAGAACTCCCACATTTGGTCATAAACATGTGCTTATAGGGTGAAAATTCAAAAAAATCCTTTTGCTCCTAGCCGCAAACCCAAGGGCTACCAAATCTGGATCACTTTTGATTTTTTTTTTTGAAATTAGCCTTGCATCAGCGGTCTTATGTTTTACAGAGGCTTCATATGGACGAAACTTGAAAATCACCTTACTTATAACCATACAGCATAGACTTGTATTATTTTGACATGTGGCTATATCTTGTGGACCTCTACCAGGGTTCAAGTAAATATCACTCTGGGATCAAAAATGGCTTTGCCCTGCGGGTCTCAACTTTCACATGGGCTTTTACAGAGAAAACTTTGTAAGTCTTCATTTTGAAAGCATTTGGCTCAGAATTAAAATGTTTAGTATTTATGGTTTATATTTATAAGCCAGTGGAGCGATACAGGGCCATCATGGCCCTCTTGTTTATGTTATATAGTGCCCAACTAGTAGGCCTAAGATTGATTGAAAAATATGGCAATTTTATTTTATTCTTTTTATCTGTTATATGCTAAGAATTGTACAAACAGAAAATGTATTACTAAAATATGGATACTTGGGTTCTCACTAGGTTCTGAATCCCAGAGTCTTTGACCCTTGGACCCTAATTTTAAAGAGTTTAAAATGGAATTTCCAAGAATCAAAGAGAAAATTCTCATGTCCAAGGGTTACTAAATTACTAAATTGTTATGGAGAGATAAGAGTGAAATTAACTCAATTTTTCATGTTCTTCATTTTCCTATTTATGAGTGCATTTTCAAACATTGATTACAACTGTTTAGTAATGCCAAGCACTTTTCATCAGAAAGATGGAGAGATAAATTTTAACTTGCAGCCCCAGCATGCAATTTGTCATTATGAACAAATGGACACAATGTTTTAACAGTTTTGGAAACAACATAATTTTAGACATTTTCTCATTTAAAGCAGTAGCAGATGACAATTCAAATCTGGCCTGAATGACTGGATTTGTCTTTCATATAGTATACTAGAACATTGTGGAAAAGGGAGAAGAGAAAGGTCACCATCATTAAAGGGTTCTTTCATTCTAGTCTTCTATCTTTGTATGAGTGACCAATACCTTCTTTAACTCTTGTTCCAGTGCTAACACTGTAAGACAAGAAAATTAAACCTCTGCCCTCCACTGTCTTATTTGTAGGTTGTCATATATTTTTATTTCATAAAGCAACCAGTGGTTTCTACTAACTACAAAACGGATATTTAGGCTTCCACTTCTTGATTTTATACACAGATTTGTGTAAATCAGCTGTTTAAATTCATTATGAAAGATGATAAGACAGATTGAAGTGTCTCTGATCGGACTATATCAAACTGACCTTTGTTGTGTCTTGGGTTTTTGTGTGTTTTTTTTTTTTCTCAGAGTCCGATTTTTCATGGCAATTAATTTTTGGAGAAGTATTTCTGCATCATATGACAAATTTGTCAATTACGGTAGCAGGTAACTCTAAAACCTGTCATTTTACACTAGATAAAGGGATGAACACTTTTATCACATTTTCATAAAATGACTCGCCAGTTTTATTAGCTGTGATAAACAGAGCCGTGTGCTTCCTCTACATTTGTTACTGATTGTGTAACTTATTAAAGCCCATATATCTGCCGGGTACAGGTTCGCAAGCTTAATTATATGAAGCTTTAGCAGATAACCTCATGTGTCAGATTGACGCTTAGGCAGATAGTTTTAGCATAATTCATTTCAAATTTCCAAGCGTCGATGAGAATGGATAGACCAAGTTAGAAAATTAAGGTACAAACTATTTTTTAACGGAAATGTAGAAGAAAGATTTTTATAGAAAATTGTGTTTTCTTTTTCTAAGTGAAATATTACGATTTAAGAATGGTAAAGCGGTGTATTTTTCAAGAAGAAATGTACCGTGTAGGTGCATATCAATCTACGTGATACAGTCAAGGAATTGGATAAAAGGATCACCCGAGGTATGCCAAATGCCAAACCAAGTACACGTATAATCAACATTTGGCGAACCTCGGGTGATCCGTTGATCAAAATAGATGTAGGTACGGAATGGGCAGAGTTGTGACGAGTGGTATAATCAACTGATATAAGAAGCTCGCAATTCATTCAGAAAATGATATGCGAGCCTTTCAGTGACACCACAGCCAATCAAGATGACGATCTTGGTTGTCAACAAAATATGCAATGAATATCAGTCAAATTGCGTATTGTGAGAAGCATGCATATTTGTCACGCTTTGAAATAAATTTTGTTGTGTATTTGCTGTTTCAAATAGCATAAAATAAGCAAATAAAGAGCTTATCTGGGGTGCTGCTCTAGAGGCCACATTTTCAGCCTGATACTCATGAAACTTAGAATGTTTGTCTGGGTAAAATCTCGGACAAGTTTGAAACTGGGTCTTCAGGGCTTCATCTGTTGATCGCCAATGGTGCCAAATGAGACAGTCTAGAATAAATGTCTTCAAAAATGAAGCACTGCAGAATCTACTGGAGACAAGTAATGCCTGTACATGATTCTCAAAAGATCTAAACCCCCAATATACACAATAAGTATCAAGTGTGAAGGACGCTCATACCACTGTTTAATTAAGCTAGGGTGACATTTATGACTGCATGATAGGCATGATAATGATGTTAATCCGGTTATCTAGGGTAACATGACAGGTTTTTGAAGTACCTTCTACCCTAATTGACAATTTAATGTAAAATCATGCAGAAATTCTTATCCAAAAGCTAATGGGCATGAAAAATAGATCACTGCAAAAAACAGGAAAACCCATGATGCTACAAAATGTCAGTTTCACATTGTCCGATCAGAGGCATTTAAGCGTCTATTCAGCTTTGAAAAAAAAGCTTTAAGCAGTAAATCAACAAAGATATTTGTATAAAACAATAAGTGGTTGCAAAAATCTCTGTCTAATGATGACGAAAAAAAAATTTGATGATTTTGTGATTGGATGGGGGGTTGCACAGTGTGTTAGGCCTTCTTTTTTTACAGTGATAGCACTGGAAGAAGTGTTTAAGAAAAAAGGTATAAGACTTTCATAAAAAGAAAGAAGACCAAAATTAAAGGACCCTTTAATGAACATGTCTTACATTGTCTTTCCAAAGACAAAAACAAATGATACATTAACCCTTTACTGCACAATGTTGACTTTCAATAACTGAGTAGAAGAAGGCTTTTGAAATCATTGCAGAGAAAATCCTGGTGATCAACGTTTCCCTCGTTTCTGACAGTGTACTAACATTATGATTGATCAATCAAATAATTAAAGCCACATTGGAATTGATGTCTGCAAATACTATCAATATGAAGAGTCTACAATTTTATTGTTTGGTAAACAGATAAGTTGTTTAATATGAATGTTCATTTATTCATGATTATGAATTGCATTCTAAGACTGCATTTTGAAATCTATAGAATCAATATGCACTTCATTCCAACAAGATGAGACATCTTGTTTTATCTTTGCCAAATTTCTCAACAGACTACGGTAAACCCTTGTTAGTGTCAATAAGTAAATTCAGAATTGTCAGATCGTGACAATCACAGTGCGTACATGTACCAATAAGTTTAGGAAGAATGTGAAAATGTTGGGTTTTTTTTTTTACATGTTGAAACCAAAAAAGCAATCTTATGGACCACTGATAAAATTGGGAGGGGGCGGGGGGAAAGAGGGTTTACAGAAATATTCAGAACTTCTTAAATTTTCATCAGAACTCCAGAAATTCTCAAATGTCATTACAGTACAAATATGACTTCTACATCCCTGCAGCAGACAACCTTGAACAATCCTAGGAAAAAGGAATATTTCAATTTTGAGTGCTTTGTATGGTGTAAGTGGCATGTATAGCATTAATGAGGAATGGATTCAGTAACTATAACATGAGCCAATAAAACTGAAATGTCTAATGTACTGATTGGCTCCCTCAGTTGACTCCTACTGGCCCTAATTTTCATGAGTTTGCAAATTTGATGGCACACAAATAAAAATTTCCAGGGGAAGCCCTGAGTCTTGTTGGGTCAAGAAATAGGTCATTGGGCCAAATTTTAGAAAAACCTTTTGTGAACTCTAAAGGGCACATTTTCAGCCTGATACTCATAAAATGTGGTCAGAATGTTTGTGTGGATGAAATTTCGGACTAGTTTGAAATTGGGTCATGTTGAATCAAAAAGTAGGTCACAGGGCCAGATCGTAGAAAAACCTAATGTGCACTCTAGAGGCGACATTTTCAGACTGATATTTATGAAACTTTATAAAAGTATGTGTATTGATCAAATCTTGGATACATAGAAAATTGTCACGTAAGGCCAAAACATAGGTCACAGGGCCAAATCTTAGAAAAACCTTGTGTTCAGTCTAAAGTTGAATACACACCCATACACATATACTCAGCCAAAAAAGAAAGTACCCATTGTATATTTCTATCTATATACTAGGAACTCGCATATATTGTGACTATTTTTTTTTAATCTGTATTAAAGGACAGTTCCTTTTTGACATTCTGTAAAAATTTGTAGTCGATTTTTCATTGAAAAATATTGAGCGAAATGACATAGGGGTTGATTTCAAAAATGACACTTTCTTCGATAATACTGGGTTCACCAACAAGAAACGTTTAATTTCATTTTGAATGGGGTTTAATCATCCAAAATGGTTTTTAAACTTTGAATTTGGAGTCAATATCTCATGTGTCCACCATTTTGTCCAATGCAGGTTGTGATTCAGCGGTGCATACTGTTTACGTAACACTGTATAAAAGGCGCAGGCAAATTTTTCCATTCAACTTGTAACGCTGCTGCCAAGTCATTTACCGTGTTGATTGCGTGATTTGTTCAAACAGGACATCCTAGCTCGTCCCACACTTGTTCAATACTATTGGATTTAAATCGGGACTATTCGCAGGCCAGTCTAAGACACTGACGATATGAGCTGCCAAAAACCGCCAAGTTGCTGCAGCCATATGGGGGCGGGCGTTATTGTGCATTACAGTGACATTCGGACCATGGCGCTGAAGGAAAGGGATAACCTCTACTGTTAGAACATCATAGATGTAATTCTGAGCATTGATATTTCCGTTAATCACAATAAGGCAAGTCTTGTTTCCACCCATAATTCCACCCCAGACTAATACTGACCCCCCTCCAAAACGGTCCCTCTCAATGACGCACGCGTTGGCAGAACGCTCTCCCCGACGGCAGTAAACTCTCTCACGACCGTCGGCATGACTGATGTTAAACCGAGATTCGTCTGAAAATAACACTAATCTCCAGTCATTACGCTGCCAGCGCAAATGACGGCGGCACCTGTCCCTTGCGGTCTGATGGTGGTGGGTGAGAATTTGGCCGAAATACGGCTGATACGCGCGAATCAGTTGGACATTCTGTCGCAACTGATTCCTGACAGTCTGTGGGTGAATACCCTGCTGTCTCCCAGTTGCTGTTGCAGTAAGGCATTGGATGCAGAGATGTTGCATGATGATGTACCGGTCGTCGGCAGCAGTCGTCACAGGTGGCCATCCAGGGACAGTTGCGGACGTTTCCTGTAGCCTGGAATCGTCTCCATAAACGCTCTATCGCCTTATAAGTACAATCAAACAGCCGGGATACTGCAGTTACTGATGTACCTGCATTCAGCATCCCAATAGCTTGATTTCATTGATCATTATTTAATCTTGGCATTTTTTTCAACTTCCTTTTGCGTGATTTTATTCAATTGTGACCTACTACCGCTCAATCGGTCCAGTCAGATTCTTCCACCGGATATCGACCGTGCTGCACGAGGCGCATGTGCAAATTCACTAAATCGGGTCTCTCGCCAAATGGCATGGTTTACTACTGACCAAACTTGGGTCAACAGGTGCTCCAATGATTACCTGTACATTGCTTATTATTTATATTTGTGATAAAACAATATTAAATGAAATATTAAGGTTTAAAAAGTGGGTACTTTGTTTTTTGGCCGAGTATATATAAATATCAAGTTTCTGTGATTACAAATGACAAAAAGTCTATGTATGAACAACAACAGGTGAAAGGGGTTGGCACACACTCCCAACATCATAATGTCAGGAAAGTTATGAAACCTACACAAGAACGTCACCTCTTTTCATAGTATCCTTAATCATGAATTGTGCACTTTCTATGGCTGCTAACCCATTTCTTGAAAATATCGTCAAACAACTGCTGACCAAGGTTCAAGTTAAATCCCATCATTTCTTGTTGAATCTTGTCAGTGCTGGTGAATCACAAAGACATGTCTTCAATGCAGAGGATTAGGAAAATTCAAGTCAGGCGTAGGACTCATTGAGCAAACATGCACAAATCTCCAGTCATTAATCCCTATACTTCAGATTAGCTTGTGCTGACATTATCAACCACATTCCTTAATGTTTGATGGCAATCAAAATCAGTAACAACCTTCACATGTTTGATTATAGCATTCTTGTTTTTCGGCCGCCCTGTCCAGCATCATTTTGGTACTTACAAAATGATGCCAGGTACGCACATGTGTTCCTAGAGGCGATTCTACAAATCTCTGGCTCTTCCATTTCTTTCTTGTTTGGTACTCCCTTGTCAGCATAGTATTTCATATAGATTTTTGTGCCGAGCAGTCCACTGACGTCGCCATTTTATAAAAATCGTACGAAAGAGTACAGTTGGAAATCACGTCACAGAGTGGCGATCAGTGATGTCAGGCCTGTGAAACTTTTTGAGCTTACACACCAAATCATGACATTTACAACAATATGATTTTTGTATTTATGCGTTTCCTAATAACGGAGTAACAGCTAATTAGAATTACTGTTTGAAACATTACCTGTTTGAAACATTCTATTTCAATTATTGTGGCATGCGCCGACCGACACCAACTGGAATACAAAAATTGGCTATTTGTAAAAACATTACCAAATTATTCAGTTTATGTGTACATGAAAATATTCAAGACTAATTACAGGTCACACAATTTTCACAATTTTGTATATAATTCCAACATCAGAAAAATATGTTATAACAGAGGTTCGTGATTTTCTCAGACAATTCTTGTGTAAAGTAGTTTTCATTAAGGTTCCATTCACCAGTTATTGTAAATGATTATTTTCTTATTCATTATTCAATTCTAGCAATCAGATTTGCTGAGATACACTGTCTCAGCAAATTAGAAGATTGGTATTCTAATTTAGAATTGAGCCATGCTCTTTGAAAAGGGGCTTTAATGCATCTGCAAAATATATCAATCCATGTCAGCCTGCACAGTCCATGCAAGCTGACAAAGGTCGAAACTTTTTGCTATTTGTAAATTTTTTGCTTGTTCAAGGACCATTTTATCTCGGGAGACAGGTAGACAAAATTGTTTTTGCAGATCCATAATAAGGTGATGACTTGCTTTAAAAAAAGCAACACAGGGATGCATTAAACCCTGTTTTGCCAAAGCTTAAGCATGGCTCAATTATACATGTAATTGGATGATAGAGGGTTTGGTGAATACAGCCTCTGAAGTGATGTGTCAGAGTAGAGGTTAGCAGAAAAATTGTTCTGTCTTACAGAAATCACTGCTTGTTGGAGATGATGAAAACCTTCCAGAGATACCTGCAAGTACAAGTGGTATCAGTGTGGCTACGAGTGCAAGCAACAACAGTCTGCAAACCTGTGATAGCAATAACAGCACAAACTGTAACAACCCAGATGATAATGATATTGAGCCAGAAAACTCTGCCAATACTGCAACAGAAACTCAGAACCCTGTTGACAATGAGATGAGTAATATTGACACTCCCACCAACTCGAGCACAGATAACATCAACATCAATAATCAGAATGACATCAATGTGCTGAGTCAGCAAAACAACAATGCCAATCCAGAGAAAACCAGAGACAAAGGTAAATTTGTGGAATTGACTTGTTTTTAGTTCCACTGGCTGAAGGCCAGTGAGCTTATGTCATGGTCCTGTGGCTGTCATGTGTATGTGCTTGCGTCCATGCGATAACTTTTCTTTCAAACATCATCTTCTCTTAAACCATCCTTCCAATTTTGACCAAACTTCACAGAAATGATCTTGCCATGGTCCTTTTCAGAATGTCTTGAAAGAATTTGATTCCTGTTAAAACTCTGGTTTCCATGGCAACAAAACTGAAAAATATTGGAAATCTTAGAAAATTTTTCTGTCCGAAAGCATAAGGCCTAGGGCTACCAAAAATGGATCTCTACCAAGTTTCTTCAAATTATAGCCCAGGGGCCAAAATTGGACCACCCTGGGTGTTACAGATTTTACATGGGTTTATATAGGGAGAACTTAAAAATTTTCTGGTTCTAAACCATATGGCCTAGGGCTACCAAAGTTTGAATGTGGCTTTATCTGATGGCCCTCTACTAAGATTCTTCAAATTATAGCCCTGGGGCCAGAATTGGCCCGCCTCAGGAGTGGCAAGTTTTACATGGGCTTATATAGGGAAAACTTTAAAAATCTTCTTTTCCAAAACCATATGGCCTAGGGCTACTAAATTTGGCATGTCTAATGGGCCTCATTCAATAGCCTTGGGGTCAAAAAGGGAAAACTTTAAAAATCTTCTGGTTCTAAACCATATGGCCTAGGACTACCAAAAGTGGCATGTAACTTTATCTGATAGACCTCTCATAAGGTTCTTAAAAATTATAGCCCTGAGGTCAAAATTGGCCCATCCCAGTCACATGTTTTGCAAGGGCTTTGTAGTGAAAGCGTCCTGTTCATAGCTCTAAGGACTAGGGCCACCAAATTTTGCATATAGCTTCATCAAGTGGATCTCTTCCAAATTTGTTAAAAATTGAGCCGTTGAATCGAAATAAACCCTGCCTTTCATGTTTTATTAAGGAAACTTTGAAAATCTTCTTGTTTATAACCATATGGCATAGACCTATACTATTTGATATGTGGCAGTATCTTGTTGACCTCTACCAGGATTTAAGTAATAGCTCATAATTATAGCTTGAAATCATAATTTTAGGTCAAAAACTGACTCGCCCTACGGTCACAATTTTCACCTTTCGGCCTAGAATTGTAATGTTTGGCATGTATGGTCTGTATGTATTAGCCAGTGGAGCGATACAGGGCCATCATGGCCCTCTTGTTCTCATAGGCCTTCTTCAGCATTTATTCCCATGGACTTTTTTCTCGTTTGATCTTTAGAGTCAAATGAATGAAGTCAAATTATATGTCAATGAACAAGGTTTTCAATAATTCACAAAATAATAGATAGTGCAGATCCGAATCCAGACAACTTGATCTATGCTCTCTAATGTTTGTGAGTGGTATAGTAAGATTTTACTATAGCCTAGCTAATGCCCTTAAAACACAACTATTACAGGTAACTTTGAAAATGTACTTGAGTTTGGCAGAAAAGGTTTGAAAATAGACAAGTCATTGGACAATGGTTTTGATAATGATTTTTGTGTTGCATTGTTAGGAAATAAGCTTTTTATTCCTCACCTTCACTTCACAGCAAGGAATGCCCAGGAGAATAATAAGTAGCCAAGATAAAGAAATTGTGTTCATTTCACGATAAACTTGACACACAATAGATTAAACCTTTATGCTGTAAATTTTTATCATTTATGGATTTAGTTTTCAATACTTTGCTATTAAATTGAACATAATTTTTAGAGTAGTTCTGTGACAAATTTCATTCAGGGGAAAATAAGTTGAATGCTTTTGACAGGCTTAAGATATTCCATGAATGCAATTTTAACCTGTTGAAATGAACTTTGAATTTCGAGTTTTAAGTTAGCATTTACCCGGTATAACCTCATTCATGAGAAAGAAGTCTCAAAATTTCAAATTTTCTTGATATTTATTTATGATGCAGATTTGTAAGGCCTTATCAAATGTTAGGAAATGCCATTACATAAAGCCAAAATACTGTATAAGAAAAGTTTTGTAGCTTAAGTATTTAAGAAATAGGTTACAGCAGTATTGTCTCAATTTCAGAAGAATCTTTAGATAAAACAAGTCTGCGAGAGCAGGAAGAAAACCTCAAAAATGTATCAGAATCTCTGCAGAACAATCTAGGCAAAACAGAGGAAAGGAAGGAAAACCTAGAAATAAAGAGTCCAAATATCACAGACTGTGAATCCCCTGTTGGTGAAACGTCCAGTGAAAAAAAGGGGATTTCCACCTCAGAGAGTGGAGATAGTATTAGTGTATCAGAGTGTAATGGACATAGCTCTCCTGTAAAGGAAGACTCAGTCACAGAAAACATGAGGTTGGTGTGTAAAGACAATACTGAGAATGCTATCTGTGATGAAAACAAAATGGATCAAAGCCCAGAAGAACCCACTGATGAGCAGGAGGTATCCTCTACTTTAGGAGCAGAGGGTGAACAGGGCAATGGAGATGCCTCAGCTAATACAGGTATGTCATTCTCTAAAAAAAACATTGCATGCACACTAGAGGCCACAATTTTAGTTGGATACTCACGAAATTAGGTCAGATTGTCTGTCATGATTATATCTCAGACAAGATCGAAATTGGGTCATGTCAGGTCAAAAAGTAGGTCACGGCTAAATCTTAGAAGAACCTTGTGTGCATTCTAGAGGCCACATTTTCAGCCTGAAACTCATGAAACTTGGTCAGAAAATTTGTCTTGATGATATCTTGGGCAAGTTCGGTTGGGTAGTGTCTTGTCAAAAACTAGGTCACTGGCAAAATCTTAGAAAAAACTTGTGTTGCACGAAAGAGGCCACATTTTCAGCCTGATACTCATAAAACTTGGTCAGAAAGTTTGTCTTTGTGATATCTGGGACAAGTTCAAAAGTGAGTCACATCCGATCAAAAAGTAGGTCACTGGACCAAATGATAGAAAAACCTTGTGTGCACCGTAGAGGCCACATACAGTAGGTCACTTAGACTCATTTGTTTTACATCATTAAAACCAGGCTCTCTTCAGCTTTATGAACTGTAGATGACTTTACCCAGGTGAGCGCTTTAGGGCCAATGGCCCTCTTGTTAGTTCACCTGAGCACAAAGTGCTCAAGGTGAGTTTTTGTGATCGTGCTGTGTCTGCCATGCATCCTCCGGGTAGTCAACATTTACCTTGTGTGCACTATATAGAGACCACATTTTCAGTCAGATAGTCATGAAACTTGGTCACCAAGTGACCTAGTTTTTGACCAGCATGACCCATTATCAAAGTCATTCAAGCTATCATAGTGACAAACAAGTTTCCAAGTTTCATGAGTATCGGAATGAAAATGTGGCTTATAGAGTGCACTTCAAAAAGAGAGTGTACTGGTTTTTCAAAGATTTGACCCAGTAACCTAATTTTGACTTGACATGGCCCATTTCAAAACTTGCCCCAGCTATCATAAAGGTAAACATTCTGACGGACTTTCAAGCGCATTGGACTATTAATGTGGCCTCTCGAGCTTACTCAAGGTTTTTCAAAGATTTTACCTAGTGACCTGGTTTTTTACCTGACGTGGCCCATTTTCAAATGTGTGCAAGCTATTATCAAGACAAACATTCTGGCCAACTTTCAAGAGTATTGGACCGCTCGAGAGGCCACATTGTCAGTCCAATACTCGTGAAAGTTTGTTAGGATGCTTGTCATGTTATCTCGGAAGAAGTTCGAAATGGATCAAAGGCTCAGGTGAGTGACTAAAGGGCCATCGTGGCCCTCTTGTTTCTTACATTGCACGAATATAAAGTAAGTATGTATTGAACAAAATATCAAGATGTCTTAATCTTTTTGTAGACTTGGAAAAATTTAACTTTGTTTTACTGTCAGTACATCTTAAAATTCTTGTTTGCACAAACTTCATACCACTGTAAAACTTGAAAAGCATTTCAGAACAGTTAATTTCATAAAGTGAGTTATATGAGCATCTGTATGTTTAACTGATTGCTAAACAGTAATATTTAAGGCTTGTCTACATTGAAAGCATTAGTAGACAACAAATTAAATGTGGCTAGATTGATGGAGGTTTTTCTTTGAAACAGTTTTGAAAACATGTTGGGAATAGGAGAAAGTGCTTGTTACCATTGTTTTCTCCTTTTAAGCTCGGCTGTTTTCAAAGAAAAGATGGAATTGTTGTACCCTTTGCATTGTCCATGGTGCAAAAACTTTGACATTATATAATATCTCTGTCATTACGGGAGATATTTACTTCAAACTTGCAGTAGTTGTTAAATATCAAAAAGAGAATGTATACAACAGGAGCAGTTAACCATCAAAATGTTTTTGACACCGTTACACCTTTTTTTCGACTAAATTTAAAAAAAAAACTGACATTTTATAAAATCACTGGCATTACTGAAGATATTAACTTCATACTTGAACTAATTGTTATCTACTAAAAGGGTAACCCATACAACAAGGGCAGATTACC
The DNA here is from genome assembly GCA_945859785.2 of Tridacna gigas. Classification (NCBI taxonomy): domain Eukaryota; kingdom Metazoa; phylum Mollusca; class Bivalvia; order Cardiida; family Cardiidae; genus Tridacna; species Tridacna gigas. The sequence continues at coordinate 18,105,433 of OX244036.2, forward strand.
ACAAAGATATTTGGCACAGTTATGCCCATTTTTTGACTTGAAACTTTCACTAAACTCAACTGCAGCAGAGGGTTGGTACCTGCATGCAGTGCTCTTGTTTCAATATGTTTTCAAAAGCTATATTTCTCAGGGTAATTTAAACTCTGGATTGTATAGTAAAGGGTAAAAATATAACATACTTGTTTGAATGTTGTGAAATTTGCTATCTTCAGGTCGTACTCCAGATCCAGTGAGAGAAATCTGTGACATACCAGTCAAGCTGGCAGACTTGGGCAATGCTTGCTGGACTGTAAGTTAAAGTTTCAGATTGGAATAGATTGGAATGTATCTGCAATCCTTTGAATAAACAGACCAGTTGTCAGAATTATTTCAGAGACATTGTGGGAAAGGAGAAAATGCTGGTTACAAGCAACTTTTGCTTTTTCCCCTGTTTTCTACTTGTTCGAAGATAAATTATCTGAGCCACATTTATCATCTGCATAGCTTTCAATGTGGACCAGCTGAAAATTTTGTTGTTTGGTAAGAAGTCAACTCTTACATTGCCAAATAAATGAAATGGATGATTTCAGTCTGTTATAGAAAGAAACAAAACTTGGCACAGTGTAGAGCTAGGATCAGGCTACATTATGTTGAGTGTATGAACTTCTTTCTTAACTGATTACCTTTAGAAATAATTTTACAACCAGCAACTTATAAAAAGTACTTGAACTAGCTTAGTTCTGGTAGAACCCAGAAAACACTTGTATAAATGAGTTGTTGGCATAATAACACCAAAATTACATTGAAAGAGGGAAAGCACCATTCAATCAATTATTTGAAAACATCTTTTTCTCACCTGGACACAAAGTGCTGAAGGTGAGCTTATGTTATCATGCTGTCTGTCATCAGTCCTGTGGTCATCAACAATCACCCTGTGTGCACTCTATAGGCCGCGTTTTCAGTCAGAAATTCATGAAAATTGGTCTGAATGCTTTTCTTGATAATGTCTGGGGAAAAGTTCAAAATTGGGTCACTTTGGTCCAAAAAGTAGGTCTCTTGGACAAATCCCAGAAAAACCTTGTGTGCACTTTAATAGAAGCCACATTTTCAGCCAGATAATCATGAAATTTGGTCAGAACGTGTGTCTTGACAATATTTTGGACAGGTTTGAAATTGGGTCTCATTGGGTCAAAAAGTAGATCACTGGGTAGAGGCCATATTTTCGGTTGAATACACATGAAAATTGGTCAGGTTGTCTTAGTTATGTCTTTGAGGAGTTTGAAATTGGATCATGTCAGGTCAAAAAGTAGGGACAAGTCTTAGAGGCACTGTAGGCTGCACTGATGTCAATTGTTCACAGAATTGTCTTGCATAGAAAAAAACTTAATTTCTATTATCCACACTGGATACAGTCTGCATTTGTTTTAAATTATCACCACCAGGATCTCTTCAACTTTATGAATCCTAGATCACTTTTCTCAGGTAAGGGCTTTAGGGCCAATGGCCCTTTTGCAGTGTTGCATCCAGGGCACGCAAGTGTGCAAATCTCGTCATCTATACCTTCAATCCCACAATTTTTAGTTTCCTTGGGTGACAACTCTCATTGAAACAAAAAGAATCCTCCTCCCTACAATAGCCTGTGTGCAATAAAATTACATTTTGACAAAAGAAATACTGCAAACGAGTATGCTTTCCAAAGCATGTTTAGATAAATAACCTCCTTTGCTAAAAATAGTAACACACAAGTAAAGCTGTGGAAATACCAGTATGAATATGCCCACCGGGTAGCTCAGTGGTTAGTGTATCTGACTTGTGACCGAGTTCGAGGCAAACTTTCTTTCCGGCGATTTTTCACCTCTCACCTCTGATGCACAGAGAAAAGTAGTTAGTGGCTTTGGAAAGAAAGTTGCGTCAGCACTGGCCGTCATGATAGGACCTGAACTGTTAAAATGGCATTAAACTCCCAACACAAACAAAAACCAGTATGAATATAAGAGACTGTGATGTCATCAGGCCTAGGGGGATAAATGCTATTGTGCAATGCCTCGGTGTAATTTCAACACACGTGTTAGGGAGGAAGTTCATCTAGCCATGTTAACTTACTAAATTTTTATTGCAGTTTGGAGGATTATGCCACTTAAACACATCACAGACATTTTCAAGATTTAGTCTGTGCAAACCAAATGATGCTCATTCAAATTGAGGGTGGCAATCAGCATCATTTGACTTTAAAGACGCAGTGGCATTCTGAAAATGTAAGAAAGAAAGATGTTTATTTTAAAAAGTGTTAACGTGATCATGGTTAAGACACTTGTTTCCTTAAATGGTATGCAAAACTAAGGTTATTGAGTTAAGTTTCATCTGCAACATGCTCAAACTTTCGACTGCCACCTTTTTGATTCTATGATGGGGGATCTCCCCTCTCCGAGGTCATCCAGGATGCAACACTGCCCTCTTGTTTTAACTATGTATGTGTAACATTATTTGAGGGTTTAATTTCCCTTATATTGCTATTGGTATCTTGGTTTTGTTGTTCAGTATCACCACTTCACAGAAGACATTCAGACAAGACAATATAGATGTCTAGAAGTCCTGGTTGGTGCGGGTTATGGACCTCCAGCTGATATATGGAGCACTGCTTGCATGGTAAGTGTAGAGGTTGTAGGTTCAAACGCTTTACTGTGTAAACTGTTGAAATGGAAGAGGGACAGGTTATCGGAGGTTTACAGAGCAATTCTACTATACTCAAGTTCTTCACTAAAGCCTATTAGAGGTATTGTTTAGATTTGTTTCGATGAAACGAAACAAGGGTTTGGACAAAAAAATAATATTTGTAGTATGAATAATCCTAGGCCGAGATTCACTTTTAAGAATGGAATTCAGTTTTCATAGTATTACCAGCATACCAATGGACATAGTTTCAAACAATTGTTGTACAGGCTATTCCTGTGTCCATCAAATGTCGTGCATCATTAGTTGTCCATCATCAACTTTCTCCTTGCAATCACTCTAGAGGCTTCATCTTCAGTCTGATGCTCATGAAACTTAGAATGTTTGTGGGTCACGTCAGGTCAAAAACTAGGTCACCAGTTGAAAGCTTTGAAAAACCCTACTAACACTTTAGGGACAACAGTTTTAGTCCAATACTCATGAAAATTGTTCAAAATGTTTGTCTTGATGATATCTCGGAGCAGTTCGAAAATGGGTCATGTTGGGTCAAAAATTAAGTAACCAGTCAAATCATTGAAAAACCATGTGTACTATCCAGAGGCCACATTTTCAATCAGATACTCACAAAATTTGGTCAGAATGGTTGTCTGGATAATATCGTGGAGATTTTAAAATTGGGTCATGTTGGGTCAAAAACAAGTTCACCAGGTCAAATCTTCAAAAAAGCTTCTGTACACTCTGGAGGCCACATTTGCAGTTCAGTACTCATTAAAGTTGGTCATAATGTTTGAAAATGGTTCATGTGGGGTAAAAAAGTTATGTACACTCTGAGAGGTCATATTAACAGTCTGATACTCATGAAAGTTGGTCGTAATGTTTGACTATCCTCTACTAGTTGCAAAATGGGTCATGTTTGGTGTAAAACTAGGTCACCTGGTCAAATCTTAAAAAAAAAAAACATCTTATGCACTCTTTAGAGGCCACATTTTCACGCCAAAACTCATGAAAGTTTCTGATAACAATGTCTTGTTATAAAAACCGGAACAAGTCAGAGAATGGGTCACATCAGGTAAAAAACCAGGTCACCAGGTCAATCTTTAAAAGAACCCTTGTGTACACCTTTAGAGGCCATATTTTCAGTCTAATACTCATGAAAGTTGGTCAAAAACGATGTCTGGATGATATTTAAGATGTGTTTGAAAATGGGTCATGTTGGGTCAAAAAGTATATCTTTTCTTAGACAGGCTTGTGTGCGGTCCTGGACGTAACATTTTTAGCCAATAGTTATAAGGATTGGTCAGAATATTTGTCTTGATGGTATCTCGGGTTTCAAATTGGGTCACATTCGGTCAAAAAGTAGGTCACTGGTACAAAACTTTGGAAAACCTTGTATACACTCTTGAGGCCACATTTTCAGTTAAAATCTCATAAATTTGGTCAGATTATTCTACAGTGCGTTTGAAAATGTGTCGTGTTAGGTCAAAAAGCAGGTCACTGAAGCAAATCCTGGAAAAAGCTTGTGTACACGCTAGAGACCATATTTTCAGTCTAATGCTCATGAAAGTTTGTTAGAATGTTTGTCTTGATATCTCAGAAGAGATAGGAAATATGTCATGTTGGATCAAAAGGCTCAGATGAGCAACTTCAGGGCCATCATGGCTTTCTTTTTTTGTCAAATATCTTTAGAGGGGCACAAAAATTGGGTATTGGGTTAATTATTCCATTTAATTTTCATGATTTCAGGCATTTGAATTAGCAACAGGAGATTATTTATTTGAGCCTCACTCTGGAGGGGAGGAATATTCAAGAGATGAAGATCATTTAGCACATATTATAGAACTGCTGGGACCTATTCCTCGACATATAGCTTTGGCAGGTCGATATTCAAGAGAGTTCTTCAATAGAAAAGGTAGGTTGATAAATATGTGACATACCCTCCTTAGAACTAGCTTTGGATTCATAGTTTCATGCTTTGTACAAAATTTGTGTTGCTAGCATGCAGAGCTTGTAATCTAAGGTACTGGGACTTATGCAACTGACTTTCCAAGAACTGATGAAAGTCATTGTGACAGGATTCCTTTCTCTAGCTGCTGAAAAGTTTCGAATTTGTGGGAAAATAGCCAGTGACATGGAGAAAGTATAGTGCTTGTTAATGAGACTCAAGAATAGGTGCACTGGCCACCATGGTATAACTGAAATATTGTTAAATGTGGCCAGTAACACCAAACAAGCAAATTCCTGTAGTTGAACTTTGGAACTCTTATATCATGGCGTGGTTTCCGTCATCCGTCTGTCAGTCTTTCTTGTTTACATGTTGAAGTCTGCATTTGTGGTTGGATTTTCGAGAAACTTGCACAGTCTGTTCATCTCATCAATAGCTTGAACCCTATTGATTTTGAAAAAAAATCTGACAATCAGTGTGGGAAAAGTAACCATTTAAAGTTAAGAATTTCAATTTCTTGTGTATGCAATAAAGTCTACAGTTGTGGTCAGATTTTCGTGAAACTTGCACAGTTTATCTCATCCATAGTTTGAACTGTATTGATTTTGGAAAAAATCTGACAATTGGTGTGGGAAAAGTTGCCATTTAAAGTTCAAAATTTCTTTTTCTTGTTTATGAGATAAAGTGTGCATTTGTGGTCAGATTTTCATGAAACTTGCACAGTTTGTTTATCTCATCAATACCTTGAACCCTGTCGATTTTGAAAAAAAAAACTGACTATCAGTGTGGGAAAAGTACCCATTTAAAGTTAAGAATTTCAATTTCTTGTGTACGCAAGAAAGTCTGCAGTTGTGGTCAGATTTTCATGAAACTTGAACAGTTTGTGTATCTCATCAATAGCTTGAACCATGTTGATTTTTAAAAAAATATGACGATAAGTGTGGGACAAGTATTCATTTAAAGTTCGAAATTTCAATTTCTTGTTCATGCGATAAAGTCTGCATTTGTGGTCAGATTTTCATGAAACTTGCACAGTTTGTTTATCTCATCAATAGCTTGAACCCTATTGATAGCTGACAATCAGTATCGGAAAAGTAGCTATTTAAAATTCAGAATTTCAATTTCTTGTCTACGCAATAAAGTCTTCAGTTGTGGTCAGATTTTTGTGAAACTTGCACAGTTTGTGTATCTCATCAATAGCTATCATCAAGGGATTGAACTCTATTAACTCTTTACCAAATGACAAAATTTTAGACTCGTCCACTTACAAAGCTGTTGCAGACGACAAATAAAATGTGGCTCAATTGATAAAACTTGACTCTTAGAAAACATTTTGGGAAAAGGAGAAAATGCTGGTTACCAGCATTTTCTCCTTTTCTTACAATGTTTTCAGAAGGCTTCTTTCCCAGGGTCGTTAAAAGTCGGGATTGTATGGTAAAGGGTTAAGAATGAAGAAAATCTAACAATCAGCTTAGGAAAAGCAGTCATTTGATGACTTAGTATTGTTTACTCAACACAGTCCACAATATTAGTCACATTTCTTTGAAACTTGCAGGGATTGTTTAAAACAATGTGTACTGAAACCCTATCAAATTTGGCTGGATTCCGAACAATTGGTTTTGAGAAGCTGTACTTGTTTTTTTAGCTCACCTGAGCACAGAGTGCTCAAGGTGAGCCTTTTTGATTGTGCTGTGTCCTGCGTCTGTCATGCGTCGTACGGTCATCAACATTTACCTTGTGTGCACTCTAGAGGCCACATTTTCAGTCAGATCCTCATGAAACTTGGTCAGAATGTTTGTCTGGATAAAATCTGGGACAAATTTGAAATTGGGTCACATGGGGTCAAAAATTAGGCCACAGGGCCAAATCTTAGAAAAAGCTTGTGTGCACTCTAGAGGCCACATTTTCAGCCTAATATGCATGAAACTTGGTCAGATTTATTGTCTGGATAAAATCCCGGACAAGTTTGAAATTGGGCCATGGGGGTTAAAAAGTAGGTCATGGGGCCAAATCTTAGAAAAAGCTTGTCTGCACTCTAGAGGCCACATTTTCAGCCAGATCCTCATGAAACTCGCTCGGAATTGTCTGGATAAAATCTCAGACTAGTTCGAAAGTAGGTCATGTTGGGGCAAAAAGTAAGTCACTGGGCCAAATCTTAGAAAAACCTCGTGTGCACTCTAGAGGCCACATTTTCAGCCTGATACGCATGATACTTGGTCAAAATGATTGTTTGGATGAAATCTCGAACAGAATTGAAATTGGGTGACATCGGGTCAAAAAGTAGGTCATGGGGCAAAGCCTTAGAAAAACCCTGTGTACACTCTAGAGGCCACATTTTCAGCATGATACTCATGAAACTTGGTTAGAATGTTTGATTTGATAAAATCTTGGACACAGAAAATTGGGTCAAGTCGAATCAAAAAGTAGGTCACTGGGCAAATCATATGATAACCTTTTGTGCACTCGAGAGGCCACATTTTCAGCTTAATACTCATGAACCTTGGTTAGAATATTTGTCTGGATAAAATCTTGGACAAGATTGAAATTGGGTCACGTCAGGTCAAAAAGTAGGTTAAGGGGCCAAATCTTAGAAAAACCTTGTGTGCACTTTAAGGGCCACATTTTCAGCCTTATCCTCATGAAACTTGGTCAGAATGTTTGTCTGGATGAAATCTCAGAAAAGAATGATATCAAGTCACATCAGAACAAAAAGTAGGTCATGGGGCCAAATCTTAGAAAAACCTTGTGTTACTCTAGCGGCCACAATTTGAGCCAGATTAGAAATTCAAAAATAGGCTAAACAGTCAAAAAGTAGATCACTTACACTCGTGCATTTTACATCATCACAACCAGGATCTTTTTAGCCTTATCAGTCATAGATGACCTTACTCAGGTGAGCGCTTTAGGGCCAGTGGCCCTCTTGTTTCACTGTTTGTTCAGTTCACCATGCCGACATGTACTGTCTTTGTGGGTTCAAGCCCAGTTGCAATCCCGATCCCCCACCCCCATTTTTTTGTGTGTTTGCTTTTTTCCTTTTTGCATCATGAATTCTTAACGTATGCTAGAAAAAAAGCAAAATGATGCCAGTGGAGCGATTCTGGTCCTCAAGGGCCTCAAATTAGGTGATAGTAATGTTAATCTAGGAGAAAATTTACAAACCATATTAGTAATAGCCTATTGTTCTGTTATCACACTCATATACAAACATATTCTCAACATAACTCATGAAATTTTGTCATTACATTTAGTTCTGTGTATATCAACTCTTTACCAAACAACAAAATGTATGACTTGTCTACATTGAAAGCATTTGCACTCGACAGATTAATGTGGTCTAAATGATTGGTTTTTCTCTTAAATAGGAGAAAAACTTGTGATGGGAAATGGAGAAAATACTGGTAACCCAGTATTTCTTTCTTTTCCCACAATGTTGTTAAAAACATTTTTCCTAGAGGTTGTTAAAACATGAGATTGTTTGGCAAAGGGTTAAGGATTTCAGTGTAGAAATCTGTATTTTATTTTTTTTTAATTGTCGATTGTTTTCATATGTGATATTGTTTTTTGTCCAGGAGAGTTAAGAAATATTACCAAGCTGAAGCCCTGGGGACTGTTTGAAGTGCTTGTGGAGAAGTATGAATGGGATCCTCATGAAGCCCAAGGTTTTGCATCCTTCCTCATCCCCATGTTGGATTTTGATCCAGAAAAGCGCGCCACTGCCTGGGAATGCCTACAACATCCATGGCTGACTTCATAGTTGTTACTTCATCAACTGACCTGTGTGGATAGATATACATGTGCTAGTGTGATATGTTGGAAACAGCTCCTCAAATATCTATTGATAAATATTCTGGACCTATAAACAGAGGTTAAGAGGGAATTTTGAATGCTTAATATACTCCAAGTTCTTTACTAAAACCTATGTTGTTGGTATTGATTAGAATTATCTTGATAGAATGAATCCAATGAGCATACATAACATAGGGTTTAACAGAGAAATAATATTTTCAAGCTTTGAATACCCCCAGTTGTCTGGAACTCATTATTAAGGTTATCTGTTGATTGGGGTTGGAACTGTCCAACAGGGTCAGAACTGTCAGGTTTTTAAACTATCAAAATTGACAAAATGGACATGAATGGCTGAAATCTTATTGATAAATAATCTGACAAAATGTGTTTGACTAAATGATGCTGTCTGGTCCAAGCCTACACATACCACAAAATTCCCACAAAAGTGCATTTGATAGAAGAAAAATGGACTGTCCATGAAAATAAAAAAAAAAGAAAGTGAAAACTATAAAATAAGCACATATATTGATCATTTATACTCCTTTTTCTGCTCTCTGTATATAACACAAAACCTTAGTGCATAGGATTAGATCAGAATGAAATGAAAAACAAAAAGGCAACAACTTATTTCATAGGCCACAGAAAAAGGCTGAGAGTATAAATGACTTAACTCTTTGCCAAAAAATCCCATGTTTTTAATGCCCGTCGGAAAAAGGCTTTTTGCAAGATCATGGGGAAAGGAGAAAATGCTGGTTACCAGCAGTGTTTACTACCCTATCAAGAACAGATCTCATCAACTGAGCCATATTTAATATGTCATCTACAAATGCTCTCATACGAGGGTCATTCATTTAATTGTGTCACTGGGTGTTTATGAGATGCATTGTATTATAAATGCATATATTTTTTTCATTTTATCCCTTCAAAATATTCTCCATTGACAGAAATACATTTTTCAAGTCTGGAAATCCAGTCTGTGAATGCTGCAAAATAGGTTTTTCTGGGAATACCCTGCAGAAAAATGGCACTTCCCATGGCACTTTTGGAGTCATATTGATGCCCAGAGAGAGTTTACTTCAGTAAAGGAAAGAGAAAAAAGTCAAATAAGCTGAAGTCGGGAGAATAGGCTGGGTGCAGAAGCTGTACCACCTTTTCCGTTTCCAGGAAATTCTGAACAATTACAGACTTGTGAGCAGCTGCATTGTCATGAATAAGGCACAGGCCTCTTAATCTGGTTCCAGGTCTCCGCTTTTCATAGTGTTTCTTCACTTTTGAAAGAACATTGTTCCTGTAAAACTTGCCTGTAACAGTTCGGCCCTTTGGTACAGGAATTTGAGCATTTGGAATATTGGAATTAAAAAATATGGCATATAAAACTGTCCCCGTGCTTTCTGTTCTTTTTGATCAGCCTAACTTGGTCTTTGCGTAGCTACTGCTTATTATTGACGCATCTCTGGGGCTCAAAGTAGTACATCCAGGCTTCATAACCTGTGAGCAGTTCTGATATTCTGCGTTTGTCACAATTTTTGTACCGTTTAAGTAGAATATTGGCCATTTTTACATGAGTAGCCTTTTGCTTGTATGTCAAGAGATGGGGGACCTATCGAGTGCAAATCTTACAAAGTTTTACATTTTTTGTCAAAATCTTATGAATTGCCCCCATGATATACTTCCTTAGCTATTTCTTACACTGTAAGCCTGGCATCCTGCTTAATTAAATCTGCCATAGCAGCAGCATTTTCTTTCGTAGCTGCAGTTTTGGGTTGGCCAGGACGGGGGGCATCTTTTAACTCTTTACCAAATGACAAAATTTTGGACTGGTCCAAATTGATAGCATCTGCAGATGAGAAATCAAATGCGACTAAAAAATTTAAATTTGTTTTGGGAAGTGTAGAAAACATTGTAGGAAAAGGAGAAAATGCTGGTTACCAGCATTTTCTCCTTTTCCCACAATGTTTTCAAAAGGCTTTTTCTTCAGGGTTGTTAAAAGTCAGGATTGTGTGGTAAAGGGTTAAGGAAGTTCTACCATCTTTAATTTTTTTCATAACCACCTGAAAACCAACTGTTTTGATACCGCAGAAGCCCCATGTATCTGACATAATTCACTTATTGAATATTTAGAAAAACCCGACCTTTAATATAGGCCCTAAATTCAAGGCTTGTTTTCGGATTCATTGTACACTCAGTAATGTAGCCAGTATATATGACTGCACCTACTTTAACTTTCAATAACTTTAAAAGAATGAACCTATTACAACAAAATTTCGTTCTAGTATTCAGAACAACTTCCTTGCGAAAATTCTGTTATTTCCTTGTGATACGTATAGTCATGGAGGCCCATTAGTGACACAATTAAATGAATGACCCTCGTATTGGAAAAGTCTGAAATTTGTTGTTTGGTAAAGTGATCAGGCACCAAAAATTAAGTCTTAGCCAAGTCTGTCTGTTTGTAATTTGATGGACTAACTCAAAACAACTGACATGAATTAACCCTTTACCACACAACTCTTTAAGTTTTAATAACCATGGCAGGGTCCTGCATGACTCAGTGGTAAATTGTAGGACTCATGACCTGGAGGCCCCAGGTTCGAGCCTCACCCAACCCACTGGGTTTTTCGTGGGAGTGTCCTCAGGCAAGACACCTCAGAATCAGAGCCCTAGCCTAGCACTGGTGAAACATGGGAAATACGTGAATATGTGACCCTTTCCCATAATATGAATGAAATAATGTTGAAAGCGACATAAAACACTATTCAATCAATCATTTAATAACCATGGCTCGGATAGCCATAAAAAACATTGTGGGGAAAAGGGAATTTGCTGGTAAACAACATTTTCTCTTTTTTTCTGTAATGTTTTTTAGCCTTCCTTAGACAAATCCCTAATTTGTTTTTAATTGAATTTGTCTTCTGCAAATGCTTTGAATATGGGCAAGTCTAACAATGTGTTGTTTTGTAAAGTGATAAACAAGATTGTTTTTTTATAAACAGATGACATACTAAGAATATTATATTGGACTTTATCTTCTAGTATCTTTAAGGAGTTGTTTCCAGCGTTCTCAAAACAAACTGTCAGATATTTTAAGGTTTACAGTTGACCGGTCTCTTCCATCCAATAATTTTTAATGAAACATATGTTGTGAGAACCCTTTACCTCTCAAATAAAACTTTGAACAGCTTCTGGAAAACATTTTCAGTATAAGGGCATGCTTGTCACATGCAATTACACCTTTTTCAGCAATATTGTCCAAATCATTAAGAAAAAGACATTTTTCTGTCCAGTAAAATTTATCCTTTTTTGTCAAATTTTTGAGGGGTTGATGGAGACTGGAGGCAAATCCCATTCTTTTTGTATGGGCTTGACTACTTTCTGTATTGACCTGAGGAAATGTCAGAAAGGGATAGGATTAAAAAAAAAAAGCCTATTTAGTAAGGAGTTAGAAAAAAGTTTTCTACCAGACCACAAAACTTTTTACTTCCCAAAATAAAAAACCTTTACAGGCAACAACTTAAATGTTACTCAGATAATGGAATGTGTCTTTCAAAGGGTAGAAAACAGTGTGGTAAAAGGAGGAAAATGCTGCTTAGCAGCATTTTCTTCTTCTTCTGCAGTGGCTCCAAAAGCCTTATTTTTCAGGGTTGTGAAAACTCAGGATTGTGTGGTAAAGGATTAACTTTTTTCCATAGTGTTTCCAAAAGCTTTATTTTCGGGGTTGTGAAAATTCATGATTGTGTGGTAAAGGATTAACTTTCTACCACACAATCCCAACTTTTAACGACCCTGAGGAAAAAGCCCTTTGAAAACATTGTGGGAAAAGGAGAAAATATTGGTTACCAGCATTTTCTCCTGTTCTCACATCCCACAATGTTTTCTGCCCTTCTGTATACTCACACAATTTTTTAGCCATCTTTATTTCATCATCTGCTTTGGATTTGAACAAGTCCAAAATTTTGTGTGGTAAAGGGTTAAGACTTGAAACATTCTACATGTATCCACTCTTGTGTCTCTGTTCAGTTTACTTTGTATCAAAGTTTTGTCTGTTTGATTGTTCTGATAGAAATGTCTCAACAGCCTTGTAAGTACATTGATGGGGATTTTAATATTACCTCTTGACATGGACCTCATTTCCTCCTGCAGTGGACAACTTTGAAAACACCCCTGTAAAGTAGGGGCTAGTCAGCTTGAATTAAGACTTAATGTTATCTGAAACGATCCTGAAAAACCTAAATTGCTTGTTACCAGCTTGTCAGCTAGTTGTACTGTGCTAACCTTGTACGCTGATAAATAGATAAGTCCAGTTTTGAAAACCAACCCATGTCTTCTGATATAAAGTTTAAATGGTAATGATGGGACAAGTTTATATTGGACCACATTTTCTACATAATCTGATACTGTAGCACTAAGCTGCACTAGAGTTGTTTTTGCAGGCAAAGTAGATTAAGATCAGCCCACACAGAATGTAAGGCTAATTTGTGAAATATTATTGCAAACAATCCTGAGATAGCAATGTTTTTGTGTGGTTTTCTTTTTGAGAAAATCTGCATTTTCATTTATGTAGCATAAAGTACTCAAAGCTTCTACTGTTATTCTTTGCTTGCTTAACTCTTTACCACACGACAAAAATTTATACCTGTCCAAATACTGAAAGCATTTGCAGACGACAATTTCAGTGGGGCTCAAATGATGTGATTTTTGTTTGACAGGTTGGAAAACATCTTATCTTGGGAAAAGGAGAAAGTGCTATTTACCAACATTTTCTTCTTTTCCTCATATTTTCTACCCTTTCAAAGCCATATTTGTTAAGTTGTCTGCAAATGCTTGAACATGATGTCTAAAGTTTTGTCAAAAGGCTTCTTCCTTAAGCGTCGTTAATAGTCAGGATTGTGTGGTAAAGGGTTAAAGTTCAAATGGAAAAATCAAGAATTATCAAAGCATTGTTTCCATTTTCATGCTGAAATATATTTTTGTCCTCTGTTCATGGCAAAGATCAAAATGGAATCTGCAAGGGTATCAGAATGATGGCGAGTTTTGTGACATGGACAGTGAATAATTAGATAACTGATTAAATGTGATGGCCCTTTGATAGGTTGGTAGGAAAAATAAAATTGTTAGTCAATTTGCAGTCGAATCCAAAACTTTCTGAAATTGATCGGAATGAGAAATTTGACGGAAAAGTAAATACATTTGTTGTATTGCATAGAAAACATGATGAGAAAAGAAGTATTGAACTTGCAAGGGATATTGAAGCAGAAACATACATGTACATAAAATATGTGGGCTGTGCCGGGAAATTACAGGGTTGTCTTGTAGCATTTGTACTTGTTTGTGAAGACAGGAACACGCTGCTGCCTTTTAAAGGCAGGTCGGGGACTAGATCTTGCATTATATTTCACAGAAATTGGGAGCTATGGAGGATTAGTTTTAAGCATTCACAAAGATATTAAATAAAGAGCACAAGGTTGTAGGAAAGTGACATCCAATTAAATACCATGAGTCAGGAAATTTCTGTCCTCATTTTGTACATATGTGCTAGAAATTTACAAGTATGATAGAAACAGGATAACCTTTGCCACTTGTGTGCGACTTCTTCTTGCGTTGTATAAAATGTCAAATGACATAACATATTTATCTCTTACTGTTCATATCTAGATCTAGTTTGTATTCTGTCAGTTATCTTTACCTTGAACTTGGATTTACAGAACAGACCTTACTTATAGACTCTGAACAATTCACCAAATGATCCTGTATTGGTACAATCCTGAGGAAGGAAGCTTTTGAAATTATCTTGGGAAAAGGAGAAAGTGCTATTTACCAACATTTTCTTCTTTTCCTCATATTTTCTACCCTTTCAAAGCCATATTTGTTGAGTTGTCTGCAAATGCTTGACCATGATGTCTAAAGTTTTGTCATCTGGTACAGATCTAGCTCTTAGGACGTACACAATTTCTGTAGATGCTTTCACAAATAATTGATTAAGATCAGACTGTTTGAAAATTTGCATTCTAATGTTGATCCATTCTGATTCTTTGCTTTAACCCTTGACCACACAATTCTGTACTTTAACAACCTGGAGGAAAAAGCCTTTTGAAAACATTATGGGAAAAGGAGAAAATGCAGGTAACCACCATTTTCTCCTTTTTTTCACAATGTTTTCTGCCCTTTGCAAGATGACTCCTGTCATTTGGACTACATTGAGTTCATCATCTGCAAATGCTTTCAGCCTGGATGTGTTTAAAATTTTGTTGTCTTGTGGCGTTAAAAAGTAATTTGGCCAAGAATTGGAACAGATAGACTTTGTCTCCTGTTTGAAAGTGTCGGTTTTCTTTTCCTCCACCAGCAACTTTCAACATTGTAAAATGAAAGCGTTATGGAGGGAGTGTGTTGTGTGACTGCTATCGAGTAGACGAGTTAATTTTCAGTCATGAAATAGTTCTTTTAACCTTTTTTTGTTTGTTTGTTTGCAAGATATTTTTGTTTAGATTTAGACCTTTTTGTTGTTCCAGTATAGAATATGCCTTGCATTTGAATGATAGAATGAGAGTGCATTAACTCAAAAGCATGCAAACCTCCTATTTGTTAATGCATTTTTGTTCTAGTCATTGTTAAGTTAATTGTAGTGGACCCTTGACCATGTCAACCAAAACTGACTCATTTTGATGTATTTAATTCATTCTGCCTCACATTTTGTTAGTGACAAGTCAGGCTTGCATCTTGACCTGATGACACAGGCAATTTTAGACAATGAGATACTGGTTCAAAAACATCTCACATGTAGTCATGAAATTAATGATTTAGGTTTTATTTTCGAAGTTGTTTTCTGCAAATGTGTTTCGGGGAAGTTACCAAACAATCCCAAGTTTTGACAACCATAAGAAAAAGGCTTTTTTAAAACATTTTGAGAAAAGGAGAAAATGCTGATGACCAGCATTTTAAACTTTTCCCGCAATGTTTTGTAACCGTCTAAAGACAACTCCTGTCATGTAACCCTTGTCTAAAGAATCCCAAGTTTTAATGACTATGAAGAAGAAGACATTTGAAAACATGGTGGAAAAAGGGGAAAATGCTAGTTTTCTTTTCCCAAAATGTTTTCTACCCTTTGATGTTTTGAGTAACATTGAATTTTTCATCTGCACATGCTTCCAATTTGGACAATTCTAAAATTCTATCTTGTGGCAAAAACTAAGTCGCATCCAATTTGTCGCCTGTAAATACCTTCAGTTTGGATAAGTCTAAAATATGGTCATGTGGTAAATAAGTGTGTCTAGTGTTTTAACAAGGGAAAAACTGATTAACCTGTCACCAGTCAGGGTATTTTTAGCTCACCTGAGCACAAAGTGCTCAAGGTGAGCTTTTGTGATCGTACTGTGTCTGGCGTGCAACATCTAGGGGTCAACAATTACCTTGTGTGCACTCTATACTCATGAAACTTGGTCAGAATGTTTGTCTTGATAATATCTTGGACAAGTTCGAAATTGGGTCATGTTGGGTCAAAAAGTAGGTCACTGGGCTAAATCTAAGAAAAATCTTGTGTGCACTCTAGAGACCATATTTTCAGCCTGATACTCTTTAATCTTGGTCAGAATATTTGTCTTGATAATATCTTGGACAAGTTTGAAATTGGGTCATGTCAGGTCAAAAAGTAGGTCACTGGGCCAAATCTTAGAAAAACCTTG
The DNA here is from genome assembly GCA_945859785.2 of Tridacna gigas. Taxonomy (NCBI): domain Eukaryota; kingdom Metazoa; phylum Mollusca; class Bivalvia; order Cardiida; family Cardiidae; genus Tridacna; species Tridacna gigas. Next base: position 18,121,483 of record OX244036.2, read on the forward strand.
TGTGCACTCTACAGGCCACATTTTCAGCCTGAAACACATAAAAGTTGGTCAGAATGTTTGTATAACGTTGGTCAGAATGTTGGTCTCGATGATATCTAGGACAAGTTTGAGAGTGGGTCATGTCAGGTCAAAAAGTAGGTCACTGGGCAAAATCTTAGAAAAACCTTTTGTGCACTCTAGAGGCCATATTTTCAGCCTGAAACTCATGAAAGTTGGGTATAATGTTTGTCTTGATAATATCTTGGACAAGATCGAAATTGGGTCATGTCTGGTCAGAAAGTAGGTCAATGGGCTAAATCTTAGAAAAACATTGTGTGCACTCTTTTCATCCTTATACTGATAAAGATAAGTCAGAATGTTTATCTTGTTGATATCTTAGACAAGTTTGAAAGTGGGTCATGTCAGGGCAAAAAGTAGGTCAAATCATAGATAAACTTTGTGTGCACTCTGGAGGCCACATTTTCAGCCTGATTCTCATGAAACTTTGTCAGAAAGTTTGCCTTCATGATATCTTGGATAAGTTTCAAAGTGGGTCACATTTAGTCAAAAAGTAGGTCACTGGACCAAATCTTAGAAAAACCTTGTGTGCACCGTAGAGGCCACATTTTCAGTCTGATACTTATGAAACTAAGTCAGAATGTTTATTTTAATGGTATCTTGGACAAGTTTGGAATTTAGTCACATTGGTTCAAAAAGTAGGTCACTCACACTCATGTGTTTTACATCATTAAAACCAGGATCTTTTCAGCTTTATCAACTGTAGATGACTTTACTCAGGTGAGCGCTTTAGGGCCAGTGCCCCCTTGTTAGTATAAACCACCCTTTAGGGAACAAATCTGGAGTTTTAATGATTATGAGAAAGAGGGCTTTTGTAAACATGTTTTTAAAGGGAGATAAATGCTGGTAAGTTAAAACAGTCCCTAACTTTAATGACCCTGAGAAAGAAGTCTTTCGAGAACGTTCTGGAAAAAGGAGAAAATATTGGAAGCCAGCATTTCAACCCTACCAAAAACAATTTTGTGGACTGTTAATGCTTTCAATTTTACACAACTAAAATGTGTGGTTTGGTAAAGCGTTGGCAACATTTTTAGTCTTTTCATATACTAGTATTCCATGAAGCTGCTTTTACTTTGTAATTGCACATTATCAAACATTCTGATTGGGAAGGAACGGATAGAAATGGCTGTTAAATTAAAAATGAACATTAAATCCTTACCAAACAACAAAATCTTAGACTCGTCCAAATTGAAAGCATTTGCAGACAACAAATTTAGATTTATTCAAATGATGTGTTTTGCCTTTGGAAGGGTAGAAAACATTGTGGGAAAAGGAAAAGATACTAGTTGCCAAAATTTTCTCTTTTTCTGACTACGTTTTTAAAAACTTCCTTTCTAAAGGTTGTTGAAACTTGGGATTGTGTTGTAAAGGGTCAAACTAAGTGCATTTTTCTGTTTGAAGCAAAATGTTGATTCCTCATGAGAGAAGGAAAGAAATAGAAGGTTCTTACTTTTATTCATTTGTTTTCTAGCCCAATACAGTACAACAACACATTACTACACAGAAGTAATACAACTCATGCATGAATACATCTACATGTATTATGTAATGAAGGAAAGGAATATGACTGTTTTGAGTAATGGAAAATATTGTTGTAGAAGGTACATGTATTTGCTTGCCACAAGCTATTTCTGGCAGTTTATGATAAAAGGTATCTACTGATTCTGCTTGGAAAAAACTGTTCTGTTCAGTGACAAGGTACAGCATTCTCATGGAAGGTTGTTGGAGAAAACAATCCAAAATTACTCTCCAAGGCAAGATATTTCAGAAGGATCACAAGTATTTTTATTACTCGGTTAATGCATTTTTATTGTTTGATGAAATGTAGAAAAGTAAAATGTTGACAATTGGATAATAAAACTAATTTTTGAGGCATTGAAATAGGTTTATATTGTTTTTTTAATCCTGTGATTTACATGTGACCGGGGCAAACCAAGGAAAAGTCGGTTTTGGTCGTGTTCAGTACTTTTATTACCAAGAATAAAAGATGTGTAACAAACAGCCTGAAATATGAAAAAAATAGCAGTCAGGCTAACGAATACATATATAATGTAGATAAATACATATTTATGAACAAAAAATGCAATAATACGGGACGGAGGGAGGGGTAAAACTTACCAAGGAGGAAAGATGACTTCTATGAATCTTCTGCAAGATTATAGAGAATGTCCCATAGTAGCATGTGACTGTCCCTGAAGGAAGATGACGCGGGAATGCGATACAAAGAAAAGAATATACTAATGCGCACGCATATAGTGCTCAAAAAACGCACGGGCAAATTTAAACACCGGGAATTGTCGGTACATTCCGTAATCGTTTCCGTATAAAAAATACGGGCCGCGGCATACAAAAAGTAAACATGCTTTACATTCTCCCCCTCTCCGAAAAAAATGTCTCCTGACATTTCTGAATGGACATACACCTTACGTCTATATACATGTAAATTAGGAAGAGACGCAAGTAGACTCAACCTACGTAATACATAGATTCTAAAACGTTGCGATGCAAGGTACTGCGAATAGAATATTATAACTACAGATTTTGAAACTATTAGACAAATACTTCATCATTAGAAGTAGTGGCAAAAACAGAACTAACCCTTTCCCCAAATCGTTCAGGAGGTCTCCGATTACGGATGGGTCTAGGAGATTTCCGTTGCTCCGGTGAAGTTTGGTGAGCTTCGGGCAGGTTTGTCGGACATGCAACCTCTTCATGAGGTGAAATTGCCCAAGAGATCCTAGTGGGAGATGGATTCGAGGAAGGTAAATGGGTGAAATGCTCATTAATACGGGAAAGGTTCGGAGAACATGGGGGCGTTACTCTACGGCGGATATGCGGTGGAACATACTTTGGAACAAGTATTTCCCTTTCAGACTCCGAATCACTACTGACATTGCTGCTGTGATTGTCACCCAAGGTTGACAAAGAGGTTTTCTTACGAATACTACTATCCTTGGATGAAGATGAGTGCTCCTGCTCAAAAGGCAAAGAATTAATTGGAAGCAGCATATTCCTGTGTAAAGTTCTGATGCGACCGTGTTTTCCTTCTCTTTGAACCTTAAAAACTGGAATATCAGGATTAGGCTGAGAAACAACGACATAAACGTCACTGTCCCACTTATCGGCGATTTTATGAGTTGAAGTAAATCCAACTTTGCGGACAAGTACCCTATCACCAGATTCAAGTTTAGAGATTTTAACTCTTTTATTATAGTTAGTTTTATTGTGCTCAGCAGATTTACCGGCTTCCTCTGCAGCTGACCTATATGCAAACTCAAGCTGTTTACGCAGCTTTGATACATAATTGGAGTGATCCCGAGACGTTGTTTCACCACTGGAGGGTTCAGTTCCTAAATATGCATCTATGCTTAGCCTGGGATGCCAGCCGAACATTAAAAAGTGAGGGGCGTATCCAGTTGAATCATTGCGGGTAGCATTATAAGCTTGGACAAGGGAAGGGATGAAAAGTTTCCAATCAGACTTCTGCTCGTTTGTTAAGGTTCCGAGCATTTTCAAGAGTGTCTGGTTGAAGCGCTCAGCTTGTCCATTGCCCATTGCGTGGTAAGGGGTAGTACGGGTTTTACGGATTCCAGCAAGCTTACACAGTTCCTGAATGGTCTTAGACAAAAAATTTCGACCTTGGTCGCTGTGAAGCTGTTCTGGAAAGCCATAATACTGGAAGTAACCTTCATACAAAGCTTTGGCCGTAGTATGAGCTGTCTGATTCTTGCATGGAATAGCTTGTGCAAAACGTGTAAAATGGTCAGTAATGACGAGGATATTTTCTATTCCTCCCTTACATGGTTCAAGCTTGAGAAAATCAATACAGACAAGCTCCATAGGTCTGCTAGTTAAAATAGGGACTAATTCTGCAAAAGGACGACTAACAGGGATTTTGTAAAGAATGCATCTCTGACATTGTTCTACCCAGCAGTTGACATCCTTTTCCATTAAAGGCCAATAAAACCTTTGTCTGGCAAGCCAAAGAGACTTTTCTTTACCCTGATGACCAGCTTCGTCATGAATACCTTGGAAAGCGGTTTTCCTGTGACATTCAGGGAGAACTAGTTGTTTGATTTCATTGCCATCTTGGGTAGCAGTTCTGTACAGAATACCGTTCTCAATGAAAAGACGGTCCCATACACGAGAGAACTGTTTGACGGATTGAGACTCAGAGGCAAGCTTACCCTTCACCCCTCCCCGAAGAGAACAGGTACCCAAGAGGTCAATAACTCTAGAGATGGTAGGATCATTTTTCTGTTCGGTCTTCCAGTTAATGGAACCAACTTGTCTAAAGAGTTGCTGCTCCTCACTGGCCACATGAGCAGCAGCAACACAATGTGCTAGTGGAGCTGAAACTAATACAGATTGGAAAATAGCTTTTAGTTCGTCTTGGAAGACAAAACATCTGGATAAACCATCTGCATCAGCATTACGCTTTCCACTGCGATATTCGATGGTGAAATTGTAATTAGCTAGTTCCGCTAACCATCTATGCTGAGTAGCATCAAGTTTCGCAGTAGTGGTGATGTAGGTCAAGGGATTATTGTCAGTTCGGACAAGGAATTCATTGCCATACAGATAATCATGAAATTTATCAGTAACGCACCACTTTAAAGCTAAAAACTCTAGCTTGTGCGCCGGGTAGTTTTTTTCGGCATGTCTAAGATTGCGACTTGCGTAAGCAATGACTCGCTCAACGCCATCTTGCTTCTGATAAAGTACAGCACCAAGACCAAGTGCGCTAGCGTCTGTATGGACAATAAAAGGTAAGGCGTAATCTGCATAGGCTAATACAGGAGGAGTAACAAGCTTGGCTTTAATGGAATCAAATGCTACTTGTTGAGCCTCGCCCCAAACCCAAGGGGTAGCAGATTTGGACTTTTTGGACTTCTTTACCTTTTTATTACAACCGTGGCCTTGTAGTAGCAAGTTAAGTGGTTGTACGATACGGGCGTAGTTTTTCACAAACTTACGGTAATAACCTGTGAATCCAAGGAACTGTCTCAGGGACTTTAAATCATGAGGAACAGGCCAATCCTTAACTGCGGATATCTTGTCTGGGTCTGTAGAAATACCCTTATCTGACACAACGTGACCAAGATAAGTTACTGAAGTTTTGAAGAATTCACATTTAGAGGGTTTAACCTTCAAGTTATTTTGATCAAGGCGTTGGAAAACAGATTGCAAACGCTCTAAATGTTCAGAAAAAGTAGACGAAAATATGAGAATATCGTCGAGAAAAATAAGACAATCTCTCAAGTGCATGTCCCCCATACACTTTTCCATCATACATTGGAACGTAGCTGGAGCACTGGTCAGACCGAAGCCCATCCGATTCCACTCGTAGAATCCCAAAGGGCCTACACTAAAAGCTGTCTTATGCTTGTCCTCTTCTTCAATTTCACATTGCCAATATGCACTGTGAAGATCAAGTTTAGAGAAAAACTTGGCAGAAGATAAGACATCAATTGTGTCATCAAAGCGAGGAAGCATATAGGCATCCTTTCTGGTCATGTTGTTGAGCTTTCGCCAATCAATACAGAAACGAAGAGCTCCTGATGGTTTACGCACCAAAACAACATTAGATGAATATGGGGAATCAGATTCACGTATGACATTTGCATCTAACATTTCTCTGATATGCTGACGTACTTCTTCAAACACTGAAGGAGGTATACTGCGATATGGTTGTTTAAAAGGTGTGTCATCCTCTAGTACTATCTTATGTTTGATAAGATTGGTCTTTCCAATATCTTTGGTAGAATTACAAAATACATGCCTCCATTTACCAAGGATCTGATAAAACCTATGGAGTTGATCAGCAGAAAGATTAGAACTATCTACAGAGAAGCCTAAATCTTCAAGAGGAATTTCGGCATTTTCTTCGGTAGAAATGTATGAAGTAAGATCATCTACAATCTTTGCTTCTGTGATTTCACACAACTTTGCCTTAGGTTTAAAGGACAGTGGTTTTGCAGTCATATTGCAAATTTGAACAGGAATTTTCACAGAAGACGTGGAATTTATTTTAATAACTCTTGGGCAAACTACATATCCCAACGTCTCGTCTGAAGACTCTGTGATAACAGATGAAATATTACTGTTCAAATCCTTGGCTATGCCATTCACTGTGACTGTCTCGTAAGGGCCAACCTTAAAGGGCTTACGTGAGCATGCCTTGACACAAAAGGAATGGGATATAATACCTTGCATAGCAAGAGTCCATTGCTCAGGTATGTCTTCTGTATTTACATCAGAATTCTGAATGAAATATTTACAACGTCTGAGTACATTTGTACCTATGACAACTGGACATGACATATTGAAATCATTGTCTGGAATGACAAGAATGGGTACATTCAAGTTAAAAGAAGATAAAAACGGTAAAGATCAACAAGAAAATTCAGAATAACAGTTAAAGGTAATGGAACAACTAAATGGCAATTGATTCCTTAGACAAATTCACTGCAGATCGCAATTTTTATCCTCTCTCTGCATAGAGCTTTCAACTGAAAAGATTAGCAAAACAAATTATCTCACAATGATTTCGTACGCCAGTACTTAATCAGAATGTGATAATTTTGGGAAAGATTGCAGAATCAATCTAATGTCAAAAGGATGAATTTCACATGAATACCGTAATAGAACAATAGAAAATAATTGGATCAAAATTTAACAATCGTTCTGAGCGTAACGGTAAGTGAATACTGTAAATGCACGAGGACAACTCTTAGCTGATAGTAACCTGGTTTTGGCAAGATTGTTAACCATCAAGGATTACAGTCTTGACAAACCATCCACAAAATAAATGGTAAAAAAGCATGTGGCTGAGCAAGGATGTCAGAAAGCGATTTAGCGAGATTTCAAAATTTGTGTAATGGAAATCTGGCAAAATCACAGTCAAGAGAAAGAACTGACAAGATGTGTAATAGACGAAAGGGTGAACTTACATGAAAAATTTTGATCCTTCACATACTTATAACACTTCACTAATACACAATATCACTACACTGTTTCCCTTGCACAATGAAGCCAATCACAGTATTGCAGTTAAACGGCGATTCACTTGAAAAAAAAAAAAAATCACTAAAAGGAACTGTAGTACTAAGAAAGTAATATCTTCCGGTGTAAGCTGGAAAATGCAAAAATGGTGGAACACGATGCACGACGAAGTCCGTGAGTGTTGTAAAATGCGTCTACCACAAAGTATGAATCTGTGGAGGTCAAAATGCATGAAGAAATGCTGGGTACTGCTGTACAAGAATCAGCTAGAGATTTCGTTGTTCAGCGAGCCAAACAGTGGTCTGTGAACTCTAGAAAACAGGTCAGACAATTCGGATCGACCGAGATGAATTCGGATCCGATACAAATTCAGGTGGTCGGAATATCCTTCACTTGGCTGCTAAGTTCTTTATTCTTAGATTGGTCTTTTAAGAATGAGGACCATCTTGAATTGGGAAAAAGATTTTTAATTTGAATACCAGGGCTACTATAGACCAAAAGATCTCCACATAGCAAACAATGTAGATCTAAGATCAGACTGTGTGTTGCTGTCTGATCTTGGAAATTGGGGTTTTTAGAACTCACAGAAGCTAACCGTATTGACAGTGCAACAGACCAGAGGATGGAGACCCTGGGATCATTTGGTCTTCAATGTGTTATAATTTATAGAGAAAGATATAAGATGTCTTTTTCCTTCAGCTAGGGGGTATATATCCCTAAGGTGTAGCATCATCCCATGTCCTAATTGTGTCCCTTGGGTCAGAGATGTTCCCATTCCAAAAGTCAAATGTTTACTTAGCATTATACAGATCTAGACATCTGCAGTTACTTCAACAATTCACGAGCCAGATTTCTGAGCAGTTGCGTGGATAGATCTTGATAAGCAAATTATTCTTGTAAGTTCAGTTTTCGACTGAAGTGAAGTTCCTTAACTCTTATAAATTATTCCAAGTTTTAATGACTCTGAGAAAGAAGGCTTTTGCAAACATTGTCGGAAAAGGAGAAAATGTCGGTAACCAGCAATGTTTTCTCTAATTTCAAAGACAGAAATAATCTCGTCTAAAATTTTGTGTGGCAGAGGCTTAGTATAGGAGAAAAGAATCTTAACAGACTAACAGACGGTTTGTTATTTGTCCATAATGAAATTATACATTAAGCTCCCTTTCTCCATGACATGGAATTTCATCAAATAAAAGCAAATAATGACTGTCTGTGGCTTATGATAAACAATATAAATATGAAGTTTCATAAAATTTGTCTAGTAGTAAGAAAGATATTGGTCCATAATGGAAATATGCATCAAATCCCCCTTTTCCATGATATGGCATTAAATCAAAAACACAAAAAACTGTATCGGTTGACTATCATAAGATACACTTGTATGGAGTTTCATCAAATTTTGTGAAGGACTTGAGATATCTATTCATACAAACAGAGATGGACTATGCAAAAACTATACCCCCCCCCCCTCTCGATAGTTGGCAGGGATAATAATCCCATGGTTCCCGAGGAAGAAGCTTTTTGAAAACAGTGGTTACCAGCATTTCCTCCTTTTCCTACAATGTTTTCTACCCATTCAAAGACAAAATCTCTTCAGTTGAGCAGCAATCTATTTTGTCACCTGTAAATGCTTACAAACTGGACAACTCTTACGTGTTTCCATCTAGCACAGAGGTAAGGCTTATTATATAAACTGTCCTAATAAAGCAAATGTTTCTTGGAGGAAGTGGGGGTGTACTGGAATCAACCTGTCTGTCTGGTATGCACATACCTATACTTGTGTCAATACTCCTCCTTCAATTTTGTTATCATTTAACCCTTTACCAAACAATCCCAGGTTATAACAACCCTTGGGAAGAAAAAAATGAAGAGAAAATGTTTTCTTCCCTTTCAAAGACAACTTGAATAATACGAGCCACGTTCAGTTTATTGTCTACAAATACTCTCAATTTGGACAAGTCAGAAATTTTGTTGTTTGGTCTTTACCAAAACTTGCACAATAATTAACCCTTTACCACACAATCACAAATTTTACAACCCAGATAAGGCTTTTGAAAGTAAAGTGGGAAATGGAGAACATTCTGTTACCAGCATGTTCTCCTTTTCCTACAATGTTTTCAACTTTACCAGAGACAGAAATTGTCATATGAACTACATTCTGTTTGTCGTCTGCAAATGCTTTGAATTGGGTTGAGTCCAAAATTTTATTGTTTGGTAATGAGTTAATAACCCTTTTGGTGCTAAATAATTAAACGGATATTCTATGTAAGTACCTATGATGTATATATTAAAAAATTCAAGCCATTGTTAGAATATCCAGCAAAGAGGTGGACAGTGCAGATCCAAGTTCAGACTGCAAGTTCTGTGCAGTCTGATTCTGATCTACACTATCCGCATTAGCTATAAATCCTAGTTATGCAGTTTAAGTGGACACTATTGATGTGCAGGAAGCAGTTTTTGGATGTTTGCCTCCAGGCACTGAAGAATTATTTGTGCATTATCCATATTAAATATCCTTCTTCTCTGTTGGAGGGAATCAACTCTTACTGGAAAACATAATCTTAGACTTGACCAAACTGAAAAAACTTGCAGACCACAAATAAAATGTGCTTTAAATGATGAATAGGGTCTTCTAATGGGTAGGATACATTGTGGGAAAAGCCTTCCTCCTCAGGGTCATTAAAACATTGGATTGTTTGGTAAATGATCAAGTTGCATTTGCTCACACCACTAGTTACTTGTGTATTGTTTTAGATTTAAACAGATTGGAATGATCGTAAAGGACCGTTTTTCCACGTAACCAGTGGGCTTACAAGTGGCTCTTCATGAAAAAGTAGGAAAAGAGTAAGAGTCATACCAAGCAAAAAGTAGGAAAAAAGTAGGAATCTTGATAAAAAGGAATTTTATAAGAAAAAAGTAGAAATTTATTAAACTTATCAATGAATCTCTTATATAAACTCACTCTAATGCTGCAAAACAGTTCTGAACAAGATGTGTTTGAAGAAACACGAAGCTTCCACATCGCAGCCAGTCATAAATGCATGGCAATCATGTCTACCATCATTTGAGTTACAACTGTTACAGTATCAAAAACTTGGCTTCAAGTTTCTGATAAGTACTAGTGTAGTTTGACAACAACAAGGCCATGGTAGCCCTGCATCACTCCACTGCTTAATGAATGTGCAATACATGTAATCGACATAGTCATTTTTTAAACTGTAAGAAATCTGCATTGCAATAAAATTTCGTAAAGAAAATAAACATAGCCCCCCTCAAAAAAGTCATATCTTTTTCACATACCAGGATGATGTCAATGAATACAAGTAGGTCTAGTAAAGTAGCTGTATCATTCAGACCAGATATCAAAATATTCTGACAAAGAGTTTCGGACAAAATTTCCAAAAGGAGGTCCAGGAGCTTTTCCAAGTTTTCCCCATAAAAGCACATGATAAAAGTTGTAACTCCCAGGTCAGGGCCATTTCGAACCAAGGGTCTATATTTAGTCAAACCCTGGTAGAGGTCCCCCATATAAACTACATACCAATAAAACAGGCTAATGGTTACGAACAAGAAAGTATTTAAAGTTTCTACAATATAAACCCCTGACAAAAATGTGACTCCGGGGGAGGGGCCAATTTTGACCACAGGACTAAATTTTAAATAAACTTGGTAGTGATCCATGCGAAGAAGCTACCTGTCAAATTTGGTAGTCTTACGAACAAATGGTGAGGAACAAGACGATATTTTTTTATAAGTTTCCAGTATAAAAGCATATGTAAAACTTGTGACTCCTGGGCTAGGGCCTCTTTTGACCAAAGAGCTACAATTTGAACAATCGTAGAGGCCCCACAAGATGACAGCACAAGCAAAATATTACAGCTGTAGCTCTCACATTCAGGAACCAAAAGATTTTCAAAGTTTTCACTATATAAGCTAGACCCTGGACAAGGGCAAATCTCAACCTAAGGGCTATAATTTCAACAACCTTAGTAGAAATATACTAGATGAGGCGGCATCTAAAAGTTGGTAGCCCTATGCCTCATGGGTTAGGAACCAAAAGATTGTCTTAGTTTTCAATTTTAAGCTGTTGTAAATAGAGCTGGGACGGGTAGAAATTTTGTACCCGGGTACCCGTGGCCGTATTACCCGCGGGTACCCGATGTTATTACTTGCGGTGATTAGAATTAGTTACTAGTTAGCAGCAGTTTGTTCCTAGTCGATGAATAAATTTTGTCATTTAAATTGTTTCATATTGTCTTAAAGACCTTTAATAACAATGATTGTATTAAAAAGTAAGCGCCAGATTGTCATGATCATACAACGCATGCAAAATGCAGATTATTCTCTGGATAGACTCTTTCTTATTACTGTAGAATAGGCCTTTGATGGTGTTGAGTTTTCCGTGATGATTTGAGCTGTTATAAATAAATCACAAAATACGCACGCATATTTTGTTTTTAATTCAAATTACCATTGTCTATGTCAAATAAACCTAAAACACTGAATGGGCAAATATATAACAATATTTACCCATTACTGACGAGTTAGGCATTGCAGGGGATATAAGCAGTACAGCCTTATTTCAAGCTACATGTATTTCGATTATCTACTTCCGGTTCATGTATGGGAGTGGGTAACATGTTTTTTGCTTATATTTAAATTAAGATCATATTGTTTCATTGGAACTTCAAAGTTATAGCTTTTCTTAATAAGTCACTATATAATTATCGGGTACCCGGGTAATGATTTAGTACCCGGGTACCGGCGGTACCCTACCCGATACCCGGGTACTCGAGTACTCGTCCCAGCTCTAGTTGTAAAACCTGTGATCCCCAATCAGGGCCAATTTTGACCACAGAGCTATAACTAGGACATGTTTGGTAGAGATCTACTAGATGAAGCTACATGCAAGGTTGGCAGCCCTAGGCTTAATGGTTAGGTGCAAGTAGATTTTAAGTTTTCACTACAATATGCCCATGTTAAACTTGTGACTCTTGGGTTGGGTCATTTTGGACCCCAGGGCTATAATTTTAAAAATTTCGGTAGAGGTCCACTAGCTGAAGGTAAATGCCAAATTTACAAGCCCTGGGCTTTACGGTTCCTGATAATAAAACTTCTAAAGATTTTCAATATTTTTCAGTTTTGTTGCCATGGCAACCAGTTTTCATGCCAATCAAGTTCTTTGAAGAAATTCTAAAGAGAGCTATGTCGGGTTAATTTCTGTGAAGTTTGGTCAAATTTGGATAGGTAGTTTTAGAAAAGATGTTTGAAACAGAAGTTAACGCATGGCTGCACTGACGCATGCAAGAAGGAGAAAGGGGCACAACACAAACTCGCTGGCCTCAGGCCAGTCACCCTCATTAACCCAGGTGTTAAGTATTACCATTCATCACCCCTGGGGCATTCAACTGCAAAACTGCTGTTTCTATGAATATTTATAAGACTGTAAATTACAAACAATAGCTAATCAAATTGTCAATAGCATAACAATACTCTCTTGTAGTGGAGGATAATCACATTTTTTCCGTTACTATGAATAAACTGGGTAAAATCCACATAATTATCAATGAATGTGGTGGCTGCTGGTGGGCCTTCCTTCTGTGGCATTTGCCTTACGACAATTCTGTTCTCTAACCAAAGCTGCTAGGGCTTTAAGCTGGAACTCTTTCGGGGTGATGCCAAAATTAATGTTTTTTTGTAAACTTTTATCAATGATGTTAATAGCCTCAGCCATATTTAAAGTATCGCCAAGCTTGATTTGAAACAAGTGATTTGATTGGTTGTAGATGAGGAAAAAATAGAAATGATGGCATATGGTTGAAAAACTGAGATTACCAAACAAAATGCCTGATGATTCATGAGAACAAGAAAACATAGTTACGCGAGATAACCCAGGGCGATAAATTAGTTTACGGAATACATCGGAACTGGTCAACGAGGATGCGGGGCCAGTGGTCCAGAGCCCAAAGAATTTCTAATTATCAAAATTTCAAAGTTCATTACATCATAACCAATGACTTACTCATACAGTATCTCAGTGTTAAAAAGCAAAGTACAAAATTTGTTTTTCATCTAATCATGAACTTTTTTTTTTTATGGAAACAAAGGCAACAGGATTTTTAACAATTTCAAGACTCTGAACTGCATCAGAAGAGTTAGATCTGTTGCAAGGACAAAAGTATTAAGAGATAAAATTAAATGAAGGGCATAAACCTCTCCAAATACCGGTATGACTGAATAAACAAAATATGCACTTCAACACTTGATACAGATCATTCTGTGAAAGTTTGGTGAAAATCACATTTTTATGAGAATCATCAGAGAAATTGCAAAGACAGAAGTAATAAATGATACACACTTACAGCCAGAGAGAACAAAGCTGTTAAAATTTGATAGATTAATGATAAAGAGTTTCGTCAGTTGTGTAAACATAGATAAATTACCGTCACATATGCGTGTAAGGGAATAAAAAGCTCAAGAGATTTGTCTAAGAAACCAGATCTTGGTTAGCAATTTCATTCTTCCACAGATTTTATAAACCTTTTTTTCTTTGTTTACCTCATTACACACATAGCGAAGATCAAATATGGCCACAAGATGGAATGCATGATTATCATACGATATTTCGAGGGTATTACATACATATATCGGAGACCTTTGATTAAAAACCGAAAACGACAACAGTGCTTTTTTTTCATGGCCTTGAGAAAATGAAATGCACTGTCTATCGGTCATAATCTGTGCAACCTTGCAACCTCAGGGGCAATATTTGGCATGAAGATACAAGAACGATTATAGTTTGATAAAACAAAGATGAAATGGGTTAAAAACTGGCTGAAAATGAGTGCAGATGTATCTTTAAATAAAAGGCAGTAACTCCTTCAAATATGAGCCAACCAAAAACTATCTTCTGCAGCACTTGATATCAATCACTCTGTGAAAGTATTGTGAAACAGTCTAATAATTGTAGTTGTGAGGACAAGACAAGTGGGGCTGACAGACAGTGTGACTGCTATTTGGCTCCTTACAGGGGGTATAAAAACTCCAATCACAAGATACAGGGGACATTTAACTTTAGGCAGCTCTGAGATCTTACTGTACATGCTGCTGTCAACCTCTTAGACATGAATGGCTAGTGGTTGAGACACATTTCCCAGAAAGGCACCATGCAGCTTGCATAAGAGGTTAACAGTGGCATGTTCAAAGAATCTGCAAGAACCTTGTAAGTGGTATATGCCACCATCTGTCCTTGTATCATTTTGCATGTTTCACTCTGCAACATACCTAACATATTTTGAAAGATACATTTTTTTTTTATATTTTTATTAAAGAGGTAGAATAGTAGGGATATTTTTTTAAAAAGTAGGAAAAAAGTAGGAACAGGTCAAAAAAGTAGGACTACTTGTAAGCCTAAACCAGATATACTTTTTTGTGGATGAATAAATGGATGAAAATGAGGTAAACAGCCAGAGGTAGAAGAAAAAGACTAGGGGAGGGGGTAACAGATACTTGTTTTAAAGATGTTCTTAAGTATTTTCAACAATATTTCAGTCCAATCCTGGCAATAGCTCACTTCCTCATGTGTTTCCTAGGTTTCACCAGTATTTCACTGGGGCTGGGCAAGGACTTTTCTCAAGGACACTCCCATCGGAAACCAGCCCTGTGACAACACTCAGAACCTCTGGATGATAAATCCACCCCTGAGCCACACAGGACTGAGAGACACAGAGAGAGAGAGACGTATCGCCAATAAATGTGTGATAAACTGAAGGCACAAAATACTTAAAAAAATATGTGTAGGCTAACACATCTATTAAAGAATAACATGTACATGTATCTAACCACATAACAGACTACTTGGCTCAAGAACAAAATTTTATAAATTAAGGACATGTCAGAAAACAAAACTATTCTACACAGGCACTTTGAAAACTGATTGTATATGTAAGTAACAATGACAATAAAACATCATTTCAAATTATGTAATGTGACCAAAATGCTGAATACCACTAATTACAATAAAGCTGTGTATAATACATTGTACAAGAAGTATCGACCCAGGTCAGCCTGTGCAGCATGTGCAGGCTGACCCATGTCAAACCTTTTTGCTTTAGTAAATTTTCTGCGTATCCAAAGACCATTCTACGTCATGATTCGGTTGTTTGTTAGACAAAATGGATTGTATGGATCCATAATTATGTGATGACTTCCTTGGAATAATTCATCACAGAGATGCATTAAACACCCTGTTACATTGACGATCTGGGAGCAGGGTAAATGAACAGGAGTATTGGTTTTCTATTAGATGTTTAATCTATGCTACCTAGTTACAGACTGCTGTCACAGAGGAGTACATACAGTATAATGGGGTCAAGAACAGTAACTCTTACAGGGGCAGTGTAGTCTGCTATCAGAATGGCAAGGGTTATTTTCCATAACACACCCTTTTCCTAGAGCATCGCTCGAATGATCTATGGAGAAAAAAATGGAACGTCTTTCAAAATGAATTAGCAGCTACCTATGTGTCAGTTTTACTTTCAAGAGCAATCAGACAGTCTATGTAAGGCTCATGAATGTATTTTCATATATCAAACTGGTCAGGTTTAAAACTGATCAGCTTTGAATGTTACTAGGAACTGATATTGTTCCAAATACCAATGAAATTTTCTTATGATTGGCTGAGACTTTTGTCCCAACCAGTCATAAGGCTAATTGATGGAATTTAGGAGAAACTAATTATGACACAGGCTGTGAGAAATAATGCTGTGGAAAACCATCAATCTCTCACATCAGAAGTTCATGGTTCGAATTCTGTAAAAAGCTGGTCAAACTTTGGAACTACCTATATCAAGGCCCAGTAACTGGTTAAGGTTTCCTGGAAGCAAGCATCACACTAAGTTACAAAAAAAAATTGTTTTATCTATCATGAGGAATAAAACTTTCAAAACATCTTTGGAAAAGAAGAAAATGTTGGCATCCAGCATTCTCTGCTTTTCCACACAATACCAATGAATCTAAAATCTTGTCTTCTGACAAAGAGTTACGTAAATGTGGGCCCTGGTACATAACCTGCAACTGGAACTTAAAAAAGAGCAAAGCACATACAGAAGAGTCATTGACTAAATGGCACAGGAGGAAATTACAGAAGCACTTTCAAGGCACATACCCATCAAACAAAATATAGGATTGAAGTTGTCAATGATTTATTTCCCTTGTTTCTAATTGTTATATATCCATTTTTCTGCACTAACTCAAGTAAAACTTTCTGTAGAATTTGAATTTAAAAAAAAAAATGAGCTATGCTCTGGAAAAAGGGGGCTTAATGCATCTGCACGCTGCATTGTACCAAGCAAACCATCACAAAGTTATGGATCCATAAAATCCATTTTGTCTAACAACCAATGCAATCATGAGGTAGACTGCCCCTTTACATGCATAAAATTGACCATTAGCAAAAAATTTCAACCCAGGTCAGCTTGTGCGGACTGCTCAGGCTGACGAGAGTTGAAACTTTTTGCAGATGGGACGATACTTTTTGTAGATGCACTAAGCCCCCTTTTCACAGAGCATGGCTCATTGGCTCATTTTAAAAATCACATACACATATCACCTCCTCTTCCATCTTACAGCAGAACATCATTGAAAATAGTGTTATCTAGAAGGAGAAATTGTATGCAGGGGGATAATTTCTCCATTTTCCTCCATGTTTTGCACCTACTGGTATATTAAACCTTAACCCAGTATCACAGAGTCCTCAGTGTTAATGATCCTGAGAAAAGAGATATTTGAAAGCATTGTGGAAAAGGGAGAAAATGCTGGTAACTAGCATTTTCTCCTTTTTCCAAAATGTTATCTACCCTTTCCAAAACAAATTCCATCATTTGATCCACATTAAATTTGTTGAGTGACTCTTCATATAAAACTGATCAATGTAACAATATATTACCTCAGATTTGCCTCAGCTTGACCCTTTCCCAGACAACAAAATTTTAGACTTGTCCAAATTCAAAGCAGCTGCAGACAAAAAATTTGAAACAAGTATAATCATAAAAAGAGCTTAAGCTCTCTGATACGGTCAAAAACATTGTGGGAACTAGATAACAAAATTTTTGATATGTCAAAATTAGAAGCATTTGCAGATGCCAATATCAAATGTTTTTGTTTGTCTCAGGAGTTGTAAGTACTGTTAATGAGTAAAGCTGAAACCTGGGTCCATATTCACCAACCAATCTTAAAAACTTTCTTAGTCTTATTCTGCAAGATTTTCTAAATTAGAAAGTAACCATTTGGTTCAGCCAATCAGAAGTTGTGATATTTCCAAATTTAGAAAATTCTGGAGAATAAGAATAAGAATGTTTTTTAAGAATGGTTGGTGAATATGAACCTCTGTTGTTCATAATGGCCTTACAATCCATGCTTGCAATACTTTATTTGGCAACATATTCTGTCCTTTCCAGATTTGTTTTTAAAATAAAAAAAAAACTGGCCATGTAAACCTATTTAGTTTATTTTAGACCACAAAATTCTCTTTTTACATTCTTATTTATCAAAATTCGTACACATCCATAAGAATACATGGGTACAGGCATATTTCCAGCTTTCAACCAAAAGTTTGTCTCAGGATCATAACACTCTATGATGTCAGTGTATAGATTATCTTTAGCTCCCCTTCGACGACCTCCAAGTGAATACAGCTTCTCTTCCAATACAGCGAGACTAACAAAATCTCGTGCACAGCACATGTCAGGCAAAATTTCCCAGACTTCTCTGTCTGGGGAAAACCTGAAAACACCTTCCAGTCCTACCACATAAATAAAGCTCTGCATAACAACTGCACTAAGACACATATCATTTGCTGGCAGGTCACAGCTCAGTGTTGTACATTGTTTGCTAACTGTATCGTAAGATTGAACACAGTTTGTAACTACTTCCTCATTGTTTTTGCCACCAAACAAGAAGATATTTTTGCCATACGAGACGTAACCCATGTTTTCAACAGGCTGATTCAAATGCCCTCCATCTTCCCACCGATTACATTCTAGATCCCAGTACTCAATGGAAGACAACACATTGTCCTCATCAAAACCTCCCAAAACAAAGATCTGATCATCAACTGCACACATACCATGACGCCGTCTGGCATGGGCAAGATTTGGTCCTCGCAGCCATGTATCGAAAACTGTGTCATACTTCCAAAATTCTGCACTGCGTAAACCACCTGAAACATAGATATCATTTCCAATGGTACAAACAGAAAACTCATTTCTTTTCTTGAATGGCAACTGCTTTAGTTTGAAAAACTCATTTGTGTCAGCAATGTAACATTCAACATCATTGCTCAAACCATCTGCTAGTCTCCCTCCTAGAAGAATGGCAGCTTCGTAGCATGGCGCATTTAATCTTGGTGTTGTCTGATACAGCGACAACTGATGACGTCTTGATGGAATGGTATGAAACAAAATTCCATCATCCAGAAGCTCTTTTCCACGATCATCTGAGATAACATGTGTAGATTTTGCAACAGTGTCAATCAAGTAAGTCTTTGACAGCATTGGAAACTTCACAGTTTCCAGCACTTTATATCTGTGAGTTTTCCTTGAGGGAAGATCATATTCCAGCCACTTTATTGCTGTTTCAAAGACCAATTCTTCATTCTCACAGAACAAATGACGATCTTTCAGTAAATCAGTGATACATTCAACAGCCAGTTTGTACAGATCTTCCTCCTGCACTAGACTCTGAAACTCATGACAACAAAACTTCTTGGCATACAAATATAGTTTTCTGTGGGCATGGATGTCAGCTAGGGTCATAGCTGAAAGGCAGTTGGTCTCTTTCATGTTCTTCTGGAAGAAATCCACACATAAATCTACAAGTGTTTGGATCTGAAATATATGAGCTTGTGCGAAAAGATCCTCCACTAGCTGGGGTGTGATCCGTACTTTCCCTGTGTAGATGTACTTTAGAACTTGTTCAAACACTTCACTGCTCAACTGTTGAATTTTTATCACATTCTTGTGACATTCTTCCATTCCTGATGAAAACATGGACCTGTGTAAACAGTACTCAATATGTTAATAAGTCATAAAATAAAGCCTAGGTTGTAACAAGAGTAAAATGCATACAGGTGAGACTTTCAAATTTATTTGAGAAATAGTCTTGAGTGAATTTGTCTAACTTAATTTGAAACTATTCAGTATTTCTGCAAGTTTATTAGACAATTGTCCCCACTCTGAAAAATCCTTGGCAGAACACTTCACTTTACACTGGATAATAAGTGATAACAATGTCTCAGTTAGTGCACATGTTTTCTGACAAGTTGAATGATTTACCTGAAATAAGGAGACCCAGCTGCCAGAACCACCTTGTGACAGGTAAACTTCTGTCCCTCTACATCTATGGTAATATCTGTAAACCCACAATCCACACGGAACTGCTCCATGTTGTTGATAAGGTACCCAGAGTGTTCCCCACTGTTGTAGGACTGGATCTCATCTTTGATTTCTTCTACAGGGGACTGAGATGCCATCTGAAATTATACACTTTAATTTCCAGTAACCCATTACACTCCCATGTTCTAATGACTCCAAGAAAGCTTTCAAAAACGTGGACAAAGGAGAAAATGCTGGTAACCAGCATTTTCTCCTTTTCCCTCAATATTTTCTACCCTTTTGACATCAAATGCCATTAATTGAAGTAAAACAAATTTGTCATCTACAAATGCTTTCAGTTTGTACAAGTCTTGTCTTGTCGTCATTTGGTAGAGTTAATAAATATTTTACCTAAAATGATACTGAAAATTAAACCATTTGTAAACAACCTTTCCATATGCCACAATTGTTGTATCTTAAACCTTGACCAAATAATACTAAATATTAACTGAGAAAAAAGGCTTTAAGAAACATAGTGGGAAAAGGAGAAAATGCTGGTTTCTCCTTTAAACCTTTACCACACATTCCCGACTTTTAACGACCCTGTGAAAGAAACCTTTTGAAAACCTTGTGGGAAAAGGAGAAAATGCTGTTAACCAGCATTTTCTCCTTTTCCCACAAGGTTTTCTACCCTTCAAAAGACAAATTTTGAATTTTTCAATCGCATTTGTCATCTGCAAATGCTTTCAGTTGGTACCAGTCTAAAATTTTGTCGTCAGGTAAAGAGTTAAGCACATTGCTTTCTACCTTTTCAATGGCAAATCACGACAATTGAGCTTCACCTGCAAATGTAATCTGCCTACAATTCAGAATTACAGGCCATAACTTTCTCTGATTTTCTGTATATACGGTATCATGTTTCAGTGATAGCTGTTAAAGCAAACAAATTGAATTTCACATAAAAAAAAATAAGGCAAATTAATTGAATTTAAGAAAAAAAGAACACCGACAGACATAACACTTGTTTTTTGTAAAATATGGCACTCTGGAGTATATCCCTGCTCAGTGCACAGTACATCTATTATTGATCTTTGATCCTCCATTCTGGTTTATACACTATGGTGGACTGACTAGTTTTCGAGGGACTTAATTGACATTCACAACTTTAGTTTACTCATAATTAGATGATGCACTGATTAACAAAATCATTTCATCTCTCAAAAATCTATTTTAATTGCTTCTATAACAATGAATACTGCTTGAATCATACATTTTCAATAGTAGTGGCATAATACATCCTTCAATCTTGAGCCAGAAATGGAATTTACTCATGACTTCATTTTGGAGCTTTCAATATCTATAGAACAGTTAATAATTAAGAACTGAAAAACCTCACATGAACATCATCACTCAACTGTTTAAAATGTTTGATACCACAAGAAGGGGTCTTGAACAGTTTAAATGAAAAGTTCTAAGTATATTCTCTTCAGTTTCAAAATGTGATGAAAGGGACCATCCCATGGATGAGTGTCATGGCAGCTAATGGTTGTCTTGTGACCGCAGCATCAGAATAACAAAAATTATGGCATTTTGGTCCCTTCTAGCAATTTATATGCACCTATGAGGCCAGATAAGGAATTTTTCTTATACGCCATTTTATCATAAAGATTCTGAAAAGATTGGGTGTCTTAACAAAAGCTTGGAAACATTTACCCTCAGTAACAGTAAACGCTCAGGAAAATCGTTCAGCCTTAAGTGACCAAACGAAATAGGTCATGAAATTCTCTGACCTAATTATAGATTGGAATCTTGTTGCATTGTTTCATTATGTCACATGGCTCCGGGCTTGTTCGTCCTAAAACCAGTTTGTCCCTGGGCTTGTTTGCCCCACGTAATTACATGCTACTGCATTGACCAAATGAGTGTTAAAAATAAAAAGAAGATGAAAGTTAACTTATTTCTCTCATGTTAAAAGGATTTGGTAAAAAGTTACTGCATGTAGACACGATAATGGTTGTTTGTTCTTTGAATGTCGCTTTGTCCTTGTTTCATCTCATCTTCACAACTCTGGGATTCTTCACAATGGGCGGTTAGTCATCAATACTTTGATAATATGCATCTTGAAATTCAAATTTAAAAAAAAAAAAAATTGATCTTACATGTGTCTCATGCCTGATGTTGCCATCAACTGCAACAATTAGAACTCGTGTCTATAATGAACTTTGACACCCCCCCCCCCCCAAAAAAAAGTGATGCAAATATTTGTTGCCAGCCTTGAATTATTCAATTGCTGTTTGTTCTTACTAATTTTTTAATTATCTCATCTCAAATCAAAACTGGTGCAATCAATAAGATGGCAGACTAGTTCTTTCAATAATTGTAGACTCAAGTTAATAACATAGCTGGGAAAATTATCTGCCCTTAACATGGTGACGTGATTCACTTTACAGTTCGAAAGAAAACTCAGAAAACTCGGATATCATTTCGGCTTGGAAAACAGGTACATCTCCACATAGGTCGGTCAACGATAATAGGGCTGGCAAAATGAAGTCCCGAGTTGCATTCTGAAGACCTGCGTATGGGTTATAAGCGAAGCATACTAGACAAGAAGATCCAAACTATGTACTCAGGTACTAGTAACTGTTGTAAAGATACTGAATATCAGGTACAAAAGGGGCCAAGTAGGAACCGAGGCGGATTTGTCACTGTCATTCATAAAATCATGAATACGAGATATTTTAGCAATATCTTTCTAACAAATTTATGCAAACGCAAATCTTTTTTAAATGCAAAATATCGAGAAGAAAATAATTAAATTTACCTGGCACCCTAGTTTAAAACCCAAAATACATGAAAGATCAATGACTTATTTTTTTTTTATTTTTAACGGTTCTGACAATCCCAGGGTCGAAGTGTTAATATTGGGTTTTTTGATTATCTGCGCACAAGGAGGGCTGTTAGTATTTAGAATATGATTCCAATGTTCTATGAGTTAATCGAACAGTTTATTGCTACTTTTAGACCTTACTGTAATAAGTTGTCTATTTAAAGGAGTAAAGCCCGTAAACGCACACTACGCAAGTTTATATGTTTAAAAAATTAGAATAAAGTTACTTTTTGTCACTTTAGAGCATAAAGTTATTCCCAGTACTAACACTCTCTTGTGCCAAGCACAATTAAATCAGTATAGCTAAGCAGTGAAAGGAACTTCCTTTCGCGAAATGAAGATTCCGTCCACAAAAGGAGGATTTAATTTAAACATATTTTATTCCACAGAAGTACAATATACATAAACAATACAATACAATCGGTTCACAAATATGATTCTGCAGAAATGGATTGGAACGAAAGCAGGGCTTATAAATTTCCACTCCAATTTCCGGCTATTGCATGTATAAAGTACAATATACAGAAGAAGTCTAAGAAGGCACATAGAAAAAAAAAAAAAAGAGATAGAGAAAAATAAAGGGGAACAGATGGGTGTGGAGTGTAGGATCTACTGGTGGAGATGTCACCTTAGAAGAAACCATATATAGAGACAATAAAAACTTACAACCTGACCGTCAGTACTACATAATTGTTTTCTAGTCCAGCTTATAAAAATGAAGCTAGCAATGCTTGTTAAGAATGATTGGATAAGTAATATACTAGATAAAAATATTTAGGTATTATGCAATAGATCAATACCAACCATAATACATTCAAAAGAAAGAGGGAGAACACTGAATGTTTTCATCTAGTTTCTCCCGGAGAATACTGTATTGTCACTGAGAAGACAAAAGAATCAATACGCTAAGGAGTAAATCTTCCACTTGCACGGATATAAGTATGCACTGCAGCAAATATTCTTTCATTATCATGCAGGCTAAGACTTCCATCTCCATAAAGGATGATTCGAAGTGAGACTCTTGCAATATCGTTTATACTTGAGAATAAAATATTTCTTAAGTGATTTTAAGTTGAACATTTTAGAAAGAAATGTTCAGTTGATTCAACTGAGTCACACCTACACAGTGGCGATTGCACTAAATTTTTCAAGTATAAGCGATGATTAAGAGAACTACACCTGTTGCGCTATCTAGCATGGATTATCTGAATTTTTCTTTCACCGAAGAAATAAAGTTGTCTTGGAGTGGGTTTGGAAAGGTTCAGATGATGCTTAAAAGATGCCAATGATTCTGCGTTCTTAATCTCATCCGGTAGGGAATTCCAATCATTAATTACAGACGGCAGAAACGAATTATTATACAAGCTAGTTCTGCAAGCAATGGTTCGCAAATTATTTGGTCTACGCAGATTATAAGCTGATGAATTACCAACCGTTTTGGGGACAAGAACATTAAGGTAATTTGGAGAAAGTCCATTTACCATTTTGTAGAATTGAATCAGCTTATGTTTTCGCCTTCTTTCACTGAAAGTTTCCCAACCAGTTTCCTGATTTAGGTCAGCAATAGCTACAAGTTTAGTACAACCTGTAACCATGCGTGCACCTTCGTTTTGAACTTGGTCTAGTTGATCCTTTAAACGCTGAGAAAGATTATCCCATATAACATCACCATACTCCAAAATAGGTCTTATAAATGAAAAGTAAATGGTTTGAAGTGACAATCGATCGAGCCGAATTTTCAAATGCCGCATAACTCCAGTTCTTTCCCATGCTTTTTAAATTGATTTATTTATATGGATATCCCAAGATCCGTCATTAGAAAGAAAAATACCTAAATGCTTGTGATTTGTAACTGACGGAATTTCAGTATTTGACATGTAAAGATTCGGGTGATTAGTCTTAAGACGTTTCCGGGATATAACCAGCGATTCAGACTTTGCAGGGTTGAACTTGACCAACCACTTTTAACCAATTCGTAATTTTATCAATATCACATTGTAAAATACTTCCTACACCAGCCGGATCATCTACAATCACTGATAAACTTGTGTCATCTGCGAAAAGCTTTACATTTGCCTGAATATCTTCGACGATATCATTGATATAAACTAAAAATAAAAGAGGTCCTAGAATAGATCCTTGAAGGACACCGGCTTGCACATGACACAAAGATGAACCCCCCCCCCCCCCGGTAAAATAACTCTTTGAAAACGGTTTGAAAGATAATTAGAAAACCAAGATAACAGTTTACCACAGATACCGGCCCTGTTCAACTTGAAAAGTAAACCTTTATGCCAAGCTTTGTCAAAGGCTTTACTTATGTCAAAAAATACAGCTCTGAATTCAAGTCCATCGTCTAGGGCTTTGCATATATCATTATAGAGACTAGTTACTTGATTAACTGTGGAGTCGCCAGGCATGAAACCGGACTGTAAGGGTGTGAAAAAATTGATATCTTTCAGGTGGTTATAAACGTACTTGAATATGATGCGTTCGAATACTTTTTCAATGCTATTCAAGAAGGAAACTGGCCTGTAGTTGGATGGAAGAGAAGGGTCACCGGATTTAAATATTGGACATACATTGGATATTTCCATGAAGATGGGACTGTGTAGGTATTAATGAGTGATTAAACAAGTCACATTAATGAGATGCAATCTGTCCAGCTACATCAATAAGAATCCTATTATTAATACCGTCAGGCTCCGAAGCTTTTCCAAGTCTCAGTGATTTTAAAACATCCAGTACTTCAAACGGCCTGATATCAATTGTATCTAAAGAAGATTGTGTCAACGGGTAATTTGCATCTGGAAGAATACTTAAAGAATCATCTATACTTGATTGTTTTGCAAAATAAGAGTTCAATAGATTAGCTTTCTCGACTTCGTCAATTACCATTGAATCGCTGGAATGATCAAAGAGAGGAGGGATTGACGATGAGGAATTCGAAGACATAAGTGACTTCAAAGTTTTCCACCAATCTCGCGGGGATAGTAAACCAGATTTCAATTCTATAGACAAGTGATCGTAATAGTTTTCTTTAGTTTGTCGAATAAGTGATATTACTTCGTTTCTAACCGATTTAAATTTTGTCCAGTGACTGGCTTTGTTCGATGTCTTAGCTTTTTTGTATAATCTCTTACGATACCGAATTTTCCTTTTGATAGAACAGGTCATCCATGGTGGTTCTTGGGGATTGATCCTAACAGTCTTGCTTGGAATGAACACACGAGTTTTATCCGTGATGACATTTGCAAAGTTTTCAGCGTATGTGTCAATATTATCATTGTGTATAGAGCGCCAGTTGAAATTAGCTAAACAACCTCTTAACTGGTTGTAATCGCCGTGATCGTACTTCCAAATCGTACGTTGAATATTTTTCAACTTAGGTTTTAGAAAATTAAAAACATCAAAGACAGGACAGTTATAACGCGTTGTGAGACCAAGACAATGTTCTCCAACGCCAGATGCTATAATAGAGTTTTCATTAGTAACAAAAAGAAGATCAATAGTAGACACAGAATTTTCGGTAAAATGAGTTGTTCGTCAATACATTGAACCAAATTAAACTGATTACACAGAGCTTCGACCTTACGAAATTGGTTTTCGTTCATAGTATTCAGATTAAAATCACCAGTAATTATAACATCTGCAATATTCGAATTTATAGCAAGATCTATAGAATCTTCAATAAGTGAAGTACAGGTCGAGTCAGAGTTCGGCGGTCTATAAAAAACGCCATACGAAATATTCCTGTTATTAATAGACTTGATTTGTATCCAAATACACTCTAATCTACCAATTTCGAGATCATTTCTGCGAATATATGAAAGATTATTTTTTACGTATAAAATTACACCGCCATATCGGTCATGAGTTCTATCTTTACGTTCTGGTGTATGGAAAGAAGGGAAAAGCAGTTCGTCTGAGGATAAGTTGTCATGTAACCAAGTCTCAGAAAATGAAACAATATCAAAAAATGAAAACTCTGCAATCAAGGTATCAAGCTTGTTAGCTATACTTTGGACATTGTAGTAGACGGTAGAGAGATGATTGGGGAGATTGAGAAAATTGTATAAATCTGTACTGGACATACTGTCTGAAGACTCGCTATGCTGCGGACCAGGATTTGGATGGACATCGCCTGCTCGCAATATCAAAAGATGAGTAACTATTATCAAAGGTAATGCGATGTAAATAGTTATCTGAAATATCAGTCTACAAAATTGTACGTTCTCTTCACAGCGTTTGCTTATCAATAATCGCTTTTTATTGTGGTGTAAAAGCTGTTTGGTCAAGGATAACGATTGTCTAATATTCTTCAGGACTGAATATCAATAGCACATTGTGCTAAGAACTGAAAAAAGGAAGAATAGTGTAACAGTCAGGCGAAAATGAAGATGTGGACAATATGTTGGGTGGCTACAGATATACCTTAAAATTCTACAGTTCATGTTACCGGGCCTAGTAAGTACAGGAACAACATGTAGCAGCCCAACACATCTTCAAATCTATGTTCTTAACAATGTAACACAATTATGTTGTAAAGGAGGATTTTTTTGCTATGAAAGATGTGTTTTTCTTACGAAAAGAAGGTTTCCGTGTTCATCTTAGTAGGCTACATCTTCTCGATATATATGACATTTCAGTGCTGAATTTAAGTGTTTTAAACTGAAAGGTAGACTTTTGCTACGAAAGTAGTGTTTAGTTTACGAAAGGATTTTTTTTTTTTTTTTTTTTAAATCTAAGGCAATCTTTTCGATATCCATACATTTTACAAGTTAAATTTAAGAGTTATTTATTTATCCTGCTAAATAAGTGAAATGAAACTTTCAAGCCTATAGTAAAAACCCAAATTTTGCTTTTCAAAGGTATTTTTTGGGGAAAGATATCTCAGATTCAAGATCAGACTGCATGTTCTGTGTGGTCTGATCTTGATCTACACTGTCCGCTAAAGGTCCTTGAGTCGCGTGTAGCAGCCTAACGGTGTTCAAATGAAACTGTGTGAAGCAGTATTTGCTGTGAATGGTGATGCGTTCCTTTACAAAAAGGAAAAAAAGGAACTTCTTTTCTCGAAAGGAAGATTTCGTCTACGAAAGGAAGATTGTTTTGCTATGTAAAAAGTGTTTTCCTGACGAAAGGAAGTTTCCTTGCCAAACTTAGAAGGCTACATCTTCTCGTTATGAATAAAAATTGAATCTTGAATTGAAATGTTTTAGACCCCAAAAAAATGTTTTATCGTTGCATAGCGCTCTTTGGGTGGAAGGAATAGGTTTTTTTTTTGGTACGAAATTATTGATTAGTCCATATAATGGTTTTTTTTTAATGGATATGGATACATTTTACATATTAAATTTCAGATTTCTTTAAACTAAAACTGTGTGTATTAGTAGATTTATTTGGTCTGAATGGTGTTGCCATTGTGCCATTGAAGGGTTCTTTTAGTAAAAGGAAAATCTTTTCACGAAAGGAAAATTTTTGGCCATGAAAGCTGTGTTTCATTCATGAAAGGAAGGTTTCTTTTCAAACTTAGTATAATATTCGCGATATGGATACAATTTAAATGTTTTGTTTAAGTCTTGTCACTGAAAATGTGCGTATTAATATACACATGTAATTGCACAGTATTGTGTTGAGCGCTAGATTCATTGCGACATTTCCGTAAAGGTAAATTCCTTCCACAAAAGGAAGTTTTTTTTGCTACGAAGGTACATGATGTTGCTATTTATAGTGTTCCTTTATTAAAAGAAAGTTCAAGAATTTCATAACAGAAAGCTTCTTAGTATCCGAAACGAGTAGATCTAATTTTTGAAAAAAAAAAAAAAAAAACTTTGATAATAAACATTTAATGGCGAGTTTTGATATTCATTTGATATTTTCTTTTGCTACGTTAGCTTTCAGAGGGCGTGTTTTTCTTCGTCCTTCATTTTTCCGTATAGACGTTTCTGTCCGGATTTATTCCTGTTACATGTCTTGTTCATCCCTAATTAATATTACGTGGGAAAAAAAATCCAGACATATTTCAGTTTCGAAGTGTGTGAATTTCACTCGTATTGAACGAAAGGAACCTTTCCGAAAATGTTCTCCTCCCACCCAAGATAACTTAATCGAACTTCAAAGGGGGGGGGGGGGCTTAATTTAAATTTAAACATAATTATTTTATTCCACAGAAGTACAATATACATAAACAATACAATACAATCAGTTCACAAATATGATTCTCCAGAAATGGATTGGAACGAAAGCAGAGCTTAAAAAGTTCCTCTTCAATTTCCGGTTATTGCATGTATGAAGTACAATATACAGAAGAAGTCTAAGAAGGCACATAGTACTGAAAGTACTGACAGACTAGCGAATTTGATTGATTGACTGTTTGTATGGTGTTTAACCCTATTTTCAACATTATTTTAGTTATATAGCGGCGGCCAGTGCACATATCCATGCTTTCCTGGAGTATCTTTCACCAGTACTCCGCACAATATTCTTTCCAAGCCACTGGCTGCTTTCCCACATAACCACCATCGAAACTTGAGAGAGGAATGAATCCTGTCGCAGTGACTATCATCAATCCTCGGAAAGAAATTGGCCGAGCCGGGGATCGAACCAGCGACCCCCTGTTCTTATGTCCTTTATGCTACCGACTGAGCTAACGGGGCTATGCATGCTATTGGTTGACTATAATCCAGTTTAAGTGTTACCCTTAACCTGCTAGAAAAATTAAATGAAACTTTCAAGCCAATGGTAAACACCTGAATATTGCCATTTCGAAGTCACATTTTGGAGAAAATATATCCTCTTATCGGAAAGTATAGATCCAAGTAAAGACTGTACGTCCTGTGTAGTCTGATCTTAAATCCACACTGTCCACAAAAGGTCACTAAGTCGCGGTGGTGCTGGTAAAAGAAGCTCCAGGAAAGCATGGATAGGTGCACTGGCCTTCATGATATCACCGAAATAATGTTGAAAACGGCGTTAAACACCAAACAACCAATAAGTCCATATCCAATAGACCAAGATGTAGTGAACTATTTAACTCTTCACGAAACGAAATTCAAAGCTGTTACAGACCAGAAATTAAATGAGGCTGAACTGATGAACCCTGATTCCAAAAGGGCAGAAAACAATGTGGGAAAAGGAGAAAATGCTGGTTACCAGGGATTCTTCCCCAGTGTCACTAAAACTCCGGATTGTGTGGTCAAGACGTAAAATAACAGTTTAACATAACAGTTTAACTGTAATAATGAATGACTGAAGGAATGATAAGGGTTCCCTTTCCAGAGAGAGTTAATGCAGCTGGGATTTGCTACAAGTTACCTAGGTGTATCTATTTTTAGATTCATTCATAATGTTACAGTGGTGTAGGAATAACTGATAAGAGCCTGCTTTGCATAGATCACTTAATTTACATATAAGCAACGATCTTGTACCTTATAAATGACATCTTGTTCAGTCTATTACTTTTTAAGAAGTCATGTTCAGATTGGAGTGGTAGAGATTTGGTGGTTTTTGTCAAAATTGTCATATATAACAGAATTAGGATTTCTAACAGAAAGAAGTATTTTACTGAGAGGCTGTATTTGGCAAATGTGGGGTTTTTTGTTCACTTTAACTCTGGGTCAGTCATGATGCCTATAGACTAGCTTCGCTAGTCTAAAAAAAAAAAAAAAAAAGAGATAGAGAAAAATAAAGGGGAACAGATGGGTGTGGAGTGTGGGATCTACTGGTGGAGATGTTAACTTAGAAGAAACCATATATAGAGACAACAAAAACTTACAACCTGACCGTCAGTACTACATAAGTGTTTGCTAGTGCAGCTTACAAAAATGAAGCTGATAATGCTTGTTAAGAACGATTGGATAAGTAATATACTAGATAAGAATATTTAGGTATTATGCAATAGATCAATACCAACTATAATACATTCAAAAGAAAGAGGGAGAACACTTTGAATGTTTTCGTCTAGTTTCTCCCGGAGAATACTGTATTGTCACTGAGAAGACAAAAGAATCAATACGCTAAAGAGTAAATATTCTACTTGCACGGATATAAGTATGCACTGCAGCAAATATTCTTTCATTATCATGCAGGCTAAGACTTTCATCTCTATAAAGGATGATTCGAAGTGAGACTCTGCAATATCGTTTATACTTGAGAATAAAATATTTCTTAAGTGATTATAAGTTGAACATTTTAGAAAGAAATGTTCAGTTGATTCATCTGAGCCACATCTACACAATGGCGATTGCACTAAATTTTTCAAGTATACGTGATGATTAGGCCTAAAAAAAAATATCTGTGTTTAGGGTTTCAGTCCGAGATTCTGTAGGTAGGGATTTTTTTTTAAAGAAACTTTTTACATGGACCTTATAAGATTTTTAGGTCTAAAAATATATACCTTTAACCCTTTACTAGATATGCTGTTTCTACAACCCTAAGGTAGAAGGCTTTTGAAAACATTGCTGGTAAAGGAGAAAATGCTCATAATAAGCATCCTTTTCCAACAATGTTTTTTATCATTTGAGCTGCTGATAAAAATGTCGTCTGCAAATGCTTTCAATTTGGACTCGAGCAAATGTTGTCATCTTGTAAAGAGTTAACATATTTGTTAAAGATCAACTAGTTGATATAGTATTGTGATGTCTTTGTTTCTGAAAATTAAAGAAAGAAAGAAAAAAATGTTTGTATATCTTTTATGTATCCGCTCAAATCCTGTCAGATGTTTTAAGAAAAACAGGTTGAAAATCATAATTTTAATAAATGTGATTCAGCTCAACGCAATGTGAAAGGTGAATGGGGAAACTGATTAACGCTTTTTAAGCCATCTTCGCGGATGCTTGCAGTTTTTACTGTCAGTAAGACCTATGCGCGAAAATGACAAGGAACAAAGTCTGAGGTAAACTGGTCTCCTGATGTAAGCCTCAATCAGGGTTCTCACTAGATCCTGAATCTCCAGTCAGTCATTGACTCTTGGGCCCATATTTTTAAGAGTCCATATGGAATTTCCAAGAGTCAAAGAGAAATGTCCAAGGGTCAAAATTACTTGGTTATTATGGAGAGATAAGAGTAAAATAAACACAATTTTTCATTTATTATGTTCTTAATTTATGGATAGAAATTAAACAAGAAAATACCTTCTGACATCAAGTATGTATAGACTTGTTGGAATAAAGTGTTTGGATGAATTTTAATTTGCAGCCCTAGCATACAGTTGATCACTATGGACACAAACAATCTTTTAACTGTTTTCCAAAATACATAATTTTAGACTCACCCGTATTTAAAGCATTTGCAAATGATTATTCAAATGTGGCTAAAATGACTTGATTTGACTTTCGTAGCTTGGCACATTGTGAAATCAAAGCGCTGAAGGCGCCGAAGGCCTGGGCATCAGAACGCGTGAAGAGGTAGGAAGATGAGGCCCAGAAGCTCAAAGTTGCTATCACGTTTGTACAGGCTTAGAAACTGCTATCACATTTGTACAGACTAATAAAAAAAATATCTACATGTCTCACACTGACAGTCTGTGGAGTTGGCAACTGCATGGAAAAACATAAATCTGTAAAGGCAAATATAATGAGTAATTTTGTATAGCCTTGGCCACATGGTCTTTATGGATTGACAGGAGATAATTTTCAAAGGAATTTCTATTTCCTATTTTCTTCCTTTACGTTGCTTTGGCAACAAATCATGGTAACAAAACAAAATGAGCAGCGTGCAAAAAAATGCTGATAGAGGTCAAGTCCAGTGAACATTTCTGGAAATCCACAATGGCCAAGCAATAAATCATATTTTTCTTTTACTCAGTGTATGGCATTTTTTAAGTTGAAATAGTAACCATGTCCATTGAGCAACGACAAGGAAAAAAACAATGTTTTTAAAGGCTTACATCACAGAGCATGATTTGGTGTCTGAGAAGACATTTTTTTTAGGTATTTCTTCTTATTTTTGCGTTTTGATTTCTTTGGCAACAAATAAAAAGAACGTCGGCATTCGGGCGCCAAAGGTCGTTTGATTTTCAGTTAAACACAAAGTTAACAAGGGGGCATAGCTTGATAGTTATTTACCCTTATTGTTTATGTTTCCCTTTTGATAGTTAACAATTTGTCCAAGTTTGAAGTAAACATCTTCAGTAATAACAAAGATATTGTAAAATGTCAGAGTTTGCATGACGACGACACAGACGACGAAGATGATGACACAAAGGCTATGAAAATATCTTGTCTCTAAAAACACCTGAGCTTAAAGTTCTTAGTCGAAAAAGGGGCATAACTAATTACTTTGCCAAACATATTTTGGTGGTTACATGCCTCTGTTGTACTGGTATAAATTCCCCTTTTAATAGTTAACGAAAAGTCTAAGTTTGAAGTAAGTATCTTCATTAAAGGCAGATATGATAAATTGTCAAAGGTTTTGAAAATTCAAAGTTATAAAAAAGGGCGAAAATGTGTCAAAAATATTTTGATGGTTACCTGCCCCTGTTATATCGGTACCCTTTTTGACAGTAAATAACTTGTCCAAGATTGAAGTAAATATCTTCAGGAGATACTAGTATTATAAAATATCAAATTTTTGCACGACGACAATGACGCATAGGCTTTGACAATAGCTTGACGTTTTCTTCGTAAATAGCTGAGCTAAAGACTACCAGTTGAATAAAATCATATGGATGATACAAGACTGCTCAAGGATCATTTCTATAAAAGTTTTGTCAAAATATCTGCTGTATGTGCCACTTTTCAGTTTTCCCATTTAAAGTCTATAGAATCTCTAGGTTGCCATGATCAACCAAGTTGGAAATCCGATTCCCATAAACACGAGGGCCGTTGGACCTAAAGGCCTCATCTGAGTAAAGTCATCTATGATTGATAAATTTTAAGAGCTCCTGGTTGTGATTATGGAAAACACAAATGCGCCATGCTCTGGCAAAGGGGGGTTTAATGCATCTCCGTTATCCATCATTCCAAACGGGCTATCATATATTAATGGATCCATAAAATCCATTTTGTCTAATAACCGACTGAATCATGAGGTACATTAGTCCTTTGACATAAAGAAAATTTGCCAAAAGCAAAAAGTTTCGACCCAGGTCATCCTAGATACCTATGGAAATCAAGATCAGATTGCACTGAATGTCAAGTCTGATCTTCGATATAAAACGCCCACCAGTTACTTAAATCTTAACAATCCCGAGTTTTAAGGACTCTAAGGATATAGCCTCATAAAAACCTTTTGGAAAAAGAAGAAAATGCTTCTTTTTTCGTATAAGGTTTTCTGCACGTTCACAGCCAATAACCAGCATTTCAGCTAAATCTAACATGCCGTCCGCAAATGTTTTCAATTTAGACAAGTGTAAAATTTCATTTTTTTTTTTTTTTTTTTTAAATATTAACTGGTTTTCAATGGATCGTGTTACAAACTTTAATACATATTTGATATTGTATGCGCCGAGTTTGCCATGGGTCGAAATGGTTATGGGACGAGATGTCATACCTGGACAACTCTGACAGGAAGAAATAAGGCATATACATGTATACCAACAAGAAAATATTGATGCTGAACATCAATGGCGCCGCAAACTAGTTGTTTCTGTAACAGGGCACAATGCATTGGGTTATTTCCTAATACGCATCTCTTGCACAATCTTCGTAGAGGTCCAAGTGGTGATACTGTATTTAAACTCTGGGCCATCTGGTTTTTGACAAGATTTTTAAATTTCATATCATTGAAGGCTGTTTGCAAACTTCTTATCCATGGACTGGACCGTTTCTTTATCCACAGGACATCATTTGGACACAATTGGTAGATAGAAATATTAGAGCTGTTGCCTTTCTGATATTTGATAGAAGATTTTGAAAAGTGTGCAACAAATATGGCTATGCGCAAATTTGTGACATCTGGGTGGAGGGGAGCATATGGCAACTTTTGACCCGAAGGCCACCATTTGAACATACTAGTACTTGGTAGAGGTCATTGTAGCAATACTACACATGAAATATCAAAACTCTCGACCGTCTGATTTTGAACAGGAAGATTTTACATTAACGAAAGAAAAGTCTGTTATCGGATTGTGCTAAATCTGACACTCCAACACATATGTCTGGTATCATACAACCCCAGTAGATTGTAAAAAGGGAATTCATATACCCGCCCCTAATTTTGCCGGGGTATTCAAATGCCACCCCTAATTTTTTCCATCATCCCTCATGCGTCCCAAAAATATTTTAACCATAACAAACCATAAACCAACAAACCCACACATCCCTTAACAAATCCTGCTACCCTTAACAAACCAGCAAACCAATTAACACACTTATGCAATCCCCCCACCCTTAACCAACAAACCCACGCTTAAGCATATGGCTAGCCCTTATATGATAAAACAATATAACAATAAACAACAATATAACAATTTTATGTAACATTAAGCATGCTCATAAAATTAACATAAAATGGGTTTAACATAACAATCTGATGAAGGTCAGCAAACAAATGGCATAAACATTTTTTACTTAAATCAAATTTTTTTTTAAAATTAAAATAAAAAATTTAAAATTAAAAAAAAAAAATTTAAAAAAATTTTTTAATTTTAAAAAATTTATAAAAAATAAAATTTGAATTTTTCTTAAAAACATCTACCAATATAATAGGTAAGATGAGTGAAAATAAGAATAACTCTCTTGAAAAAGATATAGACACCTTAGCTAAAATTGGTGTTAAGTTTGATGGAACAAGGTTTGTTTTACCTGGTGGTATCAAAACGCTTGCTCCAGGACAATATAGGTTAAAAGAAATGATAAAAGATTATGAAGAAATGGAAGAAATAATGAAAAAAAATAATTATAAAATAAGTTTTCGGGATATAGATGTTATACAAACACAAGAAAAGTTTGATGAATTTTTTTATGAAACAAGAGATGATATTGATAATCAGTTTGATTACCACACAAAAAATATAATATGGGGTCTTAAAAGAAGAATTGATGCATATTTTGATACATTAAAAAATGATTACCTACATATAAGACTAGATGATGAGTTAATAACACTTGAACCAGATGAAGTAAAAGAAAAGATGAAGGAAGTTTTAGAAGGCTTGATTGATGATATTGAAGAAGATTTAAAAGAAAAATTTAAAATTTAAATCAAAATTTAAAAAAATAAAAAAAAAAATTTAAAATAAAAAAAAATTTTTCTTAATCAAAAAATAAAAAAAATTTAATTAAGAAAAACCATCGCATCATGCTAACCGGCTAACACATCAGCCAGACAATCACTTACATAAAACAATTGCTTAACCTTTTTTCCCACCCCATCAACCAACGCACAGTGCATCATGCTAACCGGCTTATGAGTTAGTGGGTGGGTTAAGATGTTGGTAAAAAAAAATTTTAAAAAAATAAAAAATAAAAAAAATTTTTAATAAAAAAAATGAAATTAATTTTAAAAATTATGCAAAATATTTTATATTATAAAAGTAAATGATATATGATAATATAAGCATGGAAAATATGAACGTAAATAATAAAGTTGATTATACATTTGAAGCAAAGGATGATGATAACAGTTATCAAACTTTATATAGGCCTGTAACTATGACTGAGGCACGTTATTTTAAAATCCAAATGCTACTATGTGAAAGTAATTTTGGTGTTTTATCAGAAGAAAGAAAAACATATTTTAATGATTTTATTGATTTTGTGAAATATTATACAGGTTTTGAAGATTTTAAGCATTGTCAAGACATACGTAAATACTTTTATGAAGTTTATGAAAAGCTATTACAAGCTACCACTGATGAAGAAGGAAAAACACTTATAAGAGATGCGGTTTTTGAGTATAGAGAAACATTTATATCATCTAGAGAAAGTAACAATAGATTTAAAAAATGGAATTTAAAATAAAAAAAAAAAATTATTTTTATTTGTTAGAATTGAAACAAATAAAAATTTTTTTTCTTAAATAATATATTACATTATATAAAAAATGAATAGTTCACGTGATAAAGAAATAATAAAAAATACTGGTGAAGATAGAGATTTTGTGCATAGTGAAGATGAAGAAATTTATTATAGAAGCTATGTAAAAGATGGTTTTAGTAATGAAGTACCAAAAGGATTTGCAGGTGAAAATGAAAGTTGGAAAGAAGGAAATGAAAAATGGATATATAATGGTACAAGTTGGGAAAGAGATGGAAAATATGAAAAAGAAAAAAATTTTACATTGAAATATAAACATTTTGTAATTAGGGAAATGCAAGAAAGAAGTAGAAGGTTTATTTTGCTTTATAACCAATCATTTTTAGATAAAATTTATCATAAATATGAACGTAGAATAGAATTAATAGCATTACCACTTAAACACCAAATGAATAAATATTATAAAGATTTATTTAAAGAAGAAGTACAAGAAAAATTTTTAGAAAATGAAAAAGAAGATTTTTTATCACTTACACCAGAACAAGCAGAAGAAAAAATAAATAAATTTATGATAAGTTATATTGAAATTGTAAAACAAGATGTAAAAAATGAACTTTGTAAAAAAAATATTTTATTACAACAATAAAAAAAATTTTTTTTTTCTAATTTTTGTAAAATAAAAAATTGAAATTTTATAACCAATGTATGCAAGTTATATATATAAGCTAAAATATGAATAGTAAAGCAGCTATAAGAGGTAATATACCACGTAATACAAAAAATACTTGTCAACGTTTTAAAGTAGATTACACAAAGTATAAAATAATAGAAATAGTGGAAGATTTTAATAAACAAAAAGATACACTACTTAAAAAAATTGCTGAAGAATGTAGTAATAAACGTCTTGAATACATTAGTGGTTATATTAGTGGTAAGAAAAAATTTAATGGAAAAAATAAATATGAAGAAAGAAAAAAAATTATTATGGATTATTTAATTAAAGTTTTTGATGAAATGAATAAAGAAATAAAAATTTTTTATGAAGTTGAAGAAGATAAAACCAACAAAGAACATTTAAGAAAAAGGAGAAAAATATTAATAAATGTTGATTTAATTGGTTATATTTGTTCTTATGCAAATATAAATAGTGTTACAAATATTAAAATTTAAAAAAAAAATTATTTTTATTTGTTGGAATAGAAACAAATAAAAAATTAAAAAAAAAAAAAAATCATAAAAAATAAAAATTGAAATTTTCTAATCTACCAACCTAAGTAATATATAAGCATGAGTAGAGAAAGGAAAAAGTGTTTTAAATATTTTAATGAACCCCATCATGATAATATTTTATTAGTATTTTTAAATATCGGCTTTCATCAATAGTTGAAAGAAAACAAAAAACAATTTCAACTTTTGATGTAGATGGTGATGAAGAAGTATATTTTAAATGGACGGAAACAACAACCATTTTAATGGAAAACCCTTTTAAGAAAAACAAAATAGGACTAGCGGAGGCCATATATTATGAATATAGTAAATATGAAAAAAATAATCATATAATTTGTAATAAAGTAGATATTTATCTATGTTTGATGTACAGCAAAAGCTTGAAAAAAATATGTTTAGGTGTAAGAGATATAGAAAGATATAATTGCCAAACTTATAGAATTTACCCTTTTTTTGAAAGATTATTTGATTGTTTATTTAATGATATATTTTTTGCTAATAGAATTCCACATCCACAAGATAATGAAACGATAACACCTTTTATTCATATAAGAACAAATTCATTATTTTTTTCACTTTATGAAAGAATATACATCCTACCAACCGGTCCAAGTAATGAAGAATCAGAAGAAGATGAATCAGAAGATGAAACAGAAGAAGATGAATCAGAAGATGAAACAGAAGAAGAAAACCAAACTTTTTTACCATCTTATACTCTCTCATTTTTACCGAGAGAAATAGAAACAGCAGAAAATGATAATTACCAAGAAAGTGATGCAGGTCAATTTTGGTTAAACAATGAAGATAATTTTTCTCCAGGGCAATATGTAATACAATACAACAATTTTGGTATAGAAAAAATTTATAAATATGAAGAAAACCAACCACTAGTTAATGAAAATAAAACCAAATCATTTAAAAGTGAAACATGTGTAATATGTATCGAAAAACAACCAAATGTTTTATTTTGTAGTTGCGGTCACCTATGTATGTGTAATGCATGTTTGCAAAAATATACAAACAACAAATGCCCTATATGTAAAACTGAAAATGTTAACATTAGAGAAATATAATTTATTTAAAAAATTATATTTCCCATGAATACCATCTAATGGGAAAATAGTTTACTCATGCTTAATATTTAACCTTTTACCAGGTTAAATAATTTTTAACAGGAATATCGGGGGACGTATTTATCTTAGGATAAATTCTGTGAACCCCGAACACAGAGAGTCTTAAACTTTGATATTCCTACCTCGGTTAATGTTGAAAAGCGTTAAACTAACTTAAGAATCACCTTTAACTCTGTTTTCTATACCTTAGCATAAGAGAAGGTATAGATAAAGTAAGGCGATTCATGTCACTACCATGATATAACCATTTTTACATGCCTCCTCACCGAAAACGAAAGAGGAAGTTATTTAATGCACAACCCTTTAACTTTTGCTTAACACACCAAAACTGAAAAATGGTAGAACATTATAATATTAACAAACATTTTTACCCTGTTTTTTTAAAAATGTTTAACTTGTACAATAATTGTATAAAATACTTATTATTGTTTTTAAACAGCAGCCTTACAACATTGTGTTTTTAACGTGTAAGAAATGTATTAATATGGTATTAACTTACAGGTTGTTAGACCGTGCCAGAGGTTACCATGTTGTTAGTGTTTGCTAACTTACGGGTTGTTAGACCGCGCCAGTGGTCAGCATTTTTTGGTATTAACTTACAGGTTGTTAGACCGTGCCAGAGGTTACCATTTTTTTGGTATTAACTTACGGGTTGTTAGACCACGCCAGAGGTTACCATGTTGTTAGTAATAACATTCTTACAAAATCAAAGATACAACAAAGAAGTAAGACTGCTTTATTATCATAAATAAATTATATTTTATACAATTACCATATTTAGTTCATTTTTAGAAAAAACAAAGCAAAAAAAATAGTTAATATCATAACATACTACCATCTCCCTCAAAAGTCCAGTCTAAAGTGATTATATGCGTAATACACATTTCAAAATATTGGAAAAAGTTGTGAAATACTATACCACGTGATATTGGAGTGTGTATCGATAAAACCCTTTTTTTTAAATATTTAACCCTTTACTGGGTTAAATATTTTTTGTACAAGTCCAACTCTATCAGTATCGACACATGTGCATGTTTTGAGTTGGAGTTGTCGGACCTTGATATAAAGTTTATAGTGTCGCATTGTTTTACTTCTAAAGGCTGAGGAAAAACTATACAACTACAACCTTTTCCCTCCTTTTTTACTATGGAGTAGTCAGTCTTTTCAACACCGTTTAAGGCTATGTTAATTTTTGCCTCTTCTTTTAGGTTACCACCAACTGTAACAACCTTTAAAGACCCCCTTATAATTCTGCCCGAGGCTGCCATGCAATAACCTCCTAATTCATGATGTATTCCCGTGCTTCCATTGCCGAAAGAAAACTCGTAATTACCATTTTTTAATCCTCCTTGTTGCTCAGCATGAACGCTTATAATGGGTTTAAAGCCTATTTTTCCATCCACGTAGGATTTTGTCACTAAATCTCTCTCTTCTACCGGAGTTGCTGCATTTTTTAGGGAAAAACCTTGAAGATTTACGTTAGCTACTGCTGAGAAACTCCCATTTGGATTTTTTATGATAGCTCCACCATTATCAACGTAATTTTTATTGGCAGCGGCGCCACGTTCAATAGGATTTGGTAATCCGATAATCGAGTGACCCACCATGTTTATTTCACCAGCCATTGAAAAAGAACCGTCTTGGTTTTTTGTTAAAGCTTTTTCACCCGCAGTAGCAGCCTTAAAAGCGTTATCTACGTAAAACTTATTAGCGGCTTCGTACTCTTCTAAAGGTGCTTCGACGTTGTAAATTCTCCGCCCACCCATAGAAACGTCACCACCTGCTATATACCGCCTTCCAGGACCATAAACAAAGGCTCGATTGGCAACATCTACGTAATTTTTTGTTGCTGCATCCTGTGGTTCTGCAGGTTCTATAAGATTTGATATAGTATATCCTTTCATATTTATATCTGCAAAAGCAGAAAAAGTACCATCTTGTTGTTGAACTATTGCTCTACCACTGTTATCTACATATTTTTTTGTAGCAGCTTCACTCGGTTCCTCAGGGTCAGCTATATTTTTTATTTTATTAAAACCCATGTTTAAATACCCTGTAATATGGTATCCTCCATTTTCATCTAACAGCCCTGAGTTTGCATCAACATAACTCTTAGTGGCAACATCCTGTGGATTTACTGGATTACTAACCCGTATTAATGTATTACCAGCCATATTTATAGAACCGGTAACGGGGGTTGTTCCATCTTTACGTAAAAAATTATTACCTATGTAAGCGAGTGACACACCATCACCATCAGCACTTGTTTTAACATCATCTATTCTTCCAAATTTATCAACAGACATAGTTTTTAATATTACTAAAAAA
Organism: Tridacna gigas; assembly: GCA_945859785.2. NCBI lineage: Eukaryota > Metazoa > Mollusca > Bivalvia > Cardiida > Cardiidae > Tridacna > Tridacna gigas. The sequence goes on from OX244036.2 coordinate 18,162,407, forward strand.
GTTTATTTAAAACATTTTGAAATTTATTACCTAAACCCAACTCTTTAAGAATGAACAAACATAAATGGCCACAAAATACTTCCCCTGCATGCTGTAATTGGTCAGTATTGTAGTGTATTGGTCTTTTTAAATAATCTATAATTTCAATAGGTGGTTGAATACCATAACTATCAAAATAAATTTTAGTTTTACCATCTTTATACCAAGCAACCCAATGAGTTCCTGGACCTCTGCTATCATCAAGATTTAATATACCGCATTCTTTGTTTTTTACTTTTTTAGGTAGGGTATCTCTTAAAAATATTCCTCTAAAATTTTTTATTTTTAATTTTTTTGCGGCATCCTCAAGCTCAAAATTGCTTAAAGGTTTATTTGGTAAAGTTATATTATCAATTAAAATATCTTTCATTTTTTATATATTTAAATATTTACAATAGCACTATTATCAACCCATGAATTAAACTCATCAGAATAACCTTTCCACTTTACAAGAGATTTATTTTTTCCCTTTTTAGTAACCTTTTCTATTCTATACAACTCTTGACTCGTTTTTTGTAGTTCAGGTTCATAAAAGGAACCTTTTATTTCTTCACCATTTAAATCTTCAATTTTATATGTTATAGGTGATGTATGTTTTACTTCTGAAACTGTAAAAACCTCTTCAGTCCATCTTGTGGTATAACCTTTTTCAAAAGTCTTTTTCTTTTTACTTATCCTTACTTTGTCACCAACAGAAAACTTTGGTTTGATATCCTCCCTTACTTGATTATAATCAGGATACAATGTTTTCCAAACTTTATTTTCATTTTTCTTCTTACTTGCTTCAGTTGGTGTCATCTTAATAGAAGAATGCCTTGTGTTGTTATATTCTTTAACAAGATTTGGTAACACGTTAATATAAACATTTGTTGAGTGAGCAGAGAAATACTTCCACATTTTTTCTTTCATTGTTCTAATCCATCTCTCAACAACGCTTGATTTTTCCTCGTTTTCAGTGGAATATAATTCAATTAAATCTTTAACCTCTTTGTTATAAAACTCTTTACCTTTATCCACCCACATTTTCTCAGGTTTTCTTTCCTTAAAAATACTCTTCAGTGCAATAGAAACAGATTTTCCTGTTTTATCTTTTAAGGGGATAAGATAGCCATATTTTGAAAAGATATCAATGACAGCAAGAAGATATTTTACACCACGATTAAGTTTAGAAAATGCTTGCATATCTACTAAATCTGCAGCCCATATTCTATCGATACCATTTACTCTAACTCTCCTTTTCTTAAATTTTCTTTTTATTGGTTTATGTAATTCTTCTGCTAGCGTTATATTTTCTGAATTTTTTTTTTAATTCCCATTCCAAATCTTTTCTTGGTTCCTATCAATGAGGAAACCAATCCTCTTTCCATTCTTTCCTTAATAGTAGGATTATAAATACCTTTTAACTCTTTAAGCATATTAGCATCACAAACAGAATTTCTTGTTGCCGTATCATCATGTTTAAGATAACATATATCATGATGATATGCTGCTTTATCAACACGATTTACAGGTTTTGACCATTTTTTAGGCGTTAAATCAGGATTTAATCTTTTCTTTAACTTGGTGCCTGGACCAGTAAAATTATGACCTGGTAAGTGCATTTCAACAGGTAAGTTATTGATAACCTTGTTTAACTACGAACCACCCTCCTTATCTTTTTTAATAAACTGAGTTTTAGTTGTACCACATTCACTACATTTACCCTTTTTCATATTTCTTCCATTTTTACTTACACCATAATTTAAATCAGTTGTTTCAGTTTGTTTTTTACACTTAACACAATACATTTTTTATATTAAATTAATTTTTTTAATATAAAATGGATATTGTTAATTTATCATGGAATGAAGCATTAGCAAAAAGATTTAACCACCCCCTTTTACCAAAAAGTATCAGAGGTTTAATAGTTGGTAAATCAGGATGTGGTAAAACTACACCATTACTTAATCTTTTGTTGCGTCCCAATTGGCTAGATTATGATAACTTATGTGTTTTTGGTAAAAGTTTGTTTCAACCAGAATATCGTATATTAAAAAAAGCATTTGAAGAGGAAATACCAAAAGAATATATATTAAGATTATTTTCATTTAAGGATGAAGTACAAAATAATGACATTTCACCTTTAGCATTAGTTGAAGAATGGGCAAAAATAATTAAGGAAAAATCAGATATTAAGTGTGGGTTTTTTGAAAATGCAAGTGATGTTCCAGACCCAAGAGAACTAAATGCACAAAACAAAAACTTAATGATTTTTGATGATTTACTTTTAGAGCGTCAGGGTAAATGTGAAAACTACTATGTAAGAGGAAGACATAGTAACGCTGATTGTTTCTATTTGTCACAAAGCTTTTTTGAATTACCAAGACGAACCATAAGAGGAAATTCTAACTTAATTATACTTTTTAAATTACCAAAAAAGGACCAAGTAAATATTTATACTGATTATGTAAGTGAAGATATGGAACTTAATGAATTTAGAAATTTTTGTAAAAAATGTTGGAATGAACCACATGGTTTTGTTGTAATTGACTTAACAAGTAAAGCAAACAATGGTAAATACAGACGCGGTTTTGATAATTTTTATATGCCAACAAATTGTTGAGAATATTAAAATCATATCTTAAGCAAAAAGATATAATTTAAATCATATTAAAAACTTTAATTTTAAAATATAAAATGGAAGAAGAATTACTAAAACAAATAGTAAAAAACACAGACCGTAAATCTTCATTTCAAATTATCGTAAGCGATAACAAATCAAATTTTAAAACAAGATTTACTCCACCGCTTCAACTTGAACGTGATAAAAAATATGAAGTAGCTTTAGTCAATCTTGAAACTTACTATTCATTTCCTAATATTACTGATAGCAACAACATTTTTATTTATTCGCAAGATAGTGGTAAAACATGGGAAAAGATGAAGATACCAACAGGTAGCTATGATATAGTTGATATCAATGATTATATACAACAAGAAATGAAGAAAAAAGGACATTATGACCAATTTAATGAAGAATATTATATTTGTTTATCAGCAAACACTAATACATTAAAATCAGTTTTAATTCTTGAAAATGGATATCAGGTAGATTTTAATCATGAACACAGTATTGGAAAGGTATTAGGATTTAGCAGAGCAAAATATGTTCGAGGGTTTCATGAAAGCGAAAATTTAGTTAATATCTTAAGTATTAATAGCATACTTGTTAATATTGATTTAATCTCAGGTAGTTATGTTAATGGTTCTCAAAGAAACACAATTTACAGCTTTTTTCCAAATGTTGCACCAGGTTATAAAATAATAGAAAATCCAGTTAATCTGGTATATCTGCCTTTAACATTAGATGTAATACATGATTTAAAAGTAACGCTAACTGACCAAGATGGAAACGTATTAAATCTAAGGGGTGAAACATTAACGATTAGATTTCATATAAGAGAATCACGTTAAATATAAAATGACAAATTACATTACAGTTAAAGTAAATATAACAGAAGGGCAAAAGAAAAAGCTACAACATGCTGTTAAATCAAGTTGTCCTGTAAGTATTAGATTAAATCATGATGACCTAACAGGTAAAGATTTAATAGCAGTAACCGGGTCACAACTAAACAAATTAAATAAAGCATTAGAGAGGGGTAAAGGGGTGACCATTAGAATGACAATTAAACAACTTAAACACAACATGAAAGTAGAAGGTGGTTTTTTACCATTAATTGCGGGTCTCGCATCAGCTGCGTTACCCGTATTAGCAAAAACTGTGTTACCTGCTTTGGGAGTTGGTGCCTTAACTGGTTTAGCTTCAACAGGAGTTAAAAAAAAAATGGGTAACGGATTGTATCTTAAGAAAGGTGGTTGTATATGTCAAGTTGAAACTGATGGTGAAGGTTTATATCTTAAACCATACAAAGGTAAAGGGTTAAAAAATAAAGGTGAAGGATTGTATTTAAAACAAGGTGGGAAAATTTATGATGGAAAAGGTCTTCTTTTAGGACCAAATAGTCCATTTGCTAATATTCCTATATTAGGCGCAATTTTGTAAATTAAAAAGAATGAATATGTATAAATTTGGAAATAAACCTAAAATGGTTCAACCAAAAACTATTTTTTGGAACCCTGTAGAACAAAAATATCCGGCTAAAAAAGTTAATCCTGTTTCTTGGGATATTTATACTCAACAACCTATAATATTAAAAGGTGGTGAAACTAAAACTATTGCTTTAGGTTTTGGTTTTATGATGAGTAAGGGTGTCGTTTTAATTTCTCTATCTTATGCTCTAAAAACTAATCAATTAAGTATAACAAATGAGGTAGTGTTGGAGGAAACCCCAGATGTGGTTACCACAATTACAAACAACTCAAGTAAGCTAGTAAGAATTAATGAAAATGAATTTTTATGTCGTCTTTACTATTCTATTTAGAAAATAGTTGTAATTAATAAAATGGAACTAAAAGAAAAGATTTATCCGGTACTACCAGAAGCACGAAATATACCAAATGCACCATCATTACAACCAATACTATCAGCAGAAGACAATGGTCAATCCTTCAGGTTACAAAAAATATCAGAAATTCAAACATTTCTTGAAAATGAAGTTAAGGTTAGAGAGCAGTTAAGTAAAAAATATTTAAAGATTAGTAAATCAGTTGATAATGTTGAAACAGGACTAACCACCTTAGCACTAGGTGCCGGAGCAGGCGGAATAGCTCTATTGAGTACCGTTGTAGCAATTCCAGCAACAATAGCCTTAGAAGGTTGTGCCTTAGCTGTTGGATTTGCTGCAATTGTTAGTAAATTTGTGGTTAGAAGAACCAGAACAAAATCAGAAAAAACATCTTCAGATTAAAATGCTTGCTGATGCAAAGTTAAATACACTATTTACACATATATCTAAAGCTATCAGTGACAACAAAGTAGAACATTCAGAATTTACTTTAATTATGGATGAATTGGAAAAATATAAGGTGATGAAGGAAGAGATACGAGTTAAGTCAAAGAAAAAAAGCAAGCTAGAGGAACAAGAAAGTTTAATCGAGAAGGGGAAACAGGAAGCACGGGAGGAATTTCGCAGACTAGTAGAAAGAAACAATGGAAACCATTAAGACTAAAACTAAAACCACCTAAGTTTAAATGTTCTTGTGCATGTGAGATAGGTAATACTGAATAAATTAAAATAATTTTTTACTTAAAAAATGCCTTTTATAAATGTTGATTATAAAACAAAAGATAAGATGGTAAAAGATTATCTTGTAAGAAAAAAACTGGTTCGTGATAGGCTACTTGCTGAAAGAGTAGGTGATATTGAATTGCAACAAAATCTAACTACGTTTTTTTAAACCCTTAACTAAAGCACAAAAGGAGATACAAGAAGAAGCAACTAAAAAGATTATCACAACACAACTTTAACATCAAGCGGAATTATTTCTAAGTTAGAACCTATTAGTAAGGGAATTCAACAATTACCAGGAGTAATTAGTGAGGAATTGGCACCTATTAAAGAGGGAATTATTCATTTACCTATTCAACTTTCTAAAGAAATGATGACTAGTCAATTATCAACTGCAGAACTTCCTTCTTATCATGAAGTTAAGACAGAAAAAAATAAAGAAGAAATTATGCATTTTGTTGAAGTTTTTAATAAAAATTTTACACAAAAATATAAAAATGATTTTGACAATGTTCTTAGAATAGTTTTTGATAAAAAATTTGGTATATTTAAATTTGGTAATAAAGAAATTTTTTTAGACCCGAAAAATGAAGGGTTTTTTTATTTTGAAGAAAAAAGATATCCTGCTAGTGATGGGTTATGGGAATTGATTTTATCAAAAAATCCAAAAAATTTACCAAAGAAGATTTAAATAATTATCAAGAAATGCTTTATTTAAGTGATATTATTTTTGAGGATAATAATCGAGAAAGTGGTAATTTAAAAAGCTATTATAATAATAAAAAATGGAATAAAATAATTAATCCTGTTGCTGAAGTCATTCTTAAAGAAATGGAAACAACTGGTAAAGGATTAAGAAAAAAGAAAAAAACAACCATTGTTATACCATCAGACCCAAACGCACTATTAGAAAGGTTTGACCTTTTAATGTCTAGCAAGGATGCAGGTCACACAGGTGTAAAAAATGAGTTGGTAAGTATTTGTGATGAATTACAAAGACAAAAAGTATTAAACACAAAAAGCTATAAAAAGTTAATGTCTATACTATAAAATGATTACATCACAAAAGAGAGGAGTTAAAAGAACTTATGCTTATGGTGGAGCTGGTATATTTGATACTTTAGCTAATTTTTTAAGTAGATTATTTACAAGTGGAGCGGTTAAGCAAATAGCAAGTTCCGCAGTTGATGTTGGTAAAAGTGTGGCTAAAGAAGGAGCAAAGAAAGCTTTAGAAGCAGGTAAGACAGCTGCAGTTGATGCTGGAACCAGATTAGTTAAAAAGGTTTTAACACCTAAATCTAAAAAGATTGTTGAAAAATATAGTCAAGTTCCAACCATACCAACAATACAACCTGTTGAACAAAATGTAAGTTCATTGATTGATGGTGGTGCCGTTAATATACAAACAATGGTTAAGAAGTTAAACAAAAAAAGGGGTAAAGGGATAAAAACAATATAATTTTTAATTTAGCTTAAGTAATTATTACATTAAATAAAAATATGACAAAGCTAAAATTTAGATTAACAAAATATGAAAAATACAATAGTAAGAGAATTGGAATACTTTATGCTCAATTTAAAATTGATAAAGAAAATGAAATTGTTGAAGTAAATAATACAAGTTATGATTATAAAAAGGTTGTTTTAAGATTGTCTCCTGAAAAAGCTGATGTTGTTAAGGAGTTTGAAGATGAAGTAAATCAATATCTAGAAGAAAATGATATACCAAAGGTAACCTTACTTTATGGTAATAAAATTTATCCAAAAGTAAGAAGAAATGTTAATGTAGAAAAACTTAAAACTATTAAACTTAAGGGTGTTTATGTAAATGATGAGAATAAATCATTTCCTCAACTATGGTTAGAAAATTAAAAAACAAAACACAATTATAATTTTAACTTAAAAATTAGAAATGTATATATAAAAATGGACATTTTAAATATTAAAGCACCAATTTTAAAAGATGATAGTATTGATGAATACGAATACTTTGAGTATGAACCTACCATAGGAACCAACCTAAACAACAATGGGGGTAATATTAGGATTGATATAGGAAACAAGGATGTTTTTCTTCATCCTTCTGAGAGTTATTTAAGTTTTGAAGGTGATTTGTTGCGAGATAATAACAATCGTTATGTTTTTGCAGACAATAGGGTAACGCTGACAAATAATGCTATAATGTATTTGTTTAAAAGTATCAGATACCAACTTGAAGAGCAGGATATAGAGTATATTAATTATCCTGGTTATGTCAGCACAATGTTGGGTTTGTTAAAATATCCTGATGATTTTTCTAAATCACAAGGTTTAAACCAACTATGGTATAAAGATACACATAGAGATGCAGATACCGCTACTAATATTGGATTTAAAGTAAGAAGAGATTGGATTTTTACATCAAATCCTGTTGGTTCATTTAATATTTGTGTGCCGTTAAAACATATATTTGGTTTTTGTGAAGATTACAACAAAGTTGTATATGGTATGAAGCATAGTTTAACCTTAACAAGAACCGGTGATGACAATGCAATTTTTAGATTACCAACAGTAGTAGATGGTGGAGGTAATCCAACAAATCATTTTCCAGGAAAAGTTGTTTTAAATAAAATAACATTGTTTATGCCGCACGTAACGCCTGAACTTGGTAATAGGTCAGAACTTTTAAAATTTATTGAAAAGAAAGAAAGATTTCCTGTTGGGTATAGAATGATACAATCAGATACAATAGCGGTACCAAACAATACTAACTTTGCTTGGAGACTAGCAACAAAATCATCACCTGAGGTGCCACGATTTATTATTGTTGGTTTTCAATCTATTTCAAATGATGCAGCTAATAACAGGCAAATACACAACCCAGCTATATTTAATCACTTAAAGGTAAGAAATATTAAAGCCGTGTTATCCACAAAACAATATCCACATAATGAACATAACATAAACTTTGAAACAAATCTAATTGGAAGAATATATGAGGAAGCTGCAACATTTAGAAAAAAGTTTTACAACATGGATGAATTGGTATCAAATCCAAATATTAACCCTGCTGATTTTAAAGATTTATTTCCCTTGTTTGTTTTTGATGTTTCAAAGCAAAGTGAAAGAATTAAGTATTCTGTAACTGATATTCATATTAGAGCAAGCTTTACAGAAAATCCAATACAAGCAGGAGTAAATAGTGTTGAAGCATATGCAGTTTTACTTAGTGATAGGTTAATTAACTTTCAGAGTGATGGAAACAAGATGACAGTTGTATATTAAGTAATTTTTTGTTTAATATAAAAAATATGCTAAAGATTGCTGATTTTAAAAAGATATTAACAGATAATAATATTAAGTGGTATTCCTATTGGAACAAGAAAAAATATATTGATGTTTTAAAAGAGCATGGATTGTATCCTGAAGAGGAAGAAAAAAAATATTTAAAAAAAATTCCAAATTATGATAGATTAAAGGATATTGCTAAAAATCCTAAAACGGTAATATTAAAGAATGTTGAAACTGAAGAAGAAACAACATTTCCATCAATTTACAAGGCAAGTAAGTTTATTGATAGATGTCCACAAACGATTGAAAACTGGAATGGTAGGGTTTGGAATAATAAATATAAGATTGATATTCTTTAATTTTATTATTTTTAAAAAATAATAAAATTTGACTTAAGGAATGATTTTTTATATTAAAAAATATGGAACGCCAATTTGATAGATATAATATAGCTGGATCAAGAAATTTAGCAAGGGAAAGGGGATTAAGAAGATACTCAAGACTTAGACGTGATGAATTAATTACCCTTTTAATCAATACTGGACCTTCTATATTAGATGGAAATATAGAAAATATAGATGCACCAGTATTACAACCAACAATAGCTCAACCTTTACCATCAACAAGACAAAGACCAACTACTCCATCAACTACTTCAGTTAATGATTTGTTAAGGAGCTTAGAAAATGTAAGAGTGGAACAACCAAGTATATCACCAGAACTTAATGCCTTAAAAAATAAAATAAAAAGTATATATGATAAAGTGGATAAAATAAAAGTAATATTAAATAAATCTGCCTTAAAAAATTATGCAACTGAACATAAAATAGAAGGAATACCTGTTGATACACCACAAGAGTTTTTGGAGTTAGTTCAACCAACAATCGTAAAACTTATAAGCAGCATGCGTGGGTTTAAAGTAAAATTAAATCTTCAATGTTTAATGAAAAGAGGAGAAGGTGAAAATGAAGAAAGAGTAGAAGCAAATTTTTCTTCTTCTTCTGAAGATGGTTATGAGATTATTTTAGAAGGAACTAATATAACAGAAGTATACTTAAAAATGATTGAAAGAATTTTAGAAAATTTTGTTAATTTTTTAATGAAGGGTAGTGGGTGGGCATTTGATAGTGTGGTTCATTTAAAATTACATAGTGTTATTTATGAACCATTAAGAGCAGGTGGATTGATGCCTTTACCTAAGTGGATTGCTAACAAAAATGCGTGTATTAATATGAAAAATAAGTATGATGAAAAATGTTTTACTTGGTCTATCTTAAGGTTTTTTAATCCAACAAATAATCACGCTGAAAGAATTGAACCTTTAAAATCAAAGGAAAATAGTTTAAATATGAAAGGAATTAAATATCCTGTTTCTTTACTTGATATAGATAAGTTTGAAAGGCAAAATCCAACAATTAGTGTTAATGTTTTTGGGATAGTAGAAGGTAAGGAAAAAATCAAACGTATTAGAGCTATAAAAAGTTTAAAAGAAAATCATGTAAATTTGTTATATATTGAAGATGAAGAAGAAAAAAAATCTCATTATGTTTTAATAAAAAATATTAAAGCTTTACTGAGAATTCAAACAGCCTCTAATCATGATGTAGAGTATTGTATGCTTTGTATGAACCATTTTGGAAGTAAAAAACTTTTAGAAAAGCATATGGAGCGTTGTGAAAATCATGATGGGGTTGATTTAATAATGCCTAAGTTTGACCCCAAAAACCCTGAAGATAATTTAATAAAGTTTGAAAACTATTGTAGAAAAATTATGGTACCTTTTATTGTAGTTGCTGATTTTCAATGTATTTTACAAAAAATAAAATCAGAAACACAACAACAAAGTAATACCATTGAAACACAAAAGCATACACCTGTTAGTTATAACTATTTAATTTGTAGTTTTGATAGAAAAGTTTCAAAACCAAAATTAAGAGGGTATGTAGGTAAAGATGCCGAAAAACATTTTATAGATACTTTAACCAAGGATACCAAACAACTTTATAATGAATTTTTTAAAACCCCAGTAAAAATAAAAATAACTGAAGATGAAGTTAGAAAACATAAAAATGAAGTAAAATGTTGGATATGTGGTGGTAAATTTACTCATGAAAATTATAAAGTAAGAGACCATTGTCATGTTACTGGCAAATATAGAGGAGCCGCACATAATGAATGTAATCTTAAAGCAAAAGTTCCTAATTTTATACCTGTTATCTTTCATAATTTATCTGGTTATGATGCACATATTTTTATTAAATATCTTGGTAAAACTAATGAAAGAATTGATTGTATTCCTATCAATGAAGAAAAATATATTAGTTTTACAAAAAATCTTATGGTAGGAAATAATCATTTTAAATTAAGATTTCTCGATAGTTTTAAGTTTTTATCAAGCAGTTTAGATAAAATTTTAGAAAATTTAAAAGATGATGATTTTAAAAATTTAAAGTATTATTCAGAAAAACATCGTGGTGGATATACAGAAGAAAAAATAAAATTGTTAAGTAGAAAGGGTATATTTCCTTATGAATGGTTAGATAGTTTTGAAAAATTAGAAGAAACACAACTACCACCTAAAGAAGAATTTTATTCAAGCTTAAAAGGAAAGCATATTGAAACTGAAGATTGTAATCATGCTTTAAAGGTGTTTGATTTTTTTGAATGTAAAAATATTAGGGATTTTTTACAACTATATAATGAAACAGATGTTGTACTTTTAACTGATATTATGGAAAACTTTAGATTTTCTATGCATAAAGAATTTAGTTTAGACCCTGCTTGGTATTATACTTTACCTGGATATGGATGGGATGCTATGCTAAAGGTAACTGAAATAAAATTAGAAAAACTTAATGATATTAATATGCTTAACTTTTTTGAAGAATCAAAAGGGGGTGGTGTATGCATGGCAAGTATTAGATACGCAAAGGCAAACAATAAATATATGGGTGATAAGTATGAACCAACAAAACCTTCTATATATGGGTTTTATATTGATAAAAATAGTCTTTATCCTTGGGCAATGAGCAAACCTTTACCTGTTGGCGATTTTAAATGGATGATAAGAGAAGAATTAGATAATTGGGAAGATTACCCGTGTACCCTGGAGGTTGATTTAGAGTACCCTAAAGATTTACATGATTTGCAAAATGAAATGCCTTTAGCAGCAGAAAAATTAAAAGTTAGTAAAGTAGAAAAGTTAATACCAAACTTATATGATAAGGAAAGATATATACTTCATCATGAAGCTTTAAAAACTTACCTGAGATTAGGATTAAAGATTAAAAAAATACATAGTGGAATTAAATATCAAGAAAGTACCGCTATTAAAAAATATGTTGATAAGTGCGTAAATTTAAGAACGCAAGCAAAGAAGGATAAAAATAAATTTTTAGACCAGTTATGGAAGTTAGCAATGAATTCAGTTTTTGGTAAGACTATGGAAAACATAAGAAACAGAGTAAATATAGAATTAGTTAATGGTGAAAAATGTGAACGTTTTAAAAAGTTAACAGCAAAATATAAGTTTCATGATTGTACAATATTTGATGAAAATTTGGTTGCTGTTCATATGAAAAAAACATGGATAAAATATGAAAAACCTATTTATTTAGGAGTAAGCATACTTGATATTAGTAAAACAACAATGTTATTAGACTATTATGAATATTTTAAAAATAAATTTGGTGAAGATAAAGTTTTTATGTGCTATACTGATACAGATAGTTATGTTTTAATAATAGAAACTGAAGACTTGTATGAAGATTTAAAAGAGGATGCTGATGCTTTGTTTGACTTTAGTAATTATCCGCCTAATCACCCATTGTTTAGTGAAAAAAATAGAAATGTGCTAGGTTTGTTTAAGGATGAAATGGAGGGAAATCTTTTAACTGAATTTGTAAGTCCTGGAGCAAAAACTTATGCTATGAAAAAATTAGTCTTAAGAAAAGATGAAAATGGTAATGCGTTATCTGATGAAGATGGTAAGTTTATTTATGATGAGCCTGTTAAAAAAGATAAAGATGGAAATATTGTATATAACGAAAAATCGGAAACAAAAAAATGTAAAGGAGTTAATAAGTCTGTGATAAAAAATGAACTAAGATTTAAAACTTTCAAGGAGTGTTTAGATACAGGAAAAGATTTTTGTGTAAATATGGGAGGAATAAGAAGTAAACTTCATGAATTATCAACTATAAAAATAAATAAAAGAGCATTAAGCTTTGAAGATGATAAAAGAGTGATACTCTTGGATGGTAGTTATAGAACTTTATCACATGGGCATTATAGAATATCAGAGTTAACAAAAGAAGAAAGAGAAATGTATGAATCACAAGGGGCAAGACCAAAAACGTATTAAAATATTTAATCTAGAAAAAGATTAAATATTTATCTAATTGGAAAAGAAAAGTTTTTACATTTCTAGTAGGTTATCTATTAACATATCATTTATAATATATAGGATGTCAATTGTGTTTAATATTTCTCTTCTTAATAAAATTTTTCGTTTTGCTGTTTTATACCTCTGTACTTTTTTATCAACTTGCTCATGTATTTTTTCAGCATGAGCATTAATTAATTGCTTCATTTTCTCATTTTTGTTTTCACCTTTAACTTTCCTTTCATCTATAAAATTAAGAACTTTGCTAAGAATACTATTACTTACATAATTCTCATTAAGTTCTTTAGTTATTTTTTCAAGAAGACATTTAGAAAGTTCAGATAAATTTTCTGTTTCTATTTGTCTTACCATAGTATTATCCCTTTGAAAACTTACTTGTGCTCTTTTATTATCTCCAAGTGCTTTTCCTCTGTTCATCTTTTCCTAAAAGCTTTACAGATATTTTAAAGTAAAATCATTTTTTACCAAAATCTTAAGCCACCCACTAACTCATAAGCCGGTTAGCATGATGCACTATGCGTTGGTTGATGGGGTGGGAAAAAAGGTTAAGCAATTGTTTTATGTAAGGGTTTGTTGGGGTTATAGCATTGGTTAGCTTAATATTTCAAAATTTTTTTTAATTTTTAAAAATTTGATTTAAGTAAAAAATGTTGTTAAAAAAGGTTATGCTATTTTGTTTGCTGACCTTAATCAGATTGACTTGTTAACCCATTTTTATTTTAATTTTATGAGCATGCTTAATGTTACATAAAATTGTTATATTGTTTAATGACTAGCTATAATCTTAAGGATGGGTTGATTGGATAAGGGTTAGCCATAAACTTAAGGGCGGGTTGATTGGATAAGGGTTAGCCATAAACTTAAGGGCGGGTTGATTGGATAAATTTACACAGTGTGCTTAAGCGTGGTTGATTTTGATAAACGATAATAAATGCATAATTGCATGCGTAAATAAAAAATTGCTGGTTCATTTAACCACGGATTATTTTTTAACCAAATGCATGGTTAAATGGGGGAATGGCCCAGCTCGAGCGTTATATTATCTACTATAGTAAATAGCGGTAAACAGGCGTTAAGTAATGTCAAGTAATCCCATAATAACTATTAAATTATGTAAGTTTAGTATTGAAGTATGTCATAATTACAGTATTATAAAAATCTCTGGCCAGCAAAAACTGGAAATTTGGTAGCAGTTTACTTTCAACACGATTATAAGAAATAGGGTCAGTGATTAGCAGCAACTTTATGAATGAAACGAGTGCGAATCAAGCGTATCGGGTGATGTGAACACATCTTGTAGTTGTCTGCTGTCCATATCATTCGGCAAATTTCGAGTAATCCGTTGATACTTATACGTAGTTACGGGATCGGCCGAGTTGTGACATGCTCTCCGTATATGTAGCAGGTGTTGAAAAGATGATAGGTCATTTTAGTATTGAGAGGAATAAACTCGCAACAGAAAGGAGTTTGTAAGGAAACATTGCTGTAAAAAAAATTTGTAAATTTAGATTGCTCTGCTTAAGAGAAAACTGATGTAAATGCAACTCGTAACAGCCGTAAGTTTAAAATAGTAACCGGCCGTTGGTCGTTTAATGCAGGGATCGTATATATGAGGCGAAGCGTGTGAAGCTGTGGGGACAAAGGGTATAGAGTTGTGTAAAGGTTATGGCCCTCGCGGAGAGGCCATTACCTAAACATTTTCAGAATGGACTGGCGATTCACCGCTTGCAACCTTAGTACCCAGACTGTCCATTCACAATACTGACTGACTACGCATCTTTCAGCGTATGATGTATTAACCCCTAAGTTCGACTCACTGACCTTTTTTGCGGATAGTATAGATCAAGATAAGACTGCACAGAATTTGCAGTCTGATCTTGGATCTATACTGTTCTATAAGGAGATATTTCTTTTTCCATAAAAGAATAAGTTTGACATAGAATTATTCGTGTTTTACTACCGGTTTGAAATTTCATTTCAATGTTTTAGCGGGATATGGGTTAAATTGTTTTCACAGCCCCTCTTCCTCTCCTTCCAGCCATGGCACTACCATTTTACACTTTCACTTACATGCTTCTTCTTGGTGAGTTTCTACAGACTGGAATCAGTCTGTTAACCCTTGACCAAACAACCCTGTGGGGCTTTGAAAATATAGTTGGAGAAACTGCATGGATTCTGCATGTTCTCTTTTTTCCACAGCGTTTTTCACCCATTTGAAAGATTTTCAAAATTTTGTCAAATAGAACATTTTCATCGAGGATAAAAAACCCTGAAACTGTAACACAAATAAGCTCACTTACTGTTATATTCTCCATATCTGAATCAACGGACCAGCGAAAAAGTCTTTGCAGAGAGTGCAGATTCAGACCAGACTGCTCAGAACATGCAGTCAGATCTTGGATCTGTCATTCCAGTTTTCCGAGTTATTCTACTCAAGACAGCAATGGTCCTGCAATATTTAGCCTGCTTTTCCAAGCTTAACATGTCTATTTTAACAATTTAGCGCTCTAAGCGTGCAAATGTCAGCAAAATGTTTGTCTCATCAGCTATTCCATATTGGTCGATTCTCATCCTTTCCACATTTAAGATAAAGAGATCAAGGCTACCGCAGTTATGCTCTTGCTGATTAGAATGACTCAAATACAATTACCTTTGTTGGCTATGGACAAGTAAAGTCGCTTCTGAAGACAATAAAAGATAAAGATCAGACTGTCCTTCGAACGCAATGCAATTCAATATCACAGACGTTCATATGTTAGATCTAATTGTCTGTCTATTTGGGATGTATATGGGAAAAAAAAAACGAGCATGAAACTGTAGCGTAATGTTTGATATTGTTTTCCTGACTGTAAAAGGCCAGTCGATTAACTAAGTGTTTTAACTCTTAACCAAACTGTCCTTTTTTAATGCCCATGAGAAAGAAGGTGAAAACATTGTGAGAAAAGGGGAAAATGCAGGTTACCATTTTCTCCTTTTCCCATGTTTTTTTTACCCTTTCAACGATTCAAATCATCATTTGGTCTACATTTAATTCGTCATGTGCAGATGCTTTTGATTTGGACAAGTCTAAAATTCTATCATTTGGTAAAGAGTTGACGGTTAGGGAGCTATTGGCTATCTACATTCTTTGAAAGTATAATGTAGGAGAAATTTGCCAGCAGACGTTTGGACTGGACGATTTGGCCCGCTAAAAAATAGGTAGGACAGTTTGTCAAGATGATTACGATGTCTTGTTAAAAATGGAAAAATGAAAGGCCCACAAGAAGCCAAAAGTAAACAATTCCAAAGTTATAATGCAGGCATATTTTTTAGGGCTTTCATATGTTACAATACAGTTACTAAAGTTGCCAAAGTTACAGAAAAGAATATATGTATATTTTCCCTCTTTTAAAGGGTTGGTAGGTACTGCTGTTCATGATAAGTGATATCTAAAGCTTGATACTGGGTATTGCTGATCAGAATTGTCACATATTTTTTACGTTCTATTACTGTCGGCTGGCAAACATAGCCTATATTTTAACCAATCGTTAAACTACCAATCTGTAAAAGACAGTTTAAAAAAGTGGGATCCTACGTGGCTCATTTGTAACGGTGTAGGATTTTTTGTCCCATACATAGTTCAAACATCTACCATTTGATTTGTGATTTCAAACCACTGTAGTTATTCAGTGTCGACCGATTACAGTGCTTACAGCACTTTGATTTTTTTTTTCGGTAAAAAACAAATACATGTAGATCTACCTGATGTCGTAATATTTTGGTTGAAATTATTTGGTGAAATTTTAATTTATGGAGCAGTTTAATCCTTTAGTAAGCAGTCTCTGTTTTATGATCCTGAGGAAGTAGGCTTTTGTAAACACCGTGGGAAAAGGAGAAAAAGTTTGTCATCGGCAATTTGCTATTTTCCTACAATGTGTTCAACCCGTTTCAAAAACAAATATTATATGACACATTTAATTTGTCCCCTGTAAATGTTTCCATTTTGAAAAAAACTCTAGATTTTGTCGTTTGGTAAAGAGTAAAGGGCTATTTAAATCTAGATGGGATAATTTAGTCAGAATTCCAAAAATGTATTTATGTACACGTGGATTTAGAGAGTACTGTTCTTGCGAGAGAGGCTGACCAATTTAATTTGTGCAACTAGCGTTTACAGTTTCCTATCATTAGCAAAAGGACGAGGGAAGAAAACAAAATTCGTGTATATGTTAATTTCGAATACTGCATAAAATGTTTAAAGGACATGATTTTATACACAGGAAAAGTTACAGATTCAGAGAATATATGACGTTTTGGCCAAGGATATTTTGGTAAGGACATTTGGGCCATGACGTTTTGTCAACGAACGTTTTGGCCAGCCGAAAGCAAAAAGTAGGAAGTTTGGTCCAAACGTTATGTCAACGTGTCTGCAGTGGGTGTCTTTTGAAAACATTGGAGAAATCGTCTGTTAAAGTATATATTATTTGAAAATATCGGTGGAAATAGGAAAGAATTTTCTTGGGATGTGCAGATTCTTTTTTGCTTCTGCAGCTGAAGAAATTAGAATTCATTATGGGAAAAAGTAAAATTAACAAGCATTTGCACCTTTTCTCACAATGATTTCTATGTCATTACATTTATATATCCTTGGAAAATTAGGATTTATTGCATATGAATCAATTTTGATATGATAATAATGATCTGGTATCGGGTAATATTGAAATGAAGAGAAGTTCTTGTTATGTTTCTTTTCTAATAAAGTATAATTTATAATCATTTATGTTCTGGCCAAATGTTATTTTAAAGCAAAAAAAAAAAAAAAAACTTAATAAATGAACTTCCATTGCTTTTCTT
Organism: Tridacna gigas; assembly: GCA_945859785.2. NCBI lineage: Eukaryota > Metazoa > Mollusca > Bivalvia > Cardiida > Cardiidae > Tridacna > Tridacna gigas. Next base: position 18,180,122 of record OX244036.2, read on the forward strand.
TCTCTAAAAATGTATTCATGTACTAAAGAGCATAAACAATTCACTTATTGCATTTCTGTGTTCTAAAACAGCATTTGGCCAAAACGTCCTTTTTTGTACTTTCAGTTGGCAAAAACGTCAGTAGTATAGGAGGGTAGACCTCGGACAAAACCCGTTTTTGTCCGAGGTCTACCCTCCCTGAGTGCCATTTTGTCCGAGGTCTACCCTCCCTGAGTGCCATTTTGTCCGAGGTCTACCCTCCCGGGGAGGCAAAAGACCGGTCAAAATGTCAAACCGGAAGTAGATGTCCGCCATCTTTGACGCGGCTGGGGTCCTTTTTATCCATGGTCTGTGAAAAGGGGTCTTAATGCATCTGCGCGCACGCGCGCACGGATCGTAATGATATGGTTCGGCAGAGACTATCGTTGGACTTAGTCTTTTTTCTTCATCGGAGATAGATGTTCACCATCTTTGACGCGGCAGGGATCCTTTTTTTAACCATGGTCTGTGAAAAGGGACTTAATGCATCTACACGCACGTGCGCACGGGTCGTAATGACATGGTTCAGGCAGACACTATCGTTTGACTTAGGCTTTTCTCTGTCATCGTTGGACTTAGTCTTTTTTCCCATCTTCGTTCGCCTCAATCTTTCTCTATCACCGTTGGATTTAGGCTTTTTCCACGATATGGGTTATACTCCCTTCTCATGGTGGTTCAGGCAGAGACCCTCGTTGGACTTAGTCTTTTTTCTCCGTCTTCATTCGCCTCAGGCTTTCTCTAGCACTGTTGAACTTAGTCTTTTTTCCACGATATGGACTATATTCTCTACTTACGCTGGTTCAGGCAGAGATCCTCGTTGGACTTAGTCTTTTTTCCGTCTTTGTTCGTCTATCTTTCTCTACCACCGTTGGACTTAGTCTTTTTTCTCCGTCTTCATTCGCCTCAGGCTTTCTCTAGCACTGTTGAACTTAGTCTTTTTTCCACGATATGGACTATATTCTCTACTTACGCTGGTTCAGGCAGAGATCCTCGTTGGACTTAGTCTTTTTTTCCGTCTTTGTTCGTCTATCTTTCTCTACCACCGTTGGACTTAGTCTTTTTTCCGTCTTTATTCGCCTCAATCTTTCTCTATCACCGTGTTGGACTTAGGCTTTTTCTCTGTCATCGTTGGACTTAGTCTTTTTTCTCCGTCTTTGTTCGTCTTAACCTTTCTCTATCAACGTTGGACTTAGTCTTTTTTCCACGATATGGACTATATTCCCTACTTACGCTGGGTCAGACAGAGACTATCGTTGGACTTAGTCTTTTTTCTCCGTCTTTGTTCGTCTTAACCTTTCTCTATCAACGTTGGACTTAGTCTTTTTTTCCACGATATGGACTATATTCCCTACTTACGCTGGGTCAGACAGAGACTATCGTTGGACTTAGTCTTTTTTCTCCGTCTTTGTTCGTCTTAACCTTTCTCTATCAACGTTGGACTTAGTCTTTTTTCCACGATATGGGTTATTTTCCCCCTCCTCAGCTTGGCTCAGGCAGAGATCACTGTTGGACTTAGTCTTTTTTCCGTCTTTTGTTCGCCTCAATCTTTCTCTATCACCGTTGGACTTAGTCTTTTTCACCACGATATGGGTTATTTCACCTCCTCACACTGGTTCAACCAGACAACATCGTTGGACTTAGTCTTTTTTCACCACGATATGGGTTATTTCCCCTCCTCAGTTTGGTTCAGCCAGAGATCATCGTTGGACTTAGGCTTTTTTCCGTCTTTGTTCGTCTATCTTTCTCTACCACCGTTGGACTTAGTCTTTTCTTTGGCTCCTAGCAATATGATCTTTAGACATTACCTAACTATATGATCTGAGTGTGGGTTTTTTTTCCGACATTTCCCGGAAATCAGTTCGTCTAGACTTACCCAATCTTAGATTTTATTCGTCCCTAGTTTTATTCGTCCCTAGTTTTTAATCTGCAAAACTTTTTTAAATTGTAAAAATTTTTTATCCGAAATTTTTTTATGATAAAAATTTTTTAAGCGTAAAAGTTTTTTTCTATCGGTAAAATTTTCTCTGTAAGATTTTTTGAAAATTTTTTTCTCTGCAAGATTTTTTATTTGAAAAAATTTTTTCTATCGATAAAAAAGTTTTTTCTCTCTGTAAGATTTTTTAATCTGAAAGTTTTTTCTCTCTGCAAGATTTTTTAAAAATTGAAAAAATAGCTGCTCCATATTTGATTTTTCTCGTCTTGGTATACTTTATAATTTATTTACACTACTCGAGAAACGAGAGATGAATGATTATATGAAAAGTTCACTGGATTTTTATAGCTTAGTGGAGGGTTTGGGCTGTTTTTTGTCTTTGAATTAAGAACACGAACGAGGGCTGAGTATGTAGATAGAACATAACGTACTGTAAAAATTCATTCACACAGAATGTTATGATCTATCTACAATTTCCAAGACTGATCTTTTTGAAGAAATGATTGAATAAAAATGCTTCCATCGTTATTTATGTTGTCATTTTATTATTAATCCTTAAAGAGAAAAGTAAAGAAATCATGGAGGTGGATGTACAAGCTATTTTATTTCAACATCCTTGTAATATTTTCATCACAGGTCCGAGTGGTTGTGGAAAGACAGTCTTTGTTCATAAATTAATTGACTATCGAGAAGATTTGTTCAATATCGTTCCTGAAAGAGTTGTCTGGTGTTACAAAGAATGGCAGTATGCTTACAATCTTATGCAGGAGAAATTCAATTCGCAGTTTGAATTAATAAAATTCGTGGAAGGAATTCCTGACGATGAAAACGAGCTTGTCACCGATGTATCTATACCGCATTTAATCGTCTTTGATGATATGCTGGGGTGAAAAAGATGAGGAAAAAATTAAACTTTGGTTTACAAGAAAAGGACATCACCGTAATGCAAGCGTGATTTATATCACGCAAAATATGTTTCAACAATCAAAATCGAGTCGAACCATCAGTCTTAATTCAAGATATATGATTTTATTTCGAAATGAGCGAGATAAAAATCAGATTAAAACACTAGCTCACCAAATGCAAGCTCCACATTTACTATCTGCTTATGAAGATGCTACATCGGTGGATCATGGATATCTTGTCATCGATTTCCATTCACGAACAAATAAAGAATTAAGACTGCGAACAGATATATTTCATCGTTATGAAGAAGACGAAAGAGGTCCAACCGTTTATTCCCCTGCTTAATCGTAATAATGTTTTTTAAAATAAAAATGACTTCATTTTAATTTATATTGTCATTCTATCAATAGGCGACAGTGAGTAAACATGGCTTTACCAGCCACGTCAACTTCAATTTTAGCTGCTTTGCGAAATTTAAGTCAACAAACCAATAGATATGAAAGAGAAACTGTGTTGAAAGCAGGATTAAAAGAAATTTTAAAATGGTTTACGCTGGCAGCACAAAACATTATTGAAGATAAAATCAAATTACCAAAACAAACCACCACGTATATGACAAAACATAGAGCAGATATCGAGCAGTTAGCAGATCCGAATATTGATGAGGAAATTAAACGTAGAATTATTTTAAAACCTGGAGGTGGTGGATTTCTAGGTGGTGTTATTATCAGAAGCTTACTGAGATGGGATGGAGTAAAAACCGTTAGGAAATTTGGGAATGAAAGACAACCTCGACAACATGCTCCACGAAAACGTGCACCGCAAAAGAGGAAATCCCCAAAGAAGAAAAAGTCTCCACAGAAGAAAAAATCTCCAAAGAAGAAAAAAGCTCCAAAGAAGAGAAATCCCCCGAAAACACATGCAAGAACCACCACCTCACCAGCCATAATTGATGCAAGAACTACCACCTCATCACCTATAATTGATGAAAGAACTATCACCCCACCACCTATGATTGATGAAAGAACTACCACCCCACCACCAATGATTGATGAAAGATTTGTTACTACCCGAAAACGAAGGCCTGTAGCAAGTAGCATTTCAGAACATCAACAATATCCAAAATCTAGAGAGGAAATACTTGGTAAAAGAATGCGGAATTACCAAAAAAAGTATTCAAGATTTATATTACCAGGCAAAAAAATAGCGTTTCAAAGAATTCCATCCGTCGCTTGGTCTCCAAATACATTGGCTAAACATAAAAAAGGATTAAGAAAATATAGACGGATGATAGAAGATATGCTGCGATATAACCTCGGCACAGGAAGATATAAACTTGACGAAAAAAATCAGATGCTTGACCTTGGGAAAGGAAGATCCGTTCCCGTGGATTCGTCCATGGCTAGCGCTGATACATTGGTTGATGCTCTCTATTCACAGTTTTCTTAAAAAGTAATTCTGACTGTAAAAGATAGTATGTTAAAAAGTTTTCTTTTGTAAAAAAGACAGTATGATAAAAACATCAGGTATAAATGATAGTGCCATAGAACTTTTATTTTCATTTGATGTGAAATAGTGATAAAGTCAACATGAAGAAAACACCTCTGATAAAAAAACACGGCTCGATGGTTATGGCCATGATACAGGCTACACCAAAAATACGTAAAAAACTTGTCAAAGATTCACCCTCAGAAGCGATAAGGTGTATATCGGAATGCTGTCATAATGTTTTAAAAGGCAATGTACATTTATCACCAGATCAGAAGAAGAAGTTGTATTCAAGCCGACAACATCTCAGACGTTTAGCTTCAAAATCGGTCTCTGTAAAAGATAAAAAACAAATTTTAAATCAAAAAGGTGGATTTCTTTCATTGCTTGCACCTGCATTATTACCTTTGTTAGGAAAAGCCGTTATCGGAGGGATAGGAGGAGCTCTAAAAGCCTTGTAGATATAAAAGTTTCAATGAAAAAAATCTTATAGATAAAAATCTTATAAATAAAAAATCATGCCTGTTAGAAAAATGGTTATCGTACCTTACCAGGTCTTAGAAAACATGAAACGATGGAAAGCCGAACAAGCTCAAAAACCTCGTTTACCACCTAATCCACAAGTTGCAGATGCATCACATCTTCGGCAAGATATGAGTCAAATTTTACAAAGTACCGACCTGTCAGAAACAGAAAAGGCTCAAAGATATGGCGAAACTTTGATTAAGTTACAAAATTCGCTTCAGAAAACAAAACCAACTTCGATCAATTTTCCTCCAAAAACCGATGATGGTGCACAGGAATCAGCATCTGTTGGCCTGCAATCTGTTGCCTTGTATGATCGAATTTTGCAAAGTGTACCAAAAACCATGAAAAGAAAAGCTGAGTTACTTTTGAGTATGATAAAAGACAACGATAATTTAACTTGGGACGAACAAGGGGTGGTGTCATATAAAGGTACACGCATCCATGGCTCCAATATTATTGATCTTGTCAATGATGCGATACGTCAAAGAAAAGGTATCGAGCCCAGAGGTTGGAAAACATTTTCAAAAGCATTACATGAAAGTAATATACCTCAAGAAGTTATTGGCAATTTGAACAGATGGAAATGGATACAAAAAGTCCATGATAAATCACCGAGTAAATCATTGAGCGAAGATGAAGATTCCCATGCAGAATCCTATGGAGATTCCGATTACTTATTTCACACACCAAAAAGCGTACGAAAAAGTACTAAGTTAACTCCTATAAAAAGAAGTATGAAAAGAATAAAAGAAAAATCTCCATACATGAAACCTGAAGAAAGAGAACGATTGAAGCAATTCTATGTTAAAGAACTGCTAACTCCCCCAAAGTCTATAAAAAAGACTCCGAGCCGTAAAACACTTCAGTCATGGGAGGCATGGTAAAGTCAAAACTTGATTACGTGTTAAGAAAGTTGTTTTATGATCCTAAAAGTACTGTAGCATTTAGTGGAGTAAAGCAATTGTATCACGCTGCGAAATCTGTTTTGAAAGGAATAAGATACAAAGATGTTCAAGAATGGTTACAGGGTGAATCCACCTACACCTTACACAAACCGATTCGTCGTCGTTTCAAAAGACGAAAAACTATTGTAGGTGGTATAGATTATCAATGGCAAGCTGATTTGGCTAACATGCAACATTTAGCAAAACAAAATAATAACAAGAAATATTTACTTTGTGTGATTGATGTGTTTTCGAGATTTTCATGGGTTATCCCTATTCCAGACAAAACGGGTAAAACTTTAATCAAAGCATTTCAATCTATCGTTCAGAAATCAAAACGAAAACCTTTAGCGCTTCAAACAGACAAAGGTTCGGAATTTAAAAACAAATCGTTTCAAGACTACTTGAAAAAGAATCAGATTCATTTTTTCACCACTGAAAACCCAGAGACAAAAGCAAGTATTGTTGAAAGATTTCAACGAACTTTGAAAACGAGAATGTGGAAATACTTTACGTACAAGAAAACAAGGCGTTACATTGACGTATTGAATTCTTTAGTTAAGAATTACAACCATACTTTTCACAGAAGTATAAAAACATCTCCTGTAATGGTAACAAAATCCAATGAGGCAGAGATTTCAAGAAATCTGTATCCTCAATTACCGGCAAATGTAATGACAAAAAAGCCGAAATTCAAAATTGGAGATCATGTTCGAATCAATAAAACAAAACGTACATTTGATAAGGGCTATTTACCGAATTGGACGCAAGAAATATTTGAAATCAGCCATGTCAACAAAACATTCTCGCCTATTACCTATAAAGTAAAAGATCTGCTGGGAGAACAGATTTTAGGAACTTATTATGAATATGAACTTCAATTAATAAAAGATGATGATATTTATGAGATTGACTCAGTTCTTGATAGGCGTACAAGACGTAAGGGTAAAAAATTAATCAAAGAAATAAAAGTCAATTGGAAAGGCTATCCAAAAAAATTTCAAAGTTGGATACCAGAATCCTATTTGGTGTAATCCTATTCGGTGTAATCCTATTTTAGTGTTTTGAAAACATCTTTTCTTATAAAAGAAATCATATAACTTAAGAAAAAGTTATAAAAAGTCAGTACATTCATAATGAATCCACAGTCAAACATCGAGTGTGGAACAGAAAAGTCTGGAATAGAAGAAAAGTTCGGAATAGAAAATTTCGATAGCAGTAGTAGTAGTAGTATCAGTAAGAACTACAATTGCTGTGGAAATCGTGTCCCAAAGAATCAGTTTACCTATATTTCACAGATTTTAGTCATTTATGCAATTATTGCGACCTCAATAGTACATTTAAGTATTCAAAGTCAAGATCGTGAATTGTGGCTGATCCTGTTAAGCAGCTCACTTGGATATATTCTTCCATCACCAGGGTTAAAATTCAGCAGATCAGAACAAAAGCAGTCAGGGTGGATTGATAGTAAAAAATGAATTCGTTTTATCTCACTCTACCCAGCGATAGTTCCATGGACCTTTATCCGAACAACACCCAATGTTGTTTTAAGGTTCATTTACCAAAGACAGTTCATATTGACAAGGAAACTTGGGAAGTCGCATTAGTTCAACTTATTACTCCCTCTCAGTTCTTAAACATAAGTGAAGAAGAAGCACAGTTCGATCTTATAACAACGGATAAGGACTTAGTCAAATTAATATCACAGATAGACAAAAGAGGAGATAATATGAAAATAAATATATTAAGACAAAATAGTGGAGGTGATATAATAAAATGGGGAATTCGATTTGACTTTCCACCCGGGAATTACACTTCACCTGCTCATCTTATAGAGACGATCAATGATGTGATTCAAACCGCTATAGGCCCTGCTCTTCGTAAGAATTCGTCGGGTCTGCACATCACTTATTCACCTTCAACCAAACGCCCGAAAATTACATTTGATAATATTATAAAATCAGGACTCAAATTACATCCATCCCTGTTTTTAAAACTAGGTGGATCACCAGAATTCAAACATGATACAATTTTTCAGGGTAAAAATATTTTCAAATACTTTAAATACAATCCAAACATTGATGCTGGCTATAATCATCTGTATATTTATTCAGATATTGCTGAACACACTATAGTGGGTGATACACTTGCTCCCATACTTCGTGTTCTGCCTTTCAAAACATCCGATTTGGTTGAAAATGGTTGTGGTTCTCAACATACCAATCATGAAATTACAATACCGCATTATATTCCCGTTTCGAAATCCGATTTCGATCATATTCACATTCAAATAACAGGGGATTTAGGTATACCGGTTCATTTCATTACTGGTAAGACAATAGTGAAGTTACATTTCAGACAACGTTCAACTGACAATCATTGAAAATCATTGAAAATCATTTTTAAAAAATGCTACCAGTTTATCGTGGTGTAAAACATCAGTATGGCTATGGGTTAGGTTCGCTATTTAAATCGGCAATTAAAGTAGTGACTCCATTGCTTAAACCGTTGATTAAATCTGGTTTTAATGCCGTGAAAAAAGAAGGAATCAAACAAGGAATAGGCGTAGTAGAAGATATCCTTTTACGTGGTGAAAACCCCAAAAAAGTTGTAATTTCACGGGGAAAACAAGCCATTCATGATCTAGCAGAAAAGCTAATACCAGGGATAAATAAAAGAAAATCACGAAAACCACGTCATTCCCCCTACCGCCTTCACAGTGGTAAGATCATAAGACAAAGAGACAGACGACCTCTTGATATATTTGATTAATATAATTGATTCATATATTGAATTCATCTACTTAAATTATATAAAAATGATGCAAAGTGGGTCCTGTGAATGCAGTAAGTCAGAACTCGATGTTCTTTCTGTACCACCTACAATGACAACGATGCAAGAAAGTCAATGGATTGAACATTTCCCAATATCGTCTTTGGCAAACAATGCACCAATAGAATTCATCATACCACCTCAAACCGAACATTGGACAGATTTGTCACAATCGTATTTGTATGTCAAATACAAAGTCATTCAAGCTGACGGTGCCAATTTACTTGCCGATGCAAATGTGGCCCCTGTAAACAACTTCCTACACAGTTTGTTTAGCAGTGTCGATTTGTATCTAAATAATAAACTAATCACCAGCAATTCAGACACCTATCCATACAGAGCATATATTGAAAATCTTATGTCATATAATTCTGACAGCAAGACTACGCATTTGAAAGCTGGTGATCTTTGGACTGAAGACACCTCTGGCCATTTCAATTCACTCAACCATGATGGAGATAATGCAGGGTTAAAAGAAAGAATGGATGAAATTGCACAAAGTAGAACTGCTGAACTTTTTGGACGCTTGCATCTTGATCTATTTCAACAAGAAAAATATTTACCTAATGGTGTTGAAATCAGACTTAGATTAAACAGATCTTCGGTAAACTTTTGTCTCACAGGAGGCGGTGGTGCGCCAGCTTCAAAAATTGTACTGGAAACAGTCAGTCTTCATGTGCGAAATGTCGAATTGTTGCCTGTTGTTGCAAATGATCTAAATCATGTTATTGCTCAGCAAAACATGAAAATCCCTATTCGTAGGGTTGAAGTAAAAACTTTTACCATTTCTACAGGCCTTCAGTCTAAAGTTGAAGATCATTTGTTTCAAGGACAACTTCCAAAACGCATTTTCATTGCAATGGTAGCAAATACTGATTATAATGGGGATTATGGTAGAAATCCATTTTTCTTTCATCATTTTAATCTGTCAAAAATTGATGTATCATGTAATGGTCACAGTATTCATAACAGACCCTTTGAACCTAACTTTGAAGCAGGATTGTATTTGAAATCTTTTCTATCATTGTATCAGGCTAACTCATCTTTAGCACTTAATAAATCATTTAATATTGGTAAAGAAGACTATGCTGGTGGATACTGTTTGTGGGGATACGATTTGACAGCGGATCAAGGTAGTGAAGAAGGACAACTTCATCCTATAAAAACTGGAAATCTTCGAATTGAACTTCAGTTTGCTCAAGCTCTGGCAACAGCTATCAACGTTATTGTCTTTGCTGAATTCGACAATCAGATTGAAATCAACAGTTTGAGAGAAGTTATCACAGATTATTAATCCTGGAAAGAATCAACAGAAACTCTCTGATCAAAAGATAGCTTTCACAAAAACAGTCCTTTTCAGGACTAAGGAATATAATATCGAAAATATTGAAAAAAACAGTCCTTTTCAGGACTATCTACAGGACTAAAGAACTAAAAAAACAATGTTGGGACTCAGATTTGCTATAACACTTAGAGAAGAAGCAGAAAAAGTGAAATATTCCGTGTCGAAGTGCATCTCTACTCGGAAAAATGACATTCACAACAGCTTCGAAAAACATATGACTGAAAAATTAAAAAATCTTATTGTCAGTGAAGTTACCAACCAGTGTTACGGATGTCAAGTGGATCATCCCAGTCAAACACAGCATGAACTGTGTTTATTCAAGGATAGACAAGAACATACAGATATGTTCATAGAAAAAGCCATGATGGAATTAAATCCATACGAAATCATGGAGAAATGGTATCCTGAACTCATAGAAATGAAACTCGATGAAAGTGACTATGTGGAAGCCTACAGATTATGGCGAAATATAAAACAAAACATTTTATCTGAATTCACGGAGTCGTGGTTACAATACTGGTGTGACAAAGTAAAACAATCCTGGGAAGAAAGTGATTAGAAAAAATGTATACTTCTGAAATTCAATACATATTGGATCACGGAACATGGATAAAAAATCTACAGGCAAAAGTCTGTGCAAAAGATCAGTTACCTCGACAAAAACCCAATCATGTGAAAGCCTACATTGTGAACACAGAGAAATCAACCGGTCCAGGAGAACATTGGGTAGCCGTGATATTCAACAATAATGGTGATGTACTATACTTTGATCCCTACGGACTACCACCACTTGAGCAAGAAATCATTAACTTTTTAGACAATCATTCTTATTCGTGGAGATACAATCGACAAACTCTTCAGAGTCCACAGGGAAAAGTTTGCGGATTTTACTGTATCTTCGTATTGGATGCTGCCGCCAGAGGATACAACATACAGAAATATCTTCAACAGAAATTCCTCTCAACGGAACATCGACGAAACGATCGAGATGTAGTGTTATGGTTCAATCAGCAGTATGGAATTCTATTCAATAAAGCTCAGAGACTTTTTCCCCACAAATAGTATATAAATGTATAATAGTTCTTTTATCTATGTGTTTGTTGTAAATATGTTCATTGCTCAGTTCATTGTTCAGTTCTGTTCAAATAAAAGTTATACTGTTTAAATGGTGTTTTTTCATTCTTTTTTCCACAAAGATAATTCCTCCACAAAATATCAGTCTTGGAAAAAATGTAGATAGATCATATAGTACATTATGTTCTATCTACATGGTCTCGCCCACGTTCGTACTCTTAATTCCAAGACGAAAAGTAGGTCAATCCCTCCACCAAGCTATAAAACCACCAAATTTCTCTATATGCCATTTCATTTCCACGATGGGTTTGTTCAGATTCTGCTGTGGACTATTTGGTAAAAGTCGAAGGAACGAGGAGAAGAGAAAACGTCAAAAGACAAAGACGTCGACTGAGTTCTCTGCAAGACAAGGGGATAACCCCTATACCCAGAACCCAGCACCTAATTTCTACCCCGATCTTTGGGTTATGCCAACTGATGATCCAATCTTTGGGGAGTCTGTGATATCAACCAACCAATGAGTTGATGATGAGGAGGTTTAGAATCCTCTATCTTTCTCTGATTTTTGGAATTAACTTGCTCGGATGATTAATTTAATTCCAATCCAGAGAATGGTAAAAAACAGCTCTTTTCAGAGCTAACATTCATTCCAGAAAGTCCTATCTTCGAGACTTGTCAATTTTACGCCTGAGTACCATTCCAAGAGTTACATTCCAAGAGTTACATTCCAAACGATATACTTCAATTCAAATTAACTCAAAAAAGGTTAAGCCCCAACACGATGCTTGTATGGTAAGGATTTATGCTATAAGCCATCTCTGACCAACTCGGAAGATAGCGTATAGCATAAAAGTGTCAAATCTTGTCTGACTAATTCAATCAAATCGACAAATAGTGGTATACATCACCTCAGCTCTCAGATCTTATAGACAAGTTACAAAGCAATACGATCTTTATCCCTAAAGCTAGTTTTTAAAAAAAGACTGAGTTCGTCAGACAAATATCTAAAGATCATACTGCTAGGAGCCAAAGAAAAAGACTAACTCCAACGGTGATAGAAGATTGAGGCGAATAAAGACGGAAAAAAAGACTAAGTCCAACGATGATCTCTGCCTGAACCAGCATGAGGAGGGGAAAATAACCCATATCGTGGAAAAAAGACTAAGTTCAACGGTGATAGAGAAAGCCTGAGGCGAACGAAGACGGAGAAAAAAAGACTAAGTCCAACGATGACAGAAAAAAAAGCCTAAGTCCAACGGTGATAGAGAAAGGTTAAGACGAACAAAGATGGAGAAAAAAGACTAAGTCCAACGGTGGTAGAGAAAGATAGACGAACAAAGACGGAAAAAAAGACTAAGTCCAACGAGGATCTCTGCCTGAACCAGCGTAAGTAGAGAATATAGTCCATATCGTGGAAAAAAGACTAAGTTCAACAGTGCTAGAGAAAGGTTAAGACGAACAAAGATGGAGAAAAAAGACTAAGTCCAACGGTGGTAGAGAAAGATAGACGAACAAAGACGGAAAAAAAAAGACTAAGTCCAACGAGGATCTCTGCCTGAACCAGCGTAAGTAGAGAATATAGTCCATATCGTGGAAAAAAGACTAAGTTCAACAGTGCTAGAGAAAGCCTGAGGCGAATGAAGACGGAGAAAAAAGACTAAGTCCAACGAGGGTCTCTGCCTGAACCACCATGAGAAGGGAGTATAACCCATATCGTGGAAAAAGCCTAAATCCAACGGTGATAGAGAAAGATTGAGGCGAACGAAGATGGGAAAAAAGACTAAGTCCAACGATGACAGAGAAAAGCCTAAGTCAAACGATAGTGTCTGCCTGAACCATGTCATTACGACCCGTGCGCACGTGCGTGTAGATGCATTAAGTCCCTTTTCACAGACCATGGTTAAAAAAAGGATCCCTGCCGCGTCAAAGATGGTGAACATCTATCTCCGATGAAGAAAAAAGACTAAGTCCAACGATAGTCTCTGCCGAACCATATCATTACGATCCGTGCGTGCGTGCGCGCAGATGTATTAAGACCCCTTTTCACAGACCATGGTTAAAAAAAGGATCCCTGCCGCGTCAAAGATGGTGAACATCTATCTCCGATGAAGAAAAAAGACTAAGTCCAACGATAGTCTCTGCCGAACCATATCATTACGATCCGTGCGCGCGTGCGCGCAGATGCATTAAGACCCCTTTTCACAGACCATGGATAAAAAGGACCCCAGCCGCGTCAAAGATGGCGGACATCTACTTCCGGTTTGACATTTTGACCGGTCTTTTGCCTCCCCGGGAGGGTAGACCTCGGACAAAATGGCACTCAGGGAGGGTAGACCTCGGACAAAATGGCACTCAGGGAGGGTAGACCTCGGACAAAAACGGGTTTTGTCCGAGGTCTACCCTCCTATACTACTAACGTCCATGGCCAAAACGTCCGTCCGCCAGTTCAGATATTTATCTAACGTTGGTTTTGTTCGGCGAAAAAATGAGATTTTTGTTTGGTTCTGAATAATGCATTGACTCTGCGGTGCCGATTTCTTTTCGTTCACGCTACTGGTGGACGAGCGATTTCCCTCCTGGAGCCCACAGTTTCTACTGCTGTCCTGGAGAATTTACCATTATCACTAGCAGGTACGTTTCTATTAACCCTTAGGCTGCTCGATCAGTGCAAACTGATTCTCACCATCTATAGGGATGAACAAGATACTCAGTAATCCTTCCTCCAAAATCTATGTATGATGCAGACGGTGTCAATTCAGGTAACCATACGTGGATTGCTTAGCGATATCGAAATAGCTACAATACGCATTCGTGATTTTCTCTTGTTTCAAAGTTTGCCTTCTTTTAAACGATTCTAAACAGGAACTAGCCACACAATTTGCCTATCTATGTTTTGTCACTGCCAACCACGTGAGTAGAGTTAAAAGTCAGAATTAGAGTTTCAGGACTACAAACCTCATAGCCTGCTCATGATATCGCTCTTTAAGCTTCCATATACGTATATTATGCAGTAGCCAACTTTCAAAGTCACTGGTAAAGATTATCGCTTGCACGCTTGTATCACTCCCTTTTCCTCCGCTATGTTCTGAATCTGTGTCAATTTCAAGCTATAAGTACAGTCATTCTTTTTGCGATTACCACTTTTTTGCAGGTTACTTTGTTTTAAATATGGACGAAACTTCAAATTAACCCATTACGGCGTAGACTAATTTTAGTTTGAACAATTAATACATGGGAAAACATTTGAAAGAAAGGGGTCACTGCTAGGTGATATCGGTGATATTTAAAACATTGCGGGGAAAGGAGGGATTAAAGGACCTGTTACAAATAATTACTCCCTTATCCAGAATGTTTTCAAAGGAAATCAAATGCAGGGTCGTTATATTTGTACAGTTGATATCTTTAAGTCGGCGATTCAAGTATAAGATTTCCCCACTCGTCAATCTCAAACCCGGTAACGAAAACCATAGTGTCTGAGACTTGTTTGTTGCTATAACCATTATTTTAGTAAATGATTCGTAAATGAAAGAAACATTTTACAGACGATTTTAACGCCTAATGGAACCAAATGCTACCTTTGCCCGCAATGTTTTAAAGGGTGGCATAGTTCAATCAATATAAATCTACGTATTGTAAATATGCTCATTATTTACTTTTTCTATCATTACTGTTGTTAATTATTATCATTATCATCATTTCGAAAAAGTAGGTAATTATTTTCATTGCTCGTGAGAAGTGTAGACTTGGACCAACATGCCTCACGAGTTTGCAGTGGCTTACTTTGTGCTTTCTCGGGAGTTTCGGTCGCGATGACAGCGTAACAAAACAACTACCCCGCAAGTTTGTGGGGACTGGTTAAGAACTTTTCTAAAAGAAGTCAGGAAACATGAATATCTGAGCTGTCACCGTGAAATACTTATGGTAAGGCATTAATTACCACACATTTGAATCTAAAAGCTTAACTGTGGAAAAATGTGGCAACTGTAAAGCCCATACGTGTTACATTTTGTAATAATGTTAATCTCGAATCCATGAAAACAAACTGATTTAAAGTGTGTTCTAATATTAAATCTACAAGATAAATCAAAGGACTGGTAGTCCTGAGAGTCGCCTGGAGGGTAATGGGTTAGAAGTTTTCACCCTTTTTTGTTTATATCTATTAAAAGCATTCAAGATACAAAATAACTTTACCATACGACAGTATTATATGCAAGCATATTTCTAAGTTGTCATGCTAAAATTACAAACATTAATATTACACAGGGGAAAAAAATGTGGTGAGAATCAAAATTTAGGCACGAGGAACAGGTTTAAAAGGTTCAAAGTCTCTTACCCCGGGTGACTTCATTCAAAAAATGGTTTCCAAAAGGTACAATCAATATAAAACAAGTAATTTCGTTAAAATGATATCCATCGCCGGAAAAAAAAAAGTTTTTTTGATAGAAACATAATTATAAGAGGTATTGTGTTTTGCATGTAAATGGCTTTTTTTTGTTATTGGTGAAATATACATTAAGCCCCTTATTCCATGAAACTGCATTTCATTAAATAAAACAAATACTGACTGTCTGTGGCTTATTATAAACAATACAAATATGAAGTTTCATAAAAATTTGTCTAGTAGTTAAAGAGATATTGGTCCATAATGGAAATATACATCAAGCCCCCTTTTTACATGAAACCGCATTAAAAACAAAATAAAACAAAACAAGCAGACCGGAAGACATCAAGCCTTCTTTTCCATGACAAGGCATTACATTTAAAAAAAGTATATAGGCCGACTATCATGAGGAACACATGTATTATCGTCATCGTACTGTCGTGGTTTCACCATCGCACTATCGTGGTTTCACCATCGCACTATCGTGTTTTCACCATTGCACTATCGTGGTTTCACCATCGTACTATCGTGTTATCATCATCGTACTATCGTGGTTTCATCATCGTACTATTGCGTTTTCACCATCGTACTATCGTAGTTTCACCATCGCACCATCGTGGTTTCATCATCGTACTATCGTGATATCGTCATCGTAATATCGCGGTTTCACCATCGTACTATCGTATTTTCACCATCGTACTATCGTGGTTCAGTAATCGCACAATCGCCTATTAATCATCACACTAAATGGGTTCACCATCGTGCTATCGTAGTTTCATCATCGTACTATCGTAGTTTCATCATCGCACTGTCGCATTATCATCATCGTACTATCGCGTTTTCACCATCGTACTATCGTATTATCATCATCGTACTATCGTGGTTTCATCATCGCACTATCATGTCTTCATCATCGCACTATCGTGGTATCACCATCGTACTATAGTGGTTTCATCATCGTACTATCGTCATCGTACCATCGCGTTATCACCATCGTACTATCGTATTATCGTCATCGTGCTATCGTATTATCGTCATCTCACCTTATATCTATCCCCATATCCGACTTCAGTACAACAAGTATTTCCTTGTAGGCATAGCCTCTCTCAAAATGACTCTGAATAAATTCGTCCATGTATACTGTTGTCCTGTAGGTCTTGAATATTTGAGGATGCGCATGTGCACCAGAAGGCGATAGTACGATGCTGAAAACACGATAGTACGATGATGATAATACGATAGTGCGATGGTGAAAACACGAAAGTACGATGACGATAACACGATAGTACGATGATGAAACCACGATAGCACGATGGTGAAAATACGATAGTACGATGATGAAACCACGATAGTACGATGACGATAACACGATAGTGCGATGGTGAAACCACGATAGTGCGATGGTGAAAACACGATAGTGCGATGATGAAACCACGATAGTACGATGACCATAACACGATAGTGCGATGGTGAAAACGCGATAGTACGATGACGATAATACGATAGTACGATGATGAAACCACGATAGTACGATGACGATAACACGATGGTACGATGACGATAATACGATAGTACAATGGTGATAATGCGATACTACGATAGCACGATGGTGAAATCACGAAAATACGATACTACGATGGTGAAATCGCGACAGTATGATGGTGAAAACACGATACTACATCGCACTATCGTCAACGTACTATCGTATTGTCGTGATTTCACCATCGTAGTATCGTGTTATCGTCATCGTACTATCGCGCTTTCACCATCGTAGTTTCGTTGTTTCGTATTATCGTCATCGCACTATCGAGTATCGTGTTTCAAATTCATACATTCAAAGGCGATGGCCCTAACGGTATTCCGTAATTACTCCCCCCTCCCCCCGAAATTCGGCGGGGCATAATAACTGTCGAAGTTCCATCAATATTTACAGTTCCTCTCTAGCTTAATAACGCCTGTAAAGAATAGGACAAAAATTAGGGTTCTAGGTTGATAAAAATGTTTTTTTCTAGCGCAGGATCTGGGTGACTTAACTTACATGTATATCTTAATTCTTACACATATTACTGAAACAAACATTCTAAATATCAGTAGAACAGGGCGTACATTTTCTCTCCAGATTTAGAACAAATTTTCTAAAATTGGACCATGTGGTTATACATATATCAGTTAATTTGAATAATTGTCCTTTACAGGATGCTAGATATGAAATTTGGGTATAATTGCTTATACAGTTTTAGAGGCGGTGATTTTGAAATGTTACTACTCAGTTCTGAAGCTTCTGTGAAGTTTATAGAAACAGAGTAGAACCACTTGAGCAATTTTACAAGAGGACCATTTAGGCAACATCAGTATGGAACTCAATTGAACTTTGTCTTCTAGGACAGGATCTAGTGACATACTTTTAGACCAAAAATGCCCTTTTGCAACTCACCCATATCTAATCTAAGCAGTCTGACAAAGTTCCGTGTATATTGGACTGAACATAGATTCTACAGCACTAGATCTATTACGGTTTCGTCTGATTTGACCTAGTGACAACCTTTGTCTTTTAACCCCCTGTTTAGTCTGGTACCCGGCCGTACTTCAAAAGTAGGTGAAGCAAAGCGCAATAATGGCGGCCGCGTTTGTAATATGAAGAAGTAACGGATTATTGTTATTTTACTTGATAAAATCCTACTATAGACTAAACTGAAAACAGATCGATTGCAAAAACAGCCAGGCAATTTCATGACCATTGGACTAAAATGTAGCCTCTGAAGCACACACAAATATCTGACTCGGTAATCTACCTGTCCGTTGGAAATAATTTTTTGTTGTTGTCCGGGTTCAAGTTTTGTCCACAGTTGACTCTACGAATGTGACTGCTACAGCTCAAGAAAAACAGTATAACCCAATAGCATGATCATCAGCTTTTTAACTTTGCTTTTCATGAGGTCCCAGGAATTAGTACTGCTTCTACACCAATTGAAAATTGTAGAGATCTACTTGTATATTGCTTTGGTGTAAACTAAATGTTTGCAGTTCGCTCTATTACCCTTTACAACAACCCTTTACAAGATTACAAACACTCCAACAAAGAATTTATTTTGCTAGTGGTTTAACATTGATCTGTTCTATTATATTTGAAATATAGTACAGTAAAAAGTCAATTTCTCAGATTGCTGGTTGTTAGAATTGCGTAGTTTCAAGTCGAATTCCCGTGTGAATTCAGATTTTGGCAGTTACGAATCCACCTTGATTCTGACACCCGCACTAATAAATTGTTGATTCATAAATACTATATCTAGGTTAAT
Organism: Tridacna gigas; assembly: GCA_945859785.2. Classification (NCBI taxonomy): domain Eukaryota; kingdom Metazoa; phylum Mollusca; class Bivalvia; order Cardiida; family Cardiidae; genus Tridacna; species Tridacna gigas. The sequence goes on from OX244036.2 coordinate 18,198,867, forward strand.
CCACACTGAAAAAGAACAACAGCAGACTTTGACAAATTCACCTCTTTAAAAACGAAAAACAATTAAACACAGTAAACTCTAAAACACTCTCTCTGCATGGATCGATGAAGCGCTATATCGGTGTACGCTGAAAATAAAGGTCGGTTCAGCGACTGATTCATAAATATGTAAATTTATAAAGAATTCCGAGGTGCAAATGACGTTATACGTCACGTGATTATATGATCTATATTTGTCGCACAGCTACATTCCAGAAAGCACCTGCTAAGCGATGACTCGGTACAGCCTAGGACCGTGCGCATTACATACGCCATGTACGATCTCTGCTTGTGCACCTAGAATATGGGAGTGCAAAGAATTTAAAGTCTACACTGTAAAAAATAATTACGCAAGTTACACCAATAACGGTGGCAACTCCGCTGCCACCAATATCACAGTGTAGGACCGGAAGTATGCATTGTATGTGACTTGGGATTCTGTACAGTGACGATCAGTCACTTGGTAGTAAAAATTGTGTTCACAAGGTGAGTAAAGCTGGTGATTTTTCATTTATTTTGATAGTTATTATAAAATATTCATATCCAATTATAAGTCTGTTATGTATAGACCATGTCAGGAACACGTAAGTGCGCTGAGAACCTTCCTTCGAGCAATGGGTATGCCTTGATCATTGACCATGCTAGAAATACAGATGATTTTATCCCAAAACATCGCCGTTTTTTCTCGATTACTCAGCGTTAAAAACCCGTTTTCTCAACGAAAAACGTATAAAGAATTTCTTTGTTTATATTTTTGTTAAAACATGTCAAAGTTTGGTCACAAAGTCGATTGCAATATTCCTTATCCATCTTTTAAAACGACATGTTGAGAAAAGAAATTTGTACAGTCACTTGCAAGCTGTTAATAGATCTCAGGTGACTGTACAGCCGAAAATTTCTCAACGTGCCACTTTAAACAGAGGATAATGAAAATTGTAGTCGACTTTGTTACCAAACCTTGACATATTTTCTCAAAGATATGAATAAAAAGACTGTTTATACATTTTCCGTTGAGACACGGGGTTTTAACGTTGAGTAATCAAATGAAAACGGCGTCTTTTTGGGACAAAATCATCTGTATTTTTAGAACGGTCAACTGATTACGGCATCGCTTTTGCTATACGGAAAGTTTACAATGCACATTCGCGTTTCTGATATGATCCACACAAAACAAGCAAATAAATAGATATGAATAGTTTACAATAACTATCAAAATAAATGAGAAATCACCAGCTTGACTCACTGTGTGAACACAATTTTCAACACCAAGTGACAGATCGTCACTGTACAGAATCCCAAGTCACATACAATGCATACTTCCGGTCCTACACTGTGAATATTAGTGCGAATTTACACCGGCTTAATTATGAGAAAACTTACACGTATTGTGGCGTAAATTATTTTTGCACGGCGTGTTAATTAACACTTTGAAAAACAGAATAAATGTTGCACCAATATTGGTGGCAGCGAAGTTGCCACCATGTTGCGTGTACTTTTACACTAAAACCTGGGTAAGATTAGACCGGATTCAGTCATAATATTCACCAATTTAGGTGTAAGTTTACACAGTACACTGGGAGAAATATTACACCAAAAGAACTCATTTGACACTGATTTTGGTGTATTTTTACACGCAAGGTGAGGACACGTGCTCCTACACCAGTGTGAATAAAGTAGAAGTTTCGTGATTTCTTACACCAACACTGGAAAATCATGTCACCATTTGGGGCTTTTTTTGTTCAGATTTCGAAAAAGAAAGTACATAATAAGTAGCGGTGGCAGACAAAAATCTTTAGTGTTCATTGGTGCTTAAAAAAGCAACCAACACTAAATTTGGCAATAGTTTCTTCCTTTCATTGTCAGAAGACCAGGAGAATATGTGCGGCTGGAATTGAAACATACATACAAGGTACCTATAGTACCTATAGTATTGATGATATAGAGTGTCAGAGTTGCAATAAAACTCTTATTCCATTATGGTACGATTCATAGGTAGGGTCATATGTACAAAAATTCTGGCTTTGCAAAACTGCGTAAACAGTTGGTGAAACTGGCAGCATCCGCCTAAAATTCTAGTCAATACGACCAAGTACAGGTCCAGACTCAGAATGCTACAGTTTATGGAGAATGTATTTGTGTATATAATGACAAAAATCATATCCAAAATAATAACTTTATTAAAAATTTTATCCAAGAACCACAATAAGCAACAAGTACAGAACTGCTAGTATAAGCTTATTGCCGGATATTAAATGGATATGACTTGTCTTGCAGTTATCTTTTTTAAAAAAAGATTTTGTGTTTTAAGATGTATGAAGTTTAGATCTTGGAAACATTGCGGGACAAGGAGAATTTGCTTACAAGCAATTTTCCCTTTTCCCACAAGACGTTTTACCTAGTACAAGCATTCCGTGTCAAACCAAAAATTTACATGTATGGTCTACAAAATCATTTTTGGTTAGTTCATATTTTTGTTTGATGAAACTATAATAATGTTAATAATAATAATTCTGTCTGTGGGGACATTTTTGCAAGTATGTTAAAATACAAGAGAGTTTGGTAAAGGTTTAAAGTAGATGACTTCTAAATCCCATATATTGATAATATGCTTAGCAGGCAAATCATCCTGGAACAAGTGCGTTAGTCGTGATGCCATCCCTGCAACCTTTACCCCATAGCTGTCTTTAATCTCTTACCAGACAATCCTGTGTTTATACATATCTGACAAACATGCATTTTGAAACAGTGAGGGTAAAAGAGAAAATGCTTGAAACCAGCAAATTTTCTCTTTCACACATTACTTTTTACCATAGTTAAGAGCAGTTTAACCTTTTCCCACAATATTTTCTACCATGTTAGGTAAAATAAACCTGATTGCTTGGATAAAATTCTCACATTTACCTATGTGAGTACATTGCTGGTACTAAGAGAGAGAGAGAGAGAGATAGATATATATATATATATATATATAAAATAAGGACAGACGTGTCTCATGTATTTTCATGAGTAGCATTAAAAAAGGCAGGTAAAAGTAGAATATAACAATGAAAGTTGAGTAGAGGTCAGTAAACAGCAGTACTAAATGGCCTAGGGGTGCTTTGCAATCACTAATAACCCTTTATCATACAATCCCTTGTTTGAAAGACCTTGATGAAAAAGGTTTTCGTAAACTTTGTGGAAAAGGACAAAATGCTGGTAACCAGCATTTTCTCAATTTCCCACAATGTTTTATACCCTTTCAAACAGAAATTCCATCAGTTATACCACCTTCAATGTGTGGTTTTTCAATACTGTCAATTTGAACAAATCTGTGGTTTTGTCGTATGTTAAAGATTTAAGCACTTTGTGTATATCTCGCTATTCAATCAAATTATGTGTTTGAAAAAACAAAATTTGCCCAATTACAAATTTAAAGCTGCACACAACAATTCCACAGGGCATTTCAAAAATCAAAACATGGAATATGTCAAACAGTATTTGCAAACTACCATGTATGAAAACCATTTTTCTGCTTTGATAGGGAATCCCCTCTAACCCTTAAACACTCATGGAATTTAGAGGAAAATCATTCAAAATGCTTTTTGTGTGTAGAGTTGTATTAGTGTGGCATTGTCTTTGGATGAGGTAAACATTGTAGGAAAAGGAGAAATTACTTCTTGACAGTGATTTCTCCTTTTCCAACATTGCATTGCTCATTATTGTACATCAGTAAAAAACATGTATTTGAGAGGTAATGGGATAAATTTGCAAAAAGAGTCCTATGCACTGTAAATTAAAGGCCAAGAAGTGGCCAAAAGTAAACAATGCAGGTGTTAAAATGCATTTGAGCCATGCTTGGTGAAATAGGGGCTTAATGCATACACGAAAAGTATCAACTAATTCAGCCTGCACAGGCTGACCTGGGCTGAAACTTTGCCCTACTGGTCAATTTTCTGTATGTCCAAGGTCCATCTACCTCATGATTAAGTGGGTTGTTAAAAAAAGTCACTATTATGGATCCATAATTATGTGATCGCTTAATAGGTAACATGCATCAAGGACATGCATTAAGCCTCCTTTTGCCAGAGTATGGCTCATTTAAATTTAAATCATACCATTTAAAGAGATGGAAATTGTTGTGAAGATGGTACTCTGTTATTGCATGTTAAGTCTAAGACTTAGTTGCTGGCAGAAAAATGATATTTAAAACCTGGTAAAAAATAAACAAAAGACAGAGGGACCTGGCAACCTTTTACCTAGTTTTAGAATTACCCTTTTCCTGCCAACCAATCGTACAATAACAGATTGTCATCTTCACAATAATTTCCATACTTTTAAATGGTATGATTCAAATGTAAATGCATTTCAACAGCCACACTGTTTACTTCTAGTCCCTATTGGACCTTAAACTATCAGCCAGACATTAAAATTATGTCATTCAACATCATCATAATATGCACATATGTTCTTATTTGAACTGTATCTTAAAAACAATCCATGTGCCACTCAAATAAAAATAACATAAAGCCTATCCTTCAATAAAAAAGACATATAATGATTGAAATTCTGGCTATGGTAAACATTAGTTTGATTCCTAAAGGCCCAGTAGTAGCCAAAAGTAAACAATACAGATGTTAAAATACATTTGTATTTAAATCACACCTTTTTAAAGAATGGAAAATATTATGAAGATGACAATCTATTATTGTACAGTCTGTCTTAGTGTCAGTCGTTGGCAGAAAAATAAATTTTAACACCTGGTAAAATGTAAACAAATGATAGAGCGACCTGGCAACTTTTGACCTACTTTTAAATTTCATTTTTCTGCCCGTTAATAACACTTAGACCGACTGTACAACAACAGATTGCCACCTTCACATCTCCATACTTTTAAAACAGTGTGATTTAAATTCAAATATGTTTTAATACCTGCATTAATTACTATTGGGGCTTTAAAAGGTTAAAAATTACAGCATTAAAGAAGAATACCAATCTTCCTAAGTACAGTACTGAACATCATAAAAAAGAGTACCCTTTCTCTTACATATTAACCCTTTACCAAACAGCAAAGTTTTAGACTCTCCCAAATTGAAAGCATTTGCAGACAACAAAATAAATGTTACCAAAAAATTGAAGTTTGTTTTGGGAAGGGTAGAAAACATTGTGGAAAAAGGAGAAAATGCTGGTTACCAGCATTTTCTCCTTTTCCCACAATGTTTTCAAAAGGCTTCTTTCTCAGGGTCGTTAAAAGTCAGGATTGTGTGGTAAAGGGTTAATTATTTCAATTCCACTCCACTCTATTTTATTCAAAGCAGTCTTATTAAAAGCATCTTGTACATTTATGGATATGCTGTTTTTCATATATGTTGTGGAACCACCAAAGATCAAGTCTTATAGATTTTGCTTGTTCAAGCAGTGTTCTCTATTCCAAAACGTTTTCTAAACAGTAACATCGTCTTTTCAATCCATTCTCATCAAACTCTTTTCAACTTATCAGTTCTATGATGTTCAGTATGGTAGCAGCAAAATATATTTTATAACCACAAAGAGCTATCTTCATTAAGGTATCTAATAAGCATTGTATTTGAAAGAACCCTGATTTCAATACTGTTTCCATAATTTTCATGTTTTAAATGTGATGTGTCTTTGAACACAGGCATCAATTAAAAATTGCTACATGCAAAATATCAAAGCCCTAGGCATTAAGTTGGGGACAAGAAGATTAAGAAAGTTTTCTTTCCCTAACTCTATGCAAAAAATAAAATCATATGATTCCCGCCCCCCTCCTCAATTAGGGCCGTTTTGGACCCCACAATCACAGTTTGAAAAATCTTTGATGAGAGCCATTTGCAGATGCTATGTACTACACTATGGAGGACTCCTTTTAGATATTGCTCTTTGAGCAATGGCAACCCAGTCCATCCTCTTTTCAAAGGCTGTAAATAACGCTTTTGACACTTGCTATCAGATTGCGACATATATCTCTTTGAATGCATTACTCAAGTTTTATTGTGTTTCACTATATGCTATGCCCTGCAACAAATGATTCAGTACTATACAATAAATTTCAAAAGAGTCAATGTGGATGGGTTAACAGGTATGTATGATGAACATCATCAGGTTAAACTAAAATAGAATACTTTGTAAAGAATACTGGCCTGAGAAAATTTTTATCACTTGACATTTCTCAATCTTTATATAAAAAGATATTTATGCTAATAGTGTCTTTCAAAAGGTAGAAGACACATAATTTAATGAAAGGTAAAATTTCAGTTTTTCTTTTGGAGCCTACCTAATCACTAGATGTCCTTTTTCAACATAGCACAAATTTATAGCTAACAACTACAAACAGATCTCAATTAAAAAAATACAAATTTAGAAAATTTTCTACAAACTTCAAAAAGAAAGTCCAGACAACATTCTGAAAAGACAAAATACTTTTCTTTGCATTTAGTACTTTCTGTGTTTTCTGAATTATCACCTGCATCTCTTTATAAAGTTGCAGAGTTAAACTCATGAAAACTACATCTGACAGAATGCCCCCTGCAGACTGTAAATGAATGCAACATCAATAACATATAAACAAAATTAAACATCAGAATCCATAAGAAGTTTCAAATCTTGTGAAAGAAAATAACATTACAAAGATGAGTTAAGGCCTTTCTCCTCAATGTTTTGCCGTAGATCGGATATACCATGTCTTGTTTTGAACCACAATATAATGAAACTTGTAGAACAGGGTTTCTCTTGCTTCAAAATTCATTCAAGAAAATGGACTAAAAATATGTATGTAACAGACAAATATAAACATTTCTGTACTGTGTGTGACATACACATCCAAAGTTCCTGTTTTGTTCGATTTGCCCTTAACTTTATTCTAATGGATTCCAGTGAATAACATTTTGCAAGCACACATTTCAAATCATGTAAATTTATCAAACTCAACTGCACACAATTCTTCGTGATACACAGAAGAATTAAAATGTATTTACCCATATACATGTAAGGCACACAGGGGTTTTAAAATGCACTTATCAGAGCATAGTGTATTTGTGAGAGAGTGTGACATGTTTATCAAGGAAAAATACTGTGGGGAAACGAGAAATTGCTCATCATAACCAATTTTTTCCCAAAGTGTTTTTGAAAGGCTGTGCATTTGTAAAAACTGTATTTGATCCCAAGTGAACCAGACTTTCATTCACAACATCATCAAATTTATGTTTTACAAGCTAACTAATAAGTTTGTCCCATGTATTTCAAAACAAAACAATCAGTGAGCACGAGAAAAAACTACTTCCATTTGTTGAACTAAAAAAATGCAAACAAACTCAAGCTTTGGAATTTCCATCAACTGTCAAAAACTATTCAGTCCAGTAATGGGACTAAAAAGTCTGATTTCCACAGACCAATACAAACATTTTTGTATTGTGACATACACATCAAAAGTTCCTGTTTTGTTACATTTGAGCTTAACTTTATTCTAATGGATTCAAGTGAATCACATTTTGCAAGCACACATTTCAAATCATTTAAATCAAATTCAACTGTACACAGTTCTAGGTGATGTACAGAATGACTTATAAATTTTGCCACAGTCTTTCCTGTCAATTGTGTGAATCCTGCATCAAGATAATCCAAGCTCTTACATCCTTCCATATATCTAAATGTATCATCCGATAACAAATGACATGAACCTAATATCAGTGTTTCTAGTTTTTTGCAACCCACTAAAAATTTCAAATTTCTTAATGGCGTGAATGAAAGATCAAGCCATACAAGACAATGTGAATGTATTAAACTTTCATTCACAACATCATCAAATTTATCTTTAACAACCTGATCCTCAAAGTATATCCCAGGTACATCAAAACAATGAAAACAGTGAGCATGAGAAAATAGTGTTTTCATTTGTTCAACAGAAGAAAAGCGAACAGGCTCAAATCTGTTTTGAAGATCAATATGCCGCCACACACATGATGATGATTTTATTAGCTGATACAAGTATTTACACACAGGAGCCACATTGATCAGAGCATCTCTAAGGCCAATATACTCCAGGATCCGCAGTAAGGCAATCTCTGGTAGAAACAAAATCATACCTGAAAAAAAGAGGAAAGTCAATCTGCAGCTTATGGCTTAAACTGCTATCAAAAAACAAAGTAGACTCTTCCAAATTGAAGGCAAAATTAACATGGTTCAATTTAGGGAGTATCTACCTTATATGGTAGAAAATATTGTAGGAAAAGGAGCAACTGCTCATAACTTGCAATATCTTCTTTTGCCACACCATTTTCAAAAGGGCATTTATGTCAATATGTTAAGCATGGAACTGCTTGGTGAATGATTGAGTTTAAGATAAAGGTAAGGTTTCATTTTTTTGCAGCACATAAGAATAAACAAAATCAGTTGTGGAGCATTGTGCTCCTGATCTGAGGGTTAAGATTTTCTATCCCATACTGAGTGGAATAACTTTTCCCTGGTATATACTCCTTCTAAAACATGGGGAGGAGGCTGTTCTGGAAAACAATGTGGGAAAAGGTGAAATTGCTCAGAATGAGCAATTTCATTTTTTCCTACAACATTTTCACCTGTATCAGTGTTTTAAACTCCCATTGAGAGCAGTTTTGATTTGTTGTCTGCAACTTCTTTCAATTTGGGAGAATCCCAAAAAGTGTACTAGGGAAAGGGTTAAATCATAGTTTGGTTTCAAGAAAGCAGCTCTAATGCTTTACTAAACAATCCTAAGTTTGAATGACCCTAAAAGAGAGGACTTTTGAAAACACCGTCAGAAAAGGAGAAAGTGCTGGTAACCAGCATTTTCTCATTTTCCAACAATATTTACTACCCTTTGAAATACAAATCTGAACATTTGAGTCAAATTCAATGTGTCTTCTGCAATGCTTTCAATTTGAACAAGCGTAAAAATTTGGCATCTGGTAAAAAGTTTATAGCTCTACAAAATTGAAATTCTCCAAAATCTTCCTCCAATCTACAATTTTTAGAATCAACAAAATCAAAAGAGGTTGAAAATGACAATTTAACATCTGGAAAATGGCATAAAGTTCTCTGACAAGGGTTGCAGAAAACAGAAAGGATGGAAAAAGTTAAATAACTTGGTTTGAGCTGTTTTCTCCTGTGTCCATAATGTATAAATTTGGGTTTTGTTTGTTCCAAGTAAAACTTATTTCGCTTTTATTTTTGTTCATTGAATGTGCCATATATACACAAACAAACCTAAACTAAAAATGCCTTCTAGCTAGTCAAAGACTAAATGTTTGTAAGCCATTTAAAATTCTTCAACATTTTTGTCAAGAACAAATTTTTTAGCATGTTTTATGGCCAGATGAACATTGGTGATAGCTTATCCAAAGTTCTTTACCCATTAACCCTTTACCAGATGACAAAATTTTAGCCTTCTCCAACTTGAAAGCATTTGCAGACGACAATTTCAATTTGGCTAAAATGGTGCAATTTTTCTTTGATAGGGTAGAAAACATTGTGGGAAAAGGAGTAGATGCTGGTTACCAGCATTATCTCCTTTTCCCACAATGTTTTCAAAAGGCTTCTTTCCCAGGGGCGTCAAAAGGTGTCATTGTGCGGTAAAGGGTTAAACAGGGGGAAAACAGGTTTTATAATCATTGAATTAGGGGGCCATGATTTTTTAAATTATTCTTTAATTCATAGACAGACACTTTAACTGGGTAAAGTAACTCACATTTCAAAGACATTGTTGGAAAGGAGAATTTGCTTGTCACATGCTGCCATAGAAACCATATTTGAAAATAGTCTCTGAGACAAAGGACTCTTAATAGACAACACTTATCTTACTTGTAGTTTTCCTCTAAGTGTCAGGACCTTCTTAGGTATTTTTGTGTGCAGCTCTAACAGCACAGCTTCCACAAATGTCCAGGTATTAAATGCCTGTTTTGGAAATTCTATGTTGAAAATATAGAATGCACTTGTAGCATAGAAGATGGCATCCAAAAGGTTGTTGAAACTGTGTAGAATTTGACCTTCTGTTATAACATATACAGTTGTTGGTCTGTATGGATTGCCCACAACAGCAGCACAGGGGGTTCTTGGTGCATGGTCCTTGATTTCATCTACTGAAGCATCAGCCTTTCGTGAAATTAAATACATATTACTGATTTCCATTTTTTTTTTTTTTTTTAAGCCCCTTCCCTGATATATACTCATTCAACACATCATGGAAAAGGCTTTTGAAAATGCTCATAACAAGCAATTTCACCTTTTCCAACACTGTTTTTTACAAAGTCAGTTTTAAACACTCCCATTTGTACCAGTTCGCACATTTTTTGCAGGTTCTATAGATATGAGACATTCTCAAAATGGTGTTAAAGGGAAAGGATTAAGTAATAGTGGTAATCATTTTACATGAAGTAGTCTGTTCCTACACAACTTTAACAAATGTACAGAAAATGCCTATGTGAGAACATATAAATTACTTATATATAATGAATTTTTTTTTCTTTTCCCATCTTTTCATGGTTTCGAAAGTATAAGCTACAAATGCCACACAAATACAATTTTGTCCTGTAAGTTTAACCCTTTACCAAATAACAAAATTTTAGACTTGTCCAAATTGAAAGCATTTGCAGACTACAAAGTAAACCTGACTCAAAAACTGTAATTTCTCTTTGGAAGTGTAGAAAACATTGTGAGAAAAGGAGAAAATGCTGTTTACCAGTATTTTCTCTTTTTCTCACATTGTTTGCAAAAGCCTTCTTCCTTAGGGTTGTTAGAAATCAAGATTATGTGGTAAAGGGTTAAACTAAATGATCTTGAAATATCATAGGTGGTTACGGGTTAAACTTTCAGACTAGCAACTGAATGGTGATCTCATACACTTTGCATTTCCATACCAGAGAGGTTGTTCACAAAATTTGGCAAACAACTATTAACTATGAAAAAAAATATTTACTTTCAGTCGCAGGTAGTTCATTTGTAAGTAATTGTAACATTTAACCTTTGATATATCCATCTCAAACTCTATATACTTACATCAAATGTACAAACAAACATGTTCATCTTTTCACCAAGCAAATGTGGAAGCAGTTGCAAAGATGCAACACACTCTGCTGCAGAAACATCCTTTGGTCGGATGTCCACAATGTCATCAATGGCAGTGTTCATCCTGTCTATTGTATCCTTGAACACAGTTTCTTTCTTTGTTTTTGAAACTTCGATCAAAGAGGAGGACAACCTTGCACAGTTCCCTTCAAAAACTTTCTGACTATCTTTGGCTACAAGTCTACACATTTCAGACAGAAAGACATCCTTTAGCTGAAGGGCTGGGTATTCCTCCATAATTGATGATACTGGTGGACATTTATTGATGTAAGATCTTCTATGTGGATATGTTTTCTTCATCAAATCAAACAGAAGCTGCGTATCCCCCTGTGGATCACTCATGACTTGTTTCATTTTCTCGACATGTATCTTGCATGAGGCTGTGTCTTCTCCTACAGGGAAATCAGGACTCCAGTTTTTTCCCTTTGGAGAATACTTGATCCTTTTGTGTGCAGATTGCTGAGTTTTATCCTCAGAATTCATTCTGTGCCATTTTACAACTGGGACATTCAAGTTTCTGCGTACATTTTTCAGTTTGTCTCTTAAACATTGTATCCACCCATCATATCCATTTCCAATTTTCTCTGACAGATATGGATGTGTCCTAATGATGCACTTAGCAACTGATGTGACTTCTTTCAAGTTTGGATAGTATGTGTATCTGAAAATGTCATCTACAATTACACCTAAAAATTCAAGCTTGTTTGACCATGTCAGATATTTTTCTTCATATAGCTGTTTTTTAAGTATTCTTGAGTATTTTTCTTCTGATATAACAAAATTCTCTGGCCAGTTTGAGTTTTGTTCATTGACATTATAAGCCTCATTCAAGGAACTAGAGGAAACTGATGGCAAAGAGTCATTGTCTGGGATACTTTTTCTTAAACACTTCAGCTTGGTACGTGTTTCAAGTTTCTCAAGGTCACTATCTTGTAAGTCTATGTAATCATCCCAGCTACTATCATATCTTTGAATGTTAATTTCGCTGTGAGCCTCTATCCCAAAACAGATCTTTATACAATCTGGTAGAGAGCAACCCTCAACAACATTGACAACTTTTGTGAATGACTCAAATTTTACCAAAAATTCTTTCTCCATCTTGCACCTGAAAGAAAAAACCTTTAAAGATTAGTTTAGAACTTCCTTCTGGCCTCTTACTGAATACAGCTTATTCTACAGTAAGTATGCATGGAAAAAGGAAAAATTTCTAGGTTAGAGTAACTTCTCCTTTTCCCAGTAATGTTTTCAGACCTATCCGAATTTACATACTTCCTTATCTTCATACACGTTGATGTGGCCCTCTGTTTGCTACATGATTTCAGGCTGGATGCCCTTTTTAAAAGTCTACACGATAACAACTAACCCTTTACCAAACAACTCGATGTTTTAACTAGTAAGACAAAAATGCCCTTTGAAAATACTGTGGGAAAGGACAAATTACTTGAAACAAGCAAATTGTCCTTTTGCCTCAGTAGTTTCTACCATATAATGTAATACTCACTTCACCTGATCACAGTCGTTGCAACAGGATTCATTCATCTCTAACTGCTGATCATTGTTTTTGACAGTGGTTTTGTGGGAAAGCAGCCAGTGCCTAAGTGGGAAGAATAGTGTGCCAAGTACTAGTAACGGAAACTCTAAGAGAACATGGATAGGTGCAATTGCTGCTGCAATATGTCTGAAATAATGTGAAATGTTTCACACTATACAAATACACTCACTTCCTTTGAACTACATTTATGTTGTCATATCCATAATGCTTTCAATTTGGAAGAATCTACAATTTTTTATTGGGTAATAAGTAATTTTTTTGAGTATAAAAAGAGTAAGAGAATGCTTTAACCTCTTTCCACTGAAATACAGATTTTTATAGATGCACAGAGAGTGCCTCTGAAAATGTTTAGGGAAAGTAGAAATTGCTTATAATGAGTAATTTCTCCTTTACCCACAATGTTTTCCTTAGTGTCCAGAATATGTGCCACAGTGTACATGTCTGACCATACAAGCAAATTCTTCTTTTCAAACAATGTTTTCGAAAGACGTAGACATTTTACACATAGGTTTGTTGGTTTGTTTATTTACAAGCAAGTGTAATTTAGACAAAATTTGAGAAATATTTACCTTATTACAGACTCTCTGCTTTACAAAAATGTTTCAGTACCACATACTGTTTATTTCCTATTCTGTACATGTCAAGGGGAATAGGATCAATCAAGTCAGAAATGAACAAACATCTTGTTGTGGTTGTTCTTATAATTTCCTGAGCTCGCAGATGTTTACTAAGTCTGCTGGTATAATCTTTGCAAATAAATCCAACCATATCCTTTTGGACAACAACTTTTAATATTTGGGACATGATCGGTTCATCAGCATAAAACCCACTAACCAGGAAACATCCTAAATAGTATGTTATCCCCTTTATAGATATACATTTAACTGAAGTACACTGATGTATATCGAATCCTTTCTGTACTAACTCATTACTGTATGTGCTCAAGTTGTCGTCTGCCTTAAAACTGTTTATTTCCACCATGGGCTTTGTTTTTTCTGAACTACCTATGTAAGCTTGCAGGTTTTGATGTCTCTCTGCTAATGTAAGGGGCAAGTTTTTATAATTTCCAAGCGAAGTGAAATTTGTTTGAAGTAGCTATGTTTTGCTTCAAATCGCATGCACCAACAAGATCGAAGAGGTCCATATTTCAGTATCATCTCAGGATAATGAATCAAGTAATGATGTTTTGGTGTCATTCTAACAGATGGAAAAGTATCTTTTAACAAGAGGTGATGATCTAGAATAAGGGATTGAAGAAATGGACATATTTTCTTATCTAAAGTAGGACTCATCACTATTTCAATTACATCTTTCAGCAACAGCAAAATTTCCCATGCCGTATTGTCTTCGGGGATAAAGTGTCCAATCATTAATGGTAAAAGACGAAGAAGGGTCCACATCTGACTTGCACTTTGAGATACTATACCATCTAGCTTCTTTGGTACTGCTGGTTTATTAGTGACATCACATTTTCCATAGCTGAATAAGCAAATCTGAGAGCAGATTTGTTTTTTCAGTAAAAAAGCCATCTGATACAAGTTTCTTTAAGACAATTGGTATTTCCTTCTTTGCACATCCCTCCAAAAGATCATGCATACAGTCTGGGGGCAAACCCCTTGTTACATGAAGATGTTTCAATCTGTTCAAAATACTATCTTTTTTAACACCAAAAACTGACATCAAAGATGCATCTTTTTCAACTTCCCTTATTTGATGAGTGTAATTTTCCTCATTCCGCTCTGTGTAATAGCTTGGATCATAATGATCTTGAATTTCTGCTGGGGTTGCCATACAAAACCGGCATATGTGCGAGACATTACCCCCAAAACTCTCAAAAAATCCCCCTATTTGATGGCTCCCTAAATTATCCGCACATACATAAACAATAGTGCCCTTTATGTAACTTTGTACTGCTTCAATAAATATTCCATCCGTTTCAAGGATTTTTAAATCAAAAACTACTGGTTCCAACATCTTATTCATACCAAATTCTTTCAAATCTACAACTGGGCAAAGTAAACACAACTGAATTGATTTCAAGTCAGATCGTTCAAAAATGTGCATGTTTGCTAATGCCATGTATACTGCAGCAAGCTTCTGCTTCCCCCTCTTAGATCCTAAAGGATTAACCACTTCAAACTCATCAAAATACAGGACAACTTGTAGTGTTGCAGGATTTGTTTGAAAAAACTCATTTTGACAAAAAAGTAGGCCATCTGAAAAATCTTTTAGAGATTCTGTTGCAGACTTGTAACTTCCTCTCATAACTACAGAAAGTGTTTCTTCTGATTTCAGCATACATTTCAGCACTTCTAAAATTGGTACATATTGGTATTGTCTTTCCTTGTGCTTACTATTAAGGCCAAAAGAGATGGTAATGGGTTTTACATAATCAAACTTATTCATCAAATACTTTTTCCTTTTATATGGTGTGTCCATAGCACTAACTACAGACTGAAAGATACTGTCTGTCATTTTTTCTGCAACTTGAGTCTGTATTTCTTCCTTTACCCCATTTTCCTTGAGGACTGACAATACAGCTGCTTTTGAATTTTCCAAAGTTTGGCTGACAGTACTTGTCATTTCATCTAATATTGTATTAAGAGTTGAAACTGGCAGATGCTCAAGTTCTTGTAGTCTCATCAAACTCTGAAATAATGTGGACTGAAAGGTATCTATTTCTGACTTCTCATCACCATTAGAAGAGACGTCTTGAGACTCTGTATCATTACTATCATCATCTAAAGCAATTTCTCTCTGAGAGCTTTGTGCTCCAGTAATACCTTCATCTATAACACAAACTGATCGGTATGTTTCTTTTAAATTCCATGGGGTCATGAAAAAATGTTTGCGGGTTAAATGAGATGAAAATGAACCTGAAAGTACATAGGTGTTATCACAGTTCTCAAAAGGGCATTGAATGGACATGCCTGTATTGATATGGTGTCTCAAGTGCTTTATCAAATCTGACTTGTTGCATACCAAATGCCTATCACAATAGATGCATTTTATATCTTCACCTTCTGATCTATAACTATCTTCCTCATGCTGATCATTGATAACTGTTGATGACGACCTATCTCCTTTATCTTTGCTAAACAGACCGCTTTTATGTTTTCTGTAAATATGGCACTTAAAAGAAGAAAATTTTTTGAAAGTGACAGGACAACCTTTAATTCCACAAGTCAGAAAAAACCGTGCATCACCTCTACAGTATGATTCCTTGAAACATGACGGACATAATTCGTTTCGTCATTCACTTCGTACGCACAAAACCCACACTGCATTTCGATTATAAAGTCAAACCATTCAAAGTGATCTTTTCTTCTTGTTTGAAGATTAAATACCTTCTTCGTGTTGACAATCGGTTGTCGTCTGGATATTTTCGTGCAGAACCCCATGCAGTCCAGCTCCCAGCATCTCATGTCAATCTGCGACTGAAAAAAGCTTCGAACCTTTCTCGCGGTAATGAGCGTTTGCAATACGAGGACCTCGACTTTCAAGGGGGGTAACTCTAATAAAGTATTGTAACGCCGGAAATTCGGTTCCGGGTCAAGTCGGCCTCGGGTCAAGTCGGCCCGAGTCAACTCGGCCGGGTCAACTCGGCCCGTATCAATTCGGACCGTATCAACTCGGCCCGTTTATATTCTGTTTTATATATATATTTTATATTCTGTTCTGTTCTGTTCTATATTAAATGATATCTGGGCGTGTGCTGGTAGCCAGTATATACGAAAAAATATATGAAGAATACTTATTTGTTATATATTCGCCTTTTTACGTCACGTTCATCCGTTTTTGTCGTTCATTTTTGAAATTGACGGATTAACATGCGGCGTCTTGAATCATTTCTTACCGTTGCAATTAAAGTTAAACGGGTTTTCTTTATTGAATAACTAACAACAATTGCTGATAATTCTTTAATTGTCGCATTGTTTTTTCAAGTGTGAAATCTTTACTTACAGAGATTAGCCAATGTCTTTAATCAACTTCATTAAGGACATGTTTGCTTAATCATTCAATTAGAAGAATATTTCCAATAATTAGTTTCCAAAAATAATTATATCAAAGTCGGTACGAAATACGCTTTTTGTTTACAGGTTTCTTTGTGGCACCGACATGAAGTGTATAAAATGTTCCAGTTTTGCTTTTTATCATCATTATCATTTGTGTCATTTATGTTATCACGTTAAATCATGTTTGAATTGTGCATTGAGTGTAAGAAGTCTGTTTCTGGACGTAGGCATGCTGTTACGTGTGATGCTTGCGAACGTTGGCAGCATCGTCTGTGCAACACAGGTGAGTGAGATCGAGTTATTTTGTTATGTTAAATGTCTTTTATATGAGTCTAGTCATAGCTTATTTGAAGAATTGTCGTTTTGGTTCTTAAAATCTATATTCAACGTTTATTGCTTTGTTAGGACAATTTAAAGTGCTAAATTATGATTTTATTTCTATGGCAAATAAATCATTTTTTGTTTCAGACATTTAATTCTGTCAATTTTGATGTTGATACCCGATAGAGATGAGCAACAAATTAAAGCTTATTTAACCCTTTACCAAACAATCCTTGGTTTTTACGACCCCGAGATAGATGCCTTTTGAAAACTTTGTGAGAAAAGGAGAAAAAGTCCTTCCAATTTGGACCAGGGTCGTCAAAAGTAGAGATTGGAAGTAAGGACTTATAGAAAAATACGGTGATATCAGTAGAAATGATTTTTGGTGAAAAAACGCTCAGTCGCTTTCGTATGTCCTCTCATTATCTAGAAATTGAGGTAGGCAGGTACTCTAATATACCACAAAATGACCGTAAGTGCAAAGTATGTTCTAATCACTTTTTATGTTCTTGCCATATTTTTCATATTTTTTGCCGAATAAATGAATGACTGAATTATTTCAGGTATTTCTCTCGCTGACTACCGAGCTGCAGTAAAAAAGGAGAGGGAGATACACTTTCTATGTAGAGACTGCTGCAACAGCATCCCAACGCTTAATCCAGAAGATGATGAGGTAATCGTTACTTTAATGCAATTTTATTGTATTATGAGCCGCTTCAGGAAACCCCCGTTTTCGCTTATATTTGAATATGCGTATTATTTCAGGCTCGTATTCTTTCAGGCTGACAAGTTCGCTTTTCAAGCTGCCTAGGAATGGTCGTCAAATGAGGGAAAACATAGTAACGTAGAAAAAAAAAAACTATTGGAAAAAAAATACGTTTTTTTGGTTGATTTACATTTGGAGATGCAATGTTCTTTCTCATTTTAGCATGCGTAACAAAAGCTAAGCGCGACTCACTGACCTTTAGCGGACAGCGTAGATCAAGATCAGACTGCACAGAACAAGCAGTCTGATCTTGGATCTATGCTGTCCGATAAGTCGGCGAAGAAATAATTCCAACCGTTTATTCTCCTAATTATGTTTTTTCATGTGCTTATACCTCCTTTCATCATGTATTTAACCAGGAACCTAGATACGAAGCTGAGTCTGACAGTATCGGCATTCCTGTTGCTGAATCGACGTTGGCGTTATGGGGTGACCCGCAAGTTCTCCAAGTCAATGTAAGTTTGATTTGTTATTTATTTCAATTTTCGTACATCATGTTAAAATGTTCGGTATGTGTATACACCCTTAAGATCCCGTTTCTTATGTAGGTGCCACTAGACCTTACGGAATCCGCAGACGATGATATACAACCACCCGTCCTAGAGAGAAGTACTCCTCCATCTGTTGACAATGTGTCATCCCTGGACGACAGCCTGTACCAGCACCCGCCCACTTTAGAACGCAGTGCGCCGTTTCCAAACGACACAGTAGACGACGATGGCGACTATCGTTTACAGGACGACACTGTTCTATCGAATGCAACATACGTGGTTCGGAGGGAAGACGAGCAACCAATGGATGTGACGGAAGTGTCTTTCGACATCTCCAACAGAATCGTCAACGATACGCTCCCTATCCAAGAAGAGTAAGTTTGCTGGTTTTATCGTGCTTATCATTGTTAGGGGTATTGGTGTTAACCAGCTGTCCGATGTATGGTCTTAATTTGATTTTTCATCTTCATTATGCTTATGATTTTATATTTCAGACCGGTTGTTCAGGAGCCGCTCTTGACTGAGACAATCATAGAAGATCGTCCGTTAGAATTCAAGATAGTGGAAAAGGGAAGCCAGCGTGGTCGTCAACTATTAGTGGACAGTCACGGATACTCCTATGGTGTTAAGGTAAGTGATTCTGTCGCAAAAACATAGAATGCTGTCCATTACATTTTGCACATAGCTAAGCAGGATGGCATACTATTACACAGATAGGAAACCCTCAATGTACGATTTTTTAAAAAAAAAAGAAACACGATTTTGCGATATAACGTCTGTATGTATCCATGGTTTCACTTTTCAGGCTCGGTACACGTCATCTGTCATTTGGAGATGTAGCGTGAGAACGTCTGCTATCAAGTGTCCGGTGACGGTTAAACAGGTCGGAGATCGCTTCATGATTGGTGCTATCCAACACATTCATCCCGCAGATGCAGGCCGACTTCTGAAGGCAGAGGTTTCAGCAAAGGTATTAAATTGAAATTACGAGTATACAAGCTACATGACAGCCAATCATTATATCTAGAGCGGTTCCTTTCTACAATGCATTATTACTGCAATCTTTGTCTAAATAGTATTAAGTACTAAAATGATTGACGTGAGCCATATTTTCAATATATCGGTTATCTTATTGCTTGAAATAGATATTCACGGTCACTGACAAACAGGATTGTGTCAAAATAATGTAATATATAATGCCCTTTTCTTACAATTAACAGGTGAAGCAAGATGCCGCGACAAACGTTTTTCGACCAGCAATGGATATTGTAGACGATGCTATGCTAGATAGGGTAAACAACGACGACTTTGTCCTACCGAACAAGTCGCAACTGAAACGGGTGGCAAACAGGTTCCGTGCCAAGAAGAGACCATAGGAGCCGAGGGGCTTTGATTTCGAGGTATACATGTATAGTAGTATGTGACCTGCTAAAGATACAAACCAATATGTCTTAACAATTTAATTTGGCAAGACCTAATTAGAGCGAAATTGATGATATAAACTTTTACTATAATTTGTGTGAAATATGTTTGGCACAACTGATGATGCTTACATTACTTCCATTTTCAGGTTGATCAAGACTTTCTTCAGTGTGAGGACTTCCTGATAGGCGACGTTCGTGTTGCTGACTTTCGCCATTTTATCTTCGCGACAGAGAAGCAACTGAGTCTACTTCGGGCCGCGAAAAGATGGTACATGGATGGTACCTTCAAGGTTAGTAATTCAAGTTTCGTACATACAGCGGGGGATTAAACAAGAAACGCTTATTGGGTGTATGTCATATGATGTCGCATTCAATAGCGTGAACATAATGTCGCGCATTAAATTAATCATGTCTGCTTCTTTTTTTGAATACGATTACATGGATTGTATCTATTTGACTTTGCGCCTAGCGCCTACAATGAGAATATATGAATTTTGTTTAGATATAACGACACGTTGAAATACAATAAACCATGCTTCTAATCCTTATTTACAGGTGCTCAGCGATCCATGGAAGCGACAGGGACAACTGTTTTCTATCCACGCGTTCGTAGAGAAGGACGGCCAATCTCAGCAGTTTCCACTGGCGTTTGTGGTTATGTCCAGGAAGACGATCGCTGATTACAACGAGGTAATAAACATTGTCAAAGCAATACAAAACCAAGTATTCATTTCTGTCTTGTGTGTACAATTTATTTAAAGGTATTTGATGGAAAGAAGGAATTTTTAATCGTTCTCGCCATATCTTAACATTAGATTTTGATACGACACTTCTGTACAGTGTAGTAACTCCATTATTCTTTTAGGTGTTTCGAGTTCTGGTGGACAAGCTTGGGCAGTTCGATGTTGAAGGTTTTGTGGTTGATTTCGAAGCAGGTTAGTAACATTGGTTCATTGTACTCAATGAAAACGGCTTGCTTTTATGTACATTAAGTTTAATACCATTCAAACATGTTTGTTCTTAATAAATTATAAAATATGCTCTTCTTCTTTGCAGTTGCCTGGCGGGCCCTACGTGATTCATACATGTTCTTAATAAGTTATAACATGCTCTTTTTCATTGCAGCTGCCTGGCGGGCCCTACGTGATTCATTCCCGGGTAAGCCGATCAAGGGGTGCGTCTTCCACTGGAACCAGGCGGTGTGGCGTCACGTCCAGAAGTTCGGACTGTCATCTACGTACCAGCAGCGTGAGGGAGTGTACGACTACATCCGACAACTTATGGCCCTTCCTTTTCTGCCAGCGCGCCACATCCATCCGACGTTTGACTACCTCAAGACGAAGGCCAACAGTGAACCTCTGATGCGACTGGTTGAATACATGAATCGTCAGTGGTTCAGTCATCCCGTCTTTGACGTCCCGTCATGGAGTGTGTTCGAACAGGCTGTCCGCACTAATAACGACGTAGAAGGTAATGACTCTTTAATGTTCGTGTTAAAATAACCATTTACCAAAACAGCAACATTTTAGACTAGTCTAAATTAAAATCACTTGCAGACGACGAAATAAACGTAAACTCAAAAAATGAAGTTTGTTACCAGTCTTTTCTCCTTTTCCCACAATGTTTGTAAAAGGCTTCTATCTCACGGTCGAAAAATTCAGGGATTGTTCGGTTAGTTGTTGATAAATACTTAGAATTATCTACTACAAATGATATCAACACGGAATACCTATATTGAGATATTGTTAAAACAGTAATATTTGTATCACACGAAACAAAAAAATACTAATACAAATAGGAAACCAAAACATTACGTCAATACACCCATGGAATAAGCGGCCGTGAGAAATACACATTCTTGTTTGTCAACAGTTTCTTTTTTCACTCATAGTATACAAAAATGTATTAAATGCATGTATCTTTTTCAGGTTGGCATCATCGGCTCAACAGCAAGGCGGGCATGAGCGGGCTCGGATTTTACCGACTGGTGCCTCTGCTGAAGCGGGAAGCGACCTTAATGGAAATGACACTCAGGAGCGGCAACCTGCAGCGAGACAACCGGGGTACCTACCGACGCCTTGAGACACGCTTGCAAGAGTACTGGACCAAGTACAAAGACCACGAGATCACAACAACCGCTTTCTTGAAGGCATGCGCTTCCCTGTACGGAGTCCGAATCTCAGCACCAGAAGCCAACCCGGAGTGAAATCGACGCTGGCTGTTCGCACTTTTATTTGTATATATCATGACTCATTTATGTATTTGTATTCATAAGACCATTGAATACAAAAATAAAATGTACAAATAAAAAAAACCAATAAAAATAAAATGGAAATAAAAAAAAATAAAAAAATTGGGCCATGAAAAACAGCGCCTCCCCGTGGTGTGGCCTGGATACAAATGGATAAAGATGAAAAAAAAAATCACACCAGGCATTTGAAATTGAAGACTTTATCCATTTGTAACTGAACGCTCTTTCCGCAATATTCTGCCGGGTCAAGTCGGCCTATCACTTATCACTTATTAAAACCTAAAACATATAACACATCTGATACTCCATTTTGCCTAATAAAATGTAAACGGGCCGAGTTGACCCGGCCGAGTTGACCCGAGGCCGAGTTGACTCACGGGCCGAGTTGGTAACAGGCCGAGTTGACCCGTTTCCGGAAATTCAAACGTTACACCAAGATCGATGCGACTTGGTGTTTTTGTTAAATACCTTATTAGATACAAGTAATTTCGTGGAAAATTCCTTTTGTCGAATATGAAAATCCCCGAGAAAATATAGCCGTTGGTATTGTAAACCTTGTTCGATTAGCGTTTAGCGATAATACCAGTTGTTTGGCTCAAAGACATACAATACACAATCTATGTCTCTGTTTGGCTTTACCTGTCAGTTTTAAAATGGTCAAACAGGGAAAGGGTTATTTTAAGCAAAAGAGTATAGGATCACCTCACGGAAAAAAGTGATCAGGACTGTGTAGGAACAAATGTTTGCCTCTCAATGAGACAATAGGTTACTCAAAAGAGTAAGAAAACTCCTGTATCAAGATTATTTAACGCGATGCATGGTGTTTGTATGTTCTAATGGGTAAGGTAGCAATAAAAGTAGTGTGACTTTTCAGAAAGGTGCAGACTTACACTAAGTGCTGTGTAAGAAAACATATATTGGTGTTTTTTAAACATAACACAAATATTGGTGTAACATTATCCGAGACAGAAGATTAACTTTCTTAAAACGTGTTACATAACTGCTAATTTAGTGTAACTCAATGCCACACTACTTCGGGTGTCAAATAACCCGTATTTTAGTGTAAAATAACACACTTTTTTTACAGTGTAGAATAAAAAGCTGTGAAGAAGCAACGTGTAAGAATGTCTAAGAAGCAACCATTCCAAAAAGTTACAAATTTGTTAAAGAAAAAAAAAAAAAAAAAAAGCCTACTGTTGGGAAAAATCTCCATTGAAAGCTTCCATGTTAACTCGGTATCGCCTTTTTCTTTCCGGTTATAGGTTGAGTGTTGAATTGAAATAAAACTTACAATTAAGGACAGATTGTAAGATTTAGAGTGTACTTCTAACGGGTAATTATCAAACCATTTTCACTGAGAATTGTCCACAAGTAGAAGCGGGCCATAGTAAAGACGTTTGTTGTCGAGAAGTACTTTTCAGCTTGTCCGCAAACTTGTTTTGTTCACGACGGCTATCTTTAGATACTTACATGATTCCCTATTTTTAAAGATGATGTCTGTGTAAGCGATAGGCTATCGTGTACCCTTGTGGACGAAATGATTGTTACAAAGGTTTGAACCATTAAATAGCTCAGTCTTGATAGACACATTCATTATCACAAAGGCACAACTGTAAGTTATTTACAACAGAAAAAACTGTGTTGTTTACCGAATAATTAGAAAAGTATGTTTTATCTCGTAAACCGGAACTTGGGACAGGAAGAAGTACAAGGCCTGAGGTATGCTTACGTCACCCCATAGATCAGGATGCTAACAATGACAGCCTGGTTGCTACGCAACCAGGCGACTCAAAAACAAAATATCACCGGAAATCTGTTATGATCAAACAATCTGGGTATAAATTCCATTTTTTAAGAATGTGTAACCTGAAAGATGCTGTGAATCTTCTTAAAATGGTATCACTAATTGATACGTGATTGATGCTACAAACAGACGTTGTATCATTTGACTTTGCAGTAGGTCTATATATTGTAGACTTATACGCTATTCCACGTAACCTCATACACACACACGCATACACGCACGCGTCTGTGTGAAATCGAATATGTCATTGTATAATTCATTCGATAAAGATCCTACGTCCCATGTTATTGATCACATACCGGTAACATTCCCACATGACATTCGGGCGCAAAAACTAATCAAATTACTGAAACTACTGACAGACTAGCGAATTTGATTGATTGACTGATTGTATGGTGTTTAACCCTATTTTCAACATCATTTTAGTTATACAATGGTGGCCAGTGCACATATCCATGCTTTCCTGGAGTATCTTTTACCAGTACTCCGCACAATATTCTTTCCAAGCCACTGGCTGCTTTCCCACATAACCACCGTCGAAACTTAAGAGAGGAATGAATCCTGTTGCAATGACTATCATCAATCCTCCGAAAGAAATTAGCCGAGCCGGGGATCGAACCAGCGACCTCCTGTTCTCATGTCCTGTATGCTACCGACTGAGCTACCGGGCTATGCATGCTATTGGTTGACTATCATCCAGTTTAAGTTTAACCCTTTACCTGCTAGAAAAATTAAATGAAACTTTCAAGCCAACGGTAAACACCTGAATATTGCTATTTCGAGGTTACATTTTGGAGAAAATATATCCTCTTATCAGACAGTGTAGATCCAAGAAAAGACTGCTGTTCTGCTGCAGTCTGATCTTAATCCACACTGTCCACAAAAGGTCAGGGAGTCGCGGTGGTGCTGGTAAAAGAAACTCCAGGAAAGCATGGATAGGTGCACTGGCCTTCATGATATCACCGTGGTAATGTTGGAAATAGCATTAAACACCATACAATCAATAATTCAATATCCAATTGTGCAAGATGTAGTGAACTATTTAACTCTTTACGAAACAAAATTCAAAGCTGTTACCGTGCACAAATTAAATGTAGCTGAATTGATGAAACCTGATTCCAAAAGGGCAGAAAACAATGTGGGAAAAGGAGAAAATGCTGGTTACCAGAGATTCTTCCCCAGTGTAATCAAAACTCCGGATTGTGTGGTAAAGGGTTAATATTCAAGACGTAAAATAACAGTTTAACATAACAGTTTAACTGTACACAATGATCTAAATAATGAATGACTGAAGGAATGATAAGGGTTCCCTGCCCAGTGAGAGTTAATGCAGCTGGGATTTGCTACAACTTACCTAGGTGTATCTATTTATAGGTTCATTCATAATGTTACAGTGGTGTAGGAATAACTGATAATAGCCTGCTTTGCATAGGTCACTTAATTTACATATAAGCAAAGATCTTGTAACTTATAAATGACATCTTGTTCAGTCTATTACTTTGTAAGAAGACATGTTCAAATTGGAGTGGTAGGGATTTAGTGTTTTTTGGCAAAATTGTCATATATAACAGAATTAGGACTTCTAATAGAAAGAAGTATTTTACTGTGAGGCAGTATTTGGCAACTGTGGGGTTTTTTGTTTACTTTGACTCTGGGTCAATCATGAAGCCTATAGACTAGCTTCGCTAGTCTAAAAATACTGTAAATTGTGTGGGTTATCACCAGGCAGTGCTTTGAAGTTTGTTATGAGAGAGAGAGAGAGTTTGTTTTTCCTTTCTCGCCATTTAGATCATCGGTATAGAGAAAGTCATTCATCTTATTTTGCTCAAAACTAACGTATAGGGTAGAGACACCGACAGGAGGGACAGATAGAGAGACAGACTCGCTAAGGAGAGAAGTCCATTTTTCTTCAACCAATCCTGAAGTGTGCTTTTTTCCCAACCAATCTTGCAGTGTGCTTTAAAGTTCTATTTATAGGATCTGTAGGAAGAGAAGAAAATTTAGGAAAGGTGAGTTTCGATCTGCTCGAAATTTTTTGACCATTTAAACCTTTCATACACAATTCCGAATGAGAAAGCTCTGGAAAACATTGCTTGTAAAAGGCATTTTCTTCTTTTCCTACTATGATTTCAAAGCTAAATCTCATTATTTGAGCCACTTTCATTTGTCGTCTGCAAATGTATGCTTTGAATTTGGACAAGTCTATAAATTCGTCTTTTGGTAAAGGGTTTTTTCTTTGGAAGTGAAATACACTTAGAATAATTATTTTTTTCCATTTCCACAAAATATTTGGGACACAGTACATATTACAATTATAAGACTGGACGAAACGTCTAAAGTGACGAAAAAAATACGGACGAACCCCCCCCCCCCCCCCCCCCGCACAGTAAACATCTCTAAGAGTAACAAAATAACCCTAAGTACTCAAATACATCATCAGTACATGTGTAAGGCGTCGTTTTCATTTTTAGTTCACCTGAGCACGAAGTGCTAAGGTGAGGTATTGTGATCAGTCGTTGTCCGGCGTCGATCTGTCCGTCTGTCCGTCTGTCCACAATTCCTTTAAACATCTCCTCCTAAACCAGTGGGCCAATCATGTTGAAACTTGGCAGGCATGCTCCTTGGGTGAAGCTCTACCAGAAGGCCAGAAAGCCCCGAGCTTTGATATTTGGTATGTAGTATCTTCTAGTAGTCCTCTACCAAGTAATTTTCATTTCAAACAATAGGGATTGTGCAATCCTGAGTAATATCAAAGAGTGGCGGAATGACTGTGTAAGCGCTTGGTTCGCTGGCCGGGCCGGTTCGATACTCCTCACCCTAGAGCCTGATATTAATTGTTTTTTCTGCTTCTAGTTGTTAATTTTGCACTTTACTTTTTCTATTGTTTTTAGTTAATCACATATCAGTTTTGCAATATTCTACGAACCACGATGAGGGTCGGCCCGGTGCGGGCTGCGCAATTTGTGCTGCACATGCTGGCACGATATTCTTTGGCTTAGAGCCTGATACTTATTGTTACTTTTTCCTAATTGTAAATAATGTAAGTAAACAGACTGCAGTTTATTCAAACATAAGTTAACCTACAATTTTCCTGAAACAATAATGATCATAGTTTCATTTCGCTTAGCGCATTGTTCGCTGATCAGACTGGTTATATACTCTGCTTCTAATACTGTTTAGTACTTCTTTTAACTAAGGACAAGAAAACATTGAAATAACCAAACTGTAACGCTTGTTTAATCGCAGAATACATTGGAATCTAGGTGTACTATGATGTGCACTTATACAACACTTCAACACTTTTTGACAATATCACCTCCTGGTCAATTTTTCGAACCCCAATGCTGATATTTTCTTTACCATCTTTGATCTTTTGTTCTATTTGTATTATTTTCTATCTTTTATTCTGTTTCACTTTTGTTCACATTTCTCTTTTTAGTTATAGAACCTTGGTTGTCAGTCGGTTTCCTCGGGTGGTCAGTAATGATGGTAACACCATTCAGACTTTTTCGATGGTTAAGCGTCTATCAGACTTCAATAGTTTTGATCCGCCATAGGTAACGATATAGACGTTTGGCGCGCGGCTATCGGAAATTTCTACGCAAAGACACAAGGCTGTAAAAGACGTTTAAGTTTTATCATAAACCTGTTTAGGGTCATAGTCGATTGCTTCGAGTATCTCTACTGTTTCCAAAGTAGATGTCCTGTGTACTTGAACCTACTTTTTAAGGTTATTGTTGGCCAGTTTATTTCCACTTTTTTATATATGTTACTTTTTCTATCAGGTGATATAGAGACCAATCCTGGTCCTCATCCCGATTCATTCAATGTCAATAATGACTGTATTTCTATTGTTCACCTTAACATACGAAGTATTCGTAATAAGATAGAATATATCTCTAACTTCTTGTCTGATTTTGATATAATGTGCTTTACAGAAAGTCATTTAGATGCTGACACTTCAGACTCTGATTTGACTATAGACACACATGACAGTACAATGTACAGAAAAGACTTTACTTCACATTCTGGTGGACTTTTAGTGTACGTATCAAACTGCCTATATTCCAAAAGAAGACCTGACTTAGAAAATCGCTCAGTTCACTCCGTTTGGGTCGAGGTCAATTATCGAGCAATGACTTTTCTTCTTTGTATTGTCTACCGATCTCCAAACATGCCAGTGGTCTTTTGGGACCGTTTCAACGTGACACTGGAAAGAGCTTATGAGTCAAATGAAAACGTTATAGTTGTTGGAGATTTAAATCAAGACTTACTAAACCCAAACGAAAATAAATTATCAAACATCATGTCTCTAAACAACTTGACTAACGTTATAACAAAACCTACTCGCATCACGAGAAATACATCTACCTTAATAGATCCTATAATAGTTTCTGATCCTACGAAAGTAATTCAGGCGGACACTTTAGACGTTGACAAAGACATAAGCGATCACAAAGCAACGACAGTTTTGTTAAAATTTAATACACTCCCACAATTATCTTCTAAAAGGAAAGTTTGGTACTACGACCGTGCTGACTTTAATGAACTAAATAGACTAATTGACACGGAAAACTGGGAATTTATAGACACTTTGGACGTAAATGACGGATGTGACTGCTTTACAAGTAAGTTAATTGATATGATGTCTCGATGCATTCCTTCAAAAGAAGTCACCATAAGACCTAACGACAAACCTTGGTATGACTCGGACATAAGACGACTAACCAGGAAACGTGACAGACAGAAAAAATCTGTGACAAAACGAGGACTACCTTCCGACTGGGAAAAATACAAAATACTGAGAAATAGAGTCAACAACCAAATACGTTTTGTTAAACAACGCTACTTTAGTCACCTTGATGAATGTCTGTCTGATTCTCGTGTTAACAGTCCTCAGAAATACTGGAAATATCTTAGATCACTGGTAAATTCGAACAAAACCTCCGACAAAATACCAATCCTAAAATCTTTCGAAAACGATCGAGAAGTCTTACATTACACGGACAAAGAAAAAGCAGAATGTTTAAACAAATATTTTTCATCTATCTCCACTGTCGATGATTCACAAGTATTTTTACCACAATTTGAATCGAAAACTGACAGCAGACTTGACAACATTGAAATTTCTAGTAACGATATTGAGAGTATCATTAGCACTTTAAACGTGAATAAAGCAGTAGGTCATGATTTGATTAGCCATAAGTTACTGATGAATATCAAAAGGAGTGTTGCTAGACCACTTTCTAAATTATTTAATAAATCACTTCAAGAACGGACGTTTCCGTATAAATGGAAAGAATCAATTGTAAACCCTTTATTTAAGAAGGGCGACAAATCTTTAGTTAGTAATTATCGACCCATTTCCCTGCTAAGTTGTGTCGGTAAGCTAATGGAAAGGTGTGTTTACAAGCATGTTTACAATTACTTGTACTTTAACCGCCTATTATATGATAAGCAATCTGGCTTTCTAAAAGGTCACTCAACTGTCCATCAGTTGCTCGAGATATATCACCAAGTTGTTTCTTCCCTGGATTCTAGGCAAAATTTATGTATGGTGTTTTGTGATATATCAAAAGCATTCGACAGAGTGTGGCACAGAGGTCTGATTTTTAAATTAAATCAACTAGGAATCAGTGGGCCTCTCCTTTCCTGGTTCAAAGATTACCTATCTTGTCGCAGCCAGTTGGTCATTGTTAATACGTCCAGGTCAAGGTCAAGGTCACTAAATGCGGGCGTTCCACAGGGCTCTGTTCTCGGTCCATTGCTCTTTCTTGTATATGTAAATGATATTTCGGAAAATCTTCTAAGTATATCTAGGCTATTCGCTGATGACACCTCCCTAGCTTGTTCTGCTTCATTCACAGCTGACATCGAAGGTATTTTAAACCACGATTTGATCATGATTTCACACTGGGCTAAACAATGGCTGGTTACTTTTAATCCATCTAAAACAGTGGCAATGGTCTTTTCTAACAACAGGAATGTTCAGCTTCCAAATTTGATTTTTGATGACGTCAGAATCAGCTTCGTTGACAACCATAAACATTTAGGACTAACATTAAGCAGCAATGGAAAATGGAAAACACACATTAATAATCTTTGTCAATCCGCATCCAGACTTCTTGGAATGATGAGAACTCTGAAATTCAGACTCAAAAGAGATTCCTTAAATCAAATTTACGTTTCGTTCCTACGTCCTGTCCTCGAATATGCCTCCGTAGTCTGGGACAACTGCACTAAGCGCGAAAAAGAAAATCTCGAAAAAATCCAAATCGAAGCCGCCAGAATAGTCACAGGTATAACGAGATCTGCGTCCATAAATAATATATATAAGGAAATTGGATGGTTAACCCTAGAGAACAGGCGAAAATATCAAAAACTCATTCTTATTTACAAAATAATCAATGGTTTAACTCCTGACTATCTTTATGAAATTTTCCCAAGAAACGTAAGCACAAGAACAATTTACTCATTACGCAATATTCACCAAATCGACTCGATTGCTTGTCGAACAGAATTATTGGCCAGATCATTCATACCATCTGCAGTTTCTCTTTGGAACGAACTTCCGGACGATGTGAAGTCTTTACAATCTTTATCATCATTCAAATCCTATATCCTAGGAAGATTAGCAGCACCAGTAGTTCCAAAGTATTTCTTTGTTGGTCAACGTAAATTATCCGTAATTCACACAAGAATTCGTAACAAATGCAGTGATCTGAAGTATGACCTCTTTTCTAACCATATTTGCTCGGATTGCGCTTGTAGTTGTGGATACGCCATTGAAGACGCTGAGCACTACTTTTTCCAGTGCACCCGGTACACAATTCCGAGACGACAACTTTTTCATGAACTTCGCAGCTTTCATCCTTTAAATGAAAATTTATTACTTTTTGGATCTGAAAATCTCAGATTAGAAGACAATTCCACTATTTTTCTCGCCGTGCAATCCTTCATTAAAGCTTCAGAGAGATTTGCATAAACGTCTTATAGCCTGTAAGTCATTTTACCACCCCTGTCTCCAATCACTCTCGTCCATTTAACTGACTTGACAACCAAGTATTCTATACTTCTCCATCCTTAAACATGTAAATTCTTAATAACTAACACTTGAAATGATTTATTGCATAGCTGGAACATAATTGTCTTCTTTTTCGAGGGAAAAGTACAGAAATAAATACTTATAACAATTTTAGACTTGTAGAAGACTCTCATAGCTTGTAAATTATCTAAAGGGAATGGCCGAATCTAAGTTGTGAGAACTTGTGGCCAGACCCTTTTGCCTGATTTGTATCTCTGTTTGTGTAAACTATGTATGTTGTATGATTTGTATATAGATGGCAATAAAATATGTTTAAACTAAACTCTACCAAGTTTGTTCAAATGATGCCCCTGGGGTCAAAATTGGCCGGGCCCCAGGGGTCACAAATTTGGGCAAAATCATATATAGAGCAAACTTTGAAAATCTTTTTATCTGAAACTAGTAGGCCTAGAGTTTTGATAATTTATATGGATCATCTCCTGGTGAACCTCTACCAAGTTTATTTAAATGATGCCCCTTGGGTTAAAATCAGCCATGCCCCATGGGTCACAAAGTAGGACATAAAGTTATATAGAGTGAACTTTTGTTTTGACTCATATCTTGAAAACTATACAGAGTTTTTACATCGAACTTGTAACAAGTATCAACCTCCAATAGGAAAATGCAGGACAACAAGTTTCACCCAGACTGACCATGCAACACCACAGTTATATACCTTTGTTTTTTTTTATTGCTGTGTCATGGAAAAAGGGGGCTTGACGTATATTTTCATTGTGGACCAATATCTCTTTAACTACAGGACAAAATGTCATGAAACTTCATCTTTATATTGTTTATTACAAGCCACAGACAATAGCTATTTGTTTTTATTTTATGAAATGCCATGTCATGAAAAAAGGGGGCTAAATGTTTTATTTCATCATGGACCAATGACCATCTGTTTGTCCGTCTTTCAGGACAGATATCTTCTAAAATCCTTGACAAAAACTAATAGAAATTCATACAGGTGTTCCTAATGATGTCCGCCGATATTTGTTGGATTTTTTTGCCTTTTTGATATCAAATACGGTCTCATAG
Source organism: Tridacna gigas (assembly GCA_945859785.2). Taxonomy (NCBI): domain Eukaryota; kingdom Metazoa; phylum Mollusca; class Bivalvia; order Cardiida; family Cardiidae; genus Tridacna; species Tridacna gigas. Next base: position 18,230,722 of record OX244036.2, read on the forward strand.
GAAAAAGGGGCTTCATGTATATTTCTGTTAAGTATCAATATACATGTATCTTCCACTCAAAATCCTGGACAAAAATTTGTGAAACTTCATACGTGTGTTCCTTATGATAGTCCGCCAATATCATTATTTTAGCTTTTTTTTTATTAAATGTCGTGTCATGGAAAAAGGGGGCTTCACATATGTTTTCATTATGGAATAATATCTCTTTAACTACAGGACAAAATGTAATGAAACTTCATCTATATGTTGTTTATCACAAGCCACAGACAATGGTTAGACCTATTTGTTAGTCAACTGAGCACGAAGTGCTGGGAGAGGAATTGTGATTCGTCAGTTGACCTGAAAATTGGTCAGAATGTTTGTCTTGATGAAAACTCGGATGAATTTGAATTTGGGTCACCTGGGGTCATAAACTAGGTCACTAGGTCAAATTAAAGAAATACCTTGTGGACACTCTAGAGGCCACATTTCTTGCTCAATTGACCTGAAAATTGGTCAGAATGTTTGTCTTGATAAAATCTCGGATGAGTTCGAATTTGGGACACATTGGGTCAAAAACTAGGTCACTAGAACAAATTAAAGAAATACCTTGTGGGCATTCTAGAGGCCACATTTCTAACTCAAATGACCTGAAAATTGGTCAGAATTTTTGTTATGATAAAATCTCGCATAAGTTTGAATTTGGGTCACCTTAGGTCATAAACTAGGTCACTAGGTAAAATTAAAGAAATCTCTTGTGGGCACTCTAGAGGCAACATTTTTTACTCAATTTACCTGAAAATTGGTCAGAATCTTTGTCTTGATAAAATGTCGGATGACTTTGAATTTGGGTCACCTGGGCTCATAAACTAGGTCACTAGGTAAAATTAAAGAAATACATTGTGGACACTCTAGAGGCCACATTTCTTGCTCAATTGACCTGAAAATTTGTCAGAATGTTTGTCTTGATAAAATCTTGGATGAGTTGGAATTTGGGTCACCTAGGGTCATAAACTAGGTCACTAGGTCAAATTAAAGAAATACCTTGTGGACACTCTGGAGGCCACATTTCTTACTCAATTGACCTGAAAATTGATCAGAATGTTTGTCTTGATAAAATCTCGACTGCCTTTGAATTTGGAAAACCTGGGCTCATAAACTAGGTCACTAGATCAAATTAAAGAAATACCTTCTGGGCATTCTAGAGGCCACATTTCTTACTCAAATGACCTGAAAATTAATCAGAATCTTTGTCTTGATGAAATCTCGGATGAGTTTGAATTTGGGTTACCTAGGTCATAAACTAGGTCACTAGGTAAAATTAAAGAAATACATTCTGGGCACTCTAGAGACCACATTTTTCGCTCAATTGACTTGAAAATTGGTCAGAATGTTTAACTTTAATTAAATCTTGGATGAGTTTGAAATTTGGTCACCTGGGGTCATAAACTAGGTCACTAGGTAAAGTTAAAGAAATACCTTGTTGACACTCTAGAGGCCACATTTCTTGTTCAATTGACCTGAAAATTTGTCAGAATGTTTGTCTTGATGAAATTTTGAATGAGTTGGAATTTGGATCACCTAGGGTCATAAACTAGGTCACTACGTCAAATTAAAGAAATACCTTGTGGACACTCTGGAGGCCACATTTCATACTCAATTGACCTGAAAATTGGTCAGAATGTTTGTCTTAATAAAATCTCGACTGCCTTTGAATTTGGATTACCTGGGCTCATAAACTAGGTCACTAGATCAAATTAAAGAAATACCTTGTGGGCATTCTAGACGCCACATTTCTTACTCAAATGACCTGAAAATTGGTCAGAATCTTTGTCTTGATGAAACCTCGGATGAGTTTTAATTTGGGTCACCTAGGTCATAAACTAGGTCACTAGGTAAAATTAAAGAAATACATTCTGGGCACTCTAGAGACCACATTTTTCGCTCAGTTGACTTGAAAATTGGTCAGAATGTTTAACTTTAATTAAATATTGGATGAGTTTGAAATTTGGTCACCTGGGGTCATAAACTAGGTCACTAGGTAAAATTAAAGAAATACCTTGTTGGCACTCTAGAAGCTACACTTTGTACTCAATTGACCTGCAAATTGGTCAGAATGTTTGTCCTAATAAATACCGGATGAGCTCGAATTTGTGTCACCTGGGGTCATAAACTAGGTCACTAGGTCAAAATAAAGAAATGTGTTGAGGGCACTCTAGAGGCCACATTTCAAACTCAACTGACCTGAAAATTGGTCAGAATGTTTGTCTTGATAAAATCTCGGATGAGTTTTAAATTGGATTACCTGGGATCATAAACTAGGTCACTAGGTCAAATCAAAGAAATACCTTGTGGACACTCTAGAGACCAATTTCTTACTCAATTGACCTGAAAATTGGTGAGAATGTTTGTCTTGATGAAATTTCGAATGAGTTTGAATTTGGGTCACCTAGGGTCATAAACTAGATCTCACTAGATCAACTTACAAAAATTCCTTGTGGGCGCTCTAGAGGCTACAATTATTACTCAATTGACCTGAAAATGTATCAGCATGTTTGTCATGATAAAATCTTGGATGATTTTAAAATTGAGTCACATAGGGTCATAAACTAGGTCACTATGTCAATTGAAAGAAATACCTTGTGGGCGCTCTAGCGGCCACAACTCATGCTCAAATGACTTAAAAATTGGTCAGCATGTTTGCCTTTGTTATATCTCGGATGAGTTCAAAATTGGGTAACATAGGGTCAAAAACAAGGTCACTGGGTCACATTGAAGAAATACCTTGTGGGCACTCTAGAGGCCACAATTCTAGCTAAATTGACCTGAAAATTGGTTTACATGTTTTACTTGATGATATCTCGGATCAATTAGAAATTGGGTCTCATAGGGTCATAAACTATGTCACCAGGTCAAATTCAAGAAATGTATTGTGGGCGTTCTAGAGGCCACAATCTTTGCTCAACTGACCTGAAAATTTGTCAGCATGTTTGACTTGATGATATCTTGAATGGGTTTGAAATTGGGTCACATAAGGTCATAATCTAGGTCACTAAGTCAAATTACAGAAATACCTTGTGGGCACTCTAGAGGCAGCAATTCTTGCCCAATTCACCTGAACCTTTGTTAAGTTTGTCTTGATATTTTGGATGAGTTTGAAATATGGTCACATAGGGTCATAAACTAGGTCACTAGGTCAAATTGAAGAAATACATTTTGGACACACCAGAGGCCACATTTTCAGCTCAATTGACTTGACCATTGGTCAGAATGTTTGTCTTAATAATATCACAGATGAGTTTTAAGTTGGATCTTTATGACCCTGGAGTGAAATTTGACCTATTGACTCAGATGAGCGATCCAGGGCCATCATGGCCCTCTCGTTTAAGTTTTTTTCCCCAACCAATCTTTGGTTCTTTCCGAACCAAAAAAACCTTTTTGAGTCAAAAAGGGCTAAAAAAGGACTCAATGAGAGTCTGGTTGCATAGCAACCAGGCTCTCATTGTTATCATCCTGATCTATGGGGTGATGTAAGCATATACTCCGGCCTTGTACTGCTTCCTGTCCAAAGTTTCGGTTTACGAGATAAAACATAGTTTTCTAATTATTCGTCAAACAACCCAGTTTCTTCTGTTTTAAATACTTTACAAATGTGCCTTTGTAATAATGAATATATGTCTATTAAGACCGAGTTATTTAACGGTTCAAACCATTGAAACAATCATTTCGTCCACAAGGGTACACGATAGCCTATCGCTTACACAGACATTATCTCTAAAAATAGCGCATTATGTATGTATCTAAAAACAGCGGTCGTGAACTAAAGCTTGCGGACACGCTGAAAAATACTCTTCGACTACAAGCGTATTTACTACGTCACGCTTCTATTTGAGGACAATTCTCAGTGAAAATTGTTTGATAATTACCCATTAGAAGTACACTCTAAATCTTACAGCTTTTTATTCTAGAATTTAAATACTTTGCACACCCATATTCTAGGTGCACAAGCAGAGATCGTACATAGCGTATGTAATATGCGCACGTTTCTAGGCTGTACCAAGTCATCGCCTGGCAGGTGCTTTCTGGAATGTAGCTGTGCGACAAATATAGATCATGAAATCACGTGACGTATAACGTCATTTGCACCACGGAATTCTTTATAAATTTACATATTTATGAATCAGTCGCTGAACCGGCTTTTATTTTCAGCGTACACCGACCTAGCGCTTCACCGATTCATGCGGAGAGAGTGTTTTAATTAAAGTTTACTGTGTTGAATTAATTGTTTTTCGTTTTTATAGAAGTGAATTTGTCAAAGTCTGCTGTTTTTTTTTTTTTTTTTTTTTAATGCGCGATTAACCTAGGTCTAATATTTATGAAACAACAATTTATTGGTGCGGGTGTCAGAACGCAAAGTGCTTTCGTAACTGCCAAAATCTGAATTCGCTAGGGAATTTGACCTGAAACAACGCACTATATTTCAAATATAATAGAACAAATCAACCCACTCGAACAACAAGTTCTTTATTGGAGTGTTTGTTATCTTGCAAAGAGCTGTTGTAAAGGGTAATAGAGCGAATCGCAAACATATAGTTTACACCAAAGCAATATACATGTAGATCTACAATTTTCAATTGGTGTGGAAGCAGTACTAATTCCTGGGACGTTATAAAACGCAGACAAAGCTAGAAGGCTGATGATCATCCTATTGGGTTATATTATTTTTCCTGATCTGTAGCAGCCACATTCTTAGAGTCCATTGTGGACAAAACTTGAACACGGACAACAACAAAAACAAATTATTTCCAAAGGACAGGTTTATTTATTAGTCTGTATTTCCTCCATACAGAAGATTTACAACTACAAAACGTTCATGAAAATAAATCAACAAAATAAACAGTTATACGAATGATAGAAATATCGGAAGAGAGAGAGAGAGAGAGAAAGAGAGAGAGAGAACAACAAATGATAAATTTCACTTGGTGCCATAGGTAAATGACTTAACCGAAACGAAAAATTAAGTCAGATTTTAAGCATCAAGTACAGAAAATATAGAAACAATTATGCTCGAGGTAAGCACATCACATCACATATTGTGATGTGCTTGCCTGTATGAGATCCAAATACTATGTAGTAAATAGACTACATTTACATAAAAACTCTCACTCATTCCATTAATAAAAGAGCAGAAATTTGGATTAATACCAAAAATTGCATAAACAAAATCTTTGTTTGACATAGATCGCAAACAAATAAAAGTATTATGGCCATATAATATTTTAACTTTTTCCATAAAGGAAGTAACAAGAGGCTGTATCAAAGTACAACTAGTTAATAAGTGCTCAGTGATGCTTACATGAACATAGTTTTCTCCACATCGTGAGCAAGCCATTTCATAGTGGGAGAGATACACAATCAACTGAACAAAAGAAAAACAGGCCCCTAGCAATTTAGGGTGATATTTTGCATAAATCCATAGTGGAGCAGAATTATATTCTTGTTGTATCTGTCTATATATGACAAACTGATTGGTTGAAGTTCGAGCCTCCCATTCATTTCTATAATATCTACTTATACTTGAAGTAATGGATTTTTTCCACAAAAATCTACTAGGAGAAGAACCGTCTTCAACATATTTGTGCATAATGTCATAAAGATTGAACTTGCGTAAAACAATGCCAATATCACTGACAAGGCCAAACTTGGATTTATCTAAAATAAATGAAGATAAACGCATCAGAAATAACTGTTTCGCTGCACAATCCCTTTCCAATCGACAAAGTTGACCGAAGAAAGACAACTTTCTTTTTTCGATTTCAGCTTCGATCGGAAGAATACCGAGCAGTCCAAGAACTATATCAGTTCTTGAGCTACTCCGCAATCCCTGCATTTGTTTTAAGCATAGCCTGTGTGATCTTTCCAAGGTCATCCTTTCTCGACTAGAAAGGGATTGCAAAAACTCGGCGCCAAAAAGTGCTTTTGGTAATACAATAGATTTATATATCTTAACACTTGTTAGCGGATTTAAACCATTCTTATGAAGTCCATCTTTAATTAGGCCATAAAATGTTGCCCTTAATTTCCTGTCCAACTCCTTAACTATGTAAGAAGAACCATTTGATTTGTCCCGCTTTATGCCCAAATGAATGAAATCTTCATATTCAGTTATCTGTTCATGACCAATGAACCATGACCTTTTACAACGTTTATAGTAATGTTTTGACTCATTGAAAGTAACAACGGCACATTTTAAAGGGTTGTATTGGTAACGCCATAAACACGAGTAACGGTAACAAATAGAAATCATGGATTGTAATGCATTACATGATAAAGCCTGGAGGGTCATATCGTCTGCGAAGGACGGGGCACAAAAACTGACCCCTCCAATCTGAAAACCCAGTTTACTTTTGACTAACTGGTCGATTAAATCATTAATATATACTAAGTACAAAAATGGGGACCAAATACCACCTTGTCTGGTGCCCTGCAAAATAGGGAACCAGTCTGAATAGAATCCGTTATATAAAACACGACTGCTCATATTCGAGTGCATGGCAATAACGGTTTTTAAAAGTTTGTGGGAAATACCCAGTTCGCTTAGTTTGTAAACTAATCCATCGTGCCAGACTCTTTCAAAAGCTTGACGTGCGTCTAAAAAACAGACATACAGTTTACTATTTTGTTCCCTGCAAAAATTGATACTTTCATGCAAGATAAAAGAAGTCATTGCACTACTCATATTGGGTTGGAACCCACCTTGCAAGGGGTTAATCGGCCAATCTGTAGAATTTTGTAAGCGGTTGAGTAGCACCTTTTCATACAACTTAAGAACTGAAGAAGAAAGGGTTATAGCCCGATAACTGGTACATTGGTTTTTGGGTTTATGACCACCTTTGTACAGAGTTAAAATGATTCCTCGCTTTAGAGCATTTGGAACATACGCAAAACAATACATGTAGTCGAATAAGATAGTAAGAAATATTACTAATACATCTCCACCATTTATCAGATGCTCATTACAAACATTATCGATGCCACACATCTTGCCAGTTTTAAGAGAAGACAGTGATTTTACTACTTCTTCCGCACTGATATGATCATCATCAGCTACCAATGATTTTTCCTTGATTCCTTGCACCACATTCAAGATTTTATCATAGTGGTCAGAGTCATAACTAACACATTCAGTATCAGAGTACAAATTTGCAAAATGCTTTCCCCACCCTTGACATATTTGCTCTGGATCTCGAAAAATAACACCATCAAACTTAATTTCGTCAGAAACGCTTTTCGGACCATTTTTCCGTTTTGAATTAAATAATCTCCAGAAGCAAGGACTATCAATTTCAGCTGCCTCATCAATTTTTCTGTTGATTTCCTGCATATAACTAAATGAACAATGTCTATGCAATTTACGGAATTGACGTTTTGCCTCTTTGTACTCTGAATACGATGTATAATTAGCACCTCGTGGTCTGCCGGACTCTATCCAAACACGACGCTTACCTCTCATAACAGCGTGATATCGACGGAGTTCTGCAGACCAATAGGGTTTTAAATAGGAACGATATGAAGAATGAGGGAGACAAATCTCCGATGCATATTCTATACTAGAAACAATTGATTGATATAAGTTATCTATAGATCGATATACGTCGGCCGCGTATGGCCGACCTACACCGCTCTGTAGACAACTGTTCATACAATGCTTAAACGACGCTATATGGTCATTCGTAATTCTATGCCATTTAATAGACTTAATATTATGCAAGTTTGCAAGACTAGGAAAAAAATCTATACACTGTATGTTAAAGATTACTGGACGATGATTTGAGACATTTAGACAATTGTCATCAAGAATACAACAAGCTGATACTGAATTAACAAACTCACTGGAGACAATAACATGATAGTAGTATGAAAAGTACCAATTAGCGGACTAAATGAGTTTGAGGGCTTCATTTTAACCCTTTACCCCTTTGCCCTCTAGCCTTACATGTTACCCCCTTTGACCCTTTGACCTTTGACCCTTGACCCTTGACCTTTGACCCTTTGACTCTTTGATCCTTGACCCTTTGACCCTTGACCTTTGACCCTTGACCTTTGACCTTTGACCTTTAACCCTTTACCCCCTCTACCCCCCTTGCATTCTCACACTCTTGCTCTCTAGCATTACATGTTACCCCCTCTACCCCCCTTGCATTCTCACTCTTGCATTCACTCACTCAATGCATTACATCATTAACTGATCAACTCATTAACTGATCAACTCATTAACTGATCAACTCTTTAACTGATCAACTCATTAACTGATCAACTCACACACACACACTCACACACATCATCATCATCATCATCATCACATCCCCCTCATGCATTCATACTACTCATGTGTTCTTGCATTTTTATGTTCATGCGTTTATATGTTTTGCATTCTCACACTCTTGCACTCATCATCATCATTAACTGATCAACTCATTAACTGATTTAAGTAAAAAAATTACTACTTAAAAATAATAATGGAAGAAAAAATTAAAAGGTTTTCACCTCAAATAAAATACCCAATTTCATTTTATCCAAGAAATTATATTCCATTTCCATTAAGATATATAGAAAAAATTACTGTTGATGATTCTATAACTTTAAAGGAAAAATATGAAAAATTAAAAAAACGAAATAAACTACAAAACAGGGAAAAAAATACAATATGGGAAAGAAACTTATATAAAAGTTTTGCAAGAATTAAAAAATTGTGTACTTTTACTTAATACAAGAGAATAAGAAATCAGTAAAGAAGATTTACAAGTGATAGAAGAAATCAATGATGAAGTAAACAAAGTAAATAATTTAGTTGAAGAATACAATGAAAAAAGGAATAAAGTAGTTAAAGAAATGGATAAATTAACAAATTGGAAAGATTATATAATTTTTGATGGTAAAAAATATGGTATTTTTAAGCATAGTTACCACCTTATTCACCTTGAAAATGATTGTTATGGTATGTTTAAATTTGCATATGAAGAAGAAAGTTTATTTTATAAAATAAAAAATTATCTAACAGGCTCAAATTATAAAAACATTATTCAAGAATGTGCAACATGTGGTAAAATTAAAAAGATAACAGTAAACAAAAATTTATAATTTTTATTTGTTCTTAACACAAATAAAAATTTATTCTTTGTGTTCTGGAATCCTATGATGTCCCCAAGCAAGTGTATGAATTCCATCAGGTAAAATATACCTTTTATCATCATTTGCACTTAATGCTATTTTGTTAATTTCTTCTGTATAAGGTTGGTGCTTATAACTTCTTATATTTGTCATAATTCTATGGTGAATATCATTTTTTTCTAAACAATTCAGATAATCCTTATGTGTTATATTTTCTTTAATTATATTTTTCTTAATCCCCTTACATTTTTTATTTTCATTCCCATCATCCATTTTAATACTATACATTTTAGCTTTTAAACCAACATACTCTTTTATTTCCTTCCCACTTGTTTCATCCTTAAACATGCCAATCACCTTTTTATTTATACCAACTGGAATACCTGAAGGATGTCCCTCCTTAGGGTAATCACTTGTATCAAACTTATCTTTAACATCACCTGAAATATCTTTATAGAAATCTTCTGTTTTAATTTCATACAATAAACTATCTGTATCAGTAAGTCCTAAAGTTACCCTATCTCCATATTTTTGCTTAATATAGTTATAGTGAAAATCATACATCAAAGTTTTACTTAACTCAAGAATGGAAAACCCTAAATATATTGGCTTGTTAAATTTTACCTGCGTTTTTCCCATATGAATGGATACTAAATTTTCATTAAATATTTCTAAATGCTTAAAGTTTGGTTTGATTACAAATTTCCTAGCTGATTCTTTACTTCTAGCAAGCCTAACATTTACCCTTTTTCTTATATTTTCCATAGTTTTACCAAATACTGAATTATTCATTAACTTATAAAAATCCTTTTCAAAATCATTTTTTGCTTTTGCTCTTAGTTGTGTGTTTAAATCTATGTATTGTTTTAGCCAATCACTTTCTTTAAACTTAATTCCTTTATGTATCTTTTTAAGCTTTAAACCTAGAGATAAACACTGTTTTAAACTTTCACAATGTATAACATAGTTCTTTTTATCATTTAAATTTGGGATTAGTTTTTCAACACGATTAACTTTAATTTTCTCTGCTGCAAGAGGAAGCTCATTAAAATAATCATGCAGTTCTTTAGGAACATCTAAATCTACTTCTAAAAAACAGGGATGTTGTTTCCAGTTATTTAATTCTTTTTCTGTCATCCATTTAAATCCATTAATTGGAAGCTTCTGACTCATTGCCCAACCATACAAGTTATTACAATCTAAATACTCACAAAATACAGATAGTTCGTTTGGGTTGTAGTTTTCACCTAAATATTTATTATTTGCTTTTATAAGCCTTTTAACAATCATTGAAATCCCCCCCCCCCATACCCCTTTCAATGAATTGGATTTTATTAAAATCTCTAATCAGTTTTAACTTAATACCAGTTAACTTTAATGCTGCATCCCAAGCTAAACCAGGTGCAGTAAAATACCAGACAGGATCTAATTTATAAACTTTAAAACAAACTTCTCTAAAGCTTTCAAACACATCAGCTAAAAGAAGAACATCCGTTTTTAAATATAAATCATGATATTCACCGAGAGTTTTAATTTTAAATGTTTTCCATACCTTTTTCGCATGTTCATAATCTTCAGGTTCTATATGACTATTATTAAGTTTTGAATAAAATGCTTCTATAGGAGGCAATTGCGTTTCATTTAATCTTTCTAAAGAATCAATATATTCATATGGATAAACTCCCTTTCTACAAAGAAGATTAAACTCTTCTTCTTTTGGGAAATACTTTTTTAGGTTTATGAATTGATCACTATCTAAATTTTCTACTAGTTCTGCTAAACTTGTGCTCATAAATTTAAAACTATCTAAAAAACCTTATATCCCTATAAATATCTTTTGTTTTATTTTTAACTTCCAACTGTTCAATATAACTTTTCTTTGTAAAGCTTATATATTTTTCCTCATTATTTGGAATTACATTAATTTCCCCCTCACTAACACCAAGACTTTTAACAAAAAGATGACAATCATATCCTGACAAATTATGAAAGAAAACAGGGAGAAAGTTTGGTTTACGAAATTTAAGATTACATTTATTATGTGCTGCTCCTCTATATCTACCAGTAAAATGACAGTGGTCTCTTACTTTTTTCCATCTATCTTCATCTTTTTCCTTTTCCTTTCCTTTTTCTTCCTCTTCTTCAACTCCATCTTCTTCATCTTCTTAATCTTCCTCTCCAAACTTCTTATTACAAAAATAACAAGTATCTGCCTTATTAAAATCTTTTGCATCCTCTGCAGTAAGTACCATATCTTTTTTTGGTAATTGAAAAATCTTTCTGGTTAGGTTTTCTATTTCTTCCACAAACTTTTCCTCTGCTTTTTCTCCTCGATATAGTAACAATCTTGACTTAAAAACATTTTCATCAAAGCTTTTTAAAAAGAAAGAATAACCTGTTGGGACATGCATATGAATTTTTGTTGTTGAACTTTTACTTGGGTCTGGCTTTGTGTGTTGTATTGGTACAAGAGCTGTTTCAAAATCACCACAAACAACAAAAGGATGCCATTGTGTTTTAACCCAGTTTTTAAACATTACTATACTTCCTTTTTTTGAAGGCATTTTAATTTTTACAACATCTTCTTTATAACAATACTCTCTATGATTTTCCAAAATGCTTTCACTCGTAAAATGTCCTAAACAGCTCCAACAAAAAAAAACAGTTTATGTCCATCTTTTGATAGTTTTGCTCTTAATAGTGCACTTGGGTTTTTTACCCAAACATAATGACTATTTTCCTCCTCATCTTTTATTAACAAAAGAACCACCAAGTGTTTTCTATCAAAAGTTTCTTTTCTTTGCCTTCTAAGGGGATATAAACCATCTCTCTCATCATAACCTATAACAACAACAGAAAATGAGGGATTTTGATTTTCAAATTTATTAATATCACACAATTTAACAGGACTTTCTATTCCTTTCATATTTAATTCTTTTATTTGTTCTTTTAATTTTTTATCAACTCTTTCTGGATGTACTTCTTTTGGATAAGCTACTCTCATAACACAATATGAAAAACAGTTATGATCCTCCTTATTTTGAATATTAACAAGTCCATTTCTGTTATTTGCTCTTCTTAATCCTGCTGGTAAAGGTAACCATGAACCAGCAAGCCCCTCCCATAAAGGTGTATTTTCTACAACATACAATTTTAAGTTTATAACCCTTTCAAAAATCCATCCACTTTCTGCTAGTAAAAAAAGTTCAAAATTTTCCATAATTCGTTCTACCATTTTATCATATACTTCATTTACATCGCTTTCTCTTGTAATAATTTCATGGTATGATGAAAATTGGCTTTGTATTCTTTTAGTACCTTTAATTGTTTCCTTTGAAAATTCACATAAAAGTGCTAGCTTTACCTTTGTATTTCTATGACTTCTTAAAAAACTTGTTATGCTTTCTTTACATGCTTCTAAAAAATCTCTTGGCCCCCATCCCCTTACTCCATCTATAACATGCTGCGTTGTAAATTCTTTTAATGCAGACATTTCTTGTCTTAATTCAAATTTTGGCTTTGCTGGTAAGTGTTTCTTTACATTTCTTATAACTTGGTTTAAAACTTGAGGAACTTGTTCTGGTTCAACATTACTAGTTAACCAACTAGAGAAGTTACTAACCCTTCTTTTAACTCTTTCTGGAATTACTGCAGCAGCAACTCTTTGAGCACCTCTGTAAATATTAGATGCAATCGTTTGACTAGCATCCGTTAATTTATTTAAAAATCTTCTCGTGAATGATGTAAACATTATATTTTAAAGTAGTATTTTTTTACTTAAATTAATTTTATTATTTTCTTTTTAAAAATAATAAAATTATTTACAATATATTAAATTTATATTTTTCATTCCAAACTTTCCCATTCCAGTTTTCAATTGTTTGTGGACATTTATCTATAAACTTACCTGCTTTGTAAATTGATGGAAAATTTATTATTTCACCAGTTTCAACATCCTCTATAGTTACTTTTCTTGGATTTTTTAGAATAGATTGTAATCTATCACTTTCATTTTTCTTTTTTTCAACTGGTATAATTTCCTCAGGGTATAACCCATGCTCTTTAACTACATCTACAAACTTTTTTTTAGTCCAGTGTGAATAAAACTTAATATTGTTATCTTTCAATTTTTTTTTTAAATCAATAGTTGTAATCATTTTTATATAAAGAAAAAAATTACTTAATACACTACACTCATTTTATTTCCATCACTCTGAAAGTTAATTAGCCTATCACTAAGTAAAACCGCAAATGCTTCGGTATTTGCAGGGGGGGGGGGGGGTTATTAGTAAATGTTACCTTAATATGAATATCAGTTACAGAATACTTTAACCTTTCACTTTGCTTTGATATATCAAACACAAACAAAGGAAAGAGAGTTTTATAATCTAAAGGAGTAATTTTAGGGTTTGATACCAATTCATCTATGTTTAAAAACTTTTTTCTAAACAAAGCAGCTTCACTATATATTCTACTAATTTGATTAGTATCAAAATTTATATCATAATCATATATTGGATATTTTTTTAACCTAACATTACATAAATATTTTTAACACCTAAGTTATCAAATATAGCAGGGTTTCGTTCTTGGTTACCACTTTTATCAGTTTGAAAACTAACAATTAAGAAACGTGGCACTTCAGGAGATGATTTAGCTGATAACCTCCAAGTAAAACCTGTTGCTGCCTGTGGAACTGCAATAGAGTCACTTTGTATCATTCTATATCCAACTGGAAATTTTTCTTTCTTTTCAACAAATTTATAAAATTCCATCTTATAACCATCTTCCGGCTCCACATGAGGTACAAACCAAGATACCTTTAGTAAATTAACTCTACCAGGTTCATGTCTAGCAGGATTACCACCTGCAGCTGCAACAGTGGCAGCTCTAAAAATTGCATCATTATTATCATTTCTTGTTAAGGTTAAAGTTTGTTTCATACCATATAAAACTTTGGTGTAATCTTCACAAAAGCCAAATATATGTTTCAAAGGTATTCTAATACTAAATGTTCCAACTGGATCTGAACTAAAAATATACTGTCTTCTTACTGAAAAACCAGCATTAGTAGCACGGTTTGCATCAGTTCCTGTATCCTTATACCACAATTGGTTTAACCCTTGTGACTTAGAAAAGTCATCCGGGTATTTTAACAGTCCTAGCATTGTTGTAGCCTGGCCAGGATAATTAACTGATTCTATCTCTCGCCCACTAAGTTGATATCTGATATTTTTAAACAGATACATCAATCCATTATTTGTTAAGGTAACCTCATCTGAATTTGCTCCAGCTAGTGTATATACGGTACCATCATTTTTTACTAATTCACCTATAATTTGTAAATATGACTCAGAAGGGTGATAAAAAATATCTTGAGTTTCAATATTAATCCTAATATCCCCTCCAGGGTTGTTAAGATTGGTTCCTGTAATAGGTAGATATTCATAATATTCATAATCATCAATACTATCTTTTTTTGAAATTAGTGCTCTAATATCTAAAATGTGATCCATTTTTATATATACAATTATAATTTTTTAAGTCGAATTACAATTGTTTTAATACAATACCCATAGCTGAGGGAATGATTTGTTTTATCATTTACATGCACACCCTTAAGTTTAATATTTTTAAGTTTTTCTACAGAAAGTTTTTTTTCCCATTTTTGTATAAATTTTACTTCCATAAAGAATGGTTACCTTTGGTATATTATGTTTTTCTAAATATTTATTAACACTTTCTTCAAATTCCTTAATAGCATCAGCTTTTTCAGGTGATAATTTTAAAACAACCTTTTTATAATTATAACTTGTATTGTTAAACTCTAATACTTCACAATCTTCATCAAGTTTTAGATTACCGTAAAGAATATTAATCCTTTTTGTATTGTATTCTTCATTATTTTTTAAACTAAATTTTAGTTCTGACATTCTTTTTTATTTAATATAATAATTTACTTAACTTAAATTAATTTTTTCATAATATCTTAACCCCGGAACCCTTATTATTTAATTTTTTAACTAAATCTTGAATAGCAATTGCACTACCATCTATTAAGGTATTAACATTTTGCATTGTAGGCTCTTGTGTATATTTTTTTATAATCTTTTTAGATTTTGGTGTTAAAGCCTTTTGTACTAACTTTTTACCTGCATCAACCGCAGCACTCTCTCCAACCTCTAATGCTTTCTTTGCTCCTTCCTTAGCCACACTCTTACCAACATCAACTGCTGAAGATGCAATTTGTTTAGCTGCACTGCTTGTAAATAGTTTTGTAAGAAAATTAGCTAAAATATCAAATATTCCCCTTCCACCATAAGCATAATTTCTTTTAATTCCTCTATTTTGTGATACAATCATTTTATAGTAAAGATATTAATTTTTTATAACTTTTTGTATTTAGAACATCCTGTCTTTTTAATTCATCACAAATACTTACCAACTCATTTCTTACACCTGTATTACCAGCTTCTTTACTTGCCATTAAAAGGTCTAATCTTTCTAATAGTGCGTTAGGGTCAGATGGGATAAAGGTAATTCCTTTTCCTTCATATTCTTTTTCTAATCTTTTTCTTTCTGCCCAAATATTCCTGAGTATGTTTTTCCATTTTTCTCTTCGAAAACCACCCTTAGAACGTATACTTGTAGGGTCGTTATCACTATAAAGAGCATTGGTTTTTATAATTAATCTTTTGTAATTAGCTAAATCCTTATCATCATAAATGTTTGGATCTGGATTTTTAGAAACAATTAACTCCCAAAGGCCAGGCGTACCATTATATACCTCTTTACCAAGTATAATATCATCTTCATCAATTATTACTAATTTGTTACCAATATAAAATTTACCTTTTTCATCACGTAACCCAAACAATGTATCAGCTTGAGATTTAGTAGCAAATTTTCGTAGGTGTCCTGATGCAATTGGACCAATATAAATTTTATCTTCATCTTTATCTTCTGTTTCTTTGTAAGCCTCTATAGTAGGAAAGGCTGGAAATGTAATAGCCTGTGGTAACTGTTCAATCCCCTCCCTAATAGGTTTAAGCCCTTCTGTAATCTCCTTTGTTGTGTCTTTTTGTGTTTCTGTAATAGGTCTAAAAAACTTAGAAAGGTCTGTTTGTAATTCGATGTCACCCGTTTTTTCTGCAAGTTGACTATCATGAATTCTTTTCTTTGTTGCAAGATATTCTTTTACCGTTTGTTCCCTTTTTAAAGGGTCTTTTATCTTTAAAAAACTCATTTTTTTAAAGATAAATTTTTTTAATTAGTATTACCTATCTCACATGCACAAGAACATTTAAACTTAGGTGGTTTTAGTTTTATTCTTAATGGGTTCCATTGTTTCTTTCTACTAGTCTCCTGAATTCCTCCCGTGCTTCCTGTTTCCCCTTCTCTATTAAACTCTCCTGTTCCTCTAGCTTGCTTTTTTTCTTTGACTTACTCCTGATTTCTTCCTTCATTTCTTTATATTTTTTCAATTCATCCATAATTAAAGTAAATTCTGAATGTTCTACTTCATTGTCACTGATAGCCTTAGATATATGTGTATGTATCGTATTTAACTTTGAATCTGCTAATATTTTAATTTGAAGATGTTTTTCAGATTTAGTCCTAGTTCTTCTAACTGCAAATTTACTAACAATCGCAGCAAGACCAACAGCTAAAGCACAACCTTCTAGGGCTAACGTTGCTGGAATTGCTACAACGGTACTCAATAGAGCTATTCCACCTGCTCCGGCACCTAGTGCTAAGGTTGTTAATCCTGTTTCAACGTTATCAACTGTCTTACTAATCTTTAAGTATTTTTTAGTTAGTTGTTCTCTTGTCTTAACTTCATTTTCAAGAAATGTTTGAATTTCTGATATTTTTTGTAACCTAAAGGATTGACCATTATCTTCTAGTCTTGGAGCATTTGGTATATTTCTTACTTCTGGTAAGTTTGGATATATCTTTTCATTTAGTTCCATTTTATTAATTACAACTAATTTTTTAAATAGTATAGTAAAGTCGACACAAAAAGGTATTTTCCTCAATTTTTTGTAGGTTGCTAGAGTTGTTTGTAATTGTAATGATTGCATCATCAATATCCTCAAGTATAACTTCATCTGATAAACTTAAACGCTTAAGTTTTAAGTTGTGAGATAGAGATATTAAAACAACCCCTCTACTCATCATAAAACCAAAATTTAAAACAATGGTTTTAGTTTCACCACCTTTTAATACAATAGGTTTTTGTGTAAAAACATCCCAAGTAACAGGATTAACTTTTTTAGCTGGATGCTTAACTTCTACAGGTTTCCAAAAAATAGTTTTTGGTTGAACCATTTTTAGTTTGTTGTTTCCAAATTTATGCACATTCATATTTTATTTTAAATTTATAATATTGCGCCTAATATAGGAATATTAGCAAATGGGCTATTAGGTCCTAAAAGAAGACCTTTTCCATCATAAATTTTTCTGCCTTGTTTTAAATACAAACCATCACCAACGGAACCAAGTCCTTTACCTTTAGCTGGACCAAGATATAAACCTTTACCATCTGTTTCAACTTGACAGATACAACCACCTTTCTTAAGATACAATCCGTTACCCATTGCCTTTTGAACACCTGAAGAGGCTAACCCAGATAGAGCACCAACTCCCAAAGCTGGTAAAACGGTTCTTGCTAATGCAGGTAATGCTGCTGAAGCTAATCCTGCTAACATTCCAAGAAAACCACCTTCTACTTTTACATTATCCTTAAGTTGTTTTTTACTCAATCTAATGGTTACACCTTTTCCATTTTCATAAGCTTTAGCTATTTTCTTTGCTTGTGAATTATTAATTGCTAAAACATCATTACCTTTTAAATCTTCATAACCTAAACGAATACTCATAGGACAACCTGCTTTAACTACATGTTGAAGTTTTTGCTTTTGCCCTTCTGAAATATTTACTTTTACAGTAGTATAGTCTGTCATTTTATATATTCTATTTTTTTATTATCTTGCTTCTCTTATATGAAATCTAATCGTTAAATTCTCCCCTCTAAGATTTAGTAATGTTCCATCTTGATCTGTAATTGATACATTAAGATTATGTATTTCATTTAATATTAGTGGTAGATAAACTAAATTTACTGGATTTTCTATTATTTTATACCCAGGTGATACATTAGGAAAAAAACTATAAATTGCATTTCTTTGTGATCCGTTGACATAACTTCCTGAAATTAAATCAATGTTAACAAGTAAGCTATTAATACTAAGAATATTTACTACATTTTCTGATTCGTGAAATCCTTGTACATATTTAGCATGAGTGAATCCTAATACTTTTGCAATAGAACTTTGTTGGTTAAAATCTACTTGATAACCATTTTCTAAAAAAAGAACAGACTTTAAAGTATTAGTGTTTGCTGAGATGTTAATATAATATTCTTCATTAACTGCATCATAATGACCTTTTTTTCTCATCTCTTGTTGAATAAAATCATTAATATCAACTAAATCATAACTTCCTTCTGGTATTTTTATTTTTTCCCATGTTGTACCATTGTCTGGTGAATAAACTAAAATGTTATTGCTTGCATCAATATTTGGAAATGAATAATAAGTTTCAAGATTAACCAATGCTATTTCATATTCTTTATCCTTTTCTAATTGAAGTGGTGGATTAAACCTTGTTCTAAAATTTGTTTTGTTATCACTTACGATAATTTGAAATGATGTTTTATGGTCAGTATTTTTTACTATCTTTTCAAGTAATTCTTCCATCTTTTTATTTACTAAAAAAGATGCTGATATGTGTAAAATATATCTTTTTACTTAAGACATATTTTTTAAAATTTAATAATAGTTGTTGTAATTTTGCGGTATATAGAAGTTATCAAATCCATTTCTATACTTACCATTGTTTTTATTGTTGGTTAAATCAATCACAACAAAACCATAAGGTCTTTCCCAACAATTTTTACAAAAATTAATAAACTCTGGTTTTGTCATATCATCCCCTACATGATCGCTAAAAATATGATTAAGATTTTTTAAGTCTTGTCTAAACAAGCAAATAAAATTAGCATTTTCTCTAATAGTTTGACGAGGCAATCTAAAATAATTTTGAGATAGATAAAAACAATCAGCGTTACTATGTCTACCTCTTACATAATAGCTTTTACACTTGTTCTGTTTTTCTAAAAGTAAATCATCAAAAATCATTAAATTTTTGTTTTGTCCATTTAAATCTCTTGGGTCAGGAACATCACTAGCATTTTCAAAAAATTCACAATTGATATCAGATTTTTCTTTAATTGTTTTGCTCCACTCTTCAACTAATGCTATAGGTGGAATGTCACGGTTTTGAACTTCATCTTTAAGTGAAAAAAACCTTAATATGTATTCTTTTGGTATTTTTTCATCAAAAGCTTTTTTAAGTATGCGGTATTCCGGTTGAAACAAACTTTTACCAAAAACGCATAAGTTGCTATAATCTAACCAATCAGGGTTTAACAAAAGATTAAGTAAAAGGGTAGTTTTACCACATCCTGATTTACCTACTATTAAACCCCTAATACTCTTAGGTAAAAGGGGATGGTTAAATCTTTTTGCTAACGCTTCATTCCAAGATAAATTAGTAATATCCATTTTATATTAAAAATTTTATTTTAATATAAAAATGTATTGCGTTAGATGTAAAAGGAAAACTGATACAAAGGATATTGAGTATACCATAAGTAAAAATGGTAAAAATATGAAGCGTGGGAAATGTGTAGAATGTGGAACAACTAAAACACAATTTATTAAACAAAAAGAAGGTGGTTCGTTGTTAAACAAAGCAATCAATAACTTGCCTGTTGAAATGCATTTACCTGGGTATAACTTTACTGGACCTGGTACTAAGTTAAAGAAAAGATTAAATCCTGATTTAACACCTAAAGAATGGTCAAAGCCTGTAAATCGTGTTGACAAAGCAGCATATCATCATGATATCTGTTATCTTAAGCATAATGATACAGCAACAAGAAATTCTGTTTGTGATGCAAATATGCTTAAAGAGTTAAAAGGTATTTATAATCCTACTATTAAGGAAAGAATGGAAAGAGGATTGGTTTCCTCATTGATAGGAACTAAGAAAAGATTTGGAATGGGAATTAAAAAAAAATTCGGAAAATATAATATTAGCAGAGGAATTACATAAACCTGTAAAAAGAAAATTTAAGAAAAGGAGAGTTAGAGTAAATGGTATTGATAGGATATGGGCAGCAGATTTAGCAGATATGCGAGTATTTTCTAAATTTAATCGTGGTGTAAATTATCTTCTTGCTGTCATTGACATCTTTTCTAAATATGGGTGGTTGTTGCCATTAAAAGATAAAACAGGAAAATCTGTTTCTATTGCATTGAAGAGTATTTTTAAAGAAAGAAAACCAGAGAAAATATGGGTGGATAAAGGAAAAGAGTTTTATAATAAAGATGTTAAAGATTTGGTTGAAATACATTCTACTGAAAATGAGGAAAAATCAAGCGTTGTTGAAAGATGGATTAGAACAATGAAGGAAAAAATGTGGAAGTATTTTACTGCTAACTCTACAAAAAGCTATCTTAATGTTTTGCCAAATCTTGTTGAAGAATATAACAACACAAAGCATTCTTCCATTAAAATGACGCCAATCGAAGCAAGTAAAAAAGAAAATGAACTTATAGTATGGAAAACGTTGTATCCTGATTATAAAAAACCAAGGGAGAATATCAAACCAAAGTTTTCTGTCGGAGATTATGTAAGAATAACTAAAAAGAAAGCAACTTTTGAAAAAGGTTATTCTACTAGATGGACTAAAGAGGTTTTTATAATTTATGAAGTAAAACATACAATACCTATAACATATAAAATTAAGGATATTTCTGGAGAAGAAATACAAGGTTCATTTTATGAACCAGAACTACAAAAAACTAATTTAAAGTTGTTCCCAATTAAAGAGGATGTTAAAAAAGAAAGTAAAGCCAAAGTAAAAAAGAAAAGTTAATATAAAAAATGATAGATATTGCAATTGATAATATAACTTTACCAAATAAACCTTTAAGTAATTTTGAACTTGAGGATGCTGCAAAAAAATTAAAAATAAAAAATTTTAGAGGAATATTTTTAAGAGATACTCTGCCTAAAAAAGTAAGAAATAAAGAATGTGGTATATTAAATCTTGATGATGCTGGTGGACCTGGCACTCATTGGGTTGCATGGTTTAAAGATGATAAAAATAAAATTTCTTTTGATAGTTATGGTATACAACCACCTCTTGAAATTATAGATTATTTAAAAAGGCCAATACATTATAATACAGACCAATTACAACAAGCAGGGGAAGTATTTTGTGGCCATTTATGTTTGTACATTCTTAAAGAGTTGGGTTCAGGTAATATATTTCAAAATATTTTAAATAAACTTTTTTAGCAATATTAAAAATGCCTGTTGATAAATTTGGAAGAATGGATGAAGTTAAAACGAGTGGTGATGGCGTATCACTCACTTACATAAGTAATAATTTTTTACGCAAAGATGGAACAACCCCCGTTGCTGGTTCTATAAATATGAATGGTAATACATTAACGAGGGTTAGTAATCCAGTAAATCCACAGGATGTTGCAACTAAGAGTTATGTTGATGCCAACTCAGGGCTGTTAGATGAAAATGGAGGATACAATGTACAAGGATATTTAAACATGAATTATAATGTTATAAAAAATGTTAAAGACCCAGCAGAATCTGGTGAAGTTGCTACAAAAAATTATGTTGATAATAGTAGCAGAGCAATAGTTCAACAACAAGATGGTACTTTTTCTGCTGTTGCAGATATAAATATGCGGGGGTATTCTTTAACAAATGTTATAGAACCTGCAGAACCACAAGATGTTGCAACCAAAAGATATGTAGATGTTGCTAATCGAGCCTTTGTTTATAATCCTGGTGGTTATATAGCAGGTGGTGACGTTTCTATGGGTGGAAGGAGAATTAACAACGTTGGAACACCTATAGAAGATAGTCAAGCAGTAAATAAGTTTTACGTAGATGCTGTTGTTGAGGTAGCTACTGCAGGTGAAAGGGCTTTAACAAAAAACCAAGATGGGTCTTTTTCAACAGCTGGTAAAATAGTTATGAACGGCCACTCAATTACTGGTTTGCCAAATCCTACAGATCGTGATGCAGCTGCTAATAAAAATTATGTTGATAATGGTGGTGTCATTGTAAAAAATCCTGATGGAAGTTTTACAGCAATATCTGATGTAGATTTTCAAGGTTTTTCTATAAAAAATGCTGGGACACCTGTAGAAGAAAGAGATTTAGCAACAAAATCCTATGTGGATAAAAAAGTATCACTTCCTTCTCTTATAGGTCCTAAACCTATTATAAGCGTGTGTGCTGAGGAACAAGGTGCATTAACAGATGGTAATTATGAGTTTTCCTTTGGTAATGGAAACACGGGAAGGAGTCATGCAATAGGAGGTTATTGTTTGGCTGCTCCTGGTAGAATTATAAGAGGGTCTTTAATGCTTGTTAAAGGTCATAGGTTCTTGCAAGAAGAGGCAAAAGTTAATTTAGTAATAAACGGAGTTGAACAGGTTGATTACTCCATAATAAAAAGTGCTAACGAAAAATGTGGTTGTGTAGTTTTTCCCCAACCTTTAGAAGTAAATCAATGTGATGTTATAAACTTTATAACAAGGTCAAATAATCCAGATACAAAATTTGCGTATATATCAATATTGATAGAGTTGGATTTGTAAAAAGGTTAAATATTTATATTTTTCTTATTGTTGTATTAATCTTCCTGCATATAGGACATTTCTTATCTTTACATTTACTATAACAGTCATTACATAAACTTAGATGTCCACAATTACAATATAAAACTGTTGGTGTATTATTTTGACAGGCCACACATTCATTAGATTTTATAGTTTTAGTGCTATTAATATTATTTACTTCTATATCTCTTATTCTTTTAATTTCATCTATACCATATTTACTATATCTAATAATATACTCTCCATTGAAAAGATGACCATCAAAGTATAGGTTCATTTTGAACAACATAAGTAGTTATTTGTAATGAATTAATATGTTCTCGGATAACATCATTAACACTAACAGCAGAATTTGTTGTGTCTTCATTAACACTAACAGCAGAATTTGTTGTGTCTTCATTAACACTAACAGCAGAATTTGTTGTGTCTTCATTAACACTTTCACCAAAACTAGTAAATAGTTTACCCAATTTACTAGTTAAGTTAATGTTAAATCTAGGAAAAAAATTATTAAGTAAATTTGGATTATTTTCAAAGTGAATAAAAAACCAACATGTGCCAGGATACAATTGTCTAAAACTTCTACCTTCAAACCTATTAAAAATATCAAAATCATACTGAATTTTTTCAAGAAATTCTGTTTCGGTAAAAGAAAAATCTAATTCTAAAATAAACAAACTTGAATAGTTATAACTACCACTAATTTGATAGGGGAAATGTACACATGCATGCATAAACCACTTTTCCCCTGGGTGCTCTGATTTCATATAGCTATATTCATAATATAGAGGTGAATTGCTATATTTTTGTTCAAAAGGAGGATGCTCTAAGTGATAGTAATTTTGAAACCATACTTGTCTTTCGTTGTTACGATGATAACTATTTTTTCTTTCTATTATGCAATCTTCTAGTCCCTCTCTAAAGTTATCTGTTATTAATTTAAATACTGGTTTATCTTGTGAGTTACTCATCTTTTATCTATCTACTTATATTTTTAAAGTAGTATTTTTTTTACTTAAGTCATTTTATTATTAATATTATGTAAAATCATGTAACTATCATCATGTAGTTAGTTATATGATTAAATTATCTGTAGCTCAATAGGAGTTTAACAGCTTCCTTAATAGCTTCATAGTACCAGTATTGGTCATTCATATTTACTTCATCTATGTGAGATTTAAATTTATTTATAATTTCTAATTTTTTAGCTTTGTCTTTGTTAGGAATGTTTTGGAGATAGAGACGTAGACGTTCTAGTAAAGTTATTCTTAATTTTTCAGATATTTTGAAGAATTGTTCACCATCCTCATAAGGATAAAATTCATATCTGTCTCTTTCCTTTTCTAGTTCTTTAGGAGACATGTCTCTTGAGTCAATCAACTGTTCGTTGGGTATTATCAGGATTTCCATTTATTATAGAGATAAAAATATTTATTGTGAGTTAATGAGTTGATCAGTTAATGATGATGATGAGTGCAAGAGCGTGAGAATGCAAAACATATAAACGCATGAACATAAAAATGCAAGAACACATGAGTAGTATGAATGCATGAGGGGGATGTGATGATGATGATGATGATGTGTGTGAGTGTGTGTGTGAGTTGATCATTTAATGAGTTGATCAGTTAATGAGTTGATCAGTTAATGAGTTGATCAGTTAATGATGTAATGCATTGAGTGAGTGAATGCAAGAGTGTGAGAATGCAAGGGGGGTAGAGGGGGGTAACATGTAATGCTAGAAAGCAAGAGTGTGAGAATGCAAGGGGGGTAGAGGGGGTAAAGCGTTAAAGGGTTAAAGGTCAAAGGTCAAAGGTCAAGGGTCAAAGGGTCAAGGGTCAAAGGGTCAAAGGTCAAGGGTCAAAGGTCAAAGGGTCAAAGGGGGTAACATGTAAGGCTAGAGGGCAAAGGGGTAAAGGGTTAAAATGAAGCCCTCAAACTCATTTAGTCCGCTAATTGGTACTTTTCATACTACTCACGATCAATAAATGACTTGCAATGACCATCATATGACACATAAGTCACATCTGCACCAGTGCAGAAGGGCAAATTAGTGATCACTGATAAATTAAACAAATTGATTAGGTCGCATAGTGCGGCACCTCTCGAATCAATTTGTTTAATGAAGGACGGACTGTTTAAATGTGCGTTAAAATCGCCCATTAAAATAACTGTGCCCATTTGTGAGTACATACTCACTATATTATACAATGTATCTATATACTCGCGGTATACGGATACGATGATTTGAACTGGGTAAATAAATTTGAAAAATATAAATATATTCATTTTGGCTTTTTTGAAATTGTAGCCCTATAATTCTATCACTCTCTACAGCAAGAGGAGATATCTTGTACTGGAGTGTTTTCTTCCATAAAAAGGCCACACCGCCTTTACCTACATATCTACCTGCGTTGAAACTTAAGCCTGTATCACTTATACCGAAAGCAGTATAATCGGGATGTATGCAATTCAAAAAATGAATATCACTGGGAAAAAGCCAGTGTTCAGATATACCGAATATATCGATGGATTCTTTATCTAGGAGGTTACTTAAGTAGTATGCACTGGACATTAATCCAGTAGCATTCCAAGTGCCAACGTTAAGTGTACAAATGATTATTAGAACTATAAATACACTAGTAAAACAATACAATAGGTGACGACTGTACATATATATTCCTGCTATATTGTTAAGTTAATCGTATTGGTTATAGTTATCCTCATATCCTTGTCGGTATGAATGATAATAATCATTATCGTCAGAACGACCTTGATTTGAGGAACAGAAATCACGCGTGTCACGTGACCGCTTAGAATAACTGTAACGACCATTCTGCTGGTTGTAGGTGTTGTAGGGTTTCGCTTGATTATCAAAACGCCTGTCACTTTGTCTAAAAAGAACGTCACTGCTCAAATCTGTCGGATCTGTATCCATGTCTGTATCCTCAAAAGTTCTATTTTGACGAAACTTCCTGTTGTACGAATTCCTTGTCATCCAAGGTCTACATATGACGCCGTCAGGCCAAAAGCCTGGTTCAGTTAATTTTTGAGAATGTGGAACCTCAACATTTAAGCGGATCACGACCGAACGACTAAATCTTTGTCTAAATATCCGAATCATGGTTACTTTTAGCCCTCTGTTGGTAACATAAGTTGTCAGTTTTGGAATCGTTATGGAAGATTTAAATCCACCTACATAGAAACGTTTAGTTTTCTTGATAATATGTTCAGAAAAACCGTCTTCGTCACTGTAAGCAGAAATCGAAACTGCGTCATCAATGACCGATTCCTGATTTGTTGTAAAATGATCTTTCGGTTGTAGATCAAATTCAACAGATCTTTGCACTCTATTGCGTGAAATACACACAGGGATTTGATGAATATTAGACTCTGTAGACGAAGATTCGCCAACCGTAGATTTGCGTCCAGACGCATCATTAGCAAGGCGTCGGTCGATAGGTGTCAATTGCTTGACGCCATTCTGTGTCTCGTGCGTGCTGTTGTTTGATAATCTCAACAAGTTCTTTATTGGAGTGTTTGTTATCTTGCAAAGAGCTGTTGTAAAGGGTAATAGAGCGAATCGCAAACATATAGTTTACACCAAAGCAATATACATGTGGATCTACAATTTTCAATTGGTGTGGAAGCAGTACTAATTTCTGGGACGTTATAAAACGCAGACAAAGCTAGAAGGCTGATGATCATCCTATTGGGTTATATTATTTTTCCTGATCTGTAGCAGCCACATTCTTAGAGTCCATTGTGGACAAAACTTGAACACGGACAACAACAAAAACAAATTATTTCCAAAGGACAGGTAGATCACTGAGTCAAATATTTGTGTGTGCTCCAGAGGCTACATTTCAGTCCAATGATCATGAAATTGCTCGGCTGTTTGTCTCAATAATATTTTTGACAAAACTGAATGTAGGTCACCTGGGGTTAAAAGAAAAGGGTTGTCACTAGATCAAATCAGACGACACCGTAATAGTGCTGTAGAATCCATTTATGTCCAGTGCTCATGAAAGTTTTTCAGACTGCTTAGATTAGATATGGGTCAGTTGCTGAAGGGCATTTTTGGTAAAGTATGTCATAGATCCTATACCAGAAGACAAAGTTCAATTGAGTTCAATACTAATGTTGCCTAAATGGTCATCTTGTAAAATTGTTCAAGTAGTTCTGTTCTGTTTCTATAAACTTCACGGAAGCTTCAGAACTGAGTAGTAACATTGCAAAATCACCGCCTTTGAAACTGTATAAGCAATTATACCCAAATTTCATATCCAGCATCCTGTATTTGGAAAGGACAATTATTCAAGTTAACAAATATATATATATCTTGGTCTTAATCTGGAGAGAAAATGTATGCCCTATTCTACTGATATTATTTGGAATGTTTGTTTTAGCAATATGTGTAAGAATTAAGATATACATGTAAGTTATGTCACCCAGATTCTGCGCTAGAAAAAACATTTTTATCAACCTAGAAGTCTAATTTTTATCCACATTCTTTACAGGCATTATTAAGCTAGGGAGGAATTGTAAATATTGATGGAACTTCGACAGTTATTATGCCTCGCCGAATTTCGGGGTGGTAGGCGATATAGTTTTGATGTTGTCTGTCCGTTCGTCCGTCCGATCTTCCATCCATCCAGATAGATATACCTGTATTCTTAAATCGTTAACGAAAGTTAATGAAACTTCATACATGTGTTCCTCATGATAGTCCGCCGATATCCTTTTTTTTTTTTTTTTTTAAATTAAATGCCTTGTCATGGAAAAAGGAGGTTTGCTTGTTTTGTTTTATTTTGTTCTTGTTTTTAATGCGGTGCCATGGAAAAACGGGCTTGATGTATATTTCCACTGTTGACCAATATCTCTATAACTACCGTACACAATTTTATGAAACTTTATATTTATATCGTTTATCATAAGCCACAGACAACTTGTATTTGTTTTTAGCTCCACTGGCCGAAGGCCAGCGGGCTTATGTCATGGCCCGGTGTCCGTCGTCCGTCCGTCCGTGCGTCCGTCCGTGCGTCCGTCCGTCCGTGCGTTAACTTTTATTTCAAACATCTTCTTCTCTGAAACTACCCATCCAATTTTCATGAAACTTCACAGAAATGATCCTGCCATGGTCCTCTTCAGAATTTCTTGAAAGAATTTGATTCCTTCAAAAACTCTGGTTGCCATGGCAACAAAACTGAAAAATATTGGAAATCTTTAAAAATCGTCTTGTCTGAAACCATAAGGCATAGGGCTACCAAATTTGGCATGTAGCTTTATGTAGTAGACCTCTATCATGTTTCTTGAAATTATAGCCCTGGGGTCAAAATTGGCTCTGCCCCAGGGGTCACAAGTTTTACATAGGCTTATATAGAGAAAACTTTAAAAATCTTCTTGTCTGAAACCGTAAGGCATAGGGCTACCAAATTTGGCATGTAGCTTTATGTAGTAGACCTCTATCATGTCTCTTGAAATTATAGCCCTGGGGTCAAAATTGGCTCTGCCCAAGGGGTCACAAGTTTTACATAGGCTTATATAGAGAAAACTTTAAAAATCTTCCTGTACCTAGCCATAAGGCCTAGAGCTACCAAATTTTGCATTTAGCTTGATCTAGTTGGAGTCTACCGAAAGTGCCCAAATTATAGTCCTGGGGTCAATTTGGCCTCATGCTTGGGGGGGAGGGGTTTCACAAGATTTACATAGGCTTACATGGGGAAAACTTTTAAATCTTGGTGTACATAGCCATAAGGCTTAGGCTACCAAATTTTGCATAATTATAGCATTATCTAGTGGACAACTACAAAGAGGGCCCAAGTTACAGCCCTAGGATCAAGTTTGGCCCTGCACCAGGGGTCACAAGTTTTACATGGGTTTATGGAGTGAAAAGTTCAGAAACCGTCTTGTTACTAGCCATAAGGCCAAGAACTCCCAAATTTGGCATGTTATTCTTCTAATACACATATTCCCCATTTATTTCGACTGTAGCCCTGGGGTCAAAGTTTTATAAGGGCTTATATAGTGAAGACTTCTCTTCATGGTTTATATTTATAAGCCAGTGGAGCGATACAGGGCCATCATGGCCCTCTTGTTATTTAATAAAATGCCGTGTCATGGAAAAAAAGGGGCTTAATGTATATTTTCACCAATAACAAAAAAGCTATTTACATGCAAAACACAATACCTCTTATAATTACAGTTCGTTTCTATCAAAATAAGTGTTTTTTTTTTTTTCCCGGCGGTGGATATCACTTCAACGAAATGACTTGTTTTATATTGATTGTACCTTTTAAAACCCATTTTTTTAAAATGAAGTCACCCGGGGTAAGAGACTTTGAACTTTTTAAAGGTGTTCGTGATGCCTAAATTGCAATTCTCACCATTTTTTTTTTTTTTTTTTTTCTTTTTTTTTTCATGTAAATTAATATGATATTAATGTTTCTAATTTTAGTATGACAACTCAGAAATATGCTTGCATGTGTACTGTCTTATGCTTAAGTTATTTTTTAAAATAAATTTGAACAGAAAAGGGTGAAAACTTCTATCCCATTACCCTCCAGGCGACTCTCAGGACTATCAGTCCTTTGATTACTTTTGAAAGTAACTTCCTTTCTAATTGAACGCCCTATAACAACGTTGTGTACAGGCTTCGGGCGATGCAAATACATGGCGATTTGGTTTAAAATACTTGAATTCAATGTGTAAATTTTATCCATATCAAGAAAATATATTAAATGTTACAAAGAAACCTTTCTTTTAGTATTAAACCCATATCTCGTAGTAAATAATTTTCCTTTCGTTGACACTATCCTTCTTTCGCGAAAGGAAGTTCATTTCGCTGTTTACCGTCCGCTATTTTGTTAAAAGTACTGGTAAATCAAATTGTATTGCGACCCCACCCTCTAATATTTAGAAGGTCAGTTTCTTTTGTTAAATGTAGAACCACTGGCAAATGAAATTGTATCGCTTTTTTTCCTGATTTAGAATGTCCATTTATTCATTTTGTGCTCCATGTTTAGATATAAGTCTTGATTTGGGGTGCGCACTGACTCTCAAACCCTGGTTGCGACCTGAAGAGCTGTTGAAAAGGTGTCAGGAGAAATCGTCCCCTGGAGAAATCGTCCCCACATTAAATTTTGGAGAAATCGTCCCCACAATTAAAAATCTATATATCCAGTATAGTTGTTAAAGTTGTCTTTGAAAAACATTTTTGAAGTTTAATAGCATTTACCGTTTGTCACTTTTGATGTATATGGCATTGTTAGAAAAAAAAAAGTTTGATTTCTTGATTGCCTGTGTTATGATGTATGTTTCATAGAAAAAAAAAAAAAAAAAAAGTTGGAATTCTTTTTGCTTTTGTATCCACTTTGCGTATGTCCTGATATTTATTTCATTGTATTAAAATGTACACAGACCGGTAGATAGTCACTTTGTAATATTATGTGTTTGTATCGTTGATTCCCATTATTCCGTGAATTCTCATATCTTCGTGAATCTATGTTTGTTATCAGCATTTTCTTGCACACTCTGTTTTCGTGGCTCCTGTTAAATCTTTACCGACGTAAACATTCCAGAAAAGCTCTCTACGCCAAAGAAATGTGTCAAAAACAGAATTGCAATTAAAAAAGTCACATTTTATCAAAAATCATATTCCCCGCCCCCCATAACTCATCATTTGTTTGTACAACACATCATTTAATTACACTGAAAGCTCATGAATTCTAAGTTTGAAACAGAAAATGCATCAGTCGAAGTGTAGAGGCTGTGACCGTTAGGAATACCCTCTGTATGACGTCATTTGACTACATTTGGAATGATTCTGATTTTTTTGAGAATGATTCACGGGGTTATGGGAAATCGTCTGGTCAATTTCTGGTGGTGATCAAATGCATTTTAAGGATAATTTCACTATAAAAAACAGGTAAATTGTGCTTTCCCTTGTCCAGAAATGGTTTTGGACTCTTTCCTTGTCTATTAGTATGCCTATATTAAATCTATGCCTTGTTTGTGTCTTTGATGGCATAAAAATACTAGTTAGGTTCACGAAGGTATGAGAAAAGGGCATAATTGTTACTTTATATCTGCTCGTAGCAGATAAGGAAGATAAAACTGCGGAATTACTCTCAATACTCAAAAATATCAACAGCCGATATTGATAAAACTGAAGTTTGACAAGTACTCATGAGAATGTCTTGGATATGTCCAAAGTGAGAGCAATTGCAGACGACATATTCATTGTGGCTATAACGATAGGATTTGTACTAAAAGAGGTAGAAAACATGGGAAAAGGAGAAAATGCTGGTACAAAAGCATTTTCTCCTTATCCCACAATGTTTTCAAACGCCTTCCTTTTCAGGGTCGTTAAAACTCTAGATCGTGTGGTAAAGGGTTGATAACCACTTTAATTGTCAATCAGACCATTTAGGTAATCCCCTTCATTGTTCCGCGGGTGTTTGTACTGAATTTAGTCATCAATTAATAGGAGATTATTGAATATAATAGAACAGAACAGAACATAAATTTATTCACCCAGGTATACAATATAGTATGATTAGATTTTTTTTTTTAAAGTAGACAGTTAGTTGATTAAGTTGAATCAGGAATTCGAGCGGTCAAGAGCATGCCATGATAGAATCGAACTAAAGAACAAGGCCACCCCCATAACGCAGGAATCGGACTCAAACACCATGAAACATAAATCCAGCTACATGTATGTATTTGGAAAGAATGAAATTTCTGAAAAAAGAATATTAATTACCTATACCTAATGATACACAATCCAATGTACCGAGTGATACAAGAACGAGAGAAATTTTGATATCGGAGAGATGATAAAGAGAGAGAAAGAGAGATCTTCAGGCGAAAAACAATTATAAAACATATATAAATACACATACAAAATGATTGAGACAGAGAGAAAGGAGGGGGCTGTACAGAGAGAGAGATCGAGATCTACAGACGAAAAATCAAAATCAATAAAACGCAAAAATTAATTTCTCTTGACGAGTGATTCAAGAGAGAGAGAGAGAGAGAGAGACAAGACAGGGAAAGAGAGATCTACGGACGGCAACCATTATAATACATAAAAAACATTTTACTAAGTCGAGTGAGAGAGAGAGAGAAGAAAAATATAGAGAGAGGGAGAGATGCAGACTCATTATGACAACATAAATTGCATTTTATGATCGAATGACTCCTGACACATTTTACGAACTTATTTATAACTTGTATGACCCTTCTGCAAACGCGAGTTTGGCACGCCCACCTTAGTAACGCGGTATTTTGGTCGCTATGCCCGACAAACAAAACAGAAAATGGCGCCGACTACATAGAGAAAGAGCGTTTATTTCTGTTTAATTCTAGCTTATGTTTCGCTCTAATTGAAGCACCCAAAGTTTTTTTCTCGAACTTACTTATCCATTCGAACTAAATCAGCAACGTAACAAGAAAAATAACTTGAACAAGAAAATATTGATGCTGAACATCAATGGCGCCGCAAACTAGTTGTTTCTGTAACAGGGCACAATACATTGGGTTATTTCCTAATACGCATCTCTTGCACAATCTTCGTAGAGGTCCAAGTGGTGATACTGTATTTAAACTCTGGGCCATCTGGTTTTTGACAAGATTTTTAAATTTCATATCATTGAAGGCTATTTGCAAACTTCTTATCCATGGACTGGGCCATTTCTTTATCCACAGGACATCATTTGGACACAATTGGTAGATAGAAATGTTAGAGCTGTTGCCTTTCTGATATTTGATAGAAGATTTTGAAAAGTGTGCAACAAATATGGCTATGCGCAAATTTGTGACATCTGGGTGGAGGGGAGCATATGGCAACTTTTGACCCGAAGGCCACCATTTGAACATACTAGTACTTGGTAGAGGTCATTGTAGCGATACTACACATGAAATATCAAAACTCTCGACCGTCTGGTTTTGAACAGGAAGGTTTTACATTAACGAAAGAAAAGTCTGTTATCGGATTGTGCTAAATCTGACATTCCAACACATATGTCTGGTATCATACAACCCCTCTTTATTATAGATATAATAAAGACTTGAATGAAGTCCTTATATCTATATAGACTAGACGGGTTGTATGATACCAGTCATGTTAGGCGCTCCAACATTGATTTATGGATGTTTCGGTAACAGACGAGTTCGGTAAATTGGACTTATAGAGTAAATTGATTGGATGTTTCGGTAACAAGGCAGTAATATAGTGCCGTGACGTTTTTCACACCCATGGCTTCTGTTTGTGCAAACGTTTTTTTCTTTTAATTTGCAATTCTCACTCGTTTTCTGACGTAAATATATTTGTTGTTCTTTCCATGCTGTATAAATAAATACCTGAAATTAGTAAATTTTGATCACCATATCTTATTTTCGTTTTTCACCCATAGCTGATTCATGTAATGAATAATATACGATCCCTGATAAAACCCAGCCCTAAGCTTGTACCCGTATTACTTAATCGTCCTACAGATAACAGACTCCAACTTTAAGCCAGTCCTCAAGTTTTTTAAAAAATGTTTTATTTAAAATGACGCTATTCTTGTCAACGTTTTCTGTGTGAAAAATAATTTCTTCCGGAAACAAATTGGTCAACTTCCAAACCAGCCATTTACCCTCAGAATACCTTTCACTCTTGTTGCCCTTGCGACCGATTCAGACAAAGATCAAACTGCAAAGCAAAAAAAAAAAAAACAGAGTCTGATCGTTGGTTTACGCTGCCAGCTTTTCTAAGACATTATGAGGAAGGACAACTTTGCTTTGAAATAGCTAATATTAGACCAGGGATCGTATATTGTGATATATATATTGTTCTGTTTCTAAAAATAAAAATAGCCTTTACTTTTGAATGAAGAGCTGAAAATGACCGCTTTAACACTGGTTGCTTTTGTAGAAAGGGCAGATCTAGATAAGACTACATAGAATATGAGCTATGCTCTGGCAAAAGAGAGTTTAATGCATATCATATGCGTGCATCGCTCCGTGCGACCTACCCTGTTGTCGGATATACACTATATTTTAATTGGATTTACATGTAGTTTTATTTCGATTATCAGTTATATATGAACCATGCTCTGTGAAAAGATAGCCGCGCAGGCTGGCCTGAGCCGAAACTTTTCGCTATTAGTCAATTTTCTGTATGTCAAAGGACCAGTCTATCTTAGGATACAGTCAGTTGTTAGACATAATTGATTTTATGGATCCCTAATTATGTGATGACTTGCTTGGTATCGTGCATCACGGTGGTGCATTAAGCCCCATTTTCATAGAACATAGCTCATATCAATTTGACTGCTGTGAACTAATTACGCTGATAACATTTGAAGACGTTTAAGTGAAACACCTGTTTAAAGTGATTGTTCGCGAATTTTTGAACAACCCTCGTGCCTTTCTAAAATGTCTCTCCTCTGGTACCCAGTGTCTTAAAAAAAAATATCTGTATCGTTAGATATTTAGCTTGTGGTGGACATCGGCAAACCTCGGGTGATCCGGTGATCAGGTCCTTCGGCTGTATCACGTACCTTGATATGCACCTACACGGTACATTTCTTCGCCGGAAGTATACCGTTTTACCTTTATTAAAATTGTCAAGCTCCTCTAAAAAAGAAAACATGAGTCACAATTTTCTATCGATATCTATCTTTCTAAGAATATTTCCGTCGGCAAACAGTTTGTACATTCCAATTTTAGTATAGTTTATCAATTCCGTTCGAAGCTTTCATCGACAGATACATGTGAATAACTTCATCGTGGTTGTTCATGTCGTTGCTAAGCGATTTTCAAGGGCGCCGTCATGTTTAAGATCATGTGATTGGTAGTTCAAAATGGAAACCTTTATACAGACGTTAGATGTAGGTACAGAATCGGTCGAGTTGTGACGACTGGTTTTGCAGGGTGATTCAACAAATCGTGGAATAGTGGCGGTACACCTTTAAAACATTTTTATCGGGCATTCACCTTCTTGTGTCAATCAACACCATCAACCCTTTAGACAAATGAAAATATGTAATAGCCACTACCATCTTCAAAAATCACTGTCAAATATTGCAACTCTTGTGGGCTTTACGCAAGGGCATACTGGCCGATAACGGGTAGTGTAGATCCCTTCAGATTCAGTGAACATTAGATGCGTAGATGCGGTTTGCAATTCACCCATTGTTGCATACTTTAGGTTTAATCGTTTACTAAATATCCGGGATTTTAACGAACCTGGAGAAGAAATAAACTTTCGAAAACATTGTGTAACAAGGAGAAAATGCTGGTGGCCAGCATTTTCTCCTTTTCGCATAATGTTTTCCTTCCTTTCACAGATAAATCCATCATTTGACGTATATCCAATTTTGTCGTCAGCAAAAAGCTTTAGAATTGGATAAGATGATTGTACTACAATGTGGTAAAGAGTTAACCCTAGCGTACTGAGCACAGATGAGGGTTTTTTTTTTTGGCAGCGTAGGTCAAGATCCTGCAGTCTGATCCAAGACCTACACTGTTTGTCATTTTCCCAGACAATCTGATAATAATTATAAATCAATAGATTAAAGTATTTATGTATTTTTTTTTCCTGATCAAAATGTCTTTTTCATTCATTTAGCGCCCAAGTTTGACCCCTAAGCTGCTAAGCACGACTCACTGACCTTTAGCAGACAGTGTAGATCAAGATCAGACTGCACAGAACGTGCAGTCTGATCTTGGATCTACACTGTCCGAGAAGGAGATATTTTTTTCTACAAAAAAAAGTTTGAGATAGCATTATTCTGGCTTTTACTATCGGCTTAAGAGTTTTACTTAAGTTATTTAGCATGATAACGACAAAATTTTAGACTTGTCCAAATTGAAAGCATCTGCAAACGACAAAATATATATGACTCAAAAACTGAAAACTGTTTTGAGGAGGGTAGAAAAAACATAATTGAAAAAAAAAGGAGAAAATGCCGGTTGCAAGCCAGCATTTTTCTCTTTTCTCCTAATTGTTTTCAAAGAATAACTTTCTCAGGGTCGTTAAAAGTCAGGATTGTGTGGTTAAAAGGGATGGCACACGGGAAGTTCTAGAGACATAAACTTTCCCCGGCGATGCAGAAATCCGTCTGATTTACGACCCCATTCCGTTGTTTATAGTTCCATCAAGATATGATAAGCCACAGACTGTCCATCTGTAAACATTTCAATCAGCAAAAATGGAACCCTGTACGTACAGAGCCCTCCCCCCCCCCCCCCCCCCCCGCCCACACACACACGCGCGCGCGCGCGCGCACTCAAATACTATGGATCAACGTAGAGTCATGGAATTCGGAGGTTGATGTCACTGTACTAACAACATTAGTTAATTACAGTGAATAAAAGATACACGAACAAACAGGCCTTTGGATGAATTCTCTTCCACAAAAGAATTTTCAAGTAACTCATTAAAAGGGTGACAGTGATTTCTATTCATATTTATTGCCATTTCGAGCTGGCGATTTTCGTCTGGGAAAAACAACTTCGCTGTTAAATCATTGTTTTTTTTTTTCCCGTTGACACCTGGTATGAAACGATGAACTATATTGCCTATCATATTTCTTCAGTAAACATTTCCTGAATCAGCTTTCATCGCCACGGGCAAAAACAGGGGCTTAAACGGGCGGCATGGAACAAGATCAGATTGCACCAAACTTTAACGTGCAGTCTTATCTTATATTTATACCGTCCCTTACTTAAAGGCCATACAGCTGCCAAAAGTAAACAAAGCAGGTGTTAAAATGCAGGCTGACCTGGGTTGCTACATTTTGCACATGAATTAAACCACGTTTTCACAGAGCATAGGTCATATATTTGGCACTGAAAGAGGTAAGCACGAAGGTTAGGACATATTTAATCCTCACTTATATATGCCCATATTTGGGCTATTTTTTATTACTCGGTTTCTCATAAATATGACATTATTCAAATTATTTTTCTTGTTACGTTGCCGATTTAGTTCGACTTAATAAGAAACTTGGGGAAAAAACTTTTGTTGCTTTAATTAGAGCGAAACATAAGCTAGAATAAAAGTGATATAAACTTTCTTTCTCTATGTAGGCCTACATGTATTCGACGCCATTCTCTGGTTTGTTTGTCGGGCGTAGCAACCAAAATACCGCGTTACTGAGGTGGGCGTGCCAAAACTTACGTTTGCAAAAAAGGTCAATTCTTCAATACTTTGCTCGCGGAAATTATTGTGGCGCCGCATGAGCGGCGGCACTATATTTTTATTCGGTTTTGTAAACTGCCTATGGAGGCAGCCATATTGAACTGGTTCCATGCTTTGTTTTAACATCCACCTATATCTACTGTACTTTGATTACCAGATCGGGGTCCATAATAACTTTTTTATTTATTTGTGGGGATTTTTTTTTTTTTTTTGTTTTTGTATATTGCACTTTCATTGTTAGATGGATAAAAACACGGATCGTAGACGTATCACTCACTTACATAAGTAATAATTTTTTACGCAAAGATGGAACAACCCCCGTTGCTGGTTCTATAAATATGAATGGTAATACATTAACGAGGGTTAGTAATCCAGTAAATCCACAGGATGTTGCAACTAAGAGTTATGTTGATGCCAACTCAGGGCTGTTAGATGAAAATGGAGGATACAATGTACAAGGATATTTAAACATGAATTATAATGTTATAAAAAATGTTAAAGACCCAGCAGAATCTGGTGAAGTTGCTACAAAAAATTATGTTGATAATAGTAGCAGAGCAATAGTTCAACAACAAGATGGTACTTTTTCTGCTGTTGCAGATATAAATATGCGGGGGTATTCTTTAACAAATGTTATAGAACCTGCAGAACCACAAGATGTTGCAACCAAAAGATATGTAGATGTTGCTAATCGAGCCTTTGTTTATAATCCTGGTGGTTATATAGCAGGTGGTGACGTTTCTATGGGTGGAAGGAGAATTAACAACGTTGGAACACCTATAGAAGATAGTCAAGCAGTAAATAAGTTTTACGTAGATGCTGTTGTTGAGGTAGCTACTGCAGGTGAAAGGGCTTTAACAAAAAACCAAGATGGGTCTTTTTCAACAGCTGGTAAAATAGTTATGAACGGCCACTCAATTACTGGTTTGCCAAATCCTACAGATCGTGATGCAGCTGCTAATAAAAATTATGTTGATAATGGTGGTGTCATTGTAAAAAATCCTGATGGAAGTTTTACAGCAATATCTGATGTAGATTTTCAAGGTTTTTCTATAAAAAATGCTGGGACACCTGTAGAAGAAAGAGATTTAGCAACAAAATCCTATGTGGATAAAAAAGTATCACTTCCTTCTCTTATAGGTCCTAAACCTATTATAAGCGTGTGTGCTGAGGAACAAGGTGCATTAACAGATGGTAATTATGAGTTTTCCTTTGGTAATGGAAACACGGGAAGGAGTCATGCAATAGGAGGTTATTGTTTGGCTGCTCCTGGTAGAATTATAAGAGGGTCTTTAATGCTTGTTAAAGGTCATAGGTTCTTG
Organism: Tridacna gigas; assembly: GCA_945859785.2. NCBI lineage: Eukaryota > Metazoa > Mollusca > Bivalvia > Cardiida > Cardiidae > Tridacna > Tridacna gigas. Next base: position 18,269,166 of record OX244036.2, read on the forward strand.
CAAGAAGAGGCAAAAGTTAATTTAGTAATAAACGGAGTTGAACAGGTTGATTACTCCATAATAAAAAGTGCTAACGAAAAATGTGGTTGTGTAGTTTTTCCCCAACCTTTAGAAGTAAATCAATGTGATGTTATAAACTTTATAACAAGGTCAAATAATCCAGATACAAAATTTGCGTATATATCAATATTGATAGACGAATCAAATGTTGTTTTGAATGGACGTGCATTTATCAATTAAGCGACGATCGTGGGGAAAAGAAACAATTGGTCAAAGCCGGCCAAAGTGCAATTAACGGTCACATGCAATCATCTTAATGAAACGGAAATAAAATATGAATGCTCCCTAAAGTATTACAATAAGAATCAAAGAACATCTGAGGTTCGCAAAGTCAACTTTTTTTTATGAAACAGGATGGCGTGTGGCTGTAAATAAAATATACTTCTTCCTGTTGATCGTTTCGAGTAATGCTTGGAGTTGAAAGATCTTCGTTGAGATAGATTGCAATAGGTAGTTTAACAATAAACTTTGGCATAATCGTTCTTTCTTTCCTGAAAGATTAAAAATAAAAGAGCTTTTCAGTTGTTTGGTAGAGAGGCTGGTTTTAAATCTACCGGCAACATTTACGTGGAAATAGGTTTTGGGAATGGATAAATTTAGTTTTCCGTTCAGCGTACATTGTGTAACAATTATCTTACACGTGGTTCTTATCTGCAACTTTAATCCATTTTGAAATAATTATTCTATAATCCAATCCTCTTTGGTTTAAACAAAAAAAAAAAAAAAAAATTACACTGTCTGTCTAAAGTAAGGGGTGCAACTTTGTCTGACCCTTTTGTTTATATGACGCGCGTTTTGATTGGCTGGTATGATCTGTCAATCAAAATCGGCAGAGAGGTCAATTGGATTTAAATCAAATTCAAACAAAAAAGAAAAAAAATCTTACAGGTGTAAGCTACCTGTAACAGCCGTGAAAGGTGTTAACAACAACCTGTTAGCCTGAAATTTGCTGTATAAACAACGACAGTGTAATAAAAAAAACACCTGAAATAAGAAAACCTTCACAAAATGAAACTACTAAAGCAAAAAAACTTCAAAGTTTTGTTTTCAAGGACAACTTAAACAACTATATTTATGAATTTTGAATATGGGGAAGATTTCTGCAAAATTTAATTTGGGGACGATTTCTCCAGAGAATTCGTCACCAAGCAGTTTGGGGAAGATTTCTCCAGGGGACGATTTCTCCAGCATTCGTTGAAAAGATTGTGGGAAAAGTAGACATTTTTCTCATTTTTACAGTGTGTTTACCCTTTCAGAGATACCTCTAGTAATTTGAGCCATATCTAACATTTTGTTTTCAAATGCCTTCAAAGTAACAAAAGCTGCCAAGAGTTAAAAAAAAAAAAAAAAAAAAAAAATGGTGTTTATATGGTTTTAGATTTAAACAAGTTCGCTTCTTTAAAAAAGAAGCCAGGAGAGGTAAGAATCAATGTTTCAAATACATGTAGCTTATTGCTTTTAATTTCAATATATTTTGGTACATGTAAGCAAATAAGTAAGGCATTATATGATTGCCGCTGTGTAAAAAGGAGAACCTCTTGTGCATTAAATGACAGACACGTGATCTTCTTCCCTCGTTTTCAAGTCGCGTGATCTTTTCCCGCGGTGTTCTCTTTTTTAACGAAATTCTTTTGTGTGTGTGTGTGTAGCTTTATTTGTTTAATGAAAAATTATAACTTCTGGAAAGGTCATTTGCAATCAAATCAATATAACAAATCCTTTTTGAAATCCGTCACATAAAAACAAAACACGTCTATTTCCTATTTCAGTTTTTTGACTTCGGTTTATTTATAAAACCATGACGAAACAGACTGTATATCAGAACAATTTAGCAGAAAAGCATGGAGTTAGGCAGCAATTTCTGAGGCAGTCTGCCTTTTAAACTCACCACTTTTGGAGAGGTTTGATGACCTCTCCAATAATACATTTACCAGTTAAAAGTATGGAATTTATTGTGAAGATGACAATCTGTTATTGTACGGTCGATCCAAGTATTAGTCGCTGGCAGAAAAAGATAATTTGAAAATTAGGTTAAAAGTTGCCAGGTTACTCTATCTTTTGTTACTTTTTTGCTTGATTTTAAAATTCATTTTTCTACTGGCACCAGCGACAAACACTTGGGCTGACCACACAATAACATAATTCCTGAATTTTTTGCTGCTGTTTTCTGCATTTTTTGTTCTAACATTAGATTTGAATGCATGGTATGCTTTTATCTTCATGATTTTTGCTTCTGTATTGTAAATGTATTTATCATGTCTCGGTCATCTTAATCCAAAAACATACTAAGGGAGAGGGCAAATGCTGTGTTGTTGATCATTGCAGCTGGAGCCTTCTCCCATGGGGAAACTGACAGCAATATATCATGTGTGTCATTAATCTTAATGCATTTTATGGTTTCATCCTTTGTTTTACTGATGCATTGCTTTCTTGTGTGTATTTTATATGCAACTATGTTCTTTTTTTTTTTTAATAACTGCAAATACCTCTCTCATTACGTGCTGCACAAGGCTTTTTACCTGCCAAGGGAGGTAACAACGGCTGAAGTGTTGACCAATCTAGCAGGAGTTCCCTCCCTTGCAGCAATGTGTGCGCTTATTGGCCTGGGTTTGGCTTGCCAAGCCCAAGGCCATAGGAATCGTATTCCAAAATTTCAACCCCATCCAAGCATTAAAGGAAAAATCCGAGTAACAGTGAAAATTACCGCCTGCAATCCATCTCACTACGCTGAAAGAAACGATCCCTTAAAATAATAAAAATATTTCGATTTGAACATCATACAAAGGTTTAATTTCACAACAAACTTTGATAGATGTGCGATTTTAATCGTACGAAAGTGTTGACGGAGAATTTTAGGCCCTGGTGAGTTTATTCATAACTGCAAATTCGTGCGCTTAACAGTGAAAGAAACAATTGGCAAACCTCAGGTGATCGTTGATCAAATACTTAGATGTAGGTACGCAATCATCGAGTTGTGACAAGTGCTGTTGCCGAGCACTAATCGCAATCGTTCGTTTGTCCAGGGATTTTATATACACATGTATATATGATCCCTGGTTTGGCCTTCTTCTAGACACCATGTGAATGACAAATCACGATAGCGTATTTTACACAGACGGTGTGCTCTTTCTCTGAAAAAGGTGTCTCAAAACCTCGATAAGATTTTAATTTTCGTAAAATTACTGTGCACCGCGTGTCTAAAGTTATAACTATACATGTATTTGATTGGTATATATACCTTATCTCTTCCTGTCAGAGTTGTCCAGATATGGCATCTCGGCCCATAACCATTTCGACCCATACCAAACTCGGCGTATGCAATATCAAATATGTATTAAAGTTTGTAACATGAGCCATCGAAAACCAGTCTTTATAAAACGATGAAATTTTAACTCGTCTAAATTGAAAACATTTGCGGACGGCAAGTTAGATTTAGCTGAAATATTGGTTATTGGCTATGAAAGTGCAGAAAACCTTGCTGGGAAAAAAGAGCATTTTCTTCTTTTTCCAAAAGGTTTTCATGAGGATATATCATGAGGGATTGTGTGGTAAAGAGTTAAGTAACTGGTGGGCGTTTTATATCTAAGATCAGGCTTGACATTCAGTGCAATCTGATCTTGATCTCCATAGTTATTTAGGCTGACCTAGGTCGAAACATTTTGCTTTTGGCAAATTTTCTGCATGTCAAAGGACCAGTGTACCTCATGGATTTTCAGTCGGTTGTTCAACAAAACGGATTTTATGGATCCATATAAATATATGATGGCTCCTTTGGAATGATATATCACGGAGATGAATTAAACCCCCTTTTGCCACAGCATGGCTCATTTGTGTTTTCCATAATCACAATCAGGAACTCTTCAAATTGATCAATCCTAGATGACTTTACTCAGATGAGGTCTTTAGGTCCAACGGCCATCCTGTTTATGAAAATCGGCTTTTCAACTTGGTTGATCATGGCAACTCAGAGATTGCATAGAATTTCAATGGGGGGAAAAGTGAAAAGTGGCATTTACAACAGATATTTTGACAAAACTTTTATAGAAATGTTCCTTGAGCAGTCTTGTATCATCCATACGATTTTATTCAACTGGTAGTCTTTATCTCGTCTGTTTACGAAGAAAACGTCAAGCTATTGTCACAGCCTATGCGTCACTGTCGTCGTGCAAAGTCTTTGACATTTTGAAATATATCTGTTCTTCCTGAAAATATTTACTTCAAACTTGGACAAGTTATTTAGCGTTAAAAGGGGTACCCATTTAACAGGGGCAGGTGACCATCAAAACATTTTTGACACAGTTACGCCCTTTTTTACTACTTTGAATTTTCAGAACCTTTGACATTTTATCATATCAGCCATTAATGAAGATACTTACTTCAAACTTGGACTTTTTGTCAACTATTAAAAGCGGAATTTTTATCAGTACAACAGAGGTAGGTAACCACCAAAATATTTTTGACAAAGTAATTAGTTATGCACCTTTTTCGACTAAGAACTTTAAGCTCAGCAGTTTTTAGTATTTTCATAGCCTAGTGTCATCATCTTTGTCGTTTGTGTCGTCTTCATGCAAAATCTTTGACATTTTACAATGTCGGTGTTATTACTGAAGATGTTTACTTCAAACTTGAACAAGTTGTTAACTATCAAAAGGGAAACATAAACAATAAAGGTAAATAACTATCTAGTTATGACCCTTTTTCAACTTTGTGTTTTCACTGAAAATCAAGCAACTGCAGCCGAGCGTTGGCACCCGCATATAGTGCTCTTGTTACCAAACACAACTGTTGCCGAGCATTGGCGCCCTTTTATTTGCTGCCATAGAAACCAAAATGCAAAAATAAAAAAAAATACCTAAAAATTGTCTTCTCTGACGCCAAATCATGCTCTGTGATATTAGCCTTTAAAGACTAAGTGATTTTCCTTGTCATTGCTCTAAGGACATGGTTACTATTTCAACTTATAGACTGAGTATGGTAAAATGAAAAAAAAATATGATTCACTGCTTGGCCACTGTGGATTTTTTGCACTTTTTTTTTACTGGACTTGACCTCTATCAGCATTTTTTGCAGGTTGCTCATTTTTGTTTGTTACCATTTTGATTTGTTGCCAAAGCAACGTAAAGGAAGAAAATAGGAAACAGAAAATCCTTTGAAAATTATGTCCTTTCAATCCATAAAAGACCATGAGGCCGGGGCTATACAAAAATACTCATTATAATGGCCTGTACAAATCTATGTTTTTCCATTCTGTTGTCAACTCCACAGACTGCCAGTGTGAGACATGTAGATATTTTTTTATTAATCTGTACAAATGTGGTAGCAGGTTTTACGCCTGTACAAATGTGAAAGCCACTTTAAGCTTCTGGGCCTCATCTTCCTACCTCTTCTCCCGTTCTAATGCCCAGGCCTTCAGCGCCTTCAGTGCTTTGATTTTTATTTGTTGTACCTCACAAATTAATGTATTGTCAAGTCGGTTTTAAAAGCTCAGCAGAGCTTATGTTTATTGTTTATATGTACCCGACTTTTATAAATAACGTTTTACTTACTTACGAATAACAGACTGTCATCTTCACACTGTTTTCCATACTTTTAAATGGTAAGATTTAAATTTAAATGCATTTTAGCACCTGCATTGATATGTATAAATTGGTCGCTACTGGGCCTTTAAGAAAACGGTTGAAAGTGTTATCGTGTGGTGAAAAGCTACATGTAACCACAGAGCCAATGATGATACCTCTAATAGATTAGTCACCTATTTTTACCTTTGTTTCCAAGATCGACATTATTCTAAATTTTAGCAAGAAAGGATAGGTTAATGATTTACCTGAAAAGTAGTTAAAATCAGTACATGTATTTCTACCTCGGTCGAACAACTGTCTCGGCGTAGCTTAATGCACTTGCTTTTGACCCTTAGACTTCTTGACATGATGAAACCGAATGAATAGATGGCCATACGTGATTGGTAAAAAAATGTGCACATGTTTATTTGGCGGGACCCTGCGCAGTAAATGTTTAATAGCTGTCACAAGTATGATGTGCGGCTCTCCGACGAAGTTAAGCGACGCACACTGAAGTTAGTGCTTGGATGGGTGAGCTTGTGATGCGGTATAGAAGTGTGTCCGTACAGTTTTTTAACTTGTATCTTTTTCAACGATGTTTTGGACAAGTTGGCTTTTTTAAAAAAAGAAGCCAGGAGAGGTCAGCATCAATGTTTTCAAACAGCTTATTGCTTTTAGTTACAATATATTTTAGTACATGTAAACAAATAAGTAGGCTAAGGCATTATATGATTGCCGCTGTGTAAAAAGGAGAAACCTCATATGCATTACATGACAGACACGTGACCTTCTTCCCACGTTTTCAAGTCGCGTGATCTTTTCCCGTGGTGTTCTCTTTTTTAACGAAATTCTTTTTTGTATGTGAAGCTTTATTTGTTTAATGAAAAATTACAACTACTGGAAAGGTCATTTGCAATCAAATCAATATAACAAATCATTTTTGAAATCCGTCGTATAAAAACAAAACACGTCTATTTCGTATTTCAGTTTTTTGATTTTGGTTTATTTATAAAACCATGACGAAACAGACTGTGTATCAGAACAATTTCGCAGAAATGCATAGACTTAGGCACCAATTTCTGAGGCAGTCTGCCTTTTAAACTCACCACTGTTGGAGAGGTCTGATGACCTCTCCAATTAACACGTAATCTTGAAATATATATTATTAATCGAACAAATTGACATGAAATTGGCCTGTATGCATAGAATAATTAGAGAGTTACTATCGCGTATAATCGGCCGTATTCTAAAAGTTAACGGTAAATGTCGAGTTTTACCCTTTTAGTAAAAGGTTAACCAACTATTCTTAACCCTTAACTTACTGAATAAGCGAAATGAATTTTCAAGCCGATAGTAAAAACCCAAATTTTGCTTTTTCAAAGGTATCTTTTGTGGGAAAAATATCTCGTTATCGGACACTGTAGGTCCAAGGTTAGACTGCACGTTCTGTGCAGTTTGATCTGAATCTACACTGTCTGCAAAAGGTCATTGAGTCGCGCTTAGCAGCGTAAGGGTTGGTAACACTCTTAATCTAATTCTGAAGAATTTTCTTTATTTCAGACTGACACGATTTCTGATAAATTGCGTTCCTTTCTGGATCAAAAATTAATCTAACAGTACAATTCAGAATGGCTGGGAAATGCGACCCACTGGAAATCTGAGCAGAACTAGCATCATATTAGGGAGAGTTCAAAGCGGTTAATCCCACTTTCAAAAACGGGATTTGAACCCGAAATTTCTAATGCGAGAGACAGACGCTCTACCTTTACATAAGTATCTCCCTGCCACACGTTAAAGCATTTTTGGATCAACTAAGTCTCTTCTCACGTTGACTTCGAAATAAAAACAATGGTTTCCAGTGCAAGAAAGTCGTAATGGCGTGCCTTGGAAACAAACCTGTACGCATTATTTGTATTTATAAGCTTCTTAGTTGGTATTATATACGTAAGGCAGACTGACATGAGCCGAAACTTCTCGCTATTGGTCAATATTTTGCTCGTCAAAGGACCATTCTACCTCGTGAATTAGGCGGTTGTTAGACCAAGTGGATTTTATGGAACCCTAATTACGTGATGTCTTGCATGGTATAATGAACTACGGAGATGCATTAAGCACTTTTGCCAGTTTTCATTTCTTTATGTACTAGTAGAGTGGCATTATGGGAAGCAGTGTCTGCATAAAGTATTGCAACGAGGTAGTCCTACTATTGTTTATTACGGCAATTTTTAGCTCATCTGAGCACAAAGTGCTCAAGGTGAGCTTTTGCGATTGTGCTGTGTCCGGCGTCCGTCGTCCCTAGTGCGTCGTCTGTCGTGCGGTCGTCAACATGTACCTTGTGTGCACTCTAGAAGCCACATTTTCCGCCAGATCCCCATGAAACTTGGTCAGAATGTATGTCTTTATAAAACCTTGGACAAGTTTGAAAGTGGGTCACGTCGAGTCAAAAAGTAGGTCACTGGACCAAACCTTAGAAAAACCTTGTATACACTCTGGAGGCCACATTTTCAATATGATACTCATGAAACTTTGTCAGAATGTTTGTCTTGAAGATATCTCAAAGAAGTTCAAAAGTCGGTCATATCGGGTCAAAAAGTAGGTCACTAGGCCAAATCTTAGAAAACTTATATGTGCAGTCCAAAGGCCACATTTTCAGTCTGATACCCATGAAACATTGTCAGAATGTCTGTCTTGATGAAAGCTTTATATTGCGTCACGTCAGGTCAAAAAGTAGGTCACTGGGTCAGATCTTAGAAAAACATTGTGTGCACTTTAGAGGCAACATTTTCAACCAGATTCAGAATTCAAAAATAGGTCAAGTTGATAAAAAAGTAGGTCACTTGCACTCATGTGTTTTACATCATCACTACCAGGATCTTTTTAGCTTTATCAATCCTAGACGGCCTTACGCAGGTGAGCGCAAATGGCCTTCTTGTTTTTTAAAGTCCCCCCCCCCACTCCACCCCCCCCCTTGATGAGTTTACTGTCTTAACATTACATAATGGTCTGTCACCAACCATTCTAAAAAGCATCCTTAGTCTGATTCTAGATTCAGAAAGTAACGAATTTTCTGACCGGCCAACCCGTTTGGTTTAGCCAGTCATAAATTGCGTTACTGTAACATGTTGAAATTCATGAAAATTAGCCAAACAAAGTTATCAAGAGTGGTTTCTGAACAAGAGTCATCTGATCTCTTTTTATATACCAAGCGAGTTCGGTCTCTACATCACATTGATGGATTGACTTCAACTATTTTTGTTCATGAATGTATTGTGTTTCGCTACAAGAAAGGTTTTGTCCTTTTGTCCTTTCTTATCAATACTGATGACCTGTTGAAGGGAGAGTGGGTGTATAACGGTCCTTCTCTTGTCTATCTGTTTCTGTGTGTGTCTGTCTGTCTGTCTCCCTCTCTCTCTCTCTCTCTCTCTCGTGGTCAGCATGAGACTAGCAGAACAAATCTCGGGTCACTTGAGGGTGTGGGTTCGATTTTCGCGGCTGGCTAACTTAAAAAAAAAATACTAATGGTTTTTCTGATGAGACGTTCAGCCTTGGTCCCGTGTGACTGTGGTATATACCGAACACGTTATAGAACCAGATCAACTCGGGATTAGTTTCGTCCTCTATCTTGCACTACCCACTGTAAAACAACTAACAGCCTTCTGGGAGCGGCGCCCATGTGGGCAAGCGGTGGGGAAGACGTCTAAATGGAAATCAATCACTCAGGCAGTTCTGTCAGATGCCCCTTGTAATCTTCATTCATTTTTCAAACCAAGCGATGTCATAGTTCAATTGTTGCTCTATTCAAGCGCTATGCATCGACATATCTAGCGGCCCTGGGTCGTATGTATATTTTAACTATGCTTCAGTTAGAAAAATCAGAATATTCTTCAAATTTTGAATTAAAAAAGAGGACTTCTTTTTTTAAGGTTCTATTGATCTAAGCAAGACTGTACATACAATGCGCAGTCCTTGATCCGATGCTGTAAACACTGTATCACAACCAAACACTATTGAAATTACAACGCCCTTAAGTTGTCCCAATATCACTATAAAAGTGCTGTCAGAAACAATGAGAGAACGGTTTATCGTTTTACTCTTTACCAAACGACACAATTTTAGACTTGTCCAAATCAAAATCATTCGCAAAATAAATGTGATGCAAAAAATAAAATTTGTCTTAGGACGGGTAAAAAGATTGTGGGAAAAGGAGAAAATAATGGATACCTACATTATTTCCTTTTCCCACAATGTTTTAAAAAGGCTTCTCCATAAGGGTCGTTCAAATACGGGATTGTGAGGTAAAGGATTAAGGGTAAATTTAGGACAATATTATTGAAGAAAAGTAATGGAGAACATTTCTCGGATGGCGTCACGTGTACGACTTGGTTTCTACAATGCAAACATCAAACAATTTTTCAAACCAGCTTGGAGTGCAAAATTGTTGTACTAGTATATGAACACATTGCACAACTATAAAAGTTGTCTGATTATTATTATTATTGTTATTATATTATTTTCATTTTCTTGCACTAAAGATAGCGAAATGCCGACGGACTTAAAGACCCAATAAAGTCCAAATGTAAACAACGCGGGGGTAAAAATGAAGTTAAATTTTAATCATACCATTTAAAACTATGTAGATTAATATGACGATGACACTCTCTTAATGTGCGATTGGTCAAAGTTCCATTCGCTGGCAGAAGAATTAATTTCAAAACTACAAAAAATACTTCCAGGTATCTCTAACTTTTGTTTACATCAATAACGATGACGTAGGTACACCACGTGATACCTTGGAGCTAAGGTAAACGAAAAACAAAATCGAGGACGGTGTGACGGTGTGAGAATCATATTCGACAGAAAACCAAGTTCGTTTACCGAATTTGCCGAAGAGCGACACAGAAAGAACAAACGGGCGTCTATTTTAGGATTTGCTTCTTTTGTTTTGAACAAGAAGCTCCGTGTAAATGTGCAGAATGAGCGAACTGTCTGAAAACAGATGCGGATATGAGTTCGAATCGGTAAGTCGCCTTACGTTCATCTTACATTTATTGTGTTCAAAACAGATTTATCGCTATTATATCTGTATTGATTTCCCCATTTACTGTTGGAACAGGATACGTAAGCACTTTTTGATTAATGAATATCGGCTAGTAAGATGAAACACAGGTGAACGGCGAGTGACAGCATAATTCATGTATTACACACTAATTTACTATTACTTAGTGTGTAATATATGAATTATACCGTCGCTCGCCGTTCACCTGTGAGATGAAAGTGATCTTTCATTTTTGCGCTGCACCCGATTGATCCATTTTCTATGCAGAGAATGCAGATAATGATTAAATGTGCATGAATGTAGTCTGAACCTCGGATATACGAGACGCATATTTATTTAGAGATTGGCCATTTACCTAGCAATCCCTAGTTTTTACGACATTGAAAAAATGCTTTTGAAAACATGGTGGAAATAGGAGAAAAAGTTGGTAGCCGACATTTTCTCCTATTTCCACAATATTTTTCTTGTATCACGGACAAATTTCATTATTTGAGAAATATTTGTTTTTCCGCAAATGCCTTAGTGTTGGACAAGGCTAAGTATTTGTTGTGTGTGTGTGTGTGTGTGTGTGTGTGTGTTTATAACTCTAGAAATGCAATTGAAACTCAATGTGCTGAATTAAATCTGCACCATTTTTTAAAGAAATTGGCTGAATTTCTTGGGTGCCACAAATTTGAACGTAGAACCCAATTATCTTTCCCGAATCTGGTCAGTGCACATATCAATGGAATCTTGGTGTTTTTTTTAGCAGATGACAAAATTTTGGACTTGTCTAGATTGAAGCCATTTGCAGACGACATAGCTTGCACTGGATCTACATGATTTGTATTTGAAACAGGAGAAACAATTGTTGAATTAAAGGTAAATACTAGTCACCAGCAGCATTTTCTCCTTTTCCTACAATGTTCTCAAAAGCTTTATGCCTTTGGGTCATTACAGCACTGGACTGTATGTTAACCCTTTACAACACAATCCCGAGTTTTAACGACCATGAGAAATAAGCCTTTTGAAAACATTGTAGGAAAAGGAGAAAATGCTGGTAACCAGCATTTTCTCCTTTTCCCACAATATTTTCTCCCCTATCAGACACATTAAATTGTCGTCTGCAAATGCTTTGAATTTGGACAATTCTAACTTTTTGTCGTTTGGTAAAGAGTAAAAGAAGGAATTTGCACATTATTAGGTCTGGGGTTTGATCCGCTGGTTTTTTCAAGGGAGTGTCTAGGTAAGACACTTCACAGCCCTAGCCTAGTACTGGTGAATCCCAGGAAATACATGAATTTGTGTGATACTGCCATGATATGACTGAAATACTGTTGAAAGCGGAGTAAAACACCATTAAATTTCTAGCACAGAATGTTAAGTGATATGTAAATGATATTCCAGAGTTACACATCTCTGGCCAATGTGAATGGATCCTCCTACATGATGATACACATACTGAATTACACTGACTATGCATATGCAGATGAGCCTTGGTTTCTGACTCTGTCATGATTGTGATTCCATTCCAGTAGATCCAGAATTTGGCGACCTCTTTTCAGGTACATATGTCACAATCAGATAAAACAAATATTACTTTCAATAGCCAAATTCACAAAATTTACATGATTGCATGGTAAAGTAATGAAAATTCAAAACAATGTATTGCAGTTTCAGGGATTAACCTCAACCCACCACATGGGCTATCCCTATAAAGAAGCAGTGTAGATTCAAGATTACTGGTATACTGCAAGAGGTTTTTGCTGTCTCATCTAGATCTTGAATGAAACTCTTATTATAGGCCGGGATGAAAATGGAGCAGAATTCTTGAAAATATGCTGTTGGACAAAATACCGGTAGACAGTTGATTAAGCTACTGCTGTACTTATGCCACTGAATTTTGTTTTGTCACTTAGAGCTTCACAGTTCTCCTATATTACTTGAGCTGACCCTTGTGATACAAGTAATGCCACAAGTTTTATTCAACTGAACAGCTATAAAGGGCTTAAGGATTACTTCATGTCTCAGAGGTAAATGCATAATATAAGTAATCCATGACTCAGATTCAATTCTCACTGGGTTTCGTTGGGATGTCCATGGGCAAGTTACTTCAGATATTGTTTAACATATGAATAAATGATCTGTCAAAATGGTATGACTGATACAATGTTGAAAGCTACACGTATGTACCGCTCAGTCAATCAAGCTGGGCTTCATTCGCAAAAGTGCTGATTATTGAGTAAAAGATACTGCATTACACTGAATTTATATGTATCATACATGTAAACAGAATGATTGTCGGAAATTGAAAGGCTAAAAACTACATTCATTTGTTTGATGTATAGCCCATACCCATGATTGTATGTGCTACTGTTTAAAGGCCCAGCAGCCACCAAAAGTAAACAAAGTGGGTGTTAAAATGCATTTTAAGTCATACCTTTTAAAAGTACGGAAATTGTTGGGAAGATGACAATCTGTTGTTGTACAGTCAATCCAAGTGTAAGTCAATGGAAAAAAATAAATAAATCAAGTAAAAAGTAAACAAAAGATAGAGCAGCATAGCGACTGCTGACCTACTTTTTGTGTACTTTTTGCTACTATTTGGGCTTTGAGACATATGCCATACTAGTGTAAAGAACATTTGAAGAAAATAAGTAAAAGGTTGGAAATGCAGCAGCAGTCAATTTTGATCCATATGGAAAAGTAACATTGTGGAAGATGGATTACATGATTCTTTCCTACAAATGATAAGTAATTACCAATGCTGTTTCGAAACAGGTTTGTTAAAAGCTGTATTTGTACAGTTGTGAATTCATACATGTACAGTTTTCAACATTATTTAAGTTCAACCACATGCTGGACAGATGCTGCAGTCAATTCTGTTATCAAATGGAATGAAGTTGGAGTAAACCTACACCTATGACTATACTGATGTCTTTTCTTTTTTTTTACAGTTTCAGATTGAGATAAATTTAAAAAGAGAATATGTTTTTTTTTTATTATTTTTCAGATATACAGCAGAATAATAAGATTTCCAAAGACATATTCTGTGGTGTTGCTGAAGAATGTGTAGCATGTGAATACTTGGCCTTCAGTACGCTTACTACGATATAAAACTGGCTGGTTCAGATCACAGCTCTTACAAAGACAGATATGTTTCATGCAACAAGCAAGGCAATATGGTGTAATATTATTTTATTATTTTAAATACATGTACATCACAGTAGTCTTACAAGAAAAATTTGTGGACAAAAAATAAATATATTCATACATACAGAGTCATGTTAGAAGCTATTGCTTGCCCTCAACCCTTAACTCTTTACCAAACAACAATATTTTGGACATTTCCAAATTGAAAGCATTTGCAGACGACAAAATAAATAGGACTCAAAAACTGAAATTTGTTTTGGGAAAGGTAGAAAACATTGTGGGAAAAGGAGAAAATGCTGCTTACCAGCATTTTCTCCTTTTCCCACAATGTTTTCAAAAGGCTTCTTTCCCAGGGTCTTTAAAAGTTGGGATTGTGTGGTAAAGGGTTAACTAAAACATCCAAGTTATTATGTAAAGCACTATTTAATCATTTTAACAAAAAAAAAAAATGCTTTTGAAACATTTTGGAAATAGCAGAATTGCTGGTAACCAGAATTTTTTACTTTTCCCGTAATGTTTACTATTCTTCTTGAAGCAAATCTTTTCATTTGAGCTTCTACGTCCAATTTTTCATCTGCAATTGTTTCCATTTCGAACAATTTCTAAAATTTTCCCAACTGGTAAAGGGTTGCGCACCTGCTTAGAAAGTAAGAAAACGGTAGCCACTTTGCTTTATTTTGACAAAACTTGTTTCATAGTAGCAGACAGTATAGATCTAAGATCAGACTGCATGTAATGTGCAGTCTGATCTTGATCTACACTGTCTGCAAAAACAAGTTGGTTCCAGGGCTTTAATCCGCGCCCTGTCGCTCAGTCAGTAGCGTAAAGGACTTGAGAACAGGAGGTCGCTGGTTTGATCCCCGGCTCGGCAAATTTCTTCCTGAGGATTGATGATACTCACTGCGACAGGATTCATTCCTCTCTCACCGCTGACCATTGTTTTGACAATGGCTATGTTGGAAAAGCAGCCAGTGGCTTGGAAAGAATACTGTGCGAAGCACTTGTAAAAGAGACGCTAGGAAAGCATGGATAGGTGCACTGGCCACCATGATATAACTGAAATAATGTTGAAAATGGCATTAAACACCATAGAATCAATCAATCCAGGGCTTTAAGGGTTAAGGAATGTCCTTAGGTAAGACATTGCAGAGCCCCAGCTTTGTGCTGGTGAAATACAGAAAAGACAGTAATATGAGTTGTCACACTGACATGAATAAAAATTTGAAATAATGTTCAAAGTGGTGCAAAATGCTCCAACAAATAAAGACCCAATCTTTACAAGAGAAGAACATTTTAGTCTCATCTAAATTGGAACTATTTGCAGATGAAAAAGTACATGTAACTCAACACAATTAATGTCTCTCTGGAAGGGTAGAAAACAGTGTGGGGAAAAAAGAAAACAAGAGGACCATGATGGTCCTATATCGCTCACCTGAGTACCAAGCAGTAAAGGTTTACAATGAAGATAAATACCAAATATCGAAGTGCAAGGCCAAAGCTCTAGGTCTTCTTGGTTTAGACAAGAAGATAATCTTTCTTAACCAAACCAGGTTATATAAATATTTGTGAGAAGTTTGAATGATATTTGTCCAATAGTTGTTGAAAAATAGGGAGAACAAGAAATTTCATCAAAGGAAAATGACTTTGTAAAAATTCAATGAACCGTCACCAAAATATAATATGCACATTCTTGCTTGGCACCGAGTCTCTCTAAAGTTTGAATGAAATCTGTCCTGTAGTTGTTGAGAACTAGCTCTGACAAGAAAATGCTACAGAAAGACTGATGGATGGATGGATGGACTGAAAGCTCACTCCTACATACCTCTAGAACAGAGTTTTGAAGGAATAATAACAAAGCCCTAGGCCTTTTGGTGTGTGGCAAAAAGTTGCCTGATTTGAACAAACTTTGTAGAGAATGTTTGCCAATTCAAGACTTTCTATACAAGTTAGTATTATAATGTTGTTAAATACACCAACAACTACAGTGGTTGTCCAGGGACATGTTCATGGGTAATTGCTATTGTAAACACATAAACAATGTATTTACACTTGCAATAGTCTTGCATCAACCTTTCAATGCGTCCAGCTTACAAAAATTTGACCTTTGAGTGTGACATTGACCTTAGCCCTACCTGAACAGATCTTTCAAATGGTACTTCAATTCATGATGGAGTATATGCCCAAAATCTATCGGGGGGGGGGGGGGGTCATAAACTTATTTATAAATTAAGACAAACACCACAAAGTGAAGAACAAAAATTATAATGACTTCTAAGATTTACAAGATAAAATCTGTACTAAAGAGTTAAATGAATGAACAAAAATGAACTCAAAATACAATGAACACAATGTTCAAAGATACATCCTAACAGCCAGAGAGAAAAATGCTGTCAAAGCCTTTAACCGTTTACCACACGGCAAAATTTTAGATCTGTCCAAATTGAAAGCATTTGCAGACAACATTTTCATATTGGCTCAAGTGACACAATATTTCTTTGATAGGGTAGAAAACTTTGTGGGAAAAAGGAGAAAATGCTGGTTACCAGCATTTTCTCCTTTTCCCACAGTGTTTTTAAAAGTTTTCACAGAATGTTTCTCATCATGTGACCTAGCACATATTGTCCAGGTTCTGCAATTTATAGCTGCATCATGGAAAAAGGGGTATTCATGTTATATTTCATTTTTCACCAATATCTCTTTAATTACTGGAGATATCTCAACAGATTTGGATGAAATTTTCACACATCAAGTGACCTAGCGCATGTTGTCAGGGTTTTGGAATTTATTGCTGTGTCATGGAAAAAGGGGGCTTCATGTCAAATTTAAACTGCATCCGTCTGTCCTGAATAGATAAAAGGAAAAAATGATCAGGTGGGAACCAAGGCTAGGGGTACGCAAGACAGGATGTTTTATCAGACAGTGTAGATAAAGATCAGACTGCAGTTGGATCTTGGATATATATGCCTTATATTCTGCAAGATAGTATTGCCTACAACAGTCTTGAAATGCATATTACTTGGTCTATCTTCATCTCTTTACCAAACAAAAATTTTAGACTGGTCTATAATTCAAAGCATTTGCAGGCAACAAAATAAATTTGTCTCAAAAAAATGAACTTAGATTTGGGATTGGTAGAGAACATTGTGGAAGAAGTAAAAAAAATGCTGGTTACCTGAGTGCTTGGCCCAACTGAGATTTAAACTTGACATCCCTGCATAGCTAGCCCTGTAGGTAATGAGCTAACAGGCTTGGCTCAAATCATTAACAAACAACAAAATTTAATCCTTAAAGCCAAAGGCCATTTTCATACCAGAATGAGTCCAAGATGATAACAACTGAGTGGGTGCCTTTTGTTTGCAGTGTTTCAACAAAGCAGACAGTATAGACCAATGATCGGACTGCGCATTTCGTGCAGTCTGATCTTGATCAACACTAGACACAAAGGCAACTATAGTAGTGAAAGGTGCTTGAAGGGTTAAGACTTGTCCAAATTCAAACCATTTGCTGACAACAAAATAAATGTGACTCAAAAATTTAAATTTGATTCTGGTTGGGTGGAAAACATTGTGGAAAAAGGAAAACATGCTGGTTACAAGTATTTCCTCTTTTTCCCACAGTATTTTCAAGAGCCTTATTTCTCACAGACGTTAAAACTTGGGACTGTGTGGTAAAGGGTTAAATAGAACAAGATTTTTAAAGTTCATTCTGTATACCTTTATGTCCTGTCTTGACCCAGGGGCATCATTTGAACAAAATTGGTAGAAGTCCACAAGGAAATGCCACATACCAAATATCAAAGCTCTAGGCCTTCTAGTTTCAGACAAAAACATTTTTAAAGTTTGCTCTATATACGGTTTTGCCCAAAATTGTGACCCCTGAAGTTAGAGGGTTAATTCAATTCTTTTAACAACTTTGGTAGAACTTCACCCAAGGAATATGCCTGTCAAGTTTCAACATGATTGGTTTGGGAGGAGAAAATGTTTAAAGGAATTGTGGAAAGACGGACGCTGGACAACGACGAATCACAATACCTCACCCAGCACTTCATGCTCAGGTGAGCTAACAAATAGGCCTAACCATTGTCTGTGGCTTGTGATAAACAACATAAAGATGAAGTTTTATAACATTTTGTTCTGTAGTTAAAGAGATATTAATCCATAATGAAAATATATGTGAAGCCCCCTTTTTCAATGACACGACATTTAATCAAAAAAGCTAAACTAATGATATTGGCGGAGTATCATAAGAAACACATGCATGAAGTTTCACAAATTTTTGTCCAGGATTTTGAGTTGAAGATACATGTATATTGATCCTTAACAGAAATATACATGAGACAGTATTTGCTATCAAAAAGGCAAAAAAAAAAAACCCAATAAATATCAGCAGACATCATTAGGAACACCTGTATAAATTTCTTTTTGCTTTTGTCAAGGATTTTAGAAGATATCTGTTCTGAAAGATGGACAAACAGATGGTCATTGGTCCATGATGAAATTAAACATTTAGCCCCCTTTTTTCATGACATGGCGTTTCATGAAATAAAAACAAGTAACTATTGTCTGTGGCTTGCAATAAACAATACAAAGATGAAGTTTCATGACATTTTGTCCTGTAGTTAAAGAGATATTGGTCCACAATGAAAATATATGTCAAGCCCCCTTTTTCCATGACACAGCTATAACTGGTCCTATTAGACCTACAATCAAACTCATTCGAGATCTTACGGTCATATATATTTTGACCAAGTTTGGAGCTAATTGGTTTAAATTTGTAGATGCTAGAGTGTAAACAAAGTCAAATGTAGCAATTTTTTTAAATTCAAGGGCAAATAACTCCAGTCGTTCTGGTCCGATTAGACCCATAATCGAACTCATCCGAGATCTTATAGTCATATATATTTAGACCAAGTTTAGTGCTGACTGATTAATATTTGTAGATGCTAGAGTGTAAACAAAGTCAAATATAGCAATTTTTCTAATTCAAGGGCAATAACTCTAGTCGTTCTGGTCCGATTAGATCCATGATCGAACTCATCCGAGATCTTATGGTCATGTACATTTTGACCAAGTTTGGTGCTGATTGGTTAATATTTGTAGATGCTACGGTGTAAACAAAACAAGAGGGCCATGATGGCCCTGTATCACTCCGCAGGCTTATAAATACTAAACATTCCAATTCTGAGCCAAATGGTTTCAAAATGAAGATTTACAAAGTTTTCTCTGTAAAAGCCCATGTGAAAGTTGAGACCCGCAGGGCAAAGCCATTTTTGATCCCGGAGCTATAATAACTTGAACCCTGGTAGAGGTCCACAAGATAAAACCACATGCCAAAATAATACAAGTCTATGCTGTATGGTTATAAATAAGGTGATTTTCAAGTTTCGTCCATATGAAGCCTCTGTAAAACATAAGACCCCTGATGCAAGACTAATTTCAAAAGCAAGAGGGCCATGATGGCCCTGGATCGCTCACCTGAGTCAATAGGCCAAATTTCACTCCAGGGTCATAATGACCCAATTTAAAACTCATCTGAGATATTATTAAGACAAACATTCTGGCCAATTGTCATGTCCATTGAGCTGAAAATGTGGCCTCCAGAGTGTCCAAAATGTCTTTCTTCAATTCGACCTAGTGACCTAGTTTATGACCTTATGTGACCATATTTCAAACTCATATGAAACATCAAAACAAACGTGTTGACCAAGGTTCAGGTGAATTGGGTAAGAATTGCCGCCTCTAGAGTGCCCACAAGGGGTTTCTGTAATTTGACCTAGTGACCTAGATTATGACCCTATGTGGTCCAATTTCAAATCCATTCAAGATATCATCAAGTCAAACATGCAGACAAATTTTCAGGTCAGTTGAGCAAAAACTCTGGCCTCTACAGTGCCCACAATACATTTCTTGAATTTGACCCAGTGACCTAGTTTATGGCCCTATGAGGTCCAGTTTCTAAATGATCCGAGATATCATCATGTCAAATACGTAGACCAATTTTCAGGTCAATCTAGCTAGAATCGTGACCTCTAGAGTGCCCAAAAGGTATTTCTTCAATGTGACCCAATGACATTGTTTATGACCCTATGTAAGCCAATTTTGAACTCATCCGAGATATAATCAAGACAAAAAATTTCGAACTCGTCCGAGATTTTATCAAGACAAACATTCTGACCATGTTTCATAAGCATCTGACTGAAAATGTGGCCTCTAGAGCGCACACAAGGTTTTTCGAAGATTTGATCTAGTTACCTAGTACTTGACCCCACATGATCCAATTTCGAACTCATCCGAGATTTTATCAAGACAAACATTCTGACCAAATTTCTCAAGCATCTGACTGAAAATGTGGCCTCTAGAGCACACACAAGGTTTTTCTAAGATTTGACCTAGTGACCTAGTTTTTGACCTGACATGACCCAATTTCAAACTTATCTCAGATTTTATCAAGACAAACATTCTGACCAAGTTTCCTAAGTATCTGACTAAAATGTGGCCTCTAGAGCGCACACAAGGTTTTTCTAAGATTTGACCTACTTTTTGATTCTGCATGAGCCAATTTCGAACTCATCCGAGATCTTATCAAGACAAATATTCTGACCAAATTTCACAAGTATCTGACTGAAAATGTGGCCTCTAGAGCGCACACAAGGCTTTTCTAACATTTGACCTAGTAACCTAGTTTTTGACCCCACAAGACCCAATTTCGAACTCGTCCGAGATTTTATCAAGACAAACATTCTGACCAAATTTCACAAGTATCTGACTGAAAATGTAGCCTCTAGAGCGTATACAAGGTTTTTCTAAGATTTGACCTAGTGACCTAGTTTCTGACCCCACATGACCCAATTTCGAACTCATCCGAGATTTTATCAAGACAAACATTCTGACCAATTTTCACAAGTATCTGACTGAAAATGTGGCCTCTAGAGCGTACACTAGGTTTTTCGAAGATTTGACCTAGTGACCTAGTTTTTGACCCCACATGACCCAATTTCAAACTCGTCAGAGATTTTATCAAGACAAATATTCTGACCAAATTTCACAAGTATCTGACTGAAAATGTGGCCTATAGAGCGTACACAAGGTTTTTCTAAGATTTGACCTAGTGACCTAGTTTTTGACCCCACATGACCCAATTTCGAACTCGTGCGAGATTTTATCAAGACAAACATTCTGACCAAGGTTCATGAGGATCGGACTGAAAATGTGGCCTCTAGAGCGTACACAAGATTTTTCTAAGATTTAAGCTAGTGACCTAGTTTTTGACCCCACATGACCCAATTTCGAACTCGTCCGGTATTTTATCAGCACAAATATTCTGACCAAGTTTCACGAGGATCAGACTGAAAATGTGGCCTGTAGAGCGTACACAAGGTTTTTCGAAGATTTGACCTAGTGACCTAGTTTTTGACCCCACGTGACTCAATTTCAAACTCGTCCGAGATTTTATCAAGACAAACGTTCTGACCAAGTTTCATGAGGATCGGATTGAAAATGTGGCCTCTAGAGCGTACCCAAGGTAAAAAGTTGACGACGGACGACGCACGGCGAACACAGCACGATCACAATAGTTCACCATGAGCACTTTGTGCTCAGGTGAGCTAAAAAAAATGCTGGTAACCAGAGAATTTCAACAATGTTTTCAAAAGTCTTTATCTCTTGGGCCGTGAAAACTCAGGATTATTTAGTAAAGGGTTAAACCGACAAAAACCCTTTTTAAAGTACTTCACACAATAATCTTTCCAAGCCACTGGCTGCATTCCCACATGTCACAATGAATATCATCAATTCTAAGAAATTGGAAAAGCCGGGAATCAAACCTCTGACCACCTGTTCTCAAGTCCTTGACTAAGCTACCTGGGCTTGGTGCTGTTCATAAGTAAATACCTGTGTATAGTAACATGAACCAGGCTATGGCAAAAGGGGCGTAATGCACCTCTGTGATGCATGATACCTAGCCAAGTCATAACATGATTATGGATCCACAGAGTTCATTTTTTTCTAACAACCAACTGAATCATGAGGTGGAATGGTCCTATTGCATACAGAAAATTGTCCAGTAGTGAAAAGTTTCTGCCCAGGTCAGCCTGTGCAGTCCGCACAGGCTGACCTTAGTCGATACTTTTCACAGATGCATTAAACCCCCTTATCACAGAGCAGAGCTCACATGTTTCAAAAGCAAAATCAGTCATCTTATACCCATTATCTATTCCAGCACTCAGAAAGTAATAGCTCATATGTTTCAAAGGCAAAATCAGTCATATATAAATGGTCCTATTACATACAGAAAATTGTCCAATAGCGAAAAGTTTCGGCCCAGATCAGCCTGTACGGACTGCACAGGCTGATCTTTGTCAATACTTTTGGCAGATGCGTTAAACCCTCTTTTTACAGAGCATAGCTCATACGTTTCAAAAGCAAAATCAGTCATCTTATACCCATTATCTATTCCAGCACTCAGAAAGCAATAAATATTTATTTTATGGAAATTTTCCAAGATGTCAACATAACCATGTTATTATCAGAAAAAGTTAAAGGCCCAGTGGTGGACAAAAGTTGACAATGCAGGTGTTAAAATACATTTAAATTTAAATCATACTATTTGGGAGTATGGAAATTATTGTTCAGTTGACAATCTGTTATTGTACCGTCGGTCCATGTGTTAAAAAAAGTATTTTAGACCCAGGTAAAAAGTTGCCAAGTTACTCTATCTTTTATTGACTATTACCTGGTTACAAAATTCATTTTTCTGCCAGCAGCTAGTACTTGGACCTACTGCATAATAACATTCAATATCATCCAAGATAATTCTAATTCAGTGCTACAAGAATAACAAGAGTGATTGTGATCGATCTTGTGTGACCCATTTGTTTTACCACAGGTGACCAAAATTAAAACTAATACTTAGGAAACAAACGTGCTCACAAGATTTTCATTGTGACATAGTGGTTATGGTTAAAATTATCTTAAATCTTTATCAAACAACAAATTTTAGACTTTTCCAAATTCAAAGCATTTGCAGACGACAAATCAAGTATGACCCAGGTGTTGACATTTGTCTTTGAAAGTATAGAAAACAATGTGGAAAAAAGGAGAAAATGCTGATTATTAGCATTTTCTCCCTTTTCTCAAATGTTTTCAAAAAGTCTTCTTGGCCCAGGGTCTTTAAAACTTGGAATTCTGTGGTAATGGGTTAAATATTATGAAAACAAATACTTAAAATAAACATCATGAATATCTGGCCAAAAATTTAGTCTTAGATGATTGATATTTCCTATAGTTTTACTTTGTTTTCACTTTCAGCTTTATACAAGACGGTGCATACAAATGATTTGCTAGTACAGTGTGTACAGTGTGAATTTTGTTTATGATTTCGTAACCAAACAGTCCTATAATTTGCAAATTAAATGCAACCGAACACTGGAGGAAAAGGCACTGAAAACCTTCTGAGATGGTATGTATCTTCTGAGTCACAAACAGTGCATCCTGTCGGTGCAGCTTGGCTTTACTGGGCCAGCTCTGTCCAAAATGAGACACTAAAATGACAAGAACATAAATTTCATTTTAAATAATGCAAAAGGGGGCTTAATGCATCTCCAGGCATTTTTAAAACATTGTGAGAAAAGGAGAAAATGCAGGTAACCAGCATTTTCTTGATTCCACACTATGTTTTCTACCCTATTAAAAACAAATTCCATCATTTGAGCCACAGTTAAATTTTCGGCTGCAAATACTTTGAATTTTGACTAGTCCAAAATTTTGTTTGGTAGAGTTAAATGAAATCCTAAAGAGGCCATTTAACAACTATGTCCTTGTATCTTACACAGCCATTGAGACTGCATTCGAATTTTGAGTCTGAAATACAAATTTATATTAGGTTTGCCTGGCTCAGTGGTAAAGTGTAGCACTCATAACCTGGAGGCCCCAGCTTTCAGCCTCACTGGAAGCAATGGGTTTTTCATGAGAGTGTCCTTGGGCATGACACATAGCCTTGTACTATCAAAACCCAGGGTATACCTGAACAAGCAAGCTGACGCAATGAAATGACCGATATAATGTTGAATGCCGCATTCAATCAATCAAGTAAATTTAGATTGAAAAACACATGTATTTTTAATCTAACTAGTCTCAGATTGTATCTCTAGAACTATTTTAGAAGATATGCTCATTTCTTTATACAGTAAACTCTGCCCTGGTGGCCACCTTAATACTAATTCTTTTCAAGATGATAAAATTTCTAACGTGTCCAAATTGAAAGCATTTGTAGACAACAAATTGAATATGGCTCAAATGATGGAACTTGTCTAAAAAGGTAAAATCACTTTTAGAAATAGAAAATGTTGGTTTTCACCCTTTTCCATTATCTTTTCAAGAGCCTTCTTTTTCAAGGTGAAAAAAAAAAAACACACACACACACACAATTTGAGAGACTCTTTGGTGCAGGCTTAATACAAGGCAGCTTTTGAGTGTACCTTTTAAGCTTGCTTACTAAAAGTTGGATTTTAATTTCTTTTAGCCGCAAGGCATGCCTTTTTCTCTCTCAAGAGTACATTACTTTTACGAAATACTACTGCAGAGCCCTGGTGGTGCAGCTAGTTGCATAGAGAACTTGAGACTGGGGGATTGCTGCTTCAAATCCCTAGCTCAGCCAATTTCTTTCCCAGGATTGATGATAGTCATTGCAACAGGATTCATTCCTCTCTCACTGCTAATCATTGTATTGACAATCGTTACATGGAAAAGCAGCCAGTGGAATATTATGCAAAGTACTGGAAAAAGAAACTCTTGATAAGGATGGACAGGTGCACTGGCTGCCGTGATAAAACTGAAATAATGGTGAAAATGGTGTTAACAACCAACAAAATACTGGGGAATATTCACAAAAGAAAAAAAATCAACGAAATGGAGAAATGTGAGAAAGGAGCAGTTGCTTGTAGCAAACAATTGCTCCTCTCAAAAATTTATGGCAAGGGTGTAAAAAAGTTGTATTTGATCAATTATCCTTTCAGCAGCTGATCCTTTCTAAGCTTGAAATATAACAGACTTCAGAGTTCTAACATTAATGTGTAATAGATGCAGATCTAAATATCATTCAAATACCTGTTGACATGGACTGTGCTAAAATCTGTGAAAAAAAAATCGTCGCACAGCAGTGATATAACACCAGGCTGGGATATCTATTTGTCGGTTAACAAACATCTTGGTCTCTCTCTATCACATCCTGAAAAGATACACTGTTTTTAGATTGGAAAGGAGATCAGTAAAACATGACATAAAAATTCAGACCTCCAGATAAGAGGGAGTGAAAGTATTATAACTCCATTATTTCTCTTCCAAGCCCTATGTTATGTGTACTCATTAGAATCGTCTCAATGAGACGATTCTAATGAGTACCCATAACATAGGGTTTAGTGGGGAGTTATTAATATTTTCAATATTGAAATCAAAACCACTCCCTCTATCTCGAGCTCTGAAAAATATATATATATTTTTTTTAATCACAATGTGGTAGATTACTTGAGCACTAGTAAACTACTACTATTGTCTTCAATTGTCTTGCACTCCAACAACTTGAAATACATGTATTTATCAGCTTTGGAATATGTATCCACAATTTTGAAAAGTATGATTCATCTGCATGAAATAACTTGGTTGATGGAGTAACATCGACTCTATGGAATGCCATAGCAGAAAATATTCAAGATATAAAAACACTATCAAGATATTTAAAATATTCAATCAAGATAGTCGCAATTATACCAAAATGATATATAAATTTGATATATGACAGCAAAAATATCATATCAAAACATAAAACCACTTCAAGACAAATAAATATACTTCAAGATGTAAAAACAGCATCAACATTTTAAAAACCACACCAAGACAAATAAATATACTTCAAGATGTAAAAACAGCATCAACATTTTAAAAACCACACCAAGACTCACGTGACCACAAAATCCATGACATCACTCACAGTACCACATTCTGCTCCAGTGTAGTGTGTGGGCCTAGTACATCATGGTGTCAGTGTATAGTAAGGCGTGAAATGTTCGAAGTGGCCATTAAGAAAAGGCGAGATTTGACTGCAGATTTGAAGGTATGGATTGATACTGGTGCCCTGAATGATTTTAAAATATGAAATAAAGCCCATTTGCAAATGCGAAACTAAAAGGTCATGACCTTTCCACAGTTTACCGGATTTTTGTGTACATCTCGTAGAGCACATATTTTGATGACATCACACGGTATTTCTGCTCGTAACCCTTACCAATATTCGAATGTCTCATTGCCCTTGAATTTCAGACAAATACAAGACAAATACAGCGGAAAATAAACTAATTATCGTATGTTAAAGAAATCTACTTCTTTCTTTTTGATGCTAAGTAGTGTTACTTCTCAAAAAATGCAAAGATCATCGACTTTCTGCAGTAAATACTACCGAGCTACCGGAATTGGGTCACGCCATGTTTGCGCAAGAAGGCCGACGGTATGTTCTTTATTTGTGCACATTGAACATGAAAATAGTTATCTAAGTTATTCTTTTGATATGAGAGTGACCAGAAATGATTTTTTATGAAGGCAAGTAATTTCTAGCTCATATTCTGGTGTCAATTCTTAATTTCATCAAGTTGTTTCCTTATCATCACGGAATATGGACACTCGAGGCTACATGTTTGCACTCACCTGTCGCTGGGCATCACCAACGAACGGATGTTGAACTTGAAGAGTCTGTGAAACAACATCACGGACATTTGAAGGGGCATCTGAAACACTCCTCCTGAGGTCTCTCATGAGATCTTGGAACTGCGAATGTCTAAAGAGCCGAGTAACTTCGTCTGGGTGGTCCATGATTAACGTTAATACGCCGAATAAAAAATGACAGTGTGACTGTCAACAGTCAAGCAGCAGCAGTGTGTGTACGTTCTTTTCGCCAAGTGATGACGTCGTGGATTTTGTGGTCATATGAGTCTTGATTGGTCACGTGAGTCTTGGTGTGGTTTTTAAAATGTTGATGCTGTTTTTACATCTTGAAGTATATTTATTTGTCTTGAAGTGGTTTTATGTTTTGATATGATGATTTTGCTTTCTTATATCAAATTTATATATCATTTTGGTATAATTGCGACTATCTTGATTGAATATTTTAAATATCTTGATAATGTTTTATATCTTGAATATTTTCTGCTATGGCATTCCATAGAACTCTGTCTTCAAAAACTAGCAGTAAAATATCTATAAGCAATGTGTTTTACCAAACTCTTGAGAGTTGAGAAATATCCTTTTTTGACAGCATAGGTCGAGATCAGATTGCACCTAGTAAAAGGTCTGACCTTCGATATAAAACGTCCACCACCTGATGCTAAACTTAGGTCAAAATTCGTCAGCAATTACAGACCAAAAACCCCCCACAAATTTCTTAACTTTTTCATGACCTATGAAGATCAAGATCAGATCGCACATAATTTAAAGTCTGATCTTCGTTATAAAACGTCCACATTTTGTTTGACTTATTCTCCATGCCTCATATTACAAACTTTTATACCCTGTGTAGACACTCGATTTTGAATTTTTTATTGGTCGAAATTGTAATAGGTGGAAAATGTTATCGAAGACGTCATACGATGTTAGGACGACTCTTGACAAGAAGAAATAGGCATATATCTATATTTTCATGATCGAAATAAAGATAACACAACTCCGATTTACCAGTCAAATGCATACAAATAACTTAGATACGATGAGCGCAGGTAATTTAACGAAAATTAATGACTTACCGAAGTTTCGCAACGTTTTTTAAGGAGAGAAAGCACATCGTCCATGTAATACGTCATCATTATATGTCGGTCACATGGCGTCTAAACATAGAACACCAAGAATGATTCCGAATAGTTCGTGGCAACGTCAGTTGGGAGAATTGATAAAAAATTGAGGATTTTTTGTATGGTTCTGTGACATGAACCGATGCTGCAATGAACGCCCCTATCCCCTTGGTGACAAAATAAGAGTAAACCTAACAGATTCGTGGCTTTTTTGAAGTATGAAAAAACTCTAATTTTGGACTTTATTGGGGCTTTAAAACACAAGCCTCATAGTCTCCGTGTTAGGTTTTACTGTTTATTCTGGATATCGATTCAGACATTTCTGTCATCATACTGATGATCCAAAACAAGAGAGAGAAAACAACATACTAGGTACAAAATGACAAAAATCGATCAGGTTAGTTTATCATTTTATATCTAAATTTAATTAAGAACTTGAACATTAATATTTACCAAATTTGAAATATTTTACAAAAGAAGTGATTACCTGATTGTAACCCTAAGCTGCTAAGCGCGACTCAAGGACCTTTCGCGGACAGTGTAGATCAAGAAAAAACTGCAAATAACGTACATTCTGATTTTGGATAACAATGTCTGATAAGGAGATATTTTTTCGCAAAATATACCTTTGAAATAGCAGACTTTTGGTTTTTTTTTACTATTGGCCCGAAAGTTTCATTTCATTTATTTAGCAGGGTTACGCGGGTTCATTGTTAAGAATAACCTAACGTTCCCTAGTAAACGGCGTGAAAAAACTTTGAGACTTGTCTCCTATAGCATTTTAAGTTGCCAGTCGTTGATGACACAATTGAAATTGGGAGAATCAGCTATAAAAGGGACCCAACAGTCCGTATCAAGAGTCTGGTAAATCTGGTTTAATATTTTTTTTCAAGAAATCACTCAGTACTGATACTCATTCTCTTTCTTGCCAAATGGGGAGGAGTTAGAGATGAAACTATTTTTGTATACGTGACCACATCTTTTGGCTTTGGTTTGGGAGGAATTTGAGGTTTTTGTGTAGCAAACAGTGAAGCTGGAAGCGATCGGCCTTCTCGCGACACAACCGTTTTACTCGGTCCTTCTTTAGTTTTAATCACTTTTTTCTTCATGCGGCGACCAACAAGTTTTGCCCATCCAGCGTAAACAGGGTCCTTTGACAAACAGTCTTTAGGATCCGATTTACCTTTCGGTACTTTACAAGTGACATTATCCAAATTGATCGGTTTGTAGACTGGTCGGACATATCTGACAATTTTATGAGCTTTTGTCCATTTGTTTTCAGTTTTTTCTTCATTTGCTGACACGGTATTCGCAAGTAATTTATCCCACTTTACGTTTGCGCTGATTTTCCTGCCAATTGAACTTTCACCAGTTTCAATTGGTTGAACCGCTTCAGCTAATTCCGTTTCCAAATCATCCAATTCACTCTCTGGGCTGTTTTCTGGTGTATCAGATTCTTCACTTAGAGTTGTATCTGAATCGACTTGATTTACATCTGTTTTGCAATTGTTGTTGGGCTTATCTACGTATGCATGTTTTGTACTGAGTTCGCCGGTTAGGCATGATGGTTGTTGGTGTACTTTAGGAGTATGGTCGATGCCGACTCGACGTTGTTTACCTATGTCAGATTTGCTGCTCATCTCGCTTATTTCGTCAACGTTTTCATTAGGCGGTTGGTCATCTATAAATTCGTCACCGTTTCCGCCATTTTCACGATCGACTGACATCTCCCAAATAGTGGTTGTACTGAATCTAGAACGACTCATTTTTCTTTTCAAAGGCTTTTTGAAGGTGCTAACTCTGCCACCGTGTTGTGCTTCATTGAACTCTGGTTGGACTACACTCTGACGTTGTTGCACTGCACGTTTTAGAACATCGTCCGTTACGTGCAACTTCTCGCCTGTTCGGGTGTTATACAGATATTTCCCGTTTGCTGCAAAATATAGAGGACGAATCGAAGTGTAACACCCTGAATTATTGAATAATAGTCTCTTCAGATAAATTATTATCGTTACAGTTTCTTAATTGAATACTTGAAAGAAACATTTCATAGACTATAGTTGTGAATCTGATACTTTATTTGGGATACGATACTTGATGCGGGTTTTATTAGTAAATATCATGCATTTGTTATTTCACTCTGTAAGAATACTTTGCAAAACGGCTATGTAAGAACCTGCAGCTGGAGCATAACATAGATTTTAGAATCATTACATATCCCAAGTCAGGACTGACATTTAATGGTATTACAGATGATATGACGCAAATGTTTAGGTACTGTGCGTTAGGGGCGTTACGTGCTTGTGCAAAGTTATGTAGAATGTAAGTCGGCATTGTATTTAATCAGCTTAAGGGCTAATTTCTTCAAAAGTTCAATTAAACAACACCTGTGTTCTTACTTTTAGTATCTTTTCCAACACCATCATATTCTTTCCCTCCAATGATTAAGGTCCGGTTGTTTATCATTTGTTGGTCTTTGTTTCCTACCGTTTCATTATCACTTTCATTAACAATGACCTCGGACTCGAAAACTGTTTCACCGACAGCAGGTCCTGGATCAAGTTCGAGACTCGAGACGCTGCTTGAAGTTGATTTTCTTTGGGCTGGAGAACCTACAGATATCTGAAATTGAACAGAAAATGTAGATTTTAAATCAAGTACTGAGAACAAAATAGACTTGACCATAATTGAAACGAATTGGAATGTAATAAATAATTAATGTTATTTAACGGGATCATTTAAGTTCATGTCAAAGTCATCAAATATCAATTCGGTTTCTAAGCAAGGAGTCAAATTTGATTATTTTCATAATTGCAATAATATGGCAAGAATGATATATTTGTAAACAGTTTTCCCATCCACACTGAATTAGGGTTTTTAAATACATGTAGACGAATTTACTTTTCAAGTAGAACCACCATGCTTATTTCGGATGAAAACTAATTTTTCCAGCAAGAAAATGTCATGAACACGCGATGCCGCTTAAACGTAAACAAACATTACGGTAAATAAGAAAATGAACTGAATTGTTATTTTCAACAACATTAAATTTTTTGCCCTAAACCTACCTTTCTGCTTTCTTTTCGGTCTTTCCTGTCATCTGTTACAGTGGAAATCTTTCTTTTTCCTGTTAAATGTGGTTTATTCTGAGTGATCTTTGTATTTGTATCAGCAATTTCGTTGGACACCTTTCTTGGCGCTTTGTTGTTTGTTTCGTCGTGGACGCTATACTGTGCAACAAATGTGGTCCTCGCCTGGTTCAAGTTCGAGTTAAGGGCTATTATCTCATCTAAAATTACATTCATACATAGTATGCTTTTTAATGAACACATGCTAGGTTTACTTAATTATATTTAAAAGGTAAATACGTGTATAATGTACGTCACAGTTGAATACCCGTATAAACTTTTTTCTGAGAAATTTGTAAACCTCTAAATAATTTGCTGAATTGAAATAACAATCAGAATAAGTTATTGTTTTGGTATCATCTGTTGACTTTTAAATGGATAATTATCTTTATGGGATATAGTAATACTTAGCATATGTTCAATGTTTGTGTAAATGAAGGGTTTTTGTTGTTTATATTGTTGTTTTGTTTTCTGATATATATAAAGTTGATTATTCATTTTACCTGTTTGCTTGGTATTAAATGTCTTTTGAAGAATTTCATCTCTGTCTTCCTCATTCATCTTTGCCAGTGCCCGTAGACTATCCATCATACTTAACGTATCTGGTAATGATTTCTGAAGAAAATATCTAAAAGAATGGGCTCCTTTCTGACTGAATTATTTTCTTGTTGTAAAATTTTGATTTCAGCTTCAAGACACCCGCTCTAGGCTTTTAGTAGCCTTGTCTGCATGAAAACTATTTGCATATCAATACTTTCAGACACTAAGGAAGTAACAAAAGAAACTTGAGTGCAGTTTTAAAGAAATGTTTCTGCAAAGAGTGATTCAAATTTATAAAGCAAATGGAATCCTTGAATAAGTTCAAAATCTTACCTTAGATTTGATGTTGTTGTACAAGGGCTCGACTGGCTTTGGATGAGGTGCTGCGGGGACAAAATACAGTTATCATTTTCATTCCATAAAAATGTAATTAATTTAGCAAATTGGGCACAAGAAAAGGCGATTTTCAACACCTTATCTAAAATATATATTTTATTGTTTAAAGAATATTTTGTGACTGAAGGAATTCAATCAATCGCCCCAATCCGATAACTTTAGCTTAAATAATGGGTTTTTATCAGAATGATAGGTTAAGACAAAGGTGACCATCAGTGCTTTGAGAACAATAAATTGTCACACGATCATTAGCATTATAATGCATCTGTAAATGTATAATGCTTTTGCTGTATACCACTTTTGGGCAAAAGTAAACGAAAGGTATACTATATAAATGGCCGGAAAGAAAGATCCGATAGTTATTTACCTGTGTCAATGTAATTGATCGATCGACTCGCTCGGGGGAATTGGTTTCTTTCCTACGATTCATGAAACGGTTATCATTTAAAGTGGAGTACTTCCGCTTTATGCTTTCTCCCGTATCATTCTCAGTAGTCAGTCTTTTATTGCAATAATTATTTGCGGACAAAAATCAAGTTCATAGCCTCTTGTTAAATGAACAATATAGTATATATGTTGAAAGAGTACGTACTAATTCCGTTCCAACTTTTCGTCCTTGAATTTACACACCTGAAAGACAAAATAAAGCCTCTAATGTTTGGTTGTGGGCCAGCTTTTTCTGTACATTGATGACTGAATATTTCTCAGACACTTTTTGAGCTTTGTGCACGTATACATGTAAATGATTCTTGAGAATATCTAAAGTGAATTGCAAATTAGTAATTAAGACGACTTTTCAATTACACAACTCTGAAAGAAAATATATACGTGTACACACTCTTGAGCGTAATCATACATTAATAATTCACTCAACAGAAACTTCATTTGCTGATTCCTCCATAGGCAAAATGATGATTCAGGAAAACTTAAATATTGAAAACCTGCAAACAATTGTAAGATTCTCAATAATGCTAGCTTGAAGACAAAAGTAATAATAGTTTGTTAATCTACATGTAGTAAAAGTTAAATGAGCATTTAACGAACGCGGAATGCTGTAAATAAATGTAATTGTCATCATGTTTTGTTCATAGCATTACGTTATACGATCCTTATCACTCGACCCTTCACCAAACAATCCCGAATTTTAACAACCCCAATTTGTAAGTCTTTTGAAAGCATATAGGGAAAAGGAGAAATGTTGGTAACCAGCATTTTCTTCTTTTCCTACAATGTTTTCTTCTCTCTTATGTAATAGCAAAATCCAGTCATTTGAGTCGCATTTAATTTGGCGTCTGCAAATGCTTTCAATTTGGACTAGTGTAAAACATTGTCGTTTGATAAAGACTTAACCTAGTAATAGTAGAGTCAAATGCTTTGTCAATCTAAAGCTTTATGTAGGAATACCCCTTAGGATAAAATCCAACAGTAAAATAATTTAAATCGAGCACATTTGTTTGTTAACTTACAGTCCGCCATTGCACTTCTTCTTGACCAAAATTGCGAAGGCTGTAATGAGGACAAGTAAGACAATTCCTGTACAAACGCCAATGGAAATGAGACCAATTCTGGATTTTATCCAAGCCACCTTCTCATCGGCCGATTCTTTATAACGGCTGACTGATATAACGGGAAAGCTGTCAAATGCTTCGCTATTGAGTTTTTCTGTTAGTTGTCCATCTGTTTCTGTAAGCATCTCCATGAGTTCATTTTGATTAATAAAACGTTTGTCTTCTTCAAATTCCTCATCAAAAGTTGTTTTGTTGTCCCGCAGGAAGTAAATGTAAGACCTAGAACTGAAAGTACATAATCAGTAATTGTTATAAACATCAACCGACATAGCTCGAATGTGTATCAGCCAAACAAGATAAGCCAGCCACATGTTATATTCATTAGTGACTGCCCAGGCTTTTGTTTGACAAACATGCTTTGAAAGTGTTGGGACTATAGAATCCTCCCCCATTAATATATAACTACATTGATGCCATGCACACATTCCAAGATTTGTTCATAAAAACAAATCATTCGTCTAGAAGCTTTTGAATGATAACTTCTTTCTATTCAATGTTTTAATCTTATTTGAATTGCTAGTGTTTTTAGTCATGTCTAATGTCTACATTTACTATTTTCAACTGATGAATAATTGTAACATGGTATGTGATACAATGATAAAACGACTTGTTATCTTGGACCTTTTAAGTACCCAACCCATGGAGCACTGCCATGGTAATGGTATTTATGAAAGAAAAAAATTCTAAGGTGTGTCGTACATTACCTGGACTGCAGAAGTTTGCGCCGTGAAAAGTCATCGTCTCCCTCTAGTTTCCAGATAACTGGGTACGTGGATGGAAAGACCTTATGCAGTTCTTCTTGGAAAAGGTCTCTATAATGAATGTGTCTTACTTACATTTTCCGTTAACTTTTAACATATGACCAACCGAAGAGGATTAATTTTTTTCGTCATGGTGTAGAACATTTTTGAAAATTTAGAGATTAAAGGATAAATGGAAAAATCATTGTCACTTTCTTCTATAAGTTCATTTGCATTCATTTATCAAACTTTGTTTCGAATTGATTATCCGTGGCTTAGAAGGACGTTTTCAAAGCTGTCTGCTGCAAATCTCTGATCTAATTACTTTATTTCATAAATTGATTGAAGCGGTACTAATGATTTTGTAGACGATTAATTTCTTTGAAATAAAAAATTTTGCTCCCAGCAAAGTGTACTATTTTAACTTTGGAATTAGCTGACCTGGCTAGGAAAGAATGAAAATCAATAACTAAGTTAATCTTCTTCATTACCGGCTGTATTCACGAAGATCATAACAAATTCTAGTGTTTGGTCATAATATTTAAGTTAGATCTACTACGAGAATGATTTCGACTATAACTGTTTTAATTGGCGCGAAGGCATCTGTGAGCAACTTTCAGCTTTTACAGAGTTTGTGTACTTAGCACATAAACACTATTGCTAGGTAAGTTCTAAATATATAGTCGCTTCCGGTATTATCGTGGGTTCTTTGTTATCGTGGTATTTGCAATTTCTGAAATTGAGACTGAAATGCGCCACCTAGAGGATTTCCTCACGTGAGATACCGTCAACACATATTGCAACCTTACCACCACAATTTTTCCCAAAATAGTATATTAAATCAAGTTTTCATCTAAATAGTAAGAAAACTTGCCTCTTTGCAAAATCACACTATCCCCTAGATCAAATTGATGACCTTATCAGCGTAACAAAAGGAAACTCAGTGTAGCAGTTATGTAAGATTTGTTTTCCTATCACTGAAGTTTATGAAAGAGGTAAGTAAATTTCAGATGACCTTTTAATGATGATGTCACGGCTTTCCAAATATGGAAATGAAAATAAGAGGCCCTGATGAAATTTTTGACTTGCTAATTATAAAATTTTATTCTCAAGGCTCTACAAATTATTATTAATATTATTGTTTTTCACTTACAAGTGTTCCCTGTTCAACTGAAATGAGAGAATACCCTAAAATAATCCACGAAAGAGGACCAAAGTGGGGTATCTGATGCTATTTTAAACACAGATGTACGTCTTTTTATTTTCCTCAATCTTTACAGGTGCGCAAAGTAAAACTTTGTTTACAAATTGACGGATAATTGTCTATTGCTCAAAATTCTTGATAAAATCATCTCAACACTTTGAAAATTATTCACTTTTCATTGGCCAAAGTTTTGAACATAAATAGGGTGAGCATGTACACCTTCCAGGGCCTCATCCTGATGCCACGATAATACCGGAAGTAATCCTTTTTTGAAAGTTGGTCAGAGCTGTCCCCTGCTTTGCCTTGATTAAGAATAGTTAACTGACAAACAAGAAATCGTTTATTCTAGAAATACACATGAGATACCATTGCATGTTTTTTTGTAACAGAAAAATATCAGGCCAGACATTAATTTTTCTACACACAGCGGAATGTTTTAGTACCACGATAATAGGAGATTCAATCCTAACACCAGTTTCAAAGACATATTAATCAGGTAGGCACGGATCTACTACAAACTAGTTGCTTGGTAAAGTATGTATGATAAATACCTGTTCATGTCTAAAATGTGTAAACTAACTCCGTGAGTAAAAACCACTACGTGGCGTGCAGGCTGGAAACTTTCAATCCGAATAAGAGCCACGTTTTCCTTCTGCCAAACAACATCAGTCACTCTGGCAACTACCCACAACCAATATGAAAATCCTGCAGCAAAACTCTCCGATTTACGCACAACTATATTGCCAGACAATTCGTCGACTTTGAAAATTTTCCCATTGTCTTGAGTAAGGTACCGAATTTTAGGGTTCGCATTGGCCAGGCCAAAGTGTGCAGGTTTTAATGTCATGACAAGATATCCATCATATGCTGTCACCGGTACCTGGACTGATAACAGATTCGACCGTCCACCTGAACCAGGTTCAAAACTTTTTTCATCTATGTCAACAATATCAATAACCACTCGACACGACCCACTCCGAGAAAACTGTCCATTATCAACGGCAACAACCGTTGCATTTAGCTTGTTAATTACCGTGTACGATATGCTTTCTTTAACAAAGATGCTTCCACTGCTATTGACAGAAAAAAAATTATTCATGTCTTCATCTGCAAACAAATAGGATACGTTTCCGCTCTCACCACTATCTCTATCAATAGCGGATATCTTGGCAACACTAAAACCTATTGGTGTATGTTCCAGAACTAGGAATCTATATACCTCTTCTATGAATTCTGGGTTATTATCATTCTCGTCTTGAACACTAATATGCACACTGAGCATATTCTCGAGATTGGGTGTGAGTCGATGATAAGATTTCACAATGAGGAAATAATCCGAATACTCCTCCCTATCCAGAATCCCCTGCAGAAATATGTTCCCATCTTCCTCAGAAACTCTAAAGTTATTTCTAAAATTACCCTTTTCAATTGTGTATTTCATCCCTGACTGGGTACCAAGAGTACCGATAAAAGTATTTGGAGGATCATATTCCGAAACAGTAAAGGAGTAATCCTCTATTTCTTTGAATTTTGTGGGATGTAGTTGTATATCGATGGTGGTGGAACTTGAAAGTCGTGGCATACCACGGTCTTTTGCAACAACTATCAGTTCAACATCATTTTCAAGAGTGCTCAAATCAGCAAATGTATAGATGTGCCCTGATACGGAATCTATCTGAAAATAACTCTCGTTTGTTCCTGTTAGCTGATAATCGATATCAGCATTTTCACGTATGTCATTGTCGTGTGCTTTTAGCGTTATGACGGGTGTTTCAATCGGAACAAATCTGTTAAGAGAAACAGTAAAAACTTCTCTTTCAAATGTTGGTGTATGGTCATTGATATCAGATACCAACACTGTAACGGTGCAAGAACCTGCAAGAGAAGGTGAACCTTTATCTTCAGCTTCTATAATTAATTCGAAGTTGTCAGCTTTTTCTCTGTCGGGCGATTTTGAAATTCTTATAGCTCCATTTTCAGAATCAAGTTCAAAATAACCCCCCTCATTCCCACCAACAATCCGAAACAGCAATTCGGCATTAATGCCAGAATCATAGTCTCTTGCATTTAGCTGGTAAACCTGTTTCCCTGCTTTGACATTTTCTCTTACAGATACGGTAAATTGTTCATGGTCGAATACTGGTGCATTGTTGTTCACGTCTATGATGTTAACTGTTAACATTGTTTTACTACTCAGTGATGGGGAACCGTGGTCATACGCATTCGCCGAAAAATGATATACCTGATCGTACAGATAATTCAACTTTCTCTTAAGTGACAGTTCACCTGTTTTCATGTCAATTGCAAATGTATCCTGGATTTCCGAACTAGCAATTATTTCGTATGATACATTCGCATTTTGTCCTTGATCACTGTCCTTTGCAAAGACCTTGCCAAACGTTGTCCCTTCATTTTCATTTTCTTTTACATCAAAGGAATATCTGTCTCTGTCAAATTGGGGCGAGATATCATTGACGTCGTCTACTTTCACATCTACCTCTAATTCAGCTGTAAGGCTAGTGTCATACATATTCGCTGCGAGTACCACCATAGTATGGAAGTCACCATTCACTTCTCTGTCCAAACTTCTTGCTAATGTCAGTTGCCCGGATTTCTTGTCAAGCGCAAACATTCCATTTTCATTTCCAGATAACAGCGAGTACACAAGTTCGTTGGCGTTTCCTTCTTTTGCCCCTAATATTGTGGCGTCGAAATCGAATACTAAGTATCCAATATATAAGTTCTCTGGTAGGGTCACTATTTGATGATCTACAGCAAACTTTGGTTTTTTAAGTTCTGGTTCCACTTCGATGATGACAGTTGCAGAAGATGTTCTTCGAGGCAAGCCGTTGTCTTTTGCTTCAAGGATCAATAGATACTGTGTCATTTTATCATAGTCAAGTGCACCAGCAATCTTAAGATCATCTCCTTCTATTTCAAATACTCCATCAATGTTGCCATCAGTGATAGACATAGTGATGTACCCATTTTGGTCCAAATCCTTATCATCCACGACAACGGTACCAACAACATATCCTGGTTCAGCACTGCCTGAAACATCAAACTTGAATATATGGGACTCAAACTGTGGAGAGTTATCATTTACATCAGTTACGATTACTGTTACCGTTGTAGTCGCTGTTTTCTGGCCATCATCTACTACTTGAACAATAAGCTTGTATGTATCTATTTCCTCTCTGTCTAGGATTCTGGAGAGATAAATCGATCCGGACGTTTTATCAATTAAGAAATTCACATCATCGGAATTCTGCAACGAATACGTTAATTCTGCACTAGCATCGAAATCACGGGCTTCTAAGACAAATATTTTAGATCCGAGCGGTGTATCTTCACTCAGCCGCGTTTCAAGGTCAGACGCAATATCGATAAACTCTGGTGAATATTCATCAGAGTCAGTAACGAGCACCAAAACAGTTGCTGTACTAGTAAACCTAACGTCTTTTCCTCTATCTGTTGCTGTTAGTTCCAAAGTATACCGGTCCGTTTTTTCGCGGTCGATAATGGACCGCGTTAGGATAAGTCCGTTTTTATCAATAACAAATGTATTGTCGTTATTTTGAGTAATAGCAAGATCAAATAATCCGTTACTGCCCGAGTCCAAGTCCGTTACAGTTACTCTTAAAAGTTTTGACATGGGAGGTACGTTTTCAACGACTGAGATGTTGTATATTGCTTTATCAAATGTTGGAGCATTGTCATTAACATCCACGATATCAAGAGTCAATGTCGATTCGACTTCAATTTTGCTGATAACATCAGTCGCCTTTACAGCTATTGATATTTTCTCTGTCATTTCTCTATCAAACTTCTTCCAGGTATATATTATTCCCGTAAATGAGTCAATTTTAACAAGATCTGTTGTAGGAGTTTCATTTACTTCGAAATAAATGTTTGTTATTTCATATTTGATTTGTTTGGAGACACTCATCGATTCCACTTGAAAAACGGACTTCCCGATTATAATATCCTCTGACACATCAGTAGATGCAGGGAGATTTTTAAACAAAGGCTTGCTACCTGTGGTGACAACAACGATGGCCTGTGTACTCAAGGAAGGCGTTCCACCATCGCGAATCTCAATCTCAAGTCTGTATTCTGCAGCCGATGGATTTCTTAGTACTGTCAGTCCTCCGTCATAAGATACAGACATATCCGAGTTTATGTTACCTGATAGAATAGTGTAAGAAAGCCTGCTATTTTGTCCGTCATCTCCGTCAGTGCAGTTCAGACTAACGATAATGTCACCACTTTGTATTGGTGGAGAAAGTGTCTCCATGTAAAACGTGTTACATTCTGGGGCGTTGTCATTAACATCGAGGATGTTTACATCAACTGAAGCCGTTGCAAATTTGGCATCTGTTTCTGACAAGTCACTTACTTTAATCACAACATTATAGCTTGGCAATGTTTCTCTGTCCAATTGATGTAGCAATCTCACAATACCAGTCAGCGGTTCTACCGTGAAAGGATAACCACCGGATTCAATGCTGTAAAGTAATTTTCCATCCACACCTTTGTCACCATCTGATGCTTCAATCTTCAATATCGATTGTCCTGCAAGAATATTTCTATTAAAGTCCCAATAAAGTCCAAATGTAAACAATGCGGGGTAAAAAATGAAGTTAAATTTTAATCATACCATTTAAAACTATGTAAATTAATATAACGATGACACTCTCTTAATGTGCGATTGGTCAAAGTTCCATTCGCTGGCAGAAGAATTACTTTCAAAACTACAAGAAATACTACCAGGTATCTCTAACTTTTGTTTACATCAATAACGATGACGTAGGTACACCACGTGATACCTTGGAGCTAAGGTAAACGAAAAACAAAATGGAGGACGGTGTGACGGTGTGAGAATCATATTCGACAGAAAACCAAGTTCGTTTACCGAATTTGCCGAAGAGCGACACAGAAAGAACAAACGGGCGTCTATTTTAGGATTTGTTTCTTTTGTTTTGAACAAGAAGCTCCGTGTAAATATACAGAATGAGAGAACTGTCTGAAAACAGATGCGGATTTCAGTTCGCATTCTTGAATCGGTAAGTCGCCTTACGTTCATCTTATATTTATTGTGTTAAAAACAGATTTATCGCTATATATCTGTGTTGATTTCCCCATTTACTGTTGGAACAGGCTATACGTAAGCACTTTTTGATTAATGAATATCGGCTAGTAAGATGAAACACAGGTGAAAGACATATATTACACACTAATTTACTATTACTTAGTGTGTAATACATGAATTATACTGTCGCTCGCCGTTCACCTGTGAGATGAAAGTGATCTTTCATTTTTGCGCAGCACCCGATTGACCCATTTTCTTTGCAGAGAATGCAGATAATGATTAAATGTGCATGAATGTAGTCTGAACCTCGGATATACGCGACGCATATTTATTCAGAGATTGGCCATTTACCTAGCAATCCCTAGTTTTTAGATATCGAAAAAATGCTTTTGAAAACATGGTGGAAAAATGAGAAAAAGTTGGTAGCCGACATTTTCTCCTATTTTCACAATATTTTTCTTGTATCACAGACAAATTTCATTGTTTGAGAAATATTTGTTTTTCCGCAAATGCCTTCGTGTTGGACAAGGCTAAGTATTTGGTGTATGTGTGTGTGTGTGTAACACTTTAGAAATGCAATTGAAACTCAATGTGTTGCATTAAATCTGGAACATTAAAAAAAAAAATGGCTGAATTTCTTGGGTGACACAAATTTGAACGTAGAAACCAATTATCTTTCCCTAATCTGGTCAGTGCACATATCAATGGAATCTTGGTGTTTTTTTTTTTTTTTTTTAGCAGATGACAAAATTTTGGACTTGTCTAGATTGAAGCCATTTGCAGACGACATAGCTTGTATTGGATCTACATGATTTGTATTTGAAACAGGAGAAACAATTGTTGAATTAAAGGTAAATACTAGTCACCAGCAGCATTTTCTCCTTTTCCTACAATGTTCTGAAAAGGTTTATACCTCTGGGTCATTACAGCACTGGATTGTATGTTAACCCTTTACTACACAATCCCGAGTTTTTACGACCCTGAGAAATAAGCCTTTTGAAAACATTGTAGGAAACGGAGAAAATGTTGGTAACCAGCATTTTCTCCTTTTCCCACAATATTTTCTCCCCTATCAAAGACATATTCTATCGTTTGGCCCACATTAAATTGTCATCTGCAAATGCTTTCAATTTGGACAAGTCTAAATTTTAGTCGTTTGGTAAAGAGTAAAAGATGAATTTGCACATTATTAGGTCTGGGGTTCGATCTGCTGGTTTTTTCATGGGAGTGTCTTTGGGCAAGACACTTCAGAGCCCTAGCCTAGTACTAGTGAATCCCAGGAAATACATGAATTTGTGTGATGCTGCCATGATATGACTGAAATACTGTTGAAAGCGGAGTAAAACACCTTTAAATTTCTAGCACAGAATGTTAAATGATATGTAAATGATATTCCAGAGTATGGAGATAATTACTTTACACATCTCTGGCCAATGTGAATGGATCCGCCTACATGATGATACACATACTGAATTATACTGACTGTGCAGATGCAGATGAGCCTTGGTTTCTGACTCTGTTATGATTGTGATTCCATCCCAGTAGATTCAGAATTTGGCAACCACTTTTCAGGTACACATGTCTTAATCAGATAAAACAAATTTTATTTTCAATAGCCAAATTCACAAAATTTACATGACTGGTAAAGTAATGAAAATTCAAAACAATGTACATGTATTGCAGTTTCAGGGATTCACCTCAACCCACTGCATGGGCTATACCTTTAAAGAAGCAGTGTAGATTCAAGATTACTGGTATACTGCAAGAAGTTTTTGCTGTCTCATATTGCTAGATCTTGAATAAAACCCTTATTATAGGCCAGGATGAAAATGGAGCAGAATTCTTGAAAATATGCTGTTGGACAAAATACCGGTAGACAGCTGATTAAGCTACTATTGTGTTTATGCGACTGAATTTTGTTTTGTCACTTCGGGCTTCACAGTTCTCCTATATTACTTGAGCTGACCCTTGTGATACTAGTAATGCCACAAGTTTTATTCAACTGAACAGCTGTAAGGGCTCAAGGATTACGTCATGTCTCAGTGGTAAATGCATGATATAAGTAATCCATGACTCAGATTCAATTCTCACTGGGTTTCGTTGGGATTTCCATGGGCAAGTTACTTCAGATATTGTTAAAACTCAGGAAACATATGAATAAATGATCTGTCAAAATGGTATGACTGATATAATGTTGAAAGCTACACATATGTATCACTCAGTCAATCAAACTGGGCTTCATTTGCAAAAGTGCTGATTACTTAGTAAAAGATACTGCATTACACTGTTCTAGAATTTACATGTATCATACATGTAAACAGAATGATTGTCAGAAATTGAAAGGCTAAAAACAACATTCATTTGTTTGATGTATAGCCCATACCCATGATTGTATGTGCTACTGTTTAAAGGCCCAGCAGCCACCAAAAGTAAACAAAGTGGGTGTTAAAATGTATTTTGATTTAAGTCATACCTTTTGAAAGTACGAAACTGTTGTTGTACAGTCAATCCAAGTGTAAGTCAATGGCAAAAAAAATTGTAATCAAGTAAAAAGTTAACAAAAGATAGAGCAGCATAGCGACTGCTGACCTACTTTTTGTGTACTTTTTGCTACTATTCGGGCTTTGAGACATATGCCATACTAGAGTAAAGAACATGTGAAGAAAATTAGTAAAAGTTGGAAATGCAGCAGCAGTCAATTTTGATCCATATGGAAAAGTAACATTGTGGAAGATGGATCACATGATTCTTCCCTACAAATGATAAGTAATTACCAATGCTGTTTCGAAACAGGTTTGTTTAAAGCTGTATTTGTACAGTTATGACTTCATACATGTACAGTTTTCAACATTATTTAAGTTCAACCACATGCTGGACAAATGCTGCAATAAATTCTGTTATCAAATGGAATGAAGTTGGAGTAAACCTACACCTATTACTATACTGCTGTCTTTCTTTTTTACAGTTTCAGATTGAGATAAATTAAAAAAGAGAATACATCTTTTTTTAATTTTTCAGATATACAGCAGAATAATCAGATTTCCAAAGACATATTCTGTGGTGTTGCTGAAGAATATGTAGCATGTGAAAAGCTGGCCTTCAGTACTACGATATAAAACTGGTTGGTTCAGATCACAGCTCTTACAAAGACAGATATGTTTCATGCAACAATCAAGGCAATATAGTGTAATATTATTTTATTATTTTAAATACATGTACATCACAATAGTCCTACAAGAAGAATTTGTGGACAAAAAATAAAAAAAATATATTCATACATACAGAGCAATGTTAGAAGCTATTGCTTGCCCTCAACCCTTAACTCTTTATCAAACAAAAATATTTTGGACATTTCCAAAATGAAAGCATTT
This sequence comes from Tridacna gigas, assembly GCA_945859785.2. Lineage (NCBI taxonomy): Eukaryota > Metazoa > Mollusca > Bivalvia > Cardiida > Cardiidae > Tridacna > Tridacna gigas. Next base: position 18,312,839 of record OX244036.2, read on the forward strand.
GCAGACGACAAAATAAATGTGACTCAAAAACTGAAATTTGTTTTGGGAAAGGTAGAAAACATTGTGGGAAAAGGAGAAAATGCTGGTTACCAGCATTTTCTCCTTTTCCCACAATGTTTTCAAAAGGCTTCTTTCCCAGGGTCTTTAAAAGTTGGGATTGTGTGGTAAAGGGTTAACCAAAACATCCAAGTTATTATGTAAAGCACTATTTAATAATTTTAACAAAGAAAAATGCTTTTGAAACATTATGGAAATAGCAGAATTGCTGGTTACCAGTATTTTTTCCTTTTCCCATAATGTTTACTATTCTTCTTGAAGCAAATCTTTTCATTTGAGCTACTACGTCCTATTTTTCATCTGCAATTGTTTCCAATTTGAACAATTGAACTAAAATTTTACCAACTGGTAAAGGGTTGCGCACCTGCTTGGAAAGTAAGAAAATGGTAGCCGTCTTGCTTTATTTTGATAAAACTTGTTTCATAGTAACAGAAAGTATAGATCTTAAATCAGACTACATGTTATGTGCAGTCTGATCTTTATCTACACTGTCTGCAAAAACAACTTTTGTCTGCAAAAACAACTTAAGTTGGTTCCAGGGCTTTAAGCCGCACCCTGTAGCTCAGTCTGTAGCGTAAGGGACTTGAGAACAGGAGGTCGCTGGTTCGATTCCTGACTCGGCCAATTTCTTTCCGCTGATTGATGATAGTCATTGCAACAGGATTCATTCCTCTCTCACCGCTGACCATTGTTTTGACAATGGCTATGTGGGAAAAGCAGCCAGTGGCTTGGAAAGAATACTGTGCGAAGCACTGCTAAAAGAAACGCTAGGAAAGCATGGATAGGTGCACAGGCCGCCACGATATAACTGAAATAATGTTGAAAATGGCATTAAACACCATAGAATCAATCAATCCAGGGCTTTAAGGGTTAAGGAATGTCCTTAGGCAAGACATTGCAGAGCCCCAGCTTTGTGCTGGTGAAATACAGGAAAGACAGTAATGAGTTGTCACACTGACATGAATAAATATCTGAAATAATGTTCAAAGTGGTGCAAAATGCTCCAACAAATAAACACCCAATCTATACAAGAGAAGAACATTTTAGTCTCATCTAAATTGAAACTATTTGCAGATGAAAAAGTACATGTAACTCAACACAATAAATGTCTCTCTGGAAGGGTAGAAAACAGTGTGGGGAAAAAAAGAAAAAAATGCAGGCTACCAACATTTTCTGCTTTTTCTACAGGCTATATTGTACCAAAATTTTCTCTTTATCCCACAATATTTGGAGAGGCTGTCTTACTAAGAGTTGTTAAAACTTGGATTGTTTGAAAAAGGTTTAAATTTAATAATGCGCCTTTTACCTATATTTCATATACTAGTAATTCTCAGCAAATTCTCTAAAATTCACTGGCTGTTTCCCCCATGAGCAAACCCAAATCATGTTCAGGAGTTTGAGAGGATCAAATCCTGTTGCAATGACACTTAACTCTTTACCACACCGCAATATTTTAGATTGGTCCAAATTGAAAGCATTTACAGACGACAAAATAAATGTGACTCAAAATTTATATTTGTTTCTGGTAGGGTAGAAAACACAGTGGGAAAAGGAGAAAATGCTGGTAACGAGCATTTTCTCCTTTTTTCGGAATGTTTTCAGAAGGCATCTTCCATAGGTTCGTTTAAACCCGGAATTGTGTGGTTAAGGGTTAATAAACAAGGACGTGAAGATGCTTGCAAGCCAACCATGGCCTTTTGGTTGATATGATTTGTAAAACATGTGCTCAAAATTCAACTGTAGCTGGAGCTTGATAGGTAGTTTCCTACAAAGAGTAAACTCCCCCAGCTTTATTGCCAGTAATATCTCTTTACCAAACAACAAAATTTTAGACTGGTCCAAATTGAAAGCAGTTGCAGACGACAAAATAAATGTGACTGAAAAATTGAAATTTGTTTTGGGAAGGGTAGGAAACACTGTGGGATAAGGAGAAAATGCTGGTTACCAGCATTTCCTCCATTTCTCACAATGTTTTCAAAAGGCTTCTTTCTCAGGGTCGTTAAAAGTCGGGATTGTGTGGTAAAGGGATATCAGTTATTGATCAAGTGAACATGAGTAAGTGTACAGCTACTGCTATACAGTTGAAATACTGTTGAAAACAGATTTATTGCATTGTGACATATATCAGTCAAATACATTTACTTGTTTCTGTTTCTCTTCCTACCTTAGGTGCTCTATGATGAAAAGTTTTACGTGAACAGTATTTTTGCCCAAGATACAGATAGCCAGTATTAAGTTTTTACAACAGTCATGAAGAATATTGAATTAAGATTACCAATATGATTAACTCTACCAAACGACAAAATTTTAGACTGGTCCAAATTAAAAGCACTTGCAGACGACAAAATAAATATGATTGAAAAATTGAAATTTGTTTTGGGAAGGATAAAAAACATTGTGGGAAAAGGAGAAAATGCTGGTTACCAGCATTTTCTCCTTTTCCCACAATGTTTTCAAAAGCCCTCTTCTTCAGGGTCATTAAAACACGGATTTGTGTGGTAAAGAGTTGAGTGTGATATTTTTGTGACCATTGTTTTTTATTACTAAAAGGAAAATTATTGAAAGATACTAAACTCTATTTCCAGTTTAAGCCTTTACCACACACTCACAGTTTTTAACAGCCCTGAGAGAGAAGCCCTTTGAAAACATTGTAAGAAAAGGAGAAAATGCTGGTAACCAGCATTTTCTCCTTTTCCCACAGTGTTTTCTTCCCTTCCAAAAAAGAATCTTAATTTTAGAGTCACAATTATTTTGTCAACTGCAAATGCTTTCAATATGGACTAGCATAAAACTTTGTCATTTGGGAAAGGGTTACAGTTTTAATTCATGTTTATGAATTTTAAAACAAAACCATATCTTACAAAGTTCGAGACCAATAAAAAGTACATTTGAGCAAACTGCAATTGTTTTCACTATCTACATATTTTCAAGCTTTTAAATCAAGTATACAATGGTCCTTTAGCAAACAATCTCGTCTTTTAATGACCCCCAGGAGATAGCTTTAGAAACTTCGTGGGTGAAGGGGAAAATGTTGGTAACCAGCATTTTCTTCTATTCCCTCAATGATTTCTACCATTTCAATGACAAATCTAATCCTTTCCGCCACACTGAATTACAGTAGTTGTCAAAAAACACTTCCAATTTGGACTTGTCCAAAGTCTGTCATCTGGTAAACGGTTAACCCATTTCTGCACATAGTTTTTAACTCTTGACAAACGACAAAATTTTAGACTTGAAAGTATTTGCAGATGATAAATGGGACGCAAGTATTGAAATTTGCTTTTGAAAGGGTAGAAAATATTATGGGAAAATGAAAAACAAGAGGGCCATGATGGCCCTGGAGTCGCTCACCTGAGTCTTTTGACCAAGCACAACCAATTTCCAACGTCTTGTGAGATATATGTATTACCAAACAATAAAATGTTAAACTCATCAGTCTGAACCTTCTGCATAAAACAAATAATATGTGGATCAAGCTGTGGGACTGGTCTCTCAAAGGGGTAGAAAACATTGTGAAAAAGGGGAAAAATGCTGGATACCAGCATTTTCTCACTTTCAAAGAGTGTTTTCAAAAGGCTTCTTTCTGAGAGTCATTCATACACTAGGTTTTTCTAAGATTTCACCTAGTGACCTAGTTTTTCAGCCAACATAACACATTTTCAAACTGGTCCAAGATATCATTAGGACAAACATTCTTACCAAATTTCAAGAGTATTGGACTGAAAATGTGGCCTCTACAGCGTGCACAAGGTTTTTATAAGATCTGACCTAGTGACCTAGATTTTGACCCAACATGACCTATTTTCAAACTCATCCAAGATATTACCAAGGCAAACATTCTGAGCAACTTTAAAAGAGTGTTGAACAAAAAATGTGGCCACAACAGTGTACACATGGTTTTTCTAAGATTTGACCAGGTGACCTAGTTTTTGACCCCACATGACCCATTTTCAAATGCTACTGAGATATCATCGAGACAAACAGTCTGACCAACTTTCAAGAGTATTAGACAGAAAATGTGGCTTCTGGAGCATACACAAGGTTTTTCTAAGATTTGACCTAGGGACCTAGTTTTTCACCCGTCATGACCCATTTTCAAACTAGTCAGAGATATTATCAAGGCAAACATTCTGACCAACTTTCAAGAGTACTGGACAGAAAATATGGCCTCTAGAGCATACACAACGTTTTTCTTAGATTTGACCTGGTGACCTAGTTTTTGACCCAACATGGCACATTTTCGTACTATTTCAAGATATAATCAAGACAAATATTTTGACCATTTTTCAAGAGTATTGGACTGAAAATGTGGCCTCTATAGTGTACAAAAGGTTTTTTCTAAGATTTGACCTAGTGACCTAGTTTTTGACCCCACACGACCCAATTTCAAACTTGTCCGAGATTTTATCAAGACAAACATTCTGACCAAATTTCACAAGTATCTGACTGAAAATGTGGCCTCTACAGCACACACAAGGTTTTTCTAAGATTTGACCTAGTGACCTAGTTTTTGACCCCACATGAACCAATTTCGAACTCGTCCGAGATTTTATCAAGACGAACATTCGGACCAAGTTTCATGAGGATCGGACTGAAAATGTGGCCTCTATAGCGTACACAATGTTTTTCTAAGATTTGACCTAGTGACCTAGTTTTTGACCCCACATGACCCAATTTCGAACTCGTCCGAGATTTTCTCAAGACAAACATTCTGACCAAGTTTCATGAGGATCGGACTGAAAATGTGGCCTCTATAGCGTACACAATGTTTTTCTAAGATTTGACCTAGTGACCTAGTTTTTGACCCCACATGACCCAATTTTGAACTCGTCCGAGATTTTATCAAGACAAACATTCGGACCAAGTTTTACGAGTATCTGACTGAAAATGTGGCATCTAGAGCGTACACAATGTTTTTCTAAGATTTGACCTAGTGACCTAGTTTTTGACCCCACATGACCCAATTTCGAACTCGTCCGAGATTTTATCGAGACAAACATTCTGACCAAGTTTCATGAGGATCGGACTGAAAATGTGGCTTCTAGAGCGTACACAATGTTTTTCTAAGATTTGACCTAGTGACCTAGTTTTTGACCCCACATGACCCAATTTCGAGCTCGTTCGAGATTTTATCAAGACAAAGATTCTGACCAAATTTCACAAGTATCTGACTGAAAATGTGGCCTCTAGAGCGTATACAATGTTTTTCGAAGATTTGACCTAGTGACCTAGTTTTTGACCCCACATGACCCAATTTCGAACTCGTCCGAGATTTTATCGAGACAAACATTCTGACCAAGTTTCATGAGGATTGGACTGAAAATGTGGCCTCTAGAGCGTACATAATGTTTTTCTAAGATTTGACCTAGTGACCTAGTTTTTGACCCCACATGACCCAATTTTGAACTCGTCCGAGATTTTATCGAGACAAACATTCTGACCAAGTTTCATGAGGATCGGACTGAAAATGTGGCCTCTATAGCGTACACAATGTTTTTCTAAGATTTGACCTAGTGACCTAGTTTTTGACCCCACATGACCCAATTTCGAACTCGTCCGAGATTTTCTCAAGACAAACATTCTGACCAAGTTTCATGAGGATCGGACTGAAAATGTGGCCTCTAGAGCGTACACAATGTTTTACTAAGATTTGACCTAGTGACCTAGTTTTTGACCCCACATGACCCAATTTCGAACTCTTGCGAGATTTTATCGAGACAAACATTCTGACCAAGTTTCATGAGGATCGGACTGAAAATGTGGCCTCTAGGGCGTACACAATGTTTTTCGAAGATTTGACCTAGTGACCTAGTTTTTGACCCCACATGACCCAATTTCGAACTTTTCCGAGATTTCATCAAGACAAACATTCTGACCAAGTTTCATGAGGACTGGATTGAAAATGTGGCCTCTAGAGCGTACACAATGTTTTTCTAAGATTTGACCTAGTGACATAGTTTTTGACCCCACATGACCCAATTTCGAACTCGTCCGAGATTTTATCAAGACAAACATTCTGACCAAGTTTCATGAGGATTGGACTGAAAATGTAGCCTCTAGAGCGTACACAAGGTAAAAAGTTGACGACGGACGACGCACGACGGACTACGGACACAGCACGATCACAATAGCTCACCATGAGCACTTCGTGCTAAGGTGAGCTAAAAATGCTGGTAACCATAGAATTTCAACAATGTTTTCAAAAGTCTTCATCTCTAGGGTCGTGAAAACTCAAGATTGTTTAGTAAAGGGTTAAACCGACAAAAACCCTTTTTTAAGTACCTCACACAATAATATTTCCAAGCCACTGGCTGCTTTCCCACATGTCTCAATGAATATCATCAATTCTAAGAAATTGGAAAAGCCAGGAATCAAACCACTGACCCCCTGTTCTCAAGTCCTTGACTGAGCTACCTGGGCTTTGTCCTGTTCGTAAGTAAATACCTGTGTATAGTAACATGAACCAGGCTATGGCAAAAGGGGCTTAAGGCACCTCTGTGATGCATGATACCTAGCAAGTCATAACATGATCATGGATTCACAGAGTATATTTTTTTCTAACAACCAACTGAATCATGAGGTGGAATGGTCCTATTACATACAGAAAATTGTCCAATAGTGAAAAGTTTCCTCTCAGGTCAGCCTGTGCAGTCCGCACAGGCTGACCTTAGTCGATACTTTTCACAGATGCATTAAACCCCCTTATTACAGAGCATAGCTCATAAGCAAAATCAGTCATCTTATACCCATTATCTATTCCAGCACTCAGAAAGCAATAGCTCGTAACTGTATCTGTCCAAACTTTTTTTCTAGCTTTATTGTCTGTAGATGATGTGTATAGGCATATGTATAGGTGGAGTTCTTATTTTGAATTTTACTCACTCAAATTGTTCCAAAAGAAACCTCCAAAATCCACAATTTTGATCCAAAATTCTAAAATTACGATCACCAATCACTGCAGAAGTCCATTCCGATGTTACTGGTATATTGTTAAGTTAGTAGATGCACTAATATTGTCCATATTTGTCTATAAACTGAGAGCGATTTTTTCCCTGTCCACACTGTTCAAATGTCACGTCACTCTGTCCAAAATGAGACACTGAAATGACAAGAACATAAATTTCTTTTTAACTCTTTACCACATAATCCCGACTTTTAACAACCCTGAAAGAAAAGGCTTTTGAAAACATTGTGGGAAAAGGAGAAAATGCTGGTAACCATCATTTTCTCCTTTTCCCACAATGTTTACTACCCTATCAAAAAGAGAAATCATCAATTTAGCAACACTTAATTTGTCGTCTGCAAAATTAATGCTTTCAATTTGGTTCAGTCTAAAATTTTGTCGTTTGGTAAAGAGTTAAATAATGCAAAGTATGTATGGGCCATGCTCGGGCAAAAGGGGGCTTAATGCATCTCCAGGTGTTTTGAAAACATTGTGAGAAAAGGAGAAAATGCAGGTAACCAGCATTTTCTTGATTCCACACTATGTTTTCTGCCCTAATAAAAACAAATTCCATCATTTGAGCCACAGTTAAATTTTTGGCTGCAAATACTTTGAATCTGGACTAGTCCAAAATTTTGTTGTTTGGTAGAGTTAAATGAAATCCTAAAGAGGCCATTTAACAACTATGTCCTTGTATCTTACACTGCCATTGAGACTGCATTCGCATTTTGAGTCTGAAATACAAATTTATATAAGGTCTCCTTGGCTCAGTGGTAAAGTGTAGCACTCATAACCTGGAGGTCCGAGCTTTGAGCCTCACTGGAAGCAATGGGTTTTTCATAAGAGTGTCCTTGGGCATGACACTACAGAGCCATAGCCTTGCACCATTTAAACCCAGGGTATACATGAACAAGCAAACTGACGCAATGAAATGACTGATATAATGTTGAATGCCGCATTAAACACCATTCAATCAATCAAGTAAATTTAGATTGAAAAACACATGTATTTTTAATCTACTAGTCTCAGATTGTATCTCTAGATCTATTTTACAAGATATGTTCATTTCTTTATACAGTAAACCCTGCCCTTGTGGCCACCTTTATACTAATTCTTTTCAAGCTGATAAAATTTCTAACTTGTCCAAATTGAAAGCACTTGTGGACAACAAATTGAATGTGGCTCAAATGACGGAACTTGTCTAAAAAGGTAAAATCACTGTTGGAAATAGAAAATGTTGCTTTTCACCTTTTATCATTATGTTTCAAAAGCCTTCTTTTTCAAGGTAAAAAAAAAACACACAATTTGAGAGTCTCTTTGGTGCTGGCTTAATACAAAGCAGCTTTTGAATGTACCTTTTGTGCTTGCTTACTAAAAGTTGGACTTTAATTCGTTTTAGCCCCAAGGCATGCCTTTTTCTCTCTCAAGAGTATATTACTTTTACGAAATACTACTGCAGAGCCCTAGTGGTGCAGCTAGTCGCATAAAGGAATTGAGATTGGGGGATTGCTGCTTCAAATCCCTAGCTCAGCCAATTTCTTTCCCAGGATTGATGATAGTCATTGCAACAGGATACATTCCCCTCTCAATGCTAATCAGTGTATTGACAATGATTACGTGGAAAAGCAGCCAGTGGGATATTATGCAAAGTACTGGAAACAGAAACTCTTGATAAGCATGGACAGGTGCACTGGCTGCCGTGATAAAACTGAAATAATGTTGAAAATGGCATTAAACAACCGACAACTGGGGAATATTCACAAAAAAAAAAAAAAAAAATCAACGAAATGGAGAAATGTGAGAAAGGAGCAGTTGCTTGTAGCAAACAATTGCTCCTTTCAAAAATTTATGACAAGGGTGTAAAAAAGTTGTATTTGATCAATCATCCCTTCAGCAGCTGATCCTTTTTAAGCTTAAAATATAATAGACTTCAAAGTTCTAACATTAATGTATAATAGATGTAGATCTAAATATCATTCAAATACCTGTTGACATGGACTGTGCTAAAATCTGTGAAAAAAAAAAAAATCGTCGTACAGCAGAGATATAATAACACCAGACTGGGATATCTATTTGTCGGTTAACAAACATCTTTGTCTCTCTGTATCACACCCTAAAAAGATACATTGTTTTTAGATTGGAAAGAAAAGAGATCAGTAAAAAATGACATAAAAAATATTTTTCTTAATCACAATGTGGTAGATAAATATTACTTGAGTACTAGTAAACTTCTACTTTTGTCTTCAATTGTCTTGCACTCCAACAACTTGAAGTACATGTATTTATCAGCTTTGGAATATGTATCTATAATTTTGAAAAGTATGGTTCATCTGCATGCAATCACTTGACTGATGAAGTAATATCAACTCTGTCTTCAAAAACTAGCAGTAAAAATAACTATAAGCAATGTGTTTTACTAAACTCTTGAAAGTTGAGAAATATCCTTTGTTGACAGCATAGATCGAGATCAGATTGCACCTAGTAAGAGGTCTGACCTTTGATATAAAATGTCCACCACCTGATGCTAAACTCAGGTCAAAATTCGCTAGTAATTACAGACCAAAAAAAAAAAAAACCCACAAAGTTCTGAACTTTTTCATTACCTACGAAGATCAAGATCAGATCGCACATAATGTAAAGGCTGATCTTCGTTATAAACCGTCCACATTTTGTTTGACTTATTCTCCATGGCTCATATTACAAACCTTTATACCCTGTGTAGACATTCGATTTTGTGTGCGCCGAATTTCATACTAGTCGAAATTGTAATAGGCCGAAAGTGTTATAGGCCGAGATGTCATTCGATGTTTGGACGACTCTTGACCAGAAGAAATAGGCATATCATGATCGAAATAAATATAACACAACTCCGACTTACCAATCAAATGCATACAAATAAATTAGATACGATGAGCGAAGGTAATTTAACGAAAATTAAAGACTTACCGAAGTTTCGCAACGTTTTCTAAGGAGAGAAAGCACATCGTCTGTGTAATACGTCATCGGTCACATGGTGTCTACAAATAGGACACCAGAATGATTCCGAATGGTGCGTGGCAACGTCACTTGGGAGAATTGATAAAAAAAAAAATGGATTTTTTGTATGGTTCTGTGACATGAACCGATGCTGCAATGAACGCCCCTATCCCCTTGGCGACAAAATAAGAGTAAATCTAACAGATTCGTGCCTTTTTTCAAGCATAAAAAAATTCTAATTTTGGACTTTATTGGGGCTTTAAATTATCCCTTTATTACATATGTTTGCTGTTACATGTTTGACCATTTATAAAGTGCAGATAGAAATAATAAATCTCATTCATATTACGAACGAAAGGTTTTCGGTTGAAATTTTACAGAACATGCATTTGTAAGAAAGAAAAGTCATACCTATGGGCATATCTTCCAGAATATTTATTGTATTCATATCACGAATCAAGGGCCCAAACTCATTCACAGGTATAATGGATATTATAACTGTGCATGTAGATGATCTAGCAGGGCGCCCTCTATCCGTTGCCCGTACAAGAATTGAGTAACTTGTCTGAGATTCATAATCCAGTCTACCAACAACAGAGATCAACCCAGTCTGCGTATTTATATCGAAAATGGAATTTGTATTACCACCTGAAAGACACAGTAAATTACTTTAAGTGACCTATGGAAATTTACTTGAGAGACCAATTACTTGATCTGTCATCTGAACACCACCTTATCGAAATAACACCAAGGGAGTAAAGACAAGTCCTACCACTTTTTTTTTTTTTTTGTAAAGATCTGTTTTGCCACAAAGCATTCGTTGGAAAATAGACTTATATATTCATTCATTACTTAAAAGAAATATATCATCTTACAATTTATGACTTAATTTGATGTACAAGCCAATCATTATAATAATTAGGAGAAGACTTACCAACAATCATATAGAGAACTTCTCCATTTTCCTCAATATCTGAATCAGAAGCTGTGATCTTTGCTATCTCACTTTGAACTTCGACGTTTTCTTGAACAAAGTATTGAAAGACATCCTGTTTGCAAGCATGTAGAAAATGACATTGAATTATTGCTCAGTCTAAGTTATGAACTCAGTGCACTTGTAAAATTCACAGGTATGCTGTATCTTCTTAACATATACATTTTTTTGTTAAAAATCATGGCTTTTTTTTTTTTTTTTTTTTATTTATTTATTTACACTTTGCCCAATATGTTCAGGTTTTATTCAGAGTCAAGTGTCAATATTTCGATTCTCAAATGCTTAGAGTTTGAAAATAGATTTTATCAATATTAGTCCGACATATGTGTCTTTCCAATGAAGCAATAAATATCTTTGTCTTTTGATTTATCAATACAGTTTTTCTATACAAAGTCCAAGTTCCAAATTTATACAGTTCAAAGCTTTACATACAAGAACAAGATCTGACAACTTTGCAACGACGCTTCTCGTAGAAAACGTAAACATCTTCCCTAACTTTATCTAACGGGTCGGACAAAAAGTTGATTTTGTCAATAGGCTCCGTTTTGTATATTATCCTCACCTTTTCGAATTCAGGAGTATTATCATTAACATCTTTTACGTTAATGATGACGTCGGTTGTAATGCGATCTCCGGGGTTGTCTATGGAAACGGCAGAGACAGGGATTTTGTAATTACTGATCTTCTCTCGGTCAAGGTCATGGTTTAGAAATATGTCTCCTGATAAGAGATTTTTTTGGAAAAAAAAGAAAAGTTCATTGATTTTTAAAATATTCTTTCGTGTTTCCTTTCTAAAGTGTGGAAATGCTTTGTTGCATTCACTATTACGATTCACCCAGTTTTGCTCCTCCAGTTCACTTTATCACTTACCCTGCTCAACTGCTACATGGATGACGCAGTTTTGTCTTTCTGTCTTCATAAAATTTACATAGCACAGGGATTGGAAACAACCTCGTGACTAAGCACATCTAACATAAGTATGGCTTAATTCTATGTGTATACTTATAAATGTAGTTTATCATATAAATCCACTTAATATTCCTTAGGAAATGAATAATGAACAATTTAAAAATGTTTACTCTATTGTCAATATTTTGGCTAATACCTTTATCAAGAAATTAAAAACAAAATTAATTCTCTCTACATCTTGGTACATTCTCTACATTCTGATCTGACTACATTCTACTTTCGTTCTTTCTTATTATTCTACTCTCTATATTCTGATCTGACTGAAGATATACAGAAAAAAGTAAAACGGTTGGTGTTTCAGAAACATAAGGATGGTATGATTTCGAGTGACCTTTAACAGTACCTGATACCTAGATATTTCCAGCCAGGGAAACCTTAAACCAAGCTTTTGTTTTGCTTTGATGTGGTTTAATTATATCCATCTGTGCCGGTGAGGAAGCCTAGCAATGTGATCTAGACCACACATAGCCACTGAAGGGGTAATGGAGGTGATTAGAACTTTGCTGCATAAGAATAATTTTGTATTTAGAGATAAGAATTATATACAAGAGATGGTGTAGCCATATGTTCAAGGCTTGGTAAGAACTTTGCCTGTATCTACATGAGAAAGTAAGATGAAACTTTGTTAACAGCACCAATCAAACCAGCCTTCTATAAGCGCTTTATTGATGATGGTTTTGGGAGCGGACAGGGAGCGAGGCAGAGCTAATTGATTTTGCAGCTTTTGCAAACAGCATACACGAAAACATTAAAGTAGAACTGAGATATGATAAACGGCAGATTGAGTTTCTAGATACATGAGTCAAGGTCGAAAATTGACATATCTACACAGACCTTTTCATAAAACCAACAGAGAAACAACTTTATCTAAACAGCTCATTAAACCATCCCTCGAATACATAGAAAGGGTTAGCATACGCTCTTGGCCTCAGGATTCGGAAAATATGTGAGAAGCATGAAGACTACAATAGGCATAGAAGGGATCTGAAAGTACATCTGAGAAAGCGGGGCTATAGTGGTAGTGATAGCGTCTCAACTGCAGAAGGTAGATAGGTTAGACCGATCCAAATTGTTAAACAAAAAAAAAAGAAAGACGGAAAAAAATGACAAAAGAGTTCCTTTGGTGATGACATATTCAAATCTCCTACCGAATGTTCATAAATTTGTAAGAAAACATATGAGAGTACTTTACCACTTAGATAAAATGAAAGACATTTTCAAGGATCCGCCTTTAGTGGTGTTTAAAAGAGACATGAACCTGAGCGATGCCGTGATTCATGGTAAAACAAATAAAGCCTTGAAAATAGCCCAGATCAATTCTAAGCTAGGTTGTGGAATGTGCAAAATTCATGACACCGAAAGGCAGAGAGTGTACAAGCCTATCACAGATGTAAACTGCCGTACCCGCAATGTAGTATATGGAATATTATGTACGGTATGCCAATGAATTGTGTATTTGGCAGAAACTGGGCGGGAATTACAGGCTAGGATAACAGAGCATCTCCGAGACATAAAGCTCAAGAAAGACAAACCAATCAATTTTCATTTCTGGATGAAATATCACTCGGTGAAGGATGCAACGATAACTGTTTTGGAGAAATTACATAGAGCAGAAAAGGTAGTACGGCAGTTTAAAGAAGGAATATGGATCCAGAAATTAACAACGGTTCGACCAAATGGCTACAATATAAAGAACAGTTTCAGGACCCTGTCAGCAGTATTACAGTGAAAATATGGTGCCAAACGACGTCAAAGATTTATTTCAATTTTGTTTCAAATATTTCGACCGAAAACCATTTGGTTTAACGGTACTGCGTGATGATATACTATTGGCATTAAACTATACCTGTCTTAGGTTTGATGGCAAAAACGTGTGTGTAATCATCCATGTAATATACAACAGCTGCGCCACGTGACTCTGCTTTGTCTAGATCGTCTGCTGCAATCTGGACCACTCGAGTGCCAACTGGAGTATTTTCTTCAAGGTCTACAATTCAAGTTTATTTTATAGCACAAAGATATATCCATGCACCATTACAGAGAGTATTAAGGACCAAATAATAAATACATGTATATGTGAATGAGAGTATTTCGGCAAACTGTTTTTTTTTTTTTTTTTTTTTATGTTTTTTTTGTTTTTTTTTCTTCAGTGTACGCCCGCCTGCCTCTCTCTCTCTCTCTCTCTCTCTCATAATATTCTTTAAATCTCGAAAGCTCGTTTAAATTGAGAATGACGCTGCAAAAGCGTAAGAAGTAACGTAATTTTATAACATATTTTCTTATTATCCGCCCCAACATTTGCTGCTAAGCCTCCATTTAAGCATTACAATTCAGCTTACCTATAACATATAGACCGTTGTATGGTGCTGCCCATACTGGAGAATTGTCATCAACACCCTCAACATATAACACAATGTCCACCATTGTCGAGAGTCGTGGATTCCCTCGATCTCGAACTCGGACTGATAGAGTCCAGATCTTTGGCTCTCTGTCCACATCCACCTGCTTTGACAGGAGGAGATACGGTCCTTGTAATCGGAATTTTGTATAATCTCCTGCAATTAGTCAATTCAAACTGTATATAAATCATTTCTGTGGCCCAAAATGCCTGAAGACAGTTAGTAACGGCAAGCAGAATACAGCAATTTCTTGCTTTACAAGAACAAGTGCTCTTTGGAAATAAAGTTACAAAAATTAGCAGTGAAAATGGCAGTGTAACTCTGATTATTAAAATCTTTACAATACAGAAAATTATTTAAGATTCGTTTATTCAAAAACGACAAATAAAGAGAGATGATGGCATTTCTCTTTTAAAAAGTATAATAATTATTTGAAAACTTGAAAAGAGGAAATAGTGGTATCTCGCAACTGAAAAAACAAGGGGTATTTTGGTAAAGGATTGAATTCAAAACATGTCTATCTCTTTAAAAGCACTTGCAGACAAAAACAAAATTTGAATCGAATTATAAGTTTCGTCCTTAAGAGAATTATAAGTTTCGTCCTTAAGAGTTGGCAAAACATTGTTGAAAAAATGGAGAAAAGGCTGGTTACCTGATTTTCTCTTTTCCCACAATGTTTACAAAAGTCTTGATCATTTATTAAAGCTCTCTGTGGCAATTCGTACCTACCCTCTGCAATGGTGTACGATAGGCGGCCATTATTTCCAGCATCCGCATCGGAACATTTTATGAATTTTATTACTGATCCTTCTTCTTTGGTTTCCTCAAAGGTTTCCGTGAGATAAGTGTCATCGCAGATCTGTGTTTGTAATTATTATTTTGTAAATTATTTGCGCGAAAAAGACACGTTGGAATTTTAAAAAAAATATAACAATGAACTGTGCTCAATATAATCGTATTTTGTTGTTGTTGTTGTTGTTCAGAAAAAAATTCTGTGTTGAAAGTCAAACTGTTTTAAATGGTCACTAAAGGTGTTTAGCTAAATCAGAAAAGTTGTCAAAACTGACAGGAGAAATGCGATAGATTTTTTTTTTTTTTTCAAGAAACATTCGGATCAGAATTTAGATACGTGTATAATGAATGAAACGAGCTTTTAGATCCTGCTTCGTCTGCCTAAGATGAACATTAGCAAGAACGCAAACAGTAGTAAGAGCAAATAGTTGCAATTACACGTACATGTACATCGTTTCAGCCTTCAGTTTCCTTTAGGTGATAAAATACCAAACACTTTGAGACGAACTTTTTTGTCGTATTTCAGACGATTGATCTGATAAAGCTTTGCCTATCATAACTATCGCATTCTAAATAATGTTACTGTATTTAACAAGCGGAAAAGTTTACAAACCGGTGGATTATCATTGACGTCTTTCACGTAAACGTTGATGACGCTAGTTGAAGACCGGCGCAATGGAATCCCATTATCTGTTACTTGTATATTGATGACATAAGTCGTCTGACGCTCATAGTCAAGCTCCTTTCGGAGGTAAACTTTTGCTGTTTTGGGGTCCATGTAAAACAAGGAATCGTCTCCATCTGCAATTAGAATTGCTACAGACTCAGTTACGTATGGTGCGATGCTATGATCTTGATTTCTTGCGATAAAACTTACATATCAAATGAATTATATAGCTACATTACAGACAGGACTCAAAATGCTGCAAATAATTGTTTATAACTACGGGATGATTATGATAACTTTGTAGAAGAAAACAAATGATATTCATTATGTTATTTTCTAAAAATGTTATTTTCAGCGGGGTTTGTAGTATGGTTGTATTCTACAATTATTGCTACTTTGCATATAGAAAATGGAAATTCATATTTGCAACGTTTGTGTAAAGCAATCCCTGTGAATTTTGGAATGTAGTCAACGTTGGCTTACGCGTCTTTTGAGAAGGTGTGCCAGTTTTTCGTGATATCTTTACAACGATTGACCAAACGACAGCTGTCAATAAAAAAAAAAAACAATAAGCCAATCAGCGATCAGCATTTTTTCCATTCAGAGCGGAAGCCGTCTTACCGTTACAAAACCTAGTCATTCTGAATCATTAGGAGTTATAACTGTATATAAATGTATAGTACATAAATGAGAAAAACACTGATGAATAACTTTAAACTTGATATCCATTATTCATCCTTAGGACTGCAATTTCAAGAGTTATACTAGGTAAAATAATTTTTGCAGGAGACAAATTCAGGTTGAAAAGGAGAAAAATAAATGAATACTTCTCGTAAATATGCTGTTACATTGTCATAAGTTTTCCAGAATTTCAATCTTAGCATCAGATACCCATTTCTTTACTAAAAAAAATGTATAGATAATATTTTAGACAATGATTGGATTTTATCATGTTCAGTTATTTATTTCCTTTACCTTATTTTTCATTTAAATATATGCTCTGTAATTCATTTTCTTACCAAATCGAGTTGACCTGTTATTTTGAATGGTGGTTATCTCTTTTGTTGATTTTTTTTCTCGCAAATTATCCTTAAATAACATTTGAATCGACAAAATTCACGTAAAAATAGTTAATTTCCTCGAAAATGTTTTTCATATAGTCTTCATGATGGAAATCAAACCTAAACAGCCCTCCCCGCCCCCCGCTTTTAAAATAAAATGCAATGTTGGCACACTTAAGAAGTTTGTTAAAAAACAAGTGCCATCTTCCTCCATCAGTAAACCATTAAAAACGTTGATCTCATTGGTCTCTATATTTTAACACATTTATGAATGCAAACTTTAAAGCCTGTTAAAATAAAGACGATATGCCACCCTATATATTACCATCTTCCCCCTCCCTTTATTTTCAGTCTTTTAATCTCCCTCAAACTATTATTTATATACCGAAAATCAAAGAGAAACCAATCAAGCCGTTCTAGTTATACATGTTGCCACTTTGTACGCAAAACGTGGAGCAAGGGTTTATATGCGGTATTCCTTTGATATCGGTATACCACCCCAAAAGCGTCCGGTACTGCCCTACTTGTAAAATTACACGCACGTGTCATATCAGTCTGACACTTTGTGACCGTCTATAACCCCTTTCAACGATTATTAGTGATTGAAATTTGGATTATACATGTTCAATGTGTTAGTCAGTTTATTTTTCTGTTACTCTTACAGAAGAGTATTTAGCGGCGAATGCTTAGAAATATATTCATGTTTTCATTCTTTTCATTCTTCTTCTCGGGTTTTCCCCTGAACTTGAAAAAATCAATTTGGTAACCTATCATTTGTTTACGTGTCTTCTAATTTCGATTCAAACATCTGGTAATCATATTACCCTGTTAAAACCATGTATATTTTGTTTGGTAATCTAAAAGTCTTGTAATTGTGGTGAAATTATTGAAGCATATATCACGGACTAAGTAATGGAAAAATCTCTGTAGTTGAAGTCTGAACTTTGAAAAAAAAGCTTATTTTTGTCCAGATAAAAGATGAATCGTATTAGAAGACCAACGACTTTCAGAAATATTTAGGGAGCACGTGTTACATGTCAACGTATTATATCTACATTATCATATGTAAGTGGTGTAAGAGGTGTAAGTCAACTGACTTCGAAATAAACAGCCTCTATTTCAGTTTTCACCTCTAAAACTTAGAAAAACCTAAATTCAAAAGATGTACATGCAACTACCTTTTCTCAAATTGTTCCCATGCTTATTTTATCTTGAATGATTATTTCATGTTAAAATGTCTTCTGGTAACTTGCATATGTCTCCTAGCTCAGCCCGCGTGTCTGGGTAATGTTTGTCTAGGTTTTTAGATTCGCGAGTCACGTGACATCAGTAGGAGGAGCGATCTATCGTCTGTCGTTTGGTTAATTGTCGCCTGGTCCTATAAAAAATACTTTATGGCCATTTTGACTTACCTATGATAGAAGACGTCGTTGAACCATCATTACCTTTGTCAAAGTCATACGGGATAGGTTTTGATACCACTGTTCCCGGTCCCACATCTTCATTAATGTAGACAGTATAGGGAGAGAATAGAAATAATGGCGCATAGTCGTTCACTCCAGTCACTTGAATGTCCAGGACAAAGTTGACAGTGGCTCTGTAGGGAGTGTTTTCCGCTATCTCAATGGAGAGCTGATTAAAAGCAATATCAAATGAAAATAGACACAAAAAATAACAATGTTAAACTCAGTCTAAACAGAAGCTTTTTTCTAAATTAGTTGATATCAGAGAGACTAACTTGAACAAAACATGTACACAAAATTATCACATCTCCTATTTATATACATAGTAAAAATAGCGTTGCACACCCCCTGCGTTTTTACCGGATTTGATTTTCTGGGGTTAATGATATGAAATGGGGTGGAAATTAGAACCTTGCAGCTGCATACACCAACAAACCAGTCTGTTGTCTCTGAAATAACTGAAATGAGGTATCTCTTGACCTCATGGCAGCGGCTACTAATGGAGCTGTTTCAGCCTTTTGTGAGAGGTATGAGAAGAAGACTGCAGGGTGTTCTGCAAGCCCTGGGCGGAAGTACGCAATATTGACTGATTTTGTGTGCCCAGTCTCTGCAGGTCACTTTCAACCTATCGTAAGTTGCGTTTTGACATTAAATTTCCAGTTTTAACCAAACTTAAAAGTTTCTCGTTTTTCTTATATTTGAAAGCAATACCTAAGCAAAAAAATCCTACTTACGATGAGGTCAAAGGATACCTCAGTTCAGTTCATTTCATGGGCAAAAGACTGGTCTGTCGGTGTAAGCAGCAGTTTGGTTCCAATTTCAACCTCATGTTATATCATTCACGTCAGAAATCAAACCCGGTAAAAAGCACAGGGAGTGCAAAACTTTTTACTATGTATATATAATCAAGTAATTTTTAGCTCCACTGGCCGAAGGCCAGCGGGCTTATGTCATGGCCCGGTGTCCGTCGTGCGTCCGTCCGTCTGTCCGTCCGTCCGTGCGTCCGTCCGTCCGTGCGTTAACTTTTATTTCAAACATCTTCTTCTCTGAAACTACCCATCCAATTTTCATGAAACTTCACAGAAATGATCCTGCCATGGTCCTCTTCAGAATTTCTTGAAAGAATTTGATTCCTTCAAAAACTCTGGTTGCCATGGCAACAAAACTGAAAAATATTGGAAATCTTTAAAAATCTTCTTGTCTGAAACCATAAGGCATTGGGCTACCAAATTTGACATGTAGCTTTATGTAGTAGACCTCTATCAAGTTTCTTCAAATTATAGCCCTGGGGTCAAAATTGGCTCTGCCCCAGGGGTCACAAGTTTTACATAGGCTTATATAGAGAAAACTTTAAAAATCTTCCTGTACCTAGCCATAAGGCCTAGAGCTACCAAATTTTGCATGTTGCTATATCTAGTGGGCCTCTACCAAGCAGGCCAAAATTTTATCCCTGGGGTCAAAATCGGCCCCGCTGCAGGGGTCACAAGTTTTACATGAGCTTACATAGTGACAACTAAAGAAATCTTCCTGTGGTTTTTTTTTTTTTTTTTTTTTTGAAATTAGCCTTGCATCAGGGGTCTTATGTTTTACAGAGGCTTCATATGGACAAAACTTGAAAATCACCTTATTTATAACCATACAGCATAGACTTGTATTATTTTGGCATGTGACTTTATCTTCTGGACTTCTACCAGGGTTCAAGTAATTATAGCTCTGGGATCAAAAATGGCTTTGCCTTGCGGGTCTCAACTTTCACGTGGGCTTTTTACAGAGAAAACTTTGTAAGTCTTCATTTTGAAACCATGTGGTTTAGAATTGAAATGTTTAGTATTTATGGTTTATATTTATAAGCCAGTGGAGCGATACAGGGCCATCATGGCCCTTTTATTTCTCCTTTTTGTGGCATTTGTTGAAGACAATGCCGCTATGAGTTCAATACGGCATTTTGAAAATCATGTATCGTAGTTTGTGCAAAACCGAAAGAAGTAAACCCAAATAAACTCAATTTTAATTTTTCTAAGACAAATTAAGTGTTTCGATTGCACTCAGATATGAAATTGAAAATGGCGTATTGAAATAATTTGGATTAGGCCACCGATCGTGAAAATACTTCTTTTTTATCGAAAATAGCGTGATCCGCTATGACGTTCTATTGGCGTAACGACACATATCTTTGCAAGCCAAGGATACTAAGGTAGTAGCCTTGGCCGCTCGCTTCTTTAAAAATCGAAACTCCCGCTGCGCCATTTCATTGGATGCGATCAAAACCCATCGCGTCGAATCAAACCATCCGTAACAAGAAATCTTCCGCGAAACAGAAAACAATAATGGCGGCGCCCGTCAAAAACGAAAGTTGTCGTGTTTGTGACGAAAATTTGTCAAAAAAGAGTAGACGATCGATATTGAATGAGTTTTTTATAGTTCATGATCAATTATGTGAAATATTAGGAAGGGTTCCACAGCCAAATGATTGCGAATCATCGTATTTCTGATTAATTTCAGAAAATTGGGATGAATCCAAAAGCGCAGCCATATTTGATGCATAGCCTAACAAATTTTATTACGAGCATTTTGATTGGTCAGAAATAACATCAGCAAAGGTTACGCAACTCGTGATATTCGATAGGTGGCGCAGCGGGAGTTTCGATTTTTAGAGGGGAGCGGCCAAGGGTACGTAACGAACAAAGTGGAGTTAGTATCCTTGGCTTGCGAAGATGAACGACACACACAATCTTTGACTCCTGACCGCCCGATTACGTGCTTGTTCGCCCTAAAACGAGTTCGTTCCCGGGCTTATTCGTCCCTGGGCTTGTTCGCCCTGACTTGTTCGTCCCACTAGATTGCATGCTACTCTATCGGATTGTGCATGACTATAAAGTAGATTGACTTTTGAGCGAATATTTTCCAACAATTTCTATTGTTTATTTTTAAAATTACTAATTCCACACAATGGCTCCCTTGACAAATGCCACACCAGTGCTTTCAACGCTTTTTTTTTTTTTTTTTTTTGCACAGAGATGGTTGCTATTGCTATAAAGAATCTAGAATGAAATTTGTATATTCAAAAAGCGTTAAATAAATGAAATGGACATTTCAAGACTGGAAAATGGGTCCGGATATTGAGTTTTAATTGCTGTTTAGGCTAGAACGAATATATCATTAAATATTTTACAATTTAGATCATGATTATATCAAACTGTTCGTACTTCGTGTAGTTTGATTTATATCTAAACTGGCTGAAGATGTGCCTAGTGATATAGGAGAAAAGAAATATCTGCTACATTGTTTTGATGTTGTACTAATACGACAGTGCTTTGATTACATCAGACTATATAGAAAGTATTTTGTCTAAAGACAATGGCTTTGTATTGCTATATTTTTTGCCTTGAAATGTGATTCAAATTCAATTATGAAATTTAGGGTTTTAATCCCTTGCTTTTATATTGTTCATTCTACACGCAATATAAAAACTAATCCATTGTACCATTTCAGTTATTTGAGCGATTATATACGCGAAGGTAAATATACAGTCGGTCAAAAAGGCAACGTATTTCGATTATAATTTATGTCGAAATATATCACAGAATATTGAACATTGTAGATCAGTATTAGACTGCAATGTCTATTCGGTGCGTTCATGATGTACATGTTGGCAAAAGCGCCTTGAATAAGTGTCTGATACCTGAAAACTCGTTGTCCTCGACTCAAAACTGATAGACTGGTACACAAACACATAGCCCACGCTGTCCGTAGAATTTATACCAAACTTTCCATTTGTGTTTCCGTCTGTTATAACATAAGATAAATCACTAGAGGAGGATGGACTTCGCTCGCACCTTACTTCCTTGACGACTGTTCCTACAGGCGTGTCTTCCGCTACTTCGATATACGCGTATGCTTCTTCACATACTGGTCCGGATTCTATGGGGGAGAAATTCACAGTCAGTCAGTAAAGTTGTTCTAATTCTATATTACAAGTTAGCCTAACTGAACGTCATACTGGGCGGCCAGTCAGATGGCAAGTCCTGTAATTTATTATTAGAATTGAATTCAGAACGGTTTGTGACTAGCTTCGCTAAACATTCTAAGGAAAGGTCTCTTTGAGTGAAGAGCATGCCTTGAACACTAATGCCACCATAGTGTAGCTATCTATCTAATCCATGTAATTTCGAAATATTAGGCCTACTATTATTTACTGTTTAGAACAGATGAATGCGACGTACTATTTCACTGCTTATTCAAATACTCATTGTCTGTAAAATTGTAATGAAAAAAGTTCTCTCTTTTGGCAAAATATGTAAAGTTTAGCTCCAATTGAATATAGAATTATTTTCCTTTTCCATTGTTTAACAGATATAAGAAAACATAGTGAATTACAATTGTGAAAAACAAATCCCAGCTATACAAAAACTGAAAATAAAAAAAAAAAGAAACCACAACCCACAACGATCTAACACCAATTACCTGCAACTTTATTTTCCAACACGACATACAAACAATAAAGAAATATCCATGACAGCATCATACCGCAACTGTAAAAAAAAAATGAAAATTGTGTATTTCGTCACATTATTTTTCTTTTTGCATTCTTTTCAAGACTTCATGAGGACATAAAATTTTACATCGTCTGATCGATGCTTCCAAAAGAACACAAAAAGTCCTTTGATACAAAATGCAAAAAATGGTACTCGTTATCTTCTCGATTCTCTTCCCCAGACTTTATTCGTGTTGTGGCAGTTATGAAATAAACCGAAACGTGAGGTTTGCGGGCTTATTGTCATTCTAATATATTTTGCCTTGACATGTTTTTTTTCTCTTGGCACTCTGAGGATTAGAAAAATAAAATCAAAAGATACTGTTCTCTGATGACCTATTTTATTTAACTCTTTCGCCGCCGAATATATAGGCCTAATTTCGATCTCCTCGGACGCCCTGAACTATAATCTACTGAAACTTAGCAAGTATGTTATCTTTTCGAATTGACCAAAGAGTCGGACGGCATAGATCCAAGATCAGACTGCGCGTTCTTTGCAGTCTGAATTTGATCTCCGCTGTCTGCAAAAGCCCCGGTTTTCGCCTATGGCACTGAAAGGGTTACAACCATAATCGAAATCTCCGCATACGACTTTTTTCGTCATACTGCCGACCTCTTCTGAAAATACTGAAAAAAAATACTGCCTATAATCAACAATAGTGTGCAACAATTTGTTCACATATATTCGTGCTATGTTAAAATGCATGTTGATTTTGTCAACTTTTTACTACACGACAAATGTTTAGATTTGTCCGAATTGAAAGCATTTGCAGACGACAAAATAAATGCCGGTAAAACGATGAAATTTGCTTTCAAAAAAAAAAAAAAAAAATACATTGTGGGAAAGGAGAGAATGCTGGTTACTAGCATTTTCTCCTTTTTCCACAATGTTTTCAAAAGACTTCTTTCTCGGGATTGTGTGGTTAAGTAAATAAATAATAAATTATAAACATGAAAATATATTTTCAAAGCTGCCCGCTGCAAAGTGTTTCGGGGGTTAATTCTTATGAGTTGATACAAAACAAGTCATAAAAAAAAAACATTTCTGGTGGGACGACAATAATCATTTAAATTTATGGATATAACCTTCTAGAATCCCTTCACTCCCATGGACTTGGTTAATTTCAGATAAGTAAGCTGTTGCTGTGGACTTTTTTCTGTGATTAATCAGAAGTTTAGAGGGACAGGGATGTGACCAACTCGTATGAATGATGTGCCAACCGATTTGATGATTTTTCGGTTTTGTTTTTATTTCAATTATTTGATTGTCCGATTGATTTTTTCCTTTTAATTTCATTCATTTTTGGATATAACTGATTTCGAGAATAGTAGAGTGCCAAAAAAGTCATAATTTTCGGAACGATAGATTTCGGTCCTTCAGACTACCTAGACCTTCCTTTAATCCTGTACCACATAATTCTGTGTTTTAATAAACCTGAGAGAAAAGGCTTTTAAAACAGTATGGGAAAAGGAGAAAAACGCCGGTTAACCAGCATTTTTTCCTTTTCCCACAATGTTTTCCAACCTTTCACAGACAATCCCATTATTTTTGCAGCATTTACTTTGTCGTCTGCAAAGGATTTCAATTTTGAAGAGTCTAACTTTTTTTTTTCACCCGGTCGGAGATCACACTTGCAACTGTCAGCGTCAAATACATTACCCGAACATCTAAAGACCATCTATCGGACAGATTTGAGACACTGCTGATAGGTCATGTGGTAAAAAATATTGGATTCGTGTACATGCCTCTGTAGAGTAAGTTACAACTGTGTTAAACTCATTTCCAGAATACAAATTTTAGACGCTTCCAGATCGGAAACATTTGCTGATAATAAAACAAATGTGCCTCAAAGGATAGGATTAGCCTCTGAAACGGAGGAAAACCATGATGGCGAAAGAAGAAAATGATGGTTACCAGCGTTTTCTCCTTTTCCAACAATGTTTTCCAAAGCCAGGGTCTTAAAAGACGGGATTGTCTTGTTATGGGTAAAAGCTGCTAACTTGCAGGTGTCAATAAACTGATAAGGTTGTGAAGGTCCACGTGGGATGTCACTAGGTGATACCATAGGCTACGAAAACATTCGCCTCGTTAAACTTTGCGCGTAAAAGTAATCCTAAATTAATTGTTTAAATCCGTAGCATTAAAAATATACTTATGTGTTTATTTCTTGCTTGTCGTATATAGATTAATATGATTTACAAATGTGTCAAAACAAAACTCCCTATTTGGAGGGAAGAGGGAGTTGCATGTTTTAAAAAGAATCACTGTGTGTGTGTGTGGGGGGGGGGGGGGGGGAGAGAGGGGGTCTAGTAAGGGAGATAACTGTCATTTCGCTATAGTCCCTCATTGTTTTACCCGTTCAGGTCGTCATTCCAAGAATTTAGCCAGTCGAACTTAACTTCATTCCTTACAAAACGACAAAGTTCTAGACGTGCCCGAATTAAAATCATTTGCAGACGACAAATTTAAGTGGCTCAAATGATGAGAGTTGGCTTTGAAAATTTAGAAAACATGATGGGAAAGAAGAAAATGTTTGTATACTAACCATTTTTCTACCGCGGATGTTTTCAAAAGCTCTCTTCCTCCGGGTCGTTGACCCTTAGGCTGCTAAACGCGACTCATTGACCTTTCACAGAACGTGCAGTCTGATCTTGGATCTACACTGTCCGATAAGGGGATAATTTTCGCCACAAAATAACTTTGAAATAGCAACATTTGGGTTTTTACTATCAGGTTGAAGATTTCATTTA
This sequence comes from Tridacna gigas, assembly GCA_945859785.2. NCBI lineage: Eukaryota > Metazoa > Mollusca > Bivalvia > Cardiida > Cardiidae > Tridacna > Tridacna gigas. The sequence continues at coordinate 18,338,445 of OX244036.2, forward strand.
ACTTATTTAGCAGGATAATAGTAAAAACTGGGATTTATGATGTGTGTTACGACGATGTACATTTCGTACAAGTTCAAACTGATAGCCTATTCTGGTCCGGTCGAGCCCGTTAGCTCAGTCGGCAACTTACAGGGCCTGAAACCCAGGGGTCGCTGGTTCGAAATTTTTGCTATACTAAATTCTTTACGAGAATTTATGATAGTCATTCCGACAGAGTTTATTCTCTCTCTCTCTCTGCTGAACTTTGTTTAGACTACGTTTATTAGGTTTAGTTTAAACATATTTTATTGCCATACACATGTACATGTTTACAAAAACAATACATAAACAAAATTTCCAGTACATGGAATGACACATGTACATTGGCAAAGGGGTCTGGCCACAAGTTCTCACAACTTAGATTCGGCCATTCCCCTCCTCCAATTACATGCTACAAAAACAACAGTCTTAATGGCAGCTGAGAAAATTTCAAACATTTCAGTAATTAACGGATATTAAATAAAAACAGATGATGAAACATTTGAACACTAAAGACTATTTAACATAAGAGTGATAAAGATAAAAGATAGATTGTCAGCCTGGATTCGAAATGCGACACGTCTGATCAAATGGCGACTCATTTAGGATGGGCCCAAGGCTCGTATAATAAGCGGTCATTCAAACCTTCCTGAGTTTTTAATAAATTCTTGAACAGAATTAACTATTTCAATATTATCATTAAGGCTTAAGTTATCAGATCCAAACAATAATAAATTTAAACTTACAGGGTGGTACTTGCGAAGTTTGCGAAATAATATCAATCTCTGATTGCTATATGACGGGCAGTGAAAAAAATAATGCTCCGCATCTTCAACATAATAGCCACAGTGGCACAAATTACTTGCCGAAATATGGTTTTTGTGTAGGTCAAATTTCAGGTCGCTACAATTATTTCTTAATCTTGCATGAAAGACTGACAATTTGCGATCTCCTACACCAAAGTATTTTGGAACTACGGACACTGGAAATTGACGCAGGATTGTTGACTTAAACATAGAATAGATTGTAGTGATTTTGTTTCCAACGGCAAATTGTTCCATAGAGATATTGCCGACAGAATGAACGATTTCGCAAAGATTTCGGTACGGCGGGCCAATGTTTCAATATCTTGGGAATTTCGAAGGGAATATGTTGTAGTTGATGGAAACAGTTGACATAAAAAGTCTGGGACTAGGCCATTGATGATTTTAAACGTTAGAATAAGCTTCTGGTATTTACGTCTGTCGGACAAGCTCAGCCAGCCGATCTCAGTATACAAATTTTTAAGAGAAGTAGATCTTGTAAGTCCTGTGACAATTCTTGCAGCTTCGTGTTGAATTTTTTCAAGAGAGTCCCTTTCAGTGCAAGGACAGTTATCCCAGACAACTGAAGCATACTCAAGAATAGGACGCAAAAATGATATGTAAAGTTGGTCTAAAGAATTTCGGCTTATTTTAAATTTTACCGCCCTCATCATTCCAAGGATTTTAGAAGCCGACTCCGTCAATAGCCTTATATGTTCGCGCCATTTTCCGTTCGCAGAAAGTGTTAAACCTAAGTGTTTATGGTGTTCAACAAAATTTATTTGGACATTGTCGAAGACCAGAGTAGGGCTGGGAACGGTTTTAGAAGAGAGGATCATTGCTACAGTTTTTTGGGGATTGAATGTAACCAGCCATTGCTTTGCCCAGTAAGAAATCATAAGTAAATCATGATTAAGTATACCCTGAATATCTTGAACTGCTGCTGCTGAGCAGGCTAATGATGTGTCATCAGCAAATAAACGTGAAATGCTAAGCAGGTTTTCAGAAATATCATTAACATAGACTAGAAATAGAAGAGGACCGAGAACTGAGCCTTGTGGAACGCCCGCCTTAACATTCATTGGTTTTGACTTCGCAATACCAACAATTACTGCTTGTTGTGTGTTTGAAAGATAGCATCTAATCCAGTTTAGCAAACAACCGTTAATTCCATTTTGTTGCAATTTGAAAAGAAGACCCTTATGCAATACTCTATCAAAAGCTTTCGAAATATCACAGAAAACCATACAAGTATTCTGGTTAGAATCCATAGAAGAAACAACTTGATGATAGATATCAATCAGCTGATGAACAGTAGAATGACCCTTTAGAAAGCCAGACTGCTTTTCGTATATTATGTCATTTGAAACAAAGAAATTGTACATGTACTAGTAGACACACCGTTCCATTAGTTTACCAACACAGCTTAGTAAAGATATGGGACGGTAGCTGTTAACGCAAGATTTGTCTCCTGTTTTGAACAGGGACATGACAATTGACTGTTTCCAACATTTGGGAAAAGTTTCTTGATCAAGAGATTTATTGAAGATCCTACACAAAGGCTTAGAAATACTTAGAAATACTGTGTTTTGTAGCCTTAAGTAGTTTGTGACTCACTTGATCAGGTCCAATTGCTTTATTTATGTCTAATGTTCCAATAATACTTGCAACATCTGCAACAGAAATATCAATGGTTGAAAGAATATTTAGTGTTTTCCGAACAAAGTTTGGTAAATTGGTATTTGAGTCATTTAATGTTGATATGGAAGTATGGAAGTTAGTAATATGTAAGCCATGCCCTGTGAAAAGGGGTTTTAATGTATCTCCATGATGCAATATACCAACCAAGTCATCACATAATTATGAATCCATAAAGCCCATTTTGTTTAACAGCCGACTGAATAGGGAGGTAGAATTTGGAAAATGCAGGAAATTGACTAAAAGCTAAAAGTTTCGACACAGGTCAGCCTGCGCAGTCAAATTCTAAAGAAGTATGCTCAAAATATGCTTAAATTAGCATTCGAGAAACCAGTACATAATGTTGTTGTTTTAATGCAGACACCAGTCGCCATTTTGAAATAGTTGACAAGCGCTTGCCGCTTGCTGACGGTCAATTCGGACAAAACTCGCTCGCAAGCGCTCGCAGCGAGCGCTCGCCTTATTGAACACAAGGCTGGGTCGATACTCTTTTTCAGATGCATTAGACCTCCTTTTCACAGAGTATGACTCACTTATGAAATAAAGCGGCAGCGCAATGCTCAAATGCACGGTGGTTTGTCATTGCATCGAATGAGATAATGTCAGATATTTACAGTTTACCGACTATTAATTCATTAACCCTTTATCACACAATCCCAAGTTTTCACGACCTTGAGACAGAAGGCTTTTGAAAACATTGTAGGAAAAGGCGTAAATGCTGATGATTAGCAATTTCTCCTGTTCACTCAGTGCTTCTTTACCGTCCTTAGAGAAATCGCGTCATTTTAGTATCATTTTTTTTTTTCCGTCGTCTGCAACTGCTCTGAATTCGAACGACTCTAAAATTTTGTCGGCTGGGAAAGGGTTAATGAAGAAAAAGGAGTCGGCAGGACGAAAACCGTCGAAAAGGCTTCTTATCTATGCATGTAGATTAAATTTGAACTTAACCCTTAGGCTGCTAAGCGCGACTCACTGACCTTTTGCGGACAGTGTAGATCAGGATCAGACTGCATAGAACATGCAGTCTGATCTTGGATCTACACTGTCCGATAAGGACATATTTTTTTCTCCAAAAATAACTTTGAAATAGCAACATTCTGGTTTTTACTACCGGTTTGAAAGTTTCATTTAACATCTTTAACAGTATAAGGGTTAATAACCTTGCATTTACAAAGAAAGCAAGATTGAGTCCAAAAGATAATCTCTCGGTGCATTGATATTCAGTCAGTTCGGACCAACGGCCATCATGACAACCATTCTAAGAACGGTTGCAGTTTTATGCAGCGTTCTTATCTCGCTGACTGAAACTTTTATATTAGACACCATCGACTCGGAGCGACAGGTTGTTCATCAAATTTTCGTCAGTAATGGTGGTGTCTGGGGGACATGGGGACAAAAACAGTTCTGTCCAAATGGGACCTTTGCCAACGGATATCGCCTGAAGGTGAAAATCGTCTTTCTTCTCATCTGTCTGTCTGTCTGTCTGTCTGTGTTGTTTCTTATATTTGTCTGTCTGTTTTCTTTTTTTGTAAAAAAAGAAAAATATCTCTTTTCAGTATGGGATTCTCCAAAGAGAATCCAGCTTTGTGGGGACAGAGTTAGTTATATATTCATTTTTTTTTTTTTTTTTTTAAATGCTCATCTTATCAAGATTTTGCTATTCTTAAAGTAGTCTTCTTTCTACTGATCAAACCTACTCAAGGTGAAAGTGACCACACCTCTGTGAACGACATCAACACGGCTTTGTGTGGACCGACTTAATCGCTATAGTCGAATTATTAACCATTTGCCAATCAGTCCCAAGCTATAACGTCCCTGGGGAAAGAGGCCTTTTGAAAACTTTGTGAGAAAAGGAGAAAATGCTGGTAACCAGCATTTTCTCCTTTTCCCAGAACGTTTTCTACCCTATCAAAGACAAAAATCGTCATTTTAGCCACATTTAAATTTGTCGTCTGCAAATGCTTTCAATTTGGTCTAGTCGAAAATTTTGTCGTTTGGTAAAGGGTTAAATACTCAACTGATGGAGAATTTGCTGTTCTCTAATTTATTGTTTTCCTTTAACAGATTGAACCTTCTCAGGGTAATGGTGATGACACCTCCGTGAACGGCATTACTCTCTTTTGTGACGGGGAATCTGGCACTGGGGGGATCGTGACGTCATCAGAAGGACCGTGGGGAGTATATCAACAGGCTGTAACCTGTAGTGGGCTCAACGAGTACCTCGTGGCGTTCCAGATGAGCGTGGAACCGAATCAGGTATCCGGAGAGTGAACCCAGTAACAATACAGATACGAGTTTTTGACAAACCTATACACATAGTGGACAGGTCTTAAAAGCTTTGTTTCGTGCTAATTAATACTTTACCATACAATCCAAGTTTTAAGGACCCAGAGAAAGACCGTTTTAAAAAACATTGTGGGAAGATGAGAAAATGCTGGTAACCAGCATTTATCTGTTTTCCAAAATGTACTCCGACCCTTCAGAGACAAATCCAGTAATTTGAACTACAGTGAATTTGCCGTCTGTGGATACTTTCAAATTTTAAGTCAAAACTTTTATCGCCTGTTAAACAGATGATTGATTGATTGATTGATTGATTGATGTTTACCTAGCTTTCAAGATTATTTCAATCTTTTCACCGCGACAGCTCATTTATTCACTTTTTCTGGGTTTCATCCGAACAATATTGTGGCTCTGATGTGCTTGCCCAAGGATACTCCTGGGCTTGAAAAAGCCAGCACGTAGGGTAAGTATCGAACCCTAGGCCACCGGATTGCAAATCCTACCCTTTGAAACCACCACCGACTTATGCAGGACCCTTGCTGGAAAAGGAGGAATTGCTTGTAAATACAATTGTTCCTTTTGTCACAATGTTTTTCATTAGGTTACTAAACGATATTCTCCTTTCCATCAGTTTAAGATCCCCGGTTACCCCAGTGCACTCTAATCAAGTATTAAGCTACATGTATATATAATTTGAATAAAGTTTAAGTCAGTGTTTATCTCTGCGTTGCCGAGGAGCTAACCCGGGTCCCAGTCCGATCATTTTTCCCCCTTTTTGTATTCGGACGATACTTAGTAAAAAAAGACGTCATTTTTGACAAAGTGACGTCCGAGTACAAAAAGGGAAAAAATGATCGGACTGGGACCCAGGCTACCGAGGAGCATGCACTTGTACAGTTTGAAACAGTCTGAGAGAGATTTCAGGCAGAGGTATACTTCACTGCTTTATGACTACATATACATTTTGTATATACACATGAATTACATCTTCACCCGGAGGCTGCTGGGCGAGTATAAGTGCTCTTTTGCCAACAGCGTAAATCAAGATCAGACAGCACGAACTGTGAAGTCTGGTCTTGGATCTACATTGTTTGATACATTGAGACTTTTCCTGCAAAAAGGATCATAAATTATTACCAAAAGATACAATTTTAGCCTTGTTAAAATTGAAAGTATTTGCAGGCGACACATTAAATATAACTTAAAACACGAAACCTGTCATTCAAAGGGTAGAAAACATTGTGGGAAAATGAGAAAATGCTGGTTACCAGCATTTTTTCATTTTCCCACAATGCTTTCAAAAGACGCCTTCGTCATGGTATTGAAAATTCAGGATTGTGTGGTACAGTGTTAAACATCGGAATGTTTAATAAAATGAACCTTGCTCTGTGAAAAGGGGACTTAATGCATCTACTAAACGTATCAACTCATGTCAGCCTGCGCAGTCCGCGCAGTCAGCATTGGTTGACACTTTTTGCCACTTGTAAATTTTCTGTATGTATAAGGAACACTCTTCCCCCAGAATCAGTCAGTCGCTAGACAGATCGGATTTTATGAATCCCTAATTTTGTGATGACACAGGCAGACTGACACAAGGACAGACGGGTGGACAGGCAGACTGACACAAGGACAGGCGGATGAACAGGCAGACTGACCCAAGGACAGACGGCTAAACACGTAGGCTGACACAAGCACAGACGGGTGGAAAGAAGACTGACACAAGGACAGACAGACGGACAGAAAGGCTGACACAAGGACAGACAGACGGAAAGGAAGGCTGACACAAGGACAGACAGATGGAAAGGCAGGCTGACACAAGGACAGAAGATAGACAGGCAGGCCGACACAAGGACAGACGGGTGGACAGGCAGACTGACACAAGGACAGACGATGAACTGGCAGACTGGCACAAGGAAAAACGGGTGGACAGGCAGGTTGACACAAGGACAGACAGATGGACAGGCAGGCTGACATACTCATCATGTGATTGAAAGTACAAGCAATTTCTAGTTTGTTGCTGTATGTCTTTTCAGAATTTTGGTGATGATACCGCGGTTAATGACATCCGCTTCCAATGTCGAGGCTACAACAACGGAAGTACAAGTGTTCTCGATTCTCGTCCCCCTACCCCACATTATGGACCCTGGGGTCCGTTCAGTGCACCTTGTCCGACCAACTCTGCAGTATGCGGTCTAAGCACCAAGGTGGAAGGGAAACAGGATGCTGGTTTTATACACAGGGACGACACAGCTCTGAACGACGTCGTGTTTTTTTGTTGTGACAATTGAATTGTGAAAATATTCTTGTTTCTGTTCCAAAATATGAGAATTTAAACTGATTTCAGCCGTTTGAATGTGTCATTTTTTTTTTTTTTTTTTTTCTCCTCGGCAATACTTGTATTATCAGGGAGAATTACTGGGCCCGTATTCACCAACCATTCTATGCTGTATTCTATATCCTATTCTAGATTTAGAAAGTAAAGCATTTTCTATTGGCTAAAACAAATTTAGCTAATCAGAATTTGTGTTACTTTCAAAGTTCAGAATTTTATTTAGAATTGGACTTAGAATTTTGTTAAGAATGGTGGGTAAATACGGACCAAAAGATCTCAAAGTTCGTAACATATTACCACCGGTCTGAAATGACTTGGGGCAGATCATTGTGAAAGGTAGACAGTCACCATGAATTAAGATTAATTTAATGGTTTAAACATATTTTATTCGATATATTTCCATATGTTATATCAAGTACAACAAAGCTTTACCAAAAGGAATAGAACGGTTCTTGCAAGCGTAAAAGCTTACATAGTTCCTCTCCCTAAAAACAGTCATGTGATATAACAATCAATCAATCAAGTTTATTGTTCAAATCATATATATACATGATATACGAACAAACATACACAATACAACTAACATACAAATAGTGACGGAGTAAAAAAATTTACAGTAAGTCAAATAAAATGAATAAACACCAAAAATTTGAACTGATAGTGAAGATTTCAGAGAGTGACTATAAGAAAAGAAGTACAAAGAAAGGAATAATCGTAGGAGACTGAGCAGTGTTGAAAAATTGAAAAATTAAATTGTATATGTGTGCCTATGACCGCGGCAGTACAATATGAAAAGAGAGGCACCATCTATATATTCAGTATCAATTGAAACTCAAGCGAATCTATCTCTACTTTCAATGAAAACATAAGCCGCAATAATGGTTTTTTTTTTTTTTCTTTCATTTTCTGCAAGGGAGAGAATGTTGCCACCAAACAAGGCGGTATCAATATTATAATCAGATATTTTACTAATACATTGTGTGAATGCTACCCTGATATTACGATATGATCTGCGCTCGAAAAAAGTAGTGTTTATTGGATTATATTTCCCCGCAACTACACAGAGTGGTTTCTACTATATTTTTCCTGAAGAGGTGTTGTTTTAATTCACTACATTTATTTCTAAGACGAGTATATATAACCTGAAGTCTTCTTTCCCCATACAAAAAAAAACATTTTGTTGGGAATTGGTTTATCTATATCCAACATGTGTTTAAAAGATGAGAGAGAGTCTGTCTCTCTTCTAGATTGTACCAAACAGTTCCACACATCTAATGTTGAAGGCAGAAACGATTTCATATAAAAGTTAGTTTTGCAGACGATGTTTGCCAAATCGTTCGAATTACGAAGATTGTAATTCGTACTACAATAGTATTCGGTACAAGAGAACATAAGTAGTTTGGAACAAGACCATGTGCCATTTTGAAAAAAAAAAGAATAAGTTTATGTTTCTTCCTACGCTCTCTCAGTGTTTCCCAACCTGATTCTTTACTAAGGTCTGCAATAGACACGAGTACACCCTGTTACAATCCTGGCTGCCTCGTTCTGAATTATGTCAAGTTCTTCTTATTTGTACTCATGCATGTTATCCCAAATGGTGTCGCCATGTTCGAGAATTGGTCTAATAAATGAGAAATATATGGTTTGAAGTGAGAGGCGATCAAGCTAGAATCTCAAACGTCGTAAGACACATATTCTTTTCCAAGCCTTTTCAGCAACAGTCTGCATTTGTTGATCCCAGGCTCCATCACAAGATAGATAAATACCAAGGTGTGTATGAAAATGAACTGACGGAATAACAACATTTGACATAGAGAGAACCGGATGAGCAGATTTAATACGTTTACGAGATATTAACAAAGCCTTAGGTTTAGATGGATTAAATTTCACCAGCCATCTGTCTGCCCATTTACTAACCTTTTCTATGTCCGATTGTAAAATTGCTCCGGAAACAAGAGGGGTATCAACTAATATAGAAAGACTGGTGTCGTCAGCAAACAAATTGATTCCAGATTCAATATCTGTAACAATATCATTGATATAAACCAAAAAAACATCAATGGACCCAATACCGAACCCTGCGGAACCAGCTTTTACAAAAGATAAATCGGAAGAGCTCCAGGAAGGACCACTCTCTGAGTTCTGTTGGTCAGACAATCCTGTAAAAATGATAAAACCTTGCCATCTATGCCTGCAGCCTGTAATTTAAAGATGGGACCCTTATGCCACACCTTGTCAAATGCTTTACTTATGTCGGAAAAAACCATCCTTATTTCAAAGCCATCTAAAGCGCTACAAATTTTATTGTACAAGTATGTCAATTGGTTAATAGTGGAGTCTCCTGGCAGGAAGCCAGACTGATGTAGTGTGAAGAAATTTGTTTCTTTAAGGTGATTAAAAATATGCCTGTAAACTAGTTTTCCTAGAACATTTTCCATTGTGTTACAGAATGAAACAGGTCTATAATCAGATGGAATAGAGGGATCACGGCTTTTAAAAATAGGACAAACCAGGGATGTTTTCCAAGCGGCAAGAAGGACACACTTATCGAGGCAAAGATTAAATAATCGACAAAGAGGAGATGATGTCTGAAATGCTGATCTACCACGATTTTGTTATTGATACCGTCTGGACCAGATGCTTTTCCAGTACTAAGAGTTTGTAATACATCGGAAATCTCTTCAGGCGTGATGACTATACTATTTAACTTTTCACTTACATGTTGCTGATTATCACGCGGAAGAGAATTTGAATAATCATTTATCATAGACTGACTAGAGAAAAAAGAATTCAAGACATTTGCTTTTTCATTATCATCTACTACAAATCTCTCACAAGTAGAGTCAAAAATAGGCGGAAGTGTTAATGCTGAAGTTGAAGTTGGACGTATAAACGATTTGAGAATTTTCCACCAATCACGTGGATTTAAACTACCAGATGTTAGTTTAAGTGCCATTTGATCGAAATAATCTTTTTTCACATGTCGAATACTGGAAATCACTTCATTTCTTAACCGTTTAAACTTTATCCAGTGCTGATCGGAGTTAGTCCTCTTTGCTCTTTGATAATATCTTTTTCGTTTACGGGTTTTTCTTTTTATCCCTGATGTTATCCAAGGGGGGTCGTGGGGATTTAAAGTAGTCGCTTTATTAGGAACTGACCTGGAGGCTTTTTCAATTAAGATATTTGTAATAAATTTTCTGTGTGTAGATGTCTTCATCATCGTAATAAACTGTATCCCAGTCTACATCGGACAAAATTCTCCTAAACTGACAATAATCGCCGTTATCATATTTCCAAATTCTGCGTTTAAACGACTTATGTTTTGGTTTTAAAACAGTGAAAACACCAAAAATTGGACAATGATAACGAACATTCAAGTCAAGACATGGTTCCCCTGCTTCTGAAGTTAGAATAGATTCTCTATTTTTCACACAAAAAAATCAATGACTGACCTTGATTTTACAGTAAAATGAGTAGCTCCTCAATGCATTGCGTAAGATAGAACTGTTTACAGATCGAAACTGTTTTTCTAAAATGAGTCTGATTGAAATCACCCATTATAATAATGTCAGTGATATTCGTGTCTACTGCAAGACCGATAGAATCCTCAATAAGGGAAGTATACATCGCGTTTGAATTGGGTGGTCTATAAAATACACCATACAGAACATTCCTACTGTTACTCAGTTTCATCTCAATCCAATTGCATTCTAATCTATTAAGTTCTAAGTCAAGTCTACGCTTGTATACAATTGTACCTTTCACGTATAAAATCACACTACCATACCTATCCCCGGTTCTGTCCTTGCGTTCTGGCGGGTGAAAAGTAGGGAAAAGAAGATCATTATTTGCATAGTTTATATGTAGCCAGGTTTCTGTAAAGGACAGCACGTCGAAATAAGAGAATTCCGAGATCAAAGTATCTACCTTATTTGAAATACTCTGTACATTATAATGAACAATGGACAGACGATTTGGGAGACTCAGGAAATTGTATAAGTCGTTGGTGCAAAATGAGGTCGATGAAGTATCTGAGTAAGGACCAGGATTCAGTTGATTGACTGATTGATTGATTGGGTATTAACGCCGTTTTCAACATTATTTCAGTTATATCGCGGCGGCTAGTGCACCTATCCATGCTTTCCTGGAGTTTCTTTTACCAGTACTCCGCACAATATTCTTTCTAAGCCACCGGCTGCTTTCCCGCATTACCATCGTTGAAACAATGGTCAGCGGTGACAGAGGAAGGAATCCTGTCGCAATGACTATCATCAATCCTCGGAAAGAAATTGGCCAAGCCGGGGATCGAACCAGCGACCTCCTGTTCTCAAGTCCTGTACGCTACCGACTGAGCTACGGGGGCTTGGCAGGATTCAGTTGAACGTCACCGAACAGAAGTAACGAAGATATTGACACAATTAAAATATATGCAATATCGAAAAATACAAAACCCAGAAGGGAAAGAGAAAATATAACATTTTGAGTATGTTTCTGGCTGAAAACTATTCTCCTTTTATCATGATTTTCAATTAATCTGAACATGGTGGATGAATTCTTTAAACTCCAGTGCGCAGAAAAAAAATGCAGGGGAGACAATTGTACTGCACAATATAGTACCATAGTTATGCTGAGGCAAAACGGACGGTATGTCCAAATTAAGATTCAGTACTTGTACATGTATGTGAAATCATTGTGATAAGAGGAAAAAATCCTAGTGTAGAGCAATTTCTCTCACTGCCATAATGTTTTCATAAATCGCCTGATCGATGCAGGCTGGTAAAGCACGGAAAAAACTAATTACTTCTTTTTTCCATTTATTTCGCAAATTGTTGAAAAGAGAACAAAATTAATCAGATATATATGAGCCATGCTCTGTGAAAAGGGAGCCTAATGCATCTGCGAAAAGTCTCGACCTAGGTCAGCCTGCGCAGTCCGCGCAGGCTGACCTGGGCCGAAACTTTTCGCCTATGGTCAATTTTCTGTATGTCAAAGAACCAGTCTACCTTCTGATACAGTCGGTTGTTAGAAATACTGGAATTTATGGATAACAATGTTATGATTTGCTTGCTATCATGCATTACAGAGAGGCATTAAGCCCTCTTTTGCCAGAGCATGGCTCATGTGTGTATTTTTCAAGATACTTGTACATACGTGTCATAAATGGACCTGCAATTAGGGCTGCAAGGGATCATAGCCAACTTTCGCGGACATGTAAAAATCGATATCTGCCCATTTTACCAGTCATCTTTTATAGGCAGCGGCTATTTACAGTTAACTGTAAATAGCCAAAAAACGTAGAATTGGCTATTTACAGTTAACTGTAAATAGCCAAAAACGTTAAAATGGCTATTTACAGTTAACTGTCAATAGCCAATTCTACGTTTTTTGGCTATTTACAGTTAACTGTAAATAGCTAAATGTACGTCTTTTGGTTTTTTACAGTTAAACTTGGTTTTAATACTGTAATATGCAATATGAGTTACAATTACAACTATGTTTTTAAGAATCGGATCTACATAGCGACATTAATTTTTTCCCGGCTTAAAATGAGCATCGAGGTCTGATCATTTGTGTTGTTTTACTTTCAACAACCATAGTCATGTTTAAAAATCGAGTATATATAGTTCATAACTAAGATGAATACATTTTGAAAAACTCACTGAATTTTCATATTATGCAGCAAACTTTGCCTTGGCTTTGGTGTTGGTTTTGTCTACCATTACATGTATAAAAAAATCAACACTTATCCGTGATGATTATTCTTATGGTAGATTTTTTTCTCCTTTTTCAAATTAGTGTGCTGGATTTTTTTTTTTTTTTTTTTTTTTTTCAAATGAAGTAATCATTAAGACTATTACAACTGTTGCTGATAGCACACAGTTAAAGTTTGGGCTTTCAAAGCCATATGTTTGTTACTTTGTATTGTAACGATGAATTTCCATATAGTTCAAATTTAATTCCTAAATGTTTTGTTCATGTTTTTTCTCTGTTCTGTCCTGTCAAATAACTGATGCATCATTTCAGCAAAGTATGAACAAAACACAGTTGGCTAAACGTTTCGTGGTCAACTGTTGAAGTAAATTACGACTGGTAAATTGTAATAGAAACGGACAATATTGGTGAGCCGCTGAAATTTCATTTTGTACCACTTAAATAAGAAATTGTAACATAAAATTGTCACATTTCAACTCATGAACGGTTTATTCCGATTCAAACTTGCGACCCGGATACATGTATGTGAGACAGCGAAATTATCTATACATAATGTCATGTCGTATGTCAATAGCCAAAAAACGTAGAATTGGCTATTTACAGTTAACTGTAAATAGCCAAAAAACGTAAAAATGGCTATTTACAGTTAACTGTAAGTAGCCAATTTCACGTTTTTTGGCTATTGACAGTTAACTGTAAATAGCCATTTTAACGTTTTTTGGCTATTTACAGTTAACTGTAAATAGCCACTCCGATATATTTTATAAATGTTCTGTTCTGTTCTGTCCAATAACTGATGCATCATTTCAGAAAACGTTTAAATATGAACTAAACACAGTTTGGCTAAAAGTTTCGTGGTCAACTGTTGAAGTAAAATAGGACTGGTCAATTGTCATAGAAACAGAAAATACTAGCTAGCTGCTGAAAATTGAAATTTCTTAAAGAGATAGACTTAGTGATTCAATACTTCGGATTAAAAAAAAAAGAAAACTTTGATTTAATTTCTACTGTAAAATGATGAGGCAACAAAATAGTTTAACCATACACAAATTTACATGAATATTAAGATAACACAACATATGTTTTATTGAAGTAATATAGGCCATTGGCCCAGTTTACAAAACATCCAGTAACATACATTGTTATGGCAACATGGTTTTTATACAGAAATATATAAATATAGGAATGTTAAAACTAAATTTTGCACTTGAATATAATACAAACGGAATTTTGAAATATTACCGAATAGGACTAGGACTGGTGAGTGTTGGCCGAAGATGAAAACGTACTGCTTGCCATGTTGATCCTGATCAACACCCACCGAAATGAATCCCAATCTTTACAGAATTTATTAACAAATTAGACAAATAGAATCGAGGAATGTGACACTGTATATCCAGTAAATATGAAACGTATTGTGATTATGTAAAAGAGAGAGAAAAATGAAATAAATACATAATAAATAACTAGTACAAAAATTAGTTCCGGATTTGCAGAATTTTATGCACAAATTTGCAAATATTCAATAATTTTGCCTTATTTCTCTCCGAAATAAATCTAAAGAAGGATTCAATGTTTTCAGAATTATTTTTTCCAACATAGATATTCCTGTAATGATAGAATTGTTTACATTAAAAAAAAAATACGTGATATTCGTTATCTATTACTTCTATGGACGATTGTTCAGAACAGAAAATACATATACGTTCTTCTTTCACAATGTTATTGTGTCGGCCGAGTTCTCTATTTAATGTTGTTATCTAGTGAAGTTCTCAATTAAAGAATAAGCTATGACTGGCTCACTAATAATTTTGCCAGTCAGGACACACCCGAAACTTTGCATAACCTGCCTATTAGTAACTAACAGACAGGTTCCAACAGATCTTCGAAATTACAGAAAAGAGAAATGTGCGCACACTGACCCAAATAGTGCTCAGTATGAAAGAGGAACCAGACCGCAAATTTCCATTTAAAGGCTATTTTTGGCATAAATAGCTCAAGTTTCAAGTTCTATTATATATTCAATAAAGGAAAGTTGCTAAAGATGCATGAATATTCATTTTGTACCACCGAAATAAGAGAAACTGTAACATAAAATTGTCACATGCCTAATCATGAACGGTTTATTGTGAGATTCAAACTTGCAACCCATGTAGATGTATGGGAGAGAGTTAAAATATCTATACAGTCTCACACATAATATGTCGTATGTTAACTTAAGCCAGACTGTACAATTTTAACTGTCAATAGCCAAAAAAATGTAGAATTGCTTTTTACAGTTAACTGTAAATAGCCAATTCTACATTTTTTGGCTATTGACAGTTAACTGTAAATAGCCATTTTAGCGTATTTTTGGCTATTTACAGTTAACTGTGTTTTTTATGAAGCGCCCTGATAGATAAACATTTATAACTTCATCAATTTTCAGAATTGAAAATTTTCTCAAGTGAGGTAAGAAAATTCAATTTATCCTCTTTCAAATGAACTAAGTTTTATTAATATCATAAAAGAAACTTTTGGTCCTTTTTTTAACTGTAAAATTGCAGGTATGGTTTATATAGAATATAGAGGGAAATTGCATTTTCCGAAGTTAAAAAATGAAATATTTGTTGAATTTTCTTTTCTTGTGTTGAAATACCAAAATTTTCTCAAGTGAGGTCAGAAAGCTCATTTATTTCCCTTTAAGTTGGTATATATTTTAGTCATTAAAAAAAAAAACTTTTGGTCCTTTTTACAGTTTTTCAATGCCCCTATCCAATTTTTTACTTTTTTCGTGATTGTTCGGATTGTGCCGGAGTTTCCCGATGATGGCCGAATCTCACTGTTCGATAAGCCGCCTGTCGGGTATCTTTACTGTGTTACGTAATGTTATCGTCAGACGGACCCTCTGCTATCTTTAGGTTATACATGTATCCACATAATTTGTGGACCAAAAATATGCACCCGGGTTGTTTGATCATGACAGTATCCCTAAGACATCATGTATTTTACAGATCTAACATAGGACCAGACTTTTGATATTTATGAGAATGTTTAGATTCGATTTAAAACTATCAAGATTCAAAGTTAGAAAAAGTTCAGTTGCTACCCTTTTCCACCCTTCAGCTTTTAGATTCAAATGTGTGGTGATTAATGCCATATCAAAAGTATTTTATGGCGACAGTTCTCATATTCTTGTTTTCTTGCTGCTTTAAAACCGTTTCCTGACCTGTCACATCATATTGAAACTTGCAGGTTAGCTGTTATGCTTTCATCACGACCGAAATTTGCGATAAAGTACCTGTAAGCCCTTGTAGACTCATGAAACATAGCGGGGGAAAAGTGTCGTTTTGAAATTTCTCTGTGGGGAAAAGTTTTACTTAAACCTTTAGCTCACAATCCCGAGTTTTAACTATCCTGGGGTAGAAGGCTTTTGAGAACATTGAGGGAAAAGGTAAAAATGCTTACCAGCATTTTCCGCTTTTGACCCCTTTAGAGACAAATTCCATCTTTTTACCACATTTTATTTGTCTTATGAAAATGATTTCACTTTAGACAAGTCTAAAAGTTTGTCATTCAGTAAACAGTAAATAAAAGAAATTAACCTATTACTGTACAAATACGACTTCTAACGACCCTGCAGTTGATTGCTTTGGAAAAATTGGGGAAACCGGTGCACTAATTTCTAGCAAATTCAGTATCTCGTGCTTTTTCCGAAATGTTGGTTTTCTCTTTACATCACTCATACAGATTAGCCTTAGTTTTAGATATTTTTCGTCTGTATTACATGTATGAATAGTTAGTTCTTGACAATTAGTCCAGTAATGGATTAATTGTAGATCCGTCCATATTTAAAACAACGCAAACCTTAAAAAAAGAATCGCAAAAAAAAAAAAAAACCCAAAACGACTAATAGATTAAATTGACACATACTATGAATATAATGGGGTAAAAGGAGTAATAGAAACGATTTCTCCTGTACCCGTGACTTATAAAATTAGCTGTTACATTATTAGCAAATATATATCAGTGTCATGAGATTGTGTTATTTAAGCATTGCGAATGATGAATACTGCATATAAATATGTCTCTAGACTAAAACTGTTCTAGAATTTCTGAATTTTTAAAGTACTCGCATGATTGGCTGCAACAAAACATCTCAGGCTATCATATGGCTAGTGCTGGGGTTTAGAATTAGAAAACGTGTTTAGAAGCGTATGAAAGAAATCAAACTCTGCAAAAAGTCTATCTCGGTTTGATTGATTGATTGATTGATTGATTGTATGGTGTTTAACGCCATTTTTCAAGATTATTTCAGTCATAATAAATTATCACGATGGCCAGTATACCTATCCATACTTTCCAGAAGTTTCCTTTACCAGTACTTCGCAAAGTATTCTTCCCAAGCCACTGGCTGCTTTCCCACATAACCATCGTCGAAACAATGGTCAGCTATATCTTGGTATGAACTTCCTGCTAGTGATATCCATGTATGGTCATTTATATGTACACTGTCTACGTCGAACATAGCTTTTTTGGGGGAAAAACTTTTTTTTTAAATCTTTATCACCCCTGTAGACGGATAGTGCCGACCCGAATCAGTTTGCGCAAATCGGACTGGATGCTTTTCGCATAGGCAATAAGGCTCTTTCTTTTCCATGGCTTATTCGATGGTGAATAATTTGCTTTTACATTACTTTCTGTTTCGTCTTGAGCACAATTTGTTTTCATTTCAGATGCAGTGAAAGGAATATTGATCCCTGGAAACGTGATAATGCATTGACAGAGTTTAACCTCGTGTTATAATAATAATTTTTAACTTTTTTATGTACCAAAATATGATTTAATATATAGGTTGACTTAGATTTTGCCTGAAAAGAGGCATCATTCGGGTATATCGCATTCATCCTTTCCATGGTATGCAGCTTGTAGACTTGCCCAAAAGAAAACATTTTGATGGAACTATAGATAGTAGTATACATTGTGAGAAAATGCGACATCGTTCAATGAGTAATTTTAAGCGTTGCCAAATAGAAATCGCCACACAGTCTATGAAGTATTCGAAGCAAGACATTTTCTTTTCTTTTTTTTTTTTTTTTTTCAATCAAAACCAACTTTAAATGAATAGTTTCTCATACGCTGAATCTGTAACTTTTCGTGTGTACTCTCACGGTTCTAAGCAGTATACAAAATTAATATACCAGTATGTGCTATCTATGAATTCTCTTTTCACCTCCTTCCCCATCTTTATCCTAATCATAGAAAGTGTAAACAGTACATATCGAAAAGTTAAAACTACACACACACAAAGTAAAATTTTGAAATAGTGACTAATTTACCCCATCTAGATATAACCTATTACTCTACATATCACACGACAAAGTTTCGTTTGTTTTTTAATGAAAGGCATTAAAGACGACAAATGTGAGTCAAAATGAAACTTGTTTTTGAAAAGCTAGAAAACATTGTGGGAAAATGAGGAATTGCCGATTACAAGCATTTTCCCCCTTTCGCATATTTTCAAAAAGCCTTCCTCCCAGTGTTGTCAAACCATGTTTTAATTGCTACGTAAATTATTTTTCTTGCAAAAAGTTTAAACCAGTGCTTCCTACAACGCCGAATTTTCTGCTGAATTCAGCAACCTGATGATGTTGCAACATAAAGAATTTTTTAACTAAAAGGATTTTGACGCATAGGATCAGTTAGGTTCCAGGTCAGACTGCTTGTTTTGTGTAGCCTGTCATTGGTTCTACATCGTCAGCAAAAGTGTATACGGACGGATTAGGTTTCAAGATCAGACTGCTTCTTTTGTGCAGTTTATTATTGATCTGCATTTTCAGCAAATGTGCATTTAGTCGCTCTGAGCAGATTAACCCTTTACCACACAATACCGAGTTTTAACGACCCCAAGGTAGAAAGTTTTTGAAAATTGAGGGGAGAGGAGAAAATGTTGGCAATCATGAAATCTGTTGTCCTCAACTGATTTCAATCTGGTCGAGTCCAAAGTTTCGTCGTCTTGTAAAGGGTTGCCCATTTCTCAAACAAAAACAAAAAAGGGGGGTACACTTCTGTGCATTCTGATATTAATCTACAATATCCTTTAACACTTCCAAATTTAAAGTTGAGCTCAATTCTCTGACAGGTTAGAAAACATAATGGGAAAAGGAGAAATAACTTGTAACAAATAATTTCTCCTTTTTCCACAACGTTTTCAAAAGCTGTCTTTCTTAGGTTCGTTTAAACTTGTGATTGTTTGGTACAGGGTTAAGGGACGTACATCTGGGATCAGTTTTTGTCTCAGAGAACAAAAACTTAACCCTTAAACTGAAGAATGAATTAATTACAAACTGACAAATAAAGCTCAGTTATTGCAAATTTAATGCTCTTACGCAAGAAAAATCTTGCCGTACCTGACAGTGTAAAACCAAGATTCTGTGCGGTCTGATAAGGCTAGACATTCTGTGCAGTCTATTAATCTACGCTATCCTTCAGCAGACAAAGGATTCAGGTTGAAATCCGAAAAAAAAACTTCAGATATAGAGTCCAGGCAAGGACTGTAAATTTGAAGCAGGGCTACTGTTACGTAAAGTTACGTGTCTCTTATCTTTGATGGCCCCGGGCTATCGATACATGTTTTAAGTTCGCCAAACTCCGGAAACTCCTGAATCTTTACGTATGATATCGATTATCTTCATGCGAGACTGCTGATAAGGCATGTCCGCGAAAGTTGGCTATGCGCAGAATAAACTTGTTCACATTTTTAACTAATTGCAAATTAATATTTATTCACTCAAGACTAATATTAGAAGTAAGTCAAAAGCCGTTTTACACAGCTACGACGAATATGCCATATGCCTGAAAGTTCGTCCGGCTGATTAGAGCTTAATGATCCTGAGAAAGAAGCCTTTTGCAAACATCATAGGAAAATGAGAAAATGCTTGTAACCAGCATTTTATTCTTTTCCCACATTGTTTTCTACACTTCCGATTGAAGAGAAAATTCTTGTTTTTAGTCACATTTAAGTTGTCACCTGCATATGCTTTCCATTTGTAGATGTCTTAAATTTTGTAGTTTGGTAAAGGGTTATGATTTCGAAGGTCGGTATGTGTGGCAAGAAAACAGCTAAAAAGTCGTTTAAATATTTGCGTACCGTTGTACATCGTGACTTTTCCGGGGCCTGTTTCAAGGAATCGACAGTTCTAAATACATCTTAAGTAGTATCCTAGTGGTAATTATAAGAATCCGTGGTATTTGTCAATTAGTTTGTAAACAAGTGATATTAATTATGTAGGTTATATTCAAAGGCGTAGCGTCCATAACACACAATACTTTATATAAGAGGAGGGGGAACACGCGTACACGTTTAGGCCTATGAATTGCACTTTCAAACTTTCAAAAAGGGTGGTAACGATGTTGCACAATGCGTGAATAGCAAAAACAGCAATTAAACACATGACTATTGACAAATGAATAAACTGATAACTGAGGTTAAAAAACATAATATTTATTTCGAGTTCAAGCTGCTTTTGAACAGTTTTTTTGCGAGGTCATAACACGGTCAGTCACTAATCCACATGTTTCCCGAGTTTCCGAAGTGCTAGGCTGTGACTCTGCAGTGCATTACCAAAGGACATTCCGACGAAAAGCCAGCCACTCGGCTGAAATATTAACTTCTAACAATGGTCCTCGGTAAGCTGCCAGTGTAGGCTAAAACCGAAGTTGTGGCATCCCGATTTTTCCCGGGTTAAATAGACTTATCAAAAAATACGAAACTAACACACAAAAAAAATAGCTCTGTCAAGTTTTCCGCCATTGCCGAAAGAGAAGGCAGCGAAAGTAGTAAACACACCATAAAAATACCTCCACCTAATGGCTGGTGTATTACCTAGAAGAATAATTAAGGTAGTCTGACTATAAGAACTATTTTTTATTTCAATAATTTTATTGGAGTTGTTAATCGACGTTAGAAATAGTAACTTCCAAATAAAATTTCCATCTTGTTTTTCAACATTGTCATGCTTGTTGTTATCCAAGACAAGAGTGCGGAATGGAGATTTTTGTTTATGGATGGAGATTGATTGATTGATCGATTGTATGGTGTTTAACGCCGTTTTCAACATTATTTCAGTTATATCACGGCGGCCAGTGCACCTATCCATGCTTTCCTGGAGTTTCATTTACGGGTACTCAGCACAATATTCTTTCCAAGCCACTGGCTGCTTTCCCACATAACCATCGTCGAAACATGGTCAGCAGTGAGAAAGGAATTAATCCTGTCTCAATGACTATCATCAATCCTTGGAAAGAAATTGGCCAAGCCGGGGATCAAACCAGTGACCTGTTTTCAAGTCCTGTAAGCTACCGACTGAGCTACGGGGCTTGGCTTAAGCACCTCATATTTACCATAGTATAGAGTCGATCCGGGTAATTCCGTACACCTTCGGACAAAACTGATATTTGCGTCACCGGCTTTGTAATGGTGATCATGAAAATGACTGTATCATAAAAATCGAACTTTCTTCTCCTGATTACCGTCGCTAGAATACGTTGATTTAACTGGTTGTGATAGAGGGGCGGGGATAATGGACAGATGCTGATGTCGGCTTATTCCGTACACGTTGCGGATAAATCCGTACACACCTTCGGGTAATTCCGTACAGTTGTTCAAATCGTCTGTAAGAATGTACATTGTGGTTTTAACCAAAATGAAACCCGACCGGTTGTTCAGTCGGTAGCGTATCTCACCCCTCAGCTGGTAAATGTAAGTGCAATACCCAGTTGAGGGTAAATTTCTCTTCTCAATTCCGATGCATATGAGAAAAGTTCTCAGTGACTTGGAAAGAAAATTGTGTCATTATACCTACTAGTGTGAGAAAGCCAGGAAACGCATGTGTGGGTGCACTAATCACCGTGATATGACCTTAGCTGTTTAAACGGCCGAAAAATTCAATTATAACCAATTAACCAATCATGCAGTCTAGACTATGTTTAAATTGTTTTTGTGCAGATCGTGGTCCAGTAAATCGCTATTCTCTCATACAGGGCCGTATGCATGGCATGCATGCGTTTTTCATGAGAAGTAGGCAATTAAACATGCGTTAATTATACAAAATAAATGATCATACTTTCTTTTTTTATTTCGTGTTTCAATTTTTCATGCATTTAGTTTTCAACTTTGTTTTCCTTTTTCATCTCTTTTTTTATTTGTCTGTCCATTTTCCTTTTTTCTTTTAATCTATTTTCATTTTCCTTCTTCAGTTTTACTTCTAGTTTTTGATGAAAAATATCTTCACTAGTAAGTAACCTGTGGGTGGTGATCTTCTTTGCAGATTTTTTAAGATCTCTGTCTGCAGCAGGCAGCATAAAAGCATTATCTACCTGGGATGTCCATTCTTTAGACGAAGGAGTATAATCAATATTGGACGCTCCAACTGATTGAGTGAATTTATACTCATCACAATCTGCCAGAGGAAGTTCAATATTGATTATTCCCTCAGCATCCAAACTGAACGGCACATCACCATTCAGTATAGACTGGAAGAATTCCTGTTCTGTCAGCACAGTTCCTGCAGATGATGATGATGGCAGTATCAACTCCTGTTCCGACGGAACAGTTGCTGCTGCTGCTGGAAGTATCGCTCCCTGTTCCGACGGAACAGTTGCTGCTGCTGCTGGAAGTATCGCTCCCTGTTCCGACGGAACAGTTGCTGATAATGATGGAGGCATCAGCCCCTGTTCCGGTGGAACAGTTGCTGATGCATCTGGAGGCGTCGGTCCCTGTTCCGGTGGAACATTTGCGGATGCAGATGGCGACATAAAATCTCGATGAAATGGGTGAGATGGGGCAGTAGCTAGTTTTGTTAAAGCATTCCTATCAAGTGGATATATACCGCATTTCTTAAACCCATTCTTTATGTTAGATTGCGTAAATGCTTTATCATGGGCCTTTCTGAATAATTTTGGCCATTCCCATTTCCTAACCAGGTTGTTTGGGCTACTTGCCATGAATTCAGTGCAGACAGATGAATATTCCCTGGACAAGGGACCGAAAATGGTTTTGTCTAGTGGACAAAGCCACTGCGTAGTATGTGGAGGAAATGCCAGGAGGGCTATGTCATGCTTCAGACATAACTCTATAAGACCGAGTGTTTCATGCGACGAATGTGAGTCAAGGATTATAAGCTGTGGCCTTTCTTCTCCACAGAACTTAAGGAAATGGTTTTCAAACCAAAGCTCCCCAAGAACATCCTTCATCCAAGCCTTCTCCTGGTACGTATAAATGCTGCCAGGTACACCTTCTTCGGTATTATATGCATGCAGACTTTTGTATGTTTTACCTTTTACTATAATCATTGGCGGGATCTCGCCCCCGTCAGCATTTACACATGCCAGGATGGACACATTATCACGGCAATTTCCAACTCGGCCAGGTATGTTTTTAGCACCTGTAGCCCCGAGGACCTTGGATGGCTTATGCGTTAGGGGAACGCTAGTTTTGTCAATATTCCAAATACACTTGGGTTTTTCAATCAAATTCAGACTGTTTAGCACATCTCTAAGACAGTCAAAATATTGTGAAACAACGACTTCATTGAGCATTTTCGCTCTGACGGTGGAGAGAGGTGCCGGTGATCGAAGGCTTATGTCTGGATGCCTTTTGATAAATGCTGTCATCCAATCTTTCCCAGGGATCCCGGCCTTAAACGGTGTCTTTATTCCAAGCCGTCTCACAATTCTCCCCACACGGACCCTCACCATCCGAGGCGTTATCCCAAAACCCTGAAATTGTGACAATATGCCCCTTGGTATTGAATTAATTTTTATCCATATAATGCGAAAAAATTATCTTTAGACATGTGCGCATAGTGTCATCTTGGTACTTTTTTATTTCAGGAAGAATAACCATTAACAACTTATGTGGAAAGTGGCATTCCGGATACATGTGAGTCCTGATCTGGGATGACACTTTACGCTGATTTTTGCACATGGTTCGATCCTCGCTTGTACCATAGTTTGGACACAATGTCATTTGGAAAGAACTTATTAGCCATAGGGCTCTTGATGAAGCAAGATTTGAGTAATAAATAGATCTATTTAAATGTCGTTGTAATAACTGAAATAAAATTTAGTACTTAGGCGTCCCAAATATGACTGGCGTACTTCGTATTGTGCTTGTAGTTTTTAACAGCAAGGCACAAAGTTTTTTTTTTTTAAACTGGTTGATTAACCACCAAATCCCACCCCCCTTTGAAAAAAAATGCGTGAATTATGGTGCTATCAAAAAAATATTTTGCATTCTCAAGATATCGACACTCATGAGATGGTTCCCCGTCAAATAAGTATCGAGCTTGGTAATGCAGCTGTTACAGTCAATCACGGTCAGTTTATAATGACATTTTTGGTATTATTTCTTTGACATATATGAATCCTTGTTGTATTATATTTATTTCCAATTCCTCAACAGTTTAACATTCAAATGGCATTAGTACCTGCCTCGCAGCTTGTTTTAATTTTGAGACAATATGGTCCTCTACCGCTTCGGGGACGACAGTAGGGCGACCTGCCTTTGCACAGTCGTCCACCACGCCCTTTACCCGGTCTTGAATGGTCATGACCGGGACGCCGTACCGGGCGCTGGCCTTTCTCAGGGACAGGACCCCTTGTCTAACTGCGTTTGTTGCATCCAAGAGGTCCTGTTGGCTGTATGTCTTTGGCATTCTGGAATTTAAAAGGTAAATCAATTTTGCATGATACTAATTTATTCTGAACAATACTCTGTTAAAACCACCTAAATCCTCTTAGCGAATAGCCCTTTCTCCCTCAACAGCCTCACTAACTTGTCTGCGTCTACACCATTATAAAAAAATCCTATATTACACCGTTGTACTGGGCCGCCTCGTCTAAAAATGGGCTCAAACTTTGGCTTTAGAAGAATTGGTTGTTGAATACAAAATTCTTTTATAAGAGTGGATATGACCTTTGCATCAGACCGCTGTATATATGCTTTAACAGACTTTGTCTTGACATCACACACTGCCACAGCATTGGTGTCGTATCTATTATTTGGCTCAGGTATGACTTTGTAGCCAGAACCAACTTCCAAGGACCGACCTCCATAGTGGTGCATACCGACAGCGTACACAGATTCAATTATTATCTTTGTCATACCTGTATATATGAAATAAGTAGGTTCATCAGAATATTATTTGCCGTCTCACTCGTAAACACCTTCAGACATTTGCATAAGTTGTTCGTATTTTAGACCAGCCATATGACCTGTGGACCAGCCATGCCCCGGTAGCTCTGTCGGTACCCTATTGAGCTTGAGAACAAGGGTTGCTGGTTCGATCCCAGGCTCGGTCATTTTTTCCGAGTATTGATGATAGTCATTGCAACATGATTTATTCCACTCTCACCGCTGACTATTATTTCGACGATGGTTATGTAGGAAGGCAGCAAGTTACTTGATCTAGATCTACTTGTAAAAGAAACTCTAGGCAAGCATGGATAGCTGCACTGGCCTCCCCGATATAACTGAAATAAATGTTGAAAAAGGCGTTAAACACCATACATTCAATCAATCAATCGCACAGACCATTGCGGGGTGACACTTTGTCTTTTATTGCCATTTACTCTAAATCTTTATTATTGAATGTGGGAACTATGATGATCTGCTTTGACAGTTTGGGGTAAATCTACATGTACGGAATTACCCGCATCCGATACAAGCCACTATTTTTACTTGTGGCTAAATCCGTACAGATAAAAAAAGGTGAAATAAGTACTTTTCCCTCTCTTTTAAAACAAAAACAAAAAAATAAATTGTAAAAAAGGGTATCATTTTTTTCAATCCATTAAACTTGTGTGATTATTTTTATGGAGCCTTGATAAAATCACAACAAACCTGCGTCACTTTGTACTGGGTGACCTTTCTGTGAATCTTGTTGAGGGCGGTATTCCAAGTTTCGCGCGGTACAGTGCCGCGTCCAATCGGCGACCAGAAAAAAAATGCGTCACGATGTAAAGACGATATTTCGAGAAGGGTTTTCCGATAGGATAGCTTTGTCATTGGAGTGTTATATTTAGAAGTAAGGGAATACAAATTTATGTGAAAAACGTCATTCCTTTAAGTGTACGGAGTTTGCCGCATGTACGGAATTACCCGGATCGACTCTACGGTTTGCAGGACATAAAAGGCTTGCCTGGCAGGTATTTACGTGCTTGCTATGGTTCATAACAATTTATATGATTGTTGAGGTCAATTGGTCAGCTGTGTTCTCTGAAGTCTTCCTTGTCATGCTACAGTATACTTCCTTTACAATACGGCAAAACTTAAGACTTGTCCAAGTTGACAGCCATAGAAAGAGACACTGTTTCTGCTTAGTAACGCCTTAGCAACGCAGAACTCGGTGGATGCTACCCGTTATGGGCAGTTTACTACTGGAAAAAAAAGAAGCTGCATTCGTCAGCAAATTGTTATTTGCGCGTCAAAATTGTATTTGAACATGACGTATGATTATCATGGCTGTCTCCTGGATATAGTTCAAGTGCGGTTTTGATTGGATTTGATGAATGTTAATGAATAACTCTATTGTCTAACCTCAGAATAATCGAAGGTTTCACTGATATTTTTCTAAACTACTTCAGATTTATAGCACAGCCAAAACCGGAGAAATTATTATATGGGCAATGTCAGACATCCAAGCATTTTCGAGAACCATTTAAGGGGGTCATAATCAAATAGATCTACTCTGAATTCAATACGGAGAATAAGAGCGAATATACCTCTGTGACCTGTATAAAATTCCAAATCCTATCCACAAATAATCAATGTAAGGGTGAATAGACAATTTACCAATTACATTTGATATAAGCGATATTTTCATGTTGTCGTAGGCGCGCACCGGAAGTATTGAGTTACGCCGGACAAACAGACCACTTTTGAAGACAAATACCCATGTTGGGCCACATCTTATTTCTAGTTCGCAAATCCTTTAAATTTGGACAAATGCAACATTTTGTTTTTATTTGTTGTTGTATACTACCTAAAAGTGTTAACAACACGGAAGTTGCATACATTTCACAACCAGGAATCATATATATAGAATGTTTATCTATAAGATCCCTGTCACAACTAAAAAAGAAAAAGACATTGGACAATTCAAGAAGAAATTAATTCCAACACGGTTAAAATGTATAGCATTTATGATACTGCATTTGAAACAACCATACCATGGACAGACAAATGCATTTTAGAGATCGTAACCAAATAAATCGGAATCAGTATAGAGACTAAGACTGAACTTACCCTCTGTAACCAGGGCTTTAGCTAGCCTCTGAAATTCAGGAGTCATTGACCCCTTGACCCTAAAATTTTAGGGGTCAAATCTAATTTTTCAAGAGTCAAACCAAAAAAATCAGGGGTCAAAATCATAGAAAATTTAGTAGTATTTAGTCAAATTTTTGTTGTTGTTGGACTTATTATTAATATTGCAATAAAGATGTGAAGTGAACAAGTGATCTGTAAAATTTTACAGTGCAAAGAGGACCTCCCCCCCTTTCCTTCCTTTCCACACCCCCCCCCTCCACACACACACACACAAAATTTTCAAGGAGGCTAAGGTCAAAGCCGCAAAGCCTTGTTGACCTAAGCAATCAATATGAAAATTACCAGTATGGTATAATAAATTTCTGTCAGAAATCCTTTGTTTAACTTTGGTGAAATAAAGATAAGATTTATTCATCCGATTTCTTGTACCATCCAGAAATATGTAAAGTATTATAACTCTAATTTTGCTGGGCCCGAAAATTAATGTAATTTATTCATATGGACAGTTTGAGGTATCTTTTTGTGTGAAAGGAGATGTAGATATATGTATTTCATAGGTTACTTTTATAAACTTACTGTTTTTAATAAAATTCGAAGTAGGATCCTTATTGGGTACAAATGTCGGGCAATATGGTGGACATTGGCGAATGAAGATGGGTTTACAATATCCATACATCAATGCTTAACTTCAAAACGGTACACCAATATTGAATTTATTGCCCTGTTTATCACTTCTAGCATTGTTAGTGCCAGTTGTCAACCTACGCTTATCATAGATACAAGTCAAATGCTTATCATAGATAACAAGTCAATTAACACATTCAAGTCACACTTCACTGATTATATGCACCAGTTTAATTGATGTTTAACACCATTCTGATCATTTTCATGCCTTAGAAATGATTATCTTTCAGTATGATTGCTGTTTGATATATTTTTTGATGCATCTCTGAAAAAATTTGGGGGTCAAAATGACCCCGTTATCCAAATTTTCTGTGCGTAAAAAAGGGTATTTTGAGATTTTTGTGCGTCAAAACCTGGGTTTACGGGTCAAACTAAAGCCCTGGTAACCTGTGTGAAATTCCAAATTCTAGATCCACAACTGATAAACATAAGCGTGAATATTAGGGTAAAAAACAGATGAGAAGAGAATGTTTTATTTACACATGTGCATTAATTTGTACTAAGCAAGTACATTATAGTTCTTGGGTCACCCATCCTGCAGTGCGATACCGAGATCAAAGGAACACCAAGTTAACCCTTCACCCATGTTTGTGAAAAATTCATTTGACACATATTTCCTTAACACATGTTTTCAAAATGAAGCTTGAATGTAAATATTTTGTGAAACCATGTGTTTATGTATGTACAAGATCTATTACATTTATTCGACTGTTGGAATATGACTGAAAGTACAACAAGGATGGTTTGATATTTTTTTTATTTCAGGATCTTCTTAATGTTTTAAAGTATGCCTATATAGTGCTGTAATTTCAGTAAATCGACTGTCCCTGTCTCTTGGAAGACATTGGAAAGCTTCTTGACCCTTTCCCAGACAACTCTGAGTTTTAACGACCCTGAGAAAGAAGGTGGCTTAAAAATAATTTGAAAAAAGAGGAAGGGCTTTTAGCACCATTTTCTCCTTTGCCCATAATATTTTCTACTTTTTCAAAGACAATTTCAACCATTTGACCCACTTTTATTCTTTTGTCATCAAATACTTTGTATCTGGACGAGTCCAAACTTTCGCAGTTTGGTGAAAGGTTTTGATCGAATAAGATTTGACATTAATTGTTTAAAACCCTTTACTACGCAATCCTAATTTATTACAACCTTGAGAAAGATATCTTTTAAAAATAGTGTGAGAAAGGGAGAAAATTCTGGTAACCAGCATTTTTTTTTCCTTTTTCTCACAATGTTTGCTACCCTTCCAAAAGCAAATTTCAATTTTTTTGAGTCACATTTATTTTGTCATCTGCAAATGCTTTGCAAGTCTGAAATTTTAATTTATAAAGAGTCATTTTCGTAAAATATACAAGGAATAAAAGGGGGTAGGGAAGAAGAAACGAATCATTAAAGTGCCACAGGTTTTTTTCTGTTTTTTGTCTGATTGTTCAATTCATTTCCTACCGAACCTTGTTGCTAAGTTTGTAACATACATGGCTTGAAATCCAGAGGTCGCTGTTTTGATTTATTTATATTCAACTATTAAAGTGATGAAATGTTATAATTAAAAAAAATGGTATGAGCACTGTCTGCAAATAGACAGAGACTCTCCATTTACTGAAAACAGGAACGCCATACACTACAGGTTGAATTTATCGCGAAAATCCCCACCTTGATAAAACATAAAATCTTTTTAGTTGCATTTTTGTCATTCCTGTTTGAACTAAGTTCATAGATGACTATCCTACCGACAAAGTTCCGTCCAAATTTCAAATCTTCCATTCCCTCCTAGAAAAAAAAGAGTAATTCCAGCTGCATTTTGAGTAGAGAAATACATGCTTTTATTGTTTTCATTGAAAAGCTGGTAAAGGGTTCGATCTCGGTATTTCACTGTCAAAGTCGGTGATCTTTAAAAGAGGTGTGATGTTCTTGCTAAGCACAGATTAACACGCACGTGTCATGATAATCTGTCTGTCCAGTTCAATCAATCTTATGCTGGTCATTTGTAAAGGATTTGGAATTGTTAAAATCTGTTACAGAGGATAAGTCCATTCTAATCACTGACTTAAAAAGACACATTTTTCTGGCCGAACACTTTTTGTTTTCAAATTTATTATTATTGAATCCTGGTTTAACTGCATATTATAACTCATTCATTTTCATCTTCTGAGTTTTTGCCCTTTTAAACCAATTCAGTTTGCGAGAAATTCATTATTTCTTTATAGGGATTCATTTTTGTTGAGTTAAAAATTTATTTTGCATACGAAAGCTTTAATCAAATCCTCAGCAGCGACAGTAGACGACGCTTCTCTGTAGGTTGTAGAAGATTAATAAAATGGCATTTTTTGAGTCTTTAAAAGTGATAATTGCCGCAACTACCGGTATGGTCGATTTATTTGCATATTTTTTGCGTTTAGGATGTAATTCATGTCTACAATGTGACCCAATGACTATACGGGTATATTCAAGATATCTGCAAGTTTGTCCAGTGGAGAGTACCCACAAGGGAAGTAACTCTTGTGACGTGTCAGTATTGATAACTGGCAAATGGTCTATTAAGATCAAGAGCTGATAAGAAGTAACAGTTTAAAGTGACATGTATGTGTTAAATTTTATGAATCAATTAACTACATTATAGCTCTAAGGTCTGCCACCCGGCTGTGCGATACCGAGATCAAAGGAGCACCGAATTAACCCTTCATCCAGTTTTCATGAAAAATAATATGACACATGTTTCCTTTATATCTGAAAAAATATAGATGGAATATAAATATCTTGGAATAGAAGGTTTAAAATTTGAGCTCAAGCTACTTTTCTTGTGTTCATGATCTAGACTCTTTTACAGTTATTCGTCTGTAGGAACATGACTAAAGTTGCAACAAAGAAGGTTCGATTTTTTTTTTTTAGATCGGAATTTTCTTAATGGCCAAATTAGGACTTGTCCATATCCAAAGCATGTGGGTGAAATGGTGGAAGTTGTTATATGCATCCAGTGCCGTAAGTTTAGTTGAGAAGCTTATAAACCCTATACGAAACAGTCCTGAGTTTTAGTGGCCCTGAGAAAGAAGGCGTTAAAAATATTGGAAAAAGAGGAAATGTTTGTAACTAGCGTTTTTACCTTATCCCACAAAACTTTCTACTTTTTCAAAGACTATTTCCTCCATTTCACCCACATTTAATCTGTCGGCTTCACATTCTTTGGATTTGGACAAGTCCTAATTTGGCCTTTGGTAAAAGGTTTTAATCGAATAAGCTCCGACTTTTACTGTTTAACTTATAAAGGTCCAATGTCATGAAAAAAAGAAGGTGGAAGGTGGAAAGAAGAGAAAAATAGTTGAAGTACCATAGTATTTTTTTTTTTTCTATTTGATAGTCTGATTGTTAAATCCATGTTTGCAGAACCCAGTAGCTTTCATATTTGCCGAACCTGGTAGCTAAGTCGATAACGCACCTGTAGGGCTTGACAGCATGGGATCGTTGGTTCGATTTATTCAGGCCCATATAAAGCTATCAATATGATCATTTTTTTCTAATAAAAAAAAGAAAACGTTTCATTGTCTGCAAAAAGACGGACAATCCATTTGCAAAAAAATTTAAACACCATATTATTGAGAAAATCCCAACCCCAAAAATATCTTTTTTTTCCATTTTTTGTCACGCTCCTGTTTAAACTACATTAAGATGACTATCATAAAAAAATGAAGGTCAGGTCAAATTGAAAACCTTCCTTTCATCCTCCAAAAAAGGTCATTTCAGCTTCCATTTTGAGTCGGGAAATATCTGCTATAATTGTTCTCGTTGAAAAGCTGATAAAGGGTTAACCATGTGCTCTTTTGATCTTGGTATTTCACTGCCAAAGTGGGCGATATTTAGTAGCATTGTGATGTACTTGCTTGGCGCAGATTAACACACATGTGTCATGGTAAAGTTTCTATCCTTTTCAATCGAATTTCGATCATTTGTAAATATAGGATCTGGAATTATTAAAGTCTGTTACAGAGGGTAAGTCCATTTTAATTTCTGACCCCAATTTTTTTTTTTTTTTTTTTGTCCGAACACTTTTTTCTTTCAAATGCAATGGTATGGATAACCGGGGTTCAATATTTTTCTCAATTCTAGCCCTGTACAACCAAGGCAGTTTGCCGTGATGTTTAATATTTCTATCTGGATGATTCGTTTTGATTCCATAATAATGTAGTCTGCACACGAAAACTTTTATTATACCACCCAACAGGCGACAGGGCTTTTCTTAAACTTGTATGACTCCTCTTTCAGTAGCTTATACCGTGATATTAAAAATATGACATTTCTTTTTTGTCTCTTCGAAAGTGATAGTATTCATAACTGGAAAAGGTTTTAGAAATTTTTATCGCAATTGCCCGAGGAATTTTATTGAACAAATTTTACGCTGACAGTGTCCGATCACATGCAGTGTCCGATTATATGCCGACACAGTAAGTTTATCACTGAGTAAAAATTTCTGAGTGCGAGATATTGCGATTTAGCAAAAGTACCTGGATGACAAGAATCACAAAATAACCAATTTAATCCTGTACCAAGCTACAGAATTGTGGACTTGTCCAATTTGGAAGTGTTTGCAGATGACAAAAATGGCTACAATGGTCGGATAGGTTTCTATTAAGCTAGAAACCATTGTGGGGAAAGGAGAAAATGCTGATTTCTAGCATTTTCTCCTTTCCCTTTTCCCACAAGGCTTTCAAATGCCTTCTTCCACAGGGGCATTAAAACTTGTGATTGTGTAATCTTTGCTGTTTTTTTCCAGCTGAAATAGTATTGAAGGTATGTTGACCTCAAGCAATCAAACTTTACTTCAGGAGACTCAGCGTCTTATGGCAGAGCCTGTCCCAGGGATTGTAGCAGAGCCAGACGAACAGAATGCAAGATATTTCCATGTTGTAGTCAAAGGACCTACAGAAGTTAGTTTTCCATTGATCAGCCAGAGATTCCATATTTAATGCTAAGAGTGCCAAACATGACTTTTGTTGCTTTTGCAGGCAGTTTGGATCAACTTGACAAGATGAGACTGCTCAGAACATGCAGTCTGATCTTGGATCTATGCTATCCACTATTTAGCACTATGTTTGGGCCAAAAATACCTTTAAGTTGCAATTTATTAAATTGAAAGGGTACATTTCATTTATTGTGCACTTTAAGAGTTTGTCTTTTTCTCACGTTTTTATAGTAGGATTAGTCCAAATAGTCTAACCTATACTTGTCTATTTATTATTCTGTAAAGAAATTTCTCACGATCTGATTGGATGTTATGCTCTGAATATACATTGCTGTACATAGGAAAGTGCCAAGGAAAAGCATTTCCCCTCTCCGGAGCCTTATAGACTTGACTCACTTGAACAGTGGCAAAATCAAGATGGTGGCTATGATCAATGCGAGTCGCCAGCAAGAATCAAAGTACTGAAAGTACTCACAGACTAGCAAATTTGATTGATTGATTGATTGGTGTTTATTAACCCAGTTTTCAACATTATTTCAGTTATGTAGCAATGGCCAGTGCACATATCCGTGCTTTCCTGGAGTTTCTTTTACCAGTACTCCGCAGTACTTGCCAGTCTTGTCGGGTCAAAAACTAGGTTGGCAGGTCAAATCTTTGAAAGATGTTGTGAACACTCTAGAGGCCACATTTTCCATCCAATACTCACAAAAGTTTGTTACAACATTTGTCTTGATGATATCTTGAATAAGTTTGAAAATGGGTCACATGAGGTGAAAAACTAGATCACAAGGACAAATCTTAGAAAAGCTTTATATACACTCTAGTGGCCACATTTTAAGTCCTATAATACTCTGGAAAGAAGGTCAGAATGTTAGCCATGTTGATATATCTAATGAGTTTGAAAATAGGTAACGTCAGGTCAAAAAATGGGTCACATTTTCAGTCCAACACTCATGAAAGTTTGTCAGAATGTTTGTCTAAATGATATCTCTAACAAGTTTGAAACTGGGTCATGTTGGGCCAAAAACAAGGTCACCAGGTCAGATCTTAGAAAAACCTTGTGTACACTCTAGAGGCAACATTTGCAGTCCAAATCCAATACCCATGAAAGTTTGTCAGAATGTTTGTCATCATAATATCTCAGACGAAAAAAATAGGGGTCACATCGGGTCAAAAACTAGGTTAGCAGGTCAAATCTTAGTAAAACCTTGTGTACACTCAAGTGGCCACCTTTTCATTCCAATACTCGTGAAAGTTTGTTACAATGTATGCCTTGCTGATATCTCTGATGAGAAAAACATGGGTCTCCCCTGATCAAAAAGCAGGTCACAGAGACAAATCAGAGAAAAGGCTTGTGTACACTCTGGAGGCCACATTGTCAGTCCAATACTCATGAAAGTTTGTTATAACATTTGTCTTGATATTGCAGAAGAGATAGGAAATTGGTCAGTTTGGAATGAGGGACTTAGGGGCCATCATGGCCCTCATGTATTATTTTTGTTTGGAAGCAGATTTTCCTGTGATATAGATACAGTCGAGCCGCGTTTATCCTGGCTCCATAATTCCGGAAATCTCAGGATCCGGACAAAAACATCAGGGAACGAACATTTTCAGTACAAATTTTACTTTTTATTCCAGAAATCCGCGTTCCGGAACCGGAATGAAAAAAATCAGGAACGAAGAGTCAAAAATTAGTACAAACCTTATCTGATAAACCAGACGTGGCCTGACTGTGTATCACACAATTTAGACTTGTTACTTTCCCCGGTACCATAAACTTGTTATCATATATATCATAAATACAGTCTACTTCGAGCGATTTCGGACTGGTGCGTCATGAATAATACGGGTATCAGTCTAACTAGTGTCATTTGTTACAGATGATTTTCACACGTTTTGAAACACACATGTTAATTAGTAGTGTTTTCAAAAACTGTTGACGTTCTCGTGCCATCGATAAGTATCAATTTAACAGATTATCCATACACATAGTATATTCCACGCTTTTTTTGTTTAATTATTACTGAATCTACTTGATTACAGTGACGATCGCTAAAGAAAAAAAAAAAAGCTGAAATGTCCACAAAGATTTTGTGGGCATGTTTAAACTTCTTTCAAAATTAAAAGCAAAAGTAAAATTTGAACATACCAGCTGCTGGCATATTCAATAATCCTTCGTTTCAAAAACACATATTTTCAATTTAAATGGTAAAACATAAGAAAAAAACAGATTGATTTATTTGTTACTTGAGATGTTTACGTTCCCCAAAGTACACACACAAAA
The DNA here is from genome assembly GCA_945859785.2 of Tridacna gigas. Classification (NCBI taxonomy): domain Eukaryota; kingdom Metazoa; phylum Mollusca; class Bivalvia; order Cardiida; family Cardiidae; genus Tridacna; species Tridacna gigas. The sequence continues at coordinate 18,373,524 of OX244036.2, forward strand.
TGGCTGCCAAACACGATAAATTTTGTTAGGTTTTTTGAAAATATTTTACTCCTATCAGACTATAAAGATGATTGAAAATATGCCTGTCTTTCATATCAAATCAATTGGCTATCAGTATTCTCAATTACTTTTTGTCATTCTGCCTTTTTGAAAGTACGATTATCAGAATTTAACACCAAACAGCAAAAGACGAGTTGAAATTTCGACTTCCGTGAAAAAATAGACATTCGTCAGTATGTAGAAGACCATCGAAAAACCACTATCGCGGGAATTCGGCAACACGTCATGTACATTTGAAATACTGTGCATGTCGTGTTTTCTTTTTGTTTTGCCCTTTTCATAGTGTTTTCAAAAGTCAAAAATGTGCCGAGCTTTACAAGCGCACCTGTTTGCACAATAGGTATGCATGTACATGTAATTAGGTACAAGGAAAAAATCATGTACAAAAACACACAAATAACAGAAAGGCAAAATGCAAATTTATGACACACTTTATTTTATAAATCTGAAGAATCGCAGGAGCAATAATGACATGTATGCATGTGCTTGTGTAAAACACACGCTGTTGTAATTCTAACGATGCAAGGTGTCCCTTACCAAAATGGAGGGTACTGACCTAGCTTAACTTGGATGCCATGCTGGCAATCCGAGTTTGTTGATCAGGAAATAGGGCTTATCCGGAAACATTCATTGGAAACAGAAGTGTGCGGATAAATGAGGTTCGACTGTAGTTAGAAACTATATTAAAAATTAATTATCTGACATTTATATTGGTAAATTCTGAATATGTCTCACTCAGTTCCATGTAGCAAGTCCTATTTCTGTAAAACCTGCCCGATTTCATAAAAGAACTTGAGTTACCTTCAGGCCCAGTTTCATTTGAAGATACTGTTCCATTGTCTTACTGAATAATGACCGTATCATTATCAATATTTAATCAAAGCACTATCATGCAGGGTTCATTCTAGAAATCAAATCTATGGGGCCAACTATCCCCCTTATCACAAAACGTAAAGGCCATTAGAGAAATTTATGGGGTCAAGGGAAAACTACCTTAATGAATGGATAGTCACAACAAAGTGTAAATTTTTCTTCATTACTATCCTAATGGCCTTTTCCCTCTGAATGCCTCACACGTGCATGTGGGAAATTGTACAAGCTTCAGTCAGCATATCTGTCTTTTGTGCTTAGAGCATTTATCATTTATGACAACGAAATAATCTCTAGTATACTAGCTGAATAATAGATAAATTTCTACTTGTCACTCTTTTTGCTCCCAGCAACGTCTTGTTTTTAGCTCACCTGAGCACAAAGTGCTTGTGGTGCGCTATTGTGATCGTGCTGTGTCCAGCGTCTGTCATGCATCGTCCGTCATCAACTTTTTACCATGTGTACGCTCTAGAGGCCACATTTTCAGTCCGATCCTCATGAAACTTGGTCAGAATGTTTGTCTTGATAAAATCTCGGATGAGTTTGAAATTGGGTCATGTGGGGTCAAAGTGCTCATGATGAGCTATTGTGATCGTGCTGTGTCTGTCATGCGTCCTCCGTCACCAACTTTTTACCTTGTGTACGCTCTAGAGGCCACATTTTTAGTCCGATCCTCATGAAACTTGGTCAGAATGTTTGTCTTGATAAAATCTCGGACGAGTTCGAAATTAGGTCATGTGGGGTCAAAAACTAGGTCACTAGGTCAAATCTTAGAAAAACCTTGCGTACGCTCTAGAGGCCACATTTTCAGTCGGATCCTCATAAAACTTGGTCAGAATGTTTGTCTTGATAAAATCTCGGACTAGTTTGAAATTGGGTCATGTGGGCCAAAAACTAGGTCACTAGGTCAAATCTTCGAAAAACCTTGTGTGCACTCTATAGGTCACATTTTGAGTCAGATACTTATGAAACTTGGTCAGAATGTTTGTCTTGATAAAACCTCGGACGAATTTGAAATTGGGTCATGTGGGGTCAAAAACTAGGTCACTAGGTCAAATCTTAGAAAAACCTTGCGTACGCTCCAGAGGCCACATTTTCAGTCCGAAACTCATGAAACTTGGTCAGAATGTTTGTCTTGATAAAATCTCGGATGAGTTTGAAATTGGGTCATGTGGGCCAAAAACTAGGTCACTAGGTCAAATCATAGATAAACCTTGTGTGCGCTCTATAGGCCACATTTTCAGTCAGATACTTATGAAACTTGGTCAGAATGTTTGTCTTGATAAATTCTCGGACATGTCTGAAATTGGGTCATGTAGGGTCAAAAACTAGGTCACTAGGTCAAATCTTAGAAAAACCTTGTGTTTGCTCTAGAGGCCACATTTTCAGTCAGATACTTGTGAAACTTGGTCAGAATGTTTGTCTTGATAAAATCTCGGACGAATTTGAAATTGGGTCATGTGGGGTCAAAAACTAGGTCACTAGGGCAAATCTTAGAAAAATCTTGTGTGCGCTCTATAGGCCACATTTTCAGTCCCATACTTATGAAAGTAAGTCAGAATCTTTGTCTTGATGATATCTTGGGAAGAGTTTGAAACTGGGTCACCTCAGTTCAAAAACTAGGTCACCAGGTCAATTCTTAGGAAAACCTTGTGTGCGCTCTAGAGGATACATTTTCAGTCCGATACACATGAAACTTGGTCAGAATGTTTGTCTTAATAGAAACACAGATAACTTCGAAATTGGGTCATGTGGGGTCAAAAACTAGGTCACTAGGTCAAATTAAAGAAATACCATGTGGGCACTCTAGAAGCCACATTTTTCGCTCAATTGACTTGAAAATTGGTCAGAATGTTAGTCTTAATTAAATCTCAGATAACTTTGAAATTGAGTCATCTGGGGTCATAAAGTAGGTCACTAGGTCAAATTAAAGAAATACCTTGTGGGCACTCTAGAGGCCAGATTTTTGGCTCAGTTGACTTGAAAATTTGTCAGAATGTTTGTCTTAATTAAATTCGGATGAGTTTGAAATTGGGTCATCTGGGGTCATAAACTAGGTCACTAGGTCGAATCAAAGAAATACCATGTGGACATTCTAGAGGCCACATCGTTTGCTCAATTGACGTGAAAATTGGTCAGAATGTTTGTCTTACCTAAATCTTGGATGAGTTGGGGTCATAAACTAGGTCAAATTAAAGAAATACCTTGTGGGCACTCTAGAGGCCACATTTATTGCTCAACTGACCCGAAAATCGGTCAGAATGTTTGTCTTGATGAAATCTTGGATAACTTCAAAATTGGGTCACCTGGGGCTAAGTCACTAGGTCAAATTAAAGAAATACCTTGTGGGCAGTCTAGAGGCCACATTTATTGCTCAATTGTCTTGAAAATTGGTCAGAATCTTTGTCTAAATAAAAATTGGTCAGAATGTTTTTCTTGATGCAATTTCAGATTAGTTTGAATTTTGGTCACCTAGGTCATAAACTAGGTCGCTAGGTCAACTAAAAGAAATTTTTTGTAGGCACTCTAGAGGCTACAATTCTTACTCAATTGACCTGAAAATTGATCAGCATGTTTGTCTTGATAAAATCTTGGATGAGCTCAAAATTGGGTCACATAGGGTCATAAAGTAGGTCACTAGGAAAGATTTAAAGAAATACCTTTCGGGCACTCTAACAATTCTTGCTCAGTTGCCCTGAAAATTGGTCAGCGTGTTTGTCTTGATAATATCTCGGATGAGTTTGAAATATGGTCACATAGGTCATAAACTAGGTCATTATGTCAAATTGAAGAATACATTTTGGACACTCCAGAGGCCACATTTTCAGCTCAGATGACCTGACAATTGGTCAGAATGTTTGTCTTAATAATATCTCAGATGAGTTAAATTGGGTCATTATGACCCTGGAGTGAAATTTCGCCTCAGGTGAGCATCCAGGCCCATCATGGCCCTCTTGTTAACTAGAAGAATTTGGTTGTTAGTGTCCTCTTGACATTATTTCTTGAGTTATTTTAGCCCAAAAATGTAAAAAATGTTGGCTGAGACATATGCTGTATGATGGGAGCAACATGGATTTTTATTAGGTTTTCAAGTATGGTATGCCTTTTTTGATTGGATGATATGGGTGACACACCCACAGAAAAAACGATAAGAGCCCTTGTAACAATTCACTGGTCATATGTTGGCTGCACTTGATTCTTCAATTGATGTGAACTTAAGTATTCTCACTATCAAATTAACACCTTACAAAAAATGTGCGCCAGTTCGGCCCCGAGGTAAGATTTCTGATGCTCCAAAGATGAAAAATATGCATCTGTGGTACAAGAGCGCCTTCTAGAATGAACCCTGATCATGTCAAGAAAGCTATAAAGGAATGCATAAAACTCAAGGTAAATGATGAATGTCAAAATGAAGAATAAAATTATGTCAGGGCTTGTAAATAGGACTAATGTTTTTTGATGGTCCTTCTGCATATTACTAGTACTTTTTCACCTAGGGCTAGTTTCACCTATATCTTAAATGGCAAAGTAGTAAAACCTGGATATACATGTATAGGACATACAGACAAATGTGACATAGCGCTATGTCATCTGGACAGTCACATCTTTTTTTGGGAGTGCATGCACTGAATGTAGGACGTTTTGATTCCAGGCATTTAGGCCTGGATGTTTGGGCCCAAAAAAGGGCAGAGTAGGATGTTTTGACCCTAATCATATCATTTATAAATGTTGCAGTTGATAAGTAAATTAATGTAACAAAACACTAATGTTGTATCAAATATACATATACTAGTAGGTAAACAAAATGTGATTTAAAACTATAGATTCTCTCTCTCTCTCTCTCTCTCTCTTCCTCAAAAAAAAAAAAAAAAAGCTTCTTCTGACTGTCCATCCATCCTTCCATCCATCTATCCAACTATCCATCCATATGTCTAACATTTCCCTATAACTTCAAAATTATTTGAGATGAAATTGGCAAATACACATACGTAAATTTATCAGACAACAAAAGAGAATTTTTACATTCAGTTTGTCTTATGCAGTGGCTTTTAATTTGATCTAGTCAAAAAAATTGTCATTTCGTAAATTTTGTAAAGAGTAAAATAAATGTATCAAGCACTAAACTGGCATTGACAGAGACATACAGCATAAAAAGTCTGTATGGCAATAAACTTAAATGGAAAAACTACCCCCTCCCCCTCTAACAGAAAAAGGTCACATCTTTTTCAAATTCAAAGATAACATAGTGAATACATGCAGGTTTTCTAAATGGCATGAAAGATAAAGTGCTGGAACACAAAACTGAATGAAAACCTTGCTTCATATTAGATATTCCACTTGTCTGAGAATAACTATTAGCATCAAAATAAATCACTCTTCCTGAAAACTGAACATTCAGATTCTCTATCCAAAAAACTTGAATACCAAACACCAATTATGTTTGGTGCAATTTGATAATCAAGAGAGGTAAATAGTAACAAACTTTATATACTTATACCAGGAGTTATTTCCTTTGATCGCTATATACATTTAAGTCACTCTTTAAGCCTATGTTGTTTAACATGTGATCCCCGGGATGGGGCCAATTTTGACCCCAGGGCTCTATTTTCATGAATCTTTGTAGCAGTGCATTAGATAAAGTTACATGCTAAATTGGGTAGCACTGGGCCCTACGGTTACAGACAAGAAGATTTTCAATATTTTCCAGCATTGTTGCCATGGCAACCACAGTTTATATTGGAATCAAATTCTTAGAAGGAATTTTGAAGGTGACCATGGCAAGATCATTTCTATGAAGTTTCATCAAAATTGGATGGGTAGTTTCAGAGAAGAAGATATTTGAAATAAAAGTTAACACACGTATGGACGTACGGAAGGCCAGACACACAACAAACACTTGGCCATGACATAAGGTCTCTTGCCTTCTGCCATTGGAGCTAAAAAGAGTTTTTAATCATACATTCCTCCAGCAGAAATTATTTTTATTCTGTTAATCCACAGGCTGCTAAAACATGTTTTGTAGAAAAAGATCAGTCTGCTTAACTCTTTTCAAACACAGTCCGGACTTTTAACGACCCTGAAAAAGAAAGTTTTTGAAAACATTTTGGGAAAAGGAGAAAATGCTAGTAACCAGCATTTTCTCCTTTTACCACAATGTTTTCTACCCTTCCCAAAACAAATTTCAATTTTTGGGTTACATTAATTTTGTTGTCTGCAAATGCATTCAGTTTGGACTAGTCTAAAATTTTGTTGTTTGGTAAAGGGTTAAGTGTGCTGTCTGAACTTTGCCTACATTTATTGTTAACTCTTTACCAAATAGCAAAATTTTAGACTGGTCTAAATTGAAAGTACATGCAGACGGCACCATACATATGGCTGAAAGGGTGGAATTCGTCTCAAAAAGGGACAGAGAACTACATTTATGTGGAAGAAGAAGAAAATGCTGGTTACCATCATTTTCTGCTGTTGCCACAATATTTTCAAAAGCTTTCATTCTCTGGTTTGTTAAATTTGGGATTGTGTGGTAGTGGGTTAAATACAGGAATTGATAAAGAACTGATGAGATGTTTTTTATTTCTATTTCATTGGGCCCAAAAGGTCCTAGGCCGTGTAGGAAAAGATCAGTCTGCTTAAATGTGCCTACATCTATTGTTAAATAAGAAAATTGATGAGGGACTGATTGGACTGTATTTCTATTTTATTTTTTTTGGCCCTAAAGGTTCTAGGCCAAAACCTCCGGGGCCAAAACATCAGAGTCCAAAATGTCCGAGCTAAAACATCCGGGCCAAAGTGTCCTGGCCAAAACGTCCATCCACCGCATGCACACCTTGGGGTACAAGTTTTGGGATGCAAGAGAAAGTCTAAGAGTGCACTTGATAATGACAAAAGCTTCTGTGGAGGAAAGTAAGGGTCTGGTGTATTATGAACTTGCTTTGAGGAATCGCACTCTGCAGTTATCTGCTCTTGAAAACAATAAGGGTAATTTAAAAAAGAAGTTGAGAGTAATGTTTCCTTACTCGTGGCACCAGGTTCAGAGGGACAACTTTCAACCTTATTGCCAGTAGAATTTTCCATTTTACTGTCAATATCAGACATTAAGTAGCTTTCACTTATTGTTTTATAGAGAGTTTTATGTAAATTCACTGTTTAAAGTCATTAATAAAGCTGAATAGAAAGTTTGAAATGCCTATGAATGTATGATCTGAAAACGATCTTTGTTGTGTCATGGGTTTTCATGTTTTTTGCAGTGATCGTTTTGTCATGTTGGTTAACTTTTGGAGTAGCACTTCAGCATGATTTGACATAAATTGTCAACTGTGGTAGCATGTAACTTTACACTAGAAATTTTACACTGGAAAAGCGGATTAATATCATTAATACTTTTGAATAAATGAAAACACAGCTTGATTAGCTGTGATAAACGGTGACCTATGCATCCTTCACACTTGATACATATTGTATATGTCAGAGTTTCGATCTTTTAAATATCATGTAAAGAAATTACTTGTTGCCAGTAGATTCGCTGTTGCTTTAATTTTGGAGACATTTTTTTCTAACTTGCCCCAATTGGTTCCACTAGTGATCGACAGTGGGAGCCCTGAAACCTGTGGATGCATGTTTCACTTCATATTTTTGTGTGTGATTATTCAATTAAGTGCATGAATTACGCACATATTATGTAAATGGGAACCCTGCTGGAAATATATCTTTTAGAAGACGATAGGGTTCCTGCAGCCATTTTCTACTGCATAACTAAATAAAGAAAACTCCTGACTGCCAGCCTTACTTTTGTTCAACTTGTAATAGGAAATAAAGATTTGAGGGCGATAGTATTTCTTATATTAAGGGCTTTACTCTCAAAATGTGGTTGATCAACACTCTTTGAGTGTTGTGATATTTACTGATTTCCTTTAAATGCATGTGCTGTGTCTGTGCCCGTATGTATAACTAATTTTTCGACCAAATGAACTTGTTTTATTTCAACAAATTTTGAAAGATAACAAGTAATGAAATTAGATTGTGAAAAGATATCTTTTTACGGTACAAATAAGCCTTTTAGCAGCCTTGTTGTAGATCACAAGTTCTGAAAACATTTAACAAAAATTGGTGCATGTATCGGCTTGTAGCAATCACTGCCTGCTTTTTCACAGCATTTCCACACTTTTTAGAAAGGTTTTTTACTTTCCTTCAAACATCTGTGCTTTATCTATTTTGTAAAAACTTTAATCTGATATATATGTAGAAACTTTGATTGGATTTAGATGTAAAAACTTCGATCGAATGTAAATGTAAAAACTTTGAACGGATGAAAATGTAAAAACTTTGATCGAATGTAAATGTAAAAATATGGATGTAAATGTTAAAACTTTGTTTGTATGTAAATGTAAGAACTTTGTGGTAGATATTAAAACTTTGAACGGATGTAAATGTAAAAACTTTGATCAGATGTAATTGTAAAAGCTTTAAGTGTTAATGTAAAAACTTTAAATGTTAATGTAAAAAATTTGAATGGATGTAAATATGAAAAATTTGAACAGATGTTGATGTAAAAACTTTGAATGGATGTAAATGTAAAAACGTTGAATGTATGTAAATGTATCAACTTTGGATGTAAATGTAAAAACTTTGAACAGGTGTAAATATGAAGACTTTGAATGAATGTAAATGTAAAAACTTAGAACGGGTGTAAATGTAAAAACTTAGAATGGATGTAAATGTAAAAACTTTGTATGGGTGTAAATGTAAAAACTTTGATTGGATGTAAATGGAACCACTTTGAAAGGGAGGATGTAAATGTAAAAACTTTGAATGGGTGTAAATGTAAAAACTTTGGATGTATGTAAATGTAGAAACGTTGGATGTAAATGGAAAAACTTCAAATGTATGTAAATGTAAAATATTAGAATGGATGTAAATGTAAAAACTTTGAATGGAAATGTAAAAACTTTGAATGGAAATGTAAAAACTTTGAATGGATGTAAATGTATAAATTTTGAACGGATGAAAAAGTAAAAACTTTGAATGGATGTAAATGTAAAAACTTTGAATGGATGTAAATGTAAAAACTTTGATTGGATGTAAATGTAAAAACTTTGAATAGATGTAAATGTAAAAACTTTGATTGGATGTAAATGTAAAAAATTTTATTGAGTCAGATAGTAGAGCCGTCCTTTTGCACAACTATTCCAAGTTTTAACAACCCTGAGAAAGGGAGCTCTTTAAAACATTGTGGGAAAAGAAGTAACCAGCATTTTTAGCTCACCTGAACACGAAGTGCTGAAGGTGAGCTTTTGTGATCTTGTTGTGTTCAGCATCTGTCGTCCAGGTGTCAACAATTACCTTTTGTGCACTCTAGAGGCTACATTTTCAATCATACACTCATGAAACTTGGTCAGAATGTTTGTCTTGATAATATCTTGGACAACTGTGAAATTGGGTCATGTTGGTTGAAAAAGTAGGTCACTGGGTCAAATCTTAGAAAAACTTGTGTGCTCTCTAGAGTGTGCTCTCTGGAGGCTACATTTTCAGCCTGAAACACATGAAAGTTGGTCAGAATCTTTGTCTTGATGTTATCTAGGATGAGTTTGAAATAGGATCATGTCAGGTCAAAAAGTGGGTCATTGAGCTAAATCTTAGAAAAACCTTGTATGCACTCTAGAGGCCACATTTTCAGCTTGGAACTAATGAAAGTTGGGTATAATGTTTGTCTTGATAATATCTGAAATATGAAATATATGAAACTTGGTCAGAATGTTTGTTTTAATGATATCTTGGACAAGTTTGGAATTCAGTCACATTGGTTCAAAAAGTAGGTCATTGCAATCATGTGTTTTACATCATTAAAACCAGGATGTCTTCAACTTTATCAGCTGTAGATGACTTTACTCAGGTGAGCGCATTATGGCCATTGGCCCTCTTGTTTTTCCTTTTCTAATCTCTCAGAAGCAAATCCAATCATTTGAGCCACACTGAATTTGTTGTCTATAAGTGCTTTCATTTTGGACTAGTCTAAGATTTTTTTCATCTTGTAAAAAGTGAATGATTTAAGGGTTGAATGGTTCTATTTCAGTCCCCTTATGAAGATGGTACATTCAAATTAGAATTATTTTTACCAGAAGAATATCCTATGGCTGCGCCTAAAGTGAGATTTTTGACAAAAATATATCATCCAAATATTGATAAACTGGGACGAATATGTCTAGATATCTTAAAAGGTAAGACTTACTGTTCATTTCTTTACTACATGTATTTCTTGTAGGCTTTATGTTTCCAGCAAATCTTTAAGGTATTGATTTTTCAAATGATTGGCTTTTTCTAAATACATGTATGACACCTCAAACCAACCTATGCAGGATCACATCCAGGACCTCTAGGCCCTCAAGGGAAACACTATCATATTGTTTCTAAAGCTAGCTCCAAAACAAGGCAGTATGGATGTCCCCTTACACAAGCACAACCTACATAGATGTGTATCTATTTGTGAGACAGACAGCTATACTACATACTCCTGCATCATATGAAGAATTGTCCTGGAATCTTTCACCTCAACTACTCTTACTCTATTTCTCAACTCCATGGCTTTTTTACAATGGACACCAGTGTAACAACTCTTGAAAAGATCCAAACTAACATAACCTAGGATTGAATCCAGGACCTCTAGGTACCTATGCAAAAGCTCTACCATGTCGCTAGAAAAGCTAGCTCCTATTAAGGCAGTATGAGTGTCCCTTTATTCAAACCCAAGTTACATATATGTGTATCTTTATGTGGGATAGACCACTATATTTCACATGTAATTGTATAAGACTAATTTAGTTTCTGCTACTTTAATGGTTTATATTTTACTTCCATTAAATGTTTCTGCTTCATAAAATTAATCCATAGAAAGGGTCCTCATTTATAAGAAACACAAGTGTTAATGAAGGTAGAAGCCTTCTAGAAATGTTGGAAAAAGCAAAAATGATGGTAATGTTTAATGATGAACCCCATTATCAATTTGAGTCATATTGGATTTGTCCTCTGCATATGCTTACAGTTTTGATAAGTCTAAAATTCATCAAACTACCAGCGGCTGGGTGTTTCTAGCCGATTAAGGGTTGCTTGTTGTCAGTTACTTTAAAGCAGAAAAAAAAAATTCAAAATCATTTTCTCCTGAAGTTTGAGACCCAGAGTTTTTATAAGTAAAAATTCATATTTACAACGTTTGTTCAAATAATGGCTCTGTGGTAAATAGTTCTCCAGGGTCTGTATTCACCAGCTATTCTTAAAAACATTCCTAGTCTTATTCTCAAGAATTTGCTAAATTTGAAAGAAACACAACTTCTCAGTAGCTAAACCAAATCAGAAGTTGTGTTACTTTCAAATGTACAAAACCTTGAAGAGTAAGACTAAGAATATTCTTAAAGAATGCTTGGTGAATATGGACCCATATGCCCTACTAGTCATAGAGACTTGGAATAATGGATGTTAACATTTTAGGTCAGGAATTACAGGGCAATTATTGCCCTCCTGTTTTGGTCTGTGTTCTAGCAGAAAACATTAATTACATCAGTTTTGTCTGTACTATTGTTATTGACAGTCAATCTGTACATTATAAAATTTATCTTCATGTTTTGGTAACATCTCTCAGTAAGTAGACAAAGATTTTAATAGATGGCAGGATAACTTTTGTTTTTTGTGGTTATGATAAATTTAAAGGTCATCTAACATGACACCTTGTCAAAACGGACATAATTGTGTATGAAAAAACCATATGCATCTGAAAATGGAATAAATGGTTGCTTAACCATGTTATGAGGAGCACTAGAATAGACACAGACTGGCATTGCTCCAGTATTCTCCAATCATACTGAATATTTTCCAATTTTAAATTTCAAGACCTCATTGGTAATATCCAGCAAACATTTGTAAAATAAATGATTCCACATAATTGAACCATGCTCTGGCAAAAGAGGGTTTAATGCATCTATAAGGTGCATTAGACCCAGCAAGTCATCACATAATGGATTCATAGGATTAATTTTCGTCTGACAACAAACTGAATTAGGAGGTAGAATGGTCCTTAGACATGGAGAAAATAGGATTAAAGCAAAAGGTTTCAGTACAGGTCATCCTGCACATGCTGACCTTGGTTGATACTTGATGCAGATGCATTAAACTGCCTTTTGCCAGAGCATGACTCAATTCTAATTCTGTATTCCAAGACTAGCCATGTGATTGGCAGAGACATTCTGTTGCCTTGGATTTAATATTAGAATTGTTGGTGAATCAGGCCCATAAAGAGCATCTTGTTGTACAATGATCTGTCAAATGTGGGTAATTTTCAGTGTATTGATGGCAATATTTGGTCTGCATGGATGATAAATCAAAGCCAGCCCATGCACTGGTACATTGACATTTTAGTTAGACTCTTTACCAGATGTCAAAATAATAGACATTTTTTTTTCAAATTGAAAGCATTTGCAGACAGTAAATTCAGTGTGGCTCAGAAGATGATTTTATGTCATGGAAATGGTTGAAAACATGTATGGGAAAAGGAGTTACCAGCATTTTCTTCTTTTCCCACAATGTTTTCAAAAACTTTCTTCTTCATGGTCATTTAAACATCAGATTGTTTGCTAAAGGGTAAACTAGCTTTTAAGATTTTGCTTTCATTTTCTCCAGATAAATGGAGTCCAGCTTTGCAAATAAGAACAGTTTTATTGTCCATACAAGCTTTATTAAGTGCTCCCAATCCAGACGATCCCTTAGCCAATGATGTTGCAGAACAGTGGAAAACCGACGAAGCACAAGCTATAGCAACAGGTAGGATGTAGACCTGTGAAATGCACAGGATAAGTTTTTTTACTTCCTTTAGTCAAAGGTAAAACAGCTCCACTGGTCGAAGACCTGAGAGCTTATGTCATCCCTGTGCCTGTCTAGCATCTGTCAATGCCTCTGTGCATCTGTGTGTGCAGTAAATTTTATTTCAAATATCTTCCCTGAAACTACTTCTGACAAAGCTTCATAGAATGATCCTGCTTAGGAGCTCTGCAGAATTCCCTCAAATAATTTGATTCCATTAAAAACTCAGGCTGCTATGGCAACAAAACTGAAAAGTATTGAAAATCGTTAAAAATCTTCTTCTCCTGAATGGCAGGTTTGAATTCCTTACAAATTAACATTGATTTTTAGCTCCACTGGCCAAAGGCCAGTGAGCTTATGTCATCGCCCTGTGTCTGTCGTACGTCCATGCATTAACTTTTATGTCAAACATCTCTGAAACTACCCATCCAATCTTGACGAAAGTTCACAGAAATGATCCCGTCATGGTCCTCTTTAGAATTTCTTAAAATAATTTAATTCCTTTTAAAACTCTGGTCATGCCAACAAAACTGAAAAATGTTGAAATTTTTTGAAAATCTTTTTATCCGAAACCATGAGGCCTAGAGCTATCAAATCAGCTTCATCAAATGGATCTCTACCAAATTTTTTTAAATCAAACCCACCATGGGGGTCACAAGTTTTACGTTGGCTTATACAGTGAAAACATTAAAAATTTTCTGTTTCTAAACCATGTGGCCTAGGACTGCTAAATTTGGCATGTAGCTTTATCTAAGAAACCTCTACTAAGCTTTCTCAAATTATAGCCCTGGGGTAAAAATTGGCCCTGCACCAGGGGTTAAAAGTTTTACATTGGCTTATATAGTGAAAACTTCCAAAATGTTCTCATTCCTAAATATAAGGCATAGGACTACCACATTTTGCATGTAGCTTTACCCACTAAGAAAGCACAAAAAGGCAAGATAGCCCAAATTATAGCCCATATGTCAAACTTGGCCCCACCCTGGCAGTCACAAGTTTTGGATCAGCCTATACAGTGCAAACTTAAAAAAAAACTTCTTGTTCTTAACCATAAGACCTGGGGATACCAAATTTTGCATATATATTCATCTAATGGACCTCTGCCAAGATCGTTCGTTCAAATTATAGCCAAGGGATTAAAATTGAGGAAACTTTGAAAATCTTATTTATAACCGTAGGGCTTAGACCTGTATTATTTGGTATGTGGCTTTTTCTTATGAACCTCTACCAGGATTCAAGTAATTATAGCTCTGTAGTTAAAATGGTTTCACCCTGGTGTCACAACTTTCACAATGTCTTGGGCTTTTGTAGAGAAAACTTTTTAAGTCTTTTTGTTCCAAACCATTTGGCCTAGAATCGTATTGTTTGGTATGTATAGTTTGTAATTATTAGCCAGTGGAGTATTACAGGGCACCATGGCCCTCCTCTTTCTTTGACAGACCTTTCTCAGATCTCTTGATATACTTTGGATACAGCTAAGAACATGGCTGCAGTGGGCTTGGATCAATAATTCATAACAAGCTTTTAATACTGACCAAAGAAAATCATTCCTGTTTTACTTATTACATTATACGTTGCAGTTTATTATTGCTTACCTCCCTTGATCATCAAAATGCACAGTAGTATGACTGGTATTGTGCAGTGTCTGATCCAGGACATGAAAAATGAGGGGGAAAATCCCCCATTACTTTGAAAAAGATGGGGGATTTCTCATAGGTATGGGGGATAGGAAAAAAGTACACAGGAAAACAACCCGACTTCTAGAATCGGCTTTGGAAAAAATTGACGAAAAAATCAGTTTACTTTTTCAAGGAAATTTGACTATTCTCTCCAAAATTCGAACGTGGGATTATCCTACTTTTGGTTTAAAAATATGCGTGATTCACAAAAAGTATCGGCGATTCCCGCAATTGCGCGCTCTAGATCAGACACTGTTTGTGTATTCAATCAAGTGTTTGGGATAAATAAATGTTCCAGTTTTTGTGATAATGATTTATTCTGATATTAATGGTCATGCTAAAATAAGTATGGAAAAGGGGGCTTAATGTATAATTTAATGGACCAATCAGGGCTCGATTTTAAATTTTTTTCCTCTGGCATTTTTTTGCAAGTGGGTAAAATTTCAACTCACAAAATTATTTTTTACTAGCAATATTTTTAGCTCTACTGGCTCAAAGCCAGCAGAGCTTATGTCATGGTGTGGTTTCCTTCATCCTTCCATCTGTCTGTCCATCCTTTAGACTTCTTGTGTACCATTTGTGGTCGGATTTACATGAAATTTGCACAGATTGTTTATCTCCTCAATGGCTTGAACCCTGTTGATTTTGAAAAAATATGATAAACAGTATGGGAAATGTAGCCATTTAAAGTTTAAAATTTCAGTATTTTTGTTTACAAGATGAAGTCTGCATTTGCAGTCGGATTTTCGTGAAACTTGCAGAGTTTGTTTATCTCATCAAAAGCTTAAACCCTATTGATTTTAGAAAAGATCTGACAAACAGTGTGGGAAAAGTAGCCAGTTAAAGTTCAAATTTCAATTTCTTGTTCACATAATTAAGTCCACATTTGTGGTTTGATTTTCATGAAACTTGCACAGTTTGTTTATCTCATGAATATCTTGAACCCTATTGATTTTGAAAAAAAAAATGACTATCAGTATGGAAAAAATAGCCATTTGAATTGGAAAATTTTCATTTCTTGTTTATTCAACAAAGTCGGCATTCGTGATCATATCTTTATGAAACTTGCATAGTTGCTTTATGTCATCAGTAGCTTGAACCCTATTGATTTTAGAAAAAATCCAACAATCAGTATGGAAAAAGTAGCCATTTAAAGTTAAAAATTTACATTTTTTGTTTGCAGAATAAAATTAGCATTAATATTGATGTTGAATTTTCATAAAACTTGCACATTTGCTTTATATCATCAATAGCTTGAACCCTATTTATTTTGAAAAAAAATCTGATGATCAGTATGGGAAAAGTAGCCATTTATAGTTGAAAATTTACATTTCTTGTTTACGGAATAAAGTCAGCATTAATTTTGCCGTTGAATTTTCATAAAACTTGTACATTTGTTTTATATCATCAATAGCTTGAACCCTGTTGATTTTGAAAAAAATCTGATGATCAGTATAGGAAAAGTAGCCATTTATAGTCAGAAATTTACATTTCTTGTTTACGCAATTAAGTCAGCATTTGTGGTTGAATTTTCATGCAACTTGCACAGTTGCCATATATATCAATAGCTTGAACCCTATTGATTTTGAAAAATATACGACAATCAGCATGGGAAAAGGAGCCATTTAAAGTTGAAAATTTACGTTTCTTGTTTATGCAATTAAGTCTGCTTTTTTATCCAATTCTTTTGAAACTTGCAAAGATTATTTGTATCATCAAGGGATTGAACTCTATTCGAAATGAAGAAAATCTAACTATCGATTTAGGAAAAGCAGCTATTTGTAGACTTAGTATTGTTTACTCAACACATTCCACATTATTAGTCACATTTCTTTGAAACTTGCAGGGATTGTTTAATACAAAAAGTACTGAAACTGTATCAAATTTGGCTGGATTCCAAACAACAGTTCCCATGCCTTTTTGTGCTGTCTTAGTGGGTTCAAGCCCAGTTGGAACAACACCCCCCACCCCTTTTTTTTTTGTGGGGGGGAGGGTCTTTTTTTCTTTTTGCATCATGAATTCATATGGATGATAGAAAAAAAGCAAAACCACTGCCAGTAGAGCAATTCAGGCCATTAGGGGCTCTAGCTTGTTGTTTAGCTTACAGAGTAAATCAGAGTTTTCTAATATAAATATTAATTATAATTAGAAGTCATCATTTTATTGTAAGTGATGCATGCACATGAAATAAAATTAAAACAAGTGCGATAGTTCTTACATAATGTCTATTTCTAAATGTTTATCCAGTGTGTGTCGCCCTAGCTGATTTTTCAATACCGTTTTATAAATAGATTACTGATCGTAAGTGCGATATCTTCCAGGTACAATTTCACAGGTTTCAGGGGAATAAAGAATTCTTCAACACTTTCCTGCAGATCTAGTTCATATTTAATTTTAAGACCAATGCATATTTCAGTTTCCCATTTCTTTACTATTTTTACCGAGGGTCTACAGGCAGTCTGTTTAGATGTTTAGATTTTGCCTGTTATCATTAGGCCCAATAAGTTTGATTTTCAGTAAAAAAAAATGTTGTCTGAGGGCTGGTGACATTTGTAAGCTGGTTTCCAAGTGATTGATGGAATCATGGTAACAACTAAAGGTAATTCACATATAAATTCTACTCTGTGTGTGTACAAATTTTTTGTGCATACGTGCATGCACATACTGTTAAAAGTATGCACGTACAAAAAGGAAAGTAATTATGTACACTGCATGTACAAATTAGATACCATTTCATATTGCATGCCAAACAAACAGAACCAAGGTAGTTTCCCTCGTAAGTGGGTACCACCCTTTGTCCTCAACATAGAGCGGGTTACCAAATATTTTCACTATACATAATTATATGTTTTGCGGCTCCCTAGTCTGTCTGAATAATTTTCGCTACGATTTTTTTAAGGTGTCAAAATCTACCATGTATACAGGAAATCTGGTAATTAATTTTCATTGAGAAATTTAAATCATTTAATAATATTATGATACGCAGTAATTGTTAAAAACACATTTTTTTTTTTACATATGAAAGCTGAAAGATCGAGCCGCAAATTAAATGTGTAATTTTCATGTGTATGGCATCTGCTGCAGAAAAAATGTCATCAAAACAAAAGCTGTTAAAATATTTTACTGTGTCAAGATCTGAGAAAGGTAGATTTACACAAGTGATTCTACCATTACACATTTTGTTTTATCTGGCCCTTACACGGCATGGCCTTTATTTGACAGAGTTTGAGCTTACAGTGAGCCAGTCGGCCTGTTCCTCTGAAATAGCCTCTTCTACGAACATGGTCTTTGACAGCAAGCTTCAATCTGTCTACGCTTCCTTTTTAAAGCAGTTCTAATGTACTTTGCAACTATGAAAAAGGAATTAAGCTGAAAAATCTTCCATAAAGGCTGTCAATTATCAAAAATCATGGCCGTGTTCACCTTTTAAACCCTGACAGCCGTTGCGATTATATCTAAGTATGTGCATGCCCTTGAGACATATGATGCATCCACATAATCACCAAATGCACTATTTAATAAGATCCCATTCAGTATGGTAAAGGAGCTAGGGTGTTAAAATTCATTAATAAAACTGAAACAGCCCAAAGTTACCCTGTACCCCCTAATTTTTCTTTGTACCACCAATTCAAAACCTAGGAGGTACAGCGTACTCCCAATTCTTTCTTTGTACCACCAATTCAAAACCTGGAGGGTGCATGTACCCCCAAATTGAAAACCCAGTGGGCATGCTGTTATATTGGAAGATAGGGCAGCTAGAATCAATAAAGCAAACCATGGGTGGACTTGATTTAGCTGATCTGAGCACTCTTTTTACTCTGAGCATGCAGATTCATAATCAAGTGTAACAGAGTAGCTGCGCCAGCGTACTCCGGAGTACTCCATCATCCGTGGTGGTGCAGTCGAGAGCAGAGCAGTCACATGACCTAATTCCCTCAGAAAGTGGCGGGAAGGAGAACAATTTTTGAACTTGAAGACTGCAAAGGATGGTTTTTTGATATGGAAGTCTTTGGAGGACATCCGTGTGTATTGCAAACTGGTACATGTAATTTACAAGTCATTAATTGAAATACATTGTAACAACAATATTGTGATCAATGTCAGCCACTTTGATTTTTCCTCTCACTTTATTTATCTCGGGAGTACGCTGTTTGCTGGATTTCACTTGATTTAGCGTGCTGCTCCAGTGCAGTCGGAGTACTCTAAAAAAATCAAATTAAGTCCACCCTATATGGTGTCGAGTGATTTCATCTCAACAATGTAACCGAAGAAGATGCAGACTACTTTGTGAGTGTTAAAATCAAGCCCTGACCAATAGCTGTCTGTTAGTCTGTCTGGACAGATATCTTCTAAAATCCTCGTTGAAAATTGATGAAACTTCATGCATGTGTACCTTTGATTGTCTGCAGCTATTATGTGGTTTTTAGCTCTACTGGCTATAAGCCAGCAGAGCTTATGTCATGCCATGGTTTCTGTCGTCTGTCCGTCTGTCCATCCGTAAGTCTTTTCTTGTTTATGCAATTAAGTCCACATTTGTGGTCTGATTTTTGTGAAACTTCCACAGTTTGTTTATCTCATCAGTAGCTTGAACCCTATTGATTTTAAAAAAAAATCTCACAATCAGTGTTGGAAAAGTAGCCATTTAAAGTTCAAAATTTCAATTTCATGTTTACACGATAAAGTCTGCATTTGTTGTCGGATTTTCGTGAAACTTGCACAGTTTGTTTATTTCATTAATAGGTTGAACCTTACTGATTTTGAAAAAAAATCTGACAATCAGCGTGGAAAAAGTAGCCCTTTAAAGTTCAAAATTTCAATTTCTTGTTTATGTGATAAATTTTGCATTTTTCATCAACAGCTTGAACCCTATTCATTTTGGAAAAAAGTTGGAAAATCAGTTTAGGAAAAGTAGCTAATTAAATTTGAAAACTTAAATTTCTTTTTACGCGATAACGTTGGCATTTGTGGTTGAATTTTCATGAAACTTGCACTGTTGCTTTAACCACAATAGCTTGAACCCTATTGATTTTGAAAAACAAAAGAAAATGACAATCAGCATGGGAAAAGGAGCCATTTAAAGTTAAAAAATGTACATTTCTTGTTTATGCACTTAAGTTGCATTTTTTATCCAATTCTTTTGAAACTTGCAAAGATTAATTGTATCATCAAGGGATTGAACTCTATTAAGAATGAAGAAAATCTAGCAATTAATTAAGGAAAAGCAGCCATTTGATGACTTAGTATTGTTTACTCAACACAGTCCACATTATTAGTCACATTTCTTTGAAATTTGCAGGGATTGTTCAAAACAGATTTGGCTGGATTCTAAACAGTTAGTTTTAAGAAATTGTGCTTCATTTTTTTAGCTCACCTTAGCACAACGTGCTAAAGGTGAGCTATTGTGATCGCCCTATGTCCGGCGTCCGTCAACAATTTCTTTAAACATCTTCTCCTAAACCACTGGGCCAATCTTGATGAAACTTGGCAGGGATGTTCCTTGGGTGGAGCTCTACCAAAATTGTTCAAAGAATTGAATTCCACCCACAACTCTGGTTGCCATGGCAACAAAAAGAAAAAAAAAGCAAAATCTTTGAAAATCTTCTTCTCTGAAACTAGAAGGCGCAGAGCTTTGATATTTGGTATGTAGCATCTCCTAGTGGACCTCTACCAAGTTTGTTCATTTGATGCCCCTTGGGTCAAAACTGGCCCAGCCCCGGGGGTCACAAGTTTGAGCATAGTAACAAAGAAGGAAAACTTTAAAAATCTTCTTCTCTAAAACTTGAAGGCATAGAGCTTTGATATTTGGCATGTGGCATCTCCTAGTGGACCTCTACCAAGTTTGTTCATATGATGCCCCTGGGGTCAAAACTGGCCCCACCCCTGGGGTCACAAGTTTGAGCATAGTAACAAAGAAGGAAAACTTTAAAAATCTCCTTCTCTGAAACTTGAAGGCGTAGAGCTTTGATATTTGGCGTGTAGCCTCTCCTAGTGGACCTCTACCAAGTTTGTTCATATGATGCCCCTGGGGTCAAAACTGGCCCCGCCCCAGGGGTCACAATTTCCAACATAGGAACAAAGAAGGAAAACTTTAAAAATCTTCTTCTCTAAAACTAGAAGGCATAGAGCTTTGATATTTGGCATGAAGCATCTCCTAGTGGACCTCTACCAAGTTTGTTCATATCATGCCCTTGGGGTGAAAACTGGCCCTGCCCCGGGGGTCACAAGTTCGAACATAGGAACAAAGAGGGGAAACTTTAAAAATCATCTCTGAAACTGGAAGGCCTAGAGCTTTGATATTTGGTATGTATTATTGCCTAGTGGACCTCTACCAAGTTTGTTCATATGATGCTCCTGGGGTCAAAACTGGCCCTGCCCCGGGGGTCACAAGTTTGAGCATAGTAACAAAGAAGGAAAACTTTAAAAATCTCCTTCTCTGAAACTGGAAGGCGTAGAGCTTTGATATTTGGCGTGTAGCCTCTCCTAGTGGACCTCTACCAAGTTTGTTCATATGATGCCCCTGGGGTCAAAACTGTCCCCGCCCCGGGGGTCACAATTTCCAACATAGGAACAAAGAAGGAAAACTTTAAAAATCTTCTTCTCTAAAACTAGAAGGCATAGAGCTTTGATATTTGGCATGAAGCATCTCCTAGTGGACCTCTGCCAAGTTTGTTCATATCATGCCCTTGGGGTCAAAACTGGCCCTGCCCCAGGGGTCACAAGTTCGAACATAGGAACAATGTGGGGAAACTTTGAAAATCATCTTCTCTAAAACTGGGAGGCGTAGAGCTTTGATATTCAGTATGTAGCATTGCCTAGTGAACCTCTACCAAGTTTGTTCATATGATGCCTTGGGGTCAAAACTGGCCCTGCCCCAGGGGGTCACAATTTCAAACATAGGAACAAAGAGGGAAAACTTTAAGAATCATCTTCTCTGAAACTGGAAGGCGTAGAGCTTTGATATTTGGTATGTAGCATCGCCTAGTGGATCTCTACAACATTTGTTCATATGATGCCCCTGGGGTCATAACTGGCCCCGCCCCGGGGGTCACAATTTCCAACATAGGAACAAAGAAGGAAAACTTTAAAAATCTTCTTCTCTAAAACTAGAAGGCATAGAGCTTTGATATTTGGCATGAAGCATCTCCTAGTGGACCTCTGCCAAGTTTGTTCATATCATGCCCTTGGGGTGAAAACTGGCCCTGCCCCGGGGGTCACAAGTTCGAACATAGGAACAAAGTGGGGAAACTTTGAAAATCATCTTCTCTAACACTTGAAGGCGTAGAGCTTTGATATTCGGTATGTAGCATCTCCTAGTGAACCACTACCAAGTTTGTTCATATGATGCTCCTGGGGTCAAAACTGGCCCTGCCCCAGGGGGTCACAAGTTCGAACATAGGAACAAAGAAGGAAAACTTTAAGAATCATCTTCTCTGAAACTGGAAGGCGTAGAGCTTTGATATTTGGTATGTAGCATCACCTAGTGGACCTCTACCAAGTTTGTTCATATGATGCCCCTGGGGTCAAAACTGGCCCTGTCCCGGGGGTCACAATTTCCAACATAGGAAAAAATCTTCTTCTCTGAAACAGGAAGGCATGGAGCTTTGATATTTGGTATGTAGCATCTTCTAGTGGATCTCTACCAAGTTTGTGCATATGATGCCCTTCAGGCAAAAGTTGGCCCTGCTCCGGGGGTCACAAGTTCGAACATAGGAACAGAGAAGGAAAACTTTAAGAATCATCTTCTCTGAAACTAGAAGGCATAGAGCTTTGATATTTTGTATGTAGCATCGCCTAGTAGACCTCTACTAAGTTTGTTCATATGATGCCCTTGGGGTCAAAATTGGAAAACTTTAAAAATCATCTTCTCTAAAACTAGTAGGCATAGAGCTTTGATATTTTGTACGTAGCATCGCCTAGAAGACGTCTACTAAGTTTGTTCATATGATGCCCTTGGGGTCAAAACTGGCGCAGCCCCGGGGGTCACAAGTTTAAAAATAGGAACAAAGAAGGAAAACTTTAATTGTTTTTTTCTCTTAAATGGGAAGGCATAGAGCTTTGATATTTGGTATGTAGCATCTCCTAGTGGACTTCTACCAAGTTTGTTCCAAGGATGCTGCTTGGGTCAAAACTGGCTCGGCCCGTGGGGTCACAAGTTCGAACATAGGAACAAAGAAGGAAAACTTTAAAATTCTTCTTTTCTGAAACCGAAAGGTGTGGAGCTTTGATATTTGGTATGTTGCATCTCAGAGTGGACCTCTACTAAGTTTGTTCATATGATGCCCCTGGGTCAAAACTGGCCCCGCCCCAGGGGTCACAAGTTCAAACATAGGAACAAAGAAGGAAAACTTTAAATTTCTTTTTCTCTAAAACTTGAAGGCGTAGAGCTTTGATATTTGGCATGTAGCATCTCCTAGTGGACCTCTACCAAGTTTGTTCATATGATGCCCCTGGGGTCAAAACTGGCCCCACCCCTGGGGTCACAAGTTTGAGCATAGTAACAAAGAAGGAAAACTTTAAAAATCTCCTTCTCTGAAACTTGAAGGCGTAGAGCTTTGATATTTGGCGTGTAGCCTCTCCTAGTGGACTTCTACCAAGTTTGTTCATATGATGCCCCTGGGGTCAAAACTGGCCCCGCCCCAGAGGTCACAATTTCCAACATAGGAACAAAGAAGGAAAACTTTAAAAATCTTCTTCTCTAAAACTAGAAGGCATAGAGCTTTGATATTTGGCATGAAGCATCTCCTAGTGGACCTCTACCAAGTTTGTTCATATCATGCCCTTGGGGTGAAAACTGGCCCTGCCCCGGGGGTCACAAGTTCGAACATAGGAACAAAGAGGGGAAACTTTAAAAATCATCTTCTCTGAAACTGGAAGGCGTAGAGCTTTGATATTTGGTATGTATTATTGCCTAGTGAACCTCTACCAAGTTTGTTCATATGATGCTCCTGGGGTCAAAACTGGCCCTGCCCCGGGGGTCACAAGTTTGAGCATAGTAACAAAGAAGGAAAACTTTAAAAATCTCCTTCTCTGAAACTTGAAGGCGTAGAGCTTTGATATTTGGCGTGTAGCCTCTCCTAGTGGACCTCTACCAAGTTTGTTCATATGATGCCCTTGGGGTCATAACTGGCCCCGCCCCGGGGGTCACAATTTCCAACATAGGAACAAAGAAGGAAAACTTTAAAAATCTTCTTCTCTAAAACTAGATGGCATAGAGCTTTGATATTTGGCATGAAGCATCTCCTAGTGGACCTCTGCCAAGTTTGTTCATATCATGCCCTTGGGGTCAAAACTGGCCCTGCCCCTGGGGTCACAAGTTCGAACATAGGAACAAAGAGGGGAAACTTTAAAAATCATCTTCTCTAAAACTTGAAGGCGTAGAGCTTTGATATTCGGTATGTAGCATTGCCTAGTGAACCTCTACCAAGTTTGTTCATATGATGCCTTGGGGTCAAAACTGGCCCTGCCCCAGGGGGTCACAATTTCAAACATAGGAACAAAGAGGGAAAACTTTAAGAATCATCTTCTCTGAAACTGGAAGGCGTAGAGCTTTGATATTTGGTATGTAGCATCGCCTAGTGGACCTCTACAACATTTGTTCATATGATGCCCCTGGGGTCAAAACTGGCCCCGCCCCGGGGGTCACAATTTCCAACATAGGAAAAAATCTTCTTCTCTGAAACAGGAAGGCATGGAGCTTTGATATTTGGTATGTAGCATCTTCTAGTGGATCTCTACCAAGTTTGTGCATATGATGCCCTTGAGGCAAAAGTTGGCCCTGCCCACGGGGTCACAAGTTCGAACATAGGAACAGAGAAGGAAAACTTTAAGAATCATCTTCTCTGAAACTGGAAGGCATAGAGCTTTGATATTTTGTATGTAGCATTGCCTAGTAGACCTCTACTAAGTTTGTTCATATGATGCCCTTGGGGTCAAAATTGGAAAACTTTAAAAATCTTCTTCTCTAAAACTAGTAGGCATAGAGCTTTGATATTTTGTATGTAGCATCGCCTAGAAGACGTCTACTAAGTTTGTTCATATGATGCCCTTGGGGTCAAAACTGGCGCAGCCCCGGGGGTCACAAGTTTAAAAATAGGAACAAAGAAGGAAAACTTTAATTGTTTTTTTCTCTTAAATGGGAAGGCATAGAGCTTTGATATTTGGTATGTAGCATCTCCTAGTGGACTTCTACCAAGTTTGTTCCAAGGATGCTGCTTGGGTCAAAACTGGCTCGGCCCGTGGGGTCACAAGTTCGAACATAGGAACAAAGAAGGAAAACTTTAAAATGCTTCTTTTCTGAAACCGAAAGGTGTGGAGCTTTGATATTTGGTATGTTGCATCTCAGAGTGGACCTCTACCAAGTTTGTTCATATGATGCCCCTGGGTCAAAACTGGCCCCGCCCCAGGGGTCACAAGTTCAAACATAGGAACAAAGAAGGAAAACTTTAAATTTCTTTTTCTCTTAAACGGGAAGGTGTAGAGCTTTGATATTTGATATGTAGCATCTCCTAGTGGACCTCTACCAAGTTTGTTCCAAGGATGCTGCTTGGGTCAAAACTGGCCCAGCCCTGGGGGTCACAAGTTCGAACATAGGAACAAAGAAGGAAAACTTTAAAATTCCTCTTTAAAACTGGAAGGCGTAGAGCTTTGATATTTGGTATGTAGCGATTCTCTTCTAAGTTTGTTTGCCCATATAAGCACAACAGGTTCATTGAGTTCAAAATTGGGTCATCTTGGGTCATAAACTAGGTCACTAGGTCAAATTAAAGAAATACCTTGTTGGCACTCTCGAGGCCACATTATTTGCTCAATTGCCTTGAAAATTAGTTAGAAAGTTTGTCTTTAAAAGTCTCACATCATATTAATTTGGGTCAACTTGGGTCATAAACTAGTTTACTGGGTCAGTTTAAAGAAATACCTTGTTTGCACTCTGGAGGCCACATTTATTGCTCAAATGACCTGAAATTTGGCCAGAATGTTTGTCTTGATGAAATACCAGATGAGTTTGGATTTGGGTCACCTGGAAACATAAACTAGGTCACTAGGTCAAATTAAAGAAATTCCTTGTGGGCACTCTAGAGGCCACATTATATGCTTAATTGCCTTGACAATTGGTCAGAATGTGTGTCTTTATAAAATCTCACATGAGTCTGAATTTGGGTCAACTGGGGTCATAAACTAGGTCACTTGGTCAAATTAAAGAAACAGCTAGTGGGCACTCTAGAGGCCACATTTATTATTCAGTTGATTTGAAAATTGGTTAAAATGTTTCTTTTGATATAGTCCAAGACCAGTTCAAATTTGGGTCACCTGGGGTCATAATCTAGGTCACTAGGTCAAATTGAAAAAAATTTAGGGCACTCGGGGCCACATTTTTTGCTCACTTGACTTGAAAATTGGTCAGAATGTTTGTCTTCATGAAATTTGAGTTTGAAATTGGGTCACCTGCGGTCAAAAACTAGGTCACATGGTCAAATTAAAGAAATACCTTTAAGGCACTCTACTAAGGTGAAAGACCCAGGGCCATCATGGCCCTCTTGTTTTTGTGTATTTGCTTTTTTCCTTTTTGCATCATGAATTCATAACATATGGTTCTCTAGAAAAAAAAAAAAAGCAAAATCAATGCTAGTAGAGCAATTCAGGCCATTAAGGGCCTCTAGTTTTGTTGTTGTTTTTTAATAAATGCTATGTCATGGAAAAAGGGGGCTTGATGTATCTTTCCTTTATAGACTTATATTTCTTTAACTACTGGACAAAATTTTATGAAACTTCTTATTTGTATTATCTGTATTAATGCACAGACCATCATTTTTTGTTAATGAAATTCCAGGTCATAGAAAAAGGGGGTTTAATGTATAATTTCATTATGGACTGTCAGGACAGACACGTCTAAAATCCTCGTTGAAAATTGATGGAACTTCATACATGTATACCTTATGATAGTCCACTGATACAGGTCTTTCGTTTTGTTTTTTAGCTCACCTTAGCACAACATGCTAAAGGTGAGCAATTGTGATTGCCCTATGTCTGGCATCCGGCGTCTGTCGTCCGTCAACAATTTCTTTAAACATCTTCTTCTCCTAAACCACTGGGCCAATCTTGATGAAACTTGGCAGGGATGTTCCTTGGGTGAAGCTCTACCAAAATTGTTCAAAGAATTGAATTCCACCCACAGCTCTGGTTGCCATGGCAACAAAAAGGAAAAAAAAGCAAAATCTTTGAAAATCTTCTTCTCTGAAACTAGAAGGCGCAGAGCTTTGATATTTGGTATGTAGCATCTCCTAGTGGACCTCTACCAAGTTCTTTCATTTGATGCCCCTTGGGTCAAAACTGGCCCAGCCCCGGGGGTCACAAGTTTGAGCATAGTAACAAAGAAGGAAAACTTTAAAAATCTTCTTCTCTGAAATTTGAAGGCGTAGAGCTTTGATATTTGGCATGTAGCATCTCCTAGTGGACCTCTACCAAGTTTGTTCATATGATGCTCCTGGGGTCAAAACTGGCCCCGCCCCGGGGGTCACAAGTTTGAGCATAGTAACAGAGAAGGAAAACTTTAAAAATCTCCTTCTCTGAAACTTGAAGGCATAGAGCTTTGATATTTGGCGTGTAGCCTCTCCTAGTGGACCTCTACCAAGTATGTTCATATGATGCCCCTGGGGTCAAAACTGTCCCCGCCCCGGGGGTCACAATTTCCAACATAGGAACAAAGAAGGAAAACTTTAAAAATCTTCTTCTCTAAAACTAGAAGGCATAGAGCTTTGATATTTGGCATGAAGCATCTCCTAGTGGACCTCTACCAAGTTTGTTCATTTGATGCCCCTTGGGTCAAAACTGGCCCAGCCCCTGGGGTCACAAGTTTGAGCATAGTAACAAAGAAGGAAAACTTTAAAAATCTTCTTCTCTGAAATTTGAAGGCGTAGAGCTTTGATATTTGGCATGTAGCATCTCCTAGTGGACCTCTACCAAGTTTGTTCATATAATGCCCCTGGGTTCAAAACTGGCCCCAAACCGGGGGTCACAAGTTTGAGCATACTAACAAAGAAGGAAAACTTTAAAAATCTTCTTCTCTAAAACTAGAAGGCATAGAGCTTTGATATTTGGCATGAAGTATCTCCTAGTGGACATCTACCAAGTTTGTTCATATGATGCCCTTGGGGTCAGAACTAGCCCCGCCCCGGGGGTCACAAGTTCGAACATAGGAACAAAGAGGGGAAACTTTAAAAATCATCTTCTCTAAAACAGGAAGGCGTAGAGCTTTCATATTTGGTATGTATTATTGCCTAGTGGACCTCTACCAAGTTTGTTCATATGATGTCCCTGGAGTCAAGACTGGCCCCGCCCTGGGGGTCACAAGTTTGAGCATAGTAACAAAGAAGGAAAACTTTAAAAATCTTCTTCACTGAAACTTGAAGGCGTAGAGCTTTGATATTTGGCATGTTGCATCTCCTGGTGGACCTCTACCAAGTTTGTTCATATGATGCCCCTGGAGTCAAAACTGGCCCCGCCCCGGGGGTCACAATTTCCAACATAGGAACAAAGAAGGAAAACTTTAAGAATCATCTTCTCTTAAACTAGAAGGCATAAATCTTTGATATTTGGCATGAAGCATCTCCTAGTGGACCTCCACCAAGTTTGTTTATATAATGCCCTCGGGGTCAAAACCGGCCCTGCCCCGGGGGTCACAAGTTCAAACATAGGAACAAAGAGGGAAAACTTTAAAAATCATCTTCTCTGAAACTGGAAGGCGTAGAGCTTTGATATTTGGTATGTATTATTGCCTAGTGGACCTCTACCAAATTTGTCCATATGATGCCCCTGGGGTCAAAACTGGCCCAGCCTGGGGGTCACAATTTCCAACATAGTAACAAAGAAGGAAAACTTTAAAAATCTTCTTCTCTGAAACAGGAAGGCATGGAGCTTTGATATGTAGTATGTAGCATCTTCTAGTGGATCTCTACCAAGTTTGTGCATATGATGCCCTTGGGGCTAAAGTTGGCCCTGCCCCGGGGGTCACAAGTTCGAACATAGGAACAGAGAAGGAAAACTTTAAGAATCATCTTCTCTGAAACTGGAAGGCGTAGAGCTTTGATATTTTGTATGTAGCATCACCTAGAAGACCTCTACTAAGTTTGTTCATATGATGCCCTTGGGGTCAAAACTGGTGCAGCCCCGGGGGTCACAAGTTTAAAAATAGGAACAAAGAAGGAAAACTTTAATTGTTTTTTTCTCTTAAATGGGAAGGCATAGAGCTTTGATATTTGGTATGTAGTATCTCCTAGTGGACTTCTTCCAAGTTTGTTCCAAGGATGCTGCTTGGGTCAAAACTGGCCCAGCCCCTGGGGTCACAAGTTCGAACATAGGAACAAAGAAGGAAAACTTTTAAAATTCTTCTTTTCTGAAACTGAAAGGTGTGGAGCTTTGATATTTGGTATGTTGCATCTCAGAGTGGACCTCTACCAAGTTTGTTCATATGATGCCCCTAGGTCAAAACTGGCCCCGCCCAAGGGGTCACAAGTTCGAACACAGGAACAAAGAAGGAAAACTTTAAATTTCTTTTTCTCTTAAACGGGAAGGTGCAGAGCTTTGATATTTGGTATGTAGCATTTCCTAGTGGACCTCTACCAAGTTTGTTCATATGATGCCCCTGGGTCAAAACTGGCCCCGCCCAAGGGGTCACAAGTTTGAACATAGGAACAAAGAAGGAAAACTTTAAATTTCTTTTTCTCTTAAACGGGAAGGTTTAGAGCTTTGATATTTGGTATTTAGCATCTCCTAGTGGACCTCTACCGAGTTTGTTCCAAGGATGCTGCTTGGGTCAAAACTGGCCCAGCCCTGGGGGTCACAAGTTCGAACATAGGAACAAAGAAGGAAAACTTTAAAATTCTTCTCTAAAACTGGAAGGCGTAGAGCTTTGATATTTGGTATGTAGTGATTCTCTTCTAAGTTTGTTTGCCCATCTAAGCACAACAGGTTCATTGAGTTCAAAATTGGGTCATCTTGGGTCATAAACTAGGTCACTAGGTCAAATTAAAGAAATACCTTGTTGGCACTCTCGAGGCCACATTATTTGCTCAATTGCCTTGAAAATTAGTTAGAAAGTTTGTCTTTATAAAGTCTCACATCAGATTAATTTGGGTCAACTTGGGTCATAAACCAGTTTACTGGGTCAATTTAAAGAAATACCTTGTTAGCACTCTGGAGGCCACATTTATTGCTCAAATGACCTGAAATTTGGCCAGAATGTTTGCCTTGATGAAATACCAGATGAGTTTGGATTTGGGTCACCTGGAACCATAAACTAGGTCACTAGGTCAAATTAAAGAAATTCCTTGTGGGCACTCTAGAGGCCACATTATTTGCTTAATTGCCTTGAAAATTGGTCAGAATGTTTGTCTTTATAAAATCTCACATGAGTCTGAACTTGGGTCAACTGGGGTCATAAACTAGGTCACTTGGTCAAATTAAAGAAACAGCTAGTGGGCACTCTAGAGGCCACATTTATTATTCAGTTGATTTGAAAATTGGTTAAAATGTTTCTTTTGATATAGTCCAAGACCAGTTCAAATTTGGGTCACCTGGGGTCATAATCTAGGTCACTAGGTCAAATTAAAGAAATATCTTTAGGGCACTCGAGGCCACATTTTTTGCTCACTTGACTTGAAAATTGGTCAGAATGTTTGTCTTCATGAAATTTGAGTTTGAAATTGGGTCACCTGCGGTCAAAAACTAGGTCACATGGTCAAATTAAAGAAATACCTTTAAGGCACTCTACTAAGGTGAGCGACCCAGGGCCATCATGGCCCTCTTGTTATGTAATGCCATGTCATGGAAAAAAGGGGGCTTAATGTATAATTTCATTACTGAACAATAACAAAAAGGTCATGTGTACATGCAAAACACAATACTTTTTTATATATGTTCCTGCATGGCTCAGTGGTAAAGTGTAGGACTGGTGAACTGGAGGCCCTGGGTTCGAGCCTCACTGGATCCATTGGGTTTTTTCGCAGGAGTGTCCTTGGGCAAGACACTTTAGAGCCTTAGCCTAGTACTGGTGGAACCCAGGAAATACATGAATATGTGAGCTGTCGCCTTGATATGACTGAAATAATGTTGAAATGGTGTAAAACACCATTCAATCAATCAATCAATCAATCTTTTATATGGTCCTATCAAAAAAAGTATTTTTTGACAGGGGATATCATCTCAACGAAATAACTTGTTGAGTTATCTCCCATGGTTGTTGAATTTTCTTAAGGTCAAAACTCCACTACCAATTTAGATGTTTTGGTGATAATGAATTGGGATGCTTAGGAAGTCAACAAGAAGAGTGTCTTTAAAGAATTTTTACTCTGGCTTACTCCATCTATTTTCAGTGATCTTCCCTGGTGATAAAATATTGTGTAGGCCATAACTCTTTAACCAGTGGAGTCATTTTAATGGTAGTTAGTTTAGCTGGTAAGAACATGAAATAAGGGTGTCATGATATATCAGGATAACTCTGACCTGAGTGTTGGAGTTATCTCCCTTAGTTATACTTAAGATGCAGATCATCAGCATTGCATGTAGCAGTCTGATGATTTTAGGATGCTTTGCTGAAAATTACTTGGTAGCAAAAAACAAAATTGAGTTTCTCAGACTTACGCTTCAAGATTTAACATCTTTGCAGGCAGGTGCCCGTACTATGCTCCTACCATAAAATGGCAAATGGGCATACAGTGATATGAATGTTGTTTTATGGTGCATCGACAGCTTTGGTCATTTAGCCATACAGTGATATCCCTATCTGTATGTGTGTGTTTGTTCTTGGATAAGGTTGTGTTCATGTCTGGCCCTTAACTTTGATGTGCATCGTTGGATTTCAAAATAATTTGGCACAAATGATTGCTATATGTTGTAAGCAACATAGTGGTGCCAGCTCAAAGGTCAAGGTCACAGTGCTTTGTGAAAATTGCTGCATACACAGTGTATAAAATGTTTTTGTCAATAAGTATGGCTATAGGTCCTTGTTTGAGTTTGGAATTATACCATGACTGTGACCTTCGTCATGTGCCGGGGGCATCCGTATCAGTGACACATTCGTAGTTAATTCTGACAAAAAAGTTTCTTAATAACATTGTGGGAATAGAAGAAAGAGCTAGTAACCAGTGTTTTCTCCATTTTCCACCTTGTTTTTACGGGGCTTGAGACAAATGACATTTTTTGAGTCACATTGAATTTGTCCTTTGCAATTACTTTGAATTTGGATAAGTCTGAAATAGTTTTGTTTGGTAATAAGATTTGAGTTAAAAGAAGAAGCTTGTCTTTTTCAGCTCGAGCCTGGACAAAGAAACATGCCTGTAAAAACTCACAGTAATTGTATTTATGCTGACAATGTGATCACTCATTAATCATCATGATTTTCACCATGGCAACAGGCTCAAACGCACCACTATCATTGGTCAACTGATGGAGAGGAAGGACAGCAGCAGGATGGCACTGTATTAGAGATTTAACTCTTTACCAGATAAAAAATTTTTAGACAAATCTACTTTGAAAGCATTAATTTTGCAGATGATGAATTATATTGGCTCAAATGATGGAGTTTGTTTTGATAGGGTAGAAGACATTGTGGAAAGAGGAAAAATGATGGTTACCTACAATGTTTTACTAAAAGCTTTCTCCCTCAGGGTCTTTAACTCTTTACCAAATGACAAAATGTTTGAATGGTCCAAATTGAACGCATTTGTGGCAACAAATTCAATTTGGCTCAAATGATGTGATTTGTCTTTAATAAGGTATTCAAAAATATTGTGGGAGAAGGAGTAAATGCTCATTACCATCATTTTCACCTTTTCCCTCACTGTTTTTCAGTGCCTTCTTTCTCAGAGTTGTTAAAAGTAGGGATTGTGTGGTATAGGTTTACAAGACAGAAGTGTTTGGTAAAGGGGTAATAGAACAGGGTCTAATCAGCAACTTAACTGTACAATTGTTTCTGTATTACTGTTATTATCCAGTACATTGCTGGCAGGGAATTTTTGTTATATTTTACCATTGTAACATAACTGGATTCATTTACCACATAATTGTGTGTTTCATCTACCCTGAGGAAGGAGGCTTTTGAAAATATCATTTTCAGCATTTTGTTCTTTTTGCATAGTGTTTTCTAACCTTTCAAAGACAAATCTATCACTGAAGGTACATTTAATTATTTGTCTGCAAGTGGTTTCAATTAGGACCTGTCTAAAATTTTTGTTATGTTGTAAGGAGTTAAAAAAATTTACAGCAGATGGCTTTGAAATATTTTTGTAATATATAGAATGTTTAACATGAATAAATTGTTGTTACACAAATGCATATGAAAACATCCAAGACTAACCAAGAAATTAATCGCCACTATTAATTTCTCCTCATGCATGAAAAGTGATTTCCCCATATGCAGAATGCCTTCAAAAATGATCTGTTGCAAAATGTGGAAAAGTTGCTGGCTGGGAAAATGTTTTAACTCAGTACCAGAGGATAAAATTGTAGACTGGTCAAAAAAGAAAAGATCTGTAGATGAAGAATTAACTTTTGCTCATTGGTAACATTTGTCTTAGGTAGGGTATAAAAATTGATGGTAAAGGAGAAAATGCTGGTTAACAGCATTTTTTCTTTTTCCCATAATGTTTTTAAAAGCCATTTTTCTCACGGTAGCTGAAACATAGGATTGGGTGATATGGTGTTTATTCAAAGTACTTTCTTTAGAGGCCATACCTATCATGTGAGGAAAGTGTAACATCAGTATTAATTGGTTTAATGGTTTTCTTTGTCGTTTTCAACATTATTGCAGTCATATCATGGCAACAGTGTGCTTATTCATGTATGTCCTGGTTTTCACCAGTATTATGTTAGGGCTTTGAATTGTCTTGACTAAGAATGCTCTCTGAAAAACTTATCGTCTGGGGTTAGGATTGAACCTGGGGCCTCTAGGTTTTGAATCCGTCACCTTCACCACCAAGCCACAAAGGACTGCAACATCACTAAAGTAATCAGAATGGTTCTGCTCTTATTTTTAAAGAAGCAAGAAGGCTTCTGGAAACATGGTGGAAAAAGGGCAAAAAGCTGGTAACCAGTGAGAAAATGTTCTGATATTTCGGTTACAAGCAAGTTCTTCCCTCCCCCCTTTTTTTTCAACCTTGTCTTCTTCACTCTCCGAGAGCTCATTTCTACCAAGTTGGAATTGTCGTCTGCATACGATTTCAGTTAGAAGAGTCTGATATTTTGGAAAGGGTTTATGCATGTTTTTTCTTTCGTAGTCTATAATTATTGATGCTTCAAACAAAATCTGATCTACTGGATGGCTCATTGGTTAACTCTGCACCAGATGACAAAAGTTTAGACTTGCCTATATTGAAAGCATTAGAAGACAAGGACTTGACTCTTTACCAAATGACAAAATTCTAGACAGGTCCAAATTGAAAGCATTTGCAAATGAGAAATTATAGGTGGCCTGAATGACAAAATTTTCCCTTGATAGGGTAGAAAACAAGAGCGGGAAAAGGAGAAAATGCTGGTTACCAGCATTTTCTCCTTTTCCCAAAATGTTTTTAAAGGCCTTCACCCTCAGGGTCATTCAAAGTCGGGATTTTGTGGTAGAGGGTTAAATGTGACTGATTGCATTTGTCTTTGAAAGGGTTAAAAGTATTGTGGGATAAGTATTTACTCCTTTTCAAACAATGTTTTCAAAAGCATTTGTTGTTGGGGTCTACAAACAGGACTATTTTAGTAAACAGTTAAGGTATTTGATTTGTAATCAAGAGGTTTTGAACTTGAACCTTAACTAGGCACTCAGCTCTCATGTAATTTGACAGTGTTCATCTTTGATGAGTTTACTCATTACATTTTAAGGTTGGTTAAATCTTCACAGTAAAAGATATGCCAAAAGCATTTTTTTAATTTTGTTTTCCAGAACCAATAACATAGTGATGCTTGCTAATCCTTTACCAAACAGTCCCGACTTTTGAGAACACTGAGAAAAAAATAAAAAAGAAAACACATTTAAAAAAATATCTTGAGAAAAGGAGAAAATGCTGGTCAGTGTCCAGCATTTTCTTCTTTTCCGGCAATGTTTCTACCCATTTAAAACTTGACATCTAAGCCACATTTAATTTGTTGTCTGCAAATGTTTTCAATATTGAATAAACTGAAATTTTGTTGTTAGGTTAAGAGTTAAAGGTGATTTCCCCTTCAGCCACAATGTTTTCTAAAGTGATCCAGAATGTAAAGTCTTCTTCCAAAGGTAGTGTGTTATGTTCCTTGGTTTGTGGGACTTTGAAAGTGCTATGTTACTGTGTACATGCTGATAATGTGTGTGTGGTTTTTTTTTTTTTTTTTTTTAATACTTGATCCATGTCCTATTTTAAGACTGCATATTACTGTTTTATTTCTGTTACTTGTTTCATCCAAAGTTTGAAAAGAAACATTTAACACTAGTATTGGCCATTCTAGTGATCTGTCCTGGTTATAACCCTGTCCAGAACAATTCTGTGTTGTGCTGATCTTGAGGAAGAATGCTGTTGAACACATACATGTATTTGAACAAGGAAAGAATGCTAGTGACCCTCAGCAAGAAGACTTTTAAAAATATTGTGGAAAAAGGAGAAATGCTGCTAACCAGCATTTTCTGGCCTTTACACAGGGGTTTTTAGCTCCACTGGCCGAAGGCCAGCGGGCTTATGTCGTGGCCCGGTGTCCGTCGTGCGTCCGTCCGTCCGGTCGTCCGTCCGTCCGTCCGTGCGTTAACTTTTATTTCAAACATCTTCTTCTCTGAAACTACCCATCCGATTTTCACGAAACTTCACAGAAATGATCCTGACATGGTCCTCTTCAGAATTTCTTGAAAGAATTTGATTCCTTCAAAAACTCTGGTTGCCATGGCAACAAAACTGAAAAATATTGGAAATCTTTAAAAATCTTCTTGTCTGAAACCATAAGGCATAGGGCTACCAAATTTGGCATGTAGCTTTATGTAGTAGACCTCTATCAAGTTTCTTCAAATTATAGCCCTGGGGTCAAAATTGGCTCTTCCCCAGGGGTCACAAGTTTTACATAGGCTTATATAGAGAAAACTTTAAAAATCTTCTTGTCTGAAACCATAAGGCATAGGGCTACCAAATTTGGCATGTAGCTTTATGTAGTAGACCTCTATCATGTTTCTTGAAATTATAGCCCTGGGGTCAAAATTGGCTCTTCCCCAGGGGTCACAAGTTTTACATAGGCTTATATAGAGAAAACTTTAAAAATCTTCTTGTCTGAAACCATAAGGCATAGGGCTACCAAATTTGGCATGTAGCTTTATGTAGTAGACCTCTATCATGTTTCTTGAAATTATAGCCCTGGGGTCAAAATTGGCTCTTCCCCAGGGGTCACAAGTTTTATACATAGGCTTATATAGAGAAAACTTTAAATATCTTCTTGTCTGAAACCATAAGGCCTAGAGCTACCAAATTTGGCATTTAGCTTGATCTAGTTGGAGTCTACCAAAAGTGCCCAAAGTATAGTCCTGGGGTCAATTTGGCCTCATACTTGGAGGGGGGGGGTTCACAAGATTTACATAGGCTTACATAGGGAAAACTTTTAAATCTTGGTGTACATAGCCATAAGGCTTAGGCTACCAAATTTTGCATATAATTATAGCATTATTTAGTGAACAGTTACAAAGAGGGCCCAAGTTACAGCTCTAGGATCAAGTTTGGCCCTGCACCAGGGATCACAAGTTTTACATGGGTTTATGGAGTGAAAAGTTCAGAAACCATCTTGTTACCAGCCATAAGGCCAAGAACTCCCACATTTGGCATGTTATTCTTCTAATACAATATTCCCCATTTAGTCAGACTGTAGCCATGAGGTCAAAGTTTTATAAGGGCTTATATAGTGAAGACTTTTCTTCGTGGTTTATATTTATAAGCCAGTGGAGCGATACAGGGCCATCATGGCCCTCTTGTTTTTTTATCCTTTTGTAAACAAGTGCTTTTATTGAGCAACATTTATTGTCCTGTACACATGCTGTCAGTGTCATATGGAGGAGTCTATAATTTTGTCTTTTGGAAAAGAATGAACATTTTAACAGACAGTCCCATGTTTTAATGTAAGCAGCATTTTATACTTCTTCCATATTGTTTCTACCCTTTCAGCTGCAACTGTCCACCACTGGAGCCACATCTAATTTGTCACTACAAATGTGTTCAACTTGGATAAGTTAAACATTCTCAGTGTCATTTGGTTAAGGGTTAACCCTTTACCGCACAATGCCACCTTTTGATGCCCCTGGGAAAGAAGCCTTTTGAAAACATTGTGGGAAAAGGAGAAAATGCTGGTAACCAGCATTTTCTCCTTTTCCCACAATGTTTTCAACCCTATCAAACAAAAGTTGCACCATTTGAGCCACACTGAGATTGTCGACTGCAATTGTTTTCAATTTTGTTGTGTGTTAGTCAGAACATACCTTTGTAAATCTGTGTACTTAACCCACAGAAAATCTAGTAGTGCCAAGGCGTGTTGTCAATATTGGTTTTAACTTGTCAATACTGGTCATTTATACTCCATACTGGTATGTTGAGGTCATATCTTATAAAACCTGTGTGCAATCATGTATTGCCCAGAGTGGTGGTCAACATTGGTTTTAACTTGTCAGCACTTGTCATTTGTACTCTAAACTGGTCTGTTGAAGTCATGTGTAATTAAACCCATGTGTAATCTAGTATTGCTCATAGTGGTAGTCGACACTGGTTTTAATGCATCAATACTGGTTTAAATGTGTCAGTGCTGGTCATTTTGTTCTCTATACTGGTTGGATAAAATCATCATCGGTAAACTGTCCAAGTCTGATGTTGTTTGTTTACCTTTCTGTTACATGTAAAGTCTCCCTCACACCAAACTAGTTCTTAGAACATCTTACCCAAACAAAACCATAAAACGGGTTGCGAGGTAGGACATGTAATTTTGGCCAAATTATGCTTAAAACCCCCATTACACCGAACTAGCTCTCAGACCATCTTGCCCTGTCCTAAAAAATCATAAAAAGGGTTGCGGTAGGGGTAGAATGTGTACTGCAGTTTGACTGCACTATGTCGTTACACAACCCTATTGGAACTGAAGTGTGGTAGGTGCGTTTGTAGTATGTCCATCTAGTTTTAAGTATTATGGGATGGACAGAAAAAAATTTTGAGCACTCTCAAAGTTTTGGAGCACCCCTCCCGTCCTAGTCTGTGCATGAAGTTTGTAAACAGATCATAAAAGGTTGCTACTATGTCCACTCCATTCAAACACAGTTTGAGTCCATTCGACAACAGTTTTCAGAAAGTAGTGAGAACTAGTTCATTGTAACGGGGGTATATGGTGATCACATCTGGGACAAGTATCTGAACTAACCCACAGTAGTGCTAAATAAATTAACTGGTTGGTCTCGGTACAGAATATACAGATATCGCTAATCGGGCCATTTTTGTCTAAATGTTTAGATGCATGTTCTGTGCAGCTTTATCTTGATCTTCACTGTTCGCCAAAGCAAGTACATGTAAATCCAGGTTCAGCTCTTTTAAGTGTTTATATGTGATCATCTCAACATGAAAGCAATATGTATCAAGCCCAGAGATAAAGAGCCCTGAATCTTTGCAACTTTCACTTCATCTTTAACTCTTTACCAAACCACAAGATTTTAGACTTCTCCGAATTAAAAGCATTTGCAACAAAATAAAGGTGATTCAAAAATTGAAATTCATTTTTAGCAGGTTGGAAAATATTGAGGGAAATGGAGAAAATGCTGGTAACAAGCATTTTCTCCATTGCCCATAAGGTTTTCAAAGGCCTTTTTCTCCAGGGTCGTTAAAACACAGGATTGTTTGGGAAAGGGTTACTAAAACTTTTTCCAAAATCAGATGTATTGTATTGCCTGTACTCTATTTTGTTATCAACTTGTTGCACAGAATTAGTGGATCCTTTACCAGATGAGCCAATAGGAAGTAGACTTTGAGAACATTGTGGACAGTGGAGAAAATGCTGGTAAACAATATTTTTCGTATTCCCACGTTTTCTATCCATTAACAGACAAAGCCTAACATTTTGTTGTCTGGTAAAGAATGAATTGAATTTTATGCTTTTGCTTACCATTAATAGTTAATTGAATAGAAAATATCACTAAGAACACATACAAGTTTTGTTTAAAATTCTTTATCAATGTTTTGGCTTGTCTTCTTCAACCTGTCAATGGATATCTTTTTTTTGTAAACTATGTACAATAAGTTATATTTTGTACATTTTGTTGTTACATTTAGTTGGCTGCAGAATAGACAAGTGTGATACTGTTACATGTATCTGAACTGAACATGTGGCCCTCTCCAAAGTTAAGTAATTTGTATGGAGTTCAGTAGAAGAAAACTTGCAAATGCAACCCCTACTCATCTGACAATGTTTTCAAAAGCTGTTTGCAGAATGGATGTTGGAAGTACTCGCATGCTGATAAGTAAAAGATTTTCTTTCAGTTACCATAGGAAGGGGGCCAGCCATGTTGAAGCTTTTGTATCTCCTAAAATATGTGTATTGTATCTCCTAAATACGTGTATATAGATGACAATCATAATAATAAGAAAAGCAGATGATTTCTTTCAAAAAGCAGTGTTTCTTTTTTTGTAAGCTGTTGCAGTGCTTAACAATTTACCAATTGACAAAAATTAGACTTGTCCAACTAAAGGCATTTGCTGACAACAAATCAAATGTGTTCAAATGTTGGAGTTTTGCTTTTTTAAGGTATGAAATATCATAGAAAAAGGAGAAAATGCTGGTTACCACCATTGTCTCCTTCTCAAACAATTCTTTTAAAAGCCCTATTTCTTAGTGCCGTTCAAAAACACAGAGACAGTTTCTAATATTTTCAGATACTCCTTGCTAAAGGACAAATTTTAGACTTTTCCCAATTGAAAGCATTTGCAGATGACAAAATAAGCGGCTCACATGTGTGGAATTGTCTTTTTAAAGGATAGAAAACATAGTGCAAAAGGAGAAAATGCTGTTACCCAGCATTTTAAGCTCTACTGGCTGAGAGCTGGCAGAGCTTATGTCATGGTCTGGCTTCCATTGTCCATCCATCCGTCTGTCTCACGTTCTGTCCTGTAGTCTCTTTCTTGTTTATGCGATAAAGTCTTCATTTGTGGTAGGATTTTCGTGAAACTTGTGTAGTATGTTTATCTCATCAATAGCTTGAACCCTTTTGATTTTGAAGAAAGTCTGACAATCAGATAGGGAAAAGTAGCCATTTAAAGTTGAAAATTTACATTTCTTGTTTACATGATGAAGTCAGCATTTACAGTTGGATTTTCGTGAAACTTGCACAGTTGTGTTTTATCATCAATAGCTTGAACCATATTGATTTTGGAAAAAAATCTGACAATCATTAAGAGAAAAGTAGCCATTTTAAGCTGAAAATTTACATTTTTTGTTTGCGCAATGAAGTCCGCATTTGTGGTTTGATTTTCATTAAACTTGCTCAGTTGCTTTGTATTATCAATAGCTTGAACTGTATATATTTTGAAAAAAAAATTGCAAATTATTAAGGGAAAAGTAGCCATTTAAAGTTGAAAATACACATGTCTAGTTTATGTGATAAAGTCGGCATTTTTGATCTAATTCTTTTGAAACTTGCACAGATCATGTGTATTATCTAGGTATTGAACCCTATTGAAAATGAAGGAAATCTAGCAATCAGTTTAGGAAAATAGGAAAAGCAGCCATTTGATGACATGATCCTGTTTCCTCAACACAGTCCACATTATTGGTCACATTTCTTTGAAACTTGCAAGGGTTGTTTTTAGCTCCACTGGCCAAAGGCCAGCGAGCTATTGTCATGGCGTTGTGTCCATCATGCGTTCGTCCATGCGTGCGTCCGTAAACTTTTTCTTTAAAAAACTTCTCCTCAGAAACTATTGACTGGATTTTTACCAAATTTCACAGGAATGTTCCTTTGGTGGTCCTCTTTCAAATTCCTTCAAATAATTTTGTTCCATGAAGAATTCTGGTTGCCATGGCAACCAAAGTAAAAAACCTTTAAAAATCTTCTCCTCCCAAACCGCTATTTGGATAGCATTATTATTTTGCAGGAATGTTCCTTAGATACAGGTTTACAGAATTCCTTAAAAAAAAAAATGATCTGTCAAAAAACATGGCTTTTATGGGAGACTCATTTTCCTTTTATGGTATAAAGTAAAATCTTTGAAAAATTTCTTCTCTAAAACTATTCATTGGATTTCATTGTTGTTTTGCAGGTAAGTTCCTATGGTGGTTGTCTGCCAAATTGTTTCTATGGTGGTTGTATACCAAATTCCTTTTAAATAAATGATACACCTAAAAACACATTTTTTTATAGACAAGGCTTATATTTCAAAAAAATGTTCTCCAAAACTATTTATTGTGTTAGTTTTATCGACTAACAAAGAAAAAGGAAGAAAATTGGATTGACTTGACCTAGTCAGGGCTGTCCTATTTAAGCCCACACATTTTCCTTGGTATTAAGATCACAATTTACTCCAATGATATGCTATTAGTTAGTACTAGTAATAAAATATCACTGGCCATAAATAAGATAAAAGCTTGAGCACCTTTCACAACTTGAGCTTTTCAGTTTTGCCTTATTACTAAGCCTGAGTAACCATGCCAAGATAAAAAAGAAAAAGTATTTTAATAACAAAACCCCCATGTTGTAGGTACTTTATAGTCCTTTTGATATAGAACAAGAGAACCTCTGCACTTTTATTAGTTCTGGTAAAGGTTTGTTGACCTACTAATGAGTAAATGCAGAGTGGACAGAAGGGGTGTAAATCCTGGTGACCTGGTACAAAGTGGGACAGGGCTTTACATTTGTGATAAGGCATTAATGTTACCCAGTCAAACTGATCCCGCAACTTCAGTACACCAGAATTAATCTGTGCCCTGGAGCAGGATATTTGATTTATGTAAATGCATTTGTAGACCATTTTGTGTTGTTTGCCACAGAAGACATTCTAACTGTGACTGACTGTGAAAAGTTGATTATTAGGGATTAGGTGTTCATTGTATGCCAGCATATTTCATTCTATCTGGTGTATTGATGTAAGTTGATCTATATTGCTATAACATTCATTCATTTGCCCTCCTAGCTGTTCTTTTAGATTACCCCTTTACCACACAATCACAACTTTTAACGACCCTGAGAAAGACATATTTTCTATATTTTGATGTTTCCCCACC
Source organism: Tridacna gigas (assembly GCA_945859785.2). Classification (NCBI taxonomy): domain Eukaryota; kingdom Metazoa; phylum Mollusca; class Bivalvia; order Cardiida; family Cardiidae; genus Tridacna; species Tridacna gigas. Next base: position 18,415,205 of record OX244036.2, read on the forward strand.
CAAAATGGTTTGTGAAAGGACCTGTTGCAGACAACATATCTTCAAATTAGTAAGACATATATAAAAAAGGATAGAAATTATTGTGGGAAACTAAGAAAATGCTGGTTACCATTTTTTTCTTCTTTTCTCACAAGTTTTTTCTGTACCTTTTTTCTTCAGTGAGCTAAAATGCAGGATTGAATGGTAATTGTTAAAAACTTCTTTTCGCCATTATAGAAATATCAGGCCTGTGGAGCGATACAGGCGCTCAAGCGCCTCTAGTTTACATTGAGTACTGAAAACCTATCAACAGTTGGTTTTGAGAAATTGTACTTTAATTATTTCACTTTGTGTAATCTCCATGCCTTCATAATTATGTATACTAGTTTTTGCGTGTTTTTCTTTTTTGCATCAAGAATTATTGATGTATGCTAGAAAATAAGCAAAATCACTGCCAGTAGAGCGATTCAGGCCCTCAAGGTGCTCTGGTTTCCCTTTCCCACTATGTTTTAAGAATGCTTTCCCTAAAGGGTCACTAAAACTTGAGATTGTTCAGTAAAGGGTTAAATAAACTTACATTTACAGGGTCTTGAAATAACTTGAATGATTATGAGATTTACAATCCTAATTGTAAGAATATGCATGTGAAGTTATGAGGTGCATGACAAGAAAGCAACCAGAGTAGACTTAACCCTTTACTAAACAATCACAAGTTTTAACAACTCTGGACAAAAGGGCATTTAAAAACATTTTGAGAAATGGAGAAAATGCTAGTAACCAACATTTTTTCTCTTCCCACAATGTTTTCTACTCTTTCAAAATCGAATCTCATCTTTTGGGTATCAGTTATTTTCTTAACTGCCAACTTTTAACAACCCTGAGAAAAAAAGCTTTTGAAAACATTCTGGGTAAGGGAGGGAATGCTGGTAACCAGCATTTTCTCCTTTTCCCACAATGTATTTTACCCTATCAAAGACTAATTCCGCAATTTTAACCATGTTGATTTTGAGTGCTGCATAAGCTTTTGGTTTTGAGAGGTCTACACATTGTTGAGTGGTAAAGGATTACTAGACACATCTTAAAATATCTCTGTAAAAGATGGATAACCCACATGAATCTGGCGTGGACATTTTTTGAGAATATCAGGATAAAAGGAAAATAGATTGCATTTTATGAGGACTTTCTATGGGAACTTGTGTTTTGATAAAATTCACTGTAGTTTTATATGTTAGACTGTAGGGAGGAAATTAAATAAAGACTATGACAGTGATTTTTGTCAAAACATAAATACCTGTGGCAGTTTCTCCTTTTGCCACGCTGTCTCTTCTAAAAGTGTTCTGTAGGAGTAAAAAGTTGTTTGCCAGTGATAATGTACTAACACTACTTAAAGTACATGAAGTGTGGGTAAGTTTTCCTGATGTATATGTAGACACTTTTTTAATGTAAATGTATTTCTTTGCTATTTCATTACTTTAGGTTATATCCCACATGGAAAAGACGTTATATTTAGTATTTTTTATTACAACTTAAAAAACTTTACCTATTAAGTAATGACAAGAAATAGGATTGTTAAGTTGAATGATGTGTTGAATACCAGATTTGCTGTTAGCCTGTTGCCCACGCTTTTTTCTTCTTTTGTTTTATACCATTGTAACAGTGAGTATCTATATTGAAGATTCATGTAACCAGCTGAGGTGAGAACACAGTTTTTGTCCTTCATTGTACAAAATACTACTTTTTATTCTGTTACAAGCTCTAATGTTTACAACCCTGAGGAAGAAGACTGTAGCAAACTCTGTTGGAAAAGTAAAGAATGCTGCTTCCCTTTCAAGGCCGATTTTCATCATTTGAGCCATATTTGATTTGCCTTCTGCAAATGCTTAAGTATGGGCAAATGTAAAATTGCATGACTGTTGGGTCAAAAAGTAGGTCACTTACACTCATCTGCTGTACATCATGTAAACCAGGATCGCCTCAGCTTTATCAGCCGTAGATGACTTTACTCAGGTGAGCACTCTACGGTCAATGGCCCTCTTGTCTACCCTTTCAAAGCCACATCCCACAATTTTTGCCATATGTACTGGGTCATCTGTAAATACTTTGGATCTTGACCTTGGCAAATCCAACATTTTGTCGTAAGGAAAAGATTTAAGCTGTATTTTGTCTCTTTACCAAGTGATGTGATATTTTTACACTCATTATGTGTCATGTGATAAATCTTTTTTGGGCAACAAGAAATTCTAGACTCGTCCAAATTTAAATTGTGCAAAGACAAGAAGTGTGTCTCAAATGTAGGACTTGTCTCTGGAAGGGTAAACAGCATACATGTAGTTACTAGCACTTTATCCTTTTCCCACAATGTTTCCAAAAGTCTTTTTCTACAAGGTTGAAAAAAATAAGGAATTGTTTGGTGAATTGTCCAAAATCACGCATACACACTTCCCTAACATGTACACAGACATTTCTTAAAGTTTGGTAAAACTAAAGAAAATTCTCTACTGGTACATATCCTCGGATGCCCAAACTGCCCCTCTAATCTTTATCTGGGAACGGAACCATGAATAAATGATATATAAAAAGACAAATACCTTCTATTTCCACCAATCCTTGTCAAAATTCATGTGTGCATTAGCCTTTAACTTCCAAAGCTCGGTAACAATTAACTGCATGTCAACAAGCAACTGCCATTTTTTTGTGCCTAACTCTGCCACCAGAGTGACATAGCACAATTCTATCAAGTCTTAAGTAAATAAAGGCAACCATATAAATGATATACTAGTATGTTTTTTAACAAATATAACTTCAACATTGAACTGTTTTAAATAAAAAAAAAACTACAATAGTTTGCCATTGTTTTTATGTGATCAACTAGCTCCATCAGTGTCAATAAGGGTGGTTTACCAATGGTTACAGTATCAGGATGCACCTTTCCTGATAAGAGTGGTGCGAGGTACATTAAATAATTTAGCTGCCCTCTTTACTGGCACGTTCTCCTCTACAATTTCTTATTAAGCATTAACAAGTGCATCATGGGAATATTGTCTATTTCTTCTGATGATCTTTCGTGAGTTTGGCTAAAATTAAAATGGAGAAAGCAACTATCAGTTAAAGACCATGGGACCAAAACCTATCTATAAAAGATGCTTGGCCTTAAACTAAATTTTTTTTGTCATGCAATTTTCTTTCATAAAATGTAAACATTTACAGACGAGGTGTTCCAGATGTGTTTACATATTTTATAATTTTAGAGGTAGTTTTTAAGAAAGTAATTATGCATTACGAAAATACACATAATAACAGTAAGGAGACAAACTTTGAAACAATTGGCTGCTTACATCTTATTTTAGGTTGAAAATCACTGGAAAGTTTGTACCATGATGTAGTAAAAAATTTCCCATGGTCAGTCTGGTGCACGCTTAAACATCGTGAGATAATCAAGGAAACAAGAAAGGTGACGGAGTTAGGACAGGGGTGCAGTTAGGGCATCGGACGATATATTGTTTTATATATATATCTCATCCACTTGTATAGTGTAGGACATTGCTTCAGTACAGATTGTGCTATTATGGATTGTGCATTTACTATGACACATCTGGTGCATTTGGATCAGATTGGGGAACTTCTTAGGCATTTATGTTTGTTTAACATCAAATTGAAATGAGGTCATTTCAAAAGGTGTCAAACTGGCAAAGGAAAATGAATACAATACATGTAGTTGTTTTGTCCTAGTAGCATTTCTCCCTACTTCAGAAGTCTTATGGATCTATATGATAGCATTAATTTTTAGAGGATGCAGTTATGGCAGTCTAAGTTTTGATATGGTAATGGGTATTGCATGTTTAATGGTAGGACAAAAGTTCCCAGCTGAAATCTTACACATAGCAATAATTGTTTCTTGACAGTTTGCGGCCAGTAGTCACCAACCATTCTAAAATTCTGGTTTTAAATTCTTCGACTAGCCATCTGACTAGCAGACACAAAAGGTCTCAGCCAATCAAATAGCTAGTCTAGTAACAGATGAGACTCTGGGCAGATGTAAGGAGAAAATATTACGTGATAGAATGATTGTATTTCTTAAATGATACAGAAGAAACATTGGAATTGCAAGCTGATACTCCTTGTTGGAATGGACTTTTGATTTTGTATTTTTGTGTATATATTAAATAATGTCCTCCAATGTACTTTGCTACAAGAATTGTCTTAAAAACTTCTGGTTATCTGTGTTAAATTGTATTGAAGTAGAATTGGAGAGAAAACAAAACTTTCGTTCATGTCTTATCCGTTTATCTCATCAACTTCCTGAAACAAATTTGCACCAAACAATGACAAAAACATCCCATAAATCAGAGAAAATCAACGACATTTAACCTGACTCAGGTCAACATCATTTACATAAATCAAAATTTTAATTTTTACCCTCGGCATCAGACGGGGCTGCCTTTGGCATAGGTCCCTAATTGTCATTGAAATATTTCGTACAGTATGTGCAAATTAAATTGCTTACCAGTGTATGTAAGTACCCAACAGAGAAGTAGCTGAAGTCTTCGTAACTTCAGCGAATGCGAACTGAACTTCCTGAATAATAGTCGGAGTTCCATGTATTATACATCCTACTTATACATTCAGTATAAAGGTCAGGATCAGGTGAAGTAAAGTAAGCAATATAGGTGTGGAAACATTGTGGCAAAAGGAGAAACTGCTCGTTACCACATGATCCCAAATCTTAACAAGCCTGAGGGAGAAGGCTAAGAAAAACATTGTGGAAAACGGAGAAAGTCATTTAACTCTTTACCACACACTGCCAAACTTTAACACCCTGAGGGAGAAGGCTATTGAAAACACAGTGGGAAAAGGTGAGAATGCTGGTAACCAAAAATGTTTTCTACCCTCTCTGATACAGACCCAATCATATTTCATACATTTGTTTACTGCAACTCCTTTCAGTTTGGGACAGTCTAAAGTTTTGTGGCTTGGTAAAGAGTAAAGACATTAATCACCATACAACTATATTTTAGGGCATTTTAAAACATTGTGTGAAAAGGAGCCAAGTTTTTGTTAATTATCAGTACATGTGATCACTCCCACTTCCATTGCTTCATATCAATCAAAGAGGGTCACCTTGTCTGAAACACATACCAGACAACAACATTTTAGAATAGCCTACTTTGGAAAGCACTAGGATGTGACACATTTAATCTGGCTCAAATCATAGGATTTGTCTTCGAAAGGCAAGAATAGATATTTTGGAAGGAGAAAATGCTGAATACCAGCATATTCTCCCATTTCCACAGTGGTTTTAACACTTTACTAAACGACAAAATTTTTGACTGTTCCAAATTGAAAGCATTTGCAGATGACAATTTAAATGTCGCTCAAATGATAAACCTTAGCTTTTATGGGGTAGAAAACAATGTGGGGAAAAGGAGAAAATACTGGTTACCAGCATTTTCTCCTTTTCCCACAATGTTTTCAAATGCCATCTTTCTCAGGGTCATTGAAAGTTGGGATTGTTTGGTAATGGTTTAAAAGCAATTTTTAGCTCCACTGGCCGAAGGCCAGCGGGCTTATGTCATGGCCCGGTGTCCGTCGTGCGTCCGTCCATGCGTTTACTTTTATTTCAAACATCTTCTTCTCTGAAACTACCCATCCAATTTTCATGAAACTTCACAGAAATGATCCTGCCATGGTCCTCTTCAGAATTTCTTGAAAGAATTTGATTCCTTCAAAAACTCTGGTTGCCATGGTAACAAAACTGAAAAATATTGGAAATCTTTAAAAATCTTCTTGTCTGAAACCATAAGGCATAGGGCTACCAAATTTGGCATGTAGCTTTATGTAGTAGACCTCTATCATGTTTCTTGAAATTATAGCCCTGGGGTCAAAATTGGCTCTGCCCCAGGGGTCACAAGTTTTACATAGGCTTATATAGAGAAAACTTTAAAAATCTTCTTGTCTGAAACCATAAGGCATAGGGCTACCAAATTTGGCATGTAGCTTTATGTAGTAAACCTCTATCATGTTTCTTGAAATTATAGCCCTGGGGTCAAAATTGGCTCTGCCCCAGGGGTCACAAGTTTTACATAGGCTTATATAGAGAAAACTTTAAAAATCTTCCTGTACCTAGCCATAAGGCCTAGAGCTACCAAATTTTGCATTTAGCTTGATCTAGTTGGGGTCTACCGAAAGTGCCCTAATTATAGTCCTGGGGTCAATTTGGCCTCATGCTTGGGGGGGGGGGGGGGGGTCACAAGATTTACATAGGCTTACATGGGGAAAACTTTTAAATCTTGGTGTACATAGCCATAAGGCTTAGGCTACCAAATTTTGCATAATTATAGCATTATCTAGTGGATAACTACAAAGAGGGCCCAAGTTACAGCCCTAGGATCAAGTTTGGCCCTGCACCAGGGGTCACAAGTTTTACATGGGTTTATGGAGTGAAAAGTTCAGAAACCGTCTTGTTACTAGCCATAAGGCCAAGAACTCCCAAATTTGGCATGTTATTCTTCTAATACACATATTCCCCATTTAGTTCGACTGTAGCCCTGGGGTCAAAGTTTTATAAGGGCTTATATATTGAAGACTTCTCTTCATGGTTTATATTTATAAGCCAGTGGAGCGATACAGGGCCATCATGGCCCTCTTGTTCTAATTGTTGTAAAACGCATGACATAACTGTTTGCTCCAGGGTTATTTCTCTATTTGTGTCAATAGAAATAGCTGATATGGGAAGGACTGTGATGTCCAATGAAGGAAGTGAAAAACGAGACACATTAATATATTTGATTACCTAATCACCTGAAACAAATACACATATCCACTGTTTCCATGAAGTTTTTCTGCTTTTACATTCCCTATTACCTATTACACAAGTCACTATGGAAACATTATTTTAACTCTATCAAATGACAAAATTTTGGACTTACCGGTAACCAAATTAAAAGCATTTGCCGACGACAATTTTAATGTGTCTAAAATTATGGTATTTGTCCTTTACAGAATTTACTGGCATTTTCTCCTTTTCCCACAATGTTTTCAGTAGCGTTTTTTTGCCAGTGTTGTTAAACACAGAATAGTGTGGTAAAAAGGTAACAAGAAACTCTCTTTTCAGTACTATTGGAAAGATTGTGCAGAAAACAATGTTTGAAAAAGCTGCTGCTGGGCAAATATCTTGATCAAAGTACTGAAAGTACTCACAGACTAGCGAATTTGATCGATTGATTGTATGGCGTTTATTAACCCTGTTTTCAACATTATTTCAGTTATGTAGCGGTGGCCAGTGCACATATCCATGCTTTCCTGGAGTTTATTTTACCAGTACTCCGCACAATATTCTTTCCAAGCCACTGGCTCCTTTCCCACGTAACCATCGTCGAAACGTGAGCGAGAAAGGAATCCTGTTGCAATGAATATTATCAGTCCTCGGAAAGAAATTTGTTGAGGATCAAACCAGCGACCTCCTGTTCTCAAGTCCTGTATGCTACCGACTGAACTGCCAGGGCTATATGTGCTATTGGTTAACAATAATCCAGTTTAACCCTTAACCTGCTAAAAAATGTTAAATGAAACTTTCAAGCCGATGGTAAACACCTGAATATTGCTACTGCTATTTCACAGGTACACTTTGGAGAAAATCTATCCTCTTATCGGACAATGTAGATCCAAGATCAGACTGCACACAGTGTCTGCAAAAGGTCATAGAGTTGTGGTAGAGCTGGTAAAAGAAACTCGAGGAAAGCATGGACAGGTGCTCTGGCCGCTGCAATATCACTGAAATAATGTTGAAAACGGCGTTAAACACCATGCAGTCAATTAGTCAATATCTAATAGCACAAGATGTAGTTATCTATTTAACTCTCCTTACAAAACGAAAAATTTTACATCCATCCAAATTCAAAGCTGTTGCAGACCATGAATTAAATGTGGCTGAACTGATGAAACATGATTCCAGAAGGGCAGAAAACAATGTGGGAAAAGGAGAAAATGATGGTTACCAGTATTTTCTCCTTTTCCCACATTGTCTACAAAGGGACCCTTCCCCAGTATTGTTAAAACTTGGGATTGTTTGGTAAAAGGTTAATAGAATAACAGTTTAACATAATAGTTCAACTGTACACAATGATTTAAATAACGAATTACAAGGAATGACAAGGGTTCCCTATCCAGTTGAGGTTGATATAGCTGGGATTTGCTACAAGTTAACCTAGGTGTATCTAATAATAGATTCATTCATAATGTTACATTTGTGTAGGAATAAGTGATTCTCTGCTTTGCATAGGTCACTCAATTAATATGTAATTAATTTACATATAAGCAAAGATCTTGTACCTTATAAATGACATCTTGTTCAATTGATTACTTTGTAAGACGACATGTTCAAATCGGAGAGGTAGAGATTTAGTGGTTTATGTCTAAATTGTCATGTATAACAGAATTAATATTTCTAACAGAAAGAAGTATTTTGTGTGTGGCAGTATTTGGCAACTGTGGGGTTTTGAATCTAGGTCAATCTTGATGCCTATAGACTAGCTTCGCTAGTCAACTAGTGATAGGTTTTAGCACATTTGCAAACTATCTTTTGTTTTTACAACTACACCGTACATGTATGTAAGCTTTTGAAAGCATTGTGGGAAAAGGAGAATATGCCAGTAATGTTCTGTACCAAAAAAGTCCACATAAAAAAGAAGCTAGTCTGTGAAAGTCAAACATATAAAATTAGTTATAGGCTTAATATTTCATGGGGGGTGGCGGAAGTGGTGTGTGCCCCCCCTAAACTCAACCGAGGTAGGCAAGTCATCCACATATTTACCAGATCTGTGCCAATACTAATTTGATCAAATATCACATGGACAGATTTAGAGGGGGGCGGAAGGAACATACCCCATCCACTCACCCACCCTAAAATCGACCCAAGTACATAAGTCACGTAACACTTTACCGGGGTTGTGATTTATTCGCAGATTTCCGCGGATCGAAGAGTTCGTAAGGTCATCTTCTTAACTGGTCTTTTTCCTCAGGGGCATTAAAGCCCAGAATTATATGGCAAAGACTTAACCCTTTACCCAAACAAAAAAAAAAAAAAAAAATCTAGACTTGTAAACATGTACTTGTAACTTGAAAAGTTTGGAAATGACACATAAATTGAGGCTCAGATAATTGGGTTCTTTTTTGAAATTGTAGAAAATGTGAGGAAAGGAGAAAATAATAGTTACCAGCATTTTCTCTTTTTCCAATAATGTTTTCAAAAGCTTTCTATCTTGCAGTCATTAAATCTGTGGATTGTGTGGTAAAGTGTTCAACCATACAGGCTGATATAAGCCCAGTCACTAACTACTTGAAAAAAAGGAGGAACATCAATGTATAGTGAAATACTTTCCTTTTAATTCTTTGCAAGACAACAAAATCTGTCAGTATATAATGAAACCAATGAACCAGTGAAAAATACTTTTGAAAACATTTTGGGAATAGGAGACAATGATGCTTTGAAAGACAAAAAAATAATGAGTGTCTTTGAAAAAATAGAAAACCTTGTGGGAAAGGGAGAAAATGCTGGTTACCAGCATTTTCTCCTTTTCCAAGTTTTCGAAAGCCTTCTTTGTCGGGGTCATTATACATCTTGATTGTGTGGTAAGGGGTTAACGTGATACATGTATCTGCAATTGCTTAATCCTATACCACACAACAAAAACATGGACTTGTCCAAATTGAAGACATTTACAGATGACAATTTAAATGTGGCTCAAATGATGGAATATGTTACGATAAGATAAAAAATGATGTAGGAAAAGGAGAAAATGCTGGTTGCCAGCATTTTCTCCTTTCCCCAAAATGTTTTCATAAGGCTTCTTTCATGGGGGCATTAAAAGGCGGCATTGTGAGGTAAAGGGTTAAGCCAGTCTCTGGTTAGCTTAATGTCACTTTTTGTGGATGAATTTAAAAAATATTATCCCAACAGTCAATGATCATCACATTCTTTTTATCACACAATAATTTCTCCCAAATTAGCTTTAAGAATATGCAAAATCATACATGCACACACATTTATTTTCATGAGTAAAACCAGATTCAGAGGAAGAAGTATGGAATGATACAATGTCATACTATGCTTATCTCAAACGTGTAATAAAGAAAATGTGTAACGGGTATATTACAGAAAAAACAAGGAAGGCTGTTATAAATTTTTTCTTCATATATAGAGAACTTTTAGAGTTTTCTCTTTTTTTGTTTTATACATTATAATTTAACATTCATCCATAATAAAAGCATTCAAAGACAACAAATTAACCCTTTACCAAACAATCCCGGGTTTCAACGACCCTTAGGAACAAGCCTTTTGAAAACATTGTGGGAAAAGGAGTAAATGCTAGTAACCAGCATTTTCTCCTTTGCCCACTGTTTTCTATTCTATCAAAGACAAAAACACAATTTAAGCCACAACTGGTTTGTCATCTGCAAACATAATGCTTTCATTTTGAACTAGTCTTTTTGCTGTTTGGCAAAGAATTAAATGGAGCTTAAATGATAGAATTTAGCTGTTACAGGGGAGGAAACATTGTGGGAAAGGGAGACAATACTTGTTTCCAGCATTTTCCTTGTTTTTCACAATGTTTGGAAAGCTTTCCTCTTAAATTTAGGCATCATTTGATGTAGAGTTTCTTTTGTGTTTATCCCTCTCCTGACGTTGTGGATGCCTCTGTATCACTCTGTATTACTATGGTATTTCTCTCCACATGTTGTACTAAGGTCTGTGCAGGTTGTATAGTTATTTGTTCTTGCCCAGTATTTACAGGGACAGCCAGCTGGACAGCTTGTGGATTTATAGGCTGTGCTACTTGGAAATTTACACCTCCTGCATGGCTGGGTATAACTGTGGGTTGTTGATACATGGAAACTGGTAATACTGTCATGATACCTGAAATGATCAAATCCTTTCACTTTAAAAGCTATTTTTAACATTGTTTCATCCATATCACTGTGGCCAGTGCACGATGTTCAGCATGTTCCTGGAATTTCTCTTACCAGTTCTTCAAGCTAGACTCTTGTCAAGCCAATGATTGGTGAGAGAGGTATGAATCCTGTGCCAATAACAATTATCAGTCTGAGTTAAAGGCGAGGTTGCGACATGATTCATAACAGCCATGAACAAGTTTCAAAGTCCCCTGCCACCTGACCCTACAACCAATTTATTATACTGCAAAATTTTACCATTTCAATGTGTATCCAGTGATATTTCCCTGTTTTACGGTGTCATGAATTGAGTACGCATATGAAATCGAATTTCCCTTTGTAGTGCACAAATAATGGTCAATGGTAATATCACTGAAAACTACATGTATGTAGAACATACAATAGTGCTTAAAGTCACTGCCATTTGACATACTTGCATCTAAACATGGATTTAAACAACTCAAAGGTAAGTTACTATTCATTTTATGATTTATTAGCAAAAGTTAAAGACAATTAAATGCTTCAAATCAAAAGCTGTTTTTTAAACCTTACAAATTTATGACTTTTGACACTTCTCACTTTGTGTACATTAATGACGAAGGGATGACTCTGTTTTCAGCCCATGTAATTGTTTTAGAATGACAACAAATGACATTTAACCCTTTCCACTTAATTTAAAAAACAATCCATTCTTTCCACATTAATGATGACCATCAAGGGAAACAAGCATACTAATAATAAGGTATACATGTGTTTGTCTTGTGGGCAACTCTCTTTGAGCTATGCCACTGCCATCTTAGATTTTGCATTTAAGTGTTGTCAGGTTTCAGGAGCTTCCGACAGGGAAACTGCGGTTCAGTCAGGTTTGCAAAATGCTGTCAATTTGGTAAAGTCTAAAATTCTATTGTTTGGTAGGAATTAACAGACTATCTTTGTTTATTAGCAAGTTCTAAAACCTGATTTCTGAATGTAATTATCCTTGTGTTAACAGCAGGCCCAGTAGGAGCCAAAAGTATTTAAATGCATTTTAACACTCACATTGTTTACTTTTCGGCTGCTATGGAGCCTTAAAACAACCACTTGATGACTAAATTTTACAGTTGTCAGAATTGAAAGAATGTGCAGACAACAAACTTAATGTGGCTTGAAATATGAAATTTTTCTCGAGAGGGTAGTACAGTCGAACCTTGTTTATCCGGACACTCTCGTTCCAACAAATGTTTCCAGATAAGCGGTATTTCCGGATCAACAAACTGGGATTGCCATGGCTTCCATATTTGGGTACCCTCCATGTTGATAAGGGACACCATGCATTGTAAGAATTACAACAGCGTATGTTTTACACAAGCATTTGTATACATGCCTGTATTGCTCCTGCGATTGTTCAGATATATAAAATAAACTGTGTCATAAATTTACAGTTTGCCTTTTTGTTATTTGTGTGTTTATGAACATGATTTTTCCCTTGTACCTAAATACATGCATATGCATACATGTACCTATTATGCAAACAGGTATGTGACACATTATGACTTCAAAACACCATTCACAGACAGAGGTTGAAACTTCAACTTGTCGTCTTTTGCTGGTAGGTGTAGACATTCTATTGACTTCAGATAATCGATATGAAAGACATGCTTATTACCTCTACTAGCTGTAAGCCAGCAGAGCTTATGTCATGGCGTGGTTTCCGTCATCCATCCGTCTGTCCGTCCGTCAATTAGTCTTTTTCTTGTTTACGCGATAAAGTCTGCATTTGTGGTTGGATTTTCGTGAAACTTGCACAGTTCCTTTATCTCGTCAATAGCTTGAATCCTATTGATTTTGAAAAAATGTGACAATCAGTGTAGGAAAAGTAGCCATTTAAAGTTCACAATTTCAATTTCTTGTTTACACGATAAAGTCCGCATTTGTAGTCGGATTTTCGTTAAACTTGCACAGTTTCTTTATCTCATCAATAGCTTGAATCCTATTGATTTTGAAAAAAATCTGACAATCAGTGTAGGAAAAGCAGCTATTTAAAGTTCACAATTTAAATTTCTTGTTTACACGATAAAGTCTGCAATTGTGGTCGGATTTTCGTAAAACTTGCACAGATTGTTTATCTCACCAATAGCTTCAACCCTATTGATTTTGAAAAAAATCTGACAATCAGTGTAGGAAAAGTAGCCATTTAAAATTCAACATATGAATTTCTTGTTTACACAATTAAGTCTGCATTTGTGGTCAGATTTTCGTGAAACTTGCACAGATTGTTTATCTCATCAATAGCTTGAAGCCTATTGATTTTGAATAAAATCCAACAATCAGTGTAGGAAAAGTAGTCATTTAAAGTTCAACATTTAAATTTCTTGTTTACATGATAAAGTCTGCAGTTGTTTTCAGATTTTTGTGAAACTTGCACAAATTGCTGATCTCATCAATACCTTGAGCTCTATCGATTTTGAAAAAAACTCTGACAATCAGTGTAGGAAAAATAGCCATTTAAAGTTCAAAATTTCAATTTCTTGTTTACGCGATAAAGTCAGCAATTGTGGTCAGTTTTTTGTAAAATTTGCACAGTTTGTTGGTCTCATCAATCGCTTGAATCCTATTGATTTTAAAAAAAATCTGACAATCAGTGTGGGAAAAGTAGCCATTTAAAGTTCACCATTTCCTTTCCTTGTTTATGTGTTTTAGTCTGTATTTGTGGTCGGATTTTAATGAAACTTGCACAAATTTTTTATCTTATCAATAGCTTGAAGCCTTTTGATTTTGAAAAAAAATCTGACGATCAGTATGGGAAAAGTAGTCATTTAAAGTTCAAAATTTTCATTTCTTGTTTACGCGATAAATTCAGCATTTGTAATTGGATTTTCATGAAACTTGCACAGTTGCCGTGTATCATCAAAAACTTGAGCCCTATTGATTTTGACAAAAATTCAACAATCAGTATGGGAAAAGTAGCCATTTAAATATGAAAATTTACATTTTTTGTTTATGCTACAATGACTCGGCATTTGTTTTAGAATTTTCATTAAACTTGCACAGTTGCTTTATATTATCAACAGCATGAACCCTATTGATTGTGAAAAACATTCGACAATCAGTGTGGGAAAAGGAGCCCTTTAAATTTGAAAATTTACATTTCTTGTTTTTGCAATTAAGTCCATTTAGATTCAATTCTTTTAAAACTTGCAAAGATTATTTTTGTCATCAAGGGATTGAACTCTATTTAAAATGAAGAAAATCTAGCTATCAGTTTAGGAAAAGCAGCTGCTTCAAGACTTAGTATTGTTTACTCAACACGGTCCACATTTTTAGTCACATTTCTTTGAAATTTGCAGGGATTGTTTAACACAATGAGTACTAGTCACATTTCTTTGAAATTTGCAGGGATTGTTTAACACAATGAGTACTGAAAACCTATCAAATTTGGCTGGATTCCTAACAGTTGGTTTTGAGAAATTGTACTTCAATTTTTTTTCACTATTTGTTCAATTCAACATGCCTACTTTTGCTTTCTTAGTTGGTTCAAGCTCAGTTGCAACACAAAACCTCCCCCCCCTTTTTTTTTTGAGGGGGGGGATGTTTGTCTTTCATTTTTTTGCATCATGAATTCATAATATATGCAAAAAAAAAAGCAAAATCACTGCCAGTAGAGCGATTTCAGGCCCTCAAGGGCCTCTAGTTTTTAAATCTTTATAGTCTGTTGGGAGTAAAATATTTTCAAAAAACCTTACAAAATCATGTTTGGCAGTTATTTTGTGTGTACTTCGGGAAACATAAACATCTCAATACATAAATCAAACTGTTTTTTTTTTCTTTTAATGTCACACGTTTAAATTGCACACATTTCTGTTTGAAACGAAGGATCATTGGTCACGCAAGCAGCAGGTATGTTCAAATTTTAGTTTTGTCTTAAATTTGAAAAATTAATTTAAACATGGCCACAAAATCTTTACGGATATTTTTAGCAATCATCACTGTAATCAAGCCAGTAGATCTAGTAATAATTAAAAAAAATAGGGTGGAATTGTCACATCAGTACTATGGGTATGGATAATCTGTCAAATTGACACCTATCGAAGGCACGAGATAGTAATTTAACAGTTTTCAAAAACACTTCTAATTAACATGTTTGTTTTCAAAATGTGTGAAAACTGTCTGCAATAAATGATTCTAGACTGATACCTGTGTTATTCACGAAGCACCAGTCTGAGATTGCTCGAAGTAGACTGTATTTATGATATTTATAATAACCAGCCTATCGTACCAAGGAAAATAACAAGTCTAAATTGTGAGATACACAGTCGGGCCATATCCAGTTTACCAGATAAAGTTGGTACTGTTTATTTACCCTTCGTTCCCCATTTTTACATTCCAGTTCCAGATCGGGGATTTCCAGATTAAATAGTAAAAGTTGTACAGAAAATATTCGTTCCCTGATGTTTTTGTCTGGATCCAGAGATTTCCGGAATTATGGAGCCCGGATAAACGTGGCTCGACTGTAGTCTATGTGGGTATAGAAGAAAATCCTAGGGACAAGGTTTTTCTTCTTATCAAGAAGTCCTTCTCAGTGACAAACCTCATCATTTGAACCACATTAACCTTGTCATCTGCAAATTCTTTCAAATGGACAGGTCTCAAATTTTGTCATACGGTCGAGTAAAGCTGGTAAAAAGTTAAGGAGCAAGTTAGTAAATTCTGTAACATATTGGCTGATTTTGGCATACCATTATTAGGTACCAGTGACAAAAATGAACACCATTTGTATGTGTCATGAAATCAATTGAAAAAAGCAGTGCTACTTTTTCCACAATTTTAAAGCCATCTTCCGTAGGGGGGCATAAAAAGTATTTGTGCCATACTCTGTCAAACAAGGGCTAAATGCATCTCGGTGATGCTAGATACCAAGCAAGCCATCAAATAATTATGAATCTATAATAGCCATATTTGAACAACCAACTGAATCATGAGGTAGAATGGTCCTTTGACACCTAGAAAACTGACCAATAGTGAAACGGTTCAGCTCAGGTCAGCCCATGCAGACTACGCAAGCTGACCTGGGTCGATACTTTCTGCAGATGCATTAAGCCTCCTTCTCAAAGAGCATGCCTCATTTATAGGTATATTGGTTTAAACCTACTTCCAAGCTGAGCAGCATCAGCCCCCGTCAAGATGATATGCCCTCCTGTATTTAGTGATGCTTGTAAAGCATTGAGTGCCACCTGCTGTGTCCCAATCTCACCAACACCTCCTGACACAGCTGTGGTCATCACCTGGACACTTTCTTGGTTGACCATATCTGCAAACTGTGGTGTGGGTTGTGAGGCCTGAGCTGTTGGCTGTGTTCTCTGTTGGGTAGGTTGTTGGGCTGATTCTGGAATCTGATTAAATACATGTATAGTTAACAAGTTCCTAAACTGAAATGATATTCCATTCCAAAGGAGGCATACTTTGTTACAGAAAAAAAAAATGGTCTGAAACTTAGAACAACATACTAATGGAACAAGTTATCTGCTGTCAAAAGAGTCCTTTTTTAATGGTTAACATATCAGGGGTGTGAAGCTTTGGATGTAAGCAAAGGGTTTTTTTTGTAATCAGATTAATGGTTAATACCATATAGCAGGTTTTTTTTTTAAGCACTGCCAATTTTCACTTTTTTTAAGACCCAGACAAGATTTGTAAAAATTGCCCTCATATAAATTGATTGCATGTAAGCTAATCAACCAGGCGTGAAGTTGGCGACAATCAATCATAAATTTTTATCACCGATTATCATACATACTTTTTTAACATTTCGGTTGATTTTCTTTCTTTTAGTTTAGATATATTTATTTTACATCGATTGAGAAACAAGTTTTTTTCAACTTATACTGATCTCTCTTGATTCTACTTCCTTTGAACTACACCGGTACTCGCACCAAATGTGTGGACCAGTGAACAGTCCTGAAGTTGACACACACTCCCTGAAATTGAACTTGGGACCTTTTGGTTACAAGGCTGACCTTGTTTCTTTTCATTAATATGTACCTCACTCTCATTCAGGGTTGCCGCTGGGCTTTGCGTCTGGTGCAATTTGCAAAAGAAATTTTAATTTGGTGCAGAAAAATATGTGTTGATGAAAGTGGATACTTCTGACACTACCATATAGCAATACCAGACATTTTAATGCTGGTTCCCAGTTTTCCTTCTTATGATTAATGACTTAAAACTATAACCAGTAACCAGTCTACAGGTTGACATCAATAACATCTGATTTTGTTGATTGGCGCAGGTGGTAATTAGCACTTTACTTGTATGATACCTGTATATCTGATAATTACCTTGTTAATTAAAGATGTTCAAACATATAGGATATTACTGGCATGTGATTTTTATTTGCAGACGACATACATGTAGTGTTATTGATTTTCTGTTTGACATTTATGGAAGTCCGAAGCGTTTTTCATTTTGCCAAAGTACCACCAGTAGTGAGCAAATATGGATCCATTTGTCAAAAAATGAAATTTCGATGTAAAGAAATAGTTACAGACTGACTGACTGATTATTCCAATTAATGGACGAAATGTCAAAAATGATTTTGTTCACACTGTCAAACAGCAATGTCTTTTTTGATGCTTTGAACAGTAGTTTCTCCAACCATTGTGGAAGACCCTTCAAATTGAAGACCTTGTTTGTGCATTTTATTGCTGAGAAATTTTAACATGTAAAAATAAAACTCAAAAATAAAATCCTTTGTTTGTTCCCCAAATTCGTAAAATCTCACAGCGATAAAAATAACCTGTCATATGGTATGTATGCTTTAAGGTTTATGTCTAAATAAAACTGGACTCTGCTTGTTGGCTCCTCATGTTGGCACATGTATGAATCATAAATACTATTGCAATCAGATTAAGGCCTGTATTCATCAACCATTCTAAACTGCATTCTTTGTCTTTTTCTGAATTGGAAAGTAACACTACTTCTCATTTGGTTTAGCCAATCAGATTTTGCGTTGTATTCAAATTTGAAAAATTCTTGAGAATTAGATTAGGAATTCTATTAAGTGTGGCTGGTGCATCCGAGCCCAGGGTTTCTAGATATTCGAGCATATTTTACTGACGCCCAGAATGATGAACAGAAGGGCAGACAGAGACAAGGCCAAAACAAAATCACTGACTTTCATGAAGTTGCTAACCTTGAGATTTCTGTTGACTTCAGGGCCGTAAGCAGACAAGTTAAACCCTTTCCCACAAATCTTCTATCTTTATACCACTGGTGGAGAAGTCTTTTGAAAACAATGCAGAAAACAAGAGGGCATGATGGCCCTGGATCGCTCACCTGAATCAATAGGTGAAATTTCACCCCAGGGTCATAATGACACAATTTAAAACTCATCTGAGATATTATTAAGACAAACATTCTGACCAATTGTCGGGTCGATTGAGCTAAAAATGTGGCCTCTGGGGCATCCAAAATGTATTTCTGTAATTTGACCTAGTGACCTAGTTTATGACCCTATTTGACCATATTTCAAACTCATCCAAGATATCAAGGCAAACTTGTTCACCAAGGTTCAGGTGAATTGGGCAAGAATTGCCGCCTCTAGAGTGCCCACAAGGTATTCCTGTAATTTGACCTAGTGACCTAGATTATGACCCTATGTGACCCAATTTCAAACCCATTCAAGACATCATCAAGTCAAACATGCTGACAAATTATCAGGTCAGTTGAGCAAAAATTGTGACCTCTAGAAGGCCCACAATACATTTCCTTAATTTGACCTAGTGACCTGGTTTATGACCCTATGTGACCCAATTTCTGATTGATCTGATATATCATCAAGTCAAACATGTAAACCAATTTTCAGGTCAATTTAGCTAGAATTGTGGCCTCTAAAATGCCCACTAGTTATTTCTTCAATGTGACCCAGTGACCTTGTTTATGACCAAATTTTGAACTCATCACAGATATCATCAAGAGAAACACGCTGACCAATTTTCAGGTCAATTGAGCAAGAACTGTGGCCGCTAGAGTGCCCACAAGATATTTCTTTAAATTTGACCTAGTAACCTAGTTTATGACCCTATGTGACCCAATTTTGAACTCATCCAAGATTTTATCAATACAAACATGCTGATCAATTTTCAGGTCAATTACCCTTTACCACTTGACAAAAATTTATACCGGTCCAAATTGAAAGCATTTGCAGACAACAATTTCAATGTGGTTCAAATGATGTGACTTTTGTTTCTAGGGTACAAAACATTGTGGGAAAAGGAGAAAATGATGGTTACCAGCATTTTCTCCATTTTCCACAATGTTTTCAACAGGCTCCTTTCTCAAGGGTGTTAAAAGTCGGGATTGTGTGGTAAAGAGTTAAGTAAGAATTGTAGCCTTTTGAGCGCCTACAAGAAATTTTTGTAAGTTGATCTAGTGAGACCTAGTTTATGACCCTATGTGACCCAAATTCAAAATCATCTGAAATTTCAACAAGACAAACATTCTGACCAATTTTTAGGTCAATTGAGTGAGAAATGTGGCCTCTAGACTGTCCACAAGTTATTTCTTAAATTTGACACAGTGACCTAGTTTATGACCCAAATTCAACCTCATCTGAGATTTTATTAAGACAAAGATTCTGACTAATTTTCAAGACAATTGAGCACTAAATATGGCCTCTAGACTGCCCACAAGGTATTTCTTTAATTTGACATAGTGACCTAGATTATGTCCAAATTTTGAGCTCATCCTAGATTTCATCAAGACAAACATTCTGACCAATTTTCAGGTCAATTGAGCAAAAAATGTGGCCTCTAGAGTGCCCACAATGTGTAACTTTAATTTGACCTAGTCACCTAGTTTATGACCAAAGGTGACCCAATTTCAAAATCATCCTTGATTTAACTAGGAATTTTCAAGTCAATTGAGCAAAAAATGTGGCCTCCAGAGTGCCCACAAGGTATTTCTTTAATTTGACCTAGTGACCTAGTTTATGACCCCAGTTGACCCAAATTCAAACTCATCCGAGATTTAAATTAAGGCAAAGATTCTGACTAATTTTCAGGACAATTGAGCAAAAAATGTGGCCTCTAGAGTGTCCAGAAGGTATTTCTTTAATTTGACCTAGTGCCCTTTGTTTATGTCCAAAGGTGACCCAATTTCAAACTCATCCGAGATGTAACTAAGACAAACATTCTGACCAATTTTCAAGTCAATTGAGCAAAAAATGTGGCCTCTAGAGTGTCCACAAGGTATTTTTTTTATTTGAATTCATCTGAGATTTTATCAAGACAAACATTCTGAATAATTTTCAGGTCAGTTGAGTAAGAAATGTGGCCTCTAATGTATCCACAAGGTATTTCTTTAATTTGACCTAGTGACCTAGTTTTTGACCCCAGTTGAACCAAATTCAAGCTCATCCGAGATTTCATCAAGACAAACATTCTGACCAATTTTTAGGTCAATTGAGCAAAAATGTGGCCTCTAGAGTGTCCACAAGGTATGTCATTAATTTGACCTAGTGACCTAGTTTATAACCCCAGGTGACCCAAATTTGAACTCACTCAAGATTTCATATGGCAAACATTCTGACCAATTTTCAGGTCAACTGAGTAAGAAATTTGGCCTCTAGAGTGTCCACAAGGTATTTCTTAGATTGGACCTAGTGACCTAGTTTATGACCCTAGGTGACCCAGTTTCACACTTATGCGAGATTTAATTAAGACAAACATTCTGACCAATTTTCAAGTCAATTGAGCAAAAAGTGTGTCCTCTAGAGTTCCAACAAGGTATTTCTTTAATTTGACCTAGTGACCTACTTTATGAACCCAGGTGACCCAAATTCATCCTTATCTGAGATTTCATCAAGACAAATATTCTGACCAATTTTCAGGTCAATTTAGCAAGAAATGTGTCCTCTAGAGTGTCAACAAGGTATTTCTTTAATTTGACCTAGTCACCTAGTTTTTTACCCCAGGTGACCCAAATTCGAACTCGTCCGAGATTTCATCAAGACAAACATTCTGACCAATTTTCAGGTCAACTGAAAAAGGAATGTGGCCTCTAGAGTGTCCATAAGGTATGTCATTAATTTGACCTAGTGACCTAGTTTATGACCCCAGGTGACCCAAATTCAAACTCATCTGGAATCACAATACCTCACCCAGCACTTTTTGCTCATGTGAGCTAACAAATAGGCCTAACCATTGTCTGCGGCTTGTGATAAACAACATAAAGATGAAGTTTCATAACATTTTGTCCTATAGTTAAAGAGATATTAATCCATAATGAAAATATATGTGAAGCCCCCTTTTTCCATGACACGACATTTAATCAAAAAAGCTAGAATAATAATATTGGTGGACTATCATAAGGAACACACATATGAAGTTTCACAAGGTTTTGTCCAGGCTTTTGAGTTGAAGATACAGGTATATTGATCCTCAACAGAAATATACATGAAGCCCCTTTTTCCTATGAGACTGTACTTGATATCAAAAAGGCAAAAAAACCAATAAATATCGGCAGACATCATAAGGAACACCTGTGTGAATTTCTATTAGTTTTTGTCAAGGATTTTAGAAGATATCTGTCCTGAAAGACGGACAAACAGATGGTCATTGGTCCATGATGAAATTAAACATTTAGCCCCCTTTTTTCATGACATGGCATTTCATGAAAAAAAAAAACAGATAACTATTGTCTGTGGCTTGTAATAATCAATATAAAGATGAAGTTTCATGACATTTTGTCCTATAGTTAAAGAGATGAAAATATACATCATGCCCCCTTTTTCCATGACACAGCAATAAAAAAAACAAGAGGGCCATGATGGCCCTGTATCGCTCCACTGGCTTATAAATATAAACCATAAAGAGAAGTCTTCACTATATAAGCCCCTATAAAACTTTGACCCCAGGGCTACAGTCGAACTAAATGGGGAATATGTGTATTAGAAGAATAACATGCCACATTTGGGAGTTCTTGGCCTTATGGCTAGTAACAAGACGGTTTCTGAACTTTTCACTCATGTAAAACTTGTGACCCCTGGTGCAGGGCCAAACTTGATCCTAGGGCTGTAACTTGGATTGGATTGTAGTTGTCCACTAGATAATGCTATAATTATGCAAAATTTGGTAGCCCTAAGCCTTATGGCTATGTACACCAAGATTTAAAAGTTTTCCCCATATAAGCCCATGTAAATCTTGTGAACCTGCCCCCCCCCCTTAGTTTTCCCTATATAAGCCCATGTAAATCTTGTGAACCTGCCCCCCCCCCCCATGAGGCCAAATTATTGACCCCAGGACTGTAATTTGGGCACTTTTGGTAGACCCCCACTAGATCAAGCTAAATGCAAAATTTGGTAGCTCTAGGCCTTATGGCTAGGTACAGAAAGATTTTTAAAGTTTTCTCTATATAAGCCTATGTAAAACTTGTGACCCCTGGGGCAGAGCCAGTTTTGACCCCAAAGCTATAATTTCAAGAAACATGATAGTGGTCTACTACATAAAGCTACATGCCAAATTTGGTAGCCCTATGCCTTATGGTTTCAGACAAGAAGATTTTTAAAGATTTCCAATATTTTTCAGTTTTGTTGCCATGGCAACCAGAGTTTTTGAAGGAATCAAATTCTTTCAAGAAATTCTGAAGAGGACCATGGCAGGATCATTTCTGTGAAGTTTCATGAAAATTGGATGGGTAGTTTCAGAGAAGAAGATGTTTGAAATAAAAGTTAACGCATGGACAGACGCACGCACGCACGACGGACACCAGGCCATGATATAAGCCCACTGGCCTTTGGCCAGTGGAGCTAAAAACAAGAGGGCCATTATGGCCCTGGATCACTCACCTGAGTCAATAGGTGAAATTTCACTCCAGGGTCATAATTGAAAGTACTACATGCCAAATAAATATGATGTTAGGCCCAATTTCAAACTCATCAAATATTTTATCAAGACAAACATTCTGACCAATTTTCAAGTCAATTGAGCAAGACATGTGGCCTCAAGAGTGACCACAAGGTATTTCTTTAACTTGACCTAATGACCTCGATTATGACCAAGGTAAGCCAATTTTAAACTCATCCTAGATTTTTTCAAGAGATTTTATGAAGACAAGCATTCTGAACAATCTTCAAGTCAATTGAGCAAAAACTATGGCCTCTAGAGTGCCCACAAGGTATTTCTTTAATTTGACCTAGTGACCTAGTTTATGATCCCAGTTGACCCAAATTCGGACTCATTTGAGATGTTATCAAGACAAACATTCTGACCTATTTTCAAGTCAATTAAGCACGAAATGTAGCCTCTAGAGTGCCCTCAAAGTATTTCTTTAATTTGACCTAGTGACTTAGATTATGACCCCAGGTGACCCAATTTTGAACTCATCCTAGATTTCATCAAGACAAACATTTTAACCAATTTTCAAATCAACTGAACAATAAATGTGGCCTCTAAGTGCACACAAGGTATTTAATTTGACCTAGTGACCTAATTTAAGACCCTAAATTACCCAAATTCGAACTCATGTGAGATTTTATCAAGACAAACATTCTGACCAAATTTCAGGTCACTTGAGCAATATTGCTCAAATGTGTCCTCTAGAGTGCCCACAAGGTATTACTTTAATTTGACCTAGTGACCTAGTTTATGACCCCAGGTGACCCAATTCAAACTGACTGAACACGTTGTGCTCAGGTGGGCTAACAAACTTAGAACAGGTTCACTACATACCAAATAACAAAGCTCTATGCCTTCCAGGTTTAGAAAAGAAGAATTTTAAAATTTTCCTTCTTTGTTCCTTTGTTCGAACTTGTGACCCCCGGGGCAGGGCCAGTTTTGACCCCAGCGGCATCATTTGAACAAATTTGGTAGAGGTCTACTAGGAAATGCTACATACCAAATATCAAAGCTCCATGCCTTCCAGTTTTAGAGAAGAAGGATTTTAAAGTTGTCCTTCTTTGTTCCTATGTTCAAACTTGTGACCCCTGGAGCAGGGCCAGTTTTGACCTCAGGGGCATCGTATGAACAAACTTGGTAGAGGTCCACTAGGAGATGCTACATACCAAATATCAAAGCTCTACGCCTTCCAGTTTCAGAGAAGAAGAATTTTAAAGTTTTCCTTCTTTGTTCCTATGTTCGAACTTGTGACCCTGCCCCCTCACCCCCTGGCAGGGCCAGTTTTGACCTCAGGGGCAGCATATGAACAAACTTGGTAGAGGTCCACTAGGAGATGCTAGATGCCAAATATCAAAGCTCCATGCCTTCCAGTTTCAGAGAAGAAGAATTTTAAAGTTTTCCTTCTTTGTTCCTATGTTCAAACTTGTGACCCCCAGGGCGGGGCCAGTTTTGACCCCAGGGACATCATATGAACAAACTTTGTAGAGGTCCACTAGGAGATGCTACATGCCAAATATCAAAGCTCCACGCCTTCCAGTTTCAGAGAAGAAGAATTTTAAAGTTTTCCGTCTTTGTTCCTATGTTCGAACTTGTGACCCCCGGGGCGGGACCAGTTTTGACCCCAGGGGTATCATATGAACAAAGCTCTACGCCTTCTAGAATCAGAGAAGAAGATTTTCAAAGATTCTGCTTTTTTTTTCCTTTCTGTTGCCATGGCAACCAGAGTTATGGGTGGAATTCAATCTCTTGAACAACTTTGGTAGAGCTTCACCCAAGGAACATCCCTGCCAAGTTTCATCAAGATTGGCCCAGCGGTTTAGGAGGAGAGGATGTTTAAAGGAATTGTGGACAGACGGACAACGACCGATCACAATACCTCACCTTAGCATTTCGTGCTCAGGTGAGCTAAAAACGGGTATATAACTGTGGTGTTGCATGGTCACTCTGGGTGAAACTTGTTGTCCTGCATTTCCTAATGGTGGTTGATAGATGTTATAAGTTCAATGTGAAAACTCTGTATAGTTTTCAAGATATGAGTCAAAACAAAAGTTCACTCTATATACCTTTATGTCCTACTTTGTGACCCCTGGGGCAGAGCTGATTTTGACCCCAGGAGCATCATTTAAACAAACCTGGTAGAGGTTCACCAGGAGATGATCCATATAAATTATCAAAACTCTAGGCCTTCTAGTTTCAGACAAGATGATTTTCAGTTTGCTCTATATATGTTTTTGCCCAAATTTGTGACTCCTGGGGCCTGGCCAATTTTGAACCAAGGGGCATCATTTGAACAAACTTGGTAGAGGACTACTAGAAGATACTACATACCAAATATCAAAGCTCTTGGGCTTTCTTGTTTCAGACAAGAAGATTTTTAAAGATGTTGTAAATTTCCCCTTTTTTGTTGCCGTGGCAACCACAGTTAATGGGTTAATTCACTTCTTTTAACAAGTTTGGTAGAGCTTCACCCAACGAACATGTCTGCCAAGTTTCAACATGATTGGCCCAGCGGTTTAGGAGGAGAAGATGTTTAAAGGAATTGTGGACAGACGGATGGACAGATGGACGCCGGACAATGACTGATCACAATACCTCACCTTAGCACTTCGTGCTCAGGTGAGCTAAAAAAGAAAATACTGGTAGCCTTTGAAAGCCAGAAACAATAAACAAACATACAACAACTCACAGCATGCACTACAGTTGCTTGTGAACCATCAGGGAGTGTGACTATGGAATTTGGACCTGGGTCAACCTGAATAATGGACACAGTGCCATCTGGATTGTTGATAGTTTGCATCATGGATGCTGCTTGATAGCCCTGTGGCTGAACTTGGACATTACTTGCTGGTACATCTTTAAAAACTTGGAGTAGATCACCTCTACCATGATGCATGTAACAGTTCTTAACAATCTGCCGTAATGCATTTGTCCAAGGAACCTGCAATGATAGCATGAAAGGTCCCTTTAACTCATCATCTTTGGGACAAATTGTGGCAAACTTCAAACATCATTGTAAAATACAGATAATAAATAAAGAACTTTTTTGTAAGTCTTAAAGTAGTCTGCTCAGTAATTGGTAACATGCTGTTAAAGGCTCCATCATTCTGACAGGACAGCATCACTGGACAAATCTACTGTACACGTACCCTCTTTTTATCTTCGTCTGATCGAGCATCACTGCGTACATTTGCCCATGGTAAATCACTGGGCCACCACACCGGTCTGCAATCAGGCCTGCCCCAACCTGGTTTACTCCTCGCTGTCGAGTATTTCAACATCTCCGGAATGAAATTTCTAAGCTGAGCCTGTAAGACACAGCATAAAAGCAAAGTGTACTCATTCCTTTCTTGATGTGTTTTAAATTTTGATTCAACTCTTTACCACAAACTCCTGATTGTTAATGATCCTGTCGGAGAACACTTTTGAAAGCATTGTGGGAAAAGGAGAAAATGCCGCCAACTAGGATTTTCTCCTTTCCCCACAATACATTCTATCCTTTCAAAAACAAATCCTGTAGTTTGAGCCATATTTAAATGCAAAAGCTTTTAATACAGAAGAGTCTAAAATTTTGTTGTTTGGTACAGGGTCAATAGGAGCCAGAGGCCTAACTAGAAAAGGCTGTATACGTACTTCTCAGCTCATTTTTTGTCAAAGATTTATGCCCCATATAAAAGATTTTGCATTGAAAAGTTACTAAGTCTACTAACACACAGAACGGTTATATTCTTTTAAGAATGTTGTACCTGTCTTGTCATTAAACACTCTAAATATATAAGCATTAACCCTTTACCAGACAACAAAATTTTGGCCTTGTCCAAATTAAAGCATTTGCAGATGACAATTTCAATGTGGCTCAAATGGTGCAATTTTTCTTTGATAAGGTAGAAAACATTGTGGGAAAAGGAGAAAATGCTGTTACCAGCATTTTCTCCTTTTCCCCGAAATGTTTTCAAAAGGCTTCTTTCCCAGGGGCGTCAAAAGGCAGCATTGTGCGGTAAATGGTTAAATGCCAAGCAAAAGCACCGGTGAACAGCATTTTCTCCTTTTCCTACAATATTTTCTACCCTTTCGTAGACAAATTTCATTAGTTGTACTTACTTTGTCGCATGCAAATGCTTTCAATTTAGTCAGGTCTGTCGTATGGTAGAGAGCTAACCTGTCATCTTCTACAACATGGCAGACCCTGTACTCTGTAAAATCTAAAGCTTACACAAATATATGTTAATCACTTCACCTACCTGAGTCATTTTGTCAACCGGTGTAGGAATACCATCAATAACCAGTGGAGGAAGTTCATAGAGCGTGGAATTTTCATTCTGGGTGGGTGGGGTTTGTTCTTGAAGAGCATGTTCCAGCTCATTCAAAATCTGATTTTTATTGTCACGAATCTGGGGCAAAAAAATATTTCTGCATAAAATATATAAGCCATGCTCTGTGAAAAGGGGGTCTAATGCATCTGCAAAAAGTATCATCCCATGTCAGTCTGTGCTGTCAGCGCAAGCTGACATGGGTTTCAACTTTTTGCTATTGGTCAATTTTCTGCTTTAATGTCAAAGGACCAGTCTACCTCATTATTCAGACAGTTGTCAGGTTGTCAGATAAAATCATTTCTATGGATCCATGGTGGTGTGATGACTCACTTGCTATAATTAAACCCCTTTTTCTGGGGCACAACTCAAATGTAACTGTCACTAAGCCAAAGTGAGGATCAAACCCACAGCCCCATGGCCCATAAGCACAAAATCAACCACATCTAAAGCTAGTTCTATAATACGCCAGTACAAACACAAAATCAAGATCGGGCTGTATACATTTGATTTATTTCTTACATTTATACTTATTCATTTAAGGTTAATTGTGGAACAAAATCTGTAACTTATACCAATCACTCTCACTGACTGCTTTATGGAAACCACCAGAGCTCTTACCAGCTTGTGGACAGTTCCAAAGACTGACTCCACTCTGCTCTCCTCAATGTTTTCCACTTGTATCTAAGATAGAATAAATAAGATGCTCCACAATTTCTCAGTTTAACCCTTTACCACACAATCCCAACTTTTAACGACCCTGAGAAAGAAGCCTTTTGAAAACATTGTGGAAAAAGGAGAAAATGCTGGTAACCAGCATTTTCTCCATTTCCCACAATATTTTCTGCCCATCCCAAAACAAATTTAAATTTTTCAGCTGCATTTACTTCGTTGTTGGCAAATGCTTTCAATTTGGACTAGTCTAAAATTTTGTCATTTGGTAAAGAGTTAAATGGAAAGATTTATCTATACTTGTTTTCAGCCATTTTTATCCCATTTCGTCTTTAATTTTTATCAAACTATAATTATGCCCCCCGTTCAACGAAGTGGGGGTATATTGCTTTGCACATGTCAGTCGGTCCATCTGTCGGTCGGTCCGTTGGTCGGTAGACCTTACCTTGTCTGGATAATAACTAGACACAGAATTGACCTAAGTTAGTCAAATTTGGCATAGACATGCGTCTCGGAGTGTATATGCTCCCTATTGATTTTGAGGTCAATTGGTCAAATGTCAAGGTCACAGTGACCGTCAACATGTTGATATATAGACCAAACCTTGTCCGGATGATAACTAGACACAGAATTGACCTAAATTCGTCAAATTTGGCACAGACATTCATCTCAGAGTGTAGATGATCCCTATTGACTTTGAGGTCAATCGGTCAAATGTCAAGGTCACAGTGACCATCAACATGTTGATATATAGACCAAACCTTATCCGGATGATAACTAGACACAGAATTGACATAGGTTCATCAAATTTGGCACAGACATTTGTCTAGGGTGTAGATGATCCCTATTGACTTTGAGGTCAATCGGTCAAATGTCAAGGTCACAGTGGCCTTCAACTTAATGATATATAGACCAAACCTTGTCCAGATGATAACTAGACACAGAATTGACATAGGTTCTTCAAATTCTGTACAGATATTCATCTCGGAGTGTAAATGATCCCTATCGATTTTGAGATTAATCCATTGAAGGTCAAGGTCACAGTAGCCTTCAACTTAATGATATATAGACCAAACCTTGACCTGATGATAACTACACACAGAATTGACCTAGGTCCTTCAAATTCTGAACAGATATTCATCTTGGAGTGTAAATGATCCCTATGGATTTTAGGGTTAATCCGTGAAAGGTCAAGGTCACAGTGACCACCAGATGATTCGGGGCCCGCGCTGCCGTTCGCCACTTGAGCCATTTGCTCAAAAAAAATTAAAGTGTCTCAAAAATCATCATATGAGGCTCAACTTGTGGCTCCAACATTTTATTCGCTTATTATCTGGGACGTAGTAAGCATCTAAGTCGACTGGGAAAAAGCGAAAGTCGAACGCGCGTGCCGAGAAGAAAATCGATAACCCAGTCTGTGTATCGGCGACTGTTTACAATCTTGTATGTATACACACGGCGGTGTGTATAACTAGAGCTATCACTAAACGTGATCATACCCCCCAACAGCTCCTTGTCACAAAACAGATTAATGTCACAGGAATGCAAAATAAGTGACTGGAGAGTCAATTATACCAGAGCTATCACTGAAGATGATGAATATCCTGCAATGGCTTCTTGCCAAAGAATTACTCTTTGTTACAGACTGAAGACTTGGAGAGAATAAAACTTACTTGATACATTTTTTTTTACCAGTTGGACAAATTGAGACTGGTTTAAATGAAAAGGTTTTGCAGACAACGAATGTCTTTTCATGCAATGTTTTTGACCAGACTCTACATCTTACTTATACAGTACGGAAACTAACGAAAGCAACCTCTGAACCGAATCGCTCTTGGAAATTTTATTTAATTAACTAAGAACAATTTATGATATGCACATCTTTGCTGAGTGCAAAGTCTATCCATGAAGTTTGAAAGAAATTTGTCCAGAATCATCAAAGGGCCGTAACTCCATGAAACGTAAATAAACCATAACCAAAATAGGATATGCACATCTCTGCTTGATACTGAGTCTATTTGTGTAGTTTGAACCAAATCTGTCCAATAGTTGATGAGAAAAAGAGCGGACAAGAAATTTCATGAAAGGGCCATAACTCAGTGAAAAATCAATGAACCATAACCAACATTTCATATGCACATCTCTGCTTGATACTGAGTCTACCTGTGAAGTTTGAATAAAATTCGTCCAATAGTTTATGAGAAATAGAGCGGACAAAAAGCTACAGACCGACCGACCGACGGACGGACGGACCGACGGACGGACCGACACGCTGACTCCTATATACCCCCCCAAACAGAGTTTTGGGGGGTATAATTATGCGAACTGTTGACAGATTATCACGTTTATTAATTGAAGTGGGCTATAAATCAGACAATTAAAGGATGTTAATTACTTGATTAGCGATTGTTGCTGACGCATGTCGGTACTTTGACCTATCTCCAATTAAAGATGGACTTGTCAACAAATTATCGACAATTAAAGGATCGAATTATGTGGATGTTTTTCGGCAATTGATAATTAAAGGTATGTGGAATTTTTACTTCAATTATCTAATGATTTTCATGGACTTTATGTGACAAACATAACATTGCAAACTTTATAATTTATCTACGATGATGTATATAAACATGGGGAAATACTGGAAAGTATCAGTTGTCACTATGGCTTCTAAACGTTCTTTAGACTTCTTTGACACACCTCCAGCTAAAAAAACTAAGCTTGAAACAAAATCTCCATGTAGATGATTTCAAGAAAATTGGAAAATTGGAAATCCATGGCTACGTTATGAGCCAAGTTCAAAAGCAATGTTCTGTAACTTATGTAGCAAAATGCAGAAATCAAACTCATTCACTGTGGGATGCACAGTTCTTAAGAGAGATTCTGTGTCAAAACATGCAAAATCAAAAGGTTGGAATACATTCATCTTGATCTAAAAATATTTCTTAATTTTCTTTCAGGGATTGAGAGTTGGTTTCAGTACCAAAAGTTAAAAGTGTTACATGATAAAGAGATTAAAAGGGTGTAATAAAAGTTACTGAATTGGATTTTTGTTTGTTTTGTGTCAATTTATTTATTTTTCCTTTAGACTTCCCATTAAGTTCAAAGCTTTCAAAGCAGTAGAAAGCCTTAGAAACCTAATACACACAGATTCTAGCTTCACTTACAATTACCTTAATCCTTTCCTGAGATGACATCGATATTTCCCAATCAATTCTTATGATATCAGTTTATGAACTGTGCCACTTCCTGTATCAATGTGGCAGTAGGGGGGTATGACTGTTTTACAAACAGACATCTTGTTATTCTTGTATCTTCAAGCCAAATGTTGTTCCTGATGGTTGCAAGGTTGCATAGATTACGACCAATATAAAATGCATTCCATTTTCTTTGGGCCATCAAAGAATTCAATGTTGTGACGTTTCCGGTTACATATTTGTAATTTATCTATGTTTACACAGCTGACTAAATTTTGAACCATTCTACAGTCTATCAAATTTTTACAGCACTTTTTACTAGTCTCTGGCCATAAGAATGTATCTTTAAATTAGAGGTTTACTAGATCTTTACCCAACATCAAACTTTTAGACAGGTCCAAATTGAAAGCATCTGTAGACGACAAATTTAATATGACTCAAATGAAGAGATTTGTCTTTGAAAGGATTGAAAACATTATGGGAAAAGGAGAAAAAGGTTTTAAACAGCATTTTCTCCTTTTCGGGAGAAAAAAAAGGAGAAAAATGTTTTAAACAGCATTTTCTCCTTTTCCCACAGTGTTTTCAAAGGCCATCTTCCTCAGGGTCATCAAAACACAAATTGTTTAGTAAAGGGTAACCTAAATACCTTTTGAAACAAATACTACATGTGTATGTATATGAATGTCACTCCAGTATGTCATATTCACATACATGTAGTACTGATTTGGCTAGACTAGACTGAATTAGAATTTCAATCCCAGGATCAGCCTAGATCCCATCCTGGGACTGAAATTCTAATTCAATCTAGTTTAGCCAAATCAGAATTTTCTGTATGGATTGCACAATTCTTTCAACACAGAACTTACAAATAACCCTTACAGAAATCACAGTTATTAGCTATTCACTCACCACAGTGACTAAAGGCTGAGAACCAAACACCCTATATATCTGCATGGGCTGACTGACACCTGGGCTACAACACAGAACCACAGCCTGTTGACCAACCCTTGAGGAATACTCTTCTATTGTGTGCCGTAATTTTCTGCATTTAAAATAACAGAAAGTAGATGTACTAATTCAAATCTCTTTAAATTTTCAGCCATAAAGATCTAGAAACAACTGCAAACATCTACCCTGCTCTGGAAAAGAATAATTTTGAAAACATTGTGGTAAGAGGAAAAATGCTCGTACCCAGCATGTTCTCAACAATGTTTTCAATTCTTCTAGAGACAAAATCCATCATTTGAGCCACAATTATTTTGACATCTGCAAATGATTTCAGTGTGGATGAGATCAAAATTTTATTGTCGGGTAAAGAGTTAAATTCATGTTCCATATAGAAGTCTGCAACTGTGTTTTGTCTTACCATGGAGTGTACTTTAAGACAGACATTGAGCTAGGAGATAGATCAGTATATCTGTGTTGTCTGATCTCGGTTAAACTTTTTTTTGCATTTCTGTATTCTCTGATTGTGCAAGAATATCCCATCTGTATTAGTGAAGTGTCTTGTCGTCTAGGCTAGACATGTCCTTCTGTGAGCTGGACAAAATCTACCCATATGTTAGAGGTCACCCCACAGGGATAGCTACCCTATTCTGGATAGACTGGGGCTGGGTAGATTTGAACTAAACTAGTTTTATGCAAGCTAGCTTAAAATCCTGAGTCAGTATTCACTCATTTATTCCTGGTGGTAACCACAAGGTTTTCTATCCTTCCAAAGACAAATACACATACTAGTGCTTGAGTCACATTTGACCAGTTGTCTGTGAGTGCTTTCTGTTTAGACAAGATGCTGTCATGTCTTAAACAATTATCTCTTTACCTCCAAAACCAACTTTGCAACAGACGTCTGAGAAGCACCTTTGTGAAATATGAAAAAATCAACAAAAAGTAGCATTTAAAGCACCAATGCAAGTGGAAAGTTGCTCATTGCAAGCAATTTCCCTAAATATTCTGCTGAAAGACAAAAGTCCTCTATAGGAGGTGATGACTTAACTTCACCAAATGATAAAATTTTAGACGGTCCAAATTGAAAACATTTGCAGACAGCAAATTAAATGTGATTTAAACTAGAGGCGCTTGAGCGCCTGTATCGCTCCACAGGCCTGATATTTCTATAATGGCGAAAAGAAGTTTTTAACAATTACCATTCAATCCTGCATTTTAGCTCACTGAAGAAAAAAGGTATGGAAAAAACTTGTGAGAAAAGAAGAAAAAAATGGTAACCAGCATTTTCTTAGTTTCCCACAATAATTTCTATCCTTTTTTATATATGTCTTACTAACTTGAAGATCTGTTGTCTGCAACAGGTCTTTTCACAAACCATTTTGGGTGGGGAAACATCAAAATATAGAAAATATGTCTTTCTCAGGGTCGTTAAAAGTTGTGATTGTGTGGTAAAGGGGTAATCTAAAAGAACAGCTAGGAGGGCAAATGAATGAATGTTATAGCAATATAGATCAACTTACATCAATACACCAGATAGAATGAAATATGCTGGCATACAATGAACACCTAATCCCTAATAATCAACTTTTCACAGTCACAGTTAGAATGTCTTCTATGGCAAACAACACAAAATGGTCTACAAATGCATTAACATAAATCAAATATCCTGCTCCAGGGCACAGATTAATTCTGGTGTACTGAAGTTGCGGGATCAGTTTGACTGGATAACATTAATGCCTTATCACAAATGTAAAGCCCTGTCCCACTTTGTACCAGGTCACCAGGATTTACACCCCTTCTGTCCACTCTGCATTTACTCATTAGTAGGTCAACAAACCTTTACCAGAACTAATAAAAGTGCAGAGGTTCTCTTGTTCTATATCAAAAGGACTATAAAGTACCTACAACATGGGGGTTTTGTTATTAAAATACTTTTTCTTTTTTATCTTGGCATGGTTACTCAGGCTTAGTAATAAGGCAAAATTGAAAAGCTCAAGTTGTGAAAGGTGCTCAAGCTTTTATCTTATTTATGGCCAGTGATATTTTATTACTAGTACTAACTAATAGCATATCATTGGAGTAAATTGTGATCTTAATACCAAGGAAAATGTGTGGGCTTAAATAGGACAGCCCTGACTAGGTCAAGTCAATCCAGTTTTCTTCCTTTTTCTTTGTTAGTCGATAAAACTAACACAATAAATAGTTTTGGAGAAGAACATTTTTTTGAAATATAAGCCTTGTCTATAAAAAAATGTGTTTTTAGGTGTATCATTTTTTTAAAAGGAATTTGGTATACAACCACCATAGAAACATTTTGGCAGACAACCACCATAGGAACTTACCTGCGAAACAACAATGAAATCCAATGAATAGTTTTAGAGAAGAAATTTTTCAAAGATTTTACTTTATACCATAAAAGGAAAATGAGTCTCCCATAAAAGCCATGTTTTTTGACAGATCATTTTTTTTTTTAAAGGAATTCTGTAAACCTGTATCTAAGGAACATTCCTGCAAAATAATAATGCTATCCAAATAGCGGTTTGGGAGGAGAAGATTTTTAAAGGTTTTTTACTTTGGTTGCCATGGCAACCAGAATTCTTCATGGAACACAATTATTTGAAGGAATTTGAAAGAGGACCACCAAAGGAACATTCCTGTGAAATTTGGTAAAAATCCAGTCAATAGTTTCTGAGGAGAAGTTTTTTAAAGAAAAAGTTTACGGACGCACGCACGGACGAACAGACGGACGGACGCACGACGGACACAACGCCATGACAATAGCTCGCTGGCCTTCGGCCAGTGGAGCTAAAAATGAAACTTGTTTTGGGAAGGATAGAAAACATTGTGGGAAAAGGAGAAAATGCTGTTTACCAGCATTTTCTCCTTTTCCCATAATGTTTTCAAAAGGTTTCTTTCACACGATCATTAAAAGTCGTTACAAGCATTTTCTCCTTTTCCCACAATCTTTTCAAAAGGTTTCTTTCACAGGGTTGTTAAAAGTCGGGAATGTGTAATAAGGGGTTAACCCTTTACCAAACAACCCCAAATTTTAACAACCTGATTAACCCTTTCCCAAACAAGCCCTGGTTTTCACGTGTCTGCAGTACAAGTCTTTTGAAAACACTGTGGGAAAAGGAGAAATTGCTCATAACGAGCAATTTCTCCTTTTCCCACAGTGTTTTCTACCCTTTTTGATAACTTTCTGCCATTTTCATCAAATTTCAAATTGCCGTCTGCAAACTCTTTCAATTTGGGCCAGTCCAAAATTTGTTGTTTGGGAAAGGGTTAAAAAGGTTTATGAAAACATTGTTAGCAAAGGAGAAAATACTGGTAACTCTTTTTCCAACCATGTTTCTACCCTTTCAAAGACAAATCCAGTCATTTGAGCCACATTCAACATATCGAATGCAAATACTTTCAATTTTGACAAGTCTAAAGTTTTGACATTTGGTAAAGGGTTATTTTGAAAAAATTTAAAGTCAGTGCCATGACTGGCTATTAATCAATGTGCATCTGTTTTAAAGCCATTACCTGACAAGTTGTTGCCAGTGGAAGCATCACGCTAGAAATGAAATAATGGGCAGGAATAAAATGCTTCAACTGTTGACATACATGATGCCTTTATGATGTCACAAAATCGTATACCAAAGTTGTGTAAGATAAAAAAAAATCCTAATGGCTTTATTATGCTCACACAAATGAAGATTATCAAAAGAAGTATTGAAAATAATTTGACTACCTCAGTAGCCTTGTTTGTTGACGTTTCCTCCGTGCAGGATTAGTTTCAAAATTATGGGGATGTTTTCTTTTTCGACTTGATAAAACTGCTGCTGCTGCTGCCACACCCACTGGTCCTGTACATTATACGAGTATTCTTTCTTGATAAACATTTTCTGAAGAAAGTGACTGATTTTCCACTACATTCAAACCTGTGTTAACCCTTTACCCCATAATCCTGAGTTTTAAAGACCCAGGGGATTAAGGCTTTAGAAAACGTAATGGGGGAACGAGAAATTGCTGGTAACCAGCATTTTCTCCTTTTCCAACAGTGTTTTCTATCCTATCAAAGACAATTTCCAAGATTAGGGCCACATTTGTAATTTGTCATCTGCAAATTTTTTGGGTTTGGACAATTCTTCACTTCTGTCATGAGGTAAAGGATTAAACCACCTCCAAACATCACTGGCAGAATGGCTACCAGGTATGACTGATATAATACTAAAGTGACATAAAAAACACCAAATTTTGTCTTAAGAAATAATTAGCTAATAACTTTCTAAAGATTAAACCATTACCAAACAGAATTTTTTTGAAATTCACACAAAAGGCAAACTTTAAAAGGCAAGGAAAATATGTACTTTCAAAATTGTGGAAAACATAAAGGGAAAGTCACTAATATCTTGTTATAAGTAAAAGCTTGTATTCCCATAATTGTTTCAAATCATGTCAATTTACTGGTGCCATAAGTTCCGTTCCTGTGCAAACATGACTTCTTAACCATTTACCACATAACAAAATTTTCGACATATATATCCAAATTGGAAGCATTTGTAAATGACAGATATGGTCCAAATAATTGAATTTGCTTTTGACACAAAAGAAAACATTTTGGGAAAAGGAGAAAATGCTGATTACCATCATTTTCTCCTTTTTCCCAAAGTATTTTCAATACCTTCTACCTTAAAGTTGTTAAAATCGGGATTGTGTGGTAAAGAGTTAACCACAGAATTGGTTAACACTATATGAAAAGAAAAAAACTTTTGATTGACTCAAGTGAAAGCAATTAACCAAACGACAGCTGTCAATCAAAAAAATCAATAAGCCAATCAGCGATCAGCATTTTTCCAGAGCAGAAGCCGTCTTACTGTTATAAAACCTAGACATTCTGAATATAGCTCAGTAGGTAGAGCGTAGGACACGTGAACACAATGTCCTACAGATTGTGGGTTCTTATCCCCGGCTGGCCAACTAAAAATTACTAACAGTCTTTCGGATGAGACATTAAACCGAGGTCCCGTGTGACGGTGCTATACGCCGAGCACGTTAAAGAACCAGGCGAAGCTCTCAGTAGTTTCGACCTGTATCCTTGCACTATCCCCCGTAACAACTAACCGTCTACTGGGGGCGTCGCTCAGATGGGCAACCGGTAGCGACGATAAATAAACGGAAATAACCAACCAATCATTAGGAGTTATAACTATATATAAATATATAGTATATATATGAGAAAAAACTGATGAATAACTTTAAACTTGATATCCATTATTAATCCTTAGGACTGCAATTTCAAGATGCAGAGTTATACCAGGTAAAATTATTGTTGCAGAAGACAAATTCAGATTGAAAAGGTGAAAAATAAATGAATACATCTCGTAAATATGCTGTTATATTGTCATAAGTTTTTCCAGAATTTCTATCTTAGCATCAAATACCCGTTTCTTAACTAAAAGAAATGTATAGATAATATTTAGACAACTGATTGGATTTTATCATGTTTAGTTATTTATTTCCTTTACCTTATTTTTCATTTGATTATATATTCTCTATAATTCATTTTCCTACCAAATCGAGATGACTTGTTATTTTGAATGCTGGTTATATCTCTTTTGTTGATTTTTTTCCTTCACAAATTATCCTTGAATAAAATTTGAATTGAGAAAATTCACGTAAAAAATAGTTAATTTCCTTGAAAATGTTTTTCATATAGTCTTCATGGAAGCCAAACCTAAACAGCCCCCCCCCCCCTTGCTTTTAAAATAAAATGCAATGTAGGCACACTTTAGAACTTTGCCATCTTCCTCCATCAGTAAACCATTAAAACCATGGTTCTCGTTGGTCTTTATATTTTAACACATTTATGAATGCAAACTTAAAGCCTGTGAAATTAAAGACGATATGTCACCCTATATATTACCATCTTCCCCCTCCCTGTATTTTCAGTCTTTTAATCTTCCTTAAACTATTATTTATATATCGAACATCAAAGAGAAACTAATCAAGCCGTTTTCGTTTGATTTGTTGTACATGTTGCCACTTTTTACGGAAAACATGGAGCAAAGGTTTATATAAATGCGGTATTCCTTTGATATCGGTATACCACCCCAAAAGCGTCCGGCACTGCCCTACTTGTAAAATTACATGCGCATGTCATATCAGTCTGACACTTTGTGACAGTCCAAACCCCTCTCAACAATTATTAGTGATTGAAATTTGGATTATACATGTTCAATCTGTAAGTCAATTTATTTTTCTATTACTCTTACAGAATAGTATTTAGTGGCGAATGCTTAGAAATATATTCATGTTTTTATTCTTTTTATTCTTCTCCTTGGGGTTTTCCCTCAAACTTGAAAAAGTCAATTTGGAGACCTATATCATTTGTTTATGTATCTTCTAATTTCGATTCAAACATCTGGTATATTACCCTCTTAAAATCAGTATATTTTGTTTAGTAATGTAAAAGTCTTGCAATTGTGTTGAAATTTTTGAAGCATATATCACAGACTAAGTAATGGAAAAATCTGTGTAATTGAAGTCTGAACTTTGAAAAAAGCTTATTTTTGTCCAGGTAAAAGATGAATTGTATTAGAAGACCAGTGACTTTTAGAAATATTTTGGGAGCACTAGTTACATGTCAACGTATTATACCTACATTATCATATGTAAGTGGTGTAAGAGGTGTAAGTCAACTGATTTCAAATTAAACAGCCTCTATTTCAATTTTCACCTCTAAAACTTCGAAAAACCTTAATTCAAAAGATGTAACTACCTTTTCTTAAATTGTTCCCATGCTTATTTTATCTTGAATGATTAGTTCATATTAAAATGTCTTCTGGTAACTTGCATATGTCTCCTAGCTCAGCCCTCGTGTCTGGGTAATGTTTGTCTAGGTTTTTAGATTCGTGGGTCATGTGACATCAGTGGGAGGAGCAATATATTGTCTGTCGTTTGGTTAATTGCATGCCATAAATTTACAATTATTGCTAAAATGATGGGGTTTGATTTTTCAAAGCTAGAAAACATGGCAGGAAAGTTA
Organism: Tridacna gigas; assembly: GCA_945859785.2. NCBI lineage: Eukaryota > Metazoa > Mollusca > Bivalvia > Cardiida > Cardiidae > Tridacna > Tridacna gigas. Next base: position 18,454,155 of record OX244036.2, read on the forward strand.
GAAAATTTCCTGTTATCAGCAGTTTCTCTTTTTCCACAATATTTCTACAAGCCTTCTTCCCGAAGGCCATAAAAACAGGTGATTGTTTGGTAAAAGACTAGAAAGAAAATACTAAATGTTGAACTCTTATAGATTTGTACCAGCAGCAGCAAGTTGATTTGTGACATCGTCTTGGACAGAAGCATCTAACAGTACCGATGTGTCATACATCTCACTCTCTGGTGAGCTTGGTTCACTCAAGTCACTCATCATCACAGTGCTCTGTTTGTCTGAAAAAGAAAAAACAACACTTGTACTTAGATATACTTGTACTTAGATATGAGTCGTGCGTTGCTAAAAGAGGGTTTAATGCATCTCTGTGATGCAATACACTAAGCAAGTCATCACATAATCATGGATACATAAAACTGAATTTATCTAACAACCAACTGAATCATGAGGTAGAATGGTCCTTTTGACATGCAGAAAATTGACCAAAAGCAAAGTTTCAACCAAGGGTCAGCCTGCATGGACTGCACAATCTGGCTTCGGTCAATACTTTTCACAGAGCAAGGCTCATATCTTATTTACTGTAGGAATGATACTAGTATTACAGTATATATTTCTTGCTGCGTAATACTTCACTGTGTATTTCTTGCTTTTGGAAATTTGTTGCAATGATAGTGATAAATGTCAAAACTCACTTATTATCCCCTGCCAAAGGCGAGGGAATATAGTTTTTGTGTTATCAGTCTGTCAGTCCATCCTGAAAGATATCTTTTAAAGTCTCTGGCAAAATTTGATGAAACTTCCTATATGTGTTCCTTATGATAGTCTGCCAATATAGGTTTTTTTTTTTTAATAATGCTGTCATGGAAAAAGGGGGCTTGATGTATACTTCCATTATGGACCAATATCTCTTTAACTACTGGACAAAATTGTTTGAAACTTTATATTGTTTATCATGAGCCACAGACAACTGTTATTTGTTTCTATTCAACGGAAAGCCATATCATGGAAAAAGGGGCTTAACGTTCAATTTCCTTATGAACCAATAACTGTCTATTCTTTTGTCCGTTCATCTGGACAGATATCTTCTAAAATCCTTGGCGAAAGCTGATATAACTTTATACGTGTGTTCCTTATGAAAAACCGACAATTTATGATAAACCACCAACATATTTTTGTTTTTGTTGTTGTTTTTATTTAATGCCATGTCATTGATGTATATTTTCATTATGGACCAATATCTCTTTAACTACTAGACAAAATTTTATGAAACTTCATATTTATAGTAATTATCATAAGGCACAGACAATCATAATTTGTTTTTATTTAATGAAATGCCATGTCAGGGAAAAAGAGGGCTTAATCTATAATTTCATTATGGACCCATAACCATCTGTTTGCCCATCTGTCCAAACAGATATCTTCTAAAATCCATGACGAAAATCGATGAAACTTCATACATGTGTTCTTTATGACAGTTCACCAATACAGTTTTAATGATTTTTTTATTTTTTTATTTAATGCCATGTCATGGGAAAATGAAGCTTGATGTATATTTCCATTATGTATCAATATCTCTTAAAGTACTGGACAAAAATTTTATGAAACTTGATATATATATTTTTCATCATAAGCACAGACTATCATTATTCGATTTTATTTAATGAAAAGCCATATCATGAAAAAAGGGGGCTTACTTTTTAATTTCATTATGGACCAATAGCAAAAAGGCCATGTTTACATGCAAAACATAATACTTCATATGTTTCTATCAAAAAAAGGTCTTTTTTGGTGGGGGATATCATTTCAATGAAAAAACTTTATAATATTTCTTGGTTTGACCTAGAGCTCTTGGACACACCTATCATGACCAGTGGTGTAGCTGGGCTTTTTTTAAACTTACACAAATCTGGAGTTGGGGGGCAGGGTTCTCCACCAGCCCAAGTTAAAGAGGTGGCACCCCTTGAGAGGGAACCAGGGGCAAGGCCTCTCCCCACCCTTTCCCAGCAAGAAAACAAATTTAGGAATTCTTTTACTTAAAAAAATGGCTTTGCAGGTACAGAATTTTGATCTTTTACAAGAAAAAGACTTGCATGGAAATTTTGGTTTTATGCATACATGTGTATGCCTGGCTATGCCACTAATGCTTATTGCTGCAAGCAAGGATGCAACCATGACCTGATTACAGGTCAAAAACCCCAACCTTTTTTCATTATATCTTTAGATCTTCCAGACAAAAAAAGTTAAACTTGTAGTCTAAACACCACACTAAATATGGCTCAGATGATGTGATTTGTCTAAGTGGGTGAAAAACTTTTGTGGGAAAAGGTGAAAATGCAGATTACCAGCATTTGTCTTGTTCCACAATGTTTGTAAAGTTGTCGTCATCTTCTTCTTGGTAATAAAAAAACATGGTAGATCTAGATCTACTGTCTAGTTAAGGGTAACAACAGTTAGCCCAAAAGACTTCCCTACACATTGAGTTGTAATATAGTGAAAAATATAGTTCTAGCCAATTCACATACAGACCTGTACAAAAAGTAACAAACTTTGTACATATGGAACTTTCTGGGCTGTTTGGCAAAACCTCTAGATCTGTAGCCAACACCAGATCTAAAAAAATACAAATAACCTAGATCTAGACTCCAGAAAATGATCCAATTTTTTCATGAGAAGATTAGATCTATCCATAAATAGAAAAAAAATATCAAGTTTCACATCATCTGTTAGGTATAGATCTAAATCTTTTTAATTATTCAGACTTCAGTATCAAAAGTACTAAATGTATAATACAGCTCTACTGTACAGTAGTGGCGAAAGTTTGTAACAAATGAATCTAGAGCTAGCTCAAACACTAGGAACCATCGCAGTATGCCTGCTACGGTGTAGATGGGGGCGGGGGGGCGGAGGGGGGGGCATAATCACTGCTTTCAAGTTTCAGTACCAAATTCAAACTGTCATTGCCAAGCGATTCCTACTGCAAGAATTAGACACCGCCACATAGATCGAAGGGTGTACTGAGGGTGTCATTCTTATTCCGCCATGTTTGCAGGTGATAATGTTACACTTTACAACTAAATTTTACCCAAGGTATTCATACAGCTCTTCCAGCTCTACAATATTTGCACGTGCAGTGCTACAAGTCGTCTGCAACGTACGCAACATGCGCAGAAGCTGGGACAATGAAAACCTTGGCAATGCGGCTGCGCCTGGGCATGTGTACCTCCCACTGCCGATTTGGGACCTGCGCAGTGGACCAAATTTTCATTGCTGTTTTTTTTAAAACCAAGGGGGTTTTCTCATACCAGTATGTGGAATGCGCGGTCCTTGTAGGAGACTCTTTTCAGTTTCATGCCTTCCCTGCAAGTTTAGTGGCGTAAATGTCTGTAACTGAGGTTTTTATGCCGATCTCAGCCATTGTTTATTTTTTTCCAACCGGAAATTTTTCCGCATAACACAACGCATGCGCATTTATTTTCCTTTAATTAATTGGCGGTGAATTCAAATCTTGAATGCTAGTTTTACCCGGGATGTTTGTAGTTTTTTAATTCAGCTAGATTTAAATGGTAACATCCATCTTGCTGGATTTTATGTATTGGCTGAGTAAAATAAACAATGTTACAATGCAGGATCACCATTCGCGATCCACACTTCTCACTCAACTGACTAAAAGAAAGAGGCTTGATTGTCATTTCTCTAGCGAGCAAGACGGCTGCATTTTTTTTTAAACAGCTGGGGTTTTATGTCAGTCCATTCACTTTTGGATTCTATGAATTTCCCCGTTTACACGTCTGAAAGTCGTGCAAGAAGATCTACACAGATTCCTTGCGTGTGCCGACCTGACAAGGGCGTGCCAAAGCAAATTTAAACAGTGAGCCCAGCTCTGTGAAAAGGGGGCTTCATGCACCTCCGTGATGCATGATACGACGCAAGACATCACATAATTGTGGACCCACTAAACTCCATTTTGTTTATCAATCGACATTTATAATGAGCTCTGTCTTGCATTTAAAAATCTTCGTGTTACTGATACCATCTTCAGTTGCAATCTTCAGATTGAGGGTATTATCAGCTATTTTTGTGTTTGCCCAAATGAGAGAAAACATCGACTCCTTACAGATAAAGTTTCTTTTTATGCTCATCATTTTTCATATGAGATCGGCATATAACAATTCGACATAAGTCGATCTAAGGCAAATTTCGTGACAGATTTCCCTTCGAATAATGGTAGGAATCCAGAGATACATTTCGATGCATCCATATAGTTCTTCAGTTGGCCTGGATTCCACTTCGATCGTTTTTTTTTTTTTCTTTTTCTTTATTTGGATGTTACTTTGTAAAAAAAAAAAATGGCAGTAATCATTAAGGAACCGATTATCAGTTTTTTGCCACAAATATTTATAAATCGTAAAAGGTGACCGCGATACTTAGGAGCGATTAAATTTCATTAGGCCTATCATCTGGACCTAGATTATTCTTCGATATGTGTTCGCTCGCTTGGTTGTGATTAGACTACTGGGACAAGCGCCTCCCTTTTTTTTTTTTTATTTTTATCGGGTTGTTTGTTCACTTGATTATAAATATATATTATCCCTAATTGGATATGCTCTGAATAGTTCTAGATATATTCAATTCTTGCTATTCATACATATGACAGGTGCACTCGCACGAAGGCCTAACAAAGGTTAAAATGAAGGTAAAATGTTTTTCAAAAACACGTAATGACGTGAATTTAAAATATGTAATATTTAACGCAAAGAAGTCGCACTAACGCGAAAAGTCTCGTAGTAACGTCAATTTAAAATAAGTAATGACGTGTTTAGAAGGCGTATTGATGCGAATAATCTCGTTATTACGTGAATTTGAAACACGTAATAACGATTAACGCAAAAAAAATCGCACTAAGGCGAAAAAAATCTTGTAATAACGTGTTTTAAAAAGACGTAATATTTAACCTGTTTTAAAGTCGTAATAACGCAAAAAAAAAAAAACTCGTTATAACGTGAATTTAAAACACGTTATATGTATATTAATGCAAAAACAATCGTCGCACTAACACGAAAAATCGCGTAGTTACATGTTTAAAACATGTAATAACGTGTTTAAAGTCGTAGTTACGCGTATGCAGAACTCGCATTTACTCTTTTTCTACTGTTTTTGTTATGACTGAGTTCGGTAGTTGTTGGCGAGTAATTGGTAAAAGAAAACCCAGCAAAGAATGGATAAGTGGATAAAAATGGTACAAAGATTATAGTGATAAAATCAATGCTTGGAACTACCTGTGAAATAAGAACCAGCTGCCGTGCAGATTGAAGATGAATAAAGAATCAAAGTGCTGTAAGCACTGTAATCGCTCAATACTGAATAACCACAGTGGTTTGAAACGATAGATGTTTGAACTATGTATGGGACAAAAAATCCTACACCGTTACAAATCAGCCGCGTAGGACCCCACTTTTTTAAACTGTCTTTCACAATTAAGTAGTTTAACGATTGGTTAAAATATAGGCTATGTTTACCAGCCGACAGCAATAGAACGTAAAAAATATGTGACAATTCTGATCAGCAATACCCATTATCAAGTTTTAGATATCACTCACCATGAACAGCAGTACCTACCAACCCTTTATAAGAGTGAAAAAAAAAAAAAAATACATACATGTATATTCTTTTCTGTAACTTTGGCAACTTTGATAACTGTATTGTAGCATATAAAAGCCGTATAAAATATGCCTGCATCATAACTTTGGAATTGTTTACTTTTGGCTGCTTGTGGGCCTTTCATTTTTCCATTTTTAACAAGACATCGTATTCATCTTGACAAACTGTAATACCCATTTTTTAGCGGGCCAAATCGTCCAGTCCAAACGTCTGCTGGCAAATTTCTCCTACATTATACTTTCAAAGAATGTAGATACCCAATAGCTCCCTAACCGTCAACTCTTTACTAAATGATAAAATTTTAGACTTGTCCAAATCAAAAGCATCTGCACATGACGAATTAAATGTAGACCAAATGATGATTTGAATCGTTGAAAGGGTAAAAAAACATGGGAAAAGGAGAAAATGGTAACCTGCATTTTCCCCTTTTCTCAGAATCTTTTCACCTTCTTTCTCATGGGCATTAAAAAGGATAGTTTGGTTAAGAGTTAAAAACACTTAGTTAATCGACTAGCCTTTTACAGTCAGGAAAACAATATCAAACATTAGGCTACAATTTCATGATCGTTTTTTTTTTTTCCCCTATATACATCCCAAATAAACAGACAATTAGATCTAAGATATGAACGTCTGTGATATTGAATTGCATTGCGTTCAAAGGACTGTCTGATCTTTATCTTTAATTGTCTTCAAAAGCGACTTTACTTGTCCATAGCTAACAATGGCCATTGTATTTGAGTCATTCTAATCAGTAAGAGCATAACTGCAGTAGTCTTGATCTATTTATCTGAAATGTGGAAAGGATGAGAATCGACCAATATGGAATAGCTGATGAAACAAACATGTTGCTGACATATGCACGCTTAGAGCGCTAAATTGTTAAAATAGACATGTTAAGCTTGGAAAAGCAGCCTAAATATTGCAGGACCATTGCTGTCTTGAGTAGAATAACTCGGAAAACTGGCATGACAGATCCAAGATCTGACTGCATGTTCTTAGCAGTCTGGTCTGAATCTGCACTCTCTGCAAAGACTTTTTCCCTGGTCCGTTGAATCAGATATGGAGAATATAAATGAAATTTCAAACCGATAGTAAAATCCCAAATAATTCTATGTCAAACTTATTCTTTTTTGGAAAAAAGAAATATCTCCTTATCGAACAATATATATTCAAGATCAGACTGCACGTTCTGTGCAGTCTGATCTTGATCTATACTATCCGCAAAAAGGTCAGTGAGTCGCACTTAGCAGCTTAAGGGTTAATACATCATACGCTGAAAGATGCGTAATCAGTCAGTATTGTGAATGGAAAGTCTGGGTACTAAGGTTTCAAGCGGTGGATCGCCAGTCCATTCTGAAAATGTTTACGTAATGGCCTCTCCGCGAGCGTTATAACCTTTACACAACCTTTTGTCCCCACAGCTTCACACGCTTCGCCTCACATATACGATCCCTGCATTAAACGAACAACGGCCGGTTACTATTTTAAACTTACGGCTGTTACGAGTTGCATTTACATCAGTTTTCTCCTAGGTAGAGCAATCTAAATTTTCAAATTCTCGTAAAGCAATGTTTCCTTACAAACTCCTTTCCGTTGCGAGTTTATTTCTCTCAAGACCAAAATGACCTATCATCTTTTCAACACCTGCTACATATACGGAGAGCACTCGTCACAACTCGGCCGATCCCGTAACTACGTATAACTATCAACGGATCACTCGAAATTTACCGAATGATATGGACAGCAGACGACTACAAGATGTGTTCACATCACCCGATACACTTGACTCGCACTCGTTTCATTCATAAAGTTGCTGCTCATCACTGACCCTACTTCTTATAATCGTGTTGAAAGTAAACTGCTCCAGTTTTTGCTGGCCAGAGATTTTGATAATACTGTAATTATGACATACTTCAATACTAAACAAGTTGTAACCGCCGTTTATTACATAATTTAAAAGTAATTATGGGATTACTTGACATTACTTAACGCCTGTTTATCGCTAATTACTATTCCTGCGCTTATCTGGGTCAAAAGTGCGCTTATCTGGGTCAAAAGCAGTTTTTGTAACAGCAGGTATAAGCATTAAAACGCTGTAAGTAAAAGCTGTTACGAGTTGCAGTCACATCAGTTTGCCCTGAGCGGACGGGTTTCCGAAATTTGCCTTCTCTCTAATCGGTCTACCGACCGATTATAAATGAATAATGTGACAGAGAGAGAAAATGAACAGTGACTAGATGTTTTTTTTTTAAATGTATACACACGCTCTCTCTGATCAAATCTCACACAAAGAGTAGCAGAACAAACATGAAACACATTCATAAGCATATATGTACACTGGACAAATACTAGGACACCACAAACTGAACCCATGGTTACTTAAATATGATGCGGGATGATCCCATTCTTGCACTAATTGGTAGTTTAAAACATTTTTAAGAGTTACCCTATAACCCATTCTGTGTCTACATGTATTTTCATAAACATCACTTTTATCAGCAAGTACTCCTTTTCCAAAGTATGAATTGAATCAATATCTCATCTAGAAAAATATGTTTACGATCTTATTAAAATATTTACTTATCAACAATATGCAAAGCAGTGACGAAAAAAGAAGCAATTGCTGGCGAGGTTACTTTTCATTATTTCCCTTCATGAATATTGAACCACAAAAGACCTTCAGTATTCATATCCCAGTACTTATTACGCCGTGTATCTTTGTTTTTCAAAAGACATTTCTTGATTAATCTTATTTCGTTCAGACAATGTCGCTAAGTTGGCATACCCGAAAAATGTTTTCGTTTAGATAAATTTGCAAATTTGATAGAGCCTGAATTTGTTTTTACTTCTTTTCTCATTTTGTTTCTGAATGTATTTTGTTATACTTAACATAAAGTATATTTTTAAGAATTAGTTTATTTTCACAATTTTATGTTAAAACTGCGTATTTCGTTTTAAGAGTTACACGGCAGTCGAGTGAACACGTATTTGATCACGTGACTAGTACGGTACGAGTTGACACTTCCGTCTTCATTTCTCACAGTTCACTGTCTAATTTTTAAATTAATCTATCTGTTTGGAGCAGTTCGACATCGACAAGTAATTGCCAGTCACCTACAACATGGGAAGTAAGTATCAGACTGCTTATTCATAAGGTTACATTTCATATTTCGTTTTTGCATGCATATTTGTGATATGCCGGTATCGTATATGCGATGCCACGTCGAACTGGCAAATGACTGTTTGCGCTGGGTGGGGTATTTAAATCCCAACTTTGATTTATTCTTTTTCTCACAAGAGTTAATTATATCAAAGGTTCTTCTGTTAAACCTTCATCTCGAAACATTTCTTGCATCGGATTTTTTCAATGATGAGATTGAAAGTTTGTTTTACTTGCAGAAAATATGCTCCCTGAAAGCATTCATCTAAATCTGGATTATGGTAAACTCTTGAAACACAAATGATCACACAAGTTGCAGATAGATGGGGAAAATTGAACAGAAGTGGACTTTTTTTTTTAAATCAATAAATGATTTCTCCTGAGGAATCAGGCATGCTACTTTTTTTTTTTTAAACTTTCTATGCCATATGATGAATTTAGCCATTGATAGTATTGGTGGACGACATCATGGTAGCTGGTTCGATCCTGGCTTGGCCAATTTCTTTCCAAGGATTGATGATAGTCATCGCGACAGGATTCATTCCTCTCTCACCTCTGACCATTGTTTCGACAATGGTTATGTGGGAAAGCAGCCAGTGGCTTGGAAAGAATATTGTGTTGAGTACTGGTAAAGAACTCCAGGAAAGCATGGATGGGTACACTGGCTGCCGTGATATAACTGAAATAATGTTGAAAATGGCATTAAACACCATACAATAAACCCTTTACCAACCAATCCTGTTTTCACAGTCCTTAAGGAAATGGCCATAGTAAACACTATGGGAAAAGGAGAAAACACTTGTAACCAGCATTTTTTTCTTTTCCCACAATGCTTTCTACCCTTCTAGAGAAAAATATAATTCTTCATACATTTAAATTGTTGTCAGCAAATGCTTTCAATTATGGCAAGTCCAAAATCTTGTTAGACGAGAAAGTGTTAATCTTCACCAAATTATGCTTCTGCTGAGCATGCAAGCTCAGAATGCTGATGGTAATGTATAGGGCTTTAACAATTGGGTCAGTGGTTCGATTCTCCAGCTTTGCTAAACTCTGTTCAGGGAATGATGATGGTCATTATAACAGGATTCATTCCTGTCTCATGAACATTGTTAAGATGATGTATTAATGCATACATGTATGGGAAAGCAGCCAGGAGCAGTGGAAGAATATCATGTTTAGTACTGATGAAAGGAGCTCCTGGAAAGCATGGATAGATTAGGTGGTTGCTGTGATATAACTGAAATAATGTTGAAAACTGTTTTGACCCTTTACCACACATTCCCAAGATTAGCAAACCAGAGACCAGAAAGTCTTTGAAAGCATTTTGGGAAAGGGAGAAATTGCTGGTAACAAGCACTTTCTCCTTCTTCAATATTTTTCACTCTTCCAAAGAAATTCACACCATTTAAATATAATCGAATTTGTCATCTGCTTGTGCACTCTATTTGTTCTAGTCTAAAATTTACGAAAAATGTAGACTTGTCCATATTGAAAGCATGTGCAGATGACAATTTAAATGTGGCTCAAACGATGGAATTTGTCTTTGTTAGGGTAGAAAGCATTGTGTAATAAGGAGAAAAGGCTGGCAACCAGCATTTTCTCCATTTCCCACAATGCTTTCAAGACTTCCTCCTCAAGGTTGCTAAAACAAAGGACTGTATGGTAAAGAGTTAAACACTAAACAAACAAACAAAACTTTTGCTTCTGAATTCAGATGAATACACAGCTGTTAAGAGTCTACAGTATATGTATGAACATATATGTAAAGTTGGCTTCGAATGCATAAACTGTCAGAAGGAAAAAACTATCTGTCTTACAATACTCTCTGTTCCTCTTCAGTATCATGATCTTATTTTAATTTTCTTTTCCAGTCAAATTTCTCGAATTCATAAAACCATTCTGTGCAGTATTGCCAGAAATAGCCAAACCCGATCGCAAGGTGAGTCAGCAATAGTTATGTTTTTTTTTACTTTAATATGCAAATATCTGTAATGTTCTGTCTAGCATTATTCAGTAAGAGGAGAATTGTCTCATAAACATGCAGGAATAAGTTTTCATCATACCCATTCACATGAAATCTTGTGTGAATCATGTAAAAAATATCCTTGCACACAAAAAAAAATGAATGGTTGGGTACATGCACACAACCAAGTCATGGAAGATGAAGGGAAGAAATTACCATGTAAGTGTTAAATGTACTTGTTATATTTGTTCAGTTGAAAATCAAATTTTATGTCGCCACTGAAGCCTCCATGTTGGTATTCATTGTTTGAGTTTCTTTGAGTTTCATAAGCCAAGCACATTTGTCTTCACTCATGACCATTATGATAATTTTTGTGTTTTTTCCTATACAAAAAAACTCTATGTGAAGTCAATCTCTGATTGAAAAAAAAAACTACAAAATATTTATCGATCTGTCCGGAAAAGATAATTACCATGCACAAATAAGAACGAAAACAAAAAGTCAAAGTTGGAAGCTGTAGTATACTTGATATACCAGTTATCGGACACGCAGCTATTCGGATGCGATCTGACTAATATTTACTCACAGAAATAATCCTATATTAATAGAGTAATTTTTTTGAAAATTTGACAAACTTAATTTGAGTAGACACAGATATTGAATCGGTATTGAATTTATGATTTTTAATATCAGTAGGTGTTCTTTTTTGTTTGGTTGTGTTGTCTCCACTCTCCAGTCGACAGGTTAAGTAGTAGAATAGAATTGAACAGTTTGTACTCCGTACTCCACCATTCAACAGACTAGTCATTATCACAGATGTTTCTCTTTAATTTCGTGATAAATATTATTATAACAAGCTGGAGTAAGGAGGATAGTTTGTCTAATTGGGTCTGTGCGACTGATATTAGTCAACACTATTCACAAAAGCTACCTGAATGTGACTCAGTATGATATTAGTTAAACACCTTAAATAAAAGAGTGTTTTCTGCATATTTTGTTCATAATGAGTAAAGTTATCAATGAATACACAGAGCTCCAGATAGAGGGAGTGATTTTGACTCCAAAATTGAAAATATTAATCACTCTCCTCTAAACCCAATGTTGTGGGTACTCGGTAGAATCTTCTCATCGAGACGATTCAAATGAGTACCCACAACATAGGGTTTGGAATAGAAATAATGGATTTAGAATTCTATTACTCCCTCTCATCTTGAGGTCGAATACACATTGAAGAAATGATTATGACAATGTATTATAAATGTAAAGGGCTAGATATATAATTGGCAGTTAATCATAAAATGTTTCATATTAATTGAAATTAATTCTTTTTTTTTTTTTTTTTTCAATATATTTGTTTTGATAATCTGTACCCCTTAAATTTATAAATTTATAGTACCCTGAATTTTCTAACGAAGGGGTACATGTACCCCATATTAAAAAAGTCAGTGGGCGTGCTGCTGATTTTCTAAGTATGCGGACCAAAAACTGAATCTGAAATGAATTTGAAAGGAATAAAATCCCACATGTGTGCATAATAATGGGACATTTTGTTCTAGTTCAATGGGCTGATGTCTCAGAATGTTACCCTAGGCAGAACAATAATAAATATATTTGTAATGTATGTTAATTGTTAGTGGAAAGAAACATTGGATGAAGATGATAGTGAGAAGGAAAAAAAAAACAAAAGTTTGTAAAATTATCTGACAGTCAGTTCAGTCAAAGGACTTATGACTAATGGCAAACATTTTGAATACATTTGCTGTATTATTATTGTTATGCATTAAGGTTATACAGATTATAGTCTTTTTATTGAATTCAAAAAAGGCATGTGAACCCTCAATAAACAACTGAAGTTGCCTTAGTTGATAGTGTTAGATCAAGATATAATTGCACAAAACATTCTCTATGCAGGGTTCTCCCCAGAAAATTTGGAAGGCGTAGTGCTACTTAGCAGCGAAGACGTGTCCAAAGGATTTTAAAGGACACTTAAATATTGTTAAAAGAGGGATATATTTCAATTTTATATCAATCCTTGTCCTGTGAAATAAAATTCAATTCCCAACTGTTTTTAATATTCAATGTATTTGTTATGATTTTGTACTGGAAAGGTATTTTAAAATGCTAAAATGACAAGCAGGTAGTTTAGACAAAGATAAGACTGCACACTATCATATATGAAGGCTGATCTTTGTCTATGCTGCCTGCCAAAGCAGGAATATCTCGGGATCAGCAGGAGAAGGGTTAAGAAATAAACAAAAATATGGAGTATATTTTTGTCTTCAATTTATTCAGTTGCGTTATTTCAATAGTCATTTGAAGAAAAATAAAATTTAAACTTAAGAATGTAATCAGTTATAAAATTTTAAAAATTAACAAATTTATGATGCCACCTGGCCACCTATCTTAACCTTTTACCACACAATCCCAAGTTTTAACAACCCTGAAAAAAGGGCTTTTGAAAACATGGTGGGAAAAAGAATATAATGCTGGTAACCAGCATGTTCTCCTTTTCCCACAATGTTTTCTTGCCTTCCAAAAACTAATTTCAATGTTTGAGTCTCATTTGTCATCTGCAAATGCTTTCAAATTGGACTAGTCTAAAATTGTGTCATTTGGTAAAGAGTTAAAGAACTCATGTTTGTTAATCTTGCATTTGTCCTTAACACAGTTTAATTCTTCTGTTTTTTTCTTGAGACCAAACATTTACACATTTTTTTATGTCAAACTCCTGTACTGATTTTCCTTCTAAAGAGACAGTCAACAAACAGTTTAAAATATGGCCTGAAAGGTTTTATCTCAAGTCTGTCTTTATCCTTTTCAGTGTAGAAAATCCTCTTTCACAATCTGAAATATAATTTGAAATGTTTTCTTGTTAAATGAAAGTATTGCAAATTAAATCTGCAAAACTCACAGTTCTGCCAATGATTTTCTGCAAAACTCAAAATTCTACCAATGATTTTCTGCTAAAGTCAGAATGCTACAATGATTTAACTCCAAGTGGTAACAAGCATTTTCTCCTTCTCCCACAATGTTTTCTACCCTATCAAAGAGAGAAATCATCAGTTTGGCAACATTTAATCTGTCATCTGCAAAAGCTTTCAATTTCGACAAGTCCAAAAATTTGTTGTTTGTTAAAGAGTTAAATTCCTTTTTCCCTTGAATAAGGATTTAGCTTGGTTAATGATTTAGCCTTCACCAAACAATCCCAAGTTTTAACAACCCTTTAGTTTAGAGAAAGCCTTGGAAAAAATTGTAGGAAAAGGATAAAATGCTGCTCCCAGCATCTTCCTCTTTTCCCACAATGTTTTTTTTTTATCATATTAATTTCATTCTTCACAATTTGAGCCACCTTTAATTTGTCGTCTGCAAACCCTTTGAAATTTATTGAAAGAAAAATTTTGTGTGGTAAAGAGTTAGGAAATAAAGTTCTTCAGGATTATGAATTTATAATCCAATTTAAAGAGATACACATAGTCAGTTCTTGCATGAAATTAATTAGGTAAGATTTATTGTAACAGAGCAACGAGTATTGATCAGAATGTAGAGATGTGCTGACTAATCTTTGCTTGCACTATAAGGCCATCAGCAAAATTAACCAATCATTTAGAAAAGTAGAATCAGGGCCTACAGTATGACCCACTAAAAATATCTAAGATCAGACTGAATTCTCACAATGAAAAGTACTGACAAAATGCATTTGGTAATTCATTTTATACATAATCACTTAGCCTGTCGGGTTGGAAGAAGGGCCTTTGACACAATTACAAAATTACATCAAACAAATAAGGGCTACGCATTTTCGGTGATTTATCACTGCATTCTCACCTTTACGTCTGGTATACATGGGATATAATGGGATGCTTACCTGTCTACAGGCAGACTGCTTCATAATTTAACACCTTCCAAAGTAATCTCGCGAGTCTGTGGCTTCCGATTACCACAGATTAATAACTGTTTTTGCGACAGTCAGCTGGGAACCGTGACAAATTAACTTCGTTCTAGTTTACGACATGACATCCGGGAACCAATTTTACTTGAAATACTGGTTCCCTCTACCTGGTCAACGCTTGAGTGATTCTAGGGATGTGTATGTGCTGTTTTATTACCCCTTATCGGAAAAACAGCATGAGGGCCTTCAATAAACAGATTAATTAGGGTATTTGCCACTTTGCTTAAGGGTATAATTTTAAGGAGTATCGGACTTGCAAATAAACTGTAGCGGCATTTCAAAGGCGTATCGGCAAAAGGGTAAATCTTTGGAAGGCGTATCGGGCCGATACGCTATAAGGGCCTGGGGAGAACCCTGCTATGAACTAACATCTATACTATCCTTTTGTAAAATATTCTTATTAGACCAGCCATCTAAATTTTTATCTACGTCATTTTTCTTACAGCTGAAAATGACCATTTCATGGTAAAAAGTCTGGTGAAAACATTTTGGGAAACAGAGAAAATGCTGGTAAGCAGCATATTCTCCTTTTCTTGAAATGTTTTCTATCCTTTCAAAGACCAGTCCTACCATATCAGCCACATGACGTGTGCAAATGCTTTCAACATGAACAAGTCTAAAATATTGTAGGTTGGTAAAGGGTAAATTTACATGCAAGGTAGAGGAATAGAGAAATAATTAATTGCATCTGAGTGTGGATAAATTTCTTGTTTTCCTTTTTTCAGATCCAGTTTAGAGAAAAAGTACTATGGACAGCAATTACCTTGTTCATCTTCTTAGTTTGTTGCCAGATTCCTCTGTTTGGTATAATGTCATCAGATTCTGCAGATCCCTTTTACTGGCAACGAGTCATTCTAGCTTCAAGCAGAGGTTTGTCATTTGCTGTTAGCTCCAGGATGCCATAACGCTTTACAAAACGACGAGATTTTTGTTTCCTTAAGGACTGAAAGCAATTTCATCAAAATAAATGTTACGCAAATGATAGGATTTGTTTTTGACAGGTTCAAAAGTATTGTGGGTAAAGGAGAAAATGCTGATTAGCAGCATTCGCTGTTTTTCCCCATAATGTTTTTATAAGCCTTTTTCTTCTGGGTCATTAAAAAATGGGATTGTATGGTAAAGGATTAAATAAATGATTGGTTGCATAAGAAATGAATTTGTAAAAACTCCCGAAACTCTTGATCACACAATTCCATCTTTTAACAATCCTGAGAAAGAGGCCTGAAAACATTGTGGAAAAAGGAGAAAATGCTAGTAATCAGTGTTTTCTTCTTTAACTACAATGTTTTCTACCCTATCAAAGACAAATTCCATCCTTGAACTACATTTAAATTACCATCTGCCATTGCTTTCAACTTAAAGAAGTCTACATTTTTGTTGTGTAGTAAAAAATTAACTAGTCACCATATGATAAAATTTTAGAGTCCTTTATACCGAAAGTATTTGCAGACAACAAATTAAATGTGGCTGAATGATGGAATTTGTCTAGGGAAGAGTCAATACATTGTACTTAATACCAGTAATTTCTCCTTTCTCCCATGATATTTTCAAAAGGTTACTGCGTCAGAGTCGTTAAATCTCAGGATTGTGGGGTAAAGGGTTGAATTGTCTGCTTCTTATTTTCGCAAAAGGAAGACCACATCCATATATAAACTAAGGCGTAGGTATGAATCTGATCTGAAAAAGCTTCTGCATGCTGCCTAAGCTTATTGCTAAGGCTGAGTTCAGACCAATAAGAAGTGAGTACAAGGTTGAAGGTAGGAGAAATACTTTAGGAAGAGGAAATTGTAATAATTGATTGATTCATTCGGAAACACTTGCAGAAAAAGGAGCAATTGCTTGTAGCAAAATTTTACACATGTTCTGGAGTGTTTCCAAAGACATCATTCTGGGCGTGAAAAGTCACTCTGTATGGTAAGTGACAACAAAAGCCAAAATACTTGTGATTAGGCTTTTAGATTTATTTGAACCATGCTTTCTGGGGCTTTAGGCATCTGCAAAAAGTATCGACCAGGGCCAGCCTGCGCAGGCTGACCTGGGTAGAAAACTTTTGCTATTAGTCAAGTTTAGTACTACTGACAGCCCGCGCCTAGTTAAAATCGCTGCAGGCAAGTAATTTTTAAAAGTAGAATGCCCGCCGGGCAAGTGAAAATTCATAGCGAAAAGATCCTTTCCGTGTATTTTTGTTCCTTGGGTTGATATTGGTATTTCACATGTGTATGTGAAACTGTTTTTGATTGGTTCTTGGCATCAGCCAATGAAAAGTGGTGAAATATATTCTTGTAGGCATTCTTTTCAAAATGGCGGACAGCGAGGACCCTCGTCCGAAATTATATTCAGTATTTGTTAAAGGCACTGCCAAATAAGTCTAGTGAAGAGACTTCTTCTAAGAACGAAAGGAAAAGAAAGTACGAACAAGAAAATCGAAAACGAACTTTCCAAACGTTCTGGCTTAAGGAATTTGAATGGTTAGAGTTCGACAAGAAGTCCAAGTGCATGTATTGTAGACTTTGTAGGGTTTTATGACAGCAAGTAAAGATTTACAGTAACTTGCCCCTTGGGCAAGTGGAAGTAAAATCCTTAGGGAAACCCCTGCATGATTCAGTCGGTTGTTAGACAAAATGGACTTTATGGATCCATAATTGTGTGATGACCTGCTTGGTATCATGCATTACAGAGTTGCATTAAATCCCCTTTTGCCTGAGTATGACTTATTTATATTTAAATCCATAGTATTATAGGGTTTGCATTATTATTTATGGAGTCCTGCATGGCTCATGAGTGTCTTTGGGCAAGGCATTTGGGAGTCCTAGCCTAGTGCTGGGCATGCTTGAATATGTGAGCTGTCACTTTGATCAGGGTTCCCATTCAGGCACATATGTGCATGATTTACACACTTAATTGAATAATCACACCCAAAAATATGAGGTGAAAGGTGCGTGCATGCACAGGTTTCAGGGCTCCCGCTGTCGATTACCAGTGGTGCCAATTGGGACAAGTTAGAAAAAATGTCTCCAAACCTTAAGCACTGGCAAATCTCGTGGCAACAAGTTCTTATGTCTTTACATGATATTTGAAAGATCTAAACTCTGACATATACAATAGGTATCAAGTGTGAAAGTCAGTGGTTATCACTGCTAATCAAATTGTTGTTATTTCTTTAAAAGGATTAATGGTATCTGCCCGTTTTTCTAGTGTAAAATTACCAGTTTTGAAGGTACATGCTACTCTAATTGACAGATCTATGTCAGATCATGTGGAAATACTACTCCAGAACTTAACAGGCTTGGAAAAAAGATCGCTGCAAAAAATAAAACTGCAAAAACCCATCATGACAAAAAATCAGGTTGACATCGTCCAATCATAGGCATTTCAAACTATCTATTCAGCTTTATTAATGACTTTTAAATAGTGAATTTACTTAAATATCTCTATAAAACAATAAGTGAAAGCTAATTAATGTCTGATATTGACAGTGGAATGGAAAATTGTACTGGCCATCAGGTTGTAAGTTGTCACTCTGAAACTGGTCCCATGAGTAAAGAAACATAACAAGCACCTTCTTTTTTAAATTACCCATTATTATTTTCAAGAGCAGATGACTGCAGAGTGAGACTCATCAAAACAAATTTTCAATACAACAGACCCTTACTTTCCTCCATAGAAGCTCGAAAATTGCCAGTATTAAGTGCACTCCTAGAATTTCACTTGCAGTCTTAAACTTGTACTCCAGGGAGTGCATGCACTCCCCCAAAAAGATGTGAGTGGGAATAGTGGTGACATGACTGGAATACTGTTGAAAGCAGCATAAAACCCCATTCAATCAATTAATCAATCAATGCATTGTCATTTACATATACATGTACATACCCTATAAAAATTGTTATTGTCTATTTTCAAAACCATTTTGCAGGTACTTTAATGGAACTTGGTATCTCTCCCATTGTAACATCTGGTCTCATAATGCAGCTCTTGGCTGGAGCTAAAATTATAGAAGTTGGTGACACTCCCAAAGACAGAGCTCTCTTCAATGGAGCCCAGAAATGTAAGCATAGCATATATAGACAAGCTTTGTTCTTTTAACTCTTTACCATTTGGCAAAATTCAAGACTTGTCCTATTTGAAAGTGAATACTGACAAGAAAATTAGTATGGCTCATATGCTGGGATTTGTGTTTAAAAGGTTTGAAAACATTGTGGAAAAAGGAGAAAATACTAGCTACCAGCTACCACCAATGTTTTCAGAAGCCGTTTTCCCTCAAGGATGTTAAAACAAGGGACTGTTTGGAGAAGGTTTGAGCAATTATTGGTAGTAGTAATATACATGGATCGTAACCCAAGTGTCCCAAAACTGAACCCAAGATTGAGGATTGATTATCATCCTTGCAACAGGATTCATTCCTCTCATGCTGCTAAACATTGTCTAAAAGATGTTTTGTGGGAGACGAGCCAGTGGCTTTGAAACTGTGTTGTGGGAGGTACTTGTAAAGACTTTTCAGGAACTCATAGATCGGTATACTGGCTGCCATCTCTGAAATTATGTTTAAGAAGGTGATAAAACTATACCACACAAGTTTTAACAACCCTAAGAAAGAAAGCTTTTGAAAACATTGTGGGAAAAGGAGAAAATGCTGGAAAGCAGCATTTTCTCCTTTTCCCACCATGTTTTCTAACCTTTGTAT
Source organism: Tridacna gigas (assembly GCA_945859785.2). Taxonomy (NCBI): domain Eukaryota; kingdom Metazoa; phylum Mollusca; class Bivalvia; order Cardiida; family Cardiidae; genus Tridacna; species Tridacna gigas. The sequence goes on from OX244036.2 coordinate 18,473,557, forward strand.
GGCACTTTCAATTATTTGAGTGGCATTTGTCATCTGGAAATGCTTTCAATTTGCACAACTCTAAAATTTTGTTGTTCAGTCAAAGAGGTAGATAGCACACAAAAAAAGTCAGCAACTGGGTCATGATGTAGATTTTTCTATAATTCTGAAGGTCATGAGCAAGTAATAACAAATGAAAAAAAATGTTATCATGGGCAAAATCATCATTTGTTGCAATATTTTCTGTGAATGGTGTTCCTTAGTGCATAAACATGTTACCAAACAACAGAACTATGGACCGGTCCAAATTGAAAGCATTATCAGACAACAAATATGTCTCAAAGGGTAGAAAATATTGTGGGAAAAGGAGAAAATGCTGCTTACCAGCATTTTCTCTATTTCCAACTAGGTGACATTCAGGACGTGAAAACGGGGTTGCAATCCCCGGGTCGGCCAATTTCTTTCTGAGGATTGATGATGATAGTCATTGTTACAGGATTCATTCTTCTCTCACCGCTGCCCATTGGCTTGGAAAGAATATTGTGCATAATACTGGTGAAAGAAACTCCAGGAAACCATGGATAGGTGTAATAGTTGTGCTGGCCGCCACAATATAACTGAAATAATGTTGAAAACAGAGTTAAACACCTTACAATCAATCAATCAAATAACTGTTTCCAATGATGTTTTCAAAAGCCTTCTTTGTTAGGGTTGTTAAAACACAGGATTTGTGGTCAAGGATGAGCTTATTACCAATTGAAACCAATTTTTGGCAAACAACTTGGTTAACATTTCGTGAAATATAGATATTGAACATGAATTATTTTTGCTGAAAGAATGCATGTGAAAAGATTGTGGGAAAAGGATAGGTTACTGTTATAAGCAATGTCTGTTGGGCATAAATTTTTAAAAGCTACAAGTCTTGGCAGTACCTTCTGCAGGTGAGGATAAATGGTCATGAGGCATTTATTTATAATTTAGCACTTTACCAAATGACAAAATTTTAAGACTTGTCCAAATTGAAAGCATTTGCAGACAACAAAATATATGTGACTGAAAAACTGAAATTTGTTATGGGAAGGGTAAAATACATTGTGGAAAAAGGAGAAAATGCTAGTTACAAGGATGTACTCCTTTTCTCACAATGTTTTTCAAAAGCCTTCTGTCTCAGGGTTGTTAAAACTCGGGAATGTGTACTAAAGAGTTAAAGTGCCACAATCTCATTATTTGAAGAGAAAATATGTCACAAATGATCTTTTGTCAACCTACAGTTAACTCTTTACCGAACTACAAAAAATTTAAATTGCCCTTGGAAGTGTAGAAAACATTGTCGGAAAAGGAGAAAATGCTGTTTACCTGCACATTTTCTCCTTTTCTTTCAATCTTTTCAGAAGGCTTCTTCCTCAGGGTTGGTAAAACCTAGAACTATGGTAAAGGGATAAAGCATATTCAGTAGATCATTAGAACTTCAAATCTATTAAAATTTATCTTTTATCTCCCTCCCAGTATTTGGTATGGTAATCACAGTTGGCCAGGCTATTGTGTATGTGATGACTGGAATGTATGGAGACCCGTCAGAGGTTGGGGCTGGTGTTTGTTTACTCATTATCATCCAGGTAAATCATTCACATTTCTTATCATCGGTCAGGCTGTAAAAACTGAAAAAAGGATCATACAGTTTTTGTCTGTCTGTCCGTGTATCTGTCAGTGACATTTTTGTCCCAGAACTTTTTTTCCCTATTTTGTAATTTCAAAATAACTATGCACAAATATTGACCACACGGAAATGATGTGTCCTGAGAAAGATTCACGTCCGTAGGTCAAAGATCAAGGGCACAGCATGGTCAAATGTGTTTTGGGGGGGTTAGTGTTTGTATCCTGCCTGCCACATTTTTTTAATTATAAATGAAGTTCAGTGTAACTGTGCAGAATTGTCAACTACATAAATCTGATGTGTTGCACACAAGAACCATGTCCATAGGTCAAAGGTCAAGGTCAAATACAGTAGAATTTCGTTAGTAAGCACTTCCCTTGTTCAAAGCTATGTATTGGTTCGTAGGCTATCTCCGGTCCTGAAATTTATCCTTCTTTATCACTGGTAAATTCCTCCGAGCACTTCGAACATTGGTGGTCTGTAGTTCGTAGTGTATTTCATGCCCCAAAAGTAGTTTTTGAACACAAACTCCTACCTTTAATTGGTATATGATTAATCCACTTGAAAACTTGCAAAGGTGTGAAAACCGTAACCCACCTTGATTTTCACACCTCTTGATTGATGATGTTGACAGGTAGGCCTATCATTCAGTCATTAACAGCAAGCGAATGTAATTTAAGGCTTTATTTGGTTTGTCACAGCAATTAATCAGTCAAAACGACAAGTAATAATTCCAAAATTCCTTTAAACATCCAACAAGGCATAAATGGATAACGGTCTGAAGCGGTTACTAGAAAGACCGGAACACACTTTTTGACCAAAAAAACACAGGAAAGTGCCGAAAAAATGTCAAAAAACACTCAAAATATAGCAAAATACATATCGAAAGGGGGAGGGGGTTGAAAGGGTAGGTTTATATGTTAAATAGGGGTGTTGGGACAGATGTTACTAACCTTTACTGGCCGAAAAATACCATTGATATTTCCTCATCCTATTCCGTTTTTATTGCCGAAAATCATCGCGTAGTCCCAAAAATTCGGAAAAAAAGTAAATCGTATACTGAGGTGGAGGTGTTTCGTTTATTAGGGTTATCTGGTCAATAGGGATATGGGGCAGGATATTGCCTTTTACTCTCCTAAACCACCTAAATATTTCGGAAAACACCACTGGGTGTTTTCCGGTGTTTCTACTTGTGACCTGGTCTGAAGTCCTCTGAGTGATTTGATCTCTAGAAGGGGAAATCACTCCAAAGGAATTTAACAAACGCAAAAACAGTGGATAAATTTGTTTCATGTGTTTATTATGATAAACACATATTTATAGATGTATGAAAAATAAAGATAAGTAAACTGTCTTGTTTCAGACGGTCACATGAGATTACCTCCAATTCGGAAGCTTGCTCCAATGTTTTTTTAAAATGTGTCTATGCTTGGTGAGCGGAGAAACAATCACAAAAACAACATCGGATCAAGCCTTCACATTGAAGGAACGGGAGATATACATATATAATCGATACTCGTTCAAGGTACTGCAAGACATGATGAGTAAATCTTATTGTCTGTTTCTGTCTATATATGGCACCAAAAATACCTGAACCAGGGTTTTCCTTGACGCACAATTTTGTGCGTTTTGACGCATTTTTAAGGAAAATGACCCATATTTTTTTCCAATAGTGTGTCACTGTGGACGCACAAATTCAACAAAGGTTACTCACGATCGTCTTTGCTACTGACAAAGTTACATCACAAGTACCTAAGAAAGCTTAAGTACGAGAAGAAAATGGGACGAAACTGTAGACTGTGTATCGATTTTACGAGAATACGGTCGGTCTTTAAACTCTTCTAAACAAAACCAGTCGATCTCTAATGAAAACAATATGGTCTGCAAGGAAAAGAGATCTTGAACAACGATCGGGCGATGATTGCCTGGTTTGAGTAACGAGAAAAATATTTGAAGGCCCCGAGGGTCTAGTGAAAATTGGCAAAAGACCTAGATCTATGCTTAATTGTTCGTCGAAAACGGCGGCATGAATGCGACCCGCATATCAAAACTCGGGAATCGGCCATTTAATTGGTGAAAATAGTTTGTTGTCAGATGGATACTCCCTATTAAAAAAAACCCACAAAATAGAGGTTATCAAATCCGGCCGACAACAAGCTATTTGTATCAATTAAACGGTTGATTCCTCAGACAAAAACAAAACATAATAACCCTTTTACCACAGAGAGTGGCTGCACAAACTTGCGCAATTCAACTCTAACGTGCGTCCCCAAAACACTGTGGTCACATTGATGCCTTTCAAAGATTGAAATTACGTAAATAAATGACAGCTTGTCTGCAGCTAGAGCATTTTTTTGCCTGTTAAGACCAGGCTTTTGATAAAGCATACACAAGATACTCTATGAAAAAGATGTTATCTAGACTGCAAGCCCCTCTACACAGAGAATCCCTACTGTTACAATTTATCTTACATCATTCAGTAATTCATAACAGTGATTCAGATTGGCGTCGGCCCTCGGCAAATTGCTGATAAAAAATACAAATTGCCGATTTTTTTTCAAGAATCAGGACAAAATTGCCGATAAAAATATACTTTGTGGGACAAAATGGCCGACCGTTTTTTCAAGAAATATGACAACGCTATATTTCAGGTCGAAATACATTCAGTACGAAGCCGAATTACGATTTTTCTTGTGCAGTGATCTCCCCTAATTCATTTTTTTTTATTTGCACGATTAATTCCCTTGATTCTTTGCAAAGGATTCTGTGTGTTTGTGATTTAAAGCGTTCTTGTGATCGGTCAATGTCTTGTAGCTGCTCTAGACTACGCAGTAAGAAAATCAAGCATCTTATGATCGCGTCAGTAAGCCATGGCAACCAGAAAAAGAAAACTTGACTCGGATCAGAAAACTTTGTTCGCCGTTGGTGTTTCTCGGCCTGAAAATGAAGAAAAAAAAATCGAAGACAATGAACAGTCAAGCGGCCTCACAAAAAACCCCGCAAGTTCCAAACTGAATGGCTTTTGCTACATAAATGGCTAAGGTTCAGCTCGCATTTTGCGAGTAGATCTATGCGAGTGCTAAATTGGAACCCTGACTCTGTAAACAACTGATTATTACTGTTGATGGTCTGTTCAATTAAACACTCTGAGTTCACATTGTTTGTTCAATTTAAATGTTAACACCTACCTAGCGGTATTTTATTATTAATTTTGTGGCCGAAGTTTTTTTTCTAGGTCAGGACAAAATGGCCTATAAAAAATTTCACATTTAGGACAGCTGTCTGGTAAAAATAATGTGCAATCTGAATCACTGTCATAAATAGGTTATATTAAAGCTTTGGGATGAATAAGAAACACAATAGCACACATTGTTTCATACATAGTAGTCTTTAATGTTTAACCTAATTACATTCTTTGTGACCCCCTCAAAGTCCAGAATGACCCCCATTATTTATGACTAAGGGGTCACAATGACCCCCTATTTTTGTTGCTAAGGGAAAACCCTGCCTGAACTGTCATACTTTTTGGTTCGTACTATGCTTAGTTCGAATAAAATACTCCGGTCCCTTGCGCTACGAACTGTCAAGATTTACTGTATGTAAAAAATCAAATTTTTTAGGTGGTTTTGTTTGTGTCGGACCTGGCACGTCACTGACAGACACATGGACAGACAGACAAAAACTTACGCTTTCAAAAATTTTTAAGGGGCATGAAAAGTTTTTATTAGTCCTGCACTTAATGATTTGAATACATCTGTTGATTCCATTCTATATGGAAACAAAAATGATATGGGAGGGAGGTGTTTCTGCAGCAGTTCAAAGATTGCCCATAATGAGGAATCACAACTGCTGTTTGTAATATATTTCTACTTTGGACAGGTTTTCAAACTTGAGGTATGTGTATCTGAAATATATTCTTACCGTTTTTGTGCCTAAAAGAAGTAGCTTTCTATGAATACAAGTCTGGTCATAGTTCAGTGTTGGATGGTATAGATCAAAGATTGGACTAGTCATTCCCCACACAGCGCCCCAGATAAGCTGCGTATTGGCTTATTTTACGCTATTTGGAACAGTAAATACGCAACAAAACTTAATTTAAAGCGTAACAAATACACACATGTTTCTCAAGATATGCAATTTGACTGATTTTCATTGCGTATTTTGTTGACAACCGATATGACTGCCTGTGTAGTCACTGAAACGTTCGCATATCATTTTCTGAATGAATTGCAAACTTCTTAGATTAGCTGATTATACCACTCGTCACAACTCGGCCCATTCCGTACCTACATCTATTTTGATCAACGGATCACCCGAGGTTTGCCGAATGCTGATTATACGTGTACTTTGTTTTGCATTCGGCAAACTTCAGGTCATCTTCTGATCAAATTTTCTCGGCTGTATCATGTAGATTGATATGCGCCTACACAGTACATTTCTTCTTAAAAAAATACACCACTTTACTGTTCTTAAATCGTAATACTCCACTTAGAAAAACAAAACACTTGTCACAATTTTCTCTTAGAATCTTCCTTAATATATTTCCGTTGAAAAATAGTTTGTACATTAATTTTCTAACTCGGTCTGTCAGTTTTCACTGACACTTGGAAATTTGAAATAACCCGAGTTTTTTATGCTCAAAAAAAATCTGCCTAAGGGTCAATCTGACACATGAGATTATCGGCTAAAGCTTCATATAAATTGGCTTGTGGGCATGTACCCGGCAGATATATGGGTTTTAATAAGTTACACAATCAGTGTCAAATGTGAAGTACACACACGGCTCTGTTTATCACAGCTAATCAGGCTGGCATTTTATGAAAATGTGCTAAAAGTGTTCATCCTTTTATCTAGTGTAAAATGACAGGTTTTAGTGTTACCTGCTATCCTAATTGAAAAATTCATATCAAACGATGCAGAAATACTTCTCCAAAAAATTAAATGACATGAAAAATCGGAGGCTGAAAAAAACGCGAAAACCCATGACACAACAAAGGTCAGTTTGAGGTCGTCCGATCACAGGCACTTTAATCTCTCTTATAGTCTTTAATAATGAATTTAAAGAGCGAATTTACACAAATCTGTATAAATCAAGAAGTGGAAGCCAAAATATCTGTTTTGTAGTGAGTAAACACCATTGGTTGCGTTATGAAATAAAACTACATGTATATGACAACCTACAAATTAGACAGGGGAGGGTGGAAGTTAGGCCCTCTTGTTTTACAGTGTTAGGACTGGAACAAGTGTCAAAGAAGGTATTGGTCACTCATAGGTGACCTTTCTTTTCTCCCTTTTCCACTATGTTCTAGTATGCTGTATGAAAGACAAATCCAGTCATTCAAGCTCCATTTGATTTGTCGTCTGCTACTGCTCTAAATATGAAAGAGTCTAAAATTATGTTGTTTGGAAAACTGTTAAAACTTTGTTTGTGTCCATTTATTCATAATGACGACCTGCATGCTTGGGCTGTAAGTTAAAATTCATCTCTCCATCTTTCTGATGATCAAGTGCTTGGAATTACTAAACAGTTGTGACCAAGGTATCCATATTTTAGCAACACATTTTCTTTTCATACCATGCTCAGCATATAACAGATAAAAAGAATAAAATAAAATTGCCATATTTTTCAATCAATCTTATTAGCTGCACACTATATAAAACAAAAAAAAGTTAACTTTATGGGATTGAAAACATACTATGTTCAATTACGGGGTAAAACTCGATTTTACGCTACCATTAGAATTTTCTTGCTTAAAAATTTGCTGCTTAAGCAAAATCATTTCATTTTACCCCTGCCATCAAAAAAATGATGCTTAAATACTCCTTGGCTCAAAAAATTATCTTGGGCTCTGCCCACATATGTACCGGTAATGTAGTTAATACAACTGGCATTTTACCTATGACATTTTTACCCCTGGCATATTTACCACTCTGAATCTGGCAGTTTTACCTCTGGTATTTTTATCTCGGGTATTTCTGCCTCTGACATTTTACCTCTGACATTTTCGCCACACACGGGCATGTTTTGTGTAGTCAGCAGATTAAAACGGTTTGGCTATTTCCTTAAAAAAATCTTTGCAGCAGAAATAAAAAAGAATGCTTAGGAAACTAAAGCATTAGTTTTGAATATAGATAGATTACTGATAACTAAAGAAAAGAAACAATAAGGTTTGGTATTTATTGATCTTTTGATAGATCTATTCTTTATAGAAAGACAAAACAGGTATGGTTTAAACCATTTCCCTCACAGTCACAGGTACAACTTAACTCTTCTGACTTTTGAAAATGCGGTGGGAAAAAGGAGAAACTGTTTGTGAGACATCAAAAAGCAAGGAAAGATTAAACCCCTCAAGCATCTTTAAAAACTTTATTTGCTTTCTCGGCCTGTTTAGATCAAGATTAGACTGTAGACAGAATATTGGTCTGATCTTTGGTCTAAATCTACACACTTTGCTGTGGTGAGAATTTTTTAACAAAAACAACTTTGATGTTGCAATTATTAGTCCCCTACCGGCAAAGCCGAAGGGGACTTTAGGTTTGCACTACGTCCGTCTGTCTGTCCATCTGTCCGTCAGTCCGGCAATTCAGTTTTCCGGACTTTTTTTTTAAACGCTGGTACATATTGAGCTGAGTTTTGGTGTGTAAGTCACCCACCATCACTTACAGATCAAGTTCAACTTTCGTTCCGGATCCACTGGTTTTTCACGGATTTACGGGCCTTGGACTTAAAAAATTTCACTGATAAATCAGTTTTCCGAACCTTTTTCCTAAACGCTGGTAGGTATTGATCTCAGATTTGCTGTGTAACTCAACCACCATGACTTACAGATCAAGTTCGACTTTCGTTCCGGTCCACTGGTTTTTCACGGATTTACAGGCCTTGGATTTACAAAATTTCACTGATAAATCAGTTTTACAGACTTTTTTTTCTAAATGCTGGTAGATATTCACCTGACTTTTGCTGTGTAAGTCAACCACCATTACTTACAGATCAAGTTCGAGTTTTGTCCCGCTCCACTGCTTTTTGACGCATTTATGGGCATTGGACTTACAAAATTTCACTGATGAAACATTTTTCCGCTCTTTTTTCCTTAACGCTGCTACATATAGAGCTGATTTTTGGTGTGTGCATCAACCACCATGACTTACACATCAAGTTCGAGCTTCGTCCCACTCCACTGCTTTTTGACGCATTTACGGGCCTTGGACTTAGAAAATTTCACTGATGAAACATTTTTCCGCACTTTTTTCCTAAACGCTGCTACATATAGAGCTGATTTTTGGTGTGTACATCAACCACCATGACTTACACATCAAGTTCGAGTTTCGTCCCGCTCCACTGCTTTTTGACGCATTTATGGGCCTTGGACTTTAAAAATTTCTCTGACATGCCAGCGATACATACGGCCGGTAGGGGACTGTGTATTGCTATGCAATACTGTCAGAATGCTTGTTTTGGTCTAATTTAATGACTTTAAATTACCGCTGAGTTTCTCGGCATTAGAAGGATTCATGTTTACATTATGATGTAGAAATATGCACAGGTCTATGCAGTAGATCATTATCAAAAGATCAATACACTAACCCCTGAGCTAAAAAATTAGCTGTCTGGTATTTTGGAAAATTAATGTTTTAGGCTGTCCGAACATTTAGGAAAACTTATCTTTTGGACTGTCCAGAGTAGTGACTAAAAATAAATTATTTTTGAAAATAATTTAATGTGCCCAAACACCAAACACTTACCATGTGGAGCAGCTGAATACATTGCCGAATTACGGTACTTGTTCAGGATATCCCTGTGAAGGATATACATATAAAAGGATATTTATGTAAAGTCTATGTAATGTTAGATTGTGTAGACAGTTATAGACCGAAGTACTTTGGTAATCAACTGCATATGTATTTGTCAAACATGGCCTTTATGTACAGCCATAGGCGATAAAGGCAATCAAAAAGTTACAGTTGCAAAAAAACTGTCACATTATGTGTACGATATTGATTTTGCATCTGTATTTGGTCAGTTGGTCAGAAAATGGTCACACCCACCCCCCTCCCAAATTTTGGGAGCCATAGGATATGTGTTCTAACAGGGTGCCAGTGTACCTGTAGTTAGCAAAAAAAAAAATTCAGTATACCTGTGCAAGATGTCAACTACATAGAAACAATGTCACATTCACGAGTCGTGTCCGTAGGCCAAAGGTCCAGGTCACTTCAAGGTCAAATGTATTTTTAAAAAAAAAAGAAACACGGGAATATGCTTGTGTTCCACCTGTAAACATTTTTAATTTGGGATATAAAATCAGTATAACTGTAGAAATGTCATAAAGATGGTGTGTCATGGGCAAATATTATGTCCTGGGGTCAAAGGTCAGAGTTGCTGCAAGGTTAGAGGTTTTTAGCTCCACTGGCCGAAGGCCAGCGAGCTATTGTCATGGCGTTGTGTCCGTCGTGCGTCCGTCCGTTCGTCCGTGCGTGCGTCCGTAAACTTTTTCTTTAAAAAACTTCTCCTCAGAAACTATCGACTGGATTTTTACCAAATTTCACAGGAATGTTCCTTTGGTGGTCCTCTTTCAAATTCCTTCAAATAATTGTGTTCCATGAAGAATTCTGGTTGCCATGGCAACCAAAGTAAAAAACCTTTAAAAATCTTCTCCTCCCAAACCGCTATTTGGATAGCATTATTATTTTGCAGGAATGTTCCTTAGATACAGGTTTACAGAATTCCTTTAAAAAAAAATGATCTGTCAAAAAACATGGCTTTTATGGGAGACTCATTTTCCTTTTATGGTATAAAGTAAAATCTTGGAAAAATTTCTTCTCTAAAACTATTCATTGGATTTCATTGTTGTTTTGCAGGTAAGTTCCTATGGTGGTTGTCTGCCAAATTGTTTCTATGTTGGTTGTATACCAAATTCCTTTTAAAAAAATGATACACCTAAAAACACATTTTTTTATAGACAAGGCTTATATTTCAAAAAAATGTTCTTCTCCAAAACTATTTATTGTGTTAGTTTTATCGACTAACAAAGAAAAAGGAAGAAAATTGGATTGACTTGACCTAGTCAGGGCTGTCCTATTTAAGCCCACACATTTTCCTTGGTATTAAGATCACAATTTACTCCAATGATATGCTATTAGTTAGTACTAGTAATGAAATATCACTGGCCATAAATAAGGTAAAAGCTTGAGCACCTTTCACAACTTGAGCTTTTCAATTTTGCCTTATTACTAAGCCTGAGTAACCATGCCAAGATAAAAAAGAAAAAGTATTTTAATAACAAAACCCCCATGTTGTAGGTACTTTATAGTCCTTTTGATATAGAACAAGAGAACCTCTGCACTTTTATTAGTTCAGGTAAAGGTTTGTTGACCTACTAATGAGTAAATGCAGAGTGGACAGAGAAGGGGTGTAAATCCTGGTGACCTGGTACACAGTGGGACAGGGCTTTACATTTGTGATAAGGCATTAATGTTACCCAGTCAAACTGATCCCGCAACTTCAGTACACCAGAATTAATCTGTGCCCTGGAGCAGGATATTTGATTTATGTAAATGCATTTGTAGACCATTTTGTGTTGTTTGCCACAGAAGACATTCTAACTGTGAAAAGTTGATTATTAGGGATTAGGTGTTCATTGTATGCCAGCATATTTCATTCTATCTGGTGTATTGATGTAAGTTGATCTATATTGCTATAACATTCATTCATTTGCCCTCCTAGCTGTTCTTTTAGATTACCCCTTTACCACACAATCACAACTTTTAACGACCCTGAGAAAGACATATTTTCTATATTTTGATGTTTCCCCACCCAAAATGGTTTGTGAAAGGACCTGTTGCAGACAACATATCTTCAAATTAGTAAGACATATATAAAAAAGGATAGAAATTATTGTGGGAAACTAAGAAAATGCTGGTTACCATTTTTTTCTTCTTTTCTCACAAGTTTTTTCCATACCTTTTTTCTTTAGTGAGCTAAAATGCAGGATTGATTGGTAATTGTTAAAAACTTCTTTTCGCCATTATAGAAATATCAGGCCTGTGGAGCGATACAGGCGCTCAAGCGCCTCTAGTTGTAAGAATTGTGTCCATAGTCCACTTTCATGTTCAGGTCTCACTGGAAAATGTTATATTAACTTTTGGGACATCAGCACGTCTTAGTGACACGTCTTGTTTATGTGCTTGGCTTGCCATTGCATGTATAGCTATGTTTTTGATGCATTTAAACTTAGATGCCTTTAAACTTAAAAATTGTTTTATATAACTTCAGTTGTTTGTTGCTGGCCTGATTGTGCTACTGCTAGATGAACTGTTGCAAAAAGGATATGGTTTAGGGTCAGGTATCTCGCTGTTTATAGCAACAAACATTTGTGAGACCATTGTGTGGAAAGCATTTAGTCCAGCCACAGTAAATACAGGAAGAGGTAAGGCTTTCACCTTGTTTTGTCTGACAGTGATTATTGTTTTCAGTTTTGATTTCAGATATAGTCTTATTGCAGGGCAGATGTACTTTATGGTGTTGTAGAAAAGAGATGATGCATAATAGTACATTGTATAAATATTCTTATGTTCAATTTTTATATGAAGGTAAATTTTCACTACTGGCATTTTCTCCTTTTGCCATAAGGTTTTCAATGTTGGTTTGTTAAAGATGCAAAAATTTGTCTGCAGGAGGTGATAACTCGATTCATTGTATTATCCAGTATTACAGGAACCTTAAAAAAGGTGCACTTTCATGTTGCAAAGTATCTCTTTGCTTACTACTTTGCTATGATGTTTAATTGGTTATACAATACAGTATTTGTATTATTGTATCTTCCCTTGCCTATAGTCTTTGATATCATTTCAGTTATATCCTGGTGGTCCTGGCATGTATCCATGCTTTTCTGAAAGGTTTGTTATCAGTTCTTTGCACAAAATTCTTTCCAAGCTACTGGCTGCTTCTGCTCATGACATTAATGAAACAATGTACAGCTGTACCTTGGCTGGTCACAGATCAGAGTTTATTGAAAAAAAATATTACTCCATGTTTTAAGTAAAGTATTATTGGTAAGTTCTTGAGATTAAGACTACACATTTTCTTTTTCACAGGGACAGAGTTTGAAGGAGCAATTATTGCCTTATTCCACCTGTTGGCAACAAAGGCAGACAAAGTTCGAGCACTCCGAGAGGCTTTCTACAGACAGAATTTACCCAACTTGATGAATTTGTTGGCCACAGTTTTCGTTTTTGGGGTTGTTATATATTTCCAGGTAAGCCTTTTCAAAGTTAGTTTTTTATGTCCATTTGAATGTTGGTGCCAAACTGTGATCATTTTGCCACAGTATTGCTTGTTATATGTGCTAAATGATCTTGGGTGTTGGTGTGCCCTAAAGCAACATTCATGAATGCATTTCATTTTTATTGAAGCACAGTTCAATATTTTGGCACCACAGACAAAAAATAAGGGACTGGCAGAAATTAGATTACACAACCATCGCTAGAAATTATTTTGATCATTGACAAAATTTTTATCTAATCAAAAATGATTCTGTAATTTTCATATTCTTCTTTTGCTACTCAATTCATTGTCAGTTTTAGAGTAAATTTCTGAAAGTTGGATGCATCTTATGCAAAATTTGCTGGGTTTAAACATTTTAATGCCCCCGAAAAAAATTGGGGGCGGGGGGCATATAGTTTTTGTTAGCTCCACTGGCCGAAGGCCAGCGAGCTATTGTCATGGCGTTGTGTCCGTCGTGCGTCCGTCCGTTCGTCCGTGCGTGCGTCCGTAAACTTTTTCTTTAAAAAACTTCTCCTCAGAAACTATCGACTGGATTTTTACCAAATTTCACAGGAATGTTCCTTTGGTGGTCCTCTTTCAAATTCCTTCAAATAATTGTGTTCCATGAAGAATTCTGGTTGCCATGGCAACCAAAGTAAAAAACCTTTAAAAATCTTCTCCTCCCAAACCGCTATTTGGATAGCATTATTATTTTGCAGGAATGTTCCTTAGATACAGGTTTACAGAATTCCTTTAAAAAAAAATGATCTGTCAAAAAACATGGCTTTTATGGGAGACTCATTTTCCTTTTATGGTATAAAGTAAAATCTTTGAAAAATTTCTTCTCTAAAACTATTCATTGGATTTCATTGTTGTTTTGCAGGTAAGTTCCTATGGTGGTTGTCTGCCAAATTGTTTCTATGGTGGTTGTATACCAAATTCCTTTTAAAAAAATGATACACCTAAAAACACATTTTTTTATAGACAAGGCTTATATTTCAAAAAAATGTTCTTCTCCAAAACTATTTATTGTGTTAGTTTTATCGACTAACAAAGAAAAAGGAAGAAAATTGGATTGACTTGACCTAGTCAGGGCTGTCCTATTTAAGCCCACACATTTTCCTTGGTATTAAGATCACAATTTACTCCAATGATATGCTATTAGTTAGTACTAGTAATGAAATATCACTGGCCATAAATAAGATAAAAGCTTGAGCACCTTTCACAACTTGAGCTTTTCAATTTTGCCTTATTACTAAGCCTGAGTAACCATGCCAAGATAAAAAAGAAAAAGTATTTTAATAACAAAACCCCCATGTTGTAGGTACTTTATAGTCCTTTTGATATAGAACAAGAGAACCTCTGCACTTTTATTAGTTCAGGTAAAGGTTTGTTGACCTACTAATGAGTAAATGCAGAGTGGACAGAGAAGGGGTGTAAATCCTGGTGACTTGGTACACAGTGGGACAGGGCTTTACATTTGTGATAAGGCATTAATGTTACCCAGTCAAACTGATCCCGCAACTTCAGTACACCAGAATTAATCTGTGCCCTGGAGCAGGATATTTGATTTATGTAAATGCATTTGTAGACCATTTTGTGTTGTTTGCCACAGAAGACATTCTAACTGTGAAAAGTTGATTATTAGGGATTAGGTGTTCATTGTATGCCAGCATATTTCATTCTATCTGGTGTATTGATGTAAGTTGATCTATATTGCTATAACATTCATTCATTTGCCCTCCTAGCTGTTCTTTTAGATTACCCCTTTACCACACAATCACAACTTTTAACGACCCTGAGAAAGACACATTTTCTATATTTTGATGTTTTCCCACCCAAAATGGTTTGTGAAAGGACCTGTTGCAGACAACATATCTTCAAATTAGTAAGACATATATAAAAAAGGATAGAAATTATTGTGGGAAACTAAGAAAATGCTGGTTACCATTTTTTTCTTCTTTTCTCACAAGTTTTTTCCATACCTTTTTTCTTTAGTGAGCTAAAATGCAGGATTGAATGGTAATTGTTAAAAACTTCTTTTCGCCATTATAGAAATATCAGGCCTGTGGAGCGATACAGGTGCTCAAGCGCCTCTAGTTTAGTCAGTCCATCCACTTTTTGTGTCTGGGACATAACTTAACCACATTGAGACATTGAGACAATGTGTCATGTGCAAGAGTCATATCCATAGGTTAAATATCATGGTCACAGCAAGGTCAAATGTAGGGGGAGGTAGTATTCGTGTCCAGCTTGTAAATTTTTTATTTATGAATGAATTTAAATATTACTTTGCAGAATTGTTAACCACATAAAGATGATGTGTCATCCGCAAGAGTCATGTCTGTGGATTAAAGGTCAAGGTCATAGCATGGGCTTGGGGCTGAAGGGGTTTTCATGGATGAGCTATAACTTTTTTTCCCTTTTGTTCAATTACAATATATATTGGCACAAATGTTGACCATATTGAGACGACAATATATACAACATATATATTCATAGGTATAAAGACCAAGGTCAAATGTTTTTTTGGGGGGTAGTATTTATGTCTGGCCTGTAACCTTTTTAATAATGAATGAATTTCAGTATAACTCTGCAGAATTGTTAACCACTTAAAGACAGTGTGTCATGCGCAAGAGTCATGTCAGTGGATTAGAGGTCAAGGTCACAGCAAAGTCAGATGTGTTTGGGACCGGGTTGTTTTTGTGTCTGGGCCATAACTTTTTTCCCTATTTTCAATTTCAGTATACAAATGTTAACCACATCCAGAAGGTGTGTCATGCGTAAGATATAGGTCCATAGGGTAAAGGTCAAGGTCACAGCAAGATGATTTTTTTTTTTTTTTTTTTTTTCCGTGGGAGGGAGGGGGGTCCTGCTAGGCTCAGTGGTAAGGAGTGGGACAGGTTATCTGGAGGCCCTGGGTTTGAGCCCCACCTGATCCGCTGGGTTTTTCATGGGAGTGTCCCTGGGCAACAGACCTCAGAGCCCTGGCCTAGTCCTGTTGGAACCCAGGAAATACATGAATATGTGAGCTGTCGCCATGATATGACTGAAATAATTTTGAAAACAGAATAAACACCATTCAATTTTTGGAGGGGGGGTAGTATTTGTGTCTGGCCTTAACTTAATTTTAAAGACAATATGTTATGCGTAAGAGTCATATCCATAGATAAACAGTCAGGTGTCCTTGCCATAACCTTTTTCCCGTTAACCTAATTTCAAAATAACTTGCACAATTGTTAACCTGGGGTTCTGCCTGGCTCAGTGGTAAAGTGTAGGACTCGTAACCTGGAAGCCCCGGGTTCGAGCCTCACTGGATCCACTGGGTTTTTCGTGGGAGTGTCCTTGGGCAAGACACTTCAGAGCCCTAGCCTAGTACAGAAGAAACTCAGGAAATAAATGAATATGTGAGCTATTGAAAGTGGCGTAAAACACCATTTAATCAATCAATCAACAAATGTTCACCACATCAAGACGATGTGCCATGCGCAAGAGATATGTCCATAGATTAAAGGTCAAGGTCACATATAGTATTTGTGTCTGGCCTGTAACTTTTTTAATCGTGAATGAATTTCAGTATAATTGCAGAATTTTTAACTACACAAAGACAGTGTGTCATGTGCAACAGTCATGTCTGTGAATTAAAGGTCAAGGTCACAGCAAGGTCAAATGTGTTGGGGGAGCTATCTGTTTTTGTGTCAGGGCCGTAACTTTTTCCCTTTAACTTAATTTCAAAATAACTTTGCACAAAAGTTAACCACATTGAGACGATGTGTCGAGTGTAAGAGCCATGTCTGTGGGGTAAAGGTCAAAGTCAGAGCAAGGTCATGTGTTTTAGGGAGTATCAGTCACTTTTCAGTGACACGTCTTGTTTGTGTATGCACTGATAACTGGGGGGTGAATTGACTTTCTATCTCTTTGCCAAACCTTTGCTGAATTGTTCATGCCAGAAGACAATTAGATCAAATATTTTATTTAAGTTACTCTATTTTACATGATAATATACTAAATCAAGCCATGTATTACTGTCATGGCAATTCGAGACCCCCTTTTTCGTTACATAAAAGTAGGTTACCGGTAACTGGGTTAGGGAGTATATATACCACAGAGAGCAATTTTAAGGAAATTGCATTATGTTTTGTCTTTGAAAAAGAATAAGAAGTTAATGAAATCTGTTGCATAAAGCTGTCAAACCTTGTTTAAAAAAGGCAGTTATGATACTTGTCAAACCATGTTCAGGTTTTAATTTTGACCCCTTCATGTAAATGTTGTTGACATACTGCGTTTTGACCCCCATGAGTTTTTCTGTCTTTTTATTCAAGTTAAAGGTTTTGTAGTACATGTGAGCCTTGCTCTATGAAAAGGGGGTTAATGCACCTGCAAAAGGTATCAACCCAGGACAGCCTGCGCAGTTTGCACAGGCTGACCTGGGTCGAAACTTTTTGATTGGGTCCATTTTCTGCTTGATCCAGTTGGTTGTCACAAAACTGATTTTAAGGATCCATAATTATGTGATGACTTGCTTGGTGCAGTGTGTCACAGTGACACATTAAACCCCCTTTTGCAAGAGCTTGGCTTATATATAATGTATTTGTTGCTGTTGACAAAACTGAATATTAATTGTAGGGATTCCGTGTGGACCTGCCTATCAAGTCAGCTCGTTATCGTGGTCAATACAGCTCTTATCCAATCAAGTTATTCTACACATCAAACATCCCAATTATCTTACAGAGTGCACTTGTCTCTAATTTGTATGTCATTTCACAGGTAAGTCATTTTTCAGATTGTTAGTTTTATACAGTCTATTGTTTCCTAAAATACTTTTTTCACAAGACCGTAAATGTGCTAATGGGTAAGCTGTTTTGATGCCCTAAGTTGTTCTTGTCAGTCGTCAACATTTATCTTATTGTCACTGTAGAGACCAAATTTTGGCTCTGTTTCAAGTGAAATTATGTAAGAATGTTTGTCTCTGTAAGGCCTTGAATGAATTTGTCCAGATCCATTCTAGGTAAAAACTAGGGTAAATTTTGGTACACCCTTATTATCTCACTACAGAGCAGAACTTCGCTCCATTCTTAATGAAATTGTGTCAGAATCTTTGTCTTTATGTCTTTTATATGTATCAAATTAATCTTTTTAGACATCTCAGGCCATATGTATTTGATGCCAGGTTGAAATGTTCATAAATCCCTGCAATATGATATATCAATGTCTTGGCATGTATGAGCCAAAAGTTACAGTTACTCCTTCATTGGAAGCTATCAATTCATACTAAATATAAGTGAGTGGCACTCTGGCAAAAGGGGGTTTAATGCATGTCCATGACACATTTAACCAAGCAAATTATTATGTAATTATGGATTCACAAAATCTATTTTGTCTAACCACGACTGAATCATGAGGTAAAATGGTCCTTGGAGATGAAAAAAAATTACAAATAGCAAAAAGGTCCAACCTATGTCAGCCTGCGTGAACTGTACTGAGATTTGTGTCAGATACATTGAAATTCCTTTCCACAGAGCATTCCTCAATATTATATTACATTTATGCAAGGTTAATTGACTGCAGTAATTTTCTTTCTTACAAAAAACGAGAATTGAAAAATTCAGAGTGAGGCTAGGAATGATGATGCTGGGTATGAAAGTAGATACTGTATTTTATAGAGAAGGATTCTATAGAGAAGAATTCTGTCTTCATGAAGTACCATCCTTTAACTTAGACCCCTTAACTCTTTACCACACAGTCCCAACTTATAATGACCCTGAAGAAGAAAGCTTTTGAAAACATTGTGGGAAAGGAGAAAATGCTGGTAACCAGCATTTTCTCCTTTTCCCTCAATGTTTTCTACCCTTCCTTAAACAAATTTCAATTTTTGAGTATCATTTATTTTGTTGTCTGCAAATGCTTTCACTTTCAACTAGTCCAAAATTTTGTCGTTTGGTAAAGAGGTTAATAGATAAAACATGGGAACAGAACACAGAAGCAGTCATTTCAAGGCCATTTTGACCAGAATGTCTCTTTTAGTTACAATGTGGATCACCTTTTTTGAAATCTGGTCTTTATTCACTGTCTGCATAACATTGTATGTGGCCCTTGGCAGGCCAAGGGTCATAATTTTGTAATCATTTACTATCCTGAAACAGTCATTTATGTTTGCGATTTTTCTTTCAGATGTTAGCCACTAAATTTCAAGGAAATTTCTTGATCAACCTTCTAGGTGTATGGGCTGTAAGTATGAATATTTTCCTTTGTGTGACAGATAAATGAAACCAGACATAAATTACGTCTGAACAAGAATAATAGCATGTTTAGCCATGCTTTTAGTTCTCCATGGATATGAGGGGCACTGTAAGAATAGCTGCTGTTGAAACAGAATATATTTTGTATTGGTTTGTGTGAATACTAGATAGATTTTAGGTAATCACCAAAATATGCAGAGACAAATAGGTTTGTTTACTCCTCATTCCCTGACACCAGTTTGCAGCAGATCAGTTTGACATGTATGATACGGATTGTAAACATGACTAAAAGTTTAGCACTTGATCAGATGTGAAGATATCATTGTATAATGAGGAAGTGCTCATTACAATTTCTTTATTGTTGCAATATTTCTGATTTCCAATTGCTGCAGGATGCTAAAAATAGTCCACAGATTTTCAAGGAAAGAAGAAAAACACATTGGCATGTTGAAATAATACATGTATGCAATTTTTGATGAAGTTTTCTACCATTACAAACTTGTTAGTTATACAGTCAAGAAGTTCAGAGAAGCAGATGTAAACAAAATTAAAATGAGCAGCACTCCTGCAGAAGGAAGTGTAGTACAGCTCCATGATGCACTAGGCTAGGCAAGTCATCACATAATTATGGATCCATAAAATCCATTTTGTCTAACAACTGGCAGAGTCCTCAGGTAGAATGGTCCTTGTACATGCAGAAAATTTACCAAAAGCAGAAAGTTTAGATCCAGGTCACGCTGCGCAGACTGCTTAGACTGACCTTGGTCAATACTCTTTGCAGATGCATTAAATCCCCTTTTCACAGAGCATGTTTGCTTATGATGGGATATAAGGTCAGTAGAGGTATTAGATAACGACAATATTATTGTTTGTCACTACATTATTGTTTAACATTTTTTAGGATGTAAGTGGAGGAGGTCCTGCTAGAAGTTACCCTATTGGAGGGTTATGTTACTATTTGTCACCACCAGAGACATTATCCCACGTGTTAGAAGATCCTATACATGCTATAATCTACATCATATTTATGCTGGGATCTTGTGCTTTCTTTTCAAAAACTTGGATTGAAGTGTCAGGCTCTAGTGCAAAAGATGTAAGTATGGGCTTAACTATACACCATACTGTGCAGTCTGATCTTGATCTACACTTTGCTTAGCACGCAAGGTGTTTAGAATTCTGTGGTTTGGGGGCATTAAATCTTCTCAGGTGTTAGTTTTTGATAGTAGGTGCTAAATGGCTTCATAGTTTTTGAAGGACCTTTAACTCTTTACCAAACCACAAAATCTTACACTTCTCTAAATTGCACATGACATTAATATGATTCAAACAATAGGTTTTGTCTTTGAAAAGGTAAAAACATTGTGGGTGAAGGGGAAAATGCTGCTATCTAGCATTTTCTCCTTTTCCCACAATGTTTTCAAAGGTTTCTTCTTCATGGTTGTGAAAACTCAAAATTGTTTGGTAAAAGGTGAATATTTTTCATGAGTGATCAAGTCTTTATGGTACAACAAAATTTCGGACTTGTTTCAAATCTACAGCACATGCAAAAAACAAACTAAATATGGCTTAACTTAATTAAATTAATCAATTTAAATTTGTCCTTGAAAGGCTAGAATGCTGGTTACCAGCATTTTCTTATTTTTTCCTAGAATGTTTTCAAAAGACTTTCAGGAGGTGGCTGGTTTGATCCCCGGCTTGGCCAATTTCTTTCCAAGGATTGATGATAGTCATTGCGACAGGATTCATTCCTCTCTCACCACTGTCCTTTGTCTCGACGATGGTTATGTGGGAAAGCAGCCAGTGGCTTGGAAAGAATATTGTGCGGAGCACTGGTAAAGGAAACTCCAGGAAAGCATGGATAGGTGCACTGGCCATCACAATGTAACTGAAATAATGTTGAAAACGGCGTTAAATACCATACGATCAATCAATTCAAAAGTCTTTTCTCCTAAGGTCATTGAAACGCAGGTTTGTGTGTTAAAAAGTAAGATGATGATCAGAGTCCCTTGCTTAGGGATTGTTTTCCTACACAGTGTGTTCATTTTGATGCTGGTACAAGATTTGTCATGGGTTAAGCAATTTTGAGTTGGATTTCAAAACCTTTGCTTAATTTATGCTGCTTGGTATAATCTTGTCAATCAAACAGGCCAATTGTTCTCAATATCATAGAAAAGACAGGGGAAAAAAAGGAGGGGGGGGGGGCTGATAATTATGGCTTACTTTACTCGTCAAACCACACTTCCTTTGGTCAAGATGAATTTGATTTTAGTTCCCATCGCTGATTATGATTTATTTCAGGTTGCTAAACAATTAAAAGACCAACAGATGGTGATGAGAGGTCACAGAGATACGTCCATGATAAAAGAATTAAACCGTTACATACCAACTGCAGCTGCTTTTGGAGGTCTTTGCATTGGAGCTCTGTCAGTCATGGCTGATTTTATGGGTATGTTAGTCATACATGCTTTTCATTTATCTGTAGATGACAAAGTTTATTTTTCCAAGAGAGTCGGACAGAGGTTACCTTTGTACAGCATTTAACCTAGTCTTTTATATATGAATCAACCATAAGCACTTTTTTGCATATCTATGAGCAGACATGCAATAGAAACAAAGGTGTTTATTTTGATTACTACAAGCTCTTGAAAATGATAGAGAACAGTTATGACTTTTCTTAGCTTATCCCCTGCATGCTAACTATTTTTGAATGTTGAAGACTGCTTAAGGTGTGTTTAGGGAAGTAGATCATGATACAACTGAGCAACTCTTTACCAGAGAACAAAATTTTACACTTCAGTTTGCAGACAACAAAAGAAAAATGTCACTCAAACATTAGGATTTGTCTTTGAAAGGGTAGAGGACATTGTGGGAAATGGACCTATACCCACAGTGGTTTTAAAAGGTTTCTTCCTCAAGGTCTTTAAACTTTGGATTGTTTGTCAAACTATAAGAGCTGCTGCTATGATTTAGATATATACTGCCTGGTATTGTGTTAGATAGAGTGGCTAAAACAGCTTTGAAGTTTCAATGTTTTGGTGTTTCATAGAAGAGAAATCTTATATATAAGAATTATATCTCTATCTATCCGTAAATAAATTCGTAGCTCCGCTCATTTGGCATGATAGAAAACAGTCAGAAGAAGAGATGACTTAACTCTTTACCACACGACAAAATTTTGGACTGAACCAAATTGAAATCACTTGCAGACGACGACTTATATGTAACTGAAATGGTGATTTCTGTCTTGGATAGGGTAGAAAACATTGTGGGAAAAGGAGAAAATGCTGGTTACCAGCATTTTCTCCTTTTCCCACAATGTTTTCAAAAGGCTTCATTTTCAGGGGCGTTAAAAGTCGGGATTGTGTGGTAAAGGGTTAAATGATAAGTTTATCAAAAATACATGAGTTAAGCATTTTGACATAACATGTAGTTAATAGCATTTAGACACCAGTACTGTAGATAAGCTGTTTATAGAAACCCATCACTGTACATACTTTTGAGCATGTAGACAATATGAACTACCTTGTTGAATAAAAACTGTATGATTGTGACTTTTTTAGTGAAAGGAACAACTTGTATGGTTTATTTCTTTCATTTTTTTATCAACAATTCTTTTTTCTTCCTTTCCTCAGGGGCTATTGGAAGTGGAACTGGTATCCTTTTGGCTGTCACTATAATCTATCAGTACTTTGAAATCTTTGTGAAAGAACAGAGTGAAATGGGCGGAATGAGTACACTGTTGTTTTAAGTGGGACAGAACTGTTATAGACTGAGAAGTGTGAAAACACCAGCAACTCAAGCACAAAGTTTGATATGTTGGAATGTTGCTGTAAAAATGTGAAAAACTCATCTCAAGTTTTAAGTAGGATTTTTAAATTGTATAACTCCAGTTGTCTTTTTTGTTTGAAACAGATTTTGTAAGATATGCTCAACTTGTTTTTGGTTTAAGTTAAAGACCTGAGATGTTGTACAAAGGAATAAAATCTCACAAAAGTTTTCTTAGAGATTTTCATAGTTATCTTTGATATAACATTTGACAAAGACAGTTAATAATCAATTTGTTACAAAGAATTGTAATTATTGAAAAAGAAAACATATACACATACTGTCAAAAGATCTATTCGAAAAACATCTTCAAGAATCAGTTTGTTGATTTGTAAAATACATTAGAAAAAAGCCACACATGTGAAACCTATGATGGTGTTCTTAATGACAGTTGTGGATTTTTTTTGTTAAATGGCTGAGAGTTCATAAAGTTCATTTATTCATTCATCATAATCAAGACAGTTCAGACCCACTCGTTTCAACTCTAGAGTAGTTTGAGTTATTACCCATCCCTCGTTTTGTTCCACTTTGAAAAAATGAGTGAAAACATACTACATAATTATGATTAAGAGTTCTTGGGTTTACCATTCACTTGTTACTTCCTGAAAAAAAAATTGCAGCTGGTAACTTTGAAAACATAGTGACAAAAGTAGAGATTGCTGGTAAAGTTCAGATTCTCTCCTTGCCACAATCTTTTAACATATTGAATACTACATGATGCAAAATGTAGTCTGCATTAGATGATGAGTTAAAGATACTTGTTGACTTGTTGTAGGGAAGACTTTCTAAATATTGACATGTCAACATAATAACTGTGGAGTCTTAACTCTTTAAAAAGAAATGAAGTTTTGAACATGGTATGGTTGTCAGTGTTGCAATTTTTAACTTTATTCCCTTATTTAAATGCTGAATCCCGCCTTAGTTGTTTTTGCAAACAGTGTAGATCCAAGGTTAGACTGCACAGAACATGTAGTCTGACCTTGGATCTATACTGTCTGTTATTTTGTTGGATATTTTGGCCAACCCAACTTTGAAATAGAAACAATTCAGCTATTTTTCTGTCCAAATTATAGATGTCTTATTTTAATTAAGGGCGCTAAGAGTTAATTTATACTGCAGTCTGAACAAGTTAACTGTAAAGGGTTGAGGGATGAAATGTGACCAAATTTTAAAAGATACATGTATATGTAAATAAATGATCTTTATTTGAAGTATTTATGTCCGAGTAAGATTATATTGGATCACAAACATATGTCATGTATACAACAGAATTAAATGCTACAAGTCAGTTGTAAACTGAAACTGACTGAGGAAACTGTGGACTTTTTTTTTTCCAGCAGGAAATGAGAAAACAAAATGGATTAAAGTAAAACAGAATTTGCTTTAGATGACTTTATATGTTGTCTGTAGAAGTAAATTATCTATGAAACATTTTGAGAATGGCTGTATTTTTTTGTTGATTCAGCTGCAACAGATTGTTAAAGAGAGTTATTGGGACAATTGAGAAATCATCAACAATGTTTTTATTAACAATTATGCACGAAGATATTAAACTTTTACCACACAATTCCCCGTTTTCAAGACCCGGAGGAAGAAGGCTTCTGAAAACATTGTGGATAAAGAGAAAATGGTAACCAGCATTTTCTTCTTTTCCCATATTGTTTTCTACCCTTTCTTGGAGACATCTCATACTTTGAGCCACATTGAATTTGTGGTGTGAAAATATTTTTAATTCATAAGTGTCTAAAATTTTGTTGTGTACTACAGAGTTAAGACAGTAACATGTTTGGTTGCACTCTGTCTTCATTATTGACAAATGAGACAAATGTCATGTAATTAATAAGTGAATCTGTGAAATACAGCATTTTGAATTGTACTGAATGGTTTGTTTCATTTTATTCTATTTCAGTCTTGAGATGTCAAGTTTATTTTGTATTTATACCTCAGATATCTAACTCGACGTTTATTTATATGTCTGTCACTGAAGAAAGGCAGAGTTTTTTGTTCGATAGCCAGACATGGTGGGACTTGTCTCCCATTGTATGTCTTATAAAGTCAGCAACTTCATTTTGTAGATTAAAATCATGTCTGTTTCTTAGAGTACATTAATAAAAGTATTGAGACTTAATATTTCTTCCTGCTCTTTCTGATTTC
Organism: Tridacna gigas; assembly: GCA_945859785.2. Classification (NCBI taxonomy): domain Eukaryota; kingdom Metazoa; phylum Mollusca; class Bivalvia; order Cardiida; family Cardiidae; genus Tridacna; species Tridacna gigas. The sequence goes on from OX244036.2 coordinate 18,498,668, forward strand.
ATTTTGACCCTTTCCCACACAATCAGGAGTTTTAGCGACCCTGACAAAGAAGTCTTTTGAAAACATTGTGGGAAAAGGAGAAAATGCTGTAAACCAAAAAAAGAGAAAGTTTTCAAAAGTTTCCCTCTTCAAGGTCGTTAACGCTCGGGTTTGTGTGGTAAAGGGTCAAATTATTAATCTTTTTCTCATATTGTTTACTGTCAAACTGACAAGTTATATACTGACGAAATGTCTAAAAAAAAACTTGTGCCCCAATTATAAGTTAATGCGGACAGCAGTCCACTCACAATGTATTTTCAGTTTAAATGCAGTGACCAAACATGGAATTATGAACATATTTGCGCTATTTTCATTTTTCGATTTCTCATAAATATGACATTATTCAAAGTATTTTTCTTGTGACTTTGCCGATTTAGTCCGAACTGAAAAGAACGTTGGGAAGAAAGTCATTGGGTACTTTAATTATTGCGAAACATAAGCTAGAATAAAACTGAAATAATCTCTCTTTCTCTATGTATTCGACGCCATTTTCTGGTTTGTTTGTCGGGCATAACGACCGAAATACCGCGTTACTAGGGTGGGCGTGCCAAACTCGCGTTTGCAGAAAGGTCGATTGATTTCGTGACTTTCCCACACTAAATGTCTGTCGCGAAATCTCAAAAATAATTTAAGAGGCTACGTAGCCAAATAGGAAAATACCACCGTATTTGTTTTTCTTGCTCTTCTTTACTGATGGTTTGCCAGCTATAGCTTTATCAGTGATGAGCCGAGCCCCGGTAGCTCAGTCGGTAGCGTGCAGGACTTGAGAACAGGGGGTCTCTGATTCGATCCCCGGCTCGGCTAATTTTTTTCCAAGGACTGATGATAGCCACTGCGACAGGATTCATTCCTCTCTCACCGCTGACCATTGTTGCGATGATGGTTATGTAAGAAAGCAGCCAAGGGCTTGGAAAGAATACTGTGCATAGTACTGGTAAAAGAAACTTCGGGAAAGCATAGATTGGTGCACTGGCCGACGCGATATAACTGAAATGTTAAAAACGGCATTATATACCATACAATCAATCAATTAATTCAGTGATGATCCTCTTTTTGAAGTTTGGTGAGATGATGAAAATCTGAATAGCTCTCTTTAATGTGCATCGACAGTCTCCACAAGTTTTGAACAACAGTTTTAGTACAGTCCCATGTAAACAACTAATACACTTTGATTTGGATAATATGCATCCTTACCTTAGCCTTGTTACGCTGAGGCCGAATAAAAACGCTTATGCGGACAGTGTCGGGATGCGCAGCCTGATCTTTGATCTATATTGCCCGTTTCAATGCCAGATATTTTGACGAAAAGAGCCTTGCAATTACAGTATCTGCATCATCAGTCCTGCAAACTGAGAATCTCCTTTTTACTCGTTCTTATTAAGCACTACAAGGGTTAACCCGTATCCTCCTAAATAAGTTAAATAAAACTTTCAAACCGATAGTAAAAACCCAAATATTGCTATTTCAAAGTTATTTTCTTAGGGGAAAATACCTCCTTATCAGACAGTGTAGATCCAAGATCAGACTGCACGTCTTGTGCAGTCTGATTATGGTCTACATCTTCCGCAAAACGCCCGCGAGTTGCGGTTAGCAGCCTGTGGGTTACTTTCCTCTTTCAATAACCACAGAGGAGAAGCATTTGATTGAACACGATTTTATCCAGTAGTGGACATGTATCGCAATATAAACAGCAGGAGTAGGTTGATAAAAAAGTACGTTCATGCATTATAATTATACAAGCCTCATCTTGAGGTATTTCAACAAGTGGTATTATTGTAGTTTCTGGATTTAACTCTTTTTTCCTTGACTCTTTATCCATTTCTTTTACTGTTTCTTTAACATTAAATTGTTGTCAGTGTGTTGGAAAAAATACTATTTAGATCTATCATCAAAAGTGTTGATGTCATGATTGATTTGAACTGAATGTACTTGCTCGAAATATAAACTGTACTTTCGTTTTGAAGGGGAAATCAGTCCATTACGAAAATAAACCTCTCTCTCTCTCCCCCCTCCCCTCTCTCTCTCTGAATGCATAACTGCAACACCAATACCAGTTTGCAAATGCAAAAACAAATTCTGGAAGAAGAGTTAAAAGAAGAAACAAACGTGACAGGATGTCTGTAAAGGTTTGTCAACAGATGCAACAAAAACTCACCAATGTTTTTTTTCGCTCGAACCCAATCTCCCACACCCCCTTACAGAAGCTCAAGGTCTCTGCACTCTCTTTAATTTTCCCTCCTCCTTTCCTTTCGGAAACCAGGCAATCGGTCCACATCTTCAAATCAGGTAAGGGATTTTGATTTGTAAACCTCAAGCCTGACCGTGACCACGACACTAGTACTGAAGGTTTCAGAGGAAGACGATCAACAATTTTCCAAATGAATATAAACCGGAGGATTGGCTACCATAGTGAGCACTTAGGAGTATGCAAATCAAAGCGAAAGTGTCTATCAACTCCTTTACCACGGACTTCCGTGTTATAACGACCCTCGGGAAAAGGGGGTTTGTAAACATTGTTAGAAAAGAAGAAAATGCTAGTAACCAATATTTTCTCCTTTTCTTACAATGTTTTCCACCTTTCAAAAGGTAAGCCCTCATCATTCGGGACACATTTTATTTGTCGTCTGCAAATTCTTACAATATGGACAAGTCTATAATTTTCTCAACTGGTAAAGAGTTCAGACACTGACTTCATGCATTTGCATCATTTCACGTGAGAGAGAGAAAGTGTATACCACGTTATCTTTCCGAAGGACATGTCGATATCAGCGTGACCAAACAAAGGGTTAACGCTTGTAGCGCTAAATAATCCTGTACCAAACAAACCCGTGTTGTTGAACGACTCTGAAGAAAAGGGCTTTGGAAAACTGTGGGAAAAGAAGAAAATACTGGTAGCCAAACATTTCTCCTTTTGGCACAATGTTTTCTACCCTTCCAAACACAAAATTTAGTTTTGAGTCACAATCATTGTGTCGTCTGCAATTGTTTTCACTTCGAACATTTTCACTTGTTCAGTCAGTACAGAAGATGCGCATAGTGCAGTTTCAAAGTTGTTTTGTGAGAATTAGTGTAGATGAAAGATCAGAGTGCACGTTCTGTGCAGTCTTATCTTAACTCTAAATAAAAAGTATGAAAATTTCCTGCTAGTAGTATACCCATATACCGAGACATTGTGATTACAAAGTGCTTGTGGTTAAAAAACACTGTGTCGGACAGTGTAGTTCTACTATCAGTCTGCACGTTCTGTGCAGTTTCATCTTGATCTACACTGTCTGCAAAAGAGCATTGAGTCGCACTGATCAGCCTAAGGGTTAATTAGTACACACTGTCTGCACCAGCAGCTTAAATCTGGGTTCGGGGCTAAAAGGGTTCAAATTGTTACTTTCTTTTTTAAAGTGTTAGGATTTTTTCTACAACTTCGAAAACTGAAAATATTTACACAAAATCATGAGATGTCCACCTGACTCTTTTTATTAAATAAATATAGGGAAAGGGAGCAGCTGTTTGTACTTTCCCCTCGACTCACCGAAAGGAAAAAAACACTTTATTTCGACGTTTCTCCACTTGTCGCATGGTTAGTATTTGTTTGGTACAAAATTGTCTGTGATGTTATAGGATAAAGTTGTCGAAATAATCTTTTTCAACTCGCTTACTCTCGGAGATGTAGAATGTATTGACTTACGTCGTTTTCAAAGGTAATATTTAATTTGTTTTCAAATACAACTTTTGTACCCCTGCAGTAGACAGAGTTTGAAAACTGGAATGAAAACAATGTGTGACGAGCTTTGGCGCCCCTTTTTTCCGCTTCCCCTGCCTCCCAGTTTTTTTTTTAACATCATTCATGTTTTTTAGCTCTACTGGCTGTAAGTTAGGAGAACTTATGTCATGGCGTTGTTTCCGTCGCCCGTCCGTCCGTCCGTTTTTCTTGTTTACGCGATAAAGTCTTCATTTATGGTTGGACTTTCGTGAAACTTATACAGTTTGTTTATCTCATCAATAGCTTGAACCCTATGGTTTTTGAAAAAAAAAAAAAAAAAAAAAAACACTGACAATCAGTGTGGAAAAAGTAGCCATTTAAAGTTCAAAATTTCAATTTCTTGTTTACGCAATAAAGTCTGCATTTGTGGTCGGATTTTCGCGAAACTTGCAAAGTTTGTTTATCTCATCAATAGCTTAAACCCTATTGATTTTGAAAAATATCTGACTATCAGTGTGGGAAAAGTAGCCATTTAAAGTTCAAAATTTCAGTTTCTTGTTTACGTGATAAAGTCTGCATTTGTCATCAGATTTTCGTGAAACTTGCACAGTTTGTTTATTTTATCAATAGCTTGGACCCTATTAATTTAAAAAAAAAAAAAAAAAATGACAATCAGTGTGGGAAAAGTAGCCATTTAAAGTACAAAATTTCAATTTCTTGTTTACGCGATAAAGCCTGCATTTGTTGTCGTATTTTCGTGAAACTTGCACAATTTGTTTATCTCATTAATAGCTTGAACCCTATCGATTTTGAAAAAATCTGACAATCAGTGTGGGAAAAGTAGCCATTTAAAGTTCAACATTTCGGTTTCTTGTTTACGCGATAAAGTCTGCATTTGTCGTCAGATTTTCGTGAAACTTGCACAGTTTGATTATCTCATCAAAAGCTTGAACCTTATTGATTTTGAAAAATATCTGACCATCAGTGTGGGAAAAGTAGCCATTTAAAGTTCAAAATTTCAATTTCTTTTTTACACGATTAAGTCTTCATTTGTTGTCAGATTTTCGTGAAACTTGCACTGTTTGTTTATCTCATCATTCATCAATAGTTTGAACCCTATTGATTTTGAAAAAAATCAGAAAATCAGTATTGGAAAAGTAGCCATTTAAAGTTTAAAATTTCAGTTTCTTGTTTACGCGATGAAGTCTGCATTTGTGGTCTGATTTTTGTGAAACTCACACAGTTTGTTTATCTCATTGATAGCTTGAACCCTATTGATTTTGAAAAAAATCTGACAATCAGTGTTGGAAAAGTAGCTATTTAAAGGTCAAAATTTCCTTTTTCTTGTTTACGCAATAAAGTCTGTATTTGTTTTTGGATTTTCATGAAACTTGCAGTTGCTTTGTATCATCGACAGCTTGAACCCTATTGATTTTGAAAAAAAAATTCGACAATTAGTATGGGAAAAGTAGCCATTTAAATTTGAAAATTTATAATTCTAGTTTATGCGATAATGTCGGCATTTGTGGTTGAATTTTCATGAAACTTGCATAGTTGCTTTATATTATCAATAGCTTGAACCCTTTGGATTTAAAAAGAAAAACAAAACATTTAAAAATCAGTATGGGAAAAGGAGCCATTTAAAATTGAAAATTGACATTTCTTTTTTATGTTATTAAGTCACATTTTCAATTCAATCTTTTGAAACTTTCAAAGATTATTTGTATCATCAAGGGATTGAACTCTATTAAGAATGAAGAAATTTAGCAATCGGTTTAGGAAAAGCAGCCATTTGATGACTTAGTATTGTTTACTCAACACAGTCCACATTATTGGTCACATTTCTTTGAAACTTGCAGGGATTGTTTAAAACAGTGGGTATTGAAACCCTATCAAAATTTGACTGGATTCCAAGCAATCGGCTTTGAGAAATTGTACTTCAGTTTTTGTTTTTCACTATTAATTTTGTTCAATTCACCATGCCTATTTGTGCTATCTTAGTGGGTTCAAACCCAGTTGCAACAACACTTTCCCCCATTTTTTTGTGTGTTTGCTTTTCCTTTTCGCTTCATGAATTCATAGCGTATGCTATAAAAAACAGAACAATCATGCCAGTGGAGCGATTCAGGCCCTCAAGGGCCTCTAGTTTCCCTTTCGTTTCGTTTGTGTTAGTTTATGATAGGTCTAAAAATAACATCGTATATTTTTAACTGTGCATTTTATTAGTTTTTAAACTACTGTAGTTCATTCATGGATTGGCATCACCTTATCTGAAAAATGATTAAATTTGGAAAAGGTGTAGTTCAAACAATGCTTTTTTAAGGTGAGACAGACACATGCATGTACATTTTAAAAGCAAATTTCTGTTTTCCTTTTCTGTTACATTCTGTCTAACGGCTAGAACTTAAAGAATTGATACGGGCGTGAAAACTTGATTGTAAGGAAAAAAATAAACATAATTTTTGAAAGAGTTTAAAACGTTGTTAGAAAAAAAAAATAAACATAATTTTTGAGAGAGTATAAAACGTTGTATATCAAATTAGGTGTCATATATGGATAATTCTTGGTCAGATGTAATTCCTTATGATGCTAAGTCCAAGTTTTAGGAGAAAAATCTGGATTTTGCCGTAAGCCTGAGAAGGCATGACATTGTGGGAAAAGACTGCAAAACCCATCAGTTGTGCATGCGCAGTGTCCTCAGTCTTCATAGTTATTGTCATCTTTCACACACCTTCAGATTTTTGTCTCTGTTCGCATTTCAGTTTCAGTTCAAATAATTTACAGGTAAAGCACCGATATGATTTTAAATTAGTATCAAGAATATGTAAATTGTCCTGGTTAAGATCATGATGTGAACGGTTTTTCCGGTTTTAACCCTTTACCAGACGACAAAGTTTTTGATTTGTCTAAATTGAAAATTTTGCAGACAACAACTTAGATGTTACTTCCGACTTGGAGTTTGTCTTTCAAATGGTACAAAACATCCCTGAGGGGAAAGGGAGAAAATGCTGGTTATCAGCATATCTCCTCGGCATTCAGCAAGCCTTACAACAATGCTTCTAAAATCTTTTTCCCCAGTGTTGTTTAAACTCGGAATTGTTTGGTACAGAATTAACCCTTCACCACACAATCCCGAGTTTTAACGCCCCTGAGGAAGAATCCTTTTGAAAACATTGTGGGAAAAGGAGAAAATGCTGGTAACCAACATTTTCTCCTTTTTCCATAATGTTTTCGGTCCTTTCTGAAACAAATTCCATTATTTGAGTCACATTTGATTTGTAGCCTGCAAATGTTTCCAATCAGTACCAGCCTAAAATTTTGCCCAGTAGTGCAGGTTTAAGCGAGCTGTTTTCGACGTAGTTATCATGTCGCTAGGAGAGTTCACTAATAGATATCTATTCTTGATTAAAAAGGCGCTCCGGAACTTCAACATGAAATCGGAGGGACGACGTGTTTCGATTATTCATGAATTTGTCATTTAGTCGGAAATTATTTCAACTTTTCTTTCCATCGTTCAGGTCCAAGCCTTAGAGCGACGAGCATAACTTAACTTGGTTTTGTAGACAATGAAGATCAAGATCAAACTGACTTTAGCAAAGGCGTAGGGTACATAACGCACAATACGCACGTCGTAATTAAGAGGAAAAATGGGAACAGGAGAAACGGAACTTTTATCACTTTATATGAGAACAACGCCATCTTCATTATTACGTCTAAAACTGCAAAAAAAAAAAAAAAAAAACAATCGATAGTAAAAAGTTACATATTTATTTTCGATGATAAATCTCACTGTATCGGACAGTGTAGATAAAGTCAGACAGCTAATATTGTCCAATCTGAGCATGATATACACTGTCCGCAGAAGCGCATTGCGTCGCGCTTAGCAACCTGAGGATGAAATACCAAGTGCTCTCGATTTGGAATACATAATAATTCTGAACCTCTTGTTACGCATCTGCTAAGTAGGAAGTGTAGATAAAGATCAGACTTCAAAGAGCGTGCAGCCTGATCTTAGTCAGTATTATTTGATCTATTTTAGTGAGTTAGAAAGTCAACTTTATTTATCTTTTATACAAGTTTTAATCCTTTATTCTGAGATTAACAGCATTGTTTCCTCTATAATACTTTGCTAAAAAGAGTAACGAAAGGAGTTCATCCTTCAACCTTTTCTCGTAGTTTAAACTTGCAAGACTATACAGGTGTTCGTAACCAAGAAGAAAATTACGAAAAAAAAGCCGGGTACGTTATTTGTAAGGTACGAATAATTCCCTGTTGCCTGATTGGTTGGTTTACCGTTGACTCTTTTCTCATGAATATCATAGGATGGGCTATTTCTATAAAAGGAAAGTATATGACGTCATCAAGTAGATTCCCTCATGTTAAATGGACAACTTCCGGGAGTGGCAATACATTGTTCGAATAGAGGAAAGAAATTTGACTACAAAGTGTATTATATTGTTATCTTAGGTTAAAGTGGAGATTAAATCGCCGTATTTTAACAGTACTACATTGCGAAATGCCTACGTAATGGTGGAATCAGGGGAATTCCCTCATTAAGACGAAACTTCATTGAAGCTTTTCTACCTGCCATTCATTCATTATCGACCGCGAAAACGTGAATATCTAAGTTTACAATTGAGTTAGACTTATCGGCGCTTAATTATTATATATTACAGCCTTGAGCAGATACACGTCGATATTTCGAGTAATTCGTGTGCATCGGACATCCAATTTACTCTGTAAGTAGGTCAAACTGACGTTAATTATCGTATTGTACATGTACTTGTCATAGTGGAGAGTGTCAGTCAACATGCATGCATGTGTTCGCAATGTTCATGTGCAGTTCAGAGATTGAGATTGACTCTCTGTTTGTGTAATTCTGTAAATGTTACTCTCTCTCTCTCTCTCTCTGCATGAAGTTCTTTACCGACTCTGTACAAAAGTGGGTATCAAAACCCTTTACCAGTTCACGTACCGAACAACCTCACGTTCTTAACTAATGCTTAGGGGGAATGTTTTATGTAGCATAAGGTTACCAGCATTTTTCTGCTTTTCCCGCAATGTTTTCAAAAGATCTCTTTCTAAGGCCCGCAAGGATTGTATGGTAAAGTGTTAAACTTGTCGTCTGCAAATGCAATCAAAGTGGACGAGTTTTACATTTTGTCGTCTGGTAGAGTTGTGCGGGTTTTCTGACCTGTCCAATACATCTCCCATTTCTGTCTCAGTGATAGTCTCTTTCTATTATCTAACCCCTTACCAAACAATTCCACTGCTTCAAGAAGGCGTTTCACATCGTGGGAAAGGGAAAAATGCCGTTACCTAACATTTTCCCGCAACGTATCTCCTTTTAATTAAAGATAAATTCATTCCATTAAACCTGTGGGATTGAAGTTGTCGCCTAAAAAGAAACCATGCTCTGTCAAAAGGGAGTTTAATGCATCAGCAAAACGTTTCGACCATGGCAGCCTGTGCAGTCTGCAGTAACTGGATTTTATGAATGCTTTATGAATTGATGAATTATGTGATGACATGCCTGGTATGATACACCACGGAGACGCTGTAAACCCCCTTTTGACAGAGCATGACTCACAATGCTTTCAGTATGGACGTGTCATGAATTTTGTATCCTGCTTAGGACTTAACTTTTAAACAAACGACAAAATTTTAGAATTATCGAAATTGAAAGCATTTGCAGATGACAATTTAATGTATGTGACTCAAATGGTAGGTATACAGCTTGTCTTTCATGGAATAGAAAACATTGTGGGAAAAGGAGAAAATGCTGGTTACCAGCATTTTCTCCTTTTTCCACAGTGCTTTCGAAAGGCTTCTTTCTTCAGAGTCGTTCTTGGGATTGTTTAGTACAGGGTTAATGCATGCATGTATACATATCGTTAGATTAATCCATTCCCTTACTGACGGCTTTGTGTGCCCGATAGCAGGTAGTTTTTGATTGCTTGTAAGTCTCGCAAACAAGTTTTCCTTTTCCCTCAATGTTTTCCATCTACTTAAATCGACATTTCCCTAATCATCTCTGATTATTTGTATTTCATCATCATGTAAATATTGTTATCATATGGTCAATAATGAATATCGGCATGTATGGGAAACAGTGAACACAGTGTATGCCCATTCTGTTTAACCGCTTACCCAAACGATAAGTTTTAGACTGGTCCAAATTGAAAGAGTTTGCAGACGACAATTTTATATTTTATTAAAATGGCAGAAAGTTCTCAAAAAGGGTAGAAAACACTGTGGGAAAAGGAGAAACTGCTCGTTACGAGCAATTCCTCCTTTTCCCACAGTGTTTTCAAAAGACTTGTACCGCAGACACGTGAAAACCAGGGCTTGTTTGGGAAAGGGTTAACCGCTTACCCAATAATTTCGAGTTAGAACAATCCTGAGGAAGAAGGCTTTTGAAAACATTGTAGGAAAAGGAGAAACCTTTGGTAACCAGCATTTTCGCCTCTCCCCAAAATGTTTTCACCTTTTTCAAAGACGAATTCAATCATTTTTGACACATCTTGTTTGTCGAGATTTCTTCAAGTTTAACAAGTCTTAAGTTTTGCAAGACGTGGATGTTACAGGAAACTGTATTATAGTCGCGCCATACATTTTCTCTTTCGTTTGTAGCTCAGGGATCCTTTACGATGGAGTGGTTTACTCTTTACCAAACGACAAAAAAATCCAACTCTTCCAAATTGAAAGTATCGCAATTGCAGACGACAAATTACATGTGGGTCATTGGGATTTGTGAATAACAAGATAGAATAAGTTGTGGGGAAAAAGAGAAAATGCTGGTCTAGCCGATTGTTTTCCTTTTCCTCCACCATGTTTTAAAAGCCCTCTTTCTCACGCTTGTTAAAACTCGGTTGTTTGGTAAAGGGTTTAAGCTCTGGATTTGTGATAAAATCTTGTTTTAAGCCTTGCTGCCGGTGCTGGTCACGTGTGTCATTGGACAAAGCTGCAGGGATGCAGGGCCCAATAATGGTAAATAAAAGATACGCAATCTGATATTGATCTACTGACTGTCCGCAGAAGGAAGTCAAGTTCTGTATGGCAATCAAAAGGTAAATTGCCACTGGCGTCGATGGTTACATGGGAGTGTTTCTGGGCAAGGCACTGCTTTAGAACTCCAGAACACACGTGAAAAACATGCTTTTACCCGGATAAATAAACATGTAACACAGTCGATAGCGGCGTGAAATATTCTCGAACAAACGAATCAGCAGTCTAGCTCATTTGTGCTTTACATGTATGCTCCCCGTGTACATTTGTGATTGGAAGTGTAATCAAGTTGAAAAGTATGGGGGAGAGTGACGGACAGACAGACATGCAGTTAGAAACAGATTGAGGAGGGGGGATTAATTTATCTACTATTTTCTATCTCCTTTCTAACCCGAAAGTTTTTGTTTGAATTTACATGGTCGAAGAGGAACTTTTAAATTTGGATAAGATTTATGACGTGAATACAAGTTCTAATGAGTACCCACAACCTGGATATTTTCGAAGACACTATAGTTCTCCAGGGTCAGACTCATCAAGACCATGCAGTATACATGTATTTTCATTCAACGGTTCCCAGGTCTTGACTTGGGAATGACCGGATCTAAGCTGGGAGATCTTGTGGTCAGTCCCTTTTGCCTTGTCACTAGATTGTTGTTTATATTGTACAGTTCTGCAAACTTTATTATCTTTGTTTACTGCTGCAGAGCAGGGGACTGTTTATCATCGTAACAACAAAGTGATCAACATCGGAACTCGATAAATGCGCTAATATAATACATTTACATAAGTGCCACTTTCATTGTTGTTTTCCCTTCAATAGTTTTAGCAATATCTCCCCCACAGAGAACATTTTTCACGTTGTCTTGTAGTGGCGGTGTCGGTTGTGTGTGTGTGTGGGGGGGGGGGGGGAAGGCGGGGGGGGGGAGTTTAATTCAGACGATTTTCGCCACACCATTTATCAAAATGTCTGTATAAATGTATGTGTGACTGTTTTCATAAATATAGGAGATAAAGAATGATTGTTGGTTAGGAGCTTGTCAGTTTACCCGAAAGTCACATTTGTTATAAAAGATCATTTGTCCGTAGTATTCATTAGTATTGCCTTTGCTTTCTTATACATATTTATAATTGCATATTCGTACTTAATTTTAATTTTTGTCCCCTGTCTTGTTTTTTTTTTTTTTTTTGGGGGGGGGGGGGGTCTTAGGGCAGTGAAAATGAGGCTGAACCTCCTCTCAGTCCTACCTCAGTACCTTCTCGAACAAAAACATGTGAGCTATGCTCTGGCAAAAGAGGGTTTAATGTTCCTCCTTGATGCATTATACCAAGCAATCTATTATAATCGTGGATCCATAAAGTCCATTTTGCCTTACAGCTGGCTGAAACCGGAGATAGAATGGTTTTTAGACATGTAGAAAAAAATAGAATTAGACAAATTACTAAAATTAAAATGTTTCGATATAGTTCAGCATGCGTGCCCAGGTAGGCTAACCGGAGTCCATGCAGAAGGCAACTATAAAATTATTTTAAAGTAATGTACTAACATGAAGTAAGGTTTAAATTTTTACCACTCGACAAAATTTTAGATTCATCCAAATTGAAACTATTTACGGACAACAAAAAAATGTAATATGTTTTGCGGACAGGTTAGATCAAGATCAGACCCCACAAGAAAGCGAAATCCGATCTTTGATCATCACGTCTCGCTATGTTATCAGATTTTCTGGAAACTTAAATGGGTCGGTCCTTTTCCTTAATTGCAAAGTTTATCATATTTGAGGCATGCTCCGTGGAAAGGAGGTTTAACGCATTTGCTGAAGTGTCGATTCAGGTCAGCCTGCGTAGTCCGCGCAGGCTGAGGGTAAGTCGACACTTTTTGCTACAGGTTGATTTTCTGTATGTCAAAGGACGAGTCTACCTCACGATGCGGTCGGTTGTTAGACAATTTCTTTTGTCCATGATTATATGATAAATTGGTTGATATGATGCATCTCGGAGATGAATTAAACCCCCTTTTATGAGAACTTGGCTCATACTTATTTTTGTCTTCTATGGCGTAACTTTGTAGATTTTGGTGGTGTTGTGGTGTGCGTACATTGTTAACCCTTATCCTGCTGAATAAAAGAAATGAAACTTTCAAACCGATAGTATAAACCCAAAACTTTCCTGTTTCAATGGGATTTTTGGAGGAAAGATATCTGTTTATCGGACAGTGTAGATCAAAGATCAGACTGCACGTTCTGTGCAGTCTGATCTTGATCTACGCTTTCCGCAAAAGGTCAGTGGGTCGCGATAAGCAGCCTAAGGGTTAAGATGAATAACTGTCGAAAATATAAAACAGGCAGAATGATTTCTTTTTTTTTTCATTATTTAACTCAGATGCCTTCAGTTGAGACTTCTAGAAAATGATTATGGACTGAAGAAGTAAATACTTTAAGAGACTTTGATTTTTTTTTTTAAATCTTGAAAAGGATGTTGCTTACATAAGTTTATCTGAACAAAATACCGTAACTTGTACAAAGGGATGTAATCGGGGTGATATTGTGACAAACACACATTTATAAACTTGATAGAGTTAAGTCCCTTCTTTGTGGTTTTTTTTTTGGCTCATACCAACATCAAGGCTATTTTAACCCTTAAGCTGCTAATCGCGACCCACTGACCTTTTGCGGACAGTGTAGATCAAGATCAGACTGCACAGAACGTGCAGTCTGATCTTTGATCTACACTTTCCGATACGGTATTTACTTTCCCGTTAAAATCAACTTTGAAACCGCAATGTTTGGGGTTTTAGTATTGAGTAGAAGTTTGGGTTTCCTTTATTCAGCAGCTTAAGTGTTAATACGTGTGGTATATCGAATCAGCGAATTAGATTCCGTGATTAAGAATGGATCAGATTTAGCATTTTTGTAGAAAAAAAAAATCTTATTTTCCAAATGTGCAAAGAGAAATGTAATTGTAACATGTAACTGACATGAAAACATAAGGTCAAGTATTAGTATGATTATAAATTGACTCGTACATTTCCACCGACTCCAGTTAGATCTTTTCTACTGCAAAATTCAAGTAGGAGTTACAAAACTTAAACAGCTAAATAAATAAAATCACTTTTTTTTTTCCAGTTTTAATATTGGACGGAAAATTGAAATTTCTAGGGTATTCGTGTAGTCTCAAGAATATTACAAATGGTTTAATCTCAAGAATATTTCAAATGACAAGGATAATGAACATCGTGGTTCCGAGATCAGACTGCTAGTTTTCTGCAATCTCATCCTAATCTTTGATGTTGGCAAAAGGCAGTTTGATCTTGATCTCCATTTATTATTAAAAAAAAAAAAAATAAATAAATAAATAAATAAAATCTTTAAGAGTTAAGGTATCTTGGACAGATGGTCCGTTAGTATCCATTAACATTAACTACGTTTCCTTGATGTTTTCCTGCCTTTACAGTTTAACCCCTCTAACAACAAACACATGTTTCGACGACCCGACGTGTGACGTTTTTAAACAAATCGCGGGAAAAGGACGAAATGGTGGTAACCAATATTTTTCCTTTTTCTACAATGTTTTATACTGCAAATCTGAAGCAAATTGCATTTGTAGTCTTCTTTCACTATGTACGAGTTTAAAAAAATTGCCGTTTGGTAGAAGAAACGAACAATCCCGCGTTTTAACGACCCTGAGAAGGAAGGCTTTTGAAAACATTGTGGGATAAGGAGAAAATGAGATAACCATCATTTTTTTCCTTTGTCCACAATGTTTTCTACCACTTCAAAGTCAAACCCTGTAATTTGTACCAGATTGAATTTGTCGAAGACAGATACTTTCAGTTTGGTCAGTTCTATGATTTTGTCGTCTGGTATAGCTTTAATACATTAATTTTGATAATCATTTTTTTCCCGATCATTTGTCGTTTTGCTTCAATATTTTTTTCACTTTATAATCAATTTATCGGTTTTAGAAAAGGGCGGGGGATAAAACCCAGTCCACTTCCGTGTGTATGACCTCAAATTACGGACTAACTGTTCAATCCGGCCTCCCCGATACGTGGTTTGAATGTTTAAAGATGCTCGATCGATAAAATTTGACTTTGAAAATTTTTTGAAAGAGGAAGATTTTATGTGGGCGAATCCTTAGAGTGCAAAATTATATTTAGAATCAATGGAATTTCTTAAAACAAGTATAACATTAGTATAAAAAGTTTATGTCGTTAAGAAATACATGTACCTTGGTTTGTTTCCCCACCTGAAAAAAAAAATAATTACACCTTTTTCTTTTAGTTGAATATTGATATTTTAATTAGAAGGGTCATTGCTGCTAATAATAAACAGAGAAAAATAACTTCTGCTACTGTTATTTCAATAGAAGTCAAGCCAGTAGGGTCTTATTCGTTTGCTTTACTTTGATGCTTGTTCAGTTTACATGTTAATTCTATAAATGGACTTATAGATGGACATATTTCTGACAGAAATTCAAACTGCAGCAGGTTAGTACTTAACTCTTATGATCAGCATTTTCGACTTTTGCCACAATGTTTTCCGAAGCCTTTCTCCTTGGGCTCGTTTAAACACGGAACGGTTCAATTAGTAAAGGATAAAATGCTCTATGTATGGATTCGATATTTTATAACTTTCACCTAAAAACTTGATATTTGATACATCTGCAAATTTTCATTCATCTTTTTAACTTATTACTTATTTTGAGATTTTCAAAAAGGTTTTAAAAAAATGTCATCCAAAGTCGTCATATCAATTTTTCCCTATTTTTCACGGATCCTGTTTGTAGGATTTCTGTCTTTCAAATTTTTTGTGTTGGCGCAAACTTTAATTCCTTCACCTTTATTCTCTAAAAATAATTAAAATAGTATATAAAAATTTAGATATAAGATACATTTTACATGTTTTTCACGAATCCTGCTTATAGGATTTCTACATTTTTTTTTTTTTGCAGAATTTAATTCCTGCACCATTCTTCGTCCAAAAAAGGAGAAAAAATGTAGGATACATTTACACCTATTTTGATGGATCCTGTTTGTATGATCTCTACCTTATCATTTATTTCCTTACAGTGTAAAATTTAAGTCCAAGGCATTTACGAGGAGTGTTCAAATATCAATGCATCTAGGCACTTAAAATTTGATTCTTCATAGGTTTCACTGAAATTTTTATTTTGTTCCCTCAAAGTATTCACCTCCAACAGATATACAAAGTTTCAGTCTCCGGATCCACTCTTTGAAGGCATTGTCATAGTCTTTTTACGTATAATATGAAGACACTGGAATATTGCAGAACCGAGGTGTTTGCGCTGAAAAAAAGTTTAACCTGAAAGGTATTTTTTTTAGCTTTGTAAACAAAAAGAAGTCACAAGGGGCAAGATCAGGTGAATACGGAGGGTGGGGGAGCATAACGACTTTTTCTTGCTTCTGAAAGTCTTGCACCTCGTACAAAAGACAATGACTGAAACTGATGGTTTACACAAGTTGAAGTAGAATTGACAGAAAATCAGTTCCAGTGCCTTCATAGTTTACATAAAAAGACTATGAAAATGCCCTCAAAAATTCGATCCGGAGACTGAATCTTTGTATATCTGTTGAATACTTTGAGGGAACAAAATAAAAAATTCAGTGAAACCTATGAAGAATCATGTTTTAGGTGCTTAGATGCATTCATATTTGAACACTGCTCGTACGCTTTTTTTTTTCGCTGAATAAATATTTAGGTGAGCTGAATATAAGTATCGGCTGTATTTTTGCCCTGGGTTTAGACTAGCCATAATAAGATAAGCCCTGCTACCATCCTGAAAGATGCACATATTTTTATCATTTTCTTTTGGTTGGTGTTACAGAGGGGGGAGGGTCCTTTTTTATATACATAAATTTTGCTGATTGATCTTGTGAATGCCAAGGCCGAAAGTAGCCGACAGGGCAGATCTAGATGTGCAATCCGAGTTTGGATCGAAGCTCTCAGATATTTTACGTAATAGATGTACCGAGACTAAAACAACCTTGAAATCTGGGCAAGTCAAAAACTACCTCGGGGTTTATTTTTTCTGCCTGAAAATGTCCATTTCGCTTACTTTGGCACCCCAAGGAATGGCTGTTTCTTGTTGTTGCTGTCATCGTTGTTTTGTTGTTGTTGTTAACGAAGTAGAGGAATAGGAAACAACGGGAGAGGAATAAGGTGTGTATTTGTTTGGAGTGTGGGAGTTGTTAACAACATTGACAAGTACTACAAAACGAAAGAGGGTTTGGAAATGATCTTGCGCAGAAAAACGGTTATATCATCGGCCATAAAGTTAAGGTGCCCTGTTAACATTGAAGCCGTGTGTTATATCATATGTGTGGCATAATTAGGCCTTTGCTGTTTTTTTTTTTTCTTCAGCGCATCTTTGTACGTTTTGCAAAAAAGAATCCATTATTGTTAGTTTTTCCTTGAAGTAACATGTAACTTCTGTTATAACTTCATGAAAATATCAGCAAAACTTGCAGATGTACTTTACAACAACTTCACAACAACTGGAAATATTGCTCATATTATACATTGCAAGACTTTCCGTCGAAATGTATCGTTCATTTATATTTGAGCCATGCTCTGTGAAAAGGGGGATTAATGTATCTGCAAAAAAGTAATACAATTTCTGATAGACTAAACCAAAAATTTGGCCAAAACATTTGGTGTAGCCTATCAGAAATTGCGTTCCTTTCTAAATCTAGAATTGGACTACAGTCCAATTTAGTTTTAGCTCCACTGGCCAAAGGCCAGTGAGCTTATGCCATGCATCTGTGTCCGTCCGTGCGTTAACTTTTATTTCAAACATCTTCTTGACCAAACTTCAAATAATCCTGCCATGGTCCTCTTCAGAATTTCTTGAAAGAATTTGATTCCTGTGAAAACTCTGATTGCCATGGTAGCAAAACTGAAAAATATTGAAAATCTTCTTGTCCAGAAGGCTAAGAGGTTTGGCATGTAGCTTCGTCTGATAGACCTCTACCAAGATTCTTCAAATCATAGCCCTGGGCTCAAAATTGGCCCTGCCACGGTGGTTAGACAATTTTGCTAATCGGTTTGGCATGTAGCTTCATCTAATAGTCCTCTACCAACATTCTTCAAATCATAGCCCTGGGCTCAAAATTGGCCCTGCCCCGGTGGTTAAACAATTTTGCACAGGCTTATATAGTGGAAACTTTAAAAATCTTCTGGTTCTAAACCATATGGCCTATGGCTTCCAAATTTGGCATGTAGCTTTATCTGATGGACCAGTATTAAGATTCTTCAAATTGTAGCCCTGGGGGTCAAAATTGGCCCTGCCCTAGGGGTTACAAATTTTACATAGGCTTATTTAGTGAAAACTTAAAAAAAAATCTTGTCATCCTTAACCATAAAGCGTAGGGCTACCAAATTTTGCTTGTAGCTTTATCTAATGGACCTCTACTAAGTATCTTCAAATTATAGCCTTTGGGTCAAATTTGGCCCCGCCGGGCAGTCACAAGTTTAACATGGACTTATATAGTGAAAACTTTCAAAATCTTCTCGTTCCTAACCATAAGACCTAGGGCAACCAAATTTTGCTTGTATATTTATCTAGTCGGCCTCTACCAAGATTCTTCAAATTATAGCCATGGGGTAAAAAATGGCCACGCCCCAAAAGTCACAAGTTTTACGTAGGCTAATACACGTATACTGAAAACTTTACAGAGCTTCTTGTTCCTGGCTATGAGTTGCATCTGTAATATTTTGTGTGTGTGTGTGTTATCATCTAGAAGGCCTCTTCCAAAACTTTTCAGATTAAAGCCCTTGTGTCAAAATTTGCCCCACTCCGTGGGTCATAAATTTAACTTGTGCTTACAGAGTGAAAATTCTAAGTTTTCTTTCTCCTAACCATAAATCCTTAATAACTTCATCTAGTGGATCACTTTCGATTTTTTCAAATTTAGCCTTCGAAATTAGCCCTGCGTTAGGTGCTCATGATTTACAGGGGCTTATTTATACTGTGGAAACTTTGAAAATCTTCTTGTTTATAACAATACGGCTAGACCTGTGTTATTTGGTATGTGGCTATGTGGTCAAAGGGCCTAGATCTGGAGTCACAACTTTCACACCAGAGCTTTTATAGAGAAAGCTTTGTAAGTCTTCTTGTTCAATACTATTTGGCCTAGAATTGTAATGTTTGGTATGTATGGTTTGTGCTTATTAGCCAGTGGAGCGATACAGGGCCATCATGTCCCTCTTGTTGTTGAATGATGCTTTACGCTTCTTTCAACATTATTTTAGTCATATTAAGGCCACAGCTGACATATTCACGTATGCCGAGGTTTTCACCAGTAGTGGGATAGGGCTATGAAATGTCTAAGGAGAGAATTCAATTTAGAATGGTTGGTGAACACGAGCCTAGATTACAAATATCGTTTTTCACATTGTCTCATCAGTCCTCATGTAACGACAATTGTAATCTAAGCATCATAGCTCACATTTTTCTGTGCGAATTTACCTCCGACGCGTTTCGAGTGGGAGTGCCAAGTCTGTATAACACCAAACCAACAGGGAAGGATATACCCAAATCATTTGTCCCACACCGGTGGATTTTAACCAGTTTCTCATCATTTCCTGTTGGAAGAAAATAGAATTTAGCACTTTGTTAACATTAATTTGACAATGTTTATGTAAGAAAGCAGCCAGGTGCTTGGGAAGGACATTGTTCGGAGTACTGGTAAAAGAAACTCCAGGAAAGCATGGATAGGTGCATTGACTTCCGCGGTACATCTGGAATAATGCTGAACGTCAAAAAGGGATCAAATGTTTTATGAGCAATGATCTGGCAAATGGGGGTTTGATGTATCTCCGTGATGCTTTATACAAAGTAGGTCATCAGCTAACTAATATCCGTTTTGTGTAACAACTGACTGGATCATGAGGTACTCTGGTCTTTTGACACGCAGAAAATGTACGAAAAGCGAAGAGGTTTCGATTCAGGTCGGCCTGCGCAGACTACGTAGGCTTTACAAATTTTAGGAACACTGTGTGTACCCGTTAGATGCCAGATATTTCAGGCCAATGCTCATTAAACGAGCACATATTTTCAGTTCGATGCTCATAAAACTTAGAATATTTGTCTTGATGATCCTTTGGACGGGATTGAAAGTTAGTGACCTGGGGTCATACAGTAGGTCACAAGATGACACATTAGAAACGTGTATCTTCATTCTAGCGTCCACATTTTGAGTGAACAATGCTCACGAAACTGCATCAGAATATTATCGTCTTGACAATATCCAGGACGACTTTAAAAAATGGTCACCGAGAAAATGAGTAAAGAAATCTTTAGGTCAAATCTTAGGAAAACAATGTTTACTCTGTTGGATATCTCGATTTTTTAGTCCAGTGCTCGTGAAACTTGGTCAGAATTTTTGTCATTGTGCTATCTCCGACGAGTTTGAAAACAAGTTACTTTTGGTCGAGAAGAAAATTAGCCTACTCGCACTACGTGAAATCACAGAACAAACTCATGTGCACTGTGAGTAATCCAGGACCATCATTGCCCTCCTGCTCTTTTATTTTGTGTGTATGACGTCCATTTATTATACAAGCGGTGACCGCATAAGTTTTGAGAGCAAAACAGACTTCAACACGTAATCTTTCGTCAGAACAGGAAGATTATTACGGTAAAGATAAACCCCGGAAGTTCAGCTATATTACGATATATTTGTCGTCTTTCGTGGAATTCAAACAGCCACTTTAGTTTAATAGTTAGGCAAGCTATTTTTTTTATTATATGAATGAATAGGCCTATACGAAAAAGGAACATTAGAATTTAGGGGTTGGATTCATACTGTAATCGCAAAAAGAATGTCATACACTCACAATGATTTACCTTCGTCACACATGAACACACACATGGCCACACAAATAAAAGCTCCACTAGGACATGACTTTGTATATCTCGTATTATGTACTGTACGGTAAAGGCTTTTTTTTAGTCCCCTACTGGCGAAGCCGAAGGGGACTTTAGGTTTGCACTCCGTGCGTCCGTCTGTCCATCTGTCCGCCTGTCTGTCCGTCAGTCCGGCAATTCAGTTTTCCGGACTTTTTTTTCTAAACGCTGGTACTTATTGAGCTGAGTTTTGGTGTGTAAGTCACCCACCATCACTTACAGATCAAGTTCGACTTTCGTTCCGGTCCACTGGTTTTTCACGGATTTACGGGCCTTGGACTTACAAAATTTCACTGATAAATCAGTTTTCCGGACTTTTTTTCTAAACGCTGGTAGGTATTGATCTCAGATTTGCTGTGTAACTCAACCACCATGACTTACAGATCAAGTTCGACTTTCGTTCCGGTCCACTGGTTTTTCACGGATTTACGGGCCTTGGACTTACAAAATTTTACCGATAAATCATTTTTCCGGATTTTTTTTTTTCTAAATGCTGGTAGATATTCACCTGACTTTTGCTGTGTAAGTCAACCACCATGACTTACAGATCAAGTTCGATTTTCGTCCCGCTCCACTGCTTTTTGACGCATTTACGGGCCTTGGACTTACAAAATTTCACTGATAAAACATTTTTCCGCACCTTTTTTCTAAACGCTGCTACATATAGAGCTGATTTTTGGTGTGTACATCAACCACCATGACTTACAGATCAAGTTCGAGTTTCGTCCCGCTCCACTGCTTTTTGACGCATTTACGGGCCTTGGACTTACAAAATTTCACTGATAAAACATTTTTCCGCACTTTTTTTCTGAACGCTGCTACATATAGAGCTGATTTTTGGTGTGTACATCAACCACCATGACTTACACATCAAGTTCGAGTTTCGTCCCGCTCCACTATTTTTTCACACATTTACGGGCCTTGGACTTACAAAATTTCACTGATAAAACATTTTTCCGCACTTTTTTTTCTAAACGCTGCTACATATAGAGCTGATTTTTGGTCTGTACATCAACCACCATGACTTACACATCAAGTTTGAGTTTCGTCCCGCTCCACTGCTATTTGACGCATTTATGGGCCTTGGACTTTAAAAATTTCACTGACATGCCAGCGATACATACGGCCGGTAGGGGACTGTGTATTGCTATGCAATACTATCAGAATGCTTGTTCTTCTTAGATTCTGTCTATAACCTTTAGACTGCTTAACGCGGCTCAAGGCGCTTTTGCGGCCAATGTAGATCAAGATCAGACTGCACAGAACGTGCAGTCTGATCTTGAATCCACACTGTCAGATAAGGAGATATTTTCACCGAAAAAATAACTTTGAAATTGCGATATTTGGGTTTTTTAAACTATCGGCTGAAAAGTTTCATTTTACTAATTCAGCAGGTGTAAGGTTAGGATGGGCGACTTACGATCGATAACTGGAGTTCGAGAGACATCAAGGGTCAGTCATCAATGTTTTTTAAAGTCATGTGGAGAATAATGGTTCCTTTTTGAATAACAAACCAGTGCATCAGTAATTCTCATTGGTCTTAAGAGCAATTATAACGAGTGCTATTTATATGTAGATATCCCGAGGAATGCCCGTTCAGCTTGGAATAAACTAATAAAGTCGATTACTGAAATTTTAGTACACATCAAATGTTAGCTTGATATCACTACAGGATAAAAAGAAAATTGAAACAGTCTAACAAGATTACACCATTTACCGAATTAAACGAGAGAGAGAGTAGGGGACACTTTGAAGCCAAGTGATTGAGTAAAAGAGTTCTGGTACAACGACAGAAGTAAGAAATGATGGAATTCGAGTAGATCCAGCCGGCAGTTTCAAATAACTTAGCCGTTACTCATAATAGAACATGCGTGCCTTGTCATATCGCAGACGGCGAGTTTATATTCGGTGCATTGCTATCGTGTTTTCTTTCTGAGGTATTTGACCCGTTAATATTGAAAAGATCCACATTTCTCTTTTTGATTATTTAGGATTTTTAATTAAATATGATTATGTACAGCCACGTGTTAAAGAAAACCTTGGTATCTGTCCTGGGGTTATTTCGATAAAACATGGAAATCTTATATACCCGCAGGTCACACTATACTTACAGTTTATTAACTGTTTACCAATCGACGAAGTGTTAGAGAAAGATGACAAATTTCATGTTGCTCAAATTGTAGAATTTGTCTTTGAAAGGATGGAAAATATTGTGGGAAATAGAGAAAATGCTTGATACTGGCATTTTCTCCTGTGCCCACAATGTTTTCAGAGGCCGTCTTCTTCAGAGTAGCTAAAACACGAGATTGTTGGTGAAAGGTTAAATCATTTGATAGGAAAAAATGAACCCATGATAAGGCTGTCACAAAAGTTTTGTCTCTATAATATCTGCCGGTGTAGATCCAAGATTAGAATGCCTGCTATGTGCTGTCTGATCTCCACGCAAGCACAAAAACTGTCCGATATTCCTGGAAATATTCTGGTCATAACAACCGGCATAGGACTGGATTCAAAGTTACGACCGTGGCATTTATTGGACCCGTATAGGGCTTAATTTAATGTGCTTACGGAAATAAAGTTTGCTTAGGCTGATATAGGAAGTTTAGTGCGCATTTACGAGTAGTATAGATCAAGATCAGAACGATCAGACTGATCCTCGTGATCTTCGATCTACACAGTCAAATACGATGAGACTTTGTTTCCGGTGATAAAAACTTTTGCAATTGCAAACTTGATATTTTAGTATCGGCTAGACATTTTCTTTAAATTCTTTTAACACTTGTGGTCCTAAATAAATGATACGGATATTCTCAGTCAGAATTAAAGATGAAGATATTTCAATTTATAAACTGTTTGTGTCAAAATATTTGGCAAAGAAGCGGGCAACGTAGATCAGGCTGCATGTTCTGTGCAGTCTGATCTTGATATACACTGTTAGCGTTATAAATCCGGACTCAGTGCTTAAAGTGTTGAGGGTTAAAAAGACGGAAAAGAGTCGCTTCAAGGAGATCTCAACCAATAGTCGTGGATTTACTGTTAGTTCAAAGAAGCGAGTAGTGTTAATCCTTAACGGGTCGAATAAATCGGGTAGTTTCAGTGTAGAAATCAGACCCAAATAAGAGAGTATTATGGTTGCTTCTGTCCAGAACGCCCCAGTAAAGCGGACAGTGTAGATCAAAAGATAAGACCGAACCTTTTGCGCAATCTGATCTTGATTTACGTTGGCCACAAACGCAACTAAAGTTGTGAAAGATGCTCTAAGGATTTGATAGTAAAAAATGACATATAACAGTGTGTCACATTAACCCTGTACAAACAATCCCGCGTTTTCAACTCTGAAGAAACAGACGTTTGAAAACATTAAGTGAAAAGGAGAAAATGCTGGTAACCAGTATTTTCTCCTTTTCCCTCATTGTTTTCTATGCTCTCAAAGAAAAGCACCATCATTTGAGCAAAATTTAATTTGTTGTCTGCAAGTGCCTTCAATTTAGATGAGTCTAAAATTGTTTAGTCTGGTAAAGTGTCAACTCTTTCACTGTCAGATAAATAATCGAGCTTTATTTAGGTCTAAATGTATAGTACTACCGCAAATGAAGATACATTTTGCACATAGTTTGGTATGAGGTAGCAGACGGTGTAGATCCAAGATAAGACTACACGTTCTGTGCAGTCCTATCTCAAACTCCATTGTCCGCAAAAAGTTGACCATAGCGCATTTAAAGTTTATTAGCTCAATTCAACTTCCTTGGTGTTGATAAAAAAAAGGGTCACGACTTTTCTTCTTCCGCATTTTTCCGCTACAGAGGCTTTCATTTTTCAGAGGTCGAAATGAAGTCCAGCTATGTAGTAGGCTTAAATAAAACAGGAGAATAAAGAATTGCTTATTTTTTTTTTCAGATTTTTGTTTCTAAAGACATTTTCTCCGTCAAACGACTTTTATTTCCCTTGCAGCACACCACTTTGAAAAAAAAAACACTGCCCTTTTGCCACCACGTTTTTACATACATTCATCCATTAAACCCTACATTCCTGATGACTATCCCAATTTTACACTGCTGTTTTCTATGTCTTCAGCTTCAGGTTTGAGTAAATGGTCATGAGTCTTGTGTAAATTTTAATCCTTGTGCCATCGTGTGTATTTGGTGCTAGTGCCATAATGTTTAACAAAAGTGCCACAATATCCATTTGATACAAGTGCCATCGGGTACATATGACACTTGTTCCATCGTTTTCATTTGGTACCAGTTCTGTCGTGTTTCTTCTGATACTAATGTCGTTATGTACATTTGATACCAGTGTATTTGTTTACATTTGATACTGGTACAGTTGTGTTAATATAATACTAGTGCCATCCTGTTCATTTGATACTAATGCCATAGTGTTTATTTGAAACTAGTGCCATGGTGTTTATTTGGTACTAGTGCCATATTGTTCTTTCCATACTAGGGCAGTAGTGTTCATTTGATACTAGTACCATGGTCTTCATTTTGATACTAGTGCCATTGTGTTTATTTGGCACTAGTGCCATAGGGTTCATTTGATACCAGTACCATGGTGTTCATTTGATACTAATTTCATGGTGTTCATTTCGTACTAGTTTCATGGTGTTCATTTGGTACTAGTACCATAGAATTAATATGATACCAGTGCCATGGTGTTCATTTGATACTAGTGCTATGGTGTTCATTTGATACTAGTGCCACGGTGTTCATTTGATACGATTGCCATCGGGGTAATTTGATACTAGTGCCACCATGTTCATTTGATACTAATGCCATTGTGTTCTTTTGATACAAGTTCCTTTAGATTTACTTGATACTACTGCCATGGTGTTCATTTGATACTGGTACCATCAGGTTAATTTGATACTAGCGCCACGGTGTTCATTTGATACTAGTGCCATGGTGTTCATTTGATATTTGTGCCGAGGTATTCATTTGGTACTGGTGGCATGGTGTTCATTTGATATTTGTACCATCGTGTTCCATTGATACTAGATGTTAAGATAATACTTTATAATTTCAAGATAATGCGATTTCAAGGCTGCCTCGTTCAACAAAACCTCAAAGAAATAGCTTATAACGAATACTCAAAATCAGACTGCACTTTCTGTGCAGTCCGAGCTTGATCTACATTGTGCGCATACACAATTAAGTAAGGTTTAATGCTACGATTAGGGCCTAGCACTGCCTTAATCGGCAATAAGACCGGTAAATACACCCGGTAGATCTACATGTACATACTATTGGCTGTATTATAACGATGTTTTGTCTTCCTTGTTTCACCCTAAAAAAAATTCCACATATACACGTCATATCTCACTAAGTAATAGGAAGGGAAATTAAACATGTTTGAAGATATAACCCTTAGTGCCTGCAACAACCGTTATCAAGATCAAACCAAACAGAAGATAAGTCTCGTGCTAATACTAAATCGATATTTTATGAATTCGAATCAAACCAGCCGTCACATTTCAGTGTCATGAACTTACCTTTTGACCAAAAATATCCATTGTTTGGCGATGATATGGATAAGAAGAGTTATAAATCTACACGGGATAGGCAGTTTTTTTATAACTTTAGTTTAAAATTTTCTCTTTCCCTCCCCAGTCCGTCACTATTGATAAGCGATGACCTCACGAGTGTCTTTGTAGAGACCTTTTGAGAAAAATTGTGCTATTTAATTGCTTTGATGCTGTGCCACCACCCCATGTTTTATTGAAGATGCGTGTCCTGGGAAAAAAGGGTTTAGTGCATCTCCGTACTGTACTGTACCCAGCAAGTCAGCACGTAGTTACGGATCCATAAAATCCATGTTGTTTAACTACCGACTGAATCCTCAAGTACACAGGTCCTTCGACATGCAGAAAGTTGACCAAACTTTCGACCTAGGTCAGCCTGTGCGGACCTGAATCGGTACTTTTTTGCAGATGCATTAAGCCCCCTTTCCAAAGAGAATGGGTCAAGTATATATCTCTGAAAAACTTGAAAAAAAAAAAAACTCATCCGAACCTGAGAAGGATCAAAGAGAGATTTCATGCCGTTTTATTGCACGGATCGCTGACAACATATTTTCCCGTGTATTTTTTTTTAAACCTCGTCCCAGACCTAACAGTCCTTGTTTTTACGACCGTGAGGAAGAAGACTCATTTAAATGTAGTGGGAGGGAAAAATGTTAGTAACCTGCATTTCGACACTTTAACGGTTAACTCTTTATCAAACAACAAAGTTCTAGACTTGTCCAAACTGAAAGCATTTGCAGAAGACAAATTTAATGTCGATAGAAAACTGACATGGTTAAGTCAGGTCAGCATACCTGTTTTGGTGAGCTTATCTCACAAAGTTTCTGACAGCGGAGATCCAAGATCAAACTGCACGCTCTGTGCAGTTTGATCTTGATTTACCATGTCCGCTAAGTAATTATGATTGTGATGGGCATTAAGTTGGGATGGGACCACAAAAGTTTTAGATTTCAGGAACTATTCTCTGGAATGAGGAAGCTAGTTGAAGACAAAAATTTCAAGACCTGCTTAACTCTCTTTCCGAAAAGACAAATTTTAGCCTCTTCCAAATTGAAAGCATATGCAGAAGACAAATCTGGAGATGAAGTTCTTTGGCAGAGAAAACACTGTGGGGAAAAATAGAAAATGCTGGTTACCATTTTATCCTTTTCCGACAATGGTTTCAAAAGGCGTGTTCCTCAGGGTCATTAAAAGACGGGATTGTGTAGTAAAGGGTTAAAATTATAAACGACATTTTAATTGACGGAAAGAAGACTGAACTTATGGTCCGATACGGTACTTAATTACCAGGATGACAAGAATACCCCATGGATTGATTGATTGATTGACTGATTGGGATTTTAACGCCGCTTTGAACATTATTTCAGTCATATCACGATGACCGCTCAAATATTCGTGTATTTCCTGGGTTTCGCCCGTAGTGCTCTGAAGTTTCTTGCCCATGGACACTCACGAAAACCCCAGTGGGTCGAGAAAGGCTCGAACACGGGACCTCCAGGTCACGAATCCTACACTTTAACACTGAGCCATGCAGGACCCCAGAATACCCCAAGGAGAGCTCAGTATCACTAAAGTTGCTTTTCGGCGTAAATCAAGATCAGACAGACTGCTCAGAAAGTGAATGTGCAGTCTGATCTCGGACCAACACTGCTTGATATTTATTTAAATATTTTGGTAGGGGCATAGCAGATTCAATGTTGAGTCATTCTTAAATGTTAGCGCGCACACCTGCACTGCGTGTGCAGGAATTGCAGATGAAGATCAGACTGCTGAGAAACTGAGAGTAAAGTCTTATTTCGTATCTACGTTCCTCGATATTCCTTTGTATGTTTTGACTGACGGACAGGAGATAAAATGTTGACTCGTTCTTAATTGTGGCGGAGAGATGTTGAAGTGCATAGTAGTACTTAAGCTGTTTTGGCAGACAGTGTAGATGAAGATTGGACTGCACAGAAGTTGAAAGTGCAGTCTTATTTCGTATTTAGGTTCATCGATATTTGATTGACGTATAGAGGACTGGATGTGGAGCCATTCTCAATTTGGGGTGTACTGTTAGAGCGCATAGTAATACTTTTGTTGCTTTTGCACATTATTATCAGACTGCACAGAATGATTAGTCTGATCTTGGATCTACGCTGTCCGAAGTATAGTAAGATATTCTGATTAAACAGTCATAACATTGCAGTGCTGGATATAACATTGCAGTGCTGGATATAACATTAGTATTTTAAAAATTTTCAACTTAACCTAAATGTGTCAGAAGGGTTATGTAGGTATGTCGGAGTCTCGATACTTTTATTGTATTTTCTTACAAAGAATTACTGTTACACACTGCGGATATCCGAGTTTATTATTTGCCAAATAAACAAAGGTTTAACAATGAATTATAATCTTTGATGGCTTTATATTAAATTGTCTGTCTTTCAACTCTGTGTCTCTGTCTGTTTCTTCATCATTCTCTCACTAATTCTGTCCGGCTAATATCAACACATATAAGATAACTATAGAAGTGATAAAACAGAAAGAGGAGGTGAAAAACCAACTCCTGTTACATTTTTAGGGTTTCTATCTTCAACTTATATTCAGCGTTGGCGAACCAATCTGGGCCCGTATTTGCTATTTCTAAATTCCAAAACTAGCCCTCTGATTGGGTGAGACGTTTAGAATATTAGAACAATATTCTGAGTCGTTTTTTACTAAAGTGCTTGATGTCCTTACATAGATTGTAGATCAAGATCAGCTAAGACACCGAACAGTCTAATTCTTGTCTGCTTTCTTTGGTGCTGACGTATATGTTTAGGCGTTTGGTTATACCATTTGATCCCTATACCAAACGAATCCAAGGTTTTATCACCATGAAGTTGAAGACATAAATATATTGTATGACGAGCAGAAAATGCCAGTCATCAGCATTTTTTGCTTGTCTTGCGCTGTTTTTCTAGCCTTTCAGTGACAAATCCCATCGCTTTAGCAGCATCAAATTTGTTGACTGAAAATTCTTTGAATATGGATGAGTTTAAAATTTTGTCAAGGGGTGAAGAGTTCAATTCAGTGGATTCTTATCAGTGGTTGGTTTCATCTATTTGAACTTTGCTCTATGAAAAGGGGATTAAAGCATCTGCAAAAAGTATCGACCTATGCCAGCTTGTGCGGTCCTTGGGCGAAACTTTTAATTGTGGTAAATTTTCTGCATTTCCGAGGACAGTTCCGGCTCATAATTCAGTCGGTTTTTTTTTTTTTTTGTACAAAATAGATTTTGATGATCCATAACTATGTGATAATTTTGTTGGTATCATGCATCAAGGAGATGCAATAAAGAACATTGCTCAATTATTTTCTATCCAGACAAAGGTAATCGTTTTGGAATCTCTTTGTGATGCCAAAGGTAAAGTAATAAATAAAAGAAAGGTTTCTGTGTTATGGGAATGTTTGTAATGTTTTAAATATTGGTATCTAACAAGTCGCCATAACAAAACCTAGCATATGGAATATTTTTCATTTGTTGCTGAACTTTTCATCACGAACTCGACCTCCCTAGCGTCTCAGACATGCGCAGTACCGTTTGAATTCTTTGTGCGCCGTTTTTTCCCAGATTTCCCACCGTCGATGGAATCTACTAACCAATCAAATACCAGGATTCGTAATTATAAATAGATTGGATAACGTTACAAGAATGTTGCCAACCGATGCTATTTTAGCTCCACATTTTTACGCACGTAGTAGAGACGATATACTTTTTTATGCATACCCTGTCGAAAGTTGGGCAATATGTAGACTTATTTCTTTGTTTAACTGGCTTCCCAAGTTAGAACTGGATTTTTAGTTAAATCTGAATTGGAGCTTACTTTAAAGACATTGAAAATTGAATTTACGCTTGCCTTTGGAAGAAAAAGCTAAAGTTGTTGTTGGCAACAGACTCTGCGAATAGACTTACTTGTTTTCTTTGTGTTGAGTTTCATAGCCAAGGAGGCTGTTTAACAGAGACTTAATTACAGACAGCATTAATGTAACTAATCAATTACTGTTAAAATTAAGTTGTAATGTAGTTTGTGCAGACAGAGGGCACTTTTGAGGGAAAAATAAAAGACTGTTGTGTGCTTTTTAAGACTTGAAGCAGCAAGCTTAGTGTATTTTTGTGAGGTCATCATTGTTTACAATACAAGCAATGATACCAATCAGCCCCGACGGGCTCAGCCCGCCCCCGTACTGCCGATGTCATCGATTTGTATTTTATCCCTTGCTTTCAGAGCCTTCCTTCCGGCCCCTGACCGTGCCCGCCCCGATACACACGGACTATGATCGGGTGGACCCTGAGAGAAGTGCCAGACAGTTTTCAGTTAAAGGTAATAATCCACTTATTTAACGTCTGATTGTCAACTAATCATTGTGTGCCCCTGATAACGATCTTTTGTCCTTCAGACCACTTCTGAAAATGTTATGGTCACAGAAACAATAGACAAGGGCGAACAGTCTTTCCAGATGCCGCAGTGTTTACAAATGAATTCATGTAATTAACCTTATTAAACTAGTTCATGTTTCATGATGATAACCCGTATTTCATTTCCTGCTATTTCAGGATGTCATGTCTTTCGCCGCCAACAATGATTTAGCCATTCTCTGTGAAAAAGGGGTTTATGCATTCGCAAAATATCGACCCATGTCGGCCTGCGAAGTTCGCGCAGCCTGACATGGATCGAAATGTTTTACTCTGTATGTCCAAGGACTATTGTACCTCATGCTTCGGTTGTTAGTTCAGATAACTGTCCCCGAACTATATGATGACTTGCTTGATATAATGCATCATGCAGGTGCACTAAAACCCCTTTTGACATATAATGACTCATATAGTTGCCCTTTAGGACTATATTGTACAAGATCAGGCTGCACAGAACGCGTGTCTTAGATCTACACTGTCCGACAAATTGTGAGACATGCTGGCGCCCAAACTGTCATGAAATTGCAGTAGTTTTGTTTACTTGCTGAAAAAATTCCCTTTCACGCACTGTAAGTATGAATTGGTTATTGCTAGCTGTACACTGAATCAGTTACCTTCCTACTCTTGTGTCATCTGAGTCCTCGCACAACGTCTGTCAAAACTTTTTTCAGTATACAGCCAATATGTTGATTCAAAGATATCCTCAATTTTTTATATAACATTCTGATATACCAGCGGTTCAGCGCTGAGCCAGCAATCGATATGAGCCATGCTCTGGCAAAAGGGGGTTTAATGTATGTCTGTGATACATTATACCAAGCAAATCATCACTTCATTATGGATCCATAAAGTCCCTTTTTATCTAACAACGGACTGGATCATCAGGAACACTGGTCCTTTGACATACAGAATATTTACCAATAGCGAAAAGTTTCGACTCAGGGCAGCCTCCGCGGAATGGACAGGCTGACATGGTTCGATACTTTTTTCCCCCCCCCCGATGCATTAAGCCTCCTTTTCACAGAGCATGTCTTTTTGTTGATAGGTTTTTTTTTGGTACCTCTGGGTTGTCTATTTGGAAAGTAAGGCATTTTCTGAATGGCTAAACCCTTTTTGTGCTACTTTCAAATTCAGAATTGACTTTTAAAATTAGAAAATTCGGGAGAAATCTTAATGCGTACACTCTCTACCAGAACACAAAATTTTGAGCCTGTCAATGTTGAGAGCATAATATACAGATGCCAAATTAACACCTAAGCTGCTAAACGCGACTTACTGACATTTTGTGGACAGTGTAGATCAAGATCAGACTGTTCAGAACGTGCCGCCTCAGCCTCCCGCCCCAAATACCTTTGAAATAGCAAAATTTGGGTTGTTACAATGGGCCTGAGAATTTCATTTCACTTATTTAGCAGGATATGGGTAAAGTGTAGCTTGTATCATGGGTTTGTCCTCAAACAGATAAACAACATTCTTCGTAAACATGGAAAACATCTGGGAAAAGGAGAAACGCTGGTCACCAGCCTTTCTCCTTTTCCCAAATATTTCAAAAGCGTTGTTTATACCTGGGATTGTTTGGTAAAGGGAGAAAACAATGAAATGGACGTTTTTAACAAAAAAAAAAAAGCCATCCTTAATATTATATTCTTTCTGACAATTTTTACATCAGATTTCACAAAAAAGCGGACAGTAGGTATAATATATAGATGCATGTTCTTTGCATTGTAATCTTCATCTACACAGTCTGCCTAACTCTTTGCAATCCCGAGATTTAACGGCCCTGAAATAGAAGGCTTTTGAAAACATTGTAGGAAAAGGAGGAAGTAACCAGCATTTTCTTCTTTTTCCACAATGTTTTGTACCCTATCAAAAGCAAAAATCATCATTTAACCTACATTATTTTGTCGTCTACAAATGCCATCAATTTTGGTCGAATCCAAAATTTTGTCGTTTGGTAAAGAATTAAACTACATAAGTTGTGCGACACACTTTCAGATTTAACCCTAAAGCTGCTAAGCGTGGCTCAATGACCTTTAGCAGTCTGATCTGGCATCTACACTGCCCGATAAGGAGATATCCTTCCCCCCCAAAATAACTTTCAAATAGCAAAATCTTGGTTTTTACTCTCGGCTTGAGTTTCATTTCACTTAGTTAGTAGGATACGGGGTAAGGCAAATGTACTTTTTTTCGGAGGAAAACAAACTGATAAATCTGTTCTCGGTAAAACCTGTCCGATCATATCAACTTCTTAAAAAAACATCATCAAGGTTCGAAACAATTTTCTAGATGATTGTGATAACATCTAGTATGATCACATTCTAGTAAAATAAACTTGGAATATTCCAATAAATTATCATCTATACATCAGTCACGAGCATTTTCTCCTTTTTTTCCCCAATGTTTTTTTTTAAGAGTCGTCAGCTTCAAGACGAAAATAAGCCGTCAGGGGGAAGGAATGAGTGAACCCTTTTCCAGACGATCCTATTTTTCGACGACCTTGAGAAATAAGGTTTTTGAAAACATTGTCGGACAAGGAGAAAATGTTAGCAGCCAGCATTTCTTCTTCTTCCACAAAGTTTTCCATCCTTTAAGACTTGGATTCCATCAGTTTTTGGCCACACTAATCTGACGTCTGCAAATGCTTACAATGCAGACAATTGTACCACTTTGTGGTATGGTGAAGGGTAAACATATGGTGTGTGACGCACGATGCGGTTTTTCCTGCATGCAACATGCGGATGTAATTCTGCTTGCAACTCTGAAGATGTTTGTTACCGTTTTTCAAGATGAAGCGTTTGAATACATCGTAAGGAAAAGGAAAACACATATATCTCTTTATATAATCACTTCTTTTCCATTTTTCTCAAGTGACAAAAAGATACATATTTCCAGATTCGTCTTTCCCGTATTTTAATGTCCATGGGAAATCTTGCTTTTCGTTTTGAAAGATGGACCAGATCGGAAAAGAAAGTGACTATTGTTGCTTTGTTTATCACACTGTTTTCCAAGCATTCTAAATCTGATTCAGTGTGCCTATTTTTGTATCGGAAGGACTATCGCCATCTCTCATATTCCACTTACCGAGGATTTGCTTTAATTTTACCTTCTATTGCCTCTCCTGGATGAAACGTCTGCTATACTTAAGACATTTGAGTTTGCTTTTAGAGAGTGTGAGCTTTGTTTTGTAAATGAATTTAAGAATTTTTTAAATGACAGTATTTTGTAGTATAAACACGACTATATAAGTCAGGTTGTGGCAAAAGGGGGTTTAATGCATCCCCTTGATGCACGATACCAAGGAATTCATCTCATAACTATGGATCCCTAATATCGATGTTGTTTGATCAGGGCTGAACCACGAGGTAGAATGGTCCTTGGATTTGCAGAAAATTGACCATCAACAATTTCGACCCATGTCAGCCTGCGCGGACTGTATCTTTTACAACACAAACTGAATTTTGACAGCTTCCGAAGACATTGTACTGAAAGAAGCTAGATGCTTAGAGACAATTTCTCATACTTTTCAACCAGTGTTTCCGTATATATATATATATATTGTTTTAATTACTATTTCCTTTCTCCTTCAAAAATTGTTACCTTTAGCCACTAATTTAGAAAAAAAAACCTAAAAATGGTCAGCATGTTTGTGTTTTATGACAGTTTGAAGCGTTTGCCTTCTTAGTCTGGTACCATGCCTTACTGTAAGTGTACGTCAAGCAAAGCGCGATAATGGCGGCCCCTTGGTAATATGCAGAGGTAACGGGATATTGTTATTTTACTTGATCACATCGGATCATGGGCTGAATCAAAAACAGATCGATTGCAATCAAGAAATGGCAGTGAGGTTTTTTAATTGTCGTTCTTATTTAAAGAGAAAAACTTAATATCAGAAATACTCTAGTATCCGAAATGTCAATGGACCTATTTAACATCCGAAAATAGGGCTACTTTTAAAAATGATTCAAAGTCCAATTTATACTTAAACCATACCCAAACACTGTAGAGTCGGCAATGTATATTTTGTACAAAATTGATCTCAACTTTGTGCCATTGATAAATTTTCTGCATGTCAAAGGATCGTCCTACCTCATGATTCAGCCAGATTTTAGATATCGTGGCACATATGCAACGGTTTGCTTGGCATATTGCATTACGAAGTTGTATTGAGACCCCTTTTCAAACAGCGCTGCTTATTTGTATTGAGGCATTAACCCTAACTCAAATATATGTGTCAATATTTTACAAGGTTTTTTCCAGAAGTTGTCTGCTTCAGGGTTTTTTAAATAAAGCATACTGGACAAAGTCATGTAATTTTTGGGTCATTTGTGGTTGTCACACCAAATCTGGAAAGCTTTGGTATCAGTATTTTAGCGTATGCGTGATTGGACATCGTGGACATCGTAGGGTATGTTGTATTCAGGTTACATCACAGTTTATTTTCTGTCAAAAGATACATTACACTGATTCATTGGAACGCGTCTGTCTGTCTAGGCTAATGGCGCTATCGCATTACAAAAATAAACCTGAAGTTTATGCAGACGCTGTTACATCAACAGGATCCGTATTAATTCTTAAAAAAGTAGTCTAGTCATCAACAGTTTTAATTCTGAAAGCTATGCAATTACTGATTGGTTAAACGTCTTGATAGGCTAAACAAGACAGTTTAGCCAGTCAAAAATTGTGTTACAAATGTTAGGCTACTTTTTAAATTTACAGAAAAAGACAAAGAATAAAATTTATAAAGATCGGTAAATACGGGTCTTCTGTTGTCTTTGTACTTTGATCCTATTCGCCAGTCACTCTTAATTAAGGTCAAATTAAAATCCGAGTGCTAGCCACCTCATTGTCTGAGATGTCTGTCTCAACCGATTGGATATCTAGTCTTTTGAATTTAGATGAAGAACTGAATTCAGGATGTTCTGTGAATATGGACCCCAGTGATCGATTATGTTCCTCTAAAGTAGTTTATATCTTAATCTCGATTATTCGATATTCGAATATTCAATAGTTCGAATACGTTCAAATATATGGGCTTATTTCGCATTTCCGGTTTTGACGAACAAGTCAAAAGCTATTCCAAAATAATTTAGTCTTACAATACCTATCACAGTTGTTTTCGCATTAGCAGACAATGTAGATTCATGTCATAATATGTTGTATTATCTTTGATCTATTCTGTCCGATATGTCAGATACTCTGGTAGAAATGGTCATTAAGTTGAATTCCAAATATTGCTATTTTAAAGTTAGGTTGACTAGACACACATTGCCAAATGTAGAGCCAAGATATTTGATGTCTGATCTTGATATACAATGTACGCAGAAACGCACTGAGTCGGGAGTATCAGCCTTAAGGATAAATCTATTTTACTCAAGAAAACCATTCTAATTTTTTCAGGAATGGATACCAACATCACACTGTGGCAATTTCTGTTAGAGCTGTTGGTCGGGAACCAACACTCGGAGATCATTCAGTGGACAGACAATGACGGAGAGTTTAAACTCACAAACCCAGAAGAAGTGGCCAACTTATGGGGCAAGAGAAAGAACAAACCTTTAATGAACTACGACAAACTGAGTCGTGCCCTCAGGTATTATTATGAGAAAAATATCATCAAGAAAGTGATGGGACAGAAATTCATGTATAAATTTGTGTCATTTCCGGAAATAGTGAAAACTGAAACGAAGATACCGTTTAAACAGAAGATGGAGAAGATGCGAAATCAGGGTCAAGGTCAACAAGTGTTGCCTTACTTTAGTAAATACAACGCAGCGTCTATCAGATCCTCAGCCGAATCGGCTACTTTTTCTAAGTGGACTAGACCTGATGAAGTACCTACCAGTCATGGAAACATACTTCCTGTTAGCCACGTGAAACAGGAAGTATCTGAAAGTGATATCACCGTGACGTCATCGTCACATTCGACTAGCTCACATTATCGCTCGAGCAGCTCTTATGCAGTTATTAGTTCACATAATTCTCAGTCTGAGAAATCCGTCAATTCGTCATCGTCCCCAAGTGCGAAGCCGAAACCAAATCACCTGACCATCAACGTAACGCCTCCGGTGCAGACGACAATTACAGCTTCGACCCCGATCCCCTTGCTCAGTCCGAAACTTCATCCAAATCACTTGTCAACGTTGCAAACGCCGTTTTTGTTAGCGAGTCCAATGGTTGGGGGTCCCCGAACCCCCCTCCATTTTTGGAGTTCTCTAAGCCCCATCACGACTATAAGTCCGAGACCTCTCCCTACCTCGAGCGCCTTCCAGTTTCCCATGGTTAATGGGCAACTATCGTTACCGAATTTTAGCGCCATTGAAGGTATTGCATCCCCGGTGGTCTCATCTCCGACACACACGATTCCTGTTTTATGACCATAGAGCTGTATAATACAGTGAACGGCGCAGTGGGAAAAGGGGGCTTAATACATCTTCGTAATACATTATAACAAAGCAAGTCGTCAAAATAACATGGATCCATTTTGCCTATGTCCGACTGAATCAGGAGGTTCAATAGTCCATTTACACGCAGAAAATTTACAGATAGCAAAAAGTCTCGATTCAAGTCAGACTGCACGGACTGCGCAGGCTCATACGGGTCGATACCTTTTTCAGATGAATTAAACTACCTATCTAGAGAGCATGCCTCAATTTATGTGTCTGTAGTGCATCTTTTTTTAAAGGCATTATGAGAATTTGAACAAAGATTTCTGTTATACTGTGTTATGTTAAATGGTGCAGATCTATAATTTGTCGTGTAAAAAAGTGAGACAGTAAGCGCTAGAATTTGATATTTTAACCTATCACTGTACAGGCTATTTTAGACCAACCTGAAACTTCTGCATGTCACAAAAAAGAACCAACATTTGAAAGAAATAAAAAATTAACCCTTAGAGCGCTGAATTAATGAAGTTGGTCGTTTCAGTGAGGAAAAACATCAGAAATATTGTCTTCTCATCGTTGTGTGGCAATAATACGTGACAAAGTAACGGACAGTGTAGATCCAAGCTCAACAGTGACTGCAGTCTGATCTTGTTCTACACTGTGTGCAAAAACCAGCGCTTTATGGTTATTATATTGTTCTTCAACTACACGGATAACATTATTTAAACAAACATTTTTTTTTTATCCCGCAATGTTTTCCAAAGCTCTTATATGCAGAGGCATCTAGGGTAGCTATTGTACAGTCATGGACTTATCTCTCGACTTTGTATCGTTGGGCAAGTAGAGCTTGTTTTATTTTTGTCAATTCGAAATCTACATTGTATAGATATGTAATACTCTGTGGTGATCGGGGCATGTACTCACCAACCATTCTTGATTTAGAAAGTAACGCAGTTTTTGATTGGATAAACCACATGGTTTAGCCGATCAGAAATTGCGTTACTTTAAGATTTAGAAAATCCTTTAGAATTAGATATTAAAAAAACGTTATCGAGAATGGTTGGTGAATACGGGTGCAGGCCCTGTCACCCAGTAAACAAAGAGATCTGTTGTGCCAGGTCATGTTAGATGGTATCATTTCTTTGTTTTGTTAAATAATCAAACAGTAA
Source organism: Tridacna gigas (assembly GCA_945859785.2). Taxonomy (NCBI): domain Eukaryota; kingdom Metazoa; phylum Mollusca; class Bivalvia; order Cardiida; family Cardiidae; genus Tridacna; species Tridacna gigas. The sequence continues at coordinate 18,536,847 of OX244036.2, forward strand.
GTGCTATAAGCTGAATTTTAATCTCTTGATGCGAAGGGTGTAAAAGTATTATACTGCTTCATCCACGAATTATCTTTGTGCGTAATCTTTTATTTATTTATATATTATGCACTGTAGTTATCACGTCGATTAACGCTTTACGTCTTTTAACTCTTTACCAGACGACAAAATGTTAGACTCGACCAAACTGAAAGCATTTGCAGACGACAAATTAAATGTAGCTCAGATGACGATTTTTGTCTTTGTAAGTGTTAAAAACATTGTGGAAAAGGGAGAAAATGCTGTTTACCAGCATTTTCTCCCATTTCCACAATGTTTTCAAAAATCTATTTTCTCAGGGTTGTGGAATCATAGGACTGTTTGGTAAAGGGTTTAAACAACTTGTAACCCAACGTCATCTATTTCTTTCTTACTGACACCATTTTGAAAACATTTTTCTCTGGTTTCATTTTGATGAACTACTGACGAAATAACTTACACCAGCTGATTATAGCGTACTTCCTACTGCAGATAAACTGTTACATGCTACAGCAGACTACTCAACGATATCTCCATTTCTTACAATGTTTTCACATTTTTTAAAACCTGTCGTTGTATCTAACAGGATTTTACGAGGATGTTTTCAAACGCGTCTGCTGCAAAACTGTAACATAGGAATGACCTTTACCCTGTACCAGACCACAGATTTGTATACTTGTCCGAACTGAAAGCCTTTGCAGACGAAACGAAAAAATATACATAGATTATTGGAAGGTAGAAAACATTGTAAGGAAAAGAGAAAATGCTGACAACCACAATGTTCCCAAAAGCCACCTTTCTCATGATCTTAAACACTCGATATTGTTAAAACTTGGCTACATGTATACCTTTACTTCACAATCCCGTGTTTTAACATCCCTATGGAAGAGGGCTATTGAAAACATTGTGTGAAAAACCAACATTTTCTCATTGTTGTCTACCCTTTTAAAGACAGTTTTGACCACTTGAGTCAGAATTGTCTTCTGCAATTGCCGTGTTTTGGACAAGTCCAAATTTTTCCGTTTGGGAAAGAGTAAAGAAATAAGGTAGGAAAGTGTCGCTAGAGTCCAGCTATGATACCATTGTCCTTACTTAGTTGTCAGTTAGAGTTATTTAGTCAATTAGTGTAATTGGATTATTGCTTAGACTTTCTTGTTAATGTTTGTAATTACATCTTGTAAATAAGTCTCCTTACATATCTCCATCTTCGTGAAATTCATAAGGAAAATTATCTACGATTCAAAATTCAAAATCAGATGCTAGAAGTAGGTAGTTTTGCACCGAGTGATTGATGGGTGTACGGGACAACAGCCAGATATTTGTGAAACTGTATATCTCTACGAATTGCGTTTTAACCTTTAGAAAGTTGAAGAAATAAGACCCAGCGATCCGGTCAGTGTTGCATTTTGTTCGGCAGTTTTATGTTTACCCAGGGATCGTATATAACGATCCCTGGCTTACCTAAACCCTTTCCCAAACGACAAATTTTAGACTGGTCCAAATTGAAAGAGTTTGCAGACGACTATTTGAAATTTTATGAAAATGACAGAAAGTTCTCAAAAAGGGTAGAAAACACTGTGGGAAAAGGAGAAATTGCTCGTTACGAGCAATTTCTCCTTTTCCCACAGTGTTTTCAAAAGACTTGTACTGCAGACACGTGAAAACCAGGGCTTGTTTGGGAAAGAGTTAAAAAGGCAATTGACATTTAAAGACCACAAGCGGACAAAAGTTAACAGATCTGGAGCCAAGATGCAGACAAATTTAGTTCATACCATTTCAGACTATGGTTATTATTAATGATGTTTATAATTTGTAATATGGAATCTGTCAAAGTTTCAGTCGCTGGCAGAAATATGTACTGTAAAACGAGAACACAATTTGGCAGCTGTTGTTCTAGTTTTACAGTACATTTTTTTCTGCCAGCGACTGGAACGTTGACGGACTGTACACATTATCAGACTCCTAATTATAACCATAGTTTTAAATGGTATGAATAAAATTTATCTGCATTTTGACTGCCGCATTGTTTATTTTTGGCCGCTAGCGTGCCTTTAATTTTACTAACCTCAACCCTTTGACTGTACACATACGGCTCGTGTTTCATGTCGTAGTCAACTTGTTTATACATAGCATGCAGAGGAGAAATGATGTTCTAAAATGCAAATGTTCCGTTTCAAGAAGATGTTTTCTATATCTGTCAGAAGATACGCTCTTTTCCCAAAATGTTCTTTCCAATATGTCACTTCCAAAAGAATTCGGTATAATTGAGAATAGTAACGGGTTTTGTGGAAAGGGAGGTGCAAAATCTAGTTGGAATGCGAGGTAAAAACTCCGGTGCAATAACGGAACATATTATATTATCTGGAATTCTTGATGTAAAGTCGAATGCCCTGAAGCGTAGAACCAGACGTGCTCTGCGCATTTTTGCACGAGTCTGTAAATGCGCTGATAAAGTAATATACATCAGATAAACTGCATGGAATTTTGACAATGTTTGTAAGGTGATCGGCCGTCACTCGAATATTACCGTTGTCATTCGGTCGCAGCTTCCGGAGATATTCGGCGGTTTTCGGAAATCAGCTTGAAATTACGTTTAACCTAGTAGGTAGTCTGATTTGGTCCTGCACTACCGATTATCTACGATTATTCTTATCGAGATGCGAAATACTGTGATTTTATATTCATTTGATATTCTGAGAAAAAGTGCTCCTCTTCCACCAGCGTTATTCAAATATTTCTTCACTGCATGTTTATATCAAATTTCATGTCATAAACGTTAGAACTCTCGAAGTGCCTTATATACCTTAACTCTTTAGCATACTACATCATTTTGGACTTGTCCAATTTGAAAGCGTTTTATTGCAGACGACAAATTAAGTATGACCCAGTTTCTGGTATTATGTTTCTAAAAGAGTAGAAAACATTGTGGGAAAAGGTGAAAAATGCTTGCTACCAGCATTTTCTCTTGTTTCCACAAAGTTTTAAAAACATTTTTCCTCGGGGTCATTACAACTCGGGAATGTTTGGTAAAGGGTTAAATTCTTTATTTTAAACGTATTTTATTTTTTAAATGTAATACAATATACAGGGGAATAAGCATTACAATCAGATAAGAATGTCAACACAACGTTAGATTGTCCGTATCTACATACAGATACAACACAACTCATGTTTGATTTTAATGTTTACACTCTTGTCTCTTTTAAACCTTACAATGCTAAAACATCATTTTTTAGTAACCATTTATCAAACTATCATTTGTTTAAACGGCCCCATGGAAGAAGGCCTGTGAAAACATAATTGGAAAAGGAGAAAATGCAGATGACCAACATTTTCTCCTTTTTCCGTGCCGTTTTCTACCGTTCCAAAGACATATTTCTGTCGTTTTAACTTTTAATTTGTTGTCTGCAAATGCTTACGATAGAGTTGAGCCTAAAGTTTTTTAGCTCACCTGAGTACGAAGTGCTCATGGTGAGCTATTGTGATCGTGCTGTGTCCGTCGTGCGTCGTCAACTTTTTACCTTGTGTACGCTCTAGAGGCCATATTTTCAGTCTGATCTTCATGCAACTTGGTCAGAATGTTTTTCTTGATAAAATCTCGGACGAGTTTGAAATTGGGTCATGTGGGGTCAAAAACTAGGTCACTAGGTCAAATCTTAGAAAAACCTTGTGTACGCTCTAGAGGCCACATTTTCAGTCCAATCCTCATGAAACTTGGTCAGAATGTTTGTCTTGATCAAATCTGGGACATGATTGAAATGGGTCATGTGGGGCCAAAAACTAGGTCACTAGGTCAAATCTTCGAAAAACCTTGTGTACGCTCTACAGGCCACATTTTCAGTCAGATACTCATGAAACTTGGTCAGAATGTTTGTCTTGATAAAATTTGAGAAGAGTTCGAAATTGGGTCATGTGGTGTCAAAAACTAGGTCACTAGGTCAAATCTTCAAAAAACCTTGTGTACGCTCTAGAGGCCACATTTTCAGTCCGATCCTCATGAAACTTGGTCAGAATGTTTGTCTTGATAAAATCTGGGACGAGTTCGAAATTGGGTCATGTGGGGTCAAAAACTAGGTCACTAGGTCAAATCTTCGAAACACCTTGTGTACGCTCTAGAGGCCACATTTTCAGTCAGATACTTGTGAAATTTGGTCAGAATGTTTGTCTTGACAAAATCTCTGACGAGTTCGAAATTGGGTCATGTGGGTCAAAAACTAGGTCACTAGGTCAGATCTTGGAAAAACCTTGTGTACGCTCTAGAGGCCACATTTTCAGTCAGATACTTGTGAAATTTGGTCCGAATGTTTGTCTTGATAAAGTCTGAGACGAGTTCGAAATTGGGTCATATGGGGTCAAAAACTAGGTCACTAGGTCAAATCTTAGAAAAACCTTGTGTATGCTGTAGAGGCCACATTTTCAGTCCGATCCTCATGAACCTTGGTCAGAATGTTTGTCTTGATAAAATCTGGGACGTGATTGAAATTGGGTCATATGGGGTCAAAAACTAGGTCACTAGGTCAAATCTTCGAAAAACCTTGTGTATGCACTAGAGGCCACATTTTCAGTCCAATCCTCATGAAACTTCTTCAGAATGTTTGTCTTGATAAAATCTCGGACGAGTTTGAAATTGGGTCATGTGGGGTCAAAAACTAGGTCATTAGGTCAAATCTTCGAAAAACCTAGTGTACACTCTAGAGGCCACATTTTCAGTCAGATACTCGTGAAATTTGGTCAGAATGTTTGTCTTGATAAAATCTGGGACGAGTTCGAAATTGGGTCATGTGGTGTCAAAAACTAGGTCACTAGGTCAGGTCTTCGAAAAACTTTGTGCACGCCATAGAGGCCACATTTTCAGTCAGATACTTGTGAAATTTGGTCAGAATGTTTGGCCTATTGACTCAAGTGAGCGATCCAGGGCCATCTTGGCCCTCTTTTCTTTTCGTAGGGTAAAGATTTAAGTTTGTAAACAGGATCCAAATGTTGAAGGCTGTTTGAGTCAGAAAATCTACCAAAATATTGGGTACCCTAGAACCAAGATGAGGCTTATATTCTGATGCAGTCTCATCTTGACCTGCATTGTTTGCCAAAGCATCATAACCTTTTTTGGTAGTTCGAAGATTAAGTTTCTATACCTAATGGGTGGACTATGTTATGTTTTTGTACTAGGTGCCCGGACCATGAATACATTCAAAGCAGCTGCCACAAGGAAATTATGCACAATGAATAAGAAGAACTTATCTACAGTTTGCAGAATGACACAAGATTTTTTTCAAAACAACAACGTGCACACGACATTTTTCGTCCTGTAACATACTATTATTTAAGATATAGTGGCAAAAGGATAAATTACTCGAAACGAGCATTTTTTTATGTTGCCTTATTGTTTCCAGATGAATTTCTGTTGTTATTGTTTATGAGTTAATGAGCCTTCTCTGTGAAAAGGGGGTTTAATGCATCTAAAAAAAAAAAATCAACCCATGTCAGTCTGGTAAAGCTTAGATTGTATTTTTCATTTATGAGATTTATCAACGGGTCAAATTCAGTCTGTCAGATAGTTTACTGGTGAGAATGATCCCATTAAATGTAAATTCTCTTACAGAAAAAAAAAGAGAAAAACCGGATACTCAAATGTCAAGGCCTTTTATAGACTTCAGAAAAACTTACAGAATCTGATCTTGAGTTACTCTTTGCGAAAAAGAAACTAAACTGTTTACCATACAGTCCTTTGTTTTAATGACCCTAAGGAAAAGGGCTTTTGAAAAGATTATGGGAAAAAGAGAAAATACTGGTAACCAGTATCTTCTCCCTTTCCAACAATGTTTGCTATCCCTTCAAAAGCACATACCATCACTTTAGCCACATATAATTTGGCATCCGTAAATGATATCAGTTTTGATCAGTCAAAGATTTTGTCGTCTGATAGAGGTTTCAATCGCCCTTGATGACAAACTTTTATCAGAAACATATCATATTTTTATCCAGACATGTACGTTACATACATCGTCTTCACGCTAGGCAATACAAAAATCAACAAATGTCACGTGATTACACTACGTTTCTTCATGTTAATGTATACATACATATAAAATATAGGGAATGTGTTTGTGTATGTTCTTTACGCTATTTTTAGGAGAGTTCTAACTTGAAGCAAAAGGATAATTCCACGAATACCGTACAAAAAGACTTAACCATTTACAGTTGCAATGTATATAATGAATGGGAAAAGAATATTTACGTACTATCTATGGCTTTAATTTCACTATTTCTTACGTAAAAAGCTTGTTTAATATATCTAGAAAAATTTCGTAAGACATTCTTGTCTACTACTTGAAATAACTGACACAATTTGAAAATTGACGGTCTTAGATAAAACTTCTTGTCGAGATATTTAGCTCGTAATAGGCAATATATAAAGGGCAAACGAAAACAAAATGATGTCTTCAACTTCATACAAATTGCAAAAAATGCAATACCTTTCCTACCTTGTTTGGTCCATATCTATCTGCCTGAATTCTTAGTGTGTGAGCTGATAATTTCAGTTTTGTACTATAAAATCTAAGTCATAAGGCACCAAGTCCAGATAATATTCGTATGTAAAACTACATTTGAAAACCTTGTCTACTAATATTGAACTTCTAATAACAGACTCGTGCCACTCCTGCATGAAACAATCAATTACACGTTGTTTGAAAACTCTAGGCAAAACTTTCAGTTTAGAGAGATCATAAGTATTAAATACATCAGAAAAAACATAGTTATCTAAAATGCGTTTAACCTGTGAAACCCAAATTGTTATTCCTACTTGGAAATCATTAACAGCCAAGTTATATAACCTGCTTAGAATAACATTATCTATATGACCTTGCACCAATATTTGATAATTCTATAATAACTAGAAACAGAGATAGGGTACCTTGATAATTGGCCATAAACACCCATAGTACAAGAACTCGTTGGAACTTTCAGTACACGTTTACAAAATTTTAAATGGATTCTTTCAATTTCCTTCGATTTCGTAAAACCCCAAATTTCTGATGAATGATTAAGATTTGACCTAACCAAAGAATTGAACAAGTGGAATAATGTTTTAGGCCTTAAGGGTATATTCTTACAGGTCACTAATGGCATCGACAGTGCCTTTAAAGCTTTACCAATAATAAATTGATTATTGAAGCAAAAACTACCGTTATATTTGAAGACTGTGCTAAGATAATTAAATGAGTCAACTACTGCTCTTATATTTTGACATTTTAAAGTAGTGAATACATCAGCACTGTCAGCGCTTTGATTTTTGACAGGCTGTCCAAGAAATGATCTCATGTTAAAAAATCTGCCTCGAAGGACTTTGAAAACATCCCTATAATATAGTAAAAACTAACACGAATCACGGCTGTACATGTGAACTCATTAAAAAAAACATTGTGCTAAAAGGAAAATTTATTCCTTTCGAATAATTTCTTCTCTTGACACAATGTTCTCAAGACGATAAAAATCGTCTGCAGTTGGTAACTTTTAGGATAGTTGGCTGTAGTTTTTGATTTTTTTTTTAGTTTAGATTATCTGTTCTATCTCAGACAGAAATCCGGTGACGGTAAATGTAAATCCGTGGTAGGTATAATTGTTCCGAAGCGTCCCATTTCCCATTTGTGTTGCCTATATTGGAGTATTGTTGTTATGCTGTACATGTTCTACATAGTGACTTATTTTGTATGAAATCCTTTTGTTTGTTTGTAAAATTTGTTATGGTAAATTCGTTATGTCAGGAATTTAAATATTGGTCAAATGAAACTAATGTATATCATACAGCCTCCTGGGCTTATGTGTCACCCAGCCGAAGTAAATGTACATGGCATAAAACACTTTTTTTGGTCACAACCAAAAGAACATGATGGAGCGAACGGACGGATGGCTGGATGGATATTTATAAAATAGATGAATTGCGGCAGTAAAGATGGAAGAATGAGTGAACAATTGCTCGGATGGACCCAGGTGGTTATGCTTTATGCAGCGTCCAACGCTTACATTTTACAGGAGTCATTTGCACGTGATTTTTATCATTATCGATTTTTTGATGGTGTTTGAGTTATTAATTAGTCATTAATGTATTATTCGGATCTCACCAGGATGAGACCTACATAATATTTTACTTTACATTATGCATTTACCCGTACAAAGGATGGAAAATATTATGGTAAAAGGAGAAAATACTTGTTTTCAGCATTTTCTCCCTTCCCACAAAGAATCCAAAAGCCCTCTTCTTCAGGGTCATTAAAACTCGGCTTGTTTGGTGGAAGGGTAAAGAATCCACGAAGACTGACTTAAAAAGTTTATGATGACTGGTGTGACCTTCTATCGATGTACATACATATCGTGTACCAATATTGAATGGTACACTAAGACTTGTATGTATAAATAGGAATTAAATATATTTTTATGAAATACATCTTGTTGTTTAGCTTTCTTTTTAGTGCAGACTGTTTTGTTTGCAGTGGTTTTTTTTTTTTATGCCGCTTTCAAAATGGATTTAGTTGTGTCGAGCCGTGTAGTCACCTATGCATGTAGTTTCTAGGGTTTCATCAGTACTAGGCTGGGGCTCTGCAATGTGTTGCCATGGTTTCTTTCGCGCCACTATAGCTGTCAGCTGGAATCTAACCTGGAACCTCTCGTATACAGATCAAACATCTTAACCAGTTACCAAACATGAAAGTTTTGGACTTGTCCAACAAACTGAATATGGCTCAAATGATGGGATTTATCTTCAAAAGGGTGAAAAGCATTGTAGAAAAAGAAGAAAATGCACATTCTTCTTTTGCAACAATGTTGCCAAAAGGCTCCAAGGTCGCTAAAACTCGGGTTAACTATTGTGCATGACATCTGGCGCTTTGGGGGATTCAAGATGTAGATTGAAGTTCAGATTGCACGTAACTTTTAATCTCATCTTGAATCCACACTGCCCCATAGTGGGAGGTATTCTCGCCAAAACTGCTGTACAGTTAATTCTGCAGTACACCAGTATGACAGCTCCCTGTAGGAAGTTTAGACCAAGATCAGCCTGTATATAGAGTGTAGACGGGTCTTCAATTAACGTTGTTCAATATTTTGTCTAATTCTTTAAATAATCCTTTACAACAAAATTTTAGGGTCGCCCAAAATCAAATAATTTGCAAACAACAAATTAAATGTGGCCAAAATTGATATATTTGACAGAATTTGTCTTTGGTGGGGTAGGAAATATTTTGGGAAAATGCCAGCATTTTTTTTTTTCCTTTTCCCAAAATGTTTCAAAAGCGTTCTTCATGAAGGTCGTTAAAACTCGGGATTGTGTGATAAATGTGGTAAAGGGTAAACCTTTATTCTACCGTATGCGACTATTAATACTGTTTGCAGAGGGGTGAAGACGAAGATAAGACTAAACAGAGCGTGTTTTATTATCTAAAATCCACATTTTCCGATATTTTGTGGTCTTTTTTTGTGCCGAAACGGATTATCGTACGTGACTATGGCCGCTCTCCGTGCAGAAAGTTCGCCCAAACGTGCATTCTGATCTTTCTCTACACTTCCTTTGCCACACAATTCCGAGTTTTAACGACCTTGATGGTGAAGGCTTTAGAAAGCATTGTGGGATATGGAAATAGTTCATCATTTGTGCCACATCTAATTTGTCGTCTTCAAATGCTTTCAGTTTGAACAATCGTGGAATTCGTCGTTTGATAGAGCGTTAAAACTCTGTACCAAACGACAAAAATGTACACTGGTTCAAACTGAAAGCATTTGCAGACGACAATTGAAAGATGAATCAAATGATGTAAATTGTCTCTGACAGGGTAGAAAACATTGTGTGGAAAGGAGAAAATGCTGGTTACTAGCATTTTCTCCTTTTCCCACAATGATTTCAAGAGGCTTCTTCCTCAGGGTTGTTAAAACTCGGGATTGAGTGGTAAATGGTTAAAGAATGTATTCTTTCATGAAAAACGACAGAGTTTAAATAAAACGGGATAGGGGTGAAAAAATTGCAACATTGGGGTTATTTTACGGACCGAAAATGGGTTTATTTACCCCTAAACCATACGATCCTGTCTGAACGACCGTGGTGTGAAAGGCCTTTTCAACCTTGGTAAAAAAGGAGAAAATGCTGATAAACAGCGATATCTCCTTTACCCACACTGTTTCTCACCCTGTCAGTGGCAATTACCATCATATTTCAGCCACATTTACTTCGTCGTCTGCAAATACTGTCAATATGGACAAGTCCGATATTGTCGTCACGTTTGGTATAAAGTCTATCACCGTCTTGGGCTTGACCAGTTTTGCAATGTGAATTCCCCAACAATTCCCCTCATGTGTCTTCTTCCACGTTAATTTCGACTATTTGCGGTGTCTCTATGAGCAGGTGATAAGAGACGGTTTCGTTATGGCGCGTAAACACGGAAATGTGCGATGATTGATGGCTGGACGGAAGTTAATTTGAACCAATAGTTATCGATACAAGTTATTGGACGGCGACCCCCAAATATTAATCTTATTTTTTGTAATCTTATTTTTTGTTATTGGAAAGTTTCTCTGAATTTTCTCTCTGTGTGTGTGTGTGTGTGCGTGTGTGTGTTTTGAAAAGGGAAATTCTGTCTCGTTATGCTTCAGCTCTCTCTCTCTCGCATGCACATGCCAACGATTATGAGCCATGCTCTGACAAAAGAGGGTTTCAATTTGTGCGGACTGCGCAGGCTGACATGAATCGACACTTTGAATACAAACACATTACCCTTCTCTCACAGTATAGCTCGTATTCAATTTACTTTATTTCAAAGGATTTTAGGAAGGCCGGTTAGACCCTTATTTCGTCGGAGCGACGCAAACCTTTTTGTTTCTAGTTTAGAACCAAGTGAAAATACGGTTTAGGTACAATACCAGACAGCAGTGTGCGGTCTGATATTGATTTGCTCCTTTCACAAACCAGGTACTAATATTTTACGTAAAGAACAGTGTTAACCTATTCGGAGTCGTATACACGTCATTCAGTCCTGGTAGCATCATCAGAAGGAAAATAACTCGTATTTGACAAAAATTCAGAAATTTTTAGTTATTTCCCTTGGATCACTGAATTTGACGCTGACTAATTGATTTGTGCCATGCTCTTCGAAAAGGCGGTTTAATGCATCTGTAAGTTACAAAGTATCAACTCCGGTCAGGCTGCGCAGTCAGCCTAAGCTGACCTGGGTTTAAAGTTTCTCCTAAAGATCATCTTTCTACACGTCAAAGGACCAGCGTACCTCATGATTCAATCGGTTGTTAGACAAACAGGATTGAATGGATCAATAATCACATGACGACTTGCTTGGTACAGCCGCGTCACGGAGAAGCATTGAACCCCTTCTAACAAAGCCTGCTCAATTCCCTTCATTTTGGCATTTCAATAGTTTTACGAACAATGTACAACCAAGTTCAGATTGCAAGTCAGTGCAAATTGGAAGTTTTCGCTTTGTTTTTACCAGTTTAAAATCAATGGTGTGGATCCCAATAACTAGAGGCCCTTGACGGCCTGAATCGCTCCGCTGGCAGTGACTTTGTTTTTTCTTTTGCTAGCATATGTTATGAATTCATGATGCAAAAAGGAAAAAAAAGCAAACACACAAAATGGGGGGGGGGGGGGTGTGCAACTTGGCTTGAACCAATTAAGACAGCAAAAGAAGGCATGGTGAATTGAACAAATACTGAAAAAACAAAAATGAAATACAGTTTCTCAAAACCAACTGATTGGAATCCAGCCAAATTTGATAGAGTTTCAGTACTCATTTTATTAAACAATCCCTGCAAATTTCAAAGAAATGTGACTAATAATGTGGACTGTGTTGAGTAAACAATACTAAGTCATCAAATGGCTGCTTTTCCTTGACCGATTGCTAGATTTTTCTCCATTTTTAATAAGGTTCAAACCCTTGATGATGCAAATATTGTTTGCAAGTTTCAAAAGAATTGGATCAAAAATGCAGACTTAGTGGGTAAACAAGAAATGTAAATTTTCAAATTCAAATGGCCCCTTTTCCTATACTGATTGTCAAATGTTTTTTTTTTTTTCAAAATCAGTGGGGTTCAAGCTATTGATAACTGAGCAACTGTGAAATTTTCATGAAAATTCAACCACAAATGCAGACCTTATCACATGAACAAGAATTGTAAATTTTCAAATTCAAATGGCTACTTTTTCCATACTGATTTTCGAATTTTTATCAAAATCCCAGCTGTTAATGATACAAAGCAACTGTGCAAGTTTCATGAAAATCCAATTACAAATGAAGACTTTATAGCATAAACAAGAAAAGAAAATGAACTTTAAATAGCTACTTTTTCCATACTGACTGTCAGATTTCAAAATCAATGGGATTCAAGCTATTGATAAGATAACAAACTGTGCAAGTTTCATGAAAATCTGACCATAAATGCAGACTACTGCGTAAACAAAATTGTAATTTTGAACTTTCAATGGCTACTTTTCCCATACTGTTTGCCAGATTTTTTTCAAAATGATAGGGTTCAAGCTACTGATGAGATAAACAAACTGTGCAAGTTTCATGCTGAACTTTAAATGGCTACTTTTCCCACACTGATTGTCATTTTTTTTTTCAAAATCAATAGGGTTCAAGCTATTGATGAGATACAAAAAAATACTGTGCAAGTTTCATTAAAATCTGACCACAAATGCAGACTCTATCATGTAAACAAGAAACTGAAATTTTGAACTTTAAATGGCTACTTTTCCTACAATGATTGTCATTTTTTTTTTCAAAATCAATAGGGTTCAAGCTATTGATGAGATAAAGAAAAAAAAAACTGTGCAAGTTTCATGAAAATCGAACTACAAATGCAAACTTTATCGCGTAAACAAGAAAAAGTCTAATGGACGGACAGACAGATGGATGGACGACAGAAACCACACCATGACATAAGCTCTGCTGGCCGCTAAGCACAACTCAGGGTGTTACTGCTGATATTGTAGATCAAGATCACACTGCACAAAACATGCAGCCTGATCTTGGAGTTACATTTTCCTACACAGTTAGATTATTCAGGGGGACAGAAATTGGAAATAACAATGGTTTTTTTTTTTTTTCAAATGACTGGAAATTTTCATTTTACATGTATATAATTATATTTAGCAGTTCCTGGGTTAACCCAGCAAAATGAAGATTAAATCTTAACTCTCGTAACACTTTGCAAGACGACAAAATTTTACAGAAGTTCAAATTAAAAACATTTGCAGACAACAAAATAAGTGTGGCTAAAATGGAGGACCACACAATGTTTTCATCAGACCTCTTCTGAAGGGTTGCTAAAACTGTCACACTGTTTTTCACTGTATAAAAGAAATGCACTTTCCATATAACTATCATGTTTCCTGACATCATTTCTATGCCTATTCAGTCATGTCAGATGCAGCAGTCATTCACCTTTTCAGCACTAAATAAATGAAATGACCATCATAAGTCTGTACAAAAGATGTAGATGTTGCCAAGTTGGACAAGCAGTGGACAGTCTACATCCAAGATCTAACAGCATATTCTGCACGGTGTGATCTTAAGCTACGCTGTCAGCAGAAGCAAGTAACTCTAGGTTCAGCACTTATAGGGTGTGTGTGTGTGTGTGTGTGTGTGTGTGTTACAGGGGTTCTCTGTTGAGCGCTCTTTCCAATGGCTGGTTTTTCGTGAGTGTGTCCTTTGGCAGTGCATTGCAGAGCACCAAGCATGTCCTGGTTAATTGTAGAGGACCTCTTGGAAGAAGTAGAAAACAAAATGGGATATGGAGAAAATCATGGTTATCAAATTATTGTTTTTCTTATTTATTTTTTCTTGCAAAAAAATTCCTATTTCCCTACAAATCCCTATAACAAATTACAACACATTGTAGCAAAAGTAAACATAGAAATCAAGTAACAAGAACAAGAACAATTCACTAATATAATTACTGTAAAAAGAAAAAATTCCTGATTTATGTAGTAATCAATTCTCAGAACTAATTTTAAATCCCTCTCAATAAAACAGTTATCAAACACACTGCCAGACAAGTTCAGTGACCCCCATCTCTTTATCACACAATACCCACTTTTAACAATCCTGAGGACAAAGGGTTTTGAAAACATTGCGGAAAAAGAGAAAATGCTGGTAACCAGCATTTTCTCCTTTTCCCATGTTTTCTACCCTTTGAAAAATAAAGTTTATTTTTTTATTAGCAATTCATTTGTTGTCTACAAAATGCTTTTAATTTAGAAAAGTCTAAAATTTTGCCGTTTGGTAAAGAAACAATATAGTATTACATCAAACTTTAAGACTTATCCATATTAAAAGCCTTTGCAGACAACAAACTAAATGTGGGTCATATCATCCAATTTTGAAAGGCTTGACAAAATTGTAGGAAAAGGAGAAAATACTAGTATCCAGCATTTGCTCCTTTTCTCACAATGTCTTCCAAACCTTTCTACCTTAGAGTCAAATAAACACTGAATCATTTGGTCGACTTCGTTTCAAAGCTCCCTGCCTCATAACCACCAGGGTTAGTATTCACCAACCATTCTTAACCCTTTCCCAAACGATAAATTTTAGACTGGTCCAAATTGAAAGAGTTTGCAGACGACAATTTTAAATTTTATGAAAATGGCAGAAAGTTCTCAAAAAGGGTAGAAAACACTGGGAAAAGGAGAAATTGCTCGTTACGAGCAATTTCTCCTTTTCCCACAGTGTTTTCAAAAGACTTGTACAGCAGACACGTGAAAACCAGGGCTTGTTTGGGAAAGGGTTAAATTCATTCTAAGTCTTATCCTAGATTTAGAATGTAAACTATCTTTGTTTAGCCACTCAGAAGTTGTGTTACCAGTACTTTCAAATTTAGAAAATAGGTACTATCAAATTTAGAGAATATTCTTCAGAATGGTTGGTGATTATGAAGCCTGGTTTGAAGCCTGATTTGATGCACTGTATGAGCAAGTAGAACAATGGGAAATATTTGTAACATTTGTCACGTTATTTGGTCTGATGACATCAACATTTAGTTCTATACCCAATAACAGTATATGGCTAGAAGCCTTCCATTTGAAAGAGTAAATATACTCCTTACTTTTATTTCTCTTAACTCTTTACAAGACAACAAAATTTTAGGCTTATCCAAATTCAAAGCATTTGCAGATGACAAATGTGGCTCAAACAATGGAATTTATCTTAGAAAGGGTAGTACACACAGCCAGAAAACAACTTCAGGGTTATTTGAAAGAAGAGACTGTGTAGTCAAGGGGTGATATTATCAAACAGAGAAAAAAAGCAACATTATCCGTCAAAATTTCATATCTGTGGCTGCATTACACCTTAGCACTGCTGCTACATGTTTTGTTGCTTTTGCAATCTGTGTAGATCAAGATCAGATTGCAAAATTTGAAGATTCTCTGTGCAACAACCATCTGTTTCAAAACTTTTTGTATGTAAACCATATTTCATGTGATGTATGAAAGAGTATAATATGTATCACACAACATTCTATGCAGTCTGATCTTAATCTTCACAGTGTCCTTGAGCAACTAAACTTGCCACTGGTGCTGCAAGGGTCTAAAGATTCTATGTTTATAAAGACATTTAACCCTTTACCACACAATCCTGTGTTTAAACAACCATGAGGTTTGAAAAGATTGTGGGAAAAAGAAAAAGTGCTGGTAACCAGCATTTTTTCTTTTTCCTACAATATTTTCTATCCTATCAGTGAACTTAAGCTCATTTGTATTATTTCTAAATTTGCCATTTGCAAAGGTTTTGAATTTGGAAGAGTCTAAAATTTGTTGAGTGGGAAAGGTATAAAATATACAAGAAAATACAGAAAGCAAACACAAATGGCACGTTAGTAACTAAAATGACATGATAGACTGGTACTGTATTCACTCTTGACCAGTCGGCAAACTTCTAGACTGGTCCAGTTTCAAAACATTCCCTGGTGACAAATTAACCCTTTACCACACAATTCCAACTTTTAATGACTTTTAAAAGGGAGACTTTTGAAAACATTTTAGAAAAGGTAAAATAAATACTGGCAACCAGAATCTTCCTTTTTTACCACAATATTTCCTAGCCATGCAAAGCTAATTTCAGTTTTTGAGTTACATTTATTTATCTTTTGCAAATGCTTTCAATCTGGACAAGTTTGAATTTCGTTGCCTAGTACAGACTTAATTGTGGCCCAAAAGATATTTAAGAGGGTACAAAAAACAGTGGGAAAAGAACAAAATGCTGATTACCAGCATTTTCTGTATTTAGCATAATGTTTTCACAAGTGTTTTTCATCAGGGAAGTTACAAAACAGGATTGTTTGGTAAAGGCTACATGGACTTGTTGATTTTTCTACATGAATGATCTATAGGTTTGTCTATACTAGTCTACAGAATGATGCACATAGGTGAGTTTTTTGTACTTATGTCAGCACTGTACAAAAAAATTCACATATGCATTATTTCAGTTTTAAAGCATCTTAAAGACTTAAAGAAGTAGGATAAAATTATTGCCTAACTTATCTACTAACAGATTTTTACGCACTGTACATTTATTTTACCAACTTCAACAAAAAATTACCTTTTCTTTTTTTTTTTGGCCTTATCATGCAAAATCAAAGTCAATGAAAATTGTGCCTGGGTCTCTGGGTCAAATTCTGGAAATATTTGAGTCATGCTTTGTGAAAAAGTGGTTTAATGCAACTGTGAAAAAATATTAACCCAAGTCAGGCTACGCAGTCCACACCGGCAGACATAGGTTGAACCTTTTTGCTATATGCAAAATTTTCTGATTGTCAACAGACTTTTCTACCTGATGATTTAGCCAGTCAGATCTATACTATGTGACAGTTTGCTTTGTATGATGCATTACAGAGATGCATTAAACCTCCTTTTCAAGGGTCGCACTCACTCATATTCTATTTGATAATAATTGTAACTGTAATAATAATAATTGAAGACATGATTTACCATTAAAATGAAAGCTGAAAAGCACCAATGAAAAATTTGCCTCTTTGGTTTTTCAATCAGTTTTTATGCACATGCATTAACTTGCAATAAAATGAGCAAAAATTACAGTGAAAATTTATTGGCAATAGGAATAAATAACTACGGTACTAATTATCACATATATGGTTGGCAAGCTCCTACCAGTGCATTAAAAGTCATGAGAAAAAACATTGTAACCACCTATTACCATACATCTACATGTACAAGTCTTTTAAAATCTTACAGAAAGCAGCCTATAGAAATATGGTGGTAAAAGGGCAATTGTGCTTACAAGAGTTGAAGTTGGCCCATCACACTGATGATAAACTTTTTTACCCAATTGCAGTAGGTGTCCTAAGAAATCAATGTGAGCCCTCATTTTCCTATATGATTCAACAGACTGACATTGTCCTCTCTTTCAATATTTTTCCTTTTTGACATTTGCATCTATAGTCACATACAGTGTGATAATGAGTGAATCCTTTACAACACAATCCTGTGTTTTAATGACTCTGAAACGTTGTGGGAAAAAGGAGAAAATACTGGTAGCCAGCGATTTCTCCTTTTCGCAGAACATTTTCTACCCTTTGAAAGGCAATTTCCAAAATTTAAGCTGTGTTTAATTAGTCTCTTGCAAATGTTTTCCAAGTGGACAGGTCTACAAATTTTGTTGTTTGGGAAAGTTAACAAGAAGTGTTGCAGGTTGACAAATACCCTTTTCCAATTGCAATGGCAATGAATTAGGGAAAAAAATTCAAAGAGCCGTAACTCAGCTAAAAATCAACCAATCATAATGAAAACCGCAGATGCACAAACTCCTATAGTAAGAAGGCTTCCATTAAAATTTCAGCCAAATTATCTGAAAACTTTAGGAGCAGAAGAGGACACAAACTTGTGTCTATGACTGACAAACAGATAGATGGACAACCTAATTCCAGTCTTACACCCCCTCTCCCCTCCAACACTTTGTTTTGAGGAGAAATTGTAAGAAAGTATAAAACTGTGGCTTAACAAAGCTTTGAGGAAACAAAAGCTGTATGACACTGAAAAAGAATGGCAGCTAATGCTGAAGATATCACAGTTCAAATCATCCCACTGGGTTCAGGAGTGAATTAGTTTACCCTTAGAGCACTAAGCACAACTTCTGATGCTTTTGTGAACCATGAAGATCAAGATCAGACTGAAAAAAAATTGCAGTCTAATCTAAGATCTACAATGTCCACTATTCCATAACATGTTCTGGCCAAAAAAAAACCCTTGAACTTGAAATATTTTGGTATTTTGGCTAATTTTGCTGATTGAAAAGATCTGTTTCATTAATTCAGCACTCTAAGGGTTATCAACTTTGACAGGATAAACAATGTACAAATAATGCTGAATGTATCATGTAGAAAACTAAGTTATTACTCAGTGATGACATAGTGAATATTAACTCTATACAATACAACAAAATTTATGAATCATCCAAATTGAAAGTATTTTGTCGACAGCAAATTAAATCTGGCTGAAATGATCAGATTTCTATTTGAATGGATAAAAATCATTATCAGCATTTTAACCTTTTCCCGCAATGTTTTCAAAAGCTTTCTTTCTCAAGGTTGTTAAAACTCAGGGTGGAGTGGTAAAGGTTTAACTAACTTTCACTGATTTTCACTGTTTCACTGTCAATGTTGTCTTGGACATTTTATGCTGATGGCACAATATGTGCAGTCTGATCTTAGATCTACACCACCCTCTACCTGATACTAATCTTTGACCAAAATCAGCTTCACAAGCAACAAAGATATTCATTTAGACCTTGAGAATTGCTGAATCCAAGTATTTGACAGCAACCCATAGAAACCAATTTTACAGCCCACAAATTCAAGAAACATCCTTTAACCCTTCACCTCATAATCCTGAATTTTAACATACATGAGACAAAAGACTTTCGAAAACTTCGTAGCAAAAAGATAAAATGCTGGTTACCAGCATTTTCTCCTGTTCCCACGATGTTTTCTACTCTTCCTAAAACAAATTTCAATTTCTGAGTCACATTTATTTTGTTGTCTGAAAAAGCTTTCAATTTGAACTGGTCTAAAATTTTGTCATTTGGTAAAGAGTTAAACGCATGTTTCCAAATGTGATCTACTGCAAGATACATGGTAGAAATGTGCTTACTCTTTACCAACCAGTCCCATGTTTTCACACCCCGAAGAGGAAGACTTGAAAACATGCATGAAAGGGAGAAAATGCTGGTAAACTGAGCATTTTCTCCTTTTCCCACAATGTTTTTTGGCCTGTAAAAGGCAAATCCCACCCTTTGAGCCATGCCGTCATCTGCATATGCTTTCAGTTTAGACAAGTATAAAATATTGTTGTCTGGTAAAGAGAAAATGCTTTCTGCATTTGAGCATAAGACACTCAGAGAAAAATCAAAAGATGGAGAAAACTATATTCACTGCGGGAAAATATATCTGGTTTTTGCATTTCCATTATAATTATGTCATGTGCAATATAATTGTTATCCGTATGTGTAAGTGCATGTATTTAACCCATAAAGCACGCAACACAACTTTGCCCTTTACCAAACAACCCCAGCTATTTATGACCCCAGGAGAGAAGGCTTGATGACAGATGACATATTTAAGGTGGCTAAAATGGTGGAATTTGTCTATGATAGCATAGAAAACATTGTGGGTATAGGAACAAATGCTGCTTACCAGCATTTTCTCCTTTTCCCACCATGTTTTCAAAAGCCTTCTTCCATAGGGTCGTTAAATCTTGGGATTGTATGGTAAAAGGTTAAGTCTTAAACAAAGACAAAAATGATGACTTGTCCAAATTGAAAGCATTTGCAGATGACAATGTAAATGTTACTCAGGTGATGGAATTTATCTTTGATAAGGAAGAAAACATACTGGGAAAAGGAGAAAATGCTGGTTACCAGCATTTTCTCTTTTCCCCCACAATATTTTCAAAAGGCTCCTTCCTAAGGATCATTTGAATGCAAGATTTGGGGTACAAGATTAAGTTGCTTTTACAGACAGTTTAAATCAAGATAAGCCTGCAAATAACATGCAGTCTGAAGTTGGATCCTAGTTGTCAGATATTTTTGGACATTTGTTTCAATTAGCCTTGACATTGTGTCTTTTGTTGTCCAACTTACATTCTCAATTTCATTTATGCTGGGCTCTCAGGGTTAACATAATATGCCACATTGAGCTGGAAAAATATATCACAGATCAAGCTTTTGGATTAAAAACTACAGCAACTTTTCATGCCTTATTCATGACTTATGATCATTCATTACTACGTCAACTGATAAACATAATCCATTACAGCACAAACACAACTTCAAAGTCATGCCCTTCCTTACAAAACATCATTAGAAAAGGAGCTATGGCTTGCTGCAAGCAATGTTTCCTTTTCTCACTATGTTTTAACAGTTTTACAGGGTGTCCACAAAGAAAATTAACAGTTTTAATGACTATTTATTATGTCTTTATGTTCTGCTACATCAACAAAAATTTGCACATTTACAGACAATACATTTAAGTTTCTATCCTATATCAGCTTTAAAATTTACACCCATATACTTTTCAGAAAATGTCAGTTTACTAAATTTCTATATTTTGGTGTCAATTTTGTGGTTTAAGATGTTTCAAGATGTCTACCCCTTTAAAGCTTGCCAAACCAGTGCCAACGGACATATCTATGCTTCTCAATAACATCAAGAGAGAACTCAGGAAGATCAACAGCTTTGAAGAGTATGTAAGAAGGGAAGCTGCAAAGGGGGCAGACATCTTGAAAACGTCATAAACTGCTGAAATGAAGCCATGGAAAAATATAGTAATATTTGTAAAATTATATTTTTCTGAAAAGTATATGAGTGTAAATATTAAAATTGACACGGGATTAAATTTAAATCTATTGTCTATACATGGGCAAGTTTCTGTTGATCTAGCAGAACATTTTATGATAAAATAAATAAACAATAAAATTACTTGTTAACTTTCTTTTTGGACACCCTGTACATAGCCTTAAAGAAAATTCAATCAGGTAGAGCAACAACAAATCAACAACCACAAACCTGCATAGCTGTACTTTTCTTGGGTATAACTCAAGTAACAACAATAATTCAAACTTTGAATATCAATAAGTATATAGATATACTTTAGTTAACCCTTTACCAAACGACAAAATTTAAGATTACTCCAAATTGAAAGCATTTTCAGACGACAAAATAAATGTGACTGAAAAATTGAAATTAGTTTTAGGACAGGTAGAAAACATTGTGGGAAAAGGAGAAAATGCTGGTTACCAGCATTTTCTCCTTTTCCCACAATGTTTTCAAAAGGCTTCTTTCTCAGGATCGTTAAAAGTCGGGATTGTGTGGTAAAGAGTTAATAGAGGTATGTTGGAATCACAGAGCAGTGGGCAGTACTCATTTAAAGTTTTCTAACTAAAAATTCACTTATGTTATACAAAACATATGTATTCACTACACAAAGGTAAAATTTCAGACACACAATTACTAAAATACATGTACATGACGTAATTTAAAAGGAAGCACTCACATTTTTGTAGAACTTTTGAACTGCTATATTCCAGTTTATTTCTGTGCTGTTTCATGTATTAGTTCATGTGAGAAAGATAAAATCCAATGACTTTTTTGAATAAAGTTACATGTATAGTTTATGCTTTCAAAGTTCCATTCAATGTATAAGGAACCTTAAACTCTTTACAAAAAAATAAAATCTTAGACTTGTCCAAATTGAAAGCATTTGCAGACGACTGATTAAAGGTAGCTGCAATGTTAGTAACTGTTTGTGAAAGTGTAGAAAATCTTGTGGGAAAAGGAGAAAATGCTGGTTACCAGCATTTTCTCCTTTTCCCGCAAGGTTTTCAAAAGGCCTTTTTCCTCAGGGTCGATAAAACTCGGGAATGTGTGGTAAAAGGTTAAAGTAAAACATAACATATTCATATCTTGCTATAAAACTCAGAACATAAAGATGTGTCTAATTACATGCTGGTTTAAACTGGGGTTCTACCATCAGCCCCATAAGACAATATCCCCATGGAAAATAGCCCTAAAGGACAATAGCTCCATACCTTTCCCAGAAAAATGGATAATAGCCCCATGTTACTATGTTGTAGATATCTTTATCCAAAAATGAACAAACTAAATTTTGTTAAGCACAATTTCTTCCAAATTGTGAATTTGGATGTCAGTTCTTCAGGTATTTGTGTTTGCAAATATGTAAAGTAATTGTTTTTAATGTTTGACTGAAATTTCTCCTTCACTCACACTGACGGTCTTACAAACACAAGATCCTTAGTATAGAATTGAACTCAGATAAGTTTGTAAGATAAACCAGAATATCAAATATTATGGCCCGTTTCTATCCTATGGAAAAATAATCCAAAGGGATTGTCCCAAAAGGCTTTTCTCTATGGGGGCTATCGTTCTAAAACCCCTTTTTTCCATACCCTAAATGAAAAAAGTGCAAATATTCTTAAAACATTCCATACAGAAATACATTCACAAAAATCAATTCATTAATCTACTTTGTCACAAAGAAAATCAATCTGCTGTGTGTCTGTTATTTCTGGTTGGTTTTTCAGTCAGTGGTTTCCAATCATACATAACAGCCTCACACTCAAGATGAGAAAAAAAAATCATACTACAAAAATTTTAATTTTGTATAATTTTGTACACCAACAAAATATGGTTAACCCTTTTCAAAACAATCCTCGACAAAAAAGGCTTTTTGAAACATTGCGTGAAAAGGAGAAAATACTGGTAATGGAGTTGCAGACTACTACCTTGTGCTTAAAATGTACAATTTTCCCTCCATTGGTCCCACTGTTGCATAGGCTGTCTTTATCTAGTCATTATTTCATTCAGATGTCTTCAAATTGAAATAATCAAAATTTGATAGAACCCAGAATAACATTTCACACTTTTCTATATTGAAAGCATTTTGTAGACAATAAATTACAATATAAAAGTGGTTCAAATAATAGGATTTCCTGTTGAAATGGTTGAAAAAATGTGAAAAAAGGAGAAAATGCAGGTCACTAGTATTTTCTCCTTTTCCCATGATATTTTTAAAAGCCCTCTTCCTCACGGTCGCAATACCTCATTCAACTGCTAAAGGGATACGAGATAATGGGTTAGAATAAACACAGACAAACATGATAACAAGTCTTTGTGATCCACTGGGGATCAATATAAGTTCTCATATCTCAAATCAAAGACATAAATGTAGCTTACTTCATCAATATTTTACATTTTTCTACACATAAAAGCCCATCATGAGAGTCAAGGGAGTGATAAGTGTTCAGGTCAGCAGGCACAAATTCTTGAATTGTACTTGAACTGCTTCTTTTTTGCAAAAAATTCATATAACGGTAACCCTTCTCAAACATTTTGTTTTTTTACGACCCTGAGGAAGAAGCCATTTGAAAACATTGTGGGGAAAGGAGAAGTCTCATATTCAGCACTTTCTCCTTTTCCCATTATGTTTTCTACTTAGTCAAAGACAAATCTCCTATTCTGAGCCTTACTTTACTTGTTGACTGCAAATGCTTTCAATGTGGGAAAATCTAAAATTTAGATATCTCATCATATTCTAAAACAAACTTGCATTAGACCACTTTGGTACCATCATAATTAGCCTGAATGTACCGGTAGGTTACATGAATACAAATGTTCAAATACAGTGACAAAAGAAGAAACTGCTTGAGTACCAGCACTTTCTTCTGTCTCAACAATGTTTTGTCCACTATGAAATAAAAAAATAATTCTTCTGTTTGAGGCAATGAGTAAACAATCATAGTTAGAAAGTTTTGACTGGAGAAAGTCTCAACATAACAACTGGTGGTAACAGCTTTACCGCCAGCTAATGTAGTTGGGGGTTGGGGGGGGAGCTTAAAGTGTAATACTTTAATTAAACTGCACATTCTGTCCTGGGCCTGCATTCACCAACCATTCAAAATTGCACTTCTCAGTCTAGTTCTTGATTTAGAAAGTAACAAAACTTCTGATTGGCTAAACAATTTGGTTTAGCCAATTAGAAATTGTGTTACTTTCATATCTAGTCAGAATCCTTGAGAATTAGACCAGATATTATTCAGAAAGGTTGGTGAATACAAACCCAGTACAATTTTAATCTACTTTGTCAGCAAAACCATCTAAAGTGCTGATAATGCACTGTAGAATATAGGCTTATCAGCTTATTATAAAGCTAAATGAATAACCCACATGTTATATAAATATATCCATAACAGAGTTCAGACTATGTTGTGAGGAAAATATTTATTTCTTTCTCTTGTTCTGTTGCTGTGGATGTTAAAGTTGACCTGAGCTAATATGAGTTTGTCTATTCATATGTCATGGCTGTCTTTTTTCTTTACTGTTTTGAGTCCTTTCAGTGCTGAACCCAGATTTGATTACTTATACAGACAGTGTAGATCAAGCTCAGATTGCATGGAACATGCAGTCTGATCTTTGATCTACACTGTCCCCTTCTTTGCCAGATATTCTGACAAACACAGCTTTGAAATTGCGATATCTGTATCTTCAGTTCTGACTGAGAATGTCCACTTCATTGATACAGCACTAAAAGGGTTAAGTATGTGCCTGAACTCTGACCTTTTTCTATGTACAGTATGCTGTTTGTGCAGCCCTTACCCAGTGTTATCTTACAAACATTTAACACTCAGTCTTGAAAGCCTCCGACACATACAAAATGGTAAAGTCATCACACACATTACATGGTATCAACAACCATCCACTATGTTCATAAATGAAGGCACTAGAACTTGTATATAAATAAAAATTCCTAAGAAAAAAGTATTTGGCTGAACTACTATCTTCATTTCTTCTTCTTTTTTCCTTTCTTTCCCTTTTTCCCTTTTTTCCCACCTTTGCCCTCGCCTTCCCATCCAAAGCCTCTCATGTCTAGGGCCTGCGGTGCATCATGGGCAATGTAATATAAGTTATCCATGGCTGCCTGACTCAAAATGTCCACTTCAACCTTTTCACCCTTTACTGCCTTTGCGGATCCCTTTGCTGACTTCTTTCCTCCCTTTTTCCCTGATTTCTTTCCCGACTTCTTCCCTGACTTTTTACCCTTCTTGCCACTTTTCTTTGGCTGTCAAATGATAAATTTCAAATAGTTATGTAGCTCTGATGGTCCAACTGTTCTATGATCTAGCTGGGAACCTTTTGGATACAACGGATGTCTTGACATGCATTTGATGACAGTGCATATAAAAATCAGGGACTATAATCACCAACTATTCTTTGATCCTTTGAAGCACATCTACAGATACTTTCAATATGGACTAGAAGAAAACTTTGTCATCTGTCAATATCAAATAATCTAAAAGTTTGCCATAGTGAGTGAGTTAAAGCCAAATGTAAAGACCAAAAGGATACATACCATTTCGTGACTTGATGGTCGAGCGTTAAACTCGTCAATTGTCAATGCCATAGACACGACTGTACTGCTAACATGCTCTTATAATTTTGTATGCTCACTGCTTTATGGTAGACTGGGTTTAAACAAATTTACAAAGTCAACCATTCTGTTCCCTGTAAATACAAGACATTTTCACTCATTACATCAAAGATAATGTGCTGCTACATCAAACTGGGTCATTGCTCAGATATAGTAAAGGCCTTTTTCTTGCCTTGAATGCGATCCTTTTTAGACTGCTGTTTTCCAGTCTGTTTTTTCCCAAAGTAGCCTGAGTTAAGTCCAACCCTAATTTTCTACAAGTTTGAGTTCTGACAAAAGTTTTAATTTCTCAATCTTTTATTCTGATGTTTAAGTTTACAAGATTTACTGTTCCATTCTCTGGGAGAAATGGTTTCAGTTCTTTAATTCACTTTAACAGCCGGAAAAGATTACTAGATAAGGCAAACAATACCTATATCAAATTACTTTTCTTCAAGAAAAAACAACATAAACACCACATTCTGCTGAATATTGGACTCTACATTCAGTGCAGTCACAAAATCTCATGTCATGTGCAATGAAAATTTCTTCATGAATGATGGCAAGATTTATTACCCCAAACAGTTCAATTACCTCCTAACACTAGCAATAAAGCGTTATTATGAATACATGTGATAACGATGTTCCAAATGAGCAATTTTTCCTCGTTTCATAAGGTTTTCTAAAATATTCTGATGCAACATGTAAAAAGTCATCTGCAGTAGTTCCTGAATTAACTGACACAATAAAGCAAAATTTCAGCCATAATCCATGTAAGGTATAATTCTCTACTACGTTTTCACTGCCATATGGGAAAAGGCCTTTAACTCTTTACCACACAATCCCTTAGGGAGATAGGCTTTTGAAAACATTGTGGGAAAAGGAGAAAATGCTGGTAACCATTTATTACATTTGTCATCTGCAGACATCTTCAATTTGGACGTCTAACATTTTGTAGTGGTGAAGAGTTAAAAAGATGTTTATATAGGAAAAATTCTGGTAAACAACATTTTCTACTTTTTGCATCATGTTTTCTACCCTTTCAAAGACATGCCCCATCATGTAAGTCGCATGGAACTTATTGGCTTAAATTACTCTCAATTTGGAACATTAAAATATTGTTATCTGGTACAGAAATAAGAATATCTCATGTCAGGTTCAGATGACAAATTGCTAGTCAATAATTGCTAAATGTTCATTCCCAGCTCTTACATGTGACAGTGGTACACAGATCAACAGTTGATAGAGATTTAATTATTTTTGACAGAAAATCTTTTAACATAGCAACAAGATAAACCTTCACATGTAACCAAAGACAAAACCCTTAGGTTGCTATTAAGCTGGGGCTAGAAACGCTTAGATCACAGATCACGATCAGACAGCACAGAATGTAAGTCTGATCTTGAATATATACTGTCTGATGCAGTGAGATTTCTTCTGTGAAAGCAAACTGTAACATGTGGGTTTTTCCTATTGGCTGGAAATGCTCATTTAATTTAGTTAGCAGGTCAAGGGTTAAGACTTGCCCATATTGATGAATGCTTAACTCTTTACTAAACAACAAAATTTTTAATTTTTAGACTAGTCCAAAATGAAAGCATTTGCAGACGACAAAATAAATGTGATTCAAAAATTGAAATTTGATTTCGGAAGGATAGAAAACATTAAAGGAACAGGAGAAAATGCTGGTTATCAGCATTTTCACCTTTTACAACAATGCTTTCAGAAGCTTTCTTTCTAAGGGTCACTTAAACATGGGATCATTTGGAAAACAGTTAAGTACAAATTTGATGTTCATCAAATGATGAAATTTGTCTACAAAAGGATAGAAAAAATGTAGAAAAGAGAGAAAACACTGGCTATCATTATATCCTGATTATTCCACCTTTCCAATAATGTTTTCAAAAGCCTTAATTGTTATTCAATAACAGGGTAGTTTGGCTTCAAGAGTTAAGCTATAGACCCTTTTAGTCTCTGACCACTTCCTGGTAACGAGACCGGAAAACTGTGCATGCGCACTCGTGTTGGGCAAAAAGACAAAATAAAACAGTGGCAGATTATTGAAAGTGTACACAAAATCGTTAAACTATGAGCGATTATATGAAAGGCTTGCCCCCAGAGACAAAGAAACGATAATCACACTAACTTATTTGCTAAGGGTTCAGTAACGTGGAAGAAAACGATCCGTATATTAATGACAATGTAAGATGTAGACGTCAAAAATCGTGTCACTGTTGTGGGTTGACTTTAATCATCAAAGGAAATGTTAACCGACCCCAGGCAGTAACAGACAAACCCCATGAAGCATGGGCTGGAACACTGCGGGAATGGGAAAATGCATGTTACCAGCATTTTTACCTTTTGCCGTAGTGTTTCCACAAGCCCATTGATGTAGGGTAGTTAATTAAGACGAGGTCGAGATAGGTAAAGGGTTTGCAAAGGGTAGCCATCTGATTATATCACAAAATTGTTAGTTTAATCAACAATACAGTGGATATTTTAGTTTAACTTCAATGGCGGAGAGTGCGGGTTGAGATTGGCATAACATGCTGTTACCTCTAACAGTCTAGAGAGTGTATTGTGAACAATTTCATCATGAAACAAATTTTGGCGCAGACCTATTTGAAAACATATGAATGAATGAATGAATGAAAGAGCATGCAAGCGAGCGGATGGATGGGTGGATGAACTAAAGCACGAACCAAGAACGAACGAACAACTGTATAATGCCCTGTTGTTGTCTGCAGCTGCTCTTTTCTAATCCATAATTGCTTTCCACCAGGGACCGTATGTAACGTTTACTGTAAAAATATTCCTTTTCCGAAAACAGTGTTGGAAAAGGTTGAAATAATGTTTACCAGCATAATTCTCCTTTTCTCACAATGTTTGAAAAGCTTTCTTTTCTCTTGGTCGTTAAGACTTGATTGTTGGGTAAAAGATTAAATGGAAACTGTGACAGTAATTAGTTGAGCACATTGTATAAGGGGAGGCATTTTCGCTTGTCACATACATGATAATGTAGGGAAACAATATGGACCTTAGCCTTAACCCTTAGCCTCCGTTACATGACGGTGATCTTGAATTTACTTTGCGAAAAGCATAATGAGAAATCTGTTTGCACATGGGGGTACCGTGGTTTTAAAATACACTGTTACAAATCCTAATTATGGTTTAAGTAATACTTATAATTAAGATTTAAGACATAAACTTAACGCCGACTCCTCTTGTGCTGGTCAAAAATATAAGTACGGCAGGATATGGGTCAAAATTCAATAACATTTGATGATGGTCAATAAAATACAAAACATTAACGGTGAAAAATCTCTATAAAAAACATACGAAATCAAACAAATAATTTGAATAAAATACACGGGGACGTTTTAGGGGGACGTTTAACCAACTCGGAATGGACATTTTAACCAAAAGTAGGACGTTTTGACTGTGACGTTTAAGCCAGATACTAATTTAATAATCTGTTTGTACATCCCAGTGCACAGCATGATAACGGCATCCTGTAACACAGTTAATCTTCACAGATTTTATCAATAAAATCTTTCGACAAGTCCCAAACATTACATGTGAAAATAGCTTTCAATAGTGGCGATATTGAACTTTTTGCCCTACAAACAGTGCGCATGTGCGGAAAGTGGAATTCTGTGATCGTATTTCCTTGGCAACGAACGGCATTGTAAAAGGGTCTATAGCTCTACAGTGATTGATAGATATTTCCACCTTTGTCTGTGAGAAAGTGGTGTGGTTAAAACTTTGAAAACTTTAAACTAAATGTAACTGATGTGTTTTAAATAATGTGCTAAAAATTAATGGGGCAAAAAAATCACAGCTAAATTAAAATAGTAACTCTCTTTCTTCTCTGAGGTCATTCCAAGGTCCTTCCCTGCCCTCTACCCTCCTTCCTCCCCCCTCTCTCTTTCTCTCTCAGTGCCCCTTTACCCATCCTTTTTCTATTTGGTTAATTGGAAATTTACCCTTATTAGGCAAGAAAAATAAATGAAGTATTCAGTTTTAAAAATAAGAACTGAATGTTGTAGTTTCCAAGGCTACTTATGCCAGCATATTTCACAAAATAGCAAACAATGTAGATCAAAGATTAGACTGCATAATCATACTCTTTCTGCAAAATTGTAGTATAAATAAATGTGCCTAACACGAATGTAGGATGTTTTGGCCACGGACGTTTTGGCCAGGACGTTTTGGCCACAGACATTTTGGCCAGCCTTATTGAAAAAACGGATGTTTTGGCCAAATTCAATTTATATGTACTTATTATAGATTATTAAGCTACATAAATATTATTTTTAACTGATTTAATTAATGGTTTAGGATGTTTATACAATGATGATTGTTAGATTATGACTTAATGGATGATTTCAACATTTTTGAATGTTTGAATTCTGTCAATAAAATTGGAAATTTTAGCAGTTACTTCTATTCTCACAATGTTTACCAAGTAAAGAAAAAACTAAACAAATATATATATTTTCTTTTATTTATCATTTTGTTGATTGCTTGTTTCTTTATTCTTTCATTATAGAATTTTAATGTAATTAATAAGTTCTTTCTTTATTTTTTTCTTTTAAGTAAGGATAGATTATTAGAGTGATTGTTTGTGAAAGTTTTTAAATTAACTTCAATTTTAGTTTGATTTTAACAGCTTAGGTCATATCATGGCGGAAAGCACAACTATCATGCCTTCCTGGTTTACTTACACCAGTACTCACACTACTGAAATGGCTGAAATGACCAGGACTCATCTTGCAAGAGTGAAAATTCGAATGGAAGTTCCTAGAATGATCCCATTTCCAATTATTTACTATGCAGTTTTCAACCCCATTGGTCACAGGCCATCAGTATATGTACTTATTACAGATAATAAAAGCACATAAATCAAACATTCAAAAATGTTGAAATCATCTATTAAATCATAATCTTACAATCATCAGTGTATAAACCTACTAAATCATTAATTAAATCAGTTAAAAATACCATTTATGTAGCTTAATAATCTATTAATAAGTACATATAAATTGATTTATACACGTCCGTTTTTTTCAATAAGGCTGGCCAAAACGTCCTGGCCAAAACGTCCGTGGCCAAAACGTCCGTCCTCCGCCTAACACACTAGGGGTTCACCTTAACCCTTAGTCTGCTAAGCACCACTTGAGGACCTTTTACAGACAGTGTAGATCAAGATCAGACTGCACAGAACCTGCAGTCTGATCTTGGACCTACACTGTGTGATAAGGAGATAATTATCCTCCTAAAAATACCCTTGAAATAGCAAAAACTGGGATTTTACTATTGGTTTAAAAGTTTCATTTCACTTATTTATTAGGTTAAGGGTTAAACTTCTGATTATGACTTGAGTAAGTTCAATGTAATCCCCTTTAGGTCTGTCTGTTTCTTTATAAGATAAACAACATTTTCTCTCATATCTAAAATTATATACTTTGCAAATGAAGCATTGTAACACAGTCCCAATTTTTAAGGATCCTAGGGAAGACAGCTTTTGAATACATAGTGGGAAAAGGACAAATTACAATCAATCACATTGTTTTCTACTTTTTCAAGGACAAATTCTATTGTGAGTCTGAAAATGCTTTCAAATAGGATAAAAGTAACATTTTGTTGTCCAGTAAAGAGCTGTGAGCTATTCATGAACTAGCCTATAGATTATCTAGAGCACAACTTAAAGTTCCTTTTGAGTTATGGACAGTACACATCATGTTCAGATTGACTGTATGGTGTTTCATGTTGTTGTTTGACATTATTTCATTTATATTGCTGTGATTTGTGCACCTATCCATTCTTTCCTCGAGTTTTTTTACCAGTGCTATACACAATTTTCTTCCCAAGTAGCAAAATGGCTGCTTCCCCACGTAACTATATCGTCAAAACAATAATAAAAGGTATGAGAGGAATAAATCCTTTAACCCTTTCCCAAACGACAAATTTTGGACTGGTCCGAATTGAAAGAGTTTGCAGACGACAATTCTAAATTTGATGAAAATGGCAGAAAGATATCAAAAAGGGTAGAAAACACTGTGGGAAAAAGAGAAATTGCTTGTTACGAGCAATTTCTCCTTTTCCCACAGTGTTTTCAAAAGACTTGTACTGCAGACAAGTGAAAACCAGGGCTTGTTTGGGAAAGGGTTAAGGATCCTAAGAAAGACAACTTCTGAATAAATACCATTAATCACACTGTTTTCTACCCTTTCAAGGACACATTCTACCACATTTTGTAAGTCTGTCACCAAATGATCCAAACACGCCCCTTTAAACATGAAAAGTTTAACCTAAAGTATTATGTCCATCACAACTATAGCTGCTTTTTTCTGATAGATAGGACTAAGGTCAGACTACAGTGTACTGTCCAATTGATATACACCGTCCAACACATTGTGAAGTATTCCATGGCTGAGCAGTGCCAAAACTTTTCATATTCAACTAAGCTTTAGATAGCAATATGTACGTCTTTTATCCATCATATTTTTCTGTGCCTTTTAGAACTACTAGAAATGACCCTGAAAAGTAAATGTTGACCCTTGTTTTGTTTCTCAGTTGCCATGCCAGAGAGTTACAGGTATTTTCTCCTTTATCAATGTTTCTTTTGACATCTTGAGTGAAGTTTTACACTTAGTGAAGACACCGTCACAATCATATTTGGTGTCTTTGAATCTTTCAAGTGTAAAAAGGCCTCATATTGCACTTTAAAAATCCCATCAATACTTAGTTTTTCAATGTACAGTATTATGGATAGGAGTGGATAAAATTATGACAAAGTATGTATAGATTAAGCTCCAGTTATTCCCATATATAGCTAAGGGTGTTTATCTCTCAAGTATCTAGCAAACAAACATACTGAAGTATTACAGAGGATATACTTGATACTTATATCCTCTTGACATTGATTGTTATCTTGTGTTTATGAGCTTCCAATTTGCCTCTTTTTTGTAACAAATCAATGACTAAAGAAGTCTCTCTCACCTGTTTCGGTGTTTGAAAGCTTCAATTTATTTCTTGTCACACAATGTCACTCATACAAATTATACTGAGGTCAAAATTTTATTTGTAAATTTAAGTTAAACTCTGTAAATCTGAACTTGTATACTATTTTGTGTATTATCTAAGAAAGGGGTGAACCAGGCTTTCTTTGAATTTGTTTGCTAGCTGCTTTCTCTCATAATCAGAGCCCATATCAGTTTGAGTGGTAAGAGGTATGCAAGGGGCATAGCTAGCCCAAAGTAAAGTATACAGGAAATTGACTCTGAAATAAGAGTGCCCTGATGGAGTTTTGCATGGCGCCCCAGCACCTTAATTAGGTGAAATATACACAAAAGTAATACTAAAGGTATTATCTGAGGCTTGAAGTGCCATGAGGGGGAGGAGAATTTCCAAAGAGGGTCTGGAGGGCCTACCCCCTAACATTTTTTAATTGTATGAGCTCTTTATTGGCCTCTGGTGATGCTTTTTGGCAAAATTATCTTTCTTTTCTTTCTTTTTTTGCAAAGGTGTGCTCAACTCCAAAGTGTACAGGCAACAACACCTGCGGTATGAATCCTGTTGCAATGACTTTCATCAGTCCTTGGAAAGAATTATGACCTGGGTACGATTCAAACCCAAACCATGGAATTACAAGCTCTAGATTACTAACTTGTTAACAGAATTCTGCCGATATATTT
Organism: Tridacna gigas; assembly: GCA_945859785.2. Taxonomy (NCBI): domain Eukaryota; kingdom Metazoa; phylum Mollusca; class Bivalvia; order Cardiida; family Cardiidae; genus Tridacna; species Tridacna gigas. The sequence continues at coordinate 18,570,056 of OX244036.2, forward strand.
TTTTTTCATCATGACTTGGAAAGAAAGTTGTGATTGTACTGCTGTGAGAAAGCTAGGAAATACATGCATTGGTGCACTGACTGCTGTGATATGATCTAAGCTGTTAAAACAGCATTAAACCCTAATACAAACAAACAAACATTCGTCCTGGTAACCATAAGGGCCAGCCTGTATTTGCTTACTATTCTGTATTTCATTCCTACTCTAAGATTTAGGAGTAATGCAATTTCTGAATGGCTAATGCTTTGGTTTCAAATAAAGAAAATTTATAAGATTTAGACTAAGAATGTAGTTAAGAAAGGTTGGTGAATACAGAACCTGATCACAAGCTTTGTTACATGTATAACATATAAACAAGAACATCATTATAGATATCTTGTCAATAATTATGATACATACGTTATTCTGCTTGTGAAGGATACTTTCACAATACATATGCATTTTTAATGAAAATAGAGACTCATCTTAAATTTGCAAATATCAGAAACTTTCTATACCTTGGACCTTTTTTGGTAGTCCCCCGAACTTTGAGGTATGGATATTCGAAAACCACATGGCTCAGTCAAAAGATTGACATCATTCTTGCTGTCTGCAAGGAGGAGGGGCCTTGAACAACAATCAGATGATCAAATGCCTATCCAAGCAGCAAGAAAAGAATTTCAAGACCCCAAAGTTTTAATAAAAATTGACTAAAGAAATTTGACTGGTTATTCTTTGAAAAGGCGGCATGAAATGCAATAAAACAAACATTCAACCTTGTGTGTCATCGAAACACTAGTGCTCATGGTAATCCCTAGTGTTAAAATGTTTAAATCATCATAATTATACACACACAGGTAGCTAAAAGTTTTGGGGTAAATGAAAATCACAACTAGAAATGTGTCACTAATCACAGATGCCCCTGCCAAATGACAAAGGTCACAGTCATGGTGTAATTCCAAACTCAAACAAGGACCTATAGCCATATTTATTGACAAAAACATTTTATATACTGTGTATGCAACAATTTTTGCAAAGCACTGTGACCTTGACCTTTGAGCTAGCAACACTGTTTTGCTTGCAACATATTGTCTTTTCCGGGCAATCATTTGTGCAAGATTACTTTGAAATCCATTAATCCACATCAAAGTTTAGGGCCGGACATCAACACTTCCTTATCCAAGAACAAACGCACAGACAGGGATAACACTATGGGTATAATAAGGGCAGTTGCCTGCAAAGATAATAGCTCAAGAAGTATAAGTCTTAGAAACTCAATTCTGTGTTTGCTACAAGTAATTTTCAATAAAGAATCCAAAAACCATGAGAATAAATGGGGACTGCTGTATGCACTGCTGATAATCTGCATTCGAAGTATAAGTAAGGGGGATAACTCCAACATTCAGGTCAGAGTTATCCTCATATATCGGGACACCCTTATTTCATGTTCTTACCAACTAAACTAACTACCATTGAAATGACTCCACTGGTTAAAGAGTTATGGCCTACACAAGATTTTACCACTGGGCAAGATTACTGAAAATAGACAGAGTAAGCACCTCTCCTTCTTGATGCCCTAAGCATCCCTATTCATTATTACCAAAATATCTCCATTGGTAGAGGAGTGTTGACCTTGACCCTTTACCAGATGACAAAATTCTAGTCTTGGCCAAATTGAAAGCATTTGCAGACAACAACTTCTGTGTGGCTCAAATGTTGCAATTTTTCTTTCATAGGACAAAAAACATTGTGGGAAAAGGAGAAAATGCTGGTTAATAGCATTTTCTCCTTTTCCCACAATGTTTTTAAAAAGCTTCTTTTCCAGGGTCGTTAAAAGGCGATATTGTACGGTAAAGGGTTAAGAAAATTTAACAAATGTGGGAGATAACTCAAAAGTAGAGTCAGAGTTGTCTTTTTTGTATGAAGTGTACCTACCTATAACCTTTACAGCTTGATGGAGTATCATGAAAATATATTAAAGAGTTAAGTTATGGCCTTCAGAGAATTTAGCAACTATGGGAGATAACTCAAGGAATCAACTGAGAACAGTGACCTTGACTTTTAACTTAGTGACACAGTTCTTGTATACGACACATCATCTATCCATGGTGATCTTTTGTGCCAAATAATTTCGAAATCCAACCAAGTTGGCTGGGCACGAACAGCCATCATTATTTTAAATGTAGCAAATTTTGACAAAGTTTACTGAACACTGTGACCTTGACCTTTCAGGTAGCTAAATGGTTTTGGTGTACAACACATTGTTTATCAATAGTAATCATTTGTTCCATATTATTCAGAAATCTAAGCATGCATAACACACTTATGGGCCAGATACAAACACCTGTCATTTCTATAACTGTAGCAAATATTGTCAAAGTTCAACCCAGCAATGTGACCTCAACCTTTAAGCTGGGGACACGGTTTTGTATGCGACACGTTGTCTATCCATGGTGATCATTTATTTTTGAATCTGACCATGCACTTGGAAGTTATTGGCTGCACAGGAACACCTGACATCACTATGATTGTAGTAGTAGTAGTAGTAGTAGTAGTAGTTTTATTCGGTTAAAATGTACATAACATGGTAACAATAAGACATGTGTAACATTAAAAAGATACTGACATGAATACTAAAACCATGTAATGGACACCAGCACCAGGGATAGCACAAAAAAGAGATAAACTCTTATTTCCATTGTGGTCCCTTAGTGTTGGCGTCATGACATAGAGCAGCAAATTAAAATAAATATATCACGTTAAGCCTGACATACAATAAAGTTAAAATTGATAGGCACAGAGGATCACAGAATGCTTTATATATCACACGATTTTAAAGATTGTCAAACAGATGTGTTTTTATCGCACGCTTAAAAGTATTGAGTTTATCCAGTTTGGTAATATGGTTTGGCAACTTATTCCATAATGAACAACCTATAAAGCTAAAAGACTTCGAGCCATAACTTTTTACTCTTGGCAAGACAAAATCTCCTTTTAGACTTGATCTAGTTTCATAGTTGTGTAAAGAATTTTGAGGCTTGAATTGTTCATTCAAATATTTTGGTGAAGAACCGTTATAAATTTTAAAAACGTTACAAAGAATACTTTGTTCTACCCTTTTGTTAACAGGCAACCAGTTTAGTTCTTTAAAATGCAAAGGAAAAATATGATCATTACAATTCAGGTTTAGTATAAATCTTATGAGCTTATTTTGAGTAGTCTGAAGCCTATTTTTGAAGTGCATGGAAAGACCATTATACCATATGGAGCAGGCGTAATCATAGTGGCACTGAATTAAAGCTTGTATTAATAGTAATTTAGTATGCTCAGTTAGGTATGCTTTTTTACGATAAAGAAATTTAAGCCTAGAATTAGCTGTTCTAATAACCAAACGTACCATTTCATTGAAAGTCAGATGTTGATCTATGGTAACCCCAAGATACTTTACAGACGATGCCGATTTAATAGTGGAACCATTGCAAGAAATTGATAAGTTTGGGTTACTCTTCAACTTATATTTAGAGCCAAATAGTATAGACTCTGTTTTACCAAGATGGAGAGATAGTTTATTGTCCACAAGCCAGTGACTTACAGATTTTAGATCATCAGACAAAAAGGTCTTGATTTCAATTTTGTTCTTACCAGAGACTAAAATACAAGAGTCGTCGGCATAAAGAAGGAGTTTATTTTTTACAGTAGCCGGCATATCGTTTACGTAGATTAAAAATAAAAGAGGGCCTAGAATAGATCCCTGTGGTACTCCACATGTGATTGGTGCAAATGATGAACGGGTCCCGTTGTAGCATATACATGTATTGATAAAGTTCAACCACGGCCTTTGACCTTGACCTTTAAGCTGGCAACATGATCGTTGCATGCAACATGTCGTCTGTCCATGGTGATCGCTTGTGCATTTTTTTTTTAGAATCGGACCATACATGTGGAAATTAATGGCCGGACAGAAACACCTGTCATCAAGATAATTGTAACAAATATTCACAATTTAAACCAAGCACTATGACCTTGACCTCTGAGCTGGTGACACTAATTGAATGTCACACGTTGTCTATCCATGATGATCATTATTGTGAAATTATTTTAGAATCAGACCATACATCTGAAAGTTACTGGCCCAACAGGAACACCTGTCATCACTGCAACTGTACAAATATTGACAAAGTTCAAGCAAGCCTTGTGACCTTTACCTTCAAGCTAGCAACATAATTGTTGCATGCGATATGTTGTCTACCCATAGTAATCATTTCTGCCAAAATTATTTAAAAAATTTGACCATGCACCTGAAAGTTATTGGCCAGACATGACCACAGCTGTTTACTATGATGTAGCAAATATTGACAAAGTTCAACCAAGCGCTGTGACCTCCCTTTGAGCTTGTGATACTAATTGCATGTGACACGTTGTCTATCCATAGTGATCATTTGTGTCAAATAATTTTAGAATCAGACCATACATCTGGAAGTTATTGGCTGGACAGGAACACCTGTCATCACTATAATTGTAGCAAATATTGACAACGGTCAACCAAGTGCTGTGAGCTTGACCATTGAGCTGGTGACACTAATTGCATGTGACACATTGTCTATCCATGGTGATCATTTGTGCCAAATTATTTTAGAATCGGACCATACAGCTGGAAGTTATTGGCCAGACAGGAACGCCAGTCATCAATATAATTGTGGCAAATATTGGCAAAGTTCAACCAAGCACTGTGACCTTCACACACACACACACACACACACACACACAGGTGTAACACTATATGCTTCCTTGCCCCCACCTCCCTTTCATGGCGGGGGCATAAAAATACACTTTGTGTCATAAATGGAAGTTATAACCTGACATAATGAGGGCCATTCTTCCCATGATTCCTCTCCAGTACTACATTAGTCCTGATAAGGCGATTACTTGGATTTTATCCTTGATTTTACACAAGTGTATTCTTGAAATAATATCTAAGCTAAATCTAGCTAGATTTTTTTACAAATCGATATATATGCATTTCTCTGATGATTGAAAACATGATTTACTTTGAACTTACACATGGACTTCACATACAATCATAAATCAAATTCTTTTTAATCTAACAACCGTAAGGAAATCCAGGATAAAAACAAAGGTACGTAGGTAAAAGGCCACATCTGTAATTTGGTTACCTTTAGTCTTTATCCAGCAAGGGAGATAATTTGATTTACAGCAATGGCCCTCATTACATTTTGATGTGACCCCAACAAATTATACAATGACCCCCATTTTTTATGACTAGGGGTCAAAATGACCCCATATTTTTGTGGCCAAGAGAAAACCCCTGAATTTGTTTGCTGTACCCAGAGCCAGACATACCAGGTTGTCTCCAGGTATAGTATCCCTCAAGTCTCAGGATACAGTACCAGATAGAATCTACTTTAGTGGACCCTGCTACATTTTAGTTTATTATTTGTTCCCCAAGACTTGCATTCTAAACATCCATGCTAAAGCCATGGGGGTGTAGGGGCTGCAACCTCCTTCAAAGAATGAACAAAGCAAGAATAAAAAAAGCATGTTCACTAGATGCTGTTTAGAGGGTCAAGTAGATTGGTTCCTACAGTACTGTAGTCCTAGCCTCAGAGGCTAGAGGTACTACCTTTTGTCTACTGGGAAACTTATTAACCCCTGCTGGTTCTCGTTTCTCTGGTCCAGTTGAGCTAATACACATTTGAAAGGCCAAAATGCTTATGAGACCACAATTTATCCAACTTATTCTTAAAATGGTTCACTTTTATGGATGTAACGATATCTTCTGGCAAATTGTTCAATATATTAATAGTATGAAGAGAAAATGAGTTCAAACGCAGTGACTTCTTCACACAAGGTCTGTTCAGCTTTAAACAATGTCCTCTGAGATGGTCAGATTCAGCAAAGGTAAAAAACGTAGCAAGGCCAATATCGTCTATTTGATGAATTATCTTGAAAACTTGGATGAGATCAAATCTTTGCTGACGATACTCAAGAGATGGTAGGTTTAATTCCTTAAATTGCTCAGAGTAGGACAAGTCTCTCAGCCCTGGGACCAGATAGCTCTTTTTTGTACATTCTCAATGATCTGCCTACACTCTTTTGTAACTGGGTACGCAACAAGGTTTCCATAATCAAGATGAGATCTAACCAATGGTTTATATAGTGTCAAAAACAATTTGTTATCAATGTATTTGAACTTCCTCCTAATAAGACCTATGATATGATTCACCTTGTTAGCTACACTGCTAATGTGCTGTTCAAATGGTAAGTTCTCTGTAAAAGTTACACCCAAATCCTTCTCTGACATTTCAATCTGTATGGTTGAGTGTCTTTATTCCGTAGGTTTACTTGAACCAATGATTTTTGTTTACATCTCGTACTTAGTTTAATGACGTCACACAGTATTTCAGTTTGTAACCCTTACCAATTTTCAAATGTTTTATTGCACCTCGATTTCAGCCAAATGTGAGACAAAAACACGTAAAAATAATTATTTGTCTCGATTGATAGAAGTTGACACCATTTTTCTTATTTCTGAATAGTTTCCCTTCTTGAAAAATGCAAGGACCTGTTATTTTCTAATGCAAATACTACCGAACTACCAGAATTGGTTATAATATTTACATGAAAAAATGATCAGAGATTATTTCTTTATGAAGGCAAGTACTTTCTATTTCATGTTCTAGTCTAAGCTCTTACTTTTGTCATGTTGTTTCCTTATCATCACGGAATATGGACACTCGAGGCTACTGTATATTATGATACGGAACCACACCCAGAGACATAGTCTCAATAATGAGACATTTGCGGTGCTTCTTTCCTTATTTGGACATTACCTGCGTACCGCACCGTCTCAAGTCCACCCCGAATTTTCCAGTAGCAAAGCTACAGCGCTGTACTGACATTTTGTTTCGTCAGTTTAATCTGTATTGCAGCGAAATACAATTAATTTTTAGTGACACACATGACAAAGGACAAATTACTAAATGTTTCATTACCTAAAGCAATCGTAGGAGTCTTTTAAAACATGAAAATCTCGAAAAGAACAAATGAAACTTATCGTTTTTGGCAGCCATTTTGCGCGTATTGTGGGGAACATAAACACCTAAAGTAACTGACAAATTAAACTTTTTTCACATGAATAGCATTTAAACTGAAAATATTTGTATTTGAAACAAAGGATTATTGAATTCTTAAGCAATAGATACCTTCAAAGTCTAGTTTTGTCCTCTATTTCTGAAAATAAGAGAGTTTCAAAGTGCGCACAAAATCTGTGCGCAGATTTCAACTATTTTTTTTCATGATCGGCTCTGTATGATTGGCTCTGTACCGATCAAAAACTAAAATCCCCTTCAGGGACAGTTACCTCTACTACAAGAGACACTGTTGTTTGAATTAGCTGCACTAACTCGAGGGGTGAATACGAAACTATTCCATCTGCGTTTCGAACAATTTTACAGGAGAGGGAAAAATGCTTCTCATTTATGTGAAAAGAATAGTTAGATCATCTTGTTTAGATATGTTGTGTTGAGCTGAGAGCATGAGTTCAGCACAACATAATTAAACAAGATGATCTAATAATGCTTTTCATGGAATTGAGTTTTTTTTCCCCTCTCCTGTAATATTTTCCAAAATGCAGATGGAATAGTTTGCATTAACCCCTCGAACCACTCACCAGCCTAATATTTTCAAATCAACATTTCTTTTGTGTGTTTCCCTAGTTGAATACACACGGATCTTTTTCAGAATTATTAACTGATTTTCTAAAACTTTTTCTTTATTTGACAGTAAAACTGCGTTAATTTCGAGAGATTGCACCTTTTAACATTGTGAAGATATTTTATCAGTGTATTTTTTTTATTTAAATAAATCTAATATGGTAAATATGATTCAAAACGTTACCCTTACATCCAACGAATAACAGACCATTCCGATGTCAAACAACAGTCATACTTTTACGACAAGAGCAGAACATCCATTTAATGTCATAGTCGTCATGGACACATGAATTTCCGGGACGGTCGCTGAACTTGGACGCTTTATGAAATGAACGAGCATTTGTGTGAACGGGATTCAATGGGTGTCAAGAGAAATCGTCCCCTAGAGTAATCGTCCCCTGGAAAAATCGTCCCCAAACTGCTTGAATTCTCTTGAGAAATCGTCCCAAAATTAAATTTTGGAGAAATCGTCCCCACATTCAAAATCTATATATACATAGATGTTAAAGTTGTCTTTGAAAAATATTTTTTGAAGTTTAATAGCATGTATCATGTGTCACTTTTGATGTATAGTGCATTGTTAGAAAAAAAAGTTGACCCTTTACCAAAAGACAAAATTTTTGACATGTTCAAATTGAGAGCAATTGCAGAAGACATATTCATAGTGGCTTAAATTATAGGATTTGTATTGAAAGAGGTAGAAAACATTGTGGGGAAAGGAGAAAATGCTAGTACAAGCATTTTCTGCTTATCCCACAATGTTTTCAAAAGCCTTCCTTTTCAGGGTCGTTAAAACTGGGAATTGTGTGGTAAAGGGTTTAATAACCACTTTAATTGTCAACCAAACCATTTAGGTAATCTCCTTTATTGTTCCGCGGGTGTTTGTCTTGAATTTAGTCATCAATCAATAGGAGAATATTGTATATAATAAGGATAACAATTCACGAGTAATACTATTCAAAGCTGTTGTAGATAACGATACGACTGTGGCTAAAATGGAAATAAAAAAATCACCTCATTTTTACAGTACAAAAGGTGGGAAAGGGGAGAGCCCCGTTAAATGTATTTCCCTCTTTTGAGAAACGTTTTTTTAATTTTTTTCCAAAACATTGTTGGGAAATTTACGTTTACAAGGGGTAAAAAAAATGTTGAATAGGTTGCAATTAAATCAACCTTTTCAGTCCATGTTTTCAACGTGGAATCGTCTAGAAAATGTCTACTTGTACAAAATGTAGCGATCTGATTCAAACACCTTCCAAGGGATCGAACCAATGAACACAATCACGATCGAGCGGCTGGAATCGAACCAAAAAACAAGGCCACCCCTAACACAGGACTCAAACACCATGAAACATAAATCCAGCTACATGTATGTATTTGGAAAGAATGAAATTTCTGTTTAAAAGAGTATCAATTACCCATACCTAGTGATACAGGAAATCACCCATGTACCAAGTGATATAAGAAAGAGAGAAGATTCGATATATATATATATATATCAGACGAAAAAAAAGTTATAAAACATCATAAATACCCATGCAAAATGATTGAGGCAAAGAGAAAGATGGGGAGAGAGATCGAGATCTACGGACAGAAAATCAAAATAAATAAAACACAAGAATTAGTTTCCCTTGCCGAGTGATTCAACAGACAGACAGAGAGACAGAGGAAGAGAGATCTATGGACGGCAACCATTACACTAGGCATTATAATACACACACACACACACACACACACACACAAAAGTTAATCGAGTGAGAGAGAAGAAAAAAATAGAGAGAGGAAGAGATGCAGACTCATTATGAAAATATAAAAATACATTTTATGATCGAATGACTCCTGACACATTTTACGAACGTATATACTGTATAAATGGATTTAAATCAAATTCAAACAAAAATAAATTCTTACATGTTTAAGCTACCTATAACAGCCGTGAAAGGTGTTAAAAACAACCTGTTAGCGTGAAATTTGCTGTATAAACAATGAAAGAGTAATAAACAAAAAAGAAAACATTTGAAATAAGAAAACCTTCACGAAATTAAACTACTAAAGCAAAAAAAAAAATCGTCCCCGTCCCCTGGCAGTTTGGGGACGATTTCTCCAGGGGACGATTCCTCCAGCATTCGATTCAAACGGATACCAGTTCGCAAGCAGAGGTTTCGCTACTAAGCGGTTCCGAAACTTTGCAACTTGACAACCAAGAAGTTTCGTCTCTCACGTACACTGAAAGACAAATAATGAAAAAGATATTGGATTAAGTACGCTATAAATTCATATACGACAAAAGATCTTTATAAAAATACATTAGGTAGAGTTCTAACCAAGTATTTTTTTTCCTTCATTTTGTTAATAAATTATACACATACCTGTGAAAAATACACGAAATTGTCATTTAAGAAGACGTGATTTTATAAGATGAAATATATCTGCAATTATCTTCGAAGCATGGCTGATAAAATGATCCAAGCACGAATATAATCTTCCATCAGATGAAAAGTAATTTAGCACCAGTTTGGTTTCTTTTAGCCATACATCAAGCATGCTCGGAATCTTTCCCTTTTTGTTTTTGGACATAAATTTAATTCATTACTAAAAAAAAAAAAAAAAAAATCACTAAGTATAAACACTAGGAATAATAATTGAATAACAACAATTACAAATTTGAACAATTAGTACATTACATTTTTCTGTATGCGGCAATTGTCTTGGCGATCAAGCAAATGTGCGGATTAAAAAAAAAAAAAAAAAAAAATCGGTTTCATGCAACCGAAAAGTTCCAAATAGTGTACATTAATAAACGAGACCTTGCGTAGTGAACCTATGATATGACGAATCACCCATTTCACACACGGGTACTTGTTTTGAAAATAATAACGCTTCGTTGTTCATTTATTCCTTGGCAGAAATAAAACGATGTAAAAGTTAGAAAAATAAAGTAGGTGAAAGGAGATATTCACAAATATTGTTCTTGTATAATATTACCACATGTATCTCAAATTTTCTGTATCCAGAGATCCCTGATTACACTTCTTTTTAAGTTATGACCAAATACGACAAACGGGTGCATAATAAGTCTTTTCACTTGTTGTTTTGCCAGTCTTTTAATTCTGACTAAAATTTACATCTAGGAATTAATATTTAAATTCGAGATCTCGGGCAACGTTTTTTTTTTTTAAGGCACCTTTTTTTAATCGGTTAAAAAAAAAATCTCGTTACCTCATTACGCATGCGCGTTTATGAATCACATCCGTCCATTGACCGAGGGGGACAGCTCAGCGGATGTTTCTATTGATAGCTGTTTATAGATGTCTTTCCCCAGATAAATAGTTTCAAAAAGTATTTCAGTGTTATGATGCCAAGTTCGTTTAGTGTTTTCATGTATTCATTTTTCTACAATGAAGTTCTTCCATTGCTTTAAACATCACTGAATCTAACAATCTTCTTTTAACTTCCCTTTGTTTACTTTTTCCCCCGAGCTTGTTTGATTTGCTCCCCGATTATTGAAATGAAAGTAGGTTTATCCATGATGAAAGAACATGTGTAATAGTTTTTCCTTTTGTTTACTTTTACATTCTGTATTTGCAGGTTGTTGCTAATAGGACTTACAATGATTGTTCTTCTTTAGATAATATCAAAAAAGTCTATTCTGTGAAATTATGGGGCGAGGGTTCTGATCCTACTAAGTAAATTTATGCCATTATGATTTATAAATATGTTTAAATAGCTCTCCTGAGCAATGCTGAGGGTGACTTAATGTGATCTATCACCACTGTTTGTCATCTGTCATTGCTTAAACATGACCGCTCTTTGATAACTTCTGGAGCACTTCAAGTTTCATGCGATACCTACAGACACCCAAGGATTTAGTCGTGACAGGAATGTTCAAATGGTTCAAGGGACCAAGTTACATGAACATAATGGCCTATGTGTCGCAAAATCTTTGAACAGTCTTGGCCTCCAGAATTAGATAGCAGTGAACCTTGGCACTGATAATCAGTATTGGCAGACTAAAAAGTTTGTTCAATGATTACTGGAAATAGACCATTTACCTTATTTTGGCGAGGTCAAATGTTTGGCTGCTATATTTAAAACATTAATATATAGGCTGTCAGGGTCTTGATATGCAAAGTATGCTCATTTCTTGATTTTGTGGATTAGGGAAAAGTCAAGGTAATCTAATTAATAAAGGAAATATACATTGGACTTGTACTTGTTGTGCTAAAGTCTAGTAGAACAGGTGATTGGTTAATAAAAAATACAATATGATCTTCTTGTTCAAAGAGTTAGGGAACAAAACAAGTCTTCTTAAAATTGCAATTTTAGGTCAACCCTTTACCACACAATCCTGAGTTTTAAGGACCCTGAAGAATAAAACTTTTGAAAACATCAAATTGAATGCTACTCTAAACATGAAACTTGTCTTTCATAAAGTAGAAAATTTCGTGGGAAAAGGAGAAAATACTGTCGTTTAGTAAAGGGTTGGCTTTTTACCACCCAGTCCCAAGTGTTAATGACCCTAAAGAAGAAGACTGGTGAAAACACTGTGGAAAAAGGAAAATATGGTGGTCACCAGCATTTTCTCCTTTTCCCACATTTTCTTCCTTATGACAGACAAGCTCCATGTTTCAAGTAGCTTTTGTCGTCTGCAAATGGTTTCAATTTGAATCAGTCTAAAATTTTGTTGTTTGGCAAAGACTTAAGCAAATAATATAGAGCAAATCTTTTGTTAAACCTTTGTACGGATCACAGAGTTACGTTAAAAAAATTGTTTAAAAAATTTCAACAAATCAGTGGTACAATAGTATAAACTGTGGTTATCAGCACTTGATAGTAACATTCTTTTAAGGATACAATGGCTTCTTCTGTTTGTAGGCGACATTAGTCAAGTGCCGGAGTGCCAAGCTCTTGCTCATAAAGATGAAGTCATGGATGGTTCAGTTATTGAGGCTTTGGAGTCGTAATCAAGAAATCTTGAGACTGTCAGGAAACTCTTATCAGGAAACTGTCTTGATCCCAAATTGGAATACTTATGAAAGTGGCGGACATGTAGCTCCCATATTGAAATGTTGTTAAAAGTGGCTTGCTGTAAATGCTATCCGAACAAAGAAATATTTTAATGTATGTTTGCTTGGTGTTTTAATGTCATTTTCAACATTTTTTTCAGTTATATTGTAGCAACCAGTGTACCTAATCATACTTTCATGGAGTTTATTTTACCAGTACTTCACACAATATTCATACCAAGCCATTAGCTGCTTTCCTACATGACCATTGTCCAAACGATGATCAGGGGTGAGCTAGGAATGAATCTTTTTGCAGTGACAATCATCAATCCTCAGAAAGAAATGGCCAAGTTGCTGATTGGATCCAGCAACCGCCTGGCTTCAAACCTTGTACTTTACCAACATTAACTCCTTTGCTTGTTTAGAAATACTTTAAAGAAGTGTTTTAGAGTGACACCATTATATTTATGAAATTCTTTTTATGAATCTGTTAGACGAGTTTAATGTCTTGCAGCATACCACTTCAGTAAATAATTGTGGCTGACCACAGGCGTAATTGCTTGTACCTTGCAAGTTTTCCATTTATTACAATGTTTGTGAATATTCATATTAGACCTTTATTTTTTGACAAATTGTACAAAGAAGTTTTCAGAGTCATCTTGTGCAATCCTACTGAAGGATATAATGTGACAAAATTTGATAACTGTCATTCTTACCGTATTTTACCGCCAAATAAATCTGTTGTCTTTTTTTTTTCATTTTGCAGGCAAAATTTAAACACTGTAGAATGGCTTATCCACTGATGGACAAGTCTCCAAGACCAGAGGTGGGGGATATATGCTCAGATTCACTCTCTTCTCCAATCCCTAACAGCTTCTGTGACAAAAAGCAGGAATTCAGTATCCTAGAGAAATTGAAAGAACTGCGTGATCAGAAGAAATACTGTGACATCATATTGGAAGTGAGAGGAACACACTTGGAAGCCCACAAGAATGTCCTTGCATCATGGAGCCCATACTTTGCTTCAAAATTGTATCCAAATGATAACACTGTATGCAAAGACTTTGTCAGTGTTAATTATAGTAACAGTGAAGTATTTGCCGACTTGCTGGACTTTATGTATAATGGATATGTAGCCCCAAGGGAAACAAACTTTCTTGAGCTACTTCATTTAGCTGTTAGCTTTCAGATTCAAACATTAAAAAACTACTGTGAAGAATTCTTGCGTTGTAATCTACATTTAGGAAATTTTGTTAGCACATATTTTTTGAGCAGAAAGTTTACCCTTGAGAGCCTAGAGGAATATATTGTTGGGTTTTTGCAGTTAAATTTGTCTGATGCTGTCAAACAAGGTGAATTTTTATCATTGACAGCTTCAAAGTTTAATACATTCTTGTCAAATGGCTCTATGGAAAAGATAAAGCCAGAAATAAAGCTATTTCTTATTATTAGCTGGGTGGGGTATGATGTTCAGGATAGGGAAAAGTACCTAGTTCTATTACTTGGGCATATTGATTGGTCCACAGTGGCAAATGACTTCCTTCTCGAGATAAATAGGACGGAAAATTTCTTTACCTCTCATGAATCCAGCTTGTATCTCCTTCTCCAGACATTGTTCAGTACAGGAATTGAGCTTGGCCCTTACAGAAGTGCGTTTCCAGTGTTGCGCGAGAGACACTCTGCATTGTTGAATGAAGTTGTAAGTTCTAGTTTGATCCAGATAGAACAAGAAGACTTTTATCCTGTTACCATTGTTGTAAGAAGTCGGCCAACGTTCAGAGAAGCTGCTATGAACACTTACTTCAGGGATATGGTGGATTGTGCCATCAATACTGATGTAAACAGTCGCCATTTTGAAGAACATGAAGCTAGGGCAAGTGATATCATTGAAGAACATGAGACCAGAGTAAGCAATGTTGTTGTTCCTGAAGAGACTATCAGTGCAAAGTCTGCCATACAACCAAATCAGGATATTCTTGAAAGTTATGATGATTTTGGAAGATTTATTGAATCAGAAATTTATGAACTCAACAGAAAAAAATGTGAAGAAGAGCAAAGTTTTGACCTTGATAGAATCGTTGAGCCTGAACCAGTCTTGAAAAATCAGACATCAGTGTCAAATGGTGCTAAAGTAAAACCAAAACGAAAGAGGAAAAAAACAAAGGAGTTTTCTTCTAAACTTGATGAATCTAGTGAGGAGGAAGCAATAGAATCAAAAGTCCATGAAGAAAGCCTTTTACAGGAACGAAAACTTTTCTTTGATGCAGATGCTCAAGGCAACAAACTTGATAAATCTACAGATGTTCCTAATGAACTTACAGAAAATTACCCAAAGAGACCTATCCGCAGTAGTACTAGATCTGCCTCCTTGAAAAAAACGTCAGATAGAAGAACCAAAGAAGTGCCAAAGAAGCTGAAAAAGACAACCAAAACAATTCATTGTACCTATGAAGGCTGTCCATATTATACAACTCTTTCAGAGAGAATGGACAAACACATCAAAACTGCACATCTGTGTTCCTTTGAGCTTCGCTGTAATCTCTGTCCATTTGTTTCCAAAGAGGTGAGGAAGTACAACTATCACATGAAAACACATTTTTCTGGTCCGCCATTCAAATGTGATCATCCCAGGTGCACATTTAGCCACAGTAGAATAGCCAAGATGATCCGTCACCGGGCTGCACATAACGATGAAAGGCCATTCACATGTGAATGTGGGAAAAGTTTCCGAACTAATAATACTCTAGCAGCACACAAACAGACTCATGAGGGTACATGTATATTCACTAACTACCTCTTACAAATAATTTGTTTTTTATCCTGCTTCTAACTTATTTGGAAAACTTTTAAGATGAAACAGAGAAAAATGTTTTGGAAGACCAACTTCTCATTTTCCACAATGTTTTGATATGTATTTAAGTATTCAAAGGTAATTGGTAACGATTGTTCATATTTTAATTGGATGCCTTCAAAGTCACCTGCCGTATAGTAAAATTTTGTTTCTGGAGGAAATCAATTCTTCTATTATCACATACATGATATTTTGATCGTTCTCAAGTTACCCATTTCTCCTTTAACCACATTGTCTTCAAAGGCCTTTTTCCTGGGGGTGGGTTGCTCAGCTTTAGCATTCTTGTCATCAGTACGAAGTCTACCTGTGTCCTATAGGGGGGTCATCAATGAATTCCCTGATTTTGGGAAGTGTCTTATAAGCCAAGATGCCTTACAGTAACTGTTGAGTATATGCGGTTGGATTGAATTAAGAATAATTGGTAAGGATGTCACAAGACCTCTAAAACTTAAGTCACTCCTCTCTGTATTGTACACAGTTTTTAGCTCTACTGGCTGTAAGCCAGCAGAGCTTATGTCATGGAGTGGTTTCCATCGTCCATCCGTCTGTCTGTCTGTCCGTCTTTTTCTTGTTTAAGCGGTAAAGGCTGCATTTGTGGTGGGATTTTCATGAAACTTGCACAGTTTGTTTATCTCATTAATAGCTTGAACCCTATTGATTCTGAAAAAAATCTGACCGTCAGTGTGGGAAAAGTAGCCATTTAAATTTCAAAATTTCAGTTTTTTGTTTACCCGATAAAGACTGCATTTGTGGTCAGATTTTCATGAAACTTGCACGGTTTGTTTATGTTATCAACAGCTTGAACCCTATTGATTTTGGAAAAAAATATGAGTATCAGTGTGGGAAAAGTAGCAATTTAAAGTTCAAAATTTGAATTTCATGTTCACGCGATAAAGTCTGCATTTGTAGACAGATTTTCATGATATTTGCACAGTTGCTTTTTATCATCAACAAGTTTAATCCTATTGATTTTGAAAAAAAAAAATCAGTATGGGAAAAGAAGCCAATTAGATTTGAAAATTTACAATTCTTGTTTACGCGATAACATTGGCAGTTGCAGTTGAATCTTCCTGAAACTTGCACAGCTGTTTTATATTATCAATAGCTTCAACCCTATGGTTTTTTTTTAAAAAAAGAAAAAAAAAAAATGACAATTAGTATGGGAAAAGGAGCCATTTACAGTTGAAAATTTACAGCTCTTGCTTATGCAATTAAGTTGCATTTTTGATTAAATTCTTTTGAAACTTGCATAGATTATTTGTATCACCAAGGGATTGAACTCTATTATGATTAAAGAATGAAGAAAATCTAGCAAATGATTTAGCAAAGCAATCATTTGATGACTTGGTATTGTTTACTCAACATAGTCCACATTATTGGTCTCATTTCTTTGAAACTTGCAGGGATTGTTTAATACAATGAGTACTGAAACCCTATCAAATTTGGCTGGATTCCAAATAATTGGTTTTGAGAAATTGTACTGTTCAATTTTTTTTTCACTATTTGTTTAATTCACAATGCCTACTTGTGCTGTCTTAATGGGTTCAAGCCCACTTGCAAAAACACCCCCCCCCCCCCTTTATGTGTGTGTTTGTGTTTTTCCTTTTTGCATCATGAATTCATAACGTATGCTAGAAAAAAAAAAGCAAAATCAATGCTAGTAGAGCAATAGAGGCCCTCAAGGGCCTCCAGTTGACATGCATTATCTCTGTTCCTGGACTATACAGTGTGTTGCTTTGTGCTCTGTTTAATTTTATTTGGAATGCTTGACTACAGTTCAATGTTTATACCAAAATGAATTTGTCTGACAAAAATATGGTAAAAGCAAGTTACCTTATAATACTTTTTCAGCTCACCTGAGCACAAAGTGCTCAAGGTGAGCTTTGTGATTGTGCTGTGTTTGTCATGTGTCGTGCGGTTGTCAACATTTACCTCAGACAAGTTCGAAATTGGGTCATGTGGGGTCAAAAAGTAGGTCACAGGACCAAATCTTAGGAAAAGCTTGTGTGCACTCTAGAGGCCACATTTTCAGCTTGATACTCATGAAACTTGGTCAGAATGTTTGTCTGGATAAAATCTGGGACAAGTTTGAAATTGGGTCATGTGGGTCAAAAAGTAGGTCACAGGGCCAAATCTTAGAAAAAGCTTGTGTGCGCTCAAAAGGCCACATTTTCAGCCTGATACTCGTGAAACTTGGTCATAATGTTTTTCTGGATAAAATGTTGGGCAGGTTTGAAATCCATTCATGCTGGGTCAAAAAGTGGGTCTCGGGGCAAAATCGTAGAAAAAACCTTGTGTGACACTAGAGGCCACATTTTTAGCCAGACTAGAAATTCAAAAATAGGCTAAACCAGGCAAAAAGTAGATCACTTACACTCATGCGTTTAACATCATCATGATCAGGATCTTTTCAGCCTAATCAATCTTAGATGACCTTACTCAGGTGAGTGCTTTAGGGCCAATGGCCCTCTTGTTTTTGATGTTTCAGGTAGAAAAGATTTCAAATGTCCGATATGTGGAGTCGCCTTTGCCAAAAAGAATACAGTTAACCAACATATGGTTACCCATAGTAATGCCAAACCCTACCTGTGTGACCTTTGTGGTTTTGCTACCAAGTTCCAGTCCCATCTCATCGCACACAAGCGTATTCATACAGGTAAGCTGTACTTATATCTGTATTTCTTTAACCAGCATTTTCTCCTTTTCCCACAATGTTTTTTACCGTACAAAAGACAGACTTTATGTTTTGAGTAACATTTATTGCCCTTAAATGCTTCAATTTGGACAAGGCTAAAATTTTGTCATTTGGTAAAGAGGTAGTTATCTGTAGTCCTTTGTGAAGATGAGCAGTTGCTGTGATGTAAATGAAATAAAATTGAAAGCATTGTAAAACACCAGTCAGTCAATCAATCAACCTTTTGTAAAGTGTTGATGATGGTATAACAATTACACTTTAACCCCATATCTAGCAATCCCTTGTTTTAGGACCCGGTGGAAGTTCTCTTGTACAAATCGTATGGGGAAAAAAAGGAGGCGATAGTAACCAGCATTTTCCTTTTTTCCTACAAAGTTTTCTACCCTTACAAAGATAGATTTCATCAACTGAGCTACATTTAATTGTTGTCTGTAAAAGCTTTGAACTTGGACAAGTATAAAATTTTGTCGTTTGGTGAATGTTTCATACCCTATCAAAGACAGAAATCATCATTTGAGCTTCATTAAATTTGTCATCTGCAAATGCGTTCAGTTTGGTCAAGTCAAAAATTTTGTCGTTTGACAAAGATTTGATTAGTCAAATTAATGTTTCTATCAGCTAGCTAAAAGATATTGGAATGCTACACAAGGGACAAACTTTTGAAAGAAAGATAAGTATTATTTTTCATCAGTGTGGAAAAATTATTGGAAAGGCAATAGATGCATGTTACAAGTCTAAAATTTTGTTGCTTTTAAAGAGTTAACAGACAAGTAACCTTCTCAAGTACTGAGTTGACAGAACGTTTCACACTCAAAAAAGCAAAGTAAACAGACTAAACTCAGTTAACAGACTGAAGTCCATTACATAATATTTTGATGTCTGAAAACCTTGTGTCAGCTCAGGATTTGAGAAAGTTACTAAAGTCTGTTGACATAAGTGAAATGTGTCTCAATAATGAACTTAAGTCTGATAATGAGTCTGTTAGCAGACTCTAGCAAAATATGAGACTTGAGTATTTTCATGAAACTGGGCCCAGATTCTTAAATACTGATTGGCAGATGGTTCATTGTAGGGGATCCACTATCTTAAAATTTATGTCATCAAATGTTTTACCATTGTTGAATAGCAATATGCAGCACTTGGTACTGGTATCTAACAACCTTAGTCTACAATTCGGGTTTTAGGTTTGTGTCAATAATAATTCTGTCAATTATGCTGGAGCATATCCAGTTAAAAAACTGTACATGAAATCAGGATTTTGAAAGTAATTCTTGCCTTGATTGACAACCACTGTAATTGACCTTTCTACAGACGCGAGTTTGGCACGCCCACCTTAGTAATGCGATATTTCGATCGGTAGGCCCGACATACAAACTAAAAAATGGCGTCGAATACATAGAGAAAGAGAGATTATTTCAGTTTTATTCTAGCTTATGTTTCGCTATAATTAAAGTACCCAAAGCTTTTTTCCCAACATTCCTTTCGGTTTGGGCTAAATCAACAAAGTAACAAGAAAAAATACTTTGAATAATTTCATATTTATGAGAAATCGTAAAATGAAAATAGCGCAGATATGTTCGTAATTCAATGTTTGGTCACAGCATTTAAACTAAAAATACATTGTGAGTAGATTGTTGTCGGCATTATCCATAACTTATAATAGGGTCATAGGTTTTCAAGACATTTCGTCAGTATATGACATGTCCGTTTGACAGTAAACAATATGAGAAAAGCATTTACAATTTAACCCTTTACCACACAAACCCGTGCTTTAACGACCCTGAAGAGGGAAACGTTTGAAAACTTTCTCTTTTTCCTTAAATGTTTTCTACCTTTTCAAAGACAAATCTCAGCATTGGAGCAACGTTTAATTTGTTGACAGCAAATGTTTTCAAAAAAGATGAATATAATCTTTTGTTGTCTGGTAAAGGTGTAATTAACACCTGTTTGAGTGAAAATCAGGAAGTTTATTGTAAGTAATGTGTTAAGTGATTTGTCATATTTTTAACAGATATATATTGTAAAAAACTTTTTAATTGGGGGTATATTTGGTCACTTGGGTGATTGTAAGGATTATACTGATTTGGAATGGACGTGCATTTATCATAGCATAACATAACATTTATTCAGCATAAAACAGCATTTGCATGTTTATAGCTTACAGTAATTGTGAAAAACAAATTCATATCCATATGCGCAGAAAACAAACATCTAGGTAGATTATCATTATCTGAGAAGTATGAAGTAAAAACTAAGAAATTTGCAATATACTGATTGAATCAATGCCAATAGCACCATTTTTAGGTCAGATCAGACTACCTGTCATGAACAGTCTGATCTTCATCCATAATAAGTGTTGAAGCAGAACTAGTTTTACCAACCTTGAAAGGATAATGTACTCCTAAGTTATACTTTTTCGGCCAAGATTCCTGTTAATAGATCAGTTTGTTTTGATCAAGATCAGACCACTCTTCA
Source organism: Tridacna gigas (assembly GCA_945859785.2). NCBI lineage: Eukaryota > Metazoa > Mollusca > Bivalvia > Cardiida > Cardiidae > Tridacna > Tridacna gigas. The sequence goes on from OX244036.2 coordinate 18,590,795, forward strand.
AGAGTCGTCTGATCCCGAGCAAAACTCTCTGCTATAAAAGCAAAAACTTTGTTTGGTGCTAAAGGATTATAATGGTAATGAATACATAATTCCTTATTAGAATATATTTGTGAAACAATTACAAGTTTTTATTGAAAGTTAGAATCTTTATCAATCAGGCAACAATCGTTGGGAAAACAAACAATCGTTCGAACCAGGAAAAGTGACATTAACAGTCACATGCAATCAGGTTTATGAGGCAAGAATAAAATATGAATGCTCTCTAAAGTATTACAACAAGAATCATATGATGATGTTCACAATGTCGACTTAGTTTTGAAACAGGGTGACAAGTGGCTGTCAATAAAATGTCCTTCTTCCTGTCGCTTGTTTCGTATGTAACGATTACGACTGTCTAGGAGTATTGGTTTGGAATTTGAAAGATGTACCTGCAGTTAGATTTCAATACAGGTAGTTTAACAAAACAGTTTGGCGAACTGTTCTTTCTTTCCTGAAAGACTGGAAAAAAACCCTGCTTTTCTATCGTTTGCTAGAGTGGCTGGTTTTTCGGAATCCTGGTTAAATCTACCGGCGACATTTTACGGAGATCTAGGTTTTTAGAATGGATAAATTTAGTTTTCCTTTCAAGGTATAAAATTTAACAAGTATCTCAACGCATGAATCTTACATGTAACTTTAATCCATTTTGAAATAATTATTGTGTAATCCAGTCTTAGAACTATGATTTAAACAAAAAGAAAACAATAGCATTGCCAGTAGTAAAGTCTATCACTTTGTCTGACCCGTCTGTTTACATGTCACGCTATACTGCGTTTTGATTGGCTGATAGGACATGTCAATCAAAATTGGCAGAAAGGTCAATTTAGAGAGGGATTAATCATGGCAGATGGGAAAGAACTATGTATTTCTATTACAAAATCATAACTTTTTATCTCCCATTATTAATTTATGCCACAAGTGACTTGAAGAAATACCGATAGACATATAATTTTTTGTGCATTGTTCATTCATGCATCACTTTGTTTATCTCCTTACCAAACTTCAAAATTTTTGACTGAATCAAATTCAAAGCATTTGCAGATGACAAATCAAATGTAGCTTAAATGATAATTTCTGTCTTAGAAAGGGTAGAAAACTTTGTGGGAAAAGGAGAAAGTGCTAGTTACAAGAATGTTTTCAAAAGCCTTCTTCTCCTTGGCCATTAAAACTAGAGATTGTGTGGTAGAGTGTTAACCATTTACTAAACAGTCCTGAAATTTAACAACCCAAAAAGACTTTTAAATCATTGTAAGAAAAGAAGAAATGCTCATGATCAGTCTTTTCTCCATTTTCCAACATTTTCTAGTCTTTAAAAATTATTCCATGGTTTGTTCTACATTTCATTTGTTGTTTGGAAATGCTTAAAATTTGGACAAGTCTAGTACCATACCTTTTTTGCCTGGTAAAGAGGAACATATTATATCATATGTATCTTTGATTTCCTTATAATTCTTTTCTAGGAGATATGTTTGAATGTTCATTTCCAAAGTGCACCTATATGACCCCAAAAAGAAGTCAGCTTAAAGCCCATATGAGGGCCCACTTAGGGGTGAGAGCCCATGTATGCCAGACGTGTGGAAAATCATTCATAGAGAAGAGCCACTTAGTTAGACATGAAAAAATTCACTCCAGTGAAAGACTGGGTTGTATGGAATGTGATTATACAACAACAAGAAAAGACAAACTTCGGGAACATGTTGCTAAATATCATACCCAGGGTGTTCAAAATACAACCAAGCCCTCCAAAAAGCAAAAGACTACCAACACAAATAAGGCTAAGAAAACTCAAAGTATGGCACAAAAGAAGTCAACCCCAAACACTGTTGAAATAACAACACCCATGCTAGTAAAATGGGATCATGGGGGTTATTCTCTGTCCCAGGATAGTCAAGGTTCACCATCACAGACAGAGACGGAGACGGTTATTGGAGGGGATACTTATTGCGTTCTTAGAGATCAGCTAACCACAAGTGAACCCATGCAACAGATTCTGTCCTTAAATCAAGTTCAAGGTCAATTGAGTGAATCAAAGCTAGATATAAGGGATGTTCAGCCAATTAGTCAGGTGGTGACCAACCTACCAGTTTCAACCAATTCAGGATCAGGTATTGTTACCAGTCCTCATAATTCTTTGATTAGTGATTCTGATGGACTTGAGGGGAACCAGGCTGCAATTGATCATGTGACCAGTGGTGCTATAGTAACTACAGTCATGGATGGGGATACCAGCAGTCAGACCTATACTATTATACAGCCTGCTGCTGGTGTGGCTGTCCCTAGTCAGGAATGTGGGGGTCTTAGTGCTTTTATGGCACTCTTCTAAGCACTTTACATTTATAGCTCACCTGAGCACAAAGTGCTCAAGGTGAGCTTTTGTGATCGTGCTGTGTCCCGCATGCATTGTCTGTCGTGTGTCATGCGGTCGTCAGTATTTGCCTTGTGTGCCCTCTAGAGGCCATATTTTCAGCCAGATCCTCATGAAACGTGGTCAGAATGTTTGTCTAAATAAAATCTTGGACAAGTTTGAAATTGGGTCACATGGGATCAAAAAGTAGGTCACGGGGCCAAATCTTAGAAAAACCCTCTGCGCACTCTAGAGGCTACAATTTCAGCCTGATACTCATGAAACTTGGTCAGAATGTTTGTCTTGATAAAATTTTGGACAAGTTTGAAATTGGGTCATGTCAGGTCAAAAAGTAGGTCACAGGGCCAATTCTTAGAAAAAGCTTGTGTGCACTCTAGAGGCCACATTTTCAGCCTGATCATCATACTTCTGAAACTGGGTCAGAATGTTTGTCTGGATAAAATCTGGAACAAGTTCGAAATTGGTTCATGTCAGGTCAAAAAGTAGGTCACGGGGCCAAATCTTAGAAAAAGCTTGTGTGCACTGTAGAGTCCACATTTTCTGCATGATACTCAGGAAACTTGGTCAGAATGTTTGTCTGGATAAATTCTCAGACATGTTTGAAATTGGGTTATGTCAGGTCAAAAAGTAGGTCACACGGCCAAATCTTAGAAAAACCTTGTGTACACTCTAGAGGCCACATTTTCGGCGCGATGCTCGTGAAACTTGGTAAGAATGTTTGTCTTGATAAAATCTTGGACACATAGAAAATTGGGTGATGTTGAATAAAAAAGTAGGTCATCTGGGCTAAATTCAAAAATAGGCTAAATCAGTCAAAAGGTAGATCAATTACACTCGTGTGTTTTACATCATCACGACCAGGATCTTTTCAGCCTTATCAATCCTAGATGATCTTACTCAGGTGAGCGCTTTAGGACCAATGGCCCTTTTGTTTCTAATATTTATTCAATATGGTATAATCAACTTCTCTCTTTTGGTGGATACAGGGTTCCCTGGGGGCTTCGCAATGGGCTTTGCATTTTGCACCATTCATGATAGATTTTGTAATTTGGTGCAAGAAAACACAGAATGGCAAAAATAACAGCCGGCTATATTTTTTATATGGGGGTGCCATACATTTTTAGCTCACCTGAGCACGAAGTGCTCAAGGTGAGCTTTTGTGATCGCCCAATGTCTGTCGTCCGTCGTGCCTCATCTGTCGTCCACAATTTCTTTAAACATCTTCTCCTCCTAAACCACTGGGCCAATCTTGATGAAACTTGGCAGGGATGTTCCTCGGGTGAAGCTCTACCAAAGTTGTTCAAGAGATTGAATTCCACCCATAACTCTGGTTGCCATGGCAACCAAAAGGAAAAAAAAAAAAGCAAAATCTTTGAAAATCTTCTTCTCTGAAACTAGAAGACATAGAGCTTTGATATTTGGTATGTAGCATCTCCTAGTGGACCTCTACCAAATTTGTTCATATGATGCCCCTGGGATCAAAACTGGCCCCGCCCCGGGGGTCACAAGTTCGAACATAGGAACAAAGAGGGAAAACTTTAAAAATCATCTTCTCTGAAACTGGAAGGCATAGAGCTTTTATATTTGGCATGTAGCATCTCCTAGTAGACCTCTACCAAGTTTGTTCATATGATGCCCTTGGGGTCAAAACTGGCCCAGCCCCGGGGGTCACAAGTTCAAACATAGGAACAAAGAGGGAAAACTTTAAAAATCATCTTCTCTGAAACTGGAAGGCATAGAGCTTTGATATTTGGCATGTAGCATCTCCTAGTGGACCTCTACCAAGTTTGTTCATATGATGCCCTTGGGGTCAAAACTGGCCCCACCCCGGGGGTCACAATTTCGAACATAGGAACAAAGAGGGAAAACTTTAAAAATCTTCTTCTCTGAAATTGGAAGGTGTAGAGCTTTGATATTTGGTATGTAGCATCTCCTAGTGGACCTTTACCAAGTTTGTTTATATGATGCCCTTGGGGTCAAAACTGGCCCAGCCCCGGGGGGTCACAAGTTCAAACAAAGAAACAGAGAAGGAAAACTAAAAAAATCTTCTTCTCTGAAATTGGAAGGCGTAGAGCTTTGATATTTGGTATGTTGCATCTCCTAGTGGACCTCTACCAAGTTTGTTCATATGATGCCCCTGGGGTCAAAACTGGCCCAGCCCTGGGGGTCACAAGTTCGAACATAGGAACATATAGGGAAGACTTTAAAAATCTGCCTTTCTGAAACAGGAAGGTGTAAAGCTTTGATATTTGGTATGTAGCATCTTCTAGTGGACCTCTACCAATTTTGTTCATATGATGCCCTTGGGGTCAAAACTGGCCCTGCCCCGGGGGTCACAAGTTCGAACATAGGAACAAAGAAGGAAAACTTTAAAATTCTTCTTTTCTGAAACCAAAAGGCGTGGAGCTTTGATATTTGGTATGTTGCTTTGATATTTGGTATGCTGCATCTCAGAGTGGACCTCTACCACGTTTGTTCATATGATGCCTCTGGGGTCAAAACTGGCCCTGCCCTAGGGGTCACAAGTTCAAACATAGGAAAAAAGAAGGAAAACTTTTAAATTTCTTTTTCTCTTAAACGGGAAGGTGTAGAGCTTTGATAATTGGTATGTAGCATCTCCTAGCAGACCTCTACCAAGTTTGTTCCAAGGATGCTGTTTGGGTCAAAACTGGCCCAGCCCGGGGGTCACAAGTTCAAACATAGGAACAAAGAAGGAAAACTTTAAAATTCTTCTTTGAAACTGGAAGGCGTAGAGCTTTGATATTTGGTATGTAGCGATTCTCTTCTAAGTTTGTTTGCCCATCTAAGCACAATGAGTTCATTGAGTTCAAAATTGGGCCATCTTGGGTCATAAACTAGGTCACTAGGTCAAATTAAAGAAATACCTTGTTGGCACTCTTGAGGCCACATTATTTGCTCAATTGCCTTGAAAATTGGTCAGAAAGTTTGTCTTTATAAAATCTCACATAAGTCTGAATTTGGGTCAACTGGGGTCTTAAACTAGGTCACTGGGTCAAATTAAAGAAATACCTTGTTTGCACTCTGGAGGCAACAGTTATTGCTCAAATGACCTGAAATTTGGCCAGAATGTTTGTCTTGATGAAATATCAGATGAGTTTGGATTTGGGTCACCTGGAACCATAAACTAGGTCTCTAGGTCAAATTAAAGAAATACCTTTTGGGCACTCTAGAGGCAACATTATTTGCTTAATTGCCTTGAAAACTGGTCAGAATGTTTGTTTTTATAAAATCTCACATGAGTCTAACTTTTGGTCAACTGGGGTCATAAAGTAGGTCACTTGGTCAAATTAAAGAAATACCTAGTGGGCACTCTAGAGGCCACATTTATTATTCAGCTGATTCGAAAATTGGTTAAAATGTTTCTTTTGATAAAGTCCAAGACCAGGTCAAATTTGGGTCACCTGGGGTCATAATCTAGGTCACTAGTTCAATTTAAAGAAATACTTTTAGGGCACTCTAGAGGCTACATTTTTTGCTCAATTGACTTGAAAATTGGTCAGAATGTTTGTCTTTGTGAAATATGAGTTTGAAATTGGGTCACCTGGGGTCATAAACTAGGTCACTTGGTCAAATTAAAGAAATACCTTTAAGGCACTCTACTCAGGTGAGCGATTCAGGGCCATTATGGCCCTCTTGTTTATACTGGTCCCCATCATTGCAATGCATGAAAGCATATCTATGACCAAAAAATGGATAACCAGTTTGTAATTGTCACTGACACACCCTGTCACAGCAGGTGATCAAAATTACAGTTAGTCAGGGTGGATTAATTCGATAATTAACACATCAGTGAAAGAAGATTGGACCTTACTATAACTGATTTATTGGCTCGCTACTTCTGGTTGCAAACTAGAACTGTAGCTGTTGATTATTCCTTCACAGTTAAAAAGGTTGGTGGCTTATTTTTCTATGCAAACAATGATCAGAAGATTGCAATTATGATCTTATTGCCCCTTAATGTTTTCTACTGTTCAAAAGACAAGTTCCATCACAGATGACTGGCCCCAAAGTTGGTTTTAGTTTTTAATGGGTCGCCTCTGGGTACAGAGACAATCGTGAAAAAAACAGTGTAATCTGCGCACAGATGTTATGCACACTTTGAAACTCTTATTTTCACAAATAGAGGACAAAACTAGAATTTGAACATACCTGTTTGCTTATGTATTCAATAATCCTTTGTTTTAAATACCAGTATTTTCATTTAAAGGCTAAACATATGAAAAAGAGTTTAATTCATCTGTTACTCAAGGTGTTTATGTTCCACAAAATACATACAAATGACAGCCATACATGATAAATTTTGTTAGTTTTTTCCGAGATTTACATGTTTTAAAAGACTTCTAAAAAGCACTTTAGGAAATGAAACATTTAATAATACGTCCTTAGTCATGTGCATTAGTAAAAATTGATTGCATTCCACTGCAATACAGATTAAACTGGTGAAACGGAAAGTTGATACAACACTGTAGCTTTGCTACCAGAAAATTCAAGATGGACTTGTGACGGTGTGGTGCTCAGTAAATGTCAATGTAAGAAAAAAAGCACCTTAAGCGTCTCATTATTGAGACTATCGTCTGTGTCGTCCTGCAAAAACTTTGAACTTTTATAATATCGCAAGATATTTACTTCAAACTTGGACAAGTTGTTAGCTATATGTATCAAAAAGGGAACCTATACAATTAGGGCAGGTTACCATCAAGGCATTTTTGACACAATTACCGGTATGCCCCTTTTTTTGACTTAAAATTTTCGCTTAAAATCAAGCACCTGCAGGCAAACTATATTTATGCAATAAACATAGATATAGGTAAAAAACTAATTCAATTAACATAAAACAAATGTTTTCTCATTTATTTTATTGACACAACAAAAAGAAGACACTGTATTAACCCTTTACCACACAATCCCGACTTTTCACGACCCTGAGAAAGAAGCCTTTTGAAAACATTGTGGGAAAAGGAAAAAATGCTGGTAAAAAGCATTTTCTCCTTTTCCCATAATTTTTTCTACCCTTCCCAACACAAATTTCAATTTTTCAGTCACATTTATCATGTCGTCTCAAAGGCTTTCAGTTTGGACTGGTCTAAAATTTTGTTGTTTTGTGAAGAGTTAACCAATTTTTTAACATGGTCGACCCCATGTACTTTCATTTTGAAAATGGCACTAACTGGCTCCAATTATTTCAATGCGTCGCAAACTTTTCTCATTTGGTGAAAGTAGTAGCACAAGAAAAATAATAGGCAGGGGGAACCCTGGGATAGAGATGACATATCTTCTGTATAGAGAGTTACCTTCTGTTGACCTTTCTGTCAGCCTGTCAAAATCTTGCCTTCAAGTGTTTTAACTTTACTAGATGATAAAATTGTAGACCTTGCTTTATTAAACATCATTTGCAGAGAAGAAATTTAACCTGGCTTAGCTAAGTTAGAAAGTAGCTGAAAGGGTTATAAGTATGGTGGAAAAAGGAGAAAATGCTGGTTACCAGCATTTTCTTGTTTTCTAAGGCTTTCTTCTTCAGGGTTGTCAAAACAGAGGAATTTAAAAAGGTAAAATAATTTTTTTTTTCTTAATTTTTAGTATGCCATAGCACCACATTGTGTCATAGCTGTAAAAGAAAGATGTTTTTAACATATGAGCGGTGCGCTGGCTACAGGGGTGTAATGCATCTCTGTGATACATGATACCAAGCAAGATGTCACATCATTACGGATCCATTAAATCCATTTTGTCTGACAACCGACTGAATGATGAGGTAGAATGTGCTTGGAAATGCAGAAAATTGACCAATGCAAAAGATTTGACCTAGGTCACCCTAGGCAGGCTGACATCGGTCTAACTTTTTACAGATGCATTAAACCCCTTTTCACAGAGTATGGCTCCTATTAAGAATGGCAAATACTAACACCCCCTCTTCCCGCTTTTGCCCCCCCCCCCCCCAAAAAAAAAAAAACAAACAAACAAACAAAAAAAACAGAATGTTAAAATGTTTTCCTATCCTCCAAAAATCAAGTATTCTGGTCTATTGTACGAGGTATGCCCGTAAAGTTTGTGGACAGGGTAATTTTCCGCTAAATGGTATTTGATAATAATCTAAAACATTTTACACCTGAAACTGTGTTTTATTCTGATACAGAATGTATCAAACTATTATATAAACTAATATTTGTACATAAAACAAAACATTGATTACATACATAGCCCACCGCCTGGGGTAGTTGTTGACGTTAGTAGATGACATCCAGAACGTAAATGACAATGAAGATGTTAAATAATAAACATGACTTGAACATATCACTGACAATATGACACTTAGAGTTTTTCAAAATATTTACTTACATACTGTATGTATTTGTGATGCCGTACCACCCATTAACTGTAAATTGCACAGTAAAAATCACTATCAAGCCTTGGAACTACCCTGTTCGCTTATGATATTGAGTCAGTGGTAGATATTGAACACCACAAAGCTCGCCTTTACTCTAGGGAAGACTCCAAAAGCCATCTTGGCAAGGTCAGGAGAGTAAGGGCTGTGAGGCAACTATTGGAACCCCAGAAGATCCATCTCCAGCTGCATAGACTCTGCCCATTGAGCCAAAGCGTTGGCTTGGTGGTGAATTACTCACTCAAAATCCAAACCTGGTCACTTTTTCCTGATTGTTCTAGTCACTTTGAGAGAGAAGTTGATGAATTCAACACCAACATACTTTGCCCATGCCAAGTTTTACCCTTAGAAAGGTATGTACAACCGTCCTTCTGACACCGAACCTTGCTTCAGTGTCACGGGTAGTCACATGACGACTGGAATCAATTAAGGTTTTGACTGACGTAACAATGCCCTCACTGATAAAAGTTTGTCGGTCACTATGGATGTTGTTGGGAACTATTTCCATCTGCAGATTGCTTATACCACTTGTATTACGATTGATTGACACACATTTGGCTTCTCCATGGCTTCTTTGATCATATATATGGCTTCAGAGAGAAGAGCAAATTTCCTTCTGAGACACAAAACTTTCAGAGCCTCCACGGTTCTGTGACATCAAAATCACACATCGCTTAGCGTCAATCTCGTGTGAGGTTACCTTGACGAAATCTCTCTAGTAACAGTTGTTTACGAAGCGATGTTATGAAACTTACAGAAAATGATGCCGACATCCTAATGAAGCAAACAGCCAAGTTTGGAAGGCGATATATGTCTTTGCCCCAAAATTTTAAAGGAAGAATTTTTTTAACACTAGTCATATTACCTATTTTGTTTGACCTGCCTCAGTATGGTGTATATACATAACATATGAATTACCAATAAAGTAAATTCATGGGCACAGAGTGGCTTGGTTTTGTGGTTGAATATTGATAAATATTACTACATTAACCCTTTCCCAAATGACAAATTTTGGACTGGTCCAAATTGAAAGAGTTTGCAGATGACAATTTTAAATTTGATGAAAATGGCAGAAAGGTCTCAAAAAGGGTAGAAAACACTGATGGAAAAGGAGAAATTGCTTGTTACGAGCAATTTCTCCTTTTCCCACAGTGTTTTCAAAAGACTTGTACTGCAGACACGTGAAAACCAGGGCTTGTTTGGGAAAGGGTTAAGATAGCTGTCAAAAAATTGATATTGCTCATTTTACATTTAATCTACATGGGTTGTCCACAAACTTTACAGACATACCTTGTAATGTGTTTTAGTCGCTCTGAACTGGCTGGGTTGTGGTAAGTCATTAAATCTTTAACACTCAATCCCAAATTTTAGCGACCCTGAAGAAGAAGGCTTTTGAAAACATTGTTGGAAAAGAAGAAAATGCTGGTAACAACAGTCTCAACGACAGTTATGGTGAGTTTCCAGTGATTCAGCTCCAGAATCTCTGATGTGAACTTTGGCTTTCAGTTTGATTTACTTGAGGAAAAAAGCTTGCATGGATTTAGCAATTTACTTCTGTTTAACCCTTAACTATCTACCACACAATCACGGGTTTTAACAACCCTGAACAAAAAGCCTATTGAAAATAATGGGGGAAAAGGAGAAAATGCTGGTAACCAGCATTTTCTCCTTTTCCCACAATGTTTTCTACACTTCCCAACACAAATTTCAGTTTTTGAGTCACATTTTTTTTGTCAAGATTGTCATCTGCTAATGCTTTCAATTTGGACAAGTCAATAAAATTGTCATGTGGTAAAGAGTTAAAGCGCCTTTCACGACAGATAGTTGCCTTTGTGGCCACAAAACGTGCAGCTAGATCTTTTATCTAGCTTTGCTGAAACACTGCAGACAAAACTAACCATGAAAGTGCAATGATTTGGGTCATATTTCTAGGATGAAAATGTGTGATAGGTTTATTTGGTGCTCTAAGGTTTAAAAACCATAGTGCATTGAACTTACACATGTTGACCTGAGGACAATGTTTGTGTCTTGGCCGCAGTCTTTTTTAAAAAAAAATTTTGTTAAAAGAAGAAATTGCTTAACCCTTTACCACACCACAAAGTGTTGGACTAGACCAAATTGAAAGCATTCGCAGAGGACAAACTAAATGTGGCTCAACTAATGATTTATGTCTTTGATAAGGAAGAAAACATTGTGGGAAAAGGAGAAAATGCTGGTTACCAGAAAATGCTGGTAACGGAAAATGCTGGTTACTAGCATTTTCTCCTTTTCCCACAATGTTTTCAAAACCTTTCCTTTCCAGGGTGGTTAAAACTCGGGATTGTGTGGTAAAGAGTTAGGAGCTACTTCTTTTGCCACAATGTTTTTAGTTGTATGCAAATATTAAACCTTAATCGTATCGTAAATTTTAGGGAAATGTTCTCAAAGTTATCTGCTGCCAATTGTTTTTCTCTTTACCAAATGAAAAAAAAAATGGACCGACCAAATTAAAAGCTTGTGCAGATGACAAAATGAATGAAGCTCAAATGATGATTTCTGTCTTTGATTAGGGTAGAAAGCATTTTGGAAAAGGAGAAAGTGCTGGTAGCCAGCATTTTCTGCTTTTCCCACAATGTTTCCAAAAGCCTTTCTTCTTCAGGTTCATTAAAATTTGGGATTGTGTGGTTAAGGAGTTATTAAGTGAAACAAAATTATTTTTAGTATATATATTACTGGGAATATATATGTCTAAAATGTAACTAGCTGTAGGTTCCAATCTCTTGTGTTTGTTTTTGTGCATAGTCGTTGTGTTTGTCTTTGTGCATAGTCATTTTATTGACACATACATTGAGAATTTTCACATTAGAATATTGCTGCAATTGCAGATGAAAATTAAATAAAAATTTAAACAATTGTTTGTTTCTTTCTTTTTAGCTCACCTGAGCACGAAGTGCTCGAGGTGAGCTATTGTGATGATGCTGTGTCCGTCGTGCGGTCATCAACATTTACCTTGTGTGCACTCTAGAGGCCACATTTTTGGTCAGATACTCATGAAACTTGGTCAGAATGTTTGTCTTGATGAAATCACGGACAAGTTCAAAATTGGGTCATGTGGGGTCAAAAAGTAGGTCACTGGGCTAAATCGTAGAAAAACCTTGTGTGCACTCTAGAGGCCACATTTTCAGGCCAATACACTTGGTCAGAATGTTTGTCTTGATAATATCTTGAACAAGTTCGAAATTGGATCATGTCGGGTCAAAAAATAGGTCACTTGGCCAAATCTTAGAAAAAGCTTGTGTGTACTCTAAAGGCCAAATTTTCAGCCCAGTACTCTTGAAACTTGGTCAGAATGTTTGTCTTGATAATATCTTGGACAAGTTGGAAATTGGGTCATGTGGGGTCATGTAGGTCACTGGGCTAAATCTTAAAAAAACCTTGTGTGCACTGTAGAGGCCACATTTTCCGCCTGATATACTTGAAACTTGGTCAGAATGTTTTTCTTGACAATATCTTGGACAAATCTTAAATCTGGTCATGTCGGGTCAAAAAATAGGTCACTGGGCCACGTCTTAGAAAAAATGCTTGTGTGCACTCTACAGGCCACATTTTCAGCATGATACTCATGAAACTTGGTCAGAGTGTTTGTCTTGATGATATCTTGGACAGGATCTACATTGAGTCATGATGGGTCAAAAAGTAGGTCACTTGGCCAAATCCTAGAAAAAGCTTGTGCATACTCTCTAGGCCATATTTTCAGCCTGAAACACATGAAACTTGCTTAGAAAGTTTGTCTTGATGATATCTTGGACACTTTTGAAATTAAGTCACATTGGGTCAAAAAGTAGATCACCGGGCTAAATCTTAGAAAAGCCTTGTGTGCACTCTAGAGGCCACATTTTCAGCATGATACTCTTGCAACTTGGTCAGAATGTTTGTATGGATGAAATCTTGGACAAGATTGAAATTGGGTCACATCATGTCAAAAAGTAGGTCACCTGGCCAAATCTTAGAAAAACCTTGTTTGCACTGTTGAGGCCACATTTTCTGCCTGATACTCATGAAACTTGGTCAGAATGTTTGTCTTAATTATATCTTGGACAGGTTTGAAAATGGTTCACATTAGTTTAAAAAGTAGGTCACTTACATTCATCTGTTTTACATCATTAAAACTCGGATATCTTCAGCTTAATCAACTGTAGATGGCTTTACTCAGGTGAGCCTTTTTGGGCCAATGGCCCTCTTGTTTTGTTGTTGTTTGATAAATTTCTCTCTCTCCATGTCATATAAAGTGACAGCTACATTCAGAGACAACCTAGAAAATCTAGAAAATGTTTCCTATGACAGGTCGTATTTAATTGCAAGTTCAATAACATTATTTTTGAGGTTACAAAGAATCAACATAGCGTTGTCTTGAAGCAGTTTGCTTACCTCTTTACCAAACGACAAAATTTTTGTCCTGTCCAAATTCAAAGCACTTGCAGACGACAAAATTAGTGTGATTTAAATATTGAAATTTGTTATGGGAGGGGTAGAAAAACCTTGTGGGAAAAGGAGAAAATGCTGGTTACCAGCATTTTCTCCTTTTCCAACAATGTTTTCAAAAGGGTTCTTTCTCAGGGTCGTTAAAAGTTGGGATTGTTTGGTAAAGGGTTAATATAGAGGTCTGTAAGACTGGTGTTATTGTATGTTTAACTCTCTACCAGACAGAAACTGTTGGACTTGTATGTTATATTGCAAGCATCAGCAGTTGACAAATTACATCATAGCTTAAATAACTGGATTTGTCTTTGATAGGGTATGAAATAAGGAAAAGGAGAAAATGCTGATATCCAGCAGTTGTCATTTATCTACAATATGGTCATAAACCACTGTCTCTGAGTCATCTGAATATAGGATTGTTTGATAAAAGGTTAACCATTTTAGGTCATAGGGGCTGTTACAGGGTCATAGATTAAGATCAGACATTAGCTGATCATAGATTATCACTTTACCACACGACAAGATTCTACACTAGTCCAATTCCAAAGCATTTGCAGATGACAAATTAACTGTGGCTGAAATAGTGGAAATTGTGTCAGATAGAGTAGAAAACATTGTGGGAAAAGGAGAAAATGCTGGTTACCAGCATTTTCTCCTTTTCCCCATAATGTTTTCAAAAGGCTTCTTCCTCAGGGTTGTTAAAAGTCTGGATTGTGTGGTAAAGGGTTATAGTAAATAGTCAAGCCTGTAGGATATTCATCTTCCTCAGTTTCAGTAGACTATATATTGAGCTGTTGAAAGGAGTCAAGTTTATATTTGGCAATGAAAGAGGTCACTTTTAATGCTTAGGCTGTTAAGCACGACTCACTGACCTTTTGTGGACAGTATAAACCAAGATCAGACTGCACATTCTGTGCAGTCTGATCTTGTATCTACAATGTCTGATAAGGAGATAATTTCCTGCAAACAATAACTTTGAAATAGCATTATTTGGGTTTTAACCATCAGCTTGAAAATTTCATTTAACTTATTTAGTAGAATAACGGTTAAAGCACGGCTCCACTAGCTCAGTCAATAGCAATGCAGCGCCAGTAGTCCAGAGCTTGTGAGATTGAATCTAGTGGTATGACTGAAATATTGTTGAAAATGACAGAAGATACCAGACAACCAGTTTATATTATTATTGTCTGTACAAATGAAAACTGATGGATTCAAATTTGTCTGTGTTTAAATAATCTTGGTTTCCCACAAGTTTTGGCTTTTGAAGTCTAGGAAGTCCTTTACCAGACACTCTCAGGTTTTAACGACTGATTGATTGATTGATTGATTCGTAATTATATAAGGTCCCTCCATGCTCTAGGCATATTTGGTATGGACCCCAGGATGCAACCCGTCATCTCGTCAAAATGTATTTTCGATTTATCGAAAAGGGTTGATTTTTCATTTTTATGAGAGTTATTTTCCCCGAAATCAAGTTCCAAACTCTTAATTTTGGTTCCAAAGATTATGTGTACAGATGCAAATTCTGGAGAAAAACGGTGAACATAGGAATACTGATTAGTGTGTTGTAATAGTTGGAGTCAGATCCAACTATCAATTATTGAGGTCTATATATATCATAGCTGGAGAGTGTTAACGACCCCCAAGAAGAAGGCTTAATAACAATGTGGGAAAGGGAGAAAATGCTGTCAAGCAGCATTTTTCTCCATTTCTGCACAATGCTTTCAACTTTTCAAAAAAAAAAAAATGATTTCTTAGTCACCTTTATATAGTCGTCTGCAAATGCTTCCAATTTGGACAGGTCTAAAATTTGGTCAGAGAGTTAATTCCACTGAGTACAGGGAGGTAACTCTGAAGAAAAGTTGGCAAGGAATTCGTGGTCACTGTTCTTGTTGATTCTATGAACTTGCCTTTCTGAAGAAAGATGTTTTACACAAATTGTTCTCTGCGCTGAAAATTTCAACGATTACTTTTGTGAAAAAAAAAAAAAAAAAAGATGTAAAAGGGCAAAGAAATATGGTGAAAGCTTCTATCATACTTGACAACTGAAGAGATTTACATGATCTCGTATACATGTGTGAATACATATTGTCAAACTGAAGGATTTGTCATACAGACAAAACTGTTTCTAACAAGACAACAATATTTGTTAGTAAGCGACAGTAACTCTTCACTGCGTCGGAGCCAAGACTGGTTTTTAGTTCTATTTCCACTGCCAGAAACACTCTGCGGGGGTTGTTGAACAACTGCCAAACGAGACTTCATTCCCCTCTCTCCAAGCACACTAAGGGGAAGCAACCAATACCTAGCATTATGTGAATTGTTTGGCTTGACATTACCACCCAGAACAAGTATTATGTAGAGAAAGAAATTAGCTGGTGAGAAAATTACAGCGATATGGTAGTTCAGGCCCATAGAAATGGGGGGGGGGGGGGGTAGGATAAAGGGTTTCCCCCGCCAGCCATATCCATCGAAAGTAAATTTCAAAATTTCAACTTAGTTTCAACTCTATAAATGTAAACAGATTGGAGTACGAACAGGTGGAAAACTGGATTTGTCAACTCATCTTGATCGTCATATTTGTAATCAGTCAAGTCAAAAGGGCCGATTTTCATTCAAGACTGGATAAACACCCCCATCCCCGCCCTTCACCACCCCTACAACAGAGAGAGAGAGAGAGAGAGAGAGAGAGAGAGTTGGTTAATTAGTTTGCACTTATATGACTGAATACTTTAACATGAGATTATGACCTGCTGAGATTGCTACAAATAGATTGACATTAGTACCATGTTGTTTGTGATGTATATAACTGTAGCCGTTATTCCTGAGGCCCTACCAAGTATCGACATGTGGTTCGGTAGCTCAGTTGGTTAGAGTGCAGGAACGGTATTCCTGAGGCCCTACCAAGTATCGACATGTGGTTCGGTAGTTCAGTTGGTTAGAGTGCAGGAACAGTATTCCTGAGGCCTGGTAGGTTCCTGCACTCTAACCAACTGAGCTACCGAACCACATGTCTATACGGCCGCACGATATATCACCAAATACCTGTACCCGGCTACATAACTATTAACGTATATAGAATAAACATAATTGCAAGGAAGAGGAGTAGATAACTTGTCCCTGATGTCAGACATGATATAGAATATAGTCATTTTACAAAACATAATGGCGTTCGCAGAAGTTACACGAGTAGATGTAGGATATTGCCACATGAAATAGCCCGAATTTTAGTTAAATTTAAGACGGTCATTTCTCTCTACTCATTATCCCAAGGAACAATATTTCAAACTGTCACTTGAAATTTGACTTCTGTTATAAATTCTAGATAAGGCTATCTGGAATGTCTCGACCAATCAGACAAAGGAATTGGGAATTTATGTTTAAATAATCATTTTGGAACTTACAATGAGCCTTTCAAAAATTATACATAGAATTTGATTGTGAAAACGAACGGTGATAAGGTTGCATTGATTGCGCTTTTGGTAGCGGCTGTTAATCATAGAATATTTGAGAACAGTTCTAGACAGCCTCTGTTTTCAAAGATTGAAGCGATGTCCCTCGTAGGGGTTGAAAAAGAAAATGCAAAGTGAGCTTACAAAATATAACATGTGACCAAATGTCATGCTACCAAGTAAAAGTACAATTGACCAATTATTCCAGTTAACCATTTCAAACTAGTCTAAAAAAGACTGGAAAGAAAAATACGCCATGATAATCGGACTTTGTGTCGATCTTCCATATGTCTCAAAAGTCTGCGAAGTTGTTGAAGTAGTCTCCGTTAGAGAAACAAGCAGAAAACATTACAGGCCTACTCTCTCTCTGAGAAAATTTATATACGTGTAGCTAGTAAATGTGCATTAAGTGAAAATAAATTACAAAAAACAAACACACACACACACACACATATATAATTATGTATATAGTTTACTTCCTTTCCAATGGTATCCAAAAGGACATATCAACCATGGTTAGATACATAGATAATCTAGTTCGATTTTAAATAGGGGGGAATTGTTGTGCGTGGAAACAGTCAGAGTTAGGTCAGGCATTTGACTTTATCGGTATTTTATTCCGTTTAACATTGCGAGACAATGGGATTGAGCGCATTCCAATTACGAAGTGATTCCACTTATTATAAATTCAAAACTGCAGGTGCCCGTCAATTCGTGACGTCATGAATATCGATTGCTAGTTGACGGAAATAGTTGATCTTGTCTCATAATACTGTTGTGCATGTGTACTGAATGTAGGGTACATTTATTTATATCGTAATTATGCCGTTATTTGGGAGTAAAAAGACAGATGCTGATAAGAAAGACAAAGGAAAAGAAACAGACATACGAAAGAAGTATGACCTAAAGGAGACATTAGGAACGTAAGTAACAGCTACACCATATCAAATTCGTGTTTACTTATTAAAATTGTCTTCTGCTACCGTCTAATCGAGCAACGACGAATTCGGTCTGCGAATAATCGGTAATCCTGATACGAGGTTTGTCTGTTTCCAAGAATGTTAATTACGCTATATATCACAACACGGGCCATATTTGTATACATGTGTAACAAGATTAATGAATGTCATCAAGTGGGATTAGAATTATTTTGTGAAAGAGGTTGTCTATGCTCATATGTCGCCAAAACTTTGATGACGCTTCTCTCACCTTAGACTTACTTGAAGATCTAGCCAATTCTTAACATAACGTCATAGATCAAGTAATCCTCTTTTTCCTTCTGTCCATTTGAAATGTTTATTCTTGGAAATAAAGATGGCATTTCTTAGAGGATTGTGTACATAATTGCAGTAAATACATCACAGATTTTTGCATTCTGCATCAACTCTTTGCCAGGTAATAAAATTTTTGACACTTCCTTATTCAAAGTGTTTGCAGACAACAAATTACTGATGGCCCCAAGGATGGGAATTGTTTCAAACATGGTAGAATACATGGTGGAAAAAGAAAATGCTGGTTGCCAGCATTTTCTCCTTTTCCCCCTATATTTTCAAAAGATTTCTTTGAACATCAGACTCAGTATTAAAGGTGATTGTTTTGGAAAAGGTAAAAAATTGAAACAGTGTACTATAAGCATAGGAAGTAAATGACCTGGTCATTTTCAGTAAATTGTGCGCTGTGTCAGGTAGTACAGATATTGGTCCTGGAATGTGATTTTGATTTTTGACAGGTTGCATCTGGGTAAGAGATGATCGCTAAAAAAAATGGGCGGAATCTCCTCACAGAGTTTTTGCACACATTTTATCTCTCACATTTTCACAAATTGGCAACAAAACTAGAATTGGAACATACCATATTGCTTGGTATGCTTTCGTATTCAATAATCATGTGTCTTAAATACAAAAAAATTCATTTTAAACGCTAAGCATAAGAAAAAACAGTTTAATTAATATTTTACTTGAGATGTGTATGATTCCCAAAATAGGCACAAAATGGATGCCAACCTTGATAAATTTTCTTAAGTCTCTCTTGATTGACATGTTATGTAAACAATTTCGAAATGCGCTTTAGGTGATGAAACATTGTCCTTGGTCATGTGTGTCACCAAAACTTAAAGGGCATTTTCCTGCAATACAGATTAAATCGACTAAACAGAAAAATTAAGTACAGTGCTGTAGCTTTTTGGTGGGAAAGTTCACAGTGGACTTGAGAAATTTTTTTTGGGCAGTATTCATCCAAATGTGAAAAGCAATGTTGTAAACAACTTAATATTCAAACTTAATACCAGGGTGTGATAGGCTAGGAAATTTTGGGAATAAACAGAAATTATACATGGGAGGTCAGACTTCATTTTCTGTGGTTTTCAGGTCCCGTGTTCACCAACCATTCTTAAGAACGTTTTTGGTCTTATTCTCCAGAATTTTCTAAATTTGAATGTAACACTGATACTATTTTCTTTCCAAGCCACTGACTTTTTTTTTCACATGCATGAAAGGTGAGAGGTAAAAAATCATCGAAAAGTTCGACTCAACCAGATATTGAACTCACAACCACCAGATCATGAGTCAAATATGCTAACCCAGTGTTTCATTTACCTGTGCATCCTAGGATAATCTCGCATAAAATTTGCCGAGGATGCTTAATTTTGAAAGATGTGTATCCCAAGGAAGCATACATTTTTCATGCAGTGAGTCCTGTTATCAAAAAATCTCATGTTCCATGATTTATCCAGCTAAATTGGTACCCTTTGTGTCTCCTGTAACCGTCTGATAGATGTTGATATGATAACAGGCCACCAGTTTATTATCCAGCAAACTTACACTAGCTGACTACCAAGACACAGTGCTGTAATATGAAAAACTGGGTGCCAGGTCGTCAGAAGTCAAACTGACTTGTAATTGGTTGTTTAACCCGTTCCCAAACGACAAATTTTGGACTGGTCCAAACTGAAAGAGTTTGCAGACGACAATTTTAAATTTGATGAAAACGGCAGAAAGTTATCAAAAAGGTTAGAAAACACTGTGGGAAAAGGAGAAATTGCTTGTTACAAGCAATTTCTCCTTTTCCCATAGTGTTTTCAAAACACTTGTACTGCAGACACGCGAAAACCAGGGCTTGTTTGGGAAAGGGTTAAGGCATTTTCACCCAATCAGTGTTGGTGGTCTACACAGCAGTATCGTACTGATTAGTGAAAAACAAAAGTAGAAATGATGAAATTGGACACCTGTTCTTAAGTCTTACAGTATAGTCTAGTCAGGTTTTACAGGTTTGTCAAAAGATAAAAGTTAACACAATAGAATTACTAGTAGTTGTTTAATTCATGTTGTCACATATACAGTACACTCCTCGCGTTTTTTGCTCAAGTCCGCGAGCCGCGACGGACCAATTTGTCCGCGGCAAATCTGCTGTACAGGTATCGGCCGCGGAAACGCGGCGGACGTGTCACCGCGGCCTCAGAAAATATCGGGCAACTTCACAGCAGGAGGTAAACGCGGTGGATCGCGGCGACTGTGCGAGGGATCGCGGGGGAAAATTCGCCAAGATGACTGTAAATTGTTATACATAAATATCTGTAATTTTCCCCACTGTTTTGGGAACCAGAAACTAATTCTTCCATTACGACCGCAACATTTTCGTACCATTAAATGCGGATATAAGCTTTGCCAACAGGGATTACTTAAGTTAGGATGCCACGAAACGTTATATATCATTTTAATCAGCTATTCGCTAAGTTACAAATTTGTAGGCCTATCCCATATTTAGTGTTAGCGATATGAAATTTCGAATTTCGGATTAAAAGTGCAATTTCATGCTGGATTCCAAAAACCGAAAACCAAAGTTACTACTTCTTGATTGTTTGTGACTCACAAGCGTGTACTTTAAAAGAGGAAAAAACTCCGACTGGAATCCCAATTAATAACTTAACCCATAGAGCGCCGAAAATCCATAACATAATCTACAATTTAATTTGAAAAAAAAAAAGAAACCCAAGAACCAGCATTTTTTCCATGTTGTTTTCGTCCTACAAGAGCGCAAGGTGTACATCCAAAATCAGACTGCACATTTCGTGCAGCCTGAACTTAATTTATGTAAGTCGCAAAGGCAATTATTGTTGTGAATGCCGTTTAATGGGTTAAAGAGCAAAAACATGTTTACAATGTGGCATTCACGAAAATTTACCAGTGCACTCGCGGTCTGAAACTGCACACTAGGAAAAAAAAAAAGCACTATTTTAAAGTTTGTGTACAACAGGCTCCAGGTATATTTTCATCACACATTCTTTCTTACCCTTCATTAAATGAAACAGATAGAGCAGTTATTAGCCATTCCTTTTTTTTATTCTGATGATAATTAAAAACTTAAACACAACTTAAAAATTATACTACCCTGTACGTGTATATTATCACACTGTTTATCGTCATTTTCTCAGTCTCTGGGTGTAAGGAAACCAAAGGGTAACGAATAAAACTGTACATATTATATTTAGCTTTTTCAAAATGCAGGCTGGATCGTCAGAAAAACAAAACATCGGTCCACATTTTGAACTAAAATGATCCTCTTGTTCTCTTAAATAAAAACCCGCTCTTTTCATTGCCTTCTAACCCTTTACCAAAACATTCCCTGATTTTTTTTAAAACACTGAGGTAGAAGCATTTTGAAAACATTGTGGGCTAAGGAGAAAATGCTGGTAACCAGAATTTTCTCATGTTCCCACAATGTTTTCTACTCTGCTAGAAACAAATTTCAATTTTTGAGTAACATTTATTTTGTCCGTCTGCAAGTGCATTCAATTTTGACCTGTCTAAACTTTTGTTGTTTGGTAAAGGGTAAAATAACATATGCAAACTTAACACAAAAGAGAGACAAGGGTTAACTCGGTATTTCTTTGATGTTGGGTATAGCACTCCGGCAGTGTGAAGTACTGTCCCAGTTGTTAGTTCCATATGCACGTGTCATACTAAACCGACTGACACTTTTTTATACGACCTTATCTAACCCTTCTTAAATATTTACGACTTAGATTCCGATGATGGATTTATACCAGTCCATTTGGTAAGTCAAAATAACTATAGATCTGTTTAATTTTCTGTAAGAAATTAAAAAATATTCGAATAGCAGCGAATGTCTAGAAATATGTCGCTTAAAATGTCCGGAATATTTTCTCCTTTTTTTTTCACCAAAGTTATTTTTAAACCGAAAAAACGGATACATTTCCCTCTCGTCATTTTGCTGCCATTAGGCCTAGATATTGGCGGATCCCATCCCATCAACTTTGCTGAACATAGTGTTATCTTTTGGACTTGAAGGTTATCCCGGCTAGAATATCTCGCCATATCGCAACAGATTTAGCTCATTACCAAATGACAAAATTTGAGGTTTGTCCAAATCGAAAGCATTTGCAGACGACAAAATAAAAGTGGCAGAAAATTTGAAATTTGTTTTGTGAAGGGTAGAAAACATTGTGGGAAGAGGAGAAAATGCCGGTTACCAGCATTTTCTCCTTTTCCCACAATGTTTTCTAAAGGCTTCTTTCTCGGGGGCGTCAAAAGTAGGGATTGTGTGGTAATGGGGTTTAACTTTCGGCACTTTGGTAGTTTTCGAAAACGAGACTGGGGTTCTCTTCAGCATCTCAAACCTTTCAGCATAAAGCTGCTTTTGCAGAGAAGACCAAGATCAGAAAACGTAATGCGTTCACATCTTGGAACTTAACTGTCTGAGAATATGAAAGACTTTTTATTATATTCAAGTTCCCAGAAGGCAGATTCGAGAGAGATTGACTTGTTTCTCAATCGATTTAAAATAAATATGTTTAAACTAACAGGCAATCAAAGAAGAAGGAAATGGATTAAAATGTCTACTAAAAGGAGTGAACTCAATTGGATACACAATATTATTTCTATTTCATCATCATTTTGGGAAAAAAACCTATATATGAAATAATATGTCAATAGAAATTGTTACAACAAAAAACAAAATCACCATTGCACTAAATAAAGCCGTTTCCCTTCGAACTGGTAATCGGATGACCTACGAAAACAACCATACAGGGAGTTATTTTCTCGTTGAGTGCAAATTGAAATGAGCCATACTCTGTGAAAAATGGTTCTAATGCATATCCTCGACGCTCCAAGCAAGCCATCACAAAACATGGATCCATTTCATTTAATAACCGACCGAGTCATGAGGTAGATACATGTATGTATCGATGAAAAATGTATATTCTTCATTCGAATTTTAGAGGTACATGTACATGTGCATGTACATGTACATGTGCATGTATTTAAAGTGCATCTTTAACAAGAGTGTTTACTCAATAACGCCCACATCATTTCCGTATCGTTGGAAAAAAAAATGTTATTTTGGTGTTGAATATCATGTAAATCTACCGTACTAAAGAAGCGATAGTTCGCGAATCTGAATTTCTTCATCTATGGTTCAGTTTCAAGCACGTGGATTGACTTTTCATATTTATTGGTCCGAAATGTTATGGTACATGTAGTAGTAATACCAAACAATTCTACTTTTTAACACAACTTACAAATCTTTGATATAGAAGGCTTAGATCCAAGTCACCCGCCATGTATTACCAATTTAAACCAACAAAATAATGCTTATTTCAGGTACTTTAAGTATTCTTTGAAGGCACTATAAATCTATTAGCGGCCTAAAGAGTTGAAAAACGTGCACGTCGTTATGCAAGCAGACGAGATTAGCCGAAGCTAGGTTTGGACAATAATTCAAGCGTGTAATATATGATGATAGTTCACCTATTTCAGACACACGACCCTACCTCCAAACTCTGAAGAATAGTTTATCTAGTACTACATAAACATTTGACAAATACTGGGGTTGTGGTTTAATTAATAAAAATAAATACTGTGAATAAAAAAAGCTATATGTTTAAAGCCTAATCGCCTGGAAATGGTGCAGGTGTGAAAATAACTGAGCTTCTCATAAAATCTTGTTCATGGGAGAAAGTTTCGAAATACCCAGCGACATGTGCACGTTAAAATAAAAACACATTAATTTCGTTTGTCCTTTAAAACCTTAGAAAAAAATCATCACACTCACGACCCTAAAAAAGCGGGTTATAAAAATATCTTTGACACGGAGAGTATAGTGGTAAACTTCTCTATACTTGAGCTAAGTTTTCAATTTACGTTTCTACAGAATAAACAGCGATTCAAAACTCGAGAGTTCCACGCAAATAATTAACCTTAACCGTAATGTGCCGAGATAAAACATGAGACATTTTCAGGCAACAAAGAAGACCGAAATAATTCCAACTTAATGGTTACTTTTGTCTTAAGTGCTGCAGCAAATTCGACTGTGTAGATCAAAGATAAGATTGCAAGTTTTGAGCAGTCTGATCTGAAACTGCATTCCCCACAACGACAACAATGTTGTGGTAGACTCTTTAAGGGTAATCATAAGCCCACCCAACTCCCCTTCTGACCTGAAAGACATCTGCCCACTGTAATATATGGACACGCGATTTACCGTAGTGTCGGCTTTATCAGTAAGGCTTTGATAAGCGGCGGTCAATTGAAAAATGAAGTATGCGTTACCCTTAGTACACGCTGTTCATAAAAACTGTGCTCCAGTATCAAAATCGAAATACAGTTGTTATGTGTTATAAATACTATCTTTTTTTATTTCCTTTGCATGTATACAAATACAAATTCATGTAAATGTGAAGTGAAAAAAGCTAATGTGTCTTGTTTAAATTAAATGTAGCTAAAAAATTGAGAATTGTTTCCAGCAGTGTAGGAAATATTTTGAGGAAAGGAGAAAATTTTGTTTACCAGCATTTTCTCCTTCTTCAACAATGTTTTCAAAAGGCTTGTATGTCAGGATCGTATAAACCAGGGATTGTTTGGAAAAGGGTTAAGCTATTATCGGTATGCTATACTACCAAAAAGTTTTGCGGGATAAAAACACGTTTTTGCGATTTTTTTTAGAATGAACGAAACGTAGTATGAATACCTTTAAAACCCCCCCCCCCCCCCCCATTTTGTTATTTCTTGCATCCCAAAACTTGTTAAAACCAGGGATTGTGTGGCAAGGGTTTAATTTTGTATCAGAAATTTTCTCGTCTTACCAATTATGTCGAGTGAATACAATTTTTTTTGTCAGAAAGTATTTGCAGAGAGGAAAAGAATATGAAAGAAATATCGGCTTCTGTTATCACAATGTTTTCGAATCCCTTTTAATCAAAACCGCTAAGACAACTTCATACAAAATATGATTAGTTGCATACTTTATCAATCCAA
This sequence comes from Tridacna gigas, assembly GCA_945859785.2. NCBI lineage: Eukaryota > Metazoa > Mollusca > Bivalvia > Cardiida > Cardiidae > Tridacna > Tridacna gigas. Next base: position 18,615,785 of record OX244036.2, read on the forward strand.
TATGGGCCTACTTGCATTTTTGCCTTCCACTCCCCATGTACCATAAAATTAATCATTCAAAATAGATAACTGATAACAAAGGGGGTCGTGTGTGGCTCAGTGGTAAAGTGCAGGACTCGTGATCTAGAGGTCCCAGGTTCGAGCCTCACTGGGTTTTTACACTGGAGTGTCCTTGGGCAAGACACTTCAGAGCCTAGCCTAGTACTAGTGAAACCCAGGAAACATGAATAGGTGAACTGTCGCCATGATATGACTAAAATAACGTTGAAAGCGGCGTAAAACACCATTCACACACACACTGATAACAAAGACTTTTAATAAAACAATGCTCCTCCCCCTTTATACAAACATTGGTTGGACATGCGCAGAATTGAACGAATTGCCGACGCACGATTCAACCCTTTACCAAGTTATCACAGCTCTGCTAGAACCTTCGAAGAAAGCCGTGTGAGAATTTTGTAAGAAAAGAAAATAATGCTGTTAATAGCAGTTTTCTTCTCTTAGGCCTACAGTGTTTCTTTCTAAGAGAAATAAAATTCGATGTCTCCATCTTCTATACAAACCGTCTGCGAATGCTTTCAACTTGTGCATGCCTTAAACTATTTCGTCTGTAAAAGAGTAAAGGGTAAGATTACTAGTATCCTGTTTAATAAAATTTAATGATAAGAACCATTCCATTGTGATTGTTCCTAATTGCCTTGAAGATGGGCAAACTATCACACCAGTCGCCGTTTAGGAGTTAACATGAGGTTAGAGATCCATCTGGAGGAAAAAATGTACATACATAAATCTAAATATTTGGACCAACTTAAGCGCCAAATCTTATTGGACGGTATTGAAAAAAAAAAAAAAAAATCAAACTGGCTTTTCTGAATAAAGAAGATCGAGATCAGAATGCAAAGAAAGCAGACGCTACATACAACGGCTAAAATGAACTTCTTCAAATGATAGTATTTGTCTTTGAAAGGACAGAAGGAATTGTTGAAAGAGGGAAAAAAATGCTCGTAAATCCTTAAATGTTTTAAAGGGCGTCCATCAGGCTCGTTACAGCCATGGATTTCGAGGTAAACATTAATTACATGACACTGTCACTTCCTATCGCTGATAAGGCATCATATGTCTAATACCAAGTTACTAAGATTTTGTGGAGTTGATAAATTGTCATTCTTAACCCATTACCACACAGTCCCTACTTTTGACGCCCCTGAGAAAGAAGCCTTTGAAAACACTTTTCCCACAGTGTTTTCTACCCTTGCCAGAACAAATTTCATTTTTTAAGTCACCTTTATTTTGTCATCTGCAAATGCTTTCAATTTGGACGATTCTAAAATTTTGTCGTTTGGTAAAGAGTTAACAGAAGTTGGTTTTTGAAAGAAAAATCATGAGAACAATAACTGGCCCCATCATAGCAAGATAATATTACATATATTCGAACGGCAACCGGAAAGAACGTATAAATGGAAAGAATCAGAAAAAAGTATCAATTTTTGCCAGAAAAGCAAGCATCGCGAAAAAAGATTCGGTTTTTGTCAAAGCTGTTTCTTTCAAACAATTATTGTAAATGATATGATTAAACTTTTTTTAAGTGCGAGATGGAAACAATTTGTTTCTCTTATCACGTTTTTAAGGACTTTCTACGTTCTCAAGTTGTTAAAAATGTAATTTTGTAAGAGTTGGGAATATTGTAAGAAAAGCGATAGTTTAAGATAATTTCAGAAATGTAATTAAAAGGATGATTAAAGACAGTATATCATTAACAGTTTGGCAATATCACTGACTTTAAAAATTAAAGTGAACACTATTAGACCTTAATTAGGATTATACAGTTTGCACAATTCTTCCATATCTCAGGTCACAAAGAGTAAAAAAATAACATTTCTTGAACAAAGTCAATTTAACTTATCAACTAACGCTAAAATTTTCAAGTCACATACATGTGCTTTAATAAGATTAGTCTCTTTGTCAACCGATACTTTTTCCCCTGCTACTTTTTTCCGGTTTTTCCTGCAGTCTATTCAAACACCCATTCAGCATGCTAGTAGAACTTAATAGTCGTTCAAGTCTTCCAAGGGTTGTAGAGAAAAGTTATGGCAAATAAAACTTTACAAAACTTATGCCACAATCAGTAAGATTCCATCGTAGAAACCGAGACAAAGAGAAGGAGCGAGAAAGAGATACGGAATAAATAACAAAAATATGTAAGAGGGAAAGAGAGAAATTTTACAAAGAAGGGAATAAATGGAAGAAGGGAAAACAAAACTCGGCGTTTGATGCCCATTTGGAGAAAATTGTTCATTGCTTTTGGATATCGAGGCGAGAGGGAAGGTCGCAAACTCTTTACTAAAGTTTCAGAATTTACGTGAAATAAAAGAATCTTGCATACCACTGAAAAGACAAAAGTGATCTGCAGGTTTTGTGGACCAAAAATGAACATGTACGTTATGTGTGCTCTGACCTTTATCATCGTTGGTAGTCTTCACGAGCAAAACCCCACACACAAATAGACAGGGAGGTTGACAGGCTTACAAACTGTCGAATTCGTTTGTGACAGGGTAGAAAACATAGTAGTAAAGTATATTGAGAAAATGCTGGTAATCAACACTTTCTCCTTTTCTACTTTATTTTCAAAAGTACCTCAGGGTAGTTAAAACCCGAGATATATGGTAAAAGGTTTAAATGTTTTAATTCTATAGCCGATAAATCGCTTTGCAGTGCTGAATATTATCTGTTGTCTTTTAAAAACTCTTAACGATTCTCACGAAAATACATAAAATTACTTTTTAAAAGAGTAAACTTATACGGTATTTGGGTTAATTCTGGAGTAATTTGCTAACCGAACTAAAAAAATTTACCTGTCTGATCGCGGCGGTATCATCGCGGTCGAATTTATTGCGTAATCAGACCACCGCGGTCCGCCAGGGATCGCCGCGTTTAACATCGGTCCGGGTTAGTCCGCGTTCACCTATGGTCTAAAATTGCCGCGTTGGGTCCGCGCTAAATACATCGCGGACAGCGAAAATAGCAAAATCCGCGAGGAGTGTACTGCACATATATATTCAAGTCCCCAGTTCAAAGTTTCGTAGTGACCGTAATTTATCATGGTTCAGTAAAGTCATGGGACTCGTAAATTTTTCAGAGGACTCACAAAATTTCTGGTTAGTGCATCCCAGGAGTCACAGTTACAAATTTGTAAAAGAATCGCTGTAACCACCGAGTTACCTGGCTGACTCTGATACTTATGAAAGTTGGTCAGAATGTTTGTCATGATGATAACTTGAAAAAGTCTGAAAATGGGTCATGACGGGTCAGAAACTGGGTCACTTACATGACTGTGACAAATCTTAGAAAACTTCGTGTGCACTCTAGAGGCTATATTTTCAGTCAAATTCTCAAAAAAGTTGGCGTTGCACTCAAGTCAATTAATGTTACACATACAGAATTTGAATTGAGAAAAAATTTAATTCCAATTATGCACAGTAAGTATATTTTTGTGTGTATTTTACATCATCACAAGAGTTCAATACCCGGTGAGGCAAAACTTTCTTTCCAGCAATTTTTCGCCTCTCGGGTCTGATGCATGTGAGAAAAGTAGTCAGTGGCTTTGGATAGAAAGTTGTGTCAGTACTGGTGTGAGAAAGCCAGGAAACACATGGGTGTGTCACTGGCCGCCATGATATGACCTAAGCTGTTAAAATGGCATTAAACTCAAATACAAACAAACAAACATCATCACAACCATGATCTCTTCAGCTTTATCACTCCTGAGCGCTTTAGGGCCAGTGGCCCTCTTGTTTCATAAATATCAAGTTTCAAACAGCTATTGAAATCAAGCAATAGCTCTGACCTAAAAAATTTTCAAAAGCTTCCACAGTTTCCGGCTGGCCATGTGCTGATGTCACACAATTTATCATCCCACAGCGAACAAAAACTAAAATATTTTTTTTGAACAAAGATCCTAAATTCTTTTGTTGATATATTGATGAAATTATTGAAATAATATTTTGTCTGTTGAAATATATTTTTTTATCTAATCCAATATCTTGAGTTTCATCTTCCATTTCGCATATTTTCAAACGCATATTTACAGTTTATTTGTTAAAAACTTTGGCGCGTCTTTTTATGTGAGTTATAATTCGCTGCGTCATAATGAAATGTGTGATGTCAGTGTATGGCGATCCGAAAAATGTGGAAGTTTCTTCATTTTTTTTTTTAGATCAGAGAATTGCTTTATTGCAAGAGCTGTTTGGAGCTTTTGAAGGTTAGGGTACACAAGAAAAATCATTTGTGAACCCATCTGCAACGGTAACTAGGTTTACATTTTTGTTTTCGGGGATGGGTAAAAAATTTCTTCTATTTTGTTGCTCACCTTGTCTTATTATATACTATATAGAAGCAGTCACCAACATGCTATTTATAGTAACAGTGTAAATGAAAATTTGAGTATTCCGTGATATACAGGCAATGCTCTAATCTGCAAAAGTTTTCGATGATCGACCAAGGAAAATTTTAGGGTTCCGTTGTAGAGTTTCAAAGGCCTGTGATCATATCTATTCAAAAGTTGTTTGCTGCAAAGTTATTCAAAGGATAATGAGGTGAAAGCAAACATCAACCTGCAATTGATAAATTAACCCTTTGTCAACATATTTTCAATCCAGATGAAGAAGGCGTTTGGAAACATTGTGGGAAGAGTAAAAAATTCTTGAAACCAGCAATAATTTTGATCCTGTTCCTGCCAAATTTTATAGCCTTTCAATGACAACGTTGAGCATTTAAGCCATATTTGATTTCAGTATATGCAAATGCTGTCAATTTAGAGAAATCTTGAATTTTCTTGTTTGGTAAATAGTTAAATGTTCTATTGTGGTCAGAAGCACAGACTAGATTATTATAAACTGTTGGCTGATTTTGGACCGTGTAGACGCCGGTATGATATTCCATATAGCCGATCTTGATTGTCACTGTCTGCCAAAGCACCTTACAAAACATCCCCTAGTTTTAACTACTTTTAGGAAAAGGGCTTTTGGAAACATTTTGGTACAAGGAGAAAATGCTAGTAACTAGTTTTCTATGATAACAAAGAAGGATCGCATCATTTGACCACACATTTCACCTTTCCCCACAATGTTTACTACACTATCAAAGACAAATTCCATAATTGAAGTCACATTAAGCCCTAAAGCGCCTTTCACAACAATAGTTGCTTTTGCAGTCAGTGTAGATCAGGATCAGACTGCACAAAACATGAAGTCTGATCTTTGATCTGCACTGTCCTCTAAGCTTAAACACTGTAGACAAAAGCAACCTCAAATTGCTATTAATTTGTTCTTATTTCTAGTCGAAATATATCCTTTGAGTTTATTAGTGCTCTTGGGGTGAAAATTGTCATCTGTAAATGCTCTCATTTTGGACAAGTCTACATTTTTCTCGTGTGGTGAAGAGTTAATCCTGACTTGGCATTTTTTGCCATGGTAGGGATTCTGGGACATTGTTGTATTGAATTAATGGTGGTGATTGATTGAATGGTGTTTTACACTGCTTTCAACATTATTTCAGTCATATCAGAACAGCTCACATATTCATGTATTTCCTGGATTTCACCAGTTCTAGGCTAGCACTCTGAAGTGTCTTGCCCAAGGACACTCTCACGAAACACTCAGTGGATCCAGTGAGGCTCGAACCCGGGTCCTCCAGGTCACGAGTCCTACACTTTACCACTGAGCCACATAGGACTCCTGTTGAATTAATCAAAGCGTGTGCAGATGACAATTTAAATGTGGCTTAAGTGATAGAATTTGTCTTTGATATATTAGAAAATTTTGTTGGGAAAGGAGAAAATGCTGGTGACCAGCATTTTCTCCTTTTCCCACAAAGTATATGTGCAAGACATACTTTTCAGATGTCAGGTCTCAAGCACCTGTATTGTCGACCCAGGTATTTTGAGGAGATTGGTGTGATAGTGTGGGGGATGAGGCTGTATTGACCCTGTACAGAAAGATCCCATGTTTTAACAACCTGGATAATGAAGGATTTTGAAAGCATTGGAGGAAAATGAGAAAATCCTGGTAACAAGCATTTTATCCTTTTTCCACAATGTTTTCTGTCCTTTCAAAGACAAATCTTATCATTTCAGCAACATTTAATTAATTATATGTTACTACTTTCAATATGGACAAATGTGAAAGGGTAAAGTCACCATTTGTGCAGTTGTTTTTGCAAGAAGATTGCTTGGTTTATTTCTGGCCTTCAGGATTGAACCTTTAGGCCACTAAGCGCGACTCACTGACCTTTTGCACAGAATGTGCAGTCTGATCTTGGATCTACATTGTCCCCAACCACCATGATCTTGAAATACCTATATTTTAGTTTTTAGTCGGCTTGAAAGTTTCTTAGCAGGATAAGGGTTAAAAAATAAAGCTTGGAAATGTATAGATATTACAGAATTTGTTATTAATTTATGAAATTCATGACAAAATTCATGATTTCTCATTGGTCATTCCCTGGATAATAAAAGAAACTAGATCTACTGAAGGAAATGCTCAGCTTTATTGATTGTCATTTTCATCAAAGGCCCAATGGCCACCAAATGTTAACAAGTTGACAATGTGGTTGTTATAATGCATGTAAATCTAAATCATACCATTTAAAGGTATGGAAATTATTGTGAAGATGACAATCTGTTATTGTATGGTCTGTCAAAGTGTTAGTACATGTAGTTGGCAGGAAGATGGACTTTCAAATCAGGTAAAGGTAAACACAAGAGAGAGCAACTTGGCAACTTTTAACCTAGTTTTAAACTTCAGTTTTCTGCCAGCGAGTAACACTTGGACCAATTGTACAATAACAGATTGTCATCTTCACAATAATTTTTTATACTTTTAAATGGTATGATTTAAATTGCATTTTAACTGTCACATTGTTTACTTTTGGCTGCTTCTTGTCCTTTAATCTTCTGAAAAATTGCATAAATATGGATAGATCTAGATAATTTTGAATTCATTTGGAAAATTCATGATAAGAAATATGAGGTCAGTTTTGTTTGTTATTCTCTAGAGATTTTTAAAAAGATCCCAGTTAAATATTTTCAACCCTTTACCATCATTTAACAATCCAAAAATCCTGAGGAAAAAGGCTTTTGAAATCATTGTAGTAAAAGGAGAACATGCTGATAACCAGCATTGTCTCCTTTTTCTAATATATGCTTCCTATCCTTTGAAAGACAAGTGTCATCATTTGAGTAGTATTGAATGTGTTGTCTGCAAATGCTCTGAGTTTGGACAAGTGTAAGATTTTGTTGTCTGGCAAACAGTTTAATTGACCATGAGTGTGGTTAATATCCATTATCCATTGCTTTCAAAATATGTAAATAGTTTCCAATCACTCGGTCCTTTTCCAATAATTACACTCCCTACCCTCTAAAGTATTTTGACGAGTCTAAATTTAAGACCTCAGTTTCAAAAATCTGAGATATTAGCAGGGCTCGATTTTAGCTTTTTTTCCTACTGGTGTTTTTTTGGAATTGGATAAAATTTCAACTTGTACAATTATTTTTTTTACTGGCAATAATTTCTGTTGTTTAGCTGACAAAGTAAGTTTACTAATATTAATTATAGACCAAAGTATTTTTTTTTTTTATCCTAAGTGATGCATGAAATTAAACTGAAACAATTGCGATCATTCTTAAATGATTTCCGCTTCTGAATATTTGCTTAGTGTGTGTCACACTACCTGATTTTACAATCTGTTTTATAAATAGATTAATGATCGTAAGTACAATGTGTTTCAGGTGCGAATTCACTGGTTTCACAGGAACGAAAAAGTCAGGAAATGTGACAATAATTTTTCATTTCAAATTTACGAAAATTTTTACATAATGTTTTCAAAACTAAACATTGAGATCTCCTCTGATCTGGACAAAGTTCCACGTAGTCAGAACAGAAAATTTCTTCTGGGTTCCCTGCTGATCTAGTTCGTATCTAGGACCTGTGTGGACCACTTCCTTATTGTTTTCACTGAGGTTCTGCAGCCGGTCCGTGTAGATGATGGACCCAGATTTTGCCCGTCATCATTAGTTTGATTTTTAGGAATAAAAAAAAAACTGTTAGATCTGTTTACTGTTTCAACAAATTCAGTTGAACGCTGAAGTCTGAATGCATGGTGACATATGCAGGTAGGTTTCAGAATTATTGATGGAACCACTGTAACCAATGAAGCTAACCTAAAACTGGGAACCAGAAAATATCTGGTTCTCTGTTTCTATCTCTCACTACTTTTTAGCTCCACTGGCCGAAGGCCAGCGGGCTTATGTCATGGCCTGTTGTCCGTCGTGCGTCCGTCTGTGTGTCCGTTCGTCCGTCCGTCCGTGCGTTAACTTTTATTTCAAACATCTTCTTCTCTGAAACTACCCATCCAATTTTCATGAAACTTCACAGAAATGATCCTGCCATGGTCCTCTTCAGAATTTCCTGAAAGAATTTGATTCCTTCAAAAACTCTGGTTGCCATGGCAACAAAACTGAAAAATATTGGAAATCTTTAAAAATCTTCTTGTCTGAAACCATAAGGCATAGGGCTACCAAATTTGGCATGTAGCTTTATGTAGTAGACCTCTATCAAGTTTCTTCAAATTATAGCCCTGGGGTCAAAATTGGCTCTGCCCCAGGGGTCACAAGTTTTACATAGGCTTATATAGAGAAAACTTCAAAAATCTTCTTGTCTGAAACCATAAGGCATAGGGCTACCAAATTTGGCATGTAGCTTTATGTAGTAAACCTCTATCATGTTTCTTGAAATTATAGCCCTGGGGTCAAAATTGGCTCTGCCCCAGGGGTCACAAGTTTTACATGGGCTTATATAGAGAAAACTTTAAAAATCTTCCTGTACCTGTGCCATAAGGCCTAGAGCTACCAAATTTTGCATTTAACTTGATCTAGTTGGGGGTCTACCAAAAGTGCCCAAATTATAGTCCTGGGGTCAATTTGGCCTCATGCTGGGGGGGGGGGGGGTCACAAGATTTACATAGGCTTACGTAGGGAAAACCTTTAAATCTTGGTGTACATAGCCATAAGGCTTAGGCTACCAAATTTTGCATAATTATAGCATTATCTAGTGGATAACTACAAAGAGGGCCCAAGTTACAGCCCTAGGATCAAGTTTGGCCCTGCACCAGGGGTCACAAGTTTTACATGGGTTTATTGAGTGAAAAGTTCAGAAACCGTCTTGTTACTAGCCATAAGGCCAAGAACTCCCAAATTTGGCATGTTATTCTTCTAATACACATATTCCCCATTTAGTCCGACTGTAGCCCTGGGGTCAAAGTTTTATAAGGGCTTATATAGTAAAGACTTCTCTTCATGGTTTATATTTATAAGCCAGTGGAGCGATACAGGGCCATCATGGCCCTCTTGTTTAGCTCACCTGAGCACAGAGTACTCAAGGTGAGCTTTTGTGATCGCCCAATGTCCGTCGTCCGTCATGCGTCGTCCGTCGTCCGTCCTCCACAATTTCATTAAACATCTTCTCCTCCTAAACCACTGGGCCAATCTTGATGAAACTTGGCAGGGATGTTCCTCAGGTGAAGCTCTACCAAAGTTGTTCAAGAGATTGAATTCCACCCATAACTCTGGTTGCCATGGCAACCAAAAGGAAAAAAATAGCAAAATCTTTAAAAGTCTTCTTCTCTGAAACTAGAAGGCGTAGAGCTTTGATATTTGGTATGTAGTATCTCCTAGTGGACCTCTACCAAGTTTGTTCATATGATGTCCCTGGGGTCAAAACTGGCCCGGCCCCGGGGGTCACAAGTTTCGAACATAGGAACAAAGAAGGAAAACTTTAAAATTCTTCTTCACTGAAACTGGAAGGCGTGGAGCTTTTTATATTTGGCATGTAGCATCTCCTAGTGGACTTCTACCAAGTTTGTTCATATGATACCCCTGGGGTCAAAACTGGCCCTGCCCCAGGGGTCACAAGTTTTGAACATAGGAACAAAGAATGAAAACTTTAAAGTTCTTCTTCTCTGAAACCGGAAGGCGTAGAGCTTTGATATTTGGCATCTAGCATCTCCTAGCGGACCTCTACCAAGTTTGTTCATATGATGTCCCTGGGGTCAAAACTGGCCCCACCCCGGGGGTCACAAGCTTCAAACATAGGAACAAAGAATGAAAACTTTAAAATTCTTCTTCTCTGAAAATGGAAAGCGTAGAGCTTTGATGTTTGGCATGTAGCATCTCCTAGTGGACCTCTACCAAGTTTGTTCATATGATGTCCCTGGGGTCAAAACTGGCCCCGCCCCGGGGGTCACAAGTTCAAACATAGGAACAAAGAATAAAAACTTTAAAATTCTTCTTCTCTGAAACTGGAAGGCGTGGAGCTTTGATATTTGGCATGTAGCATCTCCTAGTGGACCTCTACCAAGTTTGTTCATATGATGTCCCTGGGGTCAAAACTGGCCCGGCCCCGGGGGTCACAAGTTTCGAACATAGGAACAAAGAAGGAAAAACTTCAAAATTCCTCTTCTCTGAAACTGGAAGGCCTGGAGCTTTGATATTTTGCATGTAGCATCTCCTAGTGGACTTCTACCAAGTTTGTTCATATGACGCCCCTGGGGTCAAAACTGGCCCCGCCCCGGGGGTCACAAGTTTCGAACATAGGAACAAAGAAGGAAAACTTTAAAATTCTTCTTCTCTGAAACTGGAAGGCGTAGAGCTTTGATATTTGGCATGTAGCATCTCCTAGTGGACCTCTACCAAGTTTGTTCATATGATGTCCCTGGGGTCAAAACTGGCCCCGCCCCGGGGTCACAAGTTTCAAACATAGGAACAAAGAATGAAAACTTTAAAATTCTTCTTCTCTGAATATGGAAAGCATAGAGCTTTGATATTTGGCATGTAGCATCTCCTAGTGGACTTCTACCAAGTTTGTTCATATGATGTCCCTGGGGTCAAAACTGGCCCCACCCCGGGGATCACAAATTTCGAACATAGGAACAAAGAAGGAAAACTTTAAAATTCTTCGCCTCTGAAACTGGAAGGCGTGGGGCTTTGATATTTGGCATGTAGCATCTCCTTGTGGACCCCTACCAAGTTTGTTCATATGACGCCCCTGGGATCAAAACTGGCCCCGCCCCGGGGGTCACAAGTTTCGAACATAGGAACAAAGAAGGAAAACTTTAAAATTCTTCTTCTCTAAAACTGGAAGGCATAGAGCTTTGATATGTGGCATGTAGCATCTCCTAGTGGACCTCTAACAAATTTGTTCATATGATGCCCCTGGGGTCAAAACTGGCCCCGCCCCGAGGGTCACAAGTTCAAACATAGGAACAAAGAAGGAAAACTTTAAAGTTCTTCTTCTCTGAAACTGGAAGGTGTGGAGCTTTGATGTTTGGCATGTAGCATCTCCTAGTGGACCTCTACCAAGTTTGTTCATATGATGTCCCTGGGGTCAAAACTGGCCCCGCCCTGGGGGTCACAAGTTTCGAACATAGGAACAAAAAATGAAAACTTTAAAATTCTTCTTCTCTGAAACTGGAAGGCGTAGAGCTTTGATATTTGGCATCTAGCTTCTCCTAGCAGACCTCTACCAAGCTTTTTCATGCAATGCTCCTTGGGTCAAAACTGGCCCTGCCCCGGGGGTCACAAGTTCTAACATAGGAACAAAGAAGGATAACTTTAAAATTCTTCTTTTCTAAACCTTGAAAGCTTTGTTATTTGGTATGTAGTGAACCTGTTCTAAGTTTGTTAGCCCACCTGAGCACAACATGTTCAGTCAGTTTGAAATTGGGTCACCTGGGGTCAAAACTAGGTCACTAGGTCAAATTAAATAGATACCTTGTGGGCACTCTAGAGGCCACATTTATTGCTCAAATGACCTGAAATTTGGTCAGAATGTTTGTCTTCATAAAATCTCGGATGAGTTTGGATTTAGGTCACCTGGGATCATAAACTAGGTCACTAGTTCAAATTAAAATAATTCCTTGTGGGCACTCTAGAGGCCACATTTTTGGCTCAAATTACTTGAAAATTGGTCAGAATGTTTGTCTTGATAAAATCTAACATGAGTCTGAATTTGGGTCATGTGGGGTCTTAAATTAGGTCACTAGGTCAGATTAAAGAAATACCTTGTGTGCACTCTAGAGGCAGCATTTACTGTTCAATTGATTTGAAAATTGGTTGAAATGTTTCTCTTGAGGAAATCTATGATGAGTTCAAAAGTGCGTCACCTGGGGTCATAATCTAGGTCACTAGTTCAAATTAAAGAAATACCTTGAGGGCACTCTAGAGGCTACATTTCTTGCTCAATTGACTTGAAAATTGGTCAGAATGTTTGTCTTGATGAAATATCAGATGAGTTTGATATTGGATCACCTGGGGTCATAAACTAGGTCATTTGGTCAAATTAAAGAAATACCTTGTAGGCACTCTAGAGGCCACATTTATTGCTCAAATGACCTGAAATTTGGTCAGAATTTTTGTCTTGATAAAATCTCGAATGGGTTTGGATTTGGGTCACCTGGGGTCATAAACTAGGTCACTAGGTCAAATTAAAGAAATACCTTGTGGGCACTCTAGAGGCCAAATTTTTTGCTCAATTGACTTGAAAATTGGTCAGAATGTTTGTCTTGATAAAATCTCACATGAGTCTGAATTTGGGTCAACTTGGATCATAAACTAGGTCATTAGGTCAAATTAAAGAAATACCTTTTGGGCACTCTAGAGGCCACATTTATTGCTCACTTGACTTGAAAATTGTTTAGAATGCTTGTCTTGATAAAATCTCTTGAAAAAATCTAGGATGAGTTTAAAATTGGGTCACCTGGGTCATAATCTTGGTCACTAGGTCAAATTAAAGAAATACCTTGTGGTCACTCTTGAGGCCACATATCTTGCTCGACTGACTTGAAAATTGGTCAGAATGTTTGTCTTGATAAAATATCGGATGAGTTTGAAATTGGGTCCCTGGGATCATAAACTAGGTCACTTGGTCAAAATAAAGAAATACCTTGTGGGCACTCTAGAGGCCACATTTATTTCTCAATTGATTTAAAAATTGGTCCAAATGTTTGTCTTGATAAACCCTACATGGGTCTGAATTTGGGTCATGTGGCATCTTGAATTAGGTCACTAGGTCAAATTAAAGAAATACCTTGTGGGCACTTTAGAGGCCACATTTATCGTTCAATTGATTAGAAAATTGCTTAAAATGTTTCTCTTGATGAAATCTAGGAGGAGTTCAAAATTGGGTCACCTGGGCTTATAATCTAGGTCACTAGGTCAAATTAAAGAAATACCTTTAGGGCACTCTAGAGGTCACATTTCATGCACAATTGACTTGAAAGTAGGTCAGAATGTTTGTCTTGATGAAATATTGGGTGAGTTTGAAATTGGGTCAGCTGGGGTCATAAACTAGGTTACTGGGTGAAATTTAAGAAACACTTTGTGGGCACTCTAGAGGCCACATTTATTGTTCAATTAACTTGAAAACTGTTCAGAATGTTTGTCTTGATAAATTTTTTGATGAGTTCTAAATTAGGTCACTAGGTCAACTTACGGAAATTCCTTGTGGATGCTCTAGAGGCCACATTTTAAGCGCAATTGACCTGACAATTGGTCAGAAATTGGATTATGCACGTTGAGTGCATTTCGCCTATTAACTCAGGTGAGCGACCCATGGCCATCATGGCCCTCTTGTTTGATGTATAGGGCACCTAGAACCAGTATGGCAAACCATACAGTGAACTGGTCCCAGTTGTAGACACACATATTACAACTGGCACAGGCTGTTGTGTCGTTGCTTTTCATTGGGCTACATGTATATCACAGAATAGCCAATCAGAGCAGCATAGACATTTCCAGTATGGCTGTAGAGGTAACATTGCAATTTTTTGCACAATTTGAAATAGGTAATTGAAACTAAAAAGAATATTAGCAGACGTAAACATAAAAGGTGATACCAAAAATACAATTCACTTATTGGTGAGGTCAAAAATATCGGAAAATCCTCAGCTTTGGATATGAGAGTGACCACCTATGAATCTCTATTAGTCTTGCATCATGGCTGTTCTAAAAATAGACCGAGCAGAATTCCGCCCGTTTTTAGTAGCCTGTACTGATCCCTATACACTTGCTGTATCAGGGGAGGTAACCAATCTAACCATACAGTGTCCAGTGATTTTATCTCAACAAAGTAAATAACAATCAAGTGATGACTACAGACAGTGTATGCCGAGTCTAAAAGGCGAATCATAGGTTTTGCTTAATCCAATGAATGAATGTATGGTGTTTTATGGCGCATCGACAGCTTTGGTCATTTAGCGCGCATATCTGTGTTAAAAGATAATAAAAGTGGAATTGTTCAAACTGAAAAAGTTTGAATATATTAATAATGATACAAGAGTTGAATTAAGAAGTATTATGTGTGACTTTAAATGATAAAAGGTTATGTGTAACTTTTAATTTGCATAAAATATAATATTTATATAATATTGAGTGGCTGGGCATTCCCTGCCTACTCAAATTTTTAAATGAAAAGGTTAAGACTGTGAATAGTAACTTAAAGGAAATGAGAGCTTAACATTGAGAAAAGTGTGTAAAGAATGTAAAAACACGGGTAAGAAACTCAAAAAGCAAATATCACAGTTTATTGTAAATGCCAATCTCCTTTATGAAAGCGATAATAGATTCAACGCTGACAGAATCAAAAAGATTTTTTAAACTATCGACGTTGAAATATTTTGAACGAATTGGTTGAAAGTCAATGCAATCTACTAGGATATGTTTTATAGAAAAGGATGCATTGCATGGAATACATTCAGGGGCATCATCTCTGGTCAAGAGCCAGGAATGTGTAATGCGTGAATGGCCAATTCGAAGTCGTGCAATTATCACTTCTTCTCGACGAAAAGACCTGTAAACGGGGTACCATTCACCGAGGGAAGGTTTAACTGAATGTAGTTTATTGAAAACATCAGCATCCCACTGGGATTGCCAAGAAGATTGGATATGTGTTAAAACAGAGGATTTAAAATCAGTGTGTGGAACTTTAAAATCTGAAATGGGAAGGTTAAGTGCAGATTTGGCAGACCTATCGGCATTTTCATTGCCTTTGATGCCTACATGACTTGGAAGCCAGCAGAACACCAATCTATTCATAGAAGAAATTTGTGAAATCCTTTCAAGTAAACTACAGATTAAGGGGTTCTCAAGTCGTTGATTTGAAAGGGCCTGTAATGTTGACAAAGAGTCCGAAAAGATGATGAAACGGTTGGAATTAGAATGTTCAGCTAGATTAAGGGCAAGATCAATAGCTTTAATTTCTGCAGAGAAAATAGAGGAATTGTTTGGAAGGCGGCACTTTAAGCTCCTTTCTCCATAAATAGCGGCAGCTGCTACAGAATTTCCCTCTTTAGATCCATCTGTATAGATTGGTTTGAAGGAAAAATAATGCTCCTTTATCTCATTGTATCTAGCATGAAACACAGTTCTATCCGTGACAGACTTTTTGTCAGATGCAAGGT
The DNA here is from genome assembly GCA_945859785.2 of Tridacna gigas. NCBI lineage: Eukaryota > Metazoa > Mollusca > Bivalvia > Cardiida > Cardiidae > Tridacna > Tridacna gigas. The sequence goes on from OX244036.2 coordinate 18,631,292, forward strand.
CAAATCTAAATTCTGCACTGTTTAGAGTCCATGGAGGGATTTCAGAGATTTTATAGTCGGCAATAGATTCAGTGTCTATGCCAAGGTTATCTACAATGGGCTCCATGCGGATACCAAATGGGGGAATAACATTTGGTTTCCTTTCAAAAAGACGTTTATACTGAGGTTTAAAAACAACTTTATGAGTTGGGTTAAAACGATTCGACTTCAGTTTTAAAAGATATTGAAGCGATAGTTTTTCCCTCCTGTAAGAAAGAGAAGGTTCATTAGCCTCAACATAGAGACTATTGACGGGAGAAGTTCTGAAAGCGCCAAGTACAAGACGCAGGCCTTCGTGGTGTATAGGATCAAGAATTTTAAGGCAAGATTTACGGGCTGATCCATATACGATAGATCCATAGTCTAATTTGGAGCGAACTAAAGACCGATAAAGCCGCAAGAGGACTTTACGGTCTGCTCCCCATTCAGAATGGGCCACAACCTTTAAAAGATTAAGAGCCTTCTTGCATTTCTTTTTAAGTGTAGTGATGTGAGGAAGGAAGGAAAGCTTTCTGTCAAAGATGACTCGGAGAAATTTAAATTCAGAAACGACTTCAATTTTAGTTTTGTCCAAATACAGTTCAGGGTCTGGATGAACACCACGTAAATTACAAAGGTGCATGCATTTTGTCTTGGACTTTGAAAATTTGAAGCCATTTTCATCAGACCACGTTTGGAGTTTGTTAAGACACTGTTGAAGTTGTCTCTCAATAATATTCATATTTCGAGATCTGAAGCATATAACAAAGTCATCAACATAAAGAGAACAGTCTACACCAGGACAGATAGCTTTAACTATACTGTTTATTTTTACACTAAAAAGTGTAACAGAGAGAATGCATCCTTGGGGCACACCCATCTCCTGTTCACGGGCTCCCGAGACAGTATTACCAACTCGGACACGGAAAAGACGTTCATCCAAGAAGGCTGAGATAAAAAGAGGAAGACGGCCTCGAAGACCAAAGTCATGTAAGTCTTTAAGAATTCCGTATTTCCAAGTCGTATCATAAGCGCTTTCAAGGTCGAAAAAGACAGATACTACATGTTGTCTATTAATAAAGGCTTCTCTGACAAAGGTTTCAAAGCGGACAAGATGATCGATGGTGCCACGTTGACGACGAAATCCACTCTGTACATCAACGATGAGGTTGTTTTTTTCTAGAAACCAGACAAGCCTGTCGTTGACCATACGTTCTAGAGTCTTGCAGAGACAACTAGTAAGAGCTATTGGACGATAGTTGGCTGGGTCACTAGCATCCTTGCCAGGTTTTGGGATAGGAATGACTAGTGCCTCTCGCCAGGACGAAGGAAAATCACCGGACTGCCAGATATCATTAAAAATATCAAGTAAAACAGAGAGAAGTAAAAGGTAAGTGTTTTAAAAACTGGTAATGAACTTTATCTTGGCCAGGAGAAGAATCGTGAGCTTTATTCAGAGCAGATTTTAATTCTTTAAAAGTGAAGAGTTTATTATAGTGCTCTGAATTAGAAGAATTGAAATTAAGTTTTTTCTTTTCTTCTCTGGCTTTATTCCTCTGAAACTTTTCAGAATAGTTTGCAGAGGAAGACTTTTTACAAAAGGTGTCAGCAAGAGCATCAGCTATATCCTGGGGGGTTTCCAACGAAGTATTGTTAACTTCAAGGTGACTGAGAGGGGGTTGGCCTTTGCCATTGATCTTTCTGATCATGTCCCAGGTTTTTTTAGTAGTAGTTCTACTATTTAATTTAGAGACATATTGTCTCCAAGCCTTGCGCTTACTTTCTCTAATGGTACGACGAGCCTTTGCCCTGGAAATACGGAATAAGTCATGATTTTCTTTGGTAGGTCTGAGGTTAAACTTTCTAAGGGTTTGTTTTCTGTCTCTGACAGCCTGTTTACAATCATCATTGTACCAAGGCTTGTCAGGACGTTTTGGATTTGTCGAGGTCTGAGGGACAGACTGTTTAGCTGCATCAATTAACAGCGAAGTAAAAAGTTTTACGGGATCATTGCAATCTCCAAACTTGTCATGTGTAATGGTCTGTTCACAGAGGGTTTCAAATCTATTCCAATTGGCTTTGGAGAGTTTCCATTTCTGCGGTTTTATGCTGCTGGATGGTTGTGTAGATGAAAAGATAATAGGGAAGTGATCACTTCCACACAAATCCTCTTTCACTTTCCAGGTGAAATCGGGAAGTAAGACTGGACTGCATAAGGTTAAGTCAATAGAAGAGTAAGATCCCATTGCTGGATGCAAGTAGGTTTTGGATTTGTTATCATTCATGAAAGATAAGGAGTTATTCGAAATGAAATTCTCCAACTGTAAACCTCTCTGGTTAGTGTCATTGCAACCCCACATAACATTGTGACCATTAAAGTCCCCAGCAAGAATATAGGGGGATGGCAATTGGGAAATGAGATCATTCAGATTGTTCTCATTGATAGGTGTACTTGGGGGGAGATATAAAGAACACAGTGTAACAGCACTGTGTAAAGATAACCTGACGGCAACAGCTTGCAAGTTTGTATTAAGAGACACAACTTTATGAGGAATGTTGTTATTGACAATAATAGAAACACCACCTCTAGCTTTCTCGCCTTCGGTAAAGACTTTATTGTAAATGGAATGATATTTGACAGAAATATCATCCTCCCGCTTAAGGAAGGTTTCTTGCAGACAAACAGCAACTGGTTTGTGATCATTGATTAAAAGGGAAAGTTCGTCAAAGTTTGACTTTAGACCTCGACAATTCCACTGGATTATGGTATCCATAGTGCATAAAGAGAGTATAAAAGCTAAAGTAAAAAAAGAGGCCGTAGACCAATACATTTTAAAATAGATTAAGATTTAATTACAGTTGTCTCGGGTTTATACGTGTGCCAAGTATCAGTGTCCTTGTTCCAAAGATCTTTAGAACTGGACCAGATAGAGGCTTCTGAATCTGAAGCCTCACCTTCCAGATTTTCAGTATCTGCATCCATGTCCTCTAACTCCGAAAATCTGTTGGAGGTAGGGACCGGATCATCTACTGTGACTGCTATTTCACAGGATTCATGGTTATCTCTAGACTGTGGTTTAGATTTTGAGGAAGATCTTTTTGGTGATCGGGGTACATGATACGATTTGTTATCTTTAGGTGGAGCGTTAGATTTGTTTGTAGACTGTGAAGGTGGAGGTTGGGGTTTCTTAGGAGGCTGTTTTGAAGGGGCAGATGGCTTTGAAGCTGTTTTTGAAGAAGTATTTTGTGAAGAGGAAGAGGGCTTTGGGGGTGTTGATTTAAGGGAGTCAGATGATGAGTTTGTTTCTTGTGAAATGATTTTCTTTTTGTTTTGGGAGGAAGTAGATGGTGCTTTTTGAGAAGAGGATGCAGTAGTGGGTTTGGGTGTAGGTTGTGTCTGTTTGAGGGGTTTGGATGGTTGAATGTCAGGGACAAGGCTTTTCAACTCGTTGGCCATTTCTGGAAACTTTTCTAGAAGTTTTGTTGCCAAGAGTTCACAGGTTGAGCAATGTCCTTGTGGAGATATGGGAGATGTGACTTTGGCATAAGATGTTGCACTAGTCAGTAAGGTCACATCATTTTTGCGTTTTTCTGCTATTTTCCTAGCTTCCAAGAAACTGATGTTTTCTTTAAATTTGATGGATAGGATTTCCTTCTCATCCTTCCATACTGAGCAGTTTTTGGAGAAGGTTGGATGAGAAGACTTGCAATTATAACACAGAACTGGGTTGTCGCAAGTTTTTGGATCATGGTCGGGGCCCTCAAAAGCACATTTTGGGCAAACAGGGGTGTTTGTGCAATTGCTTTCGTGATGTCCATACCGCTGGCATTTATAGCAACGCAGCGGGTTTGGCACATACACATCGACATTCACCGACTGAAATCCTATCTTAATGGAAGCAGGTAAGGAGGGAGTTGAGAACGTTAAAATGTATGTATGGGTATCTCTGCGTACTCCATCTCTAAAAACAGAGATTCTTTTTACGTCAGACACAGCCTGAGGTTGTAGGTTTGTTTTAATCTCTTCTATGGAGTCACAGTAGGAAAGTTCTTTGCATCTGATGACTCCCTTTGAGGTATTAAGTGTCTTGTGAGGAAAAACCTTCACTTCACAATTGAACAGTTTTTTGTGCCCAAGCAGGTTTCTAGCCTGTTGTTGCAAGAAGCATTCAACAAGCAAGGTTTCATTCTTAAGCTTTTTTACAGATTTAGGAGTGCCTAAAATTGAAGAGATAGATTTTTCAATTACGAAAGGAGACAGTTTTGTAATAGGTTTAGAAGAGTCAACTGATTCAATAACTAAAAAGCGAGCAAATGTTGTTGGTCTTGAAATATCCGATTCTGAATCGGAGTCGGACAGTAAACGCTTGGCCTTTTTTTGAGAAGCCATAGTTGTTTTTGAATATTCATCACCGATGCTCCCCACCCGCCTCGGAGTCCAACATGGGGACATGATCTGGGGAAACCTAACACAGATCATGACAGGGATACATCGGTGATATACTCGAAGTGAAAGGGCTAGACCGGACAAATGTAGGCCCGCAGAATGTCCTACCAAGCATAGACTAACTTTGGGCGGTTACAAGTGTCAGTCAAACACCAACCTTCACTCGATTAGCCCATGAGCCACCGCCTTCTAGGGTATTGACATACAGCAACTGACGACAGAGAAATGATGTAGCTGTGTATGATTAAAAGAAAACAAAGTCAGAGAAACACCTAGGGCTCGGCGTGACCAGCCGATTGATCAGAACGGGCCTTCCTGACTCCTCGTTTAATTCAATTCAAGGCCAAAGTGGTGTGTTGCGAAAACAGAGCCATCAAAGGGCCGAGCTCTGAATCCACTCAACCACCAGGATCCCGTCATCGAACGACACAAGTTGCAGCCCACGGCAAACAGGCAGGCACAGTGGGGGGGTCTTACCCCTGCTGTAGTGCGACAGCTGAGCTACTTCTATCCCCCCGCCCAGCTGGGGGCCTTTTGCTTAATCCAGCAAGCACAATTACAGGTATAATCATAAAACTGTGTTTTCTCCAGCTTTTTAGGAAAGGGGACCTAAAGGGCCCCTTCATATGTAGAAAGGGGGCCTTTTAATAAATGTGAGTGCCCTGATTATTTTGATATCAAATATTTTTCAAGCAGATAACAGGACTAACTGGCAGATCCATACAAGAAACAGACCTCAGGCCTCTTTGCAATTAACAATTATTAACCCTTGGTCTTTTCATTAACAAGAGATCATCTTCAGCACACAACTTCAAGAAGATTTTTAAAGAAAATCAAAGTTGGGAAAAATATATATTAAGTTCAGCTCTGCACAGGTGAAATCATTGTGACTGTAGAATACACTGCTGATAATGAGCAATTTCTCCTTTTGTCACAATGTTTTCAAAGTCCTGATGATGAAAAAGTATCATGTGCTTACAGGTAGATAAGATCAAATTGATCTTTGTACATGTTTTATAAAAATATAACTGTAAATGATGTGACAAACTATAACATAACTAGTTTTAGAAGTAGGTTGTCCAGTTTCTTCTCTTGTCATTTTGACTGGACATGATAAGAAGAACTCCGAGATCCGTTTAGTACTGGTGAAACGCAGGAAATACATGAATATGTGAGCTGTCGCTGTGATATGATTGAAATAATGTTGAAAGCAGCATAAAACACCATTCAATTGATCAATCAAACTGAGAACTGTTTCATCGTGCGCTGAAGTCATGCAGACAACATTATTATGGTGCATATAAAAAAATCAAAGCGCTGATGCACTGAAGGCAGCGGGTTTGTGCCAGCTACAGATCTTATTACTTTCTTTGCACAGGTTTCCTTTATACTTGACTTGAAGTAAAAAGGTGCCTTAATCGATCTGCAAACAGTATAGACTTAGGTCAGCCTGTGCAGGCAGTCAGTCTGTGCAGTCTTCACAGGCTGACCTGGGCTGAAACTTTTCGCCATTGGTCCATTTTCTGTACATCGAAGGGTCGGTCTATGGATCAATAATTATTTATGTCTTGCTTGGTATAATCCATCACGAGGATGCAAGAAGCCCCCTTTTACCAAAGCACAGCTCATTTGTTTGTGGCTAAAATAAAGATAAAATCTAGTACATGACCACAGGCAGAAAACAAGACTTGAATAAATGATATTAATCCTTTCCAAAACAATCCCAAGTTTTTATGACCCTGTGGAAGAGGCCTTTAAAGACATTTGTGGAAATGGAGAAAGTGCTTCTAACCAATGTTTTCTGTTATATCAATCCGTAACATTTATGAAATTCTTGAAAGGTATCTTAAAGTACTGAAAACCAGTCTTAGTATAATTTTGAGGTTTTACACCTCAAAATCCTTGTAGGCCAAATAATGTGCTTTATAAAAGTTTTGCCGATCCCTTTTAAGGAGTTTGTAGCTCAAAGACTTGAAGTTGGTACCGCTGGTTTAAATTTCCAGCATGGTCTTCTTTCTGATCCACTTATCATTTATGCCATGTTGTTATTCAGTGCATGACCTTAAGGAAATAGCCAAGAAACGCATGCATAGGTACACTGGCAGCTGTTATGACCCAAGCTGTTTAAATTTCATTAACTGCTAATAAATTATACTGAAAGAAGCCATTTGCAGACAAAAATTGAAACATGGCTCAAAAACAGTGTACATCTTTGATAGGGTAGAAAACATTGTTGGAAAAGGAGAAAATGCTGCTTACCAGCATTTTCTCCCATTCCTACAATGTTTGTAAAAAGTTATGTTCTAAGGGTCGTTAAAACTTGAGATTGTGTTGTACAAGTAAATGCATAATATAATTTGCAGTTATAACTACTTTTAACTCTTTACCACTCAATGCCGACTTCTAACAACCTTGAGAAAAAAGCCTTGTGAAAATAGTCTTGGAAAGGAGAAAATGCTGGGAACCAGCATTTTCTCTATTATCCACAATGTTTTCTATCCTATAAAATAAAACTTGTACCATTTGAGCCACAATGAAATTGTCGTCTGCAAATGCTTTCAGTTTGAACACAGCTGAAATTTTGCCGTCTGCCAAAGGCTTAATGGGTGACTTTTCGTGTAATATCGCCTGTCATAGCCGAATCCGTACGACTTTGGCGATAAAAGGCGATGTTACACGAATCCCATTACGATGCCCTATGCTCAAAATTCATCATGCAAACAAACACCGACAAGAAAAAGTCGATGCAAAGAATCAAAGTCGCCGCAAATTTTTTTATTTAATGCTTCAAGAAAGCCAGGGCAAATAAGTAAATGTCAGTTTTCATCAGCAGATTTTTTAACACATTATGAAATTGATGTGACTGTGAATCTATATCAAAAGTTGTCTTCTGTTACAGTATCTAATACCCTCGCATAGCGCTCTCTGAACTCTTTTCCAAACGAAAAATATCAGAATCTTCCAAATTCAAAGAGTTGACAGACGACAATTTAAAAAGCTGCAAAAATGGTAGAAAATTCGCTAGTAGTGGGGGGAAAAGTATTTGTTAAAGGAGAAATTGCTTATAACGAGTAATTTCTCCTTATCCAACATGTTTTTCCAAAAGAATTTGACAGCGCACGTGATAACCCGCGTTTGTTTGGGAAAGTGTTGAAAACAGGGCCAAGTTACTAAAATGTTGCTGTCCTAGGATAGTATGATTCAAGAGAATGTAAGTTTGCAAGGCATGCTTTCAATTTAAACAAGTCTAAAACTATACTGTTTGGTGAACGCTGTTAATAAAGAATATTGGTTTTGCATTGCGATTTATGAACAACACAGCGAAAAACTGGTCTCTCTCCAGATTTTTTCCAACAAAGTACAGTCAAACCTCAGTAGCTCAAACACGGGAATCTTCGAACACTACCGAAAATTCGAACAAGAATCTCAGTCTCGACAGAAAATGCTCTTAATTCAGCGAGTTCGACTTCGGAAAACTTGCACACCGTGAAACTCGAATTCTCGAACACATTTCATGGTCCCAAACGTAAAATCACTTTACTTTTTACCTGGGAAAGGTCGAACAAAAGGTTGACCGATAAATTAGTTGACAAGTGTTGGTGAATTTCACACATGTAGGCCGTTTATCTGTTTATGACACCTTACTGTCCACTGATTGAAACGGTGCGTAATATTAACCCGTTACATGAAAAATAACTAGCTTTCATTAATTAATGCTGATTAATAATGATTGTATTTTTTTTCTTGATTGGATGTTTGCTCTGCCTTTAATCAATTTTTCACGCCTTTTGCATCAAACTGTGGTGTTCGACGGTATTGAAGAGGAGAATTCTGAATCCCAGTATCATACCGGCCGATATAGCTCAGTAGGTAGAGCGTAGGACTCGTGAACACAATGTCCTACAGATTGTGGGTTCGTATCCCCGGCTGGCCAACTAAAAATTACTAATAGTCTTTCGGATGAGACATTAAACCGAGGTCCCGTGTGACGGTGCTATACGCCGAGCACGTTAAAGAACCAGGCGAAGCTCTCAGTAGTTTCGACCTGTATCCTTGCACTATCCCCAGTAACAACTAACCGTCTTCTGGGGGCGTCGCTCAGATGGGCAACCGGTAGCGACGATAAATAAACGGAAATAACTAACTAACTCCCAGTATCATAACATACATGTAACGTATTAGAAATGTCTCAACCTACGGAAGAAAAGATCTCTGAGCAACTTAGTGAAGCACCCGGTAACGGGGGGATATCTAAGTCAGAGAAAAGAGGAACAAAAAGAATGTAAATAAAAGTTATTTTCCTGAACAACTGCTTTGTTTATAATTTTTCCGTGTGATCATTTAAAATGCTATTGGGCATAGGTAATGTCGGACATAATCTACTGCGGACATAATATATTTCTTGATCGAATCCGGCGATCTGTGAATGATCTTCGGCTCGGTCGAACTTCCGATAACTCGAACAAATCGGCTGGTCCCCTGGGTGTTCGAGCTACCGAAGTTTGACTGTAAATTTATCTAGAACTTGGTGAGAAATAAACAAAAGGGTTCTAAATAATCTTTGTTTTAAAAACTAAACGTAGAAAGAAGTAACCAATAATGGTTAGATACAATCATAACCATCATACTCGTTCTTCGGCGGAATTTAACACAATTTCAGCAATGTACAATTTTAGCGGTGGTCATTCAACAAAAAACACAAATAGTAGGAAAAACTAGGTACTAAATAATCAAAATGATAATTAAACCTGTGTACGAAATGACAAAAGTGGATACGAAATGAACAACTGGATACGAAATGACCAAAATAGAAAGTATAGGTAGGTACGAAATGACCAAAATCGTATCTACGAAATGACCTAGGTACGAAATTAACTAGGTACGAAATGACTGGAAACCTGTACAGCCTTGACCAATGGAAACAAGGCATTTATTTGGATGAGTCCATTTCTCGCGAATAGCGAAAATAAAAGTAATACTTGGGCGGATTTTTTGATGGTGTAAGTATTAACAGAGCAAAAATAGTATCGTATTGTATATACTTCGTAGTTTTATAATGAATTAAAAAGCCAGTTTAAGGCGAAGTAGAAAGATTCCTTGTTAACCTTAACACCCCTATAAAAAAGAAATTCCCATTGTCCATGTCCTAACTCGAAAAACTATTAAAAATATAGTCGCGCGCTTCTGCGTGGCGACTAATAAAAACTTTTGCTCTGAAAATATTTTCTTTTGCACTTTTTCGGTCTATGTAGATACCGACGCCCTCTTTCCGTTTCTATTCTACAGTAACATTACGGATGAACTCGTAAGGTGTAAGGCAGTTTTGAAAGGGTGTCGTCTGTGCGAGTAGCGCGTATTTATACATGATCATTTGTGTATTCATGGAGGAACTATTTAGTCAAGTGTAGGAATCAAGTTTTGTTTACCTCGCGTATCCAGGAAAAAGCTGCCGGATGTAAGAATTCTCGACCTAGATAAATATCGTAAGCGTTGAAAATCAGTAACTCATACCTGGGGACTATGACAGCGGGTTTCACCCGCTGCCAATCAATGTACAAATTTTTTATTGACGAAAGTTCATTGGCAGTCAATTTTTTATCTGTTTTCTCTTGAAAATCGATCTTCTGCAGTAAAGTAAAATTTTCAACTTATAATGTAATGCTAAAAAATGAATTTGACGTTATATTCTGATGTTTATATTTAATTTTCGTGATCATGGAAAAATTGCAAATGAAAAATCTGCAAGGTTGATATTATATACACAACCAGACTCTCTATGACCTTGACAATCAGAATACTTGAACCTGATTCGCTGATGGCCAGTGTGTTTACTTATATTGTATATACAGTCAAACCTGAATTAAGAGACCACCCATGGGAAATCTAAAAAGCAGTCTCTTACAGTAGATGGTCTCTTATTGCAGGGTTGAACTTTTCAACTTGTACTTGATTTTTTTTCCAGATCATTTTAAGACCATTCTTAATATGCCTGTGGAGGATATTGAAATATTTAATGACTTAATGCATACACTTGAAATAGATCTATAACAAAAAATTAAACATCTGTCACATAAATCTGCATGTACAATTTATTTTTTTTTATGAATTATAAATCATGTTTTATTGTTTTGAATCCTCTTTCTTTCTCTCTTCCCCCCCCCCCCCCCCCCACACACACACACAAACAAATTCTCTGTCTTTTATTTAACCACTTCTTTTATGTAGACCAACTATCACAGTTAATGTCAAAATAAACGATAAATTAACGTCATCTATCATCTGTAATATTGGCTTGAAGCAAGGAGACTCTGCCTCCACAACTATTTTCAACATATACGTAAACAGCTTATATTCTCTTATAAAAGAAAGATGTGAAAGAGGTATATTCATAACCAACGAAATTTCTGACATTTTTTGCTTAATGTTTGCAGACGATGTAGCGAATTGCTCTGACACTGTTGTAAATCTACAAACCCAGCTTAACACGATAGATAAATTTTGTAAAGAAACAAATATGCAAATAAATCTTGATAAAACAGAGATAATTGTATTTAGGAATGGCGGCCCTTTACGCGAAGCAGAAAAATGGATGTTTAGAGGAAAAAGTATTAAAGTAACGTCAGTTTACAAATACATGGGCTTATTATTTACCCCAAAACTTTCATGGTATCTAGCTAAACGTAAATTAGCAGCACAAGCACGTAAAGCCATTTTTCGAATATATCAATTTCAAAGGCCTTTTGGGAAGTTTCCTTATAAAGAGTATTTCAAGATCTTTGACTCAATCGTTATGCCCATTCTTACATATGGAGCAGAGGTATGGGGATTCGAAATATCAGATTCTATAGAACAGATTCATTCTAAATTTTGCAAGGATTTTTTAGGTTTAAATAGTTCATCTAATAATTTAATGGCGCTTGGAGAATGCGGACGTTACCCATTATCTATATATTATCGGACCAAGTTTATTAAATACTGGATAAAACTTTTACATATGGAAGTAACTAGATACCCCAAAAATTGTTATAATATGCTTAAAAGATTAGATGATTGTGGCAAAACGAATTGGGTCTCAAAAGTAAGACAATTCTTATTCTCGCACGGATTCGGTATTGTTTGGATATCCCAAGAAATTGGCAATCCATCTCAGTTTATTGGTGTTCTAAAACAAAGATTGAAAGACTGCAGTTTACAAACATGGCATAATGATATGCTGGATTCAACACGATGTGATTTTTACAAGAATTTCAAAAGTCTTTTAAATGTAGAGAGTTATCTTACTTTAAACATACCCTTTCGGCAAAAATGCTCATTATCTCGATTTCGCTGTTCAAGCCATAAATTAAATATAGAATACGGTCGGCATTTCAATGTAATCAGGGAAGATAGAGTTTGTACTCATTGCTTCATGCATCATGATGTTTTGGTATTAGAAGATGAATATCACGCTTTCTTTGTTTGCGAAAAATTTAAAGCAATTCGTGAAATTTACTTATTCTCTTGGTTTAAACTTAACGCTAGCAGGGAAAACTTACATCGTTTATTCCAGAGTGAGAATCCCGAAAAAATCAAAAGATTAGCTTTATATGTTACTAAATTAATGGAATGTATATAGAATTTGGCACATTGCTATTTGTTAAAATGTGAAAACGATTATCTGTATTGTGGGCCAGAGGCCTTATTACGCTAATAATAAAGATTGTATTGTATTATTGTATTGTATTGTCATAATTTTGACATCAAGACATGAAAATTGGCACATCACCAACTTATGGCACGTTGACAATTTTAGAAATTTTCTATTATGCAGACCCTTTCTATCAAAGATCAAACAAACAACCAAAATTGCAATTTGCTTAAAAAAAAAACAAAAACTCTCTATGTGTGGTCATGCAAATCCAAATCAACCTCATTTTTACCTGCACTCGCTATCATTCTAGCATTAGGTTCATACACTTGAATAGACATAAACTTTACACCTAGCAGTTAGTTACTGATTTTCAGGTTTACTGCACTATCTATGCAATACACCTGGTTATTTATAGCACAGCAACCATTCAAAACGCATAGTACTTGCTCTGCCATATGCAAGTAAAGGAACTTTGTGATCTCCTCTTGGAGATTAATGACGAAAATATTTTGTATTTGGATGGTTGTCTAGATAATTTTCAGAGGATTGCACTCAAATAATAGTTGCTGATTTGAAGAGAATGTTGGAAAAATATTGAAATTTTTGTGTGTGTTCTTTTTTTAATCTCATCTTGGAGTAATATGACAGAAACACTATGATTTCGTAGTCGCTGGCGCAAATATACAAACAGTCTGGCATTGGTCTTTATGGTTTGCATGAAATTTAATGGTCGCCTATAAGGGTATAATGGTCCAAAAAGTCAAAATTTGCGTGGTCACTGGTCGGAGACACCAGGGAGTAGCTTATTACAGCTCATTTGTATAGCAAATTCATTTGGAGAAATTTCATGTGGTCCTTTACAGCAAGGGGTGGTTTATTGCAGGTGGTCGTCGGGGCAGGTTTGACGGTATTAACCAGTGGAGCAATACAGGGCCATCATGGCCCTCTTGTTTTTCAGGACTGGTTGCTGTTTTGGTTAACCATCCTTCATTGTAATTTATCATAACTAATTTTAATAAATATCTCCAGCTGTAAAAAGAGGTAATTCTCTTTGTTTTACAGTCAAGCCCCGTAGCTCAGTCGGTAGTGTACTGGACTTGAGAACAGGAGGTCACTGGTTCGATCCGGCTTGGCCAATTTCTTTCCGAGGATTGATGATAATCAATGTGACAGGATTCATTTCTCTCTCACCACTGACCATTGGTTTGACGATGGTTATGTGGTGAAGCAGCCAGTGGCTTGGAAAGAATATTGTGCAGAGTACTGGTAAAAGAAACTCCAGGAAAGCATGGATAGGTGTGCTGGCCACCACGATATAACTGAAATAATGTTGAAAACAGCATTAAACACCATACAATCAATCTTTGTTTTACGACTATGAATGTCTCGAGTGGGAATTGGTTTTGATTGTGTGGCGCCATTTAGAAAATAAGCAGATGCTTCACCTGTGGAAGACAGGGTTTTGTGGGATAAAGGGGTGGATTTAGCCAGCAGTGATGGATAAGAATCATAACACTCTGCTGTCTTGTCTAATTGATCAAGTTAATGAAGGATATTAAGTGGTGTCACCCTTAGTCTTAGATTGTCTGTATTTCATGAATATAATCAGGTTGGGAAACTTTAAAGCCAAGTTTTTTTTGCTGTGCAAGCTTGTCAAGTCAAGTCATTGAAGATGAGTTCTCCGCCAACGAAGTTTATTCCCTGGGGATTGTGTTTGGTCAAATAGATTCAGGTGAGCAAGTCGGGGCCATAGCGAGATCCTCTTTTTTAGCTCACCTGAGCACAAAGTGCTCAAGGTGAGCTATTGTGATCATGCTGTGTCCGTCATGTGGCGTCAACATTTTACCTTGTGTGCACTCTAGAGGTCACATTTTCGGTCAGATATGCATGAAACTTGGTCAGAATGTTTGTCTTGATAAAATCTCAGACAATTTGGAAATTGTGTTATTTGGGGTCAAAAAGTAGGTCACTGGGCTAATCTAAGAAAGAACTTGTGTGCACTCTAGAGGCCATATTTTCAGCCTGATACTCTTGAAACTTGGTCAGAATGTTTGATACTCTTGAAACTTGGTCAGAATGTTTGTCTTGATAATATCTTGGACAAGTTTGAAATTAGATCATGTCTGGTCATATCTGGGCCATATCTTACAACAACCTTGTATGCACTCTAGAGGCCACATTTTCAGCCTGAAACTCATGGAAGTTGGGTAGAATGTTTGTCTTGATGAAATCTCGGACAAGTTTGAAATTGGGTCATGTTGGGTCAAAAAGTAGGTCACTTGGCTAAATCTTAGAAAAACTTTATGTGCACTCTAGAGGCCACATTTTCAGCCTAATACTCTTGAAACATGATCAGAATGTTTGTCTCGATGATATCTCGGACAAGTTTGAAATTGGGTCATGTTGGGTCAAAAAGTAGGTCACTGGGCCAAATCTTGGAAAAACCTTGTGTGCACTCTAGGGACCACATTTTCAGCCTGATACTTTTGAAACTTCGTCAGAATGTCTATCTTGATGATATCTCTGACAAGTTCGAAATTGGGTCATGTGGGGTCAAAAAGTAGGTCACTGGGATAAATCTTACAAAAACTTTGCATGCACTCTAGAGGCCACAGATTTTAGTCAGATACGCATGAAATTAGGTCAGATTGCCTGTCTTGATGATATCTTATGCTGATAAAGATTGGTCAGAATGTTTAGTGTGTTGATATTTCAGATAGGTTTGAAATTTGGTCATGTCGGGGCAAAAAGTAGATCACAGGCTCAACTCTTAGATAAACCTTGTGTGCACTCTAGAGGCCACATTTTCAGCCTGAAATACATGAAACTTGGTCGGAAAGTTTTTCTTGATGATATCTCGGACAAGTTTCAAAGTGGTTAACATATGGTGAAACAGTAGGTCACTGGAACAAATCTTAGAAAAACCTTGTGTGCATCGTTGAGGCCACATTTTCAGTCTGATACTCATGAAACTTTGTCAAAATGTTTGTTTTTATGATATCTTGGATAAGTTTGGAATTTGTTCACATTGGTTAAAAAAGTAGGTCACTTACACTCATGTGTTTTACATCATTAAAACCAGGATCTCTTCAGCTTTATCATCTGTAGATAACTTTACTTAGGTGAGCGCTTTAGTGCCACTGGCCCTCTTGTTGTGAAAGAGGGCATGGGGTTTAAATGATTTCAAGGTAACCTGAGGTGACAAGGGCCTCTGGCTAATGAAAGTCACAGCTTTTTTGATGGTTATTTGAGTTGGCTATGGGGGTTGTCGTCAGGTTATTGATACCAAACAACCAGGTTATTGATACCGGATTTTCCAAGTTTAATTTTCGTTTTTATATATCTGATCTAAAGATTCAAGTTAGGTCTCATTAGATATCAAAATACCTGATTGGTGAAATTACCTGAAAAGGCTATTTTATCCTTCTCCCACATTACATAGACACATATAATACACATGATCCTGTAGCATCTCATAGAAGAAAGTTATCCTTTTTGAAAACATTGTGGGAAAAGAAGAAATTGCTGGTAACGATTCTGAAAATGTTTTCTGCCCTTAGTAAGGACAAACCCCATCATATGAGGAACATAAATGTCTTATGCTTTCAGTTTTGACCTGTCTGAAATTTTATCGTATGGTAAATACATGTAGTTAACTCTTTACCAGACAACAAAATTTTGGACTCAAGTGTATTTAGAACGTTTACACAGGGCTTACTAACTTGGCTCAGATGGTGGTTTTGTCTATGAAAGGGTAGTAAACATTGTGGGAAAAAAGGACAGGTCCAAATTGTTCTCGTCTGCTAAAGAGTTGAAACCTTCTCCCCAATAGAAAATGCCCATTTCATTTACTTCATGCCCATTTCATTTACTTCATGCCCTGTGATCAAAGAAAGGGGTGACCTTCATTCATTAACCCATAAAGAGATACATCATTATTGTAAGTCAAGTGCTGTTTGGACCGGTCTTTTTGCAATATATGGGACAATGTAGATACATTATCAGACTACACTAAGTGTGCAATTTTGGATGTGTGATCATTCATGCACTTTAGCAAGTGGAGCAGTATTTTGTAGATACATGATCAGACTGCACCAAATGTGCTGTCTGATTTTGGATCTTACTGTACAGTATAAGACCTGTATGAATTATGACCAGTACATGAGTGAACATTGGAGAACGAGGTCCTGGCGAGGTAAAATCTCAAAGTCATCTTGAAAGAATCACTGTTTACTACGGCGTAGCCAACCCATGGGCAATTTATCATAATTTAAAAGCCCGAAATATCTGTATAAAATTTGCATATGGAATAAATTATCTGTCCTAACCTGATAAGGCGGAATTATTAAATTGATAGTATGGTTTCGAGCAACATCGGGTATTGTCCACCGTCAGCAGTAGTGGTATTCTGCTACAGGTGAGCTTTGAAAACAATGCTGGAAAAAGGATATAATGACCGGTTATGATCACTTTCTCCTTTTTCCGCAAGTTTGTGTGAAGTACACATTATAGTGTGCTTCATAAAATAAACTTAACAATACCTATGCTTGACTTGCTAAGGTAAATTCCTGTGATATTCACCTGCATTGAGCTAATATTACATGGATAATGAAGCTAAGAGATTGAAATGCATACATGAAGTATTCTTAAATTGATGAACGCAAATAGATCAAACTAAAAAAAACGTTTGTGCATGTCAGTTAGGTGATATGACTGGTATTGATTGTATCACATTACAGTATTTTTCTCGTTTACTGATATGTGAAAACCTTGGTTGTCATTATAGGCCTAACCTTTTTTTTCCATGCAAGGTTTACATGAAACATTTAAGTAACATAGATTTCAGTAACATTACTATAGCACAAAAAGAAGTTGGTTAAAATAGGTAAGTATGAGATATTGTTCATTCTACTGTCATACACAGCCCACCCAACAAAAATGGGTGATACATGATTGCAGAACATCAGGGAGAACTTGGACCAATTGTCTGACGATGCCAGAGACCTGTACAGACATGGGTCCTTGAAACAGCTTCGAGACAGAATATCTGGAAAACTTGGGAAATTGATCACTGCCCAGAATAAAGAGAACAAAGATAAAGTAAGCTTCTATGGAATCTAATTTGCTCCGCACAATTTGCTGAGATTTTAAAGGCAAATATTGCATTTACCAGCCCATCCATTTCTTTGCCTTGATTTTTTATAGGACTGTTTGACCAAAGGGTTCAACAGCCTGAAGTCATACTAACTTGTTTTGATAATTCAAGTCATTCGTGGGGGGTCCTGCCTGGCTCAGTGGTAAAGTGAAGGACTTGTTACCAGGAGGCCCTGTGTTTGAGCCTCACTCGATCTGCTGGGTTTTTCATGGGAGTGTCCATGGGCAAGACACTTCAGAGCCCTAGCCTAGTACTGGTGAAACTCAGGAAATACATGAATATGTGAGCTGTTGCTGTGATATGATTGAAATAATGTTGAAAGCAGCATAAAACACCATTCATTCAATCAATCAAGTAATTTATTCAAAACTACCAATCTATACACATTCAGTGTTTGACTGTTTTTAGATGACGTTTTGTAATACTTGTGATTATAAACACTAAGGAAAAAGGAACAGTTTCTCTTTTTCAGCAATTACGTAATCATGTTTGATTTCCAACTAGAGTAAAACCTAACAGCTATGTGAACTAGCCAAATATTGTTTATGGAAGATACAGTAAAACCTCGATAATTCGAGGTCCCAAGGGGATGAGCAAAATGCCTGAATTATCGCAGTTCTCGAATTATCCTAAATATCAGTGAAAACAAAGTTGCATTCCGTTTAAGATTGACAATCAAAGTATACTTTCTTGGGCAATACAACCGAATTTGTGATCCTTTTTTCATAACATTCAAAGAATATCACATCGAGTGGGTTATTTTTTGTAAATTCATGTGTTTCGATTATATGAGTTCTTGGAAATTAATCACTCTTAGTCTCTGTTTTTCCAGGAAGATCGGTACTGTAGTTTTTACAAAATCGTAAAATCTCACCTTTTGCATTCGCCCCCAATAACTGTCATCCCACAGGAAAGTATGCGAACTTTTATTTGCTTACTGAGAAAACGGCAGAAGGTAATACTAATATGGTGCTTGCACTATGCAGAAAAAATAAAAAAATGAAAATTTACACTTATAACTTCCTCCGACACTGGTGTTTCCCTGAAACATACTTGAATATGGCGACATGCAACTAGAAATGAGTTGAAAACGATCGAAGAATGAAAGCAGGCTAGGAATCAAAAGTTAAAAAAAATAGAATGTGCGATTTACTTCTCACTAACACTCAGGAATGTACGGAAAAGTTATTTCTGTGTCGATACATGTAAACGTTTACAAGAGGTTCTGTGTTCTACGGTGCTTTTCAATGTCCATGAAAGAAGAACGCACCATGATATCTACACACCCGTGAAAAATAACATTAACCTGTCAGTGTCAAAGTCGGGAAAAATTCTGTGATATGCAAATAAACCAATGATATTCATGCAAACAAGACGTCACCATAATAAGACAGGGAAAAATGTGATCAGACTTTTTTTTTATTTTCTTTTATTTTGTGACGAGGCGACTTGGGAAAACCCTGATGCTATAAATAGATAGACACGAAAACGGATAAGAAATTAGACATCGTCTGATCACAAACGCTTCAAACTGCCTTTTTATCGTCAACAATGACTTTGAACAGTTGATGTACGAATATACTACAGAAAATTGTAGTCGGAAGATAAAATCACGTATTTAATCAGGAATAAAATACTTTTGTGAAGTTTATAAGATGAAATATCAGACAACATAAATGAGATGGGGAGGTCGTCACAACTTCTTATCATTCACCTCTCATCATCAAATCAATGTCAATTTCTTCCCAAATTATTGTGTAACGTGAATCCCCTGTAGTAATTGTCATCAATTGTAAAACTTACACCACACTGTACACGGGCCGACTCGCCAAATCCTTTGCACAGAAAAGGTGTGAAAACAATTACTATAGAGGTGAGAAAGTATTGTGTTCGAATTAACAATCAATTTAAAGAAGCAAAATGATGACAGGGACCAGCACACGTGTTCGAATTTTCAGATTATCGAGACTCGAAATTACCGATCTGCTTTTGGTGCAACATAGTGGAGTTTTTGCCGGGACTATGGAAATTCCTCGAATAATGCAGGGTTCTCGAATGTTCGAGACTGGAAATATCGAGGTTTTACTGTATTTAAAGCATGCTAAGTTTTACTGGTCTCATCATGGGTTCTCGGTATACAAATAAAGGACGCTATTTAGTTTTTATGCAGGAAATAAGAATTTCATTTAAAATACAATTAAGCCATGCTGTGTGAAAAGGGGTTCAATGGATCTGCAGAAGTATCAACCAAGGTCAGCCAAGGCTGACATGGATCAAAACTGTTTGCTATCTGTTAATTTTCTGCATGTCAAAGGACCACTGTACTTCATAATTCAGTCATTTGTTATACAAAATGGAATTTACAAAATAGTGTGATGACTTCCTTGATATAATGCATCACAGACATGCATTCAACCCCTTTTGACAGAGTTTGGCTCAAATAAATATGACTGATGGATCAGGAAGTTCAGCTTGGGCCGAGACAACTTCCTGGATGGAAAAGAAAGTGTCCTTTGCCTCAAAAGTAACTGCTTTATGAAGGCTTTATATGCATAATTCCAAAACTCTTACGCGGACTCCCTGGAGAAAGCTAAATGGATGCTTCAGATTCAGAGGATTATATGCTATGCAAAAGTTTACGTCAGATAATTTATTAGCTCTACTGGCTGTAAGCCAGCAGAGCTTATGTCATGGCTTGGTTTCTGTCATCCATCTGTCCTGTCCGTCAGTCTTTATTAGCTCTATTGGCTGTAAGCCAGCTGAGCTTATGTCATGGCGTGGTTTCCGTCCATCCATCCGTCCATCCGTCCATTAGTCTTTTTCTTGTTTACGCGATAAAGTCTGCATTTGTGGTCGGATTTTCGTGAAACTTGCACAGTGTGTTTATCTCATCAATAGCTTGAACCCTATTGATTTTGAAAAAAATCTGACAATCAGTGTAGGAAAAGCAGCCACTTAAAGTTCAAAATTTCAGTTTCTTGTTTACGCGATAAAGTCTGCATTTGTGGTCAGATTTTCTTGAAACTTGCACAGTTTGTTTATCTCATCAATAGCTTGAATCCTATTGATTTTGAAAAAAATGACAATCAGTGTGGGAAAAGAAGCCATTTAAAATTCAACATATAAACTAATTGTTTACACGATTAAGTCTGCATTTGTGATCAGATTTTTGTGAAATTTGCACAGATTGTTTATCATAGCAATAGCTTGAACCCTACTGATTTTGAAAAAATATCTGACAATCAGTGTAGGAAAAGTAGCCATTTAAAATTTAACATTTAAATTTGTTTTTTACATGATAAAGTCTTCAGTTGTTTTCAGATTTTCATGAAACTTGCACAGATTCTTTATCTCATCAATAGCTTGAACCCTATTGATTTTGAAAAAAATCTGACAATCAGTGTAGGAAAAGTAGCCATTTAAAGTTCAACATTTTAATTTCTTGTTTTCGCAGTAAAGTCTGCAGTTGTTGCCAGATTTTTGTGAAACTTGCACAGTTTGTTGATCTCGTCAAAAGCTTGAACCCTATTGATTTTGAAAAAAAATCTGACAATCAGTGTGGGAAAAGTAGCCATTTAAAGTTCAAAATATTCATTTCTTGTTTACGCGATAAATTCAGCAATTTTGATTGGATTTTTAGCTTACCTGCGCACAACGTGCTCAAGGGGAGCTTTTAGGATCATCCGGTGTCCGTCGTCCGTCGTTCGTTGTGCATCGTCAACAATTCTTTAAACATCATCTCCTCCTAAACCACTGGGCCAATTTGGATAAAACTTGGCAGGAATATTCCTTGGGAGGTCCTCTTTTAAAAATGGTCACCAAATTTGATTCCATCAAAAACTCTGGTTTCCACGGCAACGAAATGGAATTTTTTAAGAAATTCTTTAAAAGTCTTCTCCTCTGAAACCGCTGGTCAGATTTTGAAATAATTTCACAGGAATGTTCCTTGGGTGACCCTTTTCAAAAATGCGAAATTTTGATCTGTCAAAAAACATGGCTTTGGTGAATGGGGGCTACTTGCACTATACAGAAATGAAGAAATTCTTAAAAATTCTTCTTCTCTGAAACGGCTGGTCAGATTTTGAAATAATTTCAGAGCTGTTCCTTGGGTGACCCTTTTCAAAAATTATTAGCGAAATTATGATCCGTCAAGAAACATGGCTCTGGTGAATGGGGGCTACTTGCATTATATGGCCATGAAGAAATTCTTAAAAATTCCTCTTCTGTGGAACCGCAGGTCAATTTTGAAATAATTTCACAGGAATGTTCCTTGGGTGACCCTTTTCGAACATTGTTCGTGAAATTTTGATTTGTCGAAAAACATGGCTCTGGTGAATGGGGGCTTAACTTGCACTATACGGACATGAAGAAATTCTTAAAAATTCCTCTTCTCTGAAACGGCTGGTCAGATTTTGAAATAATTTCACAGAGATGTTCCTTGGGTGACCCTTTTCAAAAATTATTCGCGAAATTTTGATACGTCGAGAAACATGGCTCTGGTGAATTGGGGCTACTTGCACTATACGGAAATGAAGAAATTCTTAAAAATTCTTCTTCCCTGAAACGGATGGTCAGATTTTGAAATAATTTCACAGAGATGTTCCTTGGGTGACCCTATGATCCATCAAGAAACATGGCTCTGGTGACTGGGGGCTACTTGCACTATACGGCCATGAAACATTCTTAAAAGTTCTTTTTCTCTGAAACTGCTGGTCAGATTTTGAAATAATTTCACAGAAATGTTCCTGTGGTGACCCTTTTCAAAAAGTGTTTGCAAAATTTTGATCCGTCAAGAAACATGGCTCTGATTGCTGTGGGCTACTTGCACTATACGGACAGGAAGAAATTCTTAAAAATTCTTCTTCTCTGAAACTGCAGGTCAGATTTTGAAATAATTTTCACAGAAATGTTCCTTGGGTGACCCTTTTCAAAAATTGTTTGCAAAATTGTGATCTGTTGAGAAACATGGCTCTGGTGATGGGGGCTATTTGCACCATAGGGACATGAAGAGGAATTTCTTAATTCTTCTTCTCTGGAACCGCTGGTCAGATTTTGAAATAATTTCTCAGAAATGTTCCTAGGGTGACCTTTTTAAAAAATTGTTAGGGTAATTTTTATCCGTCGAAAAACAACAGCCAATTGTTGGCACCTGCATGTGGTGCTCTTTTTTGACTTGTGTTTTTTAGCTCACTTGAGCACAAAGTGCTCATGGTGAGCTATTGTGATAGTGCTGTGTTTGGCGTGCGTCGTGCGGCGTGCGTCATCTGTTGTCAACTTTTTACCTTGTGTATGCTCTAGAGGCCACATTTTCTGTCCAGTCCTCATGAAACTTGGTCAGAATGTTTGTCTTGATAAAATCTGGGACGAGTTCGAAATTGGGTCATGTGGGGTGAAAAACTAGGTCACTAGGTCAAACCTTAGAAAAACCTTGTGTGCGCTCAAGTCCAGTGACCCTGGAGTGAAATTTCGCCTATTGACACAGGTGAGCGATCCAGGGCCACCATGGCCCTCTTGTTTTCACTATTTGTTCAATTCAACATGCCTACTTGTGCTTTCTTAGTGGGTTCAAGCCCGGTTTCAACAACACCTCCTTTTTTTTTTGGGGGGGGGGGGGTGTTTGACTGTTTGTCTTTCACACCTTTTTGCATCATGAATTCATAATGTATGCTAGAAAAAAAGCAAAATCACTGCCAGTAGAGCAATTTCAGGCCCTCAAGGGCCTCTAGTTTCTGTGTCGTAAGTCACTGTTGTGTTTGTTTAGCCTATTTTAGTTGCAATGGAGCAAGTTGAGCAGTGATAAATTTGTACTTTGACGGTCTCGTAAGATTTACAAGACATTACCCACCAGTTTCTCTTTTTCAAACAGTGCTTTCCTACCTATCAAACAAAACAATCTCCTGTTTACTCGACTGCATTTCAACTGTCTTGTAAGGCAGGTGGAAATTATATTATTATATTTTTCTTCGTTTCTCTTTGGGTTGATGTAAATCAACATCGACATTTTGCTTGGCCTTTTCTGCATTTTGCACGAATAATTTGAGAATGCCCCTGTTTCGAGTCGGCTACTCAGTGTCATCGTCTAACGTTCTGGTACAGGTCTATAAGCAACTACTTCTGTGCTGAGCACTTAACTTTTTAAGCCTTGACCATATGACAGAATTTTTGCCTCGTCCAAATTGAAAGCATTTGCAGACGACTATTTCAGCGTGGCTCAAATAATGCAAAAGCTGGTTACCATCATTTTCTCCTTTGCCGACAATGTTTTCAAAAGCCTTCTTTCTCAGGGGCGTTAGAAGGTGATATTGTGCGGTAAAGGGTTAATTTTAGACTTGTTCAAATTCAAAGCATTTGCAGACAACAAACTAAATGAGACTAAAAAATTAAAATTACTATTAAAAGGGTTAAAAAACATTGTGGGAAAAAGAGAAAATGTTGGTTACGAGCATTTTCTATTCCCACAATGTCTTCAGAAGGCTTCTTCCACAGGGTCATTAAAACCTTGGATTGGGTGGTGAAGAGAGATTTTGTAATCTCGCCATTGAAGCTTCAAAAATGATTTATCACTGACTTTAGCAAACCATATTAGCTGGCAAAAAAGGAATCACCAGTAAAGAGGAAAGACAAAAGTAAAAAAAATATTTTTCAATGATATTTTGTTAACTCTTTACCATGTGCCAAAAATGTAGACTGTCCAAATTGAAAGCATTTGCAGACGCCATTATTCAAATGTGGCTCAAATAATGGAACTTTTCTCTAAAAGAGTAGAAAACATCATGGGAAAAGGAGAAAATGTTGGTTACAAAAGGCAGTTTTCAAAAGGCCTCTTTCTCAGGGTTGTTAAAACTTGGGATTGTTTGGTAAAGAGTTAATGGGCTTTATAGCCTCGTAAGGTATTTTTAGATTTTGTGTGAGAGTTTTGTGTAGACTTATGGGAATGTCACATGATCAATAACATGCATCAATTACAAGGATTTAAGTTCAATTAAGTATTAGGACCTTGTATCTGATCTAATAGGAATAGAATGGAGTTATCAATTGCAAAACAACCATCCAGTTATTTAAACACCCAAGTTTGCCCCCTTTTAGTGGATTTGTATAGCAAATCCACTTACTGTGATTGTTCTGACTGGAACCAAATACATCAGATGTAACGACGCATGCACACACACACACTGTACTACGATATTGGTTTGACCTGAACCAAATGTATTGTCATTCACGTTTGCTCCCATTCTACTTTCAGTTTTAGCCATTAAACCTCAACCTCACTTTTGTCACTACCGTATAATACTGTCCTACACATGTAAACATATTTATTCCGAAATCTAATACTGCAAAAAACTGTGTAAGATTGACGGATCAAATTACCACTCCTTAACAGTAATCGAATAACATTTACTGCATGGCCCCCTCAGCAGAACAATTTTGACTTACCCTGCCCTTGCAAACTCCATTTTAAAATGATTGCACATGTGTTGCATATGATGTTACTTTTTATTACAACATTACAGTTTATGCTACTCCACAAATCTGCTTTCCAGGACTTTGAGTCCTTTGATTATTTGATATAACTATCAAGTTTAATATGTTGGGAAAAGGAGAAAATGCTGGTAACTAGCGTTTTTTTCGTTTTCCCACAATGTTTTCTACCCTTGCTGATACACTATCATAATTATTGAAATATTTAGTCATCCACAAATGCTTTCATATTGGCCTGTCTGAAGTTTTGTTGCTGAGCTCCAAAAGCACACTCAGTAGCATACAGGACTTGAGAAGAGATGATGCCTGGTTTGAATCCCCTGATTGGCCATTTTCTTTCTGAGAATTGATGCTATGCATTATGACAGGATTCATTCCTCTCTCACAGCTGATCATTGTTACAATGCTAGTTATGTGGGAAGCAGCCAGTGGCTTCAGAAGAATTGTGCGAAGCTCTGGTGACAGGGACTTTAGGCAAGCATCGATAGGTGTACTGGCTGCTGCCATATAAACTGAAATAATGTTGAAAAAGGCATTTAAACCTATAAAATCAATCAGTCTGAAATTTTGACATGTGGTAAAGAGGTTGAAAAGCTGTCCACTGCAGTGGCAGTAAATACATGTAATTCTCTTTGTATAGTTTTGAGTGTATGTATTTTTTCTCTCTTTTTAGCTCACCTGAGGACAAAATGCTCAGGATGAGCTATTGTGATCACTCACCGTCCGTCGCCGTCTGTCCGTCATCTGTCCGTCCGTCCGTTCACATTTTTTTGTTTAAACTCTAGCATCTACAAATATTAACCAATCAGCACCAAACTTGGTCAAAATGTATATGACCATAAGATCTCGGATGAGTTTGATTATGGGTCTAATCGGACCAGAACGACTGGAGGTATCTGCCCTTGAATTAGAAAAATTGCTATATTTGACGTTGTTTACACTCTTGCATCTACAAATATCAACCAATTAGCACTAAACTTGGTCTAAATCTGTATGACCATAAGATCTCGGATGAGATCGATTTTGGGTCAAATCGGATCAGAACAACTGGAGTTATATGCCCTTGAATTAAAAAAATTGCTATATTTGACTTTCTTTACACTCTAGCATCTTCAAATATCAACCAATCAGCACCAAACTTGGTCAAAATATATATGACCGTTAGATCTCGAATGAGTTTGATTATAGGTCTAATAGGACCAGAACAACTGCAGTTATCTTCCCTTGAATTAGAAAAATTGCTATATTTGCCAAATTTTACTTAAAGATAAATAAGGAAATGTTTTTAAAACCTGTCCTCAAATCATAAGACCTAGAGCTTTCATATTTTACATGTAGGATTGTGAAATGGACCGCTATGAAAAGGTTTTTTTTTTTTTTTTTTTTATTGCTGTGTCATGGAAAAAGGGGGCTTGACGTATATTTTCATTGTGGACCAATATCTCTTTAACTACAGGACAAAATGTCATGAAACTTCATCTTTATATTGTTTATCACAAGCCACAGACAATAGTTATTTGTTTTTATTTCATGAAATGCCATATCATGAAAAAAGGGGGCTAAATGTTCAATTTCATCATGGACCAATGACCATCTGTTTGTCCGTCTTTTAGGACAGATATCTTCTAAAATCCTTGACAAAAACTAACAGAAATTCATACAGGTGTTCCTAATGATGTCCGCCGATATTTATTGTTTTTTAGCTCCACTGGCCAAAGGCCAAAGGGCTTATGTCATGGCCCAGTGTCCGTCGTGCGTGCGTGCGTCCGTCCGTGCGTTAACTTTTATTTCAAACATCTTCTTCTCTGAAACTACCAGTCCAATTTTCATGAAACTTCACAGAAATGATCCTGCCATGGTCCTCTTCAGAATTTCTTGAAAGAATTTGACTCCATCAAAAACTCTGGTTGCCATGGCAACAAAACTAAAAAATATTGGAAATCTTTAAAAATCTTCTTGTCTGAAACCATAAGGCATAGGGCTACCAAATTTGGCATGTAGCTTTATGTAGTAGACCTCTATCAAGTTTCTTCAAATTATAGCCCTGGGGTCAAAATTGGCTCTGCCCCAGGGGTCACAAGTTTTACATAGGCTTACATACAGAAAACTTTAAAAATCTTCCTGTACCTAGCTATAAGGCCTAGAGCTACCAAATTTTGCATGTAGCTATATCTGGTGGGCCTCTTACCACGCTGGCCAAAATTTTAGCCCTGGGGTCAAAATTGGCCCCGCCGCAGGGGTCACAAGTTTTACATGGGCTTACATGGTGACAACTTAAGAAATCTTCCTGTTTTGATTTTTTTTTTGAAATTAGCCTTGCATCAGGGGTCTTATGTTTTACAGAGGCTTCATATGGGCAAAAATTGAAAATCACCTTATTTATAACCATACAGCACAGACTTGTATTATTTTGGCATGTGGCTTTATCTTGTGGACCTCTACCAGGGGCCAAGTAATTATAGCTCTGGGATCAAAAATGGCTTTGCCCTGCGGGTCTCAACTTTCACATGGGCTTTTACAGAGAAAACTTTGTAAGTCTTCATTTTGAAACCATTTGGCTCAGATTTGAAATGTTTAGTATTGATGGTTTATATTTATAAGCCAGTGGAGCGATACAGGGCCATCATGGCCCTCTTGTTTTTCCTTTTTGATATCAAATACTGTCTCATAGGAAAAAGGGGCTTCATGTATATTTCTGTTAAGGATCAATATACATGTATCTTCAACTCGAAATCCTAGACAAAAATTTGTGAAACTTCATACGAGTGTTCCTTATGATAGTCCGCCAATATCATTATTTTAGCTTTTTAGCTCACCTTAGCACAACGTGCTAAAGGTGAGCTATTGTGATCGCCCTATGTCCGGCGTCCGTCGTCCGTCGTCTGTCGTCCGTCGTCCGTCAACAATTTCTTTAAACATCTTCTTCTCCTAAACCAATGGGCCAATCTTGATGAAACTTGGCAGGGATGTTCCTTGGGTGAAGCTCTACCAAAATTGTTCAAAGAATTGAATTCCACCCACAACTCTGGTTGCCATGGCAACAAAAAGGAAAAAAAAGCAAAATCTTTGAAAATCTTCTTCTCTGAAACTAGAAGGCGCAGAGCTTTGATATTTGGTATGTAGCATCTCCTAGTGGACCTCTACCAAGTTTGTTCATTTGATGCCCCTGGGGTCAAAACTGGCCCCGCCCCGGGGGTCACAAGTTTGAGCATAGTCATAAAGAAGGAAAACTTTAAAAATCTTCTTCTCTAAAACTTGAAGGCATAGAGCTTTGATATTTGGCATGTAGCAGCTCCTAGTGGACCTCTACCAAGTTTGTTCATATGATGTCCCTGGGGTCAAAACTGGCCCCGCCCCGGGGGTCACAATTTCCAACATAGGAACAAAGAAGGAAAACTTTAAAAATTTTCTTCTCTAAAACTAAAAGGCATAGAGCTTTGATATTTGGTATGTAGCATCTCCTAGTGGACCTCTACCAAGTTTGTTCATATGATGCCCCTGGGGTCAAAACTGGCCCAGCTCCGGGGGTCACAATTTCCAACATAGGAACAAAGAAGGAAAACTTTAAAAATCTTCTTCTCTAAAACTTGAAGGCATGGAGCTTTGATATTTGGCATGTAGCATCTCCTAGTGGACCTCTACCAAGTTTGTTCATATGATGCCCCTGGGTTCAAAACAGCCCCCGCCCCGGGGGTCACAATTTCCAACATAGGAACAAAGAAGGAAAACTTTAAAAATCTTCTTCTCTGAAACTAGAAGGCATAGAGCTTTGATATTTGGCATGAAGCATCTCCTAGTGGACCTCTACCTAGTTTGTTCATATGATGCCCCTGGGGTCAAAACTGGCCCTGCCCCGGGGGTCACAAGTTTGAGCATAGTAACAAAGAAGGAAAACTTTAAAAATCTTCTTCTCTGGAACTTGACGGCGTAGAGCTTTGATATTTGGCATGTAGCATCTCCTAGTGGACCTCTACCAAGTTTGTTCATATGATGTCCCTGGGGTCAAAACTGGCCCTGCCCCGGGGGTCACAATTTCCAACATAGGGACAAAGAAGGAAAACTTTAAAAATCTTCTTCTATAAAACTAGAAGGCATAGAGCTTTGATATTTGGCATGAAGCATCTCCTAGTGGACCTCTACCAAGTTTGTTCATATGATGCCCCTGGGGTCAAAACTGGCCCAGCCCCGGGGGTCACAAGTTCGAACATAGGAACAAAGAGGGGAAACTTTAAGAATCATCTTCTCTGAAACTGGAAGGCGTAGAGCTTTGATATTTGGTATGTAGCATTGCCTAGTGGACCTCTACCAAGTTTGTTCATATGATGTCCCTGGGGTCAAAACTGGCCCCGCCCCGGGGGTCAGAAGTTTGAGCATAGTAACAAAGAAGGAAAACCTTAAAAATCTTCTTCTCTGAAACTTGAAGACGTAGAGCTTTGATATTTGGCATATAGCATCTCCTAGTGGACCTCTACCAAGTTTGTTCATATGATGCCCCTGGGGTCAAAACTGGCCCCACCCTGGGGGTCACAATTTCTAACATAGGAACAGAGAAGCAAAACTTTAAAAATCTTCTTCTCTAAAACTAGAAGGCATAGAGCTTTGATATTTGGCATGAAGCATCTCCTAGTGGATCTCTACTAAGTCTGTGCATATGATGCCCTTGGGGCAGAAGTTGGCCCTGCCCCGGGGGTCACAAGTTCGAACATAGGAACAGAGAAGGAAAATTTTAAGAATCATCTTCTCTGAAACTGGAAGGTGTAGAGCTTTGATATTTGGTATGTAGTGATTCTCTTCTAAGTTTGTTTGCCCACCTCAACAAGTTCATTGAGTTCAAAATTGGGTCATCTTGGGTCATAAACTAGGTCACTAGGTCAAAATAAAGAAATACCTTGTGGGCACTCTAGAGGCCACATTATTTGCTTAATTGCCTTGAAAATTGGTCAGAATATTTGTCTTTGTAAAATCGCACATGAGTCTGAATTTGGGTCAACTGGGGTCATAAACTAGTTCACTTGGTCAAATTAAAGAAATAAATAGCTAGTGGGCACTCTAGAGGCCACATTTATTATTCATTTGATTTGAAAACTGGTTAAAATGTTTCTTTTGATATAGTCAAAGACCAGTTCAAATTTGGGTCACCTGGGATCATAATCTAGGTCACTAGGTCAAATTAAAGAAATATCTTGAGGGCACTTGAGGCCACATTTTTTGCTCAGTTGACTTGAAAATTGGTCAGAATGTTTGTCTTCATGAAATATGAGTTTGAAATTGGGTCACCTGCGGTCAAAAACTAGGTCACATGGTCAAATTAAAGAAAAACCTTTAAGGCACTCTACTAAGGTGAGCGACCCAGGGCCATCATGGCCCTCTTGTTTGATTAAATGTTGTGTCATGGAAAAAGGGGGCTTCACATATATTTTCATTATGGATTAATATATCTTTAACTACAGGACAAAATGTTATGAAACTTCATATTTATGTTGTTTATCACAAGCCACAGACAATGGTTAGGCCTATTTGTTAGCTCACCTGAGCACGAAGTTTTCGTCAATTGACCTGAAAATTGGTCAGAATGATTGTCTTGATGAAATCTTGGATGAGGTTGAATTTGGGTCACCTGGGGTCATAAACTAGGTCACTAGATAAAATTAAAGAAATACCTTTTTTATACTCTGGAGGCCACATTTCTTACTCAACTGACCTGAAAATTTGTCAGAATATTTGTCTTAATGAAATCTGGACTGAGTTTGAATTTGGGCCACCTGGGGTCATAAACTAGGTCACTAGGTCAAATTAAAGAAATACCTTTAGGGCATTCTGGAGGCCACATTTCCCACTCAGTTGACCTGAAAATTGGGCTGAATGTTTGTCTTGATGAAATTTCGGGTGGTTTCGAATTTGGGTCACCTTGGGTCATAAACTAGGTCACTAGGTAAAATTAAAGAAATACCTTGTGGACACTCTAGAGGCCATATTTCTTACTCAATTGACCTGAAAATTGGTCAAAATGTTTGTCTTGATGAAATCTCACATGAGTTCATATTTGGGCCGCCTGGGGTCATAAACTAGGTCACTAGGTCAAATTAAAGAAATACCTTGTGGGCACTCTAGAGGCCACATTTTGTACTCAGTTGACCTGAAAATTGGTCAGAATATTTGTCTTGATGAAATCTCAGATGAGTATGAATTTGGGTCACCTGGGGTCATAAACTAGGTCACTAGGTAAAATTAAAGAAATACCTTTTGGGCACTCTAGAGACCACATTTTTTGCTCAATTGACTTGAAAATTGGTCAGAATGTTTGTCTTGATGAAATCCTGGATGAGTTTGAAATTGGGTCACCTTGAGTCATAAACTAGGTCACTAGGTAAAATTAAAGAAACACCTTGTGGACACTCTAGAGGCCACATTTCTTACTCAATTGACCTGAAAATGGGTCAAAATGTTTGTCTTGATGAAATCCTGGATGAGTTCAAATTTGGGTCACCTAGGGTCATAAGCTGGGTCACTAGGTCTAATTAAAGAAATACTTTGTGGGCACTCTTGAGGCCACATTCTGTGCTCAATTGACTTGAAAATTGGTCAGAATGCTTGTCTTAATTAAATCTTGGACGAGTTTGAAATATGGTTGCATGTGGTCATGGACTAGGTCACTAGGTCAAAACCAAGAAATACCTTGTGGACACTCTAGAGGCCATATTTCTTACTCAGTTGACCTGGAAATTGGTCAGAATGTTTTTCCTGGTGAAATCTTGGATGAGTTCGAATTTGGATCAGCTGGGGTCATAAACTAGGTCACTAGGTCAAATTAAAGAAATATGTTGATGGCAATCTAGAGGCCACATTTCGTACTCAGTTGACCTGAAAATTGGTCAGAATGTTTGCTATGATGAAATCTCGGATGGTTTCGAATTTGGGTCACCTTGGGTCATAAACTAGGTCACTAGGTCAAATCAAAGAAATACCTTGTGGACACTCTAGAGGCCACATTTCTTAACTCAGTTGACCTGAAACTTGGTCAGAATGTTTGTCTTGATGAAATCCTGGATGAGTTTGAATTTGGGTCACCTAGGGTCATAAACTAGGTCACTAGGTCAAGTTAAAGAAATACCTTGTGGGCACTCTAGAGGCCACATTCTGTGCTCAATTGACTTGAAAATTGGTCAGAATCTTTGTCTTAATAAAATCTCACATGAGTTCAAATTTGGGATACCTTGGGTCATAAACCAGGTCACTAGGTCAGATTAAAGAAATACCTTGTGGACACTCTAGAGGCCACATTTCTTACTCAGTTGACCTGAAAATTGGTCAGAATGTGTGTCTTGATGAAATTTGGGATGAGTTTGAATTTGGGTCATCTAGGGTCATAAATTAGGTCTCACTAGATCAACTTACAAAAATTCCTTTTGGGCGCTCTAGAGGCTACAATTATTACTTAATTGACCTGAAAATTGATCAGCATGTTTTTCATGATAAAATCTTGGATGGTTCAAAATTGAGTCACATAGGGTCATAAACTAGGTCACTAGGTCAAATTTAAAGATATATCTTGTGGTCACTCTAGCGGCCACAATTCTTGCTCAAATGACCTGAAAATTAGTTGGCGTATTTGTGTTTGTGATATCTCGGATGAGATCAAAATTGGGGAACATAGGGCCAAAAACAAGGTCACTGGGTCACATTGAAGAAATACCTTGTGGGCACTCTAGAGGCCACAATTCTAGCTAAACTGACCTGAAAATTAGTTTACATGTTTTACTTGATGATATCTCGGATCAGGCAGAAATTGGGTCTCATAGGGTCATAAACTAGGTCAATAGGTCAAATTCAAGAAATGTATTGTGTGCATTCTAGAGGCCACAATTTTTGCTCAACTGACCTGAAAATTTGTCAGCATGTTTGACTTGATGATATCTTGAATGGGTTTGAAAATGGGTCACATAGGGTCATAATGTAGGTTACTAAGTCAAATTACAGAAATACCTTGTGGGCACTCTAGAGGCGGCAGTTCTTGCCCAATTCACCTAAACCTTTGTTAACAAGTTTGTCTTGATATTTTGGCTGAGTTTGAAATATGATCACATAGGGTCATAAACTAGGTCACTAGGTCAAATTGAAGAAATACATTTTGGAC
Organism: Tridacna gigas; assembly: GCA_945859785.2. Lineage (NCBI taxonomy): Eukaryota > Metazoa > Mollusca > Bivalvia > Cardiida > Cardiidae > Tridacna > Tridacna gigas. Next base: position 18,664,155 of record OX244036.2, read on the forward strand.
ACTCCAGAGGCCACATTTTTAGCTCAATTGACCTGACCATTGGTCAGAATGTTTGTCTTAATAATATCTAAGATGAGTTTTAAATTGGGTCATTATGACCCTGGGGTGAAATTTTGCCTATTGACTCAGGTGAGCGATCCAGGGCCATCATGGCCCTCTTGTTGTATAATGATTTTTAGATTTGAACTTTGGTCTACAGTGTCGATTATTTATCAGATATTTTGACCAGAGCAATCCTTGACGTTGCAAATCTTTGCTCTTTCTACTGATTGAATATGGCCCATTTTCTTGATTTGATGCTCTAAGGTTAAGGAATGTGTAGCATTTGGGTGCTGTCCAATCCAAAGTTTTCTACAATTCAGTATTCTGCTGATTTAGCAACTTAAAAGTTAAGAAATTATGTAAGTTTTTTGTGAAAGGGTTTTACAGTTGTAGGTGTTGTTGTGATTTGGAATTTATCGGTAGCAATATATTTTGAATGATAAATTCCTTGGGGGAAAGAGAGAGGACTAAACTCTTCACGATAAAGTTTACCTTTCCATTCCCATATTTGATGAAATATTTGTATGGAGTTTTCATCTGTTGGAAAGATATCTCAGTCCTGAAATCACAGTAGATGGATATTTTTGTTGGACGGAAATTTTCCATTACATTACATTTGTTGAAAGCTTAACCCTTTATCACACAATGCCACCTTTTAACGACCCTGGGAAGGAAACCTTTTGCAAAAATTGTGGGAAAAGGAGAAAATAGTGGTAACCAGCATTTTCTCCGTTTCCCACAATGTTTTCTGCTTCATCAAAGAAAATTTGCACCATTTGAGCCACATTGACATTGTCGTCTACAATTTAGACAAGGCTAAAATTCTTATCATCTGGTAAAGGGTTAACCCATAGAGTGCTGAATAAACCCAACAGACCTTTTCAGTCTAGAAATAAGACCATATAAATGAAATTTTAAAGTTGCTAGTCGAGAATGTCTCTGCAAAGCAGACAGTGTAGATCAAAGATCATACTATGTTTAGTGCAGTCTGATCTTGATCTATACTGGCCTCAAAGGCAACTACAGATGCCAATGAATAAATACCTATAGCTTTTTTTAACTCTTTACCAAATGATAAAATTTTAAAATGGACCAAATTGAAAGCATTTGCAGACGACACATGTATGTCTTGGGTTTCATCTATGCTAGCCCTGAAGTGCCCTGCTGAAGGACTGTTACTAAAATGATGATTTCTCTTTCTAATAGGGTAGAAAACATTGTGGGAAAAGGAGAAAATGCTGGTTACCAGCATTTTCTCCCTTCCCACTATGTTTTCAAAAGGCCTCTTGTTCAGGGTCGTTAAAACTAGGGATTGTGTGGTAAAGGGTTAAGCAGCTGGGGGTTTTTTGCTCCTACTTTTCAAGTATCAGACTCAAAGATAGAGGTTTAAAATTACCAAGCTTGTTCTTTGAATCCCTGTGTGCTTGATAAAAAGGGTAAATTTTTCATCTAACTGAAATATAAATCAAATCTTACAAAGTTTAGACTGTTTTGATATGATGGATATCTCAGGATGCTGTACAGTGTCAAGACTTAGAGGCCAGAAAAAAAACACCTGTGTTTCAGGTGACCCATGAAAATAAAATAGGGTTGGTAGGTTGAAAAACCATTTTTTTTTTCAAAGTAATGTAATATTAAAGAATTTCAGCTATTTTCTTCTCTGTTATGAATATATCATTATAACAACTGTAAGTAGACCACAAATTTTAGTCACTTGTGCCGGAACAAAAAGCATTAGAAGGCTTGTTTACAAATTCCATTTTGACCTCTAGATATTGTCATCTTTCTCTTGTCCTGTTATTTAGACTGCAGTACACTTCCCTGGTGGAGGGTGGTACTCCAGCCAAATACTGTACATGGTCAAAGTATTGAATAGGATCCAAGCTTGGAAATGCCTCCGAAATGAGGATATTTTTTTACATTGACTGAGAGAATGGTTGTCACCATTTTGGAGAAAGTCAACAATCACAGATTTCAAGCATCTGAAATGGGGTAGGCCTAAATACACATTTTAAATTTTTCCAACAAAAGGGACGAAAGGAAATTGTTTGATGAAATAGAAATCATCATGGTCTGAAATTGATAGTTGAGCGAAAAATTTCCATTGCTGTTTTAGGCCAACTGTATGAAAGACATCGGCATTGGTTACCCTGGTTACTGAAATGGAGCAAAACTGCTAGGGATGAAGCACATGGTGCAAAATTGTCAAAAGTAAACAAAAAAAAAATAAGGGTTTCGGTCGGCGGTGCCATTGGGTAGGGTGTGATGGATCACATGAAATACAGGTATTTTTTTTTTCTGGCCTGTCTGCTAAAGACAAAATTTTAGCCTTGTCTAAATTGATAGCATTTGCAGACAATATCAAAGAATATATATATGATATGATAGTAAACATTGCTGGAAAAGGAGAAAATGCTGGTTTTCCCACAATATTTTAAAAAGCCTCTTTTCTCAGGATTGTAGGAGGAGTGTTCAAATATGAATGCATCTAAGCACCTAAAATTTGAATTTTCATAGGTTTCACTGAAATTTTTATTTTGTTCCCTCAAACTATTCACTTCCAAAAGATGTACAAAGTTTCAGTCTCCGGATCCAATGAAGACACTGGAATTCATTTTCTGTCACCTCTTATTTCAACATGTGTAAACCATCAGTTTCAGTCAATGTCTTTTGTATGAGGTGCAAGACTTTCTGTGGCAGGAAAAAGTTGTTGTGCTCCCCCACCCTTCGTTTTCACCTGACCTTGCCCCTTGTGACTTCTTTTTCTTTCCAAAGCTAAAAGAAGACCTTTCAGGTCGAAAATTTGTTCCACTCAAACACCGCAGTTCTGCAATATTCCATTTTATTATATACCTGTAAGTTTTCCGGGTTAAATACATGCGTCGCACGTGGCTAAAATCACACACGACGGAAAAAAAATCCGTACTCTACTCAGTGGAATATGGTTCCAAATATGGTATGATGACGTCACACTGTATCCACGTGAACACGGCAACCATTTTGATTGTTTTGTATGTTAACACAATGGGCGTGGTGGAAATAATACTAAATAAAATTCATCCGCCATTCATGAAAAAAAGATGTTAACGCCTACTAAACCAATTTTTCTTATAACTATGCTTCGTTTTCGAATAAAATTGTCACTAAATGCATATATTTTTGGTTTTTGGTAGTTTAGGTATATAATAAATGGAATAATATCTCGCTGTGTGGGAAAATTTTGATATCGCGCTCTACCTTCGGTCTCGCGCGATATCAGATTTTCCCACGCAGCTCGAAGTAAATACAAGCCCCAGGAAACACACTACAACATAATATTCCGTATGTCTTCATTGTGTACCTAAGAAAGACTATGAAAATGCCTTCAAAGATTCGATCAGGAGACTGAAACTTTGCATATCTTTTGGAGGTGAATACTGTGAGGGAACAAAATAAATCAAAGTGCTGTCAGCACTGTAATCGGTCAACACTGAATAATTACAGTGGTTTGAAATCACAAATCGGATGGTAGATGTTTGAACTATGTATTGGACAAAATATCCTACACCGTTACAAATGAGCTACGTAGGATCCCACTTTTTTAAACTGTCTTTTAGAAATTAGTAGTTTAACGATTGGTTAAAATATAAGTTATGTTTGCCAGCCGATAGCAATAGAACGTAAAAAATATGTGACAATTCTGATCAGCAATACCCATTATCAAGTTTTAGATATCACTCATCATGAACAGCAGTACCTACCAACCCTTTAAAAGAGTGAAAAAATACATTCTTTTCTGTAACTTTGGCAACTTTGGTAACTGTATTGTAACATATAAAAGTCGTATAACATATGTCTGCATTATAACTTTGGAATTGTTTACTTTTGGCTGCTTGTAGGCCTTTCATTTTTCCATTTTGAACAAGACATTGTATCCATCTTGACAAACTGTCCTATTTATTTTTTAGCGGGCCAAATCGCCCAGTCCAAACGTCTCCTGGCAAATTTCTCCTACATTATACTTTCAAAGAATGTAGATACCCAACAGCTCCCTAACCGTCAACTCTTTACCAAATGATAAAATTTTAGACTTGTCCATATCAAAAGCATCTGCACATGACGATTAAATGTAGACCAAATGATGATCTGAATCATTGAAAGGGTAAAAAAAACATGGGAAAAGGAGAAAATGGTAACCTGCATTTTCCCCTTTTCTCACAATGTTTTCAACTTCTTTCTCATGGGCATTAACAAAGGATAGTTTGGTTAAGAGTTAAAACACTCAGTTAATCAACTAGCCTTTTACAGTCAGGAAAACAATATCAAACATTAGGCTTCAGTTTCATGGTCTTTTTTTTTTTCCCATATACATCCCAAATAAACAGACAATTAGATCTAAGATATGAACGTCTGTGATATTAAACTGCATTGCGTTCAAAGGACAGTCTGATCTTTATCTTTTATTGTCTTCAAAAGCGACTTTACTTGTTCATAGCCAACACAGGTAATTGTATTCGAGTCATTCTAATCAGAGCATAACTGCGGTAGCCTTGATCTCTTTATCTGAAATGTGGAAACGATGAGAATCGACCAATGTGAAATAGCTGATGAGACAAACATGTTGCTGACATTCGCACGCTTAGAGCACTAAATTGTTAAGCTTAGAAAAGCAGCCTAAATCTTGCAGGACCATTGCTGTCTTGAGTAGAATAACTCATAAAACTGGCATGACAGATCCAAGATCTGACTGCATGTTCTGAGCAGTCTAGTCTGAATCTGCACTCACTTTTTCCCTTGTCCGTTGATTCAGATATGGAGAATATAACAGTAACTGAGCTTATTTGTGTGACCGTTTCAGGGGTTTTTTAATCCTCGATGAAAATGTTTTATTTAACAAAATTTCGAAAATCTTTTAAATGGGTGAAAAACGCTGTGGGAAAAAAGAGAACATGCTGAATACATACAGTTTTTCCAACTATATTTTCAAAGCCACACAGGATTGTTTGGTCAAGGGTTTACAGACTGATTCCAGTCTGTAGAAACTCACCAAGAAGAAACATGTAAGTGAGTGTAAAATGGTAGTGCCATGGCTGGAAGGAGAGGAAAAGGGACTGTGAAAACAATTCGACCCTTATCCCGCTAAAACATTGAAATGAAATTTCAAACCAGTGGTAAAACCCGAAGAATTCTATTTGAAACTTGCTCTTTTTTGGAAAAAGAAATATCTCCTTATCGGACAGTATACATCCAAGGTCAGACTGCACGTTCTGTGCAGTCTGATCTTGATCTGTATTATCCGCAAAATAGGTCAGTGAGTCGCATTTAGCAGCCTAGGGGTTAATACATCATACGCTGAAAGATGCTTAATCAGTCAGTATTGCGAATGGACAGTCTGGGTACTAAGGTTGCAAGTGATGAATCGTCAGTCCATTCTGAAAATGTTTACGTAATGGCCTCTCCGCGAGGGCCATAACCTTTACACAACTCTATACCCTTTGTCCCCACAGCTTTACACGCTAACATTAAACGACCAGCCGGTTACTATTTTAAACTTAGGGCTGTTACGAGTTGCATTTACATCAGTTTTCTCTAAGACAGAGCAATCTAAATTTTCAAATTCTTTTCAAGCAATGTTTCCTGTTGCGATTTTATTCCTCTAAAGACCAAAATGACCTATTATCTTTTCAACACCTGCTACATATACGGAGAGCACTCGTCACAACTCGGCCGATCCCGTAACTACGTATAACTATCAATGGATCACTCGAAATTTGCCGAATGACATGGACAGCAGATGACTACAAGATGTGTTCACATCACCCAATACACTTGATTCGCACTCGTTTCATTCATAAAGTTGCTGCTAATTACTGACCCTATTTCTTATAATCGTGTTGAAAGTAAACTGCTCCAGATTTTGCTGGCCAGAGATGTTGATAATACTGTAATTATGACATACTTCAATACTAAACAAATTGTAACTGCCGTTTATTACATAATTGAAAAGTTATTATGGGATTACTTGACACTACTTAATGCCTGTTTACCGCTAATTACTATTCCTGCGGTTATCTGGGTCAAAAGTGCAGTTATCTGGGTCAAAAGTAGTTTTTGTAATAAGGTCATCACAGCAGGTATAAGCGTTAAAACGATGTAAGTAAAAGCTGTTCCGAGTTGCAGTTACACCGGTTTGCCCTGAGTAGACTGGTTTCCTAAGTTTTCCATCTCTCTAATCAGTCTACCGCCCGATTAAAAATCAAGTGAAACCCATGAAGAATCAAATTTTAGGTGCTTAGATGCATTCATATTTGAACACTCCTAAAATAAAACACAGGTTTATATCTGAAATCTGATCATGATCCTTACTGAGTGTTTATGTTACCCTTTGCACACTATGAATGAAATGAGAATGAGTTCTTATTGTGTTATATTATATGGGGACTTCTGAAATCATTACAAATCAATTTCTTTTATAGCTTTTAGTGTTCTAGCATATTTCAGTAAAGGCTATGACTTGACATTGAAATACTGTTCAAGATATTTGTCAGCATGAGTGATTAATTTGAATAGCTTAACTCATTAACAATTTACCAAACAATTCTGATTTTTAACCCTTTACCACACAATCCCGACTTTTAACGTACCCGAGAAAGAAAGCTTTTGAAAACATGGTGGGGAAAAAGAGAAAATGCTGGTAACCAGCATTTTCTCCATTTCCCACAATGTTTTCTACCCTTCCCAAATCAAATTTCAATTTTTGAATCACATTTTTGACGTCTGCAGTTGCTTTCAACTTGGACCTCAGGACCTGTCTAAAATTTTCTCATTTGGTATAGAGTTTACAACTTGGACATAGTAAGCTTTTTAAAACATTGTGGTAAAAGGAGAAAATGCTGATGACAAGCATTTCCTCCCTTTTCCACAATGTTTTCTACCATTTCAAAGACAGAAATTATCTTTTGTGCTACATCAAAGTTGTGGTTTACAAATGTGTTACATCTAACATTTTGTTATGTGGGGGAAAGTTAAGACCCAAATGAAATGAATATACATTAAAATTTGTCAAAAAGAATCATTTTCTGAAATGCATGAAGGCATGTTTGATCAGAATATCTTACAGACATCTTACTGTAGATTTAAGATCAGAATGTACATGTATGTTCTGTAGTCTGGTCTTGATCTACTTTGTTTGCTAAAACTTTGACTCTAAAGTTTTACAACTTTCATTATAAACTGTAGAATAATTGTCACAGTTTTCAGGTTGATCCCCATGAATAGTTTCAGCATCACTTTGATTGTAGCTGCTTTGATGGAAAACAAAGATCAGCATCAGACTGCGCAGAATGCATGGTCTAATTGTTTATGTACACTGTCTAAGCACTTTTTGAGATTAAATCTTTAAAAGCTCTTAAATATAAAAAAAAAAACTTGTATTGTATTGCAAGGTGATAATAATTTTGTGGAATGAACATTGTACCTGCTTGGTTGAACTTGGGGCTCAGAGTCAAAGCTGACAGAGAAAAGAGTAGTTAGAATTGATAAAAGTCAAGCAAACAATGGCTTACCCACAATGGAATACAATGTTTGACAATCCAGTTATTTTACCATCAGCTGTCAAGGATTTTGCACGTAGGTGCTTACTTTCATAAAATGAGAACATAGTGATTGTGTAGAGAGAAACAGCGCATCTGGATGAATTACTCTGTCTCAGTACTGAACCAACAAAATCTGAAACATTAGGGGAAAACGACAAGAAAATGCTTGTTACCAGCATTTCCTCCTTTTCCCACAATGTTTTCAAAGTCTTTTATCCCTGGGTCGTTAAAACTTGGGATTGTTTGGTAAAGAGTTAAATTACAATTGATTGTTCAAGTTGCCACTGTTTCTTGTGTAGTTTTGGGATACCTACTGGTACAATTTTTACAGAGCCATTTTAAGAACAAGGCATCTTCATTCATTATTTAGACTTGGCAGAGAAAATTTGATTAAGTATCTTTGTGTTTGATGTGTATAAGTCAGTAGATCTTTCAATTTTAAGACTTCTAAGAAATGATCCTGCGCTGTCTGATCCTTAATTAGAAGGCTTTGGAAAATATTTTGGAAAAGCAAAAAAAGCAGATAAGTAACACAATGTCTTGCACCCTTTCTAAAACATTTCCTATCATTATACCCCCACAACGAAGTGGAGAGGGGTATACTGGAATCGCCATGGCTGTCCGTCCGTCTGTCCGTCCGTCCGTCTGTAGACACAATTTTGTACGGAGCTTTTTTCCTACAGTTTTTCAAGTACTGCACTGAAATTTACACATAATATTTGGGTACATATGTCAAATTGTGCATGTGCAATTTTCGACCTTGCTGCCATTGGTTGCCGAATTATCTCCCTTTAAGCTTGTTGCCCTTTGTAAATTTTAACTGGATTTTTGTCCAGGGCATAACTTCCAAAGTATAGAAGCGAGGAACTTCAAACTTCAAACAAAGTTAGATCACATTAAGGAGAAGTGCAGTGTACAAGAACAGTAACTCTATTTCATTTATTTTTGAGTTATTGCCCTTTGTAAATTTTAACTTTGGATTTTTGTCCAGGGCATAACTTCCAAAGTATAGAAGCTTATGACTTCAAACTTCACACACAGATAGATCACTATAAGGTGAAGTGCAGTGTACAAGAACCATAACTCTATTCCATTTATTTTTCAAGTTATTGCCCTTGGTAAGTTTTAACTTTGGATATTTGTCCGGGGCATAACTTCTGAATCATTTAAGCTAGTGACATCAAACTTCATATACAGATAGACCACATTAATGAGAAGCGCAGTTTACAAGTATCATAACTCTTTTCCCACTTTTTTTTTCAACTCCTATTTTTTTACGAAACTATTCTGCATTCTGTGACAAAGAGCTTTTTTGTGACAAGGAGCTGGTGGGGGGTATGATCACTTTTAGTGATAGCTCTAGTTAGGGCTACGTTTAATTTTTTTTGCTTTCACTTAGGTTGAGTCTTCAATTTATTGTCAGGATAACCCTTTGACGCACAATTCTGACTTTTAACATCCCTAAGAAACAAAACTTAAGAAAACGTCGGAGAAGAAAAAAAATGCTGGTAACCAGCATTTTCTCCTTTTTCAACAATGTTTTTGACCCTTTCAAAGAAATGTTTTCTAATTTTTGCTACCTTGAGTTTGTTGTCTGCAAATGTTTCCAGTTTGAATCAGTCTAAAATTTTGTGGTTTGGTAATGAGTTAAGTCAGACTTTGAACTACCAGTACATTGAATTTGGTAGAGTTAGAGGTATGTACTTGCATCCTACCCTGTTGAGGTATCTTTTCTTGAACTGGTGAACTCTTGTTTTATATGCACTATTATTGTTCATGAAGATTCATGAACTGTTTTTCATCAAGGTTCATTAGCATGTTCATGAAAGTAGTTCATCACTTGTTCATGAACCAAAGTTGATGCATCAGTCATGAAATCTCAAGTCAAGCCCAGTGGTGCAGTCGGTAGAGCACATGACTTGAGACCAGGGTCGCTTGTTTTAATCCCTAGCTCAGCCATTTTTAGCTCTACTGGCTGTAAGCCAGCAGAACTTATGTCATGGTATGGTTTCCGTCCGTCTGTCAGTCCATCTATCTGTCCGTCTGTTAGTCTTTTTCTTGTTTACGTGATAAAGTCTTCATTTGTGGTCAGATTTTCGTGAAACTTGCACAGTTTGTTTATCTCATCAATAGCTTGAACCCTATTGATTTTGGAAAAAAATTGACCATCAGTGTGGGAAAAGTAGCCAATTAAAGTTCAAAATTTCAATTTCTTGTTTATGTGATGAAGTCTTAATTTGTGGTTGGATTTTCGTGAAACATGCACAATTTGTTTATCTCATCAATAGCTTGAACCCTAACAATTTTGAAAAAAATCTGACAAACAGTGTGGGAAAAGTAGCCATTTGAAATTGAAAATTTCAATTTCTTGTTTACGCAATAAAGTCTGCATTTGTGGTCAGATTTTCATGAAACTTGCACAGTTTGTTTATCTCATCAACAGCTTGAACCCTATTGATTTTGAATAAACCTGACAATCAATGTGGGAAAAGTAGCCACTTAAATTTTAAAATGTCAATTTCTTGTTTATGCGATAGCGGTCAGATTTTCGTGAAACTTGCAGAGATTCTTTATCTGATCAATAGCTTGAATCCTATTGATTTTGAAAAAATATCTGACAGTCAGTGTAGGAAAAGTAGCCATTTAAAGTTCACCATATCGATTTCTTGATTACACCATGAAGTCAGCATTTGTGGTCAGTTTTTCTTGAAACTCGCACATTTTGTTTATCTAATCAATAGCTAGAACCCTATTGATTTTGAAAAAAAATTGACAGTCATTGCAGGAAAAGTAGCCATGTAAAGTTCAAAATTTCACTTTCTTGTTTACATGATTTAGTCTGCATTTGTAGTCGGATTTTCATGAAACTTGCACAGTTGCTTTGTATCATCCACAGCTTTAATCCTATTGATTTTGAAAAAAAAATCAATAATCAGTGTGGGAAAAGTACCCAATTAAATTTGAAAATTTACATTTCTTGATTACGCAATAATGTCCGCACTTGTGGTTGAATTTTCATGAAACTTGCACAGTTGCTTTATATTATCAATAGCTTGAATTCAATTGATTTTGAAAAAAAAAATGACAACCAGTACGGGGAATGCAGCCATTTAAATTTGATAATTTACATTTCTTGTTTACACAAATTAAGTCACATTTCATTAAATTCTGTTGAAACTTGCAAAGATTACTTGTATCACCAAGGGATTGAACTCTATTAAAAATGAAGAAAATCTAGCAATTAATTTAGGAAAAGCAGCCATTTGATGACTTAGTATTGTTTACACAACACAGTCCACATTATTGGTCACATTTCTTTGATATTTGCATGGATTGTTTAAAACAATGAGTACTGATACCCTATCAAATTTGGCTGGATCCCAAATAATTGGTTTTGAGAAATTGTACTTCAATTTTTTTTTTTCACTATTTGTTTGATTCGCCATGCCTACTTTTGCTGTCTTACTGGGTTGAAGCCCAGTTGCGACAACACCTCCCCCTCTTTTTTTTTGTGGGTTTCTTTTTTTCCTTTTTGCATCATGAATTCATTATATATGCTAGAAAAAAAGTAAAGTCAATGCCAGTAGAGCAAATCAGGCCCTCAAGGGCCTCTAGTTTCTGAGGATTGATGGTGGTCATTGCAACAGGATTCATTCATCTCTCACGGCTGATCATTGTTTTGATGATGGTTATGTGGGTAAGCAGCAAGTCGCTTTGGAAGAATGTTGTGCAAAGTACTGGTAACAGAAACTCCAGGAAAGCATATATAGGTGCACCAGCCATGTGATATAATCAAAATAATGTTGAAAACAGCATTAAACACAATACAAATGAAAAACTTGAAATATTGAATAATAAATAATGAACAGGTAAATGAACCCAGTTGTTATTAATACCCTGTTGGTAGTGTATTCATGAAGTGATGAAGAACATATGGGATTTGTCCTTGGCCATAGAAAGTTCCTGCTCTTGCTTACTCAGGGGAGCAGTGCAGGACCATCACTGTTCTCTTGTTTGATAATGTGAACTCTTTACTACACAACAAAACATAGGCCAGTCCAAATTGAAAGCATTTGTAGATGATATATTAAATGTGACTGAAATGGTGGGAATTGTCTTTGAAAGGATAAAATTATCGTGGGAAAAGAGGAAAATGCTGGTAACCAGTATTTTCTTCTTTTCCCACAATGTTTTCAATAGCCTTTTTTCTCAGGATTGTTTAAACTCAGGATTATGTGGTAAAGGGTTAAAAAATGATGAGGTGTTGCCTTACTCATGTAGAATTTGCTGGCTTGTCTGTCTTTGTATTGAACCAGGTTAACCCTCTACCACACAATTCCGACTTTTATAGGTGCTGAAAAAGAAAGGTCTTTAAAACATTATGGGAAAAGGAGAGGCTGGTGATCAGTATTTTGTCCATTTCCCACAATGTTTTGTTCTTTTTCCAAATCGAATTTCGATTTCTGAGTCATATCTGTTTTGTCACCTGCAATGCTTTCAAATTGGACTCGTCTAGACTTTATGTCGTTTGGTAGAGTTAATGTTTCCAAGACTAAATAGGTTGGTTCATCAATGCAAGTACACTAATATCATGAAGTGCTGGTGATTCCTTTTGATTTTAAGAGCTCGGTCAAAGTAATAGCTTTTGCAAAAACAAGGAAGACAGACAACAAGGGAGCTATGAGAATGCCTTGATGCTTTCCTCAAACACAGCCAAGCTAAAAATGAGGTGCTTGTATGGTCAAACATGTATTCATTTGCTTACTCTTTGTTTTAGCTCACCTGAGCAGGAAGTGCTCAAGGTGAGCTTTTGTGATCGTGCTGTGTCTGTTGTCCGTCCTGTGGCGTCCGTCATCCAGGTGCCAACAATTACCTTGTGTGCACTCTAGAGGCCACATTTTCAGTCAATTACTCATGACTTGGTCAGAATGATTGTCTTGATAATATCTCGGACATGTTCAAAACTGGGTCATGGTGGGTCAAACAATTTAGGTCACCAGGTCAAAATTTAGCAAAACCATGTGTGCACTCTAGAGAAAACATTTTTAGTCCAATATTCATGAAAACTTTGTCGGGATGGCTGTCTTGATTAAATCTTGGTCAAGTTTGAAATTGAGATATGCTGGGTCAAAAAGTAGATCATATTTTGGAAAAACCTTGTGTCCAATCTAGAGGCCACATTTTAAGTCTAATACTTGGTCAGAATACTTGTCTTGACAGTGTCTCGGACAAGTGTGAAACTGGGTCATGTTGGTTCAAAAAGTAGGTCACTGGGACATAATTATCTTAGAAAAACCATGTGTGCACTCTAGAGGCCATGTTTTATGCCAGAAACTCATGAAACTTACTCAGAATGTTTGTCTTGATGATATCTCTTGACAACTTTCAAATTGGGTCATGTTGGGTCAAAAGGTAGGTCACTCAGCCAAATTTTAGAAAAATCATGTGTGCACAATAGAGGCAAGATTTTCATCCCGATACCGATGAAACTTTGTCAGAATGTGTGTCTTGTTGAAATCGAGCACAAGTTCAACATTGGGTCATGTGAGGTCAAAAAGTAGGTCATTGGGGCAAATCTTAGACAAAACTTGTGAGCATGCTAGAGGCCACATTTTCAGACCAGTTCTTTTGAAAATTGGTCAGAATGTTTGTCCTGATGATATATCAGACAGGTTTGAAATTGGGTCATGTTGGGTCAAAAGTAGGTCACTGGGACAAATCTTAGAAAATTTTGTGTGCAATATGGTGGCCACACTTTCCGTTCAATACTCATGAAGTACTGTCAGTGTGTTTGCCTTGATGATGTAACCCCTGACAAGTTAAAAAACAAGTCAAGTAGGTGGAAAAGTAGGTCATGAACACTTATGTGTTTTACATCATTACAAGCAGGATCTCTTCAGCTTTATCAATCCTCGATGATTTTACTCCGCTGAGCGCTTTAGAGCCAATGGCCCTCTTGTTTAATTTTCAGGATTAGAAAGCTAGACAAAAACCATACTCACCTAGTTGTATGGCAGTTATATCTAGGGTATTCTCAAATTACCTTCACCATAAAAATTATCCCTTTAACCCTTTACCACACAACCCCATGTCTTAATGACTCTGAGAAAGAGGCCATTTGAAAACATTGTTGGAAAGGGAGAAAATGCTGGTAACCAGCATCTTCTACTTTTCCCACAATGCTTTCTGTCCTTTTACAGACAAATCTTGCCCTATGAGCCATATCTAATTTGTTATCTGGAAATGATTTAAATTTGGATCAGGTTAAAATTTTTGTTGTCCGGTAAAGAGTTAATGTTTGGATCACAATATAAATAGAATAGACATATAAACTCTTTTATAACTGATAAATCTTTCATTAACAATTTATATTAACCCTTTCCCAAACAGCAAATTTTGGATTGGGCCAAATTGAAAGAGTTTGCAGACAGCAATTTTAAATTTGATGAAAATGGCAGAAAGTTCTCCAAAAGGGTAGAAAACACTGTGGGAATAGGAGAAATTGCTCGTTTCGAGCAATTTCTTCTTTTCCCACAGTGTTTTTAAAAGACTTGTACTGCAGACAGGCGAAAACCAGGGCTTGTTTGGGAAAGGGTTAATGTTTGTTTTTTGGGAATACATGATTAAATCCATGAACCGTGACAAAATATTATAAACGTTATCAAGTTTGGTTTATAAATTACCTCGTCACGGTACATGATTTTAAACCTGTTATCCTTAATATAAACAATAATATAAACTGATAATGAAGCATTTATCGAGTGAGAGTTATAGCGCTGAACCCCAACTTGATAGCCTATTTGGACAGTGTAGATCAGGATCAGACTGCACAGAACATGCCATTTGATCTTGTATCTGCACTGTTTCTTTGCTAGATACTCTGACAAAAACAAATTTGAAATTGCACTACATGTACATTGTATCTGCATCTTTAGTTCTGAGAATGTCCATTTCAGTTAATTATCACTCCAAGGGCTTTACCTTAAATGTTTGGGAAAAAAAGCCCATAAAATGCAGTTTCAGGGATGATTCTTTTCTAAAACTTGACAGAATAACAGATGATGAGCATCATCATTCTAAAACCAGACATCATGATCTCTCTTACACGATGTCTGAACTTGATCTACAATGTCCTCACAGGCTTAGACCAAAGATGTAGTTGATACTCCAAGGTTACAATCTTTACCAGTAACTAAAGACTTGTTTCAGTTGAAAGCATTTTAGGGATCAAGTTTGTGGGTTTTGTCTTTGAGAGGTTGGAACACATTCACAGAGAAGTCGCAAATGCTCATTACCAGATAATCAGCATTTTCAACTTTTCCCACTGAAGTTTCAAAAGCCATCTGCCTCAGGGACATGAAAACGTTAATGTTTAGTCAAGTGATAAACTCAGATTGTATCATTTCTCTTTTTCATGTTTTTTAATGATGATGTTTTTTAATCGCATTCCTTTTGCTTGGTGTTTTACAGCTTGTTTCCCCTGCTGCCGTATAACCTTTGTGACCTTGACAACTGTTCAGCTTCTTATCCTAATATCTGGTGTCAAGCTGTTTAATTGTAGATTATAGGTAATAAGTAGATCAGGTGTCAAATGGTTGTTGAGGCCTTCTGTAATAACTTGAAATTGATAATCAGCATGAATCATATAGTATTATATGTGAATACAAACGAAAAAAATATTTCAAAATGAGCAATTGCTTGTCATGAATAGTCTCTCCTTTGCCTAAAATGTATTCAAAATAGGTCCACCCAAGCAAAATTTTTGAGTCACATTTATTTTGTTGTCAGCAAATGGTTTGAATTTGGACAAGTCTTAACCCTTTAAGCGCCTTTCACTACTATAGTTGCCTTTGTGTCTAGTGTAGATCATGATCAGACTGCACGAAATGTGCAGTCCGATCATTGATCTATACTGTCTGCTTTGTTGAAACACTGCAGACAAAAGGCACCCACTCAGTTGTTATCATATTGGACTCATTCTGGAATGAAAAGGCCCTTGGGTTTAAGGATTAAATTTTGTTGTTTGTTAATGATTTGAGCCAAGCCTGTTAGCTCATTACCAACAGGGCTAGCTATGCAGGGATATCAAGTTTAAATCTCAGTTGGGCCAAGCACTTAGTTAACCAGGATTTTTTTAACTTTTTCTACAATGTTCTCTACCCATCCCAAATCTAAGTTCATTTTTTGAGACAAATTTATTTTGTTGTCTGCAAATGCTTTGAATTATAGACCAGTCTAAAATTTTTGTTTGGTAAAGAGATAAAGATAGACCAAGTAATATGCATTTCAAGACTGTGTTGTAGGCAATACTATCTTGCAGAATATAAGGCATATATATCCAAGATCCAACTGCAGTCTGATCTTTATCTACACTGTCTGACAAAACATCCTGTCTTGCATACCCCTAGCCTTGGTTCCCACCTGATCATTTTTAGCTCACCTGAGCACGAAGTGCTCAAGGTGAGCTTTTGTGATCGCCCAATGTCCGTCGTGCATCGTCCGTCGTCCACAATTTCTTTAAACATCTTCTCCTCCTAAACCACTGGGCCAATCTTGATGAAACTTGGCAGGGATGTTCCTCAGAAGAAGCTCTACCAAAGTTGTTCAAGAGATTGAATTCCACCCATAACTCTGGTTGCCATGGCAACCAAAAGGAAAAAAATAGCAAAATCTTTAAAAATCTTCTTCTCTGAAACTAAAAGGCGTAGAGCTTTGATATTTGGTATGTAGCATCTCCTAGTGGACCTCTACCAAGTTTGTTCATATAATGTCCCTGGGGTCAAAACTGGCCTTGCCCCGGGGGGTCACAAGTTCAAACATAGGAACAAAGAAGGAAAACTTTAAAATTCTTCTTCTCTAAATCTGGAAGGTGTAGAGCTTTGATATTTGGCATGTAGCATCTCCTAGTGGACCTCTACCAAGTTTGTTCATATGATGTCCCTGGGGTCAAAACTGGCCCCGCCCCGGGGGTCACAAGTTTCGAACATAGGAACAAAGAAGGAAAACTTTAAAATTTTTCTTCTCTGAAACTGGAAGGCGTGGAGCTTTGATATTTGACATGTAGCATCTCCTAGTGGACCTCTACCAAGTTTGTTCATATGACGCCCCTGGGGTCAAAACTGGCCCCGCCCCAGGGGGTCACAAGTTCAAACATAGGAACAAAGGAGGAAAACTTTAAAATTCTTCTTCTCTGAAACTGGAAGGCGTGGAGCTTTGATATTTGGCATGTAGCAGCTCCTAGTAGACCTCTACCAAGTTTGATCATATGATGTCCCTGGGGTCAAAATTGGCCCCGCCCCGGGGGTCACAAGTTCGAACATAGGAACAAAGAAGGAAAACTTTAAAACTCTTCTCCTCTGAAACTGGAAGGCGTGGAGCTTTGATATTTGGCATGTAGCATCTCCTAGTGGACCTGTACCAAGTTTGTTCATATGACGCCCCTGGGGTCAAAATTGGCCCCGCCCTGGGGGTCACAAGTTTCGAACATAGGAACAAAGAAGGAAAACTTTGAAATTCTTCTTCTCTGAAACTGGAAGGCGTGGAGCTTTGATATTTGGCATGTAGCATCTCCTAGTGGACCTCTACCAAGTTTGTTCATATGGCGCCCCTGGGGTCAAAACTGGCCCCGCCCCAGGGGTCATAAGTTTCGAACATAGGAACAAAGAAGGAAAACTTTAAAATTATTCTTCTCTGAAACTGGAAGGCGTGGAGCTTTGATATTTGGCATGTAGTATCTCCTAGTGGACCTCTACCAAGTTTGTTCATATGATGCCCCTGGGGTCAAAACTGGCCCCGCCCCGCGGGTCACAAGTTTCAAACATAGGAACAGAGAAGGAAAACTTTGAAATTCTTCTTCTCTGAAACTGGAAAGCGTAGAGCTTTGATATTTGGCATGTAGCATCTCCTAGTGGGCCTCTACCAAGTTTGTTCATATAATGCCCCTGGTGTCAAAACTGGCCCTGCCCCAGGGATCACAAGTTCAAACATAGGAACAAAGAAGGAAAACTTTAAAATTCTTCTTCTCTGAAACTGGAAGGCGTAGAGCTTTGATATTTGGTATGTAGCATCTCCTAGCGGACCTCTACCAAGTTTGTTCATATGACGCCCCTGGGATGAAAACTGGCCCCGCCCCGGGGATCACAAGTTCAAACATAGGAACAAAGAAGGAAAACTTTGAAATTCTTCTTCTCTGAAACTGGAAGGCATGGAGCTTTGATATTTGGCATGTAGCATCTCCTAGTGGACCTCTTCCAAGTTTGTTCATATGATGTCCCTGGGGTCAAAACTGGCCCTGCCCCGGGGGTCACAAGTTTCGAACATAGGAACAAAGAAGGAAAACTTTAGAATTCTTCTTCTCTGAAACTGGAAGGCGTAGAGCTTTGATATTTGGCATGTAGCATCTCCTAGTGGACCTCTAACAAATTTGTTCTTTTGATGTCCCTGGGGTCAAAACTGGCCCTGCCCCGGGGGTCACAAGTTCAAACATAGGAATAAAGAAGGGAAACTTTAAAATTCTTCTTCTCTGAAACTGGAAGGCGTGGAGCTTTGATATTTGGCATGTAGTATCTCCTAGTGGACCTCTACCAAGTTTGTTCATGTGATGTCCCTGGGGTTAAAACTGGCCCCGCCCCGGGGGTCACAAGTTCGAACATAGGAACAAAGAAGGAAAACTTTAAAAATTCTTCTTCTCTGAAACTGGAAGGCGTGGAGCTTTCATATTTGGTATGTAGCATTTCCTAGCGGACCTCTACCAAGTTTGTTCATACAATGCACTAGGTCAAATTAAATAAATACCTTGTGGGCACTCTAGAGGCCACATTTATTGCTCAAATGACCTGAACTTTGGTCAGAATGTTTGTCTTGATAAAATCTCGGATGAGTTTGGATTTAGGTCACCTGGGATCATAAACTAGGTCACTAGTTCAAATTAAAGTAATTCCTTGTGGGCACTCTAGAGGCCACATTTTTGACTCAGTTGACTTGAAAATTGGTCAGAATGTTTGTCTCAAAAAAATCTCACATGAGTTTGAATTTGGGTCATGTGGGGTCTTAAATTAGGTCACTAGGTCAAATAAAAGAAATACCTTGTGTGCACTTTAGAGGCCACATTTATTGTTCAATTGATTTGAAAATTGGTTAAAATGTTTCTCTTGAGGAAATCTATGATGAGTTCAAAAGTGCATCAACTGGGGTCATAATCTAGGTCACTAGGTCAAATTAAAGAAATACCTTGAGGGCACTCTAGAGGCTACATTTCTTGCTCAATTGACTTGAAAATTGGTCAGAATGTTTGTCTTGATGAAATATCTGATGAGCTTGATATTGGATCACCTGGGTTCATAAACTAGGTCATTTGGTCAAATTAAAGAAATACCTTGCAGGCACTCTAGAGGCCACATTTATTGCTCAAATGACCTGAAATTTGGTCAGAATTTTTGTCTTGATAAAATCTCGAATGGGTTTGGATTTGGGTCACCTGGGGTCATAAACTAGGTCACTAGGTCAAATTATAGAAATACCTTGTGGACACTCTAGAGGCCACAGTTTTTGCTCAATTGACCTGAAATTTGGTAAGAATGTTTGTCTTGATAAAATCTCAAAACGGTTTGGATTTGGGTCACCTGGGATCATAAACTAGGTCACTAGGTCAAATTAAAGAAATACCTTGTGGGCACTCTAGAGGCCAAATGTTTTGCTGAATTGACTGTAAAATTGGTCAGAATGTTTGTCTTGATAAAATCTCACATGAGTCCAAATTTGGGTCAACTTGGATCATAAACTAGGTCATTAGGTCAAATCAAAGAAATACCTTTTGGGCACTCTAGAGGCCACATTTATTGCTCAATTGACTTGAAAATTGTTCAGAATGCTTGTCTTGATAAAATCTCTTGAAAAAATCTAGGATGAGTTTAAAATTGGGTCACCTGGGTCATAATCTAGGTCACTAGGTCAAATTAAAGAAATACCTTGTAGTCACTCTTGAGGCCACATATCTTGCTCAACTGACTTGAAAATTGGTCAGAATGTTTGTCTTGATGAAATATCGAATGAGTTTGAAATTGGGTCACCTGGGGTCATAAACTAGGTTACTTGGTCAAAATAAAGAAATACCTTGTGGGCACTCTAGAGGCCACATTTATTTCTCAGTTGATTTAAAAATTGGTCTAAATGTTTGTCTTGATAAACCCTACATGAATCTGAATTTGGGTCATGTGGGGTCTTAAATTAGGTCACTAGGTTAAATTAAAGAAATACCTTGTGGGCACTTTAGAGGCCACATTTATCGTTCAATTGATTTGAAAATTGGTTAAAATGTTTCTGTTGATGAAATCTAGGATGAGTTCAAAATTGGGTCACCTGGGGTCATAATCTAGGTCACTAGGTCAAATTAAAGAAATACCTTTAGGGCACTCTAGAGGTCACATTTCTTGCTCAGTTGACTTGAAAGTTGGTCAGAATGTTTGTCTTGATAAAATATCACATACATTTGAAATTAGGTCACCTGGGGTCATAGACTAGGTCTTTTGGTCAAATTAAAGAAATACCTTGTGGGCACTCTAGAGGCCACATTTATTGCTCAAATGACTTTAGAATTATTCAGAATGTTTGTCTTGATAAACTTTCAAGATAAGTTCTAAATTGGGTCAACTGGGGTCATAATTTAGGTCACTAGGTCAAATTAAAGAAATACCTTTAAGGCTATCTAGAGGCCACATTTTTTGCTCAATTGACTTGAAAATTGGTCAAAATGTTTGTCTTGATGAAATCTCACATGAGTCTGAATTTTGGTCAACTGGGATCATAAACTAGGTCACTAGGTCAAATTAAAGAAATACCTTTTGGGCACTCTAGAGGCCACATTTTGTGCTCAAATGACTTGAAAATTGTTCAGAATGTTTGTTTTGATAAATTTCCAGAACAGTTAAAACTGTTTTAAATTGGGTCATGTGGAGTCATAAACTAGGTCACTAGGTCAAATTAAAGAAATACCTTGTGGGCACTCTAGAGGCCACATTTATTGTTCAATTGATTTGAAAATTGCTTAAAATGTTTGTCTTGATGAAATCTAGGATGAGTCCAAAATTGGGCTCATAATCTAGGTCACTAGGTCTAATTAAAGAAATACCATTAGGGCACTTTAGAGGTCACATTTCATGCACAATTGACTTTAAAGTTGGTCAGAATGTTTGTCTTGATGAAATATTGGGTGAGTTTGAAATTGGGTCAGCTGGGGTCATAAACTAGGTTACTGGGTCAAATTTAAGAAACACTTTGTGAGCATTCTAGAGGCCACATTTATTGCTCAATTAACGTGGGGTGATAAATTAGGTCACTAGGTCAACTTACGGAAATTCGTTGTGGACGCTTTATAGGCCACATTTTAAGCTCAATTGACCTGACAATTGGTCAGAAATTGGATTATGCACATTGAGTGAGTTTCGCCCATTGACTCAGGTGAGCGACCCAGGGCCATCATGGCCCTCTTGTTTCCTTTTATCCATTCAGGACGGATGCAGTTTAAATTTGACATGAAGCCCCCTTTTTCCATGACACTGCAATAAATTCCTAAACCCTGACAATATGCGCTAGGTCACTTGATGTGTGAAAATTTCATCCAAATCTGTTGAGATATGTCCAGTAATTAAAGAAGATATTGGTGAAAAATGAAGTATAACATGAAGACCCCTTTTTCCATGATGCAGCTATAAATTGCAGAACCTTGACAATATGCGCTAGGTCACATGATGAGAGGCATTCTGTGAAAACTTTTGAAAACATTTTGGGAAAAGGAGAAAATGCTGGTAACCAGCATTCTCTCCTTTTGCCCACAAAGTTTTCTCCCCTATCAAAGAAATATTGTGTCACTTGAGCCAATATGAAAATGTTGTCTGCAAATGCTTTCAATTTGGACAGATTTAAAATTTTGCTGTGTGGTAAAGGGTTAAAGGCTTTGACAGCATTTTTCTCTCTGGCTGTTAGGATGTATCTTTGAACATTGTGTTCATTGTATTTTGAGTTCATATTTGTTCATTCATTTAACTCTGTAGTACAGATTTTATCTTGTAAGTCTTAGAAGTCATTATAATTTTTGTTCTTCAGTTTGTGGTGTTTGTCTTAATTTATAAATAAGTTATGACCCCCCCCCCCCCCCCCCCGATAGATTTTGGGCATATACTCCATCATGAATTGAAGTACCATTTGAAAGATATGTTCAGGTAGGGCCAAGGTCAATGTCACACTTGAAGGTCAAATTTTTGTAAGCTGGATGCATTGAAAGGTTGGTGCAAGACTATTGCAAGTGTAAATACATTGTTTATGTGTTTACAATAGCAATCACCCATGAACATGTCCCTGAACAACCACTGTAGTTGTTAGTGTATTTAACAACATTATAATACTAACTTGTATAGAAAGTCTTGAATTGGTAAACATTCTCTACTAAGTTTGTTCAAATCAGGCAACTTTTTGCAACACACCAAAAGGCCTAGGGCTTTGTTGTTATTCCTTCAAAACTCAGTTCTGGAGGTATATAGGAGTCAGCTTGTGGGTCCATCCATCCATCCATCCATCCATCCATCAGTCTTTCTGTAGCATTTTCTTGTCAGAGCTAGTTCTCAACAACTACAGGGCAGATTTCATTCAAACTTTAGAGAGACTCGGTGCCAAGCAAGAATGTGCATATTATATTTTGGTGACGGTTCATTGAATTTTTACAAAGTTATTTTCCTTTGATGAAATTTCTTGTTCTCCCTATTTTTCAACAACTATTGGACAAATATCATTCAAACTTCTCACAAATATTTATATAACCGGGTTTGGTTAAGAAAGATTATCTTCTTGTCTAAACCAAGAAGACCTAGAGCTGTGATACTTTGCATGAAGCATCACCTTGTAGACCTCTACAAATTTTGAACATAACATGAGCCTGGGATCATTACAGACCCTGCCCCAGGGCTCACATATTTGTACGTAGCTTTATGTCAGGCAATTCTTAAAAATTTCTCTGGGTAGCCTAAGGGCCTAGACCTCTATAACAGTTGTGAGATTTCTCATTGTTTCATTATCATTTGGCCTTGCACTGCGATATTTGGTATTCACCTTCATTGCATGGTCCTCTTGTTTTTAGCTTCACTGGTGTCCGCCATGCCTGCATGCGTGCGTCCGTCAGTCCATGCGTTAACTTTTATTTCAAACATCTTCTTCTCTGAAACTACCCATCCAATTTTCATGAAACTTCACAGAAATGATCCTGCCATGGTCCTCTTCAGAATTTCTTGAAAGAATTTATTTCCTTCAAAAACTCTGGTTGCCATAGCAACAAAACTGAAAAATATTGGAAATCTTTAAAAATCTTCTTGTCTGAAACCATAAGGCGTAGGGCTACCAAATTTGGCATGTAGCTTTATGTAGTAGACCTCTATCATGTTTCTTCAAATTATAACCCTGGGGTCAAAATTGGCTCTGCCCCAAGGGTCACAAGTTTTACATAGGCTTATATAGAGAAAACTTTAAAAATCTTCCTGTACCTAGCCATACGGCCTAGAGCTACCAAATTTTGCATGTAGCTATATCTAGTGGGCCTCTACCAAGAGGGCCAAAATTTTAGCCCTGGGGTCAAAATTGGCCCCGCTACAGGGGTCACAAGTTTTACATGGGCTTACATAGTGACAACTTAAGAAATCTTCCAGTACCTAGCCATAAGGCCTAGAGCTACCAAATTTTGCATTTAGCTTGATCTAGTGGGGGTCTACCAAAAATGCCCAAATTACAGTCCTGGGGTCAATTTGGCCTCATGCTGGGGGGTGCGGGGGGGGGGAGGGTTCACAAGATTTACATGGGCTTATATAGGGAAAACTTTTAAATCTTGGTGTACCTAGCCATAAGGCTTAGGGCTACCAAATTTTGCATAATTATAGCACTGTCTAGTAGACAACTACAAAGAGGGCCCAAGTTAGAACCCGGGGATCAAGTTTGGACCTGCACCAGGGGTCACAAGTTTTACGCGGGTTTATGGAGTGAAAACTTCAGAAACCGTCTTGTTACTAGCCATAAGGCCAAGAACTCCCAAATTTGGTCATAAACATGTGCTTATAGGGTGAAAATTCAAAAAATCCTTTTGCTCCTAACTGCAAACCCAAGGGCTACCAATCTGGATCACGTTTGATTTTTTTTTTAAATGAGCCTTGCATCAGGGGTCTTATATTTTACAGAGGCTTCATATGGACGAAACTTGAAAATCAACGTATTTATAACCATACAGCATAGACTTGTATTATTTTGGCATGTGGCTTTATCTTGTGGACCTCTACCACGTTCAAGTAATTATAGCTCTGTGATCAAAAATGGCTTTGCCCTGAGGGTCTCAACTTTCACATGGGCTTTTACAGAGAAAACTTTGTAAGTCTTCATTTTGAAACCATTTGGCTCAGAATTGAAATGTTCAGTATTTATGTTTTATATTTATAAGCCAGTGGAGCGATACAGGGCCATCATGGCCCTCTTGTTTGTTTTACTAATCTGCCGACCAAATTTTTTCATGAGACTGAAATAAAATAAAAGTACTTTTTTAAAATTTTATTTTCCGTCACTGCTCCAACTGGATGAGCGGTATACCCAAATACGTAAACGTCTTGTTTACAAGCACCAAAAGTTTTTCCATACTAGAACTATCTTGATGACGGTTAACAAGTCTAGAATTTTGAAAATTCTTTAAACAGTCTTGTTTATACGATTTTGGGTCAAAATCAGGAAGAAGTCCATTTTATTTCACTAGGTGGCATTTTTCAAATACATACCTGTGTGATATGGGCATTCTGGGTACAGAACCACACTACTTTTGAAGGCGGCAATGAAGGCAGCGAAGTAAAAAAAATTTATGTTTACTCAATAAAACCTCGCTATTTTTAGTGTCAATTTACACACCACATATTGATATTTATCCTGTACAAGATAGTGATGCGTCATAGCAGACTGGTCAAATCTTCAAAGAATATTGACATGTGCAGACAGTAGGGAGAAGTCAGGAAAACAAACCTTTATTTGGACATGTACTACGCTTCAATAGCTTTCAGTGAGAAAACAGTCCACTTGCAGTGGAAAAATTGCTTGTCTAACAAAACTTTTCTTGAGATAAAATACTTGTACGAGTCAACCATTTACATCTACAGGAATCTTGCCACAAAACTTCAGATTTTTTGTCCATTGTCGTGTAATTTAATGTCTGAGGTAGGCTAGTACAAAGAGCGTTGGGTACGTTGTTGGTAGAGATTTTAACTTTTAATTGATGACTTTTGTTAGACTTAAATGTAGATTTAGACAAGATGCAAATCTAGTGGCAGTAATAGAAAATTACCGGTGTGTCACGATGAAAGAAAAAGACACTTGCTTTCCTCGAAAGTTGTCTTGATCAAGAAATCGGCATTAGTTTAATGACATTTATAGGTTTCTTTTTTCCTATGTTGACATATTTTCAATGATACTGCTAAAAAAATGTTGCAAAAAAAGAAAACAAGTGCTCATGCAACATTTGTCGCCTATTGAAAATTATTGAGTATGAAGTAGAATCCCAAGCAGTTAATGTGAAGGATTATATAAAGATAATAACAGTAGTGCACCTGTATGGGCAAAATGTCCTATATAAATGAAATTATGTCGCACTTAAGAAAACCTGTATCATGTTAAAAACTTTGACTGCTGGCACATTAGACTAGTGCAGACTGTTGTGGGTCCATTTTAACTGTAATGAGTTGTCGCATTTTTTTAATCGCCAATCCTGCAATGACACAATAATTGCCAAAGTAACCCAGATGTATTCATTGTATCCTTGAATGATAAAATGCACAATAATTTCAAACTTCCCCTAACCCTTTACCACACAATCCCGACCTATAACGACCCTGAGAAAGGAGCCTTTTGAAAACATTGTGGGAAAAGGAGAAAATGCTGGTAACCAGCATTTTCCTTGTGTGCCCTCTAGAGGCCACATTTTGAGCCTGATACTCATGAAACTTGGTCAGAATGTATGTCCAGATGTAATCTTGGACAGGTTTGAAATTGGGTCATGTCGGATCAGAAAGTAGGTCACTGGGCCAAATCTTAGAAAAACTATGTGTGCACTCTAGAGGCCACATTTTTAGCCTATTACTTATGAAACTTGGTCAAAATGATTGTCTGGATGGAGTCTCCAATGAATTTGAAATTGGATGACATTGGGTCAAAAATTAGGTCACTGAACCAAATCTTTGAAAAACTTTGCATACACTCTAGAGGCCGCATTTTCAGCCTGAAACTTATGAAATTTGGTCAGAATGTTTGTCTTAATAAAATCTTGGACACATAGAAAATTGCATCATGTCGAGTTAAAAACATTGTTTTTTGTAAATCATTGGTACTGGCCAATGATACCACATTGGTGTCATAAAACTTCATATTCATTGCAAACACCTTGTCATGAAATTCTAGTTTTGATACTTATCTCTTAAAATTTCAATACAAGGTGTTCACAAAGAGGTTATGCATTTTTATGACACAATTATGGTATTCAAATTGGACACAAGATTGCTGGAGCATGATGCATAGGTTAATCAGTAAAGTTAAGTGTGCAAAAGACAGAAAAATCCATTTAGCAGCATTTTCCCATTTTCCCACCATGTTTTTCCACAGCCTTTTTCCTTCAGGTGGTGAAAACTTATGATTGTTTGGGTCAGGGTTAGGCTGATGTAGAATACAAAACAAAACATTTTTTTTTATCTTTCTGCAAACTGCTTTTGAAAACAAGGAAGCAAAACAAGTCACTGCCTCACTCACAGTAAACGTTGTTCTTATATTTTATAAATGTGTTAAACCTTTACCACACAGTCTGTTTTAACTCTTTACCAAACGACAAAAGTTTAGACTGGTCCAGATTGAAAGCATTTGCAGACTACAATTTAAAGGTGGCTCAAATGATGAAATTTGTCCATGATAGAGTAGAAAACATTGTGGGAAAAGGAGAAAATGCTGGAAACCAGCATTTTCTCCTTTTCTCACAATGTTTTCAAAAGGCCTCTTCCTCAGGGTCATTATTAGTCAGGATTGTGTGGTAAAGAGTTAAGGACCATGACAAAGAAGGCCATGAAAACGTGAGAAAAGGGGAAAATGCTGAAAAAAGCATTTTCTCCTTTTCCAACAGTGTTTCTACCCTCTAACAGAAGAATCCCATCCTTTTAGTCATATTTGGTTTATTGTCTGCATAAATGCTATCAATTTGGACAAGTTTAAAACTTTGTTATCTGGTAAAGAGTTAAACCTTACTGCATGCTGATTATAGTCAACTTCATTTAACCTAATCATGACCTTTATGTTGAATATATAAGTGGGCATATAAATAGAACTATTATTGGGGAAGTTTAGTTCGCATTCGCTGAATCGATACGAAAGACTCTAGCTAGTTCTCTGTTAGGTACTTATAAACACAGGTAAGCAATTTAATTCGTGCAGACCGTACAAAATATTTCCATGACCATTTGGGACGTATGCCAAAGGCAGTCCTGTGCGATGCCGGGGGTAAAAATAGAATATTGATTTATGTAAATGATGTTGATTTGGGTCAGGTTAAATGATGTCAGCAATACCCCAATTTAGCAAGATATTCAAGTCAAGCTTGTTTCAGGAAGCAATGAGTCTGGGATGCAAAGGTCTTGAGTACCCAGTGTGGCATTTAAGGACCACAGAAACTACAGGCGTTCGTTTTGTGACGAACTTTGCCATCTATATAATGTACATGTAATATATAAGACATATATTACATTATATAGATGGCGAAGTTTGTCACAAAACAAATGCCTGTGACAGAAATGCTATAACAGTTGTCTGCTAAACAGGAAAAGGTTTAACAACCATTAATCCATAAATTGCCATTTACAACTTCAGATGCTTTTTTTGGACAATGTAGATCAAGATTAGACTGTACAGAATATGCAATCCTTGATCTTTGCTTTGCTGAGACATTATGAATAAAAGCAATCTTGAAATTTCAATTATTTAGGTCTAATTTCTAGACAGAAAATGTCCAAAATTAATGGTTTATTTAGTGCTTAAAGGGTTAACCTTTGCGTTGAAGAAATGCAAAGAACTGTACTTCATTTTCTTGAGACGTGACATTAAAATGATACTTAATAGAACAAAAAAGGACCAGGTGTAAATTTTTTAATCAATAAATGAACCTTTCGGAAATTTTATGTTCAGATAGTCTTTTTTGTCAAGCTTTTTTTAACCCTGAACTATCAAATAAATAAATGTGACTGTTAAGGTTTAAGAGTATATTATAATTAACTGATTTTAGCTCCACCGGCCCTGTGCCCATCATACATGAAGTGTGCATTATAAATTACATGTATGGTAGTCTGTGCATTTTAGCGTTAACTTTTATTTACTATCTGATCTTGAAGGGGCTTCACAAAAATAATCCTGTCATGTTCCTCTACAGGAATCCTTTGAAGAATTTGATTCTATTAAACATCCTATTAGCAACAAACTTGAAAAAAAATATGGAAAATCTTCAAAAATCTTCTTGTCCCAAACTACAGGTTGGTTTGAATGGTCATTCAAAGTCAGTTAAGTGAACATTTTCATGCTAGTAAATGATCAAAAATGAAAGTCAAGTTGCTACATTTTTAACTTTGTTTTAACATTCACTAACTTCAACCCCAATGGAAAACGTACATGGGGTCATTTTATGACTTGCTGTTTTCACAGTACAATCATTCTTCACGTACCTGACCATCAAATACACTGAAACGGGAACACTTAGAACTTGAAAAAAACTTATGTTAATGCTAAAACTACTAAATATTTAGCAAGGTCTATGTATGTTTATGCAAGAAAGCATCTTCAACACATATATAACTTATTCCTGCATCATGTTTCAATATGTATTTAACATACTTGACATAACATTTTCTGGTAAAGTTTCTGCTTGATAGGAAAAGTGTACCTTCAAACGTAGAACCTGTACTGGGGCCAGTACTCATTGGGCATCAATATGAACACACCCAAATGCAGACTCAGGCAAGAAAATCCTCAAAACCACAATTCAATACACGTACCTGACTTCCACATTCTTGACTGCATTTATCATTATTCACTTTCTACAGCGAACATATGAAGTCTGTGAAACGCTGGTGTTATTTTAAACAGGAACAGGGTTTATAGAGATAGCAAGGAAACCTTGCGTTCTTGACATTTAAAATCAGTTGTGCATGTTTTCCTAAGCAGAATGTTTCATTTAGTTGACAATTCTAAAAGTCCCACTTTTGAATATTATGAATATTGCCCAGTCATCATTTCATGCATACACCAAAGCATGTTTTGCTTGCAGTTGTTCAAATCCACATATATAGCAATTTATTTCACTGTAATAGTGTTTGTTTTTATGTATTTTCTGGTATGTTTGTGTGTGATGAAAATGTGTTAACGTTCTTGACTTGAATATTTGCAACAATGATTAAATAGTTGTTTGTGGTTTGATTTGGAAAGTAACATGTTGGTAAGTAATTTTCTAAAATCAAATATTATCTTAGCTTTAAGAAATTGACAAAGTGTAAGGTTCTGTGCCAAATTTATGTTAAGCGAAATGGTCAATTTTTGCCAACCTACTTTGTAACAGGCAAGTTTTCACCATTGTTGGGCGAGCATCGGTATTTTATGACCATCCAAGTCCATTTTCCCATTCAGATAATGGTCGAATCTGGTTCTTCATGAAATAAGGCTGTTTGGTAACAAATTAAAATCATAAAATTAAAATAGAGGCAGAAGCAGTAGAGGTAGGAAGGAAATTTCAATTAGAAATAGAAGAAAGAAAATACAGTTAGAGAGAGAAAAACTAGCACTAGAAAAAGAAATGAGAGAAAGAGAATAAAAGCTCGCCCTTTAATTGAAAAAGAAAAATTATTTTGATGTTACCAAACACATTCGTTTTGTTCCAGCTTTTCAAAAGGAAGTAGACAAGTATTTCCTTCTCTTTGAAAAAGTAGCTAAAGATCTTAACTGGCCAATAGACAAATACACTGTTTTACTTAAAGTGTTTTAACGGACAAAGCTTCAGCAGTTTATTTAGCTTTGAGTCCAGAACAGGCCAGTGATTATAAAACTGTAAAACAAACAATTCTTAGGGTTTATGAGTTAGTTTTGGGGAAGCTTATAGGCAAAAATTTAGAAATTTTAGAAAGGAAGCTGACAAAACACATTTTGGGTTTGCAAGAGAGAAAATATGTCTGTTTGATAGGTGGTGTATGAGTGAAAGGACAGATGGAAATTTTGAAAATTTGAAAGAAATGATTGAAAGAAGGCCCAGAAAAACAACTGCGACACAGAAAAAACGAAAATGCCCATTTAACTGACTTTGAGTGTGGTGTTTTATGTTGCTTTCAACATTATTTCAGTCATATGACAGTGGCAGCGTGCATATTCATGTATATCCTGGGTTCCACCAGAACTAGGCAAGGGCTCTGAAGTGTTTTGCCCAAGAATACTCCAACAAAAAACCCATTGGATTAAGGTAGGCTTTAACCCGGGGCCTCCAGGTCACTAGTCCTGCACTGTACCACTAGGCCATGCAGGTACTCACTGCAGGTTGGAATTTTTTGCAGGTGTGTTCAGATATATTGATAATTTTTTTTTTTCTGTCACTCACTTGCTATTGCTGGTACAATGAGTAATTTATTTAATTCTTTACCAAACAATCCCGTGTTTTAACAACCCTGAAGAAGAAGGATTTTGAAAATGTTGTGAGAAAAGGAGAAAATGGTGGTAACCAGCATTTTCTCCTTTACCCACAATGTTTTCTGCCCTATCAAAGACAAATCCCATCTTTTGAGCTGCATTAAAATTGTTGTGTGCAAATGCTGTCAGTCTGGACAAGTGTACATTTTTGTTGTGTGGTATTAAATTTAAGAGTTTAAATACAGGCTTGCCATGCACAGCCTGAAACTTGATCATTGGACTTGGACACCTAGATATGAAGTTAATGGTTTGAAAATTTGTTCTCATATGGTGTGAAAAAGACATGATTACATTTTCTGTGACAGATGATCTTTTATAGATATTATTACACAGTACCCTGTTTTAATAATCTACAGGGAAAATGGCTTTTTGAAAACAGTGTTGAAAGAGAAGTTGCTTGTCACCAGCTTTTTAGCTCACCTGAGCAAATAGTGCTCAGGGTGAGCTATTGTGATCGATCGTTGTCCGGCGTCCGTTCGTGAACAATCACTTAAAAAATCTTCTCCTCTGAAACCGCCCAACAGATTTCAGTGAAACTTCACAGAAATGATCCTTAGGTGATGCACTTTCAAAATACTTCAAAGATTTGAATTCCATGAAGAACTCTGGTTGCCATGGCAACCGAGAGAAAAAAATTTAAAAATCTTCTTGTCCCAAACCATAAGGGCTAGAGCTCTCATATTTGGCATGTAGCATCATCTAGTGGCCCTCTACCAAAATACTTCAAATTATGCCCCTAGTGTTGAAAATGGCCCTATGTTGTGGGTTCTCGGATTTCACATAGAGATAAAGAAGGAAATCTGTAAAAATCTTCTTGTCCCAAACCATAAGGGCTAGAGCTCTCATATATGGCATGTAGTATCATCTAGTGGCCCTCTACCAAAATACTTCAAATAATGGCCCTAGTGTGGAAATTGGCCCAATGTTGTGGGTTCTCGGATTTCACATAGAGATAAAGAAGGAAATCTGTAAAAATCTTCTTGTCCCAAACCGTAAGGGCCAGAGCTTTCATATTTGGCATGTAATATCATCTAGTGACCCTCTACCAAGATACTTCAAATTATGGCCCTAGTGTGGAAATGGCCCTATGTTGTGGGTTCTCGGATTTCACATAGAGATAAAGAAGGAAATCTGTAAAAATCTTCTTGTCCCAAACCTTAAGGGCTAGAGCTTTCATATTTGGCATGTAGCATCATCTAGTGACCCACTACCAAAATACTTCAAATAATGGCCTTAGTGTTGAAAATGGCCCTATGTTGTGGGTTCTCGGATTTCACATAGAGATAAAGAAGGAAATCTTTAAAAATCTTCTTGTCCCAAACCATAAGGGCTAGAGCTTTCATATATGGCATGTAGTATCATCTAGTGGCCCTCTACCAAAATACTTCAAATAATGGCCCTAGTGTGGAAAATGGCCCTATGTTGTGGGGTCTCGGATTTCACATAGAGATAAAGAAGGAAATCTGTAAAAATCTTCTTGTCCCAAACCTTAAGGGCTAGAGCTTTCATATTTGGCATGTAGCATCATCTAGTGGCCCTCTACCAAAATACTTCAAATTATGGCCCTATGTTGTGGGTTCTCGGATTTCACATAGAGATAAAGAAGGAAATCTGTAAAAATCTTCTTGTCCCAAACCTTAAGGGCTAGAGCTTTCATATTTGGCATGTAGCATCATCTAGTGACCCACTACCAAAATACTTCAAATAATGGCCCTAGTGTTGAAAATGGCCCTATGTTGTGGGTTCTCGGATTTCACATAGAGATAAAGAAGGAAATCTTTAAAAATCTTCTTGTCCCAAACCATAAGGGCTAGAGCTCTCATATATGGCATGTAGTATCATCTAGTGGCCCTCTATCAAAATACTTCAAATAATGGCCCTAGTGTGGAAAATGGCCCTATGTTGTGGGGTCTCGGATTTCACATAGAGATAAAGAAGGAAATCTGTAAAAATCTTCTTGTCCCAAATCATAAGGGCTAGAGCTCTCATATATGGCATGTAGTATCATCTAGCGGCCCTCTACCAAAATACTTCAAATTATGGCCGTAGTGTTGAAAATGGCCCTATGTTGTGGGTTCTCGGATTTCACATAGAGATAAAGAAGGAAATCTGTAAAGATCTTCTTGTCCCAAACCTTAAGGGCTAGAGCGTTCATATTTGGCATGTAGCATCATCTAGTGATCCTCTACCAAAATACTTCAAATTATGGCCCTGGTGTTGAAAATGGCCCTATGTTGTGGGTTCTCGGATTTCACATAGAGATAAAGAAGGAAATCTTTAAAAATCTTCTTGTCGCAAACCTTAAGGGCTAGAGCTTTCATATTTGGCATGTAGCATCATCTAGTGGCCCTCTACCAAAATACTTCAAATTATGGCCCTAGTTTGAAAATGGCCCTATGTTGTGGGTTCTCGGATTTCACATAGAGATAAAGAAGGAAATCTGTAAAAATCTTGTTGTCCCAAACCTTAAGGGCTAGAGCTTTCATATTTGGCATGTAGCATCATCTAGTGACCCTCTACCAAAATAGTTCAAATTATGGCCCTAGTGTTGAAAATGGCCCTATGTTGTGGGTTCTCGGATTTCACATAGAGATAAAGAAGGAAATCTGTAAAAATCTTCTTGTCCCAAACCATAAGGGCTAGAGCTCTCATATATGGCATGTAGTATCATCTAGTGGCCCTCTACCAAACTACTTCAAATAATGGCCCTAGTGTGGAAATTGGCCCTATGTTGTGGGTTCTCGGATTTCACATAGAGATAAAGAAGGAAATTTGTAAAAATCTTCTTGTCCCAAACCGTAAGGGCTAGAGCTTTCATATATGGCATGTAGCATCATCTAGTGGCCCTCTACCAAAATACTTCAAATTATGGCCCTAGTTAGCTCCACTGGCCGAAGGCCAGCTGGCTTATGTCATGGCCCGGTGTCCGTCGTGCGTCCGTCCGTGCGTCCGTCCGTCCGGTCGTCCGTCCGTCCGTCCGTGCGTTAACTTTTATTTCAAACATCTTCTTCTCTGAAACTACCCATCCGATTTTCACGAAACTTCACAGAAATGATCCTGACATGGTCCTCTTCAGAATTTCTTGAAAGAATTTGATTCCTTCAAAAACTCTGGTTGCCATGGCAACAAAACTGAAAAATATTGGAAATCTTTAAAAATCTTCTTGTCTGAAACCATAAGGCATAGGGCTACCAAATTTGGCATGTAGCTTTATGTAGTAGACCTCTATCAAGTTTCTTCAAATTATAGCCCTGGGGTCAAAATTGGCTCTGCCCCAGGGGTCACAAGTTTTACATAGGCTTATATAGAGAAAACTTTAAAAATCTTCTTGTCTGAAACCATAAGGCATAGGGCTCCCAAATTTGGCATGTAGCTTTATGTAGTAGACCTCTATCATGTTTCTTGAAATTATAGCCCTGGGGTCAAAATTGGCTCTTCCCCAGGGGTCACAAGTTTTACATAGGCTTATATAGAGAAAACTTTAAATATCTTCTTGTCTGAAACCATAAGGCCTAGAGCTACCAAATTTGGCATTTAGCTTGATCTAGTTGGAGTCTACCAAAAGTGCCCAAAGTATAGTCCTGGGGTCAATTTGGCCTCATACTTGGCAGGGGGAGGTTCACAAGATTTACATAGGCTTACATAGGGAAAACTTTTAAATCTTGGTGTACATAGCCATAAAGCTTAGGCTACCAAATTTTGCATATAATTATAGCATTATTTAGTGGACAGTTACAAAGAGGGCCCAAGTTACAGCTCTAGGATCAAGTTTGGCCCTGCACCAGGGATCACAAGTTTTACATGGGTTTATGGGGTGAAAAGTTCAGAAACCATCTTGTTACCAGCCATAAGGCCAAGAACTCCCACATTTGGCATGTTATTCTTCTAATACAATATTCCCCATTTAGTCAGACTGTAGCCATGAGGTCAAAGTTTTATAAGGGCTTATATAGTGAAGACTTTTCTTCGTGATTTATATTTATAAGCCAGTGGAGCGATACAGGGCCATCATGGCCCTCTTGTGTTGAAAATGGCCCTATGTTGTGGGTTCTCGGATTTCACATAGAGATAAAGAAGGAAATCTTTAAAAATCTTCTTGTCCCAAACCTTAAGGGCTAGAGCTGTCATATATGGCATGTAGTATCATCTAGTGACCCTCTACCAAAATACTTCAAATTATGGCCCTAGTGTTGAAATTGGCCCTATGTTGTGGGTTCTCGGATTTCACATAGAGATAAAGAAGGAAATCTGTAAAAATCTTCTTGTCCCAAACCTTAAGGGCTAGAGCTTTCATATTTGGCATGTAGCATCATCTAGTGGCCCTCTACCAAAATACTTCAAATTATGGCCCTAGTTTGAAAATGGCCCTATGTTGTGGGTTCTCAGATTTCACATAGAGATAAAGAAGGAAATCTGTAAAAATCTTCTTGTCCCAAACCTTAAGGGCTAGAGCTTTCATATTTGGCATGTAGCATCATCTAGTGACCCTCTACCAAAATACTTCAAATTATGGCCCTAGTCTTGAAAATGGCCCTATGTTGTGGGTTCTCGGATTTCACATAGAGATAAAGAAGGAAATCTTTAAAAATCTTCTTGTCCCAAACCATAAGGGCTAGAGCTCTCATATATGGCATGTAGTATCATGTAGTGGCCCTCTACCAAAGTACTTTAAATAATGGCCCTAGTGTGGAAATTGGCCTTACGTTGTGGGTTCTCGGATTTCACATAGAGATAAAGAAGGAAATCTGTAAAAATCTTCTTGTCCCAAACCGTAAGGGCTAGAGCTTTCATATTTGGCATGTAGCATCATCTAGTGGCCCTCTACCAAAATACTTCAAATTATGGCCCTATTGTTGAAAATGGCCCTATGTTGTGGGTTCTCGGATTTCACATAGAGATAAAGAAGGAAATCTTTAAAAATCTTCTTGTCCTAAACCATAAGG
Organism: Tridacna gigas; assembly: GCA_945859785.2. Taxonomy (NCBI): domain Eukaryota; kingdom Metazoa; phylum Mollusca; class Bivalvia; order Cardiida; family Cardiidae; genus Tridacna; species Tridacna gigas. The sequence continues at coordinate 18,699,475 of OX244036.2, forward strand.
GCTAGAGCTCTCATATATGGCATGTAGTATCATCTAGTGGCCCTCTACCAAAATACTTCAAATAATGGCCCTAGTGTTGAAATTGGCCCTATGTTGTGGGTTCTCGGATTTCACATAGAGATAAAGAAGGAAATCTGTAAAAATCTTCTTGTCCCAAACCGTAAGGGCTAGAGCTTTCATATAGGGCATGTAGCGTCATCTAGTGACCCTCTACCAAAATACTTTAAATTATGGCCCTGGTGTTAAAAGTTGACCCTATGTTGTGGGTTCTCGGATTTCACATAGAGATAAAGAAGGAAATCTTTAAAAAATCTTCTTGTCCCAAACCATAAGGGCTAGAGCTTTCATATTTGGCATGTAGCATTATGGTGTTGAGCTGAGTTGCATTTCAGGTGAGCGATTTAGGACCATCATGGTCCTCTTGTTCTTCTTTTACCACAATGTTTTCTACTTTTACAAAGACTAATTTCATTATCTGAGCCATATTTGATTTGTTGTTCGCAAATGCTTTCAATTTGGACAAGTCTAAAATTTTGTTCTCTGCAGAAAGGTTATAGATGTTATTACAGTATCATTACTGCAGCATACTCAAGATCTAGTGTGAAAGATCTTGTGTCCTATTATATATATGTTACATCTCTATTAGAAGACACAAAATCTTTATGCCTTTTTTCATCTCTTTTTGTTTACCATATTCACCATGCTGATTATTTTTCAGCACAGCCATCAGTAATTATGGTTGTACACTTGCTTACCAAACTATTCCAAGTTTAAGGCTCCAATAGCAGCCAAAAGTAAACACTGTTGTTAAAATGCATTTGAATATAAATCATATCTTTTGACTCTTTACCACACAATCCCGACTTTTTACGACCTGAGAAAAAGCCTTTGGAAAACATTGTAGAAAACGAGATAATGCTGGTAACCAGCATTCCATCCTTTTCCCACAATGTTTTCTACCCTTCCTGAAAGAAATTTAAATTTTTGAGTCGCATGTATTTAGTCGTCTGTTAACCCTTTACCACACAATCCCGACTTAACCCTTTACCACACAATCCCAGCTTTTAACGACCCTGTGAAAGAAGTCTTTTGAAAACATTGTGGAAAAAGGTGAAAATGCTGGTAACCAGCATTTTCTCCATTTCCCACAATGTTTTCTACCCTTTCCAAAACAAATTCCAATTTTTCAGTCACATTTATTTTGTTGTCTGCAAATGTTTTCAAATTGGATGAGTCTAAAATATTGTCGTGTGGTAAAGAGTTAAGGCTTTCAATTTTGACTAGACTAAAATTTTGTTGTTTGGTCGAGATAAAAGTATTGAGGTTATTGTGAAGATGACAGTCTGTTATAATTGTACAATCGGTCCAAGTCGCTGGCAGAAAAATGGACAGATTTGTGAAAAGTCTTGTGTTCAATCTAGAAGCCACAGTTTCAGCCTGATGCTCATGAAACTTGGTCAGGAAGGTTGTCTTGACGATATTTCAGCCAAGTTTGAAATTGGGTCACAACAGTTTAACCCTTTCCCAAACGACAAATTTTGGACTGGTCCAAATTCAAAGAGTTTGCAGACAACAATTTTAAATTTGATGAAAATGGCAGAAAGTTCTCAAAAAGGGTAGAAAACACTGTGGGAAAAGGAGAAATTGCTCGTTACGAGCAATTTCTCCTTTTCCCACAGTGTTCTCAAAATACTTGTACTGCAGACACGTGAAAACCAGGGCTTGTTTGGGAAAGGGTTAAAAAAGTAGGTCACTGGACCAAATCTTTGAAAAACCTTGTATGCTGTTAAGAGGGCACATTTTCAGTCTTATACTCATGAAACTTCATCAGAATGTTTGTCTTGATGCTATCTCTGACATGTTCAAAAGTAGGTCAAGTCGGTCAATAGTAGGTCACTTACACTCATGTTTTACATCATTAAAACCAGGATTTCTTCAGCTTTATCAACCATAGACACTTTTACTCAGGTGAGGGCTTAAGGGCCAGTGGCCCTGTTGTTAGGGAAAACTGTGAAAATCTACTGGCTGTCTTGTTAGAAAGAAATTGTCTTGTCAAAATACTCCATATCTGGGTTCATTGATATTTTGTATGAATGATACTTTATTAGACGTGCTTGTATTTAAGAAAGATATAATTTGGGGGGGGGGGCTAGGCATATTTTCTGTAAGAAATTTTATTGTGGTACACTGATTTTGTACAGTTTAATGACCATGTCAATTACATGTATTGCATATTCATATGCAGTGCAGTGATACAGAACCATTGTGGCCCTCTTGTTTCAGAGACAAATCCCATATTCTGAGCAAAAGTATTGTTTGCAAATGCTTTCAATTTGCACAAGTGTAAAATTTTGTTGTCTGGTAAAGAGTAAAGCAGAATCCATCAAATACATTGTCTTTAAGGCCAAATTCAAGGTCATTGACTCAGCAAAAATACCAATGAAAAATAAATTTTTCGTGCTTTTGTCTTTCTTCTTTACTGATGATTTGCAAGCTTGTCTGCTTACTTAATTCAGAGATAAACCATTTTTTGCAGCTTGGCAAGATTATAAAAACCTGATTAGCTCCCTTTAAATCCAGACTGATTCACATTTTCTTACTTTTATAAACCTGTAGTGAAAACTGCCTCAAAAAATTATAAAGACTCCTTTTTGTGGATCAAAATTTCAATTTCTTTTATTTAACTACCGGTAAGTATAAAGTTCAAGTGTAAAATTTCACGAAGTTACTGGTAAATAGACAAATAAGGTATCACATACCAGCATTCAGTTTACAGGAATTTTAATCCTTGAATTATTTTTATTTTCAATTCTCTGCTGATATTCACACAAAAAGATACAAAAGCATCGCATAACCTTTTCCAGTAATTGTCGTGTAATATAATATCCTAGAATATAAAACCTTTAACTCTTTAACAGCTGAAAAATTTTTAGACTTGTTCAAAAAGAAAGCTTTTGCAAATGGCAGATTAAATTTGGTACAAATGATAGAACTTGTCTTTAAAAAGGGTAGAAAACCATGTGGAAAAAGGAGAAAATGCTGGTAACCAGCATTTTCTAATTTTCTAACTATTTCTTCAAGAGAGTTTTTCTTCATGTATCTTGGGGAAAAGGGAGTAATTGCTTCTTGCAATAGTTATTGCTATTTTTTCAAAATATTTTATGTATCAAATAAAAAAGAATGATATAATTCCCCCCTTTTTTTTTCAGATATGTAATGACTTCCATTTTATCACATGCCAAAGTTTCTAAAGTCTTAGTACGCTAGTAACCTGCATTTCCTAGATTTTTTCCTTAGAAATAATGTTTCTTACCTTTGAAACACAAATTTGTGAGATTTGAGCCACATGTAAGTTGTTGTCTGCAAATGCTTCTGTGTGTTATTTAGTACAAGACTCGTTATAGTTTCATTAAGTGACTCCTTAAATGATCAAAATTAAATGTAAGGTGAGGTATAGGTGAAGTATTTTATCTTGTCAAAGATAGTAGAAGATCAATTCATGTGTTAGACCTCGTCTTCAAAATGCTGTGTGTGCTCAACATTTCTTGCTTTTGCCAAAAGTACAGATCAAGATCAGACTGTCTTCATATTTCAGTTTTACTGCTCATAGTGTGTGACTTGCTGTGTCCCTTAACTTTATCAAACTTCCACGCTTTGACAACCCTTTGGCAGAAGAAGGCTTTTTAACACATTGTGGGAAAAGGAGAACCAGTATTTTCTCTTTTTCCCACATTTTTTTTTAATCTTTCAAACACAAATCTTATTTTTGTAAGGTTCTTTACATTATCATCTGTAAATGCTCTCAATTTGGACAAGTTGAAAATTTAGACATTGAGTAAAGAGTTAAAGTGCAATGATTTTTTTCTTTCATTTCTCTTTTCAGTGGGGCATTCTCAGAAGTTTTGCTTGGAGAAGACAAAAATGATCCTGGAAAACTATGTGCTGTTAAATGTATAGACAGAAATGGCTTAATTGGTAAAGAAGAGTCTCTGAATAACGAAATACAAGTTTTGAGAAGGTAAGCATTTATAACCCTTACCACACGTTTCACAACTATGGTTGCCTTTGCTACAAGTTTAAATCAAGACCAGGGCCAGCATTCATGAACCATTCTTAGTTTTGTTCTTAGTCTTTTTGCCAGATTTAGAAAGAAACACAACTTCTTCTATTACTTTCATATTTAGAAAATTCTTGAGAGTAAGACTAAAAATGTTCTTTTTAAAAATGTTTGGTTAATATGGACCCAGACTGCACAAAATGTGCTGTCTGAACTCTGCTTTAATGAGACTTTCTGGAACTTATTGGATTTGTGTTTCTAGACTAAAAATGTGTTTTTGGTTGATATGGTGCCATAAGGGTTACCACTCAGAGCCCACATCATACATACTGATTGAGACTAAGTAGGCAGTAAGAAAATGTTGAAAACTTTTATTCAGGCCCAAATGGCTCAGGCAGAGCATTTATTAAATTTTGGGACTTCAGAAGCTTGTGAGTTTTAAACCTGCAGATTGTGCTATTCATGTGGAAGTGTCTTTTTGGCAAGTGCAGTTACATAATCAGTTGAAGCACTGTATTTACAAAACATGAGAAATCACAAACCTTGTTAGGTTTACAGTTGGAGTAATTTCATGTGAATAAAAACAGAAAATGTCATTTTTAAAAAAATGCAACTTTAGGAAACTTTGACCTTTGTACGAGATTGTGCATTCCCGACATGTGTATGGTGCATAATGGGCACTACACTCTTGAAAATCAGTGCAAGCAAATCAGTTAATTGCAAGAGGTGAAAATCTGGTTGATGACCACACTTCAATATGTGAAAAGTGGTCCCAAGTGGCTCAGTTGTATTTGAGCCTCACTGGATCCATTGGTTTGTAGCTCCACTGGCCAAAGACCAGGGAGCTTATGTCATGGTCCTGTGTCTGTCTTGCATGCATCTGTGTTTGCATGCATCATCTGATGGACCTCTACTAAGATTCTTCAAATAATAGCCTGGGGGCCAAAATTGGCCCCACCCTGGGGGGGGGGGGGGTCACAAGTTTTACATGGGCTTATATTGGGAAAACTTTAAAAAATCTTCTGATTCTAAACCATATGACCAAGGGCTACCAAAACTTGCATGTAGCTTCATTCTGATAGACCTCTAGTAAGATTCCTCAAAATTATAGCCCTGGGGTCAAAATCGGCCTCATCCCGGGGGTCACAAGTTTTACAAGGGCTTTACAGTGAAAACATCAAAAAGCTTCTTGTTCCTAACTCGAAGGCCTAGGGCTACCAAATTTTGCATATATCTTCATCTGGTTGATCTCTTCTGAATTTGTTCATAATTAAGCTGTTGAATCAAAGTAAAGCCTGCCTTTCATATTTTATTAAGGAAACTTTGAAAATTTTCTCGTTTATAACCATATGGCTTAGACCTAATAGTATATTATTAGCTCTACTGGCTGAAAGCCAGCAGAGCTTATGTCATGGCGGGGTTTCCGTCGTCCGTCCGTCTGTCTGTCCGTCTGTCCGTCCGTCTGTCCATCCGTTAGTCTTTTTCTTGTTTACGCGATAAAGTCTGCATTTGTTGCCGGATTTTCATGAAACTTGCACAGTTTGTTTATCTCATCAATAGCTTCAACCCTATTGAATTTGAAAAAAATCCAACAAACAGTATGGGAAAAGTAGCCATTTCAAGTTGAAAATTTCCAGTTCTTGTTTACGCGATAAAGTCTGCAAATAACTTCAGATTTTCGTGAAACTTGCACAGTTTGTTTATTTCATCAATAGCTTCAACCCTATCGACTTTGAAAAAAATCCAACAAATAGTATGGGAAAAGTAGCCATTTAAAGTTGAAAATTTAAATTTTCTGTTCTTGTTTACGCAATAAAGTCTGTATTTCTGGTCAGATTTTCATGAAAATCACACAGTTTGTTTATCTCATCAGTAGCTTCAACCCTATTGATTTAAAAAAAAAATCGAAGAAACAATGTGGGAAAAGTAGCCATTTCATGTTGAAAATTTCCAATTCTTGTTTACATGATAAAGTCTGCATTTGTAATCAGATTTTTGTGAAATTCACCCAGTTGTTTTGTCTCATCAACAGCTTGAATCCTATTGATTTTGAAAAAAAATCCAAGAAACAATGTGGGAAAAGTAGCCATTTTTTGTTGTTGAAAATTTACATTTCCTGTTTAAGGGATTAAGCTTGTAGTTCTGGTTGGATTTTGGTCCCTGCCAGTAGAGCATATTCAGGCCCTTCAGGGCCTTCTAGTTTGGTACGTGGCTGTATCTTGCTGACCTCTACCAGGATTTAAGTAAAAACTCATCATTATAGCTTGAAATAATAATTTTAGGTCAAAAATGGACTTGCCCCGGCTTCACAATATTCACAGGTGCTTTTATAGAGAAAACTTTATCAGGCCCCTTGTTCGCAACCTTTCGGCCAAGAATTGTAATGTTTGGTATGTATGGTTTGTATGTATTAGCCAGTGGAGCGATACAGGGCCATCATGGCTCTCTTATGTTTTTTTGTGGGAGTGTCCTTGGGCAAGACTCTTCAGAGCCCTAGCCTGGTACTGGTGAAACCCAGGAAATGCATGAATATGTGAGCTGTGGTGGTATATGACTGAAATGATGTTAAAAGTGGCGTAAAACACCATTCAATCAATGTGTGAAAAACTATAGTGGGCCTGGTTAGTTTGTTGCTTGCTAGGTAGATAATTATGATATTTCACCTTGACTGACGTTGTAGCAACATGGAATTCTTGTTTTAATTAGTTGAATGCACAAGTACCTATTCATGAAAATAAATCCTTGTGTAAATTTTGATCAAAGGAGAAACATGATTATTTCTAGCTGCAGAAGTATTTACATCTACAGCAAGTTGAGGTGAAAAGCTTCCTAAATAGCTGTAACATTTAACTCTATACCAGAATACAAAATTCTCAACTCTTCCATATTGAAATCTTGGATCTGCCACATTTCGTCAAAAACCATGTTCGTCGAAAATGATTCCTAGCCATGACCTTTACCCTATCCTAGACAAATTGTGGCTCAAATCTTCCTGCCAGACAGAGCTTTTCATTACATAAATCTTGGAATTTAGCAATTGGTATTTTAAAACATACATGGATTTCAATGAAACGCTCTTTTGACGAAATGTCGTGCACCGTGAAATCTTTTGCAGACGACAAATTGAACCTAAGCTCAAATGATGGAATTTGCCCTTAAAATGGCAGCAAACATTGTGGGAGATGGAGAAAATGCTTACAACCAGCATTTTCTCCTTTTCCCACAAATTCTGAAAGCCTTGTTTCTCAGGGTTGTTAAATCATAGGATTGTTTGATAAAGAGTTAAACTTGAGACTATCAAATAAAATTGATATTTTCACTGTGCAGAAAAGGGGATTGAAAATGATTGAAATCAGACAGCATGATCTGTGTGTGAAGTCTGTGCCTGTGCTTATAAAACTAATGAGTCCATGCTCACTGAGTTTCTGTTCAAACTTTCAAGTCTCTAGTATGCTTACTATAGTATGAAAATTTGAAATGAAGTCGAAGACTTTGATTAAATAGGCAAAAACAAAGAAAACTTGTAATGCTCAGAAGTTATAAATATATAGTCTGTATGGTTTATTAACCCTTTACCAAACGACAAAATTTTCGACTTATCCAAAATGAAAGCACTTGCAGGTGACAAATCAAGTGTGACTTAGATTTCAGGATATGTCTATGATAGGTTAGAAAACATTGTGGGAAAAGGAGAAAATGCTGGTTACCAGCATTTTCTCCTTTTCCCACTATGTTTTCAAAAAGCCTCTTACCCAGGGTCATTAAAAGTTGGGATTGTGGTAAAGGGTTGAGTAACATTTATACAACTTTGAAATTCAATGCTCAGCTGAATTGAGAAAAGTTTTATAATCATTGACCTGATCTTCGTCTGCATTGATAGCAAACACACATGGATAGACAAAAGTCAGGTTTGAAAACAGTCAGTGGCATCCATCCATCCAGTCCCATCCATCCATCAGTAATCAGTAATCTTTATTCCATGCTGTTGGCTATTTGGCTATCAGCCCAATAACTTCTTTCTAGTTCAGTAGTAGTCTGTTAGCTAGTCATGCTCCTATCATATTATAATTGTAAACAAAGTGATATGGATGATCTATGCAAATGAGATAATAGCATTAGTTCCATTGAGCCTGGTAACAAGAGATATGATTCAAACTGTAATGCAATATAGCATTGCATGGATTGATCCGTTATCTCTGGCAGATTCATGAATCTGCTGGAAAACAGTTTCACAATTGGAAGTATTGATCATAGACAAATCTTCATTGTCTTATTTACTTAAGGACATATACCACAGATTTTTCTTATGGACAGATTTTTTTTCATTTTTGCTCAGATGGTAATATAATGTAAAAAAATTTGCAGGGTAAAAAAATGAAAAGAAAATCATATGTTACGGAGCAAAATGCAAAGATACAGTTCTTCTAAGGGGATAACTCTTGACAAAATTACAGAAAATAGGTTTTAATTTCAAACCTTAAAAAAGGTTCTTAAAGTAAAAATACTGCTTAACCCTTTACCATCCCGACTTTTAACAACCCTGGGGAAGAAGCCTTTGAAAACATTGTGGAAAAAGGAGAAAATGCTGTTAAACAGCATTTTCTCGTTTTCCCACAATGTTTTCTAACCTTGCCAAAACAAATTTCAGTTCTTGAGTCACATTTATTTTGTCGTCTGAAAATGCTTTCAATTCGGACCATTTCAAAATTCTGCCATTTGGTAAAGAGTTAATGTGACATTTATATCAATAATAAACAGGATTAATCAAAAGACTAAAGGCACTAGATGGATCACAGTAGCAACAAGAAATGGTCTTATGTGTCAACATGGACTTATTTTCTCATCAATTTTCTGCAATTAAAAAAAGATTTCAGTAGACAGATTTTTATAAGATTTTGCACAGAAATAGTGCTTTCTAATAATTATCTTGTAAAAAGTATATCTAGTAGGGCATTTGTAAGAGATTCAGAGCATTTTTCAAAGTAATTAACATAAAGAATTACCTCCCTTTATAATCCATGTCTATTTTGGTGTCATTTGGCATGCGAATCGTTTATAATCTCCCATTTTTCTGCTGCATCTGTGATTTCCAAATATTTAAAAGGTAACCGACATATTACAGATAAGAAAATGCTAGTTCTCTGTCAAACTAACCCAGTGTAATATAATAGAATATACAAAGCAGAAACATGAGCAAAATGGTGAGCAGGAAAAACTGGTATACGTCCTTAACCCTTTCCCAAACGACAAATTTTGGACGAGTCCAAATTGAAAGACTTTGCAAAGGACAATTTTAAATTTGATGAAAATGGCAGAAAGGTCTCTAAACGGGAAGAAAACACTGTGGGAAAAGGTGAAATTGCTCATTACGAGCAATTTCTCCTTTTCCCACAGTGTTTTCAAAAGACTTGTACTGCAGACACGTGAAAACCAGGGCTTGTTTGGGAAAGGGTTAACTCTTTACCAAATGACAAAATTTAGATTTTTCCCTGTTAAAAGCATTTGCAGACATACAAATCAAATGTGGCATGTATCATGAAAGTTCTCTTTGAGTGGGGGTAGAAAACATAGTTTGAGAAGGAGAAAATGCTGGTTACCAGCATTTTCTCCTTTTTCCCACAATGTTTTGAAGCTTTCTTTCTTGGCGTGGGTAAAACATGGGATTGTGTGGGAAAGAATAAATACATTCAAACTTGATTTCGTGTATGGTCCGTGGGGCTTTTAAAAAAGAAACATGAATTTCTGTTTCCCCCACAATGAAGTTTAGCAACCCCACAAAGCTTGGAGTCTGTCTATTCATACATTGGTGTGTCAGGAGCGTAGCTTTCTAATTATAAAAGCTGTTGATAGCAAACTTCAACTACAGATAGATCACATTGACAAATGTTGAAGAGTTCAAGCTCTTAAACTCTGTCTTTGTATTTTTGGAGTTATTGCCCTTTGTTATTTATAAACTTTGTTTTTTTTTTTCATCTGAAGCATAATTTCCAAAGTATATGGACTGCAAACTTCAATACAGATTGTTACGCTGAGAATAAGGGTAGAGCTCAAGAGCTGCCAGGGTGTGGAAATCTTAGAAATTTCTACTTGTCTGCGGACAAGTAAATTACAAAAATCTACTTGTCCGCCAGTGTGGCTCACTTGTCCAAAACAAAACGATTTTAATTAAAAGGTACACATAAAGTGACATGTCTGCAACATGGGGATACTCTCAACAAACGTTAAAAAATATTGTTACGATCATCTGCATTCAACCACAGGAATTCTTTCAAGCACGCCTCGTTGAAAAAAATGTTTTTGTCATATTTCTCGTCACAGTCCGCTTTACGTTTGGAGCCGCCAAATGGTTCGGAGTCTCAGACTTCCCACATTTGTTTGCATTGAAAATTTGATTAAAAAAAAAACATTTTCTCCGATATTATGCACCAACTGATCGCTGAATCGAAAACTTTTGAATATTGAGACAGCTTCCAGCAGAGGTGTTAAATCACGGCCCATTTCGCACCGAAGCTGTTTAAATCAGATTAAAGGCTAAAATTTTCACGTGTGCGACATTGTCATCAAAGATCTCTGAATCGGTGCTAAAATTATACCAATAAAATCATTTTAATCCATAATGATGTTCTTGAAGGTGTTTACACATTTTCAAAAAAATCGTTGTGCAACAACAGCTGCATATTTTACTGATTTTGTCTAATGCGGTGAAAGCAGAGGTAGACCAAATGTGTATTTCAGGTTTCCAGAAATCAGGGATCATCTCAAGACACTGTTAATCATTCGAAATGTCTTTTTGTACGAAGTGAGAGCATACGTATTTCACTGGATATGTATATACAACAGATTTTTGTTTCAAAATTTTCCTCATATTTTCTACTTGTCCGCAGACAACTAGACTGAAAAAATTCACTTGTCCGATGCTGAATTTTCCCGAGTCGGACGAGTCGGGCATAGTATTTCCACACCCCTGGCTGCAATTCTGTCTTCACTAGTAATTGAGTTATTGCCCTTCGTTTATTCAAATTGGGGTATATCTTCCAAAATGTAAAAGGTATTGACTTGAAACTTTAAACACAGATCAATCAGATTGACAGTAAGATAATGGATTCAGATTTTCTGTCCATCTGTCTGCCTGTCTAGATGGATAATTCATTTTTAGAGGCTAAAGCTTAAGCTTGTGTAAGAAAAGACTACTTTTTTAATAGGTCCACTGGCCTTGGCTTATGTCATGGCTCGGTGCCTATATTGCGTGCGTGCGTGCATGCATGCATACCTTAGCTTTTATTTCAAATATCTTATTCTCTGAAATCACCTAGGGTTTCCGTTTACGACGTAAAAGTATCTATATACGCACGAAAATAAGCTCGGACGCAAAATATCAAAGCGTCCCTTAGATGCAGTCAAAAATGAGCCAAAACCATGATTTAACTAGATCTACATCAATAATGAAAACGATGCAAAATACTGGTACGATGAGTTAACACTTCTTGTACAAACTGACCATCTGAATATCAAAGTGGCTATAAATAGATCTTGGTATGCCAAGATAGAGAAAGATGAAAATAGATCTCTCTGTTGTTTACTTCTACTGGTTACCCGCGTTGTGCGCATATTGTCTTTTCCAGCGAACTGATTGTAGGGAAACAGGTGTCGCTTAGCATTTATTTCCTGAAGATGGCTTCCTGGGCCAAAAAAGAAAAAAACATTCGCGATCTTTCCAAGACCAATGGCTAAAAGATCCCAAGATTAGATTCTAAGAGAAATTTATCTATATTCCTCTATTCATGTAAATGTGTTTGACTAGTTATGAAACTAAGCAGAAATAAAGTTTTTACAATAGGTTGCCTGGACTTCCAAAAAAGTTCCATTGTGACGTAAGGTTTGTACTATTTCAAGCGATGGTCACCGCCGTGCACAGCACATTAAATCTGCGAAAGATTCGATAAAGAAGTTGTTTGAAATAGCTTCTTCTTTTTATCCATAAATCATTTGGCCTTAATAAACAGACGATTTATGCAAGCAAAAATGGGACCAGCATGCCCACTGGGTTCTCAATTTTGGGGTTTTGAATTAGGGTTACAAAGAAAAAATTGGGGGTACACTGTACCCCCTAGGTTTTTGAATTGGGGGGCACAAAGAAAAATAAGGGGGTGCAGAGTAACTTTGGGCTGTTTCAGTTTTATTGATGAATTTTAACACCCTAGCTCCTTTACCATAATGAATGGGATCTTAATTAAATTAGTAAATTGTGCATTTGGTGATTATATGGATGCATCATATGTCTCCAGGGCATGCACATAATAAGATATAATCACAACAGTGGTCAGGGTTTAAAAGCCGAACACGGCCATGAGTTTTGATAATCAACCGCCTTTATGGGAGATTTTTCACCTTTAAAAAGTTGTGAAGTACATTAGAACTGCTTTAAAAAGGAAGCGTAGACAGACTGAATGCTCGTTGTCCAAGATGATGTTCGTAGATCTGGCTATTTTAAGGTCACAGAGGAGCAGGGTAATTGGCTCATTGTAAGCTCAAACTCTGTCAAATAAAGGCCATGCTGTGTTAGGGCAAAATAAAACAAAATGTGTAATGGTAGAATCACTTGTGTAAACCTACCTTTCTCAGATCTTCAGGCTGTAAAATATTTTAACAGCTTTTGTTGTGATGACATTTTTTCTGCAGCAGATGATATACATACGAAAATTCACCTTTAATTTGTGGCTCGATTTTTCAGCTTTCATATGTCAAAAAAACATGCTTTTAAAAATAAGTGCGCATCATAATATTATTAAATGATTTTAATTTCTCATTGAAAATTAATTACCAGATTTCCTGTACACATGGTAGATTTGACACTTTAAAAAAAATTGTAGCGAAAATTATTCAGACAGACGAGGCAGCCACGAAATATATATACTACAGTAGTGAAAATATTTGGTAACCTGCTCTATGTTGAGTACAAAGTGTGGTACCCACTTACGAGGAAAACTACTTTCGTTTTGTTTCTTTGGCATGCAATACGAAATGGTATCTAATTTGCACTTGCAGTTTATGTAATTACTTTCCTTTTTGTATGTGCATACTTTAGAATGTGCTTGCATGCACGTAAGCACAAAAAATTAGTACGCGTGGTGTAGAATTTATACATGAATCACATACTCTAGTATGTGATTGGGCACCCTGATGGGACGCAGAAGGAAGGCAATGGGACTCAACTTTTGCAGTTGCACTGGGTCCCATGGACTTAGTAAAATTTTATTCAAATGGAAACAGTGACCACCTATACAATTTTGATGAAGCTTCACAGAAATGATCCTGCCATGGCCCTCTTCAGAATTTGTTCAAAGAATTTGATTCCAATAAGAACTCAGGTTGCCATGGCAACAAAAGGAAAAAATATTGAAAATGTTTAAATTTGCTCTCGTCGGAAACCATAAGGCCTAGATGTTTTTCTGTAGATCTAGATCTGATTCTGTTCATCTAAATCTACTTTAAATTTGTTTTGATTCATCTCATTTTCTAAGCTTCATTTATGAGTAACCTCCTCCCAGATCAGATAGTCTTCCAAAGTTATGCAAGTTTGGCTTATTCCAAGGTCGTCTGCTTAGTTGTCTGTGTAAACATCTGCATGACTCATTTTCGGTTGTCCTCAGAGTGAAGCTTTGGCGCCGCCCCCCCCCCCCCAAAAAAAAAAAAAAAAAAAAAAAAAAACCCAGAGCTACACATAAGAAATTGTGGCTAGAAAGTCATTACGCTCTGACAAAATGATAAACGTCGTGATAAAACCTATGACTTATTCTTGATGACAATAAAATGAAATCCGTTGGACTCCTGCCTACTTATTCTATTTTCAGTTCAATTTGGTTTTTTAGCTCACTAGAGCACAAAGTGCTCAAGGTGAGCTTTTGTGATCGTGCTGTGTTCGGTGTCCGTTGTTTGTTGTGCGAACATCAACATTTACCTTGTGTACACTATAGATGCCACATTTTCAGCCAGATCCTTATGAAACTTGGTCAGAATGTTTGTCTTGATATAATCTTGGACGAGTTCAAAATTGGGTCACATGGGGTCAAAAGGTAGGTCACAGGGCCAAATCTTAGAAAAAGCTTGTGTGCACTCTAGTGGCCACATTTTCAGCCAGATACTCATGGAACTTGGTCAGAATGTTTGGATAAAATCTCGGATGAGTTTAAAATTGGGTCATGACGGGTCAAAAAGTAGGTCAGGGGGCCAAATCTTGGGATAAATTTAGTTTTCTGTTCAGGGTATATTATGTAACAATTACTGTACCTCATGATTCTTGTCTGCAACTTTTAATCGATTTTGAAATAATTTGTCTATAACCAATCTTCTTTGGTTTACACACACAAAAAAATACATTGTCTATCAATAGTAAAGAATGTTTGCCTTGATAAAATTTTGAACAAGTTTGAAATTGGGGGGTGTCATGTCAGGTCAAAAAGTAGGTCATGGGACCAAATCTTAGAAAAACCTTGTGTGCACTCTACCAGCCACATTTTTAGCCTGATACTCATGAAACTTGGTGAGAATGTTTGTCTGGATGAAATCTCAGAAGAGAATGATATCAAGTCATGTCAGGTTAAAAAGTAGGTCACTTGGCCAAATCTTAGAAAAACATTGTGTGACTCTAGAGGCCACGTTTTGAGCCAGATTCAAAATTCAACAATAGGCAGAATTGGTCAAAAAGTAGATCATGTACACTAATACATCATCATGACCAGGATCTTTTCAGCCTTATTAATCCATGATGACCTTACTCAGGTGAGCGCTTTAGGGCCAATGGCCCTCTTTTTCAGTTAAAATATGGGCTCCTGTGCATGCACGGCCGTCTTCCTGTTAACAGTTAAGATGTTGCCAATAATTTATGGGTGGTTGAACAAAATGTCAAGTTATGTTAGCGACCTTTTTAGGCGAACAGCATGTAACGTTGATTTTTGCCATTTGCACAAAGCATGAAACTTTTTAATACCGATTGTCTCAATTTTTGCACTAAACCATTCGGGCAAGCTGATCGCAGTTTATAGCCCAAAACGATGTTTTGCTAGACAGTGTGGTTTGAGTGTGTTGTGTCCTGACTTTTAGCCATTTTATAGTTTATAGTATTCATAAAGGTAAAGCATGCTCAGATTTTTTTTCTATGTATAAAAGTAGCCTGGGGTTCTGATCAATATAGACTGGTGAAATCTCTGGCCACTGGCCCTTAAAATAAACAATGCAAGTGCTGAAATGCATTAAAATTCAAATCATACTTGGTAACCTTTACCAAACAATCCTGACTTTTAACGACCCTGAGAAAGAAACCTTTAAAATTCATTGTTGGTAAAAGGAGAAAATGCTGTTAACCAGCATTTTCTCCTTTTCCCACAATCTTTTCAACCTTTCCATAAACGAATTCAGTTTTTGAGTCACATTCATTTTGTCGTCTGCAAAGCAGCTTTCCATTTGGACAAGTCCAAAATTTTGTGGTTTGGTAGAGGGTTAATAGGATGGAAATTATTTTGAAGATGACAATCTGTTATCGATCCAAGTATAACACTACTCTCTCACTATTGCGTATCAGAGGCGTATGCAACAAAATTTCTTTACGTGAGTCAATAGCCAAGCACTGAGGTGTATTTTGTTAGAAATAAAAGACACACTGTATGTATGACATTTCTGTAGCGTTCCTCTGGCGTATCTGTGTTCTTATGGAGTTCAAAGGACGTAAAGTATGGGGTACTGAGGCGTAAGCATGGCGTATGACACATTACCGTGGCGTAGCCGCTTGCAATGAATGACGTTCCTTTCTTATGTGCGGCCTTGCCATTGTGTAAATACAGTGGTCACCAATGAAAAACAGCTGTGCTGACACTTCGTTGCTTTCATTCATTCAAAAGAAGTCAAAGGAAGATGCTTCCAAAACCAATTTCTTACAATCGGTCCTTGTGCATCAAGTCTGGCATCTCCTAGCCTAGCTGTTTGAGATTTATTTGCATCTTCAAGGCATAAAAATGTCCAAGTTAGACCAACAACAGCCACTTGAACCTCAGATTCTTCCTGGTCCATGACTTTGAAAATAATAAGAAAAAGCAAAGAATATATTACATGTGAAATGGTATTATTCGAACACAAAACATTGTATGTACTCTTGGAACGCCACAAATACTTAGTGCAACACCTACATAGCTGCAACAACTCGGCAACAAAATGTACGTGGAACGTACGCTGTAAATATGTAGAATAAATCACTCGTAAGCAATAATACACAGTGGATGCAAAAAGAAGGTCAAGGGTATGCAGTGACAATGTTTTTTACGCCACACATATGCCACAGTTACGTACACTTATGCCACGGTTACGTATCATGTTAACCAATACATTCGCGTGACATAATAAGTGTTCCAGCTTTGTTCCCACGGCATCACTGCTGCGTTGTTTTCACTTTTATGGCATATGTGTGATGTATGCATGACATATCGGAGCTGCTACGTACATGCTACGTATTTTTAAGTGCGGACTTAAAAAAACGTTGCATCTCCGCGTACAAGGAGATCGTGCTATGTACCAAAGTGTATTAGCTATGAAGGTTGATGTTACTGCAGTGTTGTCGTGGCGTTCCTCTCTGATATCAATATGCCGTGCATATACAATTAAGCCAATACGCAAGAGTGAGAGAGCGTTGTTAGGTTCTGACAAAATAAATGAATTGTAAAATCAGGTAAAAAGTAAGCAAAATGTAGAGCGATCTGGCAACTTTTAACATGGTTTTAAAATTAATTTTCCAACCAATGCTTGGACCGACCATACAATAACAGGTTGTCATCTTCACAATAATTTGGATATTTTTCAATGGTATGATTTAAATTTTAGTGCATCTTAACACTGGCATTGTTAACATTTGGTTGCTTCTTGGCTTTTAAAAAGAGGTTTTGGAAGGGACATAGTCCTTTATTTTAGTTTGGGAAGTGTTACAACTCAGAGAATGCCAATTAGTGTTTTACTGAACTACAAATTTTAGAATTGAAAATGAAGGCATTTGCAGAAGGCAAATTAAATGTAACCCAAGTGATTTTATCTATCCAAAAATGTGTAGATAATATTGTGGGATAGAAAACGTTGGCATCAGTTCTATCAACTTTTCCTGCAGTGATTTCAACAACCTTTTCCCTCAGGTTTGATTATTTATTAAGGGCTTAAAATGACACAGCCAACTTCTTTTCAGAAGGAAAGGCCAAACTATTACAAAAATTTGTTTGGGATGCCTTAAAAATATCGTACGCTGTAGCTCCAAGATCAGAGTCTAGATTTTGTGTTGTCTGATCTTCAATCTGTGCTGTCTAGAAAAGCCTACAATTTTGTTCTTTGCATGCAAAGAGTGGATGACATTTTGCTGTTGAGCATCTGTCTGTGAAGGTGTCAAGGTATACATGCTATTACAAAAATTTGTTTGGGATGCCTTAAAAATATCGTACGCTGTAGCTCCAAGATCAGAGTCTAGATTTTGTGTTGTCTGATCTTCAATCTGTGCTGTCTAGAAAAGCCTACAATTTTGTTCTTTGCATGCAAAGAGTGGATGACATTTTGCTGTTGAGCATCTGTCTGTGAAGGTGTCAAGGTATACATGCTGAGAGAAATGCCAGTTTAAATTGTTCAGGAAATAATCAGATTAAAATCCTTCTGTCTCTAGAGACCTAAATGGCATAGAACTTTCAGTGATAGTCATTTAACCCTTTACTAACCAGTCCTGTGCTCTAACAACTTCCTGGAAAACTTTGTGAAAAAGGAGAAAATGCTGGTAGCCAACATTTTCTGCTTTTCCCTAATTGTTTTCAAAAACAAAGTTTCATAATTTGAGCCACATTGAATCTGTGATCTTGCAAATGCTTGCAGTATGGGCAAGTCTTAAATTGTGTCATCTGATAGAGTTAAATCCATGATCCCTTTTAAGGCTCATACCACTCTATCAATATGCATTTGACTTAACCCTTTACCACACAATCTTGAGTTTTAATGACCCTGAGAAAGAGAGCTTAGGAAAACACAGCAGGAAAAGGAGAAAATGCTGGTGAACAGAATTTTCTCATTTTCCCACAATGTTTTCTATCTTAATTATCTACAATTTTTTTGTTTGGTAAGATTTAACCCCTTTACTACACGACAAAATTTTAGGCGTGTATAAATTGATAGCATTTACAGACGAAAATTTCATTGTTGCTCAAATGGTGTGATTTTTCTTTGATAGGATAGAAAACATTGTGGAAAAAGGAGAAAATGCTGGTTACCAGCATTTTCTCCATTTCCCACAATGTTTTCAAAAGCCATTTTCCTCAGGGTCGTTAAAACTCGGAATTGTGTGGTAAAGGGTTAAGGGTGAATTTTTTTTCTACGAAAAGGACTAATATTGTCTTTTAGAATAAAAAAGAAAAACATTGTGGGTAAAGGACCAATGGCTTGTAACAGTCATTTGTTCCTCTTCAGTCCGTCTTTTCCAAACCCTTAGGCTGCTAAACGTGACTTAACTCTTTACCAAACGGCAAAATTTTAGACTGCTCCAAATTGAAAGCATTTGCAGACAACAATATAAATGTGATCGAAAGGTTGAAATTTGTTTTGGGAAGGGTAGAAAACATTGTGGGAAAAGGAGAAAATGCTAGTTACCAGCATTTTCTCCTTTCCCCACAAGGTTTTCAAAAGCCTTCTTTCCCAGGGTTGTTAAAAGCTGGGACTGTGTGGTAAAGGGCTAAGGACCTTTTGCGGACTTTGTAGATCAAGATCAGACTGCAGAGAATGCGCTGTCTGATCTTGGACCTACACTGTCGGACAAGTAGATATTTTTTCCCCCCAAAATACCTTTGAAACATTGCAGAACAGTCCGAATGACTTCTTTCTTTTTCGTACTTCTGGGAATTATTACGTGACTTTGCGATTGGCTAACATGAATTTAGGTTGCATAATTATCAATAAAATTCAATAATTTCTTTGCATAAAGTTGCATGTGACAAATAGAAACTGCCAATAACCATCTAGGGTTAAAATCGTGGTTCGTTTTACCTCAATAGACCTTTGGCTTCGTTTTCATATTCTTTTCTTTGTCAACATGTTTCATTTGGAATGAGCATTACATAAACTCTGACATTAAATTAAAAAAAAATAAACTGTCACTGAGTAAAGACTACCTGTTTAGACGTGTTCCTCCCTTGATGTTCTATGTAATCTACAGACACATCGATAATAGAGGAGTCCTGTGGAGAGAACCAGCTACTAGTCTACTTCAATTGTGCTTAGAAGGATAACAACAATAACCTTATTTGATCAGTACCTCGTCATAGTGCAGAAATATAGTAAAACAATCAATCAGTCATTTTCAGCTCCACTGGCCAAAGGCCAGTGGGCTTATGTCATGGCCTGGTGTCCGTCCATCCGTCTGTCTGTCCGTCGGTCCGTGCGTTAACTTTTATTTCAAACATCTTGTTCTCTGAAACTACCCACGCAATTTTCATGAAACTTCACAGAAATTATCCTGCTATGGTCCTCTTCAGAATTTCTTGAAAGAATTTGATTCCTTCAAAAACTCTGGTTGCCATGGCAACAAAACTGAAAAATATTGGAAATCTTTGAAAATCTTCTTGTCTGAAACCATAAGGCTACTAAATTTGGCATGTAGCTTTATGTAGTAGACCTCTATCATGTTTCTTGAAATTATAGTCCTGGGGTCAAAATTGGCTCTGCCCCAGGGGTCACAAGTTTTACATAGGCTTATATGGAGAAAACTTTAAAAATCTCCCTGTACCTAGCCATAAGGCCTAGAGCTACCAAATTTTGCATGTAGCTATATCTAGTGGGCATCTACCAAGCAGGCCAAAATTTTATCCCTGGGGTCAAAATTGGCCCTGCCGCAGGGGTCACAAGTTTTACATGGGCTTACAAAGTGACTTAGGAAATCTTCTGTACCTAGCCATATGGCCTAGAGCTACCAAATTTTGCATTTAGCTTGATCTAGTGGGGGTCTACCAAAAGTGCCCAAATTACAGTCCTGGGGTCAATTTGTCCTCATTCTGGGGGGTGGGGGGGGGGTTCACAAGATTTATATGGGCTTATATAGGGAAAACTTTTAAATCTTGGGGTACATAGCCATAAGGCTTGGGACTACCAAATTTTGCATAATTATAACATTATCTAGTGGACAACTACAAAGAGGGCCCAAGTTACAGCCGTGGGATCAAGTTTGGCCCTGCACCAGGGGTCACAAGTTTTACATGGGTTTATGGAGTGAAAACTTCAGAAACCGTCTTGTTACTAGCTATGAGGCCAAGAACTCCCAAATTTGGCATGTTATTCTTCTAATACACATATTCCCCATTTAGTCCGACTGTAGCCCTGGGGTCAAAGTTTTATAAGGGCTTATATAGTGAAGACTTCTCGACAGTCTTCTTGTTTCTAACCACAAAGCATAGGACTAACAAATTTGGCATGTTTTGAGCCTTGGGATCAAAATTTGTCCCACTCCAGGGTTCACAAATTTTAGATAGGCTTACATAGTGAAAACTTAAGATGTCTTTTTTTATCCTTACTGTAAGGCCTACGGCTATAAAAATTCGGCATGCCAATTCATATTGTAGTCTTCTACCAAGATTGTTCCATCTTTTTCATTGAAACCACTCTTCCAATTTTGACCAAACTTTACAGATATCATCTTGCCATGATGTTCTTCAGAATGTTTTCAAAGAATTAAGTTCTGTTAAAAGCTATGGTTGCTATGGCTACAAAACTGAAAAGTATTGAAAAACCCTTAAAAATCTTTTCCAAAAGCTTGTATTTACTAACGTCATTGTAGCTCATGAAAAAGATACTGCTTTTTAGCTCCACAGGCCTAAGGCCATCAAGCTTATCGTCTCTGAAACTGCTTCACCCAATAATTCACAAGCTTTACATAATATAGTGAGAACTTAAAAGGTCTTCTTGTTCCTTACCTTGAGTTACAGCTGTAATATTGTATGAGTGTAATCTAAATAACCCCTTCCAAAGTTATTCAAGTTATGTCAAAATTAGTCCTATTAAATGGGTCATAAACGTGCTTATAGCGTGAAAATTCAAAAAATCTTTTTGCTCCTAACCGCAAACCCAAGGGCTACCAAATCTGGATCACTTTTGATTTTTTTGTTTTAGCTCACCTGCACACAAAGTGCTTATGGTGAGCTATTGTGATCGTGCTGTGTCCGTTGTCCTTCGTGCGGTGTGCATCTTCCGTGGTCCGTCGTCAACTTTTTACCTTGTGTAAGCTCTAGAGGCCACATTTTCAGTCCAATCCTCATGAAACTTGGTCAGAATGTTTGTCTTGATAAAATTTCGGATGAGTTTGAAATTGGGTCATGTGGGGTCAAAAACTAGGTCACTAGGTCAAATCTTACAAAAACCTTGTGTACGCTCTAGAGGCCACATTTTCGGTCAGATACTTGTGAAATTTGGTCAGAATGTTTGTCTTGATAAAATCTCAGACGAGTTTGAAATTGGGTCATGTGGGGTCAAAAACTAGGTCACTAGGTCAAATCTTAGAAAAACCTTGTGTACACTCTAGAGGCCACATTTTCAGTCCAATCCTCATGAAACTTGGTTAGAATGTTTGTCTTGATAAAATCTCAGACATGTTCGAAATTGGGTCATTTGGGTTAAAAAACTAGGTCACTAGGTCAAATCTTAGAAAAACATTGTGAACGCTCTGGAGGCCACATTTTCAGTCAGATACTTGTGAAATTTGGTCAGAATGTTTGTCTTGATAAAATCTCGGATGAGTTTGAAATTGGGTCATGTGGGGTCAAAAACTAGGTCACTAGGTCAAATCTTCGAAAAACCTTGTGTACGCTCTAGAGGCCACATTTTCAGTCTGATTCTCATGAAACTTGGTCAGAATGTTTGTGTTGATAAAATCTCGGATGAGTTCGAAATTGGGTCACGTGGGGTCAAAAACTAGGTCACTAGGTCAAATCTTAGTAAAACCTTGTGTACCGTCTAGAGGCCACGTTTTCAGTCAGATACTTGTGAAACTTGGTCAGAATGTTTGTCTTGATAAAATATCAGACGAGTTCCAAATTGGGCCATGTAGGGTAAAAAACTAGGTCACTAGGTCAAATCTTAGAAAAACCTTGTGTATGCTATAGATGCCACATTTTCAGTCAGATACTTTTGAAATTTGGTCAGAATGTTTGTCTTGATAAAATCTCAAACAAGTTTGAAATTGGGTCGTGTGGGGTCAAAAACTAGGTCACTAGGTCAAATCTTAGAAAAACCTTTTGTACACTATAGAGGCCACATTTTCAGTCCAATACTCTTGAAAAATGGTCGGAATGTTTCTCTTGATTATATCTTGAAATAGTACGAAAATGTGCCATGT
This sequence comes from Tridacna gigas, assembly GCA_945859785.2. Taxonomy (NCBI): domain Eukaryota; kingdom Metazoa; phylum Mollusca; class Bivalvia; order Cardiida; family Cardiidae; genus Tridacna; species Tridacna gigas. The sequence goes on from OX244036.2 coordinate 18,721,917, forward strand.
TGGGTAAAAAACTAGGTCACCAGGTCAAATCTAAGAAAAACGTTGTGTATGCTCTAGAGGCCATATTTTCTGTCCAGTACTCTTGAAAGTTGGTCAGAATGTTTGTCTTGATAATATCTCTGATTAGAATGAAAATGGGTCATGTCGGATCAAAAACTAGGTCACCTGGTTAAATCTTAGAAAAACCATGTGTACACTGTTGTGGCCACATTTTTTGTTCAATACTCTTTTAAAGTTGCTCAGAATGTTTGCCTTGGTAATATCTTGGATGAGTTTGAAAATGGGTCATGTTGGGTCACAATCTAGGTCACTAGGTCAGATCTTAGAAAAACCTTGTGTACACTGTAGAGGCCACATTTTCAGTCCAATACTCTTGAAATTTGGTAAGAACATTTGTCCTGATGATATCTTGGACCAGTTTGAAAATGTGTCATGTTGGCTGAAAAACTAGGTCACTAGGTCAAATCTTAGAAAAACCTAGTGTACGAATGACTTTCAGAAAGAAGCCTTTTGAAAACATTGTTTGAAAATGAGGAAATGCTGGTATCCAGCATTTTTTCCCTTTTTCACAATGTTTTCTACCCCTTTGAGAGACCAATCCCACAGCTTGATCCACATATTATTTGTTTTATGCAGAAGGTTCAGACTGATGAGTTTAAAATTTTATTGTTTGGTAATACATATATCTCACAAGATGTTGGAAATTAGTTGTGCTTGGTCAGAAGGCTCAGGTGAGCGACTCCAGGGCCATCATGGCCCTCTTGTTTAAATTAGCCTTGCATCAGGGGTCTTATGTTTTACAGAGGCTTCATATGGACGAAACTTGAAAATCACCTTATTCAAGTAATTATAGCTCTGGGATCAAAAATGGCTTTGCCCTGCGGGTCTCAACTTTCACATGGGCTTTTAAAGAGAAAACTTTGTAAGTCTTCATTTTGAAACCATGTGGCTCAGAATTGAAATGTTAGTATTTATGGTTTATACTTATAAGCCAGTGGAGTGATACAGGGCCATCATGGCCCTCTTGTTCTTACAGAAAAATATTACTAAAAAGTTAAACTAAAACTATTGTGATAGCAGTGTTTCCACGAGAGCGCATATCTTGCATTTTTGATGCACTGATTTCTTTGTTGATGCAGCAAAATTTGTCATGTGCACTTTTTCTGACGCTACCAAAAAAAAAAAAAAAATCAGTTCAATGCAAACAATAGTTTATAATGCACACCATGACTTTTAACCCGAAATATAGGGGGCAAAAGAAGCTTTGTGTGTGAAGATTGAAGATATTGTCGGCCATGATTATTTACATAGAGAGTTTATGTTCCGGCGCCTGATTTTATTAATAATTACCAATAAATATCTGCCTGTACTGCTCAAAAAAGGATTAAAGAACGCATGATATCTACCAACCAGTTTGTTTCTGACACATTCACACATTTGAAGCTCTGTTAAGTATAAGTTAAGTATATTTATTGACTAGGTATGGAATAACTGTAGTTGCTTTTGACCATTTATCTGCGTTTTAAATGTGTACGGTGTGCGTATTCTAGATGCTCTTCAAAGTACAACCGGCAACTAAAAACCAGAAAAGATGAGAAGTCTTCTTTGCAGTCCCTTTCATATTTGGACCCCCCCCCCCCCCCCAAAAAAAAAAAAAAAAAAAATCAACAAATGCAACAAATATCTGGGTCTTGTCAGACCAAGAAAATTAATTCCATTTTGAGTCAGCAAAGTCACAGGGAGACAGAATCTTCATTTCACATGAAGCTAACTAATCTGAAAACAGTCTTAAAGATTGTTTGTTGTGTAAGCAGCTTTAATTAGACTGTGACCCACAAGATTTCTGTATGACCGTCAGAAATTAGGAATAGGGGTCACAAATTAGCCTAAAAAATTTGAAGCTGACAGAAACACTGGTGATAGTATTGTGATAGTTTCAGGATACCATGGTGATAACTTTTTTGGCCTTGATAGTCACCCACAAGTAATGCCCCTTTTTCACATTAGAATTTTCACTAAAAATGAAACACTATCACATGCACATTTGGTGCTCTTGTTTCAGTCATAACATGATGACAGCCCTGTAATTCATGTATCTCCTAGGTTTCATCAGTACTAGGCAAGGGCTGTGAAATGTCTTGTGAATGGACACTCCTTTAACTTGTAACCGAAAGACCAAATTTTGGACAGGACCAAATTAAAAGCATTTCGCAGATGACAAATGTTGCTTAACCCTTTATCACACAATCACGAGTTTTAACAACCCTAAAAGAAAAGGTTTTGAAAATATGGGAAAAGAAGAAAATACTGGTTACCAGCATTTTCTCCTTTTTCCACATTGTTTTCAAAAGCCTTCTCTTTCCTGGTCGTTAAAACTGGGGATTGCATGGTAAAGGGTTAAAAGACAAGTTAGTGCCTCAAGTAAGGACCTATTATCCATGACTGTTGAATTGAGTATGGTTTATGGAATAAATAATTCCAAACTGTACACTTATGCAAAGAGATACATACATGGTGTTTTACGCTGCTTTCAAAATTATTTCAGTCATATTACGGCGACAGCTCACATATTCATTCATGTATTTCCTGGTTTCACCAGTTCTAGGCTAGGGCTCTGATGTGTCTAGCCCAAGGACACTCCCACGAAAAACCCAGCGGATCTGGTGCAGCTCAAACCTGGGACCTCAAAGTTACGAGACACTTTACCAATGTGCCACACAGTCACCCCTCCAACTTTTAAAACATCCTGACTTTGTTGTCTTCTAATTTGTTACAATTCGGATACATCTAAATTTTGTCATCTGGTATAGAGTTAACCCGTTACCACATAATTCTGACGTTTAATGATCCTGAAAGAGAGGGCGCTTAAAAACATTGTGGGAAAAGGAGATGCTGGTAACCAGCATTTTCTCCTTTCCCAACAATGTTTTCTACCCAATCAAGGACAAAAATCATCATTTCAACTACATTTATTTTGTGGTCTGCAAAGGCTTTCAACTTGGTCTATTCAAGAATATTCTCGTTTGTTATAGAGTTAATGTGGACAAATACTCGCCTACTTATACATGTAATAAGTTTCAGAAGAAGAGACTATGGGTTTGCTGTCTTTCTGGCTGAGGTTGTCTTAATCTGTCCATCTGTTTGCTGATCTTTTTGTCTTTGTGAAAATCAGCCTCATTTGCAAATCAGACAGTTTTAGACTTGCTATTACATTATTGTTCCCTAGTTCTCCTTTGCCTGCAATGTTTTTTAACCATTTAAAGAAAAATAGTATCATTTGAGCTTCATTTAATTTATCATTCTGTGAGTGCATTGAATTTGGATGGATGTTAAATTTTGTCATCTGGTAAAGATTTGAAAAAAGCCCGTATGTGCAGGATAAAAAGGACATTGTTCATAAAATGCCTCCAGAAAACTAATAAGATTATCCCAATATCCTGTACTATTTGCCTGTGGGGAACCATTTAAATAATATATTATGGCTGGTTTCCCTAGAAAGAAACATATTTTTCTCCCTAAATCTTTTACTGTAACCAGTCTGTCTACAAACTGATATACATGTACCTTTTTGCATAAAAAGTTAGCCATCAAACCCCTGATTTAATCGTTTACCAAACAAAAGGGTGTTTTTGAAAACTAAGTGGGAAAAGCAGGAAATGCTAGGATCTAGCATTTTTGCCCTTTCCTACAATGTTTTCTACCCTTTCAAGACAAATCTGATCACTTTTAGCAACATTCAATTAGATGTTGTCATCTGCAAAATGGCAAAATTTGGGCAAATCTAAAATCTGGTCAAGAAATTTAGTGTCACTGCTGGAGTACAAAAACTTTCTAAAGATGTGAGAAAAAAAAAGGCAGGTACATAATAATTATCCCCCTGTTTTCATATTCCCGCAAACGAAGTTTGTGGGGGGTATACTGGAATCAGCCTGTCGGTCGGTCGGTCATGCGGGCGGTCGGGCGGTCGGTCTGTCTGCAAAATCTTGTCCGGACAACTCCTCCTACAGTTTCTGTCTGATTCACGTTAAACTTGGCAGAAGTGTTCATTAGGAGCTGTAGATGTGCAAGACACACATTTTGTAAAAATTCCATCAAGAATTACTGAGTTATTGCCCCTGATTTGACTTAAAAATGCTTGTCCGGACAACTCCTCCTACAGTTTCTGTCTGATTCACTTTAAACTTGGCAGAAGTGTTCATTAGGAGCTGTAGATGTGCAAGACACACATTTTGTAAAAATTCCATCAAGAATTACTGAGTTATTGCCCCTGATTTGACTTAAAAATGCTTGTCCGGACATCTCCTCCTACAGTTTCTGTCTGATTCACTTTAAACTTGGCAGAAGTGTTCATTAGGAGCTGTAGATGTGCAAGACACACATTTTGTAAAAATTCCATCAAGAATTACTGAGTTATTGCCCCTGATTTGACTTAAAAATGCTTGTCCGTACAACTCCTCCTACAGTTTCTGTCTGATTCACTTTAAACTTGGCAGAAGTGTTCATTAGGAGCTGTAGATGTGCAAGACACACATTTTGTAAAAATTCCATCAAGAATTACTGAGTTATTGCCCCTGATTTGACTTAAAAATGCTTGTCCGGACAACTCCTCCTACAGTTTCTGTCTGATTCACTTTAAACTTGGCATAAGTGTCCATTAGGAGCAGTAGATGTGCAAGACACACATTTTGTAAAAATTCCATCAAGAATTACTGAGTTATTGCCCCTGATTTGACTTAAAAATGCTTGTCCGGACAACTCCTCCTACAGTTTCTGTCTGATTCACTTTAAACTTGGCAGAAGTGTTCATTAGGAGCTGTAGATGTGCAAGACACACATTTTGAAAAAATTCCATCAAGAATTACTGAGTTATTGCCCCTGATTTGACTTAAAAATGCTTGTCCGGACAACTCCTCCCACAGTTTGTCTGATTCACTTTAAACTTGGCATAAGTGTTCATTAGGAGTTGTAGATGTGCAAGACGCAACTTTTGTGAAAATTCTATGAAGAATTAATGAGTTATTGCCCCTGATTCACATTTAAAATGCTTGTCCGGACAACTCCTCCTACAATTTCAGTCCGATTCGCTTTATACTTGGCAGAAGTGTCCACTTGGAGTTGTAGATATGCAAGACACACATTTTGTAAAAATTCCATCAAGAATTACTGAGTTATTGCCCCTGATTTGACTTAAAAATGCTTGTCCGGACAACTCCTCCTACAGTGTCTGTCTGATTCACTTTAAGGAGGTCTTTTCTGTCATATGTATAGTTGGCCAACATTATGCGAAAAGGCACCTTTGGACATTTGCAACAAGTTTGGATCCAGACCAACCGCTGTGTCTCAGACATATTATCAGATCATGGTCTGCACTTTTTTACACTCATTTAGTTTTGTGTCCAATTAAATTGATACTTTGCATAAATATTCACCAGGAGCAGTAGAGGTTCAAGATGCATTTTTCTCAAATGTTTGCCAAATTAATTACCCCTGAATTTACTCAAAACTTCTTGTCCAGAGAACTATTCCTTCAGTTTAAGTCTTATTCACTTGATATTTGTCATGATATTCACCAGGAGCAGTAGATGTGCAAAGCACAAATTTCATAAGTGTTGGCCTAATGATTACAGAGTTATTGCCCCTAAATTGACATTGCAGAGTTATTGCCCCTGTGACATGAAATATAGGGGTGGGGGTATTTATCACCTTTAGTGATAGTTATTCTAGTTAAACCAAGGCTGGTAGCCTAGTCAGCAATGTGCAGGACTTTAACCCGTTACTATACAATCCCCAGTTATAACAACCTGAACAAAATAGGCCTTTGAAAACATAGTGGAAAAAGGAGAAAATGCTGGTAACCAGCATTTCCTCCTTTTCCCATTCCCATCAGAAATAAATTCCATCATTTAAGTCATATCTAACTTGTTGTCTTGAAATGCTGTAAATTTGGACCAGCCTGAAATTCTGTCGTTTGGTAAAGGGTTAAATCAGGGTGTCGCTGGTTCAAATTCTCAGCTTGGCCAATTTTTTTTTTTAGAGATATGGGGTAGTCTTTGGGACAGAATTTATTTCTCTTTCACAGCTGATAATTGTTTTGACGATGGTTTTGTGGGAAGGCAGCAGTGGCTTGGGAAGATAACCTAAGTGTACTCGGGTAAAAAGAAAATAGAGGAAAGTATGAATAGGTGTACTTGGATGATGAGATATAATGGAAATAGTGTTGAAAATGGCATGAAAGACCATACAAACAAGCATAAAAAGCTTTTTAGCTCTACTGGCCGAAGGCCAGCAGGCTTATGTTATGGCCCTGTGTCTGTCCGTCTGTGCATGCGTGCTTGCGTTAACTTGTATTTCAAACATCATCTTCTCTGGAACTACCCATTGGATTTTAACGAAACTTCACAGAAATTATCCTGGCATGGCCCTCTTCAGAAACTCTTCAAAGAATTCGATTCCTATAAAAACTCTGGTTGCCATGGCAACAAAACTGAAAAATATTGAAAATCTTCATAAATCTTCTTGTCTGAAACCATAAGGCCTAGGGTTACCAAATTTGGAACATACCTTCATCTAATAGACCTCTACAAAAGCTCTTCAAATTATAGCCCTGGGCTCAAAATTTGCCCCGCCCTGGGGGTCACAAGATTTACATAGGTTTATATAGGGAAAACTTTAAATATCTTCTTGTCCTAAACCATATGGCCTAGGGCTACCAAATTTGGCATGTAGCTTTATCTAATGGACCTTTACTTAATTTTTTTCAAATTATAGCCTTGGGGTCAAAATTGGCCCCGCGACGGGCACAAGTTTTACATGAGCTTATATGGGGTCAAAATTTAAAAATCTTCCCCTTCTAAACCACATGGCCTAGGGCTACCAAAAGTAGCATGCAATTTCATTTGCTGGACCTTTACTTAGATTCTTCAAATTATAACTGTGGGGCCAAAATTGGCCTGGGGGTCACAAGTTTTACATGGGCTGATACAGGGAAAACTTTGAAAATATTCTGGTTCTAAATCATATGGCCTAGGGCTACGAAATTTGGCGTGTAGCTTTATCTGATGGACTTCTACTTATTTCTTCAAATTATAGTTCTGGGAACAAAATTGGCCCCGCCCTGGGGGTCACAAGTTTTATGCAGGCTTATACAGGGAGAACTTTGAAAATATTCTGGTTCTAAATCATATGGCCTAGGGCTACCAAAATTGGCATGTCGCTCCATCTAATAGCCCTGAGGCCAAAACTGGCCCCACCCCGAGGGTCACAAGTTTTACATTGGCTTATACCAGGAAAACTTCGAAAATATTCTGGTTCTAAACCATATGGCCTAGGGCTACTAAATTTGGTATGAAGCTTCACCTAATGACCTCTACTAAGGTTATAGCCCTTGGGTCAAAATTAGCCCTGTCCCAGGGGTCACAAGTTTTACAAGGACTTTTATAGTGAAAACTTTAAAAATCTTCTTGTTCTCAGCTGTAAGGCCTAGGGCTACCAAATTTGGCAAAAAGCTTCATCTAATGGATCTCTCCTGAATTTGTTCAAAATTTAGCCATTGTTCAAATTGAAATAAACCCCCCTCATAGTTTATGAAGAAAACTGAAAATTTTGTTTGTAACCGTACAGCCTAGTCCTATATTACTTGGTATGTTGTTATGTCTTGTTGACCTCAACCAGGATTTAATTAATTATAGCTCATAATTATAGCTTGAAATCGTAATCATAGGTAAAAAATGGACTCGCCCTGGGGTCACAATTTTCACAAGAGCTCTTATTTTGAAACTTTATCAGTCTTCTTGTTAGAAGCCTTTAGGCCTAGAGTAATGTTTGGTGTGTATGGTTTCTACGTATTAGCCAGTGGAGCGATACAGGACCATCATAGCCCTCTTGTTTTTTGAATTGGGATAAAATGTGACAAATTGACATCCTTTACTACATGATCTTGAGGTTTATCGACCCTAAAAGAGAAGGCTTTTGAAAACATTGTGGGAAAAGGAGAAAATACTGGTAACAAGAATTTTCTCCTTTCCCCAGTATGTTTTCTACCCTATCAAAGACAGAAATCAACTTTTGGGCTATATATATTTGATTTGTTTGACTCCAAATATGGCCTAAATGATGGAATTTTTCACGGAAAGGGTAGGAAGCATACATTTATAGTGAGAAAAGGAGAAAATGCTGGTAGCCAGCATTTTCTCCTTTTCCCACAATGTTTTTAAAAGCCTTTCGTCCTAGGGTTGTTAAAACAAGGGACTGTTTGGTAAAGGGTTAAACAATCAAATGGAAGTATGACTGAATTTTATATAACTACTATTGGAGCTCCTGCCTATCCCATGTTCCGACATGTATCTTGTATTTGACAGTTGTTTTCATTCTAGAGCAACCAATGAATTGACGGTGTTAATTTGACAGTGATATAATTAAGGGGCCGGTTAATTAGGTTACATATAGCATTGTATTCCCCAGCTGACTGTCCCAATCCCTCACTTATTGGATCAAAATCTCCTGTTGTCTTCCTGCCTTCCAGGGAATTGTTATCTCAGAAGTTTAACCCTCAGTTTTTTACTCTTTACCAAACGAAAAAATTCATGCTTGTCCAAATTGAATACATTTGCAGACGACAAAATAAACGTGGCTCCAGAATTATGTTTTGTCTTAGAAGGGTAGAAAACATTGTGGATAAAGTAGAAAATGCTAGTTACCAGCATTTTCTCCTTTTCCCACAATATTTTCAAGAGCCTTTCTCCTGAAGGTCGTTAAAACTGGGGATTGTGTGGTAAAGGGTTAGGTATGCTGTGTTCCTTTTCCAGTTTAGATCATTAGACTGCTCATTCTGTGATATCTGATCATGGATCCACACCGTCAGATATTTTCTGGCAAGAAAGAATACAGCTTTTAAAATGCATTAGTTTGGGTCTTTCATCTTTCACTGTTTGTCAATTTTTAGCTCTTCTGGCTGAAAGTTCCATTGATCGTCTGTCTGTCCATTACTCTTTTTCTTGTTTACACAACAAAGTTTGCATTTTTTGGTTGGATTTTCGTAAAACTTGCAGTTTGCTTCTCTCATCAATAGCTTGAACCCTAGCAATTTTGAAAAACAAAATTCTGACAATCAGTATGGGAAAAGTAGCCATTTAAAGTAGAAAATATCCATTTATTGTTTACGTGATAAAGTCAGCATTTGTAACCAGATTTTCATGAAACTTGCCCAGTTGCATTGTATCACCAACAGCTTGAACTCTATTGATTTTGAAAAAAAATCGACAATCAGTATGGGAAAAGTAGTCATTTGAAGTTGAAAATTTACATTTCTTATTTAAGCAACAAAGTCTGCATCTATTATTGAATTTTCATGAAACTTGCAATATTTCTGTTTATCATCAATAGCTTGAATCCTAATGATTTTGACAAAAATTAAACAACCATTATAGGAAAAGTAGCCATGTGAAGTTGAAAGTTTACATTTCTTGTTTACACAATTAAATCTGCCTTCTTTATCCAATTCTTTTGAAACTTGCAAAGATTATTTGTATCATCAAGGGATTGAACTGGATTGAACCCTCAATATTACCATATTTTCCGGACAATAAGCCACTGCACTATATAGGCCACACCCTTTCATTTTAACCATTTTAGAAATAAAGAATATTGTATAGGCCGCTCCGTTGTTGTAGCATTTTTAGCTCACCTCAGCACGAAGTGCTCAAGGTGAGCTTTTGTGATCATGCTGTGTCCGGCGTCCGTCATGCATTGTCCGTCCATCAACATTTACCCTGTGTGCACTCTGGAGGCCACATTTTCAGCCAAATCCTAATGAAACTTGGTCAGAATGTTTTTCTTGATAAAATCTTGGACCAGTTTGAAATTGGGTCATGTGGGGTCAAAAAGTAGGTCACAGGGCCATATCTTAGGAAAATCTTGTGTGCACTCAAGAGGCTACATTTTCTGCCAGATACCCATGAAACTTGATCAGAATGTTTGTCTTGATCAGAATGTTTGTCTTGATAAATTTTGGACAAGTTTGAAATTGGGTCACGTGGAGTCAAAAAGTAGGTCATAGGGCCAGATCTTAGAAAAACTTTGTGTGCACTCTAGAGGCCACATTTTCAGCCTGATACTCATAAAACTTGGTCTGATTGTTTGTCTGGATAAAGTCTCGGACAAGTTTGAAATTGGGCCATTTTGGGTAAAAAAGCAGGTCACTGGGCAAAATCTTTGAAAAACCTTGTGTGCATTCTAGAGGCCACATGTTCAGCTTGATACTCAGAATGTTTGTCTTCATAAAATCTGAACAAGTTTGAAATTTGGTCATGCAGGTCAAAAAGTAGGTCAATGGGCCACATCTTACAAAAACCTTGGGTCCACTCTATTTTCAGCCTTATATTCTTGAAATTTGGTCAGAATGTTTGTCTGTATGATATTTTGGAAAAGATTGATATCAGTCACATCAGGTCAAAAGGTAGGTCATGGGGCCAAATCTTAGAAAAACCTTGTGTGACTCGAGAGGCCACATTTTGAGCTAGATTCAAAATTAAACAATAGGCTAAATCGGTCAAAAAGTAGATTACTTACACTCGCTTGCGTTTTAAATCATCATCACAACAAAGATCTTTTCAGCCTTATTGATCCTAGATGACCTTATTCAGGTGAGCGCTTTAGGGCCAATGGCCCTCTTGCTAGCTCTACTTACCGTAAGCCAGGGGTGCTTATGTCATGGCGAGGTTTCTGTCGTCCATCCCTCTGTCTGTCCGTCTGCTAGTCTTTTTCTTGTTTACGCAATAAAGTTTTCATTTTTGGTCGGATTTTCACAAAACATGCTTGTTTATCTCATCAATAGCTCGAACCCTATTGATTTTGAAAAAATCTGACAATCAGTATGGGAAAAGTAGCCATTTAAAGTTCAAAATTTCAATTTGTTGTTTACTCGATATAGTCAGCATTTGTAATGTCCGATTTACATGAAACTTGCACAGTTTATCTCATCAATCGCTTGAACTTTATTGATCTTGAAAAAAATCTGAAAATCAGTGTGGAAAAAGTATTCATTTAAAGTTCAAAATTTCAATTTCTTGTTTACGTGATAAAGTCCGCATTTGTGGTTGGATTTTCTTGAAACTTGCAGTTTGTTTATCTCATCAAAAGCTTGAGCCCTATAGATGTTGAAAAAAAATCTGACAATCAGTGTGGGAAAAGTAGCCATTTAAAGTTCAAAATTTCAATTTCTTGTTAACATGATAAAATGTGCATTTGTGGTTGGATTTGCATGAAACTTGCTCACTTTCTTTGTATCATCAACAGCTATAACCCTATTAATTTTGAAAAAAATATGACAGTATGGGAAAAGTAGTCAATTAAATTTGAAAATTTACAGTTCTTGTTTACACGATAATGTTGGCATTTGTGGTATAATTTTCATGAAACTTGCACTGTTGCTTCATATTATCAAAAGCTTGAACCCAATTCATTTTGAAAAAAAAAAAAATTGACAAAAATTTGACAATCGGTATTGGAAAATGAGCCATTTAAATTAAAAAATTTACATTTCTTGTTTATGCCACGACTCAGCATTTGTGGTTGAATTGTCATTAAACTTGCACAGTTGCTTTATATATAGCAATAGCTTGAACTCTATCGATTTTGAAAAATATTTGACTATCAGTATGGGAAAAGGAGCCATTTAAAGTTGAAAATTTACCTTTCTTTTTTACGCAATTAAGTCCGCATTTTAGATCCAATTCTTCTGAAACTTGAAAAGATTATTTATGTCATCAAGGGATTTAACTCTAATAAGAATGAAGAAAATCTAGCAATCAGTTAAGGAAAAGCAGCCATTTGAAGACCAGGGATTGTTTACTCAACACAGTCCACATTATTATTCCATTTCTTTGATTGTTTAATACAGTGAGTACTGAAACTGTTTAATACAATGAGTACTGAAACTCTATCAAATTTGGCTGGATTTCAGTTGGTTTTGAGAATTTGTACTTCATTTTTTTTTCATTATTTGTTCAATTCAACATGCCTTTCATGTGTTTTCTTAGTGGGTTCAAGCCCAGTTGCAACAGTACCCCCGGGTTTTTTTTTTGGAGGGGGGGGGCTGCTTGTCTTTCATCTTTTTGCATCATGAATTCATAGTGTATGCTAGAAAAAAAGCAAACTCACTGCCAGTAGAGTGATTTCAGGCCCTCAAGGGCCTCTAGTTAGCTCCACTGGCTAAAGGCCAGCGGGCTTATGTCATGGCCCGGTGTCTGTCCCTCCGTGCATTAACTTTTATTTCAAACATCTTCTTCTCTGAAACTACCCATCCAATTTTGATGAAACTTCACAGAAATTATCCTGCCATGGTCCTCTTCAGAATTTGTAGAAAGAATTTGATTCCTTCAAAAACTCTGGTTGCCATGGCAACAAAACTGAAAAATATTGGAAATTTTTAAAAATCTTCTTGTCTGAAACCCTAAGGCATAGGGCTACCAAATTTGGCATGTACCGTATATGCTCGACTATAAGACGCCTTTGCTTTTAAGACGCTCCCCCAACTTCATGATTCAAAATCGGGGATTTCATTGATGACCTCCTATAAGACGCAGGTAGACTTCACACTGATCATAAGAATTCTAAAATTTTGAGTATTCGGCTGGAAATATGCCTCACAGACATTACGGTCTATCAGAGTTGCATCATTCCCAAAATACATCTCTTGTATCTTAGCCGACTGTATCTTGATTCAAGTCCAATTTCTTTATAAAATTGAAAAAAAAAAAGCAACTTGAAAAGAATGTAATGCATAGTCCAAAACACTCACATTTTTTGTATAAATAATCCTATCAGGGAAATTAGGCCTTCCATGGTTTACTCAAAATTGTTATTTATCAATGGGTGTATAAAGTTTACCTCGACAGTGAAGAGTTACATTACAGGATCAAAGTACTCTGGTATCTTACACCCAGCACAATGTGATTTAACTCTTTACCAAACGACAAAATTTTAGACTTGTCCAAATGGACAGGATTTGAAGGAGAAAAAGGTAACTGTGACTCAAAAATTGAAATTTGTTTTACTAGCGTTTTCACCTTTTCCCACAATGTCTTCAAAATTCTTTTTCTTTCGATTTGTTAATAATGGAGATTTTTGGTAAAGAGTTAAATATCGACATGGCCAGGATAATTTTTGGTCGTTAAATCATTGAGCTATCAAAATGGAGACCTTGATGCTTGCTGATTTAATCTGAATAATTGTATAATCAGCTATCCTGGTCGTAAATTAAAGCTAATTGTTAATCTCTGGTGTTATATCAGCACTAATTTATCGATGGTCAGTTCAGCTTGGTCAGTTCAAGCTGTGAAAGTTTGACATCTAGCTGTTAATCTCATTAAAAACAGGTGTTGTCTGTGTCGTAAAACACAGACTGTGATCACAACCCTTTACTTCCTTACCTCGATGATCACCTGATAAACACTACCAAATTTCTATTTAGATAGAAATATTTGAGAATATTTGCCTCTGTTAGGTTACTTGTGTTATTACATCATTTTAATTCATCTCAATGATCAAAATTACCAATAATGAAAAAAGTATTGATTCATCATTAAATTTAAGATTTGCCAAAAGGGTCAATTAATACACTTGGTACGTTGATATATATCACAGTCAACTCGAGGGCCGTATTATACACTGGGTGCAACAACAACAACAAAAAGAGGAATACACGATGGATTTAAAGCTAAATTAACAAGCAAAACACACAAAAAAGTTTGTTCCAAACTTTTATTTCTTCACATTGACAGCAATTACAACCATTTCTGAGACACTTAAAACTTTACATCAACGTGACTAGATCGGGAGGTGGTAGTATCTCTTCGTGTTGGTCGGCAGGTAAGTAGGTTCCCCAGATGGAATTTTACAAAGTCCTTTGATTATGCGCTTATAAGACGCTCCCCCTACTTCAAGCTCAAAATTCTAGGGAAAGAAATGTGTCTTATAGTCGAGTATATATGGTAGCTTTACGTAGTAGACCTCTATCATGTTTCTTCAAATTATAGCCCTGGGGTCAAAATTGGCTCAGCCCCAGGGGTCACAAGTTTTACATAGGCTTATATAGAGAAAACTTTAAAAATCTTCCTGTGCCTAGCCATAAGGCCTAGAGCTACCAAATTTTGCATGTAGCTATATCTAGTGGGCCTCTCAAGCAGGCCAAAATTTTAGCTCTGGGGTCAAAATTGGCCCCACCGTAGGGGTCACAAGTTTTACATGGGCTTACAAAGTGACAATGAAAGAAATCTTCTGTACCTAGCCATAAGGCCTAGAACTACCAAATTTTGCATTTAGCTTGATCTAGTGGGGAGTCTACCAAAAGTAGCCAAATTACAGTCCTGGGGTCAATTTAGCCTCATGCTGGGGGATGGGGGGGGGGGGGTTCACAAGATTTACATGGGCTTATATAGGGAAAACTTTTAAATCTTGGTGTACATAGCCATAAGGCTTGGGGCTACCAAATTTTGCATAATTATAGCATTATCTAGTGGACAACTACAAAGAGGACAAAAAGTTACAGCCCTAGGATCAAGTTTGGCCCTGCACCAGGGGTCACAAGTTTTACATGGGTTTATGGAGTGAAAACTTCAGAAACTGTCTTGTTACTAGCCATAAGGCCAAGAACTCCCAAATTTGGCATGTTATTCTTCTAATACACATATTCCCCATTTAGTCCAACTGTAGCCCGGGGGGTCAAAGTTTTATAAGGGCTTATATAGTGAAGACTTCTGGACAATCTTCTTGTTTCTAACCATAAGAAGTAGGACTAACAAATTTGGCATGTTTTGAGCCTTGGGATCAAAATTTGTCCCACTCCAGGGTTCACAAATTTTAGATAGGCTTACATAATTAAAACTTAAGATGTCTTTTTTAGCTCCACTGGCCGAAGGCCAGCGTGCTTATGTCATGGCCCGGTGTCCATCGTCCGTGCGTCCGTCCGTCCGTGCGTTAACTTTTATTTCAAACATCTTGTTCTCTGAAACTACCCATCCAATTTTCATGAAACTTCACAGAAATGATCCTGCCATGGTCATATTCAGAATTTCTTGAAAGAATTTGATTCCTTCAAAAACTGGTTGCCATGGTAACAAAACTGAAAAATATTGGAAATCTTTAAAAATCTTCTTGTCTGAAACCATAAGGCATAGGGCTACCAAATTTGGCATGTAGCTTTATGTAGTAGACCTCTATCATGTTTCTTCAAATTATAGCCCTGGGATCAAAATTGGCTCTGCCCCAGGGGTCACAAGTTTTACATAGGCTTATATAGAGAAAACTTTAAAAATCTTCCTGTACCTAGCCATAAGGCCTAGAGCTACCAAATTTTGCATGTAGCTATATCTAGTGGGCCTCTACCAAGCAGGCCAAAATTTTAGCTCTGGGGTCAAAATTGGCCCCGCTGCAGGGGTAACAAGTTTTACATGGGCGTACATAGTGACAACTTAAGAAATCTTCCAGTACCTAGCCGCAAGGCCTAGAGCTACCAAATTTTGCATTTAGCTTGATTTGGTGGGGGTCTACCAAAAGTGCCCAAATTACAGTCCTGGGGTCAATTTAGCCTCATGCTGGGGGGTGGGGGGGGGGGGGGCGAAGGTTCACAAGATTAACATGGGATTATATAGGGAAAACTTTTAAATCTTGGTGTACATAGCCATAAGGCTTGGGGCTACCAAATTTTGCATAATTATAGCTCTATCTAGTGGACAACTACAAAGAGGGCCCAAGTTACAACCCTAGGATCAAGTTTGGCCCTGCACCAGGGGTCACAAGTTTTACATGGGTTTATGGAGTGAAAACTTCAGAAACTGTCTTGTTACTAGCCATAAGGCAAGAACTCCCAAATTTGGTCATAAACATGTGCTTATAGGGTGAAAATTCAAAAAATCCTTTTGCTCCTAACTGCAAACCCAAGGGCTACCAAATCTGGAGCACTTTTGATTTTTTTTTTAAATTAGCCTTGCATCAGGGGTCTTATGTTTTACAGAGGCTTCATATGGACGAAACTTGAAAATCACCTTATTTATAACCATACAGCATAGACTTGTATTATTTTGGCATGTGGCTTTATCTTGTGGACCTCTACCAGGGTTCAAGTGATTATCGCTCTGGGATCAAAAATGGCTTTTCCGTGCGGGTCTCAACTTTAACATGGGCTTTTACAGAAAAAACTTTGTAAGTCTTCATTTTGAAACCATTTGGCTCAGAATTGAAATGTTTAGTATTTATGGCTTATATTTATAAGCCAGTGGACCGATACAGGGCCATCATGGCTCTCTTGTTTATCGTTACTGTAAGGCCTACGGCTATAAAAATTTGGCATGCTGATTCATACTGTAGACCAAGATTGTTCCATCTTTTTCATTGAAACCAGTCTTCCAATTTTGACCAAACTTTACAGATATCATCTTGCCACGATGTTCTTCAGAATGTCTTCAAAGAATTAAGTTCTGTTAAAAGCTATGGTTGCTATGGCTACAAAACTGAAAAGTTTTGAAAAACCTTTAAAAATCTTTTCCAAAAGCATAATTTGGAATTCACTATAAATTAGCATATGCATGATACTAAGCTTGACATGTCTCAGATTCCTTGATATAAATTTGATCTGGCAATGGACGTGGCTGCCATGGGCTTGGCTTTATGAAAGATTATAACTGGTTATATGATTTAAGCTTACATACTGATTAAAGGAAATAACTCTTGTTCAGTCTATACAAATACAAATGCACTCAAAACATTGCTGTTCCAGTATATTATCTCTATAATTTATAGTCTGAAGTAAATCGTGAGTATCTCCATATCAAAAAGAGTGTTATTGAACACAAATCATCCTTTGGTTGGCTATTTTCAGAATTTATTATTGCATCTTGTATTGCCATGATGTCATGATGATGTGTTGAATATTTCATCTAATGGCCAACTTGCAATTTTGAAAATCAATACAGGATGGGGGCCACTTTCAGCCCACCTACATGTATCTTTTATGTTGATCTGGTGGTCAAAGGTCTGAGAGCTCTATGATGGGAAAATGTGTAAATGTTGGTACATGTATTTGTATAACCTTTGTGTATCCTTTTTTTGGGAAAAAAAACCTGCTTGTATTTACTAAAGCCATTGTAGCTCATGAAAAAGATACTGCTTTTTAGCTCCACAGGCCTGAGGCCATCAAGCTTACCATCTCTGAAACTGCTTCACCCAATAAGTCACAAGCTTTACATAGGCTAATATAGTGAGAACTTATAAGGTCTTCTTTTTCCTTACCTTGAGTTACAGCTGTAATATTGTATGAGTGTAATCTAAATAACCTTTTCCAAAGTTATTCAAGTAATGTCAAAATTAGTCCTATCTCATGGGTCATAAACATGTGCTTATAGCGTGAAAATTCAAAAAATCTCTTTTGCTCCTAACCGCAAACCCAAGGGCTACCAAATCTGGATCAATTTTGATTTTCTTTTGAAATTAGCCTTGCATCAGGGGTCTTACGTTTTACAGAGGCTTCATGCGGACGAAACTTGAAAATCACCTTATTTATAACCATACAGCATAGACTTGTATTATTTTGGCATGTGGCTTTATCTTGTGGACCTCTACCAGGGTTCAAGTAATTATAGCTCTGGGATCAAAAATGGCTTTGCCCTGTGGGTCTCAACTTTCACATGGGCTTCTACAGAGAAAACTTTGTAAGTCTTCATTTTGAAACCATTTGGCTCAGAATTGAAATGTTTAGTATTTATGGTTTATATTTATAAGCCGGTGGAGCGAAACTGGGCCTTCATGGCCCTCTTGTTTTTCACTAGATCTACCAGTATTTGTTCAATTCACCATGCCTACTTGTGTTGTCATAGTGGGTTCAAGAACAGTTGCAACACCCACCCATCCATTTTTTTGCGTGTTTGCTTTTTGCATCTTGAATTCATAACATATGCTTGAAAAAAAAAGCAAAATCAATGCCCTTAGAGTGATTCAGGCCCTCGAGGGGCATGTTTTTTCATTTCATTGGAGTGATTTCCCCTTCTGGAGATCAGATCACTCAGATGACTTCAGACGGTTATCATTCGTTTATACCTTGTTGAATGTTTTAAGGAATTTCGAAATTTTATAACTGTCACTTTGATTGATTAATTGACAGTATACACGGGCCAAACAACGCTTTTAATAACATTTGCAGTTAAGGACTGATTGGTAACAATCAACATCATCAATCAGTAGGTGTGAAAATCAAGATTGGTCACCAGTTTTGACTCACTGATAAGTTTGAAAGCAGATTAATTTATCCACCATCTAAATGTAGGTATTAGTGTTCGAAAAATACTCAGGGTCGTTAACCAAACTGGCATCCCCATTGGGAATGGTAAATTGGTTTTCATTTATTTCAGTTTTACAGGCTGCACTAAATGATCATTTGGAAAAATAAAATTAATGTATAAGACGATTTGACTTGTAGGCCACAATCTTGAAAGTTTCCACTCCAACAGATAGGCCCTGGCCTATTGTCTTGAAAATACAGTAGAAATAGAGAAAATCTAGCAATCAGTTCAGGAAAGCAGCCATTTGAAGACTTAAAACTCTTTACTCAACACAGTCCACATTATAAGTCACATTTCTTTGAAACTTGCAGGGATTTTTTACTACAATGAATACTGAAACCCTATCAAATTTGGCTGAATTCCAAACAGTTGCTTATGAGAAATTGTACTTAAATTTCTTTCATAATTTGTTCAATTCACCATCCCTACTTCTGCAGTCTTAGTGGGTTCAAGCCCAGTTGCAACAACATCTCCCCCTTTTTAGCTCACCTGAGCACAAAGTGCTCAAAGTGAGCTTTTGTGATTGTGCGGTTTCTGTTGCGCGGTCATCAACATTTACCTTGTGTGCACTCTAGAGGCCACATTTTCAGCCAGAACCTCATGAAACTTGGTCAGAATGTTTTTCTGGATAAAGTCTCGGTCAAGTTCGAAATTCGGTCACATGGGGTCAAAAAGTAGGTCACAGGGCCAGATCTTAGATAAACCTTTTGTGCTCTCTTGAGGCTACATTTTCAGCCTGATACTCATGAAACTTTGTCAAACTGTTTGTATTGATAATATCTCGGACAAGTTCGAAATTGGGTCATGTTTGGTCTAAAAGTAGGTCACAGGGCTAAATCTTAGAAAAAGCTTGTGTACACTCTAGAGGCCACACTTTCAGCCAAATATGCATGAAACTTGGTCAGAATGTTTGTCTTGATAATATCTCGGACAAGTCCGAAATTGGGTGACATGGGGTCAAAAAGTAGGTTACAGGGCCAAATCTTAGAAAAAGCTTATCTGCACTCTAGAGGCCACATTTTCAGCCTGATACACATGAAACTTGGTCAGAATGTTTGTCTGGATGAAATCTCAGACAAGTTCAAAATTGGGTCATGTGGGGTCAAAAAGTAGGTCATGTGACCTAACCTTTGAAAGAAGTTGTATGCACTCAAAAGGCCACATTTTCAGCCTGATACTCATGAAACTCTGTCAGAATGTTGATCTGGATAAAATCTTGGACAAGTCTGAAAGTGGGTCATGTCAGATCAAAAAGTAGGTCACTGGGTCAAATCTTGGAAAAACCTTGTGTGCACTCTAGAGGCCACATTTTCAGCCTGATACTCATGAAACTTAGTCAGAATGTTTGTCTTAATGAAGTCTAGGACAAATTTCAAATTTGGTGACATGGGTCAAAAAGTAGGTCACTGGGCTAAATCGTAGAAAACCTTGTGTACACTCTATAGAGGTTACATTTTCAGCCTGATACTTATGAAACTTGGTTAGAATGTTTGATTTATTAAACTTTTTTGACACATAGAAAATTGAGTAATGTTGAGTCAGAAAGTAGGTCACTGAGCCAAATCATTGAATAATTTATTGTGCACTCTAGAGGCCACATTTTCAGCGTGATACCCATGAAACTCGGTCAGAATGTTTTTCTGGTTAAAATCTTGGACTAGTTTGAAATTGGGTCATGTCAGGTCAAAAAGTAGGTCATGGGGCCAAGTCTTAGAAAAAGCCTGTGTGCACTTTAAGGGCCACATTTGAAGCCTTATACTCATGAAACTTGGTCAGAATGTTTGTTTGGATATAATCTGAGACAAGTTCAAAATTGGGTCATGTTCAGTCAAAAAGTAGGTCACATTGCAAAATCTTAGAAAAATCTTGTGTGACTCTAGAGGCAACATTTTGAGCCAGATTAGAAGTTCAAAATAGGCTAAGCCAGTCAAAAAGTAGATCACTTACACGCCTGCGTTTTACATCATCACGACCATGATCTTTTTAGCCTTATCAGTCCTAGATGACCTTACTCAGGTGAGAACTTTAGGGCCAGTGGCGCTCTTGTTTTTTGTGTGTGTTTGTCTTTTTCCTTTTTGCATCATGAATTCATAATGTATGCTAGAAGAAAAGCAATATCACTGTCAGTATGGCGATTCAGGCCCTCAAGGGGCTGTAGTTACTCATGTAATTTCACCAAACAATTTTGTGCACCATGCAGGAACAGGCTTTTTTGGACAGCATAGATTGAGATCAGGCTGCACTGAATCA
The DNA here is from genome assembly GCA_945859785.2 of Tridacna gigas. Classification (NCBI taxonomy): domain Eukaryota; kingdom Metazoa; phylum Mollusca; class Bivalvia; order Cardiida; family Cardiidae; genus Tridacna; species Tridacna gigas. The sequence goes on from OX244036.2 coordinate 18,742,496, forward strand.
GCAGTTGGATCATGAATCTATAGCGTCTGCTTCTTTAGTCAAGCCTGAACTCTTTGCCAGAGGACAAAGTTTTGGACTTGTACAAATCCAAGCCTTAGGAAGATTACAAAATTAAATGTTATGCAAACATAGAGAGATTTCTCTAGGGTAGGATAGAAAACATGGTGGAAAAAGGAAAAAATGCTGGTAGAAAATACTGTGGAAAATGCTTTTTCTCCTTTCCCACAATAATTTCAAATGACTTTTTTTTCAGGGTCTTTAAATCTCAGGATTGGTTTGGTAAAGGGTTGATCAACATGAATTTTAATCTGTTACAAATTATACATGTACCAAGTGTTAGCAACCCAGGGGAACATTAAAGCTTTTGAAAAAAGTGTGAAAAGGAAAATATGCTGGTACCCAGCATTTTCTCCTTTACACACATTTGTTTATCCTTCCAAAGACAAATCCATGATCAACAGAGCTACAGTGAATTTGTCATTGCAAATGCTTTCAAAGTGGACAAGTCTAAAATTATATCATCTGGTTAAGAGTGAAGATTTTCTACAATTGAAAATTATTGTGACTAACTGAGAATATGTTCATTTTGAGGAATATACCCTGTAGCCAAAATATTTTCATAAGTGTGAAGCTATGAAATATGTGTACAAAGTAGATCTGCAGAAAGTTTTGTTCCTGATTTACTTGCTCAGAGTGTGTTTTTTCATGTAGCTTTCATAAGTAACAATCAGATGTCATCATTAGGGAGCTGAAACTTAGAAATGACATTTGATGGTGGAAATAATCACATATGAGAGTTGTGGGGAGGAGATTTTTGTCTTGTTATTTTGAGGTTTTATATCCTTATGTTGCTTGTTAGTTGCTGATCACTACAGATCCGATAAACAGGTTTCATCTGTGGGATGATGGAATTTTTGCTGTTACAAAAATCACTAGGGGTCCCTTTCATTAGGTGTTTAACCCTTTACCACACGACAAAATTATAGCCTTGTCCAAATTGAAAGCATTTGCAGACGACAATTTCAGTGTGGCTCAAATGGTGCAGTTTTTCTTTGATAGGGCAGAAAACATTGTGGGAAAAGGAGAAAATGCTGGTTACCAGCATTTTCTCCTTTTCCCACAATGTTTTCAAAAGGCTTCTTCTTCAGGGGCGTCAAAAGGCGGCATTGAGTGGTAAAGGGTTAAAGGGTTGGAGTTGGAATTTGGAAATTCTGGTGTTATCACTGGGGACACAGAGGTGAAACTAGGGCAAGGGATGGATAAAATTACACCCATAACAAGCATTTGGTGTAGATGAAAAATATGTGTGGACCACATCTCATGCAAACTTTTTATTTGTGATACAAAGTCAAAATTCACAAGCGTAATATTTTTAATGTGATTATTATCGTTTTTTGACTGCACAAGCGTGTCCACAATAAAATTAATATCAATCATGTCCTTTTAAAATGTAAACTATTTTTAAACTGTCTAAGGTTGTAAGATTGTGTGTTGCCATACAACATGAAATGATGTCACATTAAGTCAAAGTGCTGTAAGCACCATAATCAGTCAACACTGATTAACTACAAATGACCAAATCAAGTAGTAGTTGTTTGAATTATGCATGAGATAAAAAATCCTACGCCTTACGAATGAGCCACGTAGGATCCCCCCTTTTTTTTAACTGTCTGTACAAAATAGTATTTCAATGGAATGGTTAAAATATATGTTTGCCAGCAGACAGCAATGGAATGTAAAAGATATGTGACACATCTGATCAGCACTGACCATTACGAAGCTTTACATATCACTCATCATGAAAAGCAGTACCTACCAACCTTATAGAAGAGTAAAAAAAAAATACAGATATTCTTTTCTTTAACTTTGGCAACTTTGGTAACTGTACTGTAACATATTATAGAAGTCGCATAAAATATGCCTGCATTATGACTCTTGAATTGTTTACTTTTTGGCTGCTTGTGGGCCTTTCATTTTTCCATTTTTAACAAGCCATCACATCATATTTATCTAGAAAAATTGTCCTACCTATTTTTTTTCAGATTAAATTGCCCTGGACCAAATCATCTAGTCCAAAACATCTGCTGGCAAATTTCTCCTACTTTACTTTCAAAGAATGTAGATACCCAATAGCTACCTAATCCTCAACCATTTACCAAATGATAAAATTTCAGACTTGTCCAAATTGAAAGCATTTGCACGTGATGATCTGAATCGTCGAAAGGGTTATGGGAAAAGGAGAAAATGATGGTTACCTGCAGTTTCCCCTTTTCTAACGATGTTTTCAACAGCCTTCTTCCTCATGGACATTTGAAAAGGGATAGTTTGGTGAAGAGTTAAAACACTCAGTTAATCTGATGGCCTTTTAGTCAGAAAAATGCTATCCAAACATTACAATTTCATGGTAATTTTTTTCCCAATATATACACAAAGAAAAAAGTATTGCAACACCCGATTTTCAACATAGTAGTCCTGTGTAGTCGAAGTGTGGTTATTTCGTGCATGAAAGACCAGAGAAAATCTTTTCAGTGAACCTTATCATCTTCAATGAAACTGAAAACCAAGTAAAATTTTTCCAATTGAGACATTTAATGCATTTTATCTCTGTAACAAAACAAGGCTATTTTTCACTAAAATTGCTACACAATTAACTATGGCTGTAGCAAAAATGCTAGGTGCGATTTCAAACTGCAAATTGTCTCTAATCCAAGGGTAATCATCACAGTTCCTGCACAGTCAATATATTGTGTATCCACCGGCGACAGCAATCACGGCATTCATCCTTTTCCTCATACCCTGGATCAGACGTTGGATATGATGTTGCGGTTCTGACGAGAGCCGCTTCCTTTTGCACGTCACTGATGGTCGGTCAAGGGTTTGGAGACAGCCAGGGACAGCATATGCTCAAAGGAACATACAGGAAGTTGTGCCATTTGGGGGTGGATCCATTATCGTGTGGGGGTGCGTGTCTCATGACTGTAAACTGGAACTACAGACAGTAGCGGGAAACCTTACAGGGCCTCGGTATCAACAGGAAATTCTGGACAGGGTTGTTGTTCCACATTTTGACGATCACCCGCTTCTGACAAGACCAGTTTACATGGATGATAATGCCCGGCCACACAGATCTCGAGCTGTCATTGACTTTTTGAGACGAAGTGCCATCACTACCCTTCCTTGGCCCGCTCGTAGCCCAGATATGAACCCCATCGAGCATGTGTGGGACATTCTTTGCCGTAGAGTACGTGAATGGGTACCTCCTGTTCAAACTCTGGCACAGTTGGAACAGGTGCTGCACGTGGAATGGCGACGTTTACCGCAACGTCATATCCAACGTCTGATCCAGGGTATGAGGAGAAGGATGAATGCCGTGATTGCTGTTGCTGGTGGATACACAAGATATTGACTGTGCAGGAACTGTGATGATTACCCTTGGATTAGAGACAATTTGCAGTTTGAAATCCCACCTAGCATTTTCGCTACAGCCATAGTTAATTGTGTAGCAATATTGGTAAAAAATAGCCTTGTTTTGTTACAGAGATAAAATGCATTAAATGTCTCAATTGGAAAAATTTTACTTGGTTTTCAGTTTCATTGAAGATGATAAGGTTCACTGAAAAGATTTTCTCTGGTCTTTCATGCGCGAAATAACCACACTTCGACTTTACACAGGACTACTATGTTGAAAATCGGGTGTTGCAATACTTTTTTCTTTGTGTATATATGGGTCCCTGTAAACTTAGAAACGGAACTGAAATGAAACGGAACAAAATGCAACGGAACGAAACGTTACGAAACACAACGAAACAAAACAGAACCATACCCAATGAAACAAAACGGAACCAGGCCCAACAAAACGGAACGAAATAGAAGGAGATAGTAAAAAATGAAGCAAAAGTAAAACCTAAATTAGTTTTTTTCTTTAAAATCATCTTCTTCTTGATTGCAATTAATGCAAATAGGTGAATATTAAAAATTTGATAGCAGTTGTACGCACAAAGATCGCGTTATTGTAATGAATCTGGATTGTTGTTCACTTTGTTATGACAATAAATCATCATTAAAATGTTCTTCAATTATAGGGCAACTGTCAGTGAAGCAATTATTTCACTGCTCAGTCAAAGGAGAGGGACAATATGAGGGCCTAGATTATTTTCCTTATTTTCAGGGGGCATTTAAATTTCATCCAATAACGACGAGAGGGGAATAATACCTGTAAGCGATACCGCCCGCACCATAACTGACCCCAGCCCCAAAACGATCGCGTTGCAGTACATAACAGTCAGCATAACATTCATTCCTGCATCAGAACAATGGTACACAGCAATTAGCTCGAGACAGTACCAACCTCGACTCATCAGAAAAAAAATAATTGTCCGCCAACACTGTCTTGTCCAGTTTATGTGTCCCAAGGCCAAGTGCTCTCTATAATTGCGATGGCGGCGCGTCAGAACCAAGCGAATGTGCAGTCGACGTCTGAGCAAACTGTTATCAGCTAAACAATTCCAGGGATAACAGCAGCTGTAATTGTTGCTCGTAGGTCTCGTAGGTACTGATTCACGATATGTTGGTCTTAGGCTCGAGATGCAATGCGTCTGCCACTACATGTAAGTCTTTTGCACCTCAGGTTTGCGCAAATCGCCGCAGATGGCTGCTGACTGCTTGCCCGAATGCACCAACATGAACTGCAACCTCTGTAGTAGATAGCTCAGCCTCCAACATACCTATGACTCTTTCTAGTAAATTTTCTTTAAGTCTTAGCATTGATATTTCTGATCAATACGTGGACTGGATGTGTCTATCCCTTACATCCACCGAAACTCGAACTTTGCCTTAAATACCCACCAGGTCTTTTAGCTTGGAACTATTTGCCCAATTTTGCAAACTATGAATGGTTGTAATTATTACCACACATGTATACATAACATATGTATGTACATCTCAAAGGTAACCTTCAAAGTTTTACACACACTTTACGAAAGTTTCTTTTTTTGGTTTAGTATATACAAAAATCTTTGGTCCCGGAGCAGCTTTGACATTCACGGCCTTCGTTTGATAACAGTGTTTATCCTTAATTATAACATGTATTATCACTTTTTAAAACATGAACATTGTGAGTTCCTTGTATGTTGGGGGGAAAAGGTTTGGGTTCTAGATCAGTCAATTCCCTAATTTCTTAAAGTAACAATAGCTGCCAAAAATAAACAAAGCAGGTATTGAAATACACTTAGATTTAAATCATATCATTTAAAAGTATGGAAATTATTGTGAAAAAGACAATCTGATATTGTACAGTCGGTCAAGGTGTTAGTCGCTGGCAGAGAAGCTAATTTCAAAACCATCTTTTGTTTACTTTTTTCCTGATTTTAAAATTCATTTTTCTGCCAGCAACTAACAACTGGACTTATTATACAATAACAGATTGTAATCCTCACAATATTTTCCATACTTTTGATATGGTATGATTTAAATTTAAATGTATTTTAACACCAGCATTGTGTTTTTGGCTGCTATTGGGCCTTTAACTAATATAATTTTCACATAGACAGCAATTTAGCATAAGAAGAGTGACTCTTTTCCTCGATATTTTCAAAATAGTCGATACAGTATCATATTTTTCTTTCTTAGAAAATAATAACCTTACTGTTGTCGTGCGAATAATAATTATTATCCTTATCTGCTGTATGTCGTGCTGTAAGGTTTCTTACTCGCCAGACAGCGGTGTTGCAACCTACTTAACCCTAACGAACAGCCCTACCATTTTCTCTTTTCAGACCTGAACCCATCTCTTTATCTTACAGGTTCTGCTGAGACGTTCATTACATTGATTTATTATCATGGGGAAAATGTACAAATGAAAAACAAAAATCTGTGGGGACTCTATATGCTGGCATGGGTCGACTGAAAGCATCTTGAAGGGCATCGACTGAAAACCTCAAAGGTATTCATGGCATAATATGGTGTTCATGCGAAATATGACGGCTACCTGCAAGAGTGATCAAAATGAAATTGATTAATTGGATGATGTGTTTAAGGCCGTTTTCAACATTATTTCAGATATATCGAGGTGGCCAGTACACCTGTCTATGCTTTCCTGAAGTTTCTTTTGACACTAATACGCACAATATTCTTTCCAAGCGACTGGCTGCTTACCCACATAACCATTGTCGAAACAATGGTCACTGTGACAGAGGAATGAATCCTGTCACAATGACTCATCAATCTTTGGAAAGAAATTGGCCGAGCCAGGCATCGAACTAGCGATCCCCTGTTCTGAAGTCCTATATGCTACCAACTGAGCTACAGGGGCTGGGTACCAAAATGAACGAAGAACAGAATAGAAAGGAAATATAACCCCATTTCCGTCCAAAATCTTGCATCAAATATGTTGGAGTTTGCGCAACTTTCCCAAACACAGGTCCTGGTAGAGGATTGTCGTTTAGATTAACTAATTCTGATTCTGACTAGATTTCCAAACCGGCAAATGACCCATGAGATGACACAAAATTTCACTTGTTTCTGTGTGCTCTCCACATAAAATGTGGGATAATCCAAGAAGAATGATACAAAAGAAATATGATAAATTGAGGAAAAAAAATAGTGGAGTAAAACTCACTTTGCTAGATTTTGTTCTATTTCATTCCGTTTCATTTCGTTGGGTCCGGTTCTGTTTCGCTTCGTTTCATTGCGTTTCGTTTCGGTTCCGTTTCTAAGTTTATAGGGACCCCATATATATCCCACATAAACAGACAATTAAGATCTAAGATATGAAATGTCTGTGATATTGATCTGCATTTTCATGCAAAGGACAGTCTGATCTTGATCTTTTATTGTCTTCAAAAGTGACTTTACTTTTCCACGACCAAAAAAAGTCATTGTATACGAGTCATTCTAATGAGCGAGAGCATACAGTAAACCTTAATTGTGCTCTTTATCTGAAATTTGGAAAGGATGAGAATCGACCAAATAGAGTAGCTGATGAGACAAACATGTTGCTGAGAGTTGTACGCTTAGAGCGCTAAATTAATAAAATAGACATGTTAAACTTGGAAAAGCAGCCTAAATGTTGCAGGACCATTGCTGTCTTGACCAGAATATCTCGGGAAAACTGGCATGATAGATTCAAGATCTGACTGCATGTTCTGTGCAGTCTGGTCTGAACCTGCACTCTTCGCAAAGACCTTTTTCCTGGTTCGTTGATTCAGATATGGAGAGTATGACGTTAAGTGAGCTTATTTGTGTTGCAGTTTCAGGTTTTTTCTTTTCTTCGATGAAAATACTCTTAACTCTACCAAATTTCAAAATTTTGAAAATCTTTCAACAGGTAAAAAAGACTGGAAAAAAGAGAACATGCTGAATACATGCAGTTTTTCCCACTATATTTTCAAAGCCCCACAGGGTTGTTTGGTCAAGGGATAACAGACTGATTCCAGTCTTTAGAATCTCATTAAGAAGAAACATGTTGGTGACTGTGTAAAGTGGTAGTGCCGTGGCAGGAAGGAGAGGAAGAGAGACTATGAAAACAGTTTAAACCTTAACCTGCTGAAACACTGAAATGAAATTTCATACCGATAGTAAAACCTGAATAATGCCTTTTCCAACTTTTTTTTTTTTTTTTTGAAAAAGAAATATCTCCTTATCGGAAAGTTTAGACCCAAGATCAGACTGCACATTCTGGATGAGTCGTGCTTAGCTGCTTAACGGTTAATACATCTTACGCTGAAAGATGTGTAATCAGATCTATGATGGTCGCTATTGTGAATGGACAGTCTGGTTACCTAGGTGGATGGCTAGTCCATTCTGAAAATGTTTACGTAGTGGCCTCTCCGCTAGGGTCATAACCTTTACACAACTCTACATCCTTTGTCCCCACAGCTTTATACAATTTGCCTCACTAAAATTAAATGACCAATGGCGGATTACTGTTTTAAAACTTAGGGCTGTTACAAGTTGCATTTACATTAGTTTGCTCTAAGGCAGAACAATCTAAATTTTCATTTTCTTTTAAAGTAATGTTTCCTTATAAACTCCTTTCTGTTGCAATTCTGTTCTTGCTCAAGGCCAAAATGACCTACCATCTTTTCAACACCTGCTACATATATGGACAGCACTCGTCACAACTCGGCCGATCCCGTAACTAGGTATAATGATCAACGGATCACTCGAAGTTTGCTGAATAATATAGACAGCAGACAGCTACAAGATGTGTTTACATCACCCCATACACTTGATTCACAATCATTTCATTTATAAAGTTCCTGCTTATCACTGACCCTTTTTATTATAATCATGTTGATAAAAAAGTGCGACAAAAATTCCAATTTTTGCTGGCCAGAGATTTTGATACATAATGGTATGAAGACATAATTCAGCGCTAAACAAATTGTAACCGCCGTTTATTACATAATTGAAAAGTCAATTATGGGATTACTTGAAATTACTTGAGGCCTGTTTACTGCTAATTACTATTCTTGTGCTTATCTGGCTTAAAAGTGGTTTTTGGAATAAGGTTATCAGAGCAGGTATAAGTGTTGAAACACTGTAGGTAAAAGCTGTTGCGAGTTGCAGTTACATCAGTTTGCTCACAGCAGATGGGTTTCCGAAATTTGTGGTCTCTCTAATTGGTCTGCCGACCAATTAAAAATCACAAGTGAAAAAAATTACAAATTTTCAAATACAGTGCCTATCTGATATGGGCATTCTGCAAAAATTACCAATTTTTAAATACAAACCTATCCGATATGTGCATTCTGGGTACAGAACCAGACTACTTTTTAAGGCAGCAATCAGTGCAAGGAATTTCAAAATATACATTTACCCACTAAAACCTGCCATGTACAAATCATTCAGCCATGGTTAGCTAGCATATAACCTATATATGCACCAGCCATTTATAAACACAGCCCCATATAAGCTTTGGAAAAGGCCCTGGTATAAGTGGGTAAGTTGGGGTCAGTCTTTTGTCGTCAGTCTGTTGCACAAACCTTGGTTTTTCCCCGTGTCTGTATTTCGAAACTGTCTACAGAGATATGCAGTAAACAAGTGGTATTTCCCATTTGAATTTATTTTGTTTTTAGCTCCACGGGCTAAAGGCCAGCGGTTCACAGAAATTATCCTGCCATGGCCCTCTTCAGAATTCCTAGGGCTACCAAATTTGGCAGGTAGCTTCATCAAATAAACCTCTACCAAATTCCTGAAATTTTTAGCCCTGGGGTCAAAATTGGCCCCGGCCTGTGGGGTCACAAGTTTTTCATGGGCTCATATAGAGAAAACTTTAAAAATCTTCTTGACCCAAACCGGAAAGCCTAGGTCTACCAAATTTGAAATGTAGCTTCATCTGATGGACTTCTTCTAAATTTCATCAAATTATTGCCCTGGAGCCAAAATTGGCCCTGCCTCGGGGCTCACAAGTTTTACATGGGCTTATATAGGGACAACTTAAAAAATCCTCTTGTTCTAAACCATATGGCCTAGGGCTACCAAAATTAGCATGTACCTTCATCTGATTTATGTTTACATAGATTCTTCAAATTACAGCTCTGGGGCCAAAATTGGTCCCTCCCTGGGGGTCACACGTTTTACATGGTCTTATATAGGGAAAACTTTAAAATTCCCCTGAAATCGTAATTAAAGGTCAAAATGGACTAGCCCTGGGGTCACGCTTTTCACATGGGCTTTTATAAGGAAACTTCAGCAGTCTTCTTGTTTGAAACCTTTTGGCCTAGAATTGTAATGTTTAGTTTGTGCATACCAGCCAGGGGAGTGATACAGGGCCATCATGGCTCTCTTGTTTAAGAAATTTGCAGTGAAAAACTGGCTTATCCGCCTGCACTTTCTAAGTGGCAATTTACACTATTGATATTTATCCTGTACAGGATAGTGATGTGTCATACCAGACAGGTAAAATTTTTGAAGAATATTGACATGCGCAGACAATGGAATTCAGTTCCAAGCCAGAACAGTGTTTTGATTTGGCAGACATTTTATGACAACAAAGTGTTAGTTTTTTTTAGCTTCACTGGCCATAGACAAGCAAGCTTATGTCATGGCCAGGTGTACGTTGTGCATGTGTGCGTTCATCCGTGCGTTCGTCTGCTAAAAAATTAATACAGTTGACTCAGTCTCAGAAAGATTTTTATCTTATTGGCTTGACTAAACAAGCAGATGGCATAGATCCAAGATCAGATGGCACATTCTGTGCCATCTGATCTTGATCTGTGCCATCTGAAAAAACCCTGATTTTGCCTATGGTACTGAAAGGCTTAAATTTCAATTTTGAAGAGTAAAATATGACATTTAGGAAAGGGTTAAATCAAATATGAAGATCACCTACAACAGATCTGTCTGAGCTTTCCTTGGCATAGACTGGAGACTTCAAGTCACTGCAGGTTTTTGCACTCTGATCTTGGTCTTAAATACCTGCTAAGGCAACAAAAGTTGTGGCCACAATTGTTTAAGGGTTAAGTTACGACCCCAACTGCAACATTAATGTAGATTTCTTCTGAAGCCTTCCTATCATTTCTGAGACTCAGTGTAGCAAATACAGCATATCAGAACACTTTGCATTTTTTGTAATAACAAAGTGCAGTTCCTTCATTGGCCTCATTGCTTTCTTCATTTTCTGTATATCGAATTCAGCATGCAAACATGTTCAGTCTTGCTCTAAGTATGGAACCAGAAGTCGCAGTGGTCGATATTGTTTTATTCTCAACCTAGCAATCCAGGACATGTAATAGTAAAGAAGTTAATGTTGAGAGCATGTTGGCAGAAAAAAATCCATTAGTTTCTGTACATTTGCCTTCAAGGTCTTACACTCTTCTGTCCGTATTGGTGTTTGCTGTTAAAAGTTATAGTTTGTTCAGGATACTAGTTTTAAAGAAGAAAAACATGGAAAGTGTTCCACAAATTGTAGAAATATATGGAGAAAAGACTCGGAAAGCAGTAACTTAAACCGTTGGTTTTTGTTAAGTTTAAGAATTTTGACATTTTGTTGGGATATCTGTCTCCTTGATATATGTCTCCTTGAAATCCAGGCTAAGTTCAGCACTGCCAGGTCATTTATGGTGAAAAAGTAGGTTGATTTTCCAGAAAAAATGTATATCCATGTGAAAGCCACACTTTGTTTTGGATGTAGCATGGTTCACACAGGTCTTGAAACATCCTTGAATTTCTGGATTGTCTTGAGAAACCCTTAAACATGACTCTGAGCCTTATAAAACCCTTAAAAAATGGCATGAGTCCTTGAAAAACTCGTTAGAATAGTTTTATATTCAAGTATTATTAATCTTTTGCATGAATGTTTATTAATCGTTCTTAGAAGAGATCAATGCATTTGCATAGTCTTCAATATAAGGGGTGTGGAAATCTTAGAAAATTCTACATGTCCGCGGACAAGTAAATTACAAAAATCTACTTGTCCGCCAGTTTGGCTCGCTTGTCCAAAACAAAACGATTTTAATTAAAAGGTTAACATAAAGTGACATGTCTGCAACATGGGGATACTCTTGACAAACGTTAAAAAATATTGTTACGATCGTCTGCATTCAACCACGGGAATTGTTTCAAGCACGCCTCATTGAAAAAATATTGTTTTTGTCATATTTCTCGTCACGGTCCGCTTTACGTTTGGAGCCGCCAAATGGTTCAGAGTCTCAGACTTCCCACTTCCGTTTGCATCGAAAATTTGATTAAAAAAAACATTTTCTCCGATTTTACACACCAACTGATCGCTAATCGAAAACTTTTGAATATTGAGACAGCTTTCGGCAGAGGTGTTAAATTACGGCCCATTTCGCACCGAAGCTATTTATGTCAGATTAAAGGCTAGAATTTTCACGTGTGCGACATTGTCATCAAAGATCTCTGAATCGGTGCTAAAATTATACCAATAAAATTATTTTAATCCATAATGATGATCTTGAAGGTGTTTACACATTTTCAAAAAAATCGACGTGCAACAACAGCCGCATATTTTACCGATTTTGTCTAATGTGGTGAAAGCGGAGGTAGACCAAATGTGTATTTTGGGTTTCCAGAAATCAGGGATCATCTCAAGACACTGACATTAATCATTTGAAATGTCATTTTGTATGAAGTGAGAGCATACATATTTCACTGGATATATATATACAACAGATTTTTGTTTCAAAATTTTTCATATGTTTTCTACTTGTCTGCGGACAACTAGACTGAAAAAATTCACTTGTCCGACGCTGAATTTTCAAGAGTCGGACGAGTTGGGCATGGTATTTCCACACCCCTGAATATACTAGTTTGAAGTAAATTGAAGGGAAGTCTGAGCAGGGTACCAGATAAAGTGTTTTTATGGTAAGATAACTGGTGTAGCTGCCGATTTGGGACCAGTTTAAGGATTAAATGCATTCTCGTGGGAATTATTATACCGGTATATGATATACCGGGAAAGAGACAAAGTTGTTTAGGGTAAAACTTCACATATTTCGTCTTTTTTTTTTTTTTCTAGAAAAAAGTCATTCAGGGACTATGAATCATGTAAAAAATGTATCTTTGAGTTTGGCTCTTTTTTTTTTCGAAATCTGAAAAAAAAAAGATTTTAAAATATTTTGGAAATTTAGTTTGACACACAGATTTTAAGATGGCCGGATTTTAAGATTCCCAGGTTTTATACTTAACCAAAATGGAAGCCATGTATACTCATTCTTTTTGAGCATTTGTATGACACTGAGTGTATTTTTTTTACCGGTATAAGCATTTAAACAACAATAAAAAAGTGTGTTTTCACAAGAAACTTCTTGGCAGACCAAAAATACAAAACGTGGGTCAGAGAGTTTAAATCTGACAAATATAAGTGTTATTTGTTGTCTTAGTAATAAAATGATCTATCTGGAGAAAATGGGAGGATACGCTTTGAACTTGCACATGGAAAGTTAGATGCATATCACCTGTTCTTCCTCCAATTCAATGAAGATCTTAAGCCTTTACCACACAATCCCAACTTTTAACGACTCTAAACAGGGGGCCTTTTGAAAACATTGTGGGAAAAGGAGAAAATGCTGGTGACCCACAATGTTTTCTGTCCTTTTACAGGCGAATCTCACCATATGAGCCTTATCTAATTTGTCCTCTGCAAATGCTTTCAATTTGGACAAGTGTAAAATTTGTCATGTGGTAAAGGGTTAATTGTACAGCAAATTTTACGATTCATCCTCCTGCCAAAGATCCTCAAGCAGGTAACATTTGTCCTCCATAGGCAAACAAATTAAAATTTGATGTATTTGTTTCACGGAATGACGTTGATAAGCAAAAATATGAGATAAAAAGTGGTTTCTGTTTCTCCAAGTTTACCTGATGTTGTCCTTGTTATGGTACACAGTTTATGAAAGAAATATGTATGGTGTAGGAATATATGAAGATTTTTTTGTTGGCCTTAAGCCTTAAAAAACCCTTGAATTTTCTATGAAATTTTTGTATGAGCCATGTATAGAAATGAGTAAGACAAAACTGAATGGTAGGGATAGAACATAAAGTTACTAGTTCAATTTAAACTTTAGTCTGGATTACCTGCCCCTACCACTAGGTTATCTGGTCAGGCAAAGCGCAATAATGGCAGCCTTGTAGGTGTCCTCAAGCGTACCACTACATGCTTCCCTGTTTTCCCCAATTTCATGTGATCCAGTTTGATCAGTTAATAAAATGAGATCAATTTTGTTAAAAAAATACATTACCGAATCTAAAATGTGCTGTTGGGGTATAGTTTGAATATAAATTCGACTATGAATCATTTTAAAAGTAGCCCTGTTTTCGGACTTTATATGGGCCCATTGACATTTCAGATACTTAAGGCACTTCTGATATGTAGTTTTTCTCGCTAAGTAAGAACGACATGTAGAAAAACTCACTGCCATGACTTTATAGCAATCGATCTGTTTTGAATTCAGCCTGTGATCCGATTTGATCATGTAAAACAACAATATCCCGTCTCCTCTGCATATTACCGACGGGGGCTGCCATTTTTGCGCTTTGCCTGACATACTCTTGTAGTATGGCAGGGTACCAGAATATTTAAACTTATAAAAACGATGGTCTTTACAGCCAGGTTTTTTGGTCTTTTAATGAATCTTGCTTTCTTTTTGAGAACAAAAAATATATATTATAGATAAAATGAGGTTCAGGTGAGCAGTAAAGGGCCTAAGAGCCCTCTTTTTCTGGTCAAAATTATCTCTCAAAGTATATTATATTTTTGTGTAAAATGATCCTCATTTGTACTGTCTGCAAAGGTAGCTAGTTTTTCAATCCCATGGATGCCCCAAGAGTTTAACCCTTTACCACACGATCCCGACTTTTAATGACACTGTGAAAGAAGCCTTTTGAAAATGTTGTGGGAAAAGGAGAAAATGCTGGTCACCAGCATTTTCTCCTTTTCCCACAATGTTTTCTATCCTTCCCAAAACAAATTTCAATTCTTTAGTCACATTTATTTTGTTGTCTGCAAATGCTTTCAATTTGGACCAGTCGGAAATTTTGTCACTTGGGGCATCCATGGGAACTCTTAAATTTTATCATCAAGTATAGGGTTAAACCCTATACATGGTGATAAAATTTAAATGTTGTGTATAAGAAAGCATTTTTAGTAGAAACAATTTGGATTGGCTGAATTGATAGGATTTGTCTTTAAAAGAGTTCAAATACCAGCACTTTTTCCTTTTCATGTGATGTTTTCAAAAGTGCTTCACCTCTGGATTGTAGACACATATTATTTGGTCTAAGGTAAAAGGGATCCATTAAATGCAAAGGGTAAGTAGCGAAACAAGGAAAGCGGGTAATATCCTGCCTGTAAACGCAGACAATGGCAATATCAATTTGATTGGTCATTGTATCGGAAAATTGTTTTTTGCAAGAAGGAGCCGTCACTTCCATTGTTTATTATCTAGTCGTTCACCTGCTTTGGTTTCAGCTACCCTTACTGTGATTGTCTTTCAAATGAAAATCAATTTTCCACCATAGGCTTATTGTCTGATTCCTCCATTGACTTTTATATTCATCAACTTCTCGAACATTGCTGAAAAAGGAGGTTTCAGTTCTTTCATAGAAAACAGTTTTCATAATTGTCACGCAACAAGAAGCATCAGTAACGTATCAACCTGTGGCTCTGTCATGAACCTGGAAATCACTACTGAAAATGTTGCTATGAGACAAAAGGTCAAATCTTTTGAGGCTCTGAACATTCCAAATACGGAGTCTGATAAAGATAATGAGTATTTTAGATTGGTAGTCAAGCAAGTCTGTCTTCCTTACAGTCTGCTAATTACCTCACAAGAACACACTTGGATTGTTTGTAATGTGTTCAAAGCAGTTTTCAATATAGTTTCAGTGATACTGTAGCAGCCAGTGCATCATGCCATGCTTTCCTGGGGTTTCTTTTACCAGTACTTGGCACAATATTTTTCCAAAGCTACTGGCTACTTTCCCACATTACCCTCATCAAAATAATCAGGGAGGAACACATACGCAGAAGAGGATGTTTAAATGGCTTTTGGAAACATTGTGGACAAAAAAGAAAATGCTGGTAATACAAGCATTTTCACCTTTTTCCACATTACTTTCTAAAATTCTATTCTTACTGGCATTTTCTCCTTTTCCCACAATGTTTTCTACTCTTTCAAAGACAAATCTCATCATTTGAGCCACATATATTTAACCCTTTACAGCACAATGATGCTTTTTGACGCCCCTTGGAAAGAAGCCTTTTGAAAACATTGTGGGAAAAGGAGAAAATGCTGGTAACCAGCATTTTCTCCTTTTCCCACAATGTTTTCTACCCTATCAAAGAAAAATTGCACCATTTTAGCCAAATTGAAATTGTCGTCTGCAAATGCTTTCAGTTTGGAGAAGGCTAAAATTTTGTCGTCTGGTTAAGGGTTAAAATTTTGTTTTCTGCGAATGCTTTCATTTGGATGGGTCTAAAATTTGTTCGTTTGGTAAGGCATTGCAAAAAAAAAAAAAGGTGACATGAGCATTTTTCCATTTTTAGCTCTACTGGCTAAAGGCCAGCAGAGCTTATGTCATAGCATGGTTTCCGTTACTTGTCCCCTAGTCTTTTCTTGTTTATGTGATAACGAAACTTGTGCAGTTGTTTATCTCATCAGTTATTGCTTGAACCGTATTGATTTTGGTAAAAAATCTGACATTCAGTCAGGGAAAAGTAGCCATGTAAAAGTTGAAAATTACATTCTTTTTGTTAAAATGATAGAGTCAGCATTTGTGGTTAGATTTTCATAAACTTGCACATTTGCTTTGTATCATCAACAGCTTGAACCCAATATGAAAAAAATCTGACCATTAGTACAGGAAAGTAGCCATTTAAAATTGAAAATTTACAGTTCTTTTTTAGGTGATAGAGTCTGCATTTGAGGGCAGATTTTCATGAAACTTGAAAAGTTGCTTTGTATCATGAATAGCTTGAACCATATTGATTTTGAAAAAAAATCCTACAATTTGCAAGGGAAAAGTAGCCATTTTTAGTTGAAAACTTACATTTCTTGTTAACGCTATCAAGTCTGCATTTTCTTATCCAATTCTTTTGAAACTTGCACAGATAATTTGCATCATTAACAGGATTGAACCCTATTTAAAAATGAAGAAAATTTAGCGATCTATTTAGGAAAAGCAGCCATTTGATGACTTAGTATTGTATAGTCAACAGAGTTCTAATTATTAGTCACATTTCTTTTAAACTTGCAAGGATTGTTTGATACCATGAGTACTGGAACTCTATCAAATTTGGCCGGATTCCAAATGACTGGTTCTGGAAAATTGTACATTTTTTTTTGTGTGTGCATTTGTCTTTTGAAAAATTGTACTTCAATTTTTTTTTGTTGTGTACATTGTCTTTTTCAAAGGGATGTTCTGCCTTTCCTGTGGAGCTGAATTTTGGCCCAATTCCCAGTCGAAAAAAGATGTTTTTTTTTCCATATTCCACAATTCTTTTTTCCTAAATGGACCCTAATGAAAAAGAAAAAAGGAAACTACTCGGACATCCGATGTAGGCCTATCAGCCCAGGCTTTCATCAAGTGGATGTTATGTAATATTCATACTTGTACATCCAGAAAAATCCCAAAAATGTTCGAAGAAATGAGACTGGAAGTTTTTCGTAAGTCCAGAATTTTACAAATATGTCCACAAATTCATATTCAGACATGCAGAGTCATAAGTTCTTAGTCACAAAATCAAGTATTTAAACATCCGGTAGGCTATCAGCATGGCTATAACTTTTGACTCCAAAGTCTAACCCTAACCAGACAGTTTGAGGCACACCCCTCATTATCAGGTATTGTAAATCCAATCTGCTTGACACCCATTAACAATAATAGGGAAGGAGTAAACAAGGATTATGCTAAATAGTTAGGTTATTACCTATATTAAAAAACAATAACAGACTATTTGTGATAGCCTATTCCAATTATTTTCAGACTCGTATGATATAAAGATCTAGAGCTAGGTGTCCTCCCAACAATTACTTTTTTAACTTTTTAACTTTCATGTTAAACTGACCTCATCTGATCAAATACCCTTGAAACTGTCTTATTTAGCCATGCAGGAACTAAAGCCGTCATTCAATTATCAGGAAAACTGGTAGATGATCTTTAGGAGAAAAAATACAGATATCTACTACCTACATTCTTTAGGAAGGGGGGGGCTAAAAGACATATGAGTAGGACATTCATACAGAGAAAGAAGACTGTAGTAGCACAAGAAATGCCTTACTTGTTAGTTTATTAAAGTTAAATGTATTCCTAACCATAAGATAAGTCAACAGTAAAGATGTACATTTGTAAGATGTATATAATCTTGGATAAGTTTGGAATTTAGTCATATTGGTTAAAAAAGTAGGTCACTTATACTTGTGTCTTTTACATCATTAAAACCAGGATCTCTTCAGCTTTGTCAACTGTAAATGACTTTACTCAGGTGAGCGCTTCAGGGCCAGTGGCCTTCTTGTTTTTTGAGACAGTGTGACAAAGCTGCCTTAAAATTGCAATATGAACATCTTTACTGCTGGCTGAGAATGCCCATTCATGTATGAAACACATAATCCTGCACCAAATAGTCCTGAGTTTAGACAACCCAGAGGAAGAAGAACTGATGAAAAAAAAGTCTTGGGAAAAGGAGAAAATGCTGTGCACCTTTTATATTTTTCTACTCTGTGTAAGATGAATTTCTCGTTTTGAGAACACGTTAATTTGATGTTTTGCAAAATGCTTTCAATTTTTAACATGTTTATATTTTGTTATCTGGTAAATAGTTGAAAGAGTAATCCTGTTTGTTTTGCTACAAACAGAAAGATGAAAATGGTCTTTTAAGCCAGGTGGTCTCTTTGAGAGGGTTTGCA
Source organism: Tridacna gigas (assembly GCA_945859785.2). Taxonomy (NCBI): domain Eukaryota; kingdom Metazoa; phylum Mollusca; class Bivalvia; order Cardiida; family Cardiidae; genus Tridacna; species Tridacna gigas. The sequence goes on from OX244036.2 coordinate 18,760,864, forward strand.
TATTAGAAAGTGATCCTGTTTGTGTACCTGGTTTGCGTAGGGTTTTGTATCATTTCCAATGTTTGGGATGGGTTCCAGAACAATTATTGTCTCAGGTAGATCATGTTTCCCATAATTCACCACTTGTTGCTGGGAGAAACCATCAAAAGCTAGCTGAAACTGATGAATACTTGTGGAAATATACCCACTTTGTCAGCTTGAAATATTGATGGAATAATTCTTTGTGACACTGAGCATGCAGTCATGGATCACAACTGGTGATCAGCGCTTAGCAGACTGCTGAGCAAGAGTGGATGCTGATGGGGATGTAGATAATGATCAGACTGCACAGAACATGCAGTCTGATCTTGGATCTACACTGTTTAATATTCCTATGAGAAGAAGAAAAGCTTCGACCACAAAAAATTGTTCCAGAATACCAACTTCAGAATACTTTCAACTGATATAATTTCATAAAAATATTTAGATTCTTTTAACTTGTTATGTGTAATGTTACCATTTGTCACAATGATTTAAAGATGGTGAGCAACACTTAAATGTGCCATAACAAGTTACTTTGTCCAAAGGTTTTTTGTTCACATACTTGATGCAAGTGTTAAAGAAAAGATTCTCTTTGAAGTCAAGTCCCATGTGGCTGCAGGTAAATTTCATCAGCCATTATTTGATTGGTTGGTTAACTCTTTACCACATGACAAAGTTTCAGACTTACCCAAATTCATGTTGTTTGCTGACGACACAATAAATATAGCTCAAATGAATTTAGCTATTAATGGCCAGAAAGCATTGTTGGAAAAGGAGATGTTTTTGAAAGCCTTTTTCAAAGAGTCTTCAAAACACTGAATTGTGATAAAGGGCTAATCAGCATGCAACAGTTAGACATAACTAAATGTGGAAATGAGTGGGAGAATAATACCTAGAGGAGTATAAGACATTCTGTGTCAGATTTACTATGTCAAATCAACCTTTATTCATTGTAACCTTTAAGAAAGACCAATGAACATATGTCCATAGAAAAAAATCATGAATGTTGCAAATTGAGGTTTATTTCTTATATTTGTAGAGATATCCTTCTGTAAAGATTTAAGATCAATCTTCACGTTGCCTTCACTTTCTGTCCAAGCAACATAATGTTTCCAAAGGTATCTGTCTGTCTGTCAGTCTGTCAGTCATACCTTGTCCGCTCCATATCTCCTGAACCCCTGGTTTGATTTTCAAAATATTTCACACACTTGTGTATCTTGATGAGACGATGTGCAGAGCACATGATTTGATGACCTTCCTCCAAGGTCAAGGTCTAAGCACCTCTCTAGAGTTTACACACTTTACATTTTTGTCCGCTCCATATCTCCCGAACCCTTGGTCTGATTTTCAAAATTTTCACACACTTTTGTATCTTGATGAGATGATGTGCAGACAAGGTCACAGCACCACTCTAGAGTTTACACACTTAACATATTTGTCCACTCCTTAACCCTTGGTCCGATTTACAAAATAATTCACACACACTCGTATACCTAGATGAGACAAGATTCGGTGACCCACCTTCAAGGTCAAGGCCAAAGAAGGGCTTGACAGGTCAAATACATTTTTTTTACTGCTTCATATCTCATGAACCCTTGGTCCAATTTATGAATAATTAACACACTCTTGTACCTTGATAAGACGATTTGCACAGTGCATGATTCGGTGACCTACCTTCAAGGTCAAGGTCTCAAAACATTTCATACACTTGTGTATCATGGCAACAGGTTGTGCAGAAGGTTAAATTTGTATTATTACATTAACATTTTCTCCTTTTCCCTCAATGTTTTCTACCCTTTGAAACACAAATTTCATATTTAAAGTAACATTTTGTCATCAGCAACTCCTTTCATGTTTAACCAATCAAAAATTTGTCACCTGTTAACCCATTACCACACAATCCCTCATTTTCACATGCTGAAGAAATATAGCTATAGAAAACATTGTGAGAAAACAAGAAAATGCTGGTAACCAGCATTTTTCCCTTTTCCTTCAATATTTTTTACCTTTTCTGATACAAAAGTTACTGATTTGGCGATATATTAGATGACATCTGCAACCTCTTTCAATTTCAACCAGTTTAAAATTTTGTTGTCTGGTAATAGGTTAAAGCGTTAAACAGATTATGATTTCATCCTAACAGTGATTGAATATTAATTCCAAATAAAGTCTACTTTTGGACACTAATTCTGTCAGTTTTCTACTGTCATGGTCATTTTATAACAAATCTTCAAGCATTTGTACAAAACTTTTTAGCTCCACTGGCCGAAGGCCAGCGGGCTTATGTCATGGCCCGGTGTCTGTCGTGCATCCGTCCGTCCGTCTGTCCGTCCGTCCGTCCGTGCATTAACTTTTATTTCAAACATCTTCTTCTCTGAAACTACCCATCCGATTTTCACAAAACTTCACAGAAATGATCCTGCCATGGTCCTCTTCAGAATTTCTTGAAAGAATTTGATTCCTTCAAAAACTCTGGTTGCCATGGCAACAAAACTGAAAAATATTGGAAATTTTTAAAAATCTTCTTGTCTGAAACCATAAGGCATAGGGCTACCAAATTTGGCATGTAGCTTTATGTAGTAGACCTCTATCAAGTTTCTTCAAATTATAGCCCTGGGGTCAAAATTGGCTCTGCGCCAGGGGTCACAAGTTTTACATAGGCTTATATAGAGTAAACTTTAAAAATCTTCCTGTACCTAGCTATAAGGCCTAGAGCTACCAAATTTTGCATGTAGCTATATCTAGTGGGCCTCTACCAAGCGGGCCACCAGAATTTTAGCCCTGGGGTCAAAATTGGCCCCGCCACAGGGGTCACAAGTTTTGCATGGGCTTACATAGTGACAACTTAAGAAATCTTCCTGTTTTGATTTTTTTTTGAAATTAGCCTTGCATCAGGGGTCTTATGTTTTACAGAGGCTTCATATGGACAAAAATTGAAAATCACCTTATTTATAACCATACAGCATAGACTTGTATTATTTTGGCATGTGGCTTTATCTTGTGGACCTCTACCAGGATTCAAGTAATTATAGCTCTGGGATCAAAAATGGCTTTGCCTTGCGGGTCTCAACTTTCACATGGGCTTTTACAGAGAAAACTTCGTAAGTCTTCATTTTGAAACCATTTGGCTCAGAATTGAAATGTTTAGTATTTATGGTTTATATTTATAAGCCAGTGGAGCGATACAGGGCCATCATGGCCCTCTTGTTTCTAATGCTAATCAATTAATGATATCAAACGTCTTAATAAATGCTAGTTTGAAATAAGGCCAGCGGCGGGGGATTGCGCTATCTATGACAGAATCTTGTTTTAACAACCAACTGAATCATGAGGTAGACTGGTCCTTGGACGTACTGAAAATTGACCAATAGCGAAAAGTTTCAGCCCAGGTCAGCCTGCGCGGATAAATGAAGCCCCATTTTCACAGAGCATGGCTCATATGCATAGGACAAACATTTCTTCTTTTATTAGCTTCTTCAATAATTTATCTTCAATCTAGTACATGAAAAAGAGCAAATGGATTAATATTATGTGAGTGATAAAGGTTGAGACTTTGGAAGCTTACAAGTTTTTAGCTCCACAGGCCGAAGGCCAATTAGCTTATGTTATGGCCAGGTGTCTGCCATGCCTTGACCATCTGTGCGTCCTTCGGTCTGTTAACTTCTTTTTTTCAAACATCTTCTCTGAAACTACGCTTTCAATTTTGATGAAACTTCACAGAAATAATCCTTCCATGGCCCTCTTCTGAATTCTTCAAAGAATTTGATTCAAATGTAAACTCGGGTTGCCATGGCAACAAAACTGAAAAATAATCAAAATCTTAAAAATCTTCTTGTCAGAAACCATAAGGCCTAGGGCTACCAAATTTGGCATTTAGACCTCTACCAAATTCCTTGAAATTATAGCCCTGGGGTCAAAATTGGCCCCGCCCAGAGTGTCACAATTTGTACATGGGCTGATATAAAGATAACTTTGAAAATCTTACAGTCCAAAACCATTGGGCCTAGGGCTATTGAAGGTGGCATGTAGCTTCATCTAATAGACTTCTACTAAATTTTTAGCTCCACTGGCTGAAGGCCAGCGGGCTTATGTCATGACCCGGTGTCCGTCGTGCGTCCGTGTGTGCATGCGTGCGTGCGTCCGTCCCTGCATTAACTTTTATTTCAAACATCATCTTCTCTGAAACTACCCATCCAATTTTCACGAAACTTTACAGAAATGATCCTGCCATGGTCCTCTTTAGAATTCTTGTAAGAATTTGATTCCTTCAAAAACTCTGGTTGCCATGGCAACAAACTGAAAAATATTGGAAATCTTTAAAAATCTTCTTGTCTGAAACCATAAGGCATGGGGCTACCAAATTTGGCATGTAGCTTTATGTAGTAGACCTCTATCATTTTTTTCAAATTCTAGCTCTGGGGTCAAAATTGGCTCTGCCCCAGGGGTCACAAGTTTTACATAGGCTTATATAGAGAAAACTTTAAAAATCTTCCTGTACCTAGCCATAAGGCTTAGAGGTACCAAATTTTGCATGTAGCTATATCTAGTGGGCCTCTACCAAGTGGGCCAAAATTTTAGCAGTGGGATCAAAATTGGCCCCACCGCAGGGGTCACAAGTTTTACATGGGCTTACATAGTGACAACTTAAGAAATCTTCCTGCACCTAGCCATAAGGCCTAGAGCTACCAAATTTTGCATTTAGCTTGATCTAGTGGGGGTCTACCAAAATTGCCCAAATTACAGTCCTGGGGTCAATTTGGCCTCATGCCGGGGGGGGGGGGGGTAGGTTCACAAGATTTACATGGGCTTATATAGGGAAAACTTTTAAATCTTGGTGTATTTAGCCATAAGGCTTAGGGCTACCAAATTTTGCATAATTATGGCATTATCTAGTGGACAACTACAAAGAGGGCCCAAGTTACAGCCCTAGGATCAAGTTTGGCCCTGCACCAGGGGTCACAAGTTTTACATGAGTTTATAGGGTGAAAACCTCAGAAACCATCTTGTTACTAGCCATAAGGCCAAGAACTCCCAAATTTGGCATGTTATTCTTCTTATACACATATTCCCCATTTAGTCCGACTGTAGCCCTGGGGTCAAAGTTTTATAAGGGCTTATATAGTGAAGACTTCTCGACAATCTTCTTGTTTCTGACCATAAAGCATAGGACTAACAAATTTGGCCTGTTTTGAGCCTTGGGATCAAAATTTGTCCCACTCCAGGGTTCACAAATTTTAGATAGGCTTACATAGTGAAAACTTAAGATATCTTTTTTAGCTCCACTGGCCGAAGGCCAGCGAGCTATTGTCATGGCGTTGTGTCCGTCGTGCGTCCGTCCGTTTGTCCGTCCGTGCGTCCGTAAACTTTTTCTTTAAAAAACTTCTCAGAAACTATTGACTGGATTTTTACCAAATTTCACAGGAATGTTCCTTTGGTGGTCCTCTTTCAAATTCCTTCAAATAATTGTGTTCCATGAAGAATTCTGGTTGCCATGGCAACCAAAGTAAAAAACCTTTAAAAATCTTCTCCTCCCAAACCGCTATTTGGATAGCATTATTATTTTGCAGGAATGTTCCTTAGATACAGGTTTACAGAATTCCTTTAAAAAAAAATGATCTGTCAAAAAACGTGGCTTTTATGGGAGACTCATTTTCCTTTTATGGTATAAAGTAAAATCTTTGAAAAATTTCTTCTCTAAAACTATTCATTGGATTTCATTGTTGTTTTGCAGGTAACTTCCTATGGTGGTTGTCTGCCAAATTGTTTCTATGGTGGTTGTATACCAAATTCCTTTTAAAAAAATGATACACCTAAAAACACATTTTTTTATAGACAAGGCTTATATTTCAAAAAAATGTTCTTCTCCAAAACTATTTATTGTGTTAGTTTTATCGACTAACAAAGAAAAAAGGAAGAAAATTGGATTGACTTGACCTAGTCAGGGCTGTCCTATTTAAGCCCACACATTTTCCTTGGTATTAAGATCACAATTTACTCCAATGATATGCTATTAGTTAGTACTAGTAATAAAATATCACTGGCCATAAATAAGATAAAAGCTTGAGCACCTTTCACAACTTGAGCTTTTCAATTTTGCCTTATTACTAAGCCTGAGTAACCATGCCAAGATAAAAAAGAAAAAGTATTTTAATAACAAAACCCCCATGTTGTAGGTACTTTATAGTCCTTTTGATATAGAACAAGAGAACCTCTGCACTTTTATTAGTTCTGGTAAAGGTTTGTTGACCTACTAATGAGTAAATGCAGAGTGGACAGAAGGGGTGTAAATCCTGGTGACCTGGTACAAAGTGGGACAGGGCTTTACATTTGTGATAAGGCATTAATGTTATCCAGTCAAACTGATCCCGCAACTTCAGTACACCAGAATTAATCTGTGCCCTGGAGCAGGATATTTGATTTATGTAAATGCATTTGTAGACCATTTTGTGTTGTTTGCCACAGAAGACATTCTAACTGTGACTGTGAAAAGTTGATTATTAGGGATTAGGTGTTCATTGTATGCCAGCATATTTCATTCTATCTGGTGTATTGATGTAAGTTGATCTATATTGCTATAACATTCATTCATTTGCCCTCCTAGCTGTTCTTTTAGATTACCCCTTTACCACACAATCACAACTTTTAATGGCCCTGAGAAAGACATATTTTCTATATTTTGATGTTTCCCCACCCAAAATGGTTTGTGAAAGGACCTGTTGCAGACAACATATCTTTAAATTAGTAAGACATATATAAAAAAGGATAGAAATTATTGTGGGAAACTAAGAAAATGCTGGTTACCATTTTTTAGCTCCACTGGCCGAAGGCCAGCGAGCTATTGTCATGGCGTTGTGTCCGTCGTGCGTCCGTCCGTCCGTTCGTCCATGCGTGCGTCCGTAAACTTTTTCTTTAAAAAACTTCTCCTCAGAAACTATTGACTGGATTTTTACCAAATTTCACAGGAATGTTCCTTTGGTGGTCCTCTTTCAAATTCCTTCAAATAATTGTGTTCCATGAAGAATTCTGGTTGCCATGGCAACCAAAGTAAAAAACCTTTAAAAATCTTCTCCTCCCAAACCGCTATTTGGATAGCATTATTATTTTGCAGGAATGTTCCTTAGATACAGGTTTACAGAATTCCTTTAAAAAAAAATGATCTGTCAAAAAACATGGCTTTTATGGGAGACTCATTTTCCTTTTATGGTATAAAGTAAAATCTTTGAAAAATTTCTTCTCTAAAACTATTCATTGGATTTCATTGTTGTTTTGCAGGTAAGTTCCTATGGTGGTTGTCTGCCAAATTGTTTCTATGGTGGTTGTATACCAAATTCCTTTTAAAAAAATGATACACCTAAAAACACATTTTTTTATAGACAAGGCTTATATTTCAAAAAAATGTTCTTCTCCAAAACTATTTATTGTGTTAGTTTTATCGACTAACAAAGAAAAAGGAAGAAAATTGGATTGACTTGACCTAGTCAGGGCTGTCCTATTTAAGCCCACACATTTTCCTTGGTATTAAGATCACAATTTACTCCAATGATATGCTATTAGTTAGTACTAGTAATGAAATATCACTGGCCATAAATAAGATAAAAGCTTGAGCACCTTTCACAACTTGAGCTTTTCAATTTTGCCTTATTACTAAGCCTGAGTAACCATGCCAAGATAAAAAAGAAAAAGTATTTTAATAACAAAACCCCCATGTTGTAGGTACTTTATAGTCCTTTTGATATAGAACAAGAGAACCTCTGCACTTTTATTAGTTCTGGTAAAGGTTTGTTGACCTACTAATGAGTAAATGCAGAGTGGACAGAGAAGGGGTGTAAATCCTGGTGACCTGGTACACAGTGGGACAGGGCTTTACATTTGTGATAAGGCATTAATGTTACCCAGTCAAACTGATCCCACAACTTCAGTACACCAGAATTAATCTGTGCCCTGGAGCAGGATATTTGATTTATGTAAATGCATTTGTAGACCATTTTGTGTTGTTTGCCACAGAAGACATTCTAACTGTGAAAAGTTGATTATTAGGGATTAGGTGTTCATTGTATGCCAGCATATTTCATTCTATCTGGTGTATTGATGTAAGTTGATCTATATTGCTATAACATTCATTCATTTGCCCTCCTAGCTGTTCTTTTAGATTACCCCTTTACCACACAATCACAACTTTTAACGACCCTGAGAAAGACATATTTTCTATATTTTGATGTTTCCCCACCCAAAATGGTTTGTGAAAGGACCTGTTGCAGACAACATATCTTTAAATTAGTAAGACATATATAAAAAAGGATAGAAATTATTGTGGGAAACTAAGAAAATGCTGGTTACCATTTTTTTCTTCTTTTCTCACAAGTTTTTTCCATACCTTTTTTCTTTAGTGAGCTAAAATGCAGGATTGAATGGTAATTGTTAAAAACTTCTTTTCGCCATTATAGAAATATCAGGCCTGTGGAGCGATACAGGCGCTCAAGCGCCTCTAGTTTCTTCTTTTCTCACAAGTTTTTTCCATACCTTTTTTCTTCAGTGAGCTAAAATGCAGGATTGAATGGTAATTGTTAAAAACTTCTTTTCGCCATTATAGAAATATCAGGCCTGTGGAGTGATACAGGCGCTCAAGCGCCTCTAGTTTATCCTTACTGTAAGGCCTAGGGCAATAAAAATTTGGCATGCCGATTCATATTGTAGACTTCTACCAAGATTGTTCCATCTTTTTCATTGAAACCACTCATCCAATTTTGACCAAACTTTACAGATGTCATCTTTCCATGATGTTCTTCAGAATGTCTTCAAAGAATTAAGTTGTGTTAAAAGCTATGTTTGTTATGGCTACAAAACTGAAAAGTATTGAAAAACCTTTAAAAATCTTTTCCAAAAGCTTGTATTTACTAACGTCATTGTAGCTCATGAAAAAGATACTGCTTTTTAGCTCCACAGGCCTAAGGCCATCAAGCTTATCGTCTCTGAAACTGCTTCACCCAATAAGTCACAAGCTTTACATAGGCTAATATAGTGTGAACTTAAAAGGTCTTCTTGTTCCTTACCTTGAATTACAGTTACATTATTCAAGTTATGTCAAAATTAGTCCTATCTCATGGGTCATAAACATGTGCTTATAGAGTGAAAATTCAAAAAATCTCTTTACTCCTAACCGCAAACCCAAGGGCTACCAAATCTGGATCACTTTTGATTTTTTTTTTTTAATTAGCCTTGCATCAGGCATCTTATGTTTTACAGAGGCTTCATATGGACGAAACTTGAAAATCACCTCAGTTATAACCATACACCATAGACTTGTATTATTTTGGCATGTGGCTTTATCTTGTGGACCTCTACCAGGGTTCAAGTAATTATAGCTCTGGGATCAAAAATGGCTTTGCCCTGTGAGTCTCAACTTTCACATGGGCTTTTACAGAGAAAACTTTGTAAGTTTTTAGCTCACCTGAGCACATAGTGCTCAGGGTGAGCTATTGTGATCGATCGTTGTCCGGCGTCCGTCCGTCCGTCCGTGAACAATTACTTAAAAAATCTTCACCTCTGAAACCGCCCAACAGATTTCAGTGAAACTTCACAGAAATGATCCTTAGGTGATGCACTTTCAAAATACTTCAAAGATTTGAATTCCATGAAGAACTCTGGTTGCCATGGCAACCGAGAGAAAAAACTTTAAAAATCTTCTTGTCCCAAACCGTAAGGGCTAGAGCTCTCATATTTGGCATGTAGCATCATCTAGTGGCCCTCTACCAAAATACTTCAAATTATGGCCCTAGTGTTGAAAATGGCCCTATGTTGTGGGTTCTCGGATTTCACATAGAGATAAAGAAGGAAATCTTTAAAAATCTTCTTGTCCCAAACCATAAGGGCTAGAGCTCTCATATATGGCATGTAGTATCATCTAGTGGCCCTCTACCAAAATACTTCAAATTATGGCCCTAGTGATGAAAATGGCCCTATGTTGTGGGTTCTTGGATTTCACATAGAGATAAAGAAGGAAATCTGTAAAAATCTTCTTGTCCCAAACCTTAAGGGCTAGAGCTTTCATATGTGGCATGTAGCATCATCTAGTGACCCTCTACGAAAATACTTCAAATAATGGCCCTAGTCTTGAAAATGGCCCTATGCTGTGGGTTCTCGGATTTCACATAGAGATAAAGAAGGAAATCTTTAAAAATCTTCTTGTCCCAAACCATAAGGGCTAGAGCTCTCATATATGGCATGTAGTATCATCTAGTGGCCCTCTACCAAAACACTTCAAATAATGGCCGTAGTGTGGAAATTGGCCCTATGTTGTGGGTTCTCGGATTTCACATAGAGATAAAGAAGGAAATCTTTAAAAATCTTCTTGTCCCAAACCGTAAGGGCTAGAGCTTTCATATATGGCATGTAGCATCATGTAGTGGCCCTCTACCAAAATATTTTAAATTATGGCCCTAGTCTTGAAAATGGCCCTATGTTGTGGGTTCTCGGTTTTCACATAGAGATAAAGAAGGAAATCTTTAAAAATCTTCTTGTCCCAAACCTTAAGGGCTAGAGCTTTCATATATGGCATGTAGTATCATCTAGTGGCCCTCTACCAAAATACTTCAAATAATGGCCCTAGTGTGGAAAATGGCCCTATGTTGTGGGGTCTCGGATTTCACATAGAGATAAAGAAGGAAATCTTTAAAAATCTTCTTGTCCCAAACCGTAAGGGCTAGAGCTTTCATATATGGCATGTAGCATCATCTAGTGGCCCTCTACCAAAATACTTTAAATTATGGCCCTAGTCTTGAAAATGGCCCTATGTTGTGGGTTCTCGGTTTTCACATAGAGATAAAGAAGGAAATCTTTAAAAATCTTCTTGTCCCAAACCTTAAGGGCTAGAGCTTTCATATATGGCATGTAGTATCATCTAGTGGCCCTCTACCAAAATACTTCAAATAATGGCCCTAGTGTTGAAAATGGCCCTATGTTGTGGGGTCTCGGATTTCACATAGAGATAAAGGAGGAAATCTTTAAAAATCTTTTTGTCCCAAATCATAAGGGCTAGAGCTCTCATATATGGCATGTAGTATCATCTAGTGACCCTCTACCAAAATACTTCAAATTATGGCTCTAGTGTTGAAAATGGTCCTATGTTGTGGGTTCTCGGATTTCACATAGAGATAAAGAAGGAAATCTTTAAAAATCTTCTTGTCCCAAATCATAAGGGCTAGAGCTCTCATATTTGGCATGTAGTATCATCTAGTGGCCCTCTACCAAAATACTTCAAATTATGGCCCTAGTGTTGAAAATGGCCCTATGTTGTGGGTTCTCGGATTTCACATAAAGATAAAGAAGGAAATCTTTAAAAATCTTCTTGTCCCAAACCGTAAGGGCTAGAGCTTTCATATTTGGCATGTAGCATCATCTAGTGACCCTCTACCAAAATACTTCAAATTATGGCCCTAGTGTTGAAAATGGCCCTATGTTGTGGGTTCTCGGATTTCACATAGAGATAAAGAAGGAAATCTTTAAAAATCTTCTTGTCCCAAACTATAAGGGCTAGAGCTCTCATATATGGCATGTAGTATCATCTAGTGGCCATCTACCAAAATACTTCAAATAATGGCCGTAGTGTTGAAATTGGCCCTATGTTGTGGGTTCTTGGATTCCACATAGAGATAAAGAAGGAAATCTGTAAAAATCTTCTTGTCCCAAACCGTAAGGGCTAGAGCTTTCATATTTGGCATGTAGCATCATCTAGTGGCCCTCTACCAAAATACTTCAAATTATGGCCCTAGTGTTGAAAATGGCCCTATGTTGTGGGTTCTCGGATTTCACATAGAGATAAAGAAGGAAATCTTTAAAAATCTTCTTGTCCCAAACCGTAAAGGCTAGAGCTCTCATATATGGCCTGTAGTATCATCTAGTGGCCCTCTACCAAAATACTTCAAATAATGGCCCTAGTTTGAAATTGGCCCTATGTTGTGGGTTCTCGGATTTCACATAGAGATAAAGAAGGAAGTCTTCAAAAATCTTCTTGTCCCAAACCGTAAGGGCTAGAGCTTTCATATTTGGCATGTAGCATCATCTAGTGACCCTCTACCAAAATACTTTAAATTATGGCCCTGGTGTTAAAAGTTGACCCTGTGTTGTGGGTTCTCGGATTTCACATAGAGATAAAGAAGGAAATCTTTAAAAATCTTCTTGTCCCAAACCATAAGGGCTAGAGCTTTCATATTTGGCATGTAGCATTATGGTGTTGAGCTGAGTTGCATTTCAGGTGAGCGATTTAGGACCATCATGGTCCTCTTGTCATTTTGAAACCATTTGGCTCAGAATTGAAATGTTTAGTATTTATGGTTTATATTTATAAGCCAGTGGAACGATACAGGGCCATGATGGCCCTCTTGTTTCAAATTATAGCCCTGGTTTGGCCCGCTCCATTGGTCACAAGTTCAACATAGGCTTATATAGGGAAAACGTTGAAAAATCTTCTCGTTCTTAACCATATGGCCTAGGGCTACTAAAATTAGCATGTCACTTCATCTAATGGATGTTTACTTAATTTCTTCGAATTATAGCCCTGGGGCCAAAATTGGCCCTGCCCTGAGGGGGGGGGGGCCCAAGTTTTACATTGGCTTATATAGGGAAAACTTTAAGTCTTCTGGTTCCAAACCATCTTGCCTAGGGCTACCAAAATTGGCTTGTAGCTCCACCTAATAGACCTCTAGTAAGAATCTCCAAATTATAGCCCTGAGGCCAAAATTGGCCCCGCCCCAGGGGTTACAAGTTTTACGTCGGCTTATACTGGGAAAATTTTAAAAATCTTCTGGTTCTAAATTTGGTATGTAGCTTCACCTAATAGACCACTACTAAGATTCTACAAATTATAGCCCTTGGGTCAAGATTGGCCCTGTCACGAGGGTCACAAGTTTTACAAGGGCTTTTATATTGAAAGCTAAAAATTTTCTTACCTGCAGGGCTACCAAATTTGGCATAAAGATTCATCTAGTGGATCTCTTCTGAACTTGTTCAAAATTTAGCTATCGTTCAATCGAAATAAACCCTCTCATGATTTATTAAGGAAACTATGAAAATCTTGTTTATAACCTTTCAGCCTAGACCTATATTATTTGGTATGTGGCTGTATCTTGTTGACCTGTAATAGGATTTAACTAATTATAGCTCATTATTATAGCTTGAAATTGTAATTATAGGTGAAAAATGGATTTGCCCGGGGGGGGTCACAATTTTCCCATGGGCTTTTATAGAGAAACTTTATCAGTCTTCTTGTGGGAAACTTTTTGACCTAGAATTGTAATGTTTGGTGTGTTTGGTATGTACATACTAGCCAGTGGAGCGATACAGGGCCATCATGGCCTTCTTGTTCTCTTTTTCGTTGAAATGGACATTTTTATACCACAGTAAATATATTGAACACATCTGATTGATCAGTGAAATTCACATAATACACAGCATGATGCTAGATTTATTTTAACCAATCAGATTTTACCAATAAGGTCGATACTAATTACTACAGTAAAACCTTGGGTCGTAGTGCTAGGGTCCAGAATTTACAAACTAAACATAGTAAAGGTTAACAGAGCAGTTAACCGCTGATTTCTGATTATCAATTGACATCATCAATAAACAGGTGTGAAAATCAAACCAGTTGGTCATGAGTTTTGACACCCTAGTAAGTTTGCAAGCAGATTTTTTAATTTATCTACCAACTAAAGGTAGGACTTTGTGTTCGAACAATACTTTAGAGACAGGAAATAGGCTATGAACAACTATGAACCACAATTTACAAAGTATTTCCAGGAATTAAACTGATAAAGGAGGATGAATATGAAGCAACACATTAGCTGCCAACCAGCAATGTGTGAACTAATGAGATTTTACTATATTTCAGAGCTGATGTTCAAATTTCATTGACAAATCAGTTACGAGCTTAATATTTTTGTTTGTTCCGTTCCATGAATCAGATTGAAGATAAATTACCATGGAACAAAAAAAATCAAAGACTTTTTCTGTCTCAATTTACAAAATGTGTGAAAAAGACTGATAAATGACCCAGTTGCTGTACTGCAGGTAATACAGTTGGACACTCTGTCTTTTATTCTAGGTGTAGCCCGGCAGGGTAGCTTAGTGGTTAATGTATTTGACTGGTGTGGTGGTTGTGGGTGTGATACCAGCAAACTTTCTTTCTGGCGGTGTTTTGCCTTTCTCCTCTGATGCATGTAAGAAAAATAGTCAGTGACTTGGAAAGAAAGTTGTCTAGGAACTGGTGTGAGAAAGCCGGGAAACACATGCATAGGTGCACTGATCACCATGATACTTACCAAAGCTGTTAAGTGCCTTTGTTAGATGGGTAGAATGATTGTGGAGAGAAGAAAATGCTGATTATCAATAATTTTCCTTTTCCCATGAAGTCTTCAAAAGCCTACTTCTTTAGGGTTGTTCAAAGACACAGAATTGTGTGGTAAAAGGTTGAGGAAGATTTTGTCATTAAAAGAATTGGAGTGTTTTAGCTAGTGAATAGTATAATTTACTTTGTCATTCATTGTGTGCTAGAGTTGCATTCAGTGCTTTAATGTCTAATCTGTCCATCATTTTACACATACTTGGGGAAAGTTGTGTGTTTTCAGGACAAATTTTCAGTGAAATTCATCAATTTTCAGTGTAATGTGGGGGATGACTTGATATCAGAATATACTAACGATTTATTGGGAAACTTAACTCTTTACCTGTTAAGTGAATATACTGATGACTTGTCCATAATGCAAATGGTGAACAACTTAATTGTGGCTTAAATGATAGGATTTGTCTTGGAAAGAGTAGTAAAAACTGTTGGGAAAGAAGAAAAATCTGGTTACAAGCATTTTTTTCTTATTCCCAATGTGTTTTCAAAAACCTTATTTCTCAGGATGGTATAAACATGGTATTGCTGGTAAAGGGTAAACAATAAATGCAATTGACTGATTCTCTGTAGAATAACTTCTGTTAATGTTGCAGTAATTATTTATAGAGTCACAGTCTATATGTCTAGTTTCCTACCAGTGAGAAATGGTTATTACCAACAAGAGAGAAATTCAACAAAATGAGCAAGTATAAATTCTACTTAATGGACAAGAAGTAGCCAACTGCACTTCAATTAACTGATTGCTTCCACCACTCCTGCCCTAGTGGACTATAGATCCTTTTCTAATAATTTCTATCTAAACTTGTGATTTCTCTTCAGAACTATGGTGAATCCTGTACAGCTCATACAGATACTGGTTTCAAATGTGTAATAGCAAACAATACTCTTGTGATGCATGTGCAATCACATCATGACAAACATACTGATGTGCTGTCAGAGATGCCTTATTATTTTTGATGGTACTAAAGCATTTAACACTAATTCCAACAGCTACTTATAGTATGGCTTGGTTAAATAGTGTTTTTTATAGATATTTCCTTATCTCCTGCCACTAATCTGAATAAGTAAAGCTTTCATGCATAACTCAAATCTAAAAAGAAATTTTTTCTAGCTCCAGCCAAGGCCATTGAGCTTTTGTCTAGGCTTAGTGTCTAACATGTGAAATGGGTGCTTGTGCTAACTTTTGTTTCAAACATCAGAAATGTTCCTATCATGGTCATTTAAGAATTCTGTAACAGAATTTAATTCCATCAACAATTGGATGCCATTGAAACAAAACTGAAGAATATAAAACTTCTGTAAAACTCTTCTTCTACACAGTCAGGGGTTGGAATTCTCTGCAGATGTTGCACTTAGCAGCTGAAAGGTTGACTGAACAGATGCATTTTGCAGTTGACTAGTTCTGTCTGCAAAATCGTTATGATGATCCATGGATGCACATCTTTTAAGCTGTTTTTAGCTCACCTGAGTTCAGAGTGCTCTTAGGAAAAAACCTTGTGTGCTCTCTTGAAGCCACATTTCATGCCCAATACTTTAGAAACTTGATCAGAATGTTTGTCTCAATGATGCCTTGGACAAGTCCTAAATTGGGTCATGCCGGGTCAAAAAGTTGGTCACAGGACCAAATCTTCAAAAAACCGGAGTGTGCACTCTAGAGGCTACTCAATTATCAGAATGTTTGTCTTAATGATATCTTCGACAAGTCTGAAATGGGTCATGTAAGGTCAAAAGGTAGGTCACTGGGCCAAATGTTAGAAAAAGCTTGTGTGCACTCTAGAGGCCACATTTTTAGCCCAATACTGGTGAAACTTAGTTGGATTGTTTGTCTTGATCATATCTTGGACACTTTTGAGATTGGGTCACATTGGGTCAAAAAGAGGTCAATGGGCCAAACTTTAGGAAAACCTTGTGTGCATTCTAGAGGCCATATTTTCAGCCCGATCCTTATGAAACATTGTCAGATTGTTTGCCCTGATTATACCTAACACAAGTTTGAAATTGGATCATGTCCTGTCAAGAAGTAGGTCACTGGACCAAATCTTAGGAAAACCTTGTGTGCACTCTAGAGGCATCATTGTCTGTCTGATCCGTAAGAAACTTGGTCAGAATGTTTGTCATATTTAACTTGGTCAGAATGTTTGTCATATTTTCATCCTGATACTCATGAAACTCTGATAGAATGTTTGTCTTGATATCTCAGACAAGTTAGTAGATCATGTTGGTCTAATATTTTCACCCTGATATTCATGAAACTGTTAGAATGTTTGTCTTGATATCTCAGACAAGTTCAAAAGTAGATCATGTTGGTCTGATAGTAGGTCACTAACACTCATGTTAGGTCATTACAACCAGGATCACTTCAGTTTTGTCAGTCCTAGATGACTTTACTCTTGTGAGTGCTTCAAAGCCAATGGCCATCTTGTTTAGCGTTTATTGATATTTTGTGTGAATGATAGAGACCTGCTTGTATTCACTAGCATAATCTTTTCATTTGAAAATGATATGCCTTTTTATACCCTCAACCTAGAGGGGGGTATACTAGCTTCACCATGCATGTCTCTGTCTGTCCGTCCATCGGTCCGTCCACCCGTCTTGGACAAGTTCAAACTTGGTTATGTCAGGTCAAAAAGTAGATCACTGGGCCAAATCTTAGAACTTTGTATGCACTCTAGAGGCCATGTTTTCAGGCTGATACTCATGAAACTTGGTCAGAATGTTTGTACAAAATCTGGGACATGTTTGAAATAAGGTCATGTTGGGTCAAAAAGTAGGTCACTGGCCCAAATTTAGATAAAGCTTGTGTGCACTCTAGAGGCCACATTTTCAGCCTGATACCCTTGAAACTTGGTCAGAATGTTTGTCTTGCTAAATTTTTAGACATGTTTGAAACTGCATCATCTCGAGGCAAAAAGTAGGTCATTGAGCCAAATCATAGAAAAACCTTGTGTGCACTATAGACGCCACATTTTCCGACAAATACCCATGAAACTTTTTCAGAATGTTTTTCTGATTAAAATCTCTGACAAGTTCGAAATTGGTTTACGCCAGGACATAAAGTAAAGCACTGTAGAGGCCACTTTTTTAATCTGATCTCTTGAAACTTGACACAAGGTAAAATCTTAAATAAACCTTGTGTGCGCTCTAGAAGCCACATTTTCAGTCAATTACCTTTGAAACCTGATCAGAATGTTTGTCTGGTTCAAATTTGGACATGTTCTTAGTTGGTTCAAAAAGAAGGTCACCAACCAAAATCTTAGAAAAACTTTGTGTGCACCCTAGAGGCCACATTTTCAGCCTGATGCTCCTTAAAATTGGTGAGAATTTTTGTTCTGATGAAATCTCAGACAAGTTCAAAATCGGGTAATTTTTGGTCAAAAAGTACAGTAAAACCTCGATATTTCCAGTCTCAAACATTCGAGAACCCCTCATTTTTTGAGGAATTTCCATATTCCCAGCAAAAACTCCACTATATTGCTCCAAAAGCAGATTGGTAATTTCGAATCTCAATAATTTGAAAATTTGAACGTGTGTGTTGGTCCCTATTATCATTTTGCTTCTTTAATTTGATTGTTAATTCGAACACAATACTTTCTCACCCCTGGAGTAACTGCTTTCACACCTTTCCGAGCAAAGGATTTGATGAATTGCCCCATGTACGGTGTTGTGTAAGTTTTACAATCCATGACAATTACCGCTGGGGATTCACACTATCCAATAATTTGGGAAGGAATTGACATTGATTTGATGATGAGAGGTTCATGATGAGAAGTTGTTACGACCTCCCCATCTCATTCATATTGTCTGATATTTCATCTTATAAAATAGCAAAAGTATTTTATTCCTAATTAAACAAGTGATTTTATCTGCCGACTACATTTTTAGCTCTACTGGCTGTAAGCCAGCAGAGCTTATGTCATGGCGTGGTTTCCGTCATCCATCCGTCTGTCCGTTTTTCTTGTTTACGCGATAAAGTCTGCATTTATGATCGGATTTTCGTGAAACTTGCAAAGTTTGTTTATCTCATCAATAGCTTGAACCCTATTGATTTTGAAAAAAATCTGACTGTCAGTATGGGAAAAGTAGCTATTTAAAGATCAAAATTTCCTTTTCTTGTTTATGCAATATAGTCTGTATTTGTGGTCGGATTTTCATGAAAAGTGTACAGTTGCTTTGTATCATCAACAGCTTGAACCCTATTGATTTTGAAAAAAAATCGACAATTAGTATGGGAAAGGTAGACATTTAAATTTGAAAATTTACAATTCTAGTTTACGCAATAATGTCGGCATTTGTGGTTGAATTTTCATGAAACTTGCTTATATTATCAATAGCTCGAACCCCGTGGATTTATAAAGAACAAAACATCTGAAAATCAGTATGGGAAAAGGAGCCATTTAAAGTTGAAAATTTACATTTCTTGTTTATGCAATTAAGTCATATTTTTATTCAATCTTTTGAAACTTGCAAAGATTATTTGTATCATCAAGGGATTGAACTCTATTAACAATGAAGAAAATCTAGCAATCAGTTTAGGAAAAGCAGCCATTTGATGACTTAGTATTGTTTACTCAACGGAGTTCACATTATTAGTCACATTTCTTTAAAACTTGCAGCGATTGTTTAAAACAGTGAGCACTAAAACCCTATCAAATTTGACTGGATTCCAAACAATTGGTTTTGAGAAACTGTACTTCAGTTTTTTTTTTCACTATTAATTTTTAGCTCCACTGGCCAAAGGCCAGCGGGCTTATGTCATGGCCCGGTGTCCGTCGTGCGTCCGTCTGTGCGTGCGTGCGTCCATCCATCCGTCCATCCGTGCGTTAACTTTTATTTCAAACATCTTCTTCTCTGAAACTACCCATCCAATTTTCATGAAACTTCACAGAAATGATCCTGCCATGGTCCTCTTCAGAATTTCTTGAAAGAATTTGATTCCTTCAAAAACTCTGGTTGCCATGGCAACAAAACTGAAAAATATTGGAAATCTTTAAAAATCTTCTTGTCTGAAACCATAAGGCATAGGGCTACCAAATTTGGCATGTAGCTTTATGTAGTAGATCTCTATCATGTTTCTTGAAATTATAGCCCTGGGGTCAAAATTGGCTCTGCCCCAGGGGTCACAAGTTTTACATAGGCTTATATAGAGAAAACTTTAAAAATCTTCTTGTCTGAAACCATAAGGCATAGGGCTACCAAATTTGGCATGTAGCTTTATGTAGTAAACCTCTATCATGTTTCTTGAAATTATAGTCCTGGGGTCAAAATTGGCTCTGCCTCAGGGGTCACAAGTTTTACATAGGCTTATATAGAGAAAACTTTAAAAATCTTCCTGTACCTAGCCATAAGGCCTAGAGCTACCAAATTTTGCATTTAGCTTGATCTAGTTGGGGTCTACCAAAAGTGCCCAAATTACAGTCCTGGGGTCAATTTGGCCTCATGCTGGGGTGCGGGGGGGGGGGGGGGGGGGGGCGTTCACAAGATTTACATAGGCTTACATAGGAAAAACTTTTAAATCTTGGTGTACATAGCCATAAAGCTTAGGCTACCAAATTTTGCATAATTATAGCATTATCTAGTGGACAACTACAAAGAGGGCCCAAGTTACAGCCCTAGGATCAAGTTTGGCCCTGCACCAGGGGTCACAAGTTTTACATGGGTTTATGGAGTGAAAAGTTCAGAAACTGTCTTGTTACTAGCCATAAGGCCAAGAACTCCCAAATTTGGCATGTTATTCTTCTAATACACATATTCTCCATTTAGTCCGACTGTATCCCTGGGGTCAAAGTTTTATAAGGGCTTATATAGTGAAGATTTCTCTTCATGGTTTATTTTAGCTCCACTGGCCGAAGGCCAGCGGGCTTATGTCATGGCCCGGTGTCCGTCGTGCGTCCGTGCGTCCGTCCGTGCGTCCGTCCGTGCGTTAACTTTTATTTCAAACATCTTCTTCTCTGAAACTACCCATCCAATTTTCATGAAACTTCACAGAAATGATCCTGCCATGGTCCTCTTCAGAATTTCTTGAAAGAATTTGATTCCTTCAAAAACTCTGGTTGCCATGGCAACAAAACTGAAAAATATTGGAAATCTTTAAAAATCTTCTTGTCTGAAACCATAAGGCAGAGGGCTACCAAATTTGGCATGTAGCTTTATGTAGTAGATCTCTATCATGTTTCTTCAAATTATAGCCCTGGGGTCAAAATTGGCTCTGCCCCAGGGGTCACAAGTTTTACATAGGCTTATATAGAGAAAACTTTAAAAATCTTCCTCTACCTAGCCATAAGGCCTAGAGCTACCAAATTTTGCATGTTGCTATATCTAGTGGGCCTCTACCAAGCAGGCCAAAATTTTAGCCCTGGGGTCAAAATTGGCTCTGCCCCAGGGGTCACAAGTTTTACATAGGCTTACATAGAGAAAACTTTAAAAATCTTCCTCTACCTAGCCATAAGGCCTAGAGCTACCAAATTTTGCATGTTGCTATATCTAGTGGGCCTCTACCAAGGGGGCCAAAATTTTAGCCCTGGGGTCAAAATTGGCCCCGCCGCTGGGGTCACAAGTTTTACATGGGCTTACATAGTGACAAGTTAAGAAATGTTCCTGTTTTGATTTTTTTTTCTTCTGAAATTAGCCTTGCATCAGGGGTCTTATGTTTTGCAGAGGCTTCATATGGACAAAACTTGAAAATCACCATATTTATAACCATACAGCATAGACTTGTATTATTTGGGCATGTGGTTTTATCTTGTGTACCTCTACTAGGGTTCAAGTAATTATAGCTCTTGGATCAAAAATGGCTTTGCCTTGCGGGTCTCAACTTTCACATGGGCTTTTACAGAGAAAACTTTGTAAGTCTTCATTTTGAAACCATTTGGCTCAGAATTGAAATGTTTAGTATTTATGGTTTATATTTATAAGCCAGTGGAGCGATACAGGGCCATCATGGCCCTCTTGTATTTATAAGCCAGTGGAGCGATACAGGGCCATCATGGCCCTCTTGTTGTTCAATTCACCATACCTATTTGTGCTATTTTAGTGGGTTCAAGCCCGGTTGCAACGACCCTTTCCCCCATTTTTTTTGTGTTTGCTTTTTAGCTCACCTCAACACAACGTGCTTAAGGGGAGCTTTTAGGATCACCTGGTGTCCGTCGTCCATCGTTCGTCATGCGTCGTTCGTCATGCGTCGTCAACAATTCTTGAAACATCATCTCCTCCTAAACCACTGGGCCAATTTGGACCAAACTTGGCAGGAATGTTCCTTAGGAAGATCCTCTTTAAAAATTGTTCACAAAATTTGATTCCATCAAAAACTCTGGTTGCCACAGCAACGAAATGGAATTTCCTAAGAAATTCTTTAAAAATCTTCTCCTCTGAAACCGCTGGTCAGATTTTGAAATAATTTTACAGGAATGTTCCTTGGGTGACCCTTTTCAAAAATTGTTCGCGAAATTTTGATCTGTAAAAAAACATGGCTCTGGTGAATGGGGGCTACTTGCACTATACAGATATGAAGACATTCTTAAAAATTCTTCTTCTCTGAAACCGCTCATCAGATTTTAAAATAACTTCACAGAGATGTTCCTTGGGTGACTCTTTTCAAAAACTGTTCGCGAAATTTTGATCCATTAAGAAACATGGCTCTGGTGAATGGGGGGGCTACTTGCACTATACGGATATGAAGAAATTCTTCTCTGAAACGGCTGGTCAGATTTTGAAATAATCTCACAGAGATGTTCCTTTGGTGACCCTTTTCAAAAACTGTTCGCGAAATTTTGATCCGTCAAGAAACGTGGCTCTGGTGAATGGGGGCTACTTGCACTATACAGCCATGAAGAAATTCTTAAAAATTCTTCTTCTCTGGTCAGATTTTGAAATAATTTCACGGGAATGTTCCTTGGGTGACTCTTTTCAAAAAGTGTTCGCGAAATTTTGATGTGTCGAAAAAACATGGCTCTGGTGAATGGGGGCTACTTGCACTATACGGATATGAAGAAATTCTTAAAAATTATTCTTCTCTGAAACGGCTGGTCAGATTCTGAAATAATTTCACAGAGATGTTCCTTGGGTGACTCTTTTCAAAAATTGTTTGTGAAATTTTGATCCGTCAAGAAACATGGCTCTGGTGAATGGGGGCTACTTGCACTATATGGAAATGAAGAAATTCTTAAAAATTCTTCTTCTCTGAAACGGCTGGTCAGATTCTGAAATAATTTCAGAGATGTTTCTTGGGTGACCCTTTTCAAAAATTGTTCGCGAAATTATGATCCATCAAGAAACATGGCTCTGGTGACTGGGGGGGGCTACTTGCACTATACAGCCATGAAGACATTCTTAAAAGTTCTTTTTCTCTGAAACCGCTGGTCAGATTTTGAAATAAATGGAATTTCCTAAGAAATTCTTTAAAAATCTTCTCCTCTGAAACCGCTGGTCAGATTTTGAAATAATTTAACAGAAATGTTCCTTTGGTGACCTTTTTCAAAAACTGTTTGCAAAATTTTGATCTGTCAAGAAACATGGCTCTGATGGGGGGTCTACTTGCACTATACACACATGAAGAAATTCTTAAAAATTCTTTTTCTCTGAAATGGCTGGTCAGATTTTGAAATAATGTCACAGAAATGTTCCTTGGGTGACCCTTTTCACAAGTTATTTGCAAAATTTTGATCCGTCAAGAAACATGGCTCTGATGGCTGTGGGCTACTTACGCTGTACGGACATGAAGAAATTCTTAAAAATTCTTCTTCTCTGAAACTGCTGGTCAGATTTTGAAATAATTTCACAGAAATGTTCTTTGGGTGACTCTTTTTAAAAATTGTTTGCAAAATTGTGATCTGTCAAGAAACATGGCTCTGGTGGTGGGGGCTATTTGCACCATAGGGACATGAAGGGGAATTTCTTAATTCTTCTTCTCTGGAATGGCTGGTCAGATTTTGAAATAATTTCACAGAAATGTTCCTAGGGTGACCTTTTTAAAAAATTGTTAGGGTAATTTTTATCCGTCGAAAATCAACAGCCAGTTGTTGGCACCTGCATGTGGTGCTCTTTTTTGAATTCTGTTTTTTAGCTCACTTGAGCACAAAGTGCTCATGGTGAGCTATTGTGATCGTGCTGTGTCCGTCGTGCGTTGTGCATCATCCGTCGTCAACTTTTTACCTTGTGTACGCTCTAGGGGCCACATTTTCGGTCCGATCCTCATGAAATTTGGTCAGAATGTTTGTCTTGATAAAATCTGGGACGAGTTCGAAATTGGGTCATGTGGGGTGAAAAACTAGGTCACTAGGTCAAATCTTAGAAAAACCTTGTGTGCGCTCTAGAGTGACCCTGGAGTGAAATTTTGCCTGTTGACTCAGGTGAGCAATCCAGGGCCATCATGGCCCTCTTGTTTCTCTTTTTGCATCATGAATTCATAGTGTATGCTTTAAAAAACAGTGTAGTCATGCCAGTGGAGCGATTCAGGCCCTCAAGGGCCTCTAGTTTTGCAGTATGTTCGTACATCAAGTCTTCAAAGTGATTGCTGACGATAAAGGACAGTTTGAAGTGTTTGTGATCGTACAATGTCTAATTTCTTATCAGTTTTCGTGTCTATCTATTTACAGCGTCTGGGTTTCCCAAGTCGCTTCGTCACAAAAAAAAAGTTTGATCACATTTTTTTCGTCTCGTTACGGCAACGTCCTGTTTCAAGTTTGCGTGAATACCACTGCTATATTCACATATCACATAAATTTTCTTGACTTTACGCTGACAGGTTAATGTCATTTTTCACGGGTGTGTAGATATCATGGTACATTTTGGTTTCATGGACATTGGTAATGAGAAAAGCACTGTAGTTACACAGAACAGCTTGTGAACGTTTACATGTATCGACACCAAAATAACTTTTCCGTGCATTCCTGAGTTTTAGCGTTTACTGTCTTTTTTTGGTAATTTTGTTTTTATGATCCTGAGGCGTAGACCTTTTGAAAACATTGTGGGTAGAGGAGAAAATGCTGGTAACCATCTGCAGATACTTTCAATTTGGAAGAGTCTTAAATTTGTCATTTTGGAAAGGGTTAAACAAATATTCAGATCTACCCTACAAAATTAAATTGATTTTATAAAGCACCTGCTTTGTGATGAATTGAAATTTACTGGGATATGTTTGTGAACTTTCAATTAAGAACCTTAATATCAAGCTGCAGTGTAAAGTCTGTGTTACTCTAGGCCATGGGTTGAAGCATCTTTTTGAAACTGAATAACCGAGAAGAAAAGTTATGTAGATTCTGTTAACTCTTAGGCTGCTAAGCAAGACTCGCCGATCTTTTACAGACAGAGTAGATCAAAATCAGACTGCACAGAATGTGCAGTCTGATCTTGGATCTACACTGTCCAATAAGGAGATTTTCCTTCCAAAAAATACCTTTGAAAGAGCAAAATTTAGGTTTTGACTATCAGCTTGAATGTTTGGTTTTACTTATTTAGCAGGATAGGGGTTAACGAAGAATATAGGCATAAAGGGCAAATTTAGTTTCTGATCTTAAACTTTTACGATTTACATGTATTTTGTGATTTATTTACAGATTGAATCATCCCAACATAGTGCGACTCTGTGATGTTTTTGAAGACAAGCATTATGTATATCTGGTGATGGAACTGTAAGTTATAAGTACTGTATATTGTTTGTGACGTTTTGTGGGCTTCTGAGTTTCAATAGAAAGTCAAGACAAAAGGGATAGTTTTATCCTTTCAGTAGGTTTTCAAGAGTCCCTATAGTGTTAAAGAAGTAAATCAAGTAAGACACCTTTCACAACTGAAGTTACATATGTTGCCTGTATAGATCAAGATCAGACTGCATAGAATATGTAGTCTGATATTTCATCTACACTGACCACTTTGCTTAGACATTTTAGACAAGAGCAACGTTGTGATTCCACTTTTAAGCAGATTTGTATGCACTCATTCTCAATAAATAGGTGCATTTGATGTCGCCAGGCTTCTCTCCAAGTATGAGGTAAACCATCCTTGTTAACCTAGTTCCGATGTATTCCGTGAACTACATTCATCGCCCCTAGGTTATCTTTCATATGTTTTCTGGTTCTCATGAATTATTCATGAGGCATTTTGATTGGTAATCTTAGTTTTTCAGTGAGAAAATTTAATCTATTTTTATCAACCACATGCCATCATTTCTATTTTTACCTCATCTACAACCAATCAAATTGATAAATGTAGTTTACGGAATACATCGGAACTGGGTCAACGAGGATGACGTCACCCCTGCTACATACCCCTGGGGACTGCAGCAGCATGCTGTATTTCTGAATATTTGCCTTTATATACAAGGATTTATAATGTCTGCCCTGGATTTCGTAAGGCAAATGCAACAGAAGGAAGGCCCACCGGCGGCCGCCATATTCATTGATAATGATGTGGGTTTTACCCAGTCTGTTGATATCAATGGAAGAAATGTGATTATCCTCCACTACAAGAGAGTATCGTTATTTTATCGACAAATTTGATTGGCTCTTGGGTGTAATTTGCAATCTTATGAATATTCATAGAAATGACGGTTTCGTAATTGAATGTCCCAGGGGTGATGAATGGTAATACTTCACACCTGGGTTAACGAGGATGGAGATAAACTGGGTAATATCAGTTGTGTCCCCAAAAAATCAGTACCCATGTATCCTTTATAAAAACCAAAGTAATTGCATGGGGCAGGTCACAAATATCAAAGAAAATATTTCAGGTCAAACTTGTCAATTTGACATGTTTATTACTGTTGCTGAGCAAAAGCCAGAAAAGTAAATAACGTTAAAAATAAACAAAAACTCATCAGACAGTTTCCTAAAAAACATCATAGGTTTATAACAAATAAAAAATTATGCGCATATTTGCTGGATGTTTTTCCATTCTGAATATTATTTTTATCTTCGTGTGAATCTGAAAATTGGTGTCAGCAGAATCTGTGAAATGTTCCTTGATGCTCTCGTTTGTCAGCAAATATGAAAGGAATTCCAGTTACTATTCAATTTTACACTATTTGTATTGTCTAAAATATGTGTAAGACTTCAAACATAAATATTTAATTGAAATTTTAACAAGTGTTGCACAAGTGTGTTTTAAAGGGGAAGTCTGGTGATTTTTCATATTAAAGTTACATGTCAGTTACATCCATTTTAATTCTGAGTTTTTCAAATTATATCATAAACAAGTATACTGAATTAAATTGCTTACCATGAAAAACCAGTATTTTCATTTCAAAACCGTTTTTATTATATACCTGAAAATTTTCCGGGTAAAATACATGTGTCGCATGCAGATAAAATATCACACACAGCAGATAAAAATTCTGTATCTTCACACTGAAATATGGTTCCAAATATGATATGATGACAGACCTCACAAGCAGAATACATAATGTACTGATTCATGATTTGATTGGTCAAAATGTTACTCTATAATATTCATCTGCCATTCACAAAAACAAAGTGTTACTGGCCACTTAACCACTATTTCTTTTATTCTGTTTACCGTTAATGAGTAAAATGTGTATAATTGCAAAATTTTGTCTTTGAAAGTGGTAGATATATAATAAAAGTAATTATGATGCAGTAACTTTCCTGGTGCTTGTATTTACTTCTCACTGCGTAAGAAGATTTTGACATCTCACTTGACCTTTGGTCTTGTTTTCCCGATACCAAATTTTCTCACACTGCTCGAATTAAATACAAGCACCAGAAAGTTATTGCAACATAATATTCTGTGTGTATCCTACTAAAACATCAAACCAATCCATTTAATTCCAATTTGTTAGTGATTGACATTTTTGTTACTAGAAATTTAAACACACAAAATTTTTTATCACTTTCTTCTTTAAATTTGATGAACACTTAATATGACATCATAATTTTCAATGGATGAGACAAAATGATGTCAGTTTGAACCTCTCATAACAGATTTTCTTGTCTTTTACTGGTGGTGATCAGTTGATTTCAGTGTTGTAGGTTTCTACATTATTGCTGTGAACATTTTATTAACCCTTTCCCAAACAAGCCCTGGTTTTCACGTGTCTGCAGTACAAGTCTTTTGAAAACACTGTGGGAAAAGGAGAAATTGCTCGTAACGAGCAATTTCTCTTTTTCCCGCAGTGTTTTCTACCCTTTTTGATAACTTTCTGCCATTTTCATTAAATTTAAAATTGTCGTCTGCAAACTCTTTCAATTTGGACCAGTCCAAAATTTGTCGTTTGGGAAAGGGTTAAATATACCCTCTAGTCACATATTACTTTTGATTATAGAAACATCAATTTAACATTTGTTCCTCCTGTTCAAAGGGTACACAAGATATTGCAAAAATAAGCATACAGTGTCAGAAAGGACATGTAAGCTACAAACTTGTTAATGCTTTGTAATACTTCGAAACTTCTTCATGATACTTAGTTGAACTTTTTAAATGGATCTAATTTTCAAACATTATATGACAAATAAAGGAACTGGTTCTAACCGAAATTAAGGGTACCTACAGAGCCCGATACGCCAAAAGCCCCACAAACAAAAACCTCATAGAATATAAGCCGCATGCACTCAACAGAAATACAGACATAAGGCTCATGATGTTAAACATTGATTATCTTCTGACTTTTTAGCTCACCAGAGCATGAAGTGCTCAAAGTGAGCTTTTGTGATAATGCTGTATCCGTGTCCGTTGTGCTTTGTCTAGACATCCACAATTACCTTATGTGGGTGCACCCTAGAGGCCACATTTTCAGTCAAATAATCATGAAACTTGTCAGAATGTTTGTCTTGATGGTATCTCAGACAAGTTGAAAATTCGGTCTTGTCGGGTCAAAAAGTGGGTCACCAGGTCAATCTTAGAACCTTGTGTGCACTCTAGAGGCAACATTTTTAGATTAATACTTATGAAACTTGGTCAGATGGTTTGTCTTGATGATATCTCGGACAAGTTGGATTAACGAGACTCGAAATTACTGATTTGCTTTCGGTGCAATACATTGGAGTTTCTGCCAGGACTGTGGAAATTTCGTGAAAAATGTGGGGTTCTTAGATGTTCGAAACTGGAAATATCGAGATTTTACTGTATATCAATAACATGGGGCTTCTGACCTGTTGGGTATTGCCCATGGGGGCTTTTGGCCATGTGACTTTTTTCGATGGGACTTTGCCCTGTGGGGCTTTTGTCCTAGGCTCCTTGGGGGAAGCTTATTTAAAACTTTGAGTGTCAACAGAGACAGTGCACGTATCTTGCGTTTTTGATGCAGTTATTTTTTTCAGGGCGCTATAGAATTGGCCTTGTGCGTTTTTTCTGGCGCAACCAAAATATCCGTTCAACCAAAAGAACAATTTCGTACAAAACCATGACTTTTAGCGAAACCAAGGTGTAAAAGAATGTTTCGTAAGCGAAGGTTGAAAGTTTCGTCAGCCATGTTTATTTACATTAACAGTTTATGTTACGGCTCCCAGCATCAATTGCTCGTCACTTCCAAATATATCCGGATTTTAAACGTATTCGGTCTTAGTAGTCCAGACGCTCTCTGATACAGAAATGAGCTTTTGAAAAGTGAAATTCACCTACAGGTGTGGCCCAATGGAAGATTTGCATGAGATTAAATAAGAGTGATGGCTTGTAAAGATTTTGTCAATTTGAGTTTGTGTTTAAAACTTTATGATGGAAATTATCTCAATAAAGAGTATATACCAGTCATAACATTAGAAAATGCTTCTGGTTTTCTAATTGGATAGAATACATTGTGGAAAAAGGAGAAATTGCACAATCTGTGCAGTTTCTCCTTTTACAACACTGTTTTCTAAACCTTCCACTGAAGAGTTAGTGAAAACATGGGATTGAATGATAATGGGTTATAACAGTGACCCATAATTTTCTTGTATGACCCTCAAAAGTTAGGGTAGGGGGTCACAAATGACCCTCAAAAATTTGAAGCTGGCAGAAACACTGCAGAGAGGCCATGGAACTCAAAAATACTAGTACTTAATCAACATGAAGATTTTGAAATGGTCGTTTTGTTTCAATGGCAAAAGATATTTTAAAATGACGCACTTTGTGATAAAGTTAGCAAAGGCATGTCATTCAAAGATTTAAAAGCATAAGTAGCATTTACATTTAATAAAAAAAAAACTGGTGTCAAGATTGAAATTTTGTGGTAACAAAGATTTTACAGTTAAAGTTTTATTTAACCGGTAAATAAGGGAACATTTTCATTCTGTTCATTATGATGTTTAAAACATTTGTTCCTTCTTGGTGTAATTGTATGTTTTGAGATTAATTTTTTTCATGACACTTTACCAATTTTGCAAAGAAAGTGAATAATTCTGGTAAAACCTCATTTACACTATGTATTTCTAAATCTTGAACCAAATATTCACTTGATAACTGTTACATATAACCTTTTAGAAATTGATACAGTTGAGAAAGGGTCTTGTTTTGTGCTAAACCTAAGTAAATGAAATGTCTGACGGTTGTTTGACTGCTTGAAGTTTTGCAGAAATGTTTGTTACTTTTTACCGTACTATCAAAACTTATCAAGTATAAACTTAAACATTGCTGCCAAAGTCTATATATAATACCTTGTATGTTAGGATAGTTTTTGCTGATAGGGAGAGTCTCCTTGGTACCAAAATTCTTAATCAAAGGACTGATAGTCCTGAGAGTCGCCTGGAGGGTATTGGGTTAGAGGTTTTCACCCTTTTTTGTTCAAATCTATCAAAAGCATTCAAGATACAAAATAACTTAACTATAGGACAGTGTTATATGCAAGTATATTTCTAAGTATTTCAAAACACATGGGGAGAATTAAAATTTAGGCACCAGGAACAGGTTTAAAAAGTTCAAAGTCTCTTACCTCGAGTGACTTCATTTAAAAAATGGTTTGTTTCAAAAGGTACAATCAGTGCAGAACAAGTCATTTCATTGAAATGATATCCACCACCAAAAAAAAAACCTTTTTTTGATAGAAACATAATTATAAGAGGTATTGTGTTTTGCATGTTAATGGCCTTTTTTGTTATTGGTGGAAATATACATTAAGCCCCCTTTTTTCATGACATGGTCTTTCATTAAATAAACACAAATATTAATTGTCTGTGGCTTATGATAAACAATATAAATATGAAGTTTCATAAAATTTTGTCCCATAGTTAAAGAGATATTGGTCCATAATGGAAATATACATCAAGCCCCCTTTTTCCATGACACCCCATTAAAAACAAAAACAAAATAAAACAAAACAAGCAGACCGGGGACATCAAACCTCCTTTTTCCATGACAAGGCGTTACATTAAAAAAAAGTATATCGGCAGACTATCATGAGGAACACATGTATGAAGTTTCATTAACTTTTGTCAACGATTTCAGAATATATCTGTCTGGATGGACGGAAGATCGGATGGACGAATGGACAGACGGACGGACAACATGCAAACCATATCTCCCGCCACCCCGAAATTCGGCGGGGCATAATAACTGTCAAAGTTCCATCAATATTTACAGTTCCTCCCCAGCTTAATAATGCCTGTAAAGAATGTGGATAAAAATTAGGCTTCTAGGTTGATAAAAATGTTTTTCTAGCACAGAATTTGGGTGACTTAACTTACATGTATATCTTAATTCTTACACATATTGCTAAAACGAATATTCTAAATAATTTCAGTCAAATAGGGCATACATTTTCTTGCTAGAATTAGAACAAGTTGTTTTTGTATATCTTAATTCTTACACATCGTCGGTGGGGAGTCAAATTGTAGTATATGAAATTTTACGACTTTTCAGGAGAAGGAAAAAAACTATTTTACTCCGATCATACATCATGTATCAACACCATATCTCTGGTATAAAAACTTTATTATATATGTATTTTTTCTGATATATCCGGAGTTTGCTCCCAATCTTGTATCAACGGCTTCTTGCGGAATGATTGATGTAAAGTACTGTTTTTCTCTATGAATTTGTGACTTTGACAAGATCGATATCAGCTCCTATTTCCTTGTCAGACGATTGTTCATGGGTTTTGTCAGGTTCATAATTGGGGTCATGTACACTGTCATCGCCTTCAAAATCATCACTTAGATCTTCATTTGGGACATGCTGAATGGTATTTTGAATCATGATGTTCTGATTTTGAAGTGAAAGCTGTATTAAATTTTGTCCCCTAGACAATGCCATTTGCTGGGTTCGTGCCCTGGCTTACAGAGAGGATATTGGATTCTGTTTTCCTGTAAATCAGGTTGGTGAAAATGATTCAGGTTATCGTCTGGAAAAGTTGAATGGAAACATTTTAAATGATAATACCGCTCACAAATTTTCAGAATGATACCTAATGTAGTACTCTCTGTTTGGTAACCTTACGAAGCATGAACCTAGTTCTAGAATCTACGATAGAGTGTATACAAGAACAAATTCAATTTTTGCATCTTCCTATTCATAACCACCCATGCTTTGATTAATTTTGTTTGTAAAAATATCAGTCTGATGACTTGTGCAGTCTGATCTTTATCCCTACTTTTATCATAATGCAGCTACATTTTCTGACAGTCCTCGTGACTTAAATTTGTGATGATTAATAATTATGATAAAAGGATCCCACCTACCTGAAAAAGTGTAAAGAGGTACTGCGTGAAAAAACTCTATGTGCAGATCAACTTTAATATGGGTTAGGCATGGCTACAAAATGCAAATATGAGCGGACCTTGATGCTAGTAGACTATATGAATAAATGATTTTAGACCTGTAGGTCCAACTGCGACTGCCTGCTCTTATAAAGATATACAAAATGGTCTTTTCACTGTAGAATGACCCTTATCTCACAGAATCATAAAAATATACAAAATGGTCTTTTCACTGTAGAATGACCCTTATCTCACAGAATCATAAAAATATGGCTGTAGTTAAAACATCGTAGCTCAGCCGATTTGGTCAATAGGGTTAAATTATCAAAATCTCGTATCTCATAAAAATACGAAAAAAATGGTCTTTTCACTGTAGAATGACCCTTATCTCACAGAATCATAAAAATATACAAAATGGTCTTTTCACTGTAGAATGACCCTTATCTTACAGAATCATAAAAATATGGCTGTAGTTAAAACATCGTAGCTCAGCCGATTTGGTCAATAGGGTTAAATTATCAAAATCTCGTATCTCTTAAAAATACGAAAAAAATGGTATTTTCACTGTGGAATGACCCTTATCTCACAGAATCATAAAAATATACAAAATGGTCTTTTCACTGTAGAATGACCCTTATCTCACAGAATCATAAAAATATACAAAATGGTCTTTTCACTGTAGAATGACCCTTATCTCACAGAATCATAAAAATATGGCTGTAGTTAAAACATCGTAGCTCAGCCGATTTGATCAATAGGGTTAAATTATCAAAATCTTGTATCTCATAAAAATACGAAAAAAATGGTCTTTTCACTGTAGAATGACCCATATCTCACAGAATCATAAAAATACGGCTGTAGTTAAAACATCGTAGCTCAGCCGATTTGATCAATAGGGTTAAATTATTAAAATCTTGTATCTCATAAAAATACGAAAAAAATGGTCTTTTCACTGTAGAATGACCCATATCTCACAGAATCATAAAAATATGGCTGTAGTTAAAACATCGTAGCTCAGCCGATTTGATCAATAGGGATAAATTATCAAAATCTTGTATCTCATAAAAATACGAAAAAAATGGTCTTTTCACTGTAGAATGACCCATATCTCACAGAATCATAAAAATATGGCTGTAGTTAAAACATCGTAGCTCAGCCGATTTGGTCAATAGGGTTAGATTATCGAAATCTCGTATCTCATAAAAATACGAAAAAAATGGTCTTTCTACTGTAGAATGACCTATATCTCACAGAATCATAAAAATATGACTGTAGTTAAAACATCGTAGCTCAGCCAATTTGATCAACAGGGTTAAATTATCAAAATTTTGTATCTCATAAAAATACGAAAAAAAATGGAATTTAAAAGCTGTTTGGCTCAAATTGTGGGACGTAGATGCTCAGCACCACATCTTTGATACTTATTTTACAATTTACTCTGGGATTCTGAAAGTATGTGCAAACTCAAACTGAACACTAAAGACGGGACATGTCATGATTCCTATGAAAAAACAAAATATTAATTACCAACAATGTAAAGTTCATCATCTGACATCTAAATGTGGAATGGGAATATTAGAAAATGTTAGAAAATACTTTTTAGTGTACTTATACGCATTAAGAACACTTTAAAACTCACATTGCAGGGTCACAATGTGTCAAGATGTCTCAACCCCATGAGATACAATTTTTTGATGACCCTCCTTATGTTACAAACCGTATACGAGAATTTATCGTGTGATCATAACTCATGAACCGATTGGCATAGAACTACGAGGATTTGAGGGGGATGGTGCGTTAGTTCTCAGTGAAATCCGCTATGTCAAAAAGTCATTTTCTGAAAAATATGGAGTTACAAGGTTTTGACCCCCCCCCCCCCAACAACATACTGCTAAAACAAATATTCTAAATAATTTCAGTAGAATAGGGCATACATTTTCTCTCCAGTTTAGGAGAAGTTGTTTTTGTATGAAACAAATTTTCTAAAATTGGACCATGTGGTTATACATATATCTGTTAAATTGAATAATTGTTCTTTCCAAATACAGGATGCTAGATATGAAATTTTGGTATAATTGCTTATACAGTTTCAGAGGCCGTGATTTTGAAATGTTACTTCTCAGTTCTGAAGCTTCTGTGAAGTTTATAGAAAGAGAGCAGAACCACTTGAACACTTTTACAAGAGGACCATTTAAGAGAGTAAGGGAGAGAGTGCAAACGCAAAACGATGCAAATGCATGCAGTGTATATATATAATCGAGACCTATAAAATTTTTCATCGCGTCCCCTTTTACTCGCTGCTTCTTCCTCCACCCATTTCCCTCTATTTCTTCCCCTTTTTATATCTACTTTCTCCGTGCTCCCTTTTCTTCCACATTTACACCCCTTCCCCCCCCCTTTTCCCCTTTTTAGCCGGTTAGCCGTTCAGTCGTTTCGTCGCGTTAAGTTGACTAGCCCGGTTAGCCAGTTTTGTTAGTTAGCCGGCTTTTCTCCATTTGTCAGTCAGTCAGTTTCCTCAGTCAGTCAGTTTCCTCAGTCAGCCAGTTTTGTTAGTTAGCCAGTTTTGTCAGTTAACCAGTTTTGTCAGTTAGCCAGTTGACTCAGTTAGCCAGTTGACTCAGTTAGCCAGTTGACTCAGTTAGCCAGTTTTGTCAGTTAGCCAGTTTTGTCAGCCTTTCTCGGCTTTTCTGAGTTTGTTAGTTTGTCAGTTTGTTAGTTAGCCAAGACATGGGCATTAAAGCGAGGGAGAACAAGGGAGGGAGTTAAGGGGAGCGTTAAAGGGCGTGTTAAATTAACAAGGAACAAAAGAAGCAAAAGGAAAAACATTTAAAAACTTTTTAGCCTTATATATATACACTGCATGCATTTGCATTGTTTTGCGTTTGCACTCTCTCCCTTACTCTCTAAATCGGTTAGTGCAACTGCACCCGCATCCTTCTGAAAATGTGCATATATTTCCATATATATACACATTAATTTTTTTACTCTTCTTCATCTTCTGAATAGTAACCAATCGGCACCGTATTAATCCCATCATCTAAAACATGCCTAACATCTTGCAAAGGATTCAACGCAATCTTTAAAAACTCTTCTGTATATACTTCATGGTTTGAACTTCTGAAGCCTGAAAATTTTACCGTTTTCTCTTCTTGGTTAAAAATACAATTCAGGTAATCGTTAAAAGTGATCTCTTTGGCTTTTATACAACAATCAACCACACCTTTAAGTTTTAGCGTTTCTTTTGTTTCTCCTTCTTTTTCTACTCTGTAAGCCTATGACTTGGCACATGTAGCAGCATAGTCTTTAATGGGTACCCCTTTCGTTTCATCTTTAAAAAATCCTAGCCTGTTTTTGTTAGCCATACTGTGAAGCGGATGATTTTCCGGATATTTCCAAGTATCGAAACAAGTACTTAAATCCTCTTTCATTTCTTCATATATGTCCGGGCTTTGAATATCTAAAATAAAACTGTCTGTACCAGTGTACAACAATTTAACCCGGTCTCCAAATTTTGGCTTTAAATAGTCATAATATAGCTGGTACATTTTTAATTTCGCTAATTCCAAAACACAAAACCCGATATATATCGGCTTGTTAGCGTTTACTATTGTCTTCTTTTTTGTTACTGCTACTAGATGAGGGTTGAACATTTTAAAGCCTGTATACTCTGGACTTTTTAAAAGTTTCTGGGCTCTTTTTTCATTGTTTACTATTTCTACATTGCTCCGTTTTCTCGGGTTTTCTATTGTTTTCCCATATATACTATTAATACACAGTTTAAAATATTCCTGGCGGCTCTTCTCCTTTGCTTCTCCTCTTTTCTTTGTGTTGTTTGAAATGTATGGCTTTAACCATTCCGAAACTTTTAAAATATAGCCCCTGTGTATTTTTTTGATTTTGACGCCAAGCTTTTCATAGTACTTTAACAGCTCTGAATATACTAAATATTCTTTTTTGTTTCTTAAATTTGCTACAAGTTTCTGGACGCCATTAATTTTTATATGTTCTGGGCATGGGGGGTAATCTTTTAAATATTCTTTTTTGTTTTTCGGTATCTCAAGATCACAAACTATAGCACATGGGTAATTTCTCCAATTTTTAGCTCCACTGGCCGAAGGCCAGCGAGCTATTGTCATGGCGTTGTGTCCGTCGTGCGTCCGTCCGTCCGTTCGTCCGTTCGTCCGTGCGTGCGTCCGTAAACTTTTTCTTTAAAAAACTTCTCCTCAGAAACTATTGACTGGATTTTTACCAAATTTCACAGGAATGTTCCTTTGGTGGTCCTCTTTCAAATTCCTTCAAATAATTGTGTTCCATGAAGAATTCTGGTTGCCATGGCAACCGAAGTAAAAAACCTTTAAAAATCTTCTCCTCCCAAACCGCTCTTTGGATAGCATTATTATTTTGCAGGAATGTTCCTTAGATACAGGTTTACAGAATTCCTTTAAAAAAAAATGATCTGTAAAAAAACATGGCTTTTATGGGAGACTCATTTTCCTTTTATGGTATAAAGTAAAATCTTTGAAAAATTTCTTCTCTAAAACTATTCATTGGATTTCATTGTTGTTTTGCAGGTAAGTTCCTATGGTGGTTGTCTGCCAAATTGTTTCTATGGTGGTTGTATGCCAAATTCCTTTTAAAAAAATGATACACCTAAAAACACATTTTTTTTATAGACAAGGCTTATATTTCAAAAAAATGTTCTTCTCCAAAACTATTTATTGTGTTAGTTTTATCGACTAACAAAGAAAAAGGAATAAAATTGGATTGACTTGACCTAGTCAGGGCTGTCCTATTTAAGCCCACACATTTTCCTTGGTATTAAGATCACAATTTACTCCAATGATATGCTATTAGTTAGTACTAGTAATAAAATATCACTGGCCATAAATAAGATAAAAGCTTGAGCACCTTTCACAACTTGAGCTTTTCAATTTTGCCTTATTACTAAGCCTGAGTAACCATGCCAAGATAAAAAAGAAAAAGTATTTTAATAACAAAACCCCCATGTTGTAGGTACTTTATAGTCCTTTTGATATAGAACAAGAGAACCTCTGCACTTTTATTAGTTCTGGTAAAGGTTTGTTGACCTACTAATGAGTAAATGCAGAGTGGACAGAGAAGGGGTGTAAATCCTGGTGACCTGGTACACAGTGGGACAGGGCTTTACATTTGTGATAAGGCATTAATGTTATCCAGTCAAACTGATCCCACAACTTCAGTACACCAGAATTAATCTGTGCCCTGGAGCAGGATATTTGATTTATGTAAATGCATTTGTAGACCATTTTGTGTTGTTTGCCACAGAAGACATTCTAACTGTGACTGTGAAAAGTTGATTATTAGGGATTAGGTGTTCATTGTATGCCAGCATATTTCATTCTATCTGGTGTATTGATGTAAGTTGATCTATATTGCTATAACATTCATTCATTTGCCCTCCTAGCTGTTCTTTTAGATTACCCCTTTACCACACAATCACAACTTTTAACGACCCTGAGAAAGACATATTTTCTATATTTTGATGTTTCCCCACCCAAAATGGTTTGTGAAAGGACCTGTTGCAGACAACATATCTTCAAATTAGTAAGACATATAAAAAAGGATAGAAATTATTGTGGGAAACTAAGAAAATGCTGGTTACCATTTTTTTCTTCTTTTCTCACAAGTTTTTTCCATACCTTTTTTCTTCAGTGAGCTAAAATGCAGGATTGAATGGTAATTGTTAAAAACTTCTTTTCGCCATTATAGAAATATCAGGCCTGTGGAGCGGTACAGGCGCTCAAGCGCCTCTAGTTAAATTCTGCTTTGTTTAGTTTTCTTTCAATTTCGTAAGGCATCGCCTCGCTCATGGTCTCGCCGTATAAATTGTTTTTGTCAATGTAAAAAATGTAATTACTCGGCTTACTTGGGTCGTAATCGCTTAAATGTTTGTTGTTGGCTTTAGCATATCTACTAACACACATAGACACGCCGCCACGAATCCCATTTTCAAAATCTTCATATGTATCACGGTCAGTTATTAAATTAATCTTTTGCTTTGTGAATTTTAACATATTAGCCCAAGAAGTACCAGGTAATGTATAACCATGAGTTAAAGGGTCAAGGCTATAAGCTTCAATGTTCAACCTTCTAAAGTTTTCAAATACATCAGCCAAAAGCAAGACATCCAATTCGCAGTATTTTTTTTGGTAATCATTTAAAGTTTTACATCCAAAAGCATCCCAAGCATTTAAAGCATGTTGGTAGTCTTCCTCTGTAATGCCTTCTTTTTTCAACGATGAATAAAAAGCCTCGATGGGTGGCAAGCTTGTAAGTTTTGTTTTTTCAAAACAGTTCATATATTCGTACGGGTAGACGCCTTTCGCTGTTAATAGTTCTATAGGAATACCTGGAAACGCCTGCCGTGTATGTTTTAAATTGTTTTTGTTACTATCCTCAACCAACTGAGAAAGGGACGAACTTAAAAACTTAAAACTATCTAAAAAACGGATTTCGTGCCTTTTGTTGTTAATATATGTATATTTGCTAAAACTAATATATTTTTCTTCGTTTGATGGCAATACTGTCAAATGTCCGGAATATTCAGCCAGTTTTAAAATGAAAAGATGAGCATCATACCCGCTTAAATTGTGGCAAAGTACCGGGGTTAAATTTGAAGCTTTACCCTCGTTAATATAGACTGTGTTGGCGTTTGTAATTTCTCCCATCAAACTTTTAACAAATATAGCAGCTATGTCCTGTCCTTCCTTTTGAATTACAAAGCTTACTTTTTTGTTTTTGTAAATTTTCTGATTTGTTGAAACAATATAGAAACTGAAGCCGCTGGGTTCGTGTTTGTTGATTTTCTTGCCTTCTTCGTTTTCACATTTGGTTAAAAAACTTTCAAAATCAAAATATACTGTAATATTAGGTGGCTTGTCTGTTTTCTCCTTGAATTCCAAAACAGCGGCTTCTGTATCCTCTTCGGGCAGCTGTAGAAGTGTGGTATCTGTACAGTTTTCAGCGTGTTGGTTTAGTTTTTCTTCTGTCTTAAATACTCACTGGCATTTGTAGCAAAAAAACAGCCGTCCGTGTGAATTTGAAAGCTGAGAAGAAAGAAGACGCGACAACTCAGCTACTAAATGAAAATGGTCTTCATAATATAGAAGGTGTATTTTTTCTCCTTTTGTATTTCCATCGAATATTACTGGCGTCCTCTTGTTAATGTTGTCGACTCCGTAAACAATTAAATTAATATGAGGGTTGACGTCTTGGAAAAGTTGTAAATCTTCTGAAGTGGTTGGATATTTGATATCTGTAAAATCGGCATATTTGTTAGGTTCTTCTTTAAATATTTTTCTTAAATCTTTGGTAACTCTTCCCCGGTCTTTCTCTTTTGGGTTAAAGTGTCTGAGTATACACCAGTAAAAACAACGATGATCACCAGATAGTATACATACAATGGCACGTTTTAAAATTAGCCATGTTGGGAGTTTGTTGTTGCCACATCCGCCTTTAAATGGATGATATTTACCATAATTAATAGCAACATGCTCAAAACTTAAAAAAGTCCATCCTGAACCTTCATAATCTTTTTTATAAAAATTGTTTAAAACTTCTTGTAACATTTTATTAATTAACTTTTGTTTGTTGTTCCATTGGTAGATTATATGAGGTGATGAATTGAAAAAAAACTTTTTTACTTGTTCTCCGTTTTTCATTTTAACACAGGCTGACAGTATTGCCTTAGTTCCTGCATTTTTTTTCTAATGACTGAACTGCTGTAGGCCTCTATTTGTATAAAAAAGCCTCCATGCTTAAAGTTTTGGTTGTACCTGGAACGTTTAAAAATGTTTGTTTAAAATATCCGTTTAAAGCTGAACTGGTTGTTTTACTTGTTGGTTTTTCAATTTGCCTAATTTAGGAGGGGCCGTGGTTTTTACCATTCGTACAACTCCGTTTTTAACTTGAAAACTGTAATACTGACTCATTTTTTTTTTAATTTAAGTAAAATTTTACTAAATTAAAAAATTTAACAGAAATGCCTAAAAACTCAAATACTGAAGCAAAAAAGAAAAGCGTGGAATTTGTGGAGCCAACAGCTCCGCCCGCTCCTGTTCCGATCTTGTCGCTCGGGCCTGAAAACGCCATTAAGGGCGAAAAGAAGACGGATAAAATTTATTTTTCTGACATTAGACAAAACGGAAAATGTGGCGTATTTACAAATATAGTAAGTAGGACGCCAGAAGAAAAGCCAACACTTTTAACATTTGGCTCAAACAAGTATATTAACATAGAGCTTAATGAAATGTTTGAACAGTTTTTAAATGGTGTCTATGAAAGATTCGACCCCGAATATTTGGACACTGTTGAGGACTCCTTTCACTGGGGTGGAGTATTGGAAACGTATAGAGCTCAAGGATTTGTTAAATGTAAGATAGACCTGGAACGTTTTGACAGTTCCTTTTTTTCTACAGTTGAGAAGGATGGACAAGTTAAAACCATTAAACCGCTTAAAAATGCTGACTTCATGTACGACCGTATTACAAACGGTGTTTATACTTTAAAGGTTTCGGGGTTGTGGAGAAAAGAAAGCCAGATAAACGGCAGACTTCAAACAACCCACAGCGGGATCACTATCAAAGTTTTAAACGTTTTGGTGAATGGATACGCTAACTGTGAAGGTGAAGCGGATGAGTATGAAAACGCACAATATACTCAACTTAGAGAAGATAGCCTCACTCTATTGAATGAGTAAAAACATTAATTAAATAACCTCTGATTGTATTGGTGCTGTGTTTGTTCTCCATTTTTTTTATCCATGGTATATATTTTTGAAAAAATATTAAAAAAAATATATACTAATAAAAAGGGAGGGCTTTCTTTCGGACGGGTTGGGTTTAATTCAGTATATCATATTTTGAATTGCGCTTTATATTTCCATATATTTTACCAGAACATCGGTAAAATACATACATATATTTTTTAACAATATTGCGGGGGTTCATATATTGGCAGATAAAACCTTCCAAACCCATGTCTGTATTTTCCCTTGTCTCTTGCGCTACTTCTATCAATTACAGCAAAGCCATACGGCTCAGCCCAACAAGTATACAAGAAGTTTTTAAATTCGTCTATTGTCATATCACGGCTTGCGTAATCTGTGTATATATTGTGTATATCC
This sequence comes from Tridacna gigas, assembly GCA_945859785.2. NCBI lineage: Eukaryota > Metazoa > Mollusca > Bivalvia > Cardiida > Cardiidae > Tridacna > Tridacna gigas. The sequence continues at coordinate 18,802,055 of OX244036.2, forward strand.
TTGTCAGTAGTGATGGGACATCGGTTAGAAATCATAATCGATCATCGGTTGGAATCGGTTGCTGCTACCGATGCGATTCTTCCGATTATAATCGGTTCCTCATAAATTTGCATGTTTCATTGTAAACCCTTGTATCATTTATGTATTATGCTGTTGTTTGTGTTGCAGATAGACTTTTTGTAGTTTTACCTTTGCACCTGCTTTCTATACACCTTTTGGTTTTTAACCACCTCTGCTTTGTGCTATTTGGCTTTGTAACACAGCGGTATTTCGGCTGATTGTTGTTGTTATCAAGGGAGTTGCTGTTATCGTGGGAGTGATAAAACCCAGTTAACACAGCGTTTTTTCTCATAGCCCGAAACCAGGCAAATTGGGAAAAATGCGTCGTTTTCTATAAAATTAGTAAGAGGGAATATGGTAGAGGGACTGGGTTCTGGTAGATGGTCTATTTTAGAGGCAAACAGAGTTTCATTACTGACAGTGGGATCAGGGTGGCAGGTAGATTCACACTGAATGGCAGACATAGCAAAACTCGAGCCTGCTGTGAACGGGATAACTTGGTTACATCTTGTACTTGAAGTGTTTTGATCTCGATCTACGATTGCAGACGAGCGCTTACTTTCACTTTCACTCAACCTCATCTTGGCTAGAATTATGACTTGGCCTCTTACAGATAAAGTCTGTTAACCTTTTACACCCCGTTGGTTTTAACTTTTTTCGGTAATATTTGCTGTTGTGGCTCATTTTCACGTTAATTTACCGTTCTCGTCTCTCCGCGAAATCACATGTCAGACCGAGCGTGGAAAATCGCAAGTTTTTGGCGCCACAGAAACGAAGCGCCGTTCACTACCGAGTTCTCCGAACTAAATACACTGGACCCCGGCTTATATTAATAATAGAGACCACACTCCGGGACCAGTTGATCTAAAAAAAAAAAAAGGAAGTGCATGCGTTTGGGAAATTCACCTTTTTTTGACCAATGACATCGCTGATAATTGGAATATCTATATATAGCTATGGGAAATCCAAAAAATAGCCGACGACTTGGGGTCTTTCGTTTTGGGAATTTCTTAAACTGGATTTTGGGAAAAAAGGTCATTTTTTGGCATAGGGAACTGGTCCGTTTTACGGACCGTTCATAGAAGGAAAAAAAAACGCTGTAACAGACACCGGTATATAAAATCGGGTACCCGACTGACGGTGCAGACTTCCTGCCGATCATCGATTATGACAAAGTTCAATCGATAATCGACATCGGGAGCTTCCAACACGCCGCTAATCGATACTTGCCGATTATCGGTACACCACTACTTGTCAGGTAAATCAAAAAGAATTATAAAATTTGAATTACCCCGTATTGTATGCCTAGGCAATGAAAAAAAAGATTGAGACAAATAAAAACAGTCTGTGTTGCTGTGTCTTCCTCTTGTATAGTACTATTCTGGAACGTCTTGCTTTTCCTTTAACAAGTCGTCAAATATCATTAAATTTTTATTACTACTGTTTAAATCTCTAGGGTCGGGAACTTCGTCATCACTTTCATTAAAACAGGGGGTTATTTTTTTGTCCCTTTCTTTTTTTGTTCTTCTTTGAGTTGTTCAAAAAGTTCTTTTTGTGGGATGCCACGGCTTTCTATTTCTTGCATGTTCTCAAAAATACTATTAATGGTTTCCTTTTTAAGCTCAAACTCCAGGGCTTCCCTCAATAGTATATATTCTGGCTGTTGTTTCATCGACTTCCCGAATATATACAAATGATCATAGTCCAACCAGCCAGGTCTTAAAAGCAAATTTAAAAGGGTTGTAGTTTTTCCACAGCCAGACTCACCTATTATTAAACCCCTAATGCTTTGGGGTAACATTGGGCTGTTTTTTCTTTTTGTCTTGTTTAAGTTACAGCTATAATTTTTAATTTCCATGTTCTTTAATTTAGGAAAAAATTCACTAAAATTAAAAAAAATGATCTTAACATTTTGTGAATATTGTAAAACGTATATTACCGACCATGATCCTTTTAATTTAAAAGGTGTATGTGAGTCATGTGGGAAGTTAAAAACACAACCCACTAAAGAAAAACCTCCAGCAAGTTACAGGCTTGCATTAATAGGAGACAATACAAAAGCATTAAAAAAGTCTTTGGAACTACGTCCACTAAATGAAGAAAGAAAAGCAAACTACACCGCTCCTCTTCTTTTGTCTTGTTTTGCTGTGTTGGGTTCTTTACTTGTTTCTTTGTTTTAGTTAAAAAATATCTAAAAATAAAATATGAGTTTAATATATTGTGTAAAATGTCAAAAGAAGACAGATACAAAAAACTTAACACAGGAGACTTTAAAAAACGGGCGTCCAGCTTTAAAAGGTTCCTGTTCTGTTTGTGGGACAAAAAAGACCCAGTTTATAAGCGGCTCATCGAAGAAAGGTAAGAAAGGCGGGAGCTTAGTTAATAAATTTATTAATAATCTACCTTTTGAAATGCATCTTCCAGGACACAACTTTACAGGCCCAGGGACTAACCTACAAAAAAGATTAAACCCAGATTTAACACCTAAAGAATGGAGTAAGCCGGTTAATCGTGTGGATCGTGCAGCTATGCACCATGACATATGTTACCTAAAACATACCGATACGGCTACACGCAACAGCCTGTGCGATGCTGATATGTTAACAGAACTTAAAGGAATTTATAACCCAACAATGAGGGAAAGGATTGATCGCGCCATTGTTACCCCGATAATTGGCACAAAAAAGCGTTTTGGAATGGGACAAGGTAAAAAAAAAAGCTGTCATTAAAAGACGTATCTTTATCCGATGAACTACACAGACCAACACACCGGAACTTTCCAACTCGTCGAGTAATTGTTAAAAAATTAAATGATACGTGGGCGGCTGATTTGATGTTTATGCCCAAGAAAATACGAAAGGGAGAAGCTGAGGGAATGGAGGAGATTGAACAACTACAACAAGAAAAGACACAACAAACAGCAGCAGAAAAACAGACAGACAACTTAAATATTTTTTTAATTGTAGTTGATGTTTTTAGTCGTTTTGCTTGGGTTCGTGAAATACCTAACAAACAAGTTAACAGCGTTGTTAAAGCTTTTGAAGATATTTTTAAGACTTCAAACAGGAGACCGGTTAAAATTTGGACAGATAGAGGGGGTGAGTTTACTGGCTTGATTGACAAAGAAGAAGAAAAACCAAAAACACCCTTCCAGTGTCCCCATTGTAAAGAATATTTAAAAAGTAAGGGAGGATTAACACAGCATATAAATCGCTTTTGTCCTGTTTTATTTCCAGAAAAAGCAAAGGAAGCAAAGACAAGGCTTAAAGGGGTTGAGTTGTATCATACAGAAGGAAAGCACAAGGCTACAATAGCTGAAAGATTTATTAAAACTTTAAAAGATAGAATAGGTAGGTATATGACAGAAAACAACACAACGGACTATATTCCTCATTTACAAGAAATAGTGAAAGATTACAACAATACACCACATAGAAACTTTAAAGACCAGCTAACTCCGGAAGAAGCAAGCAAGCCAGAAAATGAAGAAAAGATTTACAATGAATTTTATGAAAATGCACAACCTAAAAAGTTTAAAGCCGATAGAGTAACTCAAAAAATTCCCCTGGAAGTTGGTGACTTGGTTAGGATACCAAGAAGAAAAGCGGCAGGCTTTGAAAAAGGTTTTACCGCTAATTGGACAAGGGAAATTTTTAGAATTCGTGAAATTAAAAACACTAATCCAATAACTTACTATTTAAGCGATGCCAAAGACCACCACATCGAGGGAGCATTTTACAGGCAAGAACTACAAAAAACACGGTTTAAATTTCAGGAGTGGATGGGTGACAACAAACCGAGAATTAAAGAGAATGCAAGCCTGGGAATGCAAGCCGTGGCAGCTGAAGCAAAAAGACAGAAAGAAAAGAAACAACGGCAACGAGACAGGAAGAAACAAGAAGGGAAAGGCTTGGAGATTTCTGAAAATATTAGAAGGTTACCCATTAAATCTTTAAACAATTTTGAGTTAATCGATTTGTTTAAAAATTTAAAAGGTTGGCGTGGTGTGTATTCTCGTGATGCGTTGCCAAAAAAGCCAAATGTTTACGAATATGGAATATTAAACCTTGATGATTCCGATGGCCCTGGAACGCATTGGACGGCTTGGCATAGGAACAAAAAAAACAAGTTTTATTTTGATAGTTATGGCCTGCCTCCTCCTCTTGAAATACAGAAATATTTAAAAAGTCCGATTTTGTATTCATCTGACCAAGTACAAAACCCCGGGACAGTGATTTGCGGGCATCTTTGTGCTCATGTATTGGAAAAATTAAACGAAGGTTACCATATTCAGCCGGTCGTATCTCATTTAATGGATTTAAAAGAAAACGGGTTTCTTTAAAAATACAAAATGAGTTATCCAGTTACAAAATTTGGAAGATTAGAGGAAGAAATTAGAGAGCTTGAGAGTGCAGCCGAAGCAATAGTGGGCGGTGTTTCCCTTCCTTTCATTGTTGAAAACTTTCTGGGGAAAGATGGGGGAGAAATGAGGGGAGATATAGACATGGCAGGGCAAAATATTAAAAATTTACCTGACCCAATAGACGGGCAAGATGCAGCGACTAAAAATTATATAGACACTGCAGCAGGTCATTCATTTTTTAGAAGAAAACCCAACGCCGGATACGTAGCAGTAAAAGATTTAGATATGAATGAACACAGGCTTTTAAATTTACGTATGCCTGTAGATAACTTAGAAGCAGCAAATAAACTTTTTACAGAAATTACGGTTAATGATTTAAAAGCAAGGTTGGAAAACAACAACCCATTTTTTTTTAAATACCAACAAACACAAAGCAAGGGGAAATATACACATGCAAAATTTTAAAATAGAAGGTTTGCCTTTTCCCGTGAATGACAAAGATGCGGCGACTAAAGTATATGCTGATGCTCTTGTTGAAGATGGAAGGCAAAGAATGGAAGCTAATAACCCTTTTACTTTTCAAAATGATGTGTTTACAGCAAAAGGTAAAATAGATTTAAAAGGTTTTAAAATAGAAAATGTTGCAAATCCGGAAAATCCCAAAGATGTCGTAAATTTAGAAACGAATACATCACATGCTTTTGTAAGAAAAAACGGGGGTTTCGAGGCACAAGAAGCCATATATTTAAAAAACAAGAAGCTAGGGGGTTTACAAGACCCAGTACAAGACAGAGAAGAAGCAAATAAAAAATATGTTGATGATGAAATTGAAAAATTAAAGGATTACTGTGAAGAAAAAACAGCTGATATTGTTGCTGCTGGCGGTAACGTTGATGCTGCAGCTTTGGATGCTGTTAAAATAGATTTAGAAAAAAATCAGGCATTTAATACAAGGAATGAAAAACATTTAATGCAAGGGGAAACATTAACATGAAACAAAAAACGTTACGTAATCTACCGGAGCCAGAAGAAGAGACAGATGCAACAACTAAGGGATATGTGGATGAAATGAAAGAATTTTTTGAAGAGAAAATTAAAGAACTGGAAAAACCAGAAGAAGTTAAAGAAAACAGGGATATGAAAGGTTTTAAAATTGTTAATGTGGGTGATGCTGTTGATTCTGGAGACGTAGTGAATAAAAAATATGTTGATGAAGAAGTAGCAAAAATAGTTGATGAACAAGAAAAATTAAGAGAAACATTTAAAAGAGTTGTTAACAATGCTTTTAATCAACTTGAAACAAGTATTAATGAAGGGGAAGACAAGGTAACAAAACTAGAAGAAATTTTTAATGAAGCCGTTAATAGACTCGAAACAGAAGACCAAGATAGAAAAGAAGAAACGGGGCGGATACGTGGGCTGTTTAATGAAAAAGTAAAAGAGTTAAATGAAGTAGATGGGAATATTAAAAATGATATTGAACAATTAAGGGTATTTTTCACGAATGAAGCAGCACAACACAAAAACATGAGAGGGTTTAAAATAGTAAAATTGGGAAAACCGGAAGATGAACAGGATGCAACTAATAAAAAATATGTTGACATTAATGTAAAAAAAGCCACTGAAAATATAACCAACATGGCACTATTTTCCTTTTCTTATTCTACTATTTTAATACGTGGTGAACTAGAAGGCCCGATAATTGGAATAGATGAAGTTGAAAATGCAAATAGAAGAATACCAACCGCTAACGGTGGTTTAATTAGTGTAGATGAAAAAGGTGCCCCAATATTACCCAGTATTGTATATTTTGGAAAGCACGACGGGGGAGAGGTTGCATACAGCGCACAAGGAAAGATAAAAATTAAACCTAGCTATATTTTTCCATTTCCGGGCGCCATTGTTAAAACTTCAGCTATTTTTATGTATGATGATGGAAATGAAAAAGAAGAAAATTTTAAAGTGGTTTGTAGAATTACTGAGGGTGATGATGGAGAGGTAATACCGGGAGAAAAGGAAAATATAGATTTAAGTAAAGGAATAGTTGAAGGAATAGGAAGAAAAAAAGAATATGAATACAATTGGAAGAAAAAAACAAGCGGGAAAGTTGTAAAACATTGTGACAAACCGGGGGAAATTGAAAAAAATAAGTTTAATGAATGTTCAAGTTTAATTGTGTATTTTAAGTCATCACATCCACAAGTTAAAAGGTGTGTGTTAACGTTTGCTGTTCAGCTTTTTAATTTCATTAATGTAAAAGAATTTTTAGAAGCAGTTAAAAATTTTAGTAAAGATTAAAGGTTTAAACACATTTCATAATATTTAACCTTTTTCTAGGTTACATATTACACTTTAATTTTTTTCTGTTCCTCCAAATCCCTCGCTTCTTGTATGATACTGCAAAACCCATACTTTTTTATAAAAGCTTCTTCTTTCATTTCCAACAAATCCGCCAAAATATGAAGCTTGTTTTTTCTGTCTTTTTCTCCATGCTCCAAACAGAAATAGACCTCAACATCTGGAAAAAAGAAAAACTTTAAAATATCATCAAGTTCGTCAATTTTTTCCATAATATCATCTGTGTTTTCATCGAATAAAAAAATATCATCATATCTATATATATGCTTGTTAGAAACAACAACACAAGAAACGTAAAGGTTAAAAATTTCTTTTTCTTGTTTCCTTTTGCTCCACTCATAGTAAAGAAAAGACTTAAAACGTTTTAAATATGTTATCGGCTTTTCATATTTAACGTATTTGTTTGGTCTTACAGGTGCAAATTTAAACTTCATCTGACTGTAAAAGTCGCCTGTTGGCTTTTCTTCCTTTTTCGTATGATTAAACTGATTTTTTAAAACATCTGTACACTGATTTATAAAATACGAACTCATTTTATAAATCAATATTTTTTCTTAAATCATTTAATTTTTTTTATCTGTTTCATCTACTCTTTCAATTCTTTCTTTTACCCCTTCTACCTTTTTAGTTTTTTCATCAACATCTTCAACTCTTTCAATTTTTGTAATTCCATAAGAATCATATGAAAGGTAATACTCCCCGTTTTTAAATTCATCAATGTTATTCATCCAAAAAGCACCGGCGTCGCTGTCTGAATAAAATTTGTTGTCATTTTCAACCTCCTTCATTAACATAGTATTACGGTATTTGTCTTCTATTTCTCTCATTGCTTCATAATAGAACTTTAAAATTTCTTTTGTGTGTTCCGAACTCATTTTTTTAAAAGTATTTTTTTCTTAAATGTTTTAAAAAGTATGAAATAATTCTTTAAATTTACCATCTATCATATAATTTTTAAAATATTCTGGTTTATATTTTAACATTTGATGAAGTTCGTCATTAAATTTTCTTCTTACATTAGTTAAATTTTTTATTGTTTCTTGTTCGTATATATAGCGTACTTTCCACAAAGGATAACCTTCAGTTTCTTTTTTAAGATTGGTTAAAGTAACAAACAAACAAGAATGGCAACTTTTTTCAAGTTTTTCTGTTTCCTTTTCTATTGCATGTTTTATATCATCCCAAAAACTATAAAACTCACATTCCATCAACTCTATTATAAATTTTCTTTCGTAATCTGTAGCCGGTTTACTTTCACCATTGTCTTCACCATTATAAAATAAAGCATCTGCAAGATGTTCTTGGAATGCTTTTTCTTCTTTAAAAGATTTTAAGTTTTTTATTTCTTCTTCGTTTTCTTTTAATCTTTTAGTAACATTTTCTATTGTGTAATTTCCAGCAGTTCTATAATTTTCATCTTTTTCATCATCTAAAAGAGGGAGCCTTGATATAGGGCGTTTTTTGTTTATAAATAGCCTGTCTGTTAAAAATGAAGGTGTAAGCTCTGTCTGGCTACCAAACATAGTTTGTACCACATCTTTTTTTAAATTATTCATTGTTTTTTTAATTAAAATATTTTTTTACTAAAATTAAAAATATGGCATCATTACAATTAGTACTATCTGAAAACAAAACAGATTTTACAACGAATTTTAGCCCCTCTATTAATTTAAATCAACCTTGTGAATTGGCTTTAATTAATCTTGAAACATATTACAGCATTCCAAATATTAAACCCGGTTTTGATAGCTTTAAACTTAACAAAGGAGAAAATTCACATGATATTACATTAAAAACGGGTAGCTTTAGTTTAGTTGATATTAACCGTTCTGTTGAAGCTATATTTGATACAAAAAATTTAAAAAATGTAAACAATGAATACCCTGTTAAATTACATGGTGATTTAAATACTTTTAAAACTGTGATGTTTATCCAACCCGGTTACAGTGTTGATTTTTCATCAAACTCATTAAATCGTATTTTAGGTTTTGAATCAAAACTATATACAGCAGGAAATCATGAAAGTGAAAATCCTGTTAATATACTTGCTGTTAATAGTATTTTAGTAAATTTAGATATTATCAGTGGTTCATATGTGAAGGGGCAAAAAGGAAACACAGTTTACTCATTTTTCCCCAGTGTTAACCCAGGCCATAAAATTATAGAACGTCCCCCATATCCCATTTACCTACCTTTACTTTTAAATGAATTGCACACTGTCAGAGCAACTTTAACTGACCTAGAAGGGAATTTAATAGATTTGAGGGGTGAAAATATAACAATGCGCTTTCATATTAGGGAAATTAAAAACAATTAAAAAAATGACTAAAACTACCTATATTGAAACAAAAATTAATCTTTCTGATGGGCAAAAAGAAAAAGTATCATTTGCATACAAAAACAAGTGTCAAGCATCATTAAACCTAAAGCCTGAAAATGCCGGCGGTTCTGAAAGTTTCTATTTTACAAAAAGACAACTGGCAAGAATGAAAAAGGCTTTTGATGCTGGTAAAGGTGTAAATATTAATCTTTCATTTGCTCAGATTAGATACAATGCTAAACATGGGGGTTTTCTTGCTACTTTGGCCGGTTTGGCTGCTCGTGCTCTTCCTGTTGTTGGTGCCGTTGCTAAAAAGGTACTCCCCGCGCTTGGCCTTGGTGCCATTTCTGGATTAGCAGACAAGGCAGTAAAGGCCATTTTTGGAGATGGCTTGTATTTGTCTAAAAATGGACATGTGGCACAAGTTGAAACAGATGGCCATGGTTTGTATTTAACTCCCATAGATGTAAAAGGTTCGGGTTTTGGTGGTGATGGTATGTTTTTGGTAAAAAATGGAAAAGTACAGGATGGCAGTGGCCTGCTTTCTGGTATTCCTTTAATTGGTCCTCTGCTTAAATCTATAATTTAAATATTAAAAAGATGAATCAACCAAAAACTGTTTATTGGAGTCCTCACGAAGGGCTTAAATTTCCAGCATTAAAAAGGTCAGGGTCAACATGGCTAATATTCACACAGTCAGCCTTGAAGCTTGAACCAACTGAAAAAAAGACAATAGGCTTAAATTTTGGATATGTTCAAGCTGGTGGGATAATTATGGTGGTTCCAACTGAAGACATTAGGAAAAATCTAGAATTTAAAAACCCGTTCTATTGGGAATACAAGACAGACAACATTAAAACGGTGCTTTATAATTTCTCAAAAAATACCGTATTAATACCGGAAAACACACCGCTATGTTTTGTAAAATACTTAAAACCTTAACAGTCTATTAATAAAATGACAGAGTTAAAGGAAGAAACAAACAACAGCGGTTTATATCCCTCAGTTGTAAGACCCGACCCATCTGCCCCCGTTGCCGTGATTGAAATGTCAGACAGCGGCGAAAGTTTCAGACTGGCAAAAATTTCAGAAGTTCAGAAATATCTCGAGGAAGAGATCCGGATCAGAGGATCGCTATCGAAGAAGTACATGAAGTACAGTAAGTACGTGGACAATGTTGAAAGTGGTCTAACAGTTGTAGCAATGGGAGCCGGAGCGGGTGGCTTGGCCTTGCTTAGTACCGTGGTAGCGATTCCCGCAACTATAGGCCTCGAAATTGCTGCCCTGGTTGTTGGACTTGGAGCGGTAACCTCTAAATTTTTTACGAGAAGAGCAAGAACCAAGAGCGAAAAGCATGCTGATATTAAAAATATTGCTATGGCTAAGTTGGATACTGTTAATACTCATATTAGTAAGGCCATATCTGATAACAAGGTAACACATGACGAATTTAATTTAATCATGGAGGAACTTACAAAATACAAGGAACTAAAGGAAGAAGTAAGAACCAAGACCAACAAAAAAAAGAAGGCAGAAGAAGAGAACAGTTTAATAGAGAGGGGGAAGAGGGAAGCCCGGGAAGAATTCAGAAAACTGGTAGAGAGGAATCAGGGCGGCCCACTCCCTTACTAAGATTTAAAGTGCCTTGCTTTAATTTTAGTTGTTCTTGTGTCTGTAGTAATATGGAATAAAATCTATTAAGTATTTTACTCAATACATTTTAAGTATTACAACCATTAAAAAAAATGTCGTTTTTAAACATCAAAGATATTAATAAGAGAGATGAAATTGTTAAAAATTTTCTTTCTTTACAAAAACAAATACAGACAAGGGACAGGATGGAAAAAATGGGAGAAATTGGGAGAGATGAAGCGTTAAGTAAATTTTTTAAGCCTGTTACAAAAGGAACAGAACAACTAGGAAAAAAACTTACAGAAGAAATGGGTAAAATTGCAAACCCAGCTACAAGTAAAGAAACAGCTGCAAGTAAAGAAACGAAAACAGACACGCCGCCTTCTTCAATTGTAAAAGACGACCCTGAATTAAATGAATATTTAAAGACAATAGATAAAATTAAAATGATAAAAACAAAAATAACAACAGAAGGTGTAAACTTTGAAATGGCTGGTTTTCCTTTAGATGTTACAAAAAATAATATTGAATATGTGTCCACCAATTACAAAAGAACACCTGAATTAATGAATTTAATTTTTTCTCCTGAACCTACCCCCGATTCAAAAAGCAATCATCCGAAAGCTTACAGTGACTTTAAAAATATGATGAGAGATGCAGACGTTCTTCTTCAACGAAGCCCAATAACAGGTGATCCAATTTTCAGTAAAAGAATTGGAAAAAAAAGTGATAGGTGGACTAATCTTTTAAGTGTTGTAGCTCATGATTTAAAACGTGAACAAAAAGGTGAAGGTTTACTTGCAACAGCAGAAAAATTAATTAAAAAGCATCATGAAGCAGAAACAAAAGCAAAAGAAAAACGCGGAGGTAAACAAAAAACAATAATCCTTCCTTCTGACCCTTTAGCTTTAGCCGATCGTTTAAGTCTTTTGTGTGGTAGTGTTAAAGCAGGAAACACGGGGCTTAAAAATGAAATAGTAGAGGTGTGTAATGAATTAATCAGAAAAAAATTAATGACAAGAAAAGAACGAGATGAGCTTTTAAATACTGTTTAAATTAAAAATAGTATAGTTAAAAAAAATGATCGTTACAGAAAATCAACCAGGTTACGTAATGGAATACGTCTATGGCGGTTCTGGTCTTTTTACTCCAATTGTCGACTTTTTCTCTCGTGCTTTTTCGAGTGGTGCAAGTAAAGCAGCACAAAAAGTAATTAAAACAACAGCAAAAAAAATTGCTACTGATACAGGCAAAAAGCTGGTGGATGTAGGAAGTAAAAAGGCAGAACAGCTTGCCAGAGACAAAATTAAAAGTTTGTTGAACAAAAAACAAACAAACAGAAGAACAAAAGTTTCTGATGCTCCACCTGTTGCAACAATCCCCCTTGACTCTCCTAATCTTGGAGTGATGCCAAGAAGAAAGGGGTTAAATGAAGGCCTCGGTATTAAAGTCATTTAAATTAATAATTTATTAATGTAAAATTAAAAATGGCTAATAGTGTAATATTAAATTGGAAGACAGAAGTCCCTATTGATGAAGAAATTGAAAGTTATCAGTTTCATGAATATCCACCAGACAAGGGAACAACACAACTTAATACACCGGGTGAAATTAGGCTGACAATCGAATCCCAGGATGTTTTTTCTCACACTTCTAAAAGTTACCTTCATGTTGTAGGTTCTCTTTTAAAGGCTGATGATACAAGATATGTAAGAGAAGACCTTGTTTCTGTAGCAAACAATGGAATATTAAATCTTTTTAGACAAATTAAATTTATAATTTCAGGTCAAGAAATAGAAAATATACTTTTTCCAGGACAAGCTACGACTATGTTGGGAATGTTGAAATATCCCGATGATTTTAATAAATCTAGAGGATTAAACCAGTGCTGGTTTAAGGATTACGAAACAGGAAGAGCCAACGACTTAAATGTCGGGTTTGATACAAGACGTAAATTAATTTTAGGTGGTGATGCAGTAGGCAACTTTTCTTTTTTAATTCCTCTTTCTCATATTTTTGGTTTTTTTGAAGATTACAATAAAATTATATATGGAGTAAAGCAGGAACTAAGCTTAATCAGAAAAGAAGATAGTGAAGCAATCCATCTTTCAGATGGTTCGCGGCCTGTAGGTGGTGTTGATACGAGATATGAAAGGGGACGAATCCTAATTACGAAACTTTCTTGGTTTGTGCCTCATGTTTTGCCTTCTGATGAGGCAAAATTTGCACTTTACAAACAAATAGATAGTAAAATTGAAACAAAAATAGGGTTCAAAAGTAGACAATGTGAATCTATCATTGTCCCGCAAGCTACAGAATTTACATGGAGATTAGCAGTAAAATCAGCAGCAGAAAGACCGCGTTTTTTGGTTCTTGGATTTCAAACAGGTGATAAAGATCTTCAAGAACAAAACCCGGCTATATTTAACCATGTAAATTTAACTAATGTTCATGTATATTTAAATACTGAACGATATCCTGAAATAGATTACAATATTAATTTTAGAGACAATGAATACTCACGTGCATTTTTTGAAACTGCCAACTTTAGATATATGACACAACACATACCAGAAGTAAATTCAAACTTTTCTATCAATTCAATAGACTTTAAAAATTTATATCCTCTCTTTGTTTTTGACCAATCAAAGCAAAAGACAAGACTGAGGGCCTCCATTGTTGATATACAAATTAGGGCTAAGTTTGCTGAAAATGTACCAGCGAATACAAAGGCATATGCTGTAGTATTGTCAGATAAAATATTTAGTCTTCAATCTGATGGAAAGAAGATGAACCCGGTATTTTAAACAAATTAATTAATAAAATCTATATATGTTTAATTAAACATATGTAGATTATAACACTTCATGAAATAGTGTAACTTTTCTGTCTGCTTTTTGTTTTTTAGGGTGTCTTTTGTTGTCCCCTAATAAAATTTTTATCGGAGCTTTAACCTTTGATAAATCTTTAATCTTGTCTAGTTCTTCTTGTAAGTAATAACCAGTAACAGGGTATCTTCCATCTTCTTTTTTAATATATAGTATTCTTGTGTTTTTTCCTCTGAATTCATATTCAGAAAATGCATCAGCTTCATATTCACCGGGTTCTACTTCTGTTAAATCAATAGTTTTAACTTCTTTAGGTTTAGGTTTTGGTAAACTTTGTAATGCTTGTCTCATTTTGTTTAATTCTTCATTTAATTCATTGAATCTTTTTTGTGCGTTTTTCATTTTTTCTTCTGAATTTTTTAACTTTGTTTTAAAAGTTTTAAGATACTCTGGGGATTCCAAACTCAAAGCATATACCTCACCATTTTTAGGTTTTTGTCTTTTTCCAAAATTACACTTTAAACTATGTATCGGCATGCAAAAAATACGCTCTTTCTTGTTTTTTGCTTTAATTTCTCTAAAAAATGTTTTACGTGTGTCTGCATCTTTTAACCAATATTTAAACTCTTTAGTTGGGAAACTTGTGCCTTTAAATTTTTTTCAACGCTTTCTTTCCTTTTGTCGGCTTTTTCTTGTTTTTCTATTAAAATTTAATTTCTTCTCTTTTTTTTAAAATTTCTATTTTTCTTTTTTCTTCTTCTTCTTTTAGTTTCTCACTATTCTCCTCCATTTGTTTAAACCATCGATAAGATTTAAAACCCTCATCAACTTCCTCCAGTGCTTTCCTTCTTTTTCTTGTAGAAAGTAAAGAAACATTAAAAGTACATTCGTCTAATTTGTGTGGTTTATTAACAATGGTCCTTTCTCCTCTTGCATGATAGTTTTTTTCTGTTCTAAACTTAAACTGTATGTCTTCAGAAGGAGGGCAAACATCAGCCATATCTGGTAAATCTTTAAAATTTTTATAATTTTTTTGTTGGTTGATTTATAGGGGTTAAAAATGTTGGTCCTCTTCTTACATAACATTTAGGTTTTTTAAATATTATTAAATTTTTATCAACAGCATCTTTTTCAAATTCTAAAAGATTAATGGTTAAATTATTAAAACCAAAATCAGCCATAGCTTCTTGTTTTGCATGTTCATAACGTTTTAAAAGTTGTGCTTCTGTTTCATTTTGTCTTCTGTTTAAAGAATAGCTTACACCGGCAACCCTATGCGTAAGACTTGAGCCATACCAAAACATATAAATTTCTTTACTTGTTCTATTACAAATTAAACAACTTTTAGTAATAGCATCCCTTAACTTTTCAAATTGTTGCGTTTTTGGTTGAATATGAAAAATTTCATGATCTTCCACTCTTTTTAATTCTCTTTCTATTAATTCTTTTGCATCTATTTTTAAATTTAATGATGGGCAAAATGAAACCTCAAAACGTGTAAGCCCGCATTCTTTAACTTGAGGATGATTAAAAATTTTTTTTAAATATGGACTTGTGTGATTAAATGCATATTCTGGAAGATGAGTTCCTAATTTTTTCTGTGTGTTCCCTGCTTCAAAGTTTGAAACAAGTTTATTATAATACTTACATTTAATAATTTGCCTTCGATAATGTGTCCTGTATTTAAATATATTACGCCCCGAAGTTCTTTCAACATTTTTTAAATTTAATAAAACTCCTTTTGATTTCCAGTCCAACATTTTTTGATCATAGTCAAATTTAAAATCATCATAATCTTCTGCTTCATTGTAATCAAATTCAGGAGGTTTTTCTTTTTCTTCTCTAAACTCATCAGTATTAAAAAAACATTTATAAAGCCTTAAAACACCTAGCGTTCCTGCTTGGTTGAATGTTATATCACATTTACCAATTATAAAACCTTTTCTTGATAATGCTTCATTTAATCTTTCATAGTTGTCATTCACAATATCAAAAGGAATATCAGAAGTATCAAGTTTAATACCAACGACCCCCGCCGGCGGTTCACGTGTTTTATTAAATTTTTTAGCATTTTCTAAAATTTGAAAATCCTCATCAACTTGACTTAAAACATGTATTAAATCACTGGCGCTTTTAGCTCTATATTCAGCTGTGGTAAATATTCTAGAATTTTGACATTCATAACCATTAAAAGCGTGTTTGGCTTCTTCTTTTGCAATATCAAGGAAATATTTTGCCCGTCCTGTTTCCGTGCTTCCATCTTCTTTTAAAGTATCACCTTTAAGCCTGATGCCTCCCCCTTGTTTTCTTTCAATATCGGAACGAAAAACGTAAGCAAATATATAAATATCATCAAAAATATATGAAATACCTTCCAAGGGCGTCAGGCACATTAAACCGTTTGAATTTTCTATATATGAAACATCTTTAATATCACTAATTAAATTACTGTCAAAAGTATTTTCAACAGCTAAATAATATATTAAATTACTAAAACCCCGAAGCCCTATATCTTTTAAATTCATTTTTAAAGGCTTGTAATCCTCTTCATCCCCGTATTTGTTTAATTCAGTTTTCATATTCTGAATTTCTTTATTAGCTCCCATTTTTATAATATAGAAAAAAAAACTTAAGTCATTTTAAAACTTGCGTTTTAAATTACTTTTTTTTGTTTTTAAATGTTTTTCCTTTTGCTTCTTTTGTTCCTTGTTAATTTAACACGCCCTTTAACGCTCCCCTTAACTCCCTCCCTTGTTCTCCCTCGCTTTAATGCCCATGTCTTGGCTAACTAACAAACTGACAAACTAACAAACTCAGAAAAGCCGAGAAAGGCTGACAAAACTGGCTAACTGAGTCAACTGGCTAACTGAGTCAACTGGCTAACTGAGTCAACTGGCTAACTGACAAAACTGGCTAACTAACAAAACTGGCTGACTGAGGAAACTGACTGACTGAGGAAACTGACTGACTGACGAACGGAGAAAAGCCGGCTAACTAACAAAACTGGCTAACCAGGCTAGTCAACTTAACGCGACGAAACGACTGAACGGCTAACCGGCTAAAAAGGGGAAAAGGGGGGGGAAGGGGTGTAAATGTGGAAGAAAAGGGAGCACGGAGAAAGTAGATATAAAAAGGGGAAGAAATAGAGGGAAATGGGTGGAGGAAGAAGCAGCGAGTAAAAGGGGACGCGATGAAAAATTTTATAGGTCTCGATTATATATATACACTGCATGCATTTGCATCGTTTTGCGTTTGCACTCTCTCCCTTACTCTCTCATTTAGGCAACATTAGTATGGAACTCATTGAACTTTGTCTTCTGGTATAGGATCTAGTAACATATGGTTAGATCGAAAATGCCCTTTTGCAACTCACCCATATCTAATCTAAGCAGTCTGCCAAAGTTCCGTGAGTATTGGACTGAACATAGATTCTACAGCACTAGATCTATTCGGTTTCGTCTGATTTGACCTAGTGACAACCTTTTTCTTTAAACCCACGGTGACCTACATTCAGTTTTGTCAAAAATATTACTGAGACAAACAGCCGGGCAATTTCATGATCATTGGACTGAAATGTAGCCTCTGGAGCACACACAGTAACTCAGTAATCTACCTGTCCTTTGGAAATAATTTGTTTTTGTTGTTGTCCTGGTTCAAGTTTTATCCACAGTGGACTCTAGGAATTTGGCTGCCACAGCTCAAGAAAAACGATATAACCCAATAGCATGATCATCAGCCTTATAACTTTGTCTGTGTTTTATAACATCCCAGGAATTAGTACTGCTTCCACACCAATTGAAAACTGTAGAGATCTACATGTATATTGCTTGGTGTAAACTATATGTTTGCTGATTTGCTCTTTTACCCTTTACCCTTTTACCCTTTACAACAACACTTTACAAGATTACAAACACACCAATAAAGAACTTGTTGTTCGAGTGGGTAATTAACATTGATCTGTTCTATTATATTTGAATTATAGTGGAGTAAAAGTCAAGCTCTTAGATTGCTTGGTTGTTGGAACTGCGTAGTTTCAAGTCTAACCCCCGTGTGAATTCAGATTTTGGCAGTTACGAAAGCACCTTGCATTCTGACACCCGCATTAATATATTGTTGTATCATAAATACCATATCTAGGTTAATCGCACATTGAAAAAAACAGAGCAGACTTTGACAAATTCAACTCTCTAAAAACAAAAAACAATTATTTAACCACAGTAAACTTTAAAACACTCTCTCTGCATGGATTGATGAAGGGCTAGGTAAGTGTACGCTGAAAATACAGGCCAGTTCAGCGACTGCTTCATTCATAAATATGTAAATTTAAAGAGAATTCTGTGGTGCAAATGACGTTATATGTCACGTGATTATAAGATCTATATTAATTTTGTCGCACAGCTACATTCCAGAAAGCATCTGCTAAGAGCATTCGGCATACTTCGGGTGATCCATTGGGCAAGTTGTGATGAGTGCTGTTAAGCGATGACTTGGTGCAGTCTAGAACTATGCACATTACATACGCTATGTACGATCTCTGCTTGTGCACCTAGTATTTAAAGTCTACAATAAAGAGCTCTGAATAAGTAAAGTGTAAGAATGTCTAAGAAGGCAGCGCAACCATTCCAAGTTGTTATAAATTTGCCTTCTGTTGGGAAAAATCTCCATTGAAAGCTTCTACTGTGAAGTCGGTATCGCCTTTCTCTTTCTGATCATAAGTTGAGTGTTGAATTAAAATCAGACTTACAATTAAGGACAGATTGTAAGATTTAGAATGTGCTTTTAATGGGTAATTATCAAACCATTTTCACTGAGAATTGTCCACAAATAGAAACGTGCCGTAGTAAAGACGCTTGTTGTTGAAGAGTATTTTGCAGCGTGTCCCCAAACTTGCAGAGTTCACGACAGCTATTTTTAGATACATACACAATGCGCTATAGTTAGAGATGATGTCTGTGTAAGTGATAGGCTATCGTTTACTTGCGTGGAGGAAATGATTGTTGCAAAGATATTAACCATTGAAGAGCTCAGTCTTTATAGGCATGTTCATTATCACAAAGGCACATTTGTAAGTTATTTACAACAGAAAAAACTGGCTTGTTTATTGAATAACTATGTTTTATCTTGTAAACTGGAACTTGGGACAGGAAGCACTACAAGGCCGGAGGTATGGTTAACGTCACCCCATAGATCAGGATGATAACAATGAGAGCCTGGTTGCTACGCAACCAGGCAACTCAAAAACTACCCTAATGAACAGCTGTCATTAAAATGTATTATTTTCTAATTCAGAATATAGAACACTGTTGTGCAAAAGTGGTCAGTTTGTGACAGAAATTTAAAGTTGTTCACATGATATGAGTACTGTTCAACAGTAAGTTTGAAATCTGACATACTTTAGATTTTTTAAGGATCTCACCTGTGTCTTTTTGTGTGCAAGCTTCATAATGAACAGTAAAGTTACAATAATGGACTTTTTTCTACAGAAAAAAGTGCTTCCAGTGTGTTTATTTAGAAGTCAAAATTTGAATCAATACTATTGTTTCTTGATGACAAATATGTATTTTTCTCAATGACAGAAGGTTAAAGTTTGAAAATTTCATTACATTTAAGCAATAATATGAAGTTGATTTTTCAGCTTTTTATACCAGTCTGTGCACCCTCTTATTGGAAAGAATGATAGCAAATTTGCTTACTGTGATTGAACTGGCCAGAACCAAATACATCATGCATAATGACGCATGCGTCCTCACTTTCAGTAGCTAGTCTGCACTACATTACATCGGTTTGACCTGAACCAAATACTGTCATACCCTCTTGTGCTCTACTCATTCTACTTTCAGGTTTAGCTAGTACACCCCGACCCTCTTTTTTGTCTGTACTGTAACTGTATATACAGACCTACACATGTACAAACAGTCCTAAATCATATACAAGCAGATTACTGGATTATATTCATTACTGTCAGGCTGATGGATCAAATGGCTACTCCTTGATAAGTTAATATAATAAAACAACGGTTACTGTGTGTCCAGCATGGCAGAATAACTTAGACTTTAGTTGTCCATGCAAACTCCACTAACTAGTTCTATATAAATGTACATGCATTAAATGTAAAGGAAATTTTATTCTTAATTACACAATGTAATAACTTAATTCTGTTACAAAAATCTACTTTTCAGGACATTGAGTCCTTTGATTTGGGTCTTATTTCCAAACTGAAATGAATAATGACAGAAAATGTTTATCTGGTGCTCTAAGATTAAAATCTTTGATCTCAGTATAAAGATATGGAATTATTCAGTCAGTAAAAAACTGAAGTACACATTACATTTTCAAAACCACTTTGGGCAAAAAGTATATAAGTCATGCTCAGGCAAAAGGGGCTTTAGCATCTCCGTGATGGGTTATACCAAGCAGGTCAACACATAGCTATGGATCTATAAAATTAATTTTGTATAATAACCTTCCGAATCTTTGGCTAGATTGGTCCTTGGACATGCAGTAAATTGACCAATAGCAAAAAGTGTCAGCCAAGGCCAGCGTATGGAAACCACACAGGCTGACCTGGGTTGACTCATTTTTGCAGATTTATTACGCCCCCATTGCACAGAACAATTAAAAAGTCAGAGAATGATATAGATCCAAGAACAGTTCAGTTCTGCCTGATTTGATTGTCACTATCTGCAAAAACTCTAGAAATTGTCCTCTAATTTGAAGCACTGTTCTATACTTGAAGAGCAAAGGTTTGATTACAAAAGTTCAGTGGTCCTGCATGCTTAAGGCATTGAATTTTAGCCCTGGTGTCTCAACTTTGATCTCTGCTTGAACCACTCATGATAGAAATGTCCCCGGGCAAGGCAAACAAGGTAACATAAAATAATAAACCTGGACAGAATAGAAAACACTGACAAAATGAGAAAATAGCTCAAGATGAATAATTTCCTAAGTACATCAAAAACTATCCAAAGCAGATTGGTCAAAGTTTGGCCTTAACCCTTTTCCAAATAATCCTGAGTTTTGTTGACCCTGAAGAAATAAGCTTTTGAAAACATTATTGGAAAAGGAGAAAATGCTGTTAACCAGTTTCTACCCTTTCAAAGACAAGTTCTATCATCATGACTTTGAATATGTCATCTGCTAATGCTTTCAGTTTGTACAATCCTTAAATTTTTTTTTGTGTGGTAAAGGGTTAAAATTACAGTTGGCATTCTTTCTTTTGAATGCAGAGTGACTGGTGGAGAATTGTTTGACAGAATTGTGGCAAAAGGCAGCTATACAGAAAAAGATGCAAGTCGACTGATCAAACAAGTTTTACATGCAGTAGATTACATGCATGAACAGGGAGTAGTGCATAGAGATTTAAAGGTAAGTTCATTAACACTTCACCAAACACTCCTGTCTTTTAGGGACCCTAGGGCATGGGGCTTTTGAAAACATTGTGGGTAAAGGAGAAAATGCTGGTAACAGCATTTTCTCCTTTAACCACAATGTTTCAAACCTTTTAAAGACACTGCCACCATTTAAACCACATTTAAAGATACATTTATACTTGTGTTCAGCCTGATTTTAACTTATTTCATCTTTATTGTATCAAACTATAATCATTCTTATATCTTCATGCCAAATGTTGCCCCGGACAACTGCAAGGTTGAACATATTACGACGGATAGAAAACGCTTTTCATTTTTTTTGCTGCCTTCAGAGAAATCACTTTTTTGTTAGCTCACCTGAGCACGAAGTGCTCAAGGTGTGCTTTTGTGATCTTGCTGTGTCTGGCGTCTGTTGTGTGGTCGTCAACATTTACCTTGTTTGCACTCTGGAGGCCACATTTTCAGCCAGATCCTCATGAAACTTGGTCAGAATGTTTGTCTTGATAAATCTCGGACAAGTTTGAAATTGGGTCACATAGGGTCAAAAACTAGGTCACAGGGTCAAATCTTAGAAAAACCTTGTATGCACTCTAGAGGCTACATTTTCAGCCTGATATTCATGAAACGTGTCAGAATGTTTCACTTGATAATATCTCGGACAAGTCCAAAATTGGTCAAGTGGGGTCAAAAAGTAGGTCACAGGGCCAAATCTTAGAAAAAGGTTGTGTGCACTCAAGAGGCCACATTTTCAGCCTGATACACATGAAACTTGGTCAGAATGTTTGTCTGGATAAAATCTAGGACAAATTTGTAAATTGGGTCACATGTGGTCACAAAGTAGGTCACATGGTCAGATCTTAGAAAAACATTGTTTGCACTCTAGAGGCTACATTTTCAGCCTGATACACATGAAACTTGGTCAGAATGTTTGTCAGGATAAAATCTCAGACACGTTCAAAGCTGGGTCAGGTCAGGTAAAAAAGTAGGTCATGGGGCCAAATGTTAGAAAAAGCTTGCATGCACTGTAGAGGCCACATTTTTAGCCTAATACGCATGAAGCTGGACAGAATGTTTGTCTTGATAATATAAAGTTTGAAATTGGGTCAAATGGGGTCAAAAAGTAGGTCACAAGGCAGGATCTTAGAAAAAGCTTGTGTGCACTCTAGAGGCCACATTTTCAGCCTGATCCTCATGAAACTTGGTCAGAATGTTTGTCTGGATAAAATCTCTGATGAGTTCACAATTGGATCATGCTGGGACAAAAAGTAGGTCACAGGGCCAAATCTTTAGAAAAACCTTGTGTACACTCTAGAGGCCACATTTTCAGCCTGATACCCATGAAGCTTGGTCAGAATGTATGTCTGGATAAAATCTCAGACAAGATTAAAATTGGGTAATGTCTGGTCAAAAAGTAGGTCACGGGGCCAAATCTTAGAAAAAGCTTATGTGCACTGTAGAGGCCACATTTTCAGCCTGATACTCATGAAACTTGGTCTGAATGTTTGCCTGGATAAAATCTCGGACAAGTTCAAAATTGGGTCATGTGGGGTCAAAAATTAGGTAACGCTCATAATAATTGTCTGGATAAAATCTTGGGCAGGTTTGAAATCCATTTATGCTGGGTCAAAAAAGTAGGTCTTGGAAAAACCTTGTGTACACTCTATAGGCCACATTTTCAGCGTGATACTCATGAAACTTGGTCAGAATCTGTGTCATGATGAAATCTAGGTCAAATTTGAAATTTGGTGGCATCAGGTCAAAAAGTAGGTCACTGGACCAAATCTTGTGTACACTCTAGATGTCACATTTTCAGCCTGATAATCATGAAACTTGGTCAGAATGTTTGATTTGTTTTGATTTGTTTTGATTTGATTTCAGAAATTTTGGACACATAGCAAATTGGGTCATGTCAAGTCAAAAAGTAGGTCCCTAGGCCAAATCATAGAATAATTAAGTGTGCACTCTAGAGGCCACATTTTCAGCTTGATACTCAGGAAACTTGGTCAGAATGTTTGTCTGGTTAAAATCTTGGAATAGTTTGAAATTGGGTGAAAGTAGGTCACGGGGCCAAATCTTATAAAAAGCTTGTGTGCACTTTAAGGGCCACATTTGAAGCCTTATACTCATGAAACTTGGTCAGATTGTTTGTTTGGATAAAATCTTCTCCAAGTTCTAAATTGGGTCACGTCGAATCAAAAAATCGGTCACAGGGCCAAATCTTAGAAAAACCTTGTGTGACTCTAGACGCAACATTTTGAGCCAGATTAGAAATTAAAATATAGGCTAAAGCAGTCAAAAAGTAGATCACTTACACATGTGCATTTTACATCACCACGACCAGGACCTTTTTTTAACCTTATCAGTCCTAGATGACCTTATTCAGGTGAGCGCTGTAGGGCCAATGGCCCTGTTGTTAGCTAAAGGTGAGCTATTGTGATCGCCCTATGTCCGGCGTCCGGCGTCCGTCGTCTGTCGTCCGTCAACAATTTCTTTAAACATCTTCTTCTCCTAAACCACTGGGCTAATCTTGATGAAACTTGGCAGGGATGTTCCTTGGGTGAAGCTCTACCAAAATTGTTCAAAGAATTGAATTCCACCCACAACTCTGGTTGCCATGGCAACAAAAAGGAAAAAAAAGCAAAATCTTTGAAAATCTTCTTCTCTGAAACTAGAAGGCGTAGAGCTTTGATATTTGGTATGTAGCATCTCCTAGTGGACCTCTACCAAGTTTGTTCATTTGATGCGCCTGGGGTCAAAACTGGCCCCACCCCGGGGGTCACAAGTTTGAGCATAGTAACAAAGAAGGAAAACTTTAAAAATCTTCTTCTCTGAAACTTGAAGGCGTAGAGCTTTGATACTTGGCATGTAGCATCTTCTAGTGGACCTCTACCAAGTTTGTTCATATGATGCCCCTGGGGTCAAAACTGGCCCCGCCCCGGGGGGTCACAATTTCCAACATAGGAACAAAGAAGGAAAACTTTAAAAATCTTCTTCTCTAAAACTAGAAGGCATAGAGCTTTGATATTTGGCATGAAGCATCTCCTAGTGGACCTCTACCAAGTTTGTTCATATGATGCCCTTGGGGTCAAAACTGTCCCTGCCCCGGGGGTCACAAGTTCAAACATAGGAACAAAGAGGGGAAATTTTAAAAATCATCTTCTCTGAAACTGGAAGGCGTAGAGCTTTGATATTTGGTTTGTAGCATTGCCTAGTGGACCTCTACTAAGTTTGTTCACATGATGCCCCTGGGGTCAAAACTGGCCCCACCCCGGGGGTCACAAGTTTGAGCATAGTAACAAAGAAGGAAAACTTTAAAAATCTTCTTCTCTGAAACTTGAAGGTGTAGAGCTTTGATACTTGGCATGTTGCATCTCCTAGTGGACCTCTACCAAGTTTGTTCATATGATGCCCCTGGGGTCAAAACTGGCCCCGTCTCGGGGGTCACAATTTCCAATATAGGAACAAAGAAGGAAAACTTTAAAAATCTTCTTCTCTAAAACTAGAAGGCATAGAGCTTTGATATTTGGCATGAAGCATCTCCTAGTGGACCTCTACCAAGTTTGTTCATATGATGCCCTTGGGGTCAAAACTGTCCCTGCCCCGGGGGTCACAAGTTCAAACATAGGAACAAAGAGGGGAAACTTTAAAAATCATCTCTGAAACTGGAAGACGTAGAGCTTTGATATTTGGTTTGTAGCATTGCCTAGTGGACCTCTACTAAGTTTGTTCATATGATGCCCCTGGGGTCAAAACTGGCCCCACCCCGGGGGTCACAAATTTGAGCATAGTAACAAAGAAGGTAAACTTTAAAAATCTTCTTCTCTGAAATTTGAAGGCGTAGAGCTTTGATATTTGGCATGTAGCATCTCCTAGTGGACCTCCACCAAGTTTGTTCATATGATGTCCCTGGGGTCAAAACTGGCCCCGCCCTGGGGGTCACAATTTCCAACATAGGAACAAAGAAGGAAAACTTTAAAAATCTTCTTCTCTAAAACTAGAAGGCATAGAGCTTTGATATTTGGTATGTAGCATTGCCTAGTAGACCTCTACCAAGTTTGTTCATATGATGCCCTTGGGGTCAAAATTGGCCCTGCCCTGGGGGTCACAAGTTCAAACATAGGAACAAAGAAGGAAAACTTAACTTTTTTTTTTCTCTTAAGTGGGTAGGCATAGAGCTTTGATATTTGGTATGTAGCATCTCCTAGTGGACTTCTACCAAGTTTGTTCCAAGGATGCTGCTTGGGTCAAAACTGGCCCAGCCCCTGGGGTCACAAGTTCGAACATAGGAACAAAGAAGGAAAACTTTAAAATTCTTCTTTTCTGAAACTGAAAGGTGTGGAGCTTTGATATTTGGTATGTTGCATCTCAGAGTGGACCTCTACCAAGTTTGTTCATATGATGCCCCTGGGTCAAAACTGGCCCCGCCCCGGGGGTCACAAGTTCGAAGGTAGGAACAAAGAAGGAAAACTTTAAATTTCTTTTTCTCTTAAAAGGGAAGGTGTAGAGCTTTGATATTTGGTATGTAGCATTTCCTACTGGACCTCTACCAAGTTTGTTCATATGATGCCCCTGGGTCAAAACTGGCCCAGCCCCGGGGGTCACAAGTTCGAACATAGGAACAAAGAAGGAAAACTTTAAAATTCTTCTTTAAAACTTGAAGGCGTAGAGCTTTGATATTTGGTATGTAGTGATTCTCTTCTAAGTTTGCTTGCCCATCTAAGCGCAACAAGTTCATTGAGTTCAAAATTGGGTCATCTTGGGTCATAAACTAGATCACTAGGTCAAATTAAAGAAATACCTTGTTGGCACTCTCGAGGCCACATTATTTGCTCAATTGCCTTGAAAATTAGTTAGAAAGTTTGTCTTTATAAAGTCTCACATAAATTAATTTGGGTCAACTTGGGTCATAAACTAGTTCACTGGGTCAAATTAAATAAATATCTTGTTTGCACTCTAGAGGCCACATTTATTGCTCAAATGACCTGAAATTTGGCCAGAATGTTTGTCCTGATGAAATACCAGATGAGTTTGGATTTGGGTCACCTGGAACCATAAACTAGGTCACTAGGTCAAAATAAAGAAATACCTTGTGGGCTCTCTAGAGGCCACATTCTTTGCTTAATTGCCTTGAAAATTGGTCAGAATGTTTGTCTTTGTAAAATCTCACATGAGTGTGAATTTGGGTCAACTGGGATCATAAACTAGGTCACTTGGTCAAATTAAAGAAATAGCTAGTGGGCACTCTAGAGGCCACATTTATTATTCATTTGATTTGAAAATTGGTTAAAATGTTTCTTTTGATATAGTCAGTGACCAGTTCAAATTTGGGTCATCTGAGGTCATAATCTAGATCACTAGGTCAAATTAAAGAAATATCTTTAGGGCACTCAAGGCCACATTTTTTGCTCAATTGACTTGAAAATTGGTCAGAATGTTTGTCTTCATGAAATATGAGTTTGAAATTGGGTCACCTGCAGTCAAAAAACTAGGTCACATGGTCAAATTAAAGAAAAACCTTAAAGGCACTCTACTAAGGTGAGCTACCCAGGGCCATCATGGCCCTCTTGTTTTACTCAAGTGAGAGCTTTAGGGCCAATGGCCTTCTTGTATGATGTAGAATTTTCAAAAACTTTGAAATCTTATATCTCTGTAATTACTGAAAACACTTGCTTTAAACTTGGACTAGTTGTTAACCATTAAAAGGGACACATATACAACGGGGGCAGGTAACCATCAAAATAGTTTTGATATAGTTATGCCCCTTCTTTTGACTTAGAATTTTCACTGCATGTGGTGCTCTTATAAGCTCAGCTGTTTTTCGAAGAAAATACAAGTTATTGTAGTAGCCCTAGTGTTGTCTGTGTCATTGTACAAAAACTTTGACATTTTATAAAATTTATGTTATTACTGAAGATATTTGCTTCATACTCGGACAAGTTGTTCAGAATCAGAAGGGGAACCCACACAACAGGGGCAGATAGCTATCATAATCGAAGTATTTTTGACACAGTTATGCCCCTTTTTGACTTAAAATTTCACTGAAAAGCAAGTAAGTGCAGCCAAGCCTTGGCACCTGCATGTGATGCTCTTGTTTTTCTGAGGAACCATTACATTATCAGAATTCAGGGTCCGTATTCACCAACCATTCTCAAGAACTTTCTTAGTCTTATTCTCCAGATTTTTCCAAATTTGAAAGCAACACAGCTTCTGATTGGCTAAACGAATTTGTTTAGCCAATCAGAAGTTGTGTTGCTTTCAAATTTGGAAAACCTTTGAGAATAAGACAAAGAACGTTCTTAAGAATGGTTGGTGAATACAGACCCAGAATTCATTGGGCATATCAATAATCACTCTGGAGGATTGCTTCCTGGAAAGCTTAACTCTTTACCACATAATATTATTTAGGCTGTTCCAAATTGAAAGCATTTGCAGATGACAAATTAAATGTGGTTCAAATAATTTGATTTGTTACTGAAAAGTTGGAAAACATTGTGGGAAATGGAGAAAATGCTGGTTTCCAGCATTTTCTCCTTTTCCCACAACGTTTTCCACAGTCCAATTTCCCAGGGTCGTTAAAACTCGGGATTGTGTGGTAATGGGTTAAGCAGTATTTGCACCATAGTCTGGGTGGTTCCAAAGGCTGACCACTGGGACCTGTGATGTGAAAGGAAGAAGCTTTACAATACTGTTGCCCACTGCATGTTTTTTTTCGGGAGCTGTGAGTAAAGGAAACTTGTGTTCTGTTGGACTGATTGGATAATTTTGTATTTCCAGCCTGAAAATCTGCTGTATTATAATACTGATGATGACTCAAAGATAATGATTAGTGACTTTGGATTGTCAAAAATTGAAGATCAAGGTACCATGGCAACAGCATGTGGCACACCTGGCTATGTAGGTCAGTATTGTTGTTTCATACTTTATTTTTTTTCATCCGAAAATGTATGTATCTGTCAATTACTGGTAGGCTTACTAAATGTTTATGTAATGAATACTAATGTTGAGGGAACAATAGCAATGAATAGGTCAGTATACTGGCTGTTATTAATCAACAAATGAGCCATGCTGGATTAAAAGGGGGCTTAATGCATCTGCAAAAAGTATTGACCCAGGTTGGCATGTGCAGTCCACACAGGCTGATCTAGATCAAAACTTTTTGCTGTTTGTAAATATTCTACATGTCCAAGGACCAGTCTATCACATGATTCAGTTGGTTGTTGGGAAAAAATATATTTTATGGAGAAAGAATTATGCAATGCCTTGCTTTGTATAATGCAACATGGAGATGCATTAAGCTCCCTTTTTACCGAGAATGGCTCAAATAAATTGTGTTTTACAATTATTGTGTTTAACCATTAATTGTATACATAAAGAAGAACTTTTTTTCAACTCCCTGCAAAAGGGCAGATTTTGAAAGCATCAATTGAAAGGGAACAGTAATGCCTTTTTTTTCCATTTTTTCTTTCTTTACTAGCTGAGGTAGGTAATTTTGTTTCCTTTTTGTACAAATTTATTTAGCTGATTATGTATGAATTGATTTAGTTGTAAGGTATAAAGGTGTCATATGTCTTGAAGACTTAACTCTTTACCAAATGACAAAACTTTGGACTCGTCTATTTTGAAAATATTTGCAGACAACAAATGAAATGTGGCTGAAATAGTGGAAATCGTGCTTGCAAGGGTAGAAAATATTGTGGGAAAAGGCTGGATACCAGCATTTTCTCCTTTCCCCAAAATGTTTAAAAAAAATCTTCTTTCTTCAGGTTGTTGAAACTCAGGATTGTGTGGTAAAGGGTTAATGTTAAATGAAAAATGATTCCATGAAGAAAGCTTTGCTTTTATTTTGTGACATGTAGCCCCTGAAGTTTTAGCTCAACAACCGTATGGTAAAGAAGTAGATTGCTGGTCCATTGGTGTCATTGCCTACATTTTGTAAGTATAAAAGGGAGGGAAAAAATTAGCATCTAACTCTTTACTAAACTGCAAAACTTTAGACTTGGCCAAATTGTAA
This sequence comes from Tridacna gigas, assembly GCA_945859785.2. NCBI lineage: Eukaryota > Metazoa > Mollusca > Bivalvia > Cardiida > Cardiidae > Tridacna > Tridacna gigas. The sequence continues at coordinate 18,830,997 of OX244036.2, forward strand.
GCATTGCAGACAACAAATCAGATTTCAAATGATGGTTGTTGTCTCATAAATGTTAAAAAACTTTGTGGGAAAAGGTTAAAATGCATTTTCTCCATTTCCCACAATGTTTTCAAAAGCCTTCTTCATTAGCAATTGTGCAGTAAAGGGTTATCCAAGTGTTTACACAGATGGTTAAGCAGACTGTGTTAAGCAAAATCAGACTGCTAGGAAGGTGCTGTCAAATTTCGGATCTATGCTGTTGAATACTACAAGAGGTTGGCCTTGCAGTTTCAACAATATTTATTCAACATTGCTTACTGATTGATAATAAACATTGCATTTCCTCAGCATTCTAAGGGTTGTCTTAGAGGTAATTTTATTGACTTTCATAGAGGAACAATTGTAGGAAAAAAGTATGATCAAAAGAGATTCTGAGTGTCAGAAATACAGGATAAGAGAAAAACTTCAATTGAGCCAAGCTCTGTGAAATGGAAGCTTACTGCATTTTCAACAAGCATTGAACAAGGAAAGCTTACGCAGTTCTTGCAGGCTGACCTGGGCAAAAAAACTATTTGATTTTGGTGAATTTTCTGCATGTCAAAGGACCAGTGTACTCATGATTCAGCCAGTTGTTAGACAAAATGGATTTCATGGATCCATAATTATGCCATCATTTGCTTGGTATCATGCATCATGAACCTATACAACAAGGTAACCAACAAAGTATTTTTGACACATGTTTTCTCCTTTATCGACTTACAATTTTCACAAAAAATTAAGCAACCACATCCAAGCACCGGCACCCAGATGTGATGCTCTTCTTTAGAAAAAAAGTCAGTTTCCTTCTGCTAAAAAAGTTTCTTCTTGGCTCTACTTGCAGTTGTTAGAGGTTTATTTACATAATTACAATCTTTATAGTAATGAGCTTTGCGAAAAAATTTTGCGAGAGCATCTTGTCTGTCTTTGAAAGAGTAGAGAATATTGTTGAAAGGGAAAAATGCTGGTCACAACCATTTTCTCCTTTTTCCGTAATATTTCCAAAAGCCTTTTCCTAGAGTTCATTTAAACATGGAAGAGGCTTAGGTTAACTCTTTACAAGACAACACATTTTTGGACTTGTCCAAACTGAAAGCATTTGCAGACAACAAATTATATGTGACTCAGAAACTAAAATTTGCTTTTGGAAAAGTAGAAAACATTGTTGGAAAAGGAGAAAATGCTGATTGCCAGCCTTTTCTCCTTGTCCCACAGTGTTTTCCAAAACCTTTCTCCTTCAGGTTCGGTAAAACTTGGGATTGTTTGCTAAGGGTTAAACTTGTAATTACCATCTGTAATACTTTGTATTTTAGGTTATGTGGTTATCCCCCTTTCTATGATGAAAATGACGCTGCCTTGTTTCAACAGATATTGAGGGCTGAGTTTGAGTTTGATTCCCCCTATTGGGATGACATATCAGAATCAGGTGAGACATGATGTACACACTATCTATCAAGGGTCTTTCTACCCTCTAACTCTCTACCAGACAACTCAATATTAGACTCATGAAAATGGAAAGTATTTGCAAATGACTGATTGATTGATTGTATGGTGTTTAATGCCACTTTCAACATTATTACAGTTATATTGCGGCAGCCAGTGCACCTATCCATGCTTTCCTGGATTTTCTTTTACCAGTACTACACACAATATTCTTTCCAAGCCACTGGCTGCTTTCCCACATAACCATCGTTGAAACAAAGGTCAGTGGTGGGAGAGGAAAGAATCCTGTCACAATAATTATCATCAATCCTCAGAAAGAAATTGGCCAAGCTGGGGATCGAACCAGAGACCCTCTGTTCATAAGTCCTGTATACTACAGGAGGAGCTACCAGGGCTCGGCTATTTGCAAACGACAAATAAAAGGTAACTGAAATGATGGAATTTGTCTTTCGATGGGGTAGAAAACAATGTCGGAAAAGACGAAAATACTGGTATGTCTATTTCTAAATGTTTGTTCAGTGTGTGTCACCCTAGCTGATTTTACAATACCATTTTATAAATAGATTACTGATCGTAAGTGCGATATCTTCCAGGTACAATTTCACAGGTTTCAGGGGAACAAAATAAAAGTAAGGAAATGTGACAATTTTCATGTCAAATTTACGAAAACCTTCACAAAATATTTTCAAACTAAACGTGGCTACATTGCTTGATCTGAACAATATTCCACACTGTCGGAACAGAAAAGTTCTTCAACACCCCCTGCTGATCTAGTTTTTAATTTTAGGACCAATGCATATTTCTGTCTCCCATTTCTTTACTATTTTTACTGAGGGTCCACAGGTGGTCTGTTCAGATTATGGACCTGGATTTTGCCTGTCATCATTAGGCCCTATAAGGCCTATAGAAAACAAAAATATTACTTTTCATATTGACATATTAAGTTGAACGCTGAATTCCGAGCTCTGAAGACATTTGTAGGCTGGTTTCCAAATGATTGATGGAACCATGGTAACCAATAAAGCTAATGTTGGACTGGGAACCACAACAAAACTGGTTCTCTCTTTCAGTTTCTCACTGCTTATATTGGCTGTAGGGCACCTAGAACCAGTAAAGTGAACCATACGTTGTCAAGTGATTTCATCTCAACAATGTAACTGATGAAAATACAGACTACAGACGATGTATGTCGGGTCTAAAAGCTGAATCATAGATTTTGGTTTATCTGGCAAGCTAAATTACTGATATACTCATAAAATATCTTAAATTTTTTACTCGCAAAAAAATTCAAGTAGCTATGCAATTGGCGTTTCAGCTTGCATTTTGCAAGTATGGGAGTCTTATAATCAAGCCCTAGCCACTGTGTCGTAAAAAGCAGAATATTTTGTTTGAGGCTAAAAAAAGTCTTTTATGTGTTCAATAAAATGAATTTAAATGCCTGTTTTGTGAACATTACAGCCAAAGACTTTATCAGACATTTAATGTGCAAAGATCCGAAGAAGAGGTTTACATGTAAACAGGCTATTTCATTCCCGTGGTATGTAGTTCTTTAAGTTTCTCTTTAACTTGTTACTCCACAGGATTAAGGGGCCTTGCTCTGCCAAATGGGGGCTCAATGTGTCTGTGTGAAGCATTAAGCTAAGTAAGTCATCCCATAATTATGGATCCATAAAATCCATTTTGTCTAACAATCAACTGGATCTGGATATAGACTGGTCCTTTGCCATGCAGACAATTTACAAATAGTAGCTGACTTTTTGCAGATGCTGTAACTCTTTACCACATGACAAAAATTCTAAATTGAAAGTATTTGCAGACAACAAAATAAATGTAGCTCAAAATGATATTTGTCTTTGATTGGGTAAAAAACATTGTGGGAAAAGGGGAAAATGGTAACCAACATTTTCTCCTTTTCCCACAATGTTTTCAAAAGGCCTCTTCCGAGAGGTTGTTAAAACTCAGGATCGTGTGTTAAAGGGTCAAGCTCCTTTTTCACATAGCATGCCTCAAATATTTAGTCCCACCAAAAACAAGTGTGACAGATACAAGAGAAAAAATTTGAAGGAAATGAAAAAAAAAAAAAAATAGAAGAGGTGCCTGAGAAGAAGTTTACTGCTCTTGTTCCATCTTGACACAAGCATGTGTGGAAATATCATATAAATTCATTTGATATCGCCTGGTTTCCTCACACAGTTTCTCTAGCTACCTCTAGAGTAAATTGGATTAAGATTTAAGATTAAAAATCAGAGTTTCTAGGTATGATTCTCTCCTGAGTATAAACTGGGTCTTTCCTGGGAGTACCCTTGGGCAGGGCACTTCAAAGCCCAAGCATAGCTTAAACAAATTCCAGGAAACATATGAATAAGTGACCTATTGTCTTGATATGACTGAAGAGCCAAGTAAAACACTATTCAGACAGTCGGACAACAGCAAAATGTCCCCCAGCTGGGCGGGGGGATAGAAATAGCCCAGCTGTCGCACTACAGAAGGGGTAAGACCCCCCCACTGTGCCTGCCCATTTGCCGTGAGCTGCAACTCGTGTCGTCTTATGACGGGATCCTGGTGGTTGAGTGGATTCAGGATATGGCCCTTGAATTGTTCTGCTTTCACAACACACCACTTTGGCCTTGAATTGGACTAAACGAGAGGTCAGGAGGGCCCGTCCTGATCAATCGGCTGGTCATGCCTAGCCCTAGGGCATTTCTCTTAACTGTGTATCGTTTTATCGTACACAAAAATTCACAGAAGAATATCATATCTTTTTTCCTCTCTGTTATAGATATAAATCAATGCCCTAGAAGGCGGTGGCTCATGGGCTAATCGGGTGAAAGTTGGTATTTAATTGACACTTGTAACCGCCCAAAGACAGTCTATGCTTGGTGTGACATTCTGCGGGCCTACATTTGTCCGGTCTAGCCCTTTCACTTTGAGTATATCACCGATGTATCCTTGTCATGATCTGCGATTGGTTTCCCCAGATCATGTCCCCTTGTTGGACTCCGAGGCTGGTGGGGAGCATCGGTGATGAACAATATAAAACAAACATGACAACACAAAAGAAAGCCAAGCGTGTTCTTTCCGATTCTGACTCAGAATCTGAGATTTCTTACCATTCACATTCTACATTTGCTCGTTTCATTGTTATTGAGGCAGCTGACTCTTCAAAACCAATCACAAAACTTTCTCCTTTTGTAATAGAGAAGACAATCTCTTCCATTTTGGGTACTCCAAAGTCAGTCAAAAAATTAAAAAACGAGACTCTGCTTGTTGAATGTCTTTCTCAACAGCAGGCCAAAAATCTCTTGTCTCATAAAAAGTTTTTCAATCTGGATGTTAAAGTGTACCCTCATAAAACTCTTAACACTAGCAAAGGAGTCATCAGGTGTAAGGAGCTCTCCTACTGTGACTCACTGAAAGAGATTAAAAGTAATCTTAAATCTCAGGCTGTGTCTGAGGTCAAAAGGATCTCCGTGTTCAGGAATGGTGTACGTAGGGAAACAAATACTTACATCCTAACATTTTCTACTCCGATTCTTCCTACTTCCATTAAAATAGGATTTCAATCAGTAAAGGTGGACGTGTATGTGCCAAACCCTCTGCGTTGCTACAAATGCCAGAGGTATGGCCATCACGAAAGTAATTGTAAAAGCACACCAGTCTGTCCAAAATGTGCTTTTGAGGGCTTAGACCATGACCCTAATACTTGTAACCGTCCTGTGCTTTGTTTTAATTGCAAGCGTTCTCATCCAACCTTTTCTAAAGACTGCTCAGTCTGGAAGGATGAGAAAGAAATCCTGTCTATAAAATTTAAAGAAAATGTTAGTTTTGTTGAAGCATGGAAGATAGTTGAAAAACGCAGAAATGACCAAACATTGTTGAATAGTTCAACAACATATGCAAAAGTCTCAACTGCAATGTCTGGACAGGAACCTTGCTCTACTTGTGAACTCTTGGCCAAAAAACTTCTCGAAAAATTTCCAGAAATGGCCGATGAGTTAAAAGCATAGTGCCAGACCTTCAATTGTCTAAATCCGCCATACATACACAGCCTGCAACAAAACCCAATACCTCCTCTTCTACCCCCAAAACACAAGCCTCCTCTGTTAAAGGTACAGAAAAACCTGTAGTAAAGAATGATAAACCTACTCCCGAGCCTAAAAAACCTACTTCAACACACAAACAACCATCAGCCCCTACGAAGCAAAAACAACAAACTCCTAAACCACAAGCTCAACCAAAATCACCAAAGAAAAAGTCAAAAGAAATACAGAGGCCAAAAGCTTCCAGCTCCTCTAAAGACAAGATGCCTGTCCAAGAGGATTCATTACCTATTTCAAATAGGTATGAACCTCTGAAGGACCAGGAAGAAAACATGGAAGAAGAGGAATTTGAGGGAGAACTCTCCAATTCTTAACTCGCCCCTTCTCCAACTGACTGGGATAAGGACGTAGAATCCTGGTCAACCTCAAAACCTGAGACTGAAGTCATAGTCCATATAAATACATAGGGTATATGAAATACCTGAAACATTTCATAACCCATGTTTACATTCTTTTAATGGGCATAATGGCTCACAATATTATACAATGGAACTGTCGAGGTCTAAAGTCAAATCATGAAGAGATTTCACTTTTAATTAATGACCACAATCCTGTTGCAATTTGTTTACAGGAAACTTTCCTGAAGGAATCTGACACTGTCTCTTTCAGATATCACTCAATTTATAATAAAATATACAAAGAGGATGATAAGGCCCAGGGCGGCATGTCTGTTATTGTAAATAACAACATCCCCCATACACAAATACCGTTAAACTCCACTCTACAAGCTGTTGCTGTTCGTGTTTCCCTTCATAAAACCATTACCTTATGCTCTATTTACCTTCCCCCAAGTTCTCCTATCAATGAAAACAAACTCAATGATCTCATTTCACAGCTACCATCTCCTTTCTTTATGAATGACAATAATTCAAAAACTTATCTTCATCCAGCAACTGGGTCTTACTCTTCCCTTGACCTTTCTCTGTGTAGCCCAGCCTTGCTTCAGGATTTTAACTGGAAAGTGGGAGACGACCTTTGTGGAAGTGACCACTTTCCAATTTTTATTACATCTTCTGAGCCATCTACATGTGAACGTCCAAAGAAATGGAAACTCTCCAAAGCCAACTGGGACCTCTTTCAAGTTCTCTGTGAACAAAATATTAGAAGAGATAAACTTGTAGATTGTGCTGACCCTGCAGAATTATTTTCCCGGCTGCTCATTGATGCAGCAAAACAGTCAGTCCCACAGACCTCGACAAAGCCAAAACGCCCAAATAAGCCGTGGTTCACCGATGAATGTAAATCGGCTATAAAAGAACGGAAAGAAGCTCTCAGAAAATTCAACCTGAGACCCACTCCGGAAAACCATAACCTTTTCCGTATTTCCAGGGCAAAAGCCAGAGAAACCATAAAAAGTAGTAAGCATAAGTCTTGGAGGCATTTTGTTTCCAGACTTAATGCTAGAACGTCTACAAAAAAAGTCTGGGACATGATCAGAAAAATTAAAGGCAGTGCTTCTTTGCCTATTAAACATCTTTCTACAAACAATACAAATATTGAAAACCCTAAAGATATTGCAGATACTTTAGCCGATTCTTTTGCCAAGAAGTCCTCCTCTGAGAACTACCCTCAAAAGTTCCAGAGGAATAAAGTTAAAGAAGAAAAGAAAAGGCTGAATTTCAAATCCAACAATCTTGAGTTTTACAATAAACTGTTTTCATTCAAAGAACTCAAGTCCGCTTTAGATAAAGCCCATGACTCCTCTCCAGGTCAAGATAAAATACATTATCAATTTCTAAAGCATTTACCAGATACCACTCTATCAATCTTACTTGATATTTTCAATGATATCTGGCAAAAAGGTGATTTACCTTCCTCCTGGAAAGAAGCTTTAGTAATTCCAATTCCAAAACCAGGGAAAGATACTTCCGACCCAAACAGCTACAGACCCATAGCTCTCACAAGTTGTCTCTGTAAAACTTGAGAGCGAATGGTCAACACCTGCCTTGTTTGGTTTTTAGAAAAACATAATCTCATTGTTGATGTTCAAAGAGGATTTAGACGTCAACGCAGTACAGTTGACCACCTTGTACGCTTTGAAACTTTTCTTAGAGAAGCCTTCATAAAAAAGCAACATGTTGTATCAGTATTTTTTGATCTGGAGAGTGCTTATGACACTACCTGGAAATACAGAATTTTAAAGGACTTGCATGACTTTGGTCTCAGAGGCCGCTTGCCTCTTTTTATATCTTCCTTTTAAATAATTGCCTATTTCGTGTGAGGGTTGGCACAACCTTGTCAGATGCAAGGGAACAAGAAATGGGTGTGCCACAAGGATGTATCCTCTCTGTGACACTTTTTAGTATCAAGATCAACAGTATAATTAAGGCTATTAACCCTGGTGTGGATTGTTGTTTATATGCAGACGATTTCGTCATATGTTTTAGATCAAGCCATATGGCCATTATTGAAAGACAGCTTCAACAGTTTTTAAACAAACTGCAGACATGGTCTGATGAAAACGGTTTTAAGTTTTCAAAGACGAAAACAAAATGTGTTCTTTTTTGTCAATTACGAGGTAATCATCCAGACCCAGAGCTACATCTTGACAACACAAGAATTGAAGTTGTACCAGAGTGTAAATTTTTAGGTGTCATCTTTGACAAGAAATTGTCCTTCTTGCCCCACATTAAAGCACTTAAAAAGAAATGCTATAAGGCACTTAATCTTCTAAAAACAGTTGCTCATTCGGACTGGGGAGCTGATAGGAAAGTTCTTCTATGTCTATATCGCTCCCTTATTCGCTCCAAGTTAGACTATGGCTCCATTGTGTATGGTTCAGCCCGCAAATCATACTTGAAGATCCTTGACACAATCCACAATCAGGGTTTACATTTGGCCCTTGGGGCTTTTCGAACCCCTTCTATCAACAGCCTGTATGTAGAGGCCAATGAGCCTTCTCTCTCTCATAGAAGGCTCAAGTTATCCCTCCAATATCTGTTAAAACTGAAAGGAAACCCATCCAACCCTACACACAAAATTGTTTTTAACCCTGGCTGCAAAAATCTATTTGCTAGGAAGCCAAATGCAATAACTCCATTTGGTATCCGCATGGAACCTCATCTAGACAATCTCCATGTTGACATGGATGCCATTTGTGAAAACAAAATTCCTGATACCCCTCCATGGTTGATAAAGGCTGCTGAATTTCGTTTTGACCTTCTAGCCTACAAGAAGTCAACCACAGATAGAGTTGTTTTCCAAACTCAGTACCAGGAAATAAAAGAACAGTACAACTCCTACAAAACCATTTATACAGATGGATCTAAGGATGGACACGCTGTTTCAGCAGCAGCAGTATTTGGTAACAAAAGTAAAAAATGTCGCCTTCCTGACAATTCTTCAATATTTTCTGCTGAAGTGAAGGCAAGTGACTTGCTTTGAGTCTAGCAGAGGAAAGTAGGTCTAACCGCTTTCTTCTGTTCTCAGACTCCCTTTCTACACTCCAGGCTCTCTTTAACCAGAAAATTGAAAATCCATCTATTTGTGCTGTTCGTGAGAGAATTTCCTCTCTCTCCAATACAAACAAGTTTGTATTTGGCTGGCCTCCTAGTCACATGGGTATTCGAGGCAATGAAAAGGCCGATGAACTTGCCAAGTCGGCATTGTCTCTGCCCATATCTCATTTTAAAATACCTTACACAGATTTTAAAGCATCCATTTTACCTTTCATCCAATCTCTTTGGCAGTCCCAGTGGGATGCAGATGATTTCAACAAACTTCATTCTGTGAAACCAACCCTTGGCGAATGGTACCCCTCTTACAGGTCTGTTCGTCGAGAAGAGGTGATAATCACAAGGCTCCGAATCGGATATTCTCGGTTTACACACTCCTGGCTTTTAACCAGAGAAGATGCACCAGAATGTATTCAATGCAACGAACACCTTACAATAAAACATATTTTATTAGATTGCATTGACTTTCAGCCAATTCGTGAGAAATACTACAATGTTGACAGTATGCACAATCTCTTTGAAACAGTCAACATTGATTCAATTATCACCTTCATCAAAGAGATTGGTCTATACAACAAGCTGTGATATTTCCTTAATTACCTTTGAACCTGTTGTGTAAACCCATATTTCTAACCCTGAATCCTTTTTATCTCCAGTTTGCATCTCCTTAATGGGAGGATTACCTCTTTTGAGGGCATCTTATCTCATTGGAGACATTCATTCTTCATTTAAAGACTCAATTATTATCAATTTAAGACTGTTCAAATCTTTTTATTGCAATCTTAACATCATTATTCAAAACTTCTTTGAGTTGATAGGGATTGCCCTGTTGCTCAATTGTATCTTTTATGCATACTAGGATCACACATAATCCTTCTTAATTCAACTCTTTTACTGTCAGCATGTCTCATATCTTTTTAGACAAAAAATCCGCCTTAATCGTTCCCTCAACACAGATATGCGCGCTAAATGACCAAAGCTGTCGATGCGCCATAAAACAACATTCATTCATTCAACAGCAAAATTTGCAAAATGAGGCAATTTCTCAGTGTGCCAAATTGTTTTCTTGGCAGTCAATGCTGTGTCAATTTTTTTTTTTCTTCATTAAGCACTGTAGTAGAAGTCATTTTTTGTAGATTAATTATGAGTATCCTGTTGAAAAATTGTAAGGAACATTATTTTTTTTGGCTAATATTAGATGTGACAGTACAGTGAATAGTTTCTCTGGCTAAAGGCCAGCAAGCTAATGGTATGGCACAGTGTCTGGTTTCCATTTATCTTTCTTCTTCCTGTGAATATGGAACCAATCTTGACCAAATTTCACAGAAATTGTCTCACCATGTTCCACTCTGTATTTCCTTTGAATGACTCAACTCCATGAAAAATATCTTTTGATGCTGCAACTAAGCTAAAAACTTGCAAAAGCTAAAAAAAAAAACCCTTCTTTTTTGAATGTTCAGTTTCACATCAGCAGTCCTAGGATGGACTTCTCTCAGATTTTTTTTCTTTATACAATCTTGATCTTTAGAAAGCAGAGACTACAGCAACAGGGTTTAATTTTCTAGATAAATGTTAGAGATGGAAAATAACTCATTTTTTTAATGTAATTATTTATCTCCCTGTGCTTACTCTAATTTTTTTTCAGTATGGCAACATGATTACCGTTGTTTTGTAATTTTGACTTTTTTAAGGTAATGTTTATCGGTGTTTTATTAAGCACAAATCAATTTAGGTACTCTACTATTTTTTCCATTTATGTTCCAAAATTGAAATACATGTATTCATGCCAAGGACGAAAAGGTCTTCAGCTACAAAATAAATTTTTATTTTTTGCAAAAATTGTCAGCCAGACTGTCTTCATACTTTCAAATCCCTTCATGGTACTTTCATCCCCCAGAACAAGACCTGGTTGGGAGATATTTTGTGCTCCATATGGCTCAACATGTCGAAATTAACCCTTTACGCCACAATCCTGACTTTTAACAACCCAGAAGCAGAAAGATTTTGAAAACATGGTGGGAAAAGGATAAAATGATTGGTAACCAGCGTTTTCTCCTCTTTGCTTAATGTTTTTTACCCTATCAAGGACAGATTATGTCATTTTAGCCATATTGGATTTGTTGTCTGCAATTACTTTCATTTTGGACAAGGCTAAAATTTTGTCATTTGGTAGAGTTAAATACATGTATCAACAGTGAGGTAGTGGATATCTAGGGCTCTTGTTGTACTATTACTACTGCTGACGCCAGTTACAGATCACTTGCTTTATTCGCCAGTGAAGCCATACTTAACCATCACTGACTGTTTATTATTTCTCATTAGGATTTCCGGAAATACTGCCCTTAACAAGGACATCCATGCCTCTGTCAGTGCCCAAATGCAGAAGAACTTTATCAAAAGTAAATGGAAACGTGCGTACAATGCAACTGCAGTTATTAGGCAGATGAGAAAGCTAGCCATGCACAAAGATGAACAAAATAATCAAAAGATAGGGAACCAGTGATGGGTGGTAACCAGTAACTAGTCAACAGCTTAAATTTGGGTACAAGAAAGAAGGAAAGGTTAAAGGTTGGATTCTGATGAAAACAAAGCTGATTGCTAGAGGTTTCGTTTGTATTTCATGGGATGTATTGCTGATAAAGTGATTGACATAGAGTTTACAGATTTTACAGGAATGAAAACTGGAAGCACATTATTCATCCAAGAAATATATCAATATAGCACATTGCATAATGGTAAACTGCACTTTGGCTGTGACGATTTTTAGGTATTTCAAGAATTGAGACATGTATCAAGAGACAAGAATGATTATTTTCTTAGATGTGAATAGACATCTACATCAAAAAGAAAGAAAAAGGTTCTTTCCTTAACTCTTTACTGTACAAGTTCTTAGGAGAGCAGCTTTTGAAAACATTGTGGGGAAAGGTGACAATGCTGATGACCAGCATTTTCTTCATTTACCACAGTTCTTTCAAATTTTCACTGACTCGGTTATTTGAGCACCATTTATTTTTCTTGTCTACAAATTAATGCTTTCAGAATTGACAATTCTAAAGTTTTGTGGTCTGTGTAAAAGAAAACAATTTTTCCCATTCATTGCCACATTTTGGAACAATATTTTCTATTGAGGTTTGCAGGTAAATGCATGTTCAGGCATAACATAGAATTTTTTTATATATATTGGTTTAAGTTTTTCTTGTCATAATGTTATGAAATCTTTTCTTTGATATTACATTTTTTTGTTTCTGATGGCTTTTTATATTTATATATATTGTACTGATTTTTAACAATGTGAAGAGTTGATTAAAGTTTCAGAGAATTAGATATTTTTATTTCTCAAATATTGTGTTATACACACTGCAAGTCTATGTACATTTGTGGAAGTTTCCTCTTACCCCTTTGCCAAATAATCCTGAGTTTAAATGCCCCGCAGGAAAAAGGCTTGAAAACCTTTTGAGAAAAGGAGAAAATGCTGAAACCAGCATTTTTTCCATTTTCAACAATGTTTTCTACCCTTTTACGGACAAATTCCATTGTCTAAACCATATTTGATTTGTCTTTTGCAAATGCTTTCAGTTTGGACAAGTCTACAGTTTTGTCAATTGGTGTAGAGTAAAATTATCTAGTCAAACATGACAACTTCATTTTGTAGTGTCAAGTACAAAATAAGATCTATATTTGTATTTAACATTACTCAAAAAATGATTATTAATGCTGAACTAGGCTAACTGTCTGATTGACTGAAATAGGCCAATCAGGTGGCTTGTCTTAGAATTAGAGCTTGGATTTGATTTTAGAAAGTTCCACAGAAATAGCCTCTTTAGTTTAATCATTAACCCTTTACCAAATGGAAAAACTTTTGACAGGACCAAATTGAAAGCATTTGAAGACAACAAATTAAATGTAGCCCAAGTCATTATTTCTGGCTTCAGTAGGGTAGAGAACATTGTGGGAAAAACAGAAAATACTGGTTACCATCATTTTTTCCTTTTCCCACAATCTTTTCTAAAGGCTTCTTCCATAGGGTCGTAAAAGGGAATTTTAGGGTTAAAGAATGATTGGATGACTTGCTGCCTGAAATTTAAGCATTAATTGACCTAGAGGAAAGAAAAGATTATTTTTTTATGATTACTTTTTTTGTTTTTAGGCTTTAGAAAATATAGCAAGTGTTCTGGGTTTTGGCCAAAATAATTGAAGGGTTAAGGATAAGTCACCTTCTTAAAGGAATAGTTCATTATGATTGATAATGTCAAGTATGAAAGGGAAATGAATTTTGAAGACCATAGAACTAATGCACAGTATCATTTGCATAATTATTTCGAGTCATTTTATTCTTTTTTCTGCCTCTCCTAGGGCCACTCTACTTAACTCTATACCAAACAATCTGGTGTTTCACAACCCTGAGAAAAGAGGCCTAAACCCCTTTCTAAAAGACAAAATTTTAGACTAGTCCAAATTCAAAGAATTTGAAGACGACAAAATAAACGAGACTCGAAAATTGAAATTTGTTTTGGGAGGAGTAGAAGACATTGTGGGGAAAAGGAGAAAATGCTGGTTGCCAGCAATTTCTCCTTTTTCCACAATGCTTTAAAAAGCTTTCTTCCTCAGGGTTGTTAAATATCAGTATTGTGTAGTAAAGGGTTAAAAAACATTTTTGGGTAAAGAGATATATGATAACCAGCATTTTCTCCTTTTTCCCAAAATATACTAACTTTCCAAATGCAAAGTCCATCATTTGAACCAAATTTGTTTTTGTCATGACTAAAATAAGAGAAAATGATAAGAGAAAATTGAAATCAAAGCCAATACATGCACATGTATGATCATTTTTTTGACATATTTATGGCACATTCATGATCGTCAGTATAAATTTATCAAGTGGTCCAAATTTTTTATTTACATCATACATTCCTATTGACATCCCCATATCTGTTTTCATTCCATCACAATATCATGTGGTTTTAGCTACAATGAAATACTGGGACCATGTGAACATTGTCACACTTTCAACTTTAACTTTTTACCAAACAGTCCTGTGTTATAAGGACCTTATTAAGAAAGCTTTGCAAACAGTGTTTTGTACCTTTTCAAAGACAAATACCATCATCTGAACCACATTTGTTACCTTCAAACGCTTTCAACATGGACAAGTGTGCAATTTTGTTTGGTAAAGAGACAAGATACCATGAAAAACTTGGACCATGTATTGTAACCCATGATCACACATTGTACTTCATGGCCTCCAAAAATGTAAGTGATGCCAAGGAGAAACTAGAGCAGGAAAGGAAAATATCCGCTATGAATGATTGGAAAAACATTGTGGGAGAAGGAAGATAATTACTTTTGACATGTAGTTGTCCCTTTCCACATTAACTCTTTACCAAATGACCAATTTTTAGACAAGACCAAATTGAAAGCATTTGCAGATGACAAAATAAATGTAGCTAAAAAAACTGAAATTTTTTGGGGGAAGGCTAGAAAACATTGTGGGAAAAAAAGAAGATGCTGGTTACCAGCATTTTCTCCTTTTCCCATAATGTTTTCAAAAGGCCTCTTTCACAGGGTCATAAAAGTCAGGATTGTGTGGTAAAGGGTTAAGTCCCAAGGCTGTTTATTGCAGGAGTGTAAAACTTTTCTCCTTTTCCCAACATATTTTTTATCCTTCTAAGAAAAATGTAAATTTTTCAGTGACCAATTTTTCTGCGAAGGTTTTCAATTTGGGCTAATCTTAACTTGTGCTGTTTGGTAAAGGGTCAATTTAGCACACTGAAGGTTCAACTGGAAATCACATTTCCCCATCAGAGCATGTTTTACTTTGTTTTGTTTTGAAGTCACATTTTACAGATACCAACCATTCTAAATTCTGTCAAGTTCCCAATTCCAAGACTAAAATATGATTGGCTTAAACTTTCTTTCTGGGCCAATGAGATGGTAGGTCTGCCTTTAAAGTTAGAAGTGGTACAGTTTTCAGACTTGTTGGTAAATATAGCCCCTGCTGAGTCTCATGTTCAAACACAGCTTCCCAGTCTTCAAACACAGTCTCCTAAGATCAATGTTGAGAGCTTGCTAGGAAATTTTTGGACGAGAATAGTATTATTGCTTAAACCTTTACCCAAACAGTTACAACTTTTAACAACCTTGAAAAAAATTGTGAAAGAAAGAGAAAATGCTGACAACCAGCATTTTCTGCTTGTTCAACAATGTTTTGAATGCTTTCTAAGACCTGTTTGAAAACATTCTTGTAAATTAGGGATAAACAGCATGAATCAACATGCAAGAAGATCTTAGCATGAGTAGATGTGGATACAATGTGGTAAAAGGAAAACTTGCTTAACAATACATATAGTAATTCCTCCCATTGGTGTGATGCTTACAAAGATGGAAGCAGTTATCTGAGATACACAGCTAAAGGATTTCTATTTCAAGGTTATGTTTGCCAGAATGTGTAACAAAATAACAGATACTCCTTGTTTTATGCAGTCGGATCTTGACCTACACTGTCTTAAAGCTACTAAAAAAGGGTTCAGCCTTTTAACCCTTTACCAAAAAATCCTGTGTGTGAACGACCCTGAAGAAAATAGGCTTTTGAAAACATAGTGGGAAAAGGAGACAATGCTTCTATCAGATGCCTGCAGATTTGAAGGTCCTGCATTGTTTCCAAAAGCCTTCTACTTGTGGGTAGTAAGAACAGATTGCTGTTTGGTAATGGGTTAACCTTTTACCAAACAGTCTTGAGTTTTAAAGACCTTGATGAAGAACGTTTTTAAAAACATAGTGGAAAAAGGAGAAAATGCTGTTAACCAGGATTGTCCCCTTTCACCTTAGTGTTGTCTGCCCTTTCAGAGACAAATCCCATTGTCTGAGTCACCTTTAACTCTTTACCACACAATCACGGGTTTTAATGACCCTGAAGAAAACGCCTTTTGAAAACGTTGAGGGAAAAGGAGAAAATGCTGGTAACCAGCATTTTCTCCTTTTCCCCACAATGTTTTTTAACCTTCCCAAAACAAATTTCAAATTTTGAGTCGCATTTATTTTGTCGTCTGCAAATGCTTTCGATTTGGACAAGTCTGAAATTTTGTTGCTTGGTAAGGGGTTAACCATTTACCAAACAACAAAACTTTAGATTTACCCAGATTGAAAGCTGTTGCAGAGGACAATATACTTATGACTCAAAAATAAAAAGTCACTTTTGAAAAGGTAGAAACTTTGTGGAAAAGGAGAAAATGCTGGTTAATTTGCCATCTGCAAATGCTGTGATCATGAACAAATCTAAAATTTTGTCGTTTGGTTAGAAAGATATTTTGGCAGATATTTTTCTGTAAAGTAAGTTTTTTTGTCCATTTAGATAGCTAGAGACGGCAGAATAATGGAAACAAAGATAATGTTAAAAATATATTTTATCTTATCATTCCAAAAATCTTTGTGTACTGTCTGTTTCTGTTGAAATTACATAGATTATATTGTACAAAAACTTGTTGTTTTCTATCGTTTTTATGCATCATTCCATTTGTGTTTATTAGCCTGTGCCAAGTTTAATTGAGATTTTCTTGTTCTTGCTTTAGTGTGTTTTTGGCCCGTATGCTATAATTATGCAGCGCTCAGACCAGTCCATATTGTAAACATCTTGTTGGTATTGTGAAAAATAACGTTATGTTGTTTGAAGAGAAAATTGAAAGTGGAAAGTCTGGAAATGATAGAGTTTGAACTCTTTTCCTTACAACAAATCTTTTGAGCCATCCATATTGAAAGCAGGCAACTAAAGAAAGGTAGGTCATAATTATGATGGGATTTGTTTCTGAAAGAATAGAGAACATTGTGGGAAAAGGGAAAAATGCTGGTTACCAGGATTTTCTTGTTTTCCCACAAAGTTTTACAAAACATTTTTCCCCTGTGGTTAAAAGATGAGAATGTTTGGTAAAGTGTTAAGCAGTTCC
The DNA here is from genome assembly GCA_945859785.2 of Tridacna gigas. Classification (NCBI taxonomy): domain Eukaryota; kingdom Metazoa; phylum Mollusca; class Bivalvia; order Cardiida; family Cardiidae; genus Tridacna; species Tridacna gigas. The sequence continues at coordinate 18,847,947 of OX244036.2, forward strand.
TCCATGTATTATGAAGTTTTGAAAGCTCGATTCATGAAGCTCTTCACAAGTAAAAATGGACATTTTCAGTCTGGTAATACAACCAAAATGTCTCGGTCTCAAGGCTTCTGTAACCCTTTACCACACAACCCCAAGTGTTAAAGACCTTAAGAAAGAGACTTTTTGAAACCATGGTGGGAAAAGGAGAAAAAAAACTGGCAACTATCATTTTCTTCTGTTCCCACAAGGTTTTTACTCTTTCATAGACAAATTCAATCATTTGAAATACAGTCAGTTTGTCATCTGCAAATGTTTTCATTTTAGACAATTCTGAATTTTGCTGTTTGGTGATGAGTTAACTAAAAAGAAAACTTGCGAAATATTGGTCTGTGTCCATGACAGATCAGATTTCATGTTCAGTGCAGCCTGATCTTAATGTACAACATCTGTAAGACCAAGCTACAGATAAGTTTTGCCGAATGCCCCATGTATTACTCAAAATTTTTCATTATGAAGTTGTGGGTTGGGCCATAGAATTGTGTTTTGATGTTTTCAAATTTGAATGTTATTTATCTCTTATTTGATCATAACATTTCTGAATGACACTTGATGATGGACAGAAAATTTATAAATGCTCAGGAAGCATGCCTGTATTTTTACTTGGAAGGTAGTTTTATGGAGATTTGACGAGAAGTGTAATAAGTAAAATAGAAGTGTATTAGTGTAGAAAATAGTAGTATGTTTTTCCCAGTTTGTAAAATGTAAAATCTTAACCAAATGACAAAACAAATTGAATGTAGCTAAAAGGTCTGGATTTGATTGTCAAAGGGTAGAAAATATTGTGGAGAAAATGCTGGGTATTGGCATTATCTCATTTTACCAGAATGTTTTCAAAAGTCTTCTTTCTCCGGGTTGTTAAAAATTGGGATTGTGTGATAAAGGCTTTACTCTTTACCAAGCGGCGAAATTTTAGTCAGGCATGTCTAAATTGAAAGTATTTGCAGACAGCAAATTTAATATTTCTCAAATGAATGGAATTATCTTTGAAAGAGAAGAAAACATTGTGCGAAAAGGTGAAAATGCTGGTTACCAGCATTTTCTCCTTTTCCCACTGTTTTCAAAAGCTCTCTTTCCCAGGATTGTTAAAACTAGGGATAGTGTGTTAAAGGCTTAAAGCCTACAAGATTCAACTTAAAAGAAGAACTTTTGTAAAAAATATAATACTTAACACAAATCAGGAACATGTAAAATGCAAAAATATCTGGTGAAAGTATGAATTTAAAACTTTAATGGCATGAAAAACTTATTACAGCAAATTTTGATTCAAACAACTATTGAATTTTTAACTGCACTGGCTGAAAGCCACGGAGCATTTGTCTTGGTCCTGTGTCTGTTGTGTGTGTGTGTGCCTGTCCAATTTTGATAAAACTTCACAGAAATGATCCTGCCATGGTCCTCTTCAGAATTTTTTCAAAGAATTAATTTTCAGTAAAAATTTGGTTGCCATGGCAACAAAACTTGAAAATACTGAAAATCTTTAAAAATCTTTGAAAGCCACAAGGCCTAGGGCTACCAAATTTGGTATATAGCTTTATGTAATACACCTCATCCAAAATTGTTCAAAGTATAGCACTGGGGACAAAATTGCCCCTGCCTGAGAGGTCACAAGTTTTACATTGGCTCATATGGTGAAAACTTCAATAATCTTCCTGTTCCTAACAGTAAGGCCTAGGGATACCTAATTTTCCATGCAGTAGATCTCTACCAAGATTGTCCCAATTATGGCCCTGGGGTCAAAATTGGCTCTGCCCTGTGGGTCACAGTTTTTTACTTGGGCTTATACACTTGAAACAAAAAGAATCTGTACCATTTATGCCATGAAAATATTAAAGTTTCGGACATCCTCTTGTCAAAGCACTCTTTGTACGAGTTTATTGATATTCATGTGAACATTGATTGATTTGACCTGCTTGTATTCATTGACATCATCATACTGGTATTTTCTCCTCTCACAATGTTCTCAAAAAATGTCTTTCTCAGGGTTGTCAAAACTCTGGCTTGTGAGGCATAGGGATTCATGGCAGTGGAGTGATACAGGGCCATCTGTGCCCTCTTGTTATCTTACTGCATGTTTTATACTCAGGTCATTATGGAAAAAAAAAAACCCAAGTTAGTGTAACTTAGCATTTTTTTTTTCGTTCAGACCAGAACGCTATGCGTTATACTAAATTTTCCATTTATGTGGAGCCATGTGGGTGGGCTTTTATTTACCTTTTACCAAACAGTCCCATGTTTTAACAACCCTAAGGAGGAAGCTTTTGAGAACATTGAGGGAAAAGGAGAAAAAACTGGTAAACAGCATTTTCTCCTTATACCACAATTTTTTCTACCCTATCAAAGACAGCATGTTCTCCTTCATACATAATGTTTTCTTTTTTTTATTTTCAAAAGCAAATTCCATCATTTGAGCCACATTCAATGTGTCTTCTGCAAATGCTTTCTATTTTGATTTGCCTAGAATTTCACTGTACAGTAAAAGGATAAGCCAATTTTTATCTGCTGTTGCTTTCAGTTCGGACTGGTCTAAGATTTTGTTGTGTATTAAAAGGTAAATCAGCTAGTGCAAACGAAATATGTCAGTATCTTCAAAATATTTAGATTGTATATATGTTGAAATCGTGTGACAACAAAGTTAAAACAGAAAGGGTGTGATTGTGAAGTCAAGTGATCAGTTTACATGCTGTTCAACTCAATACCTCTTGCAGATGACTGTTAGTGTCTTGAAGCAGGCCACTTTTGAAAGCATTGAGGCAAAACAACAATTTGATCTTGCAAAATAATTTTCTCCTATATTCATATTTATTAGGTATAACGTACAAGGATGTTAACAAAGTTATCTGCCATGACCTGACCCGTATTTTACACGGAGGTGTTGTAGTTATCTACTGCAGGAGGGAATGAAACAAATGATTACTTAACTCTTTACCAAATGCCAAAATTTTGGACTGAACCAAATTGAAAGCATTTGCAGACGACAAATCATATGTTGCTAAAATGATGATTTCTGTCATTGATAGGTTAGAAAACATCGTGAGAAAAGGAGGAAATGCTGGTAACCAGCATTTTCTCCTTTTTCCACAATGTTTTCAGAAGGCTGCTGTGTCAGGGTTGTTAAAAGTCAGGTTTGTGTGGTAAAGAGTTAAAGCTTTGCATATATGTATATATTTTTTTTCTTTTCCTGTTACTTTCTATAAATATTTGTATTGTTAGTTTTGTCGCTGCATAAAAACCTTGTTAGTTTTTTTCTCTCTGTCTTTTTCTAAACTTGAACACAAAGATAAAATATTTTAACATTTACAGATGTTTGTTTCTTTGTAGCATCCAGCAGTCTTGTACATTCTATATCCTTTTAAAAAATTTAAATTAGGACTTCATTTTAACCAATAGAGCAATAAACACATGGCGATGAAAATGATTTATCTCGCATCAAAGTTGGAGGGGGTCATTTTGTCTGTTTGTCCATCTGTCTGTCTACAGATGCAACTTATGTCCTCTTCTCCTCCACTTTCAACCATTTTGGCAACAATTTAAATGGAGGCTTCCTTACCATGGGCACATTTGCACCTTAAATTTGAGCCATGGCCTGTGAAAAAGGGGCTTGATGCATCTGCAAAAAGTATTGACCCATGTCACCCTGCACAGGCTGACCTGGGTTGAAACAATTTGCAATTTGATCAATTTTATGCATGTCAAAGGACCAGTGCTCCCCATGATTCAGTTAGTTGTTATACAAACTGGATTTTATGGATCCATAATTATAAGATAACTTGTTGGGTATGATGCATCACTGAGATACATTAAACCCCCTTTTGCCTGAGCATGGCTCATTTACATCATGATTGGTCAACTATTAAAGGGGTTATACCCTTTCAAAGTTTTGGCTTGCAAAAATTGACCCATTATTATACAATTGAGATCTTTCACACCTCGGTATTATACCACTTCTTGAAAAAGACAGGAAAATGGAGCAATTGTGTGTAACAGGTAGTTTGTCCTTTTTAGCTCCACTGGCCGAAGGCCAGCGGGCTTATGTCATGGCCTGGTGTCCGTCCGTCCGTCTGTCCGTCCATGTGTTAACTTTTATTTCAAACATCTTCTGCTCTGAAACTACCCATCCAATTTTCATGAAACTTCACAGAAATGATCCTGCCATGGTCCTCTTCAGATTTCTTGAAAGAATTTGATTCCTTCAAAAACTCTGGTTGCCATGGCAACAAAACTGAAAAATATTGGAAATCTTTAAAAATCTTCTTGTCTGAAACCATAAGGCGTAGGGCTACCAAATTTGGCATGTAGCCTTATGTAGTAGACCTCTATCATGTTTCTTCAAATTATAGCCCTGGGGTCAAAATTGGCTCTGTCCCAGGGGTCACAAGTTTTACATAGGCTTATATAGAGAAAACTTTAAAAATCTTTCTGTACCTAGCCATAAGGCCTAGAGCTACCAAATTTTTCATGTAGCTATATCTAGTGGGCCTCTACCAAGCAGGCCAAAATTTTAGCCCTGGGGTCAAAATTGGCCCCGCTGCAGGGGTCACAAGTTTTTACATGGGCTTACATAGTGACAACTTAAGAAATCTTCCAGTACCTAGCCATAAGGCCTAGAGCTACCAAATTTTGCATTTAGCTTGATCTAGTGGGGTATACTAAAAGTGCCAAAATTACAGTCCTGGGGTCAATTTGGCCTCATGCTGGGGAAGGGGGGGGGTCACAAGATTTACATGGGTTTATATAGGGAAAACTTTTAAATCTTGGTGTACATAGCCATAAGGCTTAGGGCTACCAAATTTTGCATAATTATAGCACTATCTAGTGGACAAGTACAAAGAGGGCCCAAGTTACAACCCTAGGATCAAGTTTGGCCCTGCACCAGGGGTCGCAAGTTTTACATGGGTTTATGGAGTGAAAACTTAAGAAACCATCTTGTTACTAGCCATAAGGCCAAGAACTCCCAAATTTGGTCATAAACATGTGCTTATAGGGTGAAAATTCAAAAAATCCTTTTGCTCCTAACTGCAAACCCAAGGGCTACCAAATCTGAATCACTTATTATTTTTTTTTTAAATTAGCCTTGCATCAGGGGTCTTATGTTTTACAGAGGCTTCATATGGGCGAAACTTGAAAATCACCTTATTTATAACCATACAGCATAGACTTGTATTATTTTGGCATGTGGCTTTATCTTGTGGACCTCTACCAGGGTTCAAGTAATTATCGCTCTGGGATCAAAATGGCTTTGCCCTGCAGGTCTCAACTTTCACATGGGCTTTTACAAAGAAAACTTTGTAAGTCTTCATTTTGAAACCATTTGGCTCAGAATTGAAATGTTTAGTATTTATGGTTTACATTTATAAGCCAGTGGAGCGATACAGGGCCATCATGGCCCTCTTGTTTCATAATGCTTTCCGTTTTGTTGAATAAGGTATAGTCCATATGGTTGGTATGGAAACTATCGTCTGGTTCGAAATCATTTATCTTGACCCTTTACTAAACAATCACAACTTTTAACAACCCTGAGGGGAAGTCCTTTTGAAAACATTGTAGAAAAAGGAGAAAATGCTGATAACTAGCATTTTCTCCTTTTTCAACAATGTTTTCTACCCTTTCAGAGTAAGATTTCAAAATTTGTGCAACATTTAGTTTGTTGTCTGCAAATGCTTTTGATTTGGACCAGTCTAAAATTTTGTCGTTTGGTAAACAGTTAATTTTATCGGAAATTTCTTTGAACCCACTTGATTATTTCACAAAAACCATGACAGAAAAAATATTTTAAGAATTTAAAATCTCATTTTAATGACTTTGTCCAATAAACTCGATGTTAATTTTGACATCTGAAAATGGTAGAGAGAGTGCAACAAATAGAACAGCATACTATCCGAAGGTCCATTAGGAAACATACATGTGCATGTGAGGCCAAGCATATTGAAAATCTATGTTCATCAAAGCTTATCCTTATTCAGCCACTTTCAAGAAACATTCCCTGAAAAACAAAATGATCTTAACAGTAATACTTTCTTTTCCAACAGCTTTTCCTTCCAGGAATAATAATATCTAAATAAACGATAATTTGTACCAAATTCTTGCACTTAATAGCAAGATTTATAAACTTGCTCATCACTAAAGGGTAAAGACATTTATATAGGTGTATACATATAGACATCATTCCATTTCTATGGCCTTATGGGTGAACTTTGGGAAACTCAAAATTGGTGTGTTTTTATTTGGTTAATTGTGTATTTAGGTACTATTAAATCTAAATATAGATGAAATTACTACATGGTTGTGCTGTAATGTTATTGTTTATGGCTGTTCTCAAACTGTCACTCCTCTGTGGTTAGGGTCAAAAAAAGCTGAAATATCACTATAATGGTTTAATAGTTAAAAGCATGAGATTGAAATGGAAAGTTGTGAAAAAAAATTCTGTATTATTAAATTTTCTGCATTATTTTCATTTTGTATATGAATAACATTGCAATAAAGAAATTTTGAAGAAGTTGTTTCATTTTAACACATGTGATCGAAATGTTATTGTACCAACCGTAAAGGTCTATACTTTCCTCTTTCCTCCAAAAGTCTCTTCTTTGTGTTCTTTGTCGAAGATGTTACTGAAAAGTTGTGTGATAACTTTATGCAGTAGATGAAAAAATATAAGCGGCACCCTTGCAAAAGGAGGTTTTACGCATCTCCATGATTAGTTATACCAAACAAGTTATCATATAATCATGATTTCTTAAAATCCATTTCGTCTTGCATCACAAGGTAGAATGCCCCTTTGACATGAAGAAAATTGACCCACAACAAAAGTTTTTACCAAGGTCAGCCTGTGCATACTGCAGACTGACATTAGTTAATACTTTTTGCAGATGCATTAAACCTCCTTTCCACAGAACATAGCTCAATTTTGTAAATTATATATTACTGACATAACTTCAGGTTTTATAAACAATTTCATAGGGAAAAGGAAAAATAGCTTGTTAAAAGTCAGAATGTTTTCAAGTCATCTGTTGGAAAACCAAACTTGCTTTTCTGCAACAGATAAAGAAGGGAGCAAAGCTTTCAATCATCAACCATTTCCTTGGCTAGCCTATCTGATGCAATTACATAAAACTATGAGGAAGTAATCTATTGATATTTGACTTCACCTAAAAAATAAGGAAATATCTACTGGTAATAAAGATAAGGAAGTGCTCTAATTTTTGGACAGAAAAATACAGACAAACCAGTGTATTGACATTTAGAGTGAACAAGGACGATGAAAAAAGATTAAATCTTCGGAATGTTTAGACCGAATGGCAAATTTGAACAAATTTGTTTAGGAGCCTGCAACCAATGCTACAAATAGCTCTAGGCCTTCAATGCTCCCTTCCCTCACTTGAGAGGTAAGATAGTTGTATGCATGTGACCCTGAGAGTGGCTATGTATGACCCAAGGGATTATTGACTACTTTTCCATGATGCATGATAACAAGTGTTAGTGACTCACTTTTTGATCCAACATCACCAAGTTTCAATCTTGTTTAACCCTTTCCCAAACAAGCCCTGGTTTTCACGTGTCTGCAGTACAAGTCTTTTGAAAACACTGTGGGAAAAGGAGAAATTGCTCATAACAAGCAAATTCTCCTTTTCCCACAGTGTTTTCTACCCTTTTTGATAACTTTCTGCCATTTTCATCAAATTTAAAATTGTCGTCTGCAAACTCTTTCAGTTTGGACAAGTCCAAAATTTGTCGTTTGGGAAAGGGTTAAGATATCAAGACAAACATTCTGATCACATTTCATGAGTTTCAGACTGAAAATCTGCTTCTACAGTGCACACAAAGTTTTTTTAAGACATGTCCGAGTGACCTAATTTTTTACCCAATGTGACCCAAATTTGAGCCTGTCCAAGGTAGCATCTGGAAAAACATGCTGACAATTTTCATGAGTATCTGACTGAAAATGTAGTCTCCAGAGTGCACACAAGGTTTCTCTAAGATTTGTCTCAGTGACCTACTTTTTGACCCATGTGACCTTTTTTCAAACTTGTCCGAAATATCATCAAGACAAACATTGTGTCCAAGTTTCATGAGTACTGGAATGAAAATATGGCTTCTAGACAGCACACAAGGTTATTCTAGGATTTGTCCCTGTGACATACTTTTTAATCTAACCTAACCAATTTTAAAGTTGTACTATATATTATCAGGACACATTCTGACCAAGTTTAATGAGTATCAGGCTGAAATTGTGGCCTCTAGTGCGCACACAAGATTTTTCTTAGTTTTATCCCAGTGACCTACTTCTTGACCCAGCTGAAACTGGTTTCCAATTTGTTGAAGTTATAATCAAGACAAACATTCTGACCAACTTTCATGAATATCAGACTGAAAATGTGGCCTCTAAAATGCAAACAAGATTAGTCTAAAATTTGTCCTAAAGACCTACTTTTTGACATGATGTGACTCGATTTCAAACTTGTCTCAAAGATCATCAATACAAACATTTTGACCAAGTTTCAAGAGTACTGGACAGAAAATGTGGTAGCAGGAGTGCACATAAGGTTTTTCTCAGATTTTTCCCAGTGACTTACTTTTTTACCTAATGTGACGCAAATTCTGACTGGTCCGAGACGTAATCAAGAGAAAAATTCTGGCCAAGTTTCATGAGTATTCCACTGAAAATATGCCCTCTAGAGTGCACATGGCGTTTTTCTAAGATTTTATCAAAGTAACCTACTTTTTGACCAAATGTGACCCAAGTTAGAAAATTTCAAAGTTGTCCGAAGAGAAACATTCTGACAAAGTTTCATGAGAATCAAACTGATAATAAGGCCTCTAGAGTTAAGCTCACCTTAAGCACTTTGTGCTCAGGTGAGCAAAGGTGACAAGAGGGACCTGATGGCCCAGTATTGCTATACTTTCTTAAAAACAAATATAATTAGCATCATCAGACATTTTACTGTGAGAGGACGGTACTGAAAGAAACTTTGGCAGCAAAAATAAGCCTAGCCCATAAATAGTCCATTCTTTTTCACATGCCAAGATGATGTCAGTGACAAAGGGCATAATCTAATCAGGTTTTCAAATCCAATTTAAATGAAAACTGACAAACAGTAATAGGATTTAAAATATTAGTCATAGAAAAACATTTTCTATGGCATGACTAGTAAAGTTTTGAGGAAAAAAATAAAATGATACAAACCTCGCTTCATTTCAACACATCAGAGCGTAACCTTAAACATCTAAATAAATCGATATGAATGAGAACTGAACATTTTCTGTCCAGATGACTTACCAAATATGAACAGTGTAGTGTGACAATTATGGGAGGTAATATACTACCATTTAGAAAACAGAATTTACTTCCAATAAACATTTTAAGTAAACATTTTAAGCATAACTTTTATTATCTACAATTAAACCAAACTAAACGCAGCCATGCTTGTTTCCTGATGAAAATTATATCAAGAAATCTGGAAGAGGTCGTCAACCTAAGAATCACTTCAGTAAAACTGCGTGTAAGAGATGATTTTTTAAGATTTTCAATGTTTCTCAGTTTTGTTGCCAGGTCAACCAGAGTTTAAATGACATCGAATTTTAAGAAATTCTGATGGGTCATAGTAGGATCATTTCTTTGAAGTTTGGTCAAAATTGGGTAGGTAGTTGAGAGAGGTTTTAGATAAAAAATAACCCTTTACCAGACAACAGAATTTCAGCCTTGTCCAAATTGAAAGCATGTGCAGATGAAAATTTCAGAGTGGCTCAAATGGTGCAATTATTCTTTGAAAGGGTAGAAAACATTGTGAGAAAAGGAGAAAATGCTGGTAGGTTTCTTTTTCAGGGTCGTTAAAAGGCAGCACTGTGTGGTAAAGAGTTAAGGCACACTTGGACATAGGCATGTACACACAAGCAGATGGATGACAGACACTGGGTCATGACAAGCTTGCTGGCCTTAAGCCAGTAGAGCTAACAAAACTACAAGCTTTGAGCTTCTAGATGAGAGGATCCCAATATGAGTTTCTGGAATAGATGACCGCAATCGCAGGGACATTTTTTTATCCGAACCATGTTATTAAATTAAACTTGTTTAATCCTTTATGACAAAATCCTGACTTTAAATGCCTCTGACAAAAAAGCCTTATGAAAACATTGATTCTGGGAAAAGGAGAAACTAGTAAACCAGCATTTATCCTTTTCCAGCAATGTTTTCTACCCTGCACAAAACAAAGTCAATTTTTCATTCTCATTTATTTTGTTGTCTGCTAATGCTTTCAACTTGGACTAGTCTAAAATTTTCTTGTTTGGTGAAGAGTTAAGAACTACCAGACAAGGCCTCTGTGTATGTTTATATAAAAACTATCAGTGCTCAAGCTTTGGTTTCCATAAACACTCCTTTTCATATTTTTCATTTAATACATGGGAGCAGGGGCATTCTTGACCAAAACACTTAATTTGAATAACTTTTGTAAGGGACTTTTGGTTAATTGATTATAAATTATGGTGTTTGACGCTATTTTCAACATTATTTCAGTTACATTGCATGAATCCATGCATTCTTAGTTTGTGTTACCAGTATTTTCCACAATCTTTTTGGCAAGCCACTGACTGCTTTCCCAGATAACCATTCTTGAAAGAATGATCAGCTGTGAGAGAGGAATGAATCCTGTTGCAATGACTATAATCAGAGATTGGCTTAGCTGGGGATTCAAACCAGCGACCAGCTGTTCTCAAGTCCTGAACACTACCAACTGAGCAACAGGGGCTCTGTGTATGGGACATTCGGATGTCAATACACATCAAAAAGAATTTATACATAACAGACGAAGAAAGTTTGCATCTAAATTCTATTTAAGGTATGAAATAAAAACCACAACATATAATGGGGCATAATAAATCACCCACAATATGAAATGTTTGGTTTTGGTGTTGTTGAACCCTCTCAGCACCAAGTATAATTACAAACTCTATCTCTTTCAATGGTCAAAAATACAACTGACAGAGACTTGGAAAGATTTTTCCCTTACAGGCTAGACCAAAGTAGCATACGGTATAGATCCAAGATCAGACTGCTTGTTCTGTGCTGTCTGATCTTTATTTATTTTGTCTGCAAAAGCCTGTTTTTAACTATGGCACTGAAAGAGTTAAAAGTCTTGTTTTGTGATCTGACACATGATTAACTTATCTATCAACACACAACTTTTCATAAAGATAAACTGATCAACACTTCATCCAAATGCATGTCAATCTCTTCCAAAATCCTGACTGTTAAAACAGAAAAACACGAAGACTTGGTATGACTGACAATTATATCTTTACCAATTGATAAAATTTATCTTTACTAAATGATAAAATTTCAGAAGTCCAAATTGACCGCATTTGCAGATGACAAAATAAAATTACTCAAAAATTGAAATTTGTCATAAAAAGGATAGAAAACATTTTTGGAAAAAGAGAAATGCTGCTTACCAGCATTTTCTCCTTTTTCCTAAAATATTTCCAAAACAGTTCTTTTTCAGGTTTGTAAAAACCCAGGATTGTTTGGAAGAGAGAGAAACAAACATTGTCTGCTAAGTGCTGACAGTGTGAAGGTGGTACATTTTCTATTCTTTGATAGCGTGTAATTACGTTGAAATGTCCGGAAAAAAATGCCAAGTTGAAATCAAGCATCACCAAACTGGTAAGTCTTGTTTAATTTCTCACCACAATATAAAATAACCAACAACTGAACAATTAATGCAATTTCAAGGTGATATACATCAGACAGATAATTGGTACTGAAAACCTTTTACCATTATTTTGTTCTTTGGTAAAAATAAAATTAATTTCATTTGACAATTTACACAACCTTTGACTGATATATATAAAGCACCATAAATAAAATAATGGCCATTACCCGTAAAACTTTGTACGATACTATCTTGCCTCAGATATTCTTTTTTAACTCTTATCTTACTAATTAAGTTTAATAAAACTTTCAAGCCAATAGTAAAAACCCGAATAATGTTATTTCAAAGTTACTTTTTTTTTTGAGAAAAATATCTCCTTATCGCACAGAGTAGATCCAAGATCAGACTGCACATTCTGTGCAGTCTGATCTTGATCTACATTGTCCGCTAAAGGTCAGTGAATAGTGTTTAGCAGCTTATGGGTTAGCTCTTCACCAGACAACAGAAGTTTAGACTTGTACAGATAGAGAGCCTATTGCTGACACAAATGCGGCCAAAATGATGGGATTGGTCTTTAACCCTTCACCACACAATCCAAACTTTTGACAACTCCTACAAAGAAGGCTTTTGAAAACACTGTAAGCTAAGGAGAAAATGCTTGTAACCAGCATTTTCCCCTTTTCCCACAATGTTTTCTATCCTTTTGAAAATAGATCCCATTGTTTGAGTAAAATCCAATTCGTATCCTGCTAAAGCTTTCAAGTGAGAGGAGTACAAAATTTTGTTAGTAAAGATTTAACCCTTTACCATACAATCCCAACTTTAAACGACCCTTGGGAAGAAGGCTATTGAAAACACTGTGGGAAAAGGAGAAAATGCTGGTAACCAGCATTTTCTCCTTTTCCCAAAATGTTTTCTACCCTATCAAAGAGAGAAATCATCATAATAGCAACATTTAATTTGTCATCTGCAAATGCTTTCAATTTGGTCCTGTCCAAACATTTGTCGTTTGGTAAAGAGTTAAAGGCTAGTATTTTCTTTATTCCAATAATGTTTTCACAGGCTTTCATTCTCAGAGTTGTAAACACATGGAATCACTTCAAGGTGACTCCTTTCCCAAACAATGACCCTAAGGAAAAAGGCTTTTAAACAAAATGGTAAAAGACAAATCCCATGACTTGATCCACACTTAATCTGTAGTCTGCAAGTGCTCTCAATTTGATCAAGTCTAAAAATTTTGTTGTCTGGTAAAGAGTTAATTTACATGTAAGTCTGCACTATCTACCCAAAGTACTGTTTATGAGAAATTCTTAATCTCAGATACACAGTCCACAGGCACTTGGGGTTTTTTTTTTTTGACAAAGCTTTGCCCTTAAACAGTTACTCGTTCCTAAACAATTCCAAATTCTAACAATCCTGGAAAAGAGAACTCTTGAAAAAAATTTGGGAAAAGGAGAAAATACTGGTAACCAGCATTTTCTTCATTGCCCAAAATGCGTTCTGCTCTATCCAAGACAAATCCTTACATGAGAATTAAGTTTGACTTCTTGTCTGCAAGTGCTTTCAATTTTGACAAGTCTACAATTTTGCACCCTGGTATAGAATTAATGCCCTATATAAGGTTACAGAGTGCAAGTTTTGTCAAAACCAGGTGCCTGTGACACAATCAGAGAAATCTCAGAAAGCATTCAGCTTTCTGTTTTCTTCACAAACCACACCTCATTCACTCTGTTGAATAATTTAAAGGGACTATCATATCCTGCTGTGTAATAAAATTCAGTGTTGACAGCACTCTCTCCAACTTTCTCTGACAATTTCCTAGCCTCCTCAATGAATGTCTCATCCTTGGCAAATCCCCCAAACTGGGACACATACACTGTCATTTCTGGGAACTGTTCAATGAACACATCTGAATTTTTGGGTGGTACTGGTTTTTCCTGGTATTTTTCAGGAATATAAAAGGAGACGGTGAAAGTACTTTCACAATTAGGCCCTGCCCCTGGAACCACTTTAGTTGCTACTGGTGCAGTCATATCAATCTTTTTCTCTGAAAAGAAAGAACCATTTCCTTCATTCAAAATAAAAATTTAATACAATAGTTAGGAAATAACATTTTGGAAACATTGTGGGAAAAAGAGCAAATGCTTGTAACAATAATTAAGGTTCCTTTTCCCATAATGTTTCCCAAGCACATTCTTTTCTTGTCCTTGAAATATTCTTCCATTAGCTAGGTTATTATAATTTTATCACAGCTCCAACAAGAACAAACAGCACAGTGAAGGAATTAGAACACCTATCTAATAGACTTGTTTGATTATCAGCATGAAAAATGAAATGTAGATTCTGTGTATTTCTAAAGTTGTCCTTGCCTTTTCAAATGTCAGTAAAAATTTATATGATGTGTATTGAAAAGTCAATAAATTGTCCATAGTATAAGTGTGAAAGGCCTAAACAAGACATAAACAAGACCACCACATGAAGGTGCCAATGCTTGGCTCCAGCTGCTTTTAGAAATAGATTGATTTTCGGTGAAATTCAGTCAAAAACAGCGGTATAACTGTGTCAAAAATATTATGATGGTTACCTGAAGTTCTGGTATGGGTTCCCCTTTTGACAGTTAACAACTAGTCTGTTTAAAGTAAATTTGAAGTATATATCTTCAGTAATGACAGAGATATTATAAAATGTCAAAGTTTTGCATGACCATGACACACAGGCAGATGATGACAACAGGACAATGACAATACCTTGACCTTTCCTTTGAAAACAGCTAAGTAAAAAATTTGCTTGTAATGTAGTAGAAAAAAAAAAAAATCTTACATAAGTTACTATGAGTAATGACTTCAATTGTACAGTATATGAGTAATGACTTCAATTGTACATTATATGTTTATCAGATTTGTTTCCAAAAATACCCTGATGTAGATTTATAAAAAGGCACAGGTCTACCACAAATAAAGGTGACTTTGCTTTGATTTATATGCTGTTTAACATAATATGCAACATTATTTCAGTTATAGCACTGCAGCTTGAACACCTATCCATCATGAAACCTGTTGCAGAGACTATCATCAGTCCTTGGAAAGAAACTAGCTGAGCTGGGGATTGGTACCAGCAACCCCACTGTTTCAAGTCCTGTATACTACCAACTACCCTGATGGGCTCAAGACAGTATGGTGATAGGTAAGTCATTACTGCCTGAAACAAATTTGCATAACTAAGAAACATCCTTGTTAAGCAGTGTTGATATACATGTATTATTAACCTGTTACAAAACAATCCTGTGTTACAAAGACCCAAAGGAAGAAGGCTTTTGAAAAATGTGCATTATCTCCCTTTACCACTGTTTTCTATCCGAAACAAGACAAATCCTATCATTTGTGCCACTTTAAATATGTAATCTGCAAATGCCATAAAATTTGTCATCTGGTAAAGTGTTATGATTAACCCTTTACCCAACAATGAAATTTTGTACTCTACCAAATTGAAAGCATTTGAAGACAACAAAGTGAATGTAGCTCAAACAATGATTTCTGTCTTTAACAGGATATAAAACATTGTTGAAAAAAGGAGAAAATGATGGTTACCAGCATTTTCTCCTTTTCCCACAATGTTTTCAAAAATCGTCTTCCTCAGGGTCGTTGAAAGTTGTGTTCATGTGGTAAAGGGTTAACTATTTGTACATATAACTATATGAATACATGTGAAAGTGTTATGACAAAAGCTGACATTGCTTGCAACAAGCAGTTTCTCCTTTTCCAAAAATGTTTTCAAAAGTCGGCCATTACAAGATGACATGGTATATTCTGTCAGACAAAATGAGGAACAGTAACTTACCCTCTACATTATCACCAGTGATGTACTTGAAAAGTCTGCGAAAGCCCTCACTTCTAGCTTTTTCATGGTACATATTCTGTACTTTTGTACTGACCCACATAGCTGGGGTATACTGTCTCTCTTCATAGCCCTGGAAATACATGTACATAGAAAGTACAAATCAAAGGACTCACAGACCTGATAAGCATTATGTGGTGTAGTATTCAGCAATGATATGAGCCATACTCTGATAAAAGGGGAATTAATGCATGTCCCAGATGCATTATACCAGGCAAGACATTACATAAGTATGGATCCATTAAATTCATAAAGTCTAACAAGTGACTGACTTGTGAGGGAGACTGGTCCTTTGACATGCAGAAAATTGACCAAAAGCAAAAAGTTTCAGCCCAGGTCAGCCTGCGTGGACTGTGCAGGGTGAGCTGAGTCAATACTTTTTGCAGATGCATTAAGCTCCCTTTGGATCAATTATGGAGGCTTGGGGAAAAAAAGCTTTTCACCCAATAATGTAGTACATGTTTATGAAATTACTTAATGAAATAAGCAAGGGCAAGGAGCATCAGAGTTGGTCAGCCCACCAGGTTATCACTTTACCAAACAATCCTCATTTTAATGAGCCTAAGAAAGGAAACTTTAAAATATATTTGTGTACCTAGTATTTTCTTCTTTTCCCACAATGCTCTCTACCTGTTTGTCTGCTCTTTACCCTTTTGCAGACAAATCTTATCAAATGAAGTACATGTATATTTCATTTTGTTGTCTGCAAATGTTATCAATTTTGGCAAGTTCAAAATTCTAGAGACTGGAATAGAGTTAGTTAACCCTCTACCATATAATGATCTGGAGTTTTAATGATCCTGAAACAGAAGCTTTTGAAAACCTTGTGGGAAAAGGAGAAATGCTGATAACCAGCATTTTCTCCTTTTCCTGTAATGTTTTCTATCCTATCAAAGATAGAAACCATCATTTGAGCTACATTTAATTTGTATTCTGCAAATGCTTTTTATTTGGTCTAGTCCAAAATGTTATTGTTTGGTGAAGGGTTTACACTGATTTTATTGCTGACATGTTTCTCTGGCGGTTGTAACTCTTTACCAAACAAATTTAGACTAGTCCAAGTTGAAAGTATTTGCAGAAAACAGTTTAAGTGCAGTTCAAATAATAGATTTGTGTTTGATAGGGTAGAAAACATGTAGGAAAAGGAGAAAATGATGGTTACCAGCATAGTATCCTTTTCCAACAATGTTTTTAAAAGGCTTCTTCCACATGGTTGTTAAAACTCAGGATTGTATGATAAAGGTTCAAATGTAGAACTGTATATACTATTGCCACTTCAGTGAGGTTCAGGTATATTGACTAAACTGAAAACATAATGAGTAAGGCACATGTCATCTATTGAACAACATATAATTTGTGGTCTGCTCTCTGTGTCGTTTTGGATAAGTCTAGAATTTTTTGCCTGGTAGAGCGTGAAATAGAGCTGTATTACCAAGTGGCGTAACCAGGGGTCAGAACCATTACGCATTCTAAATCTAGAGTGCTATTTCACCTGAAGGCTGCTAAGCCAATGGTTTTCCCTAAGGCTTACCTCTGTTTCTTTGAATTTGGACCTCTAAATTTTCTAAATGATCTCCAGAATTTATATATGTGCCTTCTTTTATTCATATAAAGGGGGTCAAATGACCGTCTCACAAGAAAATCTAGGGGAAACCCTCTAAGCATGATGCAAAACACTTTTGCAGACATGGTAAATCAAGATCAGACTGCACAGAGTATGCAGTTTGAAATTAATCTAAACTGTCTGATACACTGAGATTTTCCATTGAAAAGAAATAGGATGAAATGGCAGAATTTGGCTTTATACCAACGGTTGAAAATTTTCATTTTTTGTACCAGTTTTTAGACTTATTGTGAATGTGCAGTTGCTCTATTATGTGATAAAAAAATGTTTTTGTCTGTTCCCATGTTTTCTACATTACACATTTGTGTATTGTCCATTAAGGTTGCTACGTTCCTCCTTACCAATCCAGGCTATCACATCATCAACATGGAGGATGACTCATGTTCAGACAACATCTAAATACATGTACAGTATACATGTACTCATCTTGTTTTCCTTTATACTTTACTCTAGATCTAGGTCTTAACCCTTTACCACATAATGCTGACTTTTAATAACCCTAAAGATGAAGACTTTTGAAAGCATTGTAGGAAAAGGAGAAAATGCTGGTAACCAACATTTTCTCCTTTTCCCATAATATTTTCTACCTTTTCATAGACAAAACTAATAATTTTATCCAGATTTATTTCGTCAACTGCAAATGCTTTCAGTTTTGAGTAGTCTAAAATTTTGTTGTGTGGTAAAGAATTAATCCAATCTAAATTTGCGTCAGATGGTGGAACTTCTCTTTGATAGGCTAGAAGTAGAAAATATTGTGAAAGAAGGAGAAATGCTAGTTACCATCATTTTGTCCCTTTTCCAAAGCTTTCTTTTTGTCCCTTTTCCGAAGCTTTCTAACATCTCCCTCAGGGTCGTTAGAACTGGAAGATGTGTGTGGTAAAAGAATAAAGCATTTTTTTCCCTTCAAAATTTGAAGATCGAACAGTGAATAAATGTCCTTGTCATACGCGTAGCGAGGATTAAAATACTTATATGCACAGCGAGGCATGACGTGCGGATGGGGGAGGGAGCTGAAAACATCACTATTAATTGTAAAGCATAGATCTAGAGGAATTCCCGGTCATCAGTGCATCAGTCTAAGCCATCTATTTAGTTCGAAATGGCAAACAGATCCAGAGGAAAAATTAATGCATTTAAGGGTTTTTTTTTTTTTAAATATTTTGTGATTTACAACTTTGGTCACAGAGGGTTTTTAATACACACATGCGTACTGTACTCAATGGGCCCTACACCCTTGCTAGTAAATGGTCTGTGAATAAGCATGGAAACTTTGGATATAGATCTAGTGGTATCCGGTTAAAACGTCCCACAGTAAAAACGTCCCACTTTTGGTTAAAACGTCCCCATTTCCATTCCAAATTGGTTAAAACGTCCCCCTAAAACGTTCCCATATATTTTATCAAAATTATTAGTTTGATACTGTTTAATTATTTCAGAAATCGTTTTCTTTTCTATACATTTGGTTGAGTCATTTATTGCGACATTCATTGATTTTTTAACCCATATCCTGCCGAACTTAAATTTTCAAGAAGCACAACATTAATTCTGTTCTCACTGATTAAATTTTATTGTGTAAAGTATCCATTTAACCCTTTACCCTTAACCAAACAATCCCAAGTCTTAACAACCAAGAGAAAGAAACACTTGCTAGACAGTGTAAGAAACAAAAAAATGCGGATATGAAAACTTTAATCTTTTCCAAAAATGTTCACGAAAAAGTATTTTTTCTGTTGAGGGCGAATAACACAGATGTGTTTCACAAAAATCTTTTCAATTTCTGCTTGTCAGTTAGCCACTAAAACACATATGTAAGTGGCATTGGATTAATTTTTCCGTTTTCCTGTGGTGTCCTAGACAAAACCCATCATTCTACTGGAAAAAATAAAAGCTTAAACTCTTCCAAAATTAAAGACATTTTAAAAAGAGGCCCTACAATTCGAATTCGCTTTTAAAAAGGTAGAAAACATTGAAGGAAATGGAGATTATTTAGATCTCTGGCAATATCTCTGGTGACATGTATATGCTTTCAATCACTTTCTTAGCTTTAGTTAGAATGAGATCGGTAAAGTGTAAAACATTGTGTAATAAGGAGAAAACAATGGTACCCGGAATATCTCCTTTTCTAAATGCAGGTTTGGTAAAGGGTAAAAACTCTCTCTCTCTCAAACATTCCCAATGCAAAACAACATGTAAATAACTTATTTATACGCATATATATAATAAACCAAATGTCTTGCCGGAAGTGCTCATTGAACTCCGACTCCACAGCATGCAGATCTCAACCCACACTACCCACCGTCGAAATTGAACTGAAATGTCCATTATATGCGATTAAACTAACAAATATTTGATAGATCACACGGTTACCCTAAGAAAGTGCCTTCCCAAGATCCTGAAAATACCCATTTTCAAGAGGAGATCGTTTGTTACAGACTTTTTAACTGCAGCACAAAACTTAAATTGTCTGTGATCATTCTCCATCTTTCGTATTTTTCTTTTTTTCTCTCATGGTATGTCATTTGATTGTTAGATACATCTCTTTACAAATGACCAAATTTAGACTTATTATAACCAAATTGAAAGTATTTGTAGAAGAACAATTACATTTAGCTCAAATGACTATTTTTTTGTCATTGATATGGCGGAAAACATTGTGGGACAAAAAGAGCAAAATCTGGTCACCAGTATTTACCCCTTTTCTGGCAATCTTTCAAAAGCTTTCTCTTTCAGAGTTACGAAAACTGGTGATTATGTGGTAAAGACTTAATATGTGTGTAATCATTATCTGAGATGACCTATTAATTTGTTAGCATGAGTCTGTGAGATGTGAAACACTTTATATGCATACTTTTACAATAAAATCTAGCTATTTTGATTTCCTACACTAAGCTATAAATAACTTAACAGTATTGCATGTACGATACTGCCATCAATTGCAAGAACACTGCAGAGCATGCTGCCATTTCTGACCTCTTTCCCACACACAACGTATAAATATTATTCCATGTCACTTTATCAGTAAACTTCACACAACATATAACAAATTGTAAGACTCAACAAAATTAACTATGTCTTATCTGTTCTTTTGAATTTCCTATCAAATGTACAGAGTTGCATTATTATTTGTAAAATCAAAAGCTGACTTAATAAACTGCATCATAAATTACTAATTTAAAGTCCCTTACATACCCCCTGTACAATATTGGGTAAAGTTGGACAAACGCAGATAGTTGTTTAAATTTAAGGAATATGTCTTTTAAAACCTGCTTTATGGGCACAAAAGAACAATTTCAAAACTGAGTGATTCATATAATTTCAACTGTATTATCATTCATTTGTCATTACCCACTGATTAACAAGTTAACTCTTTTCACATAAACGATTGATCATACAAAGGTACTTGCAAGTAATGTCAACAAAACTGTTAACAAACAACTGTATTCTTTATAAATCATATCAAAATTGATCAAATTAATTAACCACTACAACATTTACCAGTAGTTAATAAGAAGAAAAAAATTCGAAGTGGGACATTTTGACAAATTTTTTTATAACAGTGGGACGTTTTAACCAAATCAGTGGGAAGTTTTAACCAAAAGTGGGACGTTTTGACTGTGGGACGCTTTGACTATAAACCGATCTATTACAGAACTAGTTTCTGTAGTAGTAAAACTGTAATGAAATCTTGAAAATACTCACATCGTGTGTGGCGACCACTTTGTAGGCCGGCTTTTCCAGCATATAGCCAAGTGACTGTCCAACAACCTTAAATACGCTCATTCTGTGGAATGATGATTTGGAAATCTTGTAACTTGCCGGTAAATCGTACGAAAAGTCTTATACCGTTGATCTAGATTGCGGTGGTTTTTACACTGTCTGCACATTTGCTCATTCAGTTTGATGCACCTTCAATTTATTTGATCTGGTTCAAAGGTTTATGTAACCTGAAAGGATGATCACAAGATCTTAAATTATATAAATGATGACGAAGCTGTCAGATATTCCGACCGTAAATTGAGCGATCGCAGTAAACAACCTACCATTTCCGGGTTAAAAACTAGTACTATTTTCACCCAAAGAGAACGTCCGGAATGTAACGAAGAAAGTCGAATGGCAACGAATATATGAACTTGCTAGAAACGTGAGCTCAAGTTTAAATGTTGATAACAAACTTCCATATGGTTATCTGTCTGACATTTTTCTCTCAACTAAAAAAGAATTCTCCCAGATTTGATAGAGATAGAACAATCTAGATTCCTTCACGAAGTCATCGTACCTATCCGTAAAGTACTCGGACAGTTTACAATCTCACTATGGGCCAACGTACAGTCTCGCAAATCGGAAGCTACAGTCACTGTACATCTCTTGTCAATTATTTTGTGTCACCTGCACGCGTTGAATGGCAATGGTACTAAAGTCGCTTAACTGTTTACTAAAAGACCAAATTTTTACATGTCTAAATTGAGAGCAGTTGCAGACGACATATTCATTTTGACTGAAATGATAGGGTTTGTACTAAAAAAGGTGGAAAACATTATGGGAAAAGGAGAAAATGCTGGTACAAACATTTTCTCCTTATCCCACAATGTTTTCAAAAGCCTTCCTTTTCAGAGTCAATAAAACTTGGGATTGTGTGGTAAAGGGTTAATAACCATTTTAATTGTCAACCAAACCAGTAAGGCAATCCCCTTTATTGTTCCGCAGATGTTTGTACTGAATTTAGTCATTAATTAATAGGAGATTATTGTATATAATAAGGATAAACAATTCACGAGTAATTATTCAAAGCTGTTGTAGATAACGATATGACTGTGGCTAAAATGGAAATAAAAAAAATTACGTCATTTTTACAGTACAAAAAAGCATTGGTGGGAAGGAAGAGAGCCCTGTTAATTAAATGTATTTCCTTCTTTTCAGAAACATTTTCAATATTTCTATAAATATTGTTGGGAAATTTCCGTTTACAAGGGGTGAAAAGAAAGTTGAATACTTTGCAATTAAACCAACCTTTTCAGTCCATGTTTTCATCATGGAATCGTCTAGAATACGTTTACTTATACAAAATGTTGGGATCTGATTTCAATTAACACCCTCCCAGGGATCGAACCAAAGAACACAATCACGATCGAGCGGCCGGAATCAAACTAAAGAACAAGGCCACCCCTAACGCAGGAATCGGACTCAAACACCATGAAACATAAAACCAGCTACATATAAGTATTTGGAAAAGAATGCAATTTCTGAAAAAAGAATATTAATTACCCATACCTAGTGATACAGGAAATCACCCATGTACCATGTGATACAAGAGAGAAGTTTCGATATACAGAGAGATGATAAAGAGAGAGAAAGAGAGATCTTCAGATGAAAAAACAATTATAAAACATATATAAATACCCATACAAAATGATTGAGACAGAGAGAAAGGAGGGGGCTGTGCACAGAGAGAGAGAGAGAGAGAGATACAAACGAAAAATCAAAATCAATAAAATGCAAAAATGAATTTCCCTTGCCGAGTGATTCAAGAGGGAGAGAGACAGAAAGACAGAGATAGATCTATGGAAGGCAACTATTATAATACATAAAAAAAAACGTTTACTAAGTAGAGAGAGAGAGAAGAAAAAATAGAGAGAGAAGAAAAAAAATAGAGAGAGGAAGAGATGCAGATTCATTATGGCAACATAAAAATACATTTTATGATCGAATGACTCCTGACACATTTTACGAACGTGTTTATAAATTGTATAATTGGATTTAAATCAAATTCAAATAAAATAAAAATCTTACAGGTGTAAGCTACCTGTAACAGCCGTGAAAGGTGTTAACAACAACCTGTTAGTGTGAAATTTGCTGTATAAACAATGACAATGTAAAAAAAAAAAAAAAAAACACTTGAAATAAGAACACCTTCACAAAATGAAACTACTAAAGCAAAAACTTTAAAGTTTTATTTTAAAGGACAATTTTATTAACTATATTTATGAATTTTGAATATGGGAACGATTTCTCCAAAATTTAATTTGGGGACGATTTCTCCAGAGAATTCGTCCCCAGGGGACGATTTCTCCAGGGGACGATTTCTCCAGGGACGATTTCTCCAGCATTCCAATAATATTACTCAGTGTTTTTCCTTTTGAAATTATTCAACTTTTATTGAGGTACTGTCTGAAGGTTGACTGTACGATTTGCTACCCAACGTTTATTTCTTATTGTAAGATTAGCTGCCAGTTTTCCTATATCTATATCATTGAAAAGATGATATGTACACCATGGGAATTTTTTTTCTTAACAGTAACCTAGTGTCACAGTTAGGCTTTATATACGGAAGACTGGAATATTAGTATTATACTTGTTTAATAATAACTTTGTGCAACAAACGGTACATGCAGAAAAATGGGTGGCATCCCGTAGGACTCGCTGGTGATGAAATCGTTATTCTACCGTTCTTGGTTTGATTTCCACCCATGAGTTTGTCGTGTGAGAGTAAGTGCCTGTGGCAATACACTTAAGAGCCCCGCCTAGGACTGATGAAAGTCATGACACATATGAATATCTGGTATAAAACAATGTCCACGTTTCTTTGCACATGCAGAAATATCTCTCAGAATAGCTAATAAAAAGATCTCCATTCACATTCCACGCAGTGTGAACTTGATCTACTTTTTTTGGAAAAAGTGCATAATATGCCAAGTGCTGAAAGGCTGTAGCTTTGCTCAGGATCTTCTAGGGTTACTAGTAACAGAGGTGCTCAGTTTGACAAGGTTTGCGGACTATGTAAGATATGAATACTTCTTTGGAGTGTAAGGGCGTTTTTCAATAGATTTAACTACTATTTTGGCAGTCAGTGAGTGCATCTATCCATATACCCCAAAGTTTTTTACCAGTTCTTCGCACAAAACGTTTTCCAATGCCATATGCTACTTTTCCACGTAAACTGCAATAAAACCTGTCTTATTGCCCCCCCCCCTCAACTGGACAAAAACCTGTCACAGTTTAAGGAACAATATATTCAGTTCTAAGAGAAGAAAAATATGTGGAGATGTAGCTGTATCAATCAATCACCCATCTGTAGAGAGCACATTTTTAGTATCCCATAGGTGCTTGCTCAGTTACTTGTTGGAATGTGTTTTGTATTTTTGCCTAATAAATCAACCTTTTTTTTTCTCTGCCATCGTTAAGATAACTGCAGCTTGGCGTACATATCTTATATCGACCTTTGCAGCTAATGATTGCGTACAGATGCAGCTAACCGTACAGTCAACGTTTTGATAGTACCCCGATAAAGTTAAATAATTTCAAAAGGAAAAACACTGAGTAATATTACTGATATTTGAAAGTGAATCTGAATCATTTCTTTATCTGTGTGCATAATCAGAAAGTGGTTTTAAGTCTCCTCAGAGGAATAGAAAGCAAAAGTTTAGTGGTCACAGCTACCGTCAGTGGCAAAAATCAGTGATTTGGCATTACTGCAAAAACAGCGGAGTTTATGTCCTAAATCGCAGTACATGTGAGTAGAAAAGTATCCTAGCTTTTACATGATATATATTTGATAAGTTTCAGTCAAATAGAATTCCCTTGCGAGCCTGTTTTTGCAAACTTGTTTACCGCAGCTAACTGATTTTGGGTGTACAGTGACTGTAGCTTCCGATTTGCGAGACTGTACGTTGGTCCATAGTGAAAATACTGATTATATAGTGTAGTAAACTTTTTTATTGACAGTCTGTGAAATGAGTCTCGTTTATTTTCACGTGCGAATATCAACAATTTACGTAAGGAGGTCAAATATATAGAACGCCGACCGACCACTGGATCACTTCAGAACGCACAATACCACGAGTTGATGCCGACAGAGTCCTATACCAGGTAATATTCTTGAACTTCTTTTTTTACCATAGAAATCAATTTGACTTTTTTTCCTCATCTGTTCTCATACTGTTAGATATGGGTATAGCTAAACAGCGAAAGGAACTTCCTTTCGCGAAAGGAGGATAGTGTCCACGAAAGAAGAATATTTACTTTGAAATATAGGTTTAATACTTAAAAGAAAGGTTTCTTTGTCACATTTAATATATTAATCTTGATGAACACGCAAACCTTCTTTTCGTAAGAAAAACACCTCTTTCATACCAAAAAATCCTCCTTTCGTGGACGGAATCTTCCTTTCGCGTAAGGAAGTTCCGTTCGCTGTTTAGCTATATTAGATATATATCTAGATTTGCAGTCCATTGGCATTTTGCATGTGCCTAGTAAAATATAGATCTAGACCCAGATCTAATTGCTTCTGGCAAACAAAATACAAGGTGGAGCTATCTTACGATAGGATTTGCCTTGTCACTATTCTTTAGTTTGAAAACGTGTGTAGTAGTTGCTTCTGAAAATATTGGTTAAAAACATTGTAGGAAAGGAGAAAATCCTAGTTGCCAGCATTTTTTGCATTTCCCACAGCCGATGCACAGTAGGGCAGATGGTAGCGTATAGGACTTGAGAACAAGGGTCACTGGTTCAAGCCTCCAGCTTGGCCAATCTCTTATCAAGGATTGACAATGGTCATTGCAACAAGATTCATTGCTCTATCACTGCTGATCATTAAATCAATGATGGCTCAGTAACTTAAGTGAGAAAGCAGCCAGTTGCTTTGGAAAAATGTTGTGCAAAGTACGGGTCTAAGAAAGTCCAGGAAAACATGTAAAGGTCAACTGGCTGCCATGATATAACTGAAGTAATGTTGTAAAAACATTCAATCAATCCTTTTCCCACAAAGTTTTCAAAAGCCACTTCTCTGCAAGGCAGGTTAAAACACAATTTATTTGGTAAAGAGTTGGAAAAAAAAAAAGATTGTCAAGAGTGGCACAGAAAAAAATATTCTATTTATTTCGTGCTTCTAACCCCTTTTTTGTAGTGACTTTCTTCAAAATCCAGTACAGTTGTTTTTGGTAATTCCCTGTGGCGTACCCACTCACATAACAATGCATTACAATACTACGTAAAAGCGCAAGAAATATGGCGTAAATTACGTCATATTTTCCCTCTGTTTAAATGACACATGCTGATTACCTAGGTATCTAGTGTGAGGGAACCACTGTTTCCACCTTCAATTGAAGAGTTAGAAAATATGGACTTGGTATTTTCACTGGTCGTAACCATGAAATATCAAACCATAATCCATCATTATTTCTTGATAAACTTCCGAAAAGCATGAAATAAATAAGTTTTAATCACCTGCAGAGACTGCTTTCAAACCAAGAAATATACTAGAGGGAAATACATGTACATTTAGATCTACATGTGGAGTGTCACTTTTCTTATCTAAATTTTATCTTTGAAAAATTTTATCCTGTTTGCGATGGGGTAGATCAAGCTGTTATATATCGCATTACTCCTGAATTAATGACGACTGGGACAGTTTCCATTTTCACACTAGTGTAACTTAAACACTCACCGGTTACATGAACCCAAACTTTTCACATTCAATCCTATTAAACGTGTCAGTCAGTAGTAATGGTCAAACTAAGGACAAAAATTGGACGTTTTGTGTTAGCAAAACACTTAACATGAAAGTATTTTAATCAAGCATGCAAGCCAAGAATATGACGGTAAAGGTTTCAAAAGATCAATTTGAAAGCAAAATTAAGTCACCAAACAGGTAAAGATGGACACAAGTTTATGTCACTAGTGTTCCATCTGGCAGAGGCATAGTTGAGCTGGAGCAACTTTCAAATCAGTTAAAATGTGATAGATTAGTATTTAATTTACATGATGTGGGGTACAGACAAAACTCCCCTAGGACAAAACCCCCCTAGGACAAAAGCCCCATGGACAAACCCCCTAGGACAAAACCCCCATACCCTTAACTGAAAAGTGGACAAAACCCCCATGGTTTTAAAAACATGCTTATTATGTGTATAAATGAAATAAATCTTTAAACTAATGATATTAATATGATATTATGAATATTCCTCTATTATTTTTGTATAATTGAACAATTAAAATCATCATTTGTCCATGGGGGTTTTGTCCCAGGGGGGTTTTATCCTACACTCCATGATGTGTATTGCTTTATTGTGAGCAACAGACTTACTTCTTATCAATAATAATTTATGATATTGTTGAAAATTTTTGATACTGTACTTTATATAATGTTTTTGTCTCTGGGTCAGTACTCATTAGTAGGTGCCCCTCCATAAATTTTGAATGTATTTTCTTTAAAAATAAGGCTGGTGACCTATTTGTTTTAAGCCTGAATCTTGCAGTTTAGTACCTAAATATTATTCTTGGAAGAAATAAGAAAAATCTGAATGGTTGAATATTGAAAAATACTAGTATAAAGTCTAAGAAATACTCTTGTTTTTATTGGGTTTTCCCAAAATGAAGATGTGTTTTAGCCACAAGTAAAGGTATTTTTTGATAGATTGATACTCGGTATACCTTTAACCCTTTACCGCATAATGCCGCCTTTTAACGCCCCTGGGAAAGAGGCCTTTTGAAAAAATTGTGAGAAAAGGAGAAAATGCTGGTAACCAGCATTTTCTCCTTTTCCCAGAATGTTTTCTACCATATCAAAAGAAAATTGCACCATTTGAGCCACATTGAAATTGTCATCTGCAAATGCTTTCAATTTAGACAAGGCTAAAATTTTGTTGTCTGGTAAAGGGTTAAATCATTTTGTTTCATTAAATTTGTGCCTATATAATTGGATAAAATTGTAATCATTAGAAAAACATATATCTGGACATAGTTTTGGTAGGTGAAACTTCATTCTAAACAGCTGCAATACAGGGTGTATTAATTAAAAGAAATGTTCATAGAATTTTCTCCTATTCCCACAATGTTTTCAAAACACAGGATTGTGTGGTAAAGGGTTAAGATACATACTATGTATCTTAACTGTTAACTTGTCACCAGCATTTTCTCCTCTGCTCAGAATGTTTTCTAAAACCATCTTGTTCAGGGTTGTTAAAAGTGGGGATTGTATGGTAAAGAGTTAAAGACATTAAATTCAAAGGCAGGCCAGATGCAAGTAAAAATGACTTAGTGGAGAAATACTTAAAAGTTAAAGAAAGGACAATGTCTTTGTAAAATGTGATGGAAAACATGATGGGAAAAAGACCAATAATTTGGTACTTGCCACCTGTATAGTTGTAAAATATCCTTTTTGTATAAGTAAAGGCTAACCCTTTCGCAATCAACTAATTGTCTGTTCTTCCATATTGAAAATAACTGCAGACAACAAAGTCAAAATCTGCACATAAGAGCTGTAGTCCTCTAAAAGAGTAGAAAACATTGTGGGAAAAGGGGAAAATGCTAGTTCCCTTCATTTTCTCCATTTCCCACATTGTTTTCAAAGGCTGTCTTCATGGTCATTAAAACTTTTTATTATGTGGTAAAGGGTTAAACATTTTTAACATGTTTTTTTTTTACTTCCAGACTGAAGAACAAGATGGATAAAGCAGCAATGATATCTTTTTTCCTAAGTTTTGCAACAGCGAATAACATAGTAGAATATCAACAAAAATGGACTCCTCCAGCCTTTTGCAATGATATTGGTTGTCCACAATATGTGTCTGTCAGAAATTATACTGTAAGTCCTATGTTCACCTGTATACAAAACTTTAGACTGCTCCAAATTCAAAAGGAATAAATAGTACATGTGTAGTCATATGTGAAACAGACAAAAGAATTGGTGACCAGCATTTTCTTCTTTCCCCACTTTCTTTTCTGCAAATTAAAGACCAATTATATTATACTCGCATACAAAGAAACTGTGCATGTTTCAAGTTTGGATAACTATAGTTATATCGGTCATAGGGATTTCATTATTGTACCATGATGTGAAGATGTGCATCACTGTGTCAAACACTGGTCACATCCAGTCAGTATCAGGTCAAATGTTACGTATAGTCGCTTCCGGTATTATCGTGGGTTCTTCAATATCATGGTATTTACAATTTCCGAAAGTGAGACTGAAATGTGCCTTCTTGAGGATGTCCTCACGTGAGCATTTGTAGGTCAGATACAGTCAACACACTCTCCAAACTTACTTCGGCAAATTTTCCGAAAATGGTAGGTAAAATCGAGTTTTCATGCGAATAGTAAGAAAACTTGGCTCTTTGCAAAATCACTCTATCCCCTAGATGAAGTTGATGATCTTATCAGCGTAACCAAATCAATATCATTATAACAGTTCTGTAAAATTTGTTTTTCTGTCACTGAAGTTTATCAAACGGCAAAGTAAATTTCAGACGACCTTTAAATGATGACATCACCGCTTTCCAAATATGGGAATGAAAATAAGACGCCCGGACAAAATTTTTGACTCGCTAATTATAAAAATCTTCTTCTCAAAGCACCACATTTTTTTTAATTGAGTTCCCAGATCTGTTGAAACGAAAGAACACTCTAGAAATTATATATTCTCTTTTTTATCCACGATAGAGGTCCAAATGGGGTATTTGATGCTATTTTAATCAAAGATCTGTAGACGTCGTTTTTCCCTCCATTTTCGCAGATGCCCAAAGTAAAACCTCGCTTACAAATGACAGGGAGAACTTATTTATACATATATGTTGCTCAAAATTCTTCATAAAATCATCTGAAGACTTTGAAAATAACTTGATTTTCATTTGCCAAAGTTTTGAACAAAAATAGGGCGAGCATGTAAATCTTCCAGGGCCTCATCTCAGTGCCACGATAATACCGGAAGTAGGCCTTTTTAATAGTTGGTCAATGCTGTCCCCTGCTTTGCCTTGATTCAAAATCGTTTACTGACAAAAGGAAAATCAGTTATCGTAGAAATATACATGAGGTATCATCACATGATTTTTGCAACAGAAAAATAGCAAGCAAGACACTAATTTTTCTTCACACAGTGGAATGTTTTAGTACCACGATAATAGGGAATTCAATCCTAAAGTTTAAAAACAGGCAAATGGCAAGATCTGCCTGTGCAACTGCTTGTCAAATGTGAAATTGGTCAGATGAACTCTGAATGCCAAATCTACTAAAATGTCACCCAATTGAGGTGATTCTATTGATAATGTTGAGCGGGCCTTTAATTGCCACGGAAGCACTCTCAGTAATCTGTGAGCTAAGTTCCAACAAACAGGCGCAGTTGCAGATTGGCCTCAAAGTGGCCTGCCTGGCATTATTGATGCCAGATTCGAATGCCACTTGGAACTGACGTACTGGAACTGACACACACCAGATGTCGCTTCCAAACAGCTACTGCTACAGCGAGACAGTGCGGTATAAGCAGGGACACCGTTCTGAGGTGTCTTCGTCAATGTGTTCAGCCCATAAGACTAAGACAGCCCTATGTTGGGAGCATACTCACTTGACATCATCACGTTGCTGTCTGAACTGGGCAGAGCAACATCTCCGTTGGTGAAGGTGTCAGTGGAATGAAACTATTTTCTCTGACGAATCCAGGTCAACCTTAGTTACAGTGATGGTAGAGTGCGGGTGTTTAGAGGACTAAGATGGCCCTACGTCAGGACCATATACTCACTCGACATCATCACGTTGCTGTCTGAACTGGGCACAGCAACATTATTCTCTGTTGGTGAGAACGTTGGTGGAATGAAACTGTTTTCTCTGACACATCCAGGTTCAACCTTAGTTTCAGTGATGGTAGAGAGTGGGCGTTTAGAAGGAGAGGCAAGCAAATTTGCTTACACCTGCGCTGTTGAAAGAAACAAGTTTGGCAGGGGCAGCTTGATGTGGGGTAGGATAAAGGGGAATAGGAAAATAGACCTGGTAATTGTGAACAATCTTCATGCTGCTGGTCACATAAGTCAGGTGTTGAGACCTGTAGCTGTTCCACTCATCTGCCAGCATGCTGCTGCCACATTAATGCATGAAAATGCATGTCTGCATATGGCTTACATTACAAGACAATATCTGAATGCAAATGGTGTTAACGTCTTGCTTTGGCCTGCATTTTCCAGGGACCTAAATCCCATTCAGCATATGTGGGATCTTCTTGGTTGTAGAGTAAGATCAAGGCATCATGTAAAACAATTTGCTGGAGCTGGAGCATGCTCTGCAGGTCGAAGGGAATAACATCCATCGCACGCTGTAAAACCTTGCGTCGATTCCCTAAGAGGTCATATTGTACCGATAATACGCCAAAACATTTTATGAAATTATCAGAACTATGCCATTAGGAGAGTCTTTAACCTTAATTTTATTCACAATTACACCAATACCACTATTTGTGTAATTTTGATTTTGACTCTTACTAAGCTTTAACGATTGATACACGTCTATACAAATCACTATTTGAATAAAAGTTATACCACCTTGTAGGAAATTAGATAAGCTAAATTTCGGTTCCAAAAAATTTCGGTACCAAACTTATATACTTTCATTCATGAATCCCTGGGAAAATAGCCTAAAATTCTATGCACGGTATTCTTTGCGTGTGAGTATATTTTGACAAATTTAATACGTTATCTGAAAATACTTTGCGGGCAAATCTAAAATTGTGTTGTCTGGTAAAGAGTTATCTAAACATACATTTTCAGGATAAAAAATTAGACCAAAATTATTGAAATTACTTGCTTGTTCTTGTCTTAACCCTTTAGCAACCCTGAAGATGACAGCTTTTGAAAACAATGTAAGAAAAGGAGAAAATGCTGGTAACCAGCATTTCCTCCTTTTTCACACAATGTTTTGTACTCTATCAAAGACAAAAGTCATTATTTGAGCTACATTTGATCTAATGTCTGCAAATGCTTTGAATTTGGTTGAGTCCAAAATTAAGAGTTAAAGTGATTCAGCAAAGACAGTGATTTACTTCAAAGATTTAACTGCACATTGTGTACAGTCTGATCTTGATCTATTTAAGCAGCAAGGCAGCTATATTTCTTAAAGGTGCTTTGAGTATTTTAAGTTTTAGGATTTTGTAATTAGCTGCAGTGGCCAAAGGCTAGTGGGCTTTTGTCATGGCCCTGTGTCCATTGTGCTTACGTGCGTCTGTGCATGTGGCCGTATGTGCGTTATCTTTTATTTCAAACATCTTCTCTGAAACTGCCCATCAGATTTCAACGAAAGTTCACAGAAATGATCCTTCCATGGCCCTCTTCAGAAACTCTTCAAAGAATTTGGTTCCTATAAAAACTCTGGTTGCCATGGCAACAAAATTGAAAAATGTTGAAAATCTTTAAAAATCTTTTTGTCCAAAACCATAAGGCCTAGGGTTGCCAAATTTGGTGTGCGGCTTCATTGAATAAACCCCTACAAAAACTTTTCAAATTATAGCCCTAGGGTTAAAATTGTCCCCGTCCCAGGGGTCACAAGATTTTCATACATATAGGTTTATATAGTGAAACTTTAAATACCTTCTTGTCCTAAACCATATGGCCTAGGGCTACCAAATTTGGCATGTAGCTTCATCTAATGGATCACTACTTAATATCTTCAAATTATAGCCATGGGGCCAAAATTGGCCCCACCCCGGGGTTTCATAAGTTTTATATGGGCTTATATGGGGTAAAAATTTAAACATCTTCTCCTTCTAAACCATATGGCCTAGGGCATGTAATTTCATCTGATGGACCTTTACTTAGATTTTTCAAATTATAGCTATGGGGCCAAAATTGGCCCTGACCCGGGGGTCACAAGTTTTACATGGGCTTATACAGGGAAAACTTTGAAAATAGTCACAATGTTCACGTGGGATTTATATCAGTCATCTTGTTAGAAGCCTTGAGGCCTACAGTTGTAATGTTTGGGTGTGTATGGTTTGTACATATTAGCCAGTGGAGCGATACAGGGCCATCATGGCCCTCTTGCTATAAGAGACTTACAGTTTTAGTGCTCAAAGGGTTTTAAGCATACACATTTTATGCTTGCAGGTTGAGGACAGAATAGTTGAAGAAAGAAAATATGTCAAGACTTCGTGGGTGTCAACTACAATGAAAGATCTTGACTTTAGGACTTCCCAAAGTGCCATGTTTATGAAGCTTTTCAGTTACATCAGTGGAGCCAACGAGAAAGGTGAATGACCAAAGTTTATCACAACCTTAGACTGAAGTAGTGGTGCAACTGGCACAGATATTAAGGTTGTTTTGGCCAGACTTGGAATGATTGACTGTGATCATGGAATCAAATACATACTTTGTTATTTATTTACAAACATTTAGTATGGAACTAAATCAGTTGAAGGATTTGAATGAAGAGGCAGATTTGACAATAGGGAAACTTGGCAATTTTTGAGTATAATTTGTCTCTATCTTGTCTACTGTGAGATACATAGTATAATGCATTAGACAGAAATGTGCTCCTTTTGCAGATATGTCGAAAGTGGCTTTAACCCTTTCCCAAACAAGCCCTGGTTTTCACGTGTCTGCAGTACAAGTCTTTTGAAAACACTGTGGGAAAAGGAGAAATTGCTCATAACGAGCAATTTCTCCTTTTCCCACAGTGTTTTCTACCCTTTTGGAGAACTTTCCGCCATTTTCATCAAATTTAAAATTGTCGTCTGCAAACTCTTTCAGTTTGGAAGGGTCTAAAATTTGTCGTTTGGGAAAGGGTTAAGAAAATTACTCCAACCTGTATTTCTGCTTTATCAAAGTACCATTACAGCATGAACATTTTGGCCAAATTTACTTGCTTTACATTTAGCCAGTGGAGCAATAAGGGCCATCCAAGGCCCCCTTGCTACTTTTGATTCATTATATAGGGCACCCTTTGATAGATCCTCATAATAGAATGTCAGTTTTAGTTACCAGACAACAAAACTTTAGACTCATTTATAGAAAAGCAATTGCAGATGACAAATGTGGCTGGAATTCACTCTTGAAAGAGTAGAAAACATTGTTTGGAAAGAAGAAAATACTGCTTACCAACTTTTTCTCCATTTTGCATGTTTTGAATTCAAAAGCCAGCCTTCTCAGGGTTGTTAAACTTGGGATTGTGAAGTAAAGGGTTATAAAGGTTTTTGTTTCTTTATTATTCCAACAGGAACTAAAATAGCTATGACAGCACCTGTGAAAACAAGAATCAAGCCAGGGCAAGGTATGGCATGTGAGTCAAACTTCACCATGTCATTTTTTGTGTCACCAGACCAAGAGCCGGCTCCAAAACCTACAGACAAGTCCGTGAGGATTGATGAAGTAGATTCTGTGACCTACTATGTGGTGTAAGTACATACTGATAAACTTAGATGGAGGGGTGTTTTCTTGAAGATTAAATTGCCTATTGCAATTTTACCCTTTACCACACAACCTTGCGAAAGAGGCCGTTTGAAAATATTGTAGGAAAAGGAGAAAATGCTGGTAACCAGCATTTACTCCTTTTCCCACAATGTTTTCTGTCCTTTTACAGAATAATCTGACCACTTGAGCCTTATCTAACTTGTTGTCTGCAAATGATTTCAAATTGGACAAGTGTAGAATTTTGTTGTGTGGTAAAGAGTTAACTCTTTACCAGACAAAAAAATTTTAAGCTTGTCCAAATTGAAAGCATTTGGATGACGGATTCAGTGTGGCTCAAATGATGAGATTTGTCTGTAGTAGGGTGGAAGACATTGTGGGAAAAAGGGAAAATGCTGGTCACCCGCATTTTCTCCTCATCCCACAATGTTTTGTTAAGTATCCTTTTTCAGAGTTGTTAAATTTCGTTATATTGTGGTAAAGAGTTAATTCTTTGGGGGAGGGACATGTGTAGATTTGGATCAGACCACACAGGCAGGGCAGATTGATTGATTGATTGTATGGGGTTTAACGCCACTTTCAACATTATTTCAGTTATATCGCGGCGGCCAGTGCACCTATCCATGCTTTCCTGGAGTTTCCTTTACCAGTACTCTGCACAATATTCTTTCCAAGCCACTGGCTGCTTTCCCACGTAACCATTGTCGAAACAATGATGAGAGAGGAATGAATCCTGTCGCAATGACTATCATCAATCCTTGGAAAGAAATTGGCGAAGCTGGGGATCGAACCAGCGACCTCCTGTTCTCAATTCCTGTATGCTACCAAATGAACTACAGGGGCTTGGCACATGGGGGGGGGGGGGGGGGGGGGGGGCGTAACAAGCAATTTCTCCTTTTCCCACAGTGTTTTCTACCCTTTTTGAGAACTTTCTGTCATTTTCATCAAATTTGAAATTGTTGTCTGCTAACTTTTTCAATTTGGACCAGTCCAAAATTTGTCGTTTGGGAAAGGGTTAACCCTTTCCCAAACAAGCCCTGGTTTTCATGTGTCTACAGTACAAGTCTTTTGAAAACACTGTGGGAAAAGGAGAAATTGCTCGTAACAAGCAATTTCTCCTTTTCCCACAGTGTTTTCTACCCTTTTTGAGAACTTTCTGCCATTTTCATCAAATTTAAAATTGTAGTCTGCAAACTCTTTCAATTTGGACCGGTCCAAAATTTGTCGTTTGGGAAAGAGTTAAAGGTGGCTCAAATGATGGAATTTGTATTTGGTAGGACAGAAAATGGGGAAAAAGGAGAAAATGCAGGTGACCAGCATTCTCTCACAGAGTTTTTAAAAGGGGTCTTTACAGCTTAAAATTGTGTGGTATAGGGTTAATACAGAAAATTATTGACAGGCCATATTCTTAATTGTATATTTTCAAAGGTACTGGCAGCAAATTCATTTTATGAGGTAATGGGTTAATCACCTTGTCAAACATAATATAATTATAGATTAAAAAAATGTTGTTGTAAACGGCTCCTGGGTGGCTGAGTGGTGAAGGTGTAGAATTTGCAATCAGGAGGTTGCAGGTTTAGATCCTCAATTAAGACACGGGAGTTTTCATGGAAGTCTTAATACTTAAGAGCTCTATTACTTTTGAACCCAAAACACATGTGAACAAGTGAGCTGTATCTGTGATTTGTCTCAAATAATGTTAAAAGCAGTGCAAAACACCTATCAATCAGTATTATCCCTATCCCAGATTCTGTTAACAAGCATTTTCTCGTTTTAAGCTCCACTGGCCAAAGGCCAGCAAGCTTATGTCAGGCCCCTGTGCCCAACGTTTGCCCGACAAGCATCCATGACTGATCTTTTATTTCAGAAATCTTCTTCTCTGGAACTACCGGTCCAATTTTGACCAAACTGCACAGAAATGATCCTGCTATGGCCCCCTTTAGAGTATCTTCAAAATTTAATTCTGATAAAAACTCTGGTTGCCGGGCAACAAAACTGAAAAATATAGAAAATTTTCTTGTCAAAACCATAAGGCCTAGGGTTACCAAATTTGGCATGTAGCTTCATCTAAAGGACCTCTACCAAAATCTTGTTCTTAACGATAAATTCAAGGGCTACCAGATTTGGCAGGTAGCCTCTTCTTGTGGGTCACTACCAAGTTATTCAAACTTTAGTTCTGGGGTCATGGGGCCAAAATGTCAAAATTGACCCCGCTGGGTGGGGGAGGGGGTCACACTATTTACAGGGGCTTAACTTTATGGAAAGTTTTAATATCTTCTTGTTTATAATCATTCCACCCAGACCTGTATCACTAGTATTTTGTTTGTAGTTTTATCTAGTAGACCTTTACCAGGATACAACTAACTATAGACCTTGAGTCAAAAATGGACCCTTCCTGGAAGTTACAACCTCTGTTTTGGCTTTCATAGAGAAAACTTTGGCCTCTTTCCCTCTTGTAGGAAATTGTTTTCTCAAAATGCATTCTTCATCAGTGTTCATTGATAATTGGTATGAATGATGCTTGATTGGATCAGCTGTGTTCATCAACTTTATCTTGACATTCGAAAAATGTATGACTTTGGGGGAGGGGGGGAGCCGTATTATATGATTATCTGTTGGAAATATACAGATTTCTTACAGATAAATGCCTGTCATTTTCAATAACACATTTATTAAGCAGTGGAGTGATACAGGGCGAGCGTGGCCCTCTTGTTCTATGATACTGTAAAAGTCGTGTTTTAACCACCTTGAGAAATCACTCCTTTCCAAAACATTGTGGAAAAGGGAGAAAGTGCTGGTAACCAACATTTTCTCCTTTTCCCCACTATGTTTTCTACCATTTCAAAGATAGAAATCATTTTTTGGACCACACTGAATTTGTCGTCTGCAAATGCTTTCAGTTTGTTCTAGTCTAAACTTTTGTGTTTGGTAAAGGTTAATTACTTTCTGTTTGATTTCAGGCATTTTGGTGGTTTTGCTAGAAACTTTACAACATGGGCTAGACATGCAATCCAACTAGGGGAAGATCTAGAGAAGATGAAGCTTACCTTTGAAAAAGATCATTACTATGTGTGTGGTTATGATTCGCCTTTCAAAATTTTCAATCGCCACAACGAAGTCTGGTTTTTGAAGAAATAGACACATTTTGTACATACATGTACAGAGACTTGTAGAAGGGGGGATGGGTGGGGTGTTTCTTTACAGTAGTTACAGGTATTCTGGAGAATCATCCATGTTGTTTAACCCTTTCCCAAACGACAAATTTTGGACTGGCCCGAATTGAAAGAGTTTGCAGACAACAATTTTAAATTTGATGGAAATGGCAGAAAGTTATCAAAAAGGGTAGAAAACACTGTGGGAAAAGGAGAAATTGCTCGTTACGAGCAATTTCTCCTTTTCCCACAGTGTTTTCAAAAGACTTGTACTGCAGACACGTGAAAACCAGGGCTTGTTTGGGGAAGGGTTAAACAATATTGCCTTGAGCCTACGAGTGCAAAATAAATCTAACAGACATTTTCAGTGAAGAAATGAAAGCCAATAGCACTGCATTGCAATTTCAAGGTTGCTTTGGTCCAGAATGTCTCAGTAGAGTGTACAGTGTAAATTGTAGTTCAGACTGCACATTTTGTGCAGTGTAATTTTTGTTTACCCTGGCCTTGTAGGCAACTTAAGTTGTAAAAGAAACTTGAAAGGTTAAGCTATACACCAGACAACAAAATTTTGGACTTGTCCATATTGAAAGTGCTTGTAAACCTCTAATGAAATGTGGCTCATATGGTGGTGGGCTTTGTTTCTGCAAGGAGGGTAAACTGAGTAAAAAAGGGAGAAAATGTTTTTACAAGCATTTCTTGTAAAGTGTAACTTACTTTTTTCCCTTTTTCCACAGTTTTCTACCCATTCTAAGAAAAGATCCATTTGGGACAGACAAAATTTGTTGTCTGCAAATGCTTTCAGTTCAGACTAGCATTTTGCTCCTTGTAGCATCAGGTCTGTTGGTAAAACATCCAATTCCTGAACTGTGGTGTGTGAAGAATACTCAGTCCAGAGTTTTAATAACCCTAAGAAAGAAGGCTTTTAAAAGCAATGTGAGAAAAGCTCCTTTCTTCACACTGTTTTCTACCCTTCAAAGACAAATTCCATCATATGAGCCACATTAAATTGGTTTCCTGTAAATAATTTTACTTTAGATCAGTCTAAAATTTTGTTTTCTGGGAAAAAGTTAACTGTACACACTTGTTTCTAGGTGAGATTAGCAATATAGATATCAGCATTAGTTTCATCATAACAGGTACTTAAACATAGCGTGGAATAAGTATAAAAAAAATGTCCGAAGTAGATGATAGACTTGTGTTAATGTTTGTCCCTGTACATATATTATTTCATTATTTACAGTCTTTAAATGACCAGAAGAATCTCAAGTAACAGAGATCATTGAAGTATTTCTGCTGTCATTATGAATGTCATTTTTTACACCTACATATGTACACTGATATGTTGAATGCAGTATCAAGTCCTTTTATAGAATAAAAGATATTTTGATTACATCATTTTATTTGTCTTTCATCTGAATTTTCAACCCTTTACTACACTATGTCAAATTTTAAGGACCTTGAGGAAGAAGGCTATTTAAAACTTTAAGGGAAAAAGGAGAAAATAATGGTACCAAGGATTTTCTTCTTTTCTCTTTTCATTCTTTGGCTACTAAGCGTGACTTACTGACCTTTTGCTGACAGTGTAGACTGAATATTCTGTGCAGTCTGATCATGGATCTACACTGTCCGATCTGAAGATATTTTTTGTTTTCTGAAAAGGCTTTCAGTTAGGACAAGTCAGATATTTTGTTGTTTGGTGAGGAGTGAAAGAATGCCTTAAACTGTACTGTTGTCAATTAGAATGGGCGTACTACTACTATCTTTACAACTTCTCCATTTAGAACATTGTAAGTGTGGTCTTCCTATGCATCCATTTACATTAACCCTTCACCACACAACCCCGACTTTTAACGACTGTGAGAAAGAGGCCTTTTGAAAACATTGTGGGAAAAGAAGAAAATGCCAATAAACAAAGACAAATTTCAGTTTGTGCAACATTTAATTTGTTGTCTTCAAATGCTTTCAGTTTGGACCAGTCTAAAATTTTGTCGTTCGGTAAAGTGTTAACTCTTTATACAATCCAGTGTTAAAATAACCCAGAGGAAAACAGCATTTGAAAACATCGTGGGAAAAGAAGAAAAAGCTTGAAACCATTATCAGCTCAGCTGAGCATGAAGTGCTCAAGGTGAGCTTTTGTTATCATGCTGTGTCCGGTGCCCTCATCTACCTGCGTACAGATCCCCGGCTTGGCCAATTTCTTTCCGAGGATTGATGATAGCCATCGTGACAGGATTCATTCCTCTCTCACCGCTGACCATTGTTTCGATGATGGTTATGTGGGAAAGCAGCCAGTGGCTTGGAAAGAATATTGTGCGGAGCACTGGTAAAAGAAACTCCAAGAAAGCATGAATGGTGCACTGGCCGCCATGATATAACTGAAATAATGTTGAAAACGGCGTTAAACACCATACAATCAATCATTACCTGCGTACACACTAAAGGCCACATTTTCAGTCTGATACTCATGAAACTTTGTCAGAATGTGTGTCTTGATGATATCTCGGACAAATTTGGAAATGGGATAAACCAGGTCAAAAACTAAGTCACCAGGTCAAATCTTTGGAAAACCTATTCTTTGCATTAGAAGCCACATTTTCAGTCCAATACTCCTGAAAGTTTGTCAGAATGTTTGTTTTGATAATATCTCGGACCAGTTTGAGAGCGGGTTGTGTCGGTTCAAAAAACTAGGTCAAATCTTTGAAAAACCTTGTGTATGATCTAGAGGCCACATATTCAGTCCAATATTCTTGAAAGTTGGTCAGAATGTTTGTCTTGATGATATCTCAGGATGAGTTGAAAATGGGTAATATTGGGTCAAAACCTAGGTCACCAGGTCAAATCTTCGAAAAACCTGTTATTTGCTCCAGAGGGGTCATACTAAAATACGCCCTAAAGGGAAAATTCGCCCTACGACGTCCGCTACGGATAATTTATCGCCCTACGGGTATATGAACTGTGTCGGATTCAATTGATTACTTACATTTATCAAAATATACTTTATCTAAGATATCCTAAAATATCATGACTTTATTTTGTATAATTTTAGAGATATTTGATCGATAGGGTATGATGGACATCCGAGCACTTTCATTTATCATGTGATGGTAACCGACGCGGAGGTGAAAATAGACTCATCTTTAGTAGTGTTTGATAGTGAACGAGTCATATTTTAACACCAAAATTCGTCGTAAAAGCGATAGATATGCCGAAAATTTGCAGTGTCATTTGGAAAAATAGAAAATGCTTTTTATCCAGCATTTCTCTTTTTAAAT
Organism: Tridacna gigas; assembly: GCA_945859785.2. Classification (NCBI taxonomy): domain Eukaryota; kingdom Metazoa; phylum Mollusca; class Bivalvia; order Cardiida; family Cardiidae; genus Tridacna; species Tridacna gigas. The sequence goes on from OX244036.2 coordinate 18,888,723, forward strand.
TTCGTCTAAAATTTTGCCATTTGTGCAAAGAGTAAAGGGTTAACTCCTTACCACCAGGGATCGTATATTTCACGTAATTTACGATCCCTGTTACCACACAAAAAAAATATCGACTTGTCAAAAACTGAAAATGTTTGCAGACAACGCTTTAAACATTGGTCAAATGATTAAATTTGTCTCTGATAGGATAGAAAACATTGTGGGAAAAAGGAGAAAATGCTGGTTACAAGCATTTTCTCCTTTTCCCACAATGTGTTCTAAAGTCTTCTCTATCAGGGTCGTTAAAAGTCGTAATTGTGTGGTGAAGGGTTAAATTGGCTTAACGTATGAGTTATGTAAAAGTTAAGAAAAAAAAAAAACATTGTGGGAGAAGGAGAAAATGCTGGTCATCTGCATTTTCTCTCTTACCCACATTGACCAAAATAATAAAATTCAAACTTGTCAAAACTCAAAAGCACTTGCTGACAAAAAATTAGATATGGCTCAAATAGTGATGAAATATCCAGTTTGGGGTTAGAAAGACTTTGGGAAATGAAGAAAATACTGATTACCAGCATTTGCTTTGTTTCTTTAACTTGTCCAGTTTGAAGGCCCTTGCAGATAATGAGGTCAATATGGCTCAAAATGATGGTGTTACAAGGGAGAAAACATAGTGGGAAATGAAGAAAATGCTGGTTTCCTGTATTACTTGTATTATCAAATCTTTTAATCTTTAACTTTTTACCAAACAATCCCATATTTCAATGACTGTAGAAAGTAACTTTGGAAAACATTGTGGGAAAAGAGAAAATGCTGGTAACCAGCATTTTCTCCTTTTCCCGCTATGCTTTATCCTTCTTAATCCAAATTCCATCATTTGTGTTGCACTTAATTCGTCATCTCCAAACACCTTCAGTTTGTACAGGTCTATCAAGAATATTGCCGTATGGTAAAGAGTAAAGATAGATCTAATTTTTGCAGGAAAATTTGGGAAAGGAGAAAATTGTCTATCAAATGCAACATTAATTTTACTAGAAATCTGCATTTTCTTCTTTCCCTAAGTGTTTTCTGCTCCTAGAGATCAATACCATCTTCTAAACCCTATTTAATATGCTGTCTAGATAAGCTTTGAATTTGGACCATTCTAAGTTTCTTGTGTGATAAGGAGTAATTTATGACCCTCAGCATATCCCTCCCTGGTAAAGATCAAAGAAGGGTGATGTTGTGGTGTTTATTGGATAAATTTAGTGAGACAATGAAACATCCCTTGACTTTCAGAGGCTCCTTAACCCTCTACCACTAATCAATTTTCAGATAATAAATATAATATGGTTCAACTAATGTGATTTCTCTAAAAGAGAATAGTAAGCATCTTCCTTTTCCCACAATGTTTTAAAAGGTATGTTTTTTTTTTGTTTTTTTTCAGGGACCTCAAAACACTGGATTGTATATGGTAAAGGATTAACTGGTTATTTTTTTTACAACCATAGGGTTTTATGGACCCCTGGCTGTTATCTTTGATCCATAATACCGTTGACATAGCAATTCAGTCAAGGATATACACTGTTAACATATAATTTTTTTTCAAAACAAATATCATTTTGTAACCGTTACACATTTCTTGTAGTGGAATTAGATGTTCAAGGTGTGAAACCATTACGGGTAAAATAAATTACTTTATCTTACCACAATTCATTTTTTGGATTTGAACATTTCACTATGTCGATAAAAGGGTTTTATATTCTCCTTGTTTTAAGGGGGTCGGTGGGCATCAGTATTTTACACTTGGCCAGTTAAAAGCAGTTGCACACATGTAAACTAAATATTGATCAATTGATGACATTTACATGTAGATCTATTTTGTTTTTGAAGTGTTACACGACATTGTGCAAAAAGATGACAATGCTGGCTGCTAGGAACCACTGTTAACATTTTCTCTTTGTCCTATAATGTTTTTGAAGGCAACCATTGAGGTGGTTGAAACACTGGATTGAATGTGTTAAAAGGATTAAATGACTTTCAGCCATGGATAGATCAATAATGCAATATGCAATGCCACTGACAGAAATGAAAATTCATTCTTAATTATTAATGATCAAGCACGTTAGAGCAATTATACCTTTACCACACAATCCCAGCTTTGAGCGAGGAAAAAAGCTTTAGAAAATATGGTGGAAAAGGTAACAAGCGATTTCTGCTGACACTTCGCACCTCGCGCCCGGTCCCTTATACCTACTATGACTGGGTGGTTTTACCTCTACCCCGATATTAGTCAACTCTACATATATAATATTAAATCTATTTGTTACAAAATTCTTGGTCCGTAATAGTTTGTAATCGCAAAAAATAGTTCTTATTCCACGATCAAAATCTCGATCAGCCTATAGTAATAGCTGGTAGCTATGTAACATTTTCACCTCCGAAAATAGCGTCCGCTTGTTGCTACGGGAAGTGACGTCACACTTTATTACCCTGTTTTCATATGACGATGAGTGACAGGTGCTCTGTAAGCCCTAACACTTCATTGCTCACCCTACTTGTTTTCGGGGAATATTTTCACCAATTAATACTATCTGTAGCTAGAATAATGTATTCATTTACTTAATTTTCTTTATTTGTGGTTTATTTCGAAGTTTAAAAGATGTAAAGACGAAAACTTCCAGACACGCAGCGATTCAAAGGGAGATAATTTGATAAACATAATTTCCTAAAGATAGAGTTACCCTTCTGAGGGGGGACAGATGTACATATCGGTTAACAGACAAGTTCGGTAAATTGGACTTATAATATAAATCGATTGGATGTTTCCAACACGGTAACCATTATATAATGGTAGGCCTAATGCACCGTGATGTTTTTCACACTAAATAAAGTTTTGGTTCTGATTCGTTCAATCTTTCTTTTTTTTTTTCCACACACTTTAAGACATCATATTTTTATTATGTTGCTACTGTCATGCTGTACGTAAATTAAAACCTGAAATCACTTTGTCTTATTTTCGACCATTTCAACCATAGTTGAGGTAATGGATAATACCCACTCCCAAACTTGAAACCCTTTTAAATCAAAGGTTCATGAACATTTCAATATGAAAATATTTTCTATCCGAAAGAATTTCAAACCAGCCATTAAACCTTTGAGCGTCTGTCATTACTTTTGTTGCCATTGCGGCCGGTGCAGATCGCGATCAGACTACACCAAACTCAAAGTTTGGTCTTTGACCTACATTTGTCACTTTTTTAAAGACAATCTGAACAAGAATAACATTGGCATTGTTAAAATTAGGGTTTTATTTCTAGAGTGAAAATGACCGCTGGGTTTATTCGAGGCTCTTAGATTTAAAATGAAAGATGATTTAATTGAGTTCAGAAACACAGTAATACAAGAAAAAATATTGTGGCAAAAGAAGAGAGTGAGCGCGAGAGATAGATAGTAACAAATACATTTTTTTTTTTTTCAAACTGCATGAACAGTGTGTGATATGGACATGCCATATCCCCTTAACTTTTACGTGTGCAGTGTGATCTGCGGGTTTCTTCTTGTCCATTGGTGTTTCAGGGTTTTCATAAACCGAGGTAAATCTTTAAGATCTATGGGAAACTTCTCTATCTTATTGGAAATGGGAGTTGTGAAAACGGCTGTAAACGCGTCAATATACAATGTACAGTACTCCCTTCGCTCTCACATAGTGTGTACAGTTATGATTTTTTAAGCAGTGTTGTATTGATGAACGCACTTTAAAACCACCAGACGTCGATTTTTGTGCACCAGACCAGATTTGAAAACATTGTGGGAAAAAGGAGAGGAACAAAACAAAACAGATTTTTTTTTTTTTTTTTTTTTTCGAAGAGCACAAATGTACACATGGTCAGAATCACAAGAAGTATGCACCAAAGCATTGTCAAGGCCTCTTTCTCTCACTCCCTCTCATCATTTGCCACAATGTTTCCAATATATTATCTTTATTTCTGACTTCACGTTAATTATCCATAATTTTAACCCCAAGTGCATCGAATAAACCAAAGGCTATTTTCATTTTAGAAAAAGAACATCTAATATCAGCTATTTCAAGGTTGTCCTTGTTCATAAGGTCTTAGAAAAGCTGGCAGCGTAGATCAACGATCAGACTCTGTGTTTTGTGCTGTTTAATCTTTGTCTGAATAGGCCGCAAGGGCAACAAGAATGAAAGGTGCTCTGAGGGTAAATGGCTGGTTTGGAAGCTGACCAATTTGTTTTAGGAAGAAATTATTTTCACACAGAAAACACGAACAAGAATAGTGTTATTTTTGATAAAACATTTTTTATAAAATTTGTGGATTGGCTAAAGTTGGAGCCTGTTATCTGTAGGACGACTAAGCTAAGTACAATGGGTACAAGTTTAGGGGTGAGTATTATTTATTACATCAGCTATGGGTGACAACCGAAAATAAGATATGGTGATCAAAATTTACTAATTTCAGGTATTTATATATACAGCATGCAAGAAACAACATGACAGATATGGTTAAGTCAGAAAACGAGTGGCAATTGCAAATTTAAAAAAAAGGTTTGCACAAACGGAAGCCTTGGGTGTGAAAAAAGTCACGGCACTATATTAATGCCTTGTTACCGAAACATTCAATCGATATACTCTCTAAGTCCAATTTACCGAACTCGTCTGTTGCCGAAACATCCACCAATCTCTTCTGAGATGATAGATCCCCAAGTCACAACGCCCTTGAGGAAGAAAGCTTTATAAAACAATTCGGGAACAGTAGAAAATACTGGAAACCAGCATTTTCTTCTTTTCCCACAATTGGTCAGAGAAAGAGAAGATGAATTTGGACTGTCTCAAACTCAAAGAGTTTGCAGACGACAGTATGATGGCGTTAAACATTTGGGAAAGTTTACTGATAGTGGGTAATTGAGAAATAGCTCGTTACGAGCACTTTCTCCTTTTCCCACAATGTTTTCAAATTATGTCTCGGAAGTTCTGTAGACGTGTAAAAACCCGGGTTTTTAGCTCACCTGAGCACGAAGTGCTCGAGGTGAGCTATTGTGATCGGTCAATGTCCGTCGTCCGTCTGTCCGTCCGTCCGTCCGTTCACAATTACAAAAAAAATCTTCTCCTCCTAAACTAACAATCAGATTTCAATCAAACTTCACAGAAATGATCCTTTGGTCATGCTCTTTTAAAATACTTCAAAGAATTGAAATCAGTGAAGAACACTGGTTGCCATGGCAACCGAAAGAAAAAACTTTAAAAATCTTCTTGTCCCAAACTGTAAGGGCTAGAGCTTTCATATATGGCATGTAGCATCATCTAGTGGCCCTCTACCAAAATACTTCAAATTATGGCCCTAGTGTGGAAATTGGGCCTATGTTGTGGGTTCTCGGATTTCACATAGAGATAAAGAAGGAAATTTTTAAAAATCTTCTTGTCCCAAACCGTAAGGGCTAGAGCTTTCATATATGGCATGTAGCATCATCTAGTGGCCCTCTACCAAAATTACTTCAAATTATGGCCCTGGTGTTAAAAATTGGCCCTATGTTTTGGGGTCTCGGATTTCACATAGAGATAAAGAAGGAAATCTTTAAAAATATTCTTGTCCCAAACCGTAAGGGCTAGAGCTTTCATATTTGGCATGTAGCATCATCTAGTGGCCCTCTACCAAAATACTTCAAATTATGGCCCTAGTGTTGAAAATGGCCCTATGTTGTGGGTTCTCGGATTTCACATAGAGAAAAACAAGGAAATCTTTAAAAATCTTCTTGTCCCAAACTGTAAGGGCTAGAGCTCTCATATATGGCATGTAGCATCATCTAGTGGCCCTCTACCAAAATACTTCAAATTATGGCCCTAGTGTGGAAATTGGCCCTATGTTGTGGGGTCTCGGATTTCACATAGAGATAAAGAAGGAAATCTTTAAAAATCTTCTTGTCCCAAACCGTAAGGGCTGGAGCTTTTATATATGGCATGTAGCATCATCTAGTGGCCCTCTACCAAAATTACTTCAAATTATGGCCCAAGTGTGGAAAATGGGCCTATGTTGTGGGGTCTCGGATTTCACATAGAGATAAAGAAGGAAATCTTTAAAAATCTTCTTGTCCCAAACCGTAAGGGCTAGAGCTTTCATATTTGGCATGTAGCATCATCTAGTGGCCCTCTACCAAAACACTAAAAATTATGACCCTGGTGTGAAAATTAGCCATATTTTGTTGGTCTCGGATTTCACATAGAGATAAAGAGGGAAATCTTTAAAAATCTTCTTGTCCCAAACCGTAAGAGCTAGAGCTTTCATATTTGGCATGTAGCATTGGAAAGAGGTTGATCACCATTATATCTTGAAAACAGTCAACTCAATACTGATCTGCTAAAATATTAATGAATTTCTTGAGCATCTCTGCAACAATTACAGTAAACTTTGCTTATTACTATATTGCTTAATACGATATATTGCTTATAATGACGTTAATCCCTTGGTCCCAACAGGGTCTCTTTTTATAAGAATATACATCAGTTAAAACGATACTCAGATAAAACGATATGATTTCTTCGGTCCCCTGAGTATCATTATAAGTGGAACCCTATTTTGGGCTGTCGCAGATGTCAACCCGTACCAGGTATGTGCCACTATTGGGAAACACTGAGTCTTTTAACTGCTTTCTGCAATTATTGTCTGATTGTTGTCAACTTTTCATTTGCCTGTCTATCAAAAGGTCATTGCATATCTAATTTATTTTTGGACCTACTCATAAAAAAGGTATAATCACGATATTAAGACTGAATATCAAGGCCATATCTGTGAACGATGGGTTATATGCACTTAAATTTCACTAACACATTTTGATAATTTACAATTTATATACACCAATAGTGTTGGATTTGGGTCTTTGTATGGGTAAAACATCTATTAAGCGACCACTCAAGGGACTGCCAAAATTGGTCACTTTAGAAAATGGTCTCTTAATGCAACAAAAACTTATTCAGATTACATGGAGTGGCAACATTTCTTGCACTCATATAATACCTTACTTTCTAGAAAAGCCTTTGTTGGTAATACTCATTACAATACTCTCACTAAGACGATTGTAATAAGTACTAACAACATAGGATTTAGCTCAGCATAAAGGCTTTAATCCATGGGGCATTCAATTCCAGCTAGCCTTATATGTTTCAACAGAGACATTGGAATTCCTATCGCTTAATAAAAGTGTTGGCTTAATAAACGTAGTCGCTTAGCTAAGCAAGATCAACTGTATTGCCCTCTGACAAATTGGAATTCATGAACAACTCTGGTTTCCATGTCAACTGCTGAAAAAAAAAATCAACCCAAACACAAAGCCTACAACTTAATTGGCAACAGTAGCACTCTACCAAAGTACATCGAATTGTGACCATAGGAAAAAAAAAATAAATAAATAAATAAAATAAATAAGTGCTTTGTTGTTGGATCCCAGTTTCCACATCCAAACAAAAGATCTTTTAAAATCTTCTTTCATCCAAACATTAACCCTAGAACTTTCATATTCAGCATGGACTGGTGGATAGTTATGCTCCCGTAAAAGCGAGCATATAGTCGCCACTTCGTCTGTCTGTCTGTCCGTCCGAAGCGATTTCTCAACAACCACTTGACGGCTCTTGTTTGCTAATAGCATTTACCAAATTTCTTCCTTGGAATCACAAAAAGTCCTTTGTAGTCACAATGTGGGATCAAATATGTAAAGAGTGTATTCTTGGAATCCTCCTGCTCCATATTGTATGGCCCACAACATACATTTGGCATGTGATTCTGTCTGAAAACCCATTATCAGCTCACCTGAGCATAACATACTCATGGTTAGCTTTTATGTATCCTTGAATATGCGTCGCCAAAATTCCACTGTTCATTATATAAGTATCATAATTCGAGCATAATCTTGATCCATCGCCCAGAATGTTTGTAAGGTTGTGAACATGAACATGACCACACTCAGCAACCACAATTCTGGCTCACTCATACTCAAAATTTCCCTGGATGTTCATAATGACCTAAGGACAAATCTGATCAAAATGGAGACAAGCTAAAAGCATCAAAATAGGGGATCTTGATGACAATTCCATTGTTTACACTCTAGGGCCTATAATTTCGACTATCATTTTCTTACCGGCTCTGATTGTTGGTATTGTCATATGGATGAATCATTTTCAAAACTAAAACATTCCAGCAAAAAACAAGAGGCAAGTGGCCATAACAATGACAGCTGAGTTGCATTTCAGGTGAGCGATTTAGGACCATCATGGTCCTCTTGTCCAGTGTTAATGGGCGAAGTGGTATGATCTCGAAGAGAAGGTAGGAGACATCCTGGGAAAAGAAGAAAATGCTGGATACCAGTATTTTCTACTTTTCTCAGAATGTTTTCATCAGCTTTCTTCCTTCAGGGCGTTATAACTTAGGATTGTATCGATCTCAGAAGGGTAACTCTATCTTTAGGAAATTATGTTTATCAAATTATCTCCCTTTGAATCGATGCGTGTCTGGAAGTTTTCGTCTTTACATCTTTTAAACTTCGAAATAAACCACAAATAAAGAAAATTAAGTAAATGAATACATTATTCTAGCTACAGATAGTATTAATTGGTGAAAATATTCCCCGAAAACAAGTAGGGTGAGCAATGAAGTGGTAGGGCTTACCTGTCACTCATCGTCAGTATGAAAACTATTGATCAAAAATCTCCAAAATTATACAAAATAAAGTCATGATATTTTAGGATATCTTAGATAAAGTATATTTTGATAGATGTAAATAATCGATTGGATCCGACACAGTTCATATACCCGTAGGGCGATAAATTATCCGTAGGGCGTCGTAGGGCGAATTTTCCTGTAGGGCGTATTTTAGTATGACCGAAGACAGTTGGTTATAGCAATTTTAGGCTACGATTGAAACCTGACGCTGTGCCAACATTATTCGAAAATCCAAATCGGAGAGAAGAAAAACCTAGACACAATGTGAGAGCCATTTCCATATAGAAACTTCAGCATGAGGTAAAAGTCTTTTTTCTTGAAGATATTTTGAATTGTTATTTGTACTCTTTTACCGTTTTCTGAATCATCTCTTCATTGTGGGAAAAGGAGAAAATGCTCCTAACTAGCTGCTTTCTTTTCCGAAATGTTTTCAAATTCATGTTGTGGCGTATTTTAGTGTGACCCGTTTTCAACAGCATCATTGCTCAAGGTTTAATCTTGGGAGTTGGGTTATGTGGTAAAGCGTAACTCTTTACCAGAAAACGAAATTTTAGACTTATGCGAGTTCAAAATTTTGCAGAAAACAAATTCAATTTCGATCATATGATTTATGGTAGCTCTTTACCAAACGTTAAAATATTAGACTTGCCTAAATTGAGAGCATTTGCAGACGACAAATTGAAAGTGATTAAAATGATGGTTTTTGTCTTTGGATGTATAGAAAACATTACGAAACAAGAGCGGCTAATTGTCGCAAGATACGCCCGTCCCACCGCCAGTTGTTGAGGGGGATAATAATCGTAAAAGGGCAGGTAGAGGAAAATAGTAGTGCAGCAGAAATCATGTAAGGCATGAATGTCTCTGGCCAGAGCATAACTTTGTCATCTCCAGTGTGAACATCTTCAAATTTGGAATGCATGATTGTTGAAAAATTACGGAGTGCAGTGCACAAGAACCATAACTCTTCCTAGCACGAATTTTGAGTTATTTCCCCTTTGAAAATTTTGGAATGATATTTGACAAGGCAGTGCGAATCATACAACAAATCACCGAATGTAAATGTGTTTGATATAATAAAATAGTTGTGGCTAGCGCCTTGACGAATATTACACTATTTGGTGAATATATCATCATATCCAATGGAAGTGATGTCCATAACTGTATAATATCATGTAAACATTTTAAATTGTTTCCATTTATCTACATATTAACTTCCATTTACATAAATATAAACGGTCATCTCTGCTGCACCCATATAATATTTGTGCAAAGCAAGCTACATCCAACGTCACAACAGTACTGTTGTACAGGTTGTAAAAACACTCAGATACCTACTTGTATAAAGTTTGACATCCACTGCAAACCTGCACTGCTACAAAATGTGCCTGGAATAAATCTTACTCAGAATTGTTTACTAAGAAAATAGTGAAATAATTAAAAAACTACAAATAAGATGTTTAAGTTATGCGGTACGAAGATCAAAGGGGGAATAACTCAAAATTCATGCTAGGAAGAGTTATGGTTCTTGTGCACTGCACTCAGTAATTTTTCAACAATCATGCATACTAAATTTGAAGATGTTCAGACTAGAGATGACAAAGTTCTGCTCCGGACAAGCAAGAAATGCTGTAAAAAATGAAGATCGAAGGGGGAAAAACTCAAAATTTGTGCTAGGAAGAATTAGGGTTCTTGTGCGCTGCACTCCGTAATTTTTCAACAATCATGCATACCAAATTTGAAGATGTTCCGACTAGAGATGACAAAGTTATGCTCCGGACAAGCAGAAAATGCTGTAAAAATGACAATCGAAGGGAAATAACTTAAAGACAGCACGAGGTAGAGTTATGGCTCTTTCGCGCTGCACTCGGTATTATTGCAACAAACACAAATGCCAAGTTTCAAGTCAATCGGACTGAAGATGACAAAGTTACGCTCCGGACAAGCAGAAAATGCTGTAAAAATGACAATCAAAGGGAAATAACTCAAAGACAGCACAAGGTAGAGTTTGGTTCTTTCGCACTGCACTCGGTATTATTGCAACAAACACAAATGCCAAGTTTCAAGTCAATCGGACTGAAGATGACAAAGTTATGCTCCGGACAAGCAGAAAATGCTGTAAAAATGACAATCGAAGGGAAATAACTTAAAGACAGCACGAGGTAGAGTTATGGTTCTTTCGCACTGCACTAGGTATTATTGCAACAAACACAAATGCCAAGTTTCAAGTCAATCGGACTGAAGATGACAAAGTTATGCTCCGGACAAGCAGAAAATGCTGTAAAAATGACAATCAAAGGGAAATAACTCAAAGACGGCACGAGGTAGAGTTATGGTTCTTTCGCACTGCACTCGGTATCATTGCAACAAACACAAATACCAAGTTTCAAGTCAATCGGACTGAAGATGACAAAGTTATGTCCGGTGCTCCGGACAAACAACTGGACGCCGCCCGCGCGCCCGCCCGGCCGTACGCCCGGCCGTACGCCATGGGTGATCCCATAATACGCCCCCCCCCCCCCCCGGTTCCTTGACTTTGGACGTCCAAATTTTCTAAATGACCCCCCAAAATTCAAATGTTTGCCTTCTTTTGTTCATTTGAAAGGAGGCCAATAAACCCCCATATTAGAAAATGAAGGGAAAACCCTGCACATTAAGTATCTTTTTCTCCCCACAATGATTTTCAAACACTTTTTAAGGGCACGTGTAGTCAAAACTAGGTTTGTTTGGTAACGGGTGAACTCAGGCCCTTGCTTCCCATGGTCATGGTAATAAATGTTAATTAATTATCACCAGGGATCGTATGTTACACGATCGTATATTACACGATCCCTGTTATCACCAACCAGTTAAAACAATACAGGAAATGATTACATAACATTTGCATATCTCACCCATTTACACTGTTATGTTTGTTTGTGACAGTGTCACTCTCTTCACTTTGGTTGGAAATTGATTTGTAACCTCTTTTTGAACAACCTCTGTATGTGATTCTGGTTTTTGCAAAGCATTCCCTTGTTCGCATCCATACGATATCTTCCAAACTATTTAGACCAATCTTTTTAATTCATGTGTCAGTATAAAAATTGTGAAATTTGAACTTTAGATACAAGTCATGCCCTCTTGTAATCAGAAAGAAGTGTGCATATGGGAAAAAAATTACAAATCTGCATTTTGCTGAAGTTAAACTTCATCACATAATCCTGGGTTTTAACGACCCTAAGAAAGAAAGCCTTGAAAAACATTGTGGGAAGAGGAGAAAATGATGGTAATCGGTATTTCTCTTTTTCTCACAATGTTTCCACCCTTTTCAAGACAAACTCCATCATTTGAAACACAGTAAATTTGTTGTTTGCCAATGCTTTGAATTTGGACAATTTAGATTTTGTAAAGTGGAAAAAAAGTTAATCGCAATCAGAATGTTCCTGACCAGCTTTACAAATCAATGCTTTTACTCTTTACCTCACAGTCCAGACTTTTAACCATGGTTACGGGGACGGCTTTTGAGAACATGGTTGGAAAAAGAGAAACTCCTGGAAACCAGCATCTTTTCCTTTTCCTACGATGATTTCTATCCTTTGTCAGACCCTTCCCATTGTCAAAGCCACATTTGTCGTCTGCAAATACTTTCTGTGTGGACAAGTCTAAAATTCTGTCGTTTAGTAAAGGGAGTAAAGGGTTAACCCTTTACCAAATTATAAGATTTTAGAATTGTCCAAATCCAAAGCATTTGAATATAACAAATAAAATATGGAGCGCAATTTGTCTTTGAAAGGACAGAAAATATTGCGGAAAAGGTATAAAGCTTTTTCCAGTGTTTGAAAAGCTTTTTTTCCTAGGGTTGTTTATACAGGGGAATTTGTTGTTAGTGTTAACACTGACTTTTGCTGTCTGTGCAGAGAAGGTTGATTTTAGAATGGGGAAAAGATTTCAGTGAGTTAATCAAAATTATTTTAATTCTAGCAGGCACACAAAACCTACTTTTCTTGTATGAATCCTTTAGACCACTAAATAATCAACCTGAATGTTGTCTTACTTTGCAGTCACTTGATGCTGTTTGACATTAACCTAATACTCTACAGTATTACATTACAGATCATATAATACAACATATGGCTAATTTTCTTTTACGCTTTCTTAACTCTTTCGCAAACGACAAAATTTTTGACTCAACCAAATTGAAAGCGTTTGCAGAAGACAAATTAAACATAGTTCAAATGACAATTTCTGTCCTTGATAGGGTAGAAAACATTGTGGGAAAAGGAGAAAATGCTGGTTACAGCATTTTCATTTCCCACAATGTTTTCAAAAGCCTTTTTCTGCAGGGTCGTTAAAAGTATGGATTGTGTGGTAAAGGGTTAATGAATGGCGATACAATTTCTTTGCAAGGAAATTCTTCACGTATATATATCTCCGTAGACTGTATAATTAGATGAAACAATTCTCCCCAATATCGAAACAGAAATTAACATTCCAGAAATTATGAACGTATATTGAAAATGTTTCACAAGTTTTTTCTCCTAATTCCGCCCGTCGACCGACTGAAACTTCTTCAAACGAAACAAATTTTATGCAATATATTTAATTCTATCACGTATAAATCATTTTTAGTCGGTCGGTAGACCGATTAGAGAGATGGCAAACTTCGGAAACCCGTCCGCTCAGGGCAAACTGATGTAACTGCAACTCGTAACGGCTTTTACTTACAGCGTATTAACCCTTATACCTGCTGTGATGACCTTATTACAAAAACTACTTTTGACCCAGATAAGCGCACTTTTGACCCAGATAAGCGCAGGAATAGTTATTAGCGGTAAAAAGGCGTTAAGTAATGTCAAGTAATCCCATAATAACTTTTAAATCATGTAATTAACGGCGGTTACAACTTGTTTAGTATTGAAGTATGTCATAATTACAGTATTATCAAAATCTCTGGCCAGCAAAAACAAGAGCAGTTTACTTTCAACACGATTATAAGAAATAGGGTCAGTGATTAGCAGCAACTTTATGAATGAAACGAGTGCGAATCAAGTGTATCGGGTGATGTGCATACATCTTGTAGTCGTCTGCTGTCCATATCATTCGGCAAATTTCGAGTGATCCGTTGATAGTTATATGTAGTTACGGGATCGGCCGAGTTGGGACGAGTGCTCTCCGTATATGTAGCAGGTGTAGAAAAGATAAATAGGTCATTTTGGTCTTGAGAGGAATAAAATCGCAGCAGATAGGAGATTGTAAGGAAACATTGCTTTCAAAGAATTTGAAAATTTAGATTGCTCTGCCTAAGAGAAAACTGATGTAAATGCAACTCGTAACAGCCGTAAGTTTAAAATAGTAAGCGACCGTTGGTCGTTTAATGCAGGGATCGTATATGTGAGGCGAAGCGTGTGAAGCTGTGGAGACAAAGGGTATAGAGTTGTGTAAAGGTTATGGCCCTCGTGGAGAGGCCATTACCTAAACATTTTCAGAATAGACTGGCGATTCACCGCTTGTAACCTTAGTACCCAGACTGTCCATTCACAGTACTGACTCATTACGCATCTTTCAGCGTATGATGTATTAACCCCTAGGCTGCTAAGTGCGACTCACTGACCTTTTTGCGGATAGTATAGATCAAGATCAGACTGCACAGAAAGTGCAGTCTGATCTTGGATCTATACTGTCCGATAAGGAGATATTTCTTTTTCCAAAAAAGAATAAGTTTGACATGGAATTAATCGGGTTTTACTACCGGTTTGAAATTCCATTTCAATGTTTTAGCGGGATAAGCGTTAAATTGTTTTCACAGCCCATCTTTCTTTCCTTCCAGCCGTGGCACTACCATTTTACACATTCACTTACATGTATCTTCTTGGTGAGTTTCTACAGACTAGAATCAGTCTGTTAACACTTGACCAAAGAATCCTGTGGGGCTTTGAAAATATAGTTGGAGAAACTGCATGACTGTATTCAGCAATTGACTCAAATACAATTACCTGTGTTGGCTATGGACAAGTAAAGTCGCATTTGAAGACAATAAAAGATAAAGATCAGATTGTCCTTTAAACGCAATGCAATTCAATATCACAGACGTTCATATCTTAGATCTAATTGTCTGTTTATTTGGGATGTATAAGGGGGTGGGGGGGGGGGGGGAAACGACCATGAAATTGTAGCCTAATGTTTGATACTGTTTTCCTGACTGCAAAAGGCGAGTCGATTAACTGAGTGTTTTAACTCTTAACCAAACTATCCTTTGTTAATACCCATGAGAAAGAAGTTGAAAACATTGTGAGAAAAGGGGAAATGCAGATTACCATTTTCTCCTTTTCCCATGATTTTTTACCCTTTCAACGATTCAAATCATCATTTGGTTTACCTTTAATTCGTCATGTGCAGATGCTTTTGATTTGGACAAGTCTGAAATTTTATCATTTGGTAAAGAGTTGACGGTTAGGGAGCTATTGGGTATCTACATTCTTTGAAAGTATAATGTAGGAGAAATTTGCCAGCAGACGTTTGGAATGGGCGATTTGGTCCGCTAAAAATAGGTAGGACAGTTTGTCAAGATGAATACGATGTCTTGTTAAAAACGGAAAAATGAAAGGCTCACAAGCAGCCAAAAGTAAACAATTCCAAAGTTATGATGCAGACATATTTTATATGGTTTTTATATGTTACAATAGAATTACCAAAGTTGCCAAAGTTACAGAAAAGAATATATGTATTTTTTCACTCTTTTAAAGGGTTGGTAGTTACTGCTGTTTATGATGAATGATATCTAAAACTTGATAATGGGAATTGCTGATCAGAATTGCCACACATCTTTTACGTTCTATTGCTGTCGGCTGGCAAACATAGCCTATATTTTAACCAAACGTTAAGCTACTAATTTGTAAAAGACAGTTTATAAAAGTGAGATCCTACGTGGCTCATTTGTAACGGTGTAGGATTTTTTGTCCCATACATAGTTCAAACATCTACCATTTGATTTGTGATTTCAAACCACTGTAATTATTCAGTGTCGACCGATTACAGTGCTTACAGCACTTTGATTTCAATAAGCAATATCTGCCTCATCGTATCCAAATTTACCGATGTGTGATACTCACCATGTTGAAACGTCCGCCACAAAATCGTCAATTTCATGGTCTTCACCGAACAAAGAATTACTCTCATCCTCATCCTCCGGAACTACATTATTTTCTCTACGAATTCGTTTGTATATATACGGCCTTACGGGACTAGAATCGTCTATTTCTTCGTCTTCAATACTGCTCAAGTCGCTATCAAACACAACGTCCATTTTGAAACAAGTACGCCTATGACGTCACTAATCAAGGGACGCAACAAATAAGTAAGGGAGATAAGCGATGTCGTAAAAACTAATAAGCAGAAATACAAGTTGGAATAGAGTACTTTTTTCGATTTTTTTAATCGAATTACAACATTACCGGGTTACCAACTGATAAATGTAGTTTTGAAAATTAACATTTTCTGAAACCTGTTGATTTGCGCTTTAAACGTGGTCAGAAAGTTTGTCTTGATGATTTCTTTACTGTATTTGAAAATGGGTCATGTCCGGTCAAAAACTAGGTCACCGGATCAAATCTTTGAAAAACCTTTTGTACACTGTAGAGGCCACATTTTCGTCAATAGTCATGAAAGTTGGTCAGAATGTTTGTTTTGATGATATCTCAGATGAGTCTGATAATGGGTCATGTCTGGTAAAAACCTAGATAACCAGGTCAAATCTTAGAAAAACCGTGTGTACGAGGCCTCATTTTTAGTCCAATACTCATGAAAGTTGATCAGAATGTTTGTCTAATGATATTTAGGATGAGTTCGAAAATAGGCCATGTGAGGTCAACAAGTAGGTAAAAAAGTAGGTCGCTGGGCTTAATCTTTGAAAAACCTTGTATATTCTGTAGAATCCACATTTTCAGTCCAATGCTCATAAAAATTAGTCCTAATGTTTGTCTTGATGATTTCTTTGATGAGTATGAAAATGGGTCACATTGGATCTAAAACAAGGTCACCAAGACAAATCTTTGAAAAATATTGTGCACCCTCTAGAGGCCACATTTTCAGTCCAGTACTCATGAAAGTTTGTTAGAATGCTTAAGTTATCTAGGAAAAGATTGGAAATGGTTCATGTTTGGTCAAAAGGCTCAGGTGAGCGACTTTAGGGCCATGATGGCCCTCTTGTTTCTTTAAAAACAAATCCAATTATTTAAGCCACAGGGAATATGTTGTCTGTAAAAGCTGTCAGTTGGGATGAACCTAAAATTTTATCATCTAGTAAAGACTGGATCTCTACTTCATCTTTGGTTTCACACAGTTTCTTCACAGTACCTAGGCAGCATATTTGTCATGTACAGGACTTGTGATTCAAGAGTTTCAGCCTGATCCTTAGTGCCCAGGGATATTTGAATAGAAATTTGCCGTTTTAAAAAGGAGCACATTACAGCAATTTCAAGCTTGTTTTGGCCACAATATGTTACAAGGAAGCAGACAGTGTAGATCCGAAATCAGGAGATTCATTCTTTGCAGTCCAATTCAGGATCTTCACTGTCCTATTCCGGATCTTCACTGTATACAAAAGCAACTAAAACCTAAATTAACTCTGTATCACACAACAAATTTTAGACTTGTCCAAATTGAAAGCATTTGCAGACGACAAATGTGACTCAAAAATTGAAATTTGTGCTAGAAAGGTTACATTGCAAATAAAAGCAACATAAGCTGTGAAAGCCTTCTAAGCACAAAAACCTACCAATCCTGTGCTTAACAACCCTGAGGACATTGGCCATTCCATGTGGGAGAAAAATGACACCTCCTTACCGATAGATTAATGGTCTATGGGAGAAAACTTGTACAATATTTTTCACATTTTTCAGTAGAGTTGATTTCATTTTATTTCATCCGGTTGTTCGTATGCTACGCCACAGCATTATATGGATATATTAAGCCTTTGAAAGACATATGCGAGAACTAAATTTTGGCCTGAGCTACTTTTGAATTGTGTTTCTGTACTGAAATCAAACAACTGTAAGAAAATATTGCCAGATAGTGTTAGGGGGAGAGGAGAAGCAATACTAGTACTCTCCCTTGTTTGTCGGTTTGACTGACATTGGATGATAACCGCCAAAATTTTAAATACGGATTGTTAACATTGCAACTTTTCAAATCGAGGTAGATCTAAGATTGCATTGAAAAAGTGCAAAAAAAAAAAATGGTAAAAAAATAATATATATTCTCAACACTCTAAATGTAATTATCGATATAAGTTCATATAAAAGTATACAAATTAGGATATAAAACCCTTTCAAAGTTGAAAATAACGTGTCTGTCTCCTTAATTGCGATAATATCTCTATATATCATGCGTCCGCAAAATCCTTCTTTGTTCTATATTGTCCGCAAAATCCTTCTTTGTATATATTGTCCGCAAATAGCGGCCGCAAAGTAGTATGACCCACGTATAACGTCATTTGCACCACGGAATTCTTTATAAATTTACATAAATTTATGAATGAATCAGTCGCTGCACCGGTCTTTATTTTCAGCGTACACCGACGTAGCGCTTTACCGAACCATACAGAGAGAGTGTTTTTAAGTTTACTGTGTTTGATTAATTGTTTTTCGTTTTTAAAGAGGTGAATTTGTCAGTCTGCTGTTGTTTTTTTTTTCAACGTGCGATTAACCTAGATCTAGTATTCATGAAGCAACAATTTATTAGTGGAGGTGTCAGAACGCTTTCGTAACTGCCAAAATCTGAATTCACACGGGAATTCGACTTGAAACAACCAGTAATCTGAGAACTTGACTTTTTACTCTACTATATTTCAAATATAATAAAACATACCAATGTTAACCCACTCTTTATTGGAGCGTTTGTAATCTTGTAAACGGTTGTTGTAAAGGGTAATAGAGCGAATCGCAAACATTTAGTTTACACCAAAGCAATATACATTTTAGTCTTTGTCCTACTTTTTCGTCCAACCAGAAGGCTTATATTTGAAAATTTCTGACTGTCTATTTCCTTTAAACTGCCTCAAGCAGCGTTTATTTTGACCATTTCAATCAGTTAAACGTCGAGTTTATTTGGGCTTCCCGCGCTGCACACATAAAACCCGCCTCCCTCATCAATATTCTGAATAATTCATCTACCATTTAATTTTACACATACAGGTACCGATAACTCGACAAACGCTGTGGGATGAAGAAAATGGGAAAACACAACAATGTTTTTTAAACTCTTTCAATGCCAATGTCGCACTGGAAAGACTATGTGGACGGCGTAGATCAAGATCAGACTGCACAAAACGGGCAGTCTGATCTTTGATCTACACCGTCTGCTATCTTGTGTTAGTCTTCAACCAAAAACAGATTTAATTCAAACGAGAAGGATACTTATACGACCATGTGGAATGTCGGCTCCGTTTAGTTGGCAGCGAAAGAGTTAAACATAAGTCAATCTATATTTTGAAATATACAGAAAATCTATATCGTAGTAAACTAGTTTATTGCGGTGTCATATCGATACAGGCATTTAACATAAAATATCTGAGCCATGCTCTGTGAAATAGGGACTTAATGCATCTGCATCAGAGTATCGACCAAGGTAAGCCTGCGCAGACCGCGCAAGCTTACGATGCCCCAACTTTTTTGCTTTCGGCCAATTTTCTGCATTTCAAAGGACCATTTACCTGCTTATTTCGTCGGTTTTCAGCTGAAATGGATTTTATGGATCCATAATCATGTTATGTCGTGCTTGGTACCATAGATCATGGAGGTTCATCAAGCCTCCTTTTGCCAGGATATGGCTCATAGTCTATAAGTCTTTAGCATTGTTATTGTTCCGTCCTTCACAATAATTTGTGAATTAATGAAGCGGGAAAGTCCATGTAATGTTAGATTTAGCATTGTTTTAGCGATGATGCAATTAGGGCGTATCTTTGCGAATGATCGCGGGAAACTCCATATATGGCACCAATGTTTTAGCGATGATGTAATTAGGGCGGACAACGACTAATTCATGTAGACGCTGTGAAGAAAAAAATAAACGATTTAAGGTAAGACCTGTGTAATGGAAAACAGCTATTTCCACTAAAATATCATCCTGCAAAATTAGCTATAATTAAAAATGAGTATTATTGAACTACTTTCACCTTTTCATTTTTTCCATTTTTTCCTTTTTTGAATTATCATTTATAAATTTAAAACCGCTATATTCTCAATTGAAAAAGAGATAATAATTACCTCCCTTTTTAGAAAACAAACAAAAGTATCAAAAAAAAGTTTCAAGATAGACATAAACGGAATTTCTGATCCATTAGAAATGTGCAAAAATATTATTTCGGCATAAATCCTTATTTATCCTTATTTAACTACCAATTAGAATTTTTGCCCAATGTTCACCGGAAGTGTTCACACAATGTTCACACAGGTCTTACTTTAAATAGCTACAGTCGGTCGCTACGCTCCCTCCTTTTGGCTGTTTAAATCGTTTAATTTTTTCTTCACAGCGTCTAACTATTACGTAGATCTCTACAATTTTCAATTGGTGTGGAAGCAGTACTAATTCCTGGGACGTTATAACACAAAGTTAAAAGGCTGATGATCATGCTATTGGGTTAGATTGTTTTTCTTGAACTGTAGCAGCCACAGTCTTAGAGTCCAGTGAGGGAAAACTTGAACCCGGACAACAACAAAAACAAATTATTTCCAAAAGACAGGTAGATCACGGAGTCAAATATTTGTGTGTGCTCCAGAGGCTACATTTCAGTCCAATGATCATGAAATTACAAGGTCACCGGGGGTTAAAAGAAAAAGGTTGTCACTAGGTCAAATCAGATGAAACCGTAATACATCTAGTGCTTTAGAATCCATTTATGTTCAGTCCAATACTCACGGAACTTTGTCAGACTGCTTAGCTTAAATATGGGTGAGTTGCAAAAGGCCATTTTTGGTCTAAAAGTATCTATACCAGATCCTATACCAGAAGACAAAATTCAGTTGAGTTCTATACTAATGTTGCTTAAACGGTGCTCTTGTAAAATTGTTTAAGTGGTTCTGCTCTATCTCTATAAACTTCACAGAAGCTACAGAACTGAGTAGTAACATTTCAAAATCTCCGCCTCTGAAACTGTATTAGCAATTATACCCAAATTTCATTTATCACATAAAACCTCCTCCAGCAGTGTATTAAACCAATGACTAATTTTCGATAATACACTAGTGTATTGTCGTTTTTTAGGTCCCGGTTCCGATCAGTTTTTAGTCATGAGCGCGTGAATGCGGAGAAACCAGCCACAGCACGTGCCGGAATTTAAACTATTACGCCATTTCGCGGAAAAATGACGTCATTGTTGCTAGGGCGTATACGCGTGGGAAGTTTTTTATTTTCATGTGTAATAAAAACCAAAAAATGCAGCTGAAGTTTTTTAAATCAACAAACTTGCGGAAATAGGTGGAATTATCCCCTCTAGAAACTGCTTCATTCTATTTTCGGTGTAAATGTCAAAGAGCTGTCTACTTGTGTATGTACATATTTGAAACCGAACAACAGCTGTAAATATGGACCCGTGAACAGTATTAAGGCTGAAGGTGATGATGCAGGATACTTATTTGACTGTCATTCGTTTTATGTGATAAATAGAATCTCACATTCGTGTTTATGTATTATCATTTTCATCAAACTCGTTGACTAAAATGTACATGACGCTCGCGTCATATAATTTTAGTCAACGAGTTTGATAAAAATGATAATACATAAACACTCATGTAAGATCCTCTATATCTAGCATCCTGTATTTGGAAAGGACAATTATTCAAATTAACGGATATATGTAAAACCACAATCATGGTCCAATTTTAGAAATTTTGTGTCATACAAAAACAACTTGTTCTAATTCTAGAGAGAAAATGTATGCCCTATTCGACTAAAATTATTTAGAATATTTTTTTTAGCAATATATGTAAGAATTACGATATACATGTAAGTTAAGTCACCCAGATTCTGTGCTAGAAAAACATTTTCATCAACCTAGAAGCCTAATTTTTGTCCACATTCTTTACATGCATTATTAAGCTAGGGAGGAACTGTAAATATTGATGGAACTTTGACATTTATTATTCCTTGCCGAATTATCGGGGTGGATGGGGGGGAGTAGTAGTTTAAGTGTTGTCTGTCCGTCTGTCCGTTCGTCCGTTCGATCTTCCGTCCATCCAGACAGATATATTCTAAAATTGTAGACGAAAGTTAATGAAACTTCATACATGTGTTCCTCATGATAGTCGGCCAATATACTTTTTTTTTTTTAATGTAATGCCTTGTCATGGAAAAAGGAGGCTTGATGTATTCCGGCCTGCTTGTTTTGTTTTATTTTGTTTTTGTTTTTAATGCAATGTCATGGAAAAAGGGGGCTTGATGTATATTTCTATTATGGACCAATGTCTCTTTATCTACCTCTACAAAATTTTATGAAACTTCATATTTACATTGTATATCATAAGCCACAGGCAATCAGTATTTGTTTTTATTTAATGAAATACCGTGCCATGGATAAAAGGGGGCTTAATGTATATTTTCACCAATAACAAAAAAGGCCATTTACATGCAAAACACAGTACCTCTTATAATTATGTTTCTTTCAAAAAACGTTTTTTTTTTTTTTTTTTTTTTTTTTTTCAGCGGTGGATATCATTTCAACGAAATGACTTGTTTTATATTGATTGTACCTTTTGAAAACCATTTTTTAAATGAAGCCACCCGGGGTCAGAGACTTTGAACTTTTTAAACCTGTTCCTGGTGCCTAAATTTTAATTCTCACACATATTTTCTTCATGTAAATTTTAATATTAATGTTTGTAATTTTAGGATGACAACTCAAAAATATGCTCGCATATAATACTGTCTTATGGTCAAGTTATTTTGTATCTTGAATGCTTTTAATAGATTTGAACAAAAAAGGGTAAAAATTCTAACCAGTTACCCTCCAGGCGACTCTCAAGACTATCAGTCCTTTGATTACAGTTCATTATCAAATGATTCAGAAAGGGATTATGTTACGGTAAAGAGAACAAGGTTTTCAAATCATTGTTTGTTATTTCCACTTTCAAAAATGGTCAGCATCATTGGTTCTATGTCTAATTTTACTAGAAAGAGAAAGTGGGGTGGTGTGTGTGGGGGGGGGGGGAGGGGTTTAATAATGGAGGGTAATTCTACGATAATACGAGGGCCATTTGAAAAGTTCTGATAATGGGCACATAACTCGAGGTAGAATTTATCGATTTTTATGAACTATACATGTACCGAAAGCTCAGTTTTTGCCGCGCAATTTGCACGTGCTATGCGAGACGATATTGTAATTCAGTGCTTTGAATTAGATAGGGTTTTACGCATTAGCGCATAAAGCAGACGTCAGTGCAAAGATGACTAAAGAGGAGCAAAGGGTCTATGTGAAAATACGGTCTCTGCTTAACTGTTCGGCGCAAGATATCAAAGCCGATTTAGATAAAGTTTATGGAAATGATGCTCTTTCGTATCCTACAGTTGCCAGATGGTCAGCTCGTTTTAAATATGGTAGACAATCTGTTAAAGATTACTCTCGGTCGGGACGTCCATTGACGGCATTTTGTGAAAATGACCTCACTGCCGTTAGAAATGCAGCTGAAGAGGATGCTCGTTATACTGTTGAAGAGTTAGCCGACATATGTGACCTTAGTTCAGGGGCAGTTTTTTACAATTTTGAAGGAAAAGCTGAAACTCCGGAAAATATGCGCCAGATGGATACCCCATTTATTGACGGACCACCAGAAGCAGGGGCGCGTAAGAATAGCCACAGAACTACTTGCAGTGTATGAAAACTGTGACGATAGGCGACTGTTTGACATCGTTACTGGTGATGAAACTTGGGTATCATTCTTTGAGCCTGATGGAAAAGAAAATAACAAAGTTTGGGTGGGGAAAAATGGAGAAAGGCCCCAGATGGCTAGACGTTCTCGAAGTGTCAGGCGCGTTTTGTATGCACTATTTTTTTTATGCGTGTGGAATGGTGCTTCAGTTCCCTGTCCCAGAACACACCACGGTTACAGGAAAGATGTACGCTGAAAGCATTTTGCCTGCCGTTTTTAACCACTATTTGGCAGCCCGCCCACGAACCGGAGTGCGAGGACTTAAACTTCTCCATGACAACGCCCCCCGCCCACAAGTCAGCCGTCGTTACGGACTACTTACAGACATGTGGACTCCATACTTTGCCATACCCACCTTCCAGCCCAGACCTAGCTCTCTGTGATTTCTGGTTGAATCCCCGTATCAAACAGTGCCTCAGAGGTCGCAAGTTTGAGACCCGCACAGCTGTTGGGCGTGCCGTATGTCAATGCACTAACACTATCCCTAAATCTGATTTAAAAAAAAAAAAAAAGCGTTTTCCGACTGGATCCGTTGCCTGAAAAAGCGTGTACAAGTCCACGGGGAATACTTCGAGGGACTGGAGTAGACAATTTCCATCAGGTAAAAGTTATATTAGAAGTCCGCACGCATTATCAGAACTTTTCAAATGGCCCTCGTATCAGTTAAGACTATGAGTTTTCTCCCTTTTGACCTTAAATAATATTTTCAATCATTTCTTTAAGGGACCTGTGCTGCATTGCGGTACATCTTCCAAAATTTGATCTCTTAATTGAGGTTGTTTATGTGTTAATTCCTATGATTCTCCTTCAGAATATACTAAAATGCTTTTAAACAAAACACTTTCTTGTTAAAGTTAATTCATGCTTTTAAGCAACAATATCTTTCAATTATATAGTTGTAGGTCTGCCTTCCTCAGTTTAGATTCTTCTCAGTAGTAAAAGCAAGAGGATATTTGATGAGTCGTACAGTGTTCTTACAATTTCTTTTAAAAAATGTAAATAAGTGAAAAAAAACTTTGATATTTTAACTGTTTTGTGAGCTTACTTTACAACTGGCTTTTAGCAAATTATCCAAATACAGCATGGAAGCTATAATGTTAGATGCATGTTGAGAGTTTGCACCTGCTGCAATACTGTGGCAAGTTGATTAATCTGTCATAATAACCAACTGCCAGACAGCTCACTTACTGGATCATCTATTGCTTCAAATAATATATATTATAAGAAATTATCCTGGGTTCCATTTAATAGCAGCCAGGTACCACAAGAATTATTCTAACCCTATTCTAAATGGCTGAATGAATTAAATAAAAATTTCTATCCAAAAATAATACCAAAAATCACAATTTAACCCATTACCAACTTTGGGATTTTCATTGGCCAACACAGTCGGCACAAGTAATGGTATAGTTTCCAGGAAGCAGAACCAAGGGAGATAAGTATCAGTTGCAAGAACTTGTTTCTCAATTAATGTAAAATACATATGTTTACAGATGCATGTCCATACAGCCAGAGAGAAAAAAAAAAGGTTCAGAATTTAGTTAGCTGAGTAAACATAGATAAATTACCTATATATATGGTGTAAGGAATAAATACATAGATCTAATACTAGAAATCTTCGATGTAAAACCGGAAACGTCACAACAGTGATTTCTTTGATGGCCTCTAGAAAATCAAATTGTACTTTCTATCAGTCATATTGACATAATCTACGCAACCTTGCAACCATCTGGGGCAACATTTGGCATGAAGATACAAACACGATAATATTTTGATGAAATAAAGATGACATGGATTAAAAACTGATTAAAAACGAGTATAGATGTATCTTTCAACTAAACTAGATAGCATTTTTATTCGTTCGATTAGTTGATTGACAAAAGCGAACATTTAGAACAAGAGTACAAAAGCTCTCATAAACAAACGAATCTAAATAATCATCAAAATGGACGTTCGAAGGAGCAAGTAGCCTACAAATCTCGTCCACAATGGGTCAATCAACTTCCACTGTAGCTAAAAGAGTAACGAAATCAGTTTCATCGATTTTCTCTTCTGGAAATGGTAGCAGTTCCGAGCAAGGCGGATTCTCGTACGCCGTAACACCTTACGTGTTTAAGAGGACTGGGTAAATAGGAATGCGATTAAAGCGTACTCAAACCAAAACGTAACTAAAAAAATAAGTGAAAACGTGCCCGAAAATAAAGTCAAAATGTACCCAAAAGTAAAGTCTAAATGTATTCTCCAAAAACTGACCTTGTACCATGTTTAGTATTAGAAGTATGGAGTATGTATTTTACCTGTGAAAACAGATCTCACTATTTGAGGAATATTTCATTTGGTGTGTGCAAATACTTTGGATTTGAACAGGTCAGATTATTTGTTGTCTCTTTACCACACAATCTGGACTTAGCAGCCATGAGAAAAACAAGCTCTTCAAAACTTTGTGAGAAAAGCAGAAAATGCTGATTACTGGCATTTTCTCCTTTTTTCCCCAAAATGTTTTCTACCTTATAAACAGCGCCCCAGACAAACTGCGTATTTGCTTATTTTATGCTACTTGCAACAGCAAATACGCACTAAAACTTATTTTAAAGCATAACAAATACGTACATTTATCACGATACGCAATTCGACTGATTTTCATTGCGCATTTTGTTGACAACCAAGATCGTCATCTTGATCGGCTGTGTTGTCACTGAAATGTGCACATATCATTTTCTGAATAAATTGCAAGCTTCTTAGATCGGCTGATTATACCACTCGGCCGATTCTGTATCAACATCTAACTTGATGAACGGATCACCCGAGGTTTGCCGCATGCTGATTATACATGTACCTGGTTTGCCATTCGGCAAAACTCCGTGAACCTTTGAACAAATTCCTCGTCTGTATCACGTAGATTGATATGTACCTACACAGTACATTTCTTCTAGAAAAACACACCTCTTTACCATTCATAAATCGTAATACTCCACTTAGAAGAAGAAAACACTCGTCACAATTTTCTATTAGAATATTTCTTAAGACATCTCTGTTAAAAAATATTTTGTACATTACTTTTCTAGCTTGGTCTATCAGTACTCACTGACACCTGGAAATTTGAAATGACCCAGGGCTTTTTACGCTAAAAAATATATGCCTAAGCGTGAATCTGACATATGAGATTATTGGCTAAAGCTTCAGATAAATTAGCTTGCGAACCTGTACCCGGCAGATATATGGGCTTTAATAAGTTACAAAATCAGTATCAAATGTGAAGGATGCACATAGCATTACTGAAACTAGCGAGTCATTTTATGAAAACGTGATGAAAGTGATCATCCCTTTATTTAGTGTAAAATGACAGGTTTTAGAATTACCTGCTATCAAAATTTAAAATTCATGTCAAATGATGCGGAAATACTTATCCAAAAATTAACTGACACCGAAAATCGGACGCTGAAAAAAAAACGTGAAAACCCATGACACAACAAAGGTCAGTTTGATACCGTCTGATCAGAGGCACTGCAATCTGTCTTATCGTCTTTAATAATGAATTTAAACAGTGAATTTACTCAAATCTCTGTATAAATCAAGAAGTGGAAGCCAAAATATCTGTTTTGTAGTGAGTAAAAACCATTGGTTGCTTTATGAAATAAAAATATATGAAAGACAAATCCAGTCATTCAAGTCACATTTGAATTGTTGTCTCCTACTGCTTTAAATGTGAAAGAGTCTAAAATTATATTGTTTGGAAAACTGTTAAAGCATTGTTTGTGTCAGTTTATTCATAATGATGAATTGCATGCTAAGGCTGCAAGTTAAAATTCATCTCGCCGTCTTTCTGATGATCAATGGCTTGGATTTACTAAACAGTTGTAATCAGTGTTTGAAAATGCACTCATAAATGTGAAAATGAAGACCATAATACATGAAAAATTGTGTTAATTTCACCGTTATCTCTCCATAACAACTGAGTAATTTTGACTCTGGGACATGGAAATTTTCTCTTTAATTCTTGGAAATTCCATTTTGACTCTTGAAAATTAGGGTCCAAGAGTGACTCGTGGATTGAGAACCCTGGTATCCATATTTTCTTTTATACAATGTTCAGCATATTACAGATAAAAAGAATAAAATAGAATTGCCTTTTCTTTTTCAATAAATCTTACTAGATGGGCACTATATAAAATTAAAAAAAAAAAGTTAACATTATGGGATTGAAACATACTATGTTCAGTTAAGGGTTAAAGTCGATTTTTACTCTACCATTAGAATTTTCTTGCTTAAAAATTTGCTACTTGAGCACAGTCATTTCATTTTACCCCTATCATAAGAAAATGATGCTTAAATACTCCTTGGTGCAAAAAATTATCTGGGGCTCTGATAAAATGTAAATTTTTCAGTAACAAATATTTAATTTGTTGTGCTTTCAATTCAGACAAATCAAAATATTTTTCATGTGGTAAAGAGTCAAGGGGTTTCTGAAAGGATGTTTCATGATTCAATTAACACCTTTGATGGGTTTACAGTCAAAACGTTGGGCCCCCAGTAAAAACGTCCCACAGTCAAAACGTCCCCCATTTGGTCAAAACGTCCCACTAAATTGGTTAAAACGTCCCCCAAGTAAGAAAAATTGGTCAAAACGTCCCCCTCGGGTTTTGTTGTTGTTGTTGTTCTTATCAACTGCCGGTAAATGTTGAAGCTATTAATTCATTTGGTTAATTTTGATACGAGTGATAAAGAATAAAGTTGTTTGTCAAAAGTTTTATTGAAATTAATCGCAATTATGATCAATCGGGTACACATGAAAAGAAAAACGTGTTGATTAGTCGGTAATGAATAATGACGGTTAATTAAAGATGAAATTATATGGATGAATCATTTTTAGAAAGTTTTCCTTTTTGCCGATAAAGCAGGTTTTCAAAGACAAACTACATAATTATCTGCGTTTTTTCAAACTTAACCCGAATTTGAAAGTATATAAGTTTAACAGAATTTTGATTATTATTTGTTTTGAAGTTCTTCAAGTCATTTGTTGAGTTCAAAATAAGATAAAATTGTGCCTTGTTAAGATTTCTGGATTTTAATTTGGTGATTTTGTAACTGTGTGAAGTTTAAGGATAGATATATATTATTTTGGGAAGTTTCGTTATAGAGTGGAATGGAATACTTGTGTGTTGTGTGTGAGAGAGAAGTAAGAAAACGCTAGCATGCTCTGCAATGTACTTGTGAATGCTGGCAGCATCGCATATGCAATACTGGTACGTTAATGTTTATTTCTTAAGAGATTATCCATATACATGCATTTAACATCTCAGAGATTCATGTTAACACATAAGCCCAAGTTTCAATGACTCTCTATGAGAAGGTCTTTAAACCCTTTGCCGAACGACAAAATTTCAGACCGGTCGAAATTGAAAGTTTTTGCAGACGACAAAATAAATGTTAAGGAAAAACTGAAGTTTGTTTTGGGGAGGGCAGAAAACATTGTGGGAAAAGGAGAAAATGCTGTTTTCGAGGAGAAAATGCTGGTTACCAGCATTTTCTCCTTTTCCCACAATGTGGTAAAGGGGTGTTCATTCCGGCCCATTTCTCTCCGAGGGTCATTGTTTCGACGATGGTTTCATGGGAAAGCAGCCAGTGGCTTTGAAAGAATGTTGTGTGGATTACTCGTAAAAGGAAATAAAGAAAAGTTTGGATAGGTGCACTGGCCGCCGCTACTTAACTGAAACAAAGACAGAATTTATCATTTGAGCATCTTATGTTTTATAATGTGGTAAAGGGGTGTTCATTCCGGCCCATTTCTCTCTGAGGATCATTGTTTCGACGACGGTTTCTTAGGAAAGCAGCCAGTGGCTTTGAAATAATGTTATGTGGATTACTCGTAAAAGGAAATAAAGAAACATTGCTCAAAACAGCGTTAAACACCATACAACCAACTAATCTTGCATAATGTATACATTCAATGAAC
Source organism: Tridacna gigas (assembly GCA_945859785.2). Classification (NCBI taxonomy): domain Eukaryota; kingdom Metazoa; phylum Mollusca; class Bivalvia; order Cardiida; family Cardiidae; genus Tridacna; species Tridacna gigas. The sequence continues at coordinate 18,918,260 of OX244036.2, forward strand.
AATGAGCACAGTATATGACTTTTTTTTCCCTGCGAGTTTGTGTGTGGGATCAGCATATTGTTAAAGTGTAGACTGGTTATAAATGGTAATGGAAGACCGTATTAAGCAATTAGACACAATCTCACTGTTAAAAAAAGTGCACAGAGTTGCACAAAGAACAACTACAACAGCCAAAATATTACTACTACTACTGCTACAATCACTCCTACTAATTATAGTACTACTGAAAGAAGTAAAACAAAGGTATATAATATATATATGTGTGTGTGTGTGTGTGTGTGTGTGTGTGTGAGCCATACTGTGGCAAAAGGGGGCTTAATGCACCTCCCTGATGCATTATACCAAGCACGTAATCACATAATAATGGATCCGTAAAGAAAAAACAGTTGTCCAACAACTGACTGTATCATAAAGTATAATGGTTCTTTGACATACCGAAAATTGACCAAATGAGTAAAGTTTCGGCCCATGTCAGCATGCGCAGGCTGACCTGGGTCTATACTTTTCGCAGGTGCATTGATCCCTTTTTTTTCACAGGGCATGGACATATAAAAAGCAATCTCTGATATTCTCAGGGATAAGCATAGATGTGTACCGACACGCAGTTCGAACAGGTTCTGGTAAAGATTTCTTATGCAGTAATTGCACAACGTCCCAAAACACTTCCAAAATTGTACACACACCATTAGCACCAACAACACCCGTGCAGGCAAGTCCATCATTAGAACACGCAGTCTCCGTGGAAACATCATCATTTACATCATCTACCCCAGCAACCATCACACAAATCCCTACGTCTGCTGCTGTTCAGGGATGTTCCGTAGTTGTACATAGGATTATAAGAATTCATATACATGAAGTCAAAGTGTTCTTATTTTGTATTGCTGTTACGCTAACTTTTTCAAAATGTTCCAGCTTCTTCAAACAAGAAAAGAAAAAAAAGTGATTTTGAAAACATTATGGATAAAAAGAGAGTGCCGATTACAAGCATTTTCTCATTTTAGCAAAATGTTTCCAAACCCTTCCTAAATCCCATTAGGTGCGCTGCGTTTTCATTTGTCATCTGCAAATTTGTACCACTGTATAGAATTATTCAATCAATTAATTAATTATTATGTCGCATGCAAAACTTGACTTTTATTGAATTGTGATTTCCCGGAATTCAACGTATCAGTTGAATTAAATCTGAAAACCTGCATTTTCTCATATCCCAACGGTGTTTTGAATGTTTCCTGTTAGTCGTTGGAATTTTTTTTTTGCTAAGGGTTAAATGGAAACACACGAAAAATTAATTAGTGATAACATGGTATGCAGGGAGGCATTAGAGCGTGTCGAATAAACATTCATAGCCTTTAGTCTACAACACACATTCTGGATCCTACTTAGCTTACATTACACTTTCTTCATTCTACCAGAGACATATATTAGAATTGTGTATTGTATGTCTCTGATTCTACCAAGCGAAAACCCAAGAAATACACAAGTGTTGCCTATTATTGAAATACAAAATTAAGATATCTAATGATGATTTAAGTCATACTAATTAAGGTAACTGTCAAAAAATGTACCAAAAATTGATGTTACGCTGCTTAAACTTGTAAGTTCGGCAGGATAAGGGTTAAAAATCAATAACCTATCGCGATAAGAACAAGATCTAAATATAAAACAGTGACTATACACGATCTATAAAATAATCAAACAAGATCAAAATAATAATATTAACAAAATAAACGGGACGTTTTAGGGGACGTTTTAACCAATTTGGAATGGAAATGGGGACGTTTTAACCAAATGGGGGACGTTTTGACAGTGGGACGTTTTTATTGTGGGACGTTTTAACCGTATACCCCTTTGATGCCCACTGGGGATAGACAAGATAAGGACCATAAATTAATGTACTGGGGTTATCCCTTTTTCGCCATTTGAATTGATGATTTTAGCATAATACAGTGTCTATTTTCCTTCTTTCCATCAACCTATCTGCCCATCTGTCCCTCTTTTCAATTCTCTAGCCATCAGTATTATAATCTATCTATGCATCTATAAATTAAGACACTGTTTTTCAGTCTTGAAAGAACTAGAAAAGATGTGAAATGAATAATAGTATTCAAATTTTAAATGTGTAAGTTGACCAACAAAATAGAAAAAAATTAAAAAAGAGTTTGTGAAAAGGAGAAAATGCTGGTTACCAGCATTTTTCTACTCCCAGCATGTTTTCAAAAGCCTTCTTGCTCTGGGTCAATAAAACTCTTGACTGTATGGTAAAGGTTTAAATAAAATCCAACAATATTAAAACATGATTTAAATAAAATATTAAATGGCAAATGATTCAATCAAATACAATTCTAAAACATGGAAAATATTTATCCATCCTTCCATTCATCTAATATTTATTCAGTCAAGAAATAGGTAGAAAAGGTATGAATAGAATAATAGCAAAATTTTAATTGTGTGTAAAATGAATAACATATTTCAAAATTACACCTAACTAATTGGCTGAATGAAAATCTAAAATATGAAAAATTATACTAAAATGATAAAAAAAGTCCAGTGTTACATTGCTGATCAGCAAGAAAAATAGGAGTCTAAAACATTTAAAACAGGGGTCTAAGTGTCTCCAGGGTAAAGGGGTCCAAGTGTCCCAAAGGGGTCTAGATGTCACACTCCCTATGGCTGTGAAGTAGTGTAAGCAAATTTCGCCAGTTAATATCGAATTTTGCCAACTCTGTTTTCTTGCGATATTTCCATATCTGTGATATCATACAATCACAAAAACAAATGATATCACATCAGCAAAAGTGTTTTGAGCTGTCAATACCAGTCTAGTGACAGAAAAATACCTATCAGTATGGTAAAAATTCAACAGCAACCTATCACATGCTTTCTCCCCAGATTTTGTTAGAACATTTTAGATGTCTCCTTTAAATGCAAATTTAAAAAGATATTTATAAGCTTAAAACTTGGTTGTGTCGTCTATTTTGGCTCTGACGAGTCATTGTTTGAGAGATGGAGTTTCATATGGGGCACCTAAAGGGAAATATATCCATATGAATGACGGTGGGGGCCTTACTGATTTTTCCTGGAGGAAATAGATCAAATCTGATAAAATAACCTCCTACAAATATGAATAGCAGTGTACCATCTAGCAGGGAATAGAAGGGCGTGGTGCCCTGCCCCTTTTTCTTGATGCCCTGCCCTTTTTTCTGGACACTCTGCCCTTTTTCTGGACACACTGCTGTTTATAAGCGTCCTGGAGACTTCTATGTCAAGCAGTTTTGTACTCTGTATTCTAAATTCTGCCACGAGTCTGTTTATGACTACATGGATATCCGGCACCAAATATACAATCCAGTTAACAGCGTGTCACTAGTTCCCTCCAGGCAGCGAAGTGTGAAAAGAGTCCAAATTTTATTAATGGGAACAATAGAGGCAATTATCCATCATTGTTTTTCATAATTCTATTAAAAAGATTATCATATCTCTAAGATGACTGTTCTTATTCAACAATATTAGAGGCTATCTGCAAAAATTTTGTTCAGTTTGTTACCTATAGTTCATGTCATAAAAAAAAAGTATGTCCGACAAAGATGGTGCTTTTTTTCCTGTATCAAGTTACACGTACGGAGTTGGATCAAGGGTGCTTAATTGATAAAATTACCATTTTTGTGGTGTATTCTGGTCATAAGCAAAATAATTTATTCTTAGATTAACCTCTGGTTACAAAAATAACTTACAAAGTTATGTTAACGCTCAGGTAGGAGTTAGCAAATTAATTTGTCATAAGTAGAAATAATGTGCATTCATAAAGCCAGTGGAGAAGATTACCACAGTATGTTGTTGACCTATATTTTGTAAAATGTAAGTCAAAATTTCAGGAAGTACCCGTCCAAAAATTAAATTGCTATAACATGGAAAGAGGACCGTTGCAAAAAACACAAAAACCCATGACATAACACGAGTCAGTTTCACACCAACCCGATCAGAGACACTTCAAACTATCTTTCCAGCCTTCATAATGAATTTAAAGAGGAGATTTGCTTACTCATTGCATAAAACATAAAGATGAAGCTATAATCTCCTTTATCTAGAGAAAGACTTGGATTGGTTTTAAATAAAAGGAAAATATCGGGTAAATTTCGGGGGAAGGGAGGATATCTGTTTCTGCTGCATTTCACCAACTCCACAGATTTAAAACTCTGCATATTTGTTATAAAACAGTTTCAGAAAAAATGAAAGACACAATTACCCGTACATTGGAGTAAAAGAAAAACAGTGGTGAAAGTTTGTTAGTTTCTGTAGCTTGCTTGTTTTGCTTGACCTGCAAAGCAGTGATAAAAATGAAGACATGTATTGTATCAATGTCAAGTCTTAGTTGAATGGCACAAGGCTAGGGGAAATATTTTATGAAAAGGAGAAGATGCTGGTAACCATTTTTGTTCAGCGAAGGCTTTCAAACTGAGCAAGTTTTTATCTGGTCAAGAGTTCAATGAGGGTTATAATATGAATTACTTGTAATGCTCCTGGACCTGGGTAAACCACACAAGAAGCTGACTACTTATCTTTGGAAACGGTTTTCTTGGCAAGATGAAGCTGGAAGATCCATGTAAGCCACTATAACAGAATTATTTCTGTGTTAAAATACCCTTATCTTTATCTAATGTCAGATAATACAGGAGAAGCTATCAGTAGGGTCCAAATCTCAAAAAATTTTCTTGGGCTTGTTTATCTCATCAATAGCTTGAATCCTATAAGAGTATCAATAATTGATTTTGAAAAAATCTGACAATCAGTGTGGGAAAACTAGCCATTTAAAGTTCAAAATTTCAATTTCTTTGTTTACGCGATATAGTCTGCATTTGTGATTGGATTTTCATGAAACTTGCACAGTTGCTTTGTATCATCAATAGGTTGAACCCTATTGATTTTGAAAAATATTCGACAATCAGTATGGGAAAAGTAGTCATTTAAATTTGAAAATTTATAATTCCTGTTTACGTGATAAAATCGGCATTTGTGGTTGAATTTTCATGAAACTTGTACAGTTGCTTTATATTATCAATAGCTTGAACCCTATTGATTTTGAAAAAAAAACAACAAAAAAAATTTACAATCAGTTTGGGAAAAGGAGCCATTTAAAGTTGAAAATTTACATTTCTTGTTTACACAATTAAGTCACATTTTTGACTCCATTTTTAGCTCCACTGGCCGAAGGCCAGCGGGCTTATGTCATGGCCCGGTGTCTGTCGTGCGTGCGTCCGTCTGTGCGTTAACTTTTATTTCAAACATCTTCTCTGAAACTACCAATCCAATTTTCATGAAACTTCACAGAAATGATCCTGCCATGGTCCTCTTCAGAATTTCTTGAAAGAATCTGATTCCTTCAAAAACTCTGGTTGCCATGGCAACAAAACTGAAAAATATTGGAAATCTTTAAAAATCTTCTTGTCTGAAACCATAAGGCATAGGGCTACCAAATTTGGCATGTAGCTTTATGTAGTAGACCTCTATCAAGTTTCTTCAAATTATAGCCCTGGGGTCATAATTGGCTCTGCCCCAGGGGTCACAAGTTTTACATAGGCTTATATAGAGGAAACTTTAAAAATCTTCCTGTACCTAGCCATAAGGCCTAGAGCTACGAAATTTTGCATGTAGCTATGTCTAGTGGGCCTCTACCAAGCAGGCCAAAATTTTAGCCCTGAGGTCAAAATTGGCCCCGCCGCAGGGGTCATAAGTTTTACATGGGCTTACATAGTGACAACTTAAGAAATCTTTCTGTTTTGGTTTTTTTTTTTGAAATTAGCCTTGATCAGGGGTTGTATGTTTTACAGAGGCTTCATGTGGACAAAACTTGAAAATCACCTTATTTATAACCATACAGCATAGACTTGTATTATTTTGGCATGTGGCTTTATCTTGTGGACCTGTACCAGGGTTCAAGTAATTATAGCTCTTGGATCAAAAATGGCTTTGCCCTGCGGGTCTCAACTTTCACATGGGCTTTTACAGAGAAAAGTTTGTAAGTCTTCATTTTGAAACCATGTGGCTGAGAATTGAAATGTGTAGTATTTATGGTTTATTAGCTCCACTGGCCAAAGGCCAGCGAGCTATTGTCGTGGTGTTGTGTCCGTCGTGCGTCCGTCCGTGCGTGCGTGCGTCCGTAAACTTTTTCTTTAAAAAACTTCTCCTCAGAGGAAACTATTGACTGGATTTTTACCAAATTTCACAGGAATGTTCCTTTGGTGGTCCTCTTTCAAATTCCTTCAAATAATTGTGTTCCATGAAGAATTCTGGTTGCCATGGCAACCAAAGTAAAAAACCTTTAAAAATCTTCTCCTCCCAAACCGCTATTTGGATAGCATTATTATTTTGCAGGAATGTTCCTTAGATACAGGTTTACAGAATTCCTTTAAAAAAAAAATGATCTGTCAAAAAACATGGCTTTTATGGGAGACTCATTTTCCTTTTTATGGTATAAAGTAAAATCTTTGAAAAATTTCTTCTCTAAAACTACTCATTGGATTTCATTGTTGTTTTGCAGGTAAGTTCCTATGGTGGTTGTCTGCCAAATTGTTTCTATGGTGGTTGTATACCAAATTCCTTTTTAAAAAAATGATACACCTAAAAACACATTTTTTTATAGACAAGGCTTATATTTCAAAAAAATGTTCTCCAAAACTATTTATTATGTTAGTTTTATCGACTAACAAAGAAAAAGGAAGAAAATTGGATTGACTTGACCTAGTCAGGGCTGTCCTATTTAAGCCCACACATTTTCCTTGGTATTAAGATCACAATTTACTCCAATGATATGCTATTAGTTAGTACTAGTAATAAAATATCACTGGCCATAAATAAGATAAAAGCTTGAGCACCTTTCACAACTTGAGCTTTTCAATTTTGCCTTATTACTAAGCCTGTGTAACCATGCCAAGATAAAAAAGAAAAAGTATTTTAATAACAAAACCCCCATGTTGTAGGTACTTTATAGTCCTTTTGATATAGAACAAGAGAACCTCTGCACTTTTAATTTTTATTAGTTCTGGTAAAGGTTTGTTGACCTACTAATGAGTAAATGCAGAGTGGACAGAAGGTGTGTAAATCCTGGTGACCTGGTACAGAGTGGGACAGGGCTTTACATTTGTGATAAGGCATTAATGTTATCCAGTCAAACTGATCCCGCAACTTCAGTACACCAGAATTAATCTGTGCCCTGGAGCAGGATATTTGATTTATGTAAATGCATTTGTAGACCATTTTGTTGTTTGCCACAGAAGACATTCTAACTGTGACTGTGAAAAGTTGACTATTAGGGATTAGGTGTTCATTGTATGCCAGCATATTTCATTCTGTCTGGTGTATTGATGTAAGTTGATCTATATTGCTATAACATTCATTCATTTGCCCTCCTAGCTGTTCTTTTAGATTACCCCTTTACCACACAATCACAACTTTTAACGACCCTGAGAAAGACATATTTTCTATATTTTGATGTTTCCCCACCCAAAATGGTTTGTGAAAGGACCTGTTGCAGACAACATATCTTCAAATTAGTAAGACATATATAAAAAAGGATAGAAATTATTGTGGGAAACTAAGAAAATGCTGGTTACCATTTTTTTCTTCTTTTCTCACAAGTTTTTTCCATACCTTTTTTCTTCAGTGAGCTAAAATGCAGGATTGAATGGTAATTGTTAAAAACTTCTTTTCGCCATTATAGAAATATCAGGCCTGTGGAGCGATACAGGCGCTCAAGCGCCTCTAGTATTTATAAGCCAGTGGAGCGATACAGGGCCATCATGGCCCTCTTGTTTTAGCTCACCTTAGCACAACATGCTAAAGGTGAGCTATTGTGATCTCCCTATGTCCGGCATCCTTTGTCCATCGTCTGTCGTCCGTTGTCCGTCAACAATTTCTTTAAACATCTTCTTCTCCTAAACCACTGGGCCAATCTTGATGAAACTTGGCAGGGATGTTCCTTTGGTGAAGCTCTACCAAAATTGTTCAAAGAATTGAATTCCACCTACAACTCTGGTTGCCATGGCAACAAAAAGGAAAAAAAAAAGCAAAATCTTTGAAAATCTTCTTCTCTGAAACTTGAAGGCGTAGAGCTTTGATATTTGGTATGTAGCATTGCCTAGTGGACCTCTACCAAATTTGTTCATATGATGCCCCTGGGGTCAAAACTGGCCCCGCCCCGGGGGTCACAAGTTCGAGCATAGTCACAAAGAAGGAAAACTTTAAAAACCTCCTTCTCTGAAACTTGAAGGCGTAGAGCTTTGATATTTGGCGTGTAGCCTCTCCTAGTGGACCTCTACCAAGTTTGTTCATATGATGCCCCTGGGGTCAAAACTGGCCCTACCCCGGGTGTCACAATTTCCAACATAGGAACAAAGAAGGAAAACTTTAAAAATCTTCTTCTCTAAAACTAGAAGGCATAGAGTTTTGATATTTGACATGAAGCATCTCCTAGTGGACCTCTGCCAAGTTTGTTCATATCATGCCCTTGGGGTGAAAACTGGCCCTGCCCCGGGGGTCACAAGTTCGAACATAGGAACAAAGAGGGGAAACTTTGAAAATCATCTTCTCTAAAACTGGAAGGCGTAGAGCTTTGATATTTGGAATGTAGCATCGCCTAGTGGACCTCTACTAAGTTTGTTCATATGATGCCCTTTGGGTCAAAACTGGCCCTGCCCCAGGGGGTCACAAGTTCGAACATAGGAACAAAGAGGGAAAACTTTAAGAATCATCTTCTCTGAAACTGGAAGGCGTAGAGCTTTGATATTTGGTATGTAGCATCGCCTAGTGGACCTCTACCAAGTTTGTTCATATGATGCCCCTGGGGTCAAAACTAGCCCCTGGGATCACAATTTCCAACATAAGAAAAAAACTTCTTCTCTGAAACAGGAAGGCATGGAGCTTTGATATTTGGTATGTAGCATCTTCTAGTGGATCTCTACCAAGTTTGTGCATATGATGCCCTTTGGGGCAAAAGTTGGCCCTGCCCCGGGGGTCACAAGTTCGAACATAGGAACAGAGAAGGAAAACTTTAAGAATCATCTTTTCTGACACTGGAAGGCATAGAGCTTTGATATTTGGTATGTAGCATTGCCTAGTAGACCTCTACTAAGTTTGTTCATATGATGCCCTTGGGGTCAAAATTGGCCCTGCCCTGGGGGTCACAAGTTCAAACATAGGAATAAAGAAGGAAAACTTTAATTTTTTTTTCTCTTAAATGGGAAGGCATAGAGCTTTGATATTTGGTATGTAGCATCTCCTAGTGGACTTCTGCCAAGTTTGTTCCAAGGATGCTGCTTGGGTCAAAATTGGCCCAGCCCCTGGGGTCACAAGTTCGACCATAGGAACAAAGAAGGAAAACTTTAAAATTCTTCTTTTCTGAAACCGAAAGGTGTGGAGCTTTGATATTTGGTATGTTGCATCTCAGAGTGGACCTCTACCAAGTTTGTTCATATGATGCCCCTGGGTCAAAACTGGCCCCTCCCCCGGGGTCACTAGTTTGAAGATAGGAACAAAGAAGGAAAACTTTAAATTTCTTTTTCTCTTAAACGGGAAGGTGTAGAGCTTTGATATTTGGTATGTAGCATTTCTTAGTGGACCTCTACCAAGTTTGTTCATATGATGCCCCTGGGTCAAAACTGGCCCCGCCCCGGGGGTCACAAGTTCGAACATAGGAACAAAGAAGGAAAACTTTAAAATTCTTTTTTAAAACTGGAAGGCGTAGAGCTTTGATATTTGGTATGTAGTGATTCTCTTCTAAGTGTTTGCCCATCTAAGCGCAACAATTTCATTGAGTTCAAAATTGGGTCATCTTGGGTCATAAACTAGGTCACTAGGTCAGATTAAAGAAATACCTTGTTGGCACTCTCGAGGCCACATTATTTACTCAATTGCCTTGAAAATTAGTTAGAAAGTTTGTCTTTATAAAGTCTCACATAAGATTAATTTGGGTCAACTTGGGTCATAAACTAGTTCACTGGGTCAAATTAAAGAAATACCTTGTTTGCACTCTGGAGGCCACATTTATTGCGCAAATGACCTGAAATTTGGCCAGAATGTTTGTCTTGATGAAATACCAGACGAGTTTGGATTTGGGTCACCTGGAACCATAAACTAGGTCACTAGGTCAAAATAAAGAAATACCTTGTGGGCACTCTAGAGGCCACATTATTTGCTTAATTGCCTTGAAAACTGGTCAGAATGTTTGTCTTTGTAAAATCTCACATGAGTCTGAATTTGGGCCAACTGGGGTCATAAACTAGGTCACTTGGTCAAATTAAAGAAACAGCTAGTGGGCAATCTAGAGGCCACATTTATTATTCATTTGATTTGAAAATTGGTTAAAATGTTTCTTTTGATATAGTCAAAGACCAGTTCAAATTTGGGTCACCTGGGGTCATAATCCAGGTCACTAGGTCAAATTAAAGAAATATCTTTAGGGCACTCGAGGCCACATTTTTTGCTCAATTGACTTGAAAATTGGTCAGAATGTTTGTCTTCATGAAATATGAGTTTGAAATTGGGTCACCTGTGGTCAAAAACTAGGTCACATGGTCAAATTAAAGAAAAACCTTTAAGGCACTCTACTAAGGTGAGCGACCCAGGGCCATCATAGCCCTCTTGTTTTATGAAACTTGCTAACTTGTTTTTTTTTTTCAAGATAATTTTTATCATCAAGGGATTGAACTCTATTTGGAATGAAGAAAATCTAGCTATTAATTTAGGAAAAGCAGCCATTGTTGACTTAGTATTGCTTACTTAATACAGTCCACATTAACTTTGTGGGTTCAAGTCCAGTTGCAGCAACCCCCCCCCCCCCCCCCCCCCCGTTTTTTTTTTGTGTGTGTTTGCTTTTTTTCTTTTTGCATCATGAATTCATAACATACGCTAGAAAAAAAAGCAAAATCAATGCCAGTTGAGCAATTTAGATCCTCAAGGGCCTCTAATGTTTAAGTTAATTTAGGATTTTTCACAGGAAAGTTAATATCAGTCAGTATCCCAGGGAGGTGATAAATATTACTTAAGTGATGTTGTGAATTTTGTATTTCATTTTACCCTCTCTGGGGCCTCTAATTTTTGGAAATCAAGAGTTGTCGAAATTGGTTTACTCTTTTTATAGATGGCAACTTTGTACTGTCTCGCTTCTAACGTTGTATATACACATTAACTTTAGACATTTAAGTTGTAAAATTGTTTGTTATAGAAGTATTTGGATAAAATTACATAGATACATAGCCAGAAGGGAAATTGTTATCATTTTGTGCAATCTGCTGGTGCAGTTTCCCTTGTGTTGGCGAAATTCGATTACACTTGTCTATCCCAGTAGTATAGCATATGGTCTATCTTTGCTGAACTTTTTCTGCGAATAGGTCAGGAATTCACCCTAATGTGACCATCAGCTAGGGCCATATCAGTGTGTGCTGTATACAGGTTCTATCATGCAAATATGTCTGCTTCCAACTGCCTTTGATATGATTGATTGATTGATTTTCCGCTTATTTCTAGTAGCCACTGGTTCTGTAACTCTTCACCACTCAACAAAATTTGTTTTGATGAGTCTCTCTCTGCAGTCATCTTCTCTTGAAAACACTATGGGTAATTTAAAAAAGAATTTGCTTGTAACGTCTCTTTAATCACTGGACCAGGTTCAGAGGGACAACTTTCAACCTGATGCCAGCCAGTAGAATTTTCCATTTCACTATCACTTTCAGACTTTAATTAGCTTTCACTCATTGTTTGATAAAGAGATTTAAATGTAAATTCACTGTTCAAAGTCATTATCAAAACTGAATAGACAAGTTTGAAATGCCTATGCCAGGACAGTGTCAACCCGATCTTCGTTGTGTCATGAGTCTTCACTTTTTTTGTTGTGATCTTTCTTTTCCTGCTGGTTTATTTTTGAAGCTACATTTCCACATTATTTGACATAAATTAAGGGAAGCATGTAACTTCAAACCTGTAATTTTTCATCAAAAGAGTGGATTAATATCATTAATACTTTAAATAAATTACGTAACAGTTTGATTAACTGTGGGTCGAGCCCTGTAGCTCAGTCGGTAGCGTACAAGACTTGAGAACAGGAGGTCGCTGGCTTGATCCCCGGCATAGCCAATTTCTTTCCGAGGATTGATGATAGTCATTGTGACAGGATTCATTCTTCTCTCACCGCTGACCATTTTTTCGACGATTGTTATGTGGGAAAGCAGCCAGTGGCTTGGAAAGAATACTGTGTGGAGTACTGGTAACAGAACCTTCAGGAAAGCATGGATAGGTGCTCTGGCTGCCGCGATATAACTGAAATAATGTTGAAAATGGTGTTAAACACCATACAATCAATCAATCCATTGATTAACTGTGATAAGCAGTGACGTGTGCATCCTTCACACTTGATACTTATTGTATGTGTCAGAGTTTAGATCTTTCAAATATCATGTAAAGACATTACTTGTTGCCGTTAGATTTGTGATTGCTTCTGTTTTGGAGACACTTTTTCTAACTTGTCCAATTGGCACCACTGGTGATCGCCAGCAGGAGCCCTGAAACCTGCACGTGATTACACGTTTTACTTAATATTTTTGGGTGTGATTACTGAATTAAGTGCGTGAATTACGCATATATGTACATGAATGGGAACTCTGATACTATTAGTAATGTTAGATGGCCAGCCATGGAACTGGAACCCACAACCTCAAGTGGCTCAAAATATGAAATTTACAAGTCCTATGCTCTACCACCGTAGCTATTCAGCCTGCTCTCTCTTTGGTATGGCTCATGTCAGGTAATCAAGAAAGGCTTGTTTTGAATGTAGAGAGATTGTCAGTGAAATATGATTTGGGAAAAAAGGAGGCAAAAAGGATTTTTGGCATAAAAATTGAAAGAAAAACAATGTTGATCAATTAGAAAAAGAAAAGCTTTACATTTTAATGGTCATGATCATTATGATTAATATTTACTTGTTATGTGTTTCAACTATTGTTTTGTAATTCAGTAAATTATATATGAGTCATGCTCTGTGATAAGGGGGCTTAATGCATCTTCGAAAAGTTTCAGCTCAGGTCAGCCTGCGCAGTCTGCGCAGGCTGACCTGGGTCGAACTTTTCATTATCTGTCACTTTTCTGTATCTCAGGTGACCCGTCTACCTTATGATTCAGTCGGTTGTTAGACACAATGGACTTTATGGATCCATGATTAGGTGATGACTTGCGTAGTGTCATGCATCACGGAGATGCATTAAGCCCCCTTTTGCCAGAGCATGGCTTATATATATATATATATATATATATATATATATATATATATATATATATATATATATATATATATATATATATATATATATATATATATATATATATATAATAATAATAATAATAAAAGAGAAATGACACTACAAATAGTTTTTAACGTGCCAACCGGTTTCGCTTTCGCTCATCAGGGCAACGCTTTAATGAAACATCGTAACTAACGTCATTTTGACGTCATAGAACAACGGTTAAATACAGTTCAATTTTGGACGAAAAATGTTTATGAAATATTTTTCCTTTGATACTCTAGATGAAACGTCGGGTGATTTGCATTTAAAAAATGGCAAAATTGAAAATTTTGGATCTGTTTTACAACAACTATCTAAATGAGAACTCAATGGTATTTGTCTTGTTGAAGGGTCCCTAATCTGTTGATTATGTATTGTAATTCTATTTCTAAGTTTATCGCCTGTTTGACCAATATAAAACTCTTGGCAGCCATTGCATACTAAAAGGTACAAACAGTTAGAAACTTTACAATCCATATCTTCTTTAACAGTAAAAGTTTTATCCTTGATTTTAAATTCATTTCCTTCGATAATATGTTTACAGAGTCCACAGCGGGACTCATTGCATTTTTTCACAGAAGATTTTGAAGTTTTGTCTTTGAATTCTGATTTAATCAAAATCTGTTTAAGATTTGGAAGTTGTCTCTTACCTTTAATTAATTTGGTATTACTTAGTATTTGTGACATTGTTCGATCATTTTCCAAAATTTCAAATTTATTCTTAATAATTCCAAATAACTCTCTGTTTTTAGGATTAAATGTCGAAATATATGCCATTATATTGTCATCATGTTTAACCTTTACCTGTAAGAGAGTATGTCTTGGAATATTAAGAGCTTTATTTATACCTGCTAAGATTACTGCTTTAGGGTATTTTCTTTCAATTAAAATGTTTTCAAGTTCACGTAATCTTAACTGTAGAATTTTTCTGTCAGATACTATTGTGCAGATCCTTCGCGCTAGGGAGAACGGAATGTTGACCTTGTTATGTTTTGGGTGACATGACCTGAAATTCAAATATTGCTTAGAATCTGTAATTTTGAAATAAATATCAGTGACAATTGTACAACCATTTTTTATCACTAACACGTCTAGAAAAGGCATTTTATTTGAGTTCATATCCATCTTAAATTTTATATCTTTATGTAACGAGTTAAGTATGTCATTAAAGACAGATAAATCATTACTTGATTTTGTCCAAAAAATAAAACAATCATCAAGATATCTTTTCCATTGTTTGCATATATATATATATATTCCCACAATGGTTCAAATGCCTTCTCTCTCAGGGTCATAAAAATTTGGGATTGTGTGGTAAGGGTTCAGTAGAAAAATTAATTCTGTTGTGAACCGTTGATAAATCCTTACAACTGCATGTAGATTTAGTAAGTGACCATCAAGTTGAAAAAGGGAAGAAGTTGAGTACCAGTATTTTCATCAAGTTACAGAGCTCCAGATAAGAGGGCGTGATGGCATTCTAAATCCATTATTTCTCTTCCAAACCCTATGTTGTGGGTACTCATTAGGATCGTCTCAATGAGACGATTCTAATGAGTACCCATAACATAGGGTTTAGTGGAGAGTTATTAATATTTTCAATTTTGAAATCAAAATCACTCCCTCTATCTGGAGCTCTGAAGTTACACTTTAAGATATTTTCTCACTTTGAAATTTTAAGATTAGCCATATGATTGGCTTGGGCAGAACATCTCATCCAATCCAGTAATCAGTCCTTTCATCCACAATTGAGAATAGATATACTTTTCATTGTTCAACTATACAGAATTCATATTTTGAGATCATTGAATCAACTGTGTTTTACAACAGATCCATGTTTTTTGATGAAGATGGAGATTTAGCACATGAATTCTACATTGAAGAATACAATGGAAAGAGATATATCATGAGAAGGTCTACAGAAAACTTAACACCACAGGTAAGTAAATCTTTGTCTGGTATAACTCTTTACCGCACAATTCTGACTTTTAACAGGGATCAAATAACACGTGTGTATACATGTATATGATCCCTGGTTTTAACGACTCTGAAGAAGAAAGCTTTTGAAAACATTTTGGGAAAAAGGAGAAAATGCTGGTAACCAGCATTTTCTCCTTTTCCCACAATGTTTTCATTCTAATAAAGACAGAGATCATCATTGGAGCTACACTCAAGTTGTCGTCCACCGATGCTTTCAATTTCTTTGGTACAAAATTTTGTTGCTTGGTGAAGAGATATACTTTGATCTGTTTGCAGGTTTTTTTTTCTGTTTTATATGGAAATATTGTAACCTTTTGTTTACTGGACACAATCTTGGCCTCCTCAGTCTACAACACGGCTGGATAGATCAGTGGTTAGCGTATCTGACTCATGACCTAATGGTTACAAGATCGATACCTGGTTGAGGCACAAACTTTCATTCCGGCGATTTTTCGCCCCTCACCTCTGATGCATGTGAGAAAATTAGTCTTGGAAAGAAAGTTGTGTCAGTTCTGGTTTGAGAAAGCCAAGAAACACCTTGTAGGTGCACTGACAACCATGATATGGCCTTAGCTGTTAAAACGGCATTAAACTCAAATACAAATACATCTGTCAACGGCTTCAAGATCTATGAAAGCCTACAAGTGTCAGGATGAAGGTAAATTTTTTTTTAAAAACACTTTATAACGTGAATTTAAAACACGTTACAACACAAAAAACGTCGCACTAACGCGAAAATTCTCGTAATGTGTTTTGAAACACATTATAATGCAAAAAAAGTCGCAGTAATGTGAAAATTCTCGTAATAACGTGTTTTAAAACAGGTAATAACACACACAAAAAAAGTCGCACCAACGCGAAAAATCTCGTAATAACGTGTTTTAAAACATGTTATAATGCAAAAAAAAAGCTGCAGTAATGCGAAAAATCTCAATAACGTGTTTTTAAACACGTTATAATGAAAAAAAGTCACAGTAATGCAAAAACTCTCGTAATAATGTGTTTTAAAACACATAATAACGCAAAAAAAAAGTCGCACTAACGTGGAAGTTCTCGTAATAGTGAATTTTCGCGTTAGTGCGACTTTTTTTGCATTATAACATGTTTTATATTCACGTTATAATGAGAATTTTCGCGTTGGTGAGACTTTTTTCGCGTTATAACATGTTTTATTTTCACGTTAGTGCGACTTTTTTCGCGTTATAACAAGTTTTTATTTTTTTTTCTTATTGTTCATATTGACCCTTATAGGCTTTCGTAAAGATCAGACAGTATTTTTTTTAAATTTTTTTTTGAGAAAATTTACAAAATACCACTCTTTAGAAAAATCTGATAATAGTTCCTCAGTTGATGGTTTGGTTTTCGTTTGATGTTTTTGTTTTAGCTCACCTGAATATGAAGTGTTCAAGGTGAGCTTCTGTAATCATGCATTGTCAGTATTCCAGACCTCAACAGTTTTCCTTGTGTGCACTCTAGAGGCCACGTTTTCAATTCAATACTTACTCAAGTTGGTCAGAATTTTTTTCTTGATGGTATTTGGGACATGTTCAAAATTGGGTGACACAGGGTCAAACTTCAGTTCACCAGGATAATTCTTAGAAAAAATTCCTTGTGCACTCTGAGGCCACATGTAAGCTGGTTGAAATACATGTATTTGTCTTGATGATATCTCAGACATGGGTGAAATTGGGTCAAGAAGTTGGTCACAAGATCACATCTTAGGAAATCCTATTATGCATACTAGAGGCTGTATTTTTATAAAAGTTTTAACTAGAATGCTTGTCAATATTATTATGTCAGGCAAGGTTTGAAATCATGTCGAGTTAAAATATGGGTCACTGGGAAGAACGTTTGAAAAACCTGGTTTTCATGGGAGTGTCCTTGGGCAAGACACTTTAGCCAATCCCCAGCCTAGTACTGGTGAAACACAAGACATGCACAAATAAGGTAGCTGGCACTGGATATGACTGAAATATTGTTGAAAGTGGCATAAAACACTATTCAATCAATCAACAAGAAGCTGCTGTGCACTGCAGAGGCCACATTTTCAGTGTAGTACTCGTGAAAGATGGTAAGCATGATTTTGTTGGTGTAGGTTAGGACGAAACTTGATCATCATTGGTCGAAAAGTAGATCACTGGGACAAATCTTAGAATAACATTGTAAGCATTCTGAAGGCCACATGTTCAGTCAAATACCCATGAATGGTATCTGAATGTTTTTTTTTTTTTATGATTTCTTAGATTGATTTTGAAAATGAGTCACTTCTGGTTGAAAACAAGGTCACTGGGACAAGTCTTCGGAAAACTTATGTGCACTCTAGAGGCCACTTTTTCCAGTTTAGTACCCATGAATGTTGGCCGGAATGTTTGTCTTGATAATTTTTCAGACAAGTATGAAAATGGGTAATGTTAGTCTGTTTGGTCAAAAAGTAGGTCACCAGGCCAATTTGGAAAAACCTTGTGTGCACTCTTGAGGCACATTTAATTTGTTCTCTAACCCTTTACAACGCAATCCCAAGTTTTAACGACCCTGGGAGAGAGGCCTTTCGAAAATATTGTGGGAAAAGGAGAAAATGCTGGTAACCAGCATTTTCTCCTTTTCCCCACAATGTTTTCTGTTCTTTTACAGACAAATTTCACCATATGAGCCATATCTAATTTGTCGTCTGCAAATGCTCTCAATTTGGACAAGTGTAAAATTTTGTCATATGATAAAGGGTTAAATACCATACTTTCCATTCATACAGATCTAAACTTTGATTGTTTGGTAGAATGTCAGACCCAAAATTCTCCTGTCACCTGTACCAGTGGATCTTTCTCTACAATTTCAGGGCGAAGTAGAGCTTTCCCATCCCAGATTTCATGTGGACTTTCCAACAGTGATGTGCCGGGCACCGTACACTTGACCACAGCTAAAGTTTAGTTTGTAGTTTCTTACTGCTTAACCCTTTACTGTACAATGCCTACTTCTAATAACCCTGAGAAAGAAGGCTATAGAAAACATTGCAGGAAAAGGAGAAAATGCTGGTAACCAGCATTTTCTCCATTTCCCACAAAGTTTTCTACTCTATGAAAGAAAAGTTTTATGTTATGAAAAAAACATTTAATTTGTCATCAACAAATGCTTTCAATTTGAACATGGCTAAAATTTTGTTGTCTGGTAAAGAGTTAATTCTTTATTACAAAATTCCTTTTTTCAGTGACCCTCACAAAAGAAGACTCTAGAAAACATGGTGGAAAAAGGAGAAAATGCTGGTAACTAGCATTTTCTCCCTTTCCCAAAATGTTTTCACCCATTTCAATTACTCATCTCATGATTTGAGCCACATCAACTCTTTACCAAACGGCAAAATTTTAGACCAGTCCAAATAGAAAGCATTTGCAGACGACTAAATAAATGTGGCTGAAAAATTGAAATTTGTTTTGGGAAGGATAGAAAACATTGTGGGAAAAGGAGAAAATGCTGGTTACCAGCATTTTCTCCTTTTCCCACAATGTTTTCAAAAGGCTTCTTTCTCATTGGCATTAAAGGTTGGGATTATGTGGTTAAGGGTCAATTAATAGTCTGCAAATGCTTTCAATTTGGACAAGTCTAAAATTTTGTTATCTGGTAAATTAAAAGAGTTAAAAGCTTGTGATAATTTTACGATCACCTTATATTTTCTCTTTTTGCTAGAATCTAACAGTGTGTATGCAAGATGAGACTGCAAGTTCTATACAATCTGATCTTGGATCCACATTGTCAACAAAAGCAGTTTAAGTTTTGCTAATGGCCTTTAGGGTTGTAATCTGTTTCTGCAAATCTTTGCTATTGTTTAACCCTTTACCAAACAATCCCTAGTTTTAACGACCCTGAAAAAGGAGGCCTCTGAAAACATAATAGGAAAATGAGAAAGTGCCAGTAACCAGTAATTTCTCCTTTGCCCACCATGTTTTCTAACCTTCCAAATACAAATTTCAATTTTTAAGTTACATTTATTTTGTTGTCTGCAAAAGCTTTCAATTTGGACCAGTCTAAAATTTTGTTGTTTGGTATTGAGTTAAGGATTTTACAACCACCCATAGAGGGCTACATTAGTTGAAGAAAACTGAGCATTGCGTTTACAAGCATTGATTCTCATACAAAAAGGAAAAATTGAAAAAAGAATGATAGTAAACTTGGATTTGTTACCCAAAGAACATGCTTTTGATCCCTGCCAATACTATCTGTGGAGTATTGTAGGGATTACAAACCTGATATCTGCCAGATAGCAACAAATGAGTCATGCTCTATGAAAAGGGGGCTTAATGCATCTGCAAATAGTATCAACCCAGGTCTGCTGACCTGGCCTGAAACTTCTTGCTTTTGGTCAATTTTCTGCATGTCAGGACCATTCTACCTCCAGATCCATTTGATTGGTAGAAAAATTGGATCTTATGGATCTAAAAAATTATATAATGCATCACAGAGATGCATTAAGTCCCCTTTTTCCAGAGCATGGCTCATTAATACATTGCAGTGGAACTCATTTGTGCAGTGGTGATAGTATAAAATAATTCAAATGGATAATGTTTCGACCATACTGAACTGATACTTTTGAAATCATGCTCAGCTTCTGTAAAATAACACACTTTTGTTTTCTTTTTTTTTTAATAGAGCATTGTAATCATTTGTCTATGTTCACACATATTGCACAGGTAATTAAAATATTGTAGAAAGAAGATCTTCTGAATCTTGATATCAAAAGAACGAAATAAGTGTAGATATGTTGTTTCATGTTAATCAGTCTACTACCAGTCGACTAGTCATTTGTTTACCACTTATTAATGTATTAGTAATTGTACAGCAGAATCACATGTTCAGTCATAATTTTTAGCTCCACTGGCCGAAAGCCAGCGGGCTTATGTCATGGCCCGGTGTCCGTCGTGCGTCCGTCCGGTCGTCCGTCCGTCCGTCCGTGCGTGCGTTAACTTTTATTTCAAACATCTTCTTCTCTGAAACTACCCATCCGATTTTCACGAAACTTCACAGAAATGATCCTGACATGGTCCTCTTCAGAATTTCTTGAAAGAATTTGATTCCTTCAAAAACTCTGGTTGCCATGGCAACAAAACTGAAAAATATTGGAAATCTTTAAAAATCTTCTTGTCTGAAACCATAAGGCATAGGGCTACCAAATTTGGCATGTAGCTTTATGTAGTAGACCTCTATCAAGTTTCTTCAAATTATAGCCCTGGGGTCAAAATTGGCTCTGCCCCAGGGGTCACAAGTTTTACATAGGCTTATATAGAGAAAACTTTAAAAATCTTCTTGTCTGAAACCATAAGGCATAGGGCTACCAAATTTGGCATGTAGCTTTATGTAGTAGACCTCTATCATGTGTCTTGAAATTATAGCCCTGGGGTCAAAATTGGCTCTTCCCCAGGGGTCACAAGTTTTACATAGGCTTATATAGAGAAAACTTTAAAAATCTTCTTGTCTGAAACCATAAGGCATAGGGCTACCAAATTTGGCATGTAGCTTTATGTAGTAGACCTCTATCATGTTTCTTGAAATTATAGCCCTGGGGTCAAAATTGGCTCTTCCCCAGGGGTCACAAGTTTTATACATAGGCTTATATAGAGAAAACTTTAAATATCTTCTTGTCTGAAACCATAAGGCCTAGAGCTACCAAATTTGGCATTTAGCTTGATCTAGTTGGAGTCTACCAAAAGTGTCCAAAGTATAGTCCTGGGGTCAATTTGGCCTCATACTTGGAGGGGGGGTTCACAAGATTTACATAGGCTTACATAGGGAAAACTTTTAAATCTTGGTGTACATAGCCATAAGGCTTAGGCTACCAAATTTTGCATATAATTATAGCATTATTTAGTGAACAGTTACAAAGAGGGCCCAAGTTACAGCTCTAGGATCAAGTTTGGCCCTGCACCAGGGATCACAAGTTTTACATGGGTTTATGGAGTGAAAAGTTCAGAAACCATCTTGTTACCAGCCATAAGGCCAAGAACTCCCACATTTGGCATGTTATTCTTCTAATACAATATTCCCCATTTAGTCAGACTGTAGCCATGAGGTCAAAGTTTTATAAGGGCTTATATAGTGAAGACTTTTCTTCGTGGTTTATATTTATAAGCCAGTGGAGCGATACAGGGCCATCATGGCCCTCTTGTCTTTTTATGGGATTGTCCTTGTTTTGTAACACTTAAAGCACCTTTCAGTAGTAAAGTTTCCCTTGCCCCCAGTGAACATCAAGATCAGATTGCGGAAAAGCATGCAGTCTGATCTTTCATCTACACTGTCTGCTTTGCTGGGGAGAAACCCACTAATATATACTGGGTGCACTTCATTTGTTAACCAGAAAAACAGTTTGACAGTTTGAAAAACATCATTGTGAACCATGGATTATCAACACCAAGTAAGATTCAATGCATGAATGCATACACAAAAAATAGTGTAGTAAAAGAAGAATTTTGCTCATTATGGTTTAAGCTTGGTGGCTCAGCGAGTAATACACAGGGCTTGAAACCAAGTGGTAGCTTGTTAAAGCATGGGATTGTTTGGTAATGCACTAAATGCATCCATTGTCTTGCATTTACTTGAAATCCTTTTAGGAAATGTAACTTTTGCTCTGTATTAGCTATACAGGCTTACAGCAAACCTTAAAATTTTGTTTGTGCAGTGCAGTCTGTTGTTTAAGTCATTTACCAAATATTCCTCAGAGCCCTGGTAGTGCAGTCGGTAGGCTACAGGACTTGCGAGACCAGGGGCTGGTTCAAATCCTCAGTTTGGCCAATTTCTTTCCCAGGATAGATGATAGTCAATGCGAAAGGTTTCATTCCTCTCTCACTGCAGATATTTGCTAAGACAATGGTTGTGTGAGAAAGCAGCCAGTGGCTCAGAAAGATTACTGTGTGAAGTGCTAGTATAAGAAACTCTAAGAAAGCATGGATTGGTGCACAAGCCACAGCAATTAGTCTAAAATAATGCTGGAAGTGGTGTTAAAGGCCATACATACAAACAAACAAACCAATTAGTCCTATGATTCAAGGGCCATGAGAAGGACAAGTTCTGGAAACATTGTTAGAACAGGAGAAAATGCTGGTTAAAAGCATTTTCTCCGTATCTCACAATGTTTTATATCTTTACAAAGAAAACCTCCACCAATGGAGTCACATTTAATTTTTTGCTTTCAATTGGAATAAGTCTGATGTCCTATGTTAAAGAGTTAACCCTTTACCTCATGACAAAATTTTTAACTAAACCAAATTGAAAATTTTTGCCGACGACGAATTAAATGTGGCTCAAATGATGATTTCTGTTGATGTTAGGGTAGAAAACAATGTGAGAAAAGGGGAAGTTGCTGGTTACCAGTATTATCTTCTTTTCCCGTAATAGTTTTAAAATCCTTCTTTTCAGAATTGTTAAAACTTGATACTGTCAGGTAAAGATTTAACCCTTTTCCAAACGACAAATTTTAGACACTTCTGTACTTGAAACACTTACCTTTGACAACTGAAATTTGTACAAGGAGTGCATGTTCTATGACAAGGTAGAACACATTATGGGAAAAGGAGAAAATGCATGTAACCAGCATTTTTCCTTTTTCAACAAACTTTTCAAAAGCCTCCCTTCTCAGGGTTGTTAACACTTGGGATTGTATGGTAAAGGGTTAAAGTGAAATAGCTGGTAGTTTAGATTGTATGTTTGGGCTATATGTTCATATAAATATCAGTAATCTGTTATAACAGATGCAAAGAAGAAATAAATGAAAAGTTTGAAAGAGCATTTCTTACAATGTTGTTTGAAAAATAAGGAGGAAAAATAAGCAACTGCTTGTATCAAGCAATTGCTCATTTTCACTCAAATGTTTAAATATGCTATTTTTTTTCTACAAGGACTTAAAATTTTTAGATTTTTTCTATAAAATTTTCTCCCTCTTCATAGACACATTGAATTATTTGAACCACATCCATATTACGACCTACAAATGCTTTCAGTATGGATGAATTTAAAGTTTTGTTGTCAGGTAAAGAGTTAACCCTTTGCCAAGCAACCCCGAGTCTTTAGAGGTAGAGGCCTTTTGAAACAATGTGGGAAAAGTAGAAAATACTGGTAACCAGCATTTTCTACTTTTCCCACAATATTTTCTATTCTGTCCAAGAGCTTCAGTTAATTTGTACCTCTCTCAGATTTGTCATCTGCAGATGCTGTCAATTTGGAAGAGTCCAAAAGTAGTTATTTGGTAAAGAGTCAAGTCAATATCAGGTGTTAAGCCTTTTTCCAAAGAAATGTATGTTATAATTTGATTTTTCTTTAGTCATTTTGAATTTTTGCTGACAAGATAGATTTGATATTCAAGAATTGTGATTGTCAGAATGTTGCCAATATTATTGTTTTTGATATGATTATCAAAACTCAATTGTAACATTTTACTGAAAGTTTGAAATTTATCAAAAATGTTGAAGAAATCAAATCCATATATATTCACCCTCTACCAAATGATCTAGTGTTTTCATAACCATGAAGAAAAAGTGTTTGAAACAATTGTAGAAAAAGGAGAAAATGCTGGTATTAATAATAGTCTGCTTTACCCTGACTGTTTTCTGATTTCTCAAATACAAATTCCATCATTTTAAACTCATCTAATGTGTTGTCTGCAAATGCTTTCAATTTAGACAAGTCTGAAATTTTGTTGTCTAGTGAAGGGTTAGATTTATGTGCAATCAAAAGATAAATGTAAGTGAAGATTGAGATATGTTTTACATACATTTTTTCATAACATTTCCTTACACCTCTAACCATTCCCAGCAGAAAACTTGTTTTGACTCTTTACCAAACAACAAAATTTACCCTGGACTGAATCGGAAGAATTTGCAGACGACCAATGCAATGTAGATCAAAAGATGATTTCTGTCATTCAGGTGGAAGAAAACATTGTTGGAAAAGGGGAAAATGCTAATTACCAACTTTTTTTCCTTTTCCCTTAATGTTTTCTAAAGCCATCTTCAGGGTAGTTAAGACATAGCGTTGTTTTGTAAAGGGTTAAGGTTATTACTGGTAAGGAGTTACAGTTTTATGAGAACTTTTTATCTCGGTTTCTTCCATGTATTAACTCTTTACCTAACGACAAAGTTTTAGAAAATAAATTTTACTGAAAAATTGAAATTTGTTTTGGGATGGGTAGAAAACATTGCGGGAAAAGGAGAAAATGCTGGTTACCAGCATTTTCTCCTTTTCCCACGTTGTTTTCATAAGGCTTTTTATTCTCAGGGTTGTTAAAAAGTGATTGTGTGGTAAAGGGTTAAAGCACTTACTGGTATCAAATGTTGAAAACGTCTCTGAACTTGCTCACACAGAGGTCAGAAATTTCTGCATTTGTTTTGTTGTTTCTAAGCCTGACACGTCTGAACTGTTTACCAAACAATCCCATGTTTAATGATCCTGAAGAAGATGATTATTGAAAACACTGTGGAAAAAGGATGAAATGCTGGTAAAAAATGTGCATCATTCCTTTGAAAAGAGTATTTAGCTGCTTGTTTACCTACCTTTTCATTGACAAACCCACACTTTGAACCGCATTTGAATTGTCGTCTGCAGAATGCTTTTAATTTGGACTACATGTAGTCTAAAATTTTGTCGTCTGGTAAAGAGTAAAGTCACTCTCATATTGTACGTTTTCACTGTATTAGAAAGAAGGACACAGGTAGAAAGTTACGTTGAGTGCTTTATGTTAAAAATTGAATATTTTTAATTTGAAAAATACAGAAAGAACCCTATATGATGGTAAAATGAAGATTATTTTGGTTAGATTATGTCATAAATTGTTGGACTGTTCTTCTATCACACTGATCTAAGCTCATAGGAGAAAATGGGGCTTTTTAAACAGCATAGATCAGGGTTTTACTTCAAAGAACTGAGAACAGCAATCTGATCTTGTATCAATGCTATTCTCTTGTTTAGTCAAGTGTAAGATTAAAATTTTTTTAACAGTGTTTCAGTGGAGTGTATTTTCAGCAGTCAGAGGCCAAGTTTTTCTATTTGGCACAAACAGAGTTACATGTGTGGTTTTTAGAGGCAACTGGATGCTATCTCTAACATGGATATCGTTCAGTAAATTGGTGTTAAACACCAAACAAATATTTTTTTTGACAACTTTATTATGAACAATCCAAACCTTTAAGTAATAGAAGAATACACAGAAAAATACAGAGAAAAGAAATGTAAATTATTCCTTTGAAAAGAATATTAATTTTGTTCGTTTGATTTACTCTTTACCACAAGACAAAACCTTTAGACCTGTCCAAATTGAAAGCATTTGCAGATTACAATCTCATAACAGTTTAACCTTTTACCAAATGACAAAATTTTAGACTGTTCCAAATTGAAAGCATTTGCAGACGACAGAATAAATGTGACTGAAAAGTTCAAGTTCATTTTGGGAAGGCTAGAAAACATTGTGGGAAAAGGAGAAAATGCTGGTTACCAGCATTTTCTCCTTTTCCCTCAATGTTTCCAAAAGGCTTCTTTCACAGGGTTGTTAAAAGTTGGGATTGTGTGGTAAAGGGTTAAAAGATGAATTTTGTCTTTAAAATGGTAGAAAACATTTTAGGAGAAGGACAAAATGCTGGTTACAGGTATTTCCCCCTTTTCCCCCGATGTTTTCAAAAGCTATCTTCGTT
Organism: Tridacna gigas; assembly: GCA_945859785.2. Lineage (NCBI taxonomy): Eukaryota > Metazoa > Mollusca > Bivalvia > Cardiida > Cardiidae > Tridacna > Tridacna gigas. Next base: position 18,944,226 of record OX244036.2, read on the forward strand.
AAGATGGTTTAAGCTTGGAATTGTTTGGTAAATAGTTACACCTACTATATATTCCAGTGTTTTAATAGACCCTTTGAAAATATTGTAGGAAATGGAGAAAATGCTGGTTAGCAGTAACTTTCCTTTTCCCATAACATTTTCTAACCTTTGAAAGACAATTTCTATCATTTGAGTCACATTTAATTTGATGAACACAAATGCTGTCAGTTTGGTCAAGTCAAAAATCTTAGAGTAGTAGAGTTGGGAAGATGCATACAAAGTCGTAATTGTAAAGGAATGGGTTAAAAGCGAAACAAATTATGTATAAAATACAAAATACATGTATGTAAAAACTCTGTTAAAAATTTTGATGATATGTGTATGTTTACCTTCTGTATTTTCCAACGCCTGTATATTTATTTGTGAATTACGTTTTACATTGTCAGATGTTTATAATTAAATATGAAATTGTGAATCAAATTGTGTTATCTAGTAACTGATATATATGAGCCATGCTCTGGCAAAAGGGGACTTAATTCATCTCCATGTGGCATGATACCAATCAAGTCATGACATAACTATGGATCCATGATAGCCACTTTTTTTTTTTTTTTAACAATCGACTAAATCTTGAGATAGACTCGTCCTTGGACATACAGAAAATTGACCAATAGGGAAAAGTTTCGGTTGATACGTTTCGCAGATGCATTAAGCCCTCTTTTCACAGAGCATGGCTCACATGTACCTATTGTTTTACTCTTTTGCTGCTTGTGACAGAAATGATCAATTTTTGATGGCTGAAATTACAGTTCCACTACCAACAAAGGGATATTTAGTTAAACAAAGTCGAAGGAGCATCCAATGTATGTCTATGATGATACTGCATCATTTGATCAGTCTGTTCGTAATCTATCCCATCGACTTCTTCTATTTGTCATGGTCATCTGTAGCGGATATAGGGCTAACATTTTACCAAAAGATCGAGATATTGAGTCTGAACGACCCTAAAGGAAAAACATTGTGGGAAACGGAGAAAACGCTGATAATCAGCGTTCTCTCCATTTCCCACAATGTTTTCTATCCTTCCAGAAATAAACTCCACCATTTGAACCACATTTAATAGTCACATGCCCTGTGAAAAGGGAGCTTAATGCATCTGTGAAAAGTATTGACCCACGTACTGGCACAGGCTGACCTGGGCCGCGACTTTTCGCTGTTGGTCAATTTTCTGCCTGTCAAAGGACCAGTCTACCTTATACAGATACTGATACAGTTGGTTGTTAGACATAATGGTTTTTATGGATACATTATTATGTGATGGCTTGTTTAGTATCATACATTATGGAGATGCAATAAGCCCCCTTTTGCCAGAGCATGGCTCAAATGCTTTGGACAACTACATGTATATGATTTTGTCGTCTGGTAAAATAGTTATGTAAATGGTACATGCAGATGTCAAGGCTGGTGGCACACCGTATTATTTTCCTCTATGTTTAGCTCACCTGAGCACGAAGTGCTCAAGGTGAGCTTTTGTGATTGTGCTGTGCCCGGCATGCATCGTCAGTCATGCGGTCATCAATATTTACCTTGTGTGCACTCTAGAAGCCACGTTTTCAGTCAGATACTCATGAAACTTGGTCAGAATGTCTTGATAAACTCTTGGACAAATTCGAAATTTGGTCATGTCTTGTCACTGGGCTAAATCTTATAAAAGCCTTGTGTGCACTCTAGAGGCCACACTTACAGCCTGATACTCTTGAAACTCGGCCAGAATGTTTGTCCTGATGATATCTTGGACAAGTTTCAAATTGGGTCATGTCGGGTCAGAAAGTAGGTCTCTGGACCAAATCTTAGAAAAACCTTGTGTGCACACTAGAGGCCACATTTTCAGCCTGAAACTCATGAAAGTTGGTCAGAATGTTTGTCTTGATGATATCTTGGACAAGTTTGAAATTGGGTCATTTCAGGTAAAAAAAAAACTAGGTCCCTGGGCTAAATCTTAGAAAAACCTTGTGTGCATTCTTGAGGCCACATTTTCAACCTGAAGCTCATGAAAGTTGGTTGGAATGCTTTTCTTAATGATATCTCGTACAAGTTCAAAAAATGGGTTATATGGGGTCAAAAAGTAGGTCACTGGGCCAAATCTTAGAAAAACCCTGTGTGCACTCTATAGGACACATTTTTAGCCTGAAACTCATGAAACTAGGTCAGATTGTATGTTTACACATTCGGTAATTAGATGGGCTATGCTCTGGCAAAAGGGGTTTTAGTTAATCTCCGTGGTGTCTTAAACCAAGGAAGTCGTATAATTACCGACGTAAAATCCATTTTTTCTCACAGCCGGCTGAATCCTGAGGTAGAACAGTCCTTGGAAATTCACCAAAAGGTTTCGACCCAGATCGGACTGCTCAGGCTGACCTGGGTCGACACTTTTTACAGATGCATTAAGCTTCCTTTTCACAGAGCATGGCTCAAGCACATGTGCTCGTAACTTAAGTTTCTCAAAAAAGATATAAAAACGTAAAATAAGTCTGAAATTTGCATACGTATCTGACATTTATCTCTTTTCAATAGCAGTAACCGATCCCTGGCTTCATGGTGGCATGTCCAAATCTGACAACACAGTTTGATTGAAAGACGCATTCAGTGGGTCTATCATGAATAACGATCAACGCTTTGACGCATATAGACGATATTTGTTCACTCTGCAGTATACCACTGTTGAAAACATTGTGACAAAAGGGACAATTACTTGTGACACACATGTTCTTCTTTTGCTATAATTTTCACACATGTATACTAATGATTTATTCGTATTTCATGTTGATTACACCCAATTTGAAGGGATGTTTTCAGAGTTGTCTGTGCAAACCTAATTTGGGATGTTATGAGTAAAGAGATCAGATTGGGGTTTTCCTGTTACAATATAAATGAGCCGTGCTCTGGCAAAATGGGGCTTAATGCATCTCCGTGACGCAGTATACCAATCGGGCTATCATAAGTATAGATCCATAATAGCCACTTTTTTTTAACAACCAACTTTATCATGAGGTAGACTGGTCCCTGGACATACAGAAAATTTACCAATAGCGAAAAGTTTAGGCCCAGCGCGGACTGCGCAGGCTGACCTGAATCGTTACGTTTCGCAGATGTTTTAAGCCCCTTTTCACAGAGCATGGCTCATATAGAAACTTTGAAAGAGCTGTTGTCAGAGTTTAAAACTATATCGCTGGAAAAAAAAAAGGTAATTAATTGTTACAAGTAATTTCTCTTTTATTTTTCACTGGAAGCCTATTGTCGCTTTTGCTTCACACATGTCAAAGTGAGGTCTTTTGAGATACATGTATGTACAAATATCTGCGGAAAAACAATAACGTGTGTGATAAAGGTTCAACTCTTTACCACTCAATCCCGAGTTTTAACGACCCTGAGGGAGAAGCCTTTTGAAAACATTGTGGGAAAAGGAGAAAATGCTGGTAACCCAGCATTTTCTCCTTTTCCCACAATGTTTTCTAACCTATCGAAGACAATTTACATAATTTGATTCACATTTCAATGTCGTCACACAATGCTTTGAATTTGGACCTGTCTACATTTTTGTCGTTTGGTAAAGAGTTCAGAGTACCTTTATATAGGGTTTCAATATAAATCTAAACAATACACCTCAGTGTATTGTCTGATGACGCACGCCAGTACAGATGGATCGATAACCATTTGATTAAATTGATTGTATGGCGTTTAACCCTGATTTCAGCATTATTTCAGTTACATCACGGCGACTAGTGCACGTATTCATGTATTCCTGGTGTTTATCTCACCAGTACTTCGCACGATCCTGTCATAATGACTATCATCGAACCTCGGAAAGAAATCGCCGAGCTGGGGATTCGGACAAGCTACCCTCTGGTCTCAAGTCCTGTACACTACCGACTGCGTCACGCCATTTGCTCAAAGACAAACCCAATTATACTACATGAAATTTGTTGTCTGCGAGTGCTGTCAGTTTGGTCAAGTTTAAAAGGTCGCCTGATGGAGAGTTCGAAGAAAAACACCCAAAATGTTGACCCATATTGTTGACCCAGATTGCATGGAAGGTTAAACAGTCCCGTGATTTAACAAACTTGAGAAAAAAAAGGCTATTAAAAACATATTTGAAGAGAAAATGCTGATAACCATGTTTCTACCCTTTCTGATACAAATCCCATCGCTGGTGCCCGGGTAGCTCAGTGGTTAGCGTATCTGACTCGTGACCTGGTGGTTGCAAGCTCGATACCCGGTCGAGGCAAACTTTCTTTCAGGCGATTTTTCGCCTTTCCTCTCTGATGCATGTGAGAAAAGTGGCCAATGGCTTTGGAAAGAAAGTTGTGTCAGTACTGGTGTGAGAAAGCCAGGAAACACATAGGTGCGTCACTGACCGCCATGATATGACCTGAGCTGTTAAATGGCATTAACCCTTAAGCTGCTAATCGCGACCCACTGACCTTTTGCGGACAGTGTAGATCAAGACCAGACTGCACAGAACGTGCAGTCTGATCTTTGATCTACTCTGTCCGATAAGGAGATATATTTCCTCCAAATAATACCTCTGAAATAGAACAAACTGGGTTTATACTATTGGTTTAAAAGTTCAATTTCTTTTATACAGGGGTTAAACTCCCTGAATACAAAACAAACCTACTGAAGTTATCGCCTGCAGATGCTTTCAAGTTGGACAAGCTCAAAATTTTGGCGTCTGGTAAGGTAAAGGTTTAAGTTGCTTTTGCAGACAGTGTACATGTGTAAGTGCGATTGAATAGACTGTCCGGTCTAGTGTTGTATCTACACTGTTCCGTGATCTGAGAGATAGTTTGTAAACCCACCCCCCCCACACACACATCCCAAGTCGAACCTTTGCACTCGGTTATTCGCTGCTCGAAGGTTAAAGAAACTAAGTATTTAGCAAATGACAAAATTTTGGCTTTGTCTAAATCCAAACATATGCACTGAGGCTGATGTCGCCGTGCAACAAATTTAGCCCAAATTGTGGAAATTGTCTTTGAGAGGGTGAAGAACATTGTAGAAAAAAGGAGAAAATGGTGGTTACCAGTATTTTCTACTTTTCCAACAATGTTTCATTTAAGCTTTCTTCCTGCGAAAAGTTACTCGGCAAAAAGGCTAATTAATTCGCTGAATAAATTCGGGGACTGTGAAGTGTATCTTTGTGATGTGCTATTGTTGAGATAGATTTAATTAAAAGTATCAGTTACCACGGTGTGTGAGATTATCCGTTGTGGAATGTTGTATTAGAAAACAATGCGCCAGAAAGCGCCTTTGAAGGTACAAATAATTGAGACGTGCTATGGCAAAAGGAGGCTTAATGCATCCCCGTAATGCATGATACCAGTCAAGCCATCATCTAATTATGGATCCATAATAGACTGGGCCTTGAACATACAAAAAATTAACCAATACCGAAAAGTTTCGGCCCAGGTCAGCCTGCGCAGTCCGCGCATGCTGACCTGCGCCGAAACTTTTCGCAGATGCATTAAGCCCCCTTTTTACAGAGCATGGCTCATTTTATTTGTTTTCTAAGTAGGCTGTGTTAGACGACATTCGAAAGTTCAAGATTACGTTCGACTTTCGTATTTATTGGCCTTTCCCTAGTCAACGTCATTTTCGAGTATTTCAGTCGATTTTCCCCAGCAGTTTTATGAGATTTGATGGAATATACCCTCGTCATTAATATTGAGCGCCGCTCTCGGAATAGGGGTTTCATGCATGTCCGTGATGTTTTAACTCTTTACCAAACGACAAAATTTTCGACCAGTCCAAATTGAAAGCATTTGCAGACGACAAAGTAAATGTGACCCAAAAATTAATACTTGTGTTGGATCGGGTAGAAAACATTGTGGGAAAAGGAGAAAATGCTGGTAACCAGCATTTTCCCCTTTTCCCACAATGTTTTCAAAAGTTTTCTTTCTCAGGGTCGTTAAAAGTCGGGATTGTATGGTAAAGGGATATTATACCTATGAAGTCGTAATTATGGATCCATAAATGTAATTTGTCTAATAACTGAGTGAATCATGAGGTAAACTGGTCCCTTAGCATGCAGAACATTGACCAATAGCAAAAAGCTTTGATCCCGAGTTTTAACGACCCTAGGCAGAGAAAATGCTTTTGAAAACATTGTGGGAAAAGAAGAAAATGCTGGTAAGCAGCATGTTCTCCTTTTTCCACAACGCTTCTTACCACTTCAAGGACAAATCTATTATCTGGTTAACTATTTACCAAACGACAAAATTTTAGACTTTTCGAAATTGAAAGCATTTGTAGACAACATAGATGTGAGTCAAAAGTTAACTTTGTTTTGGATAGGGTACAAAACATCGTTGAAAAAGGAGAAAATGCTAGTTGCCAGCATTTTCTTCTTTTCCCGCAATGGTTTTCAAAAGCTTTCTTTCGTAGGGTCGTTACATGTCGGCACTGTGCGGTAAAGGGTTAAATTTATCGTCTGCATTATGCTTTTAAATTTGGACAAGTAACAAATAATTGTCGTTTGGTACAGAGTTAAAACGGTATTGAAATAAATAAAGGGACAGTGAAGAAAATTCCTTGCCCAGCGGTTGTATTCACTGAAAAGTCTTAATATTGTTCTCGTTTAAACACTTAACCTGCTAAATAAGCGAAATAAAACTTTCAAGCCTTCAGTGAAAACCCAAAGTTTATCGAAGGTATTTTCAGGAGGAAAAAAATCCACTTATCGGACAGTGTAGATCCACGATCAGACTATGCGTTCTGTGCAGTCTGACCTTGATCTATGCTGTCCGCAAAAGGTCGTTCAGTCGCGCTTAGCCGCTTAAAGGTTAACTCTTTACAAGACGAAAATATTTTAGTCTTGTCCAAATTCAAAGCACTGGCAGACGACAAATGCAATGTGACTTAAATGATGGGATTCGTATCTGCAGTTTCTCCTTTTTCTATAAACTTTTCAGAAGACTTACTTCTTTTGGGTCGTTAACACTCGGGGTTGTGTGAAAAAGGGTTAAATTCAAAACCCAGCCACCTGGTTAAAACGTTCTGCATTATGAGGGAAAGTAGAATGGCTGGTAGTGTGGACTTCCTGCCCCTATCACTACTTTTGAAGTACGGATTGGTACGAACGAAATATTTTAATGTCAAAAACTTAAAAATTTTATAGTCCATAAATATACATAAACATATATAATGCAATGTCAGCGTGCTACAGTGGAAGAGAAAAATACTTAACTCTTTACCAAACAACAGCAGTTCAGATATATCCAAATTCAAGGCATCTGCAGACGACAAACCAAACGCGACTCGAACTCGTTTTGGGAAGAAAGCATTACCAGACTAACTGGGTGGTGGAAACGACTCCGACCATCAATCAAAGTGCTGAAAGTACCGACAGACTAGCGAATTTGATTGATTGATTGATTGTATGGTGTTTATTAACCCTGTTTTCAACATTATTTCAGTTATGTAGCGGTGGCCAGTGCACATATCCATGCTTTCCTGGAGTTTCTTTTACCAGTACTCTGCACAATATTCTTTCCAAGCCACTGGCTCCTTTCCCACATAACCATCGTAGAAACATGAGACAGAAATGAATCCTGTCGCAATGACTATCATCAATTCCCGGAAAGAAATTTGTTGGGGATCAAACCAGCGACCTCCTGTTCTCAAGTCCTACATGCTACCAACTGAACTGCCGGGGCTATATGTGCTATTGGTTAACTATAATCCAGTTTAAGTTTAACCCTTAACCTGCTAAAAAATGTTAAAGAAACTTTCAAGCTGATGGTAAACACCTCAATATGGCCATTTCACAGTTACATTTTGGAGAAAATCTATCCTCTTATCGGACAGTGTAGATCCAAGATCAGACTGCAAAAGGTCATTGAGTCGCGGTAGTGCTGGTACAAGAAACTCGAGGAAAGCATGGACAGGTGCTCTGGCCGCCGCAATATCACTGAAATAATGTTGAAAACGGCGTTAAACACCATGCAGTAAATTAGTCAACATCCAAAAGCACAAGATGTAGTTAACTATTTAACCCTTCTTACAAAACTAAAAAATTTACACTCTTCCAAATTCAAAGCTATTGCAGACCATAAACAAGATGTCTGTCTGTAAAACAGTCATGCCCCCCTACTGCCACATTGATACAAGAAGTGGCCACACCGCCGTGTGTATACATACAAGACTGTAAACAGTCGCCGATACACAGACTGGGTTATCGATTTTCTTCTCGGCACGCGCATTTGACTTCCGCTTTTTCCCAGTCGACTTCGATGCTTACTACGTCCCCGATAATACGCGAATAAAATGTTGGAGCCACAAGTTGAGCCACATATGATGATTTTTGAGACACTTTAATTTTTTTTGAGCAAATGGCTCAAGTGGCAAACGGCAGCGCGGGCCCTGAATCATCTGGTGGTCACTGTGACCTTGACCTTTCACAGATTAACCTTAAAATCGACAGGGATCATTTACACTCCAAGATGAATATCTGTACAGAATTTGAAGGACCTAGGTCAATTCTGTGTGTAGTTATCATCTGGACAAGGTTTGGTCTATATATCATTAAGTTGAAGGCCACTGTGACCTTGACCTTTGATGGATTAATCTCAAAATCAATAGGGATCATTTACATTCCGAGATGAATATCTGTATAGAATTTGAAAAACCTATGTCAATTCTGTGTCTAGTTATCATCTGGACAAGGTTTGGTCTATATATCATTAAGTTGAAGGCCACTGTGACATTGACCTTTGATGGATTAATCTCAAAATCAATAGGGATCATTTACATTCCGAGATGAATATCTGTATAGAATTTGAAAAACCTATGTCAATTCTGTGTCTAGTTATCCTCTGGACAAGGTTTGGTCTATATATCATTAAGTTGAAGGCCACTGTGACCTTGACCTTTGATAGATTAATCTCAAAATCGATAGGGATCATCTACACTCCGAGACAAATGTCTGTGCCATATTTTATGAACCTAGATCAATTCTGTGTCTAGTTATCGTCCGGACAAGGTTTGGTCTATATATCAACATGTTGACGGTCACTGTGACCTTGACATTTGACCGATTGACCTCAAAATCAATAGGGATCATCTACACTCCAAGACGCATGTCTGTGCCAAATTTGACGAACCTAGGTCAATTCTGTGTCTAGTTATTATCCGGACAAGGTAAGGTCTACGGACCGACGGACCGACCGACCGACATGTGCAAAGCAATATACCCCCACTTCGTTGAAGGCGGGCATAATTAAATGTGGCTGAACTGATGAAACATGATTCCAGAAGGGCAGAAAACAATGTGGGAAAAGGAGAAGATAATGGTTACCAGCATTTTATTCTTTTCCCGCAATGTTTACAAAGGGATCCTTCCCCAGTATCGTTAAAACTTGCGATTGTTTGGTAAAGGGTTAAAAGAATAACAGTTTAGTGAAGGAATGACAAGGGTTCACTGTTCAGTGGGGTTTAATATAGCTTGGATTCGCTACAAGTTAACCAAGGTGTATTTATAAATAGATTCTTTCATAATGTTACAGCGGTATAAGAATAAGTGATTCTCTGCTTTGCATAGGTCACTCAATTTACATATAAGCAAAGATCTTGTACCTTATAAATGACATCTTGTTCAGTTTATTACTTTGTAAGATGACATGTTCAAATCGGTGAGGTAGATATTTAGTGGTTTTTGTCTAAATTGTCATATATAACAGAATTAAGATTTCGAACAGAAAGAAGTATTTTCTGTATGGTAGTATTGGGCAACTGTGGGGCGTTTTGTTTACTTTGAATCTAGGTCAGTCTTGATGCCTATAGACTAGCTTCGCTAGTCAAAAATCAAACTAGGAAAAACTATGTTTTGATTCGTAGAAACTAATCTTGTGACGAGAGCGCCCGTTTGCCATTGATTAAAAAGACTGGCACCTTTTATTCAAAATAATGGCAAACACGTATGGGCCATGCTCGATGAAAACGGTTTAATGGGTATGCAAAAATAGTATCGCCACATATCAGCCATTGCAGTCCGCACAGGCTGATCTGAGTAGAAAGTTTTTGCTATTGGTCAATTTTCTGCATTTCAAAAGAACAGTCTGCCCTATGATTCAGCCGGTTATTAGACAAAACGGATTGCAGAGGTACACAATTATACATAGTAGAAATAGTAATGCACCCCCGTGGTTTTACCGGGTTTGATTTTCTGGCGTGAATGGTATGAAATGGGTTGGAAATTAGAATCTGGCTGCTGCATACACCAACAAACCAGTCTGTTGCCTCTGAAATGGACTGAACTGAGGTATCCTTGACCTCATGGCAGCGGCTACTGATCGAGCTGTTTCACCCTCTTGTTTCATAAAATAAAGATAAATTCTAGCAAAACTGTCGCCAATGACGGATCAAGGCTTACCAAAAAGGTTGTCGATCTAATTAGGGATATTGCTTTTCTCAAGAAGATTTGACCACATCCAAACTGTGATATTGTTTTACAACCTTTTATTCCTATACAGACTTTTTTATTCTAATTACTATACATGTGTATATCTATTTTATTTCTATTACAGAATCATTTCATGACACATCTTTCATCATATACTCATTACTTACATTTTTACATACTATTTTTTCCTTTCATTACCTTTTTCTATTTGCGGGCTAAATGACCCTAGATGTCGATGCGCCATAACACACCATACATTCATTCATTCATTCACCCTCTTGAGAGAGTTATGGGACGAAGACCGCAAGGTGTTCTGCAAGCCCTGAGCGGAAGAACACAAAATTGACTGATTGTGTGTGCCTATTCTCTGCAGGTCACTTTCAACCTGTCGAAACTTTTATTTCGAGATCCAATTCCCAGTTTTAACGAAACTTAAAAGCGTCTAGTTTTTCTTAAATTTGAAAGCAACATCTTAGCAAAAATTTCTTACTTACTATGAGGTCAAGGGATACCCCAGTTCGTTTCATTTCCTACGCAAAAGACTGGTCTGTTTGTGTATGTAGCAGCGGGATTCTAATTCCTATCCTATTTTATATCATTTACGCCAGAAAATCGAAGTCGGTAAAAAACACAGAGGGTGCAGGACTTTTTTTTTTTTACTGTGTATATATTTATTATGATGCCTTGCTTGGTATAATGCATCAAAGGGATGCATTTAACTCACTTTGCCAGTGCACTGCCAATACAAGGGCTGATCCAATACAAAAGTTCGTAGACACCGCTATTTTCCTGGCAAAATGACGTCTTGATGTTTTCATATCGTTAATTAGGCCAACCAATAGCCCCTCCCCCGTCCCCCCGACGGAATTTTCGGCACAATTATTGTCTGAATCCCCAACGTTTCCTGAGCACTTTGTCAAAGTCTGCCACCTAGCAAGCGGGGCGTTTGCGAGTTATAGAGGTTAAAGGTCATTAAGTGCACTTTTGCATTGATAGGTATAAATGAATCGCAATTTAGGTTAAAATTTCGTTTCATTTTCTACATTAAATATGTCAGAAACATCTTCAGATGGGTTAATACACTCATATCTTTTATAACAACCAATGATTTACTGAAACGGACACAATTTTGTTTGAGTCAAAGCACTGAAAGAACCGTACTTGGTCATGTTTGTAAGCCAAAAATGGCAGGTACTAAAAAACGTATCCATAGTATACAGCATAATCTTTTATGATCTTAGTGATACAGAATAGATGTTATGACAAACATTGTGCCTTTTCATTATAATCGATGTTATCTATAAGCTGCTATAGCGATGCAAATCAAAGTATTGACACCAAAGTTTGATTTTTTTTTTTTAAATCTAACCTTTGTGGGAACAAAGATAAAGTTCTGCTGTTAACCCAAGAGAATTCATTGTAGTCATGACTGTATTATTAACGTCTATGGTCAACAGTGAGCAAATCACTGCATAACTTGGTAATGTAATAAACCCGTGAATTAAGTTGTTTAGATAGTTTTCTATATTGTGGCACGGCATAGAGTCCGAGATTAATACGAAGGTGTCTTTTAAAACATATAATTATAACAATTATAACAATCATGCATGCATTAGATCATTCCACACTATGTGAAGTCTATACACTATCATTTTCATCCTCATAAACCAAAAAGGATTTTTTTTTCATATAATATACATTTATTGCAAGTCTATGACATGAGGAATTACCCCATAAATATCTTCAAAATTCTATGAAGTTTCTGTTTCATAATGTCACGATTTTACTACAACTGAAAAATATCAAGATGTACACACGGAGGGTTTACATAAAACCATTGTTTGTTATTCTCATAATGATTCTAAGGTAACATTTTATAAAGCAGGATTTATTTGAAGCCGAACTACAGAAACTTCCCTTCACAGCATAGAGTTTGCGAATGAGAAAGCATGTCAGAATTGAAGAATTATACTCCATGGGAATCACTGATCGTTTCTTCCTAAAGATGGGCATTTATTTTTTGGTGCATCGCTCATATGGAATAATACAATAAAATACAACCTATCATTTGTAATATTAGAAACAATGGAAATAATAATAAGCCCGTGGTCTTGATACCAAACGTAAAAAATCTGTTCATGCAGAATAATACAATTAGGCTATTATTAAGGTATCAGGAAAACTGCCCCGGAAAACTCCCCCCCCCGCGGAAAAGTGCCCCCCTCCCCAGGAAATTTGCCCCCAACCAGGAAATCTGTCCCCTAGGAAATCTGCCCCCGGAAAACTGCCCCCCTCCGGAAAACTGCCCCCCCCCCCCCAAATGCCCCCGCATTTCTGTGTATTTCATAATACTGTAAATAGGAACATTAACTTTTTACCAAACGACAAAATTTTAGACATGACTAAATTGAAAGCATTTGCAGACAACAAAATGATCATGACTCAAAAATTTTAATTGGATTTTTGAAGGCTAGAAAACATTGTGGAAAAGGAGAAAGTACCGGTTACCAGCCCAGCATTTTCTTCTTTTCCCACAATGCTTTTCTATGCCTTCTCCCTAAGGGTCGTTAAAACTCGGGATTGTGTGATGAAAGGTTAAAAAAAAGTGAACATACATACACAAAGAATTATAAGCACTTTTCTTTTTTCCCTTTTATAGTACTATCATCTTTATTATTTTCATCTGTATAAAACATTATATCTACAAAAGATTTTTAAATGTTCATAATACAGTTTTAAGAGTAAAATCAATTCCTTCAACAGTCGTTCAAAATTCTTAAAGAAAGCAAATTTCAACTTTACCAGACGACAAAATTTTGGACTGGTTCAAAATGGAAGTATTTAATAATAAGTAGCCTATAGACTAAAGTTAAAATAATAATCAACAACATTAGCATCAGTATAACGAATGTGCATAACGGGGAGGGGGAAGAGTTAGAAATACTGAATGTGCGGAGGGGGATTTAACGGGGGCAGTTTTTTTGGGGGGGGGGGGGCGGCAGGGTTCTTTGGGGCGGGGGGGGGCGGCAATTTCCTCCGGGGTAGTGGGGGGGGGGGTTCCTGGGGACAATTTTCAGGGGGCAGTTTTCCGGGGGATATTTTTTTTAGGGGGTGGGGGGGCAGTTTTCCAAGAACATATTATTAAATGAGGAGGGACTTCACACAGTCAAAGTATATTGCAGCAGGCATTTCCACTTTGAAATATGACAGGTACATCTATATGCATGTGTGATAGCGATAGAGAGAGAGAAAAAAAAAACCCCATTCACAGGCTTTCTGCCTATAGTAGATATAAGAAGAGTCACAGCATATCTATCAAGCATGGTAAATAATAACTGGCCAGCTGAAATATCAATAAAGATTTTGTCTCTGATGAATGCGTACAACATCAAACAAAAAACTGGGTAAAGGAAGTTTTGTATTTATACTGATGATAAAACACTAAAACACGATGTAACTAAGAAAATGATTTGTTTGTTTTGAAGTTTAATGCCGTTTTAACAGCTTAGGTCATATCACTGCGGTCAGTACACCTATGCACGTGTTTCCTGGCTTTCTCTTATCGGTACTGACACAACTTTCTTGCCAAGTTACTGACTTTTTTTCTCACTTGCACTGGATTTTAGAGGCAAAAATCGCCCGAAAGAAAGTTTGCCTCAACCGGGTATCGAACCCGCACCACCAGGTCACAAGTCAGATACGGTAACAACTGAGCTAGTCAGCCGGACAATGACTAAGTGAATACATAACCTTGAGACTATGCAAACATAAAACAAGGTGTTATACATGTGTTGTTAAAAAAAAGACAATCTAAGCAGTAAAAGGATTACTATTTGAAAATGATAATTTGCATGACTTTTACCACAAAAAAAACACATATTTATGACAAAAAAAAAAAAAAAAAAACAACAAAAAAACAGAACATTACAACACACAAAAATGGCATTCATTTCAAAGTTAACACAAAGGGGAAAAATAGGATAAAAATGGATAAAAGAATGGGGAAAAATGGCCACGACTCTTCATTGCATATTTTCAGACTTTAGCAGTTTAGATATCAAACCCAAAGCACCCCATTCCCAACATTTATACTTAGCCTTGTTTCATAATCGTGACATGATACTTCTTAGTTCCATATACATGTAGTTTACTTGACATACTTCTAAATAGGTAACAATGGAAAAACAGCAATCTTTGTTTCCATAAACAAAATCAAGCAATCACAAATATGGCTGGCATGCATGAGAATGATGATGATAATGAATTTACTGTGCAAATATGACCTCTCATTCCTAATGTCACAATGGCCCTCGTTACTGAATACTGACCAACAAATGGGCTTTAGCAGGTACATCTGCCTCTTTAAATATCAAATCCAAAGGGGGAATTCATGTTCTCTTTTTAAAATACATAGATAGTAAATCTCTGGATTACTAAATTGATGTGTCTAAAAAAGTGGAGCTTATCACAAGATTAACATGGAATAATACAATATATGTCTGACTTCAGGTAGTTGTAGTTATGTATCACACATTTAGTTAAAAGGGTAAATATGGCTGTGGGTCATACCTTTCGTACTTTGTCACGGCAAGTTGAATATTTAATACTTTGATTTCATTGACTGATAGAACTAAAATGATAAATAAACAAGAGGAGACACTGTAGCTAACATATGCAATGTCTTCTTAGTGAAAAAGATCAAAATACATTGTATTTTTAAACATATTTGTCCGTTTTTTAGATGCAAGGGTTTAATGGTAAACAAGTTATCAGTAGCTTCAGCACTTTGATTTACACTAAAAGTTTCCATTTACTGTAACGTATATGATAAGACAATGAAAATAGGCATACCAATAACTCTTAGATCATTTTCAACCCATAATAAGAAATGAACCAGATAATAGTTGAATTCTCAGCAACTGATATAAAACATTCAAAAGTTTTTTTGATGAATGTTTATTATTAGTACTTCCGTTTAATTCATAGATATGACGAATTGGTGAAATATAAATCTGAAAATTCCATGTAGGTTGCTTCTAGGGTGCATTTAAAGCATCTTTCATCAAGAGAATGTGTTTGATCTGACAAAGTATCTTCATAGTTTCTCATTATATGATTTTATAGAAGCTTTGAATGTCAAAATTTAGTGCTTTGATTTGCACTACACACTGTTGTACTTTGTAACAAATGTAAAGAACTATTTTAATATAAGCTTATTTCATTACCTGAGATCATTTGTGACTTACAGAAGGACCAAAATTACAAAAAAAAAACAGAAACTGTTAATTGCCGATGAACTGATACGGTGCAGGGTGCAGTCAGAGGTGCACTTGATGAACTTTGACCTCTATATAACTTGGAAAAGCCCCACTCGCCAGATGGCAGACTTTAAAAAATATGCTCTGGAGACATTGGGTGTTCAGAAAATAATAGTCCCGAAAATTCCCCCGGGGAGGGGGGGGAGGAAACCTCTCCTGTTGGCTCATAGTCTGTGTTACAGATTGTTCCGACTCTTCCAACCAAATTTTAGATCAAATAATCGATTTCTACATCATGTTTTAAAGTTTGAATAGAGGTAACAAGCGTCGTATCTTATTGTAATCAAATACACATCGTTCAACAAACCGTATTCCAGCTCTATAGAAAAAAAAAAATGCGGTGCCGCTGGTTTATTTTCAGGCCTCGAAAAAGGGCAGTAAAATCATCACCTCCAGGAGACGACTTTTGAAAACATTGTGGCAAAATGAGAAACTGCATATAACTTATTTTGGTACACGTGTGCTCGCTTTTTTACATGTATTAAACGTGTACATATTTTGCAAGTGGGTTTTCAAATCAGTGTGCTGCATTTGATTTTGCGAGTTAAGGAGTAAAACGATCGTGTTATTCGTGATATGTAGAATGGCTATTAAACAAAGGTATGAGACAAAACACAATCAGACCTATTCAACTTCTATTTATCTTTAAAATATGACTCTTCGCCCCGCGTCCCCCTTGAAGTGGACGATTTTTTTAAAAACATTGTCGGAAATGACGGAATTGCTTGTAATAAGTAATTCCTCCTTTGTAGGTTAATATATTTCTCCTTTGAGGCACATATATACAAGCTGGTAATGTGTCTGAACATCAGTTGTGTGGTAATAGGTAAACACCCTTCACTGATTATTAATAGATTTGGTATGCTTTTGTCCTTAATTAACACAAACAAGGGGACCCGCGTCCAAATTTACTGAAAGATCTGTTGCCATTCTTGTTCGCTGTACACCTGTATGGGTGTGTTTGCTTTTCATGACTAAGTTTCTTCCAGAAACCAATATATTCAAAACAGCTTTAAACAAATCATTGATCGTATTTCAACACTACCCACAACAAACAATATCACAAGAGTAATACATGTATTTACGAAGAATAAATAAAAAAAAAAAAAAAAAATTACCTAGACGACAAAATATAAAGCAGTCCAAATTGAAAGCATTTGAAAATGAAAGTTACATGCAACGCAATTGATGGAATTTGTCTTCAAAAAAAAAAAGTTAAAAAAAAAAGTTAAAAAAAAAAAAAAGTTAAAAAAAAAAAAAAAAAGTTAAAAAAAAAAAAAAAAAAAGAAAAGTTAAAAAAAACAAAACAAAAAACATTGTCTGTGAAGGAGAAAATGCTGGTTCCTCTTTTCCCACAATATTTTCAAAACTCGTCTTTCTGAAGGTCGTTGAATCTACGGATTGTTTAGAAAACGGTAAAGGTTATATGTTGATGCAGCGACGGTTACATACATGTAGCATCACCGATCTCATCAAGGCAGAATGATGATAATAATTATTAGGAAAACACATTTTCTGCAAAAGTTAACATTTTGGCTATTTGGAAAGAAACTTTTTGACATTTTTGGTTGTGCACATAACGCTTGAAAAAAAAAAACGATTCTGTTGGGAAAAAAAGGGGACATGTATAAACCAACGAATCTCAATATCTTCGAAGACTTTCTCTCTGGTTGGCTGATACGTTCCCTCTTATCAAATAATCTTGGAATTTAGAGTTCGAATTTATTTTGGAATGGAAGGAAGTACGAGTCCTGGTGTCGAATTTCTCGAAACGTGTCATCCCTAAACAGCATCCCAGTAATCCCAATACCTTAGTAGTTCATCCTTAGGCTGCTAAGTGCGCTCTCACTGACCTTTTGCGGACAGCGTAGATCAAGATCAGACTGCACAGAACGTGCAGTCTGATCTTGGATCTACACTGTCCGATAAGGAGATATCGTTCCTCCAAAACATACCTTTGCAACAGGAAAATTAGGGCTTTTATTATCGGCCTGAAAGTTTTATTTCTTTTATTTAGCAGGATAAGGGTTAACATGGTTCTGTAGAGACCCTTAGTCATACAGTCCCAAGTGTTAACCCTTATCCTGCTAAGTAAGTGAAATGAAACTTTCAAGCCGACTGTAAAAACCTTAATTCTGCTTTTTCAAGGGTATTTTTTGAGGAAAGATATCTCCTTATCGGACAGTGTAGATCCAATATCAGACGTTTCTTGCAGTCTGATCTTGATCTACACTGTCCGCAAAAAGGTACTTGAATCGCGCTTAGCAGCCTGAGGGTTAACGACCTCCAGGAAAAAGTTTTTTTTTTTTAAAAATGTGGAATAAGGAAAACATTCCGGTTACCAGCATTATATCCTTTTTCCCACAGTTTTTCTACCCCTTCAACGACAGTTCCATTGTTTGAGCCACATATGGTTACCCGCATTTTCTTATTTTCTCACAATGTTTTCCAAAGAATTAAAACTCGGGATTGTGTAGTAAAGGGTTAAATTTGGAGGAAAAAAATGGGCTGAAGAACAAAGTGAAAAAAGTGTTATTTACTGGCAGTTTTTGTTAATCATTATCTCTTGATCATTAATTGCATTGTCAAAATCTCTTGTCCAATGCACATGTACACGTATTTATGATTCTATTGACAAACTTCCAAAGTAAGATATATGAATAATTTTGCAATTTCTTTACCACACAATCGAGAGTTTTAGCGGAGGTTTTTTTAAGACATTGCGGAAAAAGGAGAAAATGTTGGTAACCAGTAGTTCCTCCTTTTTCCTACATTTCTTTTCCTCTCAAGGACACATCCTATCATTGGAGCTACAAATGCTTTGTAGTCTGCAAATGCTTTCAGCTTGGACCATTTTTTTTTTTTTGGGGGGGGGGGGAAGGGTTAAAAACAAAACTACATGATTTCTTGACTTTTTGAACGCCAAATGCTAAATGCTATAAGCTTGACTTTTTTTCGATGGTTGAAAATACAATGCCTGAAACTAGGGCAGAATTTTATTTAAAAGGCTTGACTAAATAAGCGGACGTTATAGTTCCAAGATGAGAGTACAGGTTCTGTGCAGGCTGATCTTGATATATGCTTTCCACAGAGCCTTTGTTTCTAGCCTAAGGTACAGAAAGGGTGAACCCTGACGGTGCCAGAACACTTAGGCCTAATCTTTAAATGTCAAGGAAGACAGTATAGATCAATATCAGACGGCTGAGTTTGTGGAATTTGAGGTTGTAGATATATTCATCTGTCTGATAATTTATAGGAAAACAGCGGCTTTACAGTGTGGTGATGTTTTAACTGGTTGATAATTATGCTCATTGTATTTCATTTGGACAGTGGGGATAGAAGATACTGATCTCAATAGATTTTATATACTCGAGAATATTTTGTTTATAGATAGCTGTAATATCTATGGACAGGTACACTTAGACTTTACAAAGTATATTGGGTACTGTACCGTAAAAGGGGATTTTTTTTCAAGTATTTTGAGATTCATGGTGAACTTTTTGCAGTGGGCTTAAACTAGTGTTTTGGAATAATTAATACAGTTTACAGTCCGTGTTAAATCGAATGCTGTATGCAGGTGTGTGGTTTTTCGTATTTTTGAAAAGTAAATCTACAATAAAAGTTCTAGATAATGTTTAAATTCTCAATTCTAACATATTCGTCGGATACACTAGACAGAGAAGTTCTTTCTCAGCCAGTCACGTGTCAAATTCACCAATCCGCGGCGCTCTCGATTCAACCTTAGGCCTATTCCTAGATCTAAAAACAAGAGCACCAAATGCGCATACCAACACTTGGCTGCAGTTGCTTAATTTTCAATAGACGTTCTATGTCGAAAAGGGGGCAAAACCGTGTCATATATTCTTTAAAAGTTATTTGCCAATGTTGTATGGGTCCCCCTTTTGGTAGTGAACAACTTTTCCGAGTTTGAAGTCAATATCTTTGATAAAAACATATAAATGAAATGTCAAAGTTTGTGCAGGACGACGGAGACGGAGAAGAAGACACCAAAACAACAGGACAATATCTCGACGCTTTCTTCGAAAACAGGCGAGCTAACAAGCGGTCGTTTATTTGCAAGTTTTTCATTAACCATCAGGTTGCTTGGCACGACTCAATGCGTTTTTTTTTGCGGACAGGGTAGATTCAAGTTCAGACGCAGAACAATGACAGCAAATTAGTGTAAATAGCTCCAGTAACCTCGCTGTCTACCTATTTAGTTTGCAATATCATAGCACAATTAGGAACCGCCAAATAAATTTTCTCGCACACGGAAAATATGCATGGCTCAAAGTGTATAGGAATTTGGAATTTGATAAATACTGACGGCCACTAACACTGTGTACATACTTTAGACACCAAATTCATGTAACTGGGTTGGAAGTTTGTATCATTTGACCTAGGGGATGGCCATGTTGTCATCTAATTGGTCAGCTATTTCTTATACCAAAGCGAAAATGTCTTGTTTTACTCTAGACGTAGACGTGCCTATTTACCCTTCGACACTCATCGGAAATTTTACATATTGTCTCTTTTTAGCATGTAGCAATGTACTTTTAAGATGAATGTAATATTGATAATAATAATAATAATAATAATAATAAAACCGCACGCCGGGCTTATAAATAGGAATAGTTTTACGCCAGAGCCTAGAATATCTAATTATTCCTTCCTAAACTTGGAACAAATTGAAGAACAAGGACATTACTCCAGTATGATGATCTAAGCTGCTGAATAAATGAAACGCAAATTTCTACTCAATTTCTACTCAAAACTAAAAGCCCAAACATTGCGGTTTCAAAGTTGATTTCACCGGAAAGAAAATACCGTATCGGGCAGTGTAGATCAAAGATCAGACTGCACGTTCTGTGCAGTCTGATCTTGATCTACATTGTCCGCAAAAGGTCAGTGAGTCGCAATTAAGAGTTAATATCTGTCATATTCTTCACAGAACGCTATTTAACTAATCTAACAACTATTCATGGAACACATTATTATAGAGCTTTAATGATTGATTGATTGATTGTATGGTGTTTAACGCCGTTTTCGACATTATTTCAGTTATATCGCGGCGGCCAGTGCACCTATCCATGCTTTCCTGGAGTTTCTTTTACCAGTACTCCGCACAATATTATTTCCAAGCCACTGGCTGCTTTCCCACATAACCATCGTCGAAACAATTGTCAGCGGTGAGAGGGGAATGAATCCTGTCACAATGACTATCATCAATCATCGGAAAGAGATTGGCCAAGCCGCGGATCGAACCAGCGACCACCAGTTCTCAAGTCCTGTACGCTACCGACTGAGCTACTGGGGCTTGGCAATATAGAGCTTTAATAAAAGGCCTACATGATAACAAATAAAGAAGCATCAAATTGCTGAACAACTTCTGGTCAACACGATCCCCCATATAAACAACGTTTTGTTTAATAACATGGGCATTGCAAAGAAATAGTCAACACGAAAACAAAACAAAAAAACCCGATCTAAAGTTCAACTTAATTGAGGGAGGGCCGCAGGGTTTTCTCAGCGTAAGTCTTCTCTTCACTGCAGAACTTTTCGAAATGTGAAATAACAGCATAAAAATCAACGTTTTAAAGAAGACCAATCAGAATGACTTGGATAAAGGGCATCACTCTACCTAGCAACAGTGTTCAAATAAGTCACCTGGACTGGTTACGCCTGATACAGCAAGTGTATAGGGATCGGTACAGGCTACCGAACACAGGCAGAATACTGCCCGTCTATTTTTAGAACAGCGATATCGCGAGATTCAGGAGAGGTCACTCTCGCTTCACGTGCAGTAGAATTTCCGATAATTTTGACCTCACAAATAAGTAAATTGTACGTATGGTATCACCTTTGAAAGTTAATTTCTGCTACCATTAATTTAGTTCGCTATTACGAATTTCAAATTGTGCCAACAATCACCATTTTACCTGTACTGCCAACCTGGAAATGTGTAAGATGCTCCGATTGGCTATTCAATGATATTCATGTAGCCAATGAAAAGCATCGACACAATAGCCTGTGCCAGTTGTAATATGTATATTTACAACAGGGACCAGTTCAATAAGTCAGCAATACCGGGCTAAATGGTTTGCGTTTTCATCCTGCTAAATAAGTGAAATAAAACCTATATGGCGATGGTAAAACCCGAATAATGCCATTTCAAACTTATATTTTGGAGAACAGTATCTCCCTATTAGACAGTGTAGATCCAATATCAGACTGCGCGATCTACACTGTCCGCAAAACTTCAGTGAGTCGCACTTAGCAGCCTAAGGGTTGATGATTTTTCGGCGTAGCTGAATGCGCTGGCTTTTGACCTACTTCTTGGTACTCATAAAGAATGAATAGATGGTAATTTGCTATTGGTAAAAAAAATGTGCACATGTTTATTCAGCGGGTCCCTGCTGGTACATGTATATTTGCTCGCACATTCACGAAACCACTATTAAGAAGCGTTGCTGCTGCTAATCGATACCCCGGTGCCTTGCTTCATACCATAGCAAACTAATGTAGTAGAGAATGAGTCTTTTCTTGTGCTATTTCGAAATGGAATATTTTCATAAGCGTTACCCAATAACCCAATACTACTTTTCAGCAAAATGAAAAATAGTTAGGAAAAAGAGGTAATGACTCGTGACGTTACTTTTCATTATTTTACTTCCTATTGTGCCAAAAAAGAGTTTCAATATTCATATTCTAGTATCTCTTACGTTGTCTATCTTTTCCAAAGATTTTTTTTTTTTTCTTTCAAGCAAAAACTTTCCAAATCGCTATTTATGTAGAACCTTTGTTTGAGAGTTCACCGCTCGTCACAACTTGGCTCACGTCGGGCATATAAGTAGGACCACTTTTTCTCCTGCTTAAAGACGTTTGTTTGAAAGTTTACCGCTCCATTAGGCAAACCTCGGGTGATCCGTTGCTCAAGTCCATCGGCCAAATCACGTAGCTTATACGGGCGAAAGGTTGCGCCGAAGGCGCGGTCTGAAGACCGCCCATAAATTATACGTATATTGTAACGTGCCGGGGGCGTAGTCTGCAGTCACAAAAATTTATTGGGTTCGTCTGGTACGATTACAAGCTTAATACTGAAGGAGGAAAACTATGGAATACTTGAAAAGGCGAATAACAGTTTAACTTTATTAACAGAACAGCACAAGTTTAGAACAAGTGTAAACTATGTAGAGTTTGTTGATGACAATGTCACGACAGAATATTTCCAGAGGCTCTCTAATCTGTAAAGTTCCAGAGTGAGTACACTGAATATTGTTAACCATCTATACTCGCAACGTCTGTAACTACAAGAAGTGTATATGGTAAGGTTTTTCTTATATATGTACAGGAAATGTTAAATGTCCAATGGATTATGACTAATAGGTTGAAACTTTACTCAAAAGTACAGGAATGTGTGTCTTTACTCTACTGGAAAGTAGAGGGTGTTTCTGTGCAGCTTCATGAAAACTCTCTGTGGAAATCGCATGTATGGAATGGAGTAGAAGTTGGTATATAACGATCGTAATATCTCTCAAGTTGGTCAGTGTTTAGGCAAATTACTCCCGGTATCCTACGGTGTGCGGACTGTAAAACAAACATCCAGCCAAAATATTTATGAACTTGTAACACAGAACATCTGATCAGAAACTCTAATGAATTGACAACAACGTAGGAGCACTAATCCACATACACAGGACCTTGCACTAAAATCCCACCATATCATATAGCACATAGGGCAGCGGCATTCAGGCATTAATCGTACACTAGATTAAAATGGTATCCCACAGCACAGGAGACGGTATCCTACGCTGCAGGAAACTGTATCCCATGATTCAGGAGACACTATTACCAGCACATTATCTAAGTTGTTTGGTCACTTGGAAACGGAAATAATCCAGCACAGATGACACAATTGACACAAATCCATTCACTTGATGAATTAACGATAGCTCACAAATACACCAGAAACTACACAGATTTGCGTTCTCACAAACTTCCAACACTGGTGAGAAAACTACACTAATTCCATTGAAACGCCGTAACTGATGCACATTTGGATAAACCATTCCCGAAATTATATAACAGCTTATTTTCCTATTTTTAACTCACGAAATTTACAATAATAATTTCAAAAGTAGAAAAACCTTTATAGAATTCATGATGCCAATAGAGCTCTACATTATCAAGCACTATCAAGAAGCTGAACAAAAACACACCAAAATTCTGCCGCGCGTTCAGTTTTATTGCATCACATGACGTCACAGTGTGTGCGTCACATCATCCAAGATGGCTGACCTAAAGGATTGTTAAATCTGGGAAATGTAAACGTAAGCCGATTTTAAGTTCTAATGGGATCCTTGAACGATGTTAGTGTTACTTAAGGTTTGTTACTAGGGTAGTGTTTAAAACTGAATAATATTTACGCTGTATCCACGTCCATTACAAGAGATATTAGCGGCGCAGACTATGTGCACAATGTAAAATGACTGGGTGGGGTAAAGGATGGGAGAATTCATGTGTTGTGACTCTGAAGTACACCATTTCTTCTGAGAGATGCATATAAACCAGACTATGTTAGTGACATATAGACTTCATCTTAAGAATTATAACATATTATTGTCGTCCAACTGCTATACTAAACTTCGTTCTTTACAGCACAATATCAGGATGACGACGATCATCTTAAAAAGGGGATGGATATATAAGTTGGTGAGAAACTCAGGTTGTTACATAATACATGTAAGTAATCTTAATTCTGAAGGACAATTTCCCCCACATGGGGAAAAAGTTGGACTGTATCCGTGCTTCAACTTCCTTGACAACCAGAAGATCCATTTAACACAAGAAAAATGTTACACAACCCAGGCTAAATCCACAAGAGAGAATATCAATTAATTTTTGCTAAAGTTTCTAAAAATGTTACACCATTGCACCTTTGTTCGCGTATCATAACAAGAATACTTAAAAAAAAAAAAATCTAATAAATCTATTGATACATGTAGTTTCAATGACGTATTTATAAATTACGCAATACGACAAGCTTGCTTTGCATTATTTTTCGCTAGGTAGCATTTTTTAAAATACGTCTATCTGATTTAGGCATTCTGGGTACAGAACCGGACTACTTTTCAAGGCGGCAATCAATGTAGAGAATTCCAAAATAAAATATACGTTTACGCTCTAAAACCCTCATGGTACAATTCATCCAGCCGTGGTTAGCTAGGATGTAACCTTCGCACCAGTCATTTATGAACACAGCCCCTACAGATAAGCTTGGGAAATAGCCCTAGTATAAGCCCAGCATGGTGAGGACGTTGTTTTTCTTGTCAGTCTGTTGCACAAATCCCGGTTTTATACAATTACAACTGGCACAGGCTATTATTTCGTTGCTTTCCATTGGGCCACATGTATATCACAGAATGGCCAATCAGAGCAGTTTACACATTTCCAGTTTAGCTGTATAGGTAACACTGCCATATTTTGCACAATTTGAAATTGGTAATCGAAACTAAAAAGAATATTAGCAGACATAAACATTAAAAGGTGATACCAAAAATACATTTCACTTACTCGTAATGTCAAAAATATTAGAAAATCCCCTGCTCAGGAAGTGAGAGTGACCTCCCCTAAATCTCTAGTAGTCTCGCGACATGGCTATTCTAAAAACAGACGGGCAGAATTCCGCCCGTTTTTAATAGCCTGTACCGATCCCTATACATTTGCTGTATCAGGGGAGGTAACCAGTCTATACATGATAGTGATGTGTCATAGCAGACCCGGTCTATCTTCGAAGAACATAAGATCCGCAGACAACGGATAGCTTTGACGATATTTTCAAGGCTGGTGTTCGGTCGTAATCCTGTTCGTCCTTTTGCAGTTCGCCTTATTTCCTGTTCGTTCTGTTTTCTTCAACACCCTTATCCACGTCATATGCTCTTTCACCCTTTGTCCACAAGGCTAATGAAAAGCTTACATCTCCAGTGATTATTTAAGGAATAAAAAGAAGATCGTTCATATTGTTGATTTTGAGAAAGCTGACACGAGGACGGGGGATAGATAGTTTGGTAGGCCTACTACACGTCGAGAATTAGATAAAAGTTAAGAGAGTTTGGGAGAGAGAAAGACAGAGAGAGGGAGAATACTTGATGGATTGCTTTTTTCTACAGAGGAGAAATGAAAAGATAGATGGGTATAAATATAACAGATGTATAAATGAATAAGAAGGTCAGGAGCGTACCTAACCTAAAATAAAGTGAACGCAAAAGTAATATCGAAGGTATTACCCCTTTCCCAGAACAATCCCGATCTTAACGATCCCAAGAAAAAGGACCGTTGAAAACATTGTTGGAAAAGGAGAAATGCTGGTAACCAGAATTTCTTCTTTTTCAACAATGCTTTTTACTATTTTGAAGAAAAATATCCTAATTTCTGTGACATTTAGTTTGACGTCCGTAAATGCCTTCAGTTAAGGCTAGTCTAAAATTTTGTCGTGTGGTAAAGAGTTAACCGAGGCGCGAAGTGCCGAGAGGGGAGGGGAATTTTATCGAAGGATCGAAGGATCTTCCCCAAGAAAACTTTTAGTTTAAACATATTTTATTGCCATAATTTACATACATATAGAGTTCATAATTACAAACAATTAAATTGGCGAATGGGTTGAGCCACAAGTTCAAAAACTTAATTACGGCTCTCCCCATTGGTCATTGAAATAACATACATTACTACATGGCAGAGAAATATTTGGTGGCAGTGTATCTAAATGGAAAATACAAATATTTGTTAAGCCTAAGGAAGAACAGATTGTTAAGAAAAATGCAAAAGGGTCAAACATGCTGCATAAAGTATGAAGTATACATGTGTGTGTGTGGGGGGGGGGGGGGGGGGGGGGCGAAAGAGAGAGAAAGACAGAGAGACAGAGAGAGAAAGGGAAATGGGTGACTCAGATCAGTTTTTTTAATCTTTACAAGCAATTCGTATAACGTCAATCAACCATCCCGAAGCGCCCAGTTGCAGCTATATATTTATGTACAGTGTCAAAAATCAAAATGTTTGCTTCTACAGATAATTCAGTGTTTCCAGATAATAAGAGATGACAGTTCAATGGATGAAGATGTCTTAAAATATTAAAAAGCTGAAGACGTTCAAGTTGATATTTGGGACATTTGAAGAAATAATGTTCAGCATCTTCACGTTCATCACAAAAGGCACAACTATTTTCACAAGAAACATAATTTAAAAAAAGATCGTTTTTTAAGTCACTGCAATTGTTTCGTATTCTTGCATGAATTACTGAAAGATATCGTGTTCCATACGAAAAGTATGACGGAACGTTATATGTTTGAAACATATAGTTAGAAATTTCTCGTTTAAAGGAAGAAATACTAGTTAAATGTCTCAAGTTCAGAGGAAGATTATTCCAAAGAGATATTAAAGAAGGAACACATGAATTTTCGAACAAAGAGGTGCGGCATGGGAGAAGCACAAAATCATCATTATTTCTCAAATTATAATTAACAGAGTTGCCAACGTTTTGTGTGAAAAGTGAACTTAAATATTGCGGACCATATTATGTATAATTTTATAGGCGAGAATAAGCTGTTGGTATTTGCGTCTCTCTGATAATCTTAGCCAACCTAATTCACGAAAAAGATTATACAAACTGGTTGAGCGCGTCAGTCCAGTAACAATTCTTCCAGCTTCAATTTGAATCTTTTCTAATTTGTCCTTTTCATACAGAGTACAGTTGTCCCAAACTACAGAAGCGTACTCGAGAATTGGTCGAAGGAAAGAAAGATATATCTGATTAAGTGTTTTACGACGAACATTAAATTTCAGCTTACGCATTATACCTAAATGTTTTCATGCTGATAGGATAATATTATCAGTATGTCTGTGCCATTTGCAATCATCACTAAAAGTCAGTCCTAAGTGTTTGTGAGTATCAGTAACATATATAAGCGTATCGTTAAAAGTCAAAAGGGGAGCTTGCTCATTTCCAAAATAAAGAACTTCAGTCTTAGCCGCATTAAATGTGACAAGCCATTGTTTCGACCACTTAGTAATAATATCCAGGTCATGATTTAGAACACTTTGTACGTCAGCTGTATAAGAGGTAGTACACGCAAGAGACGTGTCGTTTGCAAATAGCCGTACAACACTTAGTAGTGACTCGGTGATATCATTCACATAAACCAAAAACAATAAAGGGCCAAGAACAGAGCCTTGCGAAACTCCGGCCAGTATTCTTTCAGGACGAGAATACGAGGTTCCAATGAACACACGTTGACTTCTATCAGTTAAATAATTTTCAGTCCAATTAAGCAATTGTCCGCATATACCAGTCTGCTTCAATTTAAATACTAGTCCTTTGTGCCAAACTCTATTAAAAGCTTTGGAAATATCACAAAAAATGACACAGGTTTCAGTTTTGTTATCAAAAGATTGAGCGAGTTGATGGTATAATGAAATTAGTTGGTAAACTGTAGAATGACCACTTGAAAAACCCGACTGATTTGAATATATTAAATTATTACTAATAAAGAAATTGTACATACATGTATGTTTGTAAACACACCTCTCCATTAATTTACCTATGCAACTAAGTAAAGATATAGGGCGATAATTTATAGGGCAGTTTTTATCGCCCTTTTTGAAAAGGGGCAAAACTAGAGCAGATTTCCATGACTGAGGAAAAATACCTTCACGTAGTGATTTATTGAACAAATGGCAAAGAGGTTTAGAGATTGAGTGTTTCACTCCTTTTAAAAATTTATGCGAAATCAAATCGGGGCCTACAGCTTTTTTGGCATCAGGGATTTCTAAGATTTTTTCAACTTCTTGTTCTATTTGAATTTGATCCAAAGACGCGTCAACCTTAGACTCAAAAGGAGGGAGATCTGTATTGGAATCGTCAAGATTTGAAACAGACGTGAAATATTCATTTAAACAATTGGCCTTTTCTTGATCAGTAAAATAATATTCATCGATACCATTAATATTGCGACTAAGCACATGGATAGAATCAGCTGTCTTAAAATTTTTTACTGGATCTTTCAGTGTTTTCCAATAACTTCTACTGTTATTAGAACTGTCGTTTTCTATTCTATTTTCCAACTGGTCATTGAAACTTTTTTTTTGCAAATTTTTTAAGATTGTTAACTTTGTTGCGCAGTTTTTTTTTTGTATTTAATCCAACTACTTTCGGTATTAGTTTTTAAAGCAATCCTCCTTTGTCTATTTCGGTAATTTGTAAAACGCCGTAGCTCAGAATCATACCAAGGTTTGTCATCTGGTCTAATTGTAATTTTTTGATGGAATACATTCAGACATATGATTCACTGTAAGAGAGTCAATAACATCCCAATTTTCATTTTCAATTAATTCATTAATGCGGCCAAAATCTGCTCTATTGTAGTACCAAACTTTACGTGTCAAACATTCATGGCTTTCGTAAATAGACTTAAGAAAAATAAACGTGGCTTTATGGTCACTCACTGACTCTGAAATATCATAACAATCGGATTTGTAAAATTCAACATCATTTGAAATAATATCTGGGGGTCTATAAGTGTTGAGGAATGTTCCGTTATTCTGGTACTGTAGGTCTCTCAATGACGTTCCTTAAATTATTGATAAGCATGATGTGTTTTAAATGTACCAAGTTTTCATTCAGAAGATTTTCATTAAGATCACCCAGCAAAACTATGTTCGTAGTAGTATCTAACGCTCTTTCAATACTAACATTTAAGTCGTCCCAGACTGAAACACGTGAATTAGGGGGCCTATATGTCGAACATAGAAGAAAAGAAATTGACTGATGCTTTATTTCTAGCCAAAAAGACTGCACAGATGGTAACTCAAGGTCGGGCCTACGTTTGGAAAACAAACGATTAGAAACAAAAACAACGACAACAGCGGAGTGTGCAGATAAATCTCTTCTATACAGGGTAAAATTAGGGCACTGGGTTAAAAGATAATTGTCAAACACATTGTCATCTAAATGTGTTTCAGTAAAACATAAGATATCATGACCTGAGAATTCGCTGAATAAAAGTTCAAGTTTATTGCCAATGCTCCTTACATTAAGATGTACAACACTAATTGTCTTAGGGTTATCGTCAGCAGGCACACGTCAAGGGTTAGACTCTACGTCACCTGCCAGTAAATAAAAATTGAAAGTAGCAGATGATAATTATGGAATGCCATAGCAGAAAATATTCAAGATATGAAAACACTATCAAGATATTTAAAATATTCAATCAAGATAGTCGCAATTATACCAAAATGAGGTAAGTCGATCCCGGCCCACTCTGTCCACAAAGGTCCAGCAATAATTACATATAGAGGCTAAAGGTTTCACTGAAAGTAGCATAAATATTATTACACGAAGTGTGATTAAAACCCTGATAAAGTAATGGAGTAAAGTGTTTCGATCAGTTTTCAATGGCATGCAGGTAGACCCAGCCCACACTGATATAAGTGGACATATTTCAGGTGCAGATCCAGGATTTTCGGTTAGTGGGGGCGTAAATGGGATCAAAGTTTAAATACTGGTAGTCTTAGTGTGCCTCCTCTTTAACTCACCAGTCACTTGCTACAATAAAACTTTTTCGTACCGAAAAGATTATACCCCGTCCATTTATCCTGTCCAAAAAATAATCAAACCGACGGTGAAATACAGACCAAACTCAAAAGAAAACGTCTTAGATCATTCCGACGTGATGGGGCACACAAGACAGTGCTATTTTCGATTTGATGGGCCAGGCATTTAAGATTCATCGGTTGCTTTTAAAGTATAGAAAAGATACTAAACTAGCAAATTTAAAATGATCAACGAAAGATTGACGTGATTAGCGAACTGCAATTAATCTTTTATCAAATTAGCATGAACACATATTTAGTAGATATGAGGATGTAAAGTCAGGGGAGTGATTGGCTGAAGAGCTGAGGGGAGGTAATTTTCGGCCGGAGAGGGACACCCAATAAGGTCAATGGGGCAATGTCCCCTTATGGGGGACCCGTGGGTGAAGCCCTCCGGGAACTCTGGCTTTCAGAGAATTTGAAAAAATCCATTTAAAAGCCTTCCTGGCAGCCATTTTTTATGTACTGATGTATTGTAATCTATTCCATAATATCAGTTATATCTCATAAACTATCCTAGATCGAATTGATATCATATGGTAAATATTTTTACAGTACCTTTCTGTATACCAAACGCTGCGCATTAGTTTACTGTCATAAGCTGTAATATTAAATGTACTGAAAAAAAAGTTATTTTATAAAAAGGTCTCATTTATGTATCTTTGCTCACAAATTTGTCATAAACCATCTAATTAGTTGTATTATTACTGTATTATCATTTTGCATAGCGACTGTTTATGTGATAATTATACAGAAAGGGAAACAGCTTAAAAACGCCGGAGACTAAAACTTCGGGACTCGGCATAGGGAACTGTGCACGTTTTTCGCTCTCTAAAGGTCGTTGCTTAGTTGTGAGCTAAAATAGCGGACAGCAAGGCTGCGCATCGGGCCAAACAAATGCAAAGACCTGATTGGTCAAATATTGTTTTCCACGGATCCATGTATAACATGATGAAATCAAAGTATCAGCGAAACCAGTCACACATCTTAAAGTACAGTTACGCCACATTTAAAGTTGAATTATCTGATTTCATTCTGGGTGGCATTTTTCAAATACATGCCTATTTGATGTTGGCAATCTGGGTACAGAACGGACTACTTGTCAAGGCGATAGTCAATGCAGCGTATTCCAAAATAAAATATACGTTTACTCACTAAAACGCTACCTGGTACGATTCATCTAGCCATGTCAGCTAGCATATAACCTATTCACCAGCCATTTGTGAAATCAGACCCTGTAGACTTGGGAAATAGCCCTAGTTTAAGCCCAGACGTATTTTGTTGGTAAGTTTGTGGGGAAAAAAAAAAACCTTCGCAAATCCTGGTTTTTCGTAAAGCTATAAAATTAGAAACTGTGTAGGCCTAAGAAGATTTGCAGTAAACAATTCTATTTTTAGAACTATTTTTCTCGTTTTAAGAAACAATTGAATTTTAAGAAATTTGAAGCGAAAAACAGGTTAAGTTTTTCCACAGAAGTATCGTTTATAGCTATTATCTCCTTTGCTACTTTTTAGCGACAGAATTTTAGTTTACGCATTGCGTATTAATATTTATCCTGTACAGGATAGTGATGCGTCATATCAAACAGGTCCAATCTTCGAAGAATATTGACATGCGCCAGACAACGCAACTGATTCTACAAATGGCTGTCATAATCAAAGCGCTGACGCACTGAAGGCAGCGGGTTTGTGCCAGCTACAGATCTTATTACTTTCTTTGCACAGGTTTCCTTTATACTTGACTTGAAGTAAAAAGGTGCCTTAATCGATCTGCAAACAGTATAGACTTAGGTCAGCCTGTGCAGGCAGTCAGTCTGTGCAGTCTTCACAGGCTGACCTGGGCTGAAACTTTTCGCCATTGGTCCATTTTCTGTACATCGAAGGGTCGGTCTATGGATCAATAATTATTTATGTCTTGCTTGGTATAATCCATCACGAGGATGCAAGAAGCCCCCTTTTGCCAAAGCACAGCTCATTTGTTTGTGGCTAAAATAAAGATAAAATCTAGTACATGAGCACAGGCAGAAAACAAGACTTGAATAAATGATATTAATCCTTTCCAAAACAATCCCAAGTTTTTATGACCCTGTGGAAGAGGCCTTTAAAGATATTTGTGGAAATGGAGAAAGTGCTTCTAACCAATGTTTTCTATTATATCAATCCGTAACATTTATGAAATTCTTGAAAGGTATCTTAAAGTACTGAAAACCAGTCTTAGTATAATTTTGAGGTTTTACACCTCAAAATCCTTGTAGGCCAAATAATGTGCTTTATAAAAGTTTTGCCGATCCCTTTTAAGGAGTTTGTAGCTCAAAGACTTGAAGTTGGTACCGCTGGTTTAAATTTCCAGCATGGTCTTCTTTCTGATCCACTTATCATTTATGCCATGTTGTTATTCAGTGCATGACCTTAAGGAAATAGCCAAGAAACGCATGCATAGGTACACTTGCAGCTGTTATGACCCAAGCTGTTTAAATTTCATTAACTGCTAATAAATTATACTGAAAGAAGCCATTTGCAGACAAAAATTGAAACATGGCTCAAAAACAGTGTACATCTTTGATAGGGTAGAAAACATTGTTGGAAAAGGAGAAAATGTTGCTTACCAGCATTTTCTCCCATTCCTACAATGTTTGTAAAAAGTTATGTTCTAAGGGTCGTTAAAACTTGAGATTGTGGTGTACAAGTAAATGCATAATATAATTTGCAGTTATAACTACTTTTAACTCTTTACCACTCAATGCCGACTTCTAACAACCTTGAGAAAAAAGCCTTGTGAAAACAGTCTGGGAAAGGAGAAAATGCTGGGAACCAGCATTTTCTCTATTATCCACAATGTTTTCTATCCTATAAAATAAAACTTGTACCATTTGAGCCACAATGAAATTGTCGTCTGCAAATGCTTTCAGTTTGAACACAGCTGAAATTTTGCCGTCTGCCAAAGGCTTAATGGGTGACTTTTCGTGTAACATCGCCTGTCATAGCCGAATCCGTACGACTTTGGCGATAAAAGGCGATGTTACACGAATCCCATTACGATGCTCAAAATTCATCATGCAAACAAACACCGACAAGAAAAAGTCGATGCAAAGAATCAAAGTCGCCGCAAATTTTTTTATGTAATGCTTCAAGAAAGCCAGGGCAAATAAGTAAATGTCAGTTTTCATCAGCAGATTTTTTAACACATTATGAAATTGATGTGACTGTGAATCTATATCAAAAGTTGTCTTCTGTTACAGTATCTAATACCCTCGCATAGCGCTCTCTGAACTCTTTTCCAAACGGAAAATATCAGACTCTTCCAAATTCAAAGAGTTGACAGACGACAATTTAAAAAGCTGCAAAAAATGGTAGAAAATTCGCTAGTAGTGGGGGGAAAAGTATTTGTTAAAGGAGAAATTGCTTATAACGAGTAATTTCTCCTTATCCAACATGTTTTTCCAAAAGAATTTGACAGCGCACGTGATAACCCGCGTTTGTTTGGGAAAGTGTTGAAAACAGGGCCAAGTTACTAAAATGTTGCTGTCCTAGGATAGTATGATTCAACAGAACGTAAGTTTGCAAGGCATGCTTTCAATTTAAACAAGTCTAAAACTATACTGTTTGGTGAACGTTGTTAATAAAGAATATTGGTTTTGCATTGCGATTTATGAACAACACAGCGAAAAACTGGTCTCTCTCCAGATTTTTTCCAACAAAGTCCATTGTAAATTTATCTAGAACTTGGTGAGAAATAAACAAAAGGGTTCTAAACAATCTTTGTTTTAAAAACTAAACTTAGAAAGAAGTAACCAATAATGGTTAGATACAATCATAACCATCATACTCGTTCTTCGGCGGAATTTAACACAATTTCAGCAATGTATGGTGGTCTTACCTATTTTCGTGGGACTAAATTGACAATTTTAGCTTAAGCATATCTAAATGAAGAACTGATCACAAAAAACGTTTTATTAACAAAAAAATCAAATGTAAATGCATATAGAAACATAAATTCTGCCTGAATCATGCATATTCAACGGCAAGAACATATTTCACCCTTCAATATTTTGCCGGAAGCTGAATTGACACATGGGAAAACATGACCTCATTTCGTGGCTTTCAATATTTATAGCACAGCTCATAAATAAAAAACTAAAGTTCACTATGTACCCCAAAACTCATTAAAAACCTTAACTATCACAAGGAGGGACTGTTTGGAACAATGGAAATGAGTCAATTATCCTAAGTTTTTGAAGCGCGATGAAAAGGATGGATTAGTGTCATGGCGGCCATTTGCCCTCTCGTGACGGCAGCATCAGAATACTAAAATAACATAAATTAAGGCATTCTGGTCCCTTCTATCAATTTATAAGCACCTATGAGGATAGATTAGGAATTATTTTAAACACTATTTTATCGTAAAACATCTGAAAAATATTGAATATCTTAATAAAAGGGCTGGAAACATTTTCTCTCTGTAGCAGCGAATGTTCTGGAAAAATTGTTCAATCATAAGCGACCGAACAAAATAGGTCACCAAATTCTCTGATCTAATTATAGACCGGACTCTTGTCACATTATTCCAGTTTGGTCACATGACTTTTTGGCATCGAGACTGACAATGTAACATGTCGGGAATTTTTCAGGATTAAAATAAAGTATCAGACAGAGAATTTAAATTCGGCACGTATAGGGTTGAAAAAAGTAATAAGAAATTTGACACTAAAATCGGGCTTTCCTGCAGTAACATGCGTACTTTCTTGTTTTTGTTGCATTTTATAAATTAGCTGCAGTGACACTGTTGTTTACATTCAAATGAGCGGTTCACACAAAACAGTGACGTCGTTCACTTTTTAGTTCACGAGAAAACTTGGATATCATTTCGGGTTCGGAAACAGGTACCCCACGAAAATAGGTACGTCGACCATACAATTTTAGCGGTGGTCATTCAACAAAAAACACAAATAGTAGGAAAAACTAGGTACTAAATAATCAAAATGATAATTAAACCTGTGTACGAAATGGCGAAAGTGGATACGAAATGACCAACTGGATACGAAATGACCAAAATAGAAAGTATAGGTAGGTACGAAATGACCAAAATCGTATCTACGAAATGACCTAGGTACGAAATTAACTAGGTACGAAATGACTGGAAACCTGTACAGCCTTGACCAATGGAAACAAGGCATTTATTTGGATGAGTCCATTTCTCGCGAATAGCGAAAATAAAAGTAATACTTGGGCGGATTTTTTGATGTTGTAAGTATTAACAGAGCAAAAATAGTATCGTATTGTATATACTTCGTAGTTTAAGAATGAATTAAAAAGCCAGTTTAAGGCGAAGTAGAAAGATTCCTTGTTAACCTTAACACCCCTATAAAAAAGAAATTCACATTGTCCATTTCCTAACTCGAAAAACTATTAAAAATATAGTCGCGCGCTTCTGCGCGGCGACTAATAAAAACTTTTGCTCTGAAAATATTTTCTTTTGCACTTTTTCGGTCTATGTAGATACCGACGCCCTCTTTCCGTTTCTATTCTACAGTAACATTACGGATGAACTCGTAAGGTGTAAGGCAGTTTTGAAAGGGTGTCGTCTGCGCGAGTAGCGCGTATTTATACATGATCGTTTGTGTATTCATGGAGGAACTATTTAGTCAAGTGTAGGAATCAAGTTTTGTTTACCTCGCGTATCCAGGAAAAAGCTGCCGGATGCAAGAATTCTCGGCCTAGATAAATATCGTAAGCGTTGAAAATCAGTAACTCATACCTGGGGACTATGACAGCGGGTTTCACCCGCTGCCAAAAATCGATTTCTAAAATTAGTTTTGGTTGTCCGAGATTAAGGCTTATGATTTAACCCCCATCCCCTTTTCAAATTTCTTCGCGGATTTGGACCAATCAAGAAGATGACCACTGGAACTGTTTGATCGGCGGAAATCTGCGAATAAATCACAACCCCTGTAACGTTTTATGACTTAACGCACTTCGGTCGATTTTAAAGGGGGGGGGGGCGGATTGCGTAAGTCCCTTCCCCTCTAAATCCCCCCCATGCCTACCCTAAAGTTCTTTGTAAAAACCCTGAAGTTCTTTGTAAAAATATGACTCTGAATAGAAGATTCTTCCAGGAGAAGATCTAAATGGACAAACATTGTCTGGTTTTTCGCAGCAGTTGAAAAGAATCGTCTTAAATCACTCCGACTTGGACCAGGACCGAGCTTTTTCCACTTGGATCGATCGGACATGTTTAATGCATTGGATGCTGTTGACACTTTTAGTAACGGAAAGATGCCAAACTAGCGAAAATGAAACTATTCAACGAAAAGTGAACTGATTAGCACACTGCATTTGATATTCGATCAAATTAGTATTGTCACATATGTGGATGTTCGGTTTTATGACTTACCTAGCTCGGTCGATTTTATGAGGGGCGTACGCGGCTTCCGCCACCCCCTAAATCCGCCCATGTATTTTGCATGAACTATCAGTGGAACATGAATATATAAGCTGAAAACGTGAAGCACGATCAGACTACACGAATATGCCTCTTGACCATAACACGTTATCCTCAGATTATGTCGATATGTCTCCGTGAGCACAGTGAGCAGAGATAGGACCGTACAAATACGC
Organism: Tridacna gigas; assembly: GCA_945859785.2. Taxonomy (NCBI): domain Eukaryota; kingdom Metazoa; phylum Mollusca; class Bivalvia; order Cardiida; family Cardiidae; genus Tridacna; species Tridacna gigas. The sequence continues at coordinate 18,981,239 of OX244036.2, forward strand.
AGGCCGACAATGGCAGACATTGTCCGCATAAATAATACATGTACAGAGCTCCGTATAAGTGAGGGTATCGTGTATAGGCGATCAAGTGAAACAAGACCAGGCTGCATGTACATGCAGGCCGGCCATGGCACACATTGCCCGCATAAAATTATAAATAAAACTCCTTAAAGCAGGGTAAAATTTACAATAATCCGTGAGTGGATCCAAAATAAGTGTCGTGTAAAGGCGGAGAAAGTGAACCAAGACCAGGCTGCATGTATACGCAGGCCGGCCATGGCACACCTTGTCCGCATTAAATAATAAATATAACTTTTTAAGGCAGAGCAATGGTTAAAATAATCTATGAATAGATCCAAAATAAGTGTCGTGTAAAGGCAGAGAAAGGGAACCAAGATCAGGCTGCATGTACACGCAGGCCGACCATGGCACGCCTTGTCCGCATAGAATAATAAATATAACTCCTTAAGGCAGGTTAAAGTTTACTATTATCTGTGAATGGATCCAGAATAAGTGTGGTGTAAAGGCGGTTAAAGTGAACCAAGATCAGGCTGCATGTAAACGCAGGCCGACCATGGCACGCCTTGTCCGCATAGAATAATAAATATAACTCCTTAAGGCAGGTTAAAGTTTACTATTATCTGTGAATGGATCCAGAATAAGTGTGGTGTAAAGGCGGATAAAGTGAACCAAGATCAGGCTGCATGTAAACGCAGGCTGGCCATGGCACACCTTGTCCGCATTAACTCGTTAAGGCAGGGTAAAGGTTACAATAATCTGTGAAGGGATTCAAAATAAGTGTCGTGTAAATACTGAAAAAGTGAATCAAGATCAGGCTGCATGTAAACGCAGGCCGACCATGGCACACCTTTTGTGCGCATAAAATAGCACATATAACTCCATAAGGCAGCGTAAAGGTTGTAATAAACTGTGAATGGATACAAAATAAGTATCGTGGAAAGGCGGAGAAAGTAAAACATCAAAGTACTGAAAGTACTGACAGACTATCGAATTTGATAGATTGATTGTTTGTATGGTGTTTAACCCTGTTTTCAACATTATTTCGGTTATGTAGCAATGGATAGTCCACATATTCATGCTTTCCTGGAGTTTCTTTTACCAGTACTCCGCACAATATTCTTTCCAAGCCACTGGCTGCTTTCCCACATTTATATTATAACCATCGTCGAAACGTGAGAGAGAAATGAATCCTGTCACAATGACTATCATCAATCCTCGGAAAGAAATTTGATTTGCCGAGTCGGGGATCGAACCAACGACCTCCTATTCCCAAGTCCTGTACACTACCGACTGAGCTGCCGGGGCTATGCGTGCTATTGGCAAACTGTAATCCTGTTCAAGTTTAACCCTTAACCTGCTAAAAATGTTAAACGAAAATTTCAAGCCGATGATAAACACCTGAATATTGCTATTTCAAAGTTACATTTTGGAGAAAATAATATATCCTCTTATCGGACAGTGTAGATCCAAGATCAGACTGCATGCTCTGCGCAGTCTGGTCTTAATCCAAAATGTCCGCAAAGCGTCATTGATCTCCCCCACGAAAACTTTTGAATTGTAGAAGCTACTGAGCGGCCTCTGGTGACGTTTTTTTTTTCTCTAGCAAATATGTCTTTTTTTTTTTGCAAGGTGTATGCAGCTGTGTTTATGCGTACAGGCAGCTGCGCCCCTGAAGGTTAAATTTTAGTGTCAATGTATATGCAGCTCACTAGATTTAGAAAACCCCCAGTTGGACTAGCAAAAACCATGATACATTCTTACGATTGGCAAGCAACAATGTACTCACGTATTCATGCATTATCAGAGGTGCGAAGGGGGCTAATACTGGTGAAGAATATGTCCTCGCCCTCGCTCGAAGGAATACTGTAGATATAGGACCCGCCCACTAAACTGCAGTGCGTTCAGTTAAGGCAAACGTACGCTAACGTTTGCAACCGTCACGTACCGGTCGTAATTGAACGTCTTGGTCGCGCCAACCGGTTGCAACCAATCGTAAACGGTTTTTCAAGGTGGTGCGCGAAGCGAACAAAGATGGCTGGCAAGTGATAACTATTTTATATCGGCTTGTAAAAAAATAAAAAACTTAAGTATTTCTGGCTGTTTGTAGAATTTTCTGTACATGCGCGAGTTGTAATCGATCATATAACTCTGGTTATGCAATCTTATTTTGTAATTTTTACCCATTTTAGTCATTATGATATTAAAAATGGCCAATTAAGGCCGATTTAAATGAAAAGCCAGTTATCCGGATGGAACTAGTATACGGATAATTTCGTATTAATTTTTTGAAACCCCTTATTACACAATCCTGACTTTTAACGACGCCGAGAAAGAAGCTTTTTGAAAACATCGTGGGAAAATGAGAAAATATTGGTAACCGGCATTTTCTCAGTTTCGCACAATGTTTTCTACCTTTTCCAAAACAAATTCACTTTTTGGGTCACATCCATTTTGTAGTCTGCCAATGCTTTCAATTTGGACTTGTATAAACTTTTGTTGTTTGATATTAAAATAATAAATGCAGTCACTCACCCCCACGGAAAAAAAATGGATAACTTCTTGAATTGGTTAACACTTGATCCAATCCCCTTGAATAAATCTCTTGTATAAATATTCTTGTTTCCCCGAAAGAGAACGGCAAGGAACTCGAATTTTCTGGACAAACAGAACCGCTATTCCCCATTTGATTTAAAATCTCACTATTTAGCCAATTATTGAAAAGAATTTCAATCAGGAAAATTAACAAGAGGGCCATAATGGCCATGTATCGCTCCACTGGCTTATAAATATAAATCATAAATACTAAACATTTCAATTCTGAGCCAAATGGTTTCAAAATGAAGACTTACAAAGTTTTCTCCGTAAAAGCCCATGTGAAACTTGAGACCCGCAGGGCAAAGCCATTTTTGATCCCAGAGCTATAATTACTTGAACCCTGGTAGAGGTCCACAAGATAAAGCCACATGCCAAAATAATACAAGTCTATGCTGTATGGTTATAAATAAGGTGATTTTCAAGTTTTGTCCATATGAAGCCTCTGTAAAACATAAGACCCCTGATGCAAGGATAATTTAAAAAAAAAAAAAAAAAAAAAAAAAACAGGAAGATTTCTTAAGTTGTCACTATGTAAGCCCATGTAAAACTTGTGACCCCTGCGGCGGGACCAATTTTGACCCCAGGGCTAAAATTTTGGCCCGCTTGGTAGAGGCCCACTAGATATAGCTACATGCAAAATTTGGTAGCTCTAGGCCTTATGGCTAGGTACAGGAAGATTTTTAAAGTTTTCTCTATATAAGCCTATGTAAAACTTGTGACCCCTGGGGCAGAGCCAATTTTGACCCCAGGCTATAATTTGAAGAAACTTGATAGAGGTCTACTACATAAAGCTACATGCCAAATTTGGTAGCCCTATGCCTTATGGTTTCAGACAAGAAGATTTTTAAAGATTTCCAATATTTTTCAGTTTTGTTGCCATGGCAACCAGAGTTTTTGAAGAAATCAAATTCTTTCAAGAAATCTGATGAGGACCATGGCAGGATCATGTCTGTGAAGTTTCATGAAAATTGGATGGGTAGTTTCAGAGAAGATGTTGGAAATAAAAGTTAACGCACGGACGGACGCACGCACGGACGGACGGACGGACGGACGCACGCACGACGGACACCGGGCCACGACATAAGCCCGCTGGCCTTCGGCCAGTGGAGCTAAAAATGGTTGTTGGTGTCCCTTAAACCTTTACCAAACAATACCGAGTTTTAACGACACAAAGTAAAAGAGGAAATTTAAAAACACTGTGGTAAAAGGACAAAAAGCTGGTAATCAGCATTTTCTCCTTTTTCCCACAACGTTTTCTTTCCTTTAAAAGACAAATTCCACCCGTTTTACCATTTTGCAATCATTCCCCTGCAGTGCTTAAGTTAAACATTTTGGACGAGTCTAAAATTCCGTTGTCTGATGCAGGGTTAAAATGGTATATGATATATATTAACCCTTTACTGCACAAATACAGTGTTTTACGTCTAGCAGTTTACAGCTTTAGAAATCAATGAGAAAACGAATTTTTGTTTGCAACAAATAACCACTCCTTTTTTTAAGACTGTTTTCTTTTAATGTATATCATATGAGTGATTTACTTATTTCATTAACTATGATTTTCTATTGTATTAATCACTTTTTGTACTTCCAAAACCCGCATATTCAGTGATACACGCGGTTTAATCCATAACCAAACAACCAATGATTTTTACGATCCTGACAAGCAAAGCTTTTGAAACCACTGAAAACGGTACTGGTACAGGAGAAATAAGATAATGCTGTTAATTAGCATTTTCCTCGTCGCTCACGATGTTTTCTGTCCTTTCAAGCTCATCCATTATTTTGAACAATTGTGTCTCACGCTTTATCAGACAACAAAGTTTTAGACTTGTCCCAATGGAAAGCAATGTCACACATTCAAATATAACTCAAATATTCGAGAGAAATAAAATACTGTGTGTTTTATCAACCAGCATTTAAGGAGAAGTTTCTAGTCTGGTAAAGAGTCAATGTGACCCAACTTTTACTGCACAAGTTTCAGTTTCGTCATTGCAAAAAGAATTCTGACTTCATAAAACAAAATATTGCAACAGGGACATCAAGGGTTAACTGATATAAGTACGGCCGAAGGGATTTCCTGTTTGGAAGAAGCTTGTAAATTTATGCTCCAGTCAAATTGACAATCACACTTTTATCTCCTATATCCCTCGTAACCGAAATTGACGTAACCTATGTCGGCAAACATGAAAGAAACGAACTGCATACCGTCTTTTACTTAGCTACACAGTATCCTCCAATTCAACAAAAGCGATAATAACCGAGCAATAAACGCCGTGTCGCGTTATTCGAGCAAAAGAATTCTGCTATTTGAAAAAAAAATAATGTAAAACGAAAGATGCATTCCAAAATAAACTTTGACAGGATGACCCACAGTAGATAGGAAAACTCCCGATCTGGTCCACCCCCCATATCCGCGGTTAAAATATCAAAATTAATCATAGTTGTGCTCAAAATAATTTTATAACCACAAGTATGCTTATAAAATCCATTTAACCAGTGTATGGTTAACACACATTTAAGTTATTACGCGTTTGGCAAAAAAAAAAAAAAAAAAAACTCATAAAGGAAAAACCTATTTTTACGAATATTTTAAAGTAATTTCAATTTTCTTTCATCCACTAAAAAAAAATTTTTTTTTTTGGTTTTTGGCAAACCAGTGAACCTACTTAAGGGGCAGTGAACCAGACATAACATTATATCAATGCGTTACTAAAAATTGATTTTAAAGTTAAGTAATTATAAATAATATATAAAATGGCAGTGCTGTATAATTTAACCAATGAGTTTAAATATAAATTAATGCAAACATTAATTAACAAACAAGAGTGTTATCCTTCATACACCGACGAAGGAATATTTTTTACGGGTGTTGTAGACGAGTTTAATTGCTTTTATAGTGTTTTTTTATAAAGTAAAACCTGCTATCTACTATGAATATAGTAAAAAAATAGCAGAAGGAGGGTTTACAAATATGTGTATAGGGCTTGCAAGAAAAGGAATATTAAGAAACGGACAAGGTATTGGATTAAAAAGAATTGGAGCGCATTGGTTAGTTTTTGATGATGATGATGATAAATTTACTTTTTATTCTTATAATTGTGGATTATTTGATCTATATTTTAATGATGAGTTACCAGATCACGCAGCTACTTTAATCAAAGAGCCTTTTCCTCGTTTAGAATTTAACGCTACTCCAGATTATGGAGAAGAAGATTATGGTTATAGTTATAGATATATATATGAAGATATATTTGAAGATGAGATTGTTAGACCATATGGAGTTATAGAATTTTTTATGGGTGAAAATATAAATACAACGGATGAAGATACAGCTATTAATTCAATCAATGCTATAGATACGTTCCAATTAGAAGAGTGTATAATATGTTATAGAATAAGACCAGATATATTATTTTGTAATTGCGGACATATTCCAGTTTGCTATGATTGTGATAATGAAAAACCATTAGAAAAATGTCCAATATGTAAAACAAAAATTGATATAAAACGTAAAATTGATATAAAACGTAAAGTATAACTTTCTATAAAAAAAAGTTATATTTTATAATGTCCCCAAGCCAAGGTGTGTATCTTATCCTCCAATATATACCTTTTATCATCATCAGAACCTAACGCTTTCTTGTTTAACTCCTCAGTATATATATCATGATCACGACTTCTCAGTACACACATAGTTCTATACTGGTCTTTCCCTGTAAGCAAACATTCTTTGTAATTCTCAAAATTTATTTCACTGTTAACCACTGACTTTTTTATCCCCTTACATCTTTTTAGTTCCTCTCCATCTATAGTTTTATAAGCGTACATTTTTGCTCCTAAACCAACAAACTCTGTCATAATCTTACCACCCAGTTCATCTTTAAATTTTCCAACTACTCTTTTATTACAATTATTTTTTAGATAATGATCATCAGGATATCCACTTGTATCAAACGTTGTAGTTATATCAGGGGCAATATCCTTATACAAATCATCAGTTTCTATTTCAAGAATAAAACTATCTGTATCAGTATAACATAATCTTACCTTTTCACCATACTTTGCTTTAAAGTAATTATAATAAGTTTTATGCATTTGCATTTTACTAATATCTAATATGCTCATACCTAAGTAAACAGGTTTGTTATATTTTATATTAGTTTTCCTCATATGAACGGCAGTTAAGTTTTCATCGAATATTGTAGTATGGTGGTAGTTTGGTTTTACAACAAGTTTTTTATATCGGTAACTAACTTCATTATTAACCAATTGTATATCTACTCTATTTCGTAAGTTTTCCATGGTTTTACCAAAAACAGAATTCATCATCAACTTAAAAAACTCTTCTTCAAACTTATTTTTAGCATTTTTTCTTAGTTCAACGTTTAAATCAATGTAAGTTTTAATATGAAGACTTTCCTTAAACTTAATTCCACGGTGTATTTTGGCAATTTTTAAACCTAAATCTAAATATGTTTTTAAAACCTCATAATGTAAAACATAATTTTTCTTATCACCAAAATTAGGAATAAGTTTTTCTACCTTTTCTATTTTTAAACGTTCAGGTGCTAAAGGAAAGTCATTATGTAAATCATGCAACTCTTTAGGATATTCTAAATCAACCTCTAAAAAACAAGGGATACTTTTCCAATCTTCTAATTCTTTTTCATTCATCCATTCAAAGTTATGAGTAGGTAAAGGTTGGCTCATTGCCCAAGGATAAAGACTGTTTGCATCTACATATATTATATATAGTGAAGGTTTGTTTGCATCATAATCTTTACCCATATATTTATTATTTGCCGCAGAATATCTTTTGCTACACATGGAAATACCACCTCTAATACCTCTTTCAATCATTAAAAGCATATCAGGATCTGATAAAAGTTCAAACTTCACTCCTGTTTTCTTAAACATAGCATCTTGAGCTAACCCAGGCGTAGTATAATACCAACAAGAATCCAATTCATAATATTTAAGACAAAGATCCCTAAAGTTTTAAAAAAATCAGCTAAAAGCAATACATCTATTTTATTGTATAGCTCTAAATAATCTTAAAACGTTTTCATACCAAACGTTTCCCAAACATTTTTTGCGTGAGCATAGTCCTCATCGCTAATATGACTTTTGTTTAAGTTAGAGTAAAATTTTTCTTTAGGTGGCAACTGAGTTTCTTTAAGTTTTTCAAAAGAGTCTAAGTGTTCATAAGGAAAAACTCCTTTTCTTCTAACTAATGGCAAATATTCTTTTGAAAAAAATCTTGATAAAATTTTAATCTGCTCTTCATTCAAATTGTTTGAAAGACTACCCAAGCTTGAAGACATAAACTTAAAACTATCAAGAAACCTAATTTTATGGTATATATTTTTCCCCACCCTAATATATTTTCCTCGTTATTTGAAATACAATCAATGTTTCCATTAGTTTTACCAAGACATTTAATAAAAAGATGGGCATCATAACCACTTAAATTGTGAAAATACACAGGTGTAAAGTTGGGGATTTTTGCCTTTAGGTTACATTTAGTATGTGCGGCACCTCTATATTTACCTGTAAAATGGCAATGATCTTTTACTTTATAGTTTTTATGATCAAATTCCTCGCCACAAATCCAACAATGTGTTTCTCTTTTATGTTGTGCTTCTTCCTGTTCTGTTATTTTAATTGGTATCGGGTTTTGATAATATTTTTGATGAATTTCTTTTATATCCTTTGTTAACATATCTATAAAAACTTCCTCACCATTTTTTCCACTATATTTTCTTTCTATAGGGGCATTGACATTATCATCAAAAAATTTTATAATGTAGTAAAAACTACAAGACACGTGCTTTTGTCGTTGTATAGTGTAACTATTTTCTTGGCTTGGTTGACACGTTTTTATAGGTTCTAATACACTTTCAAAATCAGCGTATACAGCAACAGGGAACTTGAGTTTTCTATCATGATTTATAAATTATATTGTACTACCTTTTTCCGGCATTTTTAAAGTAACAGGTTCATGCTCAGCACAATATCGAATATGCTTTTCTAAAAGTTCCTTACTACCAAAATGTGTCAAACAAAGCATACAATATTCAACACCACCACGGTCAATTACTTGTTCTCTCATTAACCCATTGAAATTTTTTATGAGAGCGTAGTGCGTTTTGTTTCCATTATCAATAAAAAGCAGGTTTACATATTTACTTTTTAAATTTCTGGTAGCCCTAACACGATTAATTTTTTTATTTTCTGTATACTCGAAAACATTAACACTAATTTCTGGATTTTGTTTTTCAAACTTATCTATAGCATTGATTGTAACAGGATATTCTATGTTATTCATATCTAAACTATTTTCCTTTGATTTTAAATCCTCATCAACCCTATTTGAATGTTTGTCTTTAGGGTTTAATGCTCTTAAAATGCACCATAAAAAGCATTTATTATTCTCATTTTTCATATTGATAACCACTTTTTTGTTTTTAATCCAATCTGGTAAAGGTATGTAACCTGAAGCTTTTAAAGGGTCATAGGCTGCTGTGTGTATCTCTAATTCTATTATACTATGAAACATCCAACCACTACCTTCTCTTTGGAAATTAGTTATATTTTCTAAAATTCTCCCCATCATAATATTATATAATTCATATACATCGGTTCCTGTTAAATTAATCTCATTTATCTCAGAAGAAAAAATAGCCGGTAATGGTGTATCAACCTCATCAAATCTATACATATTACATTTAAGAACCATTTTTACTTTTATTCCACGATTATCTTTTAAAATATTTGTTATAGATGGACGTGTAAGTTGCAAAAACTCTTCGGGGGATGAAACGGGTAATCCATTTATTATATATTGTGCCCACCCTTTAATGGCTGACCGTTCCTGATTAATAACTATTTGTTCTTTTGATTTATATATATCTTTTATTTTCTTTTTAAGAGCATTTAGTTCCGGTGAAATACTTTTAGGAACTTCTTTAACTTTTTCTAAACTTTTTAATAAATCCTCAACTGCGGCTGTAGGTGGTGGTGCAGGTAAAGGAACAAAGGGTGTTGGGGTTAATACTGGAGTCCTTATATTTCCAATATCTCTATCTAATATTGGCGTCCCACGATTACTTAAAAGTTCAATCAGTTGAGCACGGTTAAGCCTAGAGTATCCTCTGATTTGTCTAAGCTTAGCTAAATTTTTTAGATCTTTTACTGCTAGTTTTTTAAACTCGTTATCCATTTTTTTTATATTTACATAAAAAAAAAACAAACTTAAATCAAATTTCATTATGATTATATCATAATAAAATTACTGAATATTAATCTTATATTTATTTTTCCAAACTTTACCGTTCCAGTTCACAATCGTTTGAGGACAATGATCTATAAATTTACCCGCCTTGTGAATTGATGGAAAGGTTTTTATTTCCCCAGTTTCAACATCCTCTAAACTAACTTTTCTAGGATTATGCATAATAGTTTTTAATCTATCAAATTTAGGATCTTTGCTCCTTACTAATATAGGTGTTTCACATTGTTTAAATGGCTCCTCAGGGAACAAACCATGTTCTTTCACCAACTCAACTAACTTCTTCTTATCCCAGTAAGAGTAAAATTTTACGTTATTATCTCTAAGAATTTTTTTTTCAAATCTGATATCTTTATCATTTTTTTTTATAGAAAGAAAAATCTTAATATACTACACTCATTTTATTTCCATCAGACTGGAAGTTTATTAACCTATCACTAATAATAACAGCACATGCTTCGGTATCCGCAGGCACATTTGCGTTAAAATTTGCCTTAATTTGGATATCAGTAACAGAATATTTTAACATTTCACTCTGTTTTGAGACGTCAAACAAAAAGAAAGGATAAAGGGTTTTGTACTCTGAGGGGGTAAAGTTAGGATTTGATACCAAATCATCCATGTTATAAAACTTAGATCTAAATAAAGCAGCGTCGCCATACGCTCTACTAAATTGCTGTCTAGCAAATGAAAGATTGTAGTCAACCGCGGGATATCTAGTGGAATTTAACATAACATAAATATTTTTAACGTCTACGTTGTCAAATATGGATGGATTTTCTTCTTGGTTACCATTTTTATCAGTCTGAAAGCCAACAATGATAAAACGTGGCACCTCGGGAGATGATTTAACGGAAAGTCTCCATGTAAATGTTGTTGACTGAGGAACCGCAATAGAGTCGCATTGTAGCATTCTATATCCAACTGGAAAGTTTTCTTTTTTCTCGATAAATTTATAAAGTTCCATCTTCTCATTATCCGCGGGCATAACGTGGGGCATATACCATGATAATTTATCCAACGTAATTTTACCAGCATCCACACCAGCAGCCCTAAAGACTGCATCATCATCATCATTTCTTGTCAAGGTGAGAGTTTGCTTCATTCCATACAATATCTTATTATAGTCCTCACAAAAACCATATATATGTTTTAATGGAACTCTAAAGCTAAATGTTCCTTTTGGATCAGAATTATTAACAACGTATAATTTTCTTACATTCCAACCTACGTTTTGGGCTACTGCTGTAGGCAATGTATCCTTATACCACAATTGGTTTAACTCCTGTGATTTAGAAAAATCATCCGGATATTTTAACAAACCAAGCATTGTAGTGGCCTGCCCGGGATGTGCTATAGATTCAATCTCCTGACCGGAAAGTTGATATCTGATATTTTTAAACAGGTGCATCAGGGCGTTGTTTGTTAGAGAAACGTTGTCAGCATTTGCGTAAAGTGTATTATTAGCCTTTGTTAAGCGGCCTTCTATAAGCAAATAGCTTTCACTAGGATGTGTAAAAAGATCTTTGGTTTCAATGCTAATCCTGATATCTCCTCCGGAGTTGTTGAGATTGGTACCTGTAATTGGTTCAAACTCAAAGTGCTCATACTCATCAATACTATCGTCTTTTAAAATTGGTTCTTTAATGTTTAAAATGTCCATTTTTATTATTACAATTATAATTTTAAATCAAATTATAATTGTATTTAAATCTCTAACCAAAGTTGGGGAAAAAGTCTTTTTTCATTATTAACAAACACACCTTTAAATTTAATTCTTTTCACTTGATCTATTGGATAAAACTTTTTCTTTTTGGGGTAAATCCTGTTTCCATACACAATTGTTATTTGAGATAACCCATTAGTTTCTAAATAATTATTTAACTCTTCCTCAATCTTTTTTATTATCTCTACTTTTTCAGGAGACAACTTTACAATAACTTTTTGGTAGTTATATTCTGTTTTATTAATTTCAAGGATCTCACAATCCTCATCCAGTTTAAAAGATGCTCCAAATATGTTAATGGTAGATGTACCATGTTTACCATGACATACACGATCAAATTTTAATTTCAACATTTTTTTAATAATAGACATTAATTACTTAACTTAAATTAATTTTTTTCATAATACTTTAATGCCAGACCCACTATTTAATTTTTTAACTAAGTCTTGAATAGAATGGCACTTCCATCTATTAATGTATTAATGATTTGCGCTGTAGGTGTACCGTGTGGTGTAGGTGTAGCAGTATGTTTTTGTAAAATTTTTTGTGATTTTGGTGTCAAAGCTTTTTTAACTAACCTCTTTCCTGCGTCTGCAGCAGCACTCTTTCCAACCTCTAAAGCTTTTTTCGCCCCTTCCTTAGCAACACTCTTTCCCACATCAAAGGCAGAAGACGCAATTTGTTTAGCTGCGCTACTAGTAAAAAGTTTTGTAAAAAAGTTAGCAATGCTGTCAAAGATTCCGGCATCACCATATGAATACTTTCTTTTAAATCCTCGCTTTCTTGTCGTTATAATTTTTTTTAAAGTATAGACATTAAATTTTTATAACTGCTTGAATTTAAGACACCTTGCCTTTTTAATTCATCACATATGCTAACAAGCTCATTTCTTACACCTGTGTTGCCTGCTGCTTTGCTTGCCATCAACAAGTCTAGTCTTTCTGTTAATGCGTTAGGGTCACACGGGATAACAACCCCACTTCCAGTTATTTATTTTGCCCTAATCTCTCCCCAAATAGGCCTAAGTATTTTATTCCACTTAATCCCTTTAGAGGCTTTAGGGTATTTACTATTCGGATCGTTATCACGATAAATAGCGTTGGTTTGCATCATTTATTCAGTATATTCATCAAGATCCCTATCTGTATAAATGTTTTCATCCGGTTCTCTAGCAACAATTAACTCCCATAGGCCATGCGTTCCTTTATGAATTCTATTACCAACCTCAATATCATCATCATTAAGCCTAACTAATTTGTCGCCAATATAAAATTTACCATCTTTGTCATATAAACCATATGTTGTATCAACATTAGTTTTTTTACCAACAAATTTTATTAAATACTCCTTTGCAAGTGGTCCAATAATATGCGCAGGTTCATCTTTCCACCATTCCTTTTCCCCAAAAGTTGGCACTTGCCCTTCAGTTGTCCAGGCTTCTATTGTGGGGTAATTTGGTAATTTAATAGCCTGTGGCAAGTTTTCGATACCCTCTTTAATAGGTTTAAGTTCTTCTGTAATCTCCTTTGTTGCGGCTTTTTGTGTTTCTGTAATAGGTTTAAAAAACTTTGAAAGACCAGTTTGCAATTCTTGCTCGCCTGCTTTCTCTGCTAGTTGACTATCCCGAATATTCTTTTTTGTTTTAAGATATTCTTTTACAATTAAGTCCCTTTTTGCTGGATCAGTGATTTTTAAAAATGACATTTTTTATTACAAACATAATTTTTTATCTCATTTTCATCACAGTTTTCAGCATAGTTTTTTTAATCATCATTATTATTAATCTCACAAGAGAAAGCACATTTAAATTTTGGACATTTAATTTTAATTCGTGGCCTTATTCTTTTCAACCAACCTCCGAAAGGACTCGCGCGCTTCTTGCCTCCCTTTCTCAATCAAACTTTCTTCATCTTCAGTTGACATCTTTTTCTTTGTTTTTGTTCTAATTTCATTCTTCATAGATTTATATTTTTCTAATTCTTCCATAATCAATTTGAAGTCATCATCTGATATGTGATTATCTAGCAAAGCTGATGATATATATGTAGATAGCGTATCCAATTTTGAATCAGCTAGCATCCTAATTTTTAAATGCTTTTCAGATTTTGTTCTTGTTTTTCTTACAATATACTTCCCTATCAATGCTGCTGCGCCAACAGCCAAAGCAGAACCTTCCAATGCAATCGTTGCTGGTATAGCTACAACGGTTGACAGTAAAGCTATTCCTCCAGCTCCTGCAACAATAGCTACAGTAGTCAAACCCGCTTTAACATTGTCAACACCTTTTGATATTTTTAGACACTTTTTTGCCATTGCATCTCTAACTTTAACTTCATTTTCTAAAAAAGATTGTACTTCTGATATCTTTTGTAAACGATATGAATGCCCATTGTCATTGTTCATTAAGGATAATTCAATAGAAGGTGCACTTGCTGTAATGCGTTCAGTAGGTAAGTTTGGGTAAATATTCTCTTTCATCTCCATTTTTTATTAGAATGATATTTTTTTTTAAATTGTGTAATAAAAGAGGCACAAAAACTCGTTTTCCTCAATTGTTACGGTATCCTTTGAGTTGTTTGTAATAGTAATTATAATATCCACGGTATCCTCAAGGATAACCTCATTTTGTAAACTACACCGCTTAAATTTTAAAGAGTATGCTAACGAGGTTAAAACAACTCCTTTAGTCATCATAAACCCAAAACCTAATAGTATTTGTTTTGTTTCATTAGGCTTTAGTATAATCTTTTCTTGACTGAAAATTTCCCAAGTTACCGTATTTACTTTTCGAGGTGGATGTTTTACACCTTGCAACGGACGCCAATAAATTGTTTTTGGTTGAGTAATCTTAGGTTTTACACCAAATTTGTAAACACTCATTTATTTTTATTATAAATAATATTTAAATATTATTATTTATAACACATTACAATATAGCCCCTAAAATAGGTATATTAGCAAATGGACTATTAGGCCCTAGAAGAAGCCTTTTTCCATCATAAAACGTTCCTCCTTGTTTTAAATACAAACCATCACCAACAGATTTTGAACCTTTACCTTTAGCAGGTCCTAAATAAAGCCCTTTTCCATCAGTTTCTAACTGACAAACACATCCCCCTTTTTTAAGGTAAAGACCTGACCCCATTGCTTTTTGTACTCCTGATGAGGCTAAACCAGATAAAGCACCAACACCTAATGCTGGTAAAACGGTTTTTGCTAAGACAGGTAACGCTGCTGAGGCTAATCCAGCCAACATTCCAAGAAAACCTCCCTCTATTTTCATATTATGTTTAAGTTGTTCTTTACTCATTCTGATCGTTATACCTTTACCATTCTCATAGGCTTTAGCCATTTTCTTTGCTTGTGACGCGGTAACAGCGATAATATCATTATCTTGTAAATCTTTATGACCTAAACGAATACTTACTGGACAACCATTTTTAACAGCATATTGAAGCTTTTGCTTTTGCCCTTCTGATATATTTACTTTAACAGTAGTGTAACTTGTCATTTTATAAATATATATATTTTTATTTATCTCGCTTCTCTAATATGAAATCTGATTGATAGATTTTCGCCTCTAAGATTTAGTAGTGTCCCATCGTGGTCTGTAATTGTTACATCTAGGTTATGTATTTCATCCAATGTTATTGGTAAGTATACCAAATTAACCGGCAACTCAATTATCTTATAACCGGGGGAAACATTTGGGAAAAAAGAGTAAATAGTGTTTTTGTTGAACCGTTAACATAACTTCCTGAAATAATATCTATGTTAACGAGCAGACTGTTTATACTAAGAATGTTCACTACAATCTCCGACTCATGAAATCCTTGTGTATATTTTCCGCGAGTAAATCCTAATACTTTGGAAATAGAGTTTGGATTGTTAAAATCCACTTGATAACCGTTTTCAAGGGTAAGAACAGACTTTAGGGTATTTGTATTTGCTGAAATGTTAATGTAATATTCATCATTAACTCCATCATAGTGGTCATTTTTTCTCATTTCTTGGTGAATGACATCATTAATGTCAATAAGGTCATAACTTCCTTCTGGTATTTCAAATTTAACCCATGAAGTACCATTGTCCGGAGAATAAATAAACATGTTGTTTGTTGCATCAATGTTTGGAAAAGAGTAGTAAGTTTCAAGGTTTACCAATGCTATTTCATATTTTTTATCCATTTCCAGCTGAATTGGCAGTTTAGACCTAGTTCTAAAGCGTGTTTTGTTGTCGCTTACTATAATTTGAAATGACGTTTTGTGGTCAGTATTTTTTGCAATCTGTTTTAAAAGATCTTCCATTTTTTATAGAAAATAATAATTTTATACTGACTTAGGTATATAAAAGTTGTCAAAGCCTTTTCTGTACTTTCCATTATCTTTTTTACTGGTTAAATCAATGACAACAAAACCATGAGGGCTTTCCCAACCTGTTTTACAAAATTTACGACACTCCTCTTTAGGCATATCATCCCCTACATGATCGCTATAGATATGATTAACGTTTTTAAGATCTTGTTGGAATAAACAAATAAAATTTGCGTTCTCTCTAATAGTTTGCCTCGGTAACTTAAAATAATTTTGTGATGGGTAAAAGCAGTCAACTTTACTATGTCTTCCACGAATGTAGTAGTACTTGCACTTATTTTGCTTTTCTAAAAGCAAATCATCAAAAATCATTAATTTTTTGTTTTCTGAGTTTAACTCTCTCGGATCAGGTACATCCCCAGCACTTTCAAAAAATTTACAATTTATATCAGATTTGTTTTTAATCGTTTTAACCCATTCTTCAATCAATGCTGTTGGAGAAACATTTAAATCTTGTATCTCATCTCGAATATTAAACAACCTTAAGATAAGTGATTTTGGTAATTTCTCCTCGAAGGCTTTTTTAAGTATACGATATTCTGGTTGAAACAGACTTTTGCTAAAAACGCATAGATTATCATAGTCAAGCCATTCGGGTCTTAACAAAAGATTAAGTAAAAGAGTGGTTTTACCACATCCTGATTTACCTACTATTACCCCTCTAATACTTTTTGGTAGAAGAGGGTGATTAAATCTTTTTGATACTACTTCGTTCCATGATAAATTTACAATATCCATTTTTATTTAACTTTTTTAATTTTTATATATAAAAAAATGTATTGTGTTAAATATAAAAAAGCTACCGATACAACCAATATAGAATATGTTGTTACTAAAAATGGAAGAAATATGAAACGTGGAAAATGTGTGGTATGTGGGGTAACTAAAACTCAGTTTATTAAGGCGCAGGATGTAAAAGAAGGTGGGTCATTGCTAAATAAAGCTATAAATAATTTGCCTTTTGAAATGCATCTTCCTGGAAAAAACTTCTGTGGGCCCGGTACAAAATTAAACAAAAGATTAAACCCTGATATGACGCCCAAAAAATGGAGTAAACCTGTAAATAGAGCAGACAAAACATGTTTCAATCATGACGTTTGCTACTTGAAAAAAATGGATACCAAAACACGTAATGAAGTATGTGACAAAAATATGTTACAAGAATTAAAAGGTATCTATAATCCTACACTCAGAGAAAGGATGGAACGTGGAATTGTTTCTTCATTGATAGGAACATAGATGAAATTTGGAATGGGGGTTAAAAAAAAAATTCAGCATGATAAATTTATCGGAAGAATTACACAAACCCATAAAAAGAAAATTTAAGAAAAGGAGAGTTAGAGTAAACGGTATAGATAGGATATGGGCTGCGGATTTAGTAGACATGCAAGCATTTCCTAAGTTTAATCGTGGTGTTAAATATCTTCTCGCTGTCATTGACATCTTTTCAAAATACGGGTGGCTGATACCAATAAAAGACAAAACAGGAAGATCTGTTGCTATAGCATTAAAGAGTATTTTTAAGGAGAGAAAACCAGATAAAATGTGGGTGGATACGGGTAAAGAGTTTTATAACAAAGATGTTAAAGACTTGATTGAATTATATTCCACTGAAAACGAGGAAAAATCTAGCGTGGTTGAGAGATGGATTAGAACAATGAAAGAAAAAATGTGGAAGTATTTTTCTGCTCACTCCACAAACGTTTACATTGATGTGCTACCAGATCTCGTTAAAAAATATAATAACACGAGACATTCTTCCATTAATATGACACCAGTAAATGCTAGTAAAAAAGAAAATGAAACCAAAGTTTGGAGAAATCTTTACCCCGATCATCTTGAAATAAAAGATATAAAACCTAAGTTCTCTGTTGGAGATAAAGTAAGGATAAGTAAAAAGAAAAAGACTTTTGAGAAAGGTTATACCACTAGATGGACTGAAGAGGTTTTTACAGTTTCTGAAGTAAAACATACATTGCCTGTAACATATAAAATTGTAGATCTTAATGGAGAAGAAATAAAAGGTACCTTTTATGAACCTGAGTTGCAAAAAACTAGTCAAGAGTTGTATAGGATAGAAAAGGTTATTAAAAAAGGAAAAAAGAAATCTCTAGTGAAGTGGAAAGGTTATTCTGATGAGTTTAATTCATGGGTTGACAATAAAGACATTACAAATATTTCACTATAAAAAAATGTTAGATATTGCAACTGAAAAAGTAATTTTACCAAACAACTTAGAACTAGAAGATGCAGCAAAAAGATTAAAAATTCCTTCTTTTAGGGGAGCATTTTTACGAAACACTCTACCAAAAAAGTGTAGAAAAAAGGAATGCGGCATACTAAACCTTGATGACACAAGCGGGTCAGGTACACATTGGGTTGCTTGGTATAAAAACGGTAAAACTAAAATTTACTTTGACAGTTATGGTATACAACCACCTCTTGAAGTTAGAGATTATTTAAAAAGTCCATTACATTACAATAGTGATCAATTACAAGAAGCTGGGGAAGTATTTTGTGGGCATTTATGTTTGTACATTCTTAAAGAGTTGGGTTTAGGTAACAAATTTCAAAATGTTTAAAATAAACTTTTCTAGCAAAAAAAAAAAAAAAAAAAAAAAAAAAATGCCTGTTGATAAATTTGGAAGAATGGATGATGGTAAAACAAGTGGTGATGGTGTGTCACTCGCTTACATTAGTAATAATTTTTTTACGTAAAGATGGAACAACCACCGTTACCGGTTCTATAAATATGGCTGGTAATACATTAACGAGGGTTAGTAATCCAGTAAATCCTCAAGACGTTGCCACTAAGAATTATGTTGACAACAACCTAGGACTGTTGGATGAAAACGGAGGATACCATATGACAGGGTATTTAAACATGGGTTTTAATAAAATAAAAAAACTTAGTCGATCCTGAGAACCCGAGTGAAGCTGCTACTAAAAAATACGTGGATGATAGTGGCAAAGCAATAGTACAACAACAAGACGGCACTTTTTCCGCTGTTGCAGATATAAATATGCGGGGGTATCAGTTAACAAACGTTATAGATCCCGCAGACCCACAAGACGTTGCAACTAAAAGATACGTAGATGTTGCCAATCGAGCCTTTGTTTACGGACCTGGAGGGTATATAGCAAGTGGTGACCTTTCTATGGGTGGCCGGAGAATTTCCAACGTTGGAATGCCTATAGAAATCAGCCAAGCCGTTAATAAGCTTTACGCTGATACCATCGTTGAGACAGCTATCACGGGTGAAAAAGCTTTAACAAAAAACCAAGACGGATCTTTTTCAGCGGCCGGCGAAATAGATATGAGTGATCACTCGATTACTGGATTGCCAAATCCCGTAGACCGTGACGCTGCCGCCAATAAAAATTACGTTGATAACGGTGGAGCTATCGTAAAAAATCCAGATGGAAGTTTTTCAGCAATAGCCAACGTGGATCTCCAAGGTTTTTCTCTTAAAAACGCGGCACCCCCGGAAGATGAGAGAGATTTAGTAACAAAATCCTATGTGGATGAAAAAGTATCACCAATCCCTTATCTCTTAGAATCTAAACCCATTGTAAGCGTGTGTGCCGAGGAACAAGGAGGATTAGCAGACGGTAATTACGAGTTTTCTTTTGGGAATGGAAGCGCTGGAATACACCACGAATTAGGAGGCTATTGCATGGCAGCTCCTGGCAAAATTATAAGAGGATCTTTAGGGGCCGTTAAAGCCAGTGGTATCCTAAAAGAAGAGGCAAAAGTTAACATAGTCGTAAACGGAGTTCAAAAGATCGACTACTCCATAGTGAAAAAGAAAGGAGAAGGTTGTAGTTGCATAGTTTTTCCTCAGCCTCTAGAAGTAAACCAGTGTGATGTCATAAACTTCATAACAAGGTCTACCAACCCCAACGCAAAAAAACGCGTATTTGACGATACTGATAGAGTTGGACTTGTAAAGGGTTAAATATTTAAAAAGGTTTATTGACATAGTATTTCACAACTTTATCTAATATTTTTGCAATGTGTATACTCATATAATATCACTTTTGACTGGACTTTTGAGGATGATGGTAGTATATTATGACATTAATAATTTTTTTGCTTTGTTTTTTTTTTTTCTAAAAAATGAACTGTGTATGGTAATTGTATAAAATATGATTTTTTATTTATGATAATAAAGCAGTCTTACTTCCTTGTTGTATCTTTGATTTTGTAAGAATGTTACTACTAACAACATGGTAACCTCTGGCGCGGTCTAACAGCCCGTAAGTTAATACAATTATTGTACACGTTAAACATTTTTAAAAAAAAAACAGGGTAAAAATGTTTGTTAATATTATAATGTACTACCATTTTCAGTTTTTGGTGTGTTAAGCAAAAGTTAAAGGGTTGTGTACTAAATAACTTCCTCTTTCGTTTTCGGTGAGGAGGCATGGAAAAATGGTTTATATCATGGTAGTGTCATTACTCGCCTGACTTTATCTATACTTTCTCTTATGGTAAGGTATAGAAAACAGAGTTAAAGGTGATTCTTAAGCTAGTTTAACGTTTTTCAACATTATTTAGATTTAGTAACTCACATAGTTTATGAGTTAGTAAATTTATATATAATAGTATTTATAATTACTTAACTTTAAAATCAATACGTCCCGATATTCCAAAAAAAGTTATAATTTACGTTTTGTAAAACACTTTTTTTTACACATTGGACGTTTATCTATACGCTCATTATTATCACAACTATCACATATAGGTATAATACCACAATTACAAAACAGTATATTTGGTTTCATACCACAAATTATACAATCTTCTTCGCGAAACGTTTTAATTCCATTAATATTTTTTGGTACAATTTTGCCAAGTAGGCAAACAAGGTCATCAGGGTCACCAGGGTCATCAGGGCCAACTAGGTTATCATCATCAAGTTTGTTAAAAAAACTAAATAGATGACTTACATAATCACTATTAAACCCTAACTTATTATGCCAATCATAAGTATAAAACCCAATATCTCTATAACCTTCACCTTCCGTATATCTATTATCTTGACTTTTTGTATATTCATATAGATTATACCAATAATCTTCATTACATTCTACGAAGGAAGTAAAAGAAAGATATTCTGCAGGATGAATATTTTTAAGTGTCAACATTGGGTATAATACATAATTCATAGGTTGTTTTACCCTATCAGGATTTTTAAGTAAATCAAGTAAAGCATTGTCATAAACACTAAGAAATTTATCACTTTGGGTAAATGGAATTCTTATACCAGTAAAAACAGGTAAACATCTTTCATTAGCGTTAGCAATGTCTACATATGGATTTTTCGGCCAAGCTACAAAAATAGTTGTGTCATAATTAGTTTCTTCTACTCTATGTTTGCTATATTCATAATAAATAGCAGGTTTTAACATTCCAAACAAATAAAGATAATCAGTTTCTCCATGAATATTATCAGTTTGATGAAAAAACATTAGTTGATTATCTTCTTCATAACGTATCTTGTATGATATTTTGACTTGTAAATTTGCAACTAATTTAAATCTAAACTCATTGGTTAAATTATACAGCACTGCCATTTTATATATTATTTATAATTACTTAACTTTAAAATCAATTTTTAGTGACGCATTGATATAACGTTATGTCTGGTTCACTGCCCCTTAAGTAGGTTCACTGGTTTGCCAAAAAAAAAAAAATTTTTTTTTTAGTGGATGAAAGAAAATCGAAATTACTTTAAAATATTCGTAAAAATAGGTTTTTCCCTTTTGAGTTTTTTTTTGCCAAACGCGTAATAACTTAAATGTGTGTTAACCATACACTGGTTAAATGGATTTTATAAGCATACTTGTGGTTATAAAATTATTTTGAGCACAACTATGATTAATTTTGATATTTTAACCGCGGATATGGGGGGTGGACCAGATCGGGAGTTTTCCTATCTACTACCCATGTCTATTAACTATTTACCAAACGACAATATTTTGGTCTCTTATCTAATTGAAAGCATTTGCACGCTACAAAATAAAGGTACCTCAATTGATGATAGAATAGAAAACATTGTGGGAAAAGAAGAAATGCTGGTTATCAGCATTTTCTCCTTTACCCACGATGTTTTCAAAAGCGTTCTTCTTCGGGGTCGTTAAAAGTCGGCATTGTGTGGTAAAGGGTTGATTAACGCAAAGGCCGCATATCGCGACTCAGTGCTCTTCTACAGACAGTGCAGACCCGATCAGATTTTTTAGACCATACAAGGTAATTTTAAATCTACACTGTGGGCTTTCCCTGCAAGATACGGCTTCGAAATCACTAAACTGTATTTGGCTGGAGATATTATTGAAATTTATCTAGCAGTTAAACCATTTACCACACAGTCCCGAATTTCACGGCACTGACGGAGGAAGCTTTTGAAAATATTTTGGAAAAAGGAGAAAATGCTTGTAGCAAGCATTTTCTTCTTTCCCCAAAATGTTTTCTCCCCTTCCAAAGACAATTATCACCGTTCTTGCCATTTTTTATTTGTCAGCTGCAAATACTTTGGATTCGGACAAATCCAAGAGTTTGTTGTTTGGTGTTAAGTAAACTTAAAGTTTTATATATTGTTTTTTCTGATTTCCGCTCACTGATTCCGTTTATATACATGTGTACATATATATATATGATCGTAGCTTGGGTTCCAGCCAGATCATTTTTTCTTTTTATATTTCGGACGAAACTCTGTCAAAAATGAGTGCCAGGGGACATTCGAGGGGCTCCCGTGATTGATAAAGTAGCGTTCGAATATATATATATATATATATATATATATATAAACAAGAGGGCCATGATGGCCCTGGATCGCTCACCTGAGTCAATAGGCGAAATTTCACTCCAGGGTCACTCTAGAGCGCACACAAGGTTTTTCTAAGATTTGACCTAGTGACCTAGTTTTTGACTCCACATGACCCAATTTCAAACTCGTCCCAGATTTTATCAAGACAAATATTCTGACCAAGTTTCATGAGGATCGGACCGAAAATGTGGCCTCTACTAGAGTGTACACAAGGTAAAAAGTTGACGACAGACGACACACACCGCACGACGGACACAGCACGATCACATTAGTTCACCATGAGCACTTTGTGCTCAAGTGAGCTAAAAAACATAAGTCAAAAAAGAGCACCACATGCAGGTGCAACAATTGGTTGTTTTTCGACTGATAAAAATTACCCTAACAATTTTTTAAAAAGGTCACCCTAGGAACATTTCTGTGAAATTATTTCAAAATCTGACCAGCCATTCCAGATAAGAAGAATTAAGAAATTCCTCTTCATGTCCCTATGGTGCAAATAGCCCCCACCACCAGAGACATGTTTCTTGACAGATCAAAATTTTGCAAACAGTTTTTGAAAAGGGTCACCAAAGGAACATTTCTGTGAAATTATTTCAAAATCTGACCAGCCGTTTCAGAGAAAAAGAACTTTTAAGAATTTCTTCATGGCCGTATAGCGCAAGTAGCCCCCCAGTCACCAAAGCCATGTTTCTTGACGGATCAAAATTTCGCGAACAATTTTGGAAAAGGGTCACCCAAAGAACATCTCTGTGAAATTATTTCAGAATCTGACCAGCCGTTTCAGAGAGGAAGAATTTTTAAGAATTTCTTCATTTCCGTATAGTGCAAGTAGCCCCCATTCACCAGAGCCATGTTTCTTGACGGATCAAAATTTCGCGAACACTTTTTGAAAAGAGTCACCCAAGGAACATCTCTGTGAAGTTATTTCAAAATCTGACCAGCTGTTTCAGAGAAGAATTTTTAAGAATTTCTTCATGGCCGTATAGTGCAAGTAGCCCCCAGTCACCAGAGCCATGTTTTTCGACAAATCAAAATTTCACGGACAAGTTTGGAAAAGGGTCACCCAAGGAACATCTCTGTGAAATTATTTCAAAATCTGACGAGCGGTTCCAGAGAAGAAGAATTTTTAAGAATTTCTTCATGGCCGTATAGTGCAAGTAGCCCCCATTCACCAGAGCCATGTTTCTTGAAGGATCAAAATTTCGCGAACAGTTTTGGAAAAGGGTCACCCAAGGAACATCTCTGTGAAATTATTTCAAAATCTGACCAGCCGTTTCAGAGGAGAAGAATTTTTAAGAATTTCTTCATTTCCGTATAGTGCAAGTAGCCCCCATTCACCAAAGCCACGTTTCTTGACGGATCAAAATTTCGCGAACAGTTTTCGAAAAGGGTCACCCAAGGAACATCTCTGTGAAATTATTTTAAAATCTGACCAGCGGTTTCAGAGAAGAAGAATTTTTAAGAATTTCTTCGTATCTGTATAGTGCAAGTAGCCCCCACTCACCAGAGCCATGTTTTTTGACAGATCAAAATTTCGCGAACACTTTTTGAAAAGGGTCACCCAAGGAACATTCCTGTGAAATTATTTCTAAAATCTGACCAGGGGTTTCAGAGGAGAAGATTTTTAAAGAATTTCTTAGAAAATTCCATTTCGTTGCCATGGAACCAGAGTTTTTGATGGAATCAAATTTTGTGAACACTTTTTAAAGAGGACCTCCCAAGGAACATTCCTGCCAAGTTTGGTCCAAATTGGCCCAGTGGTTTAGGAGGAGATGATGTTTAAAGAATTGTTGACGACGCACGACGAACGACGCACAGACGCACGACGCACGACGAACGACGGACACCGGGTGATCCTAAAAGCTCCCCTTGAGCACGTTGTGCTTAGGTGAGCTAAAAATAAGATATAGCCGGAACCCAGGCTAATGCGATCCCTGATTGACCTTATTAATGATATGATGGTAAGTGATCTTGTTTACAAGATTACATGACAATCAAGAATAGCGGAAAGGTCGTTTGATCTATTTCTGCGTTAACTCTTTATTAGACGACAAAAGGTCGACTCGTCCAAATGTATTGCAAGCATTTTCATGCGACAAATCAAATTGGGATCAAATAATGCTTTATGCCCATGTTAAGATAGAAAACGTGGTGGGAAAAGGCCAACAAAACAGAGAAAATGCTGGTCACCAGCATTTTGTCTTTATTCCACCTTGTTTTAAAAAGCCTTTTTTCTTGGGATCCGTTACAATTTGTGTAGTTAAGGGTTAATCTTATAGTGTGAGAAATTATGGTATTGGCTTTGATCACAACGGTCTTCTTGGTCTCGGCATCAGTCGTTCAAGTCTACATATTCCTAATTTCTTTGACGGGAAAATAGAATCTGGTAAATTCTAAAGCTAGAGATCTAGATCTACAAATAACTAATTTAAAAAAAAAAGATGATCTGTGGATGAAAAACGTTGCGTGAGTTAACTTGTTGAGTGAATCATCATCAGTATTTGCTGATTTGATTTAAGAAAGCAGTCGTCAGTCGCCTTTCTCAAGTAAATAGCAAAACCGCATGCCGTTAGCAACCAACTGTAACCATGTAAACATATCTATGGCAAACGTTAGCGGTTAACGCGTTCAGTTAAGTGTTTACTGCGCGAACAGTTTGCGGCGACTGTTCGCCTTTAACTGAACGCAGGGCTGGTTGGGGAGGGGGCAATGAAGATGTTCAAAGATACTGCACGTATTTGATAGCACAGGGATTTCCCTGTGTTTGATAGTACCTAGTGAGCATAAGGATTTTTTTATTTTCGACGTAGCTAAATCATATCTTTTTTAATAGCAAGTGCACCCTTTCCAAAGATGAATCACGTGAGTACGCTTTCAGCAGGTGCGCTACACCTCGATTCATTTAGAACAGCCAAAACATGTTCTGAAGAATACAGCACCGTGTTCTGAAATACTCCATTGATCTAGAACATGTTCGGAGTGTTCAGAGTAGCGAAAGGAATACGCCCGTAATCATGTGTGACGGCATTCGGCATACCTCGGGTGATCCGGTGATCAAATCCCTCGGCTGTATCACGTAGCTTGATCACTCGCCACAACTCGGCCGATTCCGTACCTACATCTAACCTCGTCTGTATAAGGGAGGCTTCCATTTTGAACTACCAATCACATGATCTTAAACATGGCGGCGCCCCTGTAGATCGCTTAGCAACGACATGAACAACCACTGTGAAGTTATTCACTTCTATCGATCTGTCGACGAAAGCTCCTAACAGAATTGATAAACCACGCTAAAAATTGAATGTACAAACTATTTGCCGACTGAAATACTCTTAGAAAGATAACGATAGAAAATTTACCCATGCGTTCTTTCTAAAGAGGAGCCTTACAATTTCAATAACGGTAAAGCGGTGTGCTTCCGGAGATGTGCGAAATGTACCGTGTAGAGGTACATATCAAGCTACGTGATACAGCCGAGGGATTAATCACCAGATCACCCGAGGTATGCCGAATGGTAGCTTGATATGCACCTACACGGTACATTTCGTACGTCGCCGTTGTCTGCGCATGTCATATTCTTCGAAGATTCGACCTGTCTGCTATGACACATCACCCATCCCCCGTATACCTTGGAAAAGTAGGGCTTATATCGAAGCTATTAGCCTATTACCAAAGCATGTAGGGGCTGTTTTAATAAATGGTCGGTGCATAGGTTACATGCTAGCCGATCATAGCTGAATGAATGGCACCAGGTAGCGTTTTATTGAGTAAACGTTTATTTCATTTGAAATTTAAAGTCACGGTTGTTGTCTTGAAAAATTACTCCGCTACTGTACCCAGGATGCCCAAATTAGATAGATGTGTATTTGTAGAATGCCATCTAGCTGGAGATAATGCGTACGTCGCCGGAGGCACATCGTTTTACCGTTATTGAAATTGTAAGGCTCCTCTTAAAAAAGAAAACATGAGTGAATTTTCTGTCGAAGTCTTTTGAAGAATATTTCAGTCGGCAAACAGTTTACAAGTACATGTACATTCAATTGTTAGCGTGGTTTATCAATTCCGTTGGGAGCTTTAATCGACATGTCGATAGATGTGAATAACTTCACCGTGTTTGTTCGTGTCGTTGCTAAGCGATGTTGTAATCGGCGTTAGGCAGACTCACGACCAGTTGCCCAGCTAGCTCAGTTGGTAGAGCTGCGGTACTAGTGTTCCACACGAGCACACTTTTCTCCCCTGATTTACTTCAATGGCGACGAGGTCAATTTGTATGCGGCACCGGCGGTCCGTGGGGACTGGAGGGGGAGTTGTTGACTCCCAAGAAATCAGGAGGGCGACTCCCGGAGGTGTGTTGTAATCGGCGTTAGGTAGACTCACGACCAGTTGCCCGGCTAGCTCAGTTGGTAGAGCTGCGGTACTAGTGTTCCGGGTGTCGTGGGTTCGAGTCCCACGTCGGGCACGCTTTTCTCCCCTGATTTCAGCGATTTGCAGGTGCGCCGCCATGTTTAAGATCATGTGATTGGTAGTTCAAAATGGAAGCCTCCTTTATACAGACAAGGTTAAATGTATACTGTAGGTACGGAATCGACCGAGTTGTGACGAGTGGTGTAACGGAGTAGCTGCGCCAAAGCACTGTTGAGTACTCTGTCATGGTGTGGTCGCAGCCGAGCAGTCACGTGACCCTATCCCGACATAAATGGCGGAAAGGTGTTCGAACGTGAAGATCGGAGAAAATGGTTGTTTAATGTGGAAGTCCTCGAATGTTGGAAATCCGTGTGTATTGCAAGCTGGTATAATTTACTGGTCATTAATTGATTGCGATCAATGTCAGCCATCTTTAATGTTTCCTCTCATTTGATTTATCTCGGGAGTAGACATACGCCGTTTGCACGGTTTCACTTGATTCAGTGTGCAGTTGGAGTACTCTAAAAAGATCAAATCAAATCCACCCCCGTTGATCAAATTAGATACGGAATCAACCGAGTTGTGGCGAGTCCACATCTTACTTTTTCAACAGATCACCCGAGGTTTCACGAGTGTAACATTTCACGTCATTCACTGACGTCATGAACAAAATGTCGTTTACGAGAGCTGGTAAAGAATCAAAAAGAGAAGAACTGAACGTGAAACAGCAACCAGGAGAAAAGAAATCGGCATGAATAAGTTATCCACGGCTAGCTCTCATGCAGAGTACTTTAATCTTGCGCATACTCTTCAAACCTTAACATTCTCATCTGAAAACCAAATGTTTCAAAAAAAGGTCTTACCAGTACTGTAGTCTACTCAGTATGCTTTAACAATCAGACGAATCCTTTTTCAATATCGAAATTCAAGAGCCTTCCTATTTGTAATAATTTGTTGAGCTGTAAGCATCTTTTTTCCCAGCTTACCACTGTGTTACAATCGTCATTTAATTGTCTAAGGACAGGAATTTAACCCTTTACCCTACAATCCAGTGTTTTAACAGCATTATAAAGAAAACCATGATTATAAGCATTTCCCCTTTTAACATTTTAATCATTCCACAGGCAAATCCCATCATTTCCCCAACAGTTTCTTTTTAGTTTTCAAATGCTTTCAAACTGAATGTGTTGTCTTCAAAAGCTTTCTCTCTGGTGTACTAGTTTTGTCATCTGTTACAAAGTAATGGGTTTAAAAAAAAAATCGTTTTCAAATTTCATACTTTAAATTGATTAGCATTCTTTCAAAACTTTGTTACAGAGTAAGGCTTATAAATCTGTATGTAAAGAAGATGATTAAAAGCTTATAAAGTTATGATCAAGTAACCATGGTCATTTAAAGAGCCAGTGATATGGTATTTAAGTGAGCTGGTGACCTAGCTTATTGTTATTTATGGCAGCGCTAAAATGTTATTTAGTTGAACTAGATCTACATCTTTATAAATTTGTATTCATCCAATTCAGTTATGATTAACCTATTCACTGATGTCCACAAGATGGATTTCCAATTTTGAGATACACTTTTGTTATTATATCAGTTTAGGTTTTATCTTCACATAGCTCTCTGCCTTAAATTTTCTGGTTAAGCCATAGATCCCCAAACAAACCAAACAGACATTTTAAGTCTAGAAATAAGACCCAAATAAATGCAAAGTTAAGGTCACTTTTTTCCAGAATGTATAAGCAAAGCAGCCATTGTACATTTTGTAAATCAGAGATCAGATTGTATCTTCTATGCAGTTTGATTTTGATCTACACTGCCCACAAAGGCAGCTTTAGTTGTGAAAGGCACTTTAACCCTTTACCACACAATCCCGACTTTTAACGACCCTGAGGATGAGGCCTTTTGAAAACATTGTGGGAAAAGGAGAAAATGCTGGTTACCAGCATTTTCTCCTTTTCCCACAATGTTTTCTACTCTGTCAAGGACAAATTTCATCATTTGAGCCACCTTTAAATTGTAGTCTGCAAATGCTTTCAATCAGGACAAGTCTAAACTTTTGTCGTTTGGTAAAGAGTTAAGGGTTAAAAAATATATATTCAATCAAGACATTAGCTTGAAATTTGCTTTGTGTAAACAATGAAACTAGTCGAAGGAAGATGTTTAAACAAAAAAAAAAAGAAATGCCATATTGTATAATGATTCATTTATTTCAGGCCATTTGTTGGCCATACTGGAATATGTATCTAAACAAAGGAGCTGTGTCAAAGGATGCATATTTTGATCAATGTGAACTTATTTTGCCTAGATAGGTACCGAGAAAAAGAGTGAAATTTGTCAACCCGTAAAGGCATCTAATTTGTTTAAAGGGCATGGGTGACTACCCTGTCATTTCTCTTCATTGTGGCCATTTATCTAGATTGATTGATTGAATGGTATTTTATGCCACTTTCAACTTTATTTCAGTCATATCATGGTGACTGCTTACATACTCATGTATGTTCTGGGTTTCAAAATACTAGGCTAGGAATTGAAGTGTCTTGCCTAAGGTCACTCCTGTGAAAAACCTGGTCCACCCAGTGAGGCTTGAACCCAGGGCCTCCAGGTTACAAGTCCTATGCTTTATCACTGAGCCAGACAGGACCCCTTCCATTTACGTTGGCAAAGGAAGGTTATCCATAGATGAATGCCCTTGAAAAATCCCATCTTCTACATCATCTGAGTTCTAGATTTGTGGCAGTAAAATAACTTGACTGATGTCTTGAAATAGACACAACTAATAATAGTTAAAGTGTACAAGAGTTATTTGTTAGTATTCTGGTGACTTGAAATAATTGTGTCTTTGGAACTACATGTAGTCTTGTTAAAATAATAAATTTGTATTTGTCTTCCATGATATTGAAATCTAGAAAAGAAGAAAAACATAGTAAATATTTGGTCATTAACCTTCTCTTAGGATAAGAATAAAGCAGCTCTGAAAAGTGACCACTAAAATCAGAAATGAAGGGAAGAGTTGACAGTGATAGAATTGAAGATTCTCATTCAGGTGTTTAAGACCAGACCACTGCGATATGGTCAGAATATCAACAAAAAGGGGGCAGTGATTTAAGGTCAGATTGAATGTTTGATTCTGCAAAAGCAACCTTAAATTGTGTAAGGTACTACGACTTTGGCTTAAATTTGTACAGACCTCACATCAATGTTTGAGAGATAAATCCATACATGAGTAAGAAATCTAAATTTTTTAAAAACATTTTATACAAATTACAATTCACTAATTGAAGGTGGCCTCAATTGCTGCCTCATATATTATTTCAGTCAAGGTCTTGACATTACTTGGATAAGTAATTATATAATTACTTGACCCTTCACCAAATAATGTTTTAACAACCTGGGGAAGCAAGCTTTTTAAAACATTCTCGAAAAAGGAGAAAATGTAGATAAGGAACAATTTCTCCTTTTCCAACATTGTTTTCTTGGAACTTTTTCAAAGACAAGTCCCATCATTTAAGCCATGCTTGAACTGTGGTCTGCAAATGCTATCAAGTTTGACAAGTGTTAAATTTTGCTGTTTTGAAAAGGGTTAAATAAACACTATCTATTTTTGACACTCTGAGTGATCAAAAACAATAAAGTGATTCAAATTTACTCAAGGAACTGTATTCATTTTACCTTTAAGGATATTCATCCCTCTTTTTTCTTTAAGTTTGTGCCATTTGTCACCATGCACTAGAAGTTGCCATGTCAGACTATTTTTGCATTTGATAAGTCAAAAAAGTACACTGCTTTCTCCCAGTAGATATATCAGAATGGCTTACAAAAAGCTAAGCAAGTAAAAATTTTGATAGTTATTTTACTTTTGAAGTTGTGTGATTCAGATCAAAGTTAATGAGATCACTTTACTAGCTGTAATGATAGTCCCACAGCATGGCTTTGATATCATAGCTTGAACCAGAGGCCTTTTAAAAGAAATACAGTACTGTATGTCTGTACTGACATAATGTAGAGAGAAGGAACAGTAAAAAATTTACTATCATTGCAGTAAGTTAATTATGGCATTTTTCTATGACTGAGATTTTTGAAACATGTGACCCAATGCTTCTAACTGTAGTTTCCTCTGGAAAAAGTGAAGATCAAGATCAGATTACACAGAGTATGAAGCATGTCTTTTTGTTTTTAAAACAAACAGCCCAGCGGTATTCAATGGTTAAAAATATCAATATAATGTCTGTTTCACTCCATTGGATTACATATATTATAGTGATAGAATAGTTCGTTTTTAAATTTATTTCAGACCTAAAGCAAAAAGGCAAAAGTGTTACGGCCAGTAAATTGCTTATATACAGAACCACTGTAGGATAACAAAAATTGAAATGTATCTGTTCACACCTCTGTGAAAAAGGCCTTAAATGTTGGGGAACATGACTTTGTGTTCATTCACAAGCATTGTGGTGCTGTGGCTGACAGTTGCTAGCTGGTCACAAGCAATTTATGGTAAGTATCTGCATGACACTTCATTGAATTAGACTTATCATGAAAAATCTCTCTATGCATTCTATTTGATGGGTTCCATCAAGAATACAGAAGTAGTCAGGTTTTTGAAATTCTAAGGTATTTTGATGTTGGTGTAATAACAAGTATTTTATCATTGCATTCTGTATTCATAGCTTGCTTAACTCTTTACCAAACGACAAAGTTCTAGATTAGTCTAAATTGAAAGCATTTGCAGATGACAAAATAAATGCCACTGAAAAATTGAAATTTCTTTTGGGAAGGGTAGAAAACATTGTGGGAAAAGGAAAAAATGCTGGTTACCAGCATTTTGTCCTTTTTCCACAATGTTTTTAAAAGGCTTCTTTCTCAGGGTCGTTAAAAGTCGGGATTGTGTGGTAAAGGGTTAAGACACTGTATACTCTTTGGCCCTTTATAAAACAATTTGATATTTTTGAACCTGAAGAAGATGGTTTGAAATTTTGATAGGATGGTGGAAAAGGAGAAAATGCTGGTTGCCAATAATCTTATCAGTAACCTACATTGCTAAATAATGATATAGGGCAATGTAGATCTGAGATCAGACTGCTGATTTTATCTGAACAGATCTACTGTGTCAATAAACACAGCTACAACGGGGACCATTCTTCAGTTAGTTCCCTTGATTCCTCTTTAGTACTACATGGTTCTGAGAATACTTTGTTTTTCTCCTTGATTTTCTTTCACTATACAAACATGTTCTTGAGATAAAATCTCAACTAAATCTGGCTATATTGTTTTATAAATCAATATAATTATGCTCTGATGATGGAGAACAGAATTTGCTCTAAGATTATTTGTGGGCCTTACATATAATCATAAATTACATTTGTTGCAACATTTCCTAGGGAATCAAGGATAAAAACAAAAAAATACAGGTAAAAGGATTAATCTGTTATTTGGTTACTTTTAGTCTTTATCTGGCAAGGGAGGTAATCTGACTTACAGGAATGACACCTTTTCTAATGAATGTCCACAGATGTAATGAATGTTGTATTTCACTCAGCAACTATCATCTCTAGGACTAAAATCCGCAGTGTTTATTTTACAGGTGCTGTCCCACAGTTTTTACTGCCGTCAGCAACAGGCAGTACACAAATATCAGTTGATGAATCCACACCTCCAGGTACATCTATATTTCAAGTGTCAGGCACTGATGCAGGTGGAGGCACACTGACTTATTCCATTGTCTCTCAGTCCCCATCTAACAAGTTTCAGCTTAATACAGCAACACTGTCAACAAATGCTACTCTAGATTATGAAAATGAAGTTTCATACACCATTGAAATACAGTAAGCTTACTTTTTTTTTTTTTTAACAGATGAGAACATTCTAGACTCGTCCAGTTTGAAAGCATTTGCAGAGGTGAAATATGATAAGCCTCAAGTGATGAGAGTTACCTGGGAAGGAAAGAAAACAGTGAGAAAAGGAGAAAATACTCATCACCAGCATTTTCTCCTTTCCCACTTTGTTTTCAAAAGCCTTGTTGCACAGGGTTTTTAAAACAGGCAATTGTTTGGTAAAGAATTAATAAACATAATATGTTGATAAATGTGGGCTCTTGAATCTGTTCTTGTTTAGAAACTACAAAATTTGGATATGAATGAACCTTATACATGTATGATACAATACATGTGTGAAAACTTTACTATACTCCTTTGTATATGACAGGCAATGAAACGATTGTTCTCCATGTCACTCAGAAAAGGTATTATCCTAATATTCAAATAGAACTCATTCATTGTCACTTAATGTTTTTAAAAGTCATTCTCTGTAAGGTCATAAAATGTTGTTATTGTGTGCTACTTGGTTATATATAAAGTAAAAATAACAATACCAACATGAAAAAATAGTTAATTAAGTCTTCATCTGATGTTCGGCCATTCTGTTTCCTCAGGGATGTAAAACAAAACTAATATGGAAAGCAAAGGATACATGTATTTTACAGTGTGAAGTAAATTGGTATGCTTTACTGCACGCC
This sequence comes from Tridacna gigas, assembly GCA_945859785.2. Taxonomy (NCBI): domain Eukaryota; kingdom Metazoa; phylum Mollusca; class Bivalvia; order Cardiida; family Cardiidae; genus Tridacna; species Tridacna gigas. The sequence goes on from OX244036.2 coordinate 19,014,987, forward strand.
ATGTCAAATACTTTAGCAAAAAAATGTAGTAAAAAAATAAAGGAGATAGCTTTGGCACATTACAGTTTTCTGTTTTGTGTATAGTTATCATGTTAATGGGTTAAAAGACCAATGACATTCCAGGGCCGTCACTGATTCCACAACAGAAACTAGCACAGCTACCATGAGAGTGAATATAGCAGACATCAATGATGAAACTCCTGTGATAACAGGAACATTTGCTGGAAGTGTTGATGAGGAGGTGGCAGTAGGAACTGTGGTAGCTGGACCTTTCAATGTTACAGATGCTGATGATGGTGATAGTTTTTCATACACCCTGTCAGGTAAACTAGCCCAGTTATTTAACTCTTTATCACATGACAATATTTTAGACTGGTTCAAATTGAAAGGAATTGCAGACGGTAAAATAAATGCAACTGAAAAATTGAAAATTGTTTTTTTGGAAGGGTAGAAAACATTGTGGGAAAAGGACAAAATGCTGGTTACCAGCATTTTCTCCTTTTCCCACAATGTTTTCAAAAGGCTTCTTTCTCAGGATCGATAAAAGTCGGGACTGTGTGGTAAAGGGTTAACTCTTTACCAGATGACAGAATTTTAGGCTTGTCAAAATTAAAAGCATGTGCAGATGACAAATTAAATATGGCTCAAATGAGAAGACCTGTCCATTAAAGGGTAGGAAAAATGGGGGAAGTGTTGGAATGGAGAATGTTTCTGTAAGAAAACTCCTATTAGTAAGCCACTTCTAATTTGCCGTCTGCAAATGCTTTCAGTTTGGACCAGTCTAGAATTTTCAAAAGAGATAAACAAGAATTTTTAGGTCTTTTTACTATTTGAAAATATCAATTGCATTATGCATTATATCACTTAAAATTGAAGAATGTTGAAAGTCAAGAATATAATAATGTTCAGCATTTGCTAGTAAGTATGATTTTTACAAATTTGAAAACTCACATGTTTGTATTAATTCAACCCATAAAAAGATTTATCACAATTGTAATAGCTTTTGTGGACAGTGTAGACAAATGTCAAACTGCACAAAACATGCAGTTTGATCTTGATCTAAGTTATAAACTCTGTTGAGATATTCTCTGACCTAGAAGAAGTATTTTGGTTCTCCGTACTCAAAATGTCTATTTTGCTAATTTGATACTCTTGGAATAAGTTCATATTCAGTCTTTTCCTTTTCAGGAAGTACCAAATTTCAGATTGACTCTTCAACATTAGAGATCAAAACAGCTGAAGTGATAGACTATGAAGCAGGCACAACATCTTTTTCTGTGACTTTGACTGTGGCAGATTCGGCAACAACCCCTCATTCAACTTCCCAAGCAATCACAATAACTTTGAACAATGTCAATGATAATACACCAACTTTCTTCTCTACAGCCTATTTTTTTTCTGTAGCTGAAAATTCTGCCCAAGGTACATATATTACGATTTTCATTTTAAGTACCTTTGATTGGTAAGTTTTTTAATTTCATTGGCTGAAACATTGTTAAATAAACCACTAGTGTGTTTTCAACATTTCATAATTGTGGATGGTCATGAAGAAAAGACCAGAATTTAACGATACATCTATACTTATTGTATGCCAGTTTCATCTTTATTTTATTAAAGTATAAACATTCTTGTAGCTTCATATCAAATGTCGTCTAATATGGTTGCAAGGTTACCTAGATTAAAATTGATAGAAAATGCATTTTGCTTTTTGGAGACCATCAAACAAATAAGTGTTGTCGTCTCTGATTTTAAATCAAAGACCTCCGATATATGTCTGTAATTCCCTCGCAATATCGCATGATAATCATGCATTCTCTCACATGACTTTATTTGACCTTAGCCTTGCGAGAAATCCAGCGAGAAATATCCGTAACACCCTGCCATTGTTAACAGCTTTGACCATAAACCAGTTTTCTACTCACAAAGATCATGTTCCTCAGATAAATCTCTTGAGTTTCTTTATTCTTGTATGCCATACACAAGGGTCATTCAATATATAATACAACCTATTAAATAATTTCAGAAATAAGTATTTCAAGGTTGTTACCATGCTATATTCTTTAGAAGTAATATCCATTGTGGTCAATGACAGACTTCACCTCTTTGGCAGGTCATCTATACTGGTTGCTAGACAACCATTCTCCAGTGCCCTCAACCTTGTGGCCATAGCAGATTCAAGCTCCTCTAAATTGTTATAACAAATACCCTTCATATCCTCCTGTAGTTTAAGAAAAAGATCAAAGTCACAGGGACTTATGTCCAGGGAATAAGGGGATGGTCCAATCTTTCCTATTCATACCGTCCTAGATATGATGTCACCCTGTCTGTGTTGTTGCGTTGTCAAGCAGAAGTATAGGTCTGGCTGCCAAAAGTTCAGGTCTCTTTCTACAAATCGCATGTCTAAGTGTTCTTTTAATATAGTTCTCATCGCATTTCCCATGAATGGTTTTACCACTCACGACCTTATGTCTACTCGGAATTCCACGGCTATTGTATGCAAAGACAGTTAAGATTTACAGTTTAGACTGAGTTCTTCTATACTTTGCCTCGAGCAGCTTGGTAGGTGCCACTCGGCTGATTGTCTATTCAGTTCTGGTTCATATGACTTCACCCACGTTTTGCCGATGGCAATAATTTTTGATAAAAAGTCTTGTCCTTCTTAATCAGACTGTGAAAGGAGATGGATGGCAACTTCAAAACATCGCTCTGCTTGATCCAGCATCAAACGATATTGCATCCACCTGGCGGTAACCTTTCTCATTTTCAAATGGTTATGTAAAAAGAGTATGCACATACTCCATCTGTCAGCTTTCAACAAACTTTTTAATTGTTCAGTTTTATAATTGTTGGTAGCTGTCACAGTTCTGCCTGCTCAGTGGGCATGTTGAACACACTCCCTGCCATTCTTGAACTCATTCACCCATCTTGTAACCTGAGAATATGTTAGAGCATATGTGCTGCAAGCATCCTATAATGCACTAAATCTTTATGTAACTACGCTGATCCATATATATATAGACATGACTGTGGCCATAACACTTACAGTGATGTCAAATAACATAACGTTTTGATGATGTCAGTGCGTGATGTTACATGCTAATTACATTTTTATTGGAGTATCTGCTTGTCAAGTTTGAAAGTGAATTGTTGCATATCTAAGAAATTATTAGATAGGTTGTATTATACATTGAATGACCCTTGTATATCGGTAATTTGTCTATGTTACATAGCATACTAAATTTAGTACCATTCTATCCTCTATCAAATTTGTAACAGCATTTTTTCTCTCTTGCTGTAAGGATGTATCTTGAAACTTTCCCTAAACTACATTGGAATGTGAATAGCTATCTATTTTAGATATTCTAATGTTCGGTTTTCTGACATAGTTTTGAAAAAACAGAAAACAGAATGTCAGATATTGATAGAAAATCTTTTGTAGTTAGAGGATACATAAATATTGATAACTATACAGGGAGTTATTCTGTTCTTTTTTGCATAAACGTGATAAAACAGTATTCTACAATAACTCTTTGTGATATATTGTACAGGCTCCAAGTTAAGTTATTATATTTAGCAGGAGAAATGATATAAAGTGAGATTTCAATTATAACAACAAGGTTTACTTTGAATATTTTGGGTAATGTGACCCTTTACCAAACAGCCCAATGTTTTAATGACCCTGAAGAACAAGGCTTTTGAAAACATTGTGTGCAAATGTAAAAATGCTGGTAAGCAATATTTTCTTCTTTTTCCACATTGTTTCCAGCTCTTATCGAAGACAAAATTCATCATTTGAGCCACATTGTATTTGTTGTTGGTCAATAATGAACGCAATGGATCAAATGGACTTGTCTTGAGGATGTATAGTGATGGGTCTGACTGCCTGTAGGAGTAGTCAGAACTGTTGCTGCACTGGTTTTTTAGCTCACCTGAGCACGAAGTGCTAAGGTGAGGTATTGTGATGGGTCATTGTCCGGCGTCCATCTGTCCGTCTGTCCACAATTCCTTTAAACATCTTCTCCTCCTAAACCGCTGGGTCAATCTTGATGAAACTTGGCAGGGTTGTCCCTTGGGTGAAGCTCTACCAAAGTTGTTCAAGAGATTGAATTCCACCCATAACTCTGGTTGCCATGGCAACAGAAAGGAAAAAAATAGCAGAATCTTTGAAAATCTTCTTCTCTGATTCTAGAAGGCGTAGAGCTTTGATATTTGGTATGTAGCATCTCCTAGTGGACCTCTCTATATGATGCCCCTGGGGTCAAAACTGGCCCCGCCCCGGGGGTCACAAATTCGAACATAGGAACAAAGAAGGAAAACTTCAAAATTCTTCCTCTCTGAAACTGAAAGGTATGGAGCTTTGATATTTGGCATCTAGCATCTCCTAGTAGACCTCTACCAAGTTTGTTCATATGATGCCCCTGGTGTCAAAATTGGCCCCGTCCCGGGGGTCACAAGTTCAAACAGGAACAAAGAAGGAAAACTTTAAAATTCTTCTTCTCTGAAACTGGAAGGCGTAGAGCTTTGATATTTGGCTTCTAGCATCTCCTAGTGGACCTCTACCAAATTTGTTCATATGATCCCCCTGGGGTCAAAACTGGCCCCGCCCCTGGGGTCACAAGTTTGAACATAGGAACAAAGAAGGAAAACTTTAAAATTCTTCTTCTCTGAAACTGGAAGGTGTAGAGCTTTGATATTTGGTATGTAGCATCTCCTAGTAGACCTCTACCAAATTTGTTCAAATGATGCCGCTGGGGTCAAAACTGGCCCCGCCCCGGGGGTCACAAGTTTGAACATAGGAACAAAGAAGGAAAACTTTAAAATTCTTCTTCTCTGAAATTGGAAGGCGTAGAGCTTTGATATTTGGTATGTAGCATCTCCTAGTAGACCTCTACCAAATTTGTTCAGATGATGCCGCTGGGGTCAAAACTGGCCCTGCCCCGGGGGTCACAAGTTCGAACAAAGGAACAAAGAAGGAAAATTTTAAAATTCTTCTTTTCTAAACCTGGAAGGCATAGAGCTTTGTTATTTGGTATGTAGTGAACCTGTTCTAAGTTTGTTAGCCCACCTGAGCACAACGTGTTCAGTCAGTTCGAAATTTGGTCACCTGGGGTCATAAACTAGGTCACTAGGTCAAATTAAAGTAATACCTTGTTGGCACTCTAGAGGCCACATTTATTGCTCAAATGACCTGAAATTTGATCAGAATGTTTGTCTTGATAAAATCTCACATGAGTTTGAATTTGGGTTATTTGGGGTCTTAAATTAGGTCACTAGGTCAAATTAAAGAAATACCTTGTGTGCACTCTAGAGGCCACATTTATTGTTCAATTGATTTGAAAATTGCTTAAAATGTTTGTCTTGATGAAATCTAGGATGAGTTCAAAATTGGGTCACCTGGGGTTTTAATCTAGGTCACTAGGTCAAATTAAAGAAATACTTTGAGGGCACTCTAGAGGCTACATTTCTTTCTTAATTGACTTGAAAATTGGTCAGAATGTTTGTCTTGATAACATCTCAGATGAGTCCGAATTTGGGTCAACTGGGATCATAAACTAGGTCACTAGGTCAAATTAAAGAAATACCTTGTGGGCACTCTAGAGGCCATATTTTTTGCTCAGTTGACTTGAAGATTGTTCAGAATGCTTGTCTTCATAAAATCTCTTGAAAAAATCTAGGATGAGTTTAAAATTGGGTCACCTGGGTCATAATCGAGGTCACTAGGTCAAATTAAAGAAATACCTTGTGGTCACTCTTGAGGCCACATGTCTTGCTCAATTGACTTGAAAATTGGTCAGAATGTTTGTCTAGATAAAATATTGGATGAGTTTGAAATTGGGCCTAACACCATATTTATTTGGCATGTAGTACTTTCAATTATGACCCAGGAGTGAAATTTCGCCTATTGACTCAGGTGAGCGATCCAGGGCCATCATGGCCCTCTTGTTTTGTGCTTGAGGACTAAATGTAAGTGACCAAATGGACAAATGTTGTTATGTTTTACCACACAATCTGGAGTTTTCACTGCCTTTTGGAAGAAGGCAACTGTGGGAAAAGAAGAAAATGCTGGTAACCAGCATTTTCTTCTTTTTCCGCTGTTTTCTACTCTTTCAGAGACAAAGTTCATCAGTTTAGCCATATTGATATATCATCTACAAATGTTTTGAGTTTTGACAGTTCTTAAATTATCTTATCTGGTATAGAGTTAAATGAATAAAGAAATTGTGAGTGACTTTTCAAGAATTCAAGATACTGATTACGCACACAGTGTACTTTTCTATCATTTAAATAAACTGTTGAGGTTTATGGGTTTTGGTATACAGTTAGATTACGTTAGACCTAAACTTACGACAACATAAAGTTCAGCTACAGACAAAAAGTAATCTATTACAAAATAATTTTAGTAAATATGCAAGCTTCAGTTGCTGATAAGTTTTTAAAATGTAGTTGCTGATAAGTTTTTAAAATGTTATGATGAAGGGTAGATTTTGAAAACAAGATAAAAAAGCTGCTCATTACAACAAATGTTTCACTTATTGACAGAACCTACCTTGTGAAATTCATTTTGTACCATGCTTGTTATTTGTTCATCCCTTCAGCAACATCTGTAGCCCAACTGTCAGCAACTGATGGAGATGTGGGTGATAACATTACTGTCGCCATTCAAAGTGGAGATGATGCAACCCCTAAATTTACTATTAATAATCAGCTGATTGAAACAACATCAAATGCTATAGACTATGACAGTTTGACTGGACAGAATTTTATGTACACTCTGGTAGTGAGTGCCACAGATGGAACCAATACAGGGATAACCACTGTTTATGTGTCTGTATGTCAGATGATTCTATATATATATAAGCAGCACTCTGGAAAAAAGGTGTTTAATGCATCTCCTCATTGCATTATACCAAGCAATTATTCATCCTATAATTATGGATGCATAAAATCCATTTTATATAACAACTTAAGTCAACCTAAATGCACTACCCAGGCTAACCTGGGTCGGTATTTTTTGCAGATGCATTAAACCCCCTTTTCACAGAGCATGGCTCTTATAGTTTTAGAACTTTACCAATTATTGTTTAGGCTGTTGAAGATGAATTGAAAACCAATACAAACAACGATATCAATGTTTTCAGAGAAAGGAAACTATAGCTGAAGCAAAAGCATGGTTACAAAATGTTTCCCTAAGTCATTAAATGCAGAATTATAAAAAGCCATTACGATACAGTAATAGAGTAAATACAGTTTTATCCCTACTCAAAGCCAAGTTTAATATAGTTGCTGAGGAGATTCTGTAAGTAAGCAAAAATAAATTGATTTAAAACAAAATATTCTGAAAAGTGGAGAAATGGTTTCCAAATATTTCAGACAATCTAAGTAGCTGATACAGAATGTCTCAGCCAATCAGATGACTTGTCTTTGATACTAGAACGTTAGAATTTAACCATTAGTTTTTAGCACTATTGGTGGATACCAACCTTGACTTTTTTATTCTGTAGATAACAGGAGTAAATGAACATGCACCAGTGTTTGGGACTTTCACACCTGCCTATACAAGTGCCACTACTCCGTATCAAATCTTTGAGAACTCTGCAATTGGTACCACTGTTGTGACTGTAGCAGCCAGTGATGATGATGCTGGGACAGATGGAGAGATTACCTATAGTCTTGGCCAAATAACATCAAGTAATGTACTATTGAGTCTGTTATGAAATGAGAAATGAATGTGAGCAGTGCTTAGGCAAAAGGGGGCTTAATGCATTTCCGTGATGTGTGATACCAAGTGTGTCATCACGGTGTTAGGGATCCATAAAATCCATTTTCTCTAACAATCATGAGGTCGACTGGTCCTTTGACATGCAGAAAATTTAAAGATAGCAAAAAGCTCAATATGGCTTTCGTTTTGTCTAGCCAATCAGATGGCTAGGTTCAGCCAAACAGATGGCTATTTCCTTACCCTTTACGATACAATTCCGACTTCTAACGACCGTGAGAAAGAAGTCTATTGAAAACATTGTGGGAAAAGGATTAAAAATGCTGGTATTCAGCATTTTCTCCATTTCCCACAATGTTTTCTAACTTTCCTGGGATGAATTTCAATTTTCCTGTTACATTTATTTTGTAATTTGCAACTGCTTTCAATTTGGACCAGTGTCAAATTTTGTCGTCTGGTAAAATGTTAATTTTAGAACTAAGATTTAATAAGGAAGATTGACAGATATGATCCCTGACTTCAATCTGCATTGTCTACAACAAACACTAAAGTTCTGATGGGAACTCTCAAAAGTTGATAATTATTTTTCATGTATAGGTGGAGGGGGTGCAACAACTGGACTGTTTCACTTGGATCAAGTGACAGGAGATTTGACTACTACCAGTAATAGTTTGGACAGGGACACAGCCACAGGGGGTGTGGAGTATTATGACGTTCTTGTAAGAGCAGTAGACAAAGGCACTCCCTCTCAGTCTGTAACGAGAACAATCAGAGTAGGCTTGACAGACTTCAATGATAATGCGCCAACATTTTCTTCAAGTATTTATGCTTTAGATATTGCTGAAACTACATCGACAGGTAAGCATTTACTGTCTTATCTATACACAATAATATTGGCACTATTATATACATGTTTAGTGCTGTTTTTTAGCTCAGCTGTTTTCAAAGAAAACAAGTTACTGTCACAGCCCTGGTATCGTTGTCTGCGGTGTCTGCGTCGTAGTCATGCGAAAACTTTGCCATTTGTCTCTGTTATTACTGAAGATATTTACTTCAAACTTGGATGAATGGAAACTTGGATGAATGGAAATAAATCTATAACAACATGTATAAGTTTCCTTAAAATTCTTTATCAACGTTTCGCCTTCATCAGGATGTTCACAGAATTTAAATATATGTAATGACAGGCTAACATGTTTTTTCTTCAAACTTGGATAAAAAAGAACTCATACAACAGGGACAGATAAACATCAAAGTATTTTTGACACATTTATGCCCCTTTTTTGAATTTTCACTGAAAATCAAGCACTTACAGCCAAGCATTGACACCTGCATGTGGTGCTCTTGTTTTCATTGACATGTTATTCATGATCTTATGAGAGTGGTATTAATTAACAATTCCCTAAAAAACAAATTTTAGATTCTTCGAGGTTGAAAGCATCTGCAGATGACAGATTCCAAATAAGCTAGCCATGCTCTGTAAAAAATGGGCTTAATGCATTTGCAAAAAGTATTGACCCATGTCAACCTGCCAGAGTATGGCTCAAGAATAAATGAACCGATTGTGTGAAATGAAGAAAATACTGCTTCTTCAGGGTTGTTAAAACACTGGATCGTTTGGTAAAGGGTAAATGCCCCTGTACCTGAAGACATGTATAAAATCATTTGGGCCATCAAAAGGATATAATGAAAAATAGGCAGTATTGTTTTTCAAATTTCGGCTAAATGCAGACATGGTTACACTTCAACAGTTGAGAAATTTGTAGAGAATGTATTAAGTTGTAAAATAACTATATAAAATTTAGAAATTTTCCTCAGATGACACAGTATTTTCTGTGTAGTTGAAGACAAAAAAGTTTAAGAAAATAAGAATCTATCAAATATTGCACAGTAGTTTAACCCTATACTAGACAACAACTTTACACTTTTCTAAAGTGAAAGCTCTAGCAAACAAATTAGATGTGGCTCAAATGATGGGCTTTGTCATTAAAGGGGAAAGAAAACATTGTGAGACAGGGAGAAAATGCTTATTACTGGCCTTTTCTACTTTACCCACAATGTTTTCAAAGGGCTTCTTCCTCATGGTTGTTAAAACACAGGATTGTTTGGTAAAGGGTTAATTTATTAAACTTGTGAGGAGTTTTTAGATTAAACTGATTTGATGGCTCATGATGATGTACCAGTAATGTAAATCCATGCGAATGGAACAGGTCTGCTGAACAAATATGCCTCATAACAGTAATCTTATTACCGGTACTCTGCCTCTCAAAGAGAAGAAATATCTAGGAATTGATATTTGTTGAAATAATGCTAATTTTTTGAAAAATTAGTTCTGATGGATTTGAAATACGATAGTCTGTTTGGTTTTTACTCTTGAAAGATTCTTTGCAACCCATTAACACAGGAGTTTGTTTTATTTATTTTCCTTTCTGTAGAAAACATTACAGGAAAATGGACCAGTGATTGTTACAAGCTGTTGCTTCTTTGCTAAAAGTATTTTCCCTATCCAAAAACACATTTTCCTTCTGGTAAATAATCAGTCCATACGGTGCCTGAGTGTGTTAGTTTTGTTATGTTTTAAGATAGCATGTAGGGTAATGGGTAAGTTGTGGAACCTTGATGTTGGAATATTTTAGTTCTTTAAAAACGCATTTCAATTGTACACTGAAAGAAATAATTGTGTTATTGAAATTTTTTCAGGAAGTTTGTTCACATTGACTGGAACTGATGATGATGAGACCTCAACCCTAACCTACTTCCTTCTAACAACAAGTAGCCCTTCTTCATATTCTACTCATTTTGAGTTGGATGCAACAATTACAAACCAGATCAATCTTAAAGGTTTGTCTTTAGAAAGCTACATGCAATGTTTGGATAGAAAATATATAGATCAAAGAACTGAATCTGTGCAGAGTGAATAAACCCATTATGGTATGTTGTTATAACCCTGAAGAAGAAAAAGAATTTTAAAAACATTGTGCTTTTATCCTGTGTTTCTTTTTGAAATTCTGCTAAATACAATTTTTTTCATTTGAAATGCATCCAATTTGTTGTCTGCAAATGCTTTCAGTTTTGTACAGTCTGATTTTGATGTACACTGGTAACTGTAGTTGTACAGGGGATTTTCTTCCTTTACTAAGGGGCCGAATTTCGGCCCCATTCCCAATCGCAAAAAGTGTATTTTTTTCCCAATTCCATAAAATAGAATTCCCAATTAGACGCTAGTAAAAGAAAACAAGTCTGATATCAGCCAGGGTTTTCCCTGACACACAAATTTGCAGGCATTGACCACAGTTCAAGCAGGAAATCGACAATCGTCGTATTGTAGGTACGAAACTATTCGGGGGCGAATGAACTATAGACTGCGTCCGTATATTTTCAATCGATTCATGCATAGACTCAATTGTCTGGCTGTAAACCGTTATTGGTTTACACGTCGTAAAAATAGCATGTTAACTTCTTAGCAACCGCCTCGCGTATATGCAGCGAAGCGGAGTTTTGTAAAGCAAAAACAAAGAACCCAGCTCCTATAATAACAAGCTCCTATAATAATAGTCCTGAAACAGGAACATGTTATGAAAAATATCCAACCTAATCTAGACCACGAGTTTTTTCCTCTCAAATTTCGAGTGGTTGTGCTTCCTCTTTGTCTTAGCAAAGTGATCGTCTGATTAATCTGTGAGCAGAGCTTGTCGTCGGCCGAAATGGATAATCAAATAAAAAGCAAGCTAATTCATTTTGGGACTTTTAAAGTCATCAGTTATGGGTTATAAATTCAAGATGTTAATTAAAGAGCCGGTATCAGTATGGCTGTGGGACTATCGACACACCCGAAGTCATATAACGCAATAATCTAGTGTGAAGTATCCTTTTCACAATTAATTTTTAACAGTTTTTTTTTCCAATACTGTACTAGATCTACCTCAGAAAAGGACGATTTATCAGTCTTTCTTTATATGTCAAAACACACAAAAAATCATTTTCAAAGATTAATCATCATGGAAAAAAACCACGAAAACACATGACAAAACATTGCCAAAAAGACCTCAACCAATCAGAGGCTCTTCAATCTGTCTTGTTTAGCCTTGATAATGACTTCTATTAGCTGACTTGCATTGAAAATAAAACATGAAATAATTCCTCTGTTCATTCACCAGAAAAACAGATATCTTAATAAGAGAATTAAAAAATCCTACTTAACGGGGGTTGGGGGTGTTGTCTTACAGCTTAGAGACTGGAACTAGTATGAAAGACTACAGAGAAACATCCAAAAAGAAAGAAGTTTGGAGGAAGAAAAAAAAAACAGTATTGATTTAGTAGTTTATTGTAAGGTTAAATATGTTTCAAACTTTTTATGTTTTGTCAATATTATTTTCCCAATTTTGACATTTTGTCGATGATTTTTTTCCCAATTTGGCCAGGGGCCTTTTCCCAAAACGCCTGGATAAAGCCCTGTTGTATCAGGCAGTCTAAGCATGAAAATAACCAAAGAGACCAATGATAGTTTAAGATTTACTGATTTTGAATGGGTGGTAAAGATTAAACCATTCAATAGGGTATAAATGAAAGTAGACCCAACATCAAAAAGCAACATCAGAAGTTGACTCACCTTGACTATATGCAGATGTATATAATTTGGAAGAGTCTTAATTTTTTTGTGTGTGGTAAAGAGTTCAAATAGATACTTGGTAAATTCAGGGGTAAAAAGTATTTGACTTATTTGTTTGCTGAATAGGAAATGAAACTGAATGTATTAAATTGGTAAATTTTGATGACCTTGTCTGATATCACCAATATTATAGCTGCCATCAATCTCGATCCTGCTGATAGTCATGACTCCAGTTACTCTCTAGTCATAACAGTGACAGATGGAGGGACACCAGAACTGACAGGAACCACAACACTAGCTGTTACAGTCACCTCAGTTAATGAGGATCCTCCAACATTTGTGCCAACCACCTCTTCTACTTCTGTAAGTTTTTTGAGGCAAGATAGGACTTAAAACTGTTATGAACACATGCTGACATGGATGCAATTGCAAGGTTTTTTTTTATGTTATAGAAACCATTTTTTTTTCTGCCAGTCCCTGTAGCTCAGTTCGTAATGTACAGGTTGTGAAACCTGGGAATCACAGATTGATTAATTCTTTTCGAGGATGAATGATAGTGTTTGAGACAAGATTCATTCATCTCTCACCAGTGAAAATTGTTTCTAATGTGTTGATGTGGAAAACTATCCAGTGGCATGGAGAGAATGTTGTGCTTAGTACATGTGAAAAAAAACTGCTTGGAACACATGGATGGGTCCACTGGCTGCTGTGATGTGGCTGAAAAAATATTGAAAACTGCATCAAAAACAAACAAGCGAATAAAACCAAAATAATTTGTTGTATTTTTCTCAGCATGAACACAGATGCTTTATCTATCTTGCCTTCTTCTTGTTTAGAAAACTTGTCTTTATTTTGTATTTGATAAAAGTTTGTATGAGAGGTAATTGGAACATTATTTTTCTTTGAATTTGAATGTATTTATATTACATTTTGTGGCATGTGTTATTTTTTTAGTCCAATACTCATGACTCTTGGTCAGAATGTTTGTCTTGATGAAATCTCGGACATCTTTGAAATTTGGTCATGTCGGGTCAAAAAGTGGGTCACCAGATCAAATTTTAGAAAAACTTTGTGTGCACTGTAGAGGCCACATTTTTCGTCTAATACTTATGAAACTTGGTCAGAATGTTTGTCTTGATTAAGTCTTTGACAAGTTCGAGACTGGGTCTTGTCGGGTAAAAAAGTACATGCAGGTCACTGGGACAAATCTTAGAAAAACCTAGTGTGCACTGTAGAGGCCACATTTTAGAAAAGCCTTGTGTGCACTCTAGAGGCCAAATTTTCAGCTGGAAAGTCATGAAACTTAGAATGTTTGTATTGATGACATCTTGGACAAGTTTGAAATTGGGTCTTGTAAGGTCAAACAGTAGGTCACTGCCAAATGTTTTGTGTGCACCCTAGAGGCAAGATGTTCGTCCCGATGCCCGTGAAACTTGGTCAGAGTATTTGTCTTGATAAAATCTAGCACAAGTTTAACATCGGGTCATGTCGGGTCACAAAGTAGGTCTTTTGGTCAAATCTTAAAAAAAACAACTTGTGAGCACTCTAGAATCCATATTTTTAGACAAGTTCTAATGAAAGTTGGTCAGAATGTTTGTCTTGATGGCACGTGTTGTTTTTAGCTCACCTGAGTGGGATGTGATAAAGGTGAGCTTTTGTGATAGTGCTGTGTCCGTTGTGCGTCGTCCATTGTGCATCATGCATTGTCCAGGCGTCTACAATTACCTTGTGTGCACTCTAGAGGCCACATTTTCAGTCAAATACTCATGAAACTTGATCAAAATGTTTTTCTTGATAATATCTCAGACAACTTTGAAATTGGGTCATGTCGGGCCAAAAAGTAGGTCACCTTGTCAAAATTTAGAAAAACCCTGTGTACACTCTAGAGGCCACATTTTCAGTCCAATATTTATGTAACTTGCTTAGAATGTTTGTCTTGATGATGTCTTGGACAAGTTTGAGATTGGGTCTTGTTGGGTCAAAAAGTAGGTCACTCGGATAAATTTTTGAATAACCTAGTGTGTACTCCAGAGGCCACTTTTTCATTCCAATACTCATAAACCTTGCTCAGAATGTGTTTCTTGATGATATCTCGAACATGTTTAAATTTGGGTCATGTTGGGTCAAAAACTAGGTCACCAGATCACATTTTAGAAAAACCTTGTGTGCACTCTAGAGGCCACATTTGTCATTTAATATGTATGAAATTTGGTCGGAAAGTTTGTCTTGATGATGTCTTGGACAAGACTGGGTCTTGTTGGGTCAAATAGTAGGTCACTGGGACAAATCTTTGAATAACCTAGTGTGCACTCTATAGGTCACATTTTCTACAGAAAACTCATGAAACAGTCAGAATGTTTGTCTTGATAATATCTCTGACAAGTTTGAAATTGAGTCATGTCAGGTCCAAAAGTAGGTCACTCTGCCAAATTTTAGAAAAACCTTGTGTGCACCTCAGAGGCGAGATTTTCATCCCTATACCCATGAAACTTGGTCAGATGAATTTTAGCACAAGTTCAACATTGGGTCATGTGAGGTCAAAAAGTAGGTCACCAGGACAAATTTTTAGAAAAACCTTGTGTGCACTCTAGAGGCCATATTTTGAATCTAATACTTATGAAACATGGTCAGAATGTTTGTCTTGGTGACATCCTGGACAAGTTTGAAACTGGATCATGTTGAGTCAAAAAGTGGGTCACTTGGACCAATCTTAGAAAAGCCTTGTATTTTCAGCCAGAACGTCATGAAACTTAGAATGTTTGTCTCAATGAAGTTTGAAATTGAGTCTTGTCTGGTCCAAAAGTAGATCACTCTGCCAAATGTTAGAAAAACCTTGTGTGCACCCCAGAGGCAAGATGTTCATCCTGATGCCCGTGAAACTTGGTCAGAGTGTTTGTCTTGATAAAATCTAGCACAAGTTTAACATCAGGTTATGTCAGGTCAAAAAGTAGGTCATTGAGCCAAATCTTAGAAAACAACTTGTGAGCACCCTAGAGGCCACATTTTCAGACCAGTTTTAATGAAAATTGATCAGAATGTTTGTCTTGATGATATATCAGGCAAGTTCAAAATTGGGTCATGACTGGTTAAGAAGTAGTCCTTTTTGACAAATATTTCGAAAAATCTTGTGTGCAATCAGGAGGCCATGTTTATCGCTGGATGCTCATGAATATTGTCAGAATGTTTGTCTTGATGATATCTCTGACAAGTTCAAAAATAGGTCAAATAGTAAGTCATGAACACTCATGTGTTTTACATCATTACAACCAGGATCTCTTCAGCTTTATCAATCCTAGATGACTTTACTCAGGTGAGCGATTTAGGGCCAATGGCCCTCTTGTTTGAGAAAGGTAGAGCTTAACTCTTTACCAAACAATAAAATTTTAGACTTGTCCACACTGAAAGCATTTGCAGACGACAAATCAAATGTTACTCAAGTGGTTAGATTTGTCTTTGATAGGGTAGAAAACATTGTGTGAAAAGGAGAAAATGCTGGTTACTAGCATTTTCTCCTTTACCCACAGTGTTTTCAAAAGGCCTCTAAGGCTTCTTGAATCAGTATCCTTAAAACGTGGGATTGCATGGTACTTGTGTAGGATTAAGTTAAGATTTGCCTTTGTAGCTTACAAGTTTTTGAACAATTTGTCAGATAAGTGAGACAGCTGCAGTTGATTCTCAAGTGTTAATAATGGCTGCATCGGACACTGATGAGGGAAGTGATGGAACTGTTACATATA
Organism: Tridacna gigas; assembly: GCA_945859785.2. Lineage (NCBI taxonomy): Eukaryota > Metazoa > Mollusca > Bivalvia > Cardiida > Cardiidae > Tridacna > Tridacna gigas. Next base: position 19,031,050 of record OX244036.2, read on the forward strand.
ACATAGTAGGTAAGCAGTGAGGACTTACTCTACGCTTGATTTATATCTTATTTTCTACAGGACTATAGTACAAACATTGGTAACCTAGAACCTTTATTTTACTTTTTCTCTCTTCACATGTTCATACTCGTACTGACCTGGTTTACAGAACCATAAGGTCAAAGTGTTGTAGTTCTGTCTTGATTCGTGTTATGTTAACCTTTTTACCGCATATTACAATTTTCCTTCCTTTTCAGACAATGTAGATCCAAGGTCACACAGAACCAGTTACTTGATATCAGATTTGTTGCCTTTTTCAGGAGGAAACACAAACAACAAGTTCAACATTGATTCTTCTCTGGGTGCTGTGAAGGTTGCATCATCTCTTGACTTTGAAACTACTGATCAGTATGTTCTGTTAATAGAAGCTAAAGATGGTGGTAGCAGTCCACAGTCCAGCACAGGCACACTTACTATAGATATAACAGATGTGAGTGATGAGCTGCCTTCATGTACCACAAATGCTTATGCAGTGACTATAACAGAGCCCGGGACAGTTGGTACACCAGATGTAAGCCCAGTTCTTTTATGATTTCTTGTTTTAGTTGTACTTGAAATCTCTAGAAAGAAAACTTTGTCTTTCAGTGTTCCACATTGTTGTAAAAAGAAGAAACAGAGGATCTTACATGAGTGTTTATGTATTATCATTTTTATCAAACGAGTTGACTAAAAATGTATGATGCGAGCCTTGGCGAGCGTCAAATACACTTTAGTCAACGAGTTTGAAAAAAAATGATTATACATAAACACGAATGTGAGATTCTATTTATCACATAAAACAAATGACAGGCAAAAAATATCCTGCATCATCACCTTTAGCCTATACGCTATTTACGGGTCCATGTTTTAAAGTTGTAGTTCGATTTCAAATGTGTACATACACAAGTTCTTTGACATTTACACCGAAAGTAGAATGGAACAGTTTAAAAGACTTTTGCTGCATTTCTTGGCTTTCATTAAACATGAAAATCAAAAACTTTCCAGGCGTCTTAGTGACAATGACGTCATTTTTCCACGAAACGGCATAGTCGTAGAAATTCCAGCACATGCTATGGCTGGTTTCTTGGACTTCACATGCTCATAACTAAAAACTGATCAGAACTGGGACCCAAAAAACGATAATACACTAGTGTATTATCAAAAATAAGTCATGGGGGAAGTTTTATGTGATAAACAAATGAAAGCAAACATTTCTAAAACATGTAACTGTGTTTCCTTAATTTAAAATCTTTGATTTATAATGTAACATCTTATTGCAAAAGTTAAATCAAAGCATTTTAACTTGCTTGAAATTGCTTCTAAATTCAGATTTGTGACAGAAGTACAGTCAAGCTTTTGTCAACCAACCCTTGTGCTCAGCAGCCAGTAACGGCTAGTTTTACTTTCAGAATTATACTTTTCAATTGAAACTACTCTGTGATAACTCTACCTAACAACAAAATTTGAGACTGGTCCAAACTGAAAGCGTTTGTAGACAACAAATTAATTGTGGCAAAAAAAAAAGAAATTTGTCTTTGGAAGGGTAGAAAACATGGGAAGAGGAGGCTAGTTAACAGCCTTTTCTCTTTTTTCCACAGTGTTTTCAAAAGTCCTATTCTTTAGGGCTGTGAAAACTCAGGATTTTGTGGTAAAGAGTTAAACAGCCTCTCAACATAACACTTTTCCAGATCTATGACAAAACTAAAGACTTGTCGAAATCAGAAGCAATTGCTGATGACAAATGTGATTCAAACAATGGTCTTTGAATAGCAGAAAACATTTCTCATTGTTTTCAAAAGCCTTGTTCCTCAGAGTGGTGAAAATTGGAATTGTTTGGTAAAAAGTTTAACCCTTTACCACACAGTTTCACATTTTAAAGGCTTGGAGATAAAAAGGTTATGAAAAGATTTTGGGAAAAGGTGAAAATGCTCTGTTTTTTACTCTTTGATCGACAAATTTCATGTTTTTAAGTAATATTTTAATTTGTCGTCTGCAAATGCGGTCAATCTAAAGAGGCCTAAAATTATGTTGTCAGGAAATGAGTTAAAGATCTGCTTTGTTTGTTCTCTTTGATGACTGCTCAAGACAGTAACTGTAATTTATCTATTTTATATACATGTATTAACTTATATCTCAATGATTTCACAGTTTACTTTCCAAAATTAGATCTAGTCAACTTTCCTGATATTTACTGTGGATTTTATATGACTGCTACCACTATTAGAGTAGTAGAGAGTGTAAACCAAGATCAATTGACACATATGTGCTGGCTAATCTTAGTCTACGCTGTCAGTTATAGACACATGTAGAAGGACAAGAGGTAATATATCCTGTTCTGAATTATTTCTCATCTCCTTTTTCTAGATTGTAACACTGTCATGCAATGATGATGATGCCATAGATACTCTGACTTACAGCATATCCTCTGGAAATGGTGCAGGAGTATTCAGCATCAGTAGCACTGGGTCACTAACACTGGCTAACAGTAAGTATTATTTAAAACAGTCTGAAAGAAACCATTTTGCATATTTTTTGATTATGTATAAGAAGAATTATCTTTTTTAGGGTTGATTGTTGTTGCTACTATAGATAAGTATAATATTTTTTTAAAGTCCCGTATTTTTCTCTGATGCTGTTTATATGACCAAGCAGTTCAACATATCTTTTGATGAACCTTGTGTTGTGAGTTGGTAATGGTCATGCCATATGTAGGTTCAAAATGGTGTAACTATAATTTCAGGTTTGAAATTTAGCCAAGTTTTGTCACCACCCGAAAGAAAAAACATACAGTGCTATATACAAATGGTTTGCTTTTCTCTTTGTAGTTGTGGATTATGACTCCTCAACACAGAGCTATGCCCTGACTGTACAAGTAACAGATGGAACAAATACTTTAGAAATCCCTGTTAATGTTCAAGTGGATCCTTCTAATGAACATACACCAGCTTTTGGGGCTGACCTAGATGTCAGTTTTGCTGAAGATACACCAATTTCTACAACCATTGCAAACCATGAGGCAACAGATAATGATTACTCCCCACATGATATTCAGGAATACCAGATATCAAGTGGTGGGGAAAAAAAACCACTTCTTTTTATTCTCTCTAAATTGTCTTCTAAAAAAATCTTTTGGTCCAAGATGCATAAGTTTAACTTTTGAAGTGATGGAAATTAGAAAACTTGAAAATCCAAAGAATATTAGGAAAAATCATTATCAATTGTCTTTACACTGAATTTTCCCAGATTTGTGAAAATCTCTTTGCTAAAAAAGGTTGTTGCTCATATAAAGAGCTGAGCCTGTGATGTTAATAAACACAGTTGAAACTTGTTAGTGCAGAAATTGCTCCCATAAGTTTTGCAGAGACAAACAAACAAGTGAAAACTCGTAGTATTTATAATAATTATATTAGAACTGCCTGAGGTACAATACGTTCATGACAATTGAGACATTGTACATCAAATTTAAATTGCCAAATATTTTCTAGTCTTTTGTATAGATTTTCTTTAACTTGGAACAGTTGGTTATATGGCATATTTAGGTACTTTGGTTAGTAATGCTGAGCGCTTGAGTGGCTTTTGTCTTTACATGTGCATATGGAGGAGTATTTCTATAGAGGTGCTTTATATTCTTTCAGTTACTAACAGTGGGGGCAATTTGTTTAACATAGACAAGACATCAGGAGTTATTAAACTTGCACAACCTTTTGACTATGAAAGTTCAGCAACCAAGAGTTATATCATAACTGTTTTAGCCATCGATGGTGGATCACTAACTGTAAGTACAGGCAGTAAATGTTCTGATAATTTGAAATATTATCTAAGGTGCATGCCAATTAGCAAGAAAACAGTCTTTACAACTGTTACTTAGTTGTAAAGAGACTTTTCTTTCAAACTGACATGCAATCAAGGCTGCTATCTTAGGTTTGAAAAAAAGAAATGGTAGAGAAAAGACTATATATCTAAAAAATATGAAACTTAATCATTAGAGACATAAGGTTCATTTGCTTTTGGAAACATGTTAAATCAAGATCAGGCTACCCAATTCTTTTTGCCTAATATATATATAAGCATTGGTGTATCAGCCTTGTATTTCTGTTTTGTTATGTTCAAGGACAGAAGATATTTCATTGTCATTTCTATACTGTTTTACTTGCCTCATTAACTCAGATATGTTCTGTGTGCCTTTTTAAACCAGGGAACTGGTTCTGTGACAGTTACAGTGACAGACGTCAATGATGTCAGCCCATCATGTAGTCCTGCCTCCCATGTGATTTCTGTTGCAGAAGATACAGGTACATGTATAACATATTGCTATACCTGTTTCTAGCTTGTTTTATGTTTTACCTAAAGTGTTATACAGGATAAAGTCCAAAGGTCTGTAAACTGAAACCTTTAGGCTTTATGGTAGTGATTTTTTTTCATGAAGCTTCATGAACAATGGAAGTGTTCAAATCATCTCACTATGATAGAAAGTACCATAGTCTGTCCAATGAGGGGGCTGATGTCATCATTTCCGTAGGCCTTTGAGAGGACCTTGTGTCTAGAACCACAAGTTCTGAAGCTTGTTGCATTATTCCATGGTTTGTTTTCACATAATTTTTAAATCATGTCAGCATATTGTACAGGAAATAATGAAGGTAAATTAGGAAAGATTATTTTGTCTAAAAACTCAAAGACTGTAGCCATTTTATATTAACCTTTCACCTCCTATAAATCTTGGTCCTATAACGAGGGATCATATAAACTTGTTGATATACTGTCACCACACCACATGACTAGGTTTTTTTGTCAGTTGGTCATGTGATCAAGGTTTATTAGGCTAGTTGGTCATGTGACCAGCCAGAACTACTTTTTTAAGTGCCGGTACATGAAATCAATACTTTACAGTAAAATGATTGCTTAGAATTCAATGCCCATGTTGACTTTTCTTGTTGTTTAAAATAGAATTCCTCGCTTTAATGTTTTGCAGCAAGTAAATGTCACATTTATAAATGACTTTTAGGTCACCAGATAAATTCCTCCACCTTTCCCGATAAACTTAATCCATCTAACACTCCAACAATCTATTCTGTATGTACATGATATCAACTTATTTGCCACTACTAAGAATGTTCAAAGTGGAGCTCTTGAATCAAAAGCTACCTTGCTAGAGAGGGTCAGATGTTTTAAAAAGATCATAGAAGGAAAACCAAAAAAATCATGTCCCAAACAATAAGGAATACAAAGCTTTGACATTCTGTCAAGGTTGTTCAAATCATAGCTTAGATTGTTAACCCTCTACCAAACCTCAAAATTTTGAACTTGTCCAAATTTACTTAATTTAGGAATTCGCGGATGACAAATTTAATGTGGCTAAAATAATGGAACTCATAAGTGAAAGGACAGAAAACTTTGTGGGAAAAGGAGGAAATGCTGGTTACCAGCATTTTCTTCTTTTCCCACAATGATTTCCAAAGCCTTCTCCCACAGGGCTGTTAAAACTCAGGATGGTGTGGTAAAGGGTTAAATTATAGCCCTGAGCTATAAATGCTTAAATTTTGGTCAGTTTATTTCAAGGTACAATGGTCTTCTTGTAAAGAAAAATAAACTTGGATTTACAGAGAATATTCTGAACGGAGCTGTTTGTAGTTGTAGGGTAACTTTCCCTGAAAAGGTGTTTTGATGTATCTGCAAAAAGTATCACAGGCTAACCTGCACAGGCTAACCTGGGTTGAAACCTTTTGCTATTGGTCAATTTTCTTTTTATGTACAAGGAACCTTCTACCTCATGATTCAGTCGGTTGTAAAGACAAAATGGATTCATAATTATGTGATGACTTGCCTGGCATGATGCATAATGGAGATGCATTAACTCTTTCACTGCCAATGTCGCCTTGGACATCTTTTGTGGATGGCATAGATCAAGATCAGGCTGTACAAAACATGCAGTCTGATCTTTTATCTACACCATCCGCTACCTGATACTAATCTTTGACAAAAATCTGGCTTCAAAAGCAAGGAAAACATACTTTTTAGACCTTGAGAAATGTCGTATCCATTTATTTGGCAGGGAAAAAGTTAACCCTCAGAGTGCCACCCACTTATGTTGGTTACGTTCACTAGCTAAATAGTACAGCAAACATCAGCTCATTCTGTGCCAAGAGATTTAAAAGACTATACATGCTATTCTGAATTTCAGCAACCAGTACAGATATAATAGCTGATTTTAGCTGTACAGATGCAGACAGTATAACCTTAACTTACACAGTAACAAGTCAGAGTCCTTCAGCTGACTTCTCTGTTGACACAACAGGAACCCCAAAACTTGTCCTCTCTTGTAAGTTGACACCTTCATTAGCCCCTATTAGAGACAAAGATAGAGGACAGTGCAGATCCAACATCAGACTGCAAGGAACATTCATTCTCATCTTGGATCTTTACTGCCAAATAATCTTTTGTGATAATATGTGACCAAAACAGCAGTGAAATTGCAATATATATATTTGTGTGTGTATTTTACTTTCAGATCCAAATAATATTTGGCACTCTATTGGTTGAACTCTTTGGTCATTTACATTAACATACATCATTGAATAAATTAGAAATCACATCAATATGAAAAAGAGAGATGTCTTCAGGCATATCTAGTCACAAAAGTGATATCTTCTGTAAAATATAGTTGAGATTAACATGGAATTATGGTTTTTCCTTTCAGCACCCCTTGATTATGAGACAAACAGTGCCTATGAGATAGTAGTCAGCGTGAGTGATGGTTCTTTTACCACAACAGTTAACATAGATGTATCTGTGAAAGACATTAATGATGGAGGTCCTGCATTTGCTCAAGCAGCATACACTACCTCAGTGGCAGAAAGTGTTGCAGTTGGGACTTCAGTAATCGAAATAACAGCAACAGATCCAGACAGTTCAATAAGCTCATTTGGAAATCTGTTATACTCTTTTATCAGTGGAAATGGAGACAATAAATTTCTCATAAATCCATCTTCAGGGGTTGTTTCAGCTGCTGGTATTTTAAATGCAGAAAGCACGAGCTCCTACTCACTTGTTGTTCAGGCTATTGAGGAAGCAGGAACTAATTCTGCTACAGTTACCTTTATTGTTACAGTAAGCAGTGTAAATGATAACTCACCAACTTGTACATCAGGTTTGACATTTTCGGTAAGTTTTTCAGAAGAAGGGACCACCGGTGATACAGTTCACACAGTGGTTTGTACAGATGCTGATGGTGATAATCTAACATACACAATGACCACTGGAGATACGACTGTCTTTGTCATGAATGCTAATGTCTTACAGGTATGCCTAAAATCATGTAGTGTTAAACTGTCAAATTCTTTATCAAACGACAAAATTTTAGACTTGTCCAGAATGAAAGCATCTGCAGATGGGTCCTGTGTGGCTCAGTTGAAAAGTGTAGGACTTGTGATCTGGTGGTCCTTGGTTCGAGCCTCATTGGATCCACTGGGTTTTTCATTGGAGTGTCCGTGGGCAAGACACTTCAGAGCCTGAGCCTAGTACTGGTGACACCCAGGAAATACATGAACATATGAGCTGTTGCCGTTACATGACTGAAGTAATGTTGAAAGCAGTGTAAAACACCATTCAGTCTATCAATCAAGCTTCTGCAGATGACAGATTCAGTGTGGCTCAAATGTTGAAAAAATGTCTTTGAAAGTCAGAAAACCTTGTGGGAAAAGGAGAAAATGCTGATTACCAGCATTTTCTCCATTTCCCACAATGTTTTCACAGCCATCCTTTTCAGGGCCATTAAAACTCAGGATTGTTTGGGAAAGGGTTAAACTGTCCTAGCTGCTGTAGTGGCAAGTTGCAATCAAGATCATGACTGTAGTCATCTATCATTTTTGTCGTGGTACAACAACTTGTTTGATATCTCTGTCATCACTAAACATATCTACATCAAATTCATGCTAGTTCTTAACTACCAATCGGGAATCCATGCAGATCAGATTATCCTCAAATATTTTTGACACAGTTATGCCTCCTTTGTCATTCAGAATTTCAACTGAGAAAGAGCAACTGCAGCCAAATGTTTGCAGCCACATGTGCTCTTGTTTTAAGTTTTGGGCCTAGATATTTGATTTGCAGACACTTTTTGTCTCATCCAATCAATGGCTAGTTTTGGAATTCGTAATAAGAATCATATTCAAAAAGTTTAATTTGTTTCCAGACTGCACAAAAAACTGGGTTTGATCTTTGATCTTGGATTACTGCCCTAGATGTTTTTGTCTTTCTAATTCACCTGCAATATCTTGCATTGTTTGAGTCTAGAATTTGAATCAGGTGAATAGTTAAACAAGGTACATCCAATTTACGAAAATATTTCTTTTTTTTGTGATAACCAGCATTTCATCCTTTTCTCCACAATGTTTTCTGCCCTTTCTGAGACAAATCTCATCATTTCAGACATATCTAATTTGTCATCTGTAGCTACTTCAAATTTTGTTGTTTGGTATAAAATACATGCTGATCAGTATAAACTAAAGTAAAAATTGGTAAAGTGAATGTCAAAAATTAGGATGTAGTTACAGACATTCTTATGTTGTGACTTTTCGTTGGAAAATATGAAAAAGGCTAGGTATTCTGTACAAGTTCTTTATACTCACCATACGTCTCCTGCAAGCATAAAACTACATCTAGACAAGTTAGTGACTGATATTTTTTGTGATATGGACTTTATACATAAAATGAAATTGTAGTATATATGTAAATTGAAAGATTTGGCCATATCTCTCCAAACAGTGAGGAAAAACGATTTTGAAAACATCAGAAACCAGCAATTTCTCCTTTCCCCCCATTTTTTCTATCCTTGAAGATACAAATCATATCATTTGAACTACATTTTATTTGCAGTCTACAATTACTTTTAATATGGGTGTTTCTGAAATTTTGTGGCATGGTAATGGGTTGAAAGATTTGCAAAAACTTTGAATCACTCAACAATATTAAAGCCAAGGGCCAGTAGCTCAGTCGGTAGCATACAGGACTTGAAAACAGGGGGTCGCTGGTTCGATCTCGGCTCGGTCAATTTCTTTCCAAGGATTGATGATAGTCATTGTAACAGGATTAATTCCTCTCTCACCACTGACCATTGTTTCGACGATGGTTATGTCGGAAAGCAGCCAGTGGCTTGGAAAGAATATTGTGCATAGCACTGGTAAAAGAAACTCCAGGAAAGCATGGATAGGTGCACATGGCTGCCGCGATATAAGTGAAATAATGTTGAAAACAGCCTTTAACACCATACACCAATCAACTCAACAGTATTAAAGTAAAGAGTTGTACTTCAGGTTAGAAAAATAGCATAACTCAAACTTGTCAAACCTATCTTAGTGGCAAGCAATCAGTTTTATGCAAGCATATGTCAAGTTCCCCAGAGAAGGTAAATATGTTGAAATGCACCAGTACTACCCAAGCATCTGTCTTCTGAGCATAAGTAAACCACATTTTTAGTTCTCATTGATGCTTGCATGTTTAATATAGTTTTGATTGTTGATGATTATGAAAAAACTTATTAACTCTTTACCAAACAACAAAATTTTGGACTTGACCAAATTGAAAGCATTTGCAGACGACATATTAAACATTGCTAAAATGATTATTTCTCTCTTTGATAGGGTAGAAAACATTGTAGGGAAAGGAGAAAATGCTGGCTACCAGCATATCTCCTTTCCCCACTATGTTTTCAAAAAATTTTTCTTCCTGAGGGTCGTTAAAAGTCAAAGAGCTGGTAAAGAGTTCAGCAGTTTTAAACTAGCTGTTCATTTCTTCCATTTTTTTTCTTAGTATGCCTTTTCATATTTTGCATGTTATAGCCATATTTCCTTCTGTGTCAATGTTTTGCAGTTAAATGCTCCAGTGGATTATGACACAGTAGTATCCAATCAGTTTGCCATTGTTATCCAAGTCTCAGATGGATCCAACACAGTTGATGTGTCAGGCAGTGTCACAGTTACAGCAGTCAATGAACATTCTCCAACATTCCCCTCTGGTGTGTAGATTAACTCTTTACCAAACAGCAAAAATCTAGACTTGACCAAATTAAAAACATTTGCAGACGACAATTTCAGTGTGGCTCAAATGATGGAATTTGTCAGTGATAGGGAAAAAAACATTGTCGGAAAAGGAGAAAATGCTAGTTACCAGTATTTTCTCCGTTTCCCACAATGTTTTCAAAAGGCTTTTTCCTCAAGGTCGTTAAAAATCGGGATTGTGTGTTAAAGGGTTAATTCTTTACTGACTGCATATGACTTACTACCTACTGCAGATGACTTTTTTTTATCTTGCATTAGACTAGACATGCTTTTAATTACGAATAGGTTAAAAATATATGAGCCATGCCCTGGCAAAATGGGGCTTAATACATCTCCGTGACGTATAATACCAAGAAACTCTCACATAAATATGGATCAATAAAATCCATTTTGACTAACAATCAACTGGATCTGGAGGTAGAATCGTCCTTTGACATGCAGGACTGCGCAGGCTGACGTGGGTCAATACTTTTTGCAGATGCATAACACCCTTTTCACAGAGCATGGCTCATTTGTTTGCAATACATGTAGTTGTTGCCTTCATGTCAAAAAGTTTGCTTTTGTCTACTAGCAACCAAATTATGTACAAACATACAGATTTATTGTTTCTCTTTTCCCCACAATGTAACCAACCATTCAAGTACAAATCTCATCATTTGAAACAACTTTTATTTGTAATCTGCACATGTTTTAAATGAGGATGAGTTTACTAAAATTTTGTTGTCTTCTAAAGAGTTAAATTACAAATTATTTCTGTATTCCAGCTGCAGTAAATGTTAGTGTATCTGAAGGGGTCTCTCCTGGGATGTTGATAAATACCAATGCAGCAACTGATGGTGATAAAGATGAGATTATTGCCTACTCATTTGTTACTGCCTCAGGTGATTTCACAATTGACCAGTCAACTGGTAATATTCTTGTGGCTGGTACCCTGGATAGAGAAACAACTGATTCCTATACGATTACTGTTCAAGGAAGTGATGGGACCTACACTGCACAGTTTATCCTGAATTTGGTGATAACTGATGAGAATGACAACAGCCCAGTTTTTAATCCATCGACCTACAGGTAAACAGTTGGTAGGAATACCAAGAAAGTCTGGAAAGATGTTGTACTGTGTTTTGTAAATGATCAGAAAATATTGTGGGAAAAAGGAGAGTCAGATACAGCAGAACTGCATAGCCTATATGTTATTATACAATACAATCTGTGAACTTGCAGTCTGTTAACCCTTTACTGCAAAATGCCACCTTTTAACAACTCTGGAAAAGAAGCCTTTTGAAAACATTGCTGGAAAAGGAGCAAATGCTGGTAACCAGCATTTTCTCCTTTTCCCACAGTGTTTTTTACCCTATCAAAGAAAAATTGCACCATTTGAACCACACTATAATTGTTGTCTGCAAATGCTTTCAGTTTTGACAAGGCTAAAATTTTGTCGTCTGGCAAGGGTTAACTTGCAGTGTCAGTATATGAGGCTCCACCACTGCTCCCCAATTTTGAATGCATAAATTTGTGATAAGTCATACACAAAAACATACGTATAGTTGGTAAAATGGTACCCAGGTATTCTAATAGCCCTATCAACTTTGTCTTCAAACAAAACCGTTGACATTTTCTTGTATTCTTGTTATTAATGAAGATACTTACTTTGGAATTGAGCTAGCTATTCACTGTCAGATGGGAAAACCCATACCAGGAGGTAACTTTCAACACAAATGACCTTTCTATAAACGCGAGTTCGGCACACTGACCTTAGTAACATGGTATTTTGGTTGCTATGCCCGACAAACAAACCAGAAAATGGCGTTGATTACATAGAGAAAGAGCGTTTTTTTTAGTTTCATTCTGACTTATGTTTGGCTCTATATGAAGCACACAAAGTTTTTTCCCAACTTTTTTTATCAATTAGAACTAAATCAGCAAAGTGACAAGAAAAAATACTTTGAAAAATGTCATATTTATAAGAAATGGAGAAGTAAAAATAACGTATATATGTTCCTAATTCCGTGTTCGGTCTCACAAATGTGAGTAGATTGCTGTCAGCAACATCCATAATCAGTAATAGGGGAAAGGGGCATAAGTTTTTAAGACATTTTGTGAGTATATAACGTGTCAGCTTGACAGTAAACAATATAAGAAAAGGACTTACAATTTAACCCTTTACCACATGATCCTGTGCTTTAAATAACGAGTGAAGGAGGAGACTTGAACAATTTTCTTTTATTCCCTATATGTTTTCTACCCTTTTAAGACAAATCTCATCATTGGAACAACATTCAATTTGTCAACAGCAAGTGTTTTAAAAAAAGACGAATCAAATGTTTTGTTGTCTGGTAAAGATTTACTTAACACCTCTAATACCTGTTTGAGTGGAAACCAATTGTAAGTAATCAATTAAGAAAGTGGTTTGTTGTAATTTTAACAGATGTATGGTGTAAACACTTTCAAATTGGGGGAATGTTTGGTCACTTGAGGAGATTATAAGGATTATACTGATTTTGAATGGATGTGCATTTATCAATTATCCGACGATCATTGGGAAATACAAACAATTGGTCGAACAAGGCCAAAGTTCAATTAACAGTCACATGCAATCATCTTAATGAAACAGAAATGAAATATGAATGCTCCCTAAAGTATTACAACAAGAATCAAAGAATATCTGATGTTTGTAAATTGTAATGTCAACTTATTTACGAAACAGGATGCCGTGTGGCTGTCTTTAAAAAATACTTCTTCCTGTTGCTCGTTTCGTACAATGGTTATGACTGTCCACGAGTAATGCTTGGAATTTGAAAGATGTTTGCTGAGTTAGATTTCAATAGATAGTTTAACAATAAACTTTGGCATAATCATTCTCTCTTTCCCGAAAGATTGAAAAAAAATCTTTTCTGTTGTTTGGCAGAGAGGCTGGTCTTTCGGAATCCTGGTTAAGTCTACCGGCGACATTTACGTGGATGTAGGTTTTTGGAATTGATAAATTTAGTTTTCTGTTCAGGGTATATTATGTAACAATTACCTTACCTCAGGCTTTCAAGTCGGCCCTACTTTTCCTTTCTTTTTTTCTGTCCCCCTACTTTTTTCTGAAAGTGCCCCACTGTTCCTACTTTCTTATAGGAAAATGGAAAATATTTATAAAATGGGTAAAAAAGGTGAAAAGTCATTAGTGAAAGTTTTTGTATTATGATGAAATTCTGTATTTTCAGGGTCCAACTAGGTCATTTTTCCAAATCGTCTAAATAAATCTTGTTTCAATGGCATATTACAACTCAACTGATCTCAACATGTTGTGTCAATAAAGTTTATTTCCTATCTACATTTCCTTCGAGGCTGTTCCTAGTCATTTATGGCTCTCGTCGAACATCTGGTAACAGAGATATCCGTCACAGAATCAGATGAGTTTAATGGCTGAGTATAGTTAGAATATTTATAGGAGCATTTCATGCTACCTACTTGAAAAACATCTTATGATTGGACCAAAACATATCAATCAATCAGTAGATAATCATTAAACAGAGAAATTTTGCCCTGCATCATAACATGGTTGCCGAGTTAAAATGAAGATTGTCACTGTTAAAATGTCTCGGTTTAACTGTTTTAATTCAAAATTGAAAAGGACATGCAAATAAACAGGGGTGGGAATGGCTAAATGAAAGAGATTTAGGCAACGAAGGATATGCATCTAGTTAATAATGGCCCATTTAACTGGAATTGCATTTGTGGAGTTTGCACGAAAAACTATCAACTACATGTCAAATGAAAAGAAAGCCTTTAGGCCTGCATGCCTGTACATGTAGAAGATTTTTATGTATAAGTGAAGGTGAGTAAGTTCAAAGGGTTGATTATTAAAAGAACCATGTCCTTCAATTTTACTGTTGTTTAAGGGTTAAAAGAAACCAAATGCATGTATCATGCATGTTTCTGGGACTAGTAAAGGAAAAAGTAACTAGCATATTCTCCCTTTCCCCTGATGGGCCAAAACTTTCCACAATTAGTCAAATTCATCTATGTCCAAAGACCAGTCAACCTCATTAAGTCAGATGTTAAAGGAAGTGGCTATTATGGATCCAAAATTATGTGATGGCTTGCATGGTATCATGCATCACAGAGATCCATTATGCCCTCTTTTGCCAGAGCATGGCTCATACATGAGTGGAGATTTTCATGAATGAGACCAACTCTCTTCTTTGTCAAAAGTGTATGCATGTGATTTGAAAGTACCGGTAATTGAAAAAAAAAGAATAAAAATGAAGTCTAAGAACTTGATTTTCGATTATCTTCACTATGCCACAATTAGATTTGAAAGACCAGTTTTTAGACTTGAATTGACATGGAAATGTAAGTCAGTGCTGTTTTGGAAATAAGGCTTTAGAATAAAGCACTTTGATCTACGACTTCTATGGTTCTTTTTGGGATCTACAATGGTCCCCTCAAATATGTCTGGGACAAAATATTGTTATTGCTGCATTTCACTGAAAAATGGGTAAATGTGTGATAAATATATATCTTTCAATATAATGCTCTAGTTTGTAACAGGAAGAATGTAAGAAAACCTTGTGGATAGAATTTGCTTGTTTGTTATTTTTACAGTGTATCTCTGTTAGAGTCAGTTAGAACAGGAACAGCAGTTGTCACTGTTACTGCAATAGACGCAGATGATCCAGCAACAAATGACTATGGGACAGTGCACTATTCTATCATAAGTAAGTCCTTCATCTCTTTACCAGACAACAATATATTAAATTTGTCCATATTGGAAGCATTTGCACAAACAAATTAAATGTTGATCAAATGGCTGGATTTGCATTTTGTCGGTCAGAAAACATTTTAGAAAAAGAAGAAAATATAGTTTGCAAACATTCTTTTCTTTTTGACATTTTTTGAATTGCCTCTTCCTCAGTGTCATAAAAACAGAATCATTCTGTAAAGATTCAACTACTGAAGGGGACTGAAAATTATTTAGGATTCAATTTGTTTTGTTAAAGGCCCAACAGTGGCCAAAAAGACAATGCAGGTACTGAAAGGCATGTAAATTTAAATCACATCGTTCAAAATTATGGAAAATATTGTGAAGATGGCAATCTGTTATTGTTTGGCCCAAGTCTTAGCTGCTGGCAGAAAAATGAATTCTTAAATCAGGCAAAAAGTAAACAAAAGATGAAGTGACCTGGCAACTTTTAACCTATATTGAAATTAATTTCGCTGCCAGTGACTAACACTTGGACTGACTGTACAATAACAGAATGTCATCTTCACAATAATTTCCATATGGTACTTTCAAATGATATGATTTAAATTTAAATGCATTTTAACACATGGTTTGCTTACTTTTACCAGCTATTGTTACTTTAAAATTACCCTTTATAACCTGTTACTGTACTAATTTGACCTTGTATTGACCTGCAGATGACCATCTGCATCACTAGTCCTTTCTCTAACTCTCATCCTGCTACGTAAGTGAAATGAAACTCTCAAGCCAATAGTAAAAACCAAAATGTTGTTACTTCAAAGTTAATTTTGTGGGAAAATATCTCCTTATCAGACATTGTAGATTCATATCAGACTGCATGCTCTGTGCAGTCCAATCTTGATCTTTACTGTCCTCAAAAGGTTCTTGAGTTGGGTTTAGCAGCCAAAGGGTTAATCGAAGGATGACTTGGTCTTGTCTGATTAGTGATACAAATGTAAAGCAATAGGGTATACTGGTAGATGTAATGTAAACAAATATTATTTGTTATCTTATAAAATGATATAATTGTTGAATTTCAACATTGGTAGGGTTGTCCGAGGCCTCATACTCATATATTGGTGGATTTCTTTTTTAATTGAGTGTCTGGGTTTGATCCTCAGTGGAATCATTGTTAACATGAAATTTTTCTTTCACAAGGCATTGTTAGGCTCAAACCTAGTGCTGGCGAAACACATGAAACACTCGCAAAAGTGTGCTGTGACCTTCATGCTACAGTGAGAAAACAGTTTTCACAAGCTGCATAAATTGTCTTATTTAGAGTTAAATGTCATCGAGGACGGTCTTGTTCAACCAAATTCTGTGCTTTGCCAATCCTAATTTTTATTCAATATGTTTCTCGCTTAATTTTTCTTCTTACGAGTTCAAACCCCTCTGATATCTGCAACACTTACACAAAAGTTACAGCAGGTTTCTTTGTAAAGTTACACAAAATTTTATGCATGAATCAGTTACGAACTTTTTCAGAAAAACACACACATTTTTCTTTAGAGTTACATAAAAACTTGTGAAAATTTTGATCCTAACAACCTTAGTAAAACAGGCCCCTGAAGTCTTCTTTACTGATAGGAAATGTATACATGTGCCTTATTTAGGGCTCATAGCAATCAAGAGTGTATTTTTTTATGCTGTGAAAGCAGATAACTTTTGAAAACATCATTGGGAAAAAGAGCAATTTGCTTGTATCAAGCAAGTGCTCCTTTTCCAACAATGTTTTCCATACAATATACACTGTAACCCCGTTAAAACGAACAAGCTCAAACACTGACCCTGTTATAATGCAGGTGTCATATACCTCCTGAAATTTTGGGGGTGGGGGAGGTGGGGGGTGTGAATGACCATTTTTGAGTCTGATTAGAATCCACTGTTATGCTGATAGGAATGCTCGATGTTAAAAAAACCCTACCTATAGACCAAATTTGTACTGATGTAAAATCAATACGGTGCACATTATGTGACAATTTTTCACACCTTTACCTTGTTCATTACTTTTAGTACCTATGGCTGTACACAATTGCTTTGTTTGACAAATACATGCGCAGTTGATTACAAAAGGACTACAAAAGCCCATAACTGTCTTCAAGTAAAACACACAGTCATACAATAGACAGACTTTACATCAATATACATATACCTCTATGTGTATATCATTAACAGAGATATCATAATGTACCATAATTTGACAATCTGTTCGGACACTCTGAATCTTCAGACAAGTTGAAATATTGTCAAAAATGATTTATGTCTAGTCCTAACTCCGGACAGTCCAAACATCTAGTTTTCCTAAACATTCGGATAGGCTGAAAAAATATTTTCCAAAACATCGAGTTTTAATTTTCAGAAAATATTTCAGATAGGATAATCAGCACAATTTCATGTTGTACATAAAATTCATGTTATGAACATGAATCCTTCAAGAGCCTAGTAACCCAACAGTAATTTTCAATCACGATGATACACCCAAAAAATTGAAATATCAAGGGTTTTTTTTTGTTGTTAGAAATGCGACTTCAAAGCAGAGAGAGAAGATAAAGATCAGAGATCAGACGAAACATTTAGTCTACATAGAGTCTGATCTTGATCTACAGAGGCCGCAAAAGCAACTGAAATTCTGAAAGATACATATTTAAGGGTAAAGTCTTTCCCAACTTTTCAATGTTACATAATCAGTTTCGCGTTTTTACCCAACTTTTTCGAAAGGCACCTTCTGCAGAGGTGTGAAAAGTTGTTCTTTAGAGGGAAATGGTTGAAGCCCTGTGTTGTCCCCCCCCCCCCACTCCGATTACAAAAAGTAAAGCATTGTTGAATACAAAAATACAGTTAAATTAATCCATTTAACTGATGTGCCAAATTAGTGATGCATTTTTCATTTAATATTGGCCATGACAAAATTTTCAGAAAATAGCTGGATAACTTATTTTCCTGCCAACTAAACATGTGAGACAACTGGGGTGTTCTAGAAATAATCATTACAATACGCAAAAAGGCAATATCAGCTCATGTAAAGCATGTGTCATGTAAAGCAGGCTAGATATTGGCTTATTGCATGATCGTTTTGTTGTGATTGGAGGTCAGCCCATAACCTGGTGTAAATGCTTTTGGCGAAACAGTTGTAAGGATGTAGGACAAACGCTTGCAGTACAACATTCTCACTTCGAATTATTGGAATGTTATGTAATGCCCCTTATACAAATTTACTGCAAACATCTGTGGACACACAACTGGTGTGAAATCGTGACAAATGGCTAGTTTTATTTTTTTGATTGTATTTACTTGTACATGGCTAATGGCAGGATGGCAATTTTTAACTCTCTACCAAACTGTTAAATTTCATTTCAAAATTGAAAGCATTTGCAGATGACAAAATAAATGTGACTCAAAATTTGAAATTTGTCCATAGTAAGGTAGAAACATTGTGGTGAAAGGAGAAAATGCTGGTTTCCAGTATTTTGTCCTTTTTATACGCCCGAAGGGTCGTATTATGTTATACCCCCGGTCGTCCGTCTGTCCGTCCGTCTGTTAGCAATTTCTTGTGTGTGCAACTCCTCCTACAGTTTCCATCGGAATTATTTGAAACTTGCCACAATGAATCTCCATGATGTCTAGTTGTGCACCTGACTCTTGGAATTTGGATTGCTGTTTGCGTTCTAAAATTATCTGCCCTTGATTTCTGAAATAACCAACTTTTCACTTTGAATTTTTGTTCAGGCCATAACTTCCATACCTTAAAAGGTATCAACTTGAAACTACATACACTGATAGAACACATTATGGAGAAAAGCAGTGCACAAGAACTATAACTCTGCTGCTCTTGTTTTTTGAGTTATTGCCCTTTGTTAATTTTCAGTTTGAATTTTTGTCCAGGCCATAATTTCCAAATTATAAAAGCTATTAACTGGGAACTTCATACACTGATAGAACACATTATGGAGAAGTGCAATGCACATGAACCACAACTCTGCCACCTTTATTTTTTGAGTTATTGCCCTTTGTTAATTTTCATTTTGAATTTTTGTCCAGGCCATAACTTCCAAACTTTAAAATCCATCATCTTGAAACTTCAAGGACTAATAGAGCACATTATGAAAAAGTGCATTGCACAAGAACCATAACCCTGCCATCCTTCTTTTTGAATTATTGCCCTTTGTTAGTGTTCACTTCGAATTTTCGTCTGGGCCATAATTTCTAAATTATAAAAGCTATGATCTTGAACCTTCAAAGACTGATAGAACACCTTGTGGAGAAGAGCAATTCACAAAAATTGTAACTGTGCCACCCTTAGTTTTTTAGTTATTGCCTTTTAATATTTTTCACATTAGATTTTTGTTTTGGCCAGATCTTCCAAACTATAAAAGCTATCAACTTGAAACAATATACACTGATAGAACAGATTATGAAGAAGTGCAGTAAACAAGAACCATAACTCTGTCACCCTAAGTTTGTGAGTAATTGCCCTTTAATAACTTCATTTTGAATTTTTGTCCTGGCTACATCTTCCAAACTAGAAAAGCTGTCAACTTGAAACTTAATACACTGACAGAACACATTATGGAGAAGTGTCATGCACAAGAACCATAACTCTGATACCCTTATTTTTTGGGTTATTGCCCTTTATTTATTTTTAAATTTTTACTTTGAATTTTTGTCTGGGCCATAACTTCCAAACTATAGAAGCTCTCAACTTGAAACTTCAAACACTGCTAGCAGTAGAGGGTTAAATGCTTTTTTTTTCCTTCAATAAAACTATTACAGACAATCAAGACTTACTTTCTTTATCATGGAGAATAACTACTCTTCATTCACGGCCCATCCTTCATTTCAACTCATTTCACTGACAAGCCCCTTAGGGTGTATATGCGCCGCTCTGCAAAGCTCTTGTTATTCCACTGTTTTTTCAAAAGCTTTCTTTCTCATGGTTGTTAAGAGCCAGGATGGTGTGGTAGAGGGTTAAAGCCTTTGCTGACGGTGTAGATAAACATCAGACTTTAAAGAACGTGCTGTCTGATCTTGGTTCAATACCATCTGCCCCTGAAATATGATTAAATTTGTATTTATAGAAAGCCACTTCTATAAAGCCTAAAAAAGGTAAGAACATATCTAAGATACATGTATTTCAAGATTTTCGTCCGAACATATTTGTAATTTATTTACAAATATGTAATTAATAAATGCCATAAATGTAGTTCTGACACTGGTCAGTGAATTGGTTGCTGAGCTATGACCGACTTTGTATTTTTAGACCTAAAAATTAGGCCGAAAGAAAGTAAGAACACATCTATGATACATGTATTTCAAGATTTTTGTCCAAATATATTGGCAAATAAAAGTGATTAATTAATACCATAGTTCTGACACTTGTGGGTGAATCTGTCTCTGGTAAGGTGCGGAGGAGTTAGCATTATATTTTTCAACCCCGGATCAATGTAATCTGTCGCGGTTCCCGACAACAGCATTATAACGGGGTTCTACTGTATCTAAGAGAGTTTTATTCTTTCCTTCATTGCATGTCCTGTGTGTCCTTTATGATTGTTAGATGTTGTTTGAAATGGAGCTTGTGGCTGTAAAAGTGCCTTTGACATATATAGATGCTTTTGTGGCCAATGTAGATCAAGATCAGACTGCACAAAATTTGCAGTCTGATCGTTGATCTACACTGTAAGCTTAGCTCAAACACTATAGATGCAAAAGCAACCATCAAATGTTGATTGTTTGGGTTTTATTTCTAAACCAAATATGTCTGTTGGGTTTATTCAGCACTTTAAAGGTGAAATTATCTCCTTTCTGTTGTAGGTGGGAATACTGGCTCTTTGTTTACTATTGGTACATCTAGTGGCTCTATTACAACCGCAGGCTCCCTCGACTATGAGACAACCACAACCTACACACTGATAGTGCAAGCTGTTGATAGTAATTCTGCCCCTGGGGCTTTATCCAGTACTGCTGTAGTTACTGTAAACATTGATCCTGTCAATGATGCAGCTCCAAATTTTTCAAGTAGCACCTACTCAGTATCTATAGCAGAGGACACTAGTATTGGTCAGAGCATTCTTAAAGTTTCTGCATCAGATGCTGACAGTGGTAATGATGGTGTTATCATGTACTCAATGGCAACCAACACCCACTTTTATCTTGACACTGGAAATGGGGATATTTCTGTGAAAGCGTCAATGGACTTTGAGGCTGCTGATTCTCACACATTTGAGGTTGTTGCCACTGATAGTGGTACATCACCGAAGAGTTCCACTGCCACTGTATCTGTATCTGTTACTGATGTCAATGATAACATTCCAATCTGCAGTCCAAATCTGCAAACAGTATCTTTTGCAGAAGACACAGCATTAAATACAAATCTTGCCACACTGACATGCAATGATGCAGATAGTGGTATGAATGATGATTTGACATTCTCCATATCATCAGTCACCCCTACTGCTAATATTTTTGAAGTGACAACTGCTGGACTCGTTAATCTAATAAATACAGAATTTAATTACGAATCTCAAACTTCATATAGCATACTGATAGAAGTTTCTGATGGTGGGACACCTGCTTTAAGTACAACTGCAACAGTAAAGGTAGATGTGACAGATATTAATGAGGCGAGTCCATCTTTCACAACAACTACATTTACATTCAGTGTCTCAGAAACTACAACTGTTGGTACTAGTGTTTTTGTTGTGAGTGCTACAGATGCTGACACAGCTAACACTATCACATACTCCTTCAACCCAACAAGTTCTGTGTTTGATATAGATTCTGCTACAGGCATCATTTATACCATTGGTACTATTGACTATGATACTATCCCAGCACCAAAAGAATATGAACTGACAGTTTTTGCAACAGATGATGGGACAGGTAGTCTGAGTGTGACTCAGATTGTCACAGCAACAATTTTGGACAACAACGATGGAACACCATTTTTCTCCCCTGCAGTCTATTCTGCTGTCTTGGCAGAGGATGCAGCGCAAGGGACCACTATAGCCACAGTTACAGCCACTGACATTGATGATGCATCTGTAACATACAGTTTGGCAAACAATTTTGGAATTTTGAGAGTTGAAGCCTCAGGAGACCTTATTCTTGATACAGCCTCACAGAATTATGAGACAACAAAGTCCTATCTAGTTGTAGTTTATGCTGTGGATGGCAATACTAATACTGGTACAGCAACTGTTCATATAGAAGTTACAGGTGTAAATGAGCATGATCCGTCTCTCAGTCCATCCAGCTCTGCCATTAATCTAGCTGAAAACTCTGCAATTGGAACTACAATTGTGACTGTGGTAGCAAATGATTCAGATGATGGAGTGGACGGAACACTCACTTACTCATTGTCCTCAATTCCTGTTGGATATGAAGGAGACTTTGCAATTAATCCTTCAACAGGGGAAATAACCCTTGCTGGAACAATAGATAGGGAGACAGTCAGCAATCCACTAGAAATTCAAGCTCTTGCAACAGATGGGGGCACACGTAAGTGAATAAGATCTTCTTGGAATCTAAGTAATACTCTGGAATTTTGTTGAATCTGCAGTTTATTTGAGAATGCTAAGATCAGATTTAAATATCTCATTACATTAAACTGATGAATTTATGTCTTGCAGCACACAATCTTTGAAAACAGTGTAGCAAAAAGAAATTACTTGAGTGATGAATGACAGCTTTTGTCAAAATATTTTCACATGTATTGAGCTTTTATCCTTTAAGAATAACTTATTCTGCTCTTAGGTTAAAGGTCCACAAACAGCCAAAGGTTAACAATTCTAGCATAAAATTGCAGGCAAATTTAATTCATATCACTTAAAAGTATGGATATAATTAGAAGTCTTAACAAGATGTTACCGCACAGTCTGTCAATATTTCAGTGGTTGGCAGAAAAATGAGCCTCAAAACTAGAATAAAAGTTGTTCCAAGGATAAAATTTTGACAGAGTGTACTCTTACACATTGTCAGACTTGTATCAATATCCATACTTTTAAATAATATGAATCAAATGTGCCTGCAATTTTACCACTGAATTGTTTACCATTGGCTGCCAGTGGGCCTTTAATATAGTAATGACCAAGTGAATCAGTGTCTTGTTGCTATTGTACAGGCCAAGTGAAGCAATCTCTTCTGTATGTTGTAATAGCTAAAAGAGTAAACTTACCTTCTCTACTTTTGTCATGGCAAAGTAAAGATTGTCTGCTATATGATAAGCTTTAAATTTCTTTTCAGTTGCTAGAAGTGCAGTATTCACACTTACTTTAACCATAACAGATGTAAATGACAACAGACCATCATGTTCACCATCCCTGTACAGTGTATCTGTCGCAGAAAACATTGCTGTTTCTACGAGTATAGCACAGCTTACATGTACAGATTCTGATATAGATGCTCCAAATAAGGAACTTACATATTCCATAACTTCTGGAAATACAGGTATCTCAAACCACATTAGTGAAATCTGTCATTTACAATGGTGTTTGTCTGGATAAAAAAATTCTAGACTTGTCAATGTTGAAAGCTTTTGCAGACAAAAAATAAAATATGTCTTAAAAGTTTGGATTTTGCTTCAAATGTCTATCAGATGACATTTTAGATTTGTTTATAATAAGACTGAAGTGGATCATGAAATATCAATTTCTTCTAATAATGTTATTCTGACCTTGCACTCCTGAATATTTTACCAAACGATCCTGGTTTTAAACACCTTTAAGAAGAAGGCCTTTGAACACATTGTTGGAAGAGGAACAATGCAGATATCGACATTTTCTCCTTTTCCCATGTTTTCTACAAATTGAATTTCAGCAACTCAAACCATCATTTGAGCTGCATTGTGTTGTTGGCAAATGCTTTCAATTTGAATGAAGCTAGAAGCTGTTTGTTAAAAGGTTGATATGTTACTTTAGTGGAAAAATGAAAAATAAAAACTGATAAGAGATGTTCAAATGAATATATAAGCCATGTTCTGCAAAAAGGGGGATAAATGTATCAGCAAAAAGTATTGACCCAGGTCAGCCTGTACAGTCCTGCAAGCTGACATGGGTCAAACCAGTGTATGTCATGATTCAGCCGGTTGTTCTACAGGATGGATTTTATGGATCCACAATTATGTGCTGACTTGATCGATATAATGTATTATGGAGATGCATTAAGCCCCCTTTTTCAAGAGCATGACTTGTATATTTCATTTTTCATCTAATGGCTAAAGTTACAAAAATCAAGGAAAAGTATGGGATATACAGGATCCAAATTATTGCCGTCTGTGCTATACAATAATAGAATTAAAAAAATGAGAAAATGAGTAAACAGATGAGGGAAAGGAGGAAATGGAGCCCTGCTGTTACTGTTAATTCTTGGCATGCTAGAGGCATCTCCTGGGTGGATTTGCACACGCTTTTGATTTAGATCAGACTGCACATGATAAACTGTCTGCTGAAAAGTCTCAGGACCAAATCAAGAAATTGTTCTCATTCTTAATTCAAAGACAAGACATTTAATTGGCTGAGAAATTCTGTATTGAAATAATTTTTTTGTAGATAATTTTTGAGATAGGCTCGCAGAAAGAGTCTTGAATAGGTGATGCTTAGAGCCAGTCCATTTTGAAAGCATTTTCATATGACAAGTCAAATGTGGCTCAAAGGATGGAATTTGTGTTTGAAAGGGTAAAAAACACTGTTGGAAACAGAGAAAATGCTGGTAAGTGGTATTTTCTCCTATTCCCAGAATAGTTCTAAAAAACCAGTTTCCTCAGGGTTGTTAAAACGCATGATTGTTATGCCACCGCCACCTACAAAGTAGACAGTATTCTGGTTTCACCCTGTCTGCCTGTTTGTCCATCCATCTGTCCATTCGTTGTCTGTCAATCCGTCCATCTGTAGACTTTTTCATTTCCGTGTTTTAACTCAAAAGCCAACCTTGGACCTTGAAACAGTGTTACTCTATACAAGTGTTGCTCATGAACTAAGGAGGTGTTCTATTGTTTTTTGGTCACATGGATTCAAGGTCACAGGGGAACTTTGTTTGAAGATCGTTTCCGTGCTCTAACTCAATAGCTGTTTAACCCAGGACGGCGAAACTTTATACATGTGTTGCTTACAACCCAAGGAGGTGCCCTATTGTTTTTGCGTCACATTGGTTGAAGGTCAAGGTCACAGGTGAATTTTGTTTGAAAATGTTTTCATGCTCTTAACTCAATAGTTGTAAGACACCTGCTAAGATAGCTAGGTGGATTGTGATCGTCATTTTTTTATGTTGCTACATAGACCAGTTTTATCTTAAATTTATCAATCACTTTGTAGAACTCTTTATTCATTTCATAAGTAGATGCTATTCATATTTTCAGGTTCCCAGTTTGAGATAGATGGCATAACAGGTGAGATAAGAACCAGTGGCACTGCAGACCTGGATAGAGAAACACTTGATAATTACCAGCTGCTGGTAGAGGTGGCTGATAATGCAACAGCAAGCCTGTCTACCACAGCAACACTGACTGTTACAGTCACAGGTCAGTTGAACTGGTGCTTATAACAACCGTACAAATGCTTTCAGGGATAGATTTGAATAAGCCTGTTTGTCTGTCCTTCTGTCTGTGGTATGCACATAGGTGTAAGTGGTGCTCAGACAGAAGGGGTTTAACTCTTTCCAAAAGACAAAATTTTAGACTGGTCCAAATTGAAGGCATTTGCAGACCACGAAATAAATGTGATTGAAAAATTGAAATTTGGTTTGGGAAGGGTAGAAAACGTGGGAAAAGGAGAAAATGCTGGTTACCAGCATTTTCTCCTTTTCCCACTAGGTTTTCAAAAGGCTTCTTTCACAGGGTTGTTAAAAGAAGGGATTGTGTGGTAAAGAGATAATGCATCTCTGTGATTTTATCATATAATATCTGATCAACAGTGTCCATTTAGTCTTGCAATCGACCGAATTGTTAGCTAGATTGGTCCTTCGACATGCAGAAAATTGACCTATAGAAAAAAGTTTTAACCTATGTCAGCTTGCGTGAAATGCACATGCTGAGACCAGGTTGATACTTTTTGCAGATGCATGGAACCCCCTTTTCACAGAGCATGGCTGGTATATTTGTGTTGCAGACTCCCTCTTTAGTTTAGCTGTCGCTGAATTAAGTTTTGAACAATAACGAAAAATTTTAACTCTGCAAGATGCAAGTTTTCAGATACCTGCTTTGTAGTCTTGAATAACTATTTCCGTTTGGACTGAGATATATTTGTGTATAGTGCATGTTACATTTTAACACTCTGTTTTCTCAAACAAAATACTTGCAGGGGGTTTTAAGTCAGTCTTGGCAACATTATTTTGTGTTTATCAATAGAGATTTTCATGTTGTCCAAGCTTCTGTTCTATTTCTTTATGCTCTGTCACTGCTAATAATTGTTTTGATAATGGTTATGTGGGAAAGCATGGCAAGGTGCACTGGTAGCCACAGTGAAATAATGTCAAAAATGTTGTTAACACCAAACAAACAAATAGACAAACCGTTACTGTATGGGCCTCTTTTAGACATAGTGAAAGACCCTTATAAGTGACACAATGGACAAAAGTGGGAAAAGTACCTGCATTAAATGATAAGGTAATCATAGTGGAAAACAGTTTATTTACTTATTACAAACAGTTGCTCCTACTAATACAGTGCTTCAGGAAGATAATCTTTGGCAGGACTTGTAATCTAGAGGCCCTGGGTTCAAACCTAATTGGAAGCACTAGGTTTTTAGTTCACCCTAGCACATTGCGATTGTGCCGTGTCCATTGTGCGTCGTCAACTTTTACCTTGTGAATGCTCTAGAGACCACATTTTCAGTCAGATGCTCATGAAACTTGATCAGAATGGTTGTCTTGATGATATCTCGGACAAGTTTGAAAGTGGTACATGTTGGGTTAAAAAGAGGTCAGATGGTCAAAGTTTAGAAAAACCTTGTGTACACTCTAGAGGCTATAATTTCAGTTCAATGCTTATGAAAGTTTGTCATATTGTTTGCCTCGATGATATCTCTGAGGTTGAAAATAGATCATGTGGGGTTGTCTTGATACGGGTAATATGTTGGACAAGTTTGAGAATGGGTCACATGGGGTCAAAAACTAAGTCACTGTGTCAAAAACCAGTGTACACTTTAGAGGTCACATTTTCAGTCCATTACATATGAAAGTTGCTCAGAATGTTTACATTGATGATATCTTGTACAAGTTTGAAAATGGGTTGTGTGGGGTTAAACTAGGTCACTGGGTCAAAACCATGAAAAATTCATGTGTGCGCTTTGGAGGCCACATTTTCAGTCCAATACATATAAAAGTTATCCAGAATGTTTAATTTGATTATGTCTAGGATGAGTTCAAACATGGGTCATGTTTAGTCAAAAACTAGGTCACCAGGTCAAATCTTAGGAAAACCTTGTGTATGCTCGAGAGGTATCATTTTCTGTCCAATACTTATGAAGGGTGGCCAGAACATTTGTCTTGATGATATCTTGGACGAGTTTAAAATATCTCATGTTGGTCGAAAAGCAGGTCACTTAGACATATCCTAGTAAAAGCTTTAGTACACTTTAGAACCCATATTTTCAGTCTAACACTCATGAAAGTTTCTAAGAATGTTTGTCTTGATATCTCAGAGATTGGAAGTGGGTCATTTTGGGTCAAAAAGGGTCAGGTGAGGGATTTTAGGGCCATCAGGGCCCTCTTATTTTGCAGAGTTTCCTTAGGCAAGACACTTAAGTGCCCTAGCTTAGTTTTTGTGGCACCTAGGACATATATGATAAGACTAATATTGAAAGCCATGTAAAATACCAGTCAGGTAGTTGATGTCTGTCAGTCGGTCAGTCTCTCATGTGAAAAAATATATTTGCACAGGAATAGGCTTACCTGATATCATTAATTCTTGACAAATTGTGAGAAGTTAGTTTCAGACTCTAACAATTTCAAAAAAAAAAAAAGATGTACTCTTGTTTTCTTAGAAAATGAAAACACAAATTTGTATATTCTGTACTAAAATAAAGACTAGTATAATCCAGCTTTAACCCTTTCCCAAACGACAAAGTTTGGACTAGTCCAAATTGAAAGAGTTTGCAGACGACAATTTCAAATTTGATGAAAATGGCAGAAAGTTCTCAAAAAGGGTAGAAAACACTGTGGGAAAAGGAGAAATTGCTCGTTACGAGCAATTTCTCCTTTTCCCACAGTGTTTTCAAAAGACTTGTACTGCAGACACGTGAAAACCAGGGCTTGTTTGGGAAAGGGTTAAGGAAGAATATCAGGCACAATATCCAGCGTTCTCTTCTCTCAGAGATTCGAAATAAGGTGCACAAGCTAGGTTGACGATGAAAGCATAAAATTTAACTAGCGAAGCTAGTCTGTAGGCATCATGATTGACCTAGAGTCAATGTAAACAAAAAACCCCTCAGTTGCCAAATACCGCCTCAAAGAGAAAAACTTCTTTCTGTTAGAAATCTTAATTCTGTTATATATGACAATTTTGGCAAAAAACACTAAATGTCTATCACTCCTATTTGAACATGTCGTCTTACAAAGTAATAGACTGAACAAGATGTCGTTTATAAGACACAAGATCTTTGCTTATATGTAAATTAATTGACCTATGCAAAGCAGAGAATCACTTATTCCTACACCACTATAACATTACAAGTTGGCTTCTTTAAAAAAGAAGCCAGGAGAGGTCGGCATCAATGTTTTCAAATAGTTTATTGGCTTTTGATTTCAATATATTTTTGTAGATGTAAACAAACAAGTTAGGCATTAAATGAATGAGAAAAAACATGTTTTTTTCTTTCAATTTTTGCAGGTGTATAGGCACAAAACAGTACATGTTCCACATGGTTATAATATTCTAGGAACAACAGGCCTATAAGGGCTAAAAATAGCTCTACTGGCATTTAAATACAGACTCGGGTTTTTACAAAGAGTTGTGGAGGTATAATTAAATTGAGAGCTGATATGAGCAAAGCTATTCTTTTTCATGTTAGTTTCCAAAAATACATGCGGTAAGCTCTTGACAAGCTCAAAATGCATTTTTTAAATTTAAGGGCAAGGAATTTCTGACCCAATAATCCGACGGTTTGCAACAGCATCCAGCTCCCATGAATATCTATAAACTGCTTGGGTTTTGTGACGATTGAAAGTAAAATGAAGGCTGTAAGCTGTTCACAAGCTAAAAAATGTATTTTATTTTTAAATTCAAGAGCATGTAATTTGTGACTTCATGACCTGACTTTGCTCAATTTTGAAAGGAACTAACCTTTCATAAATATCTAACAATGCGAGTTTGGTAAAGATTGGAAGAAATTGTAGGCCATATGCTATCAACATGCTCAGAAATGCATCTTTTTAGTCCCCTACCGGCGAAGCCGAAGGGGACTTTAGGTTTGCACTCCGTCCGTCCGTCTGTCCGTCCGTTTGTCCGTCCGTCTGTCCATCTGTCCGTCAGTCTGGCAATTCAGTTTTCTGGACTTTTTTTCTAAACACTGGTACATATTGAGCTGAGTTTTGGTGTGTAAGTCACCCACCATCACTTACAGATCAAGTTCGACTTTCGTTCTGGTCCACTGGTTTTTCACGGATTTACGGGCCTTGGACTTACAAAATTTCACTGATAAATCAGTTTTTCGGACTTTTTTCCTATACGCTGGTAGGTATTGATCTCAGATTTGCTGTGTAACTCAACCACCATGACTTACAGATCAAGTTCGACTTTCCTTCCGGTCCACTGGTTTTTCACGGATTTACGGGCCTTGGACTTACAAAATTTCACTGATAAATCAGTTTTCCAGACTTTTTTTCTAAATGCTGGTAGATATTCACCTGACTTTTGCTGTGTAACTCAACCACCATGACTTACAGATCAAGTTCGAGTTTCGTCCCACTCCACTGCTTTTTCACGCATTTACGGGCCTTGGACTTACAAAATTTCGCTGATAAAACATTTTTCTGCACTTTTTTCTAAACGCTGCTACATATAGAGCTGATTTTTGGTGTGTACATCAACCACCATGACTTACACATCAAGTCTGAGTTTCGTCCCGCTCCACTGCTTTTTCACGCATTTACGGGCCTTGGACTTACAAAATTTCACTGATAAAACATTTTTCCGCACTTTTTTTCTAAACGCTGCTATATATAGAGCTGATTTTTGGTGTGTACATCAACCATCATGACTTACACATCAAGTTCGAGTTTCGTCCCGCTCCACTGCTTTTTGACGCATTTACGGGCCTTGGACTTAAAAAATTTCACTGACATGCCAGCGATACATACGGCTGGTAGGGGACTGTGTATTGCTATGCAATACTATCAGAATGCTTGTTTTAAAAAAAATTCAAGGACACAAAACTCAAGATGATGATCCAATTTGGCTCATTTTCAAAAGGAACAAACCTCTAATGAATGTTTGTAATGTGTGCTCAGATAAGCCAAAATATTTTTGGAAAGGAGAAATCATTCAATTAACATTAAATACAATTTGCTAATTCCACTGAATAGGCAAGAATATCACTTGATGACAAGAAATAAAGGTGGCCTACACATAATACTAGGACCAGACATGTTTAAAATAAATGTAACATTTTAAAATTTTAACAAACAGCAATTTTTGGACTGTTCCAAACAGAAAGAGCTTGCAGATGACAATTCAAACTTTGATAATTCATGTGGAAGATGGTGATTTATGTGATAGAAACCATTGTAACAAAAGGAGAAATTGCAGTAACTAGCAGCTTCTCCTCTTCCCACAATATTTTGAAAAGTTGTCTGCTGCAGACATGTAAAATGAAGAGGTTGTTAGTCTAAACGTTAAAAATTTAAGAAAGAAGATAAATGAGCCATGCTCTGAGAAAAGGGTGCTTAATGCATCTGCAAAAAATATCGACCCATGTCAGCCTGTGTAACCCGCCCAAAACCAAAGGACCAAAGGACTCTTTTGAGGTGTGCGGTACGTACTATAGGGCGAAGAGGCACGACTTTTTTTTTGCGCTCATAAGTTAATTTTCGCGGGATTCTCGCAATCCCGCATCCTAGAAGCAACTCTGTGTGTTATTTCATCAAATCTATATCATTATAAAACCATAGAATTTTTGTATAAAACTTAGAAAAATGCTAGAGTCTAGTCAGTTTTGAAAAATAAAACTTGAAAACATACTGATCAACCTCATCCCGCATCCTAGAAGCAACTCTGTGTGTCATTTCATCAAATCTATATCATTATAAAACCATAGAATTTTTGTATAAAACTGAGGAAAATGCTAGAGTCTAGTCAGTTTTGAAAAATAAAACTTGAAAACATACTGATCAACCTATTTATATCTATTTATGGGGTAGAGTTCTCCAGAGAACTCGTGCTCTCGAGATTAGGGTACGAATTCTCCAGGGTACGAATTCTCCAGATAGTATCAAGTCACGTGATCTTTTCCCGGGTGTTCTTTCTCTTTTTTTTAACGAAATTTTTCTTTTTGCTTAGATTTATTTGTTTAATGAAAAAGTACAATTATTGGAGAGGTCATTCACAATCAATATAGTATAATAAATCTTTTTGGAAATTCGTCATATAAAAAAACACATTTATTTCCTATTTCAGTTTTTTGATTTCGGTTTATTCATAAAACCATAATGAAATAGACTGTGTATCCGAACAATTTCGCAAAAACAAATGGATTTAGACAGCGATTTCTGTGGCAGTCTGTCTTTTAAACTTACCACTGTTGGAGAGGTCTGATGACCTCTCCAATGAATGAATCTGTTAATAGATACACCTAGGTAACTTGTTGCAAATCCCAGCTATATTAACCCTCACTGGACAGGGAACGCTTGTCATTCCTTCACTCATTCATTATTTAGATCATTGTGTACATTTAAGCTGTTATGCTAAACTGTTATTCTATGTCTTCAATATTAACCCTTTACCAAACAATCCCAAGTTTTAACGACACTGGGGTAGAATCCCTTTGAAAAAATTGCAGGAAAAGGAGAAAATGCTGGTTATCATCAGTTTCTCCTCTTCCCACATTATTTTCTGCCCTTTTGGAATCAGGTTTAATCAGTTCAGCTACATCCAATTTTTGGTCTGAAACAGCTTCAATGAATTTGGACGAGTGTAAAATTTTTTGTTTTGTAAAGAGAGTTTAATAGTTACATATAACTACATCTTGTGCTATTGGATATTGACTAATTGATTGCATGGTGTTTTCAACATTTCAGTGATATTGTGGCAGCCAGAGCACCTATCCATGCTTTCCTGTGGAGTTTCTTTTACCAGCACTACCGTGACTCAATGACCTTTTGCGGACATTATGGATTAAGATCAGACTGCACAGAGCGTGCAGTCTGATCTTGGATCTACAGTGTCTGATAAGAGGATACATTTTCTCCAAAATGTAACTCTGAAATAGCAATATTCAGGTGTTTACCATTGGCTTGGAAGTTTCATTTAACATTTTTAGCATGTTAAGGGTTAAACTTAAACTGGATTATAGTTAACCAATAGCACGGATAGCTCTGGCAGCTCAGTTAGTAGCGTACAGGACTTGAGAACAGGAGGTTACTGGTTCGATCCCTGACTCAGCAAATTTCTTTCCGAGGATTGATGATAGTCATTGCGACAGGATACATTTCTCTCTCACGTTTCTTTGATGGTTATGTGGGAAAGCAGCCAGTGGCTTGGAAAGAATATTTTACTGAGTATTGGTAAAAGAAACTCCAGGAAAGCATGATTATGTGCACTGACAACCACTAATAACTGAAATAATGTTGAAAACAGGGTTAAACACCATACAAACATTCAATCAATCAAATTTGCTAGTATGTCAGTACTTTCAGTACTTTGATTTCTTGAAGTGCTCCTTTAAGTATAGAGGGATATGCCATTTGTTCATATGAAAGGATAAAGAGACGTCAATACAAGCGCAGTAGATGTTCCAATAATTTTTTAATCATAAGCTGTTATTCACCAAGAATTGATATTTGTCTATTGTATCTTTTTTTTTCATTCTGGTTAGATAATGAAAGGAGACACAAATTAGAGCTGTAGGGTGCAATACTGTTACAGGCTAGTTTTAAAACCCCTAGTATCACAATGCAAGTTTTAGCAGCCTGATCTTCATCCCAGTGGATTAAATGAAAATGCTGAGAAAATGATCCTCTGTGATTTCATTATAATCTTCTTTGTATTTTCAGATGTGAATGATAACACGCCTTCATTTGCTCAGACATCCTATACTTTCAGCCAGTTTGAAAACGTGGCTATAGGAACAACTGTTGGCACTGTAACAGCAACTGACAGTGATGTCAGTGATGCAGGTTAGTCTTGTCATGTATTTCATAGAAAGTATCTGCAAGGTTCAACTCTTAACTCTTACAGTGCTGAATTAAATAAATACACCTTTTCAATCAGGAAAAATATACAAAAATATTGTTACTTCAATACAGTTTTGGCCAGAACATGTAATGAAGTAGCGGACAGTGTAGATCCAAGATCAGACTGCACGTTCTGTGCAGTCTGATCTTGATCTACATTGTACGCAATAACAACTTAAGTCGGTTCCAGCACTTTAAGGGTTAACAAACAATCCTTTAGTTCATATGACCCTGGGGAAGGTTTTAACAACATTGCAGGGAAAGAAGAAAATGCTGCTCACCAGCATTTTCTGCTTTTTCAAAAGTGTTTTCTATGTTTTTAAAGCCAAACCATCATTTGAGCCACATTCAAATTAATCTGTTGCCTTCCAAAACTTTTAACTTTGATGTGTCTAAGTATTATTATTTGGTAAAGAGCATTGGAACTGACAATAAAATAGAAAATGAGGAGGGTTAGCCCATTACAATACCATAGGCTATATTACTGCATGTTGCTTCTTTTCCCACCATAGTTTTCATTCTCAAAGCTGTCCAGTGCAGGGGGTCAGTACTTTAGTTTGGAATCTTGACAGAAAAAGCGAGATGTTCTCAGTTAGTACTATAATGCACATAGTTTTTATAAGCAAACAAGTGTGATAGCTCAGGGTCCGTATTCACCAACCATTCTTAAGAACGTTCTTAGACTTATTCTTCAAGATTTTCCCATTTTGAAAGTAACACACCTTCTGATTGGCTAAACCGTACGGTTTAGCCAATCAGAAGGTGTGTTACTTTCAAACTTGGAAAATCTTGAAGAACAAGACCAAGAATGTTCTTAAGAATGGTTGGTGAATACGGACTCAGGAATGATTTGTAACTTGTTTTGAATGAAGTGGTCAACAGTTGGTGGCCATAAATGAAATCAAAAGTTAAATAATTCAACTTCTGATTTTTATAGGGACTGTTGTATACAGTATACACAGTGGAAACATAGACTCAAACCTTGCTATAGACAGTAACACAGGAGATATCAGGCTGATTGCAGCCCTTGATTATGAAACAAGAACACAGTATAACTTAATAGTGTACGCAATAGATAAAGAAGCTACCTTTCGAACTGGATCTACAACAGTGACATTTATGATAACAGATGTCAATGATGTAACACCTAATTGTACAGATGCTCTACAGACTGTTCAGTTTGCAGAAGATACTCTCATAACAACAGTTACCATTGCCACAGTCACCTGCACAGACACAGATACTGGTAGTGGTGGCACTGTAGTGTACACAATTTCAACTGTTGATGGTATGGCCACAACAACACCATTTAGCATAGACAGTAATACAGGAGTCATTACACTGGCAAATAATTTAGATTATGAATCAGATACCTTGAAACAGATTGTTGTGTTTGGTATAGATGGTGGTACACCAGCTCTGACAGGTACTGCAACAATTAATGTAGTTGTGACAGATGTGAATGAGGTAGACCCTGTATTTCAGAGTACCCCTTATACAGTCAGTCTTTCTGAAAACACTTCTATTGGACAGTCAGTTTATATCATTGCAGCCACTGATGCAGACACCTCCAATACAATAACCTACAGCTTTAATCCAACCAGCTCAGTGTTTGAGATAGACTCTTCAACTGGGGAGGTATATCTGAGAGATAATCTGGACTTTGAAGGAACACCCGACTATACGCTGACAGTTGTAGCGACAGACGATGGCATGTCACCGTCAAGTAGAAGTTCAACAGAGATTCTCACTATAACTGTTACCAATTCGAATGATGGTACTCCTATATTCAGTCCTGCAGTGTATGTTGGATCTGTTTCTGAAAATGATGGTGTTGGAACTACAGTTACAACTGTAACAGCAACTGATGCAGATGGCACAACTCCAACATATTCAGTTGTATCAGGGAATGCTGCAGGTGTGTTTAGAATAGAAGCATCAGGAGCTGTTGCAATTGATTCTGTCTCCAATCTGGACTATGACTCAGGTACACAGAGCTATACACTGGTAGTTGAAGCCAGTGATGGTACTAATATAGGTACAGCTACAATAGCTATTGCTGTCACTAATTATAATGATCATCCCCCTGTATTTACACCAACTGGTTCAACAGAGACTGTAGCAGAGGATTCAGCTGTTGGGACAGCTGTGGTAACTGTAGTGGCTGTAGATAACGATCTTGGTACAGATGGGGACATATCTTACTCAATAACTGAAGGGAACACTGCTGGAAAGTTTTCTGTCAATCCATCCACAGGGGCTGTAACTTTGGCAGCTACACTTGATATGGAATCAGTCACAACTTACACACTAAATATTGATGCTACAGATGCAGGAACAAATCCAAGTAAGATAAACATTATAATTCAACCCTTATTGTACAAAACATACAAAATTGATATTTTTTACAAGGAAGGGAAAAATAATATTGTAAGGTTGATTTTTGGGAAGACTATTTTGCAGTGTAGATCCTAAATTTCGCTCTAAGGTTTACCCCTAAAACCCTGACCCAAACTTTAGCTGTTTTGTAGACAATGCCGCTCAAGATCTGATTGCAAGGAAGTCAAAAAGTAAGGAATTTTTTAAATTTTTTATGTCTCTCCTTTCTGAAAAAAGGTCTTTTTTTGGCTAAGCTGTTTTTGAAAATGAAAAGATAAGGGCTTTGATCCTCGAAATATGTGACAAAAAGTTTGAAACCTCTTTTATTTTTGATTGCAACATCTGTTATTGTGTCTGAAAACTTAACCCTTAGAGCCATGAATTTATAAAACTGAGATTGTTTTGGCCAGAGTATATAGCAAAGTAGAGGGCAGTGCAGATAAAAGATTAGACTGTATATTTTGTGCATGCTGATCTACACTCTGCTAAAGCAAGTAGTGCAAGGTTCAGCTGATCCAAGAGTTAAAAACATGAAGCACAATAGATGTAGAGTGTTTAGTAAAGGTTTAAAGCACTGTGATAATGACAAAGATATTTTAGTCTGAAATAATATCCTTCTATTTTAATTTCAATGCTGTCGTTGTAACATTATCTTACAAAATCAGAGAGAATGCATTCAAATATCAGACTGCAAGTTTTATGCAATCTGATTTTGATTTACTCTTCCGACAAAAGCTTTCACCATTTTTCAGGGGAATAATGAATCTTTATCAAGATGTCAAAAGTGAGACTGTAAAGGTTTAATGGTCAAGGATCTACATTTTTTTAACTGAAATTCAAACACTGGTAAAAATTCTGTTACTGTACCAACACAACCTATTATGAACCAACAGTTAACCCTTTCCCAAACGACAAATTTTGGACTGGTCCAAATTGAAAGAGTTTGCAGATGACAATTTTAAATTTGATGAAAATGGCAGAAAGTTATCAAAAAGGGTAGAAAACACTGTGGGAAAAGGAGAAATTGCTCGTTACGAGCAATTTCTCCTTTTCCCACAGTGTTTTCAAAAGACTTGTACTGCAGACACGTGAAAACCAGGGCTTGTTTGGGAAAGGGTTAATAGAGTTGGATAGCATTGTTGGATACATGATTGTTAAAAGTGATTTGTTCTTTTTTTCACAGTCATTCCCATAGTTTGATAAACAAGTTTTTCCTCTGTTTTAAATATTTGTCATTTATGCTATTCAGGGGTGTAAAATTCCACTTGCCCGCTCTCATTGGTGAGTGATCTTTGACTTCGGGCAAGTACAATAAATACCTGACTTGCCCGACCTGGCGAGTGCATTTTTTGACATATAACACATACTTAAGCCTGTAAAAATTTGACAATACTTCACGTTGAGAACTGCTAATCGAGCAGAAGTTTATATCTGTAGTTGAGGTATTTTCTAGTAACACACCATTACAAGCATACACACCACACAATGCAAATCAGTCAAATCTCAATTTTGCCACGCCCAAATGCATCCAATGGTGTCCCACAGAATTTTCTACACAATCTCAATG
The DNA here is from genome assembly GCA_945859785.2 of Tridacna gigas. Lineage (NCBI taxonomy): Eukaryota > Metazoa > Mollusca > Bivalvia > Cardiida > Cardiidae > Tridacna > Tridacna gigas. The sequence continues at coordinate 19,068,170 of OX244036.2, forward strand.
GTGAACCATTCAGAAATCAAGTATGAGAATTAGTTGCTGCCCATTTTGTGCATCCTGTCACTATGGCCAGCATTATATGGTGTGTATTTACATGTACATGTAGCTACGACTTCGAGACGACTCGGGTATATTCGACTGTCTACACTTTAGTAATCTTACGGGAATAGCTGAAAGAATTCCCAACTGGTTCGTAGTTTTCTAAAAGTTCCTATGGCATGACATATTTTTCATTGATTGAATCACTACAGGTGCATTGCAAAGAAGGTTATGCATGTAAGAAGATAATTACGTAAACAAATTAGGTTGATTTTGTGCTCAAACAGTTAGTCATTTCACCTTAAAATGTGATGGTACAGACAATCTATCTTTAGTAGTGGCGTATTGGAACTCCATCTGTTTGTTTACATTTACCTTTAGAAAAATGAATTCCTCTCTTTGCATGATGATAATGAACAGGCAGTTCAATAAAAAGCTAAAAATCAGACATGATAACATTTCTTGACATTTATTTTAGTTCAAAATTACGTGTAAGTATAATTGAATACACGACTTTCAATTATATTAGACAAATATTTCACAAAAGAGAAGGGCGAGTGAAAAACTCTGCAGGGCAAGTAACTTTTTACACCTACCAGGTGAGTAGATAAAACAATAATTTTACACCTCTGCTATTTGTGTTAGTTTCTGGTAAATGAAAAAATAGCTTGTAAAGTGATGGATTAAATTTTATTTAGAATGTACATAGAAAGATGGTGGAGACTTAGAGTTATAAATCAACTTTATTTTCTCAGGTGCTCTCTCTGCTCAGTACAGTTTGACTGTAATGGTAACAGATGTCAATGACATAAGACCAGTATGTACAAGTTCCTTCTACAGTGTCACACTGGCAGAGAACTCAGTGGCAGGAACAAGTGTTGCCCAGCTCACATGTACTGATGGTGATGTATCCCCTCCGAATAGTGACATCAGCCAGTACTTTATTAATTCTGGAAATACAGGTACCTAGACCTTCCATTTTTTGATACAGGCAGTTTTCAGTTGCTAGTCCTTTACCTAATGACTCCATATTTGATGACTCTGAAAAACACTTTTAAAAACACTGTGAGAGAGGAAAAAAAAAACTCAGATAACCAGCATTTTCTCCTTTTCCTACATTGTTTCCTTCCATTTGAAAACAAAGCACATTTAATTTGTTGTCTACAGACTCTTTTAATTTGGATAAGTCTAAACATTGTAGCAGCTTGTAAAAAGTTAATGAAAACCCAATTAGTATGATGTTTTTGTCAAATATATCTTGCAAAACATATTCACTGGCCTTGAAATGATCCACACTGTCTTAAAAAAACTAGGCTGTGGTTGGCACTGTCATGGTTGAGGCAAATCTTAACAATTTTTATGTGTTGCTTTTTTGAAAATGTCCTTTTATGACCTAAGATAATTATATAACTGATATTTGGTAAAACAAGAAGAAAAAGATGTGAATAAATTTTGAAGATTGGAAAAAATCCAAAAAGAGCGTGACAGGAGGATGTAGTTACCACATACTTCTCAATTTCTTAGTATGTTGGCTGTTAATTTACTTTTCTTTTACTCTGGAAAAGCCACGCTATATTGTTATATTTCCCTCCATACATCATGTAGCAATTTCTTGTGTAGCTCTCTTCCCAAGCAGTTTTAACCCTTTAACCGCACAATCCAGAGAATTAACAATCCTTTGAAAACATTTTAGAAAAGGAGAAAATGTTGGTAACTACATGTAGCATTTTCTATTATTTGCACAATGTTTTCTTCCCTTCAGTAGATGAATTTCTGTTTTTGAGTCACAATTATTTTGTCGTCTGCTAAAGCTTTCAGTAATGGCAAGTCTAAACTTTTCTCTTTTGGTAAAGGGTTAATTTAAATGATTTGTTTATTTGATTTGTTTGTGAAATATTCTTCCAACCAGTACAGCCATGGACCTGTTGTATCTGACTCTTTTCATGGATTGTGTATGTGCCACTTTAAGGCTACTTTGTTATGTTGTTTCACTTGAAATAAGGCCAACATGAAGTGTTCAGTTTTTAGCTCCATTGGCCAAAGGCCAGCGAGCTTATGTCATGGCCCTGTGTCTGTCGTGTGCATCCATATATTTCTTAACATTTATTTCAAACATCTTCTAAAACTAGCCATCTGATTTTAAAAAAAATTCACAGAAATGATCCTGTCATGACCCTCTTTAGAATTTCTTCAAAGCTCTGGTTGCCATGGAAACAAAACTGAAAAATAGAGAATGTTTAAAAATCTTCTTGTCAAAAGCCATAAGGCGTAGGGCTACCAAATTTGGCATGTAGCTTCATCTAGTAGACTTCTACAAAAAGTCTGCAAATTGTTGCTCTGTGGCCAAAACTGGCACAGCCCTGGGGGTCAAAAAGTTTATTTTACATGGGCTTATAAAGTGTAGTAAATGAAGTCAGTATATTAAGCTTATAATACTGATCAAGGTAAATAACTCAGGTTATTACAATTATGTAGTTTCTTACCATTTACCTCCTTTGATGATCAAACTGCACTCGTTAATAATCGGTATTTGTATAAGTGGGAGTGATTTATTTTGATGTTAATAGTTATGCTGTAATTGGTTGAATAATTAATATATAGTAATGTTTCCATCATTCATTTTTTTCACTCAAGAGCTTTACCACTCAAGCCATTGAAAAAAATGGTTTCTGCTTCTAACTTTTCGAAATCTTCTTGTCAAAGCAGTCTTTGTTAGAGTTCATTGATATTTGATATAAATGATACTTAGTTAAGACCTGCTTGTAGTCACTGACATCATCTTGAAAAAGATATGACATTTGTGATCGTGCTGTGTCTGTAGTCCGTCGTTCGTAGTCCGTCGTTCATCGTCAACTTTTAACTTGTGTGAGCTCTATAGGCCACATTTTCAGTCTGATCCTCATGAAACTTGGTCAGAATGTTTGTCTTGATTAAATCTCAGACAAATTTGAAATTGGGTCATGTGGGGTCAAAAACTAGGTCACCAAGTCAAATCTTAGAAAAACCTTGTGTGTGCTCTAGAGGCCACATTTTCAGTCAGATACTTGTGAAACTTGGTCAGAATGTTTGTCTTCATAAAATCTCGCACAAGTTTGAAATTGGGTCATGTGGGGTCAAAAACTAGGTCACTAGGTCAAATCTTAGAGAAACCTTGTATGCACTCTAGAGGCCACATTTTCAGTCAGATACTTTTGAAACTTGGTCAGAATGTTTGTCTTTATAAAATCTCGCACAAGTTTGAAATTGGGTCATGTGGGGTCAAAAACTAGGTCACTAGATCAAATCTTAGAAAAACCTTGTGTACGCTCTAGAGGCCACATTTGCAGTCAGATACTTCTGAAACTTAGAATGTTTGTCTTGATAAAATCTTGCACAAGGTTGAAATTGGGTCATGTGGGGTCAAAAACTAGGTCACTGGGTCAGACCTTAGAAATACCTTGTGTGCACTTTATAGGCCACATTTTCAGTCAGATACTTGTGAAACTTGGTCAGAATCTTTGTCTTGATAATATCTTGGATGACTTTGAAATTGGGTCATGTGGGGTTAAAAACTAGGTCAATAGGTCAAATCTTAGAAAAACCTTGTTAGTGCTCCAGAGGCCACATTTTCAGTCCCATACTAATGAAACTTATTCAGAATCTTTGCCTTGATGATATCTTGGAAGAATTTGAAACTGGGTCACCTCAGTTCAAAAACTAGGTCACCAGATCAAATCTTAGAAAAACCTTGTGTGCGCTCTAAAGGATATATTTTCAGTCTGATTCCCATGAAACTTGGTCAGAATGTTTGTCTTGATAAAAACTCAGATGAGTTTGAAATTGGGTCATTGGGGTCAAAACTGGGTCAGTAGGTCATATTAAAGAAATACCTTGTGGGCACTCTAGAAGCCACCTCAACTGACTTGAAAATTGGTCAGAATGTTTGTCTTAATTAAATCTCAGATGACTTTAAAATTGGGTTATCTGGGGTCATAAAGTAGGTCACTAGGTCAAATTAAAGAAATACCTTGTGGGCACTCTAGAGGCCACATTTTTTGCTCAACTGACTTGAAAATTGGTTAGAATGTTTGTCTTGATTAAATCTGGGATGAGTTTGAAATTGGGTCACCTGGGGGTCATAAACTAGTTCACTAGGTTGAATCAAAGAAATACCATGTGGACACTCTAGAGGCCACATTGTTTGCTCAATTGACGTAAAAATTGGTCAGAATGTTTGTCTTAATTAAATCTCGAATGAGTTGGGGTCATAAACTAGGTCACTAGGTCAAATTACAGTAATACCTTGTGGGCACTCTAGAGGCCACAGTTATTGCTCAATTGACCCAAAGATTGGTCAGAATGTTTGTCTTGATGAAATCTTGGATAACTTCAAAATTGGGCCACTGGGGACATAATCTAAGTCACTAGGTCAAAGAAATACCTTGTGGGTAGTCTAGAGGCAACATTTTTTGCTCAATTATCTTGAAAATTGGTCAGAATCTTTGTCTTAATAAAATCTCAGATGACTTTGAATTTGGGATACCTTGGGTCATAAACTAGGTCACAAGGTCAAATTAAAGAAATACCTTGTGGGCATTTTAAAAGTTGGTCAGAATGTTTTTCTTGATGAAATTTTAGATGAGTTTGAATTTTGGTCACCTTGGGTCATAAACTAGGTCACTAGGTCAACTAAAAGAAATTTTTTGTGGGTGCTCTAGAGGCTACAATTCTTACTCAATTGACCAGAAAATTGATCAGCATGTTTGTCTTGATAAAATCTTGGATGAGTTCAAAATTGGGTCACATAAGGACATAAAATAGGTCACTAGGTTAAATTGAAGAAATAGATTTTGGACACTCCGGAGGCCACATTTTCAGCTCAATTGACCTGACAACTGGTCAGAATGTTTGTCTTAATAATATCTCAGATGAGTTTCAAATTGGATCATTATGACCCTGGCCATCATGGCACTCTAGTTTTGGAAGTGGGGGGGGGGGGGGGCGTGGCTAGGCTATTTTTCTCTATGAAAGTTCTCTGTCAGTACCAATTAGGTGCATGGTACATTTTAAAGGCAGTGGAGTAATACAGGGCCATTATGGCCTTCTTGTTTATCTTTATTATTTATTACAGGTGGGAATTTTGCAATCTCAACAACAGGAGAAGTGACAGTTGTGAACAGTCCTGACAGAGAAAGTCTAGATTCCTATGTGCTAGTTATACATGTGATTGATGGAGGAACACCTGCACTGACATTCACAACAACATTGGCAATTCTTATCACAGGTAAAACTACAATAAGGTACATTGAACCAATGATATGGATGCTAAGAGTGTTGAATGAAAAAATGAATATTTTCTGTTGAGGAATAAATTACTCAAATATCAATGTTTTACAGCTGTTTTGGGTAAAATATTGCAACACACATGTAGCAAACGGTGAAGATCAAAGATCAAACTACATGCTTTGTGGAGACTGATGTGATCTACAGTTTGCAAAAGCAGTAGTATGAAATGCAGAGTTGAATCTAGAGCATGGGATGGGTGAAATTATACTCCTAAAAAGCAATTGGCGCAAATGAAAAAAATATGTGGGCCACATCTCGCACATGTTTTATTTGTTCAGCAAAACTAAAGTTTCGGGGCGTAACTTACTTGTAACGTTAATAGAATCATTTGACAACTGCACATGTCCACAATGAAAAAATTATAGTCTATAAATACATCGATCATGTCCTTTCAAGGTTTTTAATGTTGGCTATTTTAGTCTGTCCAGGTCAAGTGTTGCCATATGTAATGAAATGACGTCATGTAAAAAAACACAAGTGAGGATAGTGATGCTTGTCAAACAGTTTGTGTGCAGTAACTAATGTAGGTACCGGTATATCAAAAATTGACTTCAAATACATCCATGGTGGACAAAAACCAAGGTTTGATATTTATAGTGTGTTCTGATTATACAGAAAATTCTATATGATTAGATTTACTCACGACTACAAAATTTACCTATCAAGTCAAGTTGGCTTTTTTTGATGCTTCAAAAAAGGAATCTGTTTTAAGTCAAAACACTGTGTTTTTATTTAGCACACTTACACCAACAAGTGAAGGTTTTTGGCCTGGGCTTGGCTTGCCAAGCCCAAGGCCATAGGAATCATATACCAAAATTTCAACCCCTTCCAAGCATTTACGAAAAAACCTGAGTAAAAGTGAAAAGTACGTCCTGCAATCAATCTCACCATGCTGAAAGAAACCACCCCTTAAAATAATAAAAGTATTTCAATTTGAACATCAAAGCAAGGTTTAATTTCACAACAAACTTTGATAGATATACGATTTTAATTGTACGAAAGTGTTGACTGCGAATTTTGGGCCCTGGTGAGGTCATTCATAACTGCAAGTTTGTGCGCTTAACAGTGAAAGAAACAATTGGCAAACCACGGGTGATCGTTTATCAAATGTTTAGATGTAGGTACCCTATCGACCGAGTTATGACCAGTGCTGTTGCCGAGCACTAATCAGGATCATTTGTTTATCCTTTTTCTAGACACCATGTGATTAATAAATAATGATGGTGTACGTTGCGCAGACAATGTGCTCTCTCTCTGAAAAAGGTGTCTCAAAACCTCGGTAAGATTTTAATTTTCGTAAAATTACTGTGTACCTTGTGTCTGAGATAATAACTATGTATTTGATTAGTATATATGCCTTATTTCTTCCTGTCAGAGTTGTCCAGATATGACATCTTGGCCCATAACCATTTCAACCCATAGCAATCTCAGCACATACAATATCAAATATGTATTAAAGTTTGTAACATGAGTCACTGAAAACCAGTTAATCTTTAAAAGAACGATGAAATTATAGACTTGTCTAAATTGAAAACATTTGCAGATGGCAAGTTAGATTTAGCTGAAATGTTGGTTATTGGCTGTGGAAGTGCAGAAAACCTTGTAGGAAAAAAGAGAGCATTTTCTTCTTTTCCCAAAAGGTTTTCATGAGGCTATATCCTTAGAGTCCTTAAATCGGCTTTCCAGCTTAGTTGATCATGGCAACTTAGAGATTCCATAGACTTTTAATGGGGAAAATTGAAAAGTGGCGTTTACAGCAGATACTTTGACAAAACTTTTATAGAGATGTTCCTTGGGCAGTCTTGTATCATCCATATGATTTTATTCAGCTGGTAGTCTTTAGCTCATCTGTTTACGAAGAAAGGGTCAAGCTTTTGTCAAAATCTATGTGTCACTGTCGTCGTGCAAAAACTGATATCTCTTTTATTCCTTAAGATAGTTACTTTAAACTTGGACAAGTTATATACTGTCAAAAGGGCTACCCATATAGCAGGGGCAGGTAACCATCAAAATATTTTTGACACAGTTACGCCCTTTTTTATTACTTTGAATTTTCAGAACCTTTGACATTTTATCATACCTGTCATTAATGAAGATACTTCCTTCAAACTTGGACTTCTTGTTAACTATTAACTCTTTACCACATAACAAAAATGTAGACTTGTCCAAATTGAAAGCATTTGCAGACGGCAATTTAGATGTAGCTCAAGTGATGGAATATGTCACTGATAGAGTAGAAAACATTGTGGGAAAAGGAGAAAATGCTGGTTACTAGCGTTTTCTCCTTTTCCCATATTTTTTTCAAAAGGCTCCTTTCTCAGAGTCGTTAAAACTCAGGATTGTGTGGTAAAAGGTTAAAAGGGGAATTTATATCGGTACAACAGAGGCAGGCAGCCACTAATTTTTGGCAAAGTAATAAGTTATGCCCCTTTTTCGACTTAGAACTTTTAGCTCAGCTGTTTTCAGAGACATGGTATTTTCATAGCCCTAGTGTCATCATCTTTGTTGTTTGCATTGTCGTCATGCAAAATCCTTGACATTTTACAATATCTCTTATTACTGAAGATATTTACTTCAATCTTGAACAAGTTGTTAACTATCAAAAGGGAAACATAAACAATAAAGGTTGATAACTATCAAGTTATGCCCCTTTTTCAACTTTGTGTTTTCACTGAAAATCAACCAAGCATGGGCCCTGAATGTGGATGTCTTTGTATTTGTTGCCATAGAAACCAAAATGCAAAAATAAAAAGAAATACCTAAAAATTGTCTTGTCAGACACCAAATCATGCTCTGTGATATTAGCCTTTAAAGACTTTGTGTTTTTCCTTGTCATTGCTCAAAGGACATGGTTACTATTTCAACTTATAGACTGAGTGTAGTTAAATGAAAGAAAAATATGTTTCATTACTTGGCCATTGTGGATTTACAGAAATGTTCCTTAGACTTGTCCTCTATCAGCAATTTTTTGCTCGCTGCTCATTTTGGTTTGTTACCATGATATGTTGCCAAAGCAACCTAAAGGAAGAAAATAGGAAACAGAAAACCCTTTGAAAATTATCTCCTTTCAATCCATAAAGACCATGAGGCCAAGGCTATACAAAAGTACTCATTATATTGGCCTTTGCAAATCTATGTTTTTTCCATTCTGTCGTCAACTCCACAGACTGTCAGTGCGATGCATGTAGATATTTTTTTATTAGTCTGAACAAATGTGATTGCAGTCTTTAAGCATGTACAAACGTGATAGCAACTTAGAGCTTCTGGGCCTCATCTTCCTACCTCTTCACCCATTCTGATGCCCAGGCCTTCAGCACCTTCATTACTTTGATTATTGTTTGGAATGTATATCAAATTAGTTTAGATAGAGTACATAGGGAATAGATCAATTTAAAAACATGAAAACCCACAACAAAACAGATGTCAATTTGATAGCATTAGCTCACAGACCCTTCAAACCGTCTTTCAGTTTTTTTAGTGATTTTAAACAGCAGATTTACATACATACTGACTGAATTGTGTACAGCAGGAGTTAAAATCACATTGTAATCACAAGGCAAAGACTTTGATAATTTTTATGACAATCAACATTACAAAGAGAGGGGGTCCTGTCTTGCAGGATGGGAGTGCAGATAATTTTTATGACAATCAACATTACAAAGGGAGGGGGTCCTGTCTTGCAGCATGGGAGTGCAGAAACAAGTGTAATTTAAGGAAGTATTGGAAACTAATAAGGCATTTATGAACACCACTGAATTGCATTCTAAGCAAAAGATTGTTCTTGAACTGATTCTGCCTGGTGACACCAACACTTCAGATGAGATGGGTATCTGCTTGCTTAGATTTTGATAAGTTTCTCTGCAGACTAGGGTTATCCCTATGTTGTTTGTACTTGTTAGAATCCTTACAAAATCTAATTAGTACCCAAAACACAAGTGTTTCTTGCTATTCATGTGCTAAGATATTTTGTTTTAAATAGCTCACTTTGAATTTCAAATTGGCCCCCCCTTTTTTTAGCTCACCTGAGCACGAAGTGCTCATGGTGAGCTATTGTGATTGTGCTGTGTCCGTCGTGCGACGTGCGTCGTCGGTCGTCAACTTTTTACCTTGTCTACGCTCTAGAGGCCACATTTTCAGTCCGATCCTCATGAAACTTGGTCAGAATATTTGTCTTGATAAAATCTCGGATGACTTTGAAATTGGGTAATGTGGGGTCAAAAACTAGGTCACTAGGTCAAATCTTAAAAAAAACCTTGTGTACGCTCTAGAGGCCACATTTCCGGTCCAATCCTCATGAAACTTGGTCAGAATGTTTGTCTTGATAAAATCTCGGACAAGTTTGAAATTGGGTCATGTGGGGTCAAAAACTAGGTCACTAGGTCAAATCTTCGAAAAACCTTGTGTAGGCTCTAGAGGCCACATTTTCAGTCAGATACTTGTGAAATTTGGTCAGAAAGGTTGTCTTGATAAAATCTCAGATGAGTTCGAAATTGGGTCATGTGGGGTCAAAAACTAGGTCACTAGGTCAAATCTTCGAAAAACCTTGTGTACGCTCTAGAGGCCACATTTTGAGTCAGATACTTGTGAAATTTAGTCAGAATGTTTGTCTTGATAAAATCTTGGACGAGTTTGAAATTGGTGTATGTGGGGTCAAAAACTTGGTCACTAGATCAAATCTTCGAAAAACCTTGTGTACACTCTAGAGGCCACATTTTCAGTCCGATCCTCATGAAACTTGGTCAGAATGTTTGTCTTGATAAAATCTCGGACAAGTTTGAAATTGGGTCATGTGGGGTCAAAAACTAGGTCACTAGGTCAAATCTTCGAAAAACCTTGTGTAAGTTCTAGAGGCCACATTTTCAGTCAGATACTTGTGAAATTTGGTCAGAATGTTTGTCTTGATAAAATCTGGGACGAGTTGGAAATTGGGTCTTGTGGGGTCAAAAACTAGGTCACTAGATCAAATCTTTGAAAAACCTTGTGTACGCTCTAGATGCCACATTTTCAGTCAGATACTTGTGAAATTAGGTCAGAGTGTTTGTCTTGATAAAATCTGGGACAAGTTCGAAATTGGGTCATGTGGGATCAAAAACTAGGTCACTAGGTCATATCTTTTCGAAAAACCTTGTGTACATTCTAGAGGCCACATTTTCAGTCAGATACTTGTGAAATTTGATCAGAATGTTTGTCTTGATAAAATCTGAGACAAGTTTGACATTGGGTCATGTGGGGTCAAAAACTAGGTCACTAGGTCAAATCTTTTCGAAAAACCTTGTGTAAGTTCTAGAGGCCACATTTTCAGTCAGATACTTGTGAAATTTGGTCAGAATGTTTGTCTTGATAAAATCTGAGACGAGTTTGACATTGGGTCATGTGGGGTCAAAAACTAGGTCACTAGGTCACATCTTCGAAAAACCTTGTGTACACTCTAGAGGCCACATTTTGAGTCAGATACTTGTGAAATTTGGTCAGAATGTTTGTCTTGATAACATCTCAGACGATTTCGAAATTGGGTCATGTGGGGTCAAAAACTAGGTCACTAGGTCAAATCTTAGAAAAACCTTGTGTGCACTCTAGAGGCCACATTTTCAGTCAGATACTTGTGAAATTTAGTCAGAATGTTTGTCTTGATAAAATCTCAGACGAGTTTGAAATTGGTGTATGTGGGGTCAAAAACTAGGTCACTAGATCAAATCTTCGAAAAACCTTGTGTACACTCTAGAGGCCACATTTTCAGTCCGATCCTCATGAAACTTGGTCAGAATGTTTGTCTTGATAAAATCTCGGACAAGTTTGAAATTGGGTCATGTGGGGTCAAAAACTAGGTCACTAGGTCAAATCTTCGAAAAACCTTGTGTAAGTTCTAGAGGCCACATTTTCAGTCAGATACTTGTGAAATTTGGTCAGAATGTTTGTCTTGATAAAATCTGGGACGAGTTGGAAATTGGGTCTTGTGGGGTCAAAAACTAGGTTTTTTGTCTTGATGATATCTTGGATGAGTTCAAAATTGGGTCACATAGGGTCATAAACAATGTCATTGGGTCACATTGAAGAAATACCTTTTGGGCACTCTAGAGGCCACAATTCTCGCTAGATTGACCTGAAAATTGGTCTACATATTTGACTTGATGATATCTCGGATCAATTAGAAATTGGATCTCATAGGGTCATAAACTAGGTCACGGGGTCAAATTCAAGAAATGTATTTTGGGCACTATAGAGGCCACAGTTTTTGCTCAACTGACCTGGAAATTCGTCAGCATGTTTGTCTTGATGTTATATTGAATGGATTTGAAATTGGACCACATAGGGTCAAAAACTAGGTCACTAGGTCAAATTACAGAAACCCCTTGTGGGCACTCTAGAGGCGGCAATTCTTACCCAATTCACCTGAACCTTGGTCAACAAGTTTGTTTTGATGTTTCGGATGAGTTTGAAATATGGTCACATAGGGTCATATACTAGGTCACTAGGTCAAATTGAAGAAAGACATTTTGGACACTCCGTAGGCCACATTTTCAGCTCAATGGACCTGACAATTGGTCAGAATGTTTGTCTTAACAATATCTCAGATGAGTTTTAAATTGGGTCATTATGACCCTGGAGTGAAATTTGGCCTATTGACTCAGGTGAGTGATCCAGGGCCATCATGGCCCTCTTGTTTAAGGGAGTGGAGGAGTTGGTCCATTGTTTTTCAGTCCTAGATTCTGAACTCTGAAATGCACTCTAGGGTTAACATTTATGATGAATACTTTATAGTGAAAATCTCATTTACCATGAGACCCTTACAGTAAGTAGCTATGAAAGTTCTCCATGAAAAACCTTACATCTTCCATTCCAGGAAATGGTAACAAGAACACCAAAACCAAACGTAATAAATGAGCCATGCTCTGTGAAAAGGGGGCTTAACCCTTTACGGCACAATGACGCCTTTTAACACCCCTGGGAAACAAGCCTTTTGAAAACATTGTGGGAAAAGGAGAAAATGCTGGTAACCAGCATTTTCTCCTTTTCCCACAATGTTTTCTGTCCTATCAAAGGAAAATTGCACTATTTGAGCCACATTAAAATTGTCGTCTGCAAATGCTTTCAATTTGGACAAGGCTAAAATTTTGTTGTCTGGTAAAGGGTTAATGCATCTGTGAAAAGTATCGACCCAGATCAGTCTGCGCAATCCGCGCAGGCTGACCTGGGCTGAAACTTTTCACTCTTGGTCAATTTTCCATGTGTCAAAGGACCATTCTACCTAGTGGTTCATTTGGTGATTAAAAAATGTTGTTTTCATGGATTCATGATTATGTGATGACTTGCTTGGTATCATGGATCACAGAGATGCATTAAGCCCCCTTTTGCCAGAGCATGGCTCAAATGTATTTAGACTAGTATTAAAGAATAGATATCAAACCCACAGAGCACTCTTTTTGAATTTAATCAACTTCAATAGTCAGGAAAGAAGACCCAGAAATATTTTCCGACTCATACAGCTAGAATATCTGGTAAAATATTAGATTCAGAATCACAGAGCATATTCTGTGTAGTCTGATATGACCTACAATGTCTGCAAAAACAACCGTGCACAAGGATGGAAGATAAATGTATGATCAACCTCTCACAAAACAATCACATGTTTTAACAAAACTGAGGAAACAGGCTTTTGAAAACAGCTGGAAAACTCGAGAAAATGGCAGCATCTAGCATTTTCTCCATTCTCCACAATGTTATCTATCCATTCAGTCATAAATCACCACATTTGAGTCATATTCAATTTGACATCTGCAAACTTTTTCGGTCAAAGCAAATCTAGAATTTTGTCATCTGGTAAAGGGTTAACTGGGAAATAAGACTGCTTGTTGCAGTTATATTTGAGCCATGCTCTTTGAAAAGGGGGCTTAATGCATCTGCAAAAAGAATAGCTGCTCAGTCGGTGCAGGCTGACCTGGCCGAAACTTTTCACTATTTGTCAATAGTTTGTATGTCAAAGGACTAGTCTACCTTTTGATGCAGTCGGTTGTTGGACATAATGGTTTTTATGCATCCCAAATTATGTGATGTCTTGCTTGGTATGATGCATCACGCCCCCCTTTTGCCAGAGCATGGCTCATTTGTATATATTGACAGATTCTAAAATTTTCATGTGATGATATAGAGTATTCTTCATTGCAGGTATGGAGTATGTTAAGCATTTTTTACTTTTTCAGATTTGAACGACAATAGTCCAAGTTTTTCAGCCAACCCCTATGGCTTCAACAGTGATGAAGATATCAGTGTTGGTACTGTTATTGGAACAGTGGTGGCCACAGATGCTGACTCTGGCAGTGCAGGTCTGTGTGCTTTGGATCCTCCTTGTTATTTCACTAGATAATCCTACCCCTGTAAAGGCATTCTGAATCATCTTTAAGAGTTCCCCATTTAACTGTTTACCACACAAACCTCATGTTTAACATCCTGTGAAAACAAGCTTTTTAAAACACTGGGGGAAAAGGAGAAAATGCTTGTAACCAGCATTTTCTCCTTTTCCCACAATGTTTCCTACCCTATGAAAGACAAATTTTGTGGTTTTGGTAGCATTTAAGTTGTCTTCTGCGAATTCTTTGAATTTTGACAAGTCAAAAATTTTACTGTTCAGTAAAGACTTAAACCTTTCCCAAATGATTTATGTTAGACTGGTCCAACTTGAAAGAGTTTGCAGACGACAATTTTAAATTTGATGAAAATGACAGAAAGTTCTCCAAAAGGGTAGAAAACACTGTGGGAAAAGGAGAATTGCTTGTTATGAGCAATTTCTCCTTTTCCCGCAGTGTTTTCAAAAGACTTGTACTGCAAACACGTGAAAACCAGGGCTTGTTTGGGAAAGGGTTAACTTATTAATTCCTGTAAAAAATCAACAGTAGATAACTTTGAAAGTGTCCATGAGAACAAACAAAATTTAAGTAATTATTTAAGTGAATAATTGTGATAAAACCGTTTGTTTTTGTTAGCCTACCTGAGCACAACATGCTCAAGGTGAGCTTTTGTGGTTGTCCGTTGTCCAGCGTCCGGCGACCGTCGTGTGTCGTCCGTCATCAATATTTACCTTGTGGATGCTCTAGAGGCCACATTTCTTACTCAATTGACCAGAAAATTGGTCAGAATGTTTGTCTTAATCAATGAGTTTGAAACTCGGATGAGTTTGAAATTGGGTCACCTAGGGTCATAAACTAGGTCACTAGGTCAAATTAAAGAAATACCTTGTGGGCACTCTAGAGGCCACATTTTTAGCTCAATTGTCTTGAAAATTGGTCAGAATGTTTGTTTTAATTAAGTCTCAAATGAGTTTGAAATTGGATTACCTAGGGTCAAAAACTAGGTCACTAGGTCAAATTAAAGAAATACCTTGTGGACACTCTAGAGGCCACATTTCTTCCTCAATTGACCTGAAAATTGGTCAATGTTTGTCTTAATCAAATCTCGGATGAGTTTGAAATTGGGTCACCTAAGGTCATAAACCAGGTCACTAGGTCAAATTAAAGAAATACCTTGTGGGCACTCTAGAGGCCACAATTTTTTTTACTTGAATGTTTTTCTTAAGGTAAGACCTGTGTAATGGAAAACAGCTATTTCCACTAAAATATCATCCTGCAAAATTAGCTATAATTAAAAATGAGTATTATTGAACTACTTTCACCTTTTCATTTTTTCCATTTTTTCCTTTTTTGAATTATCATTTATAAATTTAAAACCGCTATATTCTCAATTGAAAAAGAGATAATAATTACCTCCCTTTTTAGAAAACAAACAAAAGTATCAAAAAAAAGTTTCAAGATAGACATAAACGGAATTTCTGATCCATTAGAAATGTGCAAAAATATTATTTCGGCATAAATCCTTATTTATCCTTATTTAACTACCAATTAGAATTTTTGCCCAATGTTCACCGGAAGTGCATTACACAGGTCTTACCTTAATTAAATCTCAGATAAGTTTGAAGTTGGGTCACCTAGGGTCATAAACTAGGGCACTAGGTAAAATTAAAGAAATACCTTGTGGACACTCTGGAGGCCCCACTTCTTACACAATTGACCAGAAAATTGGTCAGAATGTTTTTTTTTTTTATCAAATCTCAGATGGGTTTGAATTTGGATCACTTAGGGTCATAAACTAGGTCACTAGGTCAAATTAAAGAAATACGTTATGGGCACTTTAGAGGCCACATTTTTTGTGTACTTGACTTGAAAATTGGTCAGAATGTTTGTCTTAATTATATCTAAGATGAGTTTGAAATTGGGTCACCTGGGGTCATAAACTCGGTCAATAGGTAAAATTAAAGAAATACATTGTGGACACTCTAGAGATCACATTTCTTATTCAATTGACCTGAAAATTGGTCAGAATGTTTGTCTTGGTAAAGTTGCAGATGAGTTTGAATTTTGGATACCTTGGGTTTTGCGTACTTGACTTGAAAATTGGACAGAATGTTTGTCTTAATTATATCTCAGATGAGTTTGAAATTGGGACACATGGGGTCATAATCTAGGTCACTAGGTCAAATTAAAGAAATACCTTGTGGACACTATAGAGGCCACATTTTTTGATCAATTGACTTGAAAATTGGTCAGAATTTTTGTCTTAATAAAATCTAAGATGAGTTTGAATTTTGGATATCTTGGGTTGTAAACTAGGTCACAAGGTCAAATTAAAAAAATACCTTGTGGGCACTTTAGAGGCCACATTTACTGCTCAATTGACTTGAAAATTGGTCAGAATGTTTTTCTTGATGAAATTTTGGATGAGTTTGAATTTGGGTCACCTTGGGTTATAAACTAGGTCACTAGGTTAAATTACAGAAATTCCTTGTGGGTGCTCAAGAGGCTACAATTCTTACTCAATTGACCTGAAAATTGATCAGAGTGTTTGTCTTGATTAAATCTTGGATGAGTTCAAAATTGGGTCACATAGGGTCATAAACTAGGTCACTAGGTCAAATTAAAGGAATTTATTGTGGGCGCTGAAGAGGCCACAATTTTTGCTCAACTGACCTGAAAATTTGTCAGCATCCTTTACTTGATGATATTTTGAATGGGTTTGAAATTGGGTCACATAGGATCATAATCTAGGTCACCAGGTTAAATCACAGAAATACCTTGTGGGCACTCTAGAGACCACAATTCTGGCTAAATTGACCTGAAAATTACTCTACATATTTGACTTGATGATATCTCACATGAATTAAAAATTGGGTGTCATAGAGTCATAAACTAGGTCACTGGGTCAAATTAAAGAAATGTATTGTGGGCGCTGTAGAGGCCACAAATTTTGCTCAACTGACCTGAAAATTTGTCAGCATGTTTTACTTGATGATATCTTGAATGGGTTTGAAATTGGGTAATATGGGGTAATAATCTAGGTCACTAGGTCAAAGTACAGAAATACCTTGTGGGCACTCTAGAGGCAGCAATTCTTGCCCAATTCACCAGAACCTTGGTCAACAAGTTTGTTTTGATATCTTGGATGAGTTCGAAATATGGTCATATAGGGTCATAAACTGGGTCACAAGGTCAAATTGAAGAAATACATTTTGGACACTCCAGAGGTCACATTTTCAGCTCAAGTGACCTGACAGTTGGTCAGAATGTTTGGCTTAATAATATCTCAGAAGGGTTTTAAATTGGGTCATTATGACCCTGGAGTGAAATTTCGCCCATTGGCTCAGGTGAGCGATCCAGGGCCATCATGGCCCTCTTGTTAAGACTTAGTGTTGTGTGTAAACATTACAATGGAAAGCATGATTGGTTCCCAAAGTGTATTTCAGGGAAGAGACTAGATACATTTTTTGTACATGGACAGTTTTTGAAACAATCTACCAAATAACATAAAATGTTGATGTTTTTAACAGTGACAAAAGAGACAAGGGAATGAGCTTGTTTTGCTCTGGTCTTGTTGGTTTTTGTAAGAAATTGATGTGTATTCTACTGTTCAGTTACAAAAGGGACCTTATTATACACTTGTATTTTTTCTGGGTCAAATACATGCATCACACGCAAATAAAAATAACACATGACAGAAAAAAAATCTGTATCTACACACTCTGAAATGCGATTCCAAATATGGTATTGATGATGTTCTTCATGCGCGAATACATATCGATTTGCGATTTGATTGGTAAAAATTTACACCATGATATTTATCTGCCATTCATAAAAATGACATTACTAGCTACTACACCATTGTTTGTTTTATTTTGTTTACCAGTATACCAACAAAATTTCAAGAACTGCAAAATTTTGTCGTTGAACGTTGTAAATACATAATAGAAGGAGTATTATTTTGTAGTGACTTTCCTGATGCTTTTATTTACTTCTCGCTGCTTAAGAAAAATTTTGACATCACGCTCGACCTTTGGTCTCGTGCGATACCAAATTTTCTCATGCTACTCACATTTAATACAAGCGCTAGGAAAGTTACTACAACATAATATTCCGTATTTATTCGATCATATACTGTCTGGGTTTTTAATTTCAATTAATAATCATTAAGATTGATAAAAAGAGTAAATTGACTGCTACAGTTTTTTAAGACTTCTATCAATGGAGGATGAAGGATTCATGGACTTTATTGCCTAGTAAATATCTGTATTAACTTCTTCTTTTTGTCCTTCTGACATTAATAATGAATCGTTAGCCAAGGTTGATTGACCAAATTTGATAGTATCTTTTATTTCTCACTCTATGTTATAACCATTTAGTACTTGCTTCCTTTAAAGGAATTTTCTTGTACATATACATATTCCACAAAGATAAGTTAAAGAATTGACCTTACCTGTCCAGTCTTTTGACCCTGTACCACATAATCCTGAGTTTTAACAAGCCTGTGAAAGGAAGCTTTTGAAAACATTTTGGGAAAAAGGGGAAAATGCTGCTAACCAGCATTTTCTCCTTTTCCAAAAATGTTTTGTACCCTTCCATAGCTAAATTGAATTGTTGGAAAGAAAGTAAGTTTGAAATTGCTTCCAAGTTGGATGATTCTAAAATTGTGTGGTCTAGTACAGACTTAAAAAAGACCTTTCTCTCTCAGCTTCTTTTGTTGCACTTCTGTGTCATTATCTGCGTTTTTTAAATTTATGTATTATGAAAAATATCTTTCTAGGAACTGTTTCCTACACACTGAGTACTGGTAATGTGGATAGTAAGTTTGAAATTGACAGCTCAACAGGTGAACTAAAGTTATCTTCTAGTCTAGACTTTGAGACAGCCACAAACAATCCATATGTGTTAGTGATACTAGGTGCTGATAATGATGGATCATCACGTCTAACTGCTACAACCACAGTATCTATCACCATAAATGATAAAAATGACAATACCCCAGCATGTACACCAGCAGTTCAGGCTGTTGAATTTGCTGAAGATACCACAGGATCAACTACAATAGCTTCTATTACTTGTACAGATGCAGACAGTGCCCCTAATTCAGGACTTACGTATGAAATAGTTAGTGTTAATGGTGCTGTGTCTACTCTTTTTGAAATTGATGGGTCAGGAGTTTTAACAACTGCAGCCATGACAACATTTGATTTTGAGACAATAAGCTCATATACTGTATTGATAAGATCCAAAGATTCTGGTACGCCGTCACTGTCCTTTACATCAACTGTCAATGTAGTTATAACTGATGTGAACGATGTGCCACCTGTCTTTCAAAGTACTCCTTATGCAACAAATGTTGCAGAGACAACAGCAGTTGGAACTAGTGTGTATGTGGTCACAGCTCTTGATGGGGATCATGCAAACACTGTAACATACACAGTAAATCCATCAAACACTTACTTTGAGATTGATCCATCTACAGGAATAGTTCGCACTATCGCAGCTATTGATTATGACACAATTACACAAAAAAATATTTCTGTAACTCTTGTTGCAACTGATAATGGTTCACCTAGTAAAAGTGTGACAGAGACTTTAGTTGTAACAATAACTGACTCAAATGATGAAACACCAATGTTTAATCCAGGGTTTTATTCTGTCTCTGTTGCTGAAAATGAAAGTGTTGGAACAACTGTTGTTAGTGTAACAGCAACAGATGTTGATGATGTTTCTTTAACATACAGCATTGCAAGTGGTAATGTAGGAAATGTGTTTAGAGTAGATGCAACATTGGGTGCTATCATCATTGATGATGTTACTAATTTTGACTATGATTCAGTAACAAAAAGTTACACATTGGTTGTAAGAGCTGTGGATGCAGCTCCTAACACTGCATCAACAACTGTTGTGATTGAAGTTACCAGTATAAATGATAATCCTCCAGCTTTAGCAAGCTCAAGTTCTACACAAAATCTTGCTGAAAATACAGCAGTTAGCACGACAGTGATTGATATAGATGCAACAGATGCTGACCATGGAAATGATGGTGTTATCACCTACTCTATTGCTAGTGTCACCAACAGTGGGGCTGGGAAATTCTCCATAGATCCTACCACTGGTATTGTAACTGTAAGTGGAAATATTGATAGAGAATCTGTCTCCTCCTATGTGTTGAATATTGAAGCTGCAGATAGAGGAACAGGTATTATATTCTTTTACTTTTAAACTTCTTAATTTCAAAAGCATTTGCAGACTACAACTTGAAAGGGGCTGTTTAGATTTTTATAGCTAAGCCCTGGTAGTGCAGTCTGTAGGGTACAGGATTTGAGAATAGGGGTCGCCGGTTTGAATCTTTGAATCCCCAGCTTATTCAATATCTTTCAGAGGATGGACGATAGTCATTGGGACAGAATTTATTCCTTTCTTACCTCTGAGCTTGGTTTTGACCATATTTATGTGGGAAAGCAGCCAGTGGTTTTGAAAAAATGTTGTGCAAAGCACTTGTAAAGAAACTCCAGGAAAGCATGGATAAGTGCACTGGCTGTGCAATATAACTGGTATTATGTTGAAAATGGCATTGAACACCATATAGTCTATCAATCAATCAGTACATTTTTGTAATCATTCCAATATTTTATTACTGAATTACTATGGCAATAGTTTAAAAACAATTAATAAAGAAGAAAGAGGAGTGAAAGAAAATAAGAGAAATCTATGGTATTTCACATTGTAACATAATCTCTTACAGTATACATAGATTTAACCCAGAATTTATTAATGCTTGTAGGAATTTTGAATAACCAATTCAGTATGCCCATTGGGTTTTCAATTTGGGGGTACATGCACTTTCCAGGTTTTGAATTGGGGGTACAAAGAAAAAATTGGGGGTACACTGTACCTAGGGTACAAGGAAAAATTAGGGGGTACAGAGTAACTTTGGGCTGTTTCAGTTTTATTAATGAATTTTAACACCATACTCCTTTACCATAATTAATAGGATCTTGATTAAATTATTAAATTGTGCATTTGGTGATTACAGGGCATGCACATACTTAGATATCATCACAACAGCGGTCAGGGTTTAAAAGGCGAACACGGCCATTAGTTTTGATAATCGACCGCCTGTAAGGAAGTTTTTTCACCTTTATTCCTTTCTCAAAGTTGCGAAGTACATTAGAACTGCTTTAAAAAGGACGCATAGATAGATTGATGCTCGTTGTCCAAGATGATGTTCATAGATCTGGCTATTTTAAAATCACAGAGGAGCAGGCCGACTGGCTCATTGTAAGCTCAAACTCTGTTAAATGAAGACCATGCCGTATTAGGGCAAAATTAAACAAAATGTGTAATGGTAGAATCACTTGTGTAAATCTACCTTTCTCAGATCTTCACACTATAAAATATTTTAGCAGCTTTTGTTGTGATGACATTTTTTCTGCAGCAGACGCCATACTTACGAAAATTACACCTTTAATTTGCGGCTCAATTTTTCAGCTTTCATATGTCAAATAAATGTGTTTTTAACAATAGCTAATTACCAGATTTCCTGTACACTTGGTAGATTTTGAAACATTAAAAAAATTGTAGCGAAAATTATTCAGACAGACGAGGGAGCCGCAAAATATATGTAGCGAAAATATTTGGTAACCATGCCGCTCTATGTTGAGGGCAAAGCGTGGTACCCAGTTACGAGGAAACCTACTTTCATTTTGATTGTTTGGCATGCAATGTGAAATGGTATCTAATTTATACGTGCAGTTTACGTAAATTACTTTCCTTTTTGTACTTGCATACTTTTGACAGTGCGTGCATGCACGCAAGCACAAATAATTTGTACGCGTGGAGTAGAATTTATATGTGAATTACGTACTGCAGTACGTGATTGGGCACCCTGCAATTATGATTATGTGGGATTGGATTCACATAGGTAGGATAATTTTATATCTAGTCTCATAAATATAAGACATTATAACTCCAGAAAGTCTGAAAATGTGACACAAATGAATGAATTTGTCTCTGAAAGGGTGTCTACATAGTGGGAAAGGAGAAAAAGGTGGTCGCCAATAGTTGCTCTTTTCCCTAACAATATTTCAAAAACCTTCTTCTTTAGAGGTTCAACTCCTTTTACTAAACAATCCTGAGTTTTAATAACCCTGTTGCAAATGACTTTTTTGTAAAACATTGTGGGAAAAGGAAAAAAAAAAAAAGTAAGTAACCAGCATTTTCTGCGGTATTCACAGTGGTCTCTATCTTTTCAAAGACAAATTCCATTACTTGAGCTACATGTAAATTTGTTGTCTGAAAACGCTGTGGATCTGGATGAGTGTGTAATTTTGCTGTGTAGTAAAGAGTTAAAAGATTATAATGATTTGGCCAATGGTTAAAGGAACAGATAGAATATGTTGATATTGAATGATGGAATACATGATATAATGAGGTTGAAAATGTGATGATAGAAAACAATGCTGAAAGAACTGAAAAGAACACAGCTTATCTGTTAAAAGGCTTAATTACTAGTTATATTCATGAAAGAAGTAGACTTTTTAGTTGTGCAAAATAATTTTCAGATTTTCAGACTGTAATATTTGCCATGGTAAACAGGAATCTGATGATTGAGTTTTTATATGATAAAGCAAAGATTTTGATCAGTAAAAGTAAATGAACAATGTTAACCCTTTACCGTACAATGATGCCTTTTGACGCCCCTGGGAAAGAAGCCTTTTGAAAACATTGTGGGAAAAGGAGAAAATGCTGGTAACCAGCATTTTCTCCTTTTCCCACAATGTTTTCTACCCTATCTAAGAAAAGTTGCACCATTTGAGCCACATCGAAATTGTCGTCCGCAAATGCTTTCAATTTGGACAAGGCTAAGATTTTGTCGTCTGGTAAAGGGTTAATATTTGACACAAACCTGTGGTAGGTTTAGATGAACATTTGAAAACCTTTTCTATCCCCCAGGCATATAACTCTTGACCAAGCAAAAACACTTCAGGTAGGTCCAGATTGAAAGCTCTTGCAGACAACAAAATAAATGTGGCTCTAATTATGGGATATTATTTGAAAAGGTAAAAAACATTATTGGAAAAGATGAAAATGCTGGTCACCAGCATTTTCTCCTTTTCCCACAATGTTTTAAAAATCTTGCTTTCTTAGGGTCTTGAAAACAAGGGATTGTGTGGTAAAGGTTTAAATGTGCAGACTTGATCTACACCATCCAATATTTTAGGGAATGGGCCTACATAAATAAGCTCTTGAAAAAAACCTGAAAATTGAATATTTGTCCCTTTTTTAGCTAAGTAAAGCCATCTATTTTATTTATTTGGCACTTAACCATTTATCAGACAATCCCAACTTCTGATGACCTTAAAGAAGAAGACTTCTAAAAAAATATCAATTTGTGGGAGAAGGAGGAAATGCTGATAACCACAATTTTTGCCTTTTCCCCACAATGTTTTCTATCATTGTAAAGACAGAAATAATCTTTTCAGATACACTGAATTTATCTTCTGCAAATGGTTTCAATTTGGTCAAGCCTAAAATTTTGTCATGTGGTAACAAAGGGTCTGATTTTGTTCACATGCTACTGGCCACTGATCTCAGTTCTGGTATCTTTGTATATACTTGTAACAATTCTGTATTATCTTCATATTTGTTGTGCTCTGGATTTACCATCTCATCTAGGGTTTGAGAAATCACTGGATCATTTTGGAACAGGTTAACCCTTTACGAAACAGTGAAATATCACACTCATCTGTACTGACAGCACCTGTAGACCCCAAGTCAAATGTGACTCAGATTATAAATTTGTATGTAGAAGGGTAGTGGAAAGCATTGTTGAAAAAGGAAAAAATGCTGGTCACCTGCATTTTCTCCTTTTCCCACAAGGTTTTCAAGTCTTCTCTGTCAGGGTAGTGTGGTAAAAGGTTAAAGAGAAAATGAAGCACAATATGTGATTTTGAATGTACTTATTAACGTGTATTTAGAGAACACCTTTGGGAAGTACAAAATCGGTCTCTTATATTAGGTTGTCTTTCAATGCAATTTAAATTACGGTAGGTTAATATGAGAAGGGATTAAGATTCTTAACAGTTTTCTCGTAAAGAGCAGAGGGTTGCTTAATACAGGTGCTTCGTATTAAACATCTATTGATAGTTGCCCAAACAGCAACCTACACCCTCACTGTGGATATAACGGATGAAAATGACAACACTCCTAGTTGTACACAGACTATCTATAGTGCCAGTGTATCAGAGTCTGCAGCAATTTCCACATCAGTCGCCCAATTAACATGCTTGGACAGCGATGTCACGCCACCCAACAATGATATCACATCATACAATATAACAAGCGGCAACACAGGTACAGCAAATTTTTTTGCGGCAGATTGCTTTACAAATATGGATAGCTGACATAAATTTGATCTATGGATTTATATAGAAACCATGTGACTAAAGGAAAAAAAAGCTTACTGTTAGCAATTTCTCCTTTTGCTACAATTGTTTTCAAAAGCAATCTGTGACAGCTTGAGGCCAAGTTATTGGTTTTATTGTTAAATATTGGGGTACTTGTTTGTATTTTCTCAAATCTAGCAGTATATATATGACATATGCAAAATGAGGTTTTATATGCTCACTTTCTGACAGTTAAAGTAGAATAACCAGTTGAGGGTAGACTTCGATAACATGATGGAGTTCAAAACTTGGTGTGTAATGTCAAGGTTACAAGAGAAAGCTTGAATTTCATCTCGTGAAAGAAATGAGTATGCAGTTGATGATTTTAGAAACATTCTTGTAAAATTATGGAAAGATGAATGAAATTCTTTAAACACAGTGTTGTAACTTAACTCTGATTTAGCCAGTCACAATGATGTGTTTTATTTTTGCAGACAGAGTAGATCATGGCCAGATCCCACAGGCCTTGTCTGATCTTGGATCTGCTCTGACTTACAAAAAACATTTGGATATTTGGGTCTTGCTTACAGAGACTGAAAATATCCAGTTATTTTTGTGGTGTAGGGCAGACGATACCTGTATGATTTTGCCTGACTTTTTCTATCTTTCTTGTTTATTGTCAGGGAGTGCTTTCACAGTGTCAGCCTCAGGAGAAATTACAGCCAATGTAGTGTTGGATAGAGAGACTTTGGATAATTATCAGCTTGTAATAGAAGTAGCAGATTCTGGGGCTACCCCTTTAACTACAACTACAACTTTAACTATCGTGATAACAGGTTTGAAACAATATACATCTCTCACCCATTTTCTTATTTCTATCACAACAGAACAAGAATTCTAAGTTTATATATACGAGGGACACTTTTTAAGTTCGTAGAGTAAGCCTGTAACTTTTTAATGCGATTATGAAGTTGCACGATTTTTTACACAGAACTTGCGTAATCATTCCTCTCTCGAACGGTGTCACGGTATGCGGTGCACGAGGTCCACGTGCGCGCTGCGCTGGGTATTTTCAACACGTGGTTTTATACACTATAGTAAAATATAGCGTTCAATATGGATGGAAAAATCTCTGAACAGAGGGTATATTGTAAGATTCGAACACAGCTCGGGTTTCCGCCAACAGAAATTAATGCTGATTTGCAAAAAGTTTATGGGAATGGTGCTTTAAAATATGCTACAGTTTGCAAGTGGGTACGTCGTTTAAATGATGGTCGGGAGTCAATTGAAAATGACCCTCGGGTGGGTAGGCCGGTTTCCGTTTTGACGGAAAAGAACGTTGCTACTGTGAAAACGTTAATTGAGGAAGACGCACGTTATACCGTGCAAGAGATAGAAGAATTAAGTGGCATTCATTCGTCAAGTGTTTTGAAGATCTTACGTGAACGACTTGGGCTACGTAAGATCTGCGCGCGCTGGGTGCCCCATTTGCTCACTGACGAGCAGAAACAAAGTCGGGTTAGACTTGCATCGCAGGTTATAGAAAAATATGATAAATGTGACCCACGTCGTTTGGAAGAGATAGTTACAGGTGATGAAACCTGGATCTATCATTTTCAACCCGATTTTAAGGCTAAAAGTAAGGTTTGGGTTTCATCTGAGGGCGACAGACCTGTCATTGCGCGCCGTTGCAAAACATCAAATCGCATGTTGTATGCGATATTCTTTGATTCGAAAGGTCCAGTCCTTCAAATTCCAGTCCCGAAAGGTAGTTCTGTCACTGGAAAGTTTTACAGGGAAAGTGTTCTTACACAACTTGTTGATTTCTATCAGAAACGCAGACCGTGCACCGGTGTCCGCGGCATCAAATTACTCCATGATAAAGCACCGGCCCATAAATCCGCTACGGTACAGGAATATCTGAAAGAATCTGGGCTCGATGTCTTAGATCATCCCCCATACAGCCCTGACCTGTCCCCCTGTGACTTTTGGTTGTTCCCAAGACTAAAGGAAATGCTGGCAGGGCACCGTTTTGAATCCCGTTGTGGTATAGGCAGTGCGGTCTACCAGTGTCTGCAACATATACCTAAAGAGGACTACCGGGCGGCGTTCCGGAAATGGGTAGATCGGTGTAAAATGTGTGTGGAGGCAGACGGGGCATATTTCGAAGGTCTTAGATAAATAAAATTTTGATATTTCAAGCGGTTTTAAAAAGACCGCCCTACTCTACGAACTTAAAAAGTGTCCCTCGTACTGTTATAATGCTTAATTACAAATATAGCTATACAGTTGACCTAGATGTTCTGTCTTGGCCAATCACATTGCTAGAAATTGAACCCTGATTTACTTGAGATTTAGACACTAATCAATCAGGATAAATAAACAAAGTGTTTTCTTTACCGGCAAATCCCACATCATGTACTCTTCAGTTTTTCCCAGAACACAGGATTTCATTTCAGTGGGTTCCAGGACTCATTGAAATTACAGACTTGCGGTAGAAAAACGTTTTGGGACTCGTATAATTAGTGATTAAATTCTTATGTCTCTGCCATGAAATGGGGGACATATAGTGTTAGCCTTGTCTTTTTGTGTGTGTATGTGTGTGTACTAGGCCATTAGAGAAACACAGGATAACCTAAATGTGCAAGAAATATTTCATTTCTTGGCCTAAAACAGTGAAAATCGGTCTAGTGAACCTGTTGATCACTGACAGTGAGTGGTACAGGGGAAAAGGGTTAAAAAGCAATCGACACGTAGAAAGTGGTAATGTCAAGGTTGCGAAATGAAACTGTCAGTCTATTTGGTACTTTTGAAGTATTCATATTGGTTTTACAATCTTTAATTCATGTTCAACAATTTGGTGTCATGGTACATCTAATGGAAATTCAGAGGCGCGCAGTATGGCATTCATATTTCTATGATAGAATGTCTTGCCTGATGCTTGGGAGAGACCGAAAGGGTTGCCAACAACCCCTGACCAGAATGTCCGCGGGTGACGACAGGATGTCAAAATCGATTCATACATTTCAGCCAATTGCGTTATCACAATGGCAGTGCAGGTGAAATTGCTTATGACATTATTGGTAATCACAGTTGTCATATTCACCCCAACACTCTAAGGAACCATTTACATGTTTATTGTATATGGGCCCGATGTCCTTACTTTGGCATGCCTCTCACCCTGGCGTGTTGAGTGCGTCGCTTAGCTTGATTACAGGCACATGCACCAAAAAAACTTGCCGATGTGGAAGTGGAGAAGGGTATTCTATACTGATGAGGCCTTGTCCACTCTGTATCATTCCAACAGGCAATGTGGTTTGTGGAGGTATCACTCATGGGTTAAATTCACCATCTGTTGTTCTAGACGGCAATTTGACAGGCGTTCGATCCAGAGACGAAATTCTCCGCCCTGTTGTAGTTCCATTCATATGGAGCCATAACCTTGTTTTCCAGCAGGATACCACATGTTGCTGGAGTTTGCTAAGAATCTCTGACAAGGAATAACATCCATCCACTCAACTGGCCACCATTCAGTCCAGATTTGTCCCAAATCTTACACTTCTAGGATGAACTGGACAGGACAGTAAGGGGGCTTAAAAATGCATCCTCTTCTCCCCACCCCTCCACCCAAAAGTCTTGAACAGCCAAGACTAGCGATCTTGAAGAATCATTGGGATAATATTGCTGTAGCCATAATAAACAGGCTAATGAATTTGTTTGGAAGGTGCACGAGAACTGCGAACGGATGCATGCTGTGTGCTCACTAGATGCTGATGAACAAGACAGTTTATCTCTGAAATATCCAGGGGTACTATCAGGAGCATCCAATTTTCTAATGAAGTAATGCCTAAACTCAAATGAACTTGAATCGATTCCTTCAATACAGACTGATGAATGATTGTAACAAACATAAGAAATGAATTGAACATTTATTTCTTGACTTTAAAACTGTCTTGAAAGTTTACCCTGTGTTTCTTTTTTGTCTTAGTATAAGAAGTTTACCCTGTGTTTCTTTTTTGTCTTAGTGTCGGTATGTATGTATGTATGTATATATGCTAAACAGTGGTGGTCTTGTTTGGCGAATACCTTCAAGGTGTATGGTCTGATTTTAAAATAATTTGGCACAAATGATCACCATGGATAGAAACATGTCGCGTGCAACATCCATGTTGCCAGCTCAAAGGTCAAGGTCACAACCTTTGTTTGAACTACGTCGTTAATTGTTACAGTTATAGTAATGACAGGTGTTCCTGTCTGGCCAATAACTTCCAGATGTATGGTCCAGTTCTACAAAGATTTGGCACAAATAATTTACATGGATAGACATGTTGCATGCAACATTTGTGTCGCCAGCTCAAATGTCAAGGTCATGGCAGTTGGTTGAACTTCATCAATATTTGTGACAATTCTAGTGATGACACATGTTCCTGTCTGGCCAATAACTTTCAGATGTATAGTCTGATGCTGAAAAAATGTGGCACAAATAATCACCATGGCTGGATAATGTACCGAGTGCAACAACCTGTTTGGCCCATAAGTGTGACATGCATGCTTGGATTTCTGAATAATATGGTACAAATAATTACTATGGATAGACGATGTGTTGCATGCCAATTCAGTTTCGCTAGCTGAAAGGTCAAGGTCACAGTGCTCAGTTGCACTTTGTCAATTTTTGCTACATTTGTAGTAATGATGGTTGTTTGTGTCCAGCCAACTTAGTTGGATTTCGGATTTTTTTTTTGGCACAAAAGATCACCATGGATAGATGATGTGTTGCATGCAAGAACCATGTAACCAAGATAAAGGTCAAGATCACAGTCATCAGTTGACTTTTCAAGTTATCTCACATAGTTTCTTAATTCTGTGAAGGCCATTACTCTTTAACCCATTGATATATTTTCATGATACTCGATCAATCTGTAAAGGTTATAAGTAGGTATGTCACATACTAAAAAGACAGCTCTGACTCTGGTTTTGTGTTATCTTCCATGGTTGTTAAATTTTCTTAGCATCAGAACTCCTCTACCAATGGAGGTATTTGGTGATAATGAATAGGAATGCTTAGAACATCAAGAGGACAAGTGCATTAAAGAATTTTTACTCTGGCTTACTCCATCTATTGTCATTGATCTCCCTTGGTGGTAAAATATTGTGTAGGCCATAACTCTTCAGCCAGTGGAGTCATTTTAATGGTAGTTAGTTTAGCTGCTAAGAACATGAAATAAGGATAAATCTGACCTGAGTGTTGTAGTTACCTCCCTTACTTACATTTTGGATGCAGATTATGAGGAGTGCATGCAGCAGTCTGTATTTTTCTCTTGATTTTTGGATTCTTTTTTGAAAATTACTTGCTAACAAACACAAGTTGAGTTTCTCAGACCTAGGCTTCGCAAGTAAGTACCTTTGCAGGCAACTGCCCTTATTATGCCCCTGCCATAAAATGGCAGATGAGCATACAGTGTTACCACAGTGTGTGTGTGTGTGTGTGTTCTTGGGAAAGGTGATATTCGTGCCCGGCCCTTAACTTTGATGTGCATTGTTGGATTTCAAAATAATTTGGAACAAATAACTGCCTTGAACAGATATGTTGCAAGCAAAACAATGTTGCCAGCTGAAAGGTCAAGGTCACAGTGCTGTGCAAATTTTTTTTTGCATACACAGTGTATATATACATTAAAATGTTTCAGTCAGTAAGTATGGCTGCAGGTCCTTGTTTGAGTTTGGAATTACATTACTGTAGAATGGGTTATTTTTATCACTCTGAAATTTTACCAATTTGGGGGAAAAACAGAAGATTTCATTTTTTTATGAGTTTTATTTCTACATATTGAAAGTGTCAATAAAAATTTAGCGCAATAAAATTTCTCAGCAGTAAAATCTACAAACAAGGTCTTCAATTTGTAAGGTCTTCCACTGGTTAGGAAAACTACTGTTCAAAGTATCAAAAAAGACATTGCCATTTGGCAACCCAAGCAAAGTCTTTTTTGACAATTTGTCCATTAATTGGAATAATCAGTCAAGCACTGAGTCAGTCTGTAACCGTTTCTATGCATCAGAATTCCATTTTTTGACAAATGGATCCATATTTGCTCCCTTCCGCTAGTACATTGGCAAAATAAATTATGCGACAGATTTCCATAAATGTTAACCTGAAAACCGATAACGCTATGTCGCCTGCAAATAAAAATCACATGCAAGAAAATTGTGTAATATCCTACATGTTTGAACTTCTTTAATTAACAAGGTAATTATCAAATATGCGTGTATCATACAAGTAAAGTGCTAATTACAACCTGTGCCAGTCAACAAGATAGCACCTAATCAATGTCAACTTATTAACCATTTACTGATTATAGTTTTAGTCATTAATCATAAGAAGCAAAACTGAAACCAGCATTAAATCATGGTCCTGCCAGCAGCATCCACTGTCGTCAATGAATATTTTGCTGTGCCAAATTAAAAATATCTATTGCAAATGGCACCAAATGCAAAGCTCAGCATACAGACTAACATACATAGTATGGAAAAGAAACAAAATCAACCAAAACGTTGAAAAAGGACGTATGATAATCAGTGACAAAAATTTATATGATTGTTGCTGACTTCACGCATGGTTGTTAAGTTTATGTGCGGTCAATTTATATGAGGGCAATTTTTATGAATCATGTTTGGGTCGTAAAAAAAAAGTAAAAATTGGCAGCGCTTAAAAAAAAAAATCATGTTATCCAGTATGACGGTGACCTTTGTCATATGGCAGGGGCATCTGTGTCTGTGTCACATTTCTAGTTTCTATATGTTGTGTCTTCATGTAAGCTCTCCTTTGTAAACAGGCACATGGTTCATGTTAAATTTTAGCTGACATCCTTTAGTTCCCTCCCCAATCATATGTACCAAATTTAGATATACTCTGAATATGAATCCCTGGAATCTCTAGATAGGATTGAAATAATTATGCTTGTTTTGCTAGAGGTACATTACTGATTGACAAACCTTGTTACTTTCAGATGAAAATGATAATATAGCCTCGTTTATGGCAGATCCATACAATTTCAACCAATTAGAAAGCATCAGTGTAGGAACAGTTATTGGATCTGTCAGTGCTACAGATGCTGACTCAGGAAGCAATGGTAATTCTCTGTTTTTACCATACACAAGGTGTACAAATAGACATGTTTTAGTTTAACCCTTTACCAAACAACAACATTTTAGACTTGTTCAATTTGAAAGCATTTGCATATGACAAATTAATTGTGGCTCAAATGATAAGGTTTGTCTTTGATAAGGTAGAAAACACTGTGGGAAAAGGAGACAATGCTGGTTACCAGCATTTCCTTCTTTTTCCACCAAGTTTTCAAACCTTCTTCCTCATGGTCGTTTAAAGTCAGGATTGGTGTGTAAAGGGTTAAAAAGCTTTTGGAAGTTACTTCTGTTTGCTTTTTCCTGCATTGTTTTATCCTGTAAAGTTTGGCCAAAGTTCTTTTAAAAAGTATTTTGCAAATTCTAGAAAGCTATGACAACTTATAAATATTTTATTCAATTACTTTAAGTCAAAGAAAGGATAGTTTCAATATTTGATAACTAGTACAACAGGAATCATTTTAGTAAACATAACACATTTTTAACTCACTGAGCACAAAGAGTTCAAGGTGAGCTGCATCGATTGTCAGGTGTCTGTTGTCTGTCGTGCGGTTGTCAACAATTTGTGTACTCTAGAGGCCACATTTCCAGTCCAGTACTCATGAAACTTAGTCAGATGTTTGTTTTTATAATATCTCAAGACATGTTTAAAATTGGGTCACATTGGACCAAGAATATTTGTCTTGCTTATATCTTGGACCAGTGTGAAACTGAGTCACGTTAGGTCAAAAAGTAGGTCAATGAGACAAATCTAAGAAAAACCTTGTGTGCACTTTAGAGGCAACATTTTCACCCTGATACTCATGAAAATGTTGTTGTTATGATATTTTGTACAAGTTTGAAATTGGGTGAGGTCAGGTCAAAATGAAGGTCAAAGGGACATGTCATACAAAAACTTTGTGTGCACTCTAGAGGCCTTATTTTCAGCCCTATTCTTATGAAACTGTGTCAGAAAGTTTGTCTTGGTAATAATCATCTAGTAGGATTTAACAGTTAGGTAATATTGGGTCAGAAAGTAGGTAATGGAACAAATCTTAGAAAAACCTTGTAATCACTACAGAGGCCACATTTTTAGCCTATACTCATGAAAAATTGGTCAGAATGTCTTGATGATATATCAGACAAGTTCAAAATTTGGTGAAAAAAGTAGGTCATTTGGGACAAATCTTAGAAAAACCTTGTGTGGAGCCTAGAGGCAAGATTTTCAACCTGATTGTCATGAACCATGGTCAGAATGTTTGTTTTGATGACGTCTCTGACAAGTAGAAAAATAGGTCATGTTGGTCAAAAAAGTAGGTCACACTCATGTGTTTTACATCATCACAATCAGGATGTCTTCAACTTTATCAATCCTAGATGTCTTTACTCAAGTGAGAGCTTTAGGGCACATGGCCCTCTTGTTTTTTTATGATGTTGTAACCCAATACATAATCATTTACCCCATAGAATGGACAGTAAACATGAAAGTGTTGTTGGGAAAGAGCATTTGCTTGTCACAAGTTATTCCTTTTTCACCACAATATTTTCTATAATATTCATGAAAGAAACTTCTTGCAAAAGATACTTTCCTTGATTATCTGTCACTTTATCTAGTTAGTGTAAGTCTAAAGATAGTTTCTTTGGTAATGAATAATTCAGACCTTGTTTCGTAGAGACTGATTCAAGACAGTTTTAGGAGTGACCCTTTACTTCATGTGGAAAATCTCTGATGCATTTTCAGTTATGTGGCAAAAGTAGAAGCAAAAATTTATGTTATTTCCAGCTGACTTGGTGCCAACTACTTGTAAACATAAGGACTTAAACTGAATTACCCATGAGTTAATTCTGCTTTTTTCACAGTACCTTCATGTGTATTTATGTATTGGACCTTAATTCATGTTGGTTGTCTTTATTTTATAAGGATATGGTCTGCTGTAAATATTTGTCACAGAATATGAGTTAATCCAAAAGTGAACTTGAATCACTGTAAATGTCTTGTTTTAGGTGCCGTAATATACAGTATTGTCAGTGGAGATGTAGACAACAAATTTCAAATAGACAGTTCAACGGGAAATATCGCACTGAAAGCTGAACTTGACTTTGAAACTGCTAATGCTAATCCCTATACCCTTGTTATCAATGCCATTGATGGGAGTGGTTCCCCACAGACTGCTACAACCTCTGTTATAATGGCATTCACAGATGTAAATGACAATACACCTGTTTGCACACCTGTATTACAGACTGTCAGCTTTGCAGAAGACACTGCCACACCCACAACTTTAGTAAACCTTGCATGTACTGATGCAGATTCTAGCTTCAATGCTGCCCTGTCCTACACTATAACACTAGTGAATGGTGTTGGGACGACAGTATTGTTTGCTGTAGACACATCAGGAGCTGTTAGACTGACTAACTCCTTGAACTATGAGAGTGAAACCCTTCATGCTATCATAGTTGAGGTTGCAGATGGAGGAACACCTTCTCTAACAACAACAGTGACTGTAAATGTACAAGTAACAGATATTAATGACAACACACCAGCTTTCTCAGGATTACCTTATAATAAAAATGTCAATGAAACAACATCTGTAGGTACCTCTGTCTTCAAAGTTACGGCCACAGATGATGACACTGCAGATGCAATAACCTTCTCAGTTGATCCAGTAAGCACTAAATTTGATGTTGATCCATTCACAGGTGACATTTTTCTGAAAGCAGCTGTTGATTTTGAGGCCACACCAACACAGTATGAAGTTATTGTTGTGGCCACAGATGACGGGACAAACCCAGGTGCCAATTCTGCCTCAGCAACTGTAACATTTGACATAACCAACTTTAATGATGGTATTCCAGAGTTTAACCCAGGATTTTATGCAGTAAGTGTGAGAGAGAATTCAACTGCAGCAACAAGTATATTAACAGTTACTATCAGTGACATAGATGATACAGTATTTACTTACAACATTGTAAGTGGCAATATAGGCAACATCTTTGGTGTAAGTGGAACTACAACAAACGCTGTAATAAGTGTAGATGATCCAACCAATTTGGATTTTGAAACAACACAGGCATATACACTAGTGATAAGTGTCACTGATGGAGGTGGTAATACAGGGTCAGCAACTATAGAGATATCAGTCACAAATTACAATGAACATACTCCAAGCCTTGTTGCAAGTTCATCAACACCATCCATAGCAGAGAACTCTGCAACTGGTACATCTGTTGTGCAGGTCAATGCAACTGATGCTGACTCTGGTACAGATGGGGATATTAGTTACATTATTATATCAGGTTCTAATGGAAAGTTTGCTGTTGATCCAAGCTCAGGATTGTTGACTGTGAGTGGTACTCTAGATAAAGAAACACTGGACTCTTATACAGTTGTGATTCATGCTGTAGATGCAGGAGTTTACCCAGGTAAGAAATAGATCAGCTGTTTTCCCTGTATTATGAGTTTATAATGTACCCATCAGTATGTTTGAAAGTCATCACTGCAACTGGACTCTTTGCATTGTTCCATTGGATAGGGTGTTGGGTTAGATATTCAGAGGTCCTGGGTTCAATCCTCACATGAGCCTCCTGTTAACTTTGCTGTTTAAAAAAAAAAAAAAAAAAGCATTGAGGTATAGCGTCGTCATGGTGTGAAAAAACTGACATTTTATAATATCTTTGTTATTACTAAGATATTTGCTTCAGACTTGAATAAGTTGGTAATTATCAAAAGGGTAATGTTGACAACAAGGGCATGTAACCATTAAACTATTTTTGAAAGAGTTATTCCCCTTTTAGACTTAGAATTTTCTCTGAAAATCAATCACCTGCATGAGGTGTTCTTGTTTTTCTAGCTCACCTGAGCATGAAGTGCTCAAAGTGAGCTTTTGTGATTGTGCTGTGTCTGGCATCTGTTGTGCGTTGTCCAGGCCTCAACAATTACCTTGTGTGCACTCTAGAGGCTACATTTTCAATCATATACTCATAAAACTTGATCAGAATGTCTGTCTTGATAATATCTCAGACGAGTTTGAAATTGGGTCATGGCGGTTCAAAAAGTAGGTCAAAGGGCTAAATCTAAGAAAAACCTTGTGTGCACTCTAGAGGCCATATTTTCAGCCTGATACTATTGAATCCTGGTCAGAATGTTTGCCTTGCTAATATCTTGGACAGGTTTGAAATTGGGTCATGTCAGGTTAAAAAGTCGGTTACGGGGCCAAATCTCAGAAAAACCTTGTGTGCACTCTAGAGGCCACATTTTCAGCCTGAAACTTATGAAACTTGGTCAGAATGTTTGTCTTGAAAATATCTTAGACCAGTTTGAAATTGGGTCATGTTGGATCTAAAAGTAGGTCACTGGCCCAAATCCTAGAAAAATCTCTAGAGGTCACATTTTTAGCCTGAAATACATAAAAATTGGTCAGAATGTTTGTCTTGATGATATCTAGGTCAAGTTTGAAATTGGGTCATGTCAGGTCAAAAAGTAGGTCACTGGACCAAATCCTAGAAAAACCTCTAGAGGTCACATTTTTAGCCTGAAATACATGAAAGTTGGTCAGAATGTTTGTCTTGATGATATCTAGGTCAAGTTTGAAATTGAGTCATGTCGGGTCAAAAAGTTGGTCACTAGGCCAAATCCTAGAAAAACCTCTAGAGGTCACATTTTCAGCCTGAAATATATGAAAGTTGGTCAGACTGTTTGTCTTGATGATATCTAGGTTAAGTTTGAAATTGGGTCATGTCGGGTCAAAAAGTTGGTCACTAGGCCAAATCTTAGAAAAACCTTGTGTGCATTCTAGAGGCCACATTTTCAGCCTTATACTGATAATGATTGGTCAGAATGTTTATATTGTTGATATCTTAGACAAGTTTGAAAGTGGGTCATGTCGGGGCAAAAAATAGGTCACATGGCCAAATCTTAGATAAACCTTGTTGTGGACTCTAGAGGCCACATTTTCCAATCTGATTCTCATGAAACCTGGTCAGAAAGTTTGCCTTCATGATATCTTGGATAAGTTTCAAAGTGGGTCACATCTGGTCGAAAAGTAGGTCCACTGGACCAAATCTTAGAAAAACCTTGTATGCTCGGTAGAGGCCACATTTTTAGTCTGATACTCATGAAACTTGGTCATAAATGTTATTTTCGTCGTTTGAGAAATCGAATAAGACGAAAATTGATTTCCCTTGATAAGGTCTATACTCCGATAGGTGGCGTTAGAGTATTTGCACGAGTTTTTTCCTCGTGTGCAAAGTTTCTTTATTTAGAGTTGGAATGCGATTGTAGACGGACGCGTTTTTCGTTTTGATTTTTTGTAAGATTATAAGTCTTTCAGATCAATATAACAGTTGGAGTTCTGTGTGGGCATTAGTGTGTGGCTAATTATGAAACCTATGATTATTAATGGCAGATGAGCCATGTTTGAGGGTTAATATTTGGTTGTTTATGTAAGTTGTTTAGTTCCACGTGATAAAATGGTTGATTGATTTGTATAAGTTTTGAGGGCTTGTAGTTATTAAATGGTCTACAGTCGGTTACTCCAACTGTTATGCCAAAAAATAATCATTTTTTGTTGTCCGTTCTCTGAGGAGTGTGAGTTTGTCAAGGGAATGTTTGTTTTAATGATATCTTGGACAAGTTTGGAATTTAGTCACATTGGTTCAAAAAGTAGATCACTTACACTCATGTGTTTTACATCATTAAAACCAGGCTCTGTTCAGCTTTATCAGCTGTAGATGACTTTACTCAGGTGAGCGCTTTAGGACCAATGGTCCTCTTGTTTTGAAGTATTCTGTGGTAGATTACTTTAGAGACCATCCCAGTACTGATGCAGCCAAAGACACACATGATTAAGTAGTTGGTGTGATGTAACAGAAATAAAGTTGAAAGCATTATTACATTCAAACCAACAATTTTTCTCTATATAGCCATAGACATGGAGGAGAAACTGTCTAAAAAGATAATATTGTAGATTCAGATCAGAATATATGGAAGGTACATTCTGATCTTGGATCAAAGCTGAAATGTCTCTGCCAACAATAATAAATTGCAATAAATTTGTTGTATTTGTTTATTTGTCTTATTTTTAGCTCAACAGAGCACAAAGTGCTCAATGTGAGCTTTTGTGATCATGCTGTATCTGTCGTGCGTCGTCTGTCATGAACTTTTACTTTGTGCATGCTCCATAGACCACATTTTCAGTATGATACTCATGAAACTTGGTCAGAATGTTTGTCTTGATGATATCTCAGAAGAGTTTGAAAAAAGGGTCACATTGGGCCAAAAACTAGGTTGCTACATCAAATCTTAGGAAAACTTTGTGTATGCTCTGAAGGCCACATATCCAGTTCGACACTTGTGAAACTTGGTCAGAATGTTTGTTTTTTAGCTCACCTGAGCACATAGTGCTCAGGGTGAGCTATTGTGATCAGTCAATGTCTGTCGTCTGTCTGTCCGTCTGTCTGTCCGTCCGTCCGTAAAAAATCGTCTCCTCTGAAACCGCCAATCAGATTTCAATGAAACTTCACAGAGATGATCCTTAGGTGATGCACTTTCAGAATACTTCAAAGATTGGAATTCCATGAAGGACTCTGGTTACCATGGCAACCGAAAGAAAAAACTTTAAAAATCTTCTTGTCCCAAACTGTAAGGGCTAGAGCTTTCATATATGGCATGTAGCATCATCTAGTGGCCCTCTACCAAAATACTTCAAATTATGGCCCTAGTGTGGAAATTGGCCCTATGTTGTGGGTTCTCGGATTTCACGTAGAGATAAAGAAGGAAATCTTTAAAAATCTTCTTGTCCCAAACCGTAAGGGCTAGAGCTTTCATATATGGCATGTAGCATCATCTAGTGACCCTCTACCAAAATACTTCAAATTATGGCCCTGGTGTTAAAAATTGGCCCTATTTTGTGGGTTCTCGGACTTCACATATAGATAAAGAAGGAAATCTTTAAAAATCTTCTTGTCCCAAACTGTAAGGGCTAGAGCTTTCATATTTGGCATGTAGCATCATCTAGTGGCCCTCTACCAAAACACTTAAAATTATGGCCCTAGTGTTGAAAATGGCCCAATGTTGTGGGTTCTCAGATTTCACATAGAGATAAAGAAGGAAATCTTTAAAAATCTTCTTGTCCCAAACCGTAAGGGCTAGAGCTCTCATATATGGCATGTAGTATCATGTAGTGGCCCTCTACCAAAATACTTCAAATAATGGCCCTAGTATGGAAATTAGCCCTATGTTGTGGGTTCTCGGATTTCACATAGAGATAAAGAAGGAAATCTTTAAAAATCTTCTTGTCCCAAACCGTAAGGGCTAGAGCTTTCATATGTGGCATGTAGCATCATCTAGTGACCCTCTACCAAATTACTTCACATTATGGCCCTGGTGTTAAAAATTGGCCTTATGTTGTGGGTTCTCGGATTTCACATATAGATAAAGAAGGAAATCTTTAAAAATCTTCTTGTCCCAAACCGTAAGGGCTAGAGCTTTCATTTTTGGTATGTAGCATCATCTAGTGGCCCTCTACCAAAACACTTAAAATTATGGCCCTGGTGTGAAAATTATCCATATTTTGTTGGTCTCAGATTTCACATAGAG
Source organism: Tridacna gigas (assembly GCA_945859785.2). NCBI lineage: Eukaryota > Metazoa > Mollusca > Bivalvia > Cardiida > Cardiidae > Tridacna > Tridacna gigas. Next base: position 19,106,977 of record OX244036.2, read on the forward strand.
ATAAAGAGGGAAATCTTGATGACAATTCCATTGTTTACACTCTAGGGCCTATAAGTTCGACTATCATTTTCTTACCTGCTCTGATTGTTGGTATTGTCATATGGATGAATCATTTTCAAAACTAAAACATTCTAGCAAAAAACAAGAGGCAAGTGGCCATAACAATGACAGCTGAGTTGCATTTCAGGTGAGCGATTTAGGACCATCATGGTCCTCTTGTTATGATATCTCAGACGAGTATGAAAATGGGTCATTTCGGGTCAAAAACTAGGTCACTAGGTTGAGTCATAGAAAAACCTTGTGTACACTATAGAGGCCACATTTTCAATTGGACACTAATGAAACTTGGTCAGAATGTTTGTTTTAATGATATCTCAGACCCTATTAAAAATGGAACACATTGAGTCAAAAGCTAGGTCACTGTGTGAAATATTTGAAAAACATTGCGTACGCTCTAGACGCCAAATTTTCAGTCCAATACTGTTGAAAGTTTGTAAGAATGTTTGTCTTGATAATATCTTGGACTACTTAGAAAATTGTTTATGTCAGGTCAAACAAACATGGACACTCTAGAGGCCACATTTTCAGTCTGTTACCAATGAAACTAAGTCAGAATGTTTGTCTTTATAATATCTCAGACGAGTTAGAAAACAGGTCACATTTGGTCAAAAACTAGGTCACTAGGTCAAATCTTAGAAAACTTTGTGTACACTCTAGAGGCCACATTTTCAGCCTGATACTCATGAAACTTTGTCAGAATGTTTTACTTGATAATATCTCACATGAATATGAAAATGGGTTACATAGGGTCACAAACCACGTCAAATCTTTGAACAACCTTGTGTATGATCTAGAGGCCACATTTTCAGTCAATTACTCTCGAAAGTTGGTCAGAATGTTTTTCTTGATGATATCTTGTATTAGTTTTGAAAATAGGTACATGTAAAACCAGGTCAAAAACTAGGTCACCAGGTCAGATCTTTGGAAAACTTTACATTTGCCCTGGAGGCCAAATTTTCAGTCTAATACTCATGAAAAGTGGTCAGAATGATTGTCAGAATGATTTCTTTGATAAGTGCGAAAAAAGGTCATGTCCGGTAAAAAATAATGTCACCAGATTAGATCTTTGAAAAACCTTCTGACACTCTACAGGCCACATTTTTTGTCCAATACTCTTGAAAATTATTCAGAATGTTTTTCTTGATGATATCTTTGATGAGTTTGAAAATGGGTCAAATTGGGTCAAAAACTAGGTCACCAGGTCAGATCTTTCAAAAACCTTGTGTTTGTCCTAGAGGCCAAACATTCAATCAAATATTCATAAGCAGTAGTCAGAATGTTTGTCTAGATGATTTCCTTGTTTTGTTTGAAAATTGGTCATATCGCGTAAAAAACTAGGTCACTGGATCAAGTTTTTGAAAAACCTTCTTTACACCGTAAAGGCCACATTTTCTGTTCAGTTCTCATAAAAGTTGGTCAGAATGTTTGTTTTGATGATATCTCAGATAAGTGTGAAAATGGTCATGCTTGGTCAAAAACTAAGTCACCAGGTCTAATCATAGAAAAACCTTGTCCACACTCTAGAGGCCTCATTTTTAGTCCAGTACTCATGAAAGTTAGTCAGAATGTTTGTCTGATTATATTCAGGATGAGATTGAAAATGGGTCATGACAGGTCAAAAAGTAGGTCACTGGGCTTAATCTTTAAAAAAAACTGATATACACTGTAGAGCCCATATTTTTAGTCCAATGCCTTTGAAAATTAGTCAGAATGTTTGTCTTGGTGATTCTTGATGAGTTTGAAAATGGGTCACATTGGGTCAAAAACTAGGACATGGAGACAAATCTTAGGCCACATTTTCAGTCCAGTATTCATGAAAGTTTGTTCTAAGAATGATTATGTTATTTAGGAAACAATTGGAAATGGGTCATGTTTGGTTAAAAAGCTCAGGTGAACGACTTCTGGGCCATCATTGCCCTCTTTTTAGCTCTACTGGCTGTAAGCCAGCAGAGCTTATGTCATTGCATGGTTTCTGTCATCCATCAGTCTGTCCATCTGTCTGTCTGTTAGTCTTTTTCTTGTTTACATGATAAAGTCTGCATTTGTAGTCTGATTTTTAAGAAACTTGGACAATTTGCTTTACTCATCAATAGCTTGAACTCTATTGATTTTGAAAAAAATATACCAATTAGTATGGGAAAAGTAGCCATTTGAAGGTGAAACTTTCCAGTTCTTATCTATACAATAAGGTCTGCATTTGTGGTCAGATTTTGTGAGCTTTGCATAGCTTGAACCCTAATGATTTTGAAAAAAATCTGACAATCAGTATGGGAAAAGTAGCCATTTAAAGTTCAAAATTTCTTTTTTTTTTGTTTATGCAATAAATCTGCATTTGTGGTAGGATTTTCGTGAAGCTTGCACAGTTTGTTTATCTCATCAATAGCTTGAATCCTATTGATTTCAATAAAAATCTGACAATCAGTCTTAGAAAAAGTAGCAATTTGAATTTGAAAACTTCCATTTCTTATTTACAGGATAAAGTTGTCAGTTGTAATTGGATTTTCATGAAACTTGCACAGTTGCTTTATATTATCAACAGCTTGAAGCCTAATGATTTTGAATAAAATCTGACAACCAGTATAGGAAAAGTAGCCATTTAAATTTGAAAATTTACATTTCTTATTTACGCGATAAAGTTGTCATTTATGGTCAAATTTTCATGACACTGGCACAGTGGCTTTATATCATCAATAGTTTGAACCATATTGGCTTTGAAAAAAATCAACAAAAAGTGTGGGAAAAGTGGCCATTTAAAGTTGAAAATTTACATTTCTTGTTCAAGCAATTAAGTCCGAATTTTTTGTCCATTTCTTGAAAACTTGCTAAAGATTATTTGCATCATCAAAGGATTGAACCCTTTTTATTTTAAAAAAGATGGAGAAAATCTACCCATCAGTTTAGGAAAAGCAGCCACTTGATGACTTAGTCTTGTTTACTCAGCGCAGTCCACATTGTTTGTCACATGTTTTTGAAACTTGCAGGGATTGTTTAATACAATGACTACTGAAATCGTTTCAAATTTCGCTGTATCCCAAACAATTAGTTTTGAGGAATTGTACTTCAATGTTTTTCCAGTCTTTGCTTAATTCACCATGCCTACTTACGCCCTGTGTCTAAGTGGGTTCAAGCTCAGTTTAAACAACATTCCTCCTTTCCCTCCCCCCCCCGTGTGTGTGTGTGTGTGTGTGTGGCAAAATCACCACAAGTAGAGCGATTAAGGCCCTCAAAGGCCTTTAATTTAACTCAACAGAGTACAACATGTTCAAGGTGAGGTTGTTTGATTGTGCTATGTCTGTTGTCTGTCATGTTGTCCGTGATCAAGATCCCATTTTTGCCTTGTGTATGCTCTAGAGGCTTCATTCTCAGTCGGATACTCATTTAACTTGGTGAAAATGTTTGTCTTGATGATACCTAGGAAGAATTTGACAATGGGTCATGTCTGGTCAAAAAATAGGTCACCAGGTCAAAACTGAAAAAAATTGGTACACTCCAGCGGCCATAATTTCTTTTCAATACTCATGAAGTTTTGTCAGAATGTTTGTCTTGATGATATTTTGTATGATTTTGAAAATGGGTCATGTTGGGCATCTAGAGGCCTCATTTTCAGTCCAGTACTCATGAAAGTTAATCAGAATATTTGTCTGGATGCTATCTCACATGAGTTGAAAAAATGGGTTGTGTTGGATCAAAAACCTAATCACCTGGTCAAATCTTTGAAAAGTCTTGTTTACACTGAGGGGCCACATTTTCAGTCCAATGCTCATGGATGTTCATCAGAATGTTTGTCTTGATGATGTCTAGTTTGAGTTTTATTATGATTATTGTCACATTGAAAACTAGGTCACCAGGTCAAATCTTTGAAAAGCCTATGAAATCCTTGTGTACACTCTAGAGGCCACATTTCAGTCCAATACACACGAAAGTTGGTCAGAATGTTTTTATTGAAAATATCTCAGATAGGTTTGAAGATGGGTCATGTCAGATCAAAGACTAAACAACCAGGTCGAATTTTTGAAAAACTGTACACCCTAGTGGCCATATTTTAATCCAGTACTTTTGAAACTCACAGAATGCTTGTCTTGGTAATATCTTAGATGAGTTCAAAAATGGGTCATGTTGGATCAAAACTAAGTCACCAGGTCAGATCTTTGAAAACCCTTTTGTACACTCTAGAGGCCAAGTTTTTAGTCCAATACTCATAAAAGCTGGTCAGAATGTGTGTCTTGATAATATCCCTGACTAAATTAGGTCACCAGGTCAAATCTTTGAAAAACCTTATGTACTCTCTAGAGGCCAGATTTTCATTCCAAAACTCATTAAAGTTGGCCAGAATGTATGTCTTGAAAATATCACAGATACGCTAGAAAATGAGTCATATCAGACTGAAAATTAGGTCACCAGGTCAGACCTTCAGACAAACCCTTTTGTAGACTCTAGAGACCATACTTTTAGTCTAATGCTCATGAGACTTGGTCAGAATGTTCTATTGGATGATATTTAGGATGTGTGTCAAAATGGGTCATCATGGGTCAAAAAGTAGGTCACTAGAACAAATCTTGGAAAATGCTTGTGCACACTCTAGAGGCCACATTTTCATTCCAATTCTCATAAAAATTGGTCAGAATATTTGTCTTGATAATATCTCTGATAGTTTTGAAAATGGGTCACACCAAGTCTAACAGTATTTCACTTGCACAGATCTTGGGAAAACCATGTGTACACTCCTGAGGTCACTTTTTCAGTCTAAATCTCATAAATTTGGGTGGAATTGTTCATCTTGATGATATTTACAATGAGTTTGAAAATGGGTTATGTTAGGTTCAAAAGTAGGTCACTGAGACAAATCCTAGAAAAAGCTTTTTCCGGGAAGAAATCTTTGAACCTACCTTGTACAGTGTTCAATTTTTTTTTCTAAACATCTTGAACAAAGATTCTTGGCTGGTTTGACTAATTAAAGGCAAGAAACAAATATTTCTCTTTTCTTCTTTAACAGGTGCATTAACAGCTACTTATTCAGCAGTGGTGACAATATCAGATGTAAATGATTTCCCCCCTGTGTGTTCAAGTTCACTGTATAGTGCTACTGTGGCAGAAGATTCACCCATTGGTACAACTGTGGGTCAATTAATATGTACTGATGCTGATTCAGATTCTCCTAATAAAGATATCAACACATACAGTATTACGTCTGGGAATACAGGTACATGTACTATTATTGGTGAACAAGTACAGTAAATGAATGTCTTGATGACACATGATTCTCAAGCTTTCAGGATCTGGATACCATTGCTCAGTATAGAATTCCAGACATTCCACCATAACAGAGTTTCGCTTTGACCTTACTTCTTTTTACCATTCACTAGCTTTTTTTTTTTTGCGCGCTAAATGATCCTAGATGATGATGCGCAATAAAACACCATTCATTCATTCATTCATTCATTCAAGCTTTCAAAGAGAGAGAGAGCAAGAGCGAAAGTGAAAGTTTGAGAATCATGTTTCATCAAGACATTCATTTTCCTTTATTTGTTTACCAATATTTATATTTATTATATACCTTTATCACATAAAACCTCCCCAGTGCCTTAAACCCATACTTATTTTTGATAATACGCTAATGTATTGTTTTTTGGGTGCCGTTTTTGTATGTTTTTAGTCATGAGTGCATAAAGCCGGAGAAACCAACTAGTGTATGTGCTGGAATTACTTCTCCATTTTGTGGGAAAATGATGTTATTGTTGCTAAGATGTATATATGTGGAAAGTGTTCGATTTTCATATTTAATAAAAACATGCAATGCAGTAAACGTTATCTAAAATTAACAAAATTGCGGAAATAGGTCTATTTACCCCTTGAGAAAATGTTTCATCATACCTTCCATGGAAATGTTAAAGAGCTATCTACTTAATGCAAGTACACATTTCAAACCAAACTACAACTGTAAATATTGACCCGTGAATGGTATACATGCTCAAGGTGATGATGCTGGATACTTTTTTGTCTGTCATTTGTTTTATGTGATAAATATAATCTCACATTTTGTGTTTCGTATCATCATTTCTATCAAACTTGTTGACTAAAATGTATTTTACACTCGCAAAGGCTCGCATTATGCAAATTTAGTCAACTTGTTTGATAGACATGATAATACATAAACACATAAAGATCCTTCAAGATGTTCAAGAAATTACTAAGTCAATACTTCTTGCAATAAATAACAGCAGGGAACTTCCAAATTATCCTTGTGAAATACCTATAATTAATAAAGGTTTACTACACAAATACATCTTGAAATACTTGGATACCTGTCACAATCGAAGTCTCCTTCTACTGGAATGTGTTTAAAAGCGTTTTGCTGCAAGACAAAAGGAGAAGGAGATTTAAGCTCCTTGTGTTAAAGAAACATTTAACTGAGTTTAGCTTTGAGCTGCATTATAGAATGCTAAAAGAAGAACCATATATTGGACTCTGTATGAGGTGCTCTTGTGACTGTTCTTTTTTTTCTTCCAGTGTTATAACAACCCTGACGAGACAGGCTTTTGACAAAAATTGTGAGAAAAGGAGAAAATGCTGGAAACCAGCATTTTCTTCTTTTCCCATAATGTTTCCTATCCATTCACAGCAAAATCTCTATACTTAAGCATTGCCTAATTTCTCGTCTGTAAACGCTTTAAATTTGGACATGTCTGAAATTTTGTTGGTTTGGAAAGTCGGTTAAACATTCTGTGCAGTCTGTTGTTCACTTATTCTGGCAGCAGTTGATTGATTGATTGGTGTTTAATGCCGTTTTCAACATTATTTCAGTTATATTGTGGCTGCTCTGGCTACAAAAGCAACTATGGATTTATCAAGCTTTCTGGGGCCAAACTTCATGTGAGATAGTCATTGAACTGTTTATCTTTTTCATTCGGGTAAAATATACACTCAGTGGCCGAAATTGAGTTCCCAATGTTAGAGTAATTTCATGACATTCTCTCAAGTACATATCAACTATATCCAAATGTTATAGCTACATGAATATTTGAGCTGTTGCCATGATACAACTGAAATAATGTTGAAAGCGGCTGAAAACACCATTCAGTTATCACTAAAGGTCGTTCAGAACCACCAAGTGACCTTCACACTGTAGAAAAGATTTGTCATTCTTCCTCCAAACACAAACTTTCTTGCTCGTTCCTATAACAATCTTGATTTCTTTACTACATTAATTACATTTTCTTCCTGTTTTCACTGACTGTGCCTTTTATATTTCCCTACAAAACCGCAATCCTTCTATTTACTCAAGAAACGGTAGTTATCATTGAAACTGTGCTTCGTTTTTATCCATCATTAAATAACCATCTGCAAACTATACGGGCTGACAAATTCTGGTATTTTTCTTCGTTGAATTGACAGGTGAAATCATTGAATATCTTGTTTATTATTTTTTACGATGAGGAAAAGTCTTCTGTCAATCCTCAGCTTGGTTGTTATCTTCCCTCCTCTTTGACCCTGGTTTTCTTCACCAGTTGAAGTTTGTTAAAACTTCGAAAAATTGAAAATGGTTCTCCAATATTTTGCAAATGTTATACTTGTTTTGTGACAACTGTATCCCTGTTCAGTAAAATGTATGAAAAGATTTTTTGTGTTTGGTGTCAGTTCCTGTCTGTATGTAGCCATTTCACCTGTATTCTGTTAACAGAAGTTGCTGTAGTGTCATGCAGTGATATGTTATTATCGATACCAAAGTGAATCATCTGTGTATAATTTAAAGGTTTGGATTCAGCCAGTAAACAAAAGATTACCTTTGAATCAAGGACATTTTTTCTGATCACATCACTGTTTTTATTTTGGGAACTCACTTTTGGCCGCTGCAGAAGTGTAGATCACTGATCATGAAGAACATATGTCATGCCTTATTCTCTTGTCAAGACTCCTCTTTGAATAAAAATATTTCATATTTCAGGTGGAGAATTTTTAATCTCAAACATGGGAGAGATAACCACTACTGTGACATTTGATCGGGAAAACACAGATTCCTACATGTTGGTCATTGTTGTTATTGATTCTGGAACAACTCCATCTGCCTTGTCTACTACTACTACAATGACTGTATCAATCTCAGGTTATATTCATAGATTCTTATTTGTAAAAGTATTTAGACCATCATCATACAAGATATTTTAACTCTTTACCTCACAATCCCGACTTTTGACGACCCTGAGAAAGGAGCCTTTTGAAAACATAGTGGGAAAAGTAGAAAATGCTGGTAACCAGCATTTTCTCCTTTTCCCACAATGTTTTCTGCCCATTCCAAAACAAATTTCAGTTTTTAAAGTCACTTTTATTTTGTCATCTGCAAATGCTTTCAATTTCAATCAGTCTATAATTTTGTCGTCTGGTAAAGGGTTAAACCTTTGACAGACATTGTATTGAAAGCAGTTGCAGGCAATTTATGTGACACCTAGCACATAACCAATGGGATTCTTCTTTGAAACAGTAGAAACATAGTGGAAAATTGAGAAAATACTGGTTTCAAAAGCCTTCTTCCTTAGGGCTATGAAACACAGAATATTTCAGCACTGAGTTAACCCTTTACCAAATGACAAAATTTTAGACCAGTCCTAATTGAAAGCTTTACCAGACAAAAACTGAATGTTACTCAAAAATTTAAATTTGTGTTGGGAATAGTAGAAAACATTGTGGGAAAAGGAGAAAATGCTGGTTACCAGCATTTTTTCCTTTTCCCACAATGTTTTCATGAGGCCTTTTCTTCAGAGTCATTAAAAGTTGGGATTGTGTGGTAAAGGGTTAAATATCACTTGTAGAAGTGACACAAAGGAGAAAGAAAACATAGGCCAAATGTTGCAGGACAAACAGATTGCCTTAACCCTTTACTACATGACAATAATGTAGACTTTTCCATATTAAAAGCATTCGCACATGACAATTTTAATGAGGCTCAAATGATAGAATTTTTTCTTTGATAAAGTATAAAGCATCATGGGAAAGTGAGAGAATGCTGGTTACCAGCATTTCCTCCTTTTCCCACAATATTTTCTAAAGGCTTCTTTCTCATGATTGTTAAAACTTGGGACTGTGTGGTAAAGGTTTAAACAATCAAATTACTCTTTTTTGCTCAGTATTTTGCAAAAGCTGACTTAAGCTGTAAAATGCAGTTGTCAATTGCAGTTGTTCAAGAGTCTTATTTTGTAATGTTTTGTAATGAGCGAATATCCTATTGAATATTTTTGTCAGAGATGCTTATCCCTCTAATGATGATGTCTGGTAGGTTGAGGACAAAGGCATAATGAATACAAGTCACGGGTGGCTCATGAAGCACTACTTTATGTTCTAATGACATAATGGTATTTTCTACAACACATCTGCTTGATAGAAGTGAAATTTCAATTGGAATACAAAATATCTACATAGTTTGGCAAAGTGATTTTCCTTCAATAAATGTCTTATCAATTACATACAAGATCTGAATGCATCCTTGGGCTCGTAGATCTACAAAAATGCTCAGACCCAGCTGAGCATGTAACCAAGCTCATGCCCTGTGCTTATAAAACTTTTTTTTGAGAACAATCTCATGCTCAATTCTGAGTCCAAGTCAGAATTTTGTGCCTAGTAAAATTCTTTAGCTTGAGATCTTGCTCAACTGACCATGAAACTCTATCTCTGTTGAGTATAGCCTGAATCACTCAGTGCATGTCCTCATATTCTGTGATAATGGAAGCAGCCACACATGTTAGCCGTTTTCGAAAGACAGATTTGGTGTGAAAGGAGGCGGAAACCGCACTATTTTAGAGACCCTAGTAGCCCCCTGGAAAATATGGAAGAGGGTGATGTATTTGAACGATATTGGAGTATCTGAGAAATATGCCCCTCCCACCTGTAATGACCCTTTTGGTTGGATTGAGGTATTTAGCACCACGTGCTAAGACGGGGTGCAACAGATTCTTGTCATGGAAAGTTGAAGTTTGAATATTATCAGAATGACAGCAGGACAGTGTATCCAAAGGACAGAGATGTTGCTAAAACGTCTTGCAAACAAATTTAGCATTTTCCCCATTGGAATGGAAGCAGAAAGACCAAACTAGGAGTTATTCCAGATAATTTTAGTAATGTGGTAGTTATTTTTGAAATTTCCAGAGGATGATTAAAAGGAAGATACATTTTAAAGTGTGGGGGGGGGGGGCAACTAATTGAAGGAAATACCACCCAAGCTAGCATATGCTGTGATTTTGTTAAAACTTCTCAGATCTTGGATAATTTTTCAACCACAATAACTTTTTTGTTCACTGTTCAAGGTCGGAATTCATTTCTTTTTTCGCAGGAGCCGGCAAAATTGTTGGACTGGCACTAGCATCAGCTGTCAAGCCCTCCATGTTGTTTGTCAACAGCAACCGATTAAATCATTAAATCAAAAAGAATTTTGGGTAGAAAAGATTTGGTCCAAGGCCAAAAAATTCGTCCCCAATTCATTGTGTTGACATTATTGCGTAATAGTTGCTGACTTACCTTGAAAAGATCTTTAACTAAAGAATTGAAACTGCAATTTTCATCATTAGAAGGGAATAGTGCACACAAGGTCAATAAAGATTTATGATTGTGTTGATTGAATTTTTGATGATATTGTGTAGCATTTGCCTATTTATGTAAATTTTCCTGCTTGTTTAGTTGTTCAAATATATTGCAAACTTAAAGACCTTTTTCCCATTTCCATTCAGATATTATGATAATAATATGATTATTGTTCTGGATTGACAGTTTATAAAACAATTTCATTTGAAATATGAGCAATAGGTGTAGTGTATTTTATGTTTTTGTGTGTGCTTTTGTTCATATTTGATCTTTAACAATGTCCTAGTTTTGTTGTTTTTGCAAAAAAGTTTTGAAACTCCGTCAGCATGCCACACCATCTTCTAATTATGAATATGGTGGTAGCATGGGATATACCGAAAGACAGTTTAGTTCCACTTTTTCTCTTAATTATGTCTGTTAAATGCATAGATAAATAATTTTAGTGAACTATGACAGCAGCTAATGTTTATTTCAAGAAGTGACAGGGGTTGTGGTAAACAACTACAAAGTTTGATAAAAAAGATGGAGGGTAACTGATTTGAAGTTAAGTCTGGATAATGGTGAGAGATACTGCAGAATGCCAATTATCACACCTTTACCTGGCTTTTGTGGACAAAAACACAATCAATTACCTCATCAATGTCAAAACTACTTAAAAAGTGTAAGGGGGGGGACCTCATAGAAACATTAAATTAAAAGGATAGGAATAATGACAATGAAGTATTATAATTAAAAGCATATATAAGTTTTATGTTTATGTAATTTTATGTTTCATGGAAACCTCCCATTCATTTACTATTTAGATAATTTACACCAAATGCGCCATTTTCCAAAACTACCATAGATCTTGACAAGTTATGCATTATCATATTTGGGCACAATAACAGTACAAATGAAAAAACCCAAGACAAAATATCCAACCAATAATACAAAAACACAAGCACTGAATCCTCTCAATGTTGGAGTTAAACCTTCTCAAAAACTTGATTAAACTATCACAACTGTTTATCGATAAATAATGCAGAAAAAGAATACCCTATTGGTCATGTATATTCTAATTGACAAATACACTTATTAATCATAAAGATCAGAATGACATTTAAATTTTTTTTTCAATCATCATAATCATCAAAATACAGTAGAATACCTTTGACCAAATCTTCTCCCTTTAGGGCCAAATTTTCTCTAAAAATATTGGTTGGCCTTTGCCCGAATCTTCTTGGGGCTGAATCTTGTGGTATTCGCAATTTTTAGATGTCATGTTGTTTAAGTTCAGGAATGGTTTATTGTGTACTGTGCTCAGCTGAGAACTTTCTAAGGCAATATGTTTATAAGTATTGTCTGAGTTCAAACCTACCGTGAGCAAAACTCAAGCCACTTGATCTGCTTGAGTATGGTTTCATGCTAAGTATGAGATTGTTCTCATTATTTTTTTATAAGCACGGGAACCCTAAAGAAACTCATTACAACTAATTTTGACTGCCTCCATGATGGGAAAGTGGCCGACATTTATCGAAATAATCAGCTGCGTGCACATCTAAGTAATACATGTGTGTGAACCTGAAGTGAAGTGTGAAATATTGTATTCTGTTAAATAGGAACAGTTGTAAATTACGAATTACTGCAAAATTGTTGATTGAAAGCCTTCTGCAGTGATAGGTAGAATTAAGTGCAGACAGAGAGTATTCAAGATTTTCAATCTACAAGATAAGAATGATTGTTTTCTTTCAGATGTGAATGACAATGAACCAGTCTTTGCTCTGACAGTTTATAACATAAACATAGATGAGAGTACAGCTATTCATACATCCATTGGAAAAGTTGGAGCGACTGATGCTGACATAGATCTTGCAGGTCTTTTAGTCACTACTCAATATTAATCCATATCCTGATCATTATCTAATTTAGTAACAACAGCCTTATCTTTTTTGCACACATATTATTTAGAATATACTTGCATGCAGTATATACATGTATCATCTAACTATTGGAAAAAATAAAAAAATGTTTTTGTGTGTCCCTAGATATATGAGGGCCAATTTTTATGTTTGTAGAGTAGAGCAGGTTTTCTAATTATAAGTATGATATTAAAATTTTGTTTATTTGAGCCCTTCAAAGTATGCCCATCTGCTCTCACATACTTTTTACAATGATATACCCAGTTCTGGAATGCTGTACAATACTCTTCTTAGTAGATATATGTTGAAGACACATGTAGACTACACTTCCAATCTGCTATTGGGATTGGAACCAGCTTCCTGCTAGCATTTTCTTTAGCTATGGGAATGACCCAAAGTCACAAGGTGACAGGTCAGGGCTGTATGGAGGATATTCTGAAAGATCAAGCCCCTTATGCAGCAGTCAGTTTATGCTGTGGATGCCAGTGTTTGGTCTGGGTTTAGGGTAGATATCAACAAGTTGTGTGAGAACATTTTCTCTATAAAACTTACAGGTAACAGAACTACCTTTGAGAATTGGTATGTTAAGAACTGGGTCTCTTGAATCAAAGAAAATGGCATGTAACATGTGATTTGAGGTCTTACTTTGGCAAGCAATTATAGGTCTTTCATGTCTGAAGTAATCCAAACCTTAGTTTTAGCCTTAGACACTCGTTCAGAATGGTAGATCCAGGTTTCATCACCTATAACTATTTTTCCAATTGATGTGGATCGTATTTGTCATACTTTTCAGTTAGTTGCAATGCCAGCCTAACTCTGAGGGGCCCAGCCCCACAGACCTTCCAATGCCCAAGGTGTTCGCGTAATTTCTTAAAAATATATGAAGAATAAATGTCTGTTATATCAACTATCTCTTGCACTATATATTGTGCATCTTCATCAATTTATAATTTCCTGAAGGCAAATTTTGTATGCATCACAACACAGTGAGGTCAGCCTCCTTTAGGGTCATTTTCAATTGTCTCCCCACCATCTTTCAAATGCCATACCCATTTACAAACTGTAATTAGCTTTCTGCATCCTGTCCATAAACTCAGCAAATCAGCATGATTTTCTACCGCCTGCCACCAGAGCTTTGCTCGAAATTTTTTAGTATACCCTCTGTGCAGACGTGATTTCCACCATATTGAAAGGAATATTTCTATCTAGTGTTTAAAACTGCTGGTTGTAAAATCTGACTACAGTACACATATTGACCATGTGTATTTTTTGTCTTGACGCCTATCAATAGGGAAACATTTACGCTATTGCTTTATTGTGTAATTTTGTTATCACATTTAAAAGTTATACACATATTCTATGACCATAAATTATGGCCTTCATACTTTAATATTTTAAAAGCTGGAGGCAAAAGAGTCTAGTGAATGTGTATATTTTTTCTTTAAACTTTAATGAAACAGTTTCTTCTTTTTTGACAATACTACCTAAATCTTAGTTTTTTAAATAAAAAACCAGGTACATGTATTTGTGCTAAAATAACACTATTTTGCAATTATCTCTTGGGCAGTGAATAAATGTTTGATGAAACATTGATAGCCAGGGTCATTTAGGGTGCCTGCTTGTTAACCCTTCTCCAGACAGCAAAATCTTAGACTTGTCCATATCAAAAACCATTGTAGAATTTGTAGATTTTTAGTCAATGATGCTTAAAAGATGGGTTTTGGCTGTAAAAGGAAACACTGGGGGGGGAAGGATAAAATGCTGGTCCATTTCCTACGATGTTTCCAAAAGCCTTTTTTCACGGGGTCATTGAGCCATGGTTTGTTTGGTAAAGAGTTAGGTACACACTAAAGTTATTAATTTGGAAAATTATGTTATTTTGAATATGTCTGTCAATTCAGTTAAGAAAAGGAGTAATACTTCTCTTGATTTTGTTGCAGGATCAGTCTTGTATAGTATTGCAAGTGGAAATACAGCTGGAAAATTTGCTTTAGACAAGACTACGGGTGATGTTACCCTGGTTGGTGAGCTTGACTATGAAACAACAACTACCACTCCATATGTTCTGATAGTTCATGCTATTGACAGAGAGACAACATTTAGAACAGGAACAGCAACAATTTCTGTCACCATCAATGATATCAATGATAATGAACCAACATGTACAGCATCTCTATATACAGGAACAGTGGGTGAGGATGCTTCAACATCTACTTCAGTGGCAACAGTGGCTTGTTCCGATATTGATACAGTTGGAAATACACTGACCTATTCTATTCTGTCCAATTCACCAGAGTATACCATTGCAACAGCAACTTCTGGAGAAATAACAACTGCATCTTCTCTAGATTATGAGACTGCTACAAGTCATGATGTAACTGTTCAAGTGACAGATGGAACATTCAATGTAAATGTTTCTGTACAGATAACAGTTACAAACATCAATGATGAGACACCTGCATTTAACCCTGCTGGCCCTTACACAGCCAGCATTGATGAAAATGTGAGTGTTGGCACTATAGTGTATGATGTGAATGCCACTGATGCTGATGCCACAGGGACACTATTTTTATTTTCTATAAAATCTGGTAATGGAAATGGGAAGTTTACAATTGGTTCTTCTTCTGGGATAATACAGGTCCAACAGTTTATTGATAGAGATGACCCTCTGATTACTTCCTATACTTTAGGTATTGAAGTTGCTGATCAACCTGGAGCAGGGGCTCTGACTGCTAGTACAAGTATTGTGATCAGTATAACAGATATCAATGATAATTACCCATCTTGTGACTCAGCTGAATACTTTATAACACTTCTAGAAAATACAACAGTTGCTAATGTGATTACTCCAACTTGCACAGATCTGGATACTGTTGCTTCTCCCACACTGTTATATACAATAACAGCAGGAAATACAGAGGGAAAATTTCAAATTGGAACTGGAACAGGCATCTTATCAAGGATTGGTGCCCTTGATTATGAGACAACAACTAGTTACGCCCTTACAGTGACAGTAGACGATCAGGGAACACCTCCCCTTGTCACTACTGTAGCCATGAATATCTATGTTGATCCAGTAAATGAGGCCACACCTGTATTTCAAGGCAACCCATATGACACGGATATAGATGAAAATGTTGCTATTGGATACATAGTGGTGACAGTTTCTGCAACTGACAGTGACACTGGATCCACTCATGGTACAGTTAGATATTCTGTTACAAGTGGTAACTCTGCAGGACACTTCTCCCTAAATCCTACCACTGGTGTTTTAACTGTAGCTGCTAACTTGGACAGAGAGACAACGCCTTCATACACACTGACTGTTGCAGCTATGGACATGAATGCTGGTGATACAGATGCTAAAACTGTCACAGATACATTTACAATTACAATCAATGATGTGAATGATAATTATCCACAGATAAATCCACCCTCCTATACAGCCTCATTGAATGAACATGTGTCTGGGACCTTAACTACAGTTTTACAAATAACAGCCACAGACGATGATGAGGGAAGTGCAGGAACTGCTGGGCTTACTTATTCTATAACTGCTGGAAACACTTTAAATGTGTTTCAGATGAATGGAAATACACTTGAATTGAGTGGAAATATTGATGCAAATACACAGTCTATTTACACTTTAACTGTCAAAGTGGCAGATCAAGGAACACCTGTACTAAGTGCATTTACATCTGTTATTGTGCAGGTAGTTGCCACCAATGACCATGCACCAACCTTCACAAGCTCTGGTGACACAGTTACAATATCTGAATCAGAAACTGTTGGGAATAGTATTTATCAAGCAGCTGCATCTGATTCTGATACTGGTACTTTTGCTATTTTAAGATATTACTTGAGAGCTGGTGTCACAATGAACAGTGAGGAATTCACCATAGATAAATTTGATGGAACAGTTCGAGTGGCAACACAGCTTGATTATGATACTGCCCCTACTAGTTACACTCTCAGGATAGAAGTAGAGGATACTGAGAACTCGGAGGCCAACACTCAAACAGCAACAACAACTCTTACTGTGTCTTTGACAGATTTCAATGATGAAACACCCACATGCACATCTAATACATTTACAGGTAATATAGATGAAAACTCTAGCACAGGAACATCAGTTGTTCAAGTCATTGCCACAGATAGTGATTCAGGCTTAAATGGGCAAATTACTTATTCAATTGTTGGGGGAAGTGGAAGTAGTTCTTTTGGAATTGATTCAACAACTGGGGATGTGGCTACCATAGCTGCGATAGATTATGAGACAGTGACTTTGTTTGACCTTGAAATTGAAGTAAAAGATGGTGGAACACCAACATTGTCCTCAAGCTGTCTAGTCAGAATCACAGTCAGTGATCTAAATGATAATACACCAGTTCTACTATCCTCAAGCTTCGCTATCACTGTACCAGAGGACATTCCTATAGGCACAGTTTTAGACACTGTTCAAGCCACAGATGCAGACTCAACAGCCAACAACAACAATGTCATCAGTTTCTCTTTATCTGTTTCCTCGGCCTTCTTTTCTATAGGTAGTTCCACTGGTATTCTGATAACATCAGCACTCTTAGACAGAGAGACTCTTTCAAGGTTGGTATTACACAAATCTATTTTGACTATATATCATTGTATATAGATGTATCATAAAGCCTGTGATGAAGATAAACTAGGTAGATCATATTTATGAAAAACGTGGATTTGTGATTTTGTGTGAGAGCAATATCAGTGATTTTTAAGTGCATTGTTTAGATTGCTAAAATTTCTAGTTCCTTGGTGTGTTACAAAGTGGATGCTTTAAGATTCTTTGCAAAATTTTATCATAGCAATACATGAAACATCGGTCTCAACTGGACAGAGGGACAACACCTTCATACACACGCAGCATGAAACAGTATGAGTTTTTGTCTGCTTTCAAAAGCAATTTAGTTGAACTTAGTAGACATTTTCCTAAATTGTTAAAATTTGAATAAATCTAACCCTTAAAGCCCCTTTCACAACCAAAGTTGCCTTTGCGGCATGTATATTTCAAGATCAGACTGAACAAACTATGCAGTCTGGTCTTTGATCTACACTGTCAGCTTTGTTTAGACATTCTGACAAGGGCAACCCTAAAATTGTAATGATAGGGTCTTATTTCTAGATTGAGTATGTTCATGCAGTTTATATGGCAACATCATTTCAGTACAATTAAATTTGTTGTCTGCAAATACTTTCAATTTGGATTAATCTAAATTTTGTTGTCTGTTAAAGAGTTTACACATTTTCTGCAGATGTTTTACATAACCCTGCTCATATGTCTGTCTGTCTGTCTGTCTGCCTGCCTGTCTGTCTGTTAGCAGTATACACAATCAACTTCTATCTCAGTATTATGTAGTTGTGAATGGTGTATTTTTACCTAAGAAAATTTACCCTTTCCCATATGACAAATTTCAGATCCTTCCAAATTCAAAAGATCTGCAGACAACAAATTCAAAACTGGTACAAATAAGTCTAACTGATAGGGTGGATTGTGGGAAAAGGAGATACTGCTGCTTACCAGCATTTTTTCCTGTTCCAAACACTGTTTTCAAAAAGTTGCATGGGGTCATGATCATTTGAGATTGTTTGGTAAAGTGTTGAGACATTTTTTAGTAATATGCCCATGAATTTTGAAAAACTGCTTATGATTTGATATAAGAAGATGAAAGAGTTGTCCCCCTTTGCACATATTTTCAATGCTTTGCATAGTTCTTGTTCAGCTTTTTGAAATTTCTCTTTAAGCAACTTTGTGTTCACATGAACTTGTATTAACCTTCGTTATAAAAATGTGAAAGTATGTGTGCGCTGATTATCTCTTTACTCTTAACTTTCTTTCAGCTTTATTTCTATTTAGTATTATTAGTATCTAATGCATTACACTGATTCATAATCCCTTTTTTTCATGGATGGTTTCAAAGTTGTGTACTGTAAAGGAAGATACTGATCTTTAACAGTTTTGAAGTATTATTAGAATTGGAGATTTTTTTCAACGCTGTTACAAGGACTTGAAAAGTTTGATTGTATTGTAGTGAAATAAATCTGTGATTTATCTGTTTTTCTCATTTTCAGCCATACATTAGTGATATATGCTGCAGACCAGGGCACTCTTACACAACACACAGCCACTACAACATATACAATAGTTGTTTCTGATGTCAATGACAATGCTCCAATGGTATTGAATGCTCCCTATGATACTACAGTGACAGAAGACTCAGCTGTCAACACCATTGTGCATACACTTACTGTGACAGACATTGATGACAGTGAAAATGCAGTTTTGAACTACACAATAACTAATGGAAACACAGACAATGACTTCAGAATTGATTCTGGATCAGGACTTATACAAGTTTTTAACACACTTGATAGAGAAAGAACAGCTCTCTATAATTTAGAAGTCACTGTAACAGATAGAGGAACACCTCAGCAGAGTGTTATTTTGACTGCCACTGTCTCTATTGGAGACATAAATGACAACAGTCCAGTTTTTCTGCCTGATCCAACCACCACCTATAGCTTTTCTGTGGAAGAAAATGTTCCCAGTGGAACAGTTGTTGATTCAGTATCTGCATCTGATGCTGATACTGGGATAAATGCTGTTGTTACTTATGTTGTAGTGAATTACATTACTGGGGATAACACACACTTTAGCTTGAACACAGCCACTGGGGAAATAACAACAGCAGGAGATCTGGACCGAGAGACACAAGATACTTATGTGTTTATTGTTAGAGCCATGGATGCAGGCAGCAGTACATTAACAGCAACTGCAACAGTCTCCATCACTATCACAGACACAAATGATAACATTCCAAATTTTGGCTCATCACTGTACACAGCAGATGTTGTTGAAAATTCAGCAGTTGATACAAGCATTCTGAGTGTAGTGTTTTCAGATATTGATATACTTGTCAATGATGATATCATACTTTCTATTAATACCACTACAACTGAAGGTACAAGAGCAAACACTTATATATATCCTAATTCTACAACTGCTGTGTTGTATGTGAAACAGCCCATGGATAGAGAGACTGATGAGTTTTTTAATTTCACTCTCATAGCCACTGATCAGGGGACTCCGCCATTGTCTTTCTCAACTTCTGTTGTAATCACTGTGGGAGATGCTAATGATAATGCTCCCATATTCTCTCCCACATTTTACAATTCTGAGATTGCATACAATGATGACTGCCAGGTAACAGTAACCACAATTACAGCAACAGATGCAGATGTAGGAGTTAATGCCGTGATAGAGTATTACACAACACTCAATAACAATCCACATTTGTTTACATTGAGCAGCAGTACAGGTACTCTTTTTACTTGTATTTTTTTTTGTCAAATTTTGATAAAAAGTCATCACCACCAGGAAACAAGTTTGCATCTTGTAGCAGACTTGAAAACTTCGTTGCAAAATGAAAACTTGGCTCTAAAAACCAATTTCTTCTTACATACATGTAAAAATACTTTTATTGTTTCATGAACATGTATTTTTTATTATCCTGTTTTCATTATTTACACCGACCTAATAAAGGGGTAACCTATTAAACTTGGCTTTATGCGGGAGTTGTGTATTCCTACTTGCTATAAAGTTAATATACAGACTTGGGCCATAAATTAGTGTTAAAAACCAAAATGGCTGATGTCAACTGTGATTGAGCATTGAAAAACCAAACTGTTTAACATATTCAAAATCAGATTTTCGTACCTTAGTCTTTTGTAATACACTTTTGATTTTTATTGCATTCTGTATCCTCCTTGGTATGCTGGTATAAAAGTTTCTGATATACTCAATAAGAATGTTTGTCCAGACATCCCAAATTGCTTTCTCAAGATTATCTCGTGTGTGAATGATTTCAGGCCGATTTTTCAGTTGTCTTTTAAGTCTATGCCCTAAGTTCTCAATAATATTCAAGTGTGGACTTTAAGCCGACCAGATCATAGAATGAATTCTGTTGTCTGAAATGTAATGGATTACATCCTGGACTCTATGTATTGGGGCCTTGTTTTCCTGGAATATATACCTTCCACCTGGAAAATGGCGAGCAACAGCAGGCCAGAGACCTATCTTATAATATAGAAATATACTTTTTAGCATTAAATTTCATTTTACATGGATAACTATACCCACACCTTCATATGTTATAGATCATCAACCCCATATCATCAAACTGAACCTTGGGGTGGGTGGAGTAGCAAGGCAACCAATCTTTGCCTGCCTCTCTCCAAATACAAACCTTGTTAATGTTGTCCCTTCAAATGTTTTTGAACAATCTGTTTAGAAACTGTAGAGTTTCTTGCCTGATTAAAATTTCCCTTTATGTCCGATTATGTTTGTTTCCTGTTTTGTTTACAATTCATAACAATATCTGATTATCACATTCACTCATTTTTACTGGGGCGTCATTTCTTTATAAATTTTCAATACTACTTTATAAACAATATCTGTTGATAATCCCATTACTTATTGTCCACGGTAGCTCCAATCAACGAGATATTTCTGATTGTCGAATACATGAATGATATATTGAAACAATACCTGTTTTCATGTCAGGGCTGAGTTCTTTCTTTCTCCCTACCATGTCAGTTTTACAACAACATTTCTGTGAGTGATTACATAGCATTTCGAGAAAATTACATCACATGATGTCACCATCCATTGGAAAAAATTGTTGAATACAAAAAAGGGACATAACTACTAAATTTTTATTCTAGTTGGACATTATTTATTTGCTGCCCTTATTAATTTGGCCATAACTGGAGATGTTTGGACGTTCATTTATGATACAAGCTTATATAGTGTTGGGTTGACAGTCAGCATACATAGCGAAACTCAACATATTTAGAAATAAAAACATAAATACATGTATCATGCTAGAAATTGTGAAAAATGACTCGTTTTCTATGACATATGGGTATTTTGGTCGGATATAATAGGAGCTACTTCTTTCCCTGGATCACTGGAATAAGTGCATACTTAGGCTGTGAAAGCCTCTTGAAAACTGGGGATATATGGGGACCTATTGTAAACAGATCAAATGATTAAAAAAAGAGGATTAAAACATGCTTTTTACAGGATGAATTGAACATAATGGTTGGTGCCCAGATGGATAAAGTTTATCCGACTCGGCACCAATCATATATTCTGTATACCCAAGTATTCTAGTAGGTTGTTTCACAGTCCCTCAAAGTCATCAGCTGTAAATTTGTGACACAATAAGATGGCAAATTCATATGAGCCATGCTCTGACAAATGGGGGCTTAATGCATCTCCGAGATGCATTATACCAAGCAAGCCATCACAATTATGGATCCATAATAGTCACTTTTTTCAACAACCAACTTAATCAAGAGGTAGACTGGTCCTTGGATATACAGAAAACTGACCAATAGCGAAAATTTTTGGCTCGGGTCAGCCTGCGCAGGCTGAATTGGGTTGATACTTTTTGCAAATGCATTAAGCCCCGTTTTCACAGAGCATGGCTCATGTGTTTTTCACCTTATAGCTCATGCAGGACTGATTTATCTCGGCTGTCTGATGAAGATGAAGGAAAATAGAGCCAGAAATATTGTTACATAGAATGGAGAAATAGAGAAGTTGCTTAATAATAAGCAGGCTTTTCAGTTGCACCACTTTTTGGTGTGTCTTGCACACAATCTGCATTAGCCTCTGGTTTTTTTATTGCAGAACTGTTACAGGTTTGAAGATGAATCAGTAGAAGTCTATGTAGATATATCCAAGATTTGCAGATGACTAATTTGGTTAAATTCATGAGATTGGTCTTTGGAGGGAAGAAAACATTGTGAGAAAAGGAGAAAATGCTGGTTCCCACAGTGTCTTCAAAAGCCTTCTTCTTGAGGGTAGTTAAACTTGGGATTGTCTGGCAAGGGTAGGAATATTGCTTGCTTATTTTATGTTTTGCATAGGTGTTATCAGCATGGTGGCCAATGCAGCAGTAAACACAGGATATCTTATGTATGCAGCTGCTCGTGACAGAGGCAGTCCACAGCAGAACTCATCCACAGGAGCTACTATACGTATAGATACCTACAACCCATCAGAGGTCATCCTCAATTACTATATGAATATCAATGTGGCATCATTCCTGGCCATCGAAACAACATTTCTAACTCAGTTAACAACTGTGTACCAGACTACATATCCAACTGCACAAGCAAAACGCTGGTGTGTTGTGACAGTCTCATCTACGTATGTATAGCATTTTTATGTAACACTGAAAAGAAAACGGCAAAATTGTGGACCACTTTATTGAAAGCATTTGAAGACCACAAAGTGAATATGACTAAAATGATGGGATTTATCTTTAACTCTTTACCACACAAACCCAAGTTTTAACAACCCTGAGGAAGAAGCCTTTTAAAAACATTGTGGGAAAAGGAGAAAATGCTGGTAACCAGCATTTTCTCATTTCCCCACGTTTTCTGCCCTTTGAAAGACAAATTTTATGTTTCGTAAAACATAATTTGCCTTCTACAAATGCTTTGAAAGCTTTTGGACCAGGCTAAAATTTTGTTGTGTGGTAAAGAGTTAAAAAGCTAGAAAACATAAATTGGAAAATAGATTCTTCTTTCGCATGAAGTTTGCAGATGTCCTCAGAGTCACATAAACATGGGGTTGTTTGTTATAAGGTTAAATACAAGCCATAGTTTTATTTACATGATTCACTGCTGGAGGGAACTTCCGCCTATAATATCGAAGTGGCGTATGCTTTTACAAAAACAGTCTTTACAAAGCCAGTCATTTACAGTAATCAAAGTTTTGTATACCAGTATTAGGCTTGCGCTTGACAATTGAATTTCTCATTGAATTTCTCGTTTAACTCTTTACCATACAACAAAATTTTGGAATGGACAAAAGTGAAAGCATTTGCATTTGACAGATTAAATGAAGCTTAAATTGTGTGGTTTTTGTATTTGATAGGGTAGAAAACATTGTTGGAAAATGCTGGTTACCAGCATTTGCTCCTTTTCTCACAATGTTTGTAACAAAACCCTTCTCTTCAGGGTCTTTAAAACTTGGCATTGTGTGGTAAAGAGTTAAAAAGTTGCCTGATAAAGTTTTAGAAGAATGTAGGAAACATTAGTTGAAAAAACAAATACCTTTATTTGTAAATTTCTCACTGATTTCTTGTCATTTGTGCCCTTTCTGTGTCTTCAATGCTAGATGATATTGTTTAGAGTTTTTATTTAGAAGCCCGTAGTTTTGTAAACTGTTAATGATGTAAGTCAGTTTCACAGTTAAATAGTGCCCAGGTTATCACTTTGTGTTTTTATGTCTTTTAAATGTGGAGCTAGAGTGAGAATGATAATTTGGAGTGCCATAAACTATGAATTTCAATTCAAAAGTGCCAGTTTAACCCTTTACTAAAAAATCCCCTGTTCTAACAACCCCAAGGAAGGATTTTTGTGAAAACATTGTTGTAAAAGGAAAAATACTGGTAACTAGCTTTTTCTCCTTTTCTCAAAAATGTTTTCAACTGTCTCAAAGACAAATCCCATCATTTGAGTTACAATCAATTTGAGTCATGCTCTGGTGAAAGGGGGCTTAATGTACCTCCATGATGCATTGTACCAATCAAACCATCACACAATTATATATCCATCATAGCCGCTTATTATAACAACCCATTTAATCATGAGGTAGACTGGTCCTTGGACATACAGAAAATTGACCAATAGCGAAAAGTTTCTGCCCATGTCAGCCTGCGCAGGCAGACCTGGGTTGATACTTTTCACAGATACATTAAGCCCCCTTTTCACAGAGCATGGCTCATTTGTTTTCTGCAAATGATTTCAATCTGGATATGCCTTAAAGTTTGTCATGTGGTACAGAGTTACCTGCAGAAAGTGTAGACTTTTATCAGACTGCTCAGAACATCATAATGTAACACAAGAAAGGCTTTCTGATATTTTTTTTGGATATTCATATTCATGTAAAAGAAAATACAGGCTTGCAACTGGATTGTCCTCGTAATATCAGACTGAAGACTTTGTTACACTAGTGTTGGAAAAAATCTCTTTCAGTCACAAAGAAGAGAAGTCTGGAAGCTCAAACTATTCCAACCACTTAACTCTTTACCAAATGACAAAATTTTGGACTCAACCAAATTGAAAGCATTTGCAGATGACACTTTCAGTGTGCCTCAAATGATGGAATTTGTCTTTGATAGGGTAGAAAACATTGTGGGAAAAGGAGGAAATGCTGTGTACCAGCATTTTCTCCTTTTCCCACAATGTTTTCAAAAGTCTTCATCCTCAGGGTCGTTAAAAGTCGGGATTGTGTGGATAAGGGTTAAATCTTGAAGAAAACTGCTACTGACATAGTGAAACACCGTTTTTATCCCACAGATCTTGTGTGGTACGTATCTATGTAATAAAAGATGACACAGCAGATGAAGAGAGTGAAACTGCTAATGCCAAGAACTTCCTCACAGCCAATGAAGCTTATGCTATAACAGCAGCTGATGAAGCTGGGACCCCTGCTTCAGCCATTACTGGTATTTTACTTTTTCTTACACCCTGTTTACATTATACAGAGACCACAACATTTTAGAGTCATACAAATTTGCAGACAACAACTTAAATATGGGCTCATATGATTAAAGGTTATATTATAGGAAAAAAGAGAGAATGCTTGTTTGCCACAACACTTTTTGAAGCTTTCTTCTCCACTTTCAGAAAACTACAGGATCATCTTTGAAAGGACTTAAGCTTTAAATATTTTCCACAAAACAAGTGTAGACTTGCCAAGTTGAAAGCTTTTACATGCTTCTATGCAATGGATAAAATGGAATAATTTGCCTTTGATAGGAAAGAAAACATTTTGGAAAAAGGAGAAAATGCTGGTTCCTAGCATTTTTGTCCTTTTCCCTTAACCCTTTTAAAGGTTTCTTCTTCAAGGTTGTTAAAACTTGGGATTGTGTGTTAAATTGGGCATTGTATGGGGTTGTTTTAGACCAACAAAAAATTGAACAATTCACATGGAATTAAAATACTTAGAAAGCAATTTGAAAAGAAGATAAAAGTTCAAATCATACAGGCTGTCTTCTGCAGGGGCATTGAATAAACATATTTGCATTGCAAATGGTTGGTCAGTATCTTTGTTATTTTGATTTTGAAAAAGGGACAAAAAGATGCAATACTAATGAACATGAAAGTTCTAAATGTTGTCTGAATACCACAACCAAACAGTTACATGTAGTCTTGTTATATATATATATTTTCCTCTCAGAAATTCTTGTGAATTCTTTATCAAACAATACAATCCATATTATGGAACTTTTGTTTGGAATGGAAGAAAATGTAGGAAAGGAAAAAAATGCTTGTAACCAACATTTTCTCCTGTACTCATCTTCTTTTCAAGAGCTTCTTCCTCAGGGTCATTGAAACTTTGGAATGTTTTGTGAAGGGCTAGTCAAAGAGGCCAGTGGTGTCTTATAGAAAGATTCATTGTTACTTATTTATCAGAAATCTTGACTGTCTTGATTGACAGAATAGTATACTAATTGCCATCTTGACTGTTTCCAGATGTACAACCAATTACCACAAGCAGAAATAGCTAAATGAAAGTGTGGAAAATTGAGGTGTCATGTATCTTTGTCATGCATTATATCAAGCAAGTTATCACATAACATGGATGCATTTTGTCTAAAGACCAAATGAATCATGGAGAAGAATGGTCCTTTAATTTGCAGAAAATTTACAAATAGCAAAAAGTTTTGACTTAGGTCAGTCTGCATGGACTGTTAGGTTGACATGGTTTGATACTTTTTGCAGATAAACTAAACCACCTTTTCACAGGGTATGACTCACATCAGTTTTGAGTGATATGGAAAGCTTTGATCTCGAGACATTTGCTCAATGTCTTTTGTTTCCAAAAGAAACAAGAAATACAAGGTAGATGATGTAAGAGATACTGGACTATGAATATTGAAACTCTTTTGTGGCACAATATGAAGTAAGATAATGAAAAGTAACCTCATGAGCAACTGCCTTTTTTTCCCCAATGTTTTTCATTTTGTTGAGAAATAGTTTTGGGTTATTGTGTAACACTTGTGCAAATAATGAACTTCGAAAGAGTACAAGAAAAGAATCACTTTCTACTACATTATTTTGCCATGGCATGAATCAATGCCCTGGGGTTTCAATAAGCAGTAGCAGTGCTTGTTAATAGTGGTTTCATAAATGTGTGAGCAAATATGCTAGCAGGGGCCTGCCGAATAAACATGTGCACATTTTTAACCAATCACAAATTACCATCTATTCATTCTTTGTCAGTACCAAGAAGTAGGTCAAAAGCTAGCACATTCAGCTATGCCGAAAAAACTGTCATCTGTGTAGGCATAATGAATAATATTGTGTAGAAATGTGTTGACCCTCAGAGCACCCAGCACATAATTGAAATGCCTTTTAAGATCAAACTGCATAGAAATTACTAAGTGATCTTAGGTCTTTTCTTTAACTTTCCTTGTGTGTCATCCTGTCTAAATCATAGAAGAGAACATATTATTAAACCCTCCACCTACGAAATAGAGGGGGGGAATACTGGTTTCACCATGTGCATCTGTCTGTCTGTCCATCCATCCATCTGTCAATCTGTCCTTCTGTAGACTTTTCCATTTCCATGCTTTAACTCAAAAGCACTTTGACCTAGGACCCTGAAACTTTATACAAGTGTTGCTCATAACCAGAGGAGTCGCCCTATTGTTTTTGGGTCACATGGGTCAAAGGTCAAGGTCACTGGACATCTTGTTTTGAATATCATTTCTGTTCTCTGATCGTGCTGCTTCAACGACAAGGTGCTGGCGGGGTATATTTGTCTGCTTTGCGACAGTTCTGGTCTTGGAATTATTTACAAAATCAACTTTTTAACAGACAACAAAGTTTTAGACTTGTCCAAATGGAGAAATTTTGCAGACAATAATATGTGAGAAAGCATTATTGGAAAAGGAGAAAATGCTGGTTACCAATATTTTTAAAAAATTTCTTTGGGTTATTGGTTATTTGACTAGTTGAGAAGGTGAGCTTTTGTGATCCTCCTGTGTTCGTCGTCCATTATGCGTCTTATTTTGTGTGTCATCAACTTTTGACTTGTGTATTCTCTACAGGCTAAATTTTCTGTAGCATTTTCAGATACTCATGAAACTTAATCAGAATGTTAAACTTTGTCTTGATGATATCTCAATCAAGTTCGAAAATAGGCCACATCAGGTCAAAAACTAGGTCACCAGATCAGATCTTTGAAAACCTTGTGTACTATCTGGAGGCCACATTTTCAATCCAATACTCAAGAAAATTGGTCAGAATGTTTGTCTCACGTTATTTCAAAGGAGTCAGAAAATGGATCACGTCTGGTCAAAAACCAGGTCACCTGGTAAAATCTTTGAAGTACACTGTGTACATCCCAGAGGCTACATTTTCAGTCCAGTACTCATGAAAATTGGTCAGAATTTTTGCCTTGATAATATCTCGAATAAGATAGAAAATTGGTCATGTCGGGTAGAAAACTAGGTCACCAGGTCTAACCCTTGGAAAACCTTGTGCACACTCTAGAGGCCACAAATTCAGTCCAGTACTAAAAAATTATTCAGAATGTTTGTCTTGAGGATATCTCAAATGAGTTAGAAAACGGGTCACATGGGGTCAAAAACTAAGTCACAAGATTAAATCTTAGAATTGTGTGGTTGCTGTAGAGGTAACATTTTCAATCCAGAACTCATAAAAGATGGTCAGAATATTTATCTTATCAGAGACATATCAGGAAAGTTAGAGAATGGGTAACATATGGTCAAAAACTAGGTCAGCAGATCAAATCGTGGAAAAGGCTTGTGAACAATCAAGGGGTTACATTTTCAGTCCAGGACTCATAGTCAAATTAAGCCACAGGCTCCACTCCTGGTGGTGCCCTTCCGTCAATTCCTTAAAGTTTCAGATTTGCCACCATACTCCCCCTGGAACCCAGAAAGTTTGGTTTCCCGGGGGCTCTCTGCCGGGTCAATTAAGCAACGCCGGCGGAGTGTCGGTTGTCATAGTTTGCGGTCAGAACTACGACGGTATCTGATCGTCTTCGAACCTCTGACTTTCGTTCTTGATTAAGGAAAACATTTTTGGCAAATGCTTGGTCAGAATGTTTGTATTGATGATATCTCAGATGAATTTTAAACATGGGTCACATAGGGCCAAAAACTAGGTCACCAGTTCAAATCTTAGGAAAAGCTTGTGAACACTCTAGAGGCCACATTTTCAGTCTAGGACTCATAAAAGTTGGTCAGAAAATTTATCTTGATGGTATCTCAGATGAGCTTAAAAAATAATGGGTCTGGTAGGGTAAAAAACTAGGTCACCAGGTCAGATCTTAGAAACACCTTATATACATTTTAGAGGCCACGTTTTCAGTCATGAAAGGTAGTATGAATGTTTGTCTTGATGGTATCTCAGACTAGTTGCAAAATAGCTCATGTTGGATCAAAAACTAGGTCACAAGGTCAAATCTTAGAAAAATCTTGTATAAGCTTTAGAGACCACATTTTCCTGTTCAAGACCAATGAAAGTTGGTCAGAATGTTTGCCGTGATGATATATTGGATGTATTAGTAAATGGGCCACATAGGATCAATAACTACATCACCTGATCAAATCTTAAAAGCTTGTGTACAATCTAGAGGCCACATTTTCAGTCCAGTACTCATAAAAGTTTGTAAGGATGTTTATCTTGGTGATATCTCAGACAAGGCTGTAAATGGGTTGCATCAGGTCAAAAACTAGGTCACCAGGTCATATCTTAGAAAAACCTTGTGGACACTCTAAGGCAACATTCCAATATTTATGAAAGCTCATCTGAATGCATGTTCTGATAATATTTTGGACAATTTAGAAAACAGGTCATGTTGAGTCCAGAACTAGGTCACCAGGTTCAATCTTAGGAAAACCATGTGTACACTCTAGAGGCAACAGTTTCTGCTCAATACACATGAAAGCTGGTCAGAATGTTTTTGTTATCCAGGACAGGGCTGTAAATGGGTCACACAGAGTCAAGAGCTGGGTTACCAAGTCTACTCTTAAAAAAAACCAAACCCTTCTGTACACTGTAGAGGACACATTTTCAGCCAAATATCATAAAATTTGGTCATAATGTTTGTCTTTATAATATCTCAAAGAAGTATGAAAATGAAAATGAGTCATGTAGGGTCACAAAGTCAAACCTTTTGAAAACCTTTTATACACTCTAGAGGCCACATTTTCAGTTTAATACACAGAATGTTTGTCTTAATGATATACAGGATGTATATGAGAATGGGTTATGTTGGGTGAAATAGTAGGTCACTTGGAAAAATCCTAGAGAAAGCTTGTCTACACCCTAGAGGCCATATTTCCAGTACAGTACTCATAAAAATTGGTCAGAATGCTTTTCTTGGTATCTTGAACAGATTTGATATTGGGTCACAAAAGGTTTAAAACTAGGTCACCAGGACAAATCTCAGAAAACCTTGTGTGCTTTCTTGATGCCACATTTTTAGTCCAATACTCATGAAAGTTTGTTAGAATTTCTGTCTTAATATCTCGGAAGAGTTTGGAAATAGGCCTTGTTGGGTCAAAAAGGCGCAAGTGAGTGACTCAGGGCTATCATGACCCTCTTGTTTATTTGGTTACTCTGTTGGTCAAAACCAAAGAATACATGCATACTGTGAACCTACTTTTTCATCAAATCTTTTCATTTTTTCGTATACAGGTATAAGTTGGACTCAGTTTGCTATTACAAGAGTGGAGAAATATTCTGACCCAGACACTGATTCCAAACCATGGATTGAAACAGCTGCAGGAATCGCTGTGTTATCAGTGGCCGCTGTGATTGGTGTCCTTCTGATTGGTGGTCTGGTTGCATATACCATATGGTTTTGCAGGAAACCTGCATCGTAAGTCCTTATTATTTGCCTGGCTATGTAGCTCAGTTGGTAAATACAGGGCTTGTATTCCAGGATAATTCTTCAACCAAGTTGCAATTTATTCTACCTGTCCATATTAAATGTGTAGGAAAAGGGAAAAATGCTTGTTTTTCCAACCTGTTTTCAGAAGCCTTTCTTCCTCTGGATTTTGAAAAGAGGATTTATTGGTTAAGGGTCAACCTTAAGCAAAGGATCCTGCATCTACAACCCTGACAGAGAAGGGCTTCTAAAAATATTTGGGAATAGGGGAAAATGCTTTCAGTTTGAATAATCTCATTTCTGCTGGGCAGTGTCCATAGAAAATGTCAAGGTATTCTCATAGCCCTGTTGTTGTCATAGTGGTGCAAAAACTTGGACACTTCCTTATATCTGTGTCATCATTGAAGATGTTTACTGAAAACTTGAGTTACCAGTAGTTGTTTATGGTTAAAAGAAGATAACTCTCAAAATATTTTTGACAAAGTATTTGCCTTTTTCAACCTATAATTTTCCCTGAAAAAGCAACCACAGCAGAGCGTTGACACCCACATGTGGCGTTCCTGATTTGCTTCTTTGTCAGATGATAAGATTATTTTTTTTGTGCTTGCTTTATTTTTTAACCATGAGAAAACAATACATAAACATGAATTTTTGGTATTTAACCCTTTACCTAGTGGTCCTGAGTATTAATGACCCTGCAAGAGAAAAGGCTTTTGAAAATATTTTGGGAAAAGGAGATAATGCTGGTAACAAGCATTCTCTCCTTTTCCCACAATGTTTTCTTCTCTCTAAGAGACAAATCCCATCAGTTTAGCTGCATCTAATATGCTGTCTGCAAATACTTTAAATTTTGACAGATCTTAAATTAAAGAGGACTATTTAAAACTCTTATTGAAAGCTTTCCAGACAACATATTCATTGTTGCTAGAATGACAGGACCTTTCTTTGAAAGGTCAGAAAACATTGTGGGAAAAGGATAAAATGATGTGGTTCCTGCATGGCCCAATGGTAAAGGGTAGGACTCATGACCTGGATTCCCTGGGTTCAAGCCTCACTGGATCAATTGGGTTTTTTGTGGGAGTGTCCTTAGGAAAGACACTTCAGAGCCCTAGCCTAGTACTGGTGAAACCCAGGAATACATTATTATGTGAGCTGTTGCCATGATACAACTGAAACGATGTTGAAAGAGGCGTAAAACATCATTCAACAATCAGTCGATAAGATGATGTTTACCAGCATTTTCTGCCTTTCCCACAATATTTTTAAAAACTTTCTAGTTCAGGGTTGTTTGTAAGATGTCAACCTAACCTCGGGATTGTCTCCTTTTTTGCAGCACTCCTCCTCGCAACAGAGTTGAAGTAGCAGATGATGACGGCGGAGATACTGTTGCAAAGAATCAATTCAGCTCTAAAAATAACACAGTCATGAGTAAGTTTCAATCACTTGATTGTATTTTGCCTTCTTGATGATTTTAACTCATCTTCTGAAAGAAATGTGCCCCAAACAACTTAAGAAACATCAGTTTAAGACATGTGTAAGCAACAGATATTTATGTTAAGCCCTTTACAAAACAATCCAGAACTATGATGACCCTTTGGAAGAAGAGGTTTGAACCTTTTTTTGGGGTAATAAGCACTTCCTTATTTTCTGAAATGTTATCTATTCTTTCAGAGACAAATGTTAGCATATGAGCCACTTTGACTTGTCAGCTGCAAAAATTAAATCAGAGTTCTAAATTTCAAATTGAACTGTGGCATATAGAAAACAAATGCCTGATGAAAAATTGAATATGGCTCAAGGGACGGGATTTGTTACTTATAACATGGAACAATTTGTGGGTAAAGAAGAAAATGCTAGTCACTGGCATTCAATCCTTTTCCCCACAATGTTTTCAAAAAGATTCCACAGGGTTGTCAAAACACGAGATTCTGACAGGTTTGATGATATTAACCTAGAGGTCACTGACCACTATCATGAATAAAAAGATGATTAGGCTGACTTGAAAAACTAAGCTGAAGATCAAGTCTGACTAATTGTTACTGACTGGAAAGACAAGTGTTTGAACTAAGTTATCAAAGCCATTTTTCAGTTTCTTTTCGATGTATTGTAAACAATATATACATGTATTTTTTACATATAAAGAAACTGTACCCAAAAAAGAAATCTGTAAGTTTCCTTTTTTCTGCATGGATTGTGTGTATTTGCATGTGTTTTTTCTGTATTCTGTCAGTGCTTAACTCTTTACCACACAACACAGACAAGTCCAAATTGAAAGCATTGTCAGATGACAAAAACAATGTGACTTAAAAATTGAATTATGCTTTTGGAAGGGTAGAAAACATTGTTGGAAAAGGAGAAAATGCTGGTAACCAGCATTTTCTCCTTTTCCCCCAATGTTTTCAAAAGGCTTCTTTTTCGGGGTTGTTAAAAGTCGGGATTGTGTGATAATGGATAAAGTTTGACTTTCATCTGAAGGCTGTAGGTGCTTAGCACTGAATATCTGTTTGTATCTTGATCTCTTTTGTCACCAAAGAAAATTGTGCATTGATGTTGGTCTGTTCCCTATGGCTGGATATACAAATCTCAGGGAAATGAACTGACTGTTTAACCTGTGTTTAGAATGAAGAGGCACACAGTGCACGATTCAAGTAATGACTATATGTTCTGTTTAGTCTGACTCTTTATCTATGCCTATTGCAAAAAGACCTACACTTTGGTGCAAGGAACTCATCTTTTTCAAGGCAATGTTTTTCTGCTTATTGAGGAAAAAATGATTTGTGCATAGTATCCCTTATTTCTGACTATTTCTTATGCTCATACCAAGCTTTTTTAAAACAGTAGCAGTAGTTTTTCTGGCAATTGATTGACATAGAGATCAAATGTAAATCTTCATTTTAAAGCTCAAGGTCAAGGTTACCATAACTGAAAAAAGGATTAGATGGAAATTTGCCTGATCTCCAAATGGTCTTGATCTGGTTCCTTGGAATTTATAATGGGTATATGATTTGGGCAAAGGTCAAGGTCTTGTGTTTAAGAGGGGGAAAAAAATGAAGTCTAGAATGATTCTAAACTAGATGTTTGTATCGACTACTTGTGGGAGACTTTTGAAAGAGAAGATATTATGTAAATTAGCTACATTTTATTTTCACCTTTGCCAAAGTTACAGACAGATCTCTGTAAAAGTAGAAGAAACTGGGATCTGGATAAACTTTTCTAAAATCATCCAAGCCTATTCACCCATAGAGACCAACTTTTTTTTGCTTTTGCTTTGCATAAGTTAAATTACACTTGAGTCATTCTTTATATAGCTGAACTTTTCTTTTCAAGCTTTTTTCTAAGCTTTTAACTAAAAGTGCTATTATCTTATGATTCACATCATCAACAGTGCCTTAAGTCATTGATGAAATTATCAATAACACTTGTTGCTGATGCCATCAATAGACCTGGCTACTCTAAAAGGGGTAAACATCTGATTGGCATGTGCTTGTCAAAGGTAGATGAAAAGCTTGCATGGTACATGTACATGGAAGAAGTAGATATAGTCTTTTTAGTGCATTGAAAATACTGGTTTATAATTGCAAGGAAAGAGAACACTGAAAAGAACCTTTCCTTCATTTTCTGTTGTTACACAGTAACTGGAAATAAGGCTTATTTCTTTATTTACCATACAAAGTTTCCTTCACAGTCTGAGAAATATTTGTTCTTGGCTCATTTTCTATGATTCCATGTATGGATAATTTTTTATACTTGTTAAATATTGATTTACATGGAGACAGAAATGAAAAAAATTGAGGCACCCAATTTTGTAGCATCCAAGAATGAAGTTAGAAAGAATTATGGATAAAAGGAACAATTGCTTGTAAAAAGCAATTCCTCCATTTCCCACAAAATTATTTATCCTTTTGGAAGAAAAAAAAAACCACCAGATCTGTTTTCTTTTGAATGTTTCTCTTTAGTAGGATTTGTAAGAGTTTAGGATTCTTTAATTTGATTGCTCCAGAAGAATAAAATGAAATATACATGTATACTTTTATATGCAACCAGCATTCAAATCATGGGTGTTAACGACATGCATGATATGTCATATTTACCTTAACTCTTAACCCTTTACCACACAATCCCGAGTTTTAACGACCCTCAGAAAGAGGCCTTTTGAAAACATTGTGGGAAAAGGAGAAAATGCTGGTAACCAGCATTTTCTCCTTTTCCCACAATGTTTTCTACCTTGTCAAAGAGCTTGAACTCATTTACATCGATACCAAATTTGTCGTCTGCAGATGTTTTGAATTTGGCAGATTCTAGATCTTGCTGTGTGGGAAATTTAAGGGTTAACCAAAAAACAAAATGTGAGACAAGTCTGAATTAAAAGCATTTGTGGACAACAGATTAAATATTGTTCAAATCATTTATAGCATTTGCAAAAGTTAGATTAAATAAGGCTCAACTGATTGAAATTGTCTCTGAAAGAGTAGAAAACAATGTGGAAAAAGGAGAAAATACTGATTACCATCATTTTCCCCTTTTCGTACAGTGTTTTCAAAAGATTTCCTCCAAAGGGTTGTAAAAAACTTTGGATTGTTTGGTAAAAGGTCAAATGAAAAATCAAATTAATAAGTTAGTGAGTGAGTGTATGCGTGAGTGAGTGAGTGAGCAAGCAAGCGAGGCGTAGGGAAGGGAAGGAAAGGGAAGGAAGGAAGGACCTAGCTCTCCTCTGCACATATAGGACTTACCTGCTTTTTGATACTCTCATGAAAACATGGTAGGAAAAGTAGCAAATACTTATTATGTTACAAGCAATTGCTCCTGTGCCACAAAGCTTTCCACAGTATTATAAACAGTTATTTCTTTTTGAATATTTCTTTTTTGTTTCTCTTCTACTAGTTGTTTAGTGAAAAAAGGCCTGTTTGGTAATGGGCTAGGCTTGCCAATGTTTCAGATCAAATTCACATTAATTTTTTTTGTTCTTTGTAGGTAGATATGATGACTGGAAGCAAAGTTTTTTTTTGTCAATGGTTAGATAATATGCATATGCATTGTATTTTATTTTTCAGCTGCAAATGACACCATGAATCTATCATATGATAAGAAGAATTTACCCCCAGCTGTGGTAGCCCTTCCAATGCCATCTGCTGTAAGTTTTAAATTGACCATCTTACCCTTTACTAAATGATTCCATAGTGTAATAGCTTGGGGAAAAACAAGTTTTGAAAACATCATTGGAAAAGGAGAAAATGATGGTAACCAACATTTTCCCCTTATCCCATAATAATGTATATCATTTCAAAGACAGAAAAATATCTTTTGAAACTACATTGTTGAATTCATTGGACTGCAGAGTTTATGTTTATGAACTGTGTTATAGTTTTTATTCAGTTCACTTTTTTAGGTAATATATGTATACAAACATCATTTTTAATAGCAGATACAACACTCTGAAATCACTTTGACCAAATAAGATGTTGCCGTAGCTCTGTACCAAATGACAAAATTTTACACTGGTCAAAATTGAAAGCTTTTGCAGATGACAAATTATATCTAGCTCAAGGGGTGAAATTAGTCTCTGAAAGGACAGAAAACATTGTTGGAAAAGGAGAAAATGCTGGTTACCAGCATTTTCTCTTTTTCCCACAATGTTTTCAAAGGGTTTCTTCCTCATGGTTGTTTAAACTCAGGATTGTGTTGTAAAGGGTTAAACAATCTATTGGGAGACCTTGTATGTCCTTAACTTTGAGTATACATGCACTGTATTCATAAGGTTTTTTGCTGTGCAAATGCACAGAGCTAGCATTTTCATTTGGCAGTTCTGGCTATGATTGTGAGGAACGATAAAACTTTGCAAATGCATAACTGATAACCTCCTTCACATCACACAATCCTTTTGGAGCACATAATCTTTGAAAATATTGTGGTCAAAAAGAGAAATTTGTTGCTGTAATTTTTCAGTCATGTTGTAACAGTGTTTTCACATGACATTGTATTTGCCCCCACTTCTTGTTTATCAACCCAATTTCACAAGGTTGATTTCAAAATTGCTGAAGTTTCATTTCAGGAAATTATAAGACAGCATTATGATTTTGTTTTTTGAATACTTATGATTGCAGACAAAGAGGGTTCCCCTGCAGCCAGGAAACAAAACTTTTGACAAGCCAAAAGATGTAAATCTGTACACCACACCATTTCCGGAACCAGTTTTCGAGAAAAAGCCAGAGAAATTACGCCGTAGTAGTCCTGTCCCAACAGAGACAGTATACTCCCCTGCCTCCCGTTACAGGACAGATTCACCATTTATGCAATCGGAAAATAACTACCCTGTCAAAAGACTTCCTCCAACACACAGACCTCCTGCGCAGAGACCCCCAAGATTGGAGGATTCTGTTTCTACTGTACCTGATTCAAAATCAAATGTAGATGAAAGCGAATTCCGGAAACCTAAACAATATTTTGATGGGAGAGCGGTGGATCCAGGTCTGTAGCATTTCATATTATTCTTAAAGTCTTACTTAACTCTATACCACACAATCCCTACTTCAAACGATCCTGAGTAAAAGGATTTTTGAAAACATTGTTGGAAAAGGAGAAAATGCTGGTAACAAGCATTTTCTCCTTTCCCCACAATATTTTCTACCGTTCCCTCAAAAAATTTCAATTTTTGAGTCACATTTATTTTGTCGTCTATAGATGCTGTCAAAATGGATTGGTCTAAAATTTTGTCTTGTGATAAAGCGTTAAGTCACTACTTAATTTGCTTTTAGAGACAAAAAAGAACAAGATCAGATTGCATAAAACATGCATTTTGATCTTCAGTTTTCACTATTAGCCATGTAGAGACATTCTGGTCAAACTCAGCCTTGATATAATGCCCTTCTTGTTTATAAATTTGGCATTATGAGATTGATACATGTTTTGATGGGTACTGTTTGTGTGAAACTTTTTAATTGATTTGGACTGAGTTTGATTTGATTTTTCACTCAAAGACTTATGCTGAAGTTTTTGAATTTATTGATGAAAAAATATAATGAACAAAGCTGTTGCTCATATTTGGTAGTTGCTTTACTTCTCAGAATGTTTGTCCTAATGTCATTCATCTGAGATTTGCACTTTCGGATTTTCTCAGGACCAATGTAAGAGTTACTGTTTTCTTATCTCTTATTTCTTTTAAATAATGAATTAAACTCACTACTTTCTCTGTACATTTTCAGTGACTGGGCGTGTCTATCAATACAATACAAAGACAAATGAAAGACAATGGGTTACATCTTCTGACATTTCTCCTTACAAACTGACTAGGGATGAAATATGATGTCGTCCAAACATTTTCAGGATTAGTTTCCAGGTTTTCAGCATTTCAGAAATACTTTTATGAGTTTGCTTTTGACAGAGTTACAGTTTTCACTGAATTTTTAGAAGAAAATGTCGAGGTGCTGTCATACCCCTGTCGTCATATGCGTCTTGGTCATCATGCAAAAGTTTTGACATTTATCATGTTTCTGTTATTACTGGAAATGTTTACTTCAAATTTGGACATGTCATTAACTATCAAAAAGGGAACCTGTACAACAAAGGCAAGTAACCATCAAAATATTTTTGACATAATTATGCCCTTTTTTGACATAGAATTTTCACTGGAAATCAAGGAATTGCAGCCGAGCCTTGGCACCAGCATGCAGTGCTCTCGTTAATAGAAAAATTGGAAATACTCTAGCATGTCATTGTTTGACATCAGGGGCTTTAATCACTATTTCAAATTCCATTCTATTTCTGAATTCAAAGATTAAACATCTGACTGGATTGTATGTTCTGTATCAACCAATCAGAGGATTGATTTAGAATTAGAAAAGAACTTAAAATAGTTGGCAAATTTCTGTGTCCAATACATGTATTAAACTGAATCAAAGCTGGTTATTATTTTACCTTTTGTCTAAATTTTGTCGTAAAAAGTTGAAAGTGAATTCTTAGATGGGGAAGGGGCGTTTAAAAGCTTGTGATATGATTAATGTTAATTAAAATATTGATCCTGATAAAGTGAATGGAGGAACAGTTATGTAGAACACATGAAATGAATATCATGGCAAAAGCTGTTAGATTACTTTTTTGAAATCCTGAAGATTGTTTTGTTAAGTTTACATGTTACAGTTTATATTCAGACTCTAACTCTTTACCATACAGCACAATTTTATACTTATTCAAGTGAAAGCATTTGCAGATGACAAATCAGAAATGACTCAAAAGATGGGATATGTTTGTGAAAAGGTAGGAACATTGTTGACCAGCATTTTTTCCATTTCAGCAACTTCTATTAGCATTGTACATTCTCGGGATTGTTTGTATATTGGTTGAGAGTCTCCTTGCCTTTAACTCTTAGATCCTTTTGGCACATAGGGCGCAAGCGAAGTTCTTTTTGCAGACGAAATATTTATAGAAACTGCTTTGAAATTTGCAATGCTTGAGTCTTTTTTCCCTTGTTGAAAGTCAGTTTCACCTATGAACTCTTTACCAAACAACAAAATTTTAGACTCGTCCAAATTGAAAGCATTTGCAGATGACAAAATTAATGTGACTCAAAAATTGAAATTTGTTTTGGGAAGGACAGAAAACATTGTGGACAAAGGAGAAAATGCTGGTTATCAGTATTTTCTCCTTTTCCAACAATGTTTTCAAAAGGCTTCTTTCTCAGGGTCGTTAAAACGCGGTATTGTTTGGTAAAGGGCTAAGTACTAAAAGGGTTTATTTAGAACTCTGTTCAGTATTGTTTTCTGTTTCATGGCAAGACTTCTTGTCCTCATACAAGCAACTTTTCAAGGTATGTTGGATTGTCTACATTATATAATTTTTAGCTCACCTGAGCACAAAGTGCTCAGGATGAGCTATTGTGATCACTCACCGTCCGTCTGTCTGTCTGTCCGTCCGTCCGTCCATCCACATTTTTTTGTTTACACTCTAGCATCTACAAATATGAACCAATCAGCACCAAACTTGGTCAAAATGTATATGACCACAAGATCTCGGATGAGTTTGATTATAGGTGTAATCGGACCAGAATGACTGGAGTTATTTGCCCTTGAATTAGAAATATTGCTATATTTGACTTTGTTTACACTCTAGCATCTACAAATATTAACCAATCAGCACCAAACTTGGTCAAAATATATATGACCATAAGATCTCAGATGAATTTGATTATGTGTCTAATCGGACCGGAATGACTGGAGTTATTTGCCCTTGAATTAGAAAAATTGCTATATTTGACTTTGTTTACACTCTAGCATCTACAAATTTAAACCAATCAGCACCAAACTTGGTCAAAATGTAAATGACCATAAGATCTCGGATGAGTTTGATTATGGGTGTAATCGGACCAGAACAACTGGAGTTATTTGCCCTTGAATAAAAAAAATTGCTATATTTGACTTTGTTTACACTCTAGCATCTACAAATATTAACCAATCAGCACTAAACTTGGTCTAAATATATATGACCATAAGATCTCAGATGAGTTCGATTATGGGTCTAATTGGAAAAGAATGACTGGAGTTATTTGCCCTTGAATTAAAAAAATTGCTACATTTGACTTTGTTTACACTCTAGCATCTACAAATTTAAACCAATCAGCACCAAACTTGGTCAAAATATATATGACCGTAAGATCTCGAATGAGTTTGATTGTAGGTCTAATAGGACCAGTTATTACTGTGTCATGGAAAAGGGGGGTTTGACGTATATTTTCATTGTGGACCAATATCCCTTTAGCTACAGGACAAAATGTCATGAAACTTCATCTTTTTATTGTTTATTGCAAGCCACAGACAATAGTTGTTTGTTTTTATTTCACGAAACACCATGTCATGAAAAAAGGGGGCTAAATGTTTAATTTCGTCATGGACCAATGACCATCTGTTTGTCTATCTTTCAGGACAGATATTTTCTAAAATCCTTGACAAAAACTAATAGAAATTCATACAGGTGTTCCTAATGATGTCCGCTGATATTTATTGGTTTTTTTTCCTTTTTGATATCAAATACTGTCTCATAGGAAAAAGGGGCTTCATGTATATTTCTGTTAAGGATCAATATACATGTGTCTTCAACTCAAAATCCTGGACAAAAATTTGTGAAACTTCATACATGTGTTCCTTATGATAGTTCGCCAGTATCATTAGTTTAGCTTTTTTTATTAAATGTCGTGTCATGGGAAAAGGGGGCTTCACATATATTTTCATTATGGATTAATATCTCTTTAACTACAGGACAAAATGTTATGAAACTTCATCTTTATGTTGTTTATCACAAGCCACAGACAATGGTTAGGCCTATTTGTTAGCTCACTTGAGCACGAAGTGCTGGGTGAGGTATTGTGATTCGTCGTTGTCCAGCGTCCGTCTTTCCACAATTCCTTTAAACATCTTCTCCTCCTAAACCAATCATGTTGAAACTTGACAGGCATATTCCTTGGGTGAAGTTCTACCAAAGTTGTTAAAAGAATTGAATT
This sequence comes from Tridacna gigas, assembly GCA_945859785.2. Classification (NCBI taxonomy): domain Eukaryota; kingdom Metazoa; phylum Mollusca; class Bivalvia; order Cardiida; family Cardiidae; genus Tridacna; species Tridacna gigas. Next base: position 19,147,964 of record OX244036.2, read on the forward strand.
AACCCTTTAACTCTAGGGGTCACAATTTTGGGCAAAATTGTATATAGACCAAACTTTAAAACTGTTTTTGTCTGAAACTAGAAGGCCTAGAGCTTTGATATTTGGTATGTGGCATTTCCTTGTGGACTTCTACCAATTTTGTTCAAGTGATGCCCCTGGGTCAAAACAGGACATAAAGGTGTACAGAATGAACTTTAAAAGTCTTGTTCTATTTAACCCTTTACCACACAATCCCAAGTTTTAACGCCTGTGAGAAATAAGGCTCTTGAAAATATTGTGGGAAAAAGAGGAAATACTTGTAACCAGCATGTTTTCCTTTTTCCACAATGTTTTCCACCCAACCAAAATCAATTTTAAAATTTTGAGTCACATTTATTTTGTTGTCAGCAAATGGTTTGAATTTGGACAAGTCTTAACCCTTTAAGCGCCTTTCACTACTATAGTTGTCTTTGTGTCTAGTGTAGATCAAGATCAGACTGCATGAAATGTGCAGTCTGATCATTGATCTATACTGTCTGTTTTGTTGAAACACTGCAGGCAAAAGGCACCCACCCACACAGTTGTTATCATCTTGGACTCATTCTGGAATGAAAATGGCCTTTGGGTTTAAGGATTAAATTTTGTTGTGTGTTAATGATTTGAGCCAAGCCTGTTAGCTCATTACCTACAGGGCTAGCTATGCAGGGATGTCAAGTTTAAATCTCAGTTGGGCCAAGCACACGGGTAACCAGGATTTTTTAAACTTTTTCCACAATGTTCTCTACCCATCCCAAATCTAAGTTCATTTTTTGAGACAAATTTATTTTGTTGTCTGCAAATGCTTTGAATTATAGACCAGTCTAAAATTTTTGTTTGGTAAAGAGATAAAGATAGACCAAGTAATATGCATTTCAAGACTGTGTTGTAGGCAATACTATCTTGCAGAATATAAGGCATATATATCCAAGATCCAACTGCAGTCTGATCTTTATCTACACTGTCTGATAAAACATCCTGTCTTGCGTACCCCTAGCCTTGGTTCCCACCTGATCATTTTTTCCTTTTATCTATTCAGGACGGATGGATGCAGTTTAAATTTGACATGAAGCCCCCTTTTTCCATGACACAGCAATAAATTCCAAAACCCTGACAATATGCGCTAGGTCACTTGATGTGTGAAAATTTCATCCAAATCTGTTGAGATATGTCCAGTAATTAAAGAGATATTGGTGAAAAATGAAATATAACATGAAGACCCCTTTTTCCATGATGCAGCTATAAATTGCAGAACCTTGACAATATGCGCTAGGTCACATGATGAGAAACATTTTGTGAAAACTTTTGAAAACATTGTGGGAAAAGGAAAAAATGCTGGTAACCAGCATTTTCTCCTTTTTCCCACAAAGTTTTCTACCCTATCAGAGAAATATTGTGTCACTTGAGCCAATATGAAAATGTTGTCTGCAAATGCTTTCAATTTGGACAGATCTAAAATTTTGCCATGTGGTAAAGGGTTAAAGGCTTTGACAGCATTTTTCTCTCTGGCTGTTAGGATGTATCTTTGAACATTGTGTTCATTGTATTTTGAGTTCATTTTTGTTCATTCATTTAACTCTGTAGTACAGATTTTATCTTGTAAATCTTAGAAGTCATTATAATTTTTGTTCTTCAGTTTGTGGTGTTTGTCTTAATTTATAAATAAGTTTATGAACCCCCCCCCCCGATAGATTTTGGGCATATACTCCACCATGAATTGAAGTACCATTTGAAAGATCTGTTCAGGTAGGGCCAAGGTCATTGTCACACTTGAAGGTCAAATTTTTGTAAGCTGGACGCATTGAAGGGTTGGTGCAAGACTATTGCAAGTGTAAATACATTGTTTATGTGTTTACAATAGCAATTACCCATGAACATGTCCCTGGACAACCACTGTAGTTGTTGGTGTATTTAACAACATTAGAATACTAACTTGTATAGAAAGTCTTGAATCGGCAAACATTCTCTACTATTAGTTTGTTCAAATCAGGCAACTTTTTGCCACACACCAAAAGGCCTAGGGCTTTGTTATTATTCCTTCAAAACTCTGTTCTGGAGGTATATAGGAGTCAGCTTGTCGGTCCATCCATCCATCCATCAGTCTTTCTGTAGCATTTTCTTGTCAGAGCTAGTTCTCAACAACTACAGGACAGATTTCATTCAAACTTTAGAGAGACTCGGTGCCAAGCAAGAATGTGCATATTATATTTTGGTGACGGTTCAATGAATTTTTACAAAGTTATTTTCCTTTGATGAAATTTCTTGTTCTCCCAATTTTTTAACAACTATTGGACAAATATCATTCAAACTTCTCACAAATATTTATATAACGGGGTTTGATTAAGAAAGATTATCTTCTTGTCTAAACCAAGAAGACCTAGAGCTTTGGCTTTGCATTTCGATATTTGGTATTTATCTTCATTGTAGACCTTTACTGCTTGGTACTCAGGTGAGCGATATAGGACCATCATGGTCCTCTTGTTTAAAACATAACACAAAATAACTCCCGTTCTCTTTTTCCATATTGCCAAAAAACTCCAAACTTTGCCTTCAAATGATTTGTCTGCGTATCACTTATAATATTTTACTCCCAGAAGATAAAATTATGGGCTGTTCTTTATTTAACCCTGTACCACATAGTCCCGAGTTTTAACGACCCTGAGAAAGAAGGCTTTTGAAAACATTATTGGAAAGGGAGAAATGCTGGTAACTAGCATTTTCTCCTTTTCCCACAATGTTGTCTTCTCTATGAAAGAAAATTTCATGTTTTGAGTTACATTTGTCGTCTGCAAATCCTTTCAATTTGGACAAGTCTAAAATTTTGTTGTTTGAAAAAGCATTTGAAATTGGCAGATAAGATGTACATAGCTGAAATGATAGGACTCATCATTTGAAGGGTAGAAAACATTGTGGGAAACGAAGAAAATGCTGGTTACCAGCAAATGATAGGACTCATCTTTTGAAGGGTCAAAAACATTGTGGGAAATGAAGAAAATGCTGGTTACCAGCATTTTCTTCATTTCCTACAATGTTTTCAAAACCCTCTTTGTCAGGACCATAAAAACATAGGATTATTTGGATACTGCTATATCTCAAGCCTGTGTAGTTATAAGTTAATAGAGTTGACTGCAAAATGATGTTTCTTTGTTTTATGTTGATTTATTTTTAACCTTTTTTTTCCCCAAACTTGCTTTTGACCAACAACATTCATGGATTATGGCAGTATTTTTTTCTTCAATTTTTTTTTTGCGTATTTTGCATGTTTTATATGATTATTGAGTTCTGGTGTCAGTTTTTTTATTTAACCTTAATGAAAAAAAAAAAAATATTTTTCGATGATTTGTAGCATTTTCACTTTTCTACTGCTTTGTAATACAGTATGCAACAACAAAATTTTAGATTCTTTAGGCACTGAGGTGATAAGTCAGTTGTTGGAAAAATCATGGGAATCACCTTTGAAAAATCTTGTACTATTGCCCAATAGCAGAATTTTTAGTATTATAGAAAAAGATCTGTTTATTGTTCCTGTTATGAGTAAGAGATTTTTTTTTTACGATGGAACAGCCCTAAAACAACAATCATATAATACTGAAAACTGCTCCTTTTCCTGAAATGCTGTAAAAAATAACTTTAAAGTTGTATGCTTTCATCCACTTTAACCCTTTCCCAAACAACAGATTTTGGACTGGTCCAAATTGAAAGAGTTTGCAGACGACAATTTTAAATTTGATGAAAATGGCAGAAAGGTCTCAAAAAAGGTAGAAAACATTGTGGGAAAAAGGAGAAATTGCTCGTTACGAGCAATTTCTCCTTTTCCCACAGTGTTTTCAAAAGACTTGTACTGCAGACACATGAAAAACAGGGCTTGTTTGGGAAAGGGTTAAATACTTTTACCTACTGTTACTTGATCTAGTGTTGCATAAGTTTAGAATCAGCCTGTACAGTGATTTCAATTTATTAATGTTTTATTATGTAGTTGTATTGTCCATGATGGAACTTGACCTGTGATATTGTCATAAAAAATTATGTTTTTAGATTTTATTGACCATACTTTAGCTGTGATGTTTTCATACTAGAAGAATGATATTGTTATTTTGTAAAAAGCCTGAAAATACTCATTTGCCCGTCTGGCTGTGTAACTGCATTTGTCCAAAATTTGGGAGACTAACCTTTTACCACACATTTATAACAACCAGGGAGAAGACTTTTGAAAACATTGTTGGAAAAGGAGAAAAAATACTGCTAAACAGCATTTTGTCCTTTTCTCACAATATTTTCTACCCTCTCTAAGACGAATTATATCATTTGAGACACATCTAATTTGTTGTCTGTAAATGCTTTCAATTTATACTAGTCTAAAGTTTTGTCATTTGGTAAAGAGTTGAAGACAATATGAAGCAATATTTGATAAGCAGTTATGAAACAATTGTGATGGGTAATCTTTGACTTTTAAGACTTCATAATGTTATTTTGTTATTCTGTAAATTATGTTTCCCAATACCAAGAAAAGTTTCTGTAGAAATATATATGTGGTTGAAATGTGGATACAGGTATTTGTTCTGATTTTTTTTCTTTTTCCCCAATATATATTCTCATTGGATTGTTACCTTCTGCAAATAACTTTTTGTGTCTTGAGTAGATATCCTTTGGAGACATAATGACAGAAGAAGAAATTGCATGCCTCCTGTTTGTCACTATGTTTTCACTACCCTAAATCAATATTATCTATTTTATTCTATTGGGTTCTCAGTGATGTGTGCTTCAGGAGGTAATGATACTGTTTCACGTGATTTTGGCTATTTTGTGACAACACAGTTGAGGTTCCAGCTCTGTTTTATTCTTTGTTCAAGGGCCAGTCCACCACTGGAGGTATATAGGATCTGACAAAAGTCAGCGTTTGAGATAAAATTTATTAAACCCTTTACCACACAATCCAGACTTTGAATGACCCTGCCAAAGAAGTCTTTTGAAAACATTGTGGGAAAAGGAGAAAATGCTGGTAACCAGCATTTTCTCCTTTTCACACAATGTTTTCTACCCTTCCCAAAATAAATTTCAATTTTTAAGCCACATTTATTTTGTTGTCTGCAAATGCCTTCAATTTGGACCAGTCTAAAATTTTTTCATTTGGTAAAGAGTTAAATGAGTCTAGGAAAAATATTATTTGAGAGCCTTAGCTAATTGGCAAGCTTTATAACATATTTTTCTCGACAAGTTTAATAAAATTTTATCTCAAAAGCCAACAAATCTCAGGTTCTTTTTATCACATGTACGATATTTCACAAATTATAGATATGAAGATGTAAAGCCATCTATCGATGCACATGTAGTAATTTATACATAGAAAAAATATTCAGTTCTATAAAATACATACAAAATGGTGTCCAAAATGACATCACACAATTGTGATGTGTATATATGGCAAGAAAATTTGTAATGGGTATATTACACTGAAAACAAGGGAGGTTAAGAAATAAAATTATTGGACATACTTCACACAGATCACATCATTAGTAAACCCCCACACCAAACAATCCTGTGTTTAAGTTTTTACCAAACAACAAAAGTTTAGACCCGTCCAAATTGAAAGCTTTTGCAGACGACAAAATAAGTGTGACTCAAACATTGAAATTTGTTTTGGGAAGAGTAGAAAACATTGTGGGAAAAGGAGAAAAATGCTGGTTACCAGCATTTTCTCCTTTTCCCACAGTGTTTTCAAAAGGCCTCTTCCTCAGGGTCATTAAAACTCAGGATTGTGTGATAAAGGGTTAAACAACCTTGAGGAAAATGGTGTTGGAAACATTACAGGAAAAAAAGAAAATGCTGGTAACTGACATTATTTTCATTTCACACAATGTTTTCTATCTTTTGAAAGACAAATCCTGTCATTTAAGCCAGATGGAATTTGCCGTCTGCCTACATTTTGGACCAGTCTATAATTTTGTGATTAGGTAAAGAAAAAATGCAAACAAAGAAAGCTAGTCTGACCTTAGGATGATAATTATGTCTAGATTTAATAATGAAAGGGAAAAATATGAAAATATATGTTTGAATTTAGTTCTTCATATCATTCTGGTCATGTGACAAATATGGCCAACAGTGGTATAAAAGGTGAAATCCTGAAAATATCTTATCCATAGTCAGCTGGCACTGAAACTTTGCATGGATAATTAGTAACAAGGGTACTACAAAGATTTTCAAATGGTCACCACATGTTGATTTGACTTTTCTTTTGAGATGTCAAACTTTGGGCCACTATGTTCTATACAATACATTGCATTGTTTCTGTGGGACACTGCATGTGGCGAGTTTCCACTACAAAACCATGACAGCCACACAGAGATTTATAATGGAAATGGAAAGGGGATATTATGGGTTTTTAGCTCTACTGGCTGTAAGCCAGCAGAGCTTATGTCATGGCGTGGTTTCGGTCTTCTGTCCGTTAGTTTTTTTCTTGTTTACGCGACAAAGTCCGCATTTGTGGTTGGATTTTCGTGAAACTTGCAAAGTCTGTTTATCTCATCAATAGCTTGTACCTTATTGATTTTGAAAAAAATCTGACAATCAGGGTAGGAAAAGCAGCCATTTAAAATTCAAAATTTCAATTTCTTGTTTATGCAATAAAGTCTGCATTTGTGGTTAGATTTTCAAGAAACTTGCAGAGTTTGTTTATCTCATCAATAGCTTGTACCCTATTGATTTTGAAAAAAAACTGACAACCAGTGTAGGAAAAGCAGCCATTTAAAGTTCAAAATTTCAATTTCTTGTTTACGCGCTAAAGTCTGCAGTTGTGGTTGGATTTTGGTGAAACTTGCAGAGTTTGTTTATCTCATCAATAGCTTGAACCCTATTGATTTTGATAAAAAAAACCTGACAATCAGTGTAGGAAAAGCAGCCATCTAAAGTTCAAAATTTCAATTTCTTGTTTACGTGATAAAGTCTGCAGTTGTGGTCAGATTTTCAAGAACCTTGCAGAGTTTGTTTATCTCATCAATAGCTTGTACCCTATTGATTTTGAAAAAAAACTGACAACCAGTGTAGGAAAAGCAGCCATTTAAAGTTCAAAATTTCAATTTCTTGCTTATGCGATAAAGTCTGCAGTTGTGGTCAGATTTTTGTGAAACTTGCAGAGTTTGTTTATCTCATCAGTAGCTTGAACTCTATTGATTTTGAAAAAAATCTGACAATCAGTGTACGATAACCAGCCATTTAAAATTCAACATTTCATTTTCTTGTTTACACAATTTAGTCTTTAGTTGTGGTCAGATTTTCGTGAAACTTGCAGAGTCTGTTTATCTCATCAATAGCTTGAATCCTATTGATTTTGAAAAAAATCTGACAATCAGTGTAGGAAAAGTAGCCATTTAAAGTTCAACAGTTCAATTTCTTGTTTACGCGATAAAGTCTGCAGTTGTGGTTGGAATTTTGTGAAACTTGCACAGATTGTTAATCTCATCGAAAGCTTGAACTCTATTGATTTTGAAAAAAATCTGACAATCAGTGTAGGAAAAGTAGCCATTTAAAGTTCAACATTTCCTTTTCTTTTTTATGTGTTAGTCTACGTTTGTGGTCATATTTTTGTGAAACTTGCATGGTTTGTTTATCTCATCAATAGCTTGAACCCTATCGATTTTGAAAAAAATCTGACAATCATTATGGGAAAAGTAGCCATTTAAAGTTCAGAATTTTCATTTCTTGTTTACCCAATAAATTCAGCATTTGTAATTGGATTTTCATGAAACTTTCACAGTTGCTTTGTATCATCAAAAGCTTGAACACTACTGATTTTGACAAAAAATTGATGATCAGTATTGGAAAAGGAACCATTTAAATTAAAAAATTTACATTTTTTGATTACGCTACGATTCAGCTTTTGTGGTTGAATTTTCATTAAACTTGCACAGTTGCTTTATATTATCAGTAGCTTGAACTCTATCGATTTTGAAAAAAATTCAACAATCAGTATTGGAAAAGGAGCTATTTAAAGTTGAACATTTACATTTCTTTTTTACGCAATTAAGTCCGCATTTTAGATCCACTTCTTTTGAAACTTGCAAAGATTATTTGTGTCATCAAGGGATTGAACTCTAATAACAAGAGGGCCATGATGGCCCTGTATCGCTCCACTGGCTTATAAATATAAACCATTAAAGAGAAGTCTTCACTACATAAGCCCTTATAAAACTTTGACCCCAGGGCTACAGTCGGACTAAATGGGGAATATGTGTATTAGAAGAATAACATGCCAAATTTGGGAGTTCTTGGCCTTATGGCTAGTAACATAACGGTTTCTGAAGTTTTCACTCCATAAACCCATGTAAAACTTGTGACCCCTGGTGCAGGGCCAAACTTGATCCTAGGGCTGTACCCAACTTGGAGTTGTCCACTAGATAATGCTATAATTATGCAAAATTTGGTAGCCCTAAGCCTTATGGCTATGTACACCAAGATTTAAAAGTTTTCCGTATATAAGCCCATGTAAATCTTGTGAACCTGCCCCATGCTGAGGCTAAATTGACCCCAGGACTGCAATTTGGGCACTTCTGGTAGACCCCCACTAGATCAAGCTCAATGCAAAATTTGGTAGCTCTAGGCCCTATGGCTAGGTACAGGAAGATTTTTAAAGTTTTCTCTATATAAGCCTATGTAAAACTTGTGACCCCTGGGGCAGAGCCAATTTTGACCCCAGGGCTATAATTTCAAGAAACATGATAGAGGTCTACTACATAAAGCTACACGCCAAATTTGGTAGCCCTATGCCTTATGGTTTCAGACAAGAAGATTTTTAAAGATTTCCAATATTTTTCAGTTTTGTTGCCATGGCAACCAGAGTTTTTGAAGGAATCAAATTCTTTCAAGAAATTCTGAAGAGGACCATGGCAGGATCATTTCTGTGAAGTTTCATGAAAATTGGATGGGTAGTTTCAGAGAAGAAGATGTTTGAAATAAAAGTTAACGCACGGACGGACGGATGGACTGACGCACTGATGGATGCACGGACGCACAACGGACACCGGGCCATGACATAAGCCCGCTGGCCTTTGGCCAGTGGAGCTAAAAATGAAGAAAATCTAGCAATCAGTTAAGGAAAAGTAGCCATTTGAAGACCAGGGATTGTTTACTCAACACAGTCCACATTAGTAGTCCATTTCTTTGAAATTTACAGGGATTATTTAATACAATGAGCACTGAAACCCTATTAAATTTGGCTGGATTTCAAATAGTTGGTTTTGAGAAATTGTACTTCAATTTTTTTTTTTTTTCACTTTGTTCAATTAAACATGCATGCTTGTGCTTTCTTAGTGGGTTCAAGCCCAATTGCAACAATACCCCCGTTTTTTTTTTTTTTTTGGGGGGGGGGGGGGGGAGAGGGATGTTTGTCTTTCATCTTTTTGCATCATGAATTCATAATGTATGCTAGAAAAAAAAAAGCAAACTCACTGCCAATAGAGCGATTTCAGGCCCTGAAGAGCCTCAAGTTTGAGAAACACTGCTTGGATGTGACAGAGACATACCCTGGATGTGACAAGATTATTGTGTCATGGCAAGAAAATTAACTCTGCTCGACAGATCTATCATATCTCGTCTCATCACCAGCACACACAAGACTGATCAGCTTTATATTTGGATTCATGAGAAAAATACATGCAGATCTTTTAGCGATCGAAACAAGAGTTTTATACAGTTAGGCAACAGTTTGTTCATAATGCAGCCATTTTGGAAATTTGTGATTTTGAACAATGATAAAGAAATGTTCAAGTGTTTAAAATCGCCCATTTCTCTCTATGTACCTGTTTGATTTGTCATGATAATAAATATACACCAATTGCAGACTGGCAACTTTGTTCCCTCCACCATTTTGTTTTCTGGTCTGTGTTTTGCTTAATTTTTATAGCAATTTTGTTTGTATTGCGCCAACATGTACATTTTAAATTTTTTCTTTTTATCAGTATTAATGTTACATAGCTATAAATTATCAATTTTGTGGCTAATATTTTCAACGACAACAAAAAATATTTCAGAGGAGCCTACTAGATCAGTCAATCTATCTCTTTCAAAGAATCAAATTATATGGATTAGGGTAGTCAGTAACTGCTTTCCGTGTGCTAGTGACGCCACATGAAAATCTTGATATGTGGAGGGTGTGGACACAATTTACAGGATGTGCTGTCAGAAATCAACTAGAAAACACGGTGGAAAACGCGGAAAGACTGCATGGAGATATTTAAATGATTGATTAAACAAGACTCACCGACAAGTTAATGGAAGAGTTGAAATTTGATCTGAATTTTATCGGCTGCAAACTCCCAAAGGGCTTACACAGAGATGACGTTGCTCGTTCCTTGCGAATATCAGTCGTTCGAGTCATGTGATGTCAAGTTTGGGAACCATGGTTCAACAAACCTTAACCTCAAATGAAAAGCCTGTACAGACAATCAGACACAAGGGTTGAGTTGGAGGGTGTGTAAGCCTTTGGGAGTTTGCAGCCTATAAAATTCAGATCATGACATAACAGGCCAATGTCTCGTAGCAACAGAGTTGTAATGCCAATCTTTATTGTGTGTCGTTACAACTCTTCTGCACAGGAACTCTATACCCAGTTACCCACTGACTTCCAATCAACATATTCATGGTTGCGTAGGAAGCCAATATCAGGCCTACGTAACTTGAGGTGACACTGCCTTTTTGCATACACTCATGATTATTTCAAGAACACCTGGGTAATCATGTCACGTGTTTTGTTAGAAAATAACTCTGGCTATTTTCTGAAAAAAATAAGTTGTGGCCACTGTAGATCTAAAGAGAATGCATACAAAAATGCATCGGAGAAATGGATTACTGGTAAATAAAAATAAAAGCAAGATTAAGAATTTAACAAGATCTCTACTTTATTATTCTTTGAGGGCAATACGTTTATGGTTTTAACCATTTCCACCACGCCTTTTCAGGCCCCTGCAGAAAGTGCCTTTTGACTTGCTTATTAAAGCATTGATAAATCTGGAATGTGTTTTCACAACTGGACAGTTCTAGTTTTTAGCTCCACTGGCCGAAGGCCAGCGGGCTTATGTCATGGCCCGGTGTCCGTCGTGCGTCCGTCCGTCCGGTCGTCCGTCCGTCCGTCCGTGCGTTAACTTTTATTTCAAACATCTTCTTCTCTGAAACTACCCATCCGATTTTCACGAAACTTCACAGAAATGATCCTGACATGGTCCTCTTCAGAATTTCTTGAAAGAATTTGATTCCTTCAAAAACTCTGGTTGCCATGGCAACAAAACTGAAAAATATTGGAAATCTTTAAAAATCTTCTTGTCTGAAACCATAAGGCATAGGGCTACCAAATTTGGCATGTAGCTTTATGTAGTAGACCTCTATCAAGTTTCTTCAAATTATAGCCCTGGGGTCAAAATTGGCTCTGTCCCAGGGGTCACAAGTTTTACATAGGCTTATATAGAGAAAACTTTAAAAATCTTCTTGTCTGAAACCATAAGGCATAGGGCTACCAAATTTGGCATGTAGCTTTATGTAGTAGACCTCTATCATGTTTCTTGAAATTATAGCCCTGGGGTCAAAATTGGCTCTGCCCCAGGGGTCACAAGTTTTACATAGGCTTATATAGAGAAAACTTTAAAAATCTTCTTGTCTGAAACCATACGGCATAGGGCTACCAAATTTGGCATGTAGCTTTATGTAGTAGACCTCTATCATGTTTCTTGAAATTATAGCCCTGGGGTCAAAATTGGCTCTTCCCCAGGGGTCACAAGTTTTATACATAGGCTTATATAGAGAAAACTTTAAATATCTTCTTGTCTGAAACCATAAGGCCTAGAGCTACCAAATTTGGCATTTAGCTTGATCTAGTTGGAGTCTACCAAAAGTGTCCAAAGTATAGTCCTGGGGTCAATTTGGCCTCATACTTGGAGGGGGGGGGTTCACAAGATTTACATAGGCTTACATAGGGAAAACTTTTAAATCTTGGTGTACATAGCCATAAGGCTTAGGCTACCAAATTTTGCATATAATTATAGCATTATTTAGTGGACAGTTACAAAGAGGGCCCAAGTTACAGCTCTAGGATCAAGTTTGGCCCTGCACCAGGGATCACAAGTTTTACATGGGTTTATGGAGTGAAAAGTTCAGAAACCATCTTGTTACCAGCCATAAGGCCAAGAACTCCCACATTTGGCATGTTATTCTTCTAATACAATATTCCCCATTTAGTCAGACTGTAGCCATGAGGTCAAAGTTTTATAAGGGCTTATATAGTGAAGACTTTTCTTCGTGGTTTATATTTATAAGCCAGTGGAGCGATACAGGGCCATCATGGCCCTCTTGTTTTTTTTTTTTTTTGCCTCCAGTATAGATCAGGATCAGTTTATACAATTTGTTTCGTCAGATCTTTTATCTACACTCTACGGTTCAAGGAGGCATTTTGAATAAGAAAAATCTTGATATTGAAATTATTTTGGTCTAATTTCAAGAATGAAAATGACCACTAAATTGAATGCATCACTTATCAGAATGGCGGTTGGTTTGTGATCGATTGTCTATATGATTTTTCCCGGGGCTCTCTCATAAATCGAGGTAGGTTGTTAGGATGATTTTTTGCGATGTTTTTTGTCAACTTATGGCCGAATCAATACGTTAAATGTTCATAAAATGTGTCAGTCTTTTCTAAGATATCATCCCCAAGCAATAGAATCCATGGTGACTAACCCTATATCTTAACTCTAGAACATATTGCAAAAACCATCTTCACAAGCCAAGGTGACGATCACTACGTGGATCTTACCTCTTGGCTGATTGAGTCGAAATTTGTTAGCATGGCGACGTGCCACCTACTGGATTTTGATTGTTATCACCCCTAGATTTACGTCACCGAAAACCAATCAAACGTCGCGTAACATAACTCTTTCGGCATTTTGTTGAATATGGCCAAAGGCATTTTTTTTTACCTTGTTTGGCAATGATCTACTAAGTGCCTCAGTGTTGTTGTTTTAACGGGAGTCCTTGACAATTTGGCCACTAAGGTTTGGTCCATTGATAGTTTGTTCAGCATGCTTTCTCCGTAATTCATCAACTGCTTTTCAGATTGCAAACTAGACGGACGATTTATCAAGTCAAAATCTATTTTCAAAATCTTGTTAAGTTTCGTGAAACAAAAGCCACACACATGCTTTGACAGTCCATCACCCGGTCTTGGGATGTATCCTAAAACTTCACTTAATTTATTTTTG